>PUFA01000083.1:0-2791250 GCA_003508835.1 Eonycteris spelaea | reverse complement strand
CCACTTTACATTACAATAATAATGTAATTATGTAATGTAATAATAATAAAAATTCAACATGACTCCATCATACTATGAGATCATGGAGAAAGGAAGAGTCACCTCTGAATCTGTCTCCCTCAACTGATATACTCTCCAGCACTTAGTAGATGATTAATAATTATATGACTGAATGATAAATAAGTGAATAAATGAATCACGTTGCCCTCCATTTAGGACCCATCTCATTTTGTGGTGAATAACCCTTCTTCTCTTGACATGAAGTCTCACTTCAGTCACCAGCCTGACTCACAGAACAGTAGGTGAGTGACAGGTTACTCTCTTTTGCTGAATTTCGTGTCTCCCCAGGTGGTCCAGTTGGAGGAGCTTCTGGCAGTACGGCACTCTGTGTTTGTGGTGGGCAGTGCTGGCACTGGCAAATCTCAGGTGCTGAGGTCCTTGTACAAGACCTATCAGATTATGAAATGCCGTCCTGTCTGGACTGACCTCAATCCCAAAGCAGTCACAAATGATGAGCTCTTTGGCATCATCAATCCAGCCACACGAGAATGGAAGGATGGTAAGAGTGGGATACCCCTAGGACAAAGTTCTTGCCATATACTCAGAGCCTGCGGCAGGCTTAAATATAGCAGGGTGATGTGAAGAGAACACTGGACTGATCTCTTTGGGATGAGAGGAGGTGAAAGGAATCAAAGAAAGGAAGAAACTGATTTTGGCATGGAAGGGAACCATAGCCTTTCAGATGTTTTCTTTCCTTGGAGACTCTTCCAATTGCCTCTTGAGAGAGGGCACTTAAGGTTACAGCAGGGCAGGCATTCAGCTGTAGTTTAGTGACTCTATAGCACAAGTCATGGAGTCTCTACACTGCTTGGAAGTGGGTTTAAGACATGAGTAAGGAGGGGAAGTATGCAGCTCATTCCCAAAGGAGTTGTGCAGTCCAGCATCCCACAGAGGGCACCTCTTGCTGTGAGCATTGCCCCACGAGTGATGGGGAGGCTGCTAAAGAAGACTATCTAGGCCTGGTTCTTTGGTGCTGGCGACATCATTCACCCCAGAAGAGTCCCAGAACCATAGTCTCTTCTACAGCAATTTAGAGTCCTAAACTCATGTTTATTTGGTGTTGACTTCAACATCACTTTCAAAGATTTAAAAATCAGAGGTACATATTGGGAAAGGTCTCCTGTCAACTAGGAGGGAGCAGAAAAGAAAATGCAAGAAAACTCCCTATGAGCTGATGGGACCCTTTTTCTAAAACTGATATAGCTCCTGGAATGAGAAAGTCTCAGCTTTCTCCTAACATCTTAATGTCTGACTACATCAGGGTCAAGTTGTCTGGATTTCACTAATTTACAGCTTTCAATCAGAAGTCTAAAATAAGGGGATTTAACAAGCAGCTCTCTTAATTTTTATTTTGCTGACTATTAATGAGGCTTAGCTTCTTCTCCTTCTTATTGGTCTTAGTAATTGGCTCTTTTGTAATTTTATTTTTCTTTATAATTTTCTTATCAGTTTTTAAGAGTTTTTGTAATATCAAAGATATTAACCCTTTGTTTATATGCATTACTAATGGTTTTTCTCACTTTACCATTTGTCTACTGACACTTCTGGCATATTTGCCATGCACTGTTTATTTGTATTATTCTTTTCCTAGCTTAATATAACAGACATTTAATTTCTTACAGTTCTGGAGGCCAAGTCTAAAACTGAGCTGTTCGCATGACTGCAAATCCCCAAAGACTCTAAGCAAAAATCCTTCCTAGTTTCTTGTGGTTGCCATCAATCCTTGGCATTCTTTGGCTTGTTGATGCATCACTCTAATATCTACCTCCATCTATACATGACCTTCTCTCTGAACCATGCACTTGTTAAAATAGGAAATTATGTCTGTCTAGTCTTCTTAGCATCTGGGGTTCCTGTTTAGTTTATAGCTCTTTCTAACTTTCAGCTATAGATATAGTATCATAAAGTTAGTACTAAAGATTTTTTTTTACATTAACATTTTTTATCCATCTGGATTTATTTTGGGGCTTAGTATGAGACAAAGTAGAGAATCAACTTCTTTTCCTCCTGGATGGATAGCAAGTTCTGTTTATTAAGTAAACTATCCTTTCCTTCTGAATCTAAACACCAGCTTGTTGTATATACTGGGCACTGACTCTCAGTTGTCTACTTTGTCCCACTCACCTATTTATCTAATCCTATACCAACGTAATTCTATTTTGGTTATAATTATTTTACAACATTGTAATATGTGATGAGTTAAGTTCCTCCTCAATACATTTTTGTAATTTTCTTAGCTAGTCTCAGGCATTTCTTACTCTATATTGATTTAAGCTCACATAATATAATTTAAAATTTAATTGTGTTGGAATTTTAATTAAAGTTTTATGAAATAAATACATTAAATATGGAGAAATTGACAAACGAGACTTGTAATGATCATAAATATGTGTTTACTAAACAAGAGAACTTCCAAGTTAATGGACTATATACCCTTTTAAAATTGTTAAGAAAACTTAAAAATAGAAATAAATTAAATTATATTAACAGGTCTTTTTCAAAGCTAGATAGACCTGGTAGAGAGAAAAATAGGCATAGACATAGAAGAATTTGGAAATGCATCATAAAACTCAATATAACATAGTTATGGAATTTTACATCTTATAAATATGAAAATATTCCTTTCATGGTTGGTTCATGGAACATTTCCCCAAATTGAAAATTTAGTTGGCCACAGAAGAAAACATAATGAATCCAAAAGTATCAATTCATAGGCCACATTCTCTGATAATAATGAAATATAAATGGAAACAAATAGCAAGAAAATTATGAAAAATAATTTGACTATTTGCAAATCACAAAATGCTCACTTAACCTCTGGATTAAAAGAAAATTAAATTTAATCTCTCTAGGAAGCAATAAAAAGAAGAATACTTCATACAGAAACCTCTGGACACATCCAGAGTCAATAGGAGACACTTTAAACTCTCTTTATTCCAGAAGGTAGGCTGAAAATGAAGTCAGTAGCCATCCTAAGAAATTACTTAAAGAGTAATAAATTAAACTGAAGAAAATTGGGGAGAAGAAACTAATAAAAATAAAAGCTGAAATTAGGAAGGGACCAAAAATTATAGCAAGGATAAATCAATACAAATGTTGTTGTTTTTTGTACAGGCAAATAAGTCCATTGTGAGAACAATTAATGGGGGAAAAGAGTAAAAGTATATAAGATTAGGAATTAGAAAGAAGCTATAGTAAATATAGACAAGATTAAAATAGAAAAAAACAATTAAATGACACATATTTGAAAAACTAGAAGAAATAAATGATACCCTAGCAAAATATAAATTAATAAAATTTTCTCAATAAGAAGTAGAAAACAAACTAATGAAAAAGAAAATTTTAAATAGCAAAAAAAAAAATGATAATTTCAAAGTCATTTTAAAAAGACACCTCTTAATTTACTTTATGAAACCAGAATAACCTTATCAATCTTTATGTAGAAGCAAAAACAAAAACCGAATTTCACTTATTAATGTAGATTCAGAAATTCTGAATAAAATCCAACAGTATTTCAAGAGAATAATACACTTTAACTAAACAGAATATACTCCAGGAAAGTGAGGATAGATCAATTATTTTTTTTAAGTATTAAGTATTAATTGGCAAGGTAAAACAGAAAATTATTTGATCAATCATTTGATGCTAAAAATTCAGTAGCTGTTCCTAATTTTTAAAATTCTAATTTTAAAATAAGGATAAAAGGAAATCCCTTAAATATGATACTTTTTGCCTAAAGCCATAAGGAAAAAGAAACATTCTGAATGATGAGAAACCAAAGCCATTTTTATTAAAAGCAAGAATAAGTCAGGGAGACCTATTATCAACATTATTATTTAACATTGCTTAGTGGGATTCTAGAAAATACACTAGACAAAAAAATGGAATGCATGGTATAAATTGGAGGAAAGGAGAAATTTTATTTTTTGCTAATTATACAACTGTATACCTAGAAAACTCAAGAGGCATTATTGAAAAATCACTAGACTTAATAAGAAAATGTATCAAAGGTAACTAAATATAAAATAAATACATAAAGTTTGTTAGCTTTTCTCTATACTAGCAGCAGCCAGGCAAAAATAGAAACATTGTGAAAAAATTCCCATTTACAACAGGTAAAAACTATGTTATGTTTAGGAGTAGATTTGGCCAAAGAGATATATTGAAAAAGCCATGAAAATTTACTAAAAAACACATAATAATATTTGAATAAATGAAAAGACATGCTATATTACTGATTAGAAAAGCTTAGTATCATAAAAATCAATTCTATCTACAAAAGATATAAATTTCATGTAATGCCTATTAGAATCACACTGGGTCTTCTCTAAAAGCCTACATTTGACAAGATTCACCTGGGCACAATTACTAAGGATGGAAACCTTACCTAGAAAGGTTTTATGTAACTCCATCATGTCACAGTTGCCTGTTGAAATGATTCACTGGGGTCTCTTGTTACTTAAAGATATAGTTCTGTCAGGTTTTGTTGTTGTTTTGTTGCTGTTGTACATCTTGCAAAAAGTCAGACTGGAACACAGAGTGGAACTTTGGGCACTGTCAAATGTTTGGTAGAATAGAATACAAAGCCTGTTCTGACCTGCCTTTTCTATTTACACCTCCTCTGAGTGTTGCAGCCAATTGGGAAAGGCGGTGTTAAAAGAAAGATTGATGGTGAAAGGAAAATAAGTTATCTGTGGCTCCTTTCAGGATTGTTCTCTTCCATCATGCGGGAGCTTGCCAACATCACCCATGATGGGCCCAAGTGGATTTTACTGGATGGTGACATAGATCCAATGTGGATTGAGTCTCTGAACACTGTCATGGATGACAACAAGGTATTGAGAGGGAAGGGAAATTTCCATGGCACCTCTACTCATCTGTAAAACTGGTCCCCTAGGCACATCTTGATTCCACATAAGGCCTGGCCCTGATTAAGGAATTATTACCATTATCTTTATTTAAAAATTTTCCAGTTTTATTGCGATATAATTAACATATACCAATGTGTAAGTTTAAGGTATACCATGTGATAATTTGAAATACATTTATAATGTACAATTATTACCACAATAAGATTGGTTGATACCCCTATCATCTCATGATTAACTTTGTGTGTGTGGTGAGGATTTTAAGAGCTGCTCTTTTAACAATTTTCAAATATACAATACGGCATTGTTAGCTATAGTCACCATGCTGTATATTACATCAACCAAATTATTCATCTTATAACTAGAAGTTTATTTTCTTTGATCACCTTCACTCATTTCCTCCCCTCACTCCACCCTGCCCCATTGTTAGCAAGCACCATTCTACTCTGTTTCTGTGAGTTTTTTTTTTTTTAATTCCACAAATTGTCTTTCTCTGTCTGGTTTATTTAGATTTCACGGTATCTGTCTTTCACTGTCTGACTTATTTCACTTAACATTATGCCTTCCAGGTCCATCCGTGTTGTTGCAAATGGCAGGATTTCCTTCTTTTTTATGGCTAATATTTCATTGTTGTGTATGTGTGCGGAGGGGGTACGTAAATACACATATACCACATCTTCTTTATTCATTCATCTATTGATGGACATTTAAGTTGTTTTCATGTCTTGGCTATTGTAAATAATGTTGCAATGAACATGGGAGTGCAGGTATCTCTTCAAGATCATACTTTCACTTATTACCAGTGTCTTTAATAGACATCTCAGAACTGATTCACGCAAGTGACAACTTTCACTTATTTCAATGGCACTGCTATTGCTCACTCTGTTTTTACTATTGTTATAATTAAGAATCTTCTGCAAATAGATTAATTTAATATTTAAAGTTCACGGGAGTCTTAAATCATCTATTTAAATCTTTTTTCTTTACTTTTTTCTTTTTGTTTAAATAAGGAAACTGAGAATCAGATACATTTTGAGCCTATCAGACATCCTCAATGGTGACAAATCTTCATTCATAGTGAGCATATTTTATTTTTTATAAACAATGAAAACTAACTGAATGCCAATAAAGTGGCTTTTAAGCTAATAGCTGCTCCTAAACTTGTTCAGAAAGAACATCCAGATTAGAAATTGTATGATGGCTTCAACATTTACAAATTCATTTGAATAAATGTATGCTATTCAAGAGGGACTACTTTAAAAGAAATAGCAGTGATATGAAGCCTAAGTTTTTCTTCTTTAATAACATTATTGTTCTAATACAGTCTAGTTCATTTGAATCATTGACATCAATTTAAATTGATAATTTAATTTTTTTCCTGATGCAATACGCATATGTATACACACACACACACACACACACACACACACACACACACACACACAGGGATGGAGGTAGAGGGACTACAGAAGCAGAGAGGATTGTTGCAGAAAAAACTTAGAAAATAATTATACAGTTGACCCTTGAACAAGTGGGCTTGAACTGTACATATCCACTTATACACAGATTTTTCAATTGACCCTCTCAGTTCAAACCCATGTTGTTCAAAGGTTGACTGATAGTTGGAATCTGTTTATGTGGAATGCTAGCTTCAATTATATGCATATTTTTAACTACATTCGCAGTTGGTGCCCTTAACCCTTGTGTAATTTTAAGGTTGTCTATATCACAAAAAAAAAGAAAATAATCACTTGTAGTTTCTACCAGAAGTAATCAGCCAGAACCTCACCAGCTGACCCTTTTCTACTTGGCATGTCCCTCCCTGTTGTCTTCAGGTGCTGACCTTGGCAAGCAATGAGAGGATTCCTCTGAATCCCACAATGAGACTCCTCTTTGAGATCAGCCACCTGCGCACGGCCACACCCGCAACTGTCTCCAGAGCAGGTATGGCCTAAGAAAGGGGGAAAGAAAGCTCAGTTGAAGACAGATGTCTTTAGCATTACATATGATGTTGCTGGCTCTGAAGAAAGCTCCAAATAGAAGCCAAATGTCGATCTTCCAAAACTCTGTCCTTATTCAGAGTCCTAATACACATCCACAAGGCTTAGCAAGTGCTCTAAGGCAAGGCCCATGTGATTTTTTTCAGAAATGTTATGGTAATGGGAAGAAAATGGCCCCTGAGCTGGACAACTGTCCTTTGTATATAAGTGCCTCAAATTAGACTACTTTTAGGCCAGTTCAAGCCTCCATGTTGGTGAAGATGACTGAGCATTGCAATTCTTACTACACCCTGGTGAAAATCACTACTTTATAGCTTAACTTTCCTTAACTCCACTGCCTTGTTTGATCTATACAATCTAATATCAGATTCCCTTTCAAGGACCTGTGCCAAGGTTGGAGAACACAGGCCAGAAGAACCATCTCTCTCAGTCTGTATTTGTTTCATAGATCTACCATAACAAATTATTAGAAACTTGGTGGCTTTTAAAACAATAGAAATTTATTCTATCATAGTTTTGGACATTAAATACTCAAAATCCTTCCTTGCATATTCTAGCTTAGAAATTCCTTGGCTTATGGCCCTATGACTCCAACCTCCACCTCTGTCTTCCTGTGACCTTTTTGGTGTGTCTTTTGTCTCTGTTTCTTATAAGGACACTTATAAATATACCTCTTAGATAATTTTGGGTAATCTCATCTCAAGATCCTTCAGTTAAATATATCTGCAAAGCCCCTTTTCTTAAATAAGGTCACATAGGGATTAGGTGGGATATCCTTTTAGGATATCCTTTTAGGTTCACCATTCAACCCACTATACACTTCTACACCATGACAACTATTTCTAATCAATCAGAACCTTCTTTCCTCCGGAGCCTATACTTGGCCTTGGGGTCCTTAATACTGCTTGCTTTCCATCAGCTAATACCATCAGTCAATTTTCTAAACAGATAAAATAACTCTCTGGGGTGAAAAATATACTGACATCCGTGGAAAATGACAATATTCCTTATGCTCACAGGGATCCTGTACATCAACCCTGGAGACCTGGGATGGAACCCTCCAGTTAGCAGCTGGATTGACAAGAGGGAAATCCAGACAGAGAGAGCCAATCTAACCATCCTGTTTGACAAGTATCTTCCAATCTGCTTAGACACACTCAGAACCAGGTAGGCCAAGAAATAAGGAAGGTGGCAAGTTAAAGCAGCAATAAAAGCATATCATAGTTTTGGACATTAAATACTCAAAATCCTTCCTTGCATATTCTAGCTTAGAAATTGGCACACTTTTTGTCCCAATAATGTTCTTTCTGTCCTCTCCCTGAAGTCAGATGACTCTAGACCATTCCCCTCCAGGCATGGCAGGTGGCAAAGAGGACACATAGCAGGGTGGCCATGAAATGCCTACTATCAGTTCAGGCAAGAAGTTAGAAAAGTGAAGAGGAGAAGATTTTATGTACCTTTTATGAGTGCCACATGGGCGTATTCTAAAGAGGCTGTAAGCTGCAATATCAGATAGCAATTCTGGGCGGTCCTTCAGTTTTCAAGGCATGCAGCTGGCCCTCCTACAAATGATATATGGGCCAGATCAACAGGCTTAGAGGTGAAGATGACACCTATTAGTAACCTGTTCCTGCCTGTGTCTGTTACAAATGTGGTCAAAGAAATGAAGAAAAGCCCATTAAGTACTCAGTTTTCTTGTTACTCATGGAAGTAATGCCTATACTATTAGACCACTCCAAAGCATTGTTGTAAGGACTGAAACTAGATTTTAAAACAAGAGCTAACACAAAATACTATCCAGAGAAAATGTTTTCAGTGTGTTTTAATTGATGGAACTCCTCTGAGCTGAAGTTGTGGAACCTCAGAATTATACCCACTCTGACTTTTTGACAATTGAGGAAACTGTGAAAGGAGTGAAACTACTGAAATATATACTCATTTGATTGCAGTTGCCTACACTCTCAAGGAGTGAGAGGGGATCACCAATGTTCAAAGAAGGGGAGAGGAGAGAGAGAAGGGTAACAGAGGAAGGGAAGATGAGAAAAGAAACCTTCTCAGGAGCACTCTGTACCCTTCTCCCTTCTCCACAAAGGGAGCTGGCCCAAAATAACTGATGAGGAAAAGGGCTTAAATAGCACCATTGTCCTCTGTAATCCCAAAGAACTTGGAAAATCATGAGTCCACTACATCCAAGTTAGTTCCATAGCTGTCCAACAATGCCTCTAGGATGGAAAATGCAGTATTTTAGACTCTACCGGGTCTCTCTTTGCAGATTTAAGAAGATCATTCCAATCCCAGAACAGAGCATGGTGCAGATGCTGTGCCACCTTCTTGAGTGTCTCCTGACCACAGAGGACATCCCTGCAGACTGCCCCAAGGATACCTATGAGCTTTATTTTGTGTTTGCTGCCATCTGGGCTTTTGGTGGAGCAATGATCCAAGATCAGGTAAAAGGATGTCCTGAGGTTGACACCCACATTCAAGTCCACAGGGGCAAAAACTGATCTTCCAAAAGAGATTTGGAATATAGAACTGCTAAATGTCAGAAATAATATCAGAGCATCAAATTATTTAGTTATCTACCCACTACACTGCTAAACACATCAGTCCCCATAGAAAGTCATGTGGTGAAACATGAAATTGGAATGTATTTGGAGCTGTTGCTTTTTGAGTTAGTGAATATTTCCCTGATTTCATGGAGAATTGCAGTGTTTGAGTTTGAACAACTGGAGATATAAGTACAATATTTGTCAGGGTGATGTGTTTTATAGGCAAATGATGCTGTGCTGTAGATGCTTGAGTAGGAGAAATCCCTTTAACCTTCTACAAACCTTCCAGAATAAGCATGTGTCAACCTTTACCAGGCCAGAGTTAACCATCATGTCCTGTACCTTGAAACACAGATCTGTCCATAGAAGTTTGAACCAAAGCTTACTTGACATATACGGGTAGGAAACCAAAGTAGCATGTATCTTATGGTGTTGGCTGTTGTAGCCTCATGCTCTTTGGGGGTAGGGATGTTGGCTTGGAGTATCTTGGCATCTTATTCCTTAATACTTCTGCATTCCCACCCACGTTTTTAATTAGTTTCCTCTAAATGAAAGGTATTTTATCTAGAAACAACATATTCAAAATTATGCAGATCAGTCTTTTACAATGGACTCTAGCTGTCAGGAAATATCATATACAGGTTAAGAACATGGACTCTAGATATGAATTGTAACTCTGTCATTTATTTTCTGGGGGCTGTTGACAAGTAACTTAACTTCTCTCTACCTTAGTCTCCCCATGTGAACAAAAGAGATGAGGATGATAATAGTGAGGATGGTTATGAGGATTAAATAAATGGATACTGTCCTAACAGCCCAATGTGAATATGAGCAAAACACTTAAGATGGTGCTGGCACACATATGTGCCTATTCTTAATATTCTAGTACCATAAATATTCAGTTTCATAGCAAATATCTGGTGCCTCTCTCACAACAGGGGATCAAACCAAGCTGTAGTTGTTAGAGAGTTGTGATTTAGTCTTTGCTGGCCTGGGTTGATCGTGTGCTATTTCGAGGAAAGAAGAAAAAGTTTCAGCCTCCCAAAATAGAGATGAGCCAGGAGAAGTAACAATTAATTTAGAATTAACAATTAATTATTTTTCACTTTCTCATCCTCTGATTGTAACATTCATCTCACCTCCCATCATTCCCTAACATTCCTTAGTGCTCAAAATTCAGAAAGCAGTTCTCACAAGCTTTTGGGACATGTGAATTTCTCCATCTCCCTCTCCAGAGCGAGATACTGTTGAGAGAGGGGAAATCTCTAAGGGCAAGAGGGTGCCTTGACTGGGAGTATGACATTGGAGAGTTTCATCCTATCTGTTCCACAGCCCTTGGAGCTTCTCCATGGACTGCTTCTTTGACATCTTTACATTTTCCCTATTAGGCAAGAATACAGTGAGTCTAGCAGGATGCGTGAGACCTCACTAAAATACACAGAGATCGAGACTACATAGGTTATTACTTTCCATTGAATTCAGTCCCTGACCTTTCAGCTGCTGAAATGTCAGACAGCAACCACTGCTGGACTTCTCTCCCATCTTGGTGCCAAACGAGCAGTGGGGCATCAGGATGAAGATACTTGATCAATTTTTCTATCTCTATAGAAAAATGTTAATCCACTCAACTCTTTAAAAGCTGAGGAGAAAGCACCCCTCCAGGCATCCCGACTCTTTAGCACTGGGAGCTGTAGGCAGCCATGCCGGCACATAGGGAGAGGACAATGAAGAAAGCTTTTAGCAATGGGGAATTTCCAAGACCCCTACATCTGTATTCATGCCAAATACCAAAAATCCTGCTCTAAATTGAAAAGCAGGATGTTGGCCAAAATATTTACATCAGAAACACCAAGGGTACCTACATTTAAAAAGCTGTCTTCAAAGCAAAGCAAAAATGCAAAATACAGCCCATAGCTGAGTAGAAGATCCAATAATAAAGGGGGTACTGGCAAATACTTTGTAGCAATTTCAGGAAATGATCTCTCAGAAGCAAATGATCTCTCAGGGAGCCCTATACTGGGAGACCGAAAACCTGTGTTCAACTGCCAACTCTGCCATATGCTTTTAGAGGTATAACCTTTTGAGTTTTTGTTTTTTCAGATATAAATTAGAAATAATTTTCACTAGCCAGGATAACTTAGAGCATTGTAAAGAACAAATTAGATGATGTTTCATGCAAAACTCTGCTACACTATAACAGTACAGACTTAGTGTCATCAAGTTCAAAGAGCAGGAAGGGGACCAGAACATCGAGGTTACTGCTGAAGACACACCAAGATTGTTGACACGAGAAAGGCCTGCAGGAATGACTCAGCAAAGGAGACCTTGTCTTTATAGTGTCCAATTATAGTAGATGGTGAGGTTAAGAGTCAGATACAGGAGAGTGATACAATGGGCAATCCAGCTACGGTCTGGTTGAGAAATTGACCAGGTAGCTCAAGGTATAATTGAGAAAAGGAAAAGACCTTTTTTCAGGGGTGGCCCTTGTCTCAGATTTTTCATACAAACTTAAAATCTGGTCATCATATGAAGTTAAAGGTCTTGAAAATTTTTTCCATGAGTTAAAAATGGGAATTTTTTTCCTAAGGCTACTGATTGCCAAGTGTAATATCGAGATAATATAGTGTCCCCTGAATCTGAATTAAAATCAGAATAAGAACAGCAAACAAATCTGTTCTTACCTTTATTTTCATTCACATTTTATGGTGAAAGAATTCTATTCTACTTACTTAATTGATAGCAAAATAAGGAGTGCCATTTCTTTCAAGTCCAGACTCATTGCCATGTTTCTAGTTCCCTGGTCTGTCCAGCCTTTGAACTCCATTTTTGTTCTGCCCTCTAAGAATGTTTCCTAAAATGCCCAATCTGGGCCTCTTTCCTTTCTAGGATTTTTCCTAGATCTGTGTGTTCAGGGTGGATTTGTTTCCCCAGAAGGTTGCCAGTAGCTTCAAGTATGTTTTGTGTACATACACATATACATATGTTTGACTAAGACACAATAAGATAGTTTGAGTACAGAGCCCTATCCTTAGGAGCTCATGATTTAATATGCATTCATGTAAATTGTGTTTCCACCTATTCCTTCTGTCGGAAGACCAGTATAGCTTTGTCTCTGCTTCCCCTAGATTTTAGAATTTTAGCTCTTGAAGGAACCTTAGAAATCTTCTTTTCTAGGATCTTCATTTTACAGATGGGGAAACTGAAGCACAGAGAGCAGAAATTTGCCTATGGTTATGTACCTGACTCCCCTCTGAGTCATCTCACTCAACTAAGGACCCTCTGCTCCCAGGTGTCAACACTCACCATTTTATTTATTTCATCTTTGGCTGCCAACCAAGACATTGTTCAGAGTCTCAGGAGTCTAAGACAGGGGGGAATTTATCTCTTCTGGAGTTCTTGTCCACACTTTCCCATTTTCCCACTCTCCTCCATGTTCTTATACCACCCTTTACCCCTTTGCCTCTATCCTTTACCCCTCAATGGCTCTGGGGTGCACCAGTGCCAGGGAGGCCCAACTGCATGGTCAAGCAGAGGCCCTTGTACATGTTCAAGGGAGACCCTTGTTTCACTGGGCCTTGTTCAGGGCTGATCTTCACCAGAAGAGTGTCCTTCCTAGAGGAGCTGGCCCATCAAGCAGGCCTACATAAAAAGGAGCACCTTGTGTTCCCTGCCCTGACTCTTTGCCTAATGCCAGGACAGCCTGTTCAGGCTTCTGTAACTCTGGAGAGCCTTGACTCTGACTCGCTTTGTTTTGACAGCTTATGGACTACCGGGCAGAATTCAGCAAATGGTGGCTGACAGAGTTCAAGACTGTCAAGTTCCCTTCTCAGGGAACCATCTTTGATTATTATATAGATCCAGAGACCAAAAAATTCGAGCTGTGGTCCAAGCTCATCCCCCAGTTTGAATTTGACCCTGAGATGCCTTTGCAGGTGAGTATGGCTGAGTAACCAAGACATACAGTGACCCCAAGAATCTGCAATGACTCTAGTAGCAGACCCTTATCAGTATCCAAGAGGAATTAGTCATCACCTGCTACTCACTCTTTTGGAGGAAATCATAGGTGCAATGAAGTCATAAGATCCTCCAAAAGGCTAAATAACAATTACTAGACCCCACTGTCAACCTGAGGGGAAGGGAAGAGAGCAAAGGCAGAAGTTTCTGAAATGTGTTAAAGAGGCCACAGGGAGGCAGACAGAGCTGGTAGAGAAGGAAAAGAATGCTCTCTACCCAGAGAATAAATTGATAGGATGGCCTACTATGGATATTAGGGAAGACCCTCCTGCCTGAGGTGGTGAGCTCCACCATGACAGCAGAATTCCTTCTTCTGAAATGCTCCAGAACATTTGGCAGTGCATCTGTTTCTCCCACGAGCCCCTGGCACACTCATCATGTTCCCATTTCAGGCTTGTTTGGTGCACACAAGCGAAACCATCCGAGTGTGCTATTTTATGGAGCGGCTGATGGAGAAGCGGCGGCCGGTCATGCTGGGGGACCGCGGGCACAGGCAAATCGGTGCTGGTGGGAGCTCAGCTGGCTAGCCTTGACCCCGAGAAATACCTCGTGAAAAACGTACCATTTAACTACTACACAACATCGGCGATGCTGCAGGGTAAGGGGCCTAGAAGGCATGGAGGAGAGGGTGTGGGGCACCTGAGTGTCCACGGTGCCTGATGCAGAGCTAGAGTAGAGAGAGCATCAGGTACCTGCTCGGCTAGATAGTACATTTCCTCTCACGATTCCCTTCTTGCTTTTCTTCTCCTTTCTCTTCCACAACATCCATCCCAGTTATCCAATAACGCTTAGCACACAGCCTCTTCTCCCTTCCTTTCTCCCTGCATTCCTCCCTTGCCTGCTAAATTACTCCAGGGCAAGGATTTCAACACAGAGCAGTTCAGCACCTTGATGTAAAAACTTGCTAAAGACCCATTGAGAGATCTGATGGGCTTGAAGATTTCTGTCGCCTGATGTATCTAGAGATCATTTCATTCACCCTTCATATTTTATAAAGGGTGAAACTGAGGCTTAGGTAAAACTACATGATTGCCCAAGGTTACCACCAAATGGCAAGGCTGGCATGGCATTTCCAGTATCTTACCACATGGAACATACTTTTCACTGGGAGTTTACACATTGGGCTCCCTAGTAGACATGAAGCTTCCTAGGTGTGACTTCAGGGTCAGAGGCTCACTACAGGTGTTTTCCTCTCACTAAAGTCACTTCCTCTTTTTATAGAAACACTTGGTACAATAACCCTTGAAACAGCTTCCTTTCAAAGACATGCCCATACCAACCTCCCATAAAGAAAAGGGGAGTGGCAGGGCTGGGGAAGAAGTCCACTCTTATGCCTCACACTATAAAAGCCTTGCCCCACTCTCTGTAACTGGGCCCTACCCCTACCATGCAAAATCCACTAAAAATGAGGAATTCAGTGTATGTACTATTTACAGATCAGCAAGTTATAAGCCATCACTTATAACATCAAAAGTGAATGTAGCACTTTTCCTGTCTGACTATAATTTCATTAGGCCTTAGGCCAACAGACTTGCAGAACAGGCTACACCTTGACCGCCACCTGCTCAGCCTGAACCATTTTTATTTATCTGGTCATTCTGTGCCCTCTGCCTAGTGTGAGCCCCAGATGCAAGCACTGTGGTGTTTGTTGCCAGTGCTACGCTTTCCCCTGTTCTCATGTGAGAGACTAGCTCACTTCCCGCCTTCTTTCTGCACCATTTTGCCAACTCTTCCAGAGTTAGGGTCCAGCCAGCTGTTTATTCCTAGTAGAAAGCAATATTATCTCTGCTCTCTACCTCTCATAGCAGCTAAGTGCCTGAAGCTTGTTGATAGAAGTTAAAATTATCCCCTCCCTCCCCCTCAGTGACTGAGAGAGATCTCCCCAGGGTTTCGTCTACTACTGGGCTGATAAGTATTCTACACCCCCAGTCCCAATTCTGCAATTGACTATAATTCTCATATGAATGTTAACAAGACATGAAATCGTGAAAGTTTATGTTGAAACTTCACTGGTTGGTCAATAATGTGAGCATCTTCTGTTTGAATACTGAAAGACTACCTCAATTTTTTGTTCTCTTCACAATGTAAACAGCTACGAGAATGATATATTTTTAAGTTAATTGCATTATTAACATTTTTCCCCAGCATTTTTCTTAAATCTATACAATCAACAAAATGAATCAAGCCCTGGTCTGTATTTGCATCCTTTTCTTAGTGTAAATTCTACCACAATAACCAATTTCAAGCTTCCAATGTGACGTCAGTGAACATGCAATCCAGAAGAAATGCACATTAGCACACCATTAATATATTCCTGCTTTACAGATAAAATAGGCGAAAACAATCTTAAGCATAGATGTCAAAATGTAGCAAAATAATTTGGATGTAATGAATTTTGAATATTATTATTTCTGTTTTTAATATGATTTACTTAATTATAAGTTTATCTGTTTTAGCAATCAGCTCTCAAGAGCCAGCTCTGGTAAACTACTAGCTTCATCTTTATTCCATGAGACCTCAGCTACCATTATGTCAGGCAATGTCATAACCTTCTATCATGGCCTGGCACCATCACATTAGCTCCCAGTAGTAGTCATAAGCAGACTTCACATGCCTGGCTGGTTCATGTTATCACTGTCTGGTCTACCTAACATAATTTCTCTTTGTGTTCATGGAAAGATATTACCACTACACTTATTTGCAATCCTTGAGTCCAGTGACTGATCAGATTATCAGCTCTGTTCATTTCTACCAATTTTTATTGTTACTTACAACTGCACTGATGATGATGATGATGATGGTAACTGATATTTATCAAACATTCACCAGGTATGTGTAAGGTACTAGCTCAGATTAGACTTTTACACATTTTTTAATTATTTAATCTTTTACATCCCTGTGATGGGAACTAAGTACTTGTATCATCCCCATGTTACAGATGAGAAAACCAAAGATGTTAAATAAGCTACCCTAAGCCACACAGTAAGTGGTGGAGCCACGGTTTGAAGCCAGACAGTCTGACTCCAGTGTCTATGTTCTAACCATTATGCAATATTACCTCCCTGGTAAGAAAATACATTGGAAACTGCAATAAATATTTGATATTATTACTATTATCATTAGTGGTACTATTTGAGTATTTCAAGGAGTTATTTTCTAGAATCCTATTATGATTTTATAATATAAAAAATACTGTAAATAGAGAAGAAAAAGTCATAGCCAAGAAAGAGAAGATGAGTTTCTTACATTGCCGGAACCTCACCTGGAGGAGTTTGTCCTTCCCTCCTGTCAGAACACTGAGAAATAAGTTCCAGGATGCTGTCAAATAGAACCAGGATGAACGCTGGCTCCTCACTGCAGCTGGCCATACGCTAAAACACACTTTCTGTCTCTTTTTAATTCTCTAGTGGTCTCTGGGTCCCATCCCTCCTCTCACACTAGGTGATGGATGAAGCATCTGTCCTTTCACCTTACCTATCCAGAACCAACTAGGAACTGGAGAGTAACCTAAAGCTCCTGAGTAGCTTGCATAAATGTAACAAAGTTCATACAGCAAAGTTCAAACTCTTAATTCTGAAAAATGCTGACTTCCTTTTCTTGGAAGCTCCTTCCTCTTACTTTAGTCACAGCCCAAACAACTTTATTTGACTTCTTAGCCCAGAACATTTTAGAAGCAACAAAATGACTTCTAAAATGGAAAAAGAATGTTACTAACAGAAAAGTGGGAGCCAGAAATCCAGTTGATATCTAAGATGAAATAGAAAACTTAGAAAAGGAGATACAGGAATCCCGAGAGTGAATATTCTGTTATCATTTAGACAAGCGGCAAGCTGTCTCACCTACCTCATGAGCCAATCCCTCTTTGCAGCCCAGTGTTTTCACAGCTGTTTGTACTTAAGCCCTTAATAAAATATCGAATGTAATATGGTATAGTCTGATTTAAAGACAGGTAGTACGCCCAGACAGGAGTGCGAAATGCGTGCTTATAATATGTCTTTAATAGTGAAAGATGGGAAATAACCTAATTATCCATATGATGGAATGCTAAGCATTATTACAAAGAATGAGGCAATTCTATATTAATAGAATTGGGACTATCTCCAAAGCTTTGTTGAGTGACAAAAGAAAGATGCAGAACAGTGTGCATAGTATGCTCCAAATTCTGTCTTGCTTAAAAAGAGATATGTAAAAATTAACACACAACTATATATTTATATATTGCTTATAGGTATACTTAGAATATTTCCAGAAGGATACTTAAGAAACTGATAACAGCAGTTACCCCTGGCAAGGGAAATTGGATACTGAGAGTGGGATGCAGAATTACTTAAACTTTTAAAAAATTATGAAGTAGTTCAATCATGTAAAAAAGTACAGAAATAGTATAACAGATGCCCATGTACCACCACCCAGATTTCACAGATGTTAACATTTTGTCATTTTGCTATGTATCTTAGCATTATATGTACAGCCAATACACCACCCCCATCCCCTCTTCCTTCATGCCTCTTATTAATTGGACTACTAAAGTTGTATATCATTCCAAATTTACACTTTTGATACATATATGTACCCATAAACATACATACTGTTGTGTGCATTTAAAGTTTAAATAAATGTCATACTCTAACTTCTTTTGGCAACTTTTTAAATCTTTATCTGTTTTGATACATCGATTTTCACTGTTGCATGGAATTCCATTTTGTGACTAAATCATAGCTATTTATTCATTTTCCTACTAAAAGGCAGTATAATTTTTAAAAATTTTTGCTTTTAAAAAAGCATTTTTAAGTTGTAATTTACATACACTACATAGCATGTGTTAAAGTATATAATTCAATAAGTTTTGAAAGTCTCACCCACCTATGAAACCATCATTACAATCTAAATAATGAACATATCCATCACCTCTGAAAGTTTATTGTGTCCCTTGGCAATGCCTCCCTCCCACCCAACCCCCACCCAACCTCCTGTCTAGGAACCACTGATCTGTTTCTGTCACAATATGTTGTTTTGTATTTTCTAGAATTTTATATGATGAAATCATACAATATGTACTCTTTTTTTGTCTGGCTTCTTTCATTCAGTATGATTTGGTTATTTATCCATGTTGTCGAGTATATCAATAGTTCATTCTTTTTATTCCTGAATAGCAAGATAAAATATAAAAAACACTCAGAATGATTTCTAGCATACAATGAGTTCTTGGTAAATGGAAGCTGTTATTATAATAATATTAAAGTCTTCAAATTATGAATTTATAAATATTATGCATTAATTTCTAAGCCACAACTACCAAAACAAAAGGAATACATGCAAACCTCTTTTTGCTTGAAAAAAAGAATCTAACATAAACTATGCTAAAACCAAAATAACGTTTTTGGAAGAAATGTTCCAACTTTCAAATGGGCAATAACTCTACACAGAAGGTCGATTTGTCAAAGTCTCCCGGGGAATATTTGGTAGCTTACTCATTCTGCTAGTCTATCACATGCCATTTTTCTCAAAATCATATATATATTTTTTAATAGAGAAGGCAGGTTCTTGATACTCCCTGCATCTCTCCTCTCTCTCATTACATCCAGCTCTAGGATCTTCTTGAGTACTTTACTAAACACAGATTCAGAACTCTTTTAAATACAAATGGGAGTTTTGTTTCCAGGCATTCACATTTCTCACCAGTGTGAATAACACATTCTTTATTTAATGTTTATAATATGCCAGACTTTGTGCTTTAGCTTCATTTTATCTTCTCCACCCAATGAGACACTATATCCATAATGCTTTTCACTGCAAGCAGCAGAAAATCTGATGATAGTGGCATTAACAGAGATTTTTTTTTCATTCAACAAGGAGTCTTGTGGTAGGCAGTGGCTAATGCTAAATCAATGATTCAATGACATTAATGTGATAATATCTGTTATTCTCTTAGCTTCTCCTTCAATGTAGCAGGATGGCTGCTGCTACAGCCATTACATGTTCATTCTAAAGGAAAAACAAAC
Source organism: Eonycteris spelaea (assembly GCA_003508835.1). Lineage (NCBI taxonomy): Eukaryota > Metazoa > Chordata > Mammalia > Chiroptera > Pteropodidae > Eonycteris > Eonycteris spelaea. The sequence continues at coordinate 2,771,757 of PUFA01000083.1, read as the reverse complement.
AAACAAAAAAGATAAAGGGGAAAGCTGGTGCCCATGTCAGGAAATGAGAGCTCTCCAGGAACATACACTTATGTCTGTGTCTTTTCATTCAGAACCGTGTCACAGGGTCACCCCAACTGGAAAGTGACTAAAGAGAAAGGAGTTATAAATGGTGTCCCTCACAGAGATGATAGTCCCTATCTTTACAAGATGAGAAAATGAGGCTGAGAGGTGTTAAGTGACTTATCTCTAAGTCACACAATGGGTTAGTAGACAAGCTGTCATATTTCATCAAGCTGTAGTGGCCTTCTGCTTTGATAAGACTGTAAGTCAGATATCTGAATTTTCATAGTAGAATGCCAACATTGCTTCTGTCCATCTAATATCTAGAGCACATGGATATCTTTCCCTTTGATGGTAAATAAAATAGGCCCTTTAGTTGGTCATGGAAACACTCAGACTTCAATTAACTGCTCTCCAACAGCTCTACAAGGCACAGATTAATAACACTGGCATCTCAAGTTGAGAGAGGCAGAGATCTGTGCTCATTCTGTTCTTCTAGCTTCTCTAAACTCTATAGCTGAGTTGCACTGTTTTCATTCCCTTCACTGAGTTACAATTTAATGATCTGCCCTTGGGTTTTGTTGATGGTTAGGAGATAAAAGATAATTTTAAGTTATTTTTATATTTTCTGTAAAATTTCAGCAGATGATCATGCCTATTTGTAGCCTTCAAGACCTTTTGTAAGTGTCCATGATATACGCTTTTTAGAATTTTGTACTTGAAAAATTTTTTCATACAAAGTAGAAATGAATTTGTACCAGTATTGTGAGATGACATGATTAGTGTAATTAAACGCAGATTTAGTTCTGACCTTTTAAGTAGGCACTTCATAATGGACAATGTGAGATACATTGATACATTTTATTTGGTAATAGTAACTAGGCCATCTTAGATTACGAGTGCGAATAATTCTATATTGTTTTGGAATCCATTTTAGTCTCTATTTTAATTGGTATGTTTTATGTCTATTAATATACCTTACACCTCTTCTCATTCTTTTTAAAAATATCATTTTTTTAAATAAAATAAATTTGCAATGACCCATAGACAGGATAGTTTAGAAAGGGAAATAGATGAGCAAAGAACTTGATCAAAGCATCCAGGGGCTTATATTTGTAGTATAGAGAGAAGGAGCCAAAGGTGATGCTCTTCACAATTCTGAATTCTCTTACCACCCAAATGCAATTTAAATTATTAGTTCAGCAAATATTTGAGTGCTTAATCATACCAGTTAGGCAGGAGCTCAGGAGTTTGAGTCTTTATGGAAAATGAATCTCTGTAACCTGTTAATTAAAAGTTTAAAGTTGGACAGGACCATATAAGATCTGATCAAACTCTCAACCTCAAAAGAGCATCAAGCTTCCATTATTACAGGTAGACAACATTCATCCACTTACCTTAATGTTTTCCAAAAAGGAGATGACACAAAATTAAATCAACAAAGATTTGTCTCTAGTAGGCAACACACTCTGCTTAGAATGGGAGAAAGGAGCTCCAATGTATAAAAAAAAAATTGAAAACAACACGTTTCAGACAATAAAGAAACCATTCCATAAATTTTGATACCTCCAAATTATAGAACACAATGTGGCCATTAAAATCAAATTTTAAGGAGGATATGTATTATCATATAAAGATGTTTACAATATGTAAAATAAAAAAATTTACAAGTAGAATATTCAGTATAATTCTGATTTTGTAAAGGAAAAATCTGCCAGAGCAAGTAGACTTGAAAGTAATGCTTATTGCTAGGCGATAGAATTATGGACAATTTTCATTTTCATCATTGTGATTGTGCTTTTTAATCTTTATATAATGAATATGTATTATTTTTTATAATCAAGCAAAGGATGTTATTTTTGAAAGAATAAACTCAAAGCCCTCAATATAACTGAAACATCTAAACACGTGAAAAATTAGATAATGTGGAAGGAAAATAGTTCAAACACAGGTACACAAATCATGTCGATGCCAAGTAAGACATGATTAATTACTAATGATCTCTGCCAAAAGTTTGGTCAAAAAATAAGTTAACCAAACTGGAGATTTCCCAAGGGCAAAAGCCATGTTGTAGTCATGTTTAAGAAGTAGCTTGCAGTAGTGGTTACATGAGATAAGCCAGGTTAGAATCCTGACTTTGCCTTCAGTAGCTGTGTATGACCTTGGATAAAGCCGGTGAATTTCTCTAAGCCTCAGTTTTCTTGTTTGTTAAAAGATTTTTTAAAAAGCTGATGATAATATGGGATAGGACTGCTTTTAGGAGTCAGTGACATAATACACATCAAATCCTCCGTAGTATTGCTCCATGGATGAATGAATATACTGCTCTAGAGTTCAGAAACTGGAGGAATCGATAAGACTGGGATTGTCAAGGATGGCCCTAGAGAAAGGTTGGGCTGTAAGGGCTTGCAAGGACTTTCTTCTGATGATATGAAAGAAGCAGTAAAATCATTGTAAACAGACCTGGATTCTAGTTCCAGCAAGGCATTTAACCTGCTTTAGCATCTGTTCCTTACTTACAAAATGGAGATAATAAGTCTTTCTTTGCCCGTTGATGAGGTTTGTTATAATAATAAAATTCATTCGTTTATTTAATAAATGTTTTTTGAACATGCACTTTATGCTAGATAATATTCTGTGCTAGGATTATGATAATGAAAAAAAGAAAAAGAAACAGGAAAATTCCTGGCCTCTTGGAGTTTAGAATGTGGAAGAGGTGAGATAATAAACAAAATAAATAAGTAGGACATTTAGGATATTAAGTGGTAATAAGTGTTATGGAGAAAAATGAAGTGGGGACAGGGAATAGGAGGTAGGGGGCTAATTTTAGATAGAGTACCAGGGAGGGACTTACTGAGAAAATAGCATTTAAGTAAATAAATACTTGATGGAACTAAGAGAGCAAACAGTGCTAGCATTTGGGAGAAAAGGATTCTAGGCAGAGGAAACAACCACAGCAAAGTCCCTGAGGCAGCTAGTGTGTCAGAATCAAGGTGGTTGGAGCAGAGGGAGTGAAGATGGGAGCAATACAAGAAAAAAACAGGTGCGAATTGTGTGGATGTAACCAGATTGGCTTTTGCCCCAAATGAGATGGGGTGCCACTGGAGAGTTTTAAACAGAGGACTGGCATGATCTGACTTACCTCGTACAAGGATACCCTTTTTGCTGTTTTGAGAATATAGTGAAGGGACCTAGGGTGAAAATAGGAAGACCATTTGGGAGGATTTTGTAGTTTCCGGGTGAGAGCCATTGGACAAGGATGGTGGCACTGGAGACAGCAAAATGAGATACAAATGGGAACTCACTTGGAAAATGAAATTGCTCTTTAAAATGGTAGTAAAATAGTGCTGGAGAAAAAGCATGAATAAAAACATAGAGGGCATCTTAGTGCTGCTCCATATGACCACTAGCTGAACACCAAGTCGTTCCATATGAACAAATTCTGTAAGATAGTACAGATGAACTCGGGATGCAGGTATGGGCTTGACTCTCAGGACTTGCTTATGACAATGCTAAACCCAGAAATGTGGTGGGAGGGTCACATTTCTCTATATGTCTCATGTGTTTAACACCTTCGACATCAACATGTTTGCTGAAACTTAAACCCTCTCTGCTCTCCAGTTCTGGCTGGAAACAGAGTAACTTACTACCATTCCATCCTAGATGTGACTTGGAGCATAGCTTGGCCAAGAAATGATCAAAAGTGCGTGTGCCTTTTCCCAGAAAGTCCTCTCCTCAAGGTACTTAACATGGTGCTTTTGAGATAATCTGGTGCATTCTAAGGCCACTTCTTACTAACCAACATGTTTTTCTCCTCAATAATCCTTTAGAAGCATAAAGAGCTTAATCAACCCAAATTACAGGGTCTGCTTAATTCCAGAGGTTGATTTGAATATCACTGCTTTGGGAGGAGGAAAAACAGTCTTCCTAAGGAGAGGATTGTCTACTAGAAGGACTGTTTTCAAAAACATGTCCTTGGCAGCCCATTAATTATATTTCATTTTGACAGATCTCATATATATATTCGTTATATCCTTAGCGGGGGAAAAAGGTGTTGGATGATTAATTGGTTGATAGTGAATGTTAATTGGATGCTAATTAAATTTAAATTTAATTCATATTTTAAACACTTACTTTAACTCGGGACCAGAAAATTAGAATATTCAAGCTTCTTGAAGTAACTTGTCTTTCTATCTGTCACCTTTATATGTCTATTGACCCTTTCTCCTTTTTTACAAATTTGTTTTTCAAGAAAAGGAATCAGACAGTTCTTAGAGCTTCAAGCTGTAATAGGAAGTGTTGGTTCTTGCAATACATAAATATTTAATTGCTTGGTTGAAAAATATATATATACTTCTACCCTATTAAGTTTGTTCTAAGCAAGTCCTGTCAGGCTAGGAAATGATACTATTTGATTTCTTCCCTCTGGCTGGATAATTGAAGAAATAACTCCAGAAGAGAGTCTGTACTGAATCTGCAGAAAGACATTGAGATGCTCTGGTAGAGGACCTGATAACCTAAAGGTGGGGTGGGGGAATCTCTTCATGGTACTGGAAGCTTCTGGAAAATTCTCTGGGCTGTCGTTTCTATTCTCCCTCAAGGAAAACCCCAGGAGGAGAACTATTTGAGAACACTGTTGACAATGTATCTACTAATTCCTCTCTTTAATCCTGGAGGTGGGAAGGGCCTCCACCCAGCCCTGGGATGAAAGCCACAGCCTTCATGCTCCTCTGCTATTCTAGGTATAGAAAACAGGATCTGATTATTTGTAGATTTCCTCAGAGTGAGATTATGAGGCCTTGGGACAGTCAAGGTATCTTCTATTTCTGGTCTATAAACAAAGAAAACTGAGACCACAAGTATCATAGAAAGAGCACAGACTTTATCATTTAACTGCTCTGGATTTGTATCCTGGCTCTGTCTTAGAGAAGTTTTGTTCTTCTGAGCCTCAGTTTCCTCTTCTGTAAAATGAGACAATAATACTAATCTTACAGTGATATAGTAAAGAAAAACTGAGATAATTAATGTTTGTAAAAACCTAACACACTTCACATAGTAAGACATTCAATGCCTGGTGGATATTTTCACCATTACTGCCAAGTAATTCCAACGTCACCTTCTGGTCCTGTAGAATGCCTATATATGTAGTAGCTGCTGCTGTTATTTGCACACAAATGCACACAGCATCATTGCTTATCCCCGACAATAGTACTGTCTTAGTACTGGTATCTGAGGTTTTAACGTCCTTTTCTCACTAACTTGCTCTCTCATTAGGTGTCTTGGAGAAACCTCTAGAAAAGAAGGCTGGCAGAAATTATGGTCCCCAGGGAATAAAAGGCTTATCTATTTCATTGATGACATGAACATGCCTGAGGTAGATGCCTATGGAACTGTGCAGCCCCATACCATCATCAGGCAGCACCTGGACTATGGCCATTGGTAAGAGCACACACAAAGGCACCGGGGCTAGCAGGTGGAACAATTAAAGCAGGGCTGAAGGCCAGTCATTATTCCACTGAAGCTGCAAACTTCAGTTTCATTCTGATGCCAGATTAGAATCCCCATGGCAAACCCCATTCCTGGTGGAATTCTCCATTTCCTGGAGTACACTTTCAGACAGGGGCCTTACTACCTACATAAAAAGAAAGTATTGAGCTCTCATCTAAGGAAAAAAGCCTACTCTTTTCATCAATATTCATCTCAAAAGTTGCCTTCCAAACCCCCAAATCAGAATTAACCACTCCCCTCCTCCAACCATAGCACTGAGCAAGCACTTCCATGGTAACACCTAATATACCATATAGTGCACCTGTGTCTGAGGCTCTAAACAGCTTTCATCCCTTCAGAACAACTTACAGGATCTCATATTATCTCTTGCAACAGTATAGATTTTAATGGCAAAAGATCTGAACTTGTCAGAAAAAAAAAAACAAAAAAAAAACAAAAAAGCAAGTCAGTGATTTGAGACCCTTTTGGCTCACCTTCCTACCTCACATTGAATGGACCGCTGCAAAAGAATGGGGAGTATGAAGAGGGAATTCAGAGGGAACTACAGTTGCAATGGCAACCCGAGTTGCCTTTCATTCATTTCTAAGTCTTTGTTGGGTGCTTGCCATGTACAAACACCCACAATCTCCACACCAGCATCTGAGCAGCTGAACTATATATATTGGGGGAAAAAATCAGCCATGCTTACTAGTTCTACTTTGAATTCATGGTTGCAAAACTTAAACAGGAAGTAGAAACTTCCTGGAAATTCTACCATATTGCTTTCATATGTTTACATTTCCACTCTCAGAAATATTTGTTTCATACCCTCTCCTCAAGCTTCCCACCTTACCTCAGCTGATAGTCATATGCCATCTCTTTCTCTTGCTTCTGCATCTATACAACTTACTTCCATCCCCATGCATCCTTTTCTCCCTCTTCCTGTGACATCTTCCCTAAGGCTTAACCACCCACCAGCATCGTGATTCTACTTTTTTCTACCTCTTGAAATCCTCATTTTATTAACTACTCCCCTTGTCTCCTTCACATCATTATTTAAACTTGTATAATTTCTTCTATTGTCTTAAAAAAAATCATTTTCTAACTATTGCTCTGTCTCTCCCTGCATAACCAATATAATTTGTCTTCACTCCCTCATTTCCTACTCACTTTTTAGTGCACTGTTATTCAGTTTCTATTTCTTCTACTTTACTAACTGTTCTTGCTCAAGTACTAACTATCTTTATTATGAAGTCCCACAGACCCTGTTAGGTCACTATCATTATTATTCTCTCTGTAGCACTTGACATGGTTGACTGCCTTCTCCTTTTGGAAATACTGACTTTCTTTGCTTTCTGGGGTGCCATGCACCCCTGATTTTTCTCCTATCTCTTAGTCCATCCTTGTGGTCTCTTCTTCCTATGTTATTTCCATAAATATTGGATCCATCAAGATTTTGTCCTAAGCTCTTGTCTCTTCTGAATCTCTACCAATGGATCTAGACTTTTTTTTTTTACCGAGCACATGAATGATAGGGCAGCAGCACATCACATGTCACCTTTACAATGCATTCACCTGCCTAGACCCTCACATGATTCTCACCTGTGGTTTCTGACTATTCCAGGTATGATCGGAACAAGCTGTCTCTAAAGGAGATCATGAATGTACAGTATGTTTCCTGTATGAACCCTACTGCAGGCAGCTTCACCATAAACCCACGGCTTCAGGTATGGGCGGAGATGTAGTAATGTGGTCCTAAATACTGCCTTACCAGGGCTGATGTCACCTGATCATAAACAACAATTGGCCCTTCCCCTGTCTAGCCTTTTAAAGTGATAAATCATACCAGATGCTGACTCACATTTCTAGGAAGACAGAGAAACTCATAGACCCAGAGTCATGAAGCTTTTAGAGCTGGAAGTGGTTGTAGAGCTTATCTGATTTAATTCACTCTTCACAACAAGAAATCTTCAGAGAGATGAAATGACTCTCCCAAGGTCATGTGGATACACTCAGTATAAGATTCTGATTTGGACACAGATTCCCTGAGGCCAAATTCAATTCATATCCTACTACCCTAACTACATTTTGACCCAAGGTCCAAAGCCCAAAATAATGACTCAACATGGATTTGCATTTAATGTGGAAAATGTGACCAGAATATAGAATTTGAAGCCCTTATAAGAATTCTTAATTGTTCTATCCAAACTCAAAAAAGATCACTTTTACTCTGTGATAATGGATCTCTAACTTGGGCCTCCTCCACATGCCTGTTTCCTTGTACAGCGTCACTTCAGTGTGTTTGTCCTTTCTTTTCCGGGAGCAGACGCCCTGTCCTCCATCTACAGCACCATCCTGACTCAGCACCTCAAGCTTGGAAACTTCCCAGCATCACTGCAGAAATCCATCCCCCAGCTGATCAACCTAGCCCTTACTTTCCATCAGAAAATAGCCACCACATTCCTACCACAGCAATCAAATTTCACTATATCTTTAACCTCAGAGACTTTGCCAACATTTTCCAGGTGAGTTCATCTTCTCTGATATCCCCTAGAAGGTTTAGTGGTGTTCTAGTTCCTTCCATTCTTAGTAAAATAATAGTCAATGCCAAACTTTTAGCAAAGGCACAGTTCACATAGTCATAAACATAAACAGGTAAACAGTGTCACGGGCTCTGTAATTTCAACAAAACAGAGCTCTGTTTGTTGACTAAATTATTTCTCAGTAAGCAGAAACCATTTATGAGTTGATTCCTTTGGTCTGGAGAAGACTCAGCATCTTGGGGACAATGTTATATACTGATTCCAGCATCCTTAGGAAGGAAAATGGCACAGAAGAAAGAGAAAAGTATACTGTAGTCCCTGGTCATAAATTTATTGTTATTGGGGTAAAAATGAATGTCCCCCAAAGATAGATCTGCTTCCTGAAGAAGCCATACTGTAACATTCCTAAGACATTATCTGTCAACCCCAGGGATGTCTCTGTCCTAAATATTCCAGGTTCTTTTCCAGGCCAAAGCCATTTCCAATCATTCCAGTTGCTTATATGATGGCCTGTTTTTGCCCATGGCTTCCAGTTGCCTGGCCCTCCACTATCAAAACTTCCAGAGGGCAACATAGCAGATTCTGGCCCTCTCTTCCCCTTGGTCAGATACAGCATCCTCACATGGTAACATCCACAACTCTCACATCCTGGACAAGAATCTACACCAACTACTTTTCAGGGAACCTCTCCCCAAAATGGCACTGAGCCATTACTGAGGGAAGGATGCCTTTCACACTTGTAGGGAAATGTCAGTGAGATCAGGGAGTGAGACATGACCCTCCAGAGGAACACACGTATTTGGAAATAATTACCCAGCCACTACCTGTGGAGCTAGGACTCTGGGGAAACTGAGAATAGCAAAAGTCTAGACCCTGAGGATATAAGGCCTACATGTTCCATGCAGAGCTCTTGACCATAAGGGCAGAAACCTACTAAACATTAAAAAGTTAAAAGATAGAAGAGCTATGCTTCTGAAAGGCTTACCACTGAGCCCTACAGCAAGGTCAAGTTTCTGAGAACACAAGTAAGTGGGCTCAAGACAGCATTTCTGATTGGATTATGTCTCTCCCAAACATAACCTCAGTTAAAAATGAGGTAACAGAGACCAACAGGGATTATATAGATTTGCCTAAGACACACAGCCATCCATTGAAGGAACTAGAACCAGAATCTAGGTCTTTAGGTTCCTTTCCGCCACATCATTCTTTCCTTCTCGTCTCTACTGCCAATAAGGAGAAGCAGCATAAGATAGTTAAAGCACCAAGAAAGACTCAGCTCCAAGCCTATAAAGGTCACAGTTCCATAGCTTCGAACCTATATGATGGCACAATGAAGTGAGGAAGTTACCATCTTCATTTTCTAAGTGAAAAAATAAAGAAGTTAAAGTCATTTGATCAAATTCACATTGCTCATAGTGGCAGAACTAAAGGGAAAGAGACATTAGCCTCTTTCACTGAAAGCACCATGTCACCTGTACAACCTGAAATTTATACTCATGAAAATCCTTTGTGATACACATTATTATCCCAATTTAACAAAGACTCAGAGAAGTTATCAGCTATTAGGTGATAGCATAAATGCTCATGGCAGTAGAAAAGTATAAATAATGTAAGTGGAATAACAAGTAGTCTGGTCTGGTGGTAACGGAGAGCAATATGGAGGGGTTGATTACAGGTGAAATTGGGAAGACAATTTGAAACCAACGTGGGCCCTCATAAAAAGCCTTACTTTAGTCTGTAATAATAGGTAATATTTATTGAGCACAATCCTAAGCCCTTCACATCTATTAGCTAATAATTTAATCATAACAACCACATAAGGTAAAATACAGATTATTTCCAATGTAGAAATGACTGCAGACAAATAAAATACCTTGAGCATGATCATATAACTGGTAAGCAGCAACACTGATATCCAAATCTAGAGCATTCAGCTCTACTGTGCAGGTAATTTGGGGCAACAAAGGCTTCCTGAGGAAGGAAAGTTCTATGCCAGGCTTGTTTTAGTGGCTACTGGTACGATGTTGAGGAAGAACCAGATGAGATACTAGAGTGAGTGAGAGTGAGTCTCTTGTTTCCCCTGGCCTGTTTTCTTTACCTGACTCAGGTAGCCTGAAGGGAAACCCCCTGAACTCTGTCCCAAGCAAGCCTCTCTGTAGCCAACCAGCTGTCAGCCACCTGCTACAAGTATGGGAACGTGCATCACCCACTGCACCACCTGCCACTCTTCAACCAAACAGCTCTTCACCTTCCTCAAAGCTTGCCCACAACCTCCCTATGCACCCCCTCCCTGACTGCCTGCTTTTCTGAAGGCCTGACAGAAGAAACTAAGGGTATGATTGAAGGCCCACTAAGAGACAAGCACTGTTTTCCTCCATCCAGCTTGATCTAAGATTCAGTAATTCACAGTCTCTACACTTCCCTCTGTCTTAATCAGGACAGAATTTGATAGTCCTCTGAGTAGCAGAAATCATGAACTGTTCCCATCTCCATGTTACACATAACAAACTGTCTGAGATAGTGAAAAGTTTGTAACTTGACATGTTCACACTGACTCGGCCCTTAATTTTCACTCAGCCTGAGAGTTTGGCTATAACAGGGCTTATAAACTTCAACTGATAGCACACCTCACTATAAAACACAGTCCTGGAAGTCAGGAATCCTGATTGGTGCTTCTTCCTGCCCTCTACATCTCATACATGGCTGATACCTCGGAGAGCTGAGGAGGAAGAGACTGAGAGATATGCATGGTACTAAAGGGGCTTACTGAATTTTTTTTTAAATGAACTTTTAAAGTATAACATACAAGTAGAAAAGCACATTTACTTGTATAACATACAAGCAGAAAAGCACATTAAGTCATAAGCATACAACTTGGTTAATTGTCACAAAGTCATCAAACCTATGTAACCACAATTCAGATCAAGAAATAGAACATTCTTAGCATCCCTGAAGTCCCCCTTGGCTCCCTTCCATTCACTCTTTCCTCCTCCTCCCAGGAGTACTGTCTGAACTTCTAACACCATAAGTTATTTAGGCCTATTTTTGGACTTTATATAAAGAAAATCATATAGCAAATATTTTTATGTTTGTTCAATATTACATTTGTACCTATATATACAATCATGTTGGTAAAAAATAACAATAGTAACAATTTCTTTCTTTCTAATCTTTAAAGTTTCTAATTTATTTTTCTTGTCCTACTGTGCTGGTTACAATTGCCTTTACAATGTTGAAGAGTGGTAGTAAGAATGACATCTTTTTGCATTCCTAATTTGAGTTTGAGAGGGAAAGTTTTTAATAGTTGACCATTAAGTATGATGCTTATTATAGGTTTTTTTTGTGGATACTGTTAGCCAGATTAAGAAAATTTCTTCCTTTTTATAGTTTGCTAAGTTTTAAGCATGAATATATGTTGAAACATAACAAATGATTTTTCTGTATCCGTTGAAATAATTATATCATTTTTCTCCTTTTTTCCTGTGATAAATTATATTGATTATTTTTAAATGTAAGATCAACCCAGTTTAGCTATTACATGTTAAACTTTTTAGATTTTGCTGGATTCCATTTGCTATTTTTTCTATATGTTTTTACATCTATATTAATAAGAATGTCCTATAATTTTTATTTCTTCTATTATTCTAAGGTTATAAAGTCCTCATAAAATACAGTAGGAAGTGTTTCCTTTTAGTCTCCTCTCTGGAAGATTTTGTAAAAGATTGTATTGTGCCTTCTTTAAGTGTTGGAAGAATTTACTGATGAAATCATCTGTATTTATTTTTTTGTGTGGAAGATTTTAAACTATGAATCAATTTATTTGATACATGTTAGACAATTCAGATTTTTTCTTTATTTACCAGTTGTGACAAGATGTTGATGTCATCTATTTCTTTTTTTATTTTTATTTTTCAAGTACAGTTGATATTCAATATTATATTATTGAAAGCCAATAATATAAGGTGTATAGCATACTGGTTAGATATTTATATGACTTATATAGTGATTCCCCCAGTAAGTCTTGCACCCGTCTGACAACCATGTATTATTATTATAATATTATTATAATATTAATATGCCCCAAGCTGTACTTTACATCCCTGTGACTGTTTTATAACTACCAATTTGTATTTCTTAATCCTTTTCCCTTTTTCACCCAGCCCCTAAGGTCCCATCCTATCTGGCAACCATTAGTTTGTTCTTTATATCTATGAGTTCGTTTCTTTCTTGTTCATTTATTTTGCTTTTTAGATTCTACATATAACTGAAATCATATGGTATTTGTCTTTCTCTGTCTATCCTATTTCATTTAATACCATCTAGGTTCATCCAAATTATTGGAAATAATAAGACTTTATTCTTTCTTATGGTCAAGTGATAATATTCATATTATGTATATATATAGATATATATATGATATATATATCACATTTTTTTATCCACTCACCTTTTGATTGAAGCATTAATTCCATTTACATTTAAAGTTATTATTAATAGGTATGCAATTTGTTTTCTGATTGTTTTTATAGTTCTTCTCTGTTCCTTTCTTATTCTTTTGCTCTCTTCTCTTGTATGTTGATGACTTTCTGTAGTGTCATGTTTGGATTTCTTTCTCTTTACTTCTTGAATATCTCCTGTAGATTTTTGGTTTATGGTTGCCATGTGCTTCATATATACCAAGCTATGTTTATAGCAATCTATTTTAAGATAATGATTGCTTAAGTTCGAACACATTCTATAATTGCTACCATTTTTACTCACCTTTTCCACACTTATGTTTTTGTCATTATTTTTTTACTTCTTTTCTGTATGTGTTTTTGTGTGTATTCCTTAAATTACTGTTATAATTACACATAATCTTAATTTTTCCTCTTTTATTTTTATTTTTCAATTAGAGTTGACATTCAATGTTATTTTATATTAGTTTCAGGTGTACAGCATAGTGATTAGACATTTATATAATCTGTGAGGTGATTCCCCCAGTTAGCACTATATGAAATTATTACAATATTATTGACTATATTCCCTGTGCTGTACTTCACATCCTTGTGACTACTTTGTAACTACAAATTTTTACTTCTTTATTCCTTCACCTTTTTCGCCCAGCTCCACAACTCTCATCTGGCAATCATCAGTTTGTTCTCTGTATCTATGAGTCTGTTTCTGTTTGGTTCATTGAGTTATTTTGTTTTATAAATTCCACATATAAGTGAGATCATATGGTATGTGTCCTTCTCTGTCTGACTTATTTCACTTAGCATAATATCCTAGGTCCATCCATGTCATTGCAATAGTAAGATTTCAATTTTTGTATGGCTGAGTAATATTCCATTGTATATATATACCACATCTTCATTATCTAATCATCTCTTGATGGACACATAGGTTGCTTCCATATCTTGGCTATTGTAGATTGCACTGCAGCAAACATAGAGATGCATATATATTTTTTATTTAGTGTTGAGAATTTCTTCAGATAAAAACCCAGAAGTGGAATTGCTGGGTCATAATAAGGTAGTTCTATTTTTAATCTTTTGAGGAAACTCCAAACTGTTTTATAGTAGTTATACCAATTTGCAATTCCACCAACAGTATACAAGGATTCCTTTTTCTCCACATCCTCACCAACACTTATTATTTTAGATTTATTATATTGATGATAGCCATTATGATAGGTATGAGGTAATATCTCATTGTGTTTTAATTAGCATTTCTCTAAAGTGACACTGAGGATCTTTCCATATGTCTATTGGCCATCCATATATTCTCTTTGGAGAAATGTTTATTCAGGTCCTCTGCCCATTTTTTAATTAGATTATTTGGTTTTTGGTTGAGTTCTGGTTCTTCATAAATTTTGGATATTAACCCCTTATCAGATGAATCATTGACAAATATCTTCTCCCATTCAGTAGGTTTTCTTTTAATTTTGTTGATGGTTTCCTTTGCTGTGCAAAAACATTTTAGTTTGATGTAGTCCCTATTAGTATATTTTTTCCTTTTTCCCCCTTCCCTAAGGAGATATATCAGAAAAAAATATTACTAAGGGCAAAGTCAGAGAGTTTATTGTGTATGTTTTCTTCCAGGAGTTTAATGGTTTCAGATCTTACATTTAAATCTCTATCCATTTGAAATATATCCTTGTATATGGTATAACAAGGTGATCCAGATGAATTTTTCTTGCATATATCTGTCTAGTTTTCTCAACACTATTTCTTAACTAGACTGTTTTTATCCCATTATCTATTTTTTCTACTTCCTTCGACATTGATTAAATGACCATATAAGCATAGGTTTATGTCTGGGCTCTTTATTCTTTTCCATTGATCTCTGTGTCTGTTTTATGCCAGTACCATGTTGTTTTGATTACTATAGCTTTGTAGAATAGTTTGATATCAGGTAGTGTGATACCTCCAACTTTGTTCTTCTTTCTTAAGATTGCCATGGCTATTCAGGGTTTTTTATGGTTTCATATAAATTTTAAAATTATTTGTTCTAGTTCCATGAAAAATGCCATTGGTATTTTGATAGGGATTACATTGAATATAGATTGCTTTAAGTAGTATGGACATTTTACTGATATTAATTATTCCTATCAATGAACATAGTATATGCTTCCATTTATTTGTATCTTTTTCAATTTCTTTCTTCAATGACTTATAAATTTTCCAAGTCCAGGTCTTTTACCTCATTGGTTAATTTTATTCCTAAGTACTTCATTGTTTTTGATGCAATTGGAAATGGGGTTTTTTCTTAATTTCTCTTTCTGATAGTTCATTATTGGTGTGTAAAAATACAATTGATTTCTGGATGTTAATTCATATCCTGCTACTTTACTGAATTTATTTATCAGTTCTAACAGTTTTTTGGTGGAATCTTTAGATTCTCTATATGTACTATCATGTCATCTGCAAAAAATGACAATGTTACTTCTTCCTTTACAATTTAGATGCCTTTCTTTACTTGCCTCAGTGCTATGGCTAGGACTTCTGATAGTATGTTGAATAATAGCATCATTATGTCCTTTCTTATCTTAAGGAAAACACTTTTAGCTTTTCTCTGTTGAATATGATATTAGCCATGGGTTTGTCTTATATGGCCTTTATTATACTGAAGTATGTCCCCTCTATTTCCAATTTGCAGAGAGTTTTTGTCATATATGGATGCCGAATTTGTCAAATGTTTTTTCTACATCTATTGATATGATTATATTTTTATACTTTAATTTGTTAATGTGGTGTATCACATTAATTGATTTGTGGATATTAAACCAACTTTACATCCCAGGAATAAATCCCACTTGATCATGGTATATGATCTTTTTAATGTATTGCTGAATTCAGTTTGTTAATATTTTGCTGAGGATTTTTGCATTATATTTATCAGGGATATAGGCTTATAATTTTCTCTTTTTTGTAATATCTGTCTGGTTTTGGAATCGGGGTAATGGTGGCCTCATAAAATGAGCTTGGGAGCCTTCCCCACTCTTGAATTTTTTGAAATAGTTTGAAAAGAATAGTGTTAGTTCTTTGAACGTTTGGTGAAATTCATCTCTGAAGCATTCAGTTCAGGACCTTAATTTCTTGGGAGTTTTTTGATTACTGATGCAATTTTGTTAGTAGTAATTGGTCAGCTCAGATTATCTGTTTTTTCTTGACCCAATCTTGGAAGATTGCATGTTTCTAAGAATATATCCATTTCTTCCATATTGTCCAATTTGATGGCATATAATTAATTGCTCATAGTATTTTCTTATAACTCCTTGTGTCTGTGGAGTCAGTTGTTACTTGTCTTTTATTTCTGATTTAATTTATTTAGGTCCTCCCTTTTTTGTGATGAGTCCAGTTAAAGATTGATCAATTTTGCTTATTTTTTTTCAATAAAAGCTCTTGCTTTTATTGATCATTCATAGTGGTTTTTTCAGACTCTATTTTGTTTATTTCCACTCTGATCTTTATTATTTCCTTTCTTCTCCGAACTTTGGGTTTTGATTGCTGTTTCCAATCACTTTAAGTGTAAGGTTAGGTTGTTTATTTGAGATTTTTTCTTGAGTCTTGAAGTTGGCTTGTATTGTTATGAATTTCCTTCTCAGCACTTTCGCCATGTCCCATAGATTTGGGGCTGTTGTGTTATTTTCATTTGTCTCAAAGTATATTTTAATTTCTTCCTTAATCTCATTGTCATCCCATTTATTGTTTAGTAATGTGTTATTGAGCTTCCATGGGTTTGTGTATTTTTTGGTTTTTTTCTTGTAATTGATTTGTTTTATATCATTGTGGTCAAAGAAGATGCTTGATATGATTTCAATCTTCTTAAATTTATTGAGTCTTGTTTGTGACCTAACATGTGGTCTCTTGGAAAATGCCCCATGTGCAATTGAGAAGAATGTATATTCTGCCACTTTGGAGTGAAATGCTCTAAAAATATCAATTAAATTCATATGGTCTAGTGTGTCATTTAAAGCCACTGTTTCCTTGTTGATTTTCTGTCTGGAAGATCTGACCATTGGTGTCAATGGGTGCTAAACTCCTCTGCTATGACTGTATGATTGTCAGTCTCTCCTTTTATATTGGTCAACATTTGCTTTACATATTTAGGAGCTCTTATTTGGGGTACGTACATATTTACCAGGTTATATCCTCTTTTGTATTGACCCCTTATAGTTATATAATGTCCTTTTCTGTCTTTTATGAAAGCCTTTGTTTTAAAGTCTATTTGGGCTAATATAATTATTGCTACCCAAGATTTTTCTGTTTCCATTTACATGAGATATCTTTCTTCATCCCTTTACTTTTACTATGTGTGTCTTTTAATCTGAAGTGAGTCTTTTGTTGACATCACACATATTGGTCTTGTTTTCTTACCCATTTAGCTACCCTGTCTTTTTGTTGGATCATTTAATTCATTTACATTTAAATAATTATTGATAGGTACCTAGTTACTGCCATTTTATTATTCATATGTATGTTCTCCTCCAACCCCATGTCATCTTCTTAAAGAAGTCCCTATAACATTTCTTGTAATACTGGCTTGATGGTGATGAATTTTAGCTTTTTCCTTTCTGGGAAGCTCTTTATCACACCTTCAGTTTTAATTGATAGCCTTTCTGGGTAGAACCATCTTGATTGTAGGTTCTTGTTTTTCATCAGTTTGAATATTTTGTGCCAATTAATTCTGGCCTGCCTATAAAGTTTCTGTTGAAAAATCAGCTGATAGTCTTATGGAGTACCCTTGTAAGTAATTGTTTTTATGATTCTCTCTTTTGTCTTTAACCTTTGTTATTTTGATTATGATGAGTATGTAAGCCTGTTTGAGTCTTCTTTTTTGCAACTCTGTGCTTCCTGTATTTACATATACATTTCATTCTCCAAGTTATGGGAGTTTTCACTCATTATTTCTTCAAATATGTTCTCAATCCCTTGCTCTCTTCTCCTTCTGTTATCCCTATGATGAAAATGTTATGTTTGATGTCCCAGAGGTCCCTTAAAAGACTTTCCTTGGGAATCAAGGAAAAAGTGGTGTAGATGATAAAGGATTTGTTCATCCCTCTTGCAACCAAATCAAAGTCATGGCAGAAACATGGAGCAAAGAACAAGCAGAGTTGCCTGGGGTCTAGATGAAAAGGTAGGAAGGGGCAATGATGCAAGAGCTGCCATGTGGACAGAGGCTATGGCAGCTGCAGATACCTATTAAAGAGGCCTGTCTGCAAGTGGACTTTCGGATGACAGACTTGCTCACTTTGAGAACTAGCACCAGGTTGGCTGCTCAGGGGGCATCAGGGACTTACAGGGGGACACTGAGTTGTTGAAGCAAGGGCCAGAGACGAGCCTCTCTCCCAGGCAGAAGTGCTGGCAGTATCTATTGTTCCTCTGTTGAGCCCTCCCCCTCCCAGTGTGCAGATGCAGTGCTGCCATAGCTGAGATATCATCAAACTGTATAACAGAGGTCACTCCACCCAGAGAATTCCCTGAAACTCTGTCTCCCCCAACTTGTGGCCCCACCCAAGCCACATCCAGTTGTGTCTTTGGTGAATCCAGTGCTCCATGCTGAGCCAATTCCAAGACTCACATTGGTGGCAGCTGCCTCCATTTCTAGTGTGACCTCTTGAAGCAACTCTAAGCATAGTATCCATGGATTGCTTGCTGAATATTAACAGATGGCCCCAGAGGGGCACATGCTGGGACTAAATTGGCCTGCAGCTGAACCCCTGTCAGGGCTGTGTCACTGAACACCTAATACACAAAGCCGCACTAATAAGACCGGGAGACTTAGGAGCTTTGCTTAGTACACAGAAACAGACACAGAAAGGCAGCTGAAATGGGAAGACAAAGAAGCAGAAACCATATGAGAGAACAGAACAGAGATCCAGAAATAATGGAGTCAAGCAAACTAACATATACAGAGTTCAAAATACTAGTTGTAAAGATGCTCAGTGAACTTAAGGAAAGTGCAGATGAAACTCAGTGAGATCTTTAACAAAGAGATATCAAAAACATGGAAATGGAAATTATAAAAGGAACTAGTCAGAAGTGAAGAACACAAAATGAAGAGTATATTAGAGGGAATCAACAGACTGGATAAAAAAAGGGGATTGAACCATGATACAGAGGATGAGGAAGCCAAGGAAACTCAATCATAATGGCAAGAAAAAAGAAGCCAAGACTACAATCATAATTTAAGGAGTCTATGGGACACTATTAAATGTAAAAATATTCATGTCATAGTGTCACCCAAAGGAAAACAAGTTGAAGATCTATTTGAAGAAATAAAGATGGAAAACTTCCCTCACCTGGTGAAAGAAATAGACAGATAACCCCAGAAAGCTCAGAGAGTCCCCAAAAATATGAACCCAAAGAGGCCCACTCCAAAACACATCATGATTAAAATGCCTAAGGTTAAATACAAAGAGAATCTTAAAAGCAACAAGAGAAAAAGTTAGTTACCTAGAGGGGAGCATCTGTAAGACTGGCAGCTGATTTCTCAAAAGAAACTATGAAGGAGAGAAGCACTTCACACAAAATATTTGACGTATTGAAAATGTAGGATCTACAACCAAGAATACTTTATCCAGCAAAGCTATCATTTAGAGCCGAAGGACAGATAAAGAGCTTCCTGGGCAAAAATAAGTTAACGCCAAGCCAGTATTGGAGGGACTTTTTTAAGAAGAAAAAACATGTATCAGAAACATAAATAAAGAATGGTAATAACTACATTCCTATCAACAGCTACTTCAAATGGAAAAAAAATCAAGCGCTCCAACTAAAAGATAGAGTGGCCAAATGGATAAGAAAACAAGACCCCTAAAATACTGCATATAAGAGACTCACTTCAGATTAAAAGACTCACACAGACTAAAAGGAAGAAGATAGGAAAAGATATTGCCTTGATGGATATTGTGTTGAATGAAGTAAGTCTGATAAGACAAATACCACTCGATTTCACTACCTGCGGAACCTAAAGAACAAAATAAACAACAACAACAACAATGGAAACAAACTCAGATACAGAGGATATTTTGAGGGCTGCTAGATAGGAGAGGGTTGGGGAGGATGGTAAAAAAGGGCAAAGGGATTAAGTACAAATGTATAGTTATAAAGTGTAGCATAGGAAATTAACAATGTAAGGGGAAGAAGGTACTAGATTTTGTGGGGTGATCACTTTGTGAGATATAGATCTCTTATCATTATACTGTATAACTAAAACCAATATTATATGCTAAGTATAATTGAAAAATACTCATTGAATTGTACAATGTAAATATGAGCAACTAATTGTCTATTACATTTCAATAAAGCTAGATTAAAAAAAGCTTTATTTTTTGGATTCTATTTTTTTTGCTGTTCTGATTGGGTGTTTGCTGCTACCTTGTCTTCCAAATTGCTGATTAGATCCTCTGCTTTATCTAATCTATTGATTTTTTTCTAGTATATATTTCATTTCAATAACTGTAATTCTCCATTTTTGACTGGTTCTTTTTTACGTGTTTGATCTCTATTTTTGTTTCCTATCTCTTTGTCAAAGTTCTCACTGAGATTATCTATTCGTCCCCTAAATTCATTGAACATTTTTATAGCTATTGTTTTGAATTCTGCATCTGGTAGTTTGCTTGCTTCCATTTCATTCAGAGTTTTTTTTTTTTCCTGGTGTTTTCTCCTGTTCTTTCATTTGGAACATGTCTCTTTGTTTGCTCATTTTGGCCACCTCTCTGTGTTCATTTTTATATGTTGGGTGGAGTTGCTATATCTTCAAGCTTGGGCCAGGTGGCCTTATGTAGCAGGTGCTTTGTGTGGCCCAGTCATGCAGTCTCTCTGGTCACCTGAGCCAAGTGTTCCAGGAGTGTCCCTTATGTGGGTTGTGTTTGCTCTGTTGTTGCAGTTAAGCCTTGATTGCTCTTGGTACATCAGAGGGTGGGACTGAGTCTCAAGCTGGTCATGAGGCTCTGTTTGGTGACTGACCCCATGGAGTGGGAATTCTCTCTAGTGGTTTCATGTGCCTACTGAGACCATTCTTTGGTTGTGCCTATAGGGCTAATCAGATGGTGCTCTGTTGTTTGATGCCAGCCTCCAGGTGTGCTGGTTCTGGGGTTCCATGGGAGGGGCTTCCATGAAGGTCAAGGTCAACTGCTGCCTGTGACTGGCCTGGGGCTACTTGATAGGAGCTACAAGGCAATCTGTGGTTGGTCTCTGCTGTACCGGACCTGAAGGCATATACAAGAGACCATGCTGCACATCAAGGCCAGCTGCCACCAGCACCAGGTTTGGGGCAGCTTAACAAGTGGTACAGGGCACCCCAAGGCCTGAGGCTGCCTGCCAGCTTTCCATAAGGCTCAGTAGCTGAAGAGCTTCAGACAGTATAAGAGTTGGGTGAGGTAGGTACCCAGGGAGCCATCAAGGTGAGGTGAGTGGTGTTCATCAAATTAGCAGATTCAGATTTGGTGCCCGTGCTGAGTCTGGCCACTTGCAAAAGTCTCAGACCACACCAAGGCCAGTTGCCACCTGCTTTGGGCCTGAAGACCCCCAAGAAACACTGCAGCTTGAGCCAGGGCTGATTGTTCACCACCAGAGGTATCTCTGGAGGCACTCACATTGAGGCCTGTTGACTGCTGCTGCTGAGTCTCCTGCCAAGAGGGCAGGGTGGGGTTTGTTGAGCAGCCATGAATATGCCTCTGGCAATTTGTGAGTGGGATAGGATGGGTTACCAGGGAGTTCCCAGGGTGGATTGACAAGAGTTCACCAGGCCAATGAAGATTCAGATTTGGCCATGGGGAGAGCTCAACACAGGCAAGATGACGCCTGCCTGTAGGCTGCACAGGAGGATGGCACAACACAGAAATAATGGTAGCTGTCCCTCCAGCCCTCTCCCTGAAGACACAATTTAGTCTTTCCAGTCTTGTACCGCACAATTTATGTCTCTGGTGCTTCCAGAGCTGTTGTCTCTCTGCCAGAGGCCAGGGTGATTGCCTGTGAGCCAATGAGTCTGTGTGTGAGCCCTTTAAGAGAACATCTGAGATTACAGCAGCCTTCTGTCTCACCCGAATAGTCAAAATCCCCGCTGATCTTTATAGTCAAATTTTGTGAGGACTCCTCTTCCCAGCACTGGAAGCTTGAGCTGAGGGGCCCAGGTGTGTAGCTAGGACCCCCCCTGCTCCTCTGGGAGGACCTCCACAGACAGGATATCCCTCCTGATGTTCAACTGCTACTCATGGGTGCAGGAGCCAACTTGTTTTACATCTCAGCCCCTCCTACCAGTTTCAGTGTGGCCTCTTATTTACATCCTTAGGTATAGTAAGTAGTTCTGTTTAGCTAGTCTTCAGATGGTTGTTCAGGTTGATCTATAATGTAGTTATAATTTTAATGCTGGCATGGGAGGAATCAAGTACAGTATTTACTTATTCTGCCATCTTGACTGGAACTCCTACTTTTGCTTTTAACCTTTTTACTTGCCTTAGTGTTGGTTGATCCACTGTTTTTATTATGTGTTTTCCTTTGTCAGTGAGAATTTTTTTTCTTGCGATATGTCCTTATTCACATTTTTTAAAATTACTTTCTTCTTTTAAGAATTTCCTTTAACATTTCTTATAATACTGGTATTGTGGTGATGAATTCCTTCAACTTTTCCTTATCTGAAAAGCTCTTTCTCTCCTCCAATTTTAAATAATAGCTTTGCTGGGTAGAGTGATCTTGGTTGTAGGTCCCTGTTTTTCATCACTTTGAATATTTTGTGCCAGTCCTTCTGGCCTGCAAAGTTTGTTGAGATATCAGTGACAGTCTTATGGGAACACCCTTGGGGGTAACTAACTTCTTTGATCTTGCTGCTTTCAAGATTCTTTCTTTGTCTTTAATCTTTGGCATTTTAATTATAATGTCTCAATGTAGGTCTCATTAGATGCATCAAGGAGTCCTTTGTTTGGAACTCTGTACTTCTTACATTTGTATGTCTATTTCCTTCACCAAGTTAGGGAATTTTGTCATTATTTCTTAAAACCGGTTTTCAAACTCTTTGTTTGGTACCACTACGATGTGAATGTTGTTAGGCTTGACATTATCCCAAAGGTCCCTTAATCTAGCCTCATTTATTTTAAAAAAATCCTTTCTTATTTTTGCTGTTCTAATTGACTGTGTTCCACTATCATGTATTCCAAATCACTGGTTCGATCATCTGCTTTATCTAATCTTCTATTGATTCCATTTAAAGTGTTCTTTATTTCAGTTATTGTATTCTTTATGTCTGATTGATTTTTTGTGGTTTATCTCTCTCTCTCTCTCTCTCTCTCTCTCTCTCTCTCTCTCTCTCTCTCTGTTACCTATCTCTTTGTTGAAGTTCTCACTCATATCATCTATTTTTCCCCTAAGTTTATTGAACATTCTTATAACTTGTGTTTTGAATTCTGTATCTGGTATATTGTTTAACTCCACTTCATTTAGTTCTTTTTCTGCAATTTTGTTTTTTTTTTTTCTATTAGGACATGTTTGTCTCCTCTTTTTGACTGCCTCCCTGTTTTTTTCTATATATTAGATAGATCTGCTATATCTCCCAGTCTTGGCAGAGTTTTCTTATGTAGTTGGTCTCCTGTGGGGCCCAGTGACACATTCTCCATGGTCACTTGAGCCAGATGTTTCAGGGGTGCTTTTTGGTGAGCTATGTGTGCTCTCCTATTGTAGTTGAGCCTTAATTGCTATTGGCACATCAGTGGATGGGATGAACCCTCAGGCTAACTGACTGTGAGGACTGGCCATGACTACAGCAGATAAGTTGTTGGGGAGGGCTGACCTCATTGAGCAGGATTCACTTTAGTGGGGCTCTTGTGCCTGCTGAGTCCATTCTTTGAGTGTGTTGTTCATGACACTAATTGTGTAATGCTCTGGTGTAGTCTGAAGCTGGCTACCAGAAGTGTTGGTTCTAGGCCTCTCTCAAGAGGCTCCAGTGCAGGCCAGGATCGGCAGCTGCCTGTGTCTGGATCAAGGTCACCTGGTAGGATATAAGAGTGAACTGCAGTTGGTCATTTTCTACGCTGACTTCGAGGCACCTGGGAGTGATTCTTCTGGATACCAAGGCCAGCTGCCACTAGTGGCAGGCTTGGGCTAGTTAGCAAAAAAGTATAGGGCATACTGAGGCCAGCCACTACTTGTTTTGGATTTGTGGACCTTGGAGAGATATTAGGAAAGTCTGCAGAAGCAGAGCAGGACCAGGCTAGCATCTTGTGTGGATTAGCAGCATCTGGAAGAGGTTTGGGTCAGGCAGGGTCTCAGAGAATCACCAGAGTAGGGCAAGAGTGATGTTAACCTGGTTAATGGAGACTCAGACTCGGCACCTGCCTGTGCCTGCAGGCTGGGTGGGGTGGGGGAGGGCTCAACAAAGGAACAGTGGCACTTGTAGGCACTTTAGCTGAAGAGCTGCCCCTTCAGTCTTCACCTGAATCCAGACAATTCAGTTCCTTCCTGTATGTCTCTGGCACTTTTTGAGCTGCTGTCCCTTCTCTGTAGCTTAGGGCAAGTGACTCTGTACTTAGGCCCTTCAAGAGGATGCTTAAGTCTCCCCAGACCTCCGTCTCACCCAGACTGTGTCCTTGATGATTTTCACAGTAAGATGTTATAAGGACTCTTCTTTCAGGTACTGTTGCTTTGAGCTGGGGAGTCTGCTATGAGGTGGGGACCTCTGAAACTGAGATATCCCTCCTGATTTTTAACCACAATACATGGATTAAATTCTGAATCTCTGCCCTCCTACCAGTTTTCACATGGCTTCTTCTTTATATCCTTAGTTATGTTCAGCTAGTCTTCAGGTGATTTTCAAGGGTCGTTCTATAATTTAGTTGTAATTTTGATGTGGTCATGGGAGGAGGCAACTACAACGTTTATCTACTCCCCCATCTTTGACATCATCAATTTCTAATTTATTGGCACAAAATTGTTTATAATATCCTTATTATCTTTTAATTATCTGTTGTATCTGTATTCTTTTTCTTATTCTGGATATTGATTATGTGTGCCTTTTCTGTTTTTATATTTATATTCTATCAGCCTTACTAGAGAATTTTCAATTGTGCTGATCTTTTTTAAAAAACCTGAAGTAATCAATATTATGTTTTTTACTTTATTTGGTAGATGTCTCTATTTGATATGTTTTTATATTATTAATATTTATTCTTTCTTCCTATTTACTTTGGGTTTGGGGTTAGTTTGTTTTTTTTCTAACTTCTTGACATGGCTATTATAATCATTGTCAACGTTCCTAGTATAGTATCCCTCTTATTATTAAATGAACTTCTTTATAGCTAAAGTTGGCTTTTTCTTTAATGTCAACTTTGTATGATATTATTATAGCTAGTTTATGTATTTTGGTATTTTTATGCTATGTTTCCAGCTTCTTATTCCAGCTTTTTTGTATTCCTGTATTTAAGGTATATCTCCTATAGGCAACATATAGTTAGATTTTTTTAAAATTTCATCTGATAATCATTGTCTTTTAATTAAAAAGTTTAGCTCATTTATATTTGATGTTATTTTATAGAACATATTCATGATTAACTCTACTACATTTGTTTTCAATATGTCTTATCTATTGTTTTCTCTATATTTTATTGAACTAATTATATATTTTTTATTTTTTAATATTCTCCCTCTTTTACTATGCTATACATCTTTTTACTATTCATCTAATGGTTACCAAATGCATCATCTTATCCTTTTTTCTTTTATAAATTAGTATTTTTATCAATTACCATACAACAAAAGGGACTTAGAACAATTTACTTCCCGTGTTTATGCTATTGTTATTTACTTTAATTCAGTGAATGTTGAAATTCTATACTATGCCAATATGTTTTTTTAAGTCAACATTTATTTAGATTTACTTACATATTACTCTTCCCATTGATCTTTTGTTCCTGTTTTTCTGTTTAGAATAATTTTCATTCTGCTAGGACAATTGCTTGTGAATTGGCAAATGTCTGAAGATGAAAAATGGTGCCAAATTTTGGGTCAATCTCTCTTGCTTCTCTTTCTCTAGTATCTTAGCCCATCAAGTCCTCACTGCCTTGGTTATTCTCTAATGCCTCTAAATAAAGATAAAGCTTTGAAAATAATTTTGTATCTTTTGTACTTGACTTTGGTGGGCTGGTCCATGATCTGCTATTCTGCCATTAGCGAAAGCAGAAATCTTGATGGAGGGTCTTGCTATGTTAGAGTCCTTCAATTAAAGGACTCAATATTAGTACAGTTATTTTTTCAACAAGCAGTCACTGAAAATCTTGTATATGTCAGTAACCACACTAGATGATTAAAACAAACCACATTCAAAATAAAATGTCTCAATTTCCCTGCCTTTGAGATGCTCATCATAACCTAGAAAAAGCAAAGCTGTACAAAGAAAAATAACTTCAGAAACTAATAATTCTCTTATAATAAATATTTATATATAAAGCATTATATGCGGTACATCAGAAGTAGTAATATTAGACAGGAAAGGAGATGTAATGGAAGACTTCGATAAATAGATATAAATTGATCTATACCTTGAAATACTAGCCTAATAAGCAAAGAAAAGAACATGAAGACACAGAAAGTATGTAGGGTCAGAAAGTAGTTTAAATGTTGTAAAACTAAAATCTAGATTTTATGGGAAATGGTGATAAGTGTGACCATGAGGAAGCAGACTAATTGCCATATTAACGACCAGAACTTTCTGCCATGCTGATGAATCTGGGAATTATTCTGTCAGTAATGAGGAACCCTTTTCCTTAAGACAAGAAAGAAAGCAATGAAGGGAAACACAGAAAAAAGATGAGTTTGAAGTTATAGAATGTGTTAAGATTGTTGAGGGTGTCTAATCTCAGTGGTCTGCATTTTTTCAGTGAAAAAGAAAGCTAAAAGCTAAAACATTGGCTAATAGTAACAGATGTAACAAGAGATATTTGAAAAGAGTAGTAAATATCTGTAAAGATTAACTATTTTCGTTTCAGCCCTTTGTCATCATTTCGATTTTACATAAGCAATTGTCGCTTAGACTAGTTTTCAAAATGGCACTGATGGAATAGAAATACGGCAGAGGGAGAAGCCACCTCTCTCCTCATTGTAATGATTTGGAATGTAGTGGTTACAGTTCCAGGCTCTCAGATCAGACAAAGTTGATTTCAAAACCTTTTGTTTTGAACTAAGGCCATTTACTGTGTGACATTGGGCATGCTTCCTATTTTTCTGATTCCCAATTTCCACACTATGCAAAATATATACATTATAAAAATTATTTTGTGGGATCATCATGATGGTTTAATGAGCTTTGTCTAGCAAAATATCTAATCCAGTACCTATCACATAATTGGCTTCAATAAATTGAGCTGTTGTAGTTTAAATTTTTTATTCATGCTTTTTGTTTGTTTGTTTGTTTTGTTTTGTTTATTCTCTTTAAAGGCATTCTTTTCTCCTCGTGGAATGTATAAAATGCACACAGGACCTAGTAAAACTCTATCTGCATGAATCAAATCGAGTTTATCGGGATAAGATGGTGGAAGAAAATGACTTTGATCTTTTTGATAAAATCCAGACAGAAGTGGTCAAGAAAATTTTTGATGTGAGTTTTGCACTGGGATTTTTTACATTTGAAAAATAATAATAATTATGCAGATGTTCGCCCATAAATTGGAGAAAATCAGAGATTAGATAAGGAAAGAAAGATCTATTACTATTTCTCTGAGGTGAAAAGTGCTGCGATAAGAAGATATGAATTAGTTGTTGAATCTCAGTGTTGAGAAGGTCTGTGGACATCATCTGATCCAAACCCTCCTTTTGTACTAACTTTTCAGTAGCATTTCCCAGATTGGTCATCCCAGTTGATTCTCCAGCATCCTTGGAAATGCACAATCTCATCTTTTCCAAGGTAGCCATTTTAGAATTGTGGATGACTGGAAATTTGGAACAGTTTTGAAATTTGGAAATTTGGGAACAATTTTAAAGATTTTAAATTTCTTATAATGATCTAAAATTTATCTTCCTGGTCACTAATCCTAGGTCTATATGACAAATCTTCAGATAGTTTAAAAACATTCATCCTGTCCTTCCTAGCCTTCTCTTCTCTAAGCCAAATAGTCTCTATTCTTTTAGCCATTTCTAACATGGCTTGTTTTCAAACTCAGAGTAATTTGACATCATCTTAATTACTCTTCCATCAGTTCTCCCCTCTGAAATCATGGTACCTGACTTTCATCATACAACCCAATTAAGCTCTGACCAAAAGCAAGATCATCATTTTTCTCTTCTTATGTTCTATAACTTTGTTACTATGTTTTCTAAAATGTGTCCTGCTTAATAGTTGTTACCACCATATACTCCTTTGAAAGAAGTATCTATGATTTCTCAAGTTGAGAAAGTATATTATATTCCTCTTTTAGAAATTCACAGTATATTCAATACATTAAAGCCCTGAAAATCTTTAATAACCATGATTCATATATTATTTCCAAAATGTATTGAACTCCATAATTCTTTTCCCTCTATAAAACCTATTAATAGTTTTCAGAATAAATTGTCCATAGAACATGCCTTGGAAAGCACTGATACATAAACACACCTTAAGATCACATTACATTTCTTAGTATCAAAATTCCCCACAACTAACACTTTCTATTGACCAAAGTCTATATTTTCCACACATACTGCTTGGCTATCCTCTCTTGAACTTAAAAATAAAATCTTGCATTTAAAAGTTTCAAGTTGTCCCTATGCTCACTTGTTAGGTTTAACTCCATATTTTTTCTATCCTGGCTCTATCTCTGAAGATATTTACAGTCCACTCCAATCTATATGAGAGCCTTTTGAAAGTTTGGACAGCAATTTAAGTAACTTATCTTGGTCTGCTATTTACTAATCCAAACACCCCAAATTCCTCCATATGTGCCATCATTTTTATATGACCTGATATTCAACACTGTTACATCTTAGATACTCCTCTCTGAGCATTGTGGAATTCGCCAGTTTTTATATTCATTTATATATTCATTGTTAGGTCTGCAAATGAGTCTTGACTGTCTTCTTAAATTGGTCCAAGCTAGCACTTCAGTGTGACAACACAAGCCTTTGAAATGGAGTTTCTTATGTGGGTCTGTTACTAAAGACACATTCTTTTGATCACAGACCTAGATATAATTGATACTGTCATTATCCTTCCCCAACAACATTTGAAATTCCAGCCTGAAGCACTTTTAACTGCACCAAATTTTGTGGTATTGTTATTAAAGAAAATTTGCCAAATTTCCACCAAGTAAGTGCTATATCCAGTACAGTTTCTACTGTTAAAAGCTTAAAGTTCTCGGATTTGTGGCCCATATGTAATATGGTGTCATTACTAAGAAATCTTGGATTCACTGTGTGTGTTGATTTTCTCTCTCCCTTCTACACAGTCTGCCTCTAGTCATAAAATTAGAGACATAGTTTATTCAACAAAAAGTCTTTGTAGATCAGGCTTTTCAGACTTGTACTTTCATTGTTCTTTATTAGATCATTAGTGTAAATTTACTGCCATCAGTACTGATTCCCAGTATATTAATTAATTTTCAAACTGGGTAAATGTACTCCCACATCACTTTCCCACATGTTTTCTTCAGCTAGCAAGAATGGCTCTTCAGCTAGCAAGAATGGCATTACATTAAATCTTGTCCTAATGTCTGGATATTTTTTGTTAATGCTTGGCAAAGCCAGAATAGTTGAAGAATTTTCTATGGCCCTGAAACTACCTTTGAAATATAATAACTCTTTGATATTTAAATCTTTCTACTTCTTTCTTATAACCAGACAGCAGTCCTGGTTTCTCTATAGATGTTACCGATATCCTCACTTTCCCTCCATTAGGTTTAATGAATCTTATCCCTTGAGCTTAAAAGTCTAACCCACAGTTCTCTTTTGCCCTGGGCAATGCCCCTGCTGGTGAATAGTATGCTGATTACCTCTTTTCAGGTGGATCTCCCAGTTTGACCTTTAGGAGAAAAGAATGGCAGGTAGGGACAATTGCTTGTACTAGTATAAATTTTTACTTAGGCATTAGAAAACCTATTCTTTCCTGGATTGGCTTCCTCTACAATTCTTACTCTTGAAATCTCTTGTATTTGGGTTTTGATGAGTAAGTTGCTGCTTTCTAAATTAAAAAAAAAAGTTGCATCTTCAATACTTAGAGAACAGATTAGTGTTAAAGGTACATAGACTCCATATCTTATATCTTTTAGTTAATTGAGTTATACTAGATACTTATTAAACATGATAAGATTTGTCCTGGAGGCAACAGTCGATACAAAATAAGCCCAAATTCTTATGAAACTTTTATAAATAGGAGATTCTACTGAAAATGCTTTAGGATTATCATGTCCTTATAAACAAACCAGTTATCTAATGATGGTTGGTAGCACATTCTTCAGCAATAAAGCCCTCTATGCTAAGCTTATAAAATTGGGACTGGCATCCTGTAGTGTGCAACATTACAGGAAACAAAAAAGAATGTTTTATGGCATTGCTGTGGATTGTGGAGCAAGACATGTTGTAATGGGGAGATGAGGACACTGGATCATGATCTCCTTCAACCTACAATGGTTAAAGAGCCTCTGCTTAGGGAAATCCACTCTTGTGTCCCCATCTACTCTTCTGCTCAGACGTGGGCTCTTATTGTATGTGTGTGGTGGATATCCCCCACTTTCCATTTTCCATCTGCAGTCCAAAAGAAAAAACAAAAATTATCCATGACTTTGTGGCACTGATAAACAAGTGTTAAACATCCACTTTAGAGGGCTTCTCGAGAGGAAGGAAGGGTTTAAATCACTGATATTTAATACTTAGGGAGTGTGCAGAGAGAAAAGGTAAATCTAGTGTCTCTACTCTTTGTAGAACCAGAATTAGAGTCAGTAAGGAGTGTCCTTGTCCCTGTGTCTCATTGCCAGGATATTGAAGAGACTATTGAGCAGACCCAAAGCCTGAACATGTATTGTCACTTTGCTAATGGCATTGGCGAGCCCAAGTACATGCCTGTACAATCATGGGAACTTTTGACCCAGACTCTGGTGGAAGCCTTGGAGAACCACAATGAAGTTAACACAGTGATGGATCTGGTTCTCTTTGAGGATGCCATACGCCATGTGTAAGTGTGCTTCTTTTGTTTCCTTTTCCAGTTACCTCCTCTTCCCAATATCAGGGGTCTAGACCATTGAGGCATTTGAGGACACTTTGATAAAACCAGGAAAGCAGCTACTGCTTCTTCCATGGAGATCAAGATGGTCTCTGTAGAGCAGCAGCAGCTGCTTCTGCCACAGCTTTAAGGAGCATCATAGTGCTGAACTCAGGCAGAACAGAATTGATTTCCTTGTCTGTCATTTACAATCCTTGGGCATGATCATGGTGACACCAAAGGAAAATTTGAGATTATAAAAGGAGCACCAGAAAGCTCAGGACCAGTATCCCATCCCATACTAAGTTCAAGGACCAGTTTTAAAATAATAAGATTAAAGTTTTTTTATTTAAGTACACACATATTTCACAAGTTGAATATCCTTTTAAGTGTTGTTACTATTGAATGAGTAACTGAAGTAATTATCAAGCCTTTTAGATAATTTATACCACATCAATGCCATCGCTACACTGCTCTTTACATTCCCTGATTTGAGTCTCATTTACCACCTCTCCCTGCCTGGTCCAATCCTTCCAACCTAGCCCCTGGCACTCATTGTCTTCAGCAGCAAAATCTACTTCATCTTCAACTTCTCTAAACTATACCTTCATTGATAAATTCTAACTGAAACCTGACTGACTTCTGAGTTGAGAAAAGCTGTTTTATCTTTCCCATTTTATGTACCTCAGGGCCTAGAGAGAAGTAAGTAACGTTTGTACCCCCACCTCACTCCAATGGCATGTTTTAACAATTTATTCTTTTAGCTTTCACAGACTCCAGTTTTTTGAAGCACAAGTATTTGGACTTTCATACTCATTACCTCTCCTTGTTACTGTCATCTTCGGGTAACCAGTTACTCCCCATCATTAGCCAGTGACCTTAGTGCTGGGAACCATCCTCCTCTCTCAATCATATCTTTCTTTATTCCTGGCATCTGTGTAACACCTTGTCTCTCTGTTCCTTGGCCTCCTTAGCTCCAGTTATCTTTTCACCTATCCCACTTCAGCTACTCACTCACATATTCCTATCTTAGATCTCCATCATCAATAATGGACCCACTTCCAAAATCTCAATCTTGAACATCCCATTCTCAAACTTGCACCTCATACCCTTCCACTGACCTGCTCTTTTTCATTCCAGCTATTCTTAAATTTTACCAATACTTCATTCATGGAGTCAACTACTTTCTCAAATTCCTTTATCCCTTTGTTACCATGTCTTACTTTCTTCAACCACCATAGACTACATCATCCCAGTGCAAGCTTCCCTAACTTTCTATGATTGCATCTAGGTGACAAAACCCCACTATAGTTAAATCCCATGTCTTTTATACCATGTCTGCCCCTAAGCATATGAAAAATTATTGAAAAAAAAATCTCCACCATGTTGACTTGGTTTGCTCCAGATTTTCAGCCACAAATGTCAAATGTCAATGAGCCCTCAACTTTGCTAGAAATCCTCCTCCACTACCTTTGCTGGCTTCCTCATACTGTGATGAATACATCACACTTTTTCTTCTCTTCTAAAACTTCTACATCCTTCCCCTTTCTTTATTCATGGTTAATGAGCATATCTCTTATTTTGCTGACATAAGAAAGTAACCAGAAGAGAATTTTCTCATCTCCCTGCCATCAAATCTAACAGCTTATCTGGATTCCTTCCACAAATACTGACTTTCCTACCATTTCATTTATAGTTCATACCTAAGGTCAATTCCTCCACATATGCATTGGATCTCCTCTCCTCTCACTTCTCAGTCACTTTACCCTTTCCTACAATTATCTCTCCTCTTCCCTTCTCCCCATCCCTTTCTCTTACCTTTGCTTTACTCCCCTCCCTTTCCTCTTCTCTGTCTCTCTATCTCTCTATCTCTCTCTCTTTTTCTCTTTTTATTTCTCTCTCTCCTCTCTTCCTTTCTTCCTTCTTACCCCATCATCATTAATCCATTAATTTCTGGATCATATGCATTAACATATAAACATGCCATATTATCATTTATTGAAAAACAGTAAACTATTCTTGCTTTTTATATCCATTTTCATCTACTACCCCATTTCTCTACTCCTATTTACAACCAAACTCATCAAAAGGATATACTTGTCATACCTTCTCATTTCTCATCCTCTCCTCATTCTACTTATTACCACTTAAACAAAAAGTTATTATTAATGTCACCATAGACTTACCTCTTGCTAAATTCAGTTGTCACTGCTGGGTCCTTCCCTTATATTACTTGACTTCCTCTGCGTTTGTCATGATTAACCACCCTATTTGTTTATATCCATCCATCTACTTAATACATATTTATTGATTAGACAGTTTTAATATGAGTTCAAAGATCTTTGTCTTCTTCACTGCTTAATCTCCAATACCTAGGACAGTATCTGGAACGTAGCAGGTACTCAACAAAGATTCTTAGTATGTCATGCAGAAATAAATGATGTAGAAAAATAAAATAGAAGGAAGAGGGATAGAAAGTGCTTGGGGTGGTTGTATTTTATACAAGGTGGTCAGGAAGGCCTCACTAAGAAGGTAGCATTTGGTGTGACATGTAAGGGCCAAACTTAATGTAGAAGTCACTATGGGCCTGGTGCATGTGCTTGCATACATCAATTCATTTAGTCTTCACAAACCCCTGAAGAAAGGAAGGTCTAACACTCTGGCTCCAGAGTGTTTGCTCTCGACCACCACACTATGATACTGCTTCATATGCTGTTTTGTCTCTTCCTAATCTAGTGTCAACTCCCTGTCTCACATCTGAATCTCCTGTACCTTGTATGGTGTCTGGTGCATAGTACGTGGTCAGTAAATAAGGGTTTTAAAGTATCTATTCACTGATTTTGTCAAAATATCAGTGAGTATTTTCGCTCCTTAAGAGTTACTAGAGCCTGTGTCATAGTATTGGAATTGAGACAAGTTTGCGTCCTTTAAGAGTAAATTAAATTGGGGACAATAGGAAGTGATTTAGTCAATGTGGTTTCCAACATGAGTGATTAAACTGACTAATATTATTTTTAGGAAAAAAATAGTGCTATGAAAACTGGCTTTTCTCCTGAGGCTTCTAAACAAACTTTAAAGGTAGCATCCAAAGAGAAGCCTGAGCTACATTAGCAGTGGAAAAATAACAGGAATAATTAACTGCCTTGAGGGGGCAATTCTGAAGAATAAAGTGTATTTAGATGTATAATTTAAAAATAGCAGTGCCCTATGACTTCATTCTGGTACTGCCTTTCCCTCCCTTCCGTGAGGTTCCTCAACCCTCTTTGCTGCCTCTACAAGCCAGAGAGAACAGAAGCATTGCCCTCTACACCAGAATATAGAACACCAAACAGTACAGCAAGAAACACAGGTTACTTAAAACTTTCAGAAGATTCCCTGGCCTTGTATTACTGCACACAGTGCCCGAGGCAGAGAGATTTAGACTCACTCCAAGAAGGTCCCACCTGGGCTCAAGAAGGTTCAAGGCGGGAATAGGGCATGGCAGAGAAGGACAAATGTGTATGCTCTTTCTCAGGAACCCATGGGGCTGGCCGAAAAGCCTATATTGTGCAGTAGGATCTATGCCTATTTTGATCTTATTATCTGATTATTGGTTCTCACCCCTTGAGTTCTTTACATTATCTTCTGTTTGATTTTTCTTAAACCTTTCCCAAACTTTGCTGATTTTATTTGTCACCCAGTAATGGAGCACTGCGGAGTGGTAATGGGCACATGTTCTGGAGATAGAGCCAGAGTCAGGTTTAAATCCTGGTTCTGCCACTAATTGGCTGCAGTACTTCACAAAGGACACTTAACTTCCCCAAGCCTCAATGTCCTCCTCTGGAAAATGAAGCTAATAAAAAAAGCCTATGTGGTAGGGTTGCTGCTCTCTGTGTGAAGTTCTTTGCACTTAATAAGCAGTTCATAAATATTAGAATTTTCTTTGTGCTATTATTTTCTTCCCTTAATATATGATTTTGCTGACTTCCTTCACATTTTCAGCAAACTCTTGTTCTGCTTTTCCCTACTGCTTTACACTGGAAGTTTTCCCTGGCTTTTGGCATAATCTTAATACATCTTTCTCCCTCTCTCTCTTTTTTTTTATGCTTCCTCTTTTTTTCCTCTTAGGAAAAAAGTAACTTCAGATATACTTCTCTTCCCTCCCCCCCCCCACTTCTTTTGTGTATCTTATTCACCTTCTTTTGTATAGCTCTCTAGAGTGGGTGTGTGTGTGTGTGTGTGTGTGTGTGTGTGTGTGTGTGTTTAGTCTTCAATAAGCCAGCTTCCTCCAGCTGTGCTGTGGTACATCTACAGCTTTTGTTTTTAATCTCCCAGAAATTCAGTAATGAATTAACTTAGACTGCCTTGGTTTTCTGGCCCAGCAGCCCTTTAGAATATTGATCTTCTTTTTAAATTTTGTAATTTAAATGCAGAGTCCTTTGCCCTCGTCAGAGGTTGCTAATGAATCCCCAGCTGGAATCTAATGCTGACAGTTGCAAACTTAACCATTCTTCTTTGGAAACTTCATCACTAATGATGCATTTTCCATTTAGATATTGAATAGCATGAACCATGTTAAGCTGAGTTCAGGCTTTCCAGAATACAGCTGGGTATTGGGCAACCCAGAGAACCCAGTTTGATTTTTCCTCCTCTTCCTCTTCCTCCATGCTTGCCTCTCTCCTTCATTAATCCATTCTTGCTCCCTCTTTTATGAATCAGAAAAGAGGACCTGGATATCTTAGCACCATAGTTTCTCCTTCTATCATTGTGGTCAGGCACCATATTATCTAAAGTAGACACAAAGCAGAGGAACCCTGCATCTAACATCATCAACAATTATGTACAATACCCAAATGTAGTGCTGAGTCTAAGGTATGATAAGTCAGGCATCGTTTTGTTTCACAAAAATGTATAGAATACCTTCAATGTGTTAGCACTACAGAGAATGTATGATGAATATACACACTCTTCCAATGTCTAGAACTGTGGTTTAATAAGGAAGCACAATAAGTTTAAATCTATCTGATGCAAGACAGAGTACAAATATCACAATAAAATAACTATAAAGTAAAAAAGTAAAATCAAAAAAGAATTAAATGTAGATCAATAAATAACTCTTAAAGATTTAGGGAAATAAATTTTAACTATATTATTTAGTGACACACAATTTTAAGTTAAAAATCTAAAAATTTCTATACATCTAAAATATTAAAACTAAAATATAAAAGTGATAAATTGAGGGGATATTTTGAGAAACATAATTCACAAGAAAATCCACAAAAGAAAAAATATATAATTATTAATTAGAAAAATGTTCAATTCCATAGAACTAAAAATTAAACCATAATATTTTCAAACACTGAATTGGCAAAGATTTTAAAAATATGTAAGACCCAATGTTAACACGGTGGAGGTAAGACTTTCCTACCTGCCTGAGGTAGGGGTTACTGATTCACACTTCTGCTAAGGTTTTCTTTCAAAAAGCAAATGCATCCCATAGGAGAGATGAGATAATAAGAACCCATGGACATTTAGTTTATTGATGCTGATTATGACCAAGTGATCAATAAATACAAGAAATTTGCTGTAATAAAATTTAAACCACAGAAGCTCTTTAACATACATGCTCATATTTTGTTGACATGTCAAATCTCACCCACTGAAACTTCCTTCAAGTCCTTCCTCCAAGTTGAGATTAGCTAGACCCTAAGTTGCTCTATGCCTAATTACCATTACTTAATTTGAATATGGAATTTCTCATTATTATATCATTAACAAAAAACGGGAACACGGGATTATACCCTATACAATGCAATCTCAGATATATCCTCTGCTCTATTTGGTTGGACTTTGCCTAGGTTCTTGTGCCACATACTCTTTTGATCACAAGGTCACCAACACTTGTTGTCTCTTCCTCTTTATCCATTTCTCCACAGTGGCTTGATCACTGTGTTATGTATTCTCAAATTTAGTGATATAACAAATTTTAATTCAACTAACATAACCTAACATATCCTTATTCTCCAATATAATAGATTCATCTTTTGATTGATTCTACTTAAGAAGAGTATAAATTGGTTCTACCATTCTGGGGCTTTTTAGTATATATCAAAAGCCATAAAAATTGTCTTACTATTAGATTCAGCAGTTTACTTCTAGGAACTTATCCTATGAACATAATTAGAGATATAAATGAAAAATATTTATATAGCATTATTTATAACTGGAAAATTTTGAAAACCATCTAAATATCCAACTGTAGGCTTTTGCAGACAAGGAACTTATTCTACATAACAGAATTATCATTTCCCCATTAAAAGCATGGTTTAGCAGATTACTCAGTGGCATAGGAAAATAATCACAGAATCACAGTATACTACCAAATGAAAAAATGATTTCAAAACACTGTTAAGTATGCAATGTGAACCTAATTTTGAAAATGGACAGAATAGAAATATGAGTTTTGAAATATAATAACTATATATACACATAATTTATGCTCATAAACATACAGACAGTAGAAAAATTTCAGAAGGACATATAATTAATGTCAATAGTGTTTATTGCTAGATAGTATAATTATAGTTCTTTCTGTATTTTATGCATTTGTGTATAATGAATAGTCATTGTTTTTAAGAAGAGAAAAGATAAGGGAATAGGAGTCATTCTTATAAAGAATGTAGGTCAACCAGGCCCTTGGCTCTTGACTTCATTTCTCACATTGCTTATGTTTTCAACTTCATCATCAAAGTAGAGATCTGGGATCTCTCCTAAGAAGAAATGGAGTACAGGTGGGCAGCTTTAGCATCTCCCTGCAAGATGCAATTGTACATGATAAATTATGTACCCTTGGGGCATAGGCCTTTTGGTTTTTAGGCCATGTTCTATCACTCTTGCTGGTACCAAGGGAAATCAAAGAGAAGATTGGTGGTGTATCTTGAAGGAGGAATAGTGAGTGACACTTTGATGAAAGAGTACCATTTGAAGAGAAGCAGGAGGAATGGGTTCCTCTGGAGGGCATGGGGCCTGGGAATATTTCTCCCTTGCTGAGGTGAGAACTTGGGCACTGATAATGGTAAGTATAACTGCAAAGGGAAGACTCCAGAAGCCAAAGAAGTGGGCATCTTGTAGGTTGACATTAAGAATCCACAAAAATTCATTACAAGGGCATCAACATTCAGAAAGGATAAAAGAAGGAGCAGTAAGAGCTATGTCAGGACTCTATTATTCTGCTGATTTTAACTTTGCTCCATCT
The DNA here is from genome assembly GCA_003508835.1 of Eonycteris spelaea. Classification (NCBI taxonomy): domain Eukaryota; kingdom Metazoa; phylum Chordata; class Mammalia; order Chiroptera; family Pteropodidae; genus Eonycteris; species Eonycteris spelaea. The sequence continues at coordinate 2,733,813 of PUFA01000083.1, read as the reverse complement.
CTCCTAAGAGGAACAAACTGTTTTGTTCCTTCTTGTCCTCCATTCTTCAACTGATTTTTTTTTCTAATTGTATACCTTCTACTTTCTCTTATTTTTGCCCCCTCCTCTTGCCTAAAAGCACAGGTAGGTAAGGAAAAAGTGGAGAGACTTGGCAGGGTCAGGTTTGGCTGGGAGGAGCTGCAGGATGAGCTCTGGTCCTCTCCTTCTTGCTCATCACTTGTCCCCTCCAATCCTGCCTGGCTGCCCTCAGCTCTTACTCGACTGCCACTAGTTTACCAGAGGCTTTGACTTAAAGCAAAGCAGTGGCAACTTCAATCCTCTTGGGCAAGAAGGTGAGGCCAGGTCTGGGAACAATTTAACTCAAGTTTCCCACAGCCCAGCCTATGATGAGTTTCCATGGAGGAGTCCAGTTCTCACTCGTTGTGCATGCTCCTCACGGAGGAAAGTCTAATGAAAGCCACATGCTTCTGCTTTCTTCTCTTTAGCTGCCACATCAATCGCATCTTGGAGTCCCCACGGGGAAATGCACTACTTGTTGGCGTCGGTGGAAGTGGCAAGCAGAGTCTGACAAGGCTTGCAGCTTTCATCAGCTCTATGGATGTATTCCAGATCACACTGAGGAAAGGCTACCAGATACCAGACTTCAAGGTAAGAAGGCCAGGCAGCTGTGTGGAGGAGACTCAACCTTCCTTCAACTACCCTTCCACCAGCTCCCTGTCACCCTTCATCAGCCCTTCAATTCTCTTGTCCATTAATCTCTGCTTAATTGTCCATCCATTTTCTTCTTAGGTTCTGGGCTGGTTACATGAGGAACTCTTTCCTCATTAGTCTCAGCCTGATAACACCGGCCTTCTCAAAGTCTGTGTTTGAGAGACCTCAGCTGGTTTAGTTACATCTGTGGAGCCTCAACTCTTGTCCAAATTGGAAGCACATCTATATCAAATTCAGTGCACAGCTCTCTAGCAGCTCTAGTAGACATAGGTAGTCTAAGCTTGATAAGAAATTCATATTTTAAAAGACAAGTTCAGTGACCACCAGCTGCAGGAACTTTCAATGGCATTTCCTTGTTTCAGAGATCAGGCACTTACAAGCTCTGGAAAGTGGAGAAAAGCATTATATACAGCTTTCAAATGTCATTTTGTCCAATCCCCTCCCTTTTATCCATGACCACAGCAGAGACATTGTAGGGAGTCATGATGTAACTTCTATCAGGATGCTGCTCTTGCTGTCCCTGGGAGAATTCTGGCATACACTAAACCAGACCTACCCACCTGCCTTCATAATCTCTCACCCAGTGATACTCAATGATGCTCTAAAACCACAGCTCAGCTTTTGATCATTTGGCTGTGATTCTCAACCCTGGAGATATATATAGTTTAGTTAGGTCATTCTGTAAATGCAAAATTCTCATATGCACTTTTTAGAAGTACCACCATAAAATATAGTCATTCCCCAGTCCAGTAGCCCCAGATAACTTGACATGACTCTTCTGTCAAGACCAAGAGCAATCATTACTTTCTGGGGCAGGCTATTCACTTCTATGATGATATGCATAACACAGATAAACAAGGGAATATCTCTGTCCTTTGAAAAGCTGTTCTTTGTACAAAGCAGAAGCTCGAGAAGCTAATACAGGAGCCACAGTGGTTGTATGATTTAAAGATCATCACTATTTAACTTTACTTTCCCACCTCTACTGGGATTGAAGCCTTGGAATGAGACATATTTTCCTATCAGGATAAGATAGAGTTCCTCCCTACTCCTGTTGCCATTTTGCTTTATTTCCCATGAAAGTAGATAAGAAAATGGCCCCATTCCTAAGAAGTGGGTGGGAATCTCTTGACAAAGCCCTCTTTTCAGAGATCTCTGATATTGATTGTTTTTGTAGATGGACCTGGCCAGCTTGTGTCTGAAAGCCGGGGTAAAAAATTTCAGCACGGTGTTTCTCATGACTGATTCCCAAGTGGCTGATGAGAAGTTTCTTGTGCTCATCAATGATCTCTTGGCATCTGGTAAGAGACTCTTTGCACTTAAGTGTCTAATAAATTCTCTTTGGAGTTAAAGCCATTCTAAGGTGGAGACTTGGTCCACAGTGAAAAAAGCTAGGTAATAGAAATGAGGGAGAAAACTGATAGAGTGGAGAACTCATTCATCAACATCCTAGGGTTGGTGCTGGGCCTGTTTTGTGGCTCTTTCATTTTCATTTTATTGCAAAATGGACAATAATCTTCAAGCTCTTTTAGTGGGACTAGGTCTGGTAATAGAAGAGTAGGTTAAAGGCTTGCTGTTTCCACATCCCCTTATCTAGGACAGAGAGAAATTAGAATTGTGCAGTATTTCAAGTAGGTTAGGTATCAACAGGAAGATACACAGAGAACATACAAACACAAACTGATAGAATGGGGCAAGATTAAGTTGTCAACTCAATTAATCAAGGATCTAGAACTTTATGGAAGCCAAGTGGAAACAGGAACAGCATCTCTTTATGGTTTTCCTTGGTTTCCTAATAACTTGATAGGAGTTGTCAACTGTCCTGTGACACTATCAATGCAAGACTGGACTTCAGTGGAAAGTTCACATCTTGATACTTTACTGTCCATTTATTATTTATTTGGGGGTTCAGGACTTATGTCAACCATTCTAGAAAAATTATATATATAATCTCCATCCAAGCTATATAAATATATAAACCCAAGAAGACAATATCATACATAAATTATACATTTTCAGAAAGGTGGGGTGTATATATATTTATATTAATTATAAAGAGAATAGAGATTTCCTGGCTCTTAAATCAGATTCAGCATCTACAAAAGCACCTTTTAATCTGGGTTGAGAAAATAGTAGGGTGTCTCCACAGTGTAGTGGTTAGCACGTCTGCTTTGCATGCAGAAGGTCCTGGGTTCATGCCCCAGGTGGAGCCACAGGCCAGGCCCCTTGTGTACGCCAGGCCCCTTGGTGTGCCAGGCCCCTTGGGTGTGCCTGGCACCTTGGGTGCACACAGCGAGCTTGTGGGAGGGGGGACACCCTGCCTTCAGAGATCCAGTTCTTAAGGAGAAATGGCAACATCCATGGATTAGGAGTGGAAGTTAGGGGGTGAGGGAGAATAAAGGGGGTAGGGATAGTGCACAAATGTTCCTAAATAAAATATCTGCCTCCAGTTTTCCAGCATTTCAGAAAGCTCATTTCACCATAGTGCACCCTCTGTCTCTTTGACTGAATACTCTTTAGTTTATAAAGTCCAAGGACAGTGATTACAATATGTTTCTTCATATTCTATCTCATGCCATATATATTACATGATGGGTCCAACTGTACAATTCCTAGGAACTTAAATGCTTCAGAATCATTGTTGACTTTAAATTTTGTGCCCTTGTACCCCAGGCCATTTTACTATCATGTCTATGAATAGCCAATGGTCCTTGAACAGATTATACACTAGCAGGCTCTGTGAGCAAACTCTGGCTTGTTTCTGATGAGGACCAGAGTTTCGAGCTCCTTACTGTGCTGCTCCAAGCATTACAGTGATCTCAAAGTCTCATTTCTTTCCCAACCTACCCAAAATAAGTTAGTTTTATATCCGGGAATTTGACTACTAACTCTTATACGTTTTCTCCTCCAATCCAATAAATTTTCCTTTTGCTAAACACTGTCTTTTTAACATCCAACCATCTTCTACAATAGTATGTCACCTGTAACATTGCCTCATCTTTTATCATTTTACTAAATAATGAGAGAGTGGTCCAATTACCATTCCCCCCTAAAGCTATGCCCTAAAGTCTAAGTTTAAAAGAATCAAAAAGAATAAAATTGTCCTTGTAAAGATACAGTTTTGGAGATGCCAGGTGTGTTTCCAGCCTCACCCTTTATCTGAATTGGCTCCAATCCAGCCAGGTCACCTTCTCCTAAAATGTTTGAGACACAGAATATGTTAGATTTTTACCAATTGGTATTTTATTTTATTTCTCAATTAAATGTTTTTAAAATTTTTCAGTTAGAAAACAACTTTTTTCCAAGTTCAGTTGAATTTCTAAAGCCCTATCCAGTGAAAATTGAATACACTCAGCCTGCTTCAAAGTCATGGAGTTACAAGTTCATTTCCCTTTTAAGGCTTCTATATAAAAACAAGATTTACACACATGTATTAAAATGTATATACAATTAAAAGTAATACTTTCCTAACTTTTCTTCTTTTTTTCTTAATACTTTGACAAGAAAAATAGAGCATATCTTTGTTCTAGTTTTCCCTGTCAAATACATAATTTCTAGCTAAAATTAACTGACTACTAGTCCATGCATGCAGAGGTACAAGGATCCTTTAGAACCTCCCCATCCATCAGTTTTTCAATTCTATGGGGTTGTGTAGTCGTTTTATTCTTGTGTAACACAGTAGAGACTAGGAAACTATACATCAGGCTACCTTGCCACTACCTCACTAACTCTTCTCTATCTGATTATCTATAAGTCCTATTAGGTTGAGGATAAAAGAACAATGAGTTAATTCCACCGATTCAGCTCTTCCCCAAAAACATCTTCCTCAGTGACCTAATAACCTCACACCATAGGCTATCTGGTTTCCTCCCACATTTCTTTAGCTCATTGTTTCATCCTTTGGTTTCCTGATATCATTTCCTAAATCAAACCTGTATGGAAACTCAGCTCATGAATCCTACTTCTGACACCAACTAAACATTTCAGAATTCATCATTATGCCAGTTGCATCTCAGGGTGGGTTATAGATTGACAGGAAGAAATCTTACACACGAAGTTATCAGATCCTGTCCTAATTAATAAAAGATATATAATTGTATAAGAAGTAGGATGGCCACCCAGATCAGAGCAAAAGAAGCAGATCTTTGATCATTTTCCTTGGCTTACCAGAATTTTTAATGGAGGTCATGCAGCTGCTGGTGAAACTATGTCTGAAATTTTTGCCCTTGCTGAATGTGAAAAGTTTAATTTTTTCTCTGTACTTATTGCCCTATATAATAATTCCTGAAGAATGTACACTGGCCATTAAATGCAGGTATTTAAAAAAATTCTTGCAAAATTTATTCTCTCTTGGTTCTTGAACCAAATTTGGCATCAGCAAGTTCTCATCCTAAACTACAGGGAGAAAATAGAATTATTCCCTGGCTTTCTGACATAACACAGCTGCCTCCAGCTTTCCAGCATTTCAGAAATCCCATTTTACTGCAGTCCCAGCTAAGAGGACTTAATCTACTCCAGGTGTGGCATCTCTTCCTTACCTAACTGCCAGATTTTACTTTGGGATCTTAGGACTTTCCTTTTGCTTTTCAAAAAGCTTAATTGTTTACTACAAATTCAAGGTTTCTCTTCCCTGGACATGACTAGATCATTCTCTATTCATATCAAAACTATTTATTAAGCTTGCCTATTTTAGTCAGTATGTGCTGTGCTCAAACATGAGTTATACAGCCTCTATGTGATCTATTAGAATAGTTTATAATCAATTATGTCCTCTCTCATAAAGTCATATATCTCTCTATCCCTGAAACAGGATTTTTAAAATATTTGGCCCAAATCTTCTTTTGGTGTATAGAACATGAAAAGATGACCTCATCTCCAACATATTTAGGATGAGATCCAATATTGACATGTTAGTGGAATCTGAAAATATTTGTATCAGACTTGGCACTGGATTGTTCTTCTCCTATAAGTACCTGGAACTAGATTTCCTGATGGTCCATCTATGCTTTACATAAGCTAAATTCTGGCCCAATTTCCCTGAAAGGAAAAAAGGCAAAGTGTAAGGTAAAAGAGAACCCATCAAGCATGCACCAGATCTCCTAAGCATACTTTGTGGTCTCACTGGATCTGTTCACTATACCATTCTCAAACTACAACAGTGGGAAATTTTAATCCAGCACCTGGTTGGCTCTCTAGCTGCCAAACAGTAATGCCAGAAGAGTAATACAAAAAGATTCTTGTGTAATTGGTCTCTTCTTTTCATCCCAATACTAAATTCTCATTCAAGTTATTTAAAACTATGTTTCTGTGCATTCTTCTATATTGCTAACCTCTCCCTCACTACTTACATCCAAAAGATAATCAAATGCCGCCAATTTTGCCCCTTAACCATTTCTGAATTCATATCTTCTCTATCATGGCTACCAGTGATCTTTTCATTTTTTTGCTTCAACAAATGCAGATACTTCCTACCTCATCTCCCTACCTCCCAGACAGTCTCCCTCCAATCCGTTCTTATTGCTTCTAAAAGGGTCTAGCTAAACTATAATTCCTATATTAGTTGCTAACTGAATGCAGGTAAGATACTTTTGTAAAAAAAAAAAAAAAGTTTGTTGTTGACCTGCTTCCTTCCCTCCCTTCTAGCCTCACTTCCTCCATTACAATCTAGTAATTCCTGGTTTCCTGAGATAACACACTGTGCTGTTTCCTGACATCCTTACTTACACTGTTTCTTTTGAACCTCATGCCCTTCTCCTTCTTTGTCTGGATTAATTTCTACTTAGATTACAAGGCTTATCTTGGATTTTACCTCTGTAGGAAATCTTCATTGATCCACTGTCATCCTGAGGAATGAGAAACATCCCTCCATGTTTCTATAACACTCATTGGTTGCACATACCACCATTGTATTGAAACAGCAGCATTGTAAACTTCTGAAAGGCAGAGACTATTGTTGATTAAATTTTTGTTATTAAATAATCCAGTGATACAAAATATAAAGATTAAATACCTACCACCCAGTTTAGGAAAAAAAAACAATACCGATATAATTAAAACCCTCTGTAGAGACTGTGTTGTTTTCATCATTAATACTGCCAGCACTTAATGTATCTCCTGGCCCATAATTTGCCTTTAGGAGTTGTTTGTTAAACTGAGGTATACAACATCATGAGAATATTGTGCTATCTTACATATTAGATATTACTGTTGGATATGTGCTTAGAGAAGTTTTCCAGCCATATATAGAGAGAGCCAGGAATACTAAGATAGTCCCTACACTCCCTTCCTTTTTCTCCTATGAGAGCAGGGAGATGTTTTGAAAAATGTTAGGCCTAGATAGAGTCAAAGCCCTTAAGCCTATGTGCCACTAACTGATTCATGGGAATCTAACCCTTTGCCCTCTTATCACCAAGCTCCACTAACTGAACCATCTTATACTATCAGGATCTTCTCCACCAAAAGTAATTGTAACCTTTGAGAGGCCCAGACTTACAAAGAGAAGGTGATGGATGATTAGTCTGACTTACAGAATATTAGGACATGTTAATGACCACATGGAGCCTGAAAGCACTTGGAGACAGAAATAGGGTTTCCCAACTTAGGTCTCAGGAGGAAACTTTTCAGATATTTAAATAACCTCTGCATCTGCCACGTCACAAAATTCCCTCTGGCAGTTCAGTTCTCTGCTTTCAGCATGACTACCTACATCATACAATAAGTGACAGGGATATTATAAGGAGAAATTGAAGGAACAAGTCTGAAATGCAAACTTTGCTCCCAATTCAGAGGTATTTATCCCTAGATATTCCATCTGGTGATCTTCTTCTGGGTTCTTGGGATATTGTGACAAAAAGCACTACCATCATAAAAACATGGAAAAAGTCTCTCAATGGCCTGGAGGCTTTCAACATCTTGAGACTAAGGGTTTCACATAAACCAAGGTCAGCATACTCTTTATATAAAGAGTCAGAAATAAATATTTTCAGTTTGGCAGATTGTACAGTTTCTGTCACAACTATTCAACTCTGTCACCATAGTGAGAAAATAACTAGATAATACCTAAATGAAAGAGTGGCCAATAAAACTTTATTTATGGACATTAAAATTTAAACTTCGTAATTCTTGCTTGTCATTAAATATTATTATTTTAATATAATATTTAATGACAAGCAAGAATTACAAATTTTAAAAATTGAATAAACCATGCTTAGCTTTCAGGTCATACAAAAGAGTCAGAGGGTCAGATTTAGTTTGTTTCCTTAATATCCGTGATCTTATACATAAAATGCCGAAAGAACATAAAAGCTACATATTTCAAATCAGAGAAAGGTGAAAGATGCACACTCTATTATTAAAAATGATAATACCAAAGGGAACTAACTCAATTTCTCACTGGAGGGATCTAAGATATTAATATATAAGGAAATGCAGATATCAGAGAAGTATAGGAGAAAGGAATAGGCCATCAGCCCCTTAAGTTAGACGAATGTGGCTTCTGCCAATTCTATAGGACTGTTTCTCTTTTTTAAGACTGTCACAAACTTTTTGAATCCCAACACATGCTAAATATCATTTCATTTTCCTAGCATTTTCTCTGACCTCTATTTTTATCAATTGAAGTTGAAATGGGTTATTCCATTAATAAGATGTTAATTTTGACAAGTTATAAACAGATTGTTTTATATACATGCTATGAAATACCTTATTGAATGGAAATTAAATCAGGTTGGCTCAATTAAGAAAAAAAGTAAATGATCATTTTCATGATAATTTTTTTTTATTTTGACCTTTTAAATGATTAAATCTAATTAGTATAAAACTCTTAGTAAACTGGCTGAATTTGTATGCCAGACATTTGTCGAAAAGTTGGCATGAATTTCCTCCATATATAATATTTCAAGGAAGTGCAGCAGCCTCAATAATGAATAGAATTATAATTTTCATCATTCTGATTAGTTATAGACCATGTGCCAAACCACCCATCTTTGGGGACCTCACTCAGGTCCACAAGGAAGTAGCATTGGTAGGGTGACTCCAATGGCTTCTGTCATCTCTAACATTTCTATGATGCTAACATTTCATTGTCGATTATGCAGGAAAGAAGAAATATGTGGATTTGGGGAACTTTAAAGGGGAGCTTGTATATAAGTCCAGGTCCACATAGCTTCAATACCTACCTAAAGCCTTGTATTAGAAATGTAAAAGAGTTTCTCTGAGACCCATAGAATATCCTGTAGTGAACCCCATCATAACCAGTGTTTTCAGATTTTAGATATACCAGTGCTTCCTTCATTCTTACCTCCCTCAATCTCACTTCTCTCATTGAGAAAACTTGCATCATTTAGTATCAGTTTAACAACTATCTTTATACCTACCTCCCTGTTTCCATTTCTTAGCAGTTTTCCCCTTTCTTTTCATAATACTATTTCTCCTTTCCAAGGCCAACTCTTCCATCTGACCCAGGTGCCTAACCTGCCCCACCCGCCCCGGTACCTAATTCAGAATTTTCTTCTATTTTATCTGTTTTTTTCCATTTCTGGCACTTTCTGACAGTTCTCATATTCTCACCAACCCATTTATGATTTTTATACTTCTTTACACATTATTTTAGATATACAGAAAACAATAAAACAACCACCCATGCTATTATGAACAAAATTGCAAAGTAGAAACTTCAGTGTACATATGCAAGAGTTTTTTTTTTTTACAAAACATAGATTACTAAATTGTCTGGTTTGTGCATTTCATCTTTACTAAAAAGTGCCAAGTTGCTCTCCAGAGTAGTTGTGCAAATTTATTCTCTGACCAGTAAAGATAACTTTTTTCTCTCTGACCATTATCCATTTTTCCTGACCTCACCAACACTCAGTTTATCTGATATATTAATTTTAGCCAACAGGTATGAAATGAAATATCATTATTTTCTTTTTCCTTATTACTTATGACCTTGGAGCACCCTTTCAAATATTTATTGGCTATTCCTCTCCTGAGTTGCCTGTTTATATAGTTTGTCCTTTGGTTCTTGGATTCTTTATCTATTCTTATGGGTTTGTAAGTGTTTTTACATATCCCCAATACTAACCCTTTATTCATTATATAGATTGTAAATATCTTTTTGAAGTCTGTATCTGACTTTTGTCTGCTGATTTAGTTTACATGTTATATAACTGCAGATTTTTTTTATGCTTTGTGCTTTTTTGTGTGTGCTCTTTAAAAAATCTTGTCCTATCCCACACCATAAAAATAATTTCCTATAATTTATTTTTAAATTATTACAATTTTACTTTTCATATTTATGCCTTTAATTCACCTGGAATATATTTATGTATGGTGTTCTAATTTTATATTTTAATATTAATATTGAATTATCATTACATCACTTATTGACTAGTCTATTACTACCTGTACATTGATTTTTAATATTAATTACCTGTTTATATCTGGATCTGTTTCTAGGTGTTTCACTCATTGTTCTATTTATTTACCCCAGTATCACTTTCACATTGTTTTAACTAACAGTTTTACAAGGAGACTTTATTTCTAATAAGGCAAATCCAAATCCCTCCTTCTGGTTCTTCTTCACAAATATCATGGCCATATTTTCCGCTTTCCTCTCTCATATAATTTTTAGATTATACTTGTCGGGATCACAAAAGAAACCCATTTGATTTTTTTATTGGAATTGTGTCTTTGTGATACTAGTAATACTGAATCATCCACCAGTAAATACAATATTTCCACTTATTTACAGTTTTATTTATGCCCTTCAATAGTATGTTATAATTTTTCATCAAGATCTTGAACATCTTTTTGTATACTTCATGACTGCCTGCCTTACAGTTTTTATTGGTATTCTAAGTAATTTTAAAAATAACATTTTTTTGCTAAAGTACATAAATGCCATTTTATTTCCAGTTTTGATTTTGTATTCAGCAGCTTCATTATCAAACTCACTTATGAGTTCTGATTGTTTATATGTATATTCTCTGAGATTTTCTATGTAGAAAATTAGATTTTTAACAATAATAACTTTATTATTTTCTTAATTATCCTAAATGTTTCATTTCTTCACCTTGACTTTTTGCATATCTAAGACCTCCATACAATGTTGAAAGAAAATATGATTGTCACGCTTGTCTTGTTCTTGATTTGAAAGACAATATTTTAGTATTTCATTGTTAGGTATGATGTATGCTTTGAGTCTGGTATAGCTATTTACTATTAGATTAATAGAAATCTAATTTACTGCTAGTTTGCTAACCGTTTTTAGAAATTTTACACATTAATTTTGATGGTTATATTGTTTTATTTTTAATCTATTAATATAGTAAATTATTTTTCTACATTTTCTAGTATTAAACCATCTTTACATTTCAAGAATAAACCCTACTTGGTCATTATATATTTATTTTTATATATTTAGTTAAGATTTAAAAAATTTTTATTCATCATATACTGCCTTATTAATGCAGTATTTTATCAAACTTTCAGATTTTGCCAATCTGGTAAAAAATAATAATAATTAGGAGTAGTTTTAAGTACATTTTTATTATTAAGCATGAGGTTGATTGTTTATGTGTCTGCCAATCTGATTTATACAAATGAAAAAGTAAGCCTAGTTCCAATGTGCATTTCTTTTATTACAAGTGAGGTAAAGCATTTGTTCATAATTCATGACACATTCGTATTTTCTGTACTGTGAACTCTCTTTTTTATCCTTCATCCCATTTTTTCAGTTGAATTGTTGAACTTTTCCTTTGTTTGTAAAGAGTTTATATTTTAAGGAGATTAGCTATTGAAGTATAATCTGAATGAACATATGTTTTTCTTTCTTTCTTTTTTTTTTGGTGAGAGCATTTAGTTCTACCCTCTTGACAAATGTCAATTATACAATACAATGTTATCAACTATAGTCACCATGTTATACATTAGATCATCAGACTATTCATCTCAAACTTATAAAAGTTTTAAACCTTTTACCAACCTCTCCCCTTTTTCTCCACATCTCAGCTCCTGATAACCACCTTTCTACTCTCTGTTTCTACGAGTTTGAATTTTTCTTTTTTATGTAGATTCCACATCTAAGTGATACCATACGTATTTGTCTTTCTGTGTCTGGCTTATTTCACTTAACGTAATATGATCAGGGTTCATCCATGTTGTCATAAATGATAGGGTATCTCTTTTTAAAGAATGAATAATATTCCATTGGGTGTATATACACCATATTTTCTTGATTCATTCTTCCATTAATGGACATTTAAGTTATTTTCAAACCTCGGCTGCTGTGAATATGCAGCAATAAACATGAGAGTACCAATATCTCTTCAAGTTAATGGTTTTATTTCCTTTGGATAAATACTCAGAAGTGGAATTGCTGGATCATATGGTAGTTCTATTTTCAATTTCTTGAGGAATCATCATACTGTTTTACATAGTTACCATACCAGTTTACAATTTCACTAATAGTGTATGAGGTTTCTTTTTCTTTACACTCTCATGAACATTTGTTATTTTTTAAAATAATAACCATTCTAACAGGTGTCAAGTGATATTTCATTCTGCTTTTGATTTGCATTTTTCTGATGATTAGTGATGCTGAGCATCTTTTCATATACCTGTTGGCTATATGTATATCTACTTTAGAAAACAGATTTTCTTAATTGTTTTTTGGGGTTTTGTTGTTGTTGCTGTTATACTTTGCCTATGTGTTTTCATTATGTATTTTTATATAAAATTAATCAGTTCACAAGTGTCAAATTTATCTTTCTTTTAAACACATCAATTTTGAGTTACAGTTAAAAGGTCCTTCCTCACTCAGAGGTTATAAAAGTATTTCCCTCATTTTTCTATCATTTTATGTGTTTTTAATATTAAAACATTGATACCTTTGGAATTTTTCCTAGTGTACAGTGGAATATAAGAATCCAAGCATAATTTTTTTAGATTCCAGTTTTCCTAATAATATGTCTTAAATTTTCATCTTTTTGCCAATGAGTTAGATGTCAGACTGACACTAAATTTTATGACGCCACCCCGGCTCTCTCTCCTTCTGTTTAATAAAAAGTGATAGCATATTCTTCATAAATATATGGACTTATTTATATGTTTCTCATGGATATTTTACCAAGTCTTATAGCTATTTTATATCTCCTTTAATTCTCCTGTTAAATATTAAGCTCCTTATAAGCACAATTTCTATAATAGTAATCAGTGAATACATGCTTTAAGTAAAAGAGGAAAAGACAGTTGAAAGCTCTTGTGCTACCAGTTGCCAACCCAGGAAAAGAGTGCTATACACCCTGTTTCACTCTTTGACAAATTATTTTCCTGCCCTGAGTTGGGAGTAGATACAGTGTCTATCTAGTTTCACCAGCAAGAGTGATAGAACATAGCCTAAAAACCAAAAGGCCTGTGTCCCAAGGGTACATAATTTATCATCTACAATTACATCATGCAGGGATGCTAAAGCTGCCCATCTGTACTCCATTTCTTCTTAGGAGAGATCCCAGATCTCTACTCTGATGATGAAGTTGAAAACATTATAAGCAATGTGAGAAATGAAGTCAAGAGCCAAGGTCTGGTTGACAACAGAGAGAATTGCTGGAAGTTCTTTATAGATCGAGTCCGACGACAACTAAAGGTATAGAAGAATTCGCTGCCCAAGGTAGACAAGAACAGAGATGATTCATGGGAGTCTCTATGGATGTTTTGGACACAGCTGTCCTAATTGATTGTCTTGGGAGTTGGGAATGAGGTTGCAGTGCCTTTCTCAACCTTTGCAAGGATGTTCTTTCCATCTGTTTCATGGGAAGTAGCCTCCCGCTTGCCTAGTACAGGCTCAGATTTCTTCCTTCCTTGGCTGAAAAGGCTGCCTATCATTTACAGATTTTCTTCTCTATTGGAAGTGCTTCTCAATTTTCTAGGAAATTAAGAATCCAAGGCTATAATTTTCTATGATTACTTCTCTGATACCTTTTTGGTTCTCCCACCCTTCTGACTTTTCAGGTGACTCTCTGTTTCTCCCCTGTGGGGAACAAGCTGAGGGTCCGTAGCAGAAAGTTCCCGGCCATTGTGAACTGCACGGCCATTGACTGGTTTCATGAGTGGCCTCAGCAGGCATTGGAATCTGTCAGCCTCCGCTTCTTGCAGAACACTGAGGGTATTGAGGTAAGAGGGAAAAGGAGACACTCCTCAACATCCTTTCCACCTCAAGGTACGAGGAGCTCCATGTCCAGAATTTTAGGGTTCAAGTTCAAGCTTAGATAAAGTTGTTGGAATAACTTTCCATGTGATGAAGCAATGGGAGAGTGAGAGAGTCACATCCAGTCTTCATGGTCATACTATTTCTTTATTCCTGCTCTTTGATTCTAGCCCACAATCAAGCAGTCAATTAGCAAGTTCATGGCTTTTGTCCACACAAGCGTCAATGAAACATCCCAGTCTTATCTGAGCAACGAGCAGCGCTACAACTACACAACTCCCAAATCATTTCTGGAGTTTATCAGACTCTACCAGAGCTTGCTGAACAGGAATAGAAAAGAGCTCAAGACCAAAATGGAGCGGCTTGAGAATGGGCTACTAAAGCTCCATAGTACCGCTGCCCAGGTGAGTGACATCTTTTCAATCTTTCCTTCCTGCAAGGGACACACAGAGAGTGGGAGTGACCCCTTTCCAGAGAACTAGAAGGATCACAATTGAGGTTCAAAAATTATTAATGTTCTTCCAGGGTCCCTAGTATCATCAGAAACAGTCCAAAAGTTAAGTTAGAGCTACCTCAGCAGAATGGGACAGCCTCAGCTTCAGGGTCAGTCAGCTCTCTCGCTCACTGATGCTGAAATCCCCTACAACACCTCTTCTTTCTCTTTGCCATCTCTCTTTCTCTTTGCCATCTCCTTTTCCATTCCTTTCCTGTCCTTTCCAGCCCATTTCCCTTCCATTTCAAAACCAAAAGAGGTGAATGGTTGAGAGAAATTGTTGCAGGTTATACCAATTTTCTTTTATTTCTTTTGTCTTACAGTGTTATCTGTTAAAGAGTCATTGGAACCTAATTTCTTAAACAAATTCTATATCATTTCATTCATTTCCTCATATATTCCTAAGTGGTTGGTCACCAAAAGAAAGCCCCTGTCATCCTTTTCTTATTACATTTTTCTACTTACTTTTTTCCAAAGGGAACAAGTTTATTTCAGTCAATATATTATTTTTCCCTTGAGAACTGGGGATAACTCTAGCATCTTTTCTGCCCCTCTTCATGCTCATCATTGTTGATCATTCGATGGCCTCTTTCTGTGTTCTGTTTATCTGATCAGTTTAACTATGGGACATCACAGGTTCCTGTAGATATCTAAGTTATTCACTTACTGTCATTTACTCAGAGTTTTGCCTTTAGAATAGCTCTATTAAAACTTCTTCTTCTGACTTGTCCTTTCTCCCCACTTCATTTTCTTAATTCACTGATACTGTATCTAAAGGATTTCAGTTCACTTAATAGAATGCAGTGATCTCTTACATTCAATATTCATATTCTTTCTTCTGCTTAGAAAATTTTTCTTCTCTTATATGGTTTGTTCATTGATCTGCTCTTTTCCAGGAACAATGATTAGCTGGATGGGTTCCCTGTACCCCATATCTATTATGTCCTCACACATTGTTTTCATCCCTTTGGCCTTTTTCTCTGCATTGTAGGCAAGCTTTTCAAGTTTATCTTCATCAATACTAATTTAATAGTGTGTAATATTGCTTCTTCTTCCTATGCTTCCAATGAAGATTTAATTATACTATTACATTTTTAATATCCTAACAGTCCTTCTTCATCTCATCCTTTTTACTTCCCTATTGCTTTTTTTTTTATTTCAGCCTGTTTTCCTGCAACTATATTACAGAAACCATTTTATTGATGATGTAAAACCACTTTCTTGACGCTTTTTCTAGTTCCAGTATGGGTCATTTTCAGAACTGTGTTATTCTTAGTCTTCAAGATGTTATTCTTTTCCTTGTTCTGTATTTATATAAAAAATCTTTTTTAAAAAAAATTATCTTTAGGAATGGTAAGACATCTGTTCTAACTCAATGATTGTTAAATGGCATGTGACAATTATCTATAACTCTACTCTCTTTCCATTTCTGTCATGACGAATGCCCCTTCTTAGAGCTATAATTTAGGGTGGATTGAAATATACAGATACCACCTAGCATTTTACCTGATGTATGCCTTTGTTGTAGAAAGATAGCATCTTTTCTTCCAAACACTTTCTGGTTCTCTGAACCTCTGAATGTGTAGAAAGCAGCATAAGAAAGAATCCCAGAATGCAGTGCTACAAGATTTAACATCTCCCAGCCTTTCCTCTTCCTGTTTCTCTCAGCCCACAGTATACTCAGAACATTCTGCATCCCCACCAGCCCCTGTTCTAACCTCCTACCCACTTATATTCTGTGAATCACTGATCAGTTTGTGTAAAAGATATTTCCTTGGGAGCAAACATGGAAAAGTTGCTCAGACACTCTTACAGAACTTATTCATTTTATACACACCCTAGGTCTTGGAGCAGACAATGAAGAAAGCATATCTGTCTGTTTTCTGTATTAGATGGTCTCCATTTAACAAAGAGAAACCTGCTTGTACCATTAGGTGAATCCAACTCTATTTGCATATAGTTAATGGAGAATTCCCCTAGTCTTGGCATCAGTTTTAGTTTCTTCTCCTTCTATCTTCTCTTCTTCAGTGAATAACACTTCCACTTACTCAGTTACCTGGACAAAAACTAGGATATTATCTTTGACTTCTCCTCTTCCCTTCCTTCCCACATTGAAGCATTAAAATTATATAAGTTTTCTAAATATCTCTCAAATGTGTCCTTGTTGTTGTAACCTCTGTTTTTAGTGTCTTGATTTAGACACTTCTTATCTGACTTTTTTCAATAAATCGAACTCTCAAGTCTCTCCCCCACCTCTAACCTGCTTCACCTATGACCTCTTACATTACCCATCAGGCCAAATTTCTTGTGGTCATTCTTGACTCTTCTCATTCCTCTCTTTCTGTCACAGCCTACACCCAGAAAAATCACTGTTGTCTCTAACTTCAGATATGCCCAGAATTCCACCACTTTGCACCTTCTACACTGCTGCTACTCTAATCTGAGCCACTGGCATCTTATCAGGAAGCGACAATGCCCTTCAAACTCATCTGTCTGCTTCTACTTTTGCCCCTCTGTAGTCTATCATCAACTGAGCAGCCAGAGGGATCAATTTAAAACAAATTAAATCTTGTCACTTTTCTGCTCAAAACCCTGAATAATGATGCCCCTCATTTCCCTCATTCCAGTGGCTTCCAAGGCTCCTCCTCAACCCTGCCCCATTACCTGTTAGACTTCATCTCCTGCAACCCCATCCCTGCAACATTCCTCTCCTCTCCTCTCCAGCCACACTGCCTCTTTGCCTCTTTGCTCTTTCCTCAGACACATCAGGCTTTTCATTAGCTGTTTCCTCTACCTGGGATGCTCTTCACTCTAACGTCTCCATGGTTCACTCCCTCTTTTTTATTCTATTCTATTCTATTCTATTCTATTCTATTCTATTCTATTCTATTCTATTTTAATGTGAGGCAACCCTTGATTGACCTCACAGATTGCAAGGACCTTGTCAGCTTACAATTCCTTATTTTTTTTTTTTTACACCTACAGCACCTGGTCTTCCTAGGTGGTCTCCCATCCAAGTACTAACCAGACTTGACCCTGCTTAGCTTCTGAGATCAGATGGGATCAGGCTTGTTCAGGGTGGCATGGCCATAGATACCCTCATCTCTTTTAATTCTTTGTTCAACTAACACCTTCTCAATGAATCTTGCCCTGATGGCCCTATTTTAAATTGTAACCCCATACCACCCCTAATCCTCTTATTCTACTCTACTTTACCTTTTTCCTATAGCATTTACCCCTGTCTAACATATTATGTAATTTACCAATTTGTTATAGTTATTTTTTGTTGTCTATCTCCATTTGTTGGATACAAGCTCTATAAGGACAGGAATCTTTGTCTGTTTTATTCACTGATGTTTCTCAAGTGCCTCAAAACATGTCTGGACAGAGTGGGCACTCATTAAATATTTGTTGAATAAATGCATTAATTAATTAATAGCATTCTATTTAGTTCTCTCTGGCAGCACTCTAGACCAGCACTCGCCAATAAAAATATCCTGCAAGTCATGCAATTAAAATTTTTATAGTAGTTACATCGAAAAAAGTAAAATAAAACAAGTGAATATTATTTTAATAGAATATTTTAATTATATATAATTTTATCATATATTTTAGTAACATATTCTACTTAACCAAATATATCCAAGCTATTATCATTTTAACATATAATCAATGTAAAAAAGTTGTTAATGAAAAATTTTCCATTTTTTTCTAGAAGGCTTCAAAAGGTAGTGTATATGATGATACTTATAGCACATCTCAATTGGAACAAGCCACATTTTAGGTGCTCATTAACCACATGTGGCTAGTGTATACCAAACCAGGAAGCATGGCTATGGACCAACCTCTATCCTGCCCTTAGAGTGATCATTGCTCAAGCCAGACATCTGAGTATTCTCTTTTATAGGTTTTAATTATTTAGACATTACAGTTCAGATTTTCTAATCTTTTAAAAAACATTTAAAATTATATCCTTGCATATTGCTCCACTATTTTCTCTCTTTATTCAACCACACTGTACCCCGAAATCAACAATGCTACATGGAGTTCCCTCAACATTCCACAGGCAGCTTAATCTCTCTATCCTTACATGTGCCCCACTTTATCAGCTCATCACTGTTAAGACCTAGAAGCCCTTTCATAGTTCTGAGTAGTTATACATTCCCTTCTTTGTGTTTTCATCCTGAATTATGTTTATTCTTTTGCATATATTATGCTATACTGTCATCAGTCTCTTAAGGGAAGAAATCGAGATTTATTGGCACATGCTAGGTATTCTATAAGTGGATAGATTGGGTAGATGATAGATGGGTAGGCAAATAAATTAAATGAATAAGTTCTAAATAAGCCACAAGCTCAGAGTAGGAATGGAGGATGGATCTTGGCAATATCGTACACATGGTATATATTCTATACTTATTGATCATTATAATGATGTTTCTTTTTATAAAAATGGTATTTAGTGTTCCTAACCCTGATATAAACCCTTCACCTGGAATCATTTCTTTGGTAGAAAGGACCGAAGCACATCATCATAATCTGGTATAAGGGTAATGACTTGAAGTATATTGTATCAGTATCCTACTAACCAATTATGACCACTTTTGGTGTTCATAATCTGATGGGAGTAGACTAAATGAATCTCACAGCTCTGTCTCAGACAGGCTCCAAATTTATTTGGCAATAATAGTAGTATTAGAAGTAGTAATGATAATGGTAATAACGACAATAATTAACAATCATATAGTAATCTAAAGTTTGTAAACTTTAGATATAATCTCATGCTTAAACTCAACCTGTTAAAAATGTAACTATTTTTCTATAACTGAATTTAATTTATCTCTGGATCTATTTTTTCAATTAACAGTAGAAAGCTCTTAATATTGCATTTTATGCTGATTCAATCATTTCAGGTTAAAAATTTATTTAGTCTTTGGAGGGTAGTCAGTACAAAGTTCTAACTCTACCTCTGGGCTATTTCCCTCTGAAGGATATTTTCCTCCTCATCTTTGTGGCAATGTCAGGTTTCAGGAAGCAGATGATGAAACATCAAGGTATAGCCCTCCAGTTCCAATCGGCTCTGATCATAGATACTTCATCCTGCTGGATCTTTAGGCAGCACCGTCTGCCTGCTTCAGCTTCAGCTGGTCTTCACAGTTTGTAGAAATTGTTTTCTCTCTCTTGATACAGTCAGAGCCCCAATCTCTGACTTGGGTCTCACTTTGTCTCTCACTAATAGTCTCAAAACCCACTGCCATCCTCACTTCTGTATCTATCTCAGGTGTATTCATGAGGAAGTAGGGCTGTTGGATTAAAGCAATGTTCACAAAAGGCCTATAGGCCACTCCTCATGCATTTAATCCACATGTCCGTCAATCTGAAAACTTTTAAAGTCAACTTATTTTAGAGTTTTAAATAATCCCAGGCCATCAAACTTGTCTGAATTTGACAGTTAATACAATGATGTATTCATCAGGATTCTTTTGATTGCAAGTGAAAAAGTAAAACAGACTCAAATTCACTTAGCAAAAAGAAAAAAAATGAAAATAAGGAAAGGATCAGAGAGGAGGGAATTATAAGACAATGGAGGGAAGAGGTAGGGGAAGGGAAGGAAGAGAAGAGAAAAGAGAGAAAAATTTTAGATTGTGTGATATATTTATGAACACTTTTGATGGCAAGTAACCAAAATCCAACTAACCAAAATAAAAATAAATGAATTGATTCACATAATTGAAAAATACAGGATAGAGCTTAATTTGGACAGGGCTGGTACTAGATACTCACTAGATATTCCTGTTCAGGCAGGCAACCTCAGACTTTTATTCTGTCCTCTTTGCAACCCCAGTATAAAAAAGAGTGTCTCTTTCCTAGTATTTTCCATCAAGTTCCTGGGCTAAAGGTCAAGCTCTAATTGGCCTCTTCGGGTCATTGGTTTGCCCATAGCTGAACCAATTTCTGTGAGTTGAGTACTCTTTGGCTAAGCCAGGATCAAATGACAACAATCACTGGGGTCAACTGCACTTAAAATTCAAGAACTGGGAAGGGCGAATTCACCAAAGGAAAATTAAACTATGTTATCAGAACAGGGATAAAAACTTTTTATTGGGCATGCGAACATAACAAATATCTACTATAGATGGAAACATCCGTATCTAAGAGGAGAGCCTGCTTGAAGTCCAAATTTATATCAGAAAGTGTTGGATAACTATATGAACTCAGAGTTAAGAAGGAAGATATCTTTAGGCCTCCAACCCTCAGTGAGTATTTTTTGCTGTTCATTATTCTAGGTTTCCTCTCCTTCTGGAACTCTGGGGAGAAGGTTCTGGGAAGTTTGACTTCTCTCTCTAGCACCATATGCCTGATCCTTGAAAAAGGGAGGGTCTCTCACCACCATCTTGTCATTACCCCTCTCAGTCAACATCCCCCACTTACCACACTTTCAATATTCATGGGGCTAGCAAAACTGAGGGAAGGAGTCTCTTCGGTGTTCATAGCATTCTTCCTATCTAGATGTGGGAGTGTCTAAATTAGAAGAGATCCAGAATATGGTTCAAATGCTCTGAATAAGGAAATAAGAGAAAAAGTTTTAAGTAACCTATTTCAATGTCCTCTTGTACTGCAAAAGAGTCACGAAATAAATCTGAGTTATGCCTTCTCCAGAGCATTGTGGGGAATGGCCTAATTCTGACTGACGGGACCCTCATGTTAATCCATGTCACAGTTTAAGAGCAATAAAGCTCCCATTCTCCATGTAGGTGATTACTTACCTTGGGCCTGAGGTCATAAGCCATATCTGCAATCAATAAAACAAATAACAACAACAACAAAGGGAAAAACTACTTCAATTTTCTCAAATCTCCCAAGATTTAAAAAGAAACAAAAAGTTACTGGTGTGTTTGCTGACTGGAGTGATTATGTGGTTCAATCATTTTGATTTACAATTGCATCTTTGTCCTTGTAGAAATAACTCTGCAGCTGAACAATGGGAGATGGAAATGGATTAACCTTACAACATGGGGATATAAGATGTGTTCTAGGGAGCAGGCTTCCATTTGAGGTTAATGCAAAGTCTCCAGTTTCTATGAATACACAAAATTAAAGAGCATTCTTTTATTTTTTTGCTTTCTTTTTCTTTTCTTTTGATCTGCCATGAAAAGAGAATTATCAGCAGTGTCTAAGCTTTCGTTTTATATTTCCCTTTATGTATTTTGCATCATAAAGCTTTTGAATCTGTTTGACGTATTTCAGGAGCTCTGAAGTAATCTTGGTTGTTGCATAAAATAGATTGCAGAAAAATGAAAGACAAGAGGTCACTCTGGAATATAAAGTTTATGGGCCATATTGCAAATATAAATGGCTTTTTCATTTTCCAGAAATAAATAGATCTGAGTCTTCTCTTTGCATGTAAAAGGGGCATAACACTGGGCCAATGATTCTCAAACCTAGGCATGCATCAGATTCACCCAGACAGCTTGTTAAAACACAAATTGAGTGGCCCTACCTTCAGAATTTCTGATTCAGTAGGTCTGAGAATTTGTATTTCTAACAACTACCCACTTGCTGCTGATGCTGCTGGTTCATGGACCTCACTCTGCAAACCACCACATTCTACTAAACTGAATGTACATAGGAAACCATTCCTCTCTCTCCAGCTGATCAGAGAAATAGTTTACTAGGTGCTGATATCACCATCACTTCATTACTGCTTCCAAAAGGCATATGAATATGGAAGTTGGTTGGGGAACCCCACTGATCTGGACCATTGGAATTCTTGCTATCCCACTTAAACTTGGTCAGCTATGTCTTATAAGGAATGTGAAAACAAACAACAACCAACCAAATGAGAACAAGCAAAAGCTCTTTATTTAGAGCTTGCTCTAGTGAGGGAGTCATTTGAATTTTGGCTGAGACACAAAGGCAGAAAGATGAGTAGGAAAACTCTATGGTGGGAAGAAAAGAAAGTCTTCAGGTATGCTCCGATGAAGGCTGTGGCTTGCAGAAGCTGCAGGTTGGCTAACTAGAAGTGGGGCATCCTGTGCAATTCGTTAGGGGTGTATGTTTGACATACACACCTGGTTTGTCCTAAATTGGAGGCAGAGACAAAAACTAAGGAAGTTGTCAGTTATTAATCAAGTTCTGGCTGTTTGGGGTCAGCTGTTAAAGAAATTATTGTTTGTCTTCCTGAATTTTTACCTGGACAGTAATCTTATTTCCTACAAGTCTGACTTACAGCGAGCTGACATCCTGAGCTGGTTATTGTAGGGAATGGTTGGTTTCCTGAGCAGGTTACTGCAGATTGTAAGTCAGAGTTCTGCTTTCACTTATGGTCTGGCCACTGTCTGTTCATATATTTGGTCTCTCAGGATGCACAGTGTACACTCTTTATATTTATAGCTAAATCCTTGGTATATTCCACGATGGCCAATTTCAATTAAATAATGACTGATTTTTATTAAGGGCCTCCTATATACAAAGAATTGTGTTAGGCACATGTAGTTTTATGACATAGGCACCGATGTCAGTAAGAAGCAGCTGGAGTCTTGGGGGCATTAAGGAGAAAGGTGAATGTACGTGTTGCTTAGAATCTTCCACCATGCTGACTATAGAGGGGGGAGGAAAAAGGGGTTCAGTATTCCTTTCCTTTCCCAGGCAGAGGAGCTTGGTCCCAGAGGAGAGCTTAGTTTTACACCGTCACATCAGGATTTGGCATGCTTCTTTGCTCTGCAGAGTCAGATCTCCAGGGCCATGCCTGAAATCTCTTTACTCCCTATAAACCTGGCACCCCTCTGCTGCAGGTGGATGATCTGAAAGCCAAACTGGCCACTCAGGAAGTGGAACTGAAGCAGAAGAATGAAGATGCAGACAAGCTGATTCAGGTGGTGGGTGTAGAGACTGAAAAGGTGAGCAGAGAGAAAGCCATGGCAGATGAGGAGGAGCAAAAGGTGGCCCTCATCATGCTGGAGGTGAAGCAAAAGCAGAAGGACTGTGAGGAAGACCTGGCCAAAGCAGAGCCAGCGCTTACAGCAGCCCAAGCAGCTCTCAACACCCTCAACAAGGTAGGATTGTCTGCCATGCCTGTTTATCCCTCAGGGGGAGGAGCAGACCCCTCCCTTGAGCCCAAGACAACTTAGTACCCTACTGTTCCAAAGAGATACAAGGGTAAAGTGGAATTCAGCCATCACTAGTTTATTCTTTAAGCAAATAAATATTTATTTAAAGACTCTTATATGTCAGGCTCCACAAGCTACCAATGGAATCCAGAGATGTGAGTTTTAGAATCAATCATGACAGGAGGGGCCAACTAGTCAAGCCTCCTTGCTTCACAGATAAGAAAGCCAGGGCCCAGAAAGGAGAACTGACTTGCCTTGAGTCACAAACCTCAATATTAGAGCCAGACTTGAACTCATCTTCAGAATCCAAGCCCAGAGATCTTTTGGCCATGCATCCCATGGCCATTTTACCCATTATATACTATGGGATACACAAGGCTTTTAAGGCCCTATGAAAGTGTTTGAGATAAGAGAGTAAAATAAGTGTTGTTTCTAAAACATGAAAAAATCTACATAATCAAAATTAGCCAGCATTCAATAGTTAACAACATGTAACTGTCAACTAAATTTAACTCAAATGTATAACCATTTGTGGAACAAGCATGACTCGAGATGCAGTCATAAGACAATTTTACTTTAGTTTCCCTTAAATTTGTTCCATGTGTTGGAGGAGCATGTGGTTAGCTACCTCCATTTATCATTTTTCACAATTAAGTACCTTTCCCATTTGGATAACCATGGCTGAGGGACAGAATGAAGAAAGAGAAAAAAGGGCACACAGATTCATGTCATCAGGAGTTGGTATTAGAGAGGGACTGAAAAGCTGACCCTTTTTCCGTTGGGATGCTCACTCAGGTCCTTTGGAGACCTCCACCAGTCATTGGGATTTTCCCCAGGTTGCTTTCTCCTCCTTCTCCTGAGAATCTAGCAATTTAATTGACCCTTCACATTGACCAGGTGATCTATGCCAGATGTGCCATGCAAGCAGCTTGCCTCTGGTCCATGGGAGACACCTGTGCCTTTTTTTCTGTAAACAAAATCTGAGGGTGTGGCCACCCATGCAGCATATTGCCCCTAGTTCCACTATCAAAAGGCTAGCCAACTATTCTCACACTCTATATATCTGGGGTATAAATTAGACCCCAGGCCACTGCATTGCTCAAACTATGGGGAAAACATTTAAGCTCTCTGAATGGTCTCCTTAAAGCCCCTCCCTCTAGACTCGCATGTGCCCCATATCCTTAAAGGCAGAGTGAGTAAGGCTCACCAACAATTCTCACTAAAAATTCTCCCTTAATCTCCAAATTCTTGACTCTTTTATACCCTCAATGCAGGTGAAAAATTAAAGAGTCAAAACACTTGTCTTTTGAAACCTTCTTTTATTAGTTTTACATAGCCATCCCATACCTCAGTTTGGAAGGTAGTATCTATTGACTTAGGGCCTCAACAAATCTGACACTAAACTGGGTACACTGTAAGATCCTGTTATGTATATTATATATAACTTATACCTAATGTGACATACAAGTGCATTTTAGCATTTTTAATGATGTGGGGGTGGGGGCTCCCTAAAAGTGAGGGCATGTAGTGCCTATGAAGGCCTTAGATTGGTCTCTACTCTATATCAATAGAAAACAGAGGATTTCTCCACTAGGAGCTTTTGGGTATCATTGGATAGACCAGGAATTAGAGGTGTAGCCCAGTTGTGACACTGGAACCTTTTAACACAGCCAGGCCAGACTTCTCTCTGACTCCTCACAGTGACATCTACTTCAACCTCTAGGCCTTTGATCAGACAATAATACCCCTCCCATTCCCATCATTTAGGATTCCCTCTCCTTTTAACTCACTGTCTAAATCCTACTCATATTTCAAAATCAAACTTTCATTCTATATAAATCTCCCCCTTTTCTGATTTTTAGAGTACAAAGATGGACTGCTTTTTAAAGATCTTTTGACGCAGGAATTATATCTTTTAAGATGAGCTGAGTACAAATACTAGCTGAACTATTTACTGTATGTGGCTCTGGGAATTATTTTATCTTTTCTGAGCCTCTATTTCCTCATCTATAAATTGGAGGTATTAGTAATATAGTCCCCATTAGGTTCTTACAAGGATTAAATGAGATAATGTGTGAAAAGTAGCTATAGATGGTAGTCACTCAGTAAATGTTTGTTGCTGGTGTCATTATAACCAGTATTAGTTACCTCTTCTGTTTCCATGAAACTGGAAACAAAGGGGACACCCATAAATACTTTTGGTAATTTGGCTGGCTAGTTAGTTGATTATTGGTGGAAATAACATATAGAGTTTTAACTCATGGAAATAATGGGACGGGATTCTGAAAATAGTACTGAATTTGAAGCCTAGATATCTCTGCCACAAAGGAAGCAAAATTCATTTTTAATGAGTACCCACTATGTGCCAGGCAATATGACAATTGCTTCTAATTAGCTGTGTAGCCTGGCACAAGTCACTGAAGTTCTTGATCCTCAGTTTCTTTATTATAGAGAAAGGAGAAAATAAGAATTAATGGGCTCTTTATCTCACACTCCCATTCAATCTCTTAGCAAATTTTTTCAATTCTACCTTCAAAGTATATTCAGAATTCAAATGCTTTATATCATCTCTGCTGCTACCACTCTGGTCCAAGCTACCATCATCTCTTTCCTGGACTATTTCAATAGCCTCCTAGTTGGCCTCCCTGCTTATACTCCTGTTACAATAATACCTTTGCCCACTACAGCAATCTGAGTGATCTTGTGAACACAACAGTTTTACTGTGTCACCCTTCTGTTCAGAATCTTCCATTGGCTTCCCATCATACGCAGAATAAAATCCAAAGTTATCACCATGGTCTACAGAGCCATAACTTTGCCTGGTCTACCTCTTCCACTACATCAGTTACTACTCTTCCTCTTGTCGCTCCATTCTACCCACACTAGCCATCTTACTGTGTCTCAAACACTCCCAGCAAAATTGTACCCCAAGGCCTTTGAATGAGAAATTAACTTTGTATGGAATGCTCTTCTCCCAAGTATCCCCATGGTTCCTTCCTCTTCTTTCAGGTGTTTGCCCAAAAGTTACCTTTTCCTAAAACAGATAATAAAAGTATTTATTAATTTCAAAAGAATTTAAAGTATACAAGAAGAAATATATAACCCACGGTAAATGATATTAGTAATCTTAATCATCTACATACTGAACATTAATTTAAAAAAATTTTTATGGCCATAATGGAGGGAAGACCATTAGGAGGAAAAAGAGGAAAGTGAAAATAACTAAATATTCATACTCTACAATAAGAAGTCACTTAATAGCATCTAAACTAAAAAGAAAAACACAACAACATAAGCACGTTCTTTATCGATA
Source organism: Eonycteris spelaea (assembly GCA_003508835.1). Lineage (NCBI taxonomy): Eukaryota > Metazoa > Chordata > Mammalia > Chiroptera > Pteropodidae > Eonycteris > Eonycteris spelaea. The sequence continues at coordinate 2,706,982 of PUFA01000083.1, read as the reverse complement.
AGGAGTAAAATGTAGAAGTAATGATGAAAGAAATTGTAAACGGTGGCTTCTGGAGACCTGAAGATGAAGTTTGACGGGCGTGTTTTGTTCTATTTGTAACTCTATTAGTGTTTGTAAATTCTGTGAATGTATCACATTAACAAAAAGAAAAATTTTGAATTTTCAATGGCTTGAGAGCAAAGAAGAAGGCACAGCTAACTAACTGCCTGGCCACGTAGAACTAGGAAATAGGCTTTGAAGTAAGAACTGCAGGAGGAGCATTTTACTAGACGGAGAAGGAGGTAGAAAAGATCATCCCAGAGCAAAGTGATATTTGCAAAGACATGGATGCATGAAAGGCTTTGGTGTGTCTGACTCGTGGGTGCAGTGGGCCCTTTGAGAAGTGTTATGGAAATGAGTTTACATAGGTAAGTTGAGCAAGATCATTAACAACTCCACGGCATCCTTAAGAAGTTTAACTGTGTACCAGTGTTTACAATCCACAGGTTGCGACCCATTAATGGGTCTCAAACAGCATTTTTTAAAATTTAGATGTAATTGAAATATAACATTATATTAGTTTCAGTTGCACAACATAATGATTCGATATGTGTATAATTGCAAAATGGTCACTACAATAAGTCTAGCTAACATATGTCACCACACAGTTACAGTATTTTTCTTATAATGAGAATTTTTAAGATCTGATCTCTTAGCAATTTTCACATATGCAATATAATATCGTTCACTATAGCCACCATGCTATACATTATATCCCCAGGACTTATTTATTTTATAACTGCAGGTTTGTTCCTTTTGACTCCTTCACCCATTTCATCCACCCCCCCACCTTCCACTTGATGAAGTGAAATAGATCAAACTGTACCACATGTAATAAGGAAAGTATTGCTTCCTGAACCCAAGGACCCCTGGAGTATCCTCAAACCCTCTGCATTCACAGGACTCTGTATTTAAAGACTACTTTCCTGTTTTCTCAACGTTTTCAAAGTTAACAATGAATCTTTAGTTAATACATAAAGAACAACTGTAAATCAGCACTTGGCAGTAAGTCTCTGCACATTTTAAGTTTCTGCTTTGGCAGTTTCATTTCACTTTATAGCTAAACTAAAATAAATCCAATAAAACTTTTCCTGCCTTACTTGAGGAATAGTTTTGCTTGCAATTTCATGGCCTTTTTTTTTTTCTGAAAAGTTACTTGCAATTCTATTTATTTTCTTTCCATTTTTTACAGTGAACTTTTTTATATGCAAATAACATGTAATGGCATTTTATTGTTAAAAAAATTCAAATAGTATAAAATATAGAGAGTAAAATATGAAGTCACCTTTTTTTACTCCAGGTCCAGTTCTTGTACAAGAGAGAACTCCTTTATATTTATATTTGTCCAAGTGCACCTATAGAATGTATCCAGTTTTAAATATAAATGGATAATGTCAATTGACTGTCTCTAATGAAACAAGATGGTTTCATGCCAATACATACATTGAAAACTTACTTATTTAATGCTTCATAGTATTCTATGCTATAATCGTACTCCATTTTATTTAGCTATTTATCTGTTGTTGAGTATTAATTTGTTTCTTTTTTTCACAATAGAAATATTCTTGTGCATACATCTTTATTGCATAAGTACAAATATTTCTCTAGGCCAAATAAAAAGTATACTTGTTTGGTAAGAACAACATGGCAAGCTGAATAATGCCTCTTCCATCCTCAAAGATAGTCACGACTTAATCTCTGGAACCTGTGAAATTTACTTCATATAGCCAAAGTGACTTTGTAGGTATGATTAAGGATCTTGAGGTAAGGAGTTTATACTGGATAATCTATCTATGTGGGCCCTATGTATAGTCACATGGGTCATTAGAAGAGGAAAACGAAAGGTCAAAAGAAGAAGGTCATGTGGATTACAGAAGCAGAGGGGGTAGAAAAAGTTGACGTGATGTGGGGCCATGAACCAAGAAATGAGGCCAACCTCTAGAAGCTGGAAAAGTCAAGGAACAGATTCTTCCCTACAGCCTCTAGAGGGAACCAACCCTGCCAACACCTTGTGCTTAGGACTTCCATCCTCCAGTACTGTAAGATAATAAATTCATTGCTTTAAGTCACTAAGTTTGTGGTAATTTGTTACAGAAGCAATAGAAAACTCATGTAAACAATATGCTCTTTTTAAAATACAAATATTGCTCAATATCTGTCCAAAATGTTGCTCTTATTTATAGTTGTGAATACTGCTTTTTTCATATCCTCGCCAATCTTAGATATTTACAATCATTTTAATTTTGCTCAATAAGAGAACAAAAATTTTTTCATTTTTTTAAAAATTATAAATGGTTTCATTCTAATGACACTGAAAATCTTTTCAAATATATGGATTTTTTTCTTTTGTACATTTCTTCTTCAGGTTCTTTGTTGATTTTCTTATAAGATAGATTTTCCTTTATTGATTTACTTTTTTCATTATAAATCTTTCTGTTAATCACTTGGTTGTAAATATTTTCTCCCTATCATTTGACTTCTTACTCAATGTCATCAAGATATATAAAAATCAGATTTTATAATCAAATAATTTTGAAAATTCTAGGACTACAGATTTGAATAGACTTCTTTCCTACAGGACTTCTTAAGGCCTTTATTGTGTGATAAGCTTGACACTAAAAGTGATAGAGATAGCACAAAAAAATAAAACTTCAGATTATCTAATTTATGAATAGTGATGTAAGACATTTATATAAAATACCAATAAATCAAGTTTACCATACCACTAAATATTAAGTTTTCATATATGAGCATTTGTATAACAATATAATACCAGCTGATAAGTTTCTCATGTATGTCTATTCATATAACCATACCAACCATAGATCAAAGAAGAAAAGCTCTATAGTCATTTTGAGTGGTGTCCAAATGGTACTTAAAATAATTTAACATCAATTCCTTATTAAAACTCTTAGTAAAGTAGGAATAAAAGGATATTTGGATATTGTGCTTATCGTGCTAACAGACAGCAATTAATTTCAATCTAAGAGCAAAACGTCCCAATAGTAAAGCATCGGAGGCATTCCCATCAACACAGAAAAAGCACAGTCGTGATCTCATTTACTGCTATCATAAAAAAGTGTCCTGGAATTTCTAGCCAATGCAATAATAAATGAAAAGTAGCTGTTGTCTAAATGTAAAATATCACAAAAGTGTATTATTATTCATAGATATCATAAAAATATAACAAAAATAAAAAGGAAGGGTTAAGGACCCATTACAAAATAATTTACAATAGCTTTCCCAATATCAGCAGTAGCTAGTTATAAAATACAATATTTTCAAAATAGCAACCAAACTGCAAGGTACAAATAAGCATAAATAAATTTGTTGAAACTATGTGAAGAAAACTACATATCTTTGTTGAGGGATATAAAATAAAATATGAATAAACAAATACATATACCAACTGTGTGTTTGGGAAGATTCAATGTTCTAAAGATGTTGCTACTCCAAATAATTAAAAAGTTAAATATAAATCTAATCTAGCTCATTTAATTTTGGGCTTAGTTGTTTTTAATGTCATTAAAAGTTCACATCATTAGGCAACTATTAAAGATTTAATAAGTAAAATGTGCAACAGTATGAAGTTGGCTAAATAAATTATGGCTCATCAAAATGAGAGAAAATTGTGCATAGTGTTTCTTAAAATTGTGTTTTATAAAAATGATAATATCAAAAAGTTTAGGATATAATTTTCAGTGAAAATCAGGTTAAAAAATATAAACATTGATGTGTGTATGAATACATGTTTTTGCACATATGTATACATATGAATAAGCCAGATATGTATTTATTCATATATATTCATATTTATATAAGTTTATTATCTTTCTATTCTATGTCTCTCTGTTAGTCTACCTAACACACACACACACACACACATACACACACACACACACACACACACATATATATAATATACATAACTCATATTTGGTTCTGGTAGTAAAATTATGTGTAATTCTTGTTTTCATCTTCATCTTCACTAAATATTTCACAATAAATATTCTTTCAACACAGTGTTACCTTGTAAAACAGTTAATATTAAGAAAGAAATGAAAATATAAATGAAATAGAAAAATTATCATAAGGTCAGATCAGTTTTTATGCAAAAGACCCATCTAAACATAAAAATAAAGGGTAATGTCATTGTATCTGGAAAAGGCTTATTAAATTTGACTACAAAAAACTAAACTATATATCACGGAATATTATAAATGAAATTTTTAAATTAAAAAGGTTAATATCTTTAGTATATAAAGAGCTCTTATAAATTGTACTAGAAATCTACCATTTGTTTCCTCTTTTTGCCCATTTACTCGTTGCCCTTCCCCACTCTTTTTTCTGTGACCTGGGAGACACTTGCATCAGTTAGATCAAAAGTGCTCTCTTTATCTCTATCTCCCAGTCACCTTTGGCCAATATAATCATCAGCAGAAGAGTGAGGGAGAGAGTGAGATCAGCGTACAGCAGCCCCCTTTATCCATGAAGAATACGTTCCAAGACCCGCAGTGAATGCCTAAAACCACAGATAGTACCAAACCCTATACATACTATGTTTTTTCTTATACAAACATACCTACCTATAATAAAGTTTAATTTATAAATTAGGCACAGCGAGAGCTTAACAATAATAAAATAAAACTGTTGTAACAATACTCTGTAATAAAAGTTATATGAATATGGTCTCTCTCTCTCTCTCTCTCTCTCTCTCTCTCTCTCTCTCTCTCTCTCTGAATATCTTGTGCTATATTTATCCTTCTTGTGATGATGCGAAATGATAAAATGCCTTACAGTCAAGAACTTTCACCTTTTCACTTAAAGGAAGCACTTCACTGCTTCTCTTTGCCAGAATCACTACTCTCACTTTGGGGCCATTATTAAGTAAAACAAGGCACAGGCACTGATATCACAATGGTGTATCTGATCACCAAGACAGCTACTAAGTAATGAGCAGATAGCATACAGCATGGAGACGCTGGACAATGGAATGATTCACACCCCAGATGGGATGGAACTAGATGACACAACATTTCATCAAGCTACTCAGAATGATGCACAATTTAAACCTTACAAATTGTTTATTTCTGGAATTTTTCATTAATATTTTTGGACTGTGGTTGCTAATGGGTAACTGAAAGCAAAACTGTGAATAAGGTGGGACTACTATATTCATCTCTTTGGCCCCAACCGGCCCTCAGCTGAAGATTACAGCTCTTGTTAGGTTCCCCTCTCCACAGGGCTCACGCGCGCTCTCTCTCTCTCTCTCTCTCTCTCTCTCTCTCTCTCTCTCTCTCCAGGTTCTGCTAGCCATAACTTCCTCTTGTCCCTCCAGGCTCAGGAATGAAATGGAGCCCCCCTAGCTCCACTCAGACCAATATTAATTACTAGCCCTGGGAGATACACTATCTAAGGTTTCTTAAATCTACGCTTTCATAAATAGTTCTCTTAGTTAGCTCTCCTCAAGTTAGCCAGTGTGATCTACCATCTTTCTTCCTGCAGGTACCCTGAGTATCAGTAATCAAAAAGAAAAAAAAAAAACAGCCCAGTAGAAATGTAGACAAATTCAATTATTTTAAAAAAACGTGAAGAAAATAGTTTAACATCACTACTAAATATATAATATGCACATATATATTCACATATGAATTAAACCAGTTATAATACCATTTACAGTTTATCAAATTGGTTTAAAATTTTTAAATAATGTCACCAGATATTGAAGAAGATACAGACTCAAATACTAATGACTGAAACTAGAATTTCTGGGAAAGCTGATAATGTATACAAAGAACACCAAAAATATTCCTTCCCTTGGGCCCAGAAAATTCACTTCCAGGAATATTATTCTGAAGAACTAATCTAAGATTTTCACCAAGATTTATATAGGAGAATGTCCAGCAAAGCATTATCCATTTGTAAATTTATAGAAATGACCTGGATTTTCAGAAATTAAGTATGTTTTGCATAAATTTTGCTTCTCCATTTATTAGGATACGACTTAAAAATTCTGTCCCAGGATAATTAGTGACTTTCTCTTATACCTCTTTGTAAAGTGACTAATAAGTTCTTCCTACACTATCTTCGAAATATATTCAAGTCCAATCGTTTCTCAGCATCTCCACTACAGAGGCTCTGGCCCAAGTGACCTCAGTCTCTTGCCTGGATAACTACACAGCCTCCCCTTTTTCTCCTTTGTGTCTGCTCCTGCCCTGTCCCAGTAGGTCCACACCACAACAAGTTCTCAAAGCAAAGCCGGCTCATTTCGCTTCCTTCCTAAAACCCTCCGATGGCTTCCCATTTATACCAGAATGAAATAAACACTTCTCCATGGCTCTGTATCCCCCTCAGTCTGGCCCTCACTGCCTCTTCTTTCTCATCTCCACTGCTCTCCTGACCTCCACACTCTACACAGTGGCCAAGCTTGTTCTACTTCTGGCCTCTATGCTAGCAGATTCATCTGCCTGGAACAGTCACCCTGCAGACTCCTATAGAGTTGCCTCTTTCCATCATTTACTTCCCAACTTAAATGTCTGGTTCTCATAGTGGCCTTCCCAGACCTCCCTTTCTGGCTAATGTGATATCACTCCTCAAGAATCCTCTAGTCCATTAGCCGTGTTTTTTTTTTTTTAAGTATTATCACTATCCAAAATATCAAAAGTTGACCTTTTTGTTGTCTATCTCCCCCATCTGAATGAGCAAAAAATCTTTGTCTTTCATATTTGTCACTGTTTCCCCATTTGCTATATGAATGACTGGCACACACATTTAATCACCTAACAAAGTCTTATCACTTGCCCTCTGTGTGCCAGGCACTGTTCTGGGTGCATGTGATGCACCCATGAACAAAGATACTTGCCTCTATGAAGCTTCCTTTTTGGCACAGGGAGAGGTGAAAGACAAGAAGTATAATGAAAAGGTAATTTGTACAATATATTAGAACATGGCAAATGCTGTGGAGAAAAGAAAAACATAGAGTAGGGAGGTGCTCTGGAATAGCAGGGGAGGGTGGTAGCAGGTTGCAGTATTAAAAAAGGTGATCAGTGTGGGCCTCATTGAGAAGGAGAAGTTTGAAAATCTGGAGAAGAATAAATTCATCAGGCGTGTGCCTAGAAAGGGCAGTCAAAGCCAAGGCAGCAGCCAGAACAAGAGCCTTAGGGGCAGGAGCGGGGTGAAGGGAGTGGAGTGTGCCTGATGTTTGCTGACTCAAATGTCTGCCATCTTCTGAGAAATGTTTCTTCCATCCCTGTGTTCCTGTTAGTACCATATCACCTGCCCCATGGTCACTGACTATAGGACCTCACCTAACTAAACAAGATCACTTCCCAGAGCCTTTATTACATTGAAGAAAAAGTCTCCTTTCTTTCTGGTTGCAAAGTGAACAATGTGAACCTGGAGCTGCTGGCACCCATTTGCTCCATTCAATCATCCAGTGCATACTGGATAAGTACCTACTGTGTGCCAGTTTCTGTTCTAGGCACTGAGGCTACAGTGGTTAACAAGAGACATGGGGTTCCTGTTCTCATAAAGAAGAGGAATATAGTAATTCAACAGGAAAAAGTAAAGATCTCCATCACCTTGAGTTCTGTGAAGATCATCAGGCAGCTCAGACAAGAAATGACTAGAGAGGGGAAGTTGCCAGAAGAGTCTTTCCAAGGAGGGACTTTTGAATTGAGATCATGATGGGTGAGAAGGGATCAGCCATGCAAAAGGTTTAGGAAGAAGTGTTCTAGACAGAGGTCCTGAGGTGGGAATGAGCTTGGTAATCAACATGCTGGGAGGAGGTGGCTGTGGCTAGATATTAGTGATAGTTGGAGAAAGTGACCCAAGTTGAAGTCAGAGAGGTAGATCATGTACCTTGCAACATGAGGAAACTGGTATGCAAAAAAAAGAAACTCATGCATAGGTAGTAGCAGAAACAAGAAAAGATCTGGACAGTCCAGCAAATGTTCAAAATGTAGTTTCACTCATATTTAACAGCCAGCCAACCCCAAACTCATCCTCCCCAGATACATGAACGAGAAAATCCCCCTTTGTACTTTAGCTGGGTTTTCTGTCACTAAAACCAAAAGAGTTATGATTAATATATAGATATATATGAATATAAAAACGACTAGAAGGAATTACATTAAAATATTAACAATGATATATCTGGGTTTTAGAATTCAATTTCTTTACATATTTTTATATTTTTTTAATTCAGTACATTGAGCATAATTAAAATATTTTTAAATTGTCATTTTTTTTTTTGTTTCTGATTGTATTTACTCACTTTGCTCTCTTTCACCCAATGGAGATCACTATGACAGGTGTGCCAACTCACCTCCCACATCTGTGCTGTCCTTCATTCCTGCCCCTGACAAGTTTGTCATGACCAAATGTGAAAAGAGTTGCAAAAGCAGAGAGAGCATCTTCTTAGATATTTCTATTAGTCACTAGAAAAAGATCTTTGCTCATAGATTTCTAGACCTAGGAGCATCCCAAATTAATGTGGCACAAGGATCTAATCTTTGAAATTAAGATTCTTCCCCACTTACAAAATCAGCTTCAGAAGCAAGTGCTTTTGAGGTCATAGGCTTCTCAGTGATAGTCACAAAACATAAAAATCCACTTCATACACATTTATGACACTTGGTGATTAATGAGTCCCCCTGCTCCCAATTTACAGATGAAAGTGCTGAGGCCTAAAAAGTTTCAGTGACTTGCCAAATCAACACTTTCAGCCCTATCTTTCTAGAGCGGTGAAACTTAAAGCAAAGAACAAACTCATATGCATGCAGAAGCAGCAACTGCACAGTTTGTGCCTAGCTTTCTGTCTGAATTATTTCTTGGCAGAAAATGCTACTTTGCTATCCGGACAGTCAAGTGTAGTTAGAACAAGCTCATGGAACAAAGCAGTTTAATTAAAGAAAAAAAAATTAGTTGGGTTACTGTGCTATTCTCTTCAATCCAGGATAGAAATTAATTTATAATAACCTTATCTTTTATTCATGGCAAGCTGCATATTTCAGAGTATGTCGGCCTCCTTATATTTTTCAGTTGAATGTAAAATAATTGTGTGTTTCTAATGGGCTGAGAGTCCGTTAAAGTGCTGAAAGAACATAGCTGAGTCTTGGCTAACCATTCAGGGAAGTCTGGAACCACTAGGGGGTAGCTTTGGTTTCCTTCTGATGAGTCATGATATTTAAAATTCAGAGGGCTGCTGCAGGCTTCAAAGCAGCCCTTTCAGATTGATCACTCCAGGCCTAACTCCATTAGTGGCCGAGGACAAAGAAAGCCCATTCATTTTCCTCTAACAACTTCCTTCTCTTTTCTTAGACCAACCTGACAGAGCTGAAGTCATTTGGATCTCCACCTCTGGCTGTCAGCAATGTGAGTGCTGCAGTAATGGCACTCATGGCCCCTGGAGGAAAGGTGCCCAAAGACCGGAGCTGGAAGGCTGCTAAAGTCGTCATGGCCAAAGTGGATGGTTTCCTGGACTCCTTAATCAACTTTGACAAAGAGAACATTCATGAGAACTGCCTCAAAGCCATCAGGCCATATCTACAGGACCCTGAGTTCAATCCAGAGTTCGTGGCCACCAAGTCTTATGCAGCTGCAGGCCTCTGCTCTTGGGTCATAAACATTGTGAGGTTCTATGAGGTATTCTGTGATGTGGAACCCAAGCGCCAAGCATTGAGCAAAGCCACCTTGGACCTCACAGCTGCCCAGGAGAAGCTGGCAGCCATTAAAGCCAAAATCACTGTAAGTGAAGCCAGAGGCCCTGTCCCTGCTAAGCAGCTTCTAATACAAACAACACTACCATTTCCCAGTGCCTGGCACCCTGATTTTTAAAGAGAAGTGGGAAAACCATATTGTTATGCAAAGTCTCCTCATTTTTCAGTAGAGGCAACTTTTTACATTTCTTTCTCACTCTATAGTCCAAACAAGACAAATCCACTGGACCGTTGGTTTTTGCTTTGCCTCTAAAAGTTTTTCTCCTTTTCTTCTAAGGAAAGAAAAGATGAAAAGTAGATATGTATAACAGATGAACGATATTATCCATGGAGTCAACTGTTTTCTTATTAACCAGAAGTGAATTTAGCATTTTTATACATCTGGTAGTTAAAAATAAAAGGCCAAATATTTGAGATTCCTTTTCACCTTTGAAATGTAGCTTTTAGCCCCCTACTCTCAACTTTTGCACCTATTATCTTCAGTTCTGGCCAACTGTCCTCCTGTATCACTCTCAGCAGTGTAGACATGTGGGCCTGCTGGGCATATTTTATGCTATCTGCATTGTTTTATGAAAGCTTTTAAAAGCAAGTAAGTGCTTTGGGGGATGACCTCTTTACCATAAATATAAAATTGTGAGGGTCATTAGTTTTTATTAACCTCTTGTTGATATTTGATCATATCTGCTTCACCCAGGATTGTGGGAATGAAGGTAATTTTGAATTTACATCTATTTGAGAGAGATTTCCCTTGAATTTCACCTTTGCTATTGAAATGATACTACCAAAGTGGTAGGTAGAAATTAGAGCCCTGTAGAATAGCATAGCAGCTAAAGATCCATTGGCAGATTTCATTCCAATCCAAGCTATAATATTTGCTGATATGTGACTTTTAGGAAGGTCTTTAGAACGCCTAAATTTCAGTTTCCTGGAGTAAAGTGGATACAGTAATATCCCTGCATCATTCAAGGAGAGAATGCCTATAAAGTAAAGCTTCCAGAGCCTGGCCCATGGTAATACAGGGAGCAGCTGCCATGACAATGGTTACAACGATGGTTACATGATCATTTCTGCTATATCTCTACTCTCCTCCTGCTTCCTCTCCTTCTCTTTGGGGTACATGGGCTCTCACATGCACATACAAGTCCTCGTAATCAATCACTATTGTGATCAATTCACTCCAAAGTCTTCCCCAGATCTTTCATTTCTACATATGCATTCTGGGCAAATATATTCTTGCTGCACATATCTCATGATGATAAAAAGGGTTTTACAAATTGTGAAAAATAAGAGTGTAGTCATGCCACACACATCATGCCATGGGTTTATTGATTGTTAGATTAACTTCTATGGCTAAAAGCACTAGTTCAAGGATCATGGCAACCAGTCTCTCTATAAAGAAAAGATACTTTTTGGCAAAGTAACTAATCCTCTCTCGATATGTTTGTTTTATAAATCCAGATGTTTATGGGCCAATTTGCTTAAAACAGGTAATAATCACCATAACAGTGGCCCTCTTCAAAGAATACCAAATGCAAAACACCATAACATCCCCAAGACTGCTTTTTCAGGGAAAATACCTCCCGATAATTTTAATAATCTTTAGTCTCTCCCAGAATAGTATTACAGAACTGCATTTTTGAAGATCTCCTTACCCAAGTTATTTTAACTAAAGCAACATTTGGTGCAAAGGCAATGTTTTCAAATGTTTATACCTTTTCAGTAGCCAACATTCACATGATGGGCCCACTCAACCTGTGAAAGCAATAAGAATATTTTAAAATACTTGGCTACCTTATGAAGGCACTTCTTTTCTGCCAAAATATTTCTTGAAAAAATTGTGTTCTTGCTTTTAACAACCTCCTCTCCATCCTTTGCTTATCCACATGCTTATCAACATCCCAAGAGTTTGGGCATTCCCACATTCAAAGCAGAGGGCATGCACTAACTAGCACTCATCCCTAATGCAGAGGCACACCCAGAGTGAAGAAATTCCTCCCTATGTGTCACTGAAACCATTACTAGCCTTATCCAGTTGCACTCCACCCAAGCTTTATTTTTTTAGGATTTTAGGATAGCTCCAAGTAAGTTTTAAGTTCAAGATGCATACAATTTTTTAAAGCATATTTCAAAACAAATTATACAATATACTTTCAATGTAATTATACATATTATAATACATAAAAATATGAAGAGTGATGGTTATCTCTAGGTGGTAGATTTTGAACAGTGTTTGTTTATCTGTATTTTTTTCAATAGTGAATATACTATATGATACTGTTAGACAATTCATAAAAATAATAGTCAGAAAAACAAGTAAGGCGTTTTCATTGAGCATAGTAAGAAATGACAGTGTCCTGCCCTTTTAATATTTTGTCTGTTTCAACTGATTGCTGTTGCCATTCAGAGCTTGCTACCTAGTAGCTTAAGTGTGTTTTATTTGGCCCACATATAGTATTTGAAAATGACTTAATTAATTGCCAGTATTTAAAACAATAGGAGCTTCTTATAAAAATACAAGAAATAAAATAATTAGAAAATTCCCAGATATCATTAATTGACCCTGGAGTTAAGCACTGGTTTCCCATTCAAGTGGACACTTTTACCATATTCCCTACATGCGCATTTTTTTCCAACACTTGCTTCATCTGACCAGTTTATGCTTTATTCCTGGCCTCCACTCATTTTAATTTCTTACTTCTATCTACATACTATGCTGGCATCCCTATTCTTAATGTATCTTATTTGGGCAGTTAACTCTGGTGAGACTGTAAGGTATTCATCTCCATGTCTTCCCAGTATAGTTAAGGCAACTGTATTTAGTTGACATAACCTTTATTTCTTCTTCTGTCACATAGAGGCAGCATCCTAGAGCCCTCTGTTTTCAAGATAAAGTTATTACTCTTTCTTTAGCTCTCCTCCTTACCTTCTACCTCTCAACTTCTGTTATCATTACTATTGCTTTTTAATCACCAGGACAGAAAATACTTACTTTCTGATCTATATCCAAAAAGTAAGTGTTCTATGCTCTGTTACCTGAATGATTCAGAAAGGTGAAATATTAGTAAATTCCATTTATAGTCTGTGAAGATGTCTATATTGTTCATAGCAGATCTAAGTGGCACACTATAATTACATTGCCTGTCTTATACAAACTTTTTTCACCTTGGATTTTCTAGTTTTCTTTATATTTTACTCTTCCATTAGTTCTTTGGCATAGCCTTAGTTACTTTTCAACTCTGCATTTAATCTAGTTTTCTATCAAGTCACTCTTTGCCCCCAAGACTTTGCTTTCTTACCCCTAACTCAGAGCTCTAACCAGTGTTATCCCATTTCACTGCTTTCAGTTGGTTGGTTCCAGTGATTTCTAGACTCCATGCCTTCTCCTTCCTGGATTTCTTCTCTTGTTTTGCTACAGCTCATTCTTAAGTAACTTTCTCATAAATATTGATAAGAAGAGGTAAATTTTCTTAATAGTTCCAGTCTGGAAATGTCTTTATTTTTAAACTGAACTAACAATTTTGCTGAGTATTCTGAATTGCTCATTTTTCCCCTTAAAACAGTGAATGTTTTATCCTCTTGTCTGATGGGAGGTCTGATGATCAGTCAGGGTCCCATTCCTTTGTGGATGCATTATATTTATCTTTTTTGGTAGTCTTTCAATTTTTTTTCTTGCTGTTTGAAACTTTACATTGATATGCTCAGCTGCCATCCTTTTTTTATTCATTGCTCTTCGCATGTGGAGTGTTTTCTTCAGCTCTAAAAATTATTTTGTATTATTTCTATAGTAATCTCCCTACTGTTTTCTTTTTAGTTTCATTTTCAAGAACATGTATGGGTTAGTTATGAGACCTCCTGGTGAGTCCTCTATTTCTTTAATCTTTTTTTTCCACTTTGTTTTCTTTTACTTTATAGATTTCCTCAAATTTATCTTTTAACACTTCCCTGGAATTCACTATTTTTTACATTAACAATAATAATTTCCACAATATTTTTTTTGTTTTCTATTTCTTTTACTAGGATCCTCTTCCTGTTTTATGGATGAAACATTGTGAATCTCTCTGAGAAACTAATTGTGAAGGGTTTTATGCTTGTCTTTTTTATGACTGAAGTTATATCTCTTGCCCAGGGCTTATTTTCTTCTTATTTACCTTAACTTAGGCTTTTATCAAATGTCTTCTTGTTCTTTCATGTTTACAAGAGTAGTGATCAAAAGCTGATTATAGCTGTGCAAGCGAGGTGAGAGCAAAGCTGGTTGCCCACAGAATTTTCTTTCAAGATCTGCTGAGTTATGCTGGATGTATCCTAGATACCAGGATATATTGTATTTTCTCTACCACTGCTGAATCTCCTGCCTGACAAAGATCTCTGTGGCATTGCATACTGGGCCTAGAAATGGAGATATGGGTGGGGAATTAGTAACTTCCAACTAACTCTCTTGTTTTCAACATTCCCCTCAATCACACCTGACATTTCCAAGTCCCCAGGGTACATGAGACTTTACAGGGCTGATCAGCTTCCCTTTTGGTAAACTGAGGCCAACTCTAGGTTGCAGCTTCCTCTGCCCTGCTATGGCAGCTTCCAATCCTCTGTCAATATGGTCTCCCCTAAATGTATTAGAATCCTTTAACCTCCAAAGCCCTCAACATTCGCTTGGTGTTATGGGCTGATGACTTTTATGTTACTTCACAATCATTTTAGACAAGTCTTAAATGATTGTGAAGTAAGGGAATAAGAAGAAGTAAATGAATGTACCAGAATGATTGTTAAGGGAAGAAGAAAGAAGTAAGTGAATGTAGCCAATCTGTCATCATTAATTGGATGCCTCACCACCTCAACACCTCACCACAGTTTTCAAGCTTTTTGGCCCTTAATTCATTTCTCTTTTGACTTGTAATGACCAACAGAGCAGACTGAACCCAAATTACTGCATGAATATAAGGTGCATTTGGAGGTATTTGCCATGTGTCTTCATGTATACAGATATGTATTTGGGGAGCAACAAAAGTTATGTCCTTTAATTCTAAATTCTTAATAAATTTAGAAAAAATACAAACCACATCTTTTGAAAAAAATGTTCCTATACTTTGGGATAATGGAAGAGAATGATGAGGTTAAATAAAAGTTATCCTGTACTCCTAGGACGTTAAAGCAAGGGGAGGACTTAGGTTGCAGGAAGCCCAATCCCAGACTGTAGACCTGCTGCAGCAGACACCACATGTGTGCCTCTTGGGCCTCCCTGGGATCTTTCTGGCCATTTTCAGGCCCCAGGTTTTGGTTGGCTTTTGCTTCTAAAAGCAGCACCTGCACCTTTTTGGCAGGCTACTAGAACCCATTTTTCACCAAACACAAGGAAAAACAGAAAGTATGCACCCTCCCCTATATCCATCACCCTTCTTGGCCCTGAACCAATGACTAAGGTGCTGGAGTAGGAAATCTCAGCTCCCTCACTTGGGTCAGGACTGTTCTGGACTTCCACTCCACTCTCTTGCTGCAGGATCTGGCTGAAGTCCCCACTGGGACTCTGTGTAAGATCACCCCTAATTGGCCTTTCTCTCCTCCCCTGCCCAGCCCTTCCCAGTCCTTACAGCTTTCTTCAAGGGGAGCTTCCTTTAAAATCACCTATACACGAGTCCCAACTCAGAAGCACTGAGGTAACTGGGGCTGGAATTACTGACAAACCTTTTGTTCCTTCCTGAACAGCAACTTAATGAAAACCTGGCCAAACTCACAGCCAAGTTTGAGAAAGCCACAGCAGACAAACTTAAATGTCAGCAAGAAGCTGATGTGACCGCAGGTACCATCTCCCTCGCAAATCGCCTGGTGAGTGTGAGCCTCAGCAGCCCAACTTTAATTATATTAGCAGAGCTTGTCAAGTGCTATAGAAGTGCAAAATAGATGAGTGCTGTTTTGACTTGGGGGAAAATATTAAAATGTGCTGCCATGCAGGGACTGATTCCTGAGAAAAGTGTGATGCACACCCTGGTCTGGTTGAAGTTTTCCTACAGAGATGGTGGGAGGACGGGGACACTGGGTCTGTCAGGCAGCCCATGAGAGACGTGACATGTTTATATTGTGTGTACCTACCGGAGGAAGCAGTAAAGAACAAAGCCAGAATTTGACAAACTCTGAAGCTCTTACATGTGTGATGTTTGATAGTAAGTGTGTGGCCAGGATTAGGAACTGAGATAGAAGCGGAAAAGAATGTGATGTATTAAACCCGAACATTTCTGAACATGACCTTACCTATACACACATGCGCACGTGCGCACGCACGCGCGCGCGCGCACACACACACACACACACACACACACAGGCTCTGGCCTCCCTGAAAGAATCAATCTGAAGGTCAGAGCAGGGTGCTTGTATTACAGGGACCTATTGCTGCATATCAAATTACTCCAAAACATAGAGATTAAACATAGAGATAACCATTTCATTAAATCTCACAAGGTTGTGGGTCAGGAGTTTGGGCAAGGTTCAGCTAATGGCTTATTCTATTCTATGTGCCAACTCAGGCCACTTGATGTTATTCAGCTGGTGGCTAAGCTGGTCTGAAGGGTACCTAATGACCTTCTTTACATATACTTTGACAGGAACAACTTCAAGAGTGGGGTCTGCTGGTCCCCTCTCTCTTATTAGGTAATCTCAGGTCTCTCCAGCAGGGTAGTCAAATGTCTTTCATGATGTCTCAGGGCTCCAAGAACAAGTATTCCAAGAGACAGGAAGCAGAAGGCCCTAGTCTCTCAAGACCTGGGAATGAAAGCCAGCACAACGTCACTTCCACTGTGTTCTACTGGGTAAAGCGATCACAGACTAAGGAGATAGAGCATAGACACCAAGTCTTGATGAGAGATGTGTCAAAGAATTCACAGCCTTTTAAAATCCCCCATGGCTTATATTTCTCATCATAAAATCAGCTAAGATCTTGCAAAGCAGTGTCCACTGGATGTGATGTCTCTTCAACTGTGAGCCTTTACAGCACCTTCCCCACCAATAAAGAAAAGTGGAAATCATACCTTTTTTACATATATTCCTGCCACAGTTATTTATATAACAAAATCAGATTTTCTAGATAGGGAGAAATGAGAAATAATAATCACTGAACTGAGCTGTGCTTTAGTGAAAAGAGACTATACCGTAAGCCTGTGTCTGCAGTTGGCCAAACCCGCTGCTGCATAGCTCTGAGATGATCAGTTTAGCTACAGTTTGGTTTAGAGACAGCTCCTCTACAAACATTGCCACAAGTGGTCCAGGGCTCTGAAGCCACTCTGCCTCTACTGACCTAGAGGTTCTGGTGAGATACTCCAACTTCGTGTTCTTTATCTGTGTCATATAAAAACGGGCATGGGAATGGTTGGGTTGGCAAATCCCTAAGATCACTCCCAGCTCTGATATACTATAATGCCATCTTTCAAGGAAGAAAAAAGGATAAATCACAAGAAGCTAAGCTCCATCATACACCTAACAGTTCTCTTTAGAAAAGGTGTCTCATCTCCCCAGCAAGGGATGCCCCTGAAATGGGGTGCCAAAGCAGTTCCAGACAGAATCAGGACTTGTTTTGCAGTCTTGTTACTCTGTATACACCTATGTTTCTGTATCTCTAACTCTGTGTCTTAATTACCATGTCTATCTCCCCACCTACTGTGAATTACTTATACTGCATGAAATTAATTTTATTTATTTTCATAACCCAGCATTTGGAGAGAAGATGGGAGAGGTGCATTTTCTAATATGTTTTGTGGACCAGGCACTGTGCTAAGTGATTAACATACACAGCCATATTTAATCTTTTCAACAACCCTTTGAAGTGGGTGGTACATCCCCATACCTATAAGGGCAGAGCCTGGAAGCCTACATTCAAAATGTGACATTGATCCATAGCTCACATAAGGTACAGCACAGGACAGGGGCTTATTTACTGAAATTTTTGCTGCAGCCAGTACAAATTTCCAGTGATCAAAAGGGCCACATAAATGATATTCTGAGCCTTCTGCTATTTAACGTGTACTGTGTGCCTCTGTGACTGAATCCATGGCTCTATCTAGCCCTCAGTGTGACAAGTCTTCTCTTCTCTCTGGCCTTTGAAATGGTAGGTAGGAGGACTTGCTTCTGAAAACGTGAGGTGGGCAGAAGCTGTGCAGAACTTCAAAGAACAGGAAAGGAAATTATGTGGAGACATTTTATTTATTGCTGCTTTCATTTCGTACCTTGGCTTCTTTACAAAGAAATACCGGCAAAGCCTCATGGATGAGACCTGGAGACCCTACCTGAACCAGCTGAAAGTACGTACAGCCAGAATTTATCTTGCCTACATCAGCCTGTGGGTATCAATGAGCTCACATGATAATAATAACCCAGATCTTCTAGTTCTTTCTTGCATACTTTCTCCCACCACCACTTGAGCATCCCCTAATGAACTCTGGGATCCAGGAGTGATACATATGCACCCACGTCCTTCCATAATGCTCTGTATTGCTACCCACTGCCCTCTAGGCCACCTGGAGACAGCATCTCTCTTCTTAATGGGCCCCGCATGGGAAGCCTGGTCTGCTGCCCAGCAGGCTATCTCCTGGCATGCCTCAAAATGGTAAAACCTGAGCAGCACCAAAACCACTTTATGTTTCCTTCAAAGCTCATTGCTCTTTAGCCAAACTTCAGAGTAGCAGCAGGGCAAGGCCCCTTTTCCAGATTCTACATTGCATCTTATTACTTGGCCTCAAAGCTGCATAGTCTGTGCCCCTCATTCACAGACTGCCCTTATGAAAACTTTGTGCACTCCAGTCTTGAGTACTCAGCTTCTCCTATTAGTATAAATTGATAGAGTTTACTTCCAACTCCTCCTTCTACACTGACATGATAAAGTGAGGAAATGCTAGCTCCTGACTGAAGGGGGCTCAAGGTTGTGTCTGAAGTAGATAGTCAGAATAATACTTAATATTACCTTGACATTTCTACATCACTCGAAGTACTCAATCCACAAATATTCACTGAGTATTCAACACATCCAACAACTCCACAAAGCAGGAGCCGCAAAAAGACATTCCAGACCAGAATGTCCATGAGAAGTTCATAGTACAATGTAGATAAGGTTCATAACAAGCAGCTATAGCAAGGTAAGGGTTCACCACATACAGTAAGGGTTGTATTCCAAAGTTCATCTGTAGGTGTCTCCTTTGAACACAAAACCCATGTTGTCTAATGATGGTTGGTTTTATAAATGAACTCATGAAATTTCAGTCTCCTGAGGATTTGTTGAATAGTGGTTTAAAAACCGTTACAGTATAAGGAAATCAGCAAAAAATAAAGTTGCTGTTTATTTATTTTGAATACTTTGGGAAAGGAAACTGTTGAAAAGATGATCGTTAACTGAGTAAACGAAGATAAGGAGCTAGGTGGCAGCTTAGCAAGGATTGTCCTGGCTTTGTTTGAGGTTCTTATGCACTTTTGTGCTATGGACCCTTTTGGCAGTCTGGTAAAATCTATGGATTCCTTTTCACAACAATAGCTTTAGGGCATAAAATAGAATATATAAGATTATAAAGGAAAACAATTCTGTATGAATACATTTCTGATCACAGGGTAAGAACCTCCAGTGGCAGATTTCCCTTTCAAAGTTTGCTTGATGCTACAGTACTGGCCATTTGTACACTTAATAGGTATGATTAAAGGGACAGGGGAGGGTTTGGAGACCTTTTCCTAAGGTAACTGCCAAGACAAAGTGCAGAGAACAGAGGATGGAGGGTTGAAAGAGCATTATGCTAAGTGAAAGCCAGACACAAAAGGTCATATACTATATGATTCCATTTATGTGAAATATCCAAAATGGGTAAACCCATTGAGATAGAAAGCAGAATAGTGGTTGTTAAGAGCTAGGGGTAAGAAAGAATGGGACATAACTACTAATGGATATGGAGAGTCCTTTTAGGGCAATGAAAATGTTTCAGAACCAGATAGAGCTGATAGTTACACAACACTATGAATGTTACTTCAACTTTTTTTTGAAGTATCCCTGGTGAAAAATATTACTTGTACCAGAATTAAATGATCTGAGAGAGGTCAACAGAGACAGAGAAGTAAGGGTCTGGTGCACACATAAGGGCTGTTAAGGGAAACAGAGAGGCCATGTGGAGGTACACTCAGGCCTGGTTTGCTCACTCGCTTCCCGGTGTGTACCAGCAGAGTTGTTTTCAGAGAGAAGTCATGTAAGTAGCTCTGGGAGTGGGATGTTCTGGGCAAAGAGAAGGGTAAGCATCTCCAGTTCTTTGTGAGCTGGGCCTCTGTCAGCAAGTGTTGAAGCAGATGAGAGGAGAGAGTGGTTAGTGTGGGCTGGCACACACAGGAGAAAGCCCAGTAGACCTGGGGCCCTGTTCATGAAGCATGCACAAGAAACACAGAAATGTAGTAAAGAAGTGACCCTGTTAACATGGGTAAGGGCATATAAGAGGCTATTGATTAAAATATAAATAATCTATGATAGAAATCTGATTAGGTGAATATACTGAAGAGCAAAGAGTCACATGGGCTGAATTTCTGCTGTTGTTCATCAGTTAAGAGAAAAAAGACTATCAGGACTTAAGAAAACCTGCTTCCAGAAATAATTACATAGCCAGAAAAGCATTTTTCAGTGGGATTTTTATCTTACTTTTGAAGGAGTTGTATCATTTTAGTGAGCTTCTGTGTATTCCACCCCCAGCTGAGATAGCATGCTTCTGTTCTGACTGTGGGTGGTATTTCTTCATCAGGTTCCCATCCCTGTCACCCCCACCCTGGATCCCCTGAGGATGCTGACAGATGATGCCAATGTGGCTGCCTGGCAGAATGAGGGCCTACCAGCAGATCGAATGTCCATGGAGAATGCCACCATCCTCATCAACTGTGAACGCTGGCCACTCATGGTTGACCCTCAGCTACAAGGCATCAAATGGATCAAGAACAAATATGGAGAAGAACTCCATGTTACCCAGATTGGTCAGAAGGGGTGAGTGGCTTAGCATAAAACATCCCACTTTTACCATTTGGCAGAGGAAAAAACTGTTACGAGGAAATCTTAAACCCCGGTAGTTTGTTTCTACCCTCCTGGTCCCTCCATGATGTCTCTCATGTTTCCCCTCCCATTTCACGATACATCTCAATGCAAGAGGCTTGGGTACTAAAGTCTCTGCTTTTCTTTCTTATTAGAAATCATATGGTCAGACTCTTGACCCATTCAGGAGTCTTTGCTCCACTATCCTAGGATTCATCCTCACATCTCTCCTTGAACACTTTCTGCCTCCCCAAATGTTATATTTCATTGTCAGACAACTGTGTCTTTCTCACATTGAGCCAACCTTAGCCTACCTTGGCTCTCTCCAATCCATTATTCCTACTCTGCCCCTGAGCCATACTGAACAAACATCAACTCTCTTTCTCCTGAGGAACACTTGGATATTTACAATTGGATGCACAGCAGCTAAGTTAGTTATGAAAACCACAGAGCCCTTTGTACCTGCCATGTGGCTTTGTACATACAAATGGGGGAGTTTCTACATCAAGGGACATGAACGCCAGAATGTCTGTCTAGTACCCATGACACTTCACAGGCCCAGGCCTCAGCATGTCTCACCCCATTGCTTCATTAACTTTGTTATAACTTAGCACTATAGCTTCGGTAATCAGTTCTTACTCTGTACATTAGGATGCATGAGAAAAATAGGATCAGGCAGTGAGGGAAAGGGACTGAGGTGGAGAACATGTAGTTGGGATGTGCCACTTTTGGTATTAGGAGTTTTATTTCAAATGCTTTTTAAAATCCACACAGCATATAAATTTAGTATTATTGGTATAAGCTCCCATTTGAGGAAATTGAGGTTCACAGAAGTAATTTCCCCAAGAGCACACCATTTTAAAAGCAATGGATGTTTGTACACCCATATTCATCACAGCGTTATTTACAAGAGACAGAAGTGGAAGCTATTTAAGTGCCCACTGGCAGATAAATGGATAAGCAAATATAGTAATATATATCAATGGAATATTATTTAGCCCTAAAAAAGAATAAAATTCTGACATATGCTACAACATGGATGAATTTTGAGGACATCATGCTAAGTGAAATAAACTAGCCAGAAAAGGACAAACACTGTAATTCCACTTAGATGAGGTACTTAGAAACATCAGTTTCAAGAGACAGAAAGTAGAATGGTGGTTCCAGAGGATGAGGAAGTGGGAGGTGAGGATTTATTATCTGAGGGATACAGAGTTTCAGTTTTGCAGGATGAAAAGAGTTCTAGAGAGGAATGGTGGTGAGTAGTGCAATACTGTGAATATACTTGATGCCAATGAACTTTACACTTAAAAATAGTTAAGAAGATAGATTTTATGTTGTATATATTTTACCACAATTAAAAATTAATTTGTTATTTTTTAGAAAAATAGATGGAGGCAGTATTTGACCCAAGGTGATATTCAGTTAGAAACCCAAGGTTTATCCACTCTAACACACAGCCACCAAAGTGAGGTTTGCTGCTCTGGTCATATGTCTCAAACATGTTTGTCCAGATGTCAAGGTTACCCATGGTTGTTGAACTCAAATATGCACAAAAATAGCTAACAAAGCAATTATATAGCAAAATTGATGAGAAATGACATGATAACATTTTTAACTCTATCAACAGGCACAAGTAATCTAATATTGGCCATCTCCTGAAACTTTGATTAATGTATTCTTTTCTAACTGACCAATAACTATATTTTAAAAAGAAGTGTTTGTTCTTTTTCTCATTCCTGTACCCTGAATACCAAAAACAGTGCCTGATACATAGTAGGCCCTCAGTAAATATCTTTTCAATTAATTCTCTGTTCATGTCTATTGACTACTTTTCCATTACATGGTTTTTAATATTTGGTATTTATTATTTGAATATAAATATTACATATAATATGTGTTTAAGACTAGTGTAGTATCTCTTCATTGTATGAATAGAAATGTGTTTGAGTGTGTCATTTGCCTTTTAATTTTATTTGTGGGTCTTAACATACTGCACTTTTATTTTATTATTTTTTTTTAATTTGGTCAGATTCGTCACCCATTTCTTCTATAGATTATGCCTAGAAAAGACTTTTTCTCTCTAAAAATTATGTAAATATTCACCTATATTTTTAGCTTTTTGTGGGTTTTCCTTTTATATTGAAATCCAATCATCTGAAAAATATTTTAGGATACTGTATAAGGTACAAGCCTAATTTTCATTTTTCAAGGTGCCTATTTTTCAATACCATTTACTAAATTCTCCATTCTTTCCCCCAATTAATTAGAGATGACATTTTACTCTATGTTAAATTCTTATGAAGGAGGTCTTTATTCTTTTCTATTTTTATAATACTATATCAGCCTTTATTTAGTTTTATATTTAGGAATATGTATTGTGGTATTTCTCATCAGAAAACTAATATATTATTACAAAAAAATGGAGGGGTGGTTACCAAAAAAAACACAAAGAAAAAATATTTTAACTCCTATAATTCATTATTTACAAAAGAACATTGCTAACTTTTGGGTATATAATATCCTTTAAGACTTCTTTCTACATATCCATAGTATTGAAGTTATATAAAATATTTAGTACTAGCTTATATGAACTACTCTTCTTCATTTTTATTTTTAATCATCCTCATTTTTTTAGGTTAACTTTAAGATTTTGGTCAAGGCTTATAAAGTTATTGTTATTTATTGTTTGAATTGAATTACATTAAACTTATAAATCTAGAGAAAAATCAAAATGTTAACATGCTTATTAAACTCTATATAACATTGAAAATTTTTAAATGACCTATATTTGATAATTGATTGTAAATAAATTAAGATGTATCAATGCTATCTAATACCCAGTTACTAAAAAATTGTTGTAAAAGGAGTTTTAATGACATGAGAAAATGTTTACAATATATTTTATGTATATAAACTAGGTTATAAAACAAATATGCTGTATAAATCAAATAATAAATAAATATATATGCAAATAGAAATACATATATAAATAATATAATATAAAATAAATAGTGATAATAAAGTTGAAAATATAATATATCCAAACACATATAGTAAACACCAAAATGTAAATGAGAGAGAACCAGGCAAAATGGCAGTTTCATTCATCCCTCTTGCGACCAAATCAAAGCTGAGATGGAAACATGGAGCAAACAGCAAGCAGGGTCACCTGGGGGTCTAGAGGAACAGAAGCCCTACAACTAGGTAGAGAAATAAGAAATCGCCCTGCAACAGTTGAAGGTAGGAGGGGGCAAAGAGTCAAGGCTGCCATATCTGAAGCAGCTGAGTGGGACAGAGGCTACTACAGCAGCAGCATCCAGCAGCTGCAGATGCGTCTTAAAGGGGCTGTGTCAGCGACCGGACTTTCATGGTGATGGACCTGCTTGCTCCGAGCACCAGCACCAGGTGGGCTGCTTAAGGGGCACCAGAGACTTACAGGGAACACTGAGTTTTCAGAGCAAGGCCCAGAGGTGAGGCTTCTCCCCGCCCCAAGCAGAAATGCTGGTGGGATCCACTGTTTCTCTCTTGAGCCCTCCCCACTCCCGGTATGCTGACACAGGTGCCGCCATAGCTGAGACATCATCAAACTATATAACAGAGGTGACTCTGCCCAGAGGATTCCCTGAAACTCTGACTCCCCCGACTTGTGGTGCTACTCAAATCATTTCCAAGTATCCAAGTGTCCTCAGCAAGTCCTGTGCCACTTGCTGAGCAGCACCAAGACTCACATAGGTGGCAGCCAATCTCAATTTCTGGCATGGCCTCTTGAGGCAACTATAATCACAGCATCTGTGGATTGCTTGCTGAATCTTAACAGGTGGCGCTGGAGGGGAATAGGCTGGGGATAAACTTGGCCTGAAGATGAACCCCTCTCAGGACTGTGCAACTGGACACTTACTACACAAAGCCATGCTAATAAGACTGGGAGATTCAGGAGCTTTTCTTAATACACGGAAACAGACACAAAAAGGCAGCCAAAATGGGAGAACAAAGAAGCAGAACCCATATGAGAGAAGAGAACAGAGATAAAGGAAAAATGGAGTCAAGCAATCTCACTGATGCAGAGTTCAAAACACTGGTTATAAAGGTGCTAAATGAAATTAAGGGACATGTAGATGAACTCAGTAAGAACTTTAAAAAGAGATTTAAAAAAACATAAAAATGAAAATTGCAATTATAAAAGGGAACCATTCAGAAATGAAGAATATATTATCTGAGATGAAGAGTATATTAGAGGGAATCAACTGAGTGGATAAAGAAGAAGATCAAACCACCAATATAGAGGAAGATCAAACCACCCATATAGGGGAAGCCAAAGACATCCAGTCAGAAGAGCAAGAAAAAAGTAACCAAGAATGTAATAATAATTTAAGAAGTTTATGGGACACTATCTGGGTCATAGGAGTACCTGAAGGGGAACAAGAGTTAGAAGAGCTATTTGAAGAAATAATAATGGCAAACTTCCCTAACCTGGTGAAGGAAATAGACATACAACCCCAGGAAGCTCAGGTAGTACCCAAAAAAAATGAACCCAAAAGGCCTACACCAAAACACATCATAATTAAAATGCCAAAGTTTAAATACAAAGAATCTTAAAAGCAGCAAGAGAAAAGCAATTAGTTACCTACAAAGGAGCACTCATAAGACTGACAGCCAATTTCTCTAAAGAAATTTTGCAAGACAGAAGGGCTTAGCACAAAATATTCAAAGTGTTGAAAACCCAGGGTATACAACCAAGAGTACTTTATCCAGCAAAGCTGTCATTTAGAGTAGGACAGATAAAGGGCTTCCCAGACAAAAATAAGCTAGAGGAATTCATCAACACCAAACCAATATTGCAGAAATTGTTAGAGGGACTTCTTTAAGAAAAAAAAAATGTATCAAAACATGAATAAATAACTACATATCTATCAACAAGTACCTGAAATGGAAAAGAATTAAGTGCTCCAACCAAAAGATAGGGAAGCTGAATGGATACGAAAACAAGACCCTACATATGCTGCCTACAAGAGACTTGCTTTGGATTAAAAGACACACAGAGACTAAGGTAGGAGATGAGAAAATATATTGCATTAATGGACCTAGAATGTATTGCGCTGAATGAAGTAAGTCAGATAGAGAAAGACAAATACCGGATGGTTTCATGTACATATGGAATCTAAAGAACAAAATAGACAACAACAACCAAAAAAAAAAAAAAAAAAAAAAAGGAAAGAAACTCATAGATACAGAGAACATTTTGAGGGCTACTAGATAAGAGGAGGGTTGGGGGATGATGAAACAGTGCAAAGGGATTAAGAAGTACAAATAGATAGATACAAAATAGTCATGGAGATATAAAGTGTAGCATGAGGGAAAAAGTCAACAATGTTGTAAAAAATATGTAAGGAGGAAGAAGACCACTTGATTCAGTGGGGTGACCAATTTGTGAATTATATAGATCTCTAATCACTATGCAATACAACTAAAACTAATATTGTATGCCAACTATAATTGGAAAAAAATTCATTGGATTGTAAATATAAATATGAGCAACTAATTGTCTATTTTACTTCAATAAAGCTGGAGAAAATCATTTAAAAAGTAAATGAGAGATGGAAAGGCTACAGTTAATTTTTGTATTTTTAAAAATTTTATAATTTCCCCGATTTCTAAAACTGTATGCAATCAATTAAATATAATTTTAAATAGAGAAAAATGTGGCCACTGAAATCATCTCATATAGCTGTGCCTCCAAGCTTATCACTGTGTTTCAGAGGCCACAGTTTTCTTATTAAATTTCCTCTGAATCTATACCTTGCCACAGGCTCTTACTGACTGACTTTCTCCCCAGATACCTTCAAATCATAGAGCATGCCCTGGAAGCTGGAGATGTGGTGATGATTGAAAATTTAGAAGAGTCCATTGATCCTGTTCTGGGACCCCTGCTTGGAAGAGAAGTCATTAAAAAAGGACGGTAAGATTCAGCTATGTTGCCCATCCTTTGTGAAGAGCTGATTCACAGCCCCAGGTAGAACTGTAGACAGCTCTGCTCTTCTGAGAACATCCTCTCCTCAGCTTATGTCAAGTAGCTCCCCATAGTATGCACACCTTTCTTTCCTCCAGAAGATGAATGATTTAGCTGCTTTTGTCAATTAGAGAAAGTTTCCTGGAATAATTCTGCTTCCATCAATCACTGTTCTCCTTGACTTCCTTCTAAATGCCATACTGCAATATTTTGAAAGAGTTTTAGAAGTGGCCAAAAAGTGGGCTGACATTTATGTTTGAACATTTTATCCAAACCCGACTTCTTAGTTCTGAGGTTCCTTTCTTTGTCAATCTGGTAAGCCCCTATTGCTTTGGGTACTGGTAGCTGATCAGTATGTGGCAGAAGGAGGAGGAAAAGGGAGGAAGGGTTGCTTGACTCAGGAGCTTCACCCACTGCCCAGACCATAAGTTGCCTTTACTTAATTAACCATTTTTACTCGTAGAAGTCATTCTCCATCATCCATGAAAAACATAAGCTTTATTGCCAGACTCTACAGCCCCTTCCTGCAAACACTTTACTGCCATCTGCTGGAAATGTTTCATAATATGTGAATGGCTCTCCCTGCAGTTGTACATACAAATTCAAACAGGAGTAGAGGATGATAGACTTTTCCCCATGGTGTCACCCTCTACTCCTATTAGGGCCAACAAGGATCCTAAGGCTTACACTAAACAGCTTAGGAGGAATCTTCTGAATATGGCAATATTGTGTACTATGATCTTGCAAAAAAAATCAACAATTTTGTCCCTGACTGAATCTCTTGGGAAGGTACCGCACCTTCACATGAGCCTTTATGTTCCAGGTTCATTAAAATTGGAGAAAAAGAGTGTGAATACAATCCAAAGTTCCGGCTTATCCTTCACACCAAGCTGGTTAATCCTCACTATCAGCCTGAGCTGCAGGCTCAGGCCACTCTGATCAACTTCACTGTGACCAGGGATGGCCTGGAAGACCAGCTGCTGGCTGCTGTGGTCAGCATGGAGAGGCCAGACCTTGAGCAGCTGAAGGTACATCCAGAATCTACCAAGAAATGCTTTGCCAATAGATCTTGCCATGCTCCCCACTCTAGGAGAGGAATGGGGGCTATTTTTCCTTGAGCTGAGCAACAGGAGCTCTCCTAGACTTTGGAGGAGTGCCAACACCATCTAGCCACCTGGAATACCAAGTTGGGAAAACAGAAGATAACGTGAGCTACAGAATAGAGAAGCAGAGAACACCTTGAATAACAGACACTCTAATGGCCAAGAACAGGGCCTGGCACAGGGCTATGAACATGCTTGGGCCAATCCATAAGGGCCTTTTGTCACACATGTTCACATGCCTATGTCAGAACTAAGTGGGGTTCAGTTTTGAAAGGACATTACAAACAGGTTCAACTACTCTATGATAGTGTCTTAGCTCAGACTGCTATAACAAAATACCATAGACTGGGTGGCTTAAACAATGGAAATTTATTTTCTCACACTTCTGAAAGCTGAAAGTTCAAGATATGGGGCCAGCATGTTTGGTTTCCAGTGAGACCTCCTTCCTGGCTTGAGGATGGCTACCATGTCACTGTGTACTCATAGACTTCTTTGTGCACACAGAAAGCGCAAGCTCTCTAGTGTCTCTGTTTATAAGGACACTAATCCCATCAGACCAGGGCCCACGCTATTGACCTCATTTATTTAACCTAATATTTCCTTAAACACCCATCACCATAGTCACATGAGGGATTAGGGCTTCAACATAAGAACTGGGGATGGAGGAGCACACAATCAGTCCACAACAAATAGTATCCCCTTTTTACTTTCTTTAGACCTGATTAGATTATAAAATACAAAGCCAAAATTACAAGTCATGTGAGATTGACTTCACATGACTTCAGAGCTCCCTGAACCTCTGCTTTCTGCAAGCATTCCGTTATTAAACAGATACCTATGGAGCACCGATTCTATAACAGACAAGATTACCAATGCCGAGGATTAGCAGGTAATAAGGAAAACTATGTCCCTACTCTCATGGGCTTACAGCCTAGTGGAAGAACACAGAAAGTAAGAATGTAAGAAAACAAGCAATGTCATTTTAGATAGTAATAAGAATGTTAAAGAAAATGAAGCAGGATGATATTAGAGAGACAGAGACTAATTTAAACAGGGGAAGTCAGAAAAAGATTCTATGAGATGGCAGCATTTTAGCTAATTCATAAATAATTTGGAAACTCTGGCACAGAGCATTTCCATCAGAGAACAGCAAATCTGATTGTAAGGCAGGATTGAAGAATGTGTTTTTAAGAAACAAGATGACTGGGGTCTGTGGCTTTAGCCTCCAACAGGAAGATTGTCCTTTTGTGGAACAAAGCAATAATCTCAGGCCATACAAGGGCAAAGAAACTACAGCTGCCTGAAGTTATGGCCCCCTACCCCATAAAGAGAATGTCCAGTGCCTTAAGATATGGAATTTAACAATCAGAAAGGGAAGATGAGGTAATATCTGCTTGAACACCAGCACCCCACTCCAACCTTGTAGAGTAGTCCTGCAATGATCTTGTCTAAACTGTGTAAGACACTTTCTGTTGATTAAAGAAAAAAAAAACATTCATAGGAGAACTATTCATCTGGGGGCAGTAAAATAATACAAAGAGGACCCTCTAGAGAACTAAAACTTGACCCTATCCTCTGACTATTCTCAAAAATAGGCCCCATTTAGTGAACAGACTGTGCATCAGCATTGCGCACAGCATTGCACACCACTTCTAGAAGTAGGGACTGAGATTAACACAGCTGAGGTTACTGAAGTGTAAAGAGGGTAACCTCACCTAGGGTCACATGACTAGTAATGATGCAGTTGGAATTCAACTCATATGCTCGTCTTGTCTGCTCTGCTATTTTGCCTGCAGTTTACTATCTGGGGGAAAGGACTCTGACCCAATAAGCTTTATTTATTCAGAACTATCCCCAAAGTGGAATGCTCTGGGCTTCTAAACATGACTCCTCCTTCTTGATATTTTCAGTCAGACCTCACAAAGCAGCAGAATGGATTCAAAATCACCCTCAAAACTCTAGAAGACAACCTGCTTTCTCACCTCTCCTCAGCATCTGGAAACTTTCTGGGAGAAACGGCCTTAGTGGAAAACCTTGAGATCACCAAACAGACTGCTGCAGAAGTTGAAGAAAAGGTAAAACTACTCTGGCAGCCTAGGCTGGGAGACAAAGGCCCTCCTCCCACTCCCTGAGTCCGACTTTTAGAAAAAAAGAAGTTAGAGTAACATTAACGGATGACTTTGCCATCTTCCCATTTCTTCTAGAAAATCAACCTACATAAGATTCCTGAAATGACTATATTGCTTCCTGCATTATGGAGTTTCCACCTCCTGGCAAATGCTTTTGATAACTCAATTTTACAAACATTTGATGAACACTTAAATCTGTACAAAGCCTTGTATTCTGTATAGGAAATGGTAGTACAAGTTTAATTCCGGAGTCAGTTTGTGGGGTTGCCCTGAAGCTAAGGGATCTTGCTGCTTTAGGAGCTGGCTGAATCAGGCATGACTGTACCCTGAACAAACCTTGGCCTGCAAAAAGCTCACAAGTCTGATTTTAATGAGAGAGCATCAATGACTTCTTAGGAAATTCAACTCTCAAAAACAGTATTATCCTGTAAAACAATCTAATATATTGCTTGCTTTCTTTGTTTTATAACATTTGGAAGGCTTTTATTTTCTCTTGTAGGGAAGGAAGACGTGACTTGCTGGGGCCAAACCCTTTGCCCTTTTCCAGCAGGCTGTTGAAACTACGCAGGTCCTTTCTCATTTTCAGCCCTGCTCTTGCATCAGAAGAGTAACTAAGATACTGGTTCGAAGTAGGATAAATGTGTCTGTAACAGTGTCCAGGAACAATAAACCTTTGAGGGAATACACTTATTGTCAGATTATTGGGATTTCTCCAAATATACAAGATTCCATTCTGGGTAGGGACAAAGTCAGAAAAATGAAATGCAATGATGGGCAGAACAGATAAATCAGGTCATACCCACTCTGGGAAAACAAACAACTGAGGTTGGAGTGAGATACTAAAAGGAAGAAGATCCAGCCTTCCTCTGTTTCTGTGGCTGTTGTGTGACCACCAGGTTTTACTACTGGTTCTCTGTGGCCTCTGTATCTCTAGATAGAAGCATGCAAAGTTTGTAAAATAATTATAGTAGATGTTTCACTGCTTCAGGCAGAAGACATGGGGAACAGAAATCAACGTACATAAAAGGAATAGGTCAGAGATGGAGTCAACCATGTTGATCCTTCTTCCTGCATATTCATTCCTTCTTTTTTTATCCTTCTCTTTAAAGTCAAAGCACATTTATTGCTTGCCTGCTGTATGCCAGGTGTTTCACAGAGCCTTTTTTCTCTTGCTGTTTCTTTTCTTTCTGTCTTCTTTGTTTTTCTCACTCATTTTATTCAATGGATACTTACTTGGAGGCTGCTATATTCCAAATTCCATGACAAAAGTTGGGGGTACAACAACTGGCCATAATCCCATGTGTCCAAGATCTTGTCCTCTGAAGGATAAAGACAAGTAAACAGGCTGTGGTAGAGGAAGCACAAGAAGCCATGAACACATAGAAGAAAAGCACTCAACCATGTTGGGTGAGAGGGAGAGAGATGTTTTTCTTTGGTGTAATTGGAACATCTAGGGATTATAGTGGATGGAAGTAGTCATTGGCAATGAGGCACCAAAGGTAAACTGTGTTTCTATTGCAAAGGACTTTGTAGACCATGCTAAGAAGCTTGGGCTTTAGATGGGAGTTGGGAATCATGAAAAAGAGTCGTGTGGTTTTTTTTTTTCTTTTTAAACAAGAGAGTGACATAATCAGATCTGTGTTTTAGAAAGATCACTTCAGCTACAATAAGGAGGAGAGCTTGGGAATGCAGGAGGCAGAGAAAGTAGTAGTGTGTACAGGAATTCAGATTACAAGTGATGGTATCTTGAATTAAAGTTGGCAGTGGTGGTGCAAAGAAGTGGGCAGATTCAAGAGCTATGTACAAATTCAAGGAGGTAGAACTGAAAAACTTCTTAATTGATTGGAGATGATTATACATGGATAAAAGTATAGTCAAGGAAATGTCTCAGGTTCCAGGCATAAACATCTAGAAAGGTTGTAATGCTATAACTGAAATAAAAGAGCAGAAGTAGATTGAGGATGAGAAGAAATGATGATTTGAGTTTGTGTTGTGTTGAGTTTAAAATGCCCTTGGGCCATTCATATGGGAATGTCCCATGGGTTTTTGGATATATGATCTTGGGCTGGTGATAGAGTTTTGAGAGTCATCAACAAGTATTTGATCATTGAAATTTTAAGAGTAGATGAAGTCACTTAGGAAATATGTGTGTAATGATAAGACTAGGAGTAGAGCATTGATGGATACTAATACACTTTTAAAGAAGTAATGATGTGAAGAATGGAACAGAGCAGAGAGATGGAAGGAAAAGCAGTTAAAAAAGGTATTGTGGAAAAAAGAGAACATTTAAAGAGGAAGGAATGTCAACAGTGCTGAATGATGCTGAAAACTCAAATAAGATATGGCTGAGATGTGCCCACCGAATTTTGCGAAAAGGAGTTATTAAAGAACTTGAAGAGAACAGTTTCAATGAAGTAGCAGAAGCAAAAGCTTGCATTAGAAAACTGCATTAAAATGAGAATCAATGAGAGTTGAGAAAGGAAAATGAGTATAGACATCTCTTTAAAGAAACCAATCTATGAAATGGTAAAGATAAAAAGGACTGTAACTTAAGGAATACACAGGGTCTTTGGAGACTTCCTCCCCTGAGATGGGAAAGACTGAGCATGCTATGATTTTAGCTAGGGGTGGGAAGATGCATGGATTGTAAAGAAAAAGGAGCAGTTGTGAAGAAGGATAGCATTTACAGGAATAAGAAGGCATGATTAATACAGTGTGGTACGTAAGAAAGTCAGGAAAAATATAATTCAGGTCAAAAAAGAAGAGCTTATCTTTATTTTTCATTTAAATATAGTTGGTATACAATATTTGGTATACAATATAGTATATTGACATTTTTATACCTTACGGTGTGGTCACCCCACTAATTCTAGTAATCATCTATTACCATGCAAGACTTATCTTTAGCAAGATAAAGCATTTCAATATGATAGGGCTTGGGGATCAAAAATAAGTCTAGGAATAGTTCATGGGTCCATGTGGACAAGTAGGGCAGGGGACCAGAAAATTAAGAGAATGGAAGGCAGAAATTAAGATAATCCCTCCCTTATGATCTCTATATTCTGTGAAAGCATGAGTCAAGTTTATCTGCTGAGAGTGAGGGAATGATGGGAAGTAGAGACTTGGACAGAAGAGTGAAGGTTTACAATAGTTGTTGCAGGAAATGGAAATAAAAATTGACTAGAGACACACAGATTAATAAATAGCATTAAGGACCCAAGTGCGCTTGAAGAGAATGAATCTGTGATAACACCAGTCTGAATAAATGTTATTTTTGTTCACTTCTACTCCCTTCTGAGAATCTTTGTCTTTTAACTACTGAATGTATCTAGGTTACATTTATTAACAATACTGATATAGTTAAATTTATTTCTACTATCTTAATTTGTGTTTTCTATTAATCATGTCTTTTGTTTGTTTTTTCTGTCTCAATTTTTCTTTATCCTTCTTTTATTTTTTGCTTATTTTATTCATTCTGTTTTATTAATTAAACTTAATTGTTTTGTTCATATGTAAAAATATATTTCATTTTGCATTTATATGTGACTTAACAATAGATATTAAGCAATATATCTAGCCTCTTCCAAAACAATGTAAGGATTTTAGAACACTTTGATCATCCTCTCCCATCTTCTGTTCTGTTTTATAAAATTGTATTAACCTTGCTTTTACCAAGTACTTCCAAACTGGTTGTGATTTTTTTTTATAGCTTTTGGTGTTTAGATTAGCCATATATTTAAGAAATTCTTGCATTTTATTTCTTCCTTTTGGTTCAATTTTTTATAATTGAAGTAAATAATTATTTCATCAGGGGCCTGTGGAAAGTAAGCTTTCTTTGGCCTTGACTGCTCCTTCAAAGAAAGAGCTCTGATCATTCATCACTTTCGGAAAAATCTTAACTATTATGGCTTCAAATACTGCCTCTCACTCATTCTCTATTCTCTACTTATTTCTGTTAGATGTATTTTGAATCTTCTCATTGTATCTGCCAAGTCTGCTAAGTCTCATTACCAATTCTACATATTTCCCATCTTTATTTCTCTTTGAGCTGCTTTTGTAACAATTTCCTCAGATCTATCTTCTAGTTTGCTTATTGTCTTTTTCAACTTTATCATTTAACCTGTGCAAAGAGTTTTTCATTCAAATAAATGTATTTTTATTTTTTAAACTTCTAATTAGTCTTTTTCAGATTATGTCTGTTGTTTTTTATAATGTCCTGACTATTTTACCTCTGCTGCTTTTAACTGTATTTAGTTACTAGTAAGCTTTAGATTGTTCAATCATCTTCAGCTCTTGAAATGCTAATCCTTCTGAAAATTTTGTGTGTGTGGCAGGAAGGTGGTCTTCTAATTATCCACTTTGGTAACACTTCCTCCTGAAATTTTGTCTATTGCAAATTGTTGGTTTTTTCCTATGAGACTCTTGGGAACTATATTAGTTTCAGTCTATTCTAGAGTATAAAGCAGGTAATAGTAAGGTTTGTATTTAGTTGTATGTTCTTACAGAATTCCTATTTCTAATACTTAGTTCTCTTTTATTTTTACCTCTGATAAGCAATTTGCTAAAACTAGAACACTTCATTGAAAGATATTTTCTTTGTGAATTAGCATATTAACTTTTTTTATAAAAATTAAGAAATCAGAAAATTAGATTATGCTTCTTTGTTTCAGTTACAGTTAGCATTTATCATCATTTTATATTATTTTCAGGTATATAGCATAGTAGTTAGACATTTATAGAATTTAAGAAGTGATCCCCCAATAAGTTTAGTACTTGCCTGGCACCATACATAGTTATTGCAATATTATTGACAATATTCTCTTATATGTGGAATCTAAAGAACAAAATAAATGCACAGATAAAACATTATGCTTCTTTTACTGGATTTGCACTACCTGGAATTCTGGTTTATTTTCAAGTAACACATATATTTTTGTATTTCCATAAAATCTTTTTGTTAGAAATGGAGGCTTGCGTGGCTCACATTTCCCAACTGGAAGAGGTGACACTCTCACCCTTGTGAAAGCCAAGAAGTATATCATCTTCCTTCTCACTCAAGCTCCATTAAGGAATACCATGTTTTCTAATCTTCTCGCCACTATCCCCATCCCAATATATCCCCCGCCCCATACACACACACAGACACATATGTACTTATACCAAGAGGCCAAGGTGATTCTCAGGAAGCCCTGGTTGGTTGAAACAATGGACCACTATTTATTTATCTAACAGGTCCAGGAGGCAAAGGTGACTGAAGTGAAAATCAATGAGGCCCGAGAGCACTATCGACCAGCAGCCGCCCGAGCCTCTCTGCTCTACTTCATCATGAATGACCTCAGCAAGATCCACCCCATGTACCAGTTTTCTCTCAAGGTAACTTACACCTGGAGTTTTTTATATAATCATAATAAAGCCATATAATATAGCCAATGCAACTCTCCATGAGAGTTTTTCTATGTCCTTTCATTAGCTTCGGCATATCTTTAAGATCAAATCCAGGAGAGCAGCTGAATTGCCTTCAGACCTATATTACATTCCTCATCCATTTAATTGGGTCTTTCATGATTCACTGGTTATTTGGCTAGAACAGAAAGAGATGCCACACACCAAGTCATAGCCTCACCCATTCAGTGAGCACATACGATATGACAAGTACTATGTTTACTTAATGTGTGGAAGAGGATACCAAGAAATATTAGAAGTAATCCCTGCCCTCAAAACCTCAATCAAATGTGTGTCATTCATATTGGTTAAAACCAAACCGGCAATTAATAGAGTAATTTTAAATTACTTATTACCTTAATATCCAAAGCTACTGTTTTATGGTTGTTGAAATATTTCTAAAACCAAAGATGTTAGCAAATTGTAAGTGCTGACTAAACTTATCTTACTCAGGAAAATTAAAGACTTATAAATTTTAAGCACATCTCTGAAAGTTTTTCTCCCATAGGGCATTCTCCAAAAGATCACAATTGAAGAGGCATTAGGGGGTGGTGGAGCATTTCTAAACAACTTATTTGGTTTGACCTGACAAACACAGAGGACACACACACACACAGAGGAGGGGCAGAGATACACAGACACACAGATGCTCAGAGCATGCACCTCATTGTGTGAAGCTCTACTGCCATGTGGAGGCCAGGGTGTGGGGATGAAGGTGTACCTTTAGTACCTGGGCTCATTTAATTGAAAATGGCATTTCAGCATTTCCCAATCTCTTTTCCTCAACTCAGAGTCTCTGCAGATTAACTGAACTGTGTTTACAATATTTTATATTTTTAAAAGAAATCCAACGTATGGCCTTATATTCAGGTCAAAGCAGCATATGAACAAATTGTAAAATATTTAAAAATTGTATAAAAATTAATATAAGCCTAGTAACTACAAAATCTCCCCTCCCCAGTTCCAAGGGTAGTTGAAATCTACTTCAATGATTCTTCCTGGGAAAAAAAAAAAATTAGAGGAAGCCCATGAAAATATGTGTTCAAAAAAATGTTATACGTTGTTTTTTCAGCAAAAGCACCATGATATAGGATTGTTTTGTCACTAGAAGCTCTATTTATCAGGGGAAGGGCATTTGAGGTCTCTTTATTGTTATTAAGAATCACCAAAGACTTATTGGCCAGTTTGATCATTGAAAGCATGTTTAAATGCTTAATGATAAGGAACTGAAGTGTCTTCAAAAATGTCAGAACAGTAGTAACTTAGAATCTTAGAAGCTGTGATTTGAAAAAAACTAGCCACCGGAGTTTTCCTGGTCTTGGATTTTATCTGTGTTTGGATTTTACAGTTTCTGCTCCTGGCAGAGAAAGGAGAGACATTCTCAGAGTATGAAAACCTCAGATAGGCCAATATGGCACAGCCTTACATTCTAGTTTTCCAAAGTGCTTTGAGAAGGAATACGTTAAAATGTGTGTATTTGCTTATAAACATGAAAAACCTCTTCAAAAGCCAGATTTTGTATGAACTTGGAAGTTCATAACATGGTTAAGATGGAACTTACATGATTATAAAGTAATTTTTCTTCAAAGCTCAGCCAATGGCTAGGGGAGGGTTAATGAGACTCACTTGCAGGGTGCCAGGGAGTCCTGAGGGAAAAGACACCTCACACTGGGGATTCCTGCAGACTGATGGAAGGCTCAGCTCCCTCTGTTATATCCACATGCGAGGGAGGGCACAGCTAGAGGTACAATATTTTTCAAAGAGATTGGAAAGGGAAGAATCAACTACGCAGAAGCAAATGGAATACAGAGCATTGGAGGCCCAAGGGCCTGCTGATCCATTTTCCTAGTTTCAAAAGGCTTTACAGATACTTTCATTGGTTACTAAGATTTTTAAATAAGGAGATTTCATGCAAATCCCAATTTTGGGCTTCTCATGAAAGTCTGGAAGCTTTGGCAGCACTTGAATTCACATTCCACATTCACTGAAGCTAAGGGATGGCTGCTCCCTAGACAGGCATGTATGCCACCTTCATGTTGCCACAGTCCCTACCCTCGCCTTATATGGTCTTATACAACTGGCTCATGAAGACATTTGAGTCTGAGAACCTGTGTCCAGGGCAGCCCTCACACTTTGCCTAAGCTTTTTAGGGCATT
This sequence comes from Eonycteris spelaea, assembly GCA_003508835.1. Taxonomy (NCBI): domain Eukaryota; kingdom Metazoa; phylum Chordata; class Mammalia; order Chiroptera; family Pteropodidae; genus Eonycteris; species Eonycteris spelaea. Next base: position 2,669,361 of record PUFA01000083.1, on the reverse strand, counting down.
AGTGAGACTCAGCCATTTATTTCACAAATCTTTTCAGTGCCTATTACATGTAAAGAGCTGGGCTGGAATCTGGGAAAGATAAGAAAGTTAGTAAGGCCCGGCCCCATTTAAATGTGCTAACAATCTGGTATAAATGAAAAGATTTAAAAAAAAACAACAACTAAAATAGAACCTTAATAGATAAGGGCCCTAAAAGATTAATAAGGGTAGTTAGAGCCAAAATAAGATCTTGTGGGCAAGGGAGACCTTCTGGAGGAAGCCACAAAAGTCTAGATTGGGTCCAGCATCACAGCTGTTCAGATACAGAAATAAGAGGAAGAGGAGGGTTTCTTTTTGGATGAAAAGGAGAAGAGAGCCAAAATTAGTCTACTGAAAAGAAAATGCTAAATGTACCTAGGTTTTTAAAATTCCTTTAGATCTTTTCCTGGATTATGAATCACATTGTTTAAATTTAGTAACTAGAGATTCTTTACTGATCACTGGCATTTTGATGGAGTTTTAGAGAAAAGCCATAGTAACCACCTGGGGAAAATTATCTACTCAGTCTCTATGGACTTGTTCTGCAAGTAGAAGCTTCCCAAATTGTTCTGTGTGGTGCTGGGGAACATTATCAGCTTCCAAAAAGCCTACCAGGTGAGGGTAACATTGTAATGGATTGGCTGAAGGTAGTCAGAAAATTTTGCTAGGATCATGAAAACAGAATGAAAATCTGCAAGGGCTTCATTAACAAGAAATACCATGGAAGTATGAAACAGAGGAACTCACCTTTTTTCTTGATCTTGCAAATGAGGAACTACGGAGCTACAATTTTATATGGCTTCCACTGAGTTTCAAATGCCTGGTGTTAGAAAGCTCTAAGATTTTTTTCCTTCTTGAAGCCACAAAAGAAAAAATAGAAGAAAGACAGAAAATCTGCATAGCCAAAAATTGAAAAGGCCCAGTTATATCTTGATATTTTTAATGATTCATTCTATTCATATCACATTCAAATTGTACCATTCCTAATATGTATTTTTATAAAAAGTCTATATCTAAGTTTAAAACAATGGAAAATTGATTTATGTGATTTTTTTCTTTCATATAATGTCTATAATGTATAGTTCAGAAGATATAAAAGCAGACTATGCTCCCACCATTGCAGAAAGGGTTCATGAGAAAAAAGAACACATAAGAGAACTCATCAAGTGACTGCAGAATAACAGGAAAGCAGAGAAGACATGAGATTCATTACCAAATGAAAAGTAACTAAGAATATTCTGTACAAAGGTCTCTTTTAGACAGCAAAGTTGTACAAAACATTGGCTCTACCATCAAGAATTTTATAATCTAGTGGGTAGAATTACTAATCCCAGCTGGTTATCGTTGACTGTGTTTACTTTTATACAGATAGTTTAATTTAATTGTTTTAGATTTAATTTAATTGTTTTGGCTACCAGACATTTATTTTTCACCATAGGCTCTTCTCTGCATGCCTCATAGCTTTGCCCTCTTTGTGACAACATAATAATTCATACGAGCAAACTAAGAAAAGAGCTCAGTAAACTAAGACAAGAGTTATCTTGTTGCCACTGTCTATTCTTGGCAGGGTATACTGGGAAAACATGTCGATGACAGTCAAATTATAATATTCTTTACAGGTAAGACTACTAGCTATGTACAAAGAGAGCTGTGTAAATTGCCAATGTCCTACCTCCTACCCCTAGGCCTTCAGCATAGTCTTCCAGAAGGCTGTGGAGAAGTCTGCTCCCAGTGAGAGCCTCAAGGAGCGAGTAGCCAATCTAATAGACAGCATCACCTTCTCTGTGTATCAGTATACCACCCGTGGGCTCTTCGAGTGTGATAAGCTGACCTACCTTGCCCAGCTCACCTTTCAGGTAAAAGTGGATTTAAGAAGTTTCCAGAAAACAAGTCATTTTCTAGTGCCCAATCAGCAAATGTTAAAAAGAAAAAAAGATCAACTTTCTTCTTTTAGCATTATTTCCCATAGCATGTGAAGACCATTGAGTTTGGAGCAGAGGCTTCAAACAAGAAGGTCATATTGAATGTACACATGCTGCCCCATCATTGTCTCACTTATGGCAGCCATGCTTAATTAATCATTGTACTTTTTCTTGCTGATCTTGGGTGATCTAAGATCCTCCTCAATAGAGTACCCCCAGTAGCCGCTACCAGCCAATCTAAACTGGCACTGACAATGAAACTCTTTGGCCCTACCAATAACTAGATACAATTTGAGATGCAGTAAGACCCTTGTTAGAGTATCCCTCCTTATTTATTTACCTCCGGGGTTGTAAGTTTAATGTCCCAACCATTCCCTGGAATAAGAAATTGGAAATGTTTTTCTATAGCCATAGCAGTCTTGGCCTTAAAAAATTCCTTTTGAAGTCCAGTTCTTAAGGGTTTGGGAGCACCCAGGACTTCCAGTGTTAATAAGAAACATGTGTCTTCCATTTCTTCTCAACATCAAAAAAGAAAGAGGAAGAAAGAAAGAAAGAAAGAAAGAAAGAAAGAAAGAAAGAAAGAAAGAAAAGAAAGAAAGAAAGAAAGAAAGAAAGATGAAAATTTATTCCTTGCTTTTATCTCTCTAATCATTTAGCATTTGGAATATTTTTCTCTACATGTTAGGAGCACAGACCAGATTATCTTGAATGCCTCTTCCAATTCTAAAAGTAAGATATTCTATGATCACTTCTACGCTGACTCTGCATGTTCCAACGACTGAATTCATGGAGGAGTCTTAGTGTGACTTATCCTTCTCATCCTCTGTAGTCCCCACTCCAGCACAGATGACAGCTTGGCCATCACAAAAAGAATTCAAGCCCCAATGTACACTAATTTCCTTACTACCACACATTTCCCTCAGACCCCAAGGAGCTTCCTCCCCTAGCTTAATAAATATTTCAACCCTATTTTACCCCATCTGCTATTTCAAGCCTGTTATATCCTTAGAAACATTTTTCTGAAATTGACCAAATTATTTTTTTTTAGTGAACATTTTCATCTGTAACTTCTCAGCAGAGAACACCATTTGTAGGTGGGAGACAATTTCCCAAGTTCTCCTCAGCATGAATTGTTAGCTTAAACAAGCCAAATGCTTTACCTGCCCCTGCTCACACCTCACTAATTCCCTCAAAGCCCCTGTACTTTCCCTAGAAAGCCTCCCCTTCCTGTCTAAATATTCCTCTCTCTTAGTTTCTCCAAGACCCAGCTCAAAACCACTTATAGAAAGTTTAGTCAGATTAATACCCCGCCCCTACTTATTAGCCACTCCTCTATTCTGGAAACCCGTTAGTATTATTGATTCATATATGCAATTCTACTTTGCATATATTCACATGTTACTTTGACACTCTCCTCAAATCATGTCATTTGTATGTGTCATCTTCTCAATCAGATTGTAGGAATATATTCCATAGCATTTATGATTGATACATAAATGCTTGCTTGCCAAGATTTATAGCCATTCACTATATACATTTATGCCATGCTGATATTTAGGGTGAAAAGAGATGTGCACAGTGATTTGCATGGGTATGCACTTTCTTCCTCTCCACCATCTTTCAGCAATCAAAACTGATGGGCAAGCTCTAGCATTAGAATTAGCAATGATTATACTGAATGATGACTCTGAAGATCTCCAGAACCCTGTAACTACAACTAGCTAAAGAAACACAGTGTCATTCTGCCACATTGCAGATTATCCTCATGAACCAGGAAGTCAATGCAGCAGAACTGGATTTCTTGCTTCGATCTCCAGTACAAGCAGGCGTCACCAGTCCAGTGGAGTTCCTCTCCCATCAGGCCTGGGGTGGCATCAAGGTCAGTACCAGCCACTAGAAAACAGTTAAGTACTCATCTCCTAACATTTGTTGTCCCCAGGAAGTCAGGAGCGCTCTCTTTTGGGGGTCACTGTGGAACTGTTTTAACATAGGTGCATCCGTTTACCTGTGTGCCCACAGCAGAGCTTACCCTTCCCAGCCTGCTGGGAAGGCTTTGCAGAGAATAAGCAGGTGCCCACTGATGTGAGGGCTCTGCCTTCAGGATGTGAGGAAACAGTAAGATCCTGTGAGCTTCTCTGACTCAGCTGAGCTGCCTATCATCTGCCAGTGCTTAGGACTGAAATATAGACTCCTGTGAGGCCACGGAGCAGGTGTGTAGAGATGCTATTATACAATTTCATGAAATGGACAGAAACCAGGCTCTGTTTAGGCATTTTCACATGAATCCTAATTCAGCCTCAAAGCAGGAGATACATTCCAGCCTGAGATAATTAGTGGTTAATAAGAGCTCACATTTATTGGGCACCTTAGAAATGCATTAGCTTATTTTATTCTCATGTTCACCTGGACAATAGGTATTATTTTTTCCCATTTAACATATGAAGAAAGTGAGGTCCCACATCTCATAAGTAGCAAATCCAGGACTCAAATTCCAGTCTGTCTGCTGGCAAAGCCCATTTTCTTTCCATGTTATTCAGCTTAGTTTGGTTGGGATTCTATGAGCATTGAAAAGATCACAAACTATAAGCTCCTTTCAACAGTGACAGTGCCTGCCTTCACAGGGCCTGACATGATGCCAGGCAGTGAAGGCTAACTGAGTGAACACCAGTTCCAGAGAGTCCAGGCCAATTATCCATGTGGGCAGCTGTCCAGTCCCCACTTGGATGAGCATCCACAGCAGAAGCTGGTGCCCTGTGAGGACTAGCACCTGTGCAAAATGAATCCTATTTATGACCTTCCATGTTTGTTGCATTTTATACATTTCATAGCACAAAGAAGTGTGAGTCTGAAGTAATATGATTGACTCTCTTTATATATTTTACTAAAAATTTGCAATAATGTGGATTCACATGCAATGATAAGAAATAATAGAGATATCCCATGTACTCCATTTCCCCAATGGTAACATCTGGCATTCCTATAGTATGATATCACATCCAAGAAGTCAACACTGATTCACTAACCTCGTTCTGATTTCAGCAGGTTTTTATGCACTCGTGTGTGTGTGTGTGTGTGTGTGTGTGTGTGTGTGTGTGTGGTTATATCACATGTAAAGATTCATGTAATCACTGCCACAGTCAAGATACAGATATTCCATCACTACAGGGATGAATCCCTTTTACAATCACAACATCCTCCCCCCGCCCCAATTCCTAACGCCTGGCACCACTAATTGTTCTCCATTTCCATAATTTTGTCATCTCAAGAATGTTATATAAATGGAATCATGTAGTACATAACCTTTTTGGATGAGCTTGTTTACTCAGCATAATTCTCTTGAGATCTATCCAAGTGATCTACTTTACAATAAAAGCCCCACACTTACCATTTATATGCATGCTGTCCCCTTCAAAGGAATCATCTTAGGAAATTCAAGGCTAATTTCACTCATGCTGCTATAACCCAAAATATTTCTCTGACTTCTTTTTCAGAGTCTGTAGCTATTCTTTTAATTGTTTTTAGAGCTGTATCTAAATTAAAGGTCGTCAAACTTTAGACTTTGAGGGCCAGACTCTGTCACAACTACTCAACTCCTCCCAAGTTACATGTAATATATAAGTGGAAATGGCTGAATTTCAATAAAACTGTATTTACAAACACAGATGGTAGACCAGAGTGGCCCTGCAAGCTGCAGGTTACTGATCCCTGATGTAAATAATACAGGTGTGTTTTGACTTTTATTTATTAATCTCATTTGTCATTCTGGACCCAACTTAACAAATGAGAAGGGGATAACATATTGGGAAAGAAACAAAGGGGAACTTCATTCAGAACAGCAATCAAATCACAAAGTTACAAAATGCCTAAGAATAATTATGATAAATGCAGAATATGTGTGGAAAACCATTAACTTTTCTAGTCTGCATAAGATATAAATGAATAGACACTCTAGAACTGTCCAAAAGAAATATAATGTATGTCACATATATAATTTAAAATTTTATTGTAACCACATTAAAAAATGTAAAAGGAAATTAATGAAATTAATTTTAATAGTATATTTTAACCCAATAAGCCATTTTAATATGTAATTGTTATAAAAATATTAATGAGCTATTTTATGTTTTTGTACTAAGTCTAAATTCTGGTGCATATTTTTTACACTTATAGCACATCTCAATTCAGTTGCTAAATCATAATCAGAAATATTGATTTGATTTATATTTCATAAAATTTTAGAATTAAAACAGTTGATTCATACACTGAAGTTGTTCCAAACATACTTAAAAGTTTTTCCATTACTAAAACAACTTCCAGTTTCTTAACTAAAATTTCAGAATAATTAAAATTAAATACAAATAAAAATTTAGTTATTCAGTCACACTAGTCACATTTAATTTGCTTAATACTCATATATGGCCAGTGGCTATCTTATTGGAAAGTTCAGCCCCAAAGTTTGAGAGTAATGACTCATAATCTGATGCCCTTGTGGAAAATAAATTTTGGAAAGCAATTCTGAATGAGCAATAGAGATGGATAGTTAACATAGTCTCTGGAGTCATACATTCCTAAGTTCAAGTTCAACTTTGAGTGTGTATAGTCTCTGCCATGTTTCTTATTTTTCTGAGACTTTGTTTCCTTATTGGCAAAATGATCATCAGAATACCTACCTCAATGTCAGACATATATATATTCGGTAAATAGAAGCCAATTATAGTTATGGTTATGGCTATTATATTTGTTTCCTTGAGCTGCCATAATAAAGTACCACAAGCTGAGTGGCTTAAAACAACAGAAATGTATTATCTCACAGGTCTGGAGGCTGGAAGTCTGAAATCAGGGTTTTGGCAGGTCATGAACCCTCCAAAAGGCCTCCAGGGGAGGATACTTGCTTGCCCCTCCCAGCTTCTGGTATCCTCAAGCATTCTTTTGTTTGTTGCAGCACCACTTCAATCTCTGCCTTCATTGCCACAGTCTTTACATGGCCATCTAACCATGTAAAGTGTGTCTTTGTGTCTCTTCTCTTCTTATAAGAACATTAGTCATATTAGATTATGGCCCATCCTACTGCACTCATCCTAACATGATTATACTGCAAAGACCCTATTTTAAAATAAAATCACATTCACAAATTAAGGAAGTTAGTTTTTTCAATATATCTTTTTGGGGAACATCCCGAATTCACCCCATCACAATTACGGTTATTAATTACCTATCTCTAAGGTGTATACCTGCTGTGGTTAGTGTGACTTGTGCCTGAATTTGTCCACAGAAAGAAAAACTTTGAGAGACTGTGAGTTGCCCAATTGGGCCAAATCCAGTTGCCTTTCTTCCTATTACCCCACAAAGCTCTCTGCAGCAGGAGTCATAAAGAGTAAATGATTCAAAAGCATTCTTTACAACTCAAAAGCTACTGTGCCATTTAGTTCCATTCCTTTTTTCACAAAATGGGTTGTTTAGTTTGCTTTCTTCACTTTGCTTTTTTGTTTTGTTTTGTGGGCTAAGCTCATCTGGCTGTTCAAAAGCTTTTGCAAATGAGTGAAGCTCTATCTTTCTCTCTGAGTTTTATGTGGAGCAGCCAAGACCAGCCCATCAAACTCAAGCATAGTACAAGATGTGAGTAGGTGAAATACAGTGCAATGTGTAATACACATCATTTAAGACTTTGATGAATGCTCTTTTTAAGTGTTCAGTTGGATTTTAGCCTAAAGAAACAAAATAAGTATAACTTAATAGAACATGATAAAACAAAATTTCTTAAACATTCTATCAGATGAAGAAGATGAATTGCCTTGTTTCCCCAGCAGAACAAGTAGGTAATAAATGAAATCCTTGTGATAAAAATACTGCTTTTATTAGTATTCTTTGTAAGAATTTTTTAAGTCTCAACAAATGCTGTACTTTAAGGTACTGGGAATATTCTGCTCTTCATTAGAAAATTTCATCTGTGATGCATGCCTTTGTTAGACTTTGAAAAAGACCCTCACTGCCACTCGATGCCAGTTTAGCACAGTTGTATTTTGCTACACAGTCCAATGTAATTAGGTTAATTAGTCCTTTCCATTTAGCTTATTAGAAGGCTAGAAATGCCTTTCCCTCATTTGGAAGATTAAATGTTGCAATTGTGTACAATCCAGAGCTTCAAGAAAGTATGTTTCAGACCTAGTCATGACTGCTAGGGGCACTGATAGCAGTGTAATTTGCTCACTTTTGTGGGGACACCAGAGGGGGTAATGGGACTTCAGAAGGGTTAATGATGATGCAAGCTGGGAAAAGGGGTTGAAGTGGCTGCCTGAAAGAAGATGAAAGTGAATTCCTCAGCTCGGAGAGAAATAATTACAGCAGCTGCAGCTTTTCTCAGCCTGTCAAGAGCCCTCCTGCTGCCCACCCAGATGTCAAACTTTATTAATTGAGCACTTCCTAAGTGCCAGGCAGCCTGCTAGGCCTAAGGCATACAAAGATGACTAAGAAAATTCTTGCCCACAGGGAACACACAATCTTGTGGGAGTAACAAACAAGTAAACCAGCAATTGTAACGCAGTAACTATAGGAGCCCCAAGAAAGCACAGGGAAGGGCTTTAGAGTCTTCAAAGCATTTGTATCTCCATTAAAACATGAGCTATGCAGACGGCAATTACTTGGCCTCATTTTCCAAAGGAGAAAATCAAAGCCCACAAAGGTTTAAAAATGGGTCCAAGTCATAAGAGGCGGGACTAGGACCAGAACTCTCATTTTCTGGCACCTCCATCATCCTACACATGACACCATGCCACTTCTCAGCATTAAAGGTGTGCTCCCTGCTCTAAGTTGTCAGGGTGATGTAGGGAGGCCACAGAGCTCATGTGAAAGGGCTCATGAAGACAGGACAGGCGTTTGTCCACACAGGAGCAGAGCCCTGGCAAACCCAAGCCAAGTATATATGCCCTTCTCCAGCTTTACATTTCCTTTGTCTCTTCTACTGCGGTCACATTCCTTTGTACTATGTCCTACTCTCTTCCCCCTCTAGACTTTGTCTCTTGTAGACCCTTCCCCGTAAAATGCCCTTCCTTTCTCTCTACTTCTATCTCTGCCTAACAGGGTCCTATATACCTCTAAGGCCTCCACCATCTTCTCTTTCTCTTGAACTTAGGACTGTAAGTTCCTTGAAGGCATGTCTTTTTTTGTTCACTTTTGTATTCCCAAGTGCCTGGCATGTAGTAGACATTCAATAAATGTCAAGTAAATGAATGAATTCAAATAACAAGAATGTGTGGGTTCCTTAAAATACATGGCATTATGATAGGTATTTTGGGCACCGTCTAGCTTTTAGTCTCATTGGAAAGACCAAACATACAAACAAAAGCTGCAGATAACTCAGTGTCTAAGTGAGTGATGTTTATGTGGCTGCTCCGAGGCAACAGGATGGACCCTTCATGCCCAAATGTGGTTCCAGTGACAAGACAGATGATGCACACACATACCTAAGAGGGTATGGAAAATTTTACTACTTGTATAATCAGAATTTCTGGGGAGTGCAAGGGAGCTTCCCAGCAGCCTAAAAATAGCTTGAGAGAACCAGGAAAGGAGACTACCCTGGGGTTTTTGATGGAAATTAGGGGGTGCAGATGGGTGAGAGGTCTTGTGCATGGGCAGGGGCTTGCTTGCATGGTACAACTCCCCTCCAGCACCAAAGAGGGAGTACTTAGCCTTACTTATCAGCTTGCTGAGCAGAAGAGGAGGGAGAGAGAAGGCTTAAAAGCTGTCAACAGTCAAACGTCTAAAAATAGAATCAGTCTCTCTATATAATCTATCAACTCTGTGGTCCACAAAAGAAGAGTAGGAGGGCTGTGTGTTCTAGATTAGAGACAATATATGTAAGGGAATTTGCTGATTTTGAAGTGGACTTTAACAATTTGTAGGACCTAAACAACTAATAATTTATCAAGAAAGGAGTAGAATTTGGTGGAGAAAAGAACAAGACCTCCGATGTGGTAAAAGTAGTGTGAACAAGGAATAGAGTTGGGACTGAGTCTGGTACACTGCCAAGGTTGGAAGCAGACATCCTTGGACAGAGCATGAGGGCAGTAGGCTCCCTGATTAACTGGATGGATTGGAGGGAAGCACTACGTGAAGAGAACGGATTAACAAATTATGCATTTGGACTTAATCCTTACGGAAGCAGGCAATTCATGGAAATTTTTAAGTTGACATTACAAAGTCAATGATTCTGGAGATATTATGAAAGGAATTGACAGGAGTTGCTGACAAAGTGAATAAGAGAATGAAAGGGAAGAGTCAGAGACTTAAAATGTCCAGGCTCCATGAGCAGAAAAATCATGGCATCCCTTCTTGTTCCTTTTTCCATGTAATATCCTGTAGGTAGATGCTGTTCAGTCTCTGCTGCTGATATATCCCAAACATTTTATTTACTAAAACTTAAATATTATTGGAGCAGTTTGCCAAAGGTGAGCTAATCAAAATCCTTCCTCTTCCTTGATTTTACCTGCAGAAAGAGTCAATGTTCTAGAAAAGAGTATAAGTGAGGTAGAATAATGTATACAATGCCAATTATAGCTCTAAGAAACAGCATTTCAGAGCAAGATTCTCTGAAATTTTCTAGGCACTTTCATCAATGGAAGAATTCTGTAACCTGGATCGAGACATTGAGGGATCTGCCAAGAGCTGGAAAAAGTTTGTGGAATCAGAATGTCCTGAGAAGGAGAAGTTCCCACAGGAGTGGAAGAATAAGACAGCCCTGCAGCGCCTCTGCATGATGAGAGCTATGCGTCCTGACCGGATGACCTATGCCATGAGGTACGGAATAGGAATAGTGGGGAGGCTCAAAACAGGCAAGGGGCAATCTCAGCATGGCCTAACTATCAGGGCTGACCACAAAAGCTATGTGTTTATAATAATAGGAGGCTTCATATCCACATCTAAAATCCCATGAGGCCTGTTGCTCTGTGTTTGCTGTGTATTTTCTTAATATCAAGGTGGACAGTTAAGAAAGAGGTACTCATCAATATCAGCACTGAGAAGGATGCTGGTCATGACACTGTGGCAGGAGATGGTGGGATCCAGAGAACAGATAGAAGAGTCATCCTTAGCTCATCTGTTTCATCACAGCAATAGAGAGAAATGAATATGGTTATTGTGAAGGTGGTAGGAGGATGGCAGAAAATTAAGAAGGATTTATCTGATGACTTCTATTTTTTCTGAGAAGTAATAAGTAAGATCATCAATTGAGTTTGTGTGAAACAGTAGGTGGCAGGGTTGGAGATTTGCAGAGAATGCTGAGGGTCTGAAATATAATCTTGGAAAACTGAGAGAAGGCTGATCAAGGAAACTCAAAGAATTTCAAGTAGCTTTGAGGGCTCACCTAGTTAAGATCCTGCATTTATAGTGACACCAGTCTTCACCATTAGATGATTTTGCATTCAGCAGCTGAGGTGCAGAGTTAAGTTAATCCAGAGCACAGGTCATTTCAAATTGGTTTGTTTTAATAAGAGTAAGGTAAGGGAGGTAGGGATTGGCAAGAGAATGATTAGAAATCATAGATCATGCAATCTATAGATTCAGACGGTAGATTAATAGTTGCCTAGGGCTGGAGGGTGGGAATAGCAATTATCTAAATATGCATGAGGCAGTATGAAAATATTCTGAAACTGGTTTATGGTGTACAACTCAGGAAAGTTCTTAAAAATTATTGAATAGTATACTTAAAATAGGTGAATTTTATGACATATCAATTATACCTCAAAAAAGTTATTTGTTTGTTTTTGTTTGTTTGTTTGTTTGTTTTTTAAGAATTTTTAGGACATGGACTCTACACTAGATAGGAAAGAAGTGGAGAGAATTAGGGGAGATGATTTTTTTTAAAAAAAGGAGGCCAAGATACTGAAAATTCTGCATTTGTACTGGCACCAATACAGGCAAAGAATAAGTAAAGTAAGGGTAAATTTTTAAAAGAATTGTAAAGATAGAAAGTTTGGGTCAGAGAATGGAATGTTTCCATTTATGGTTTCAAACATAGAAAAAGTTCCCAAGTAGTGACAAAGATGAATGTGTGGCCATGGAATTGGCTGACGTGGGAAAGAAATGAAGATTGTTAAGAATCTAGAGGATTGTCCACATGGATGTTGATGTCATTCAGGCTGGTGGAGAGAAAGTCTATGGGCCAAGAGTTCACATGTTCAGTAAATCAGCAGAGTCTCCAAAGGAGCAATAGATGACACTGATATACAGGGATAATGGTAACACAGCCAGGGGAAATAAGCCTCAATGGAGCTACATGAGTGGAGAGTTCATAGTTCATAAATAATAGCCATCAGTGAGCAGGACCATGATCCTACCTCCCAATCTTGAGATAGACCAGATGTAGGAGAATGAGCCCTTTTGAAAGGCCACAGGGAAAATATTTTCATTGGGGAAGAGTTAAGGCCAGAAGCTGGGCCAGATGGTCAGATGTAAGAGGGTACAGCTTCAAGGTTTTCTTTAGTATAAAAATGGGACACTTTGGAAAGGAAGTGGAGAAAGATAAAGGAAACACAGAAAATGAAAGAACATGAGAGAATAGAGGACTGAAGGGCCTTAAATCATGGATGGAGGATCACAGGGATATGAAGTTTGGAGGATTTAGCTGCCTGAGGGCTTTTGGAAGGAATTAGTCATGGCAGTCTTCTGTTGGATAGTGGTAATGTGACAGGACACACAGGCTTCACAGAGGAGTCAGTGGTGGCCTGGATACATGGGGATTTAGAAAGAGCCCTGATCTGGGTGAGCAGGCAACACAGATTGTAAATGTGGACTTATTAAGTAGAGCTTGGAGTTGACCCTACCTCTGTTAACTATACATCTTCCATTTCTATAGACCTCTGTTCCTCAAGTGTTATTATATTTTTGACTGATAAACACTTATGTACTTTTTTTTTTTTCTGGCAGAGATTTTGTTGAGGAGACATTAGGAAGCAAAATGTGGTAGGAAGAACGTCAGACTTTGCAACCTCTTTTGAAGAATCAGGACCAGCCACTCCCATGTTTTTTATCCTGTCTCCAGGGGTGAACCCGCTGAAAGATGTGGAAAATCAAGGTGAAAAAGTCTCGTCGTGGGGCCAAGGCTGCAGCAGCCCCATGCACTTTTACTCTTTGCATTTATCAGTTTCTCTATTCCAGATTCAAGGCTCATTATGTAATACTTGATATTTGCTAATCACACAGAAATCAGGGTCATTGCTAGACCAACACCAGGGGATCGCTGCTAGAGAAAGGACTGCTCTGGGCTCTAGGAGGTAGAATCCACAGTGGCAGGTTCATGAGGAGACCTTGATTACCCTTAGTGTAGCTGGAGCAATCATTCTTAAATACAAGTACAGTCCTTTCGCAAGCTTCCATTGCCCTCAGAATGAAGTTCAATCTTCTTAACAGTGCTTACAGGGAACTTCATCCTCCAGCTCCTTCATATTTCTCCAGTCTACTTTCTATGATTAGTTTCAAATAACTGGGGTTACAAATTACCATAAATTTAGGAGCTTAAAATAACAGTAATTTATTGTTTTACAGTTCTAGAGGTTGAAATAATAAATGGGGCTCCTTATTTTCCTTATAAGGACCCCTACAATTATATTGGGGCTATTCAGATAATTTAGGATTATGTTCCCATCTCATGGTTTTTAATCATATCTACAGAGTCCCTTTTGCCATGTAAAATAACATATACACAGGTTCTGGAGATTAGGATATAGATACCTTTGGGGGCTCATTTTTTGCCTACATTTTCCTGCCTCTCCCTATTTCACTCTACACAGCAGCCATCCCATTCTCCCAAACAATCCGCTTCCCCTCCAGTATCACCTTCACCAGGCTATTCTCTACTAATCCTTCACATATCGATTTCAATATCATCACCTCCAGGAAGCCCTACTTAATTTCCAAGGTGTTCATTGCGCCTCCCATGTGCTCCTAGAACACCCTTCTTTCTGTGTATCACATCGTAATTGTCTAGTGATGATTGTGCCTTCCTGTGAGAATGACAGCTCCTTGGGACTGTCACTGGAGTATCCCAGTTCCTAGCACTGTGCTTTTCATGTGATGAGTACTCAGTAAAATATATATTAAATGAAGGAATGAACACATGAATGACTGATCAAAACTATAACATTTTGCAAAGTTTAATAAAAGCCCAGCGAGTTTTACAGAGCCAAGTCTTTATAGTTAAGAATCCCGACCATGTAATACAACTCCCTGGCAGTATGTTACTCATTATGTAATGAAAGGAACATAAAGCATACGTCTGGCATTTGGGGGTAGTTGAGATGATGCTAACTTGGCCCCAAAGAAAGAATAAGATCTGTAAAAGGTAAAGAATGATCTCATTCACTAATTTAATGTATATTTTTGTAAACTAAAATTTAAATATTTTTAATATTTCTTAAAATACTGACAATATAGAATTTGCAATGAAAGGCAACAGTTCCCAGCTCCAGCCCTTCCCACACCCTCCCTTCCCAGACACTGTGCTTTCGCCTGCTTCTGAATTTAGTCCTCTTGATAGTTACTTCTCTATTTTTCACTAATAAACTTTTATCACTCTTTCTGAATTTATCAGTTTTCAATATCTATTTATTGAAAAATAAAAATTTAGTTCCTATTACTGCCAACCAAGACTCTCCTCTTTCCCCCATATTTTAATAGCTTCGCTGAGATATAATTCACATGCCATACAATTCACCCATTTAAAGTGTATAATTGGAAGTTTGTGGCTGGCTTCTTTCACTTAGCATAATGTTTTTAAGGGTCATCCAAGGTATAGCATAAATCAGAACTTCATTCTTTTATGGATGTTATCATAGCTAAGTTATTCTTGAATTTCACCCTTTTGTAAAGTTGGATAGTCCTTCTACCCTGCACCCTTGGAGTTTTTTTTTTATTGACAAATCTAGTTTGCTCATTTTTTTGAATATTTTCATTTTTGGAAGCTTTTATACACCATGTTTATGAGCAGTTTCATACTATTCTTTGCCAATTGACCTCAAACTATTCCATCAAGTAGTTAAAAGCTTTCTGTCATTTCAGACAAGCTAATCCATTTCTTAATCCATATTGCTTTTTTTTTTCCTGAATACAATATCTCAGCCCTGCCCTTGGTTTAATCTTAACACATATTTTGTTGCCAGAGGCAATATTGCTGTTCATCAGTTAGGGATTACTTAGGCACCTGTGCCTCTTTCTCTTTCTCCTTCTCCCTCCTTGACTCTTTGATGGCTTGATTTGTTTTCTAATGTACCCATTTAGAACATGTACTCTGGTGACATCCATGTTTTCCGCATCTTGGATCTAATCAGTTTGCTTGATAGGCTTCTATTCTCAAGTTTGGAATTCATGTGACTGACAAACACTTTCCCCTATTTCCCCTAGCCCCACCTTATTAAGTAAACTTATTCTCTTTATGCTTGGACAGAGTCTGTGCGCCAGACAGTTTACTGTCTAGTTAAACTCTTACTTTTTACTAGTCTAGTTAAACTCTTAAGAAAGCTTGGTATCCTTTCCTATCTTTGAGTATGTGATTTTTCTTTTCTTAACTACTTCTTTTTCTTTATCTCTTTATTTCATTATGGAAGTTCTTAATATTGGGTAGGGTTTTAAAATGCTGAGAGTCAGAGGAAAGATTTGTTTCCTTGTCCTCATTTCAAAACCTACCCCCTCTCAAAATGCATGAAGCCATAGACAAACAAAATTCTATATGGTTTTGGGAGTTCTATAAGCCCCTGAAGCTCATCCATTGACACTTGATTAGGAATTTATGATTTTCTATAACTTTTGTTCCCCTTAGTCTACTCCAGGATTTTCCTTTCTCCATGATTTCAAAGAGGAGGAGGAGGAGGAAATTCCATCCACTTTCCTTGGCCTCTGTTTTAACATGAAACCTACCACCATCCACCCCCCATTGCTTTCTTTCTTTCCTTCTCAGATAGATCCTTTAGCAGTGCATTAATTTTACCCTCTTTCTCTCTTTTCTCATCTCCTTCTTCTTAAATGAGCCACACTTCCTCATTTGCACAATAATTTTTGTATTTGCTTCATCTAAAAGCAATCACCCTTTGTTTTGTTTCTGATCATCAGTAACACCTTCCCACTATCAGAATAAAAATGAAATCTCAGATATGAAAAGGCTTTACAACGTTAAAAGTATAGTAACATTATATGGCATTATAATGATGATGATTCTTCTGCACTTTGAGACAGATCAGTTTGCTTCTTCCTTTACACATTTTTGTCATATCCTTTCAAAGTACAGCTTTATCTTTGGCCTTCACAACAAAGGATCTCCCCTTTCTGCCCTTACTCAGGCATCTACTCTGGTCTTTCTTTCACTTGGCTCTAGCCTGAACTGCCTGTCTCCACCCTCCGTTGTTCAATTACCTGGCTCTGACAAAATAACTTGTTATTTCTATTTTGTGATCATAAAGAAGCTGTATCTACCACTTTTGCCTTCCATTGCTTCCTTTTTCTCTTTCAAATGTTCTGGTCAGAATGATGAACTCACTAAGAATTTTTTAGGCCTTCTACAAGGTATGTTCAAAGAAACAATTTTCAATTTAGTATCATTGCCTTCACAGGAACAATGAAAAAGAGACTCTAAGCAAAGTAATGACAATGTGAAGGCAATGATGAACTCTACGAATCTTAGCTGGCAATAGATTTGATGTCAGTTTTAGAACCAGGGACATAAACAATGTATTCCAGAGAAAATACAAGGACCAAAGGTGCCAGGAT
The DNA here is from genome assembly GCA_003508835.1 of Eonycteris spelaea. Classification (NCBI taxonomy): domain Eukaryota; kingdom Metazoa; phylum Chordata; class Mammalia; order Chiroptera; family Pteropodidae; genus Eonycteris; species Eonycteris spelaea. The sequence continues at coordinate 2,652,670 of PUFA01000083.1, read as the reverse complement.
TATTAGATAGCTTTGGTGACATTTCTGCTTACAAAAGAGCCTACTTCTTTTCTTTATTAGAAAGAGAAGGGAAAAGAGGGGCTTAAAAAGGATTAGTTTGAAAACTACTGACTAATGGGACTACTGGGGGCAAAGTGTAGCACGGCAGAGGACAGCTAGAATCAGTCTGCATTAATCTAGGCTTGAGGCATGATATATAAGGCTAAAGAGAAAGAAATGGACCTTTGAGATGATGAGAAGGTGGAAAATTCAATGTGAGTTGCCCTTCAGCTAAAGAATACTGTACTGCATGTGAGCCTTGTGATGAACCAAAGCAACTTGCGGAGGCCTTCCATTTGCAACTTTGGGGCTCTCAAGATACCTTTCTGGGTCATCAGCAAGCCCCTCTAGCCAGTTATGTTCTCTTGGGGGTTTCACATTCACATTGTTTTGTGTAAGGCATCCATGCCCCCATCTCCACTACCTTCAACCTATCTTTCCCTTTCTGATCTTTCCAACTCTCCATGTGGTGGTTTACCTGGAACTAGCCCCATTGTAAATCTCCTTTAACATCTTCACAGCACGCTTCTTCAACCTGTAGTCTCTTTGAGGACATTGCAACTTCTGCGGCCCTCTCCCTAGTTCCACACACCTATGTGTTGGGAGAAAGGGGAACATTTTCTAGCCTTCTTTTGCCACTTGCAGGGTATTTCTCACTAAAAAAACAAACAAACAAACAAACAAAAACCTTTCTCTTTTAAAGCAGATGCCATCACATTTATTAGGGACTTTAGAACTTGTTTCAAAATTTTCTGCACTTTCTGTTTCATCATCATTTTGGTAAACTTTAATGTTGTTATGTCACTCAGCCAACATCTAGCCTCACACTTCCTCATCTTTAAAGAACTTAACTGTTCCATTTCTGTTATCCACTCTTAAGGCTTCACTGAGAACTTTGTTATCATTGAGAACTGTCCTAATTCTGAAACGTTATTCTCTCATATCTACTCATGACTATCACTTCCTACTCTTCAGATTGTTCACTCTCTTACTCCTGCCTCACCTATTATTCTACTTCAGTGAAATGTCTAGTCCACTGGTTCCTCCATTGTTTCTAATGTTCACCTTTATCTCCCTTATTTTAATATGGAACAGTAATCTTTAATTTGAACCATGATCTCCCAAATCCTCAACTCCATTTCCCCTTTTACTTTTGCATTACCCAACTTTTGTAAAGTCTCAACCCTGGATAAATGTAGGTATTAATTAGAGAAAAATAATACATTTGGTGTTTTAGAACTACCACAAGTTTATAATTCTCAACTTCAATGCTCTTTGGTAATCTTTTCATGCCTCCAGAAGTTGGTTACATTGCGTATTTCCTTCTTTAAAATTACGAATGGACTCTACCCTTATTATACTCCACAGTTTGCTTTACTCACTACTTCCCTGAGAAAGCATATACTATCTGGTAGAAATGCTTTCAATATACTGCCATTTTACTTGCATCTCTGCACATCCCTATTATGTTTCTGAAGCCTTTTCAAACAAATCCTTTTTAAGCCCCTCTTTTCCCTTCTCTTTCTAATAAAGAAAAGAAATAGGCTCTTTTGTAAGTGGAAATGTCACCAAGGCTATCTAATAATCCTGGCACCTTTTGTCCTTGTATTTTCTCTGGAATATGTTGTTTATATCCCTGGTTCTAAAACTGACATGAAATCCATTGCCAGCTAAGATTTGTAGAGTTTAATAAGGGTATTTCTTGGGTTTATCTCAGTTAGATCTATAATAACTATTCTTCACTACAAAAAGTCATCATCTTGCTTTGATTCATCCAGTTGAAAAAGAATCTATACGCTTTTTAGTATTGAAAAGAAATTTTTGATATTGACAGTTTCCTTTAAATTTTCTTGCACATTACATATTTCATGCTCAATTTTAATTCTTCTAAAATAAAATTATTTAAATACATATTTTTTTTCTCTTTTTTAATTTTTCCCCTTTATGTTGTGTAGTTCACCTTCCTAGAAAAATTGCTCAATTATTCCTTCATGGTTTTATACATTTTTATGATCCATTTGTCTAAAGATTATTATTGTTTCTCTAATACAATAACTTTATTGTATTGGTCTAATAGCTGATATCCAGGCAGAATTATCCCACTATATTAAGGTCATTTTTTTTTTTTTTTTTTTTTTTTTTGCGTAAAGTTCTTCTTGGGCTGGAGAACAACTCATGAGCACTGGCCTTGCTGCAGTGATGCACTTGTATCTGTGTTGGTGTGACCAGTCTCTTACCCAATACCAGCAACATCCGACAGATGTTATCAAGATACATCCAACAGAACATTTACACATATGCAATCAAGTCCCTTTATATCTTGCCTGTTGTCTCTCTTCACTCTGATCCATGTAAAATGATGAGATAAAACTTTTTGTGTGTGTTGAGATTTATAAGGGAGGTGTTTAATATGTATAAAGCATGGGAACTTTACCTGAATCCTGCCCCTGTTGGCCATGTATCCCGGTAAAAATCCAGGGAAAATATATTTTCAAAGGACGAAGCAACTTAGACAGGGCCACACCCATATGCTTGCTACTCTTTGAGCCTTTTGCATCAGCATCCTCCAGGATAATTGACCAAAGCCCAACCTTCAAATGGAAGCTGTATAGAAGAGCATCAGCACTTCTCCCCATTCTTGAGGATGAAGTAAAGTGGGTGTGGTGAAGCAATTTGATCTAGACAAGTGCTTCCTTCTATTTGGGAACAGAAAGCTGGAAGATGTAGCCCTCTGTGAAGGAAAAAAGTCAGTATATGAGGCTTGGGGTACGGGTTTAGGTACTCCTGTGTTTGAGGAGTGATAGGAAGGTATGTGGGAGCTTCCTTATGAACATTAAACAACAAAGATAATTAGACACAAGAGATAAGAATGACAACTCCATACTCCTTTTAGGTAAAAAACTCGGGTATACCTTCAACAATCGGAACTTTCACAACGTGTCTTTGGGGCAAGGACAGGAGGTAGTGGCTGAGGCTGCGCTGGACCTAGCTGCCAAGAAAGGTCACTGGGTTATCTTGCAGGTATGCCCCCTAAGTCCTGATCAGGATCGTTCTTGACCCCATACCTGTCTGGACTTCACTTCATAGTCTCTTGGCTTCCCTGTCCTCTCTTCCCCTCTCACCCGCCTTTCCTTCCATGCCTTTGCCCCTTCACTTCCTAATTGTCTCCTTCCAATTCTCCTCCCTCAAATGTTCTTTTCCTCACCTGATTCCTAATAACTCCTCTTATTCCTGCTTTCACCTGCTACTATCACTCTCTCTGGTTTAAATAGCTCTACTTAAAAAAAGAAAACTGGTTTCTACTTTGATGCATGCTCAGGAAGTTGGCATTCAGCTGAAGGCCATGGCAGCTGGATTTTTTTGGCTGCCAATCTCTTCCCAAGCATTTAATTGAACTTTCTTGCTGTATTTTTCTATTATGTTGCATGTTTTATGTTCTTTGTTACTTGCATGAGTAGAACATCACATGTGTAACTAGAACTTAGCCTTTTCATTGAGAGTTCACATTGGCAGTTAGAAAACTGGAACACTTACTCCTGATAATTTAGCTGAACACTTAGAAGAAATAAAGGCCACCTTTCTTCTATCATGGCCTGTCCTCTTATTCCTCTTTTATACAACTTACATGATGCTGGGGCTACAGCTGAGCAAGTGCCTTACGCCTCTTTTCTCCTATAGCCCCCTACAACTATCTACATAGCATATCCACGACAATATTGAGATGATTTAATATATAGGTGTTTCTTATTTACCTTTCAGCCATAGTACATTACTGTGAACATAGTAGATACTCAACAAAAGGACTCAATGAAGAAATCAATGAAAGAAAAAATAAATTCAAAAGCCAGTCACTCTCATCCTGTCCTGGCTCTTTGATTACTAAGAACTATTCACTATACCTCATCTTGCTGCTAGGTCTTCATCCTTAATTATCCAATTATTTATTTTGAGTCTAGCAACTGAGGGATCTGCCATTCCCTGGGACTCTTCCAAAAACAGTGGAAATCTCAGGAGAAAAGATGATGACAGTTGGGGTTCTTGCTTCTTCTCACGTGGATCCGTATGGTACTGGGAAAGTGTGATCTCCACAGCTGTCTCAGGCTCACTTGCCAAAGAGACCCCTTTCTGGGCACTAGTGTCTTTAGGAATCCAGCACCTCAGTCAACAAATAAAGAGTGTTTCCTCCCCCAGAATCTACCAGCTGCCCAGGACCCTACATCTTATGCTGATGTGGTTTCTGAGAGCAAAGATTAAACTTATAAGTTGGAATTGCTAAAGAAGTAGCAGAGTTTCTCACTTGTGGGTTACGGGCACTTTCTGGCTAACAGAACCCTGGCTCTCTGGGCAGCCCACAATAGATTGGTTATAAATGAATTCTTTAATTTAACATATTTTCATTTCAACAACCACTACTAACTCTTACATAGATAGCATTTTTGAGGATACAAAGCCCTTTCAAATATATTACTTTTGGTTATGAGCAGCAACTCTGTGAAATAAGTATGGCAAATATTATTGTTATTTCTTTTTATAGAAGAGAAAGCAGCACTCAGAGACCAAACTGCTGTGGCCCAAGCACTGTGCTCAGTGTCAATCTGTGTATTTAAGGCTCTGCAAGCAGGCTTCCTCCAATATTTATCGAGGAGCTTTTATCTATCCATTATAATGAAACATATTGCAATGAGGCAAAGTGACTATCCCTATTAAAGTGAAAGCTGCATTCTGCAAAGTAGTAAGAAATAAATGAAGGTTTAGCTTAGCTGACAGTCAGACAAATAGGAATCACAATAGGGAGAGTAGAAGGGCTCAAAGACATAACAGAGGAGTTTGGGCCTAGAGTAAAGGAGCATCTGTGAGCAGCAGTGACTCAGTGTGTAGGAAGATAAGTTTGGCAACAATTAGCAGAATGGTTTGGAAAGAGGAGAAAGGAGTCAGGAAAACTAGCTAAAAGGAGTCTAAATCAGTGCTTTTCAAATTTTATCATGCATCCAAATCACTGGAGGATTTTATTAAAATGCACTGATTCAGTAAGTCTGGGTGTGGCCTAAGAGTCTACATTTCTAACTAGCTTTCAGATAATGCCAACATTGCTGGTCCATGGACCCTACTTTTGAGCATCAAGAGGTCAATAATCCATGGGTCAGATAGTAGAGATCTGGACTTGGAATGTAACCACATGTGAAGCTCTTAAAGTGTGCTTCCCCCCACCCCTACACCCTCCTGCAAACCAGCAATATCAACATCACCCAGGAACTTGTTGGAAATGCAAATTCTTAGGCCCCACTCTAGATCTACTGAATCAGAAACTCTGGGGTAGAGCCCAAGAATCTTTGTTTTAACAAACCCTACAGGGGATTCTGATGCACAGTCCAAGTTTAAGAACACTATGCTACACAGACTTAGGATATCAAGGAAAAGGGTTCATTTGCAGGATACTAGGAGGTCCCCTTTACTGGGAATCCTAAGATGCATACTGCAATGTGATGTTTTTTAAGTTAAGGCCCTCCTCTAGTCACCTTCCTGATAACTGTTTACTGCTAACAGAACTAAGCAGATGCCTATATTGGGGGGTGGGGGGAATTCCTTCCTTCCCACCAGAACATCCACCTAGTAGCCAAGTGGCTCAGCACCCTGGAGAAAAAGCTGGAGGAGCACAGCAAAAACAGCCACCCAGAGTTCAGAGTCTTCATCAGTGCAGAGCCTGCACCCTCTCCCGAGGGCCACATCATCCCCCAGGGCATTCTCGAGGACTCCATCAAGATCACCAGTGAACCTCCCGCAGGCATGCATGCCAACCTGCACAAGGCCCTGGACAGCTTCACTCAGGTACAGCCCTGGGAGGGAGGGAGGAAAGAAGAACATTTCAACTCACAAAGAGCTGATTCACCTGGGTGGGAGAAGAGCATGCACCTGGGGGTAAAGTGTTTGGGGAGTCGACTGGACTATGGAGAAATGCCTGATGTGAATAAAATGTGTTCCCGTTGAAATTGACCTCCACCCTGGGCCTACTCAGTACAACACAGCTCTCAATTTCCAAATACACTTGGTGGACCCAAGTTTAGGGTCTTTGGCAAGAAATGTGGGGGAACTTTCTATAAGTCCACATGTTAACTAAATATTCCAAGATAAGAAAGGATATATTTGCTCTAAATCTAACTAACATGATATACTGGTCACACATTTATCAGCTAAGCATACTATTTTCTAGCAGAGAGTTGACACTCATGTTCAGATAATAATAATAATAGGTGATACCTTCATGCAACTTGAGTATTGAGGCTTAAAATAATCCAAGTGTCAGGCCGTGAGGATCTAGACTTGGAAAGTAACCACGTGTTGAACTCTTAAAATGTGACCAGCAGAATAGCAGCATCAGCGTTAACTTGTTAGAAAAGCAAATTTTCAAGCCCCCATCTAGACCTACTGAATTGTATGTGTTCTAACAAACTCTCCAGGGGATTCTATTGCACAGTCAACTTTGAGAAAATTATGCTACAACGAGACTAAGAATATCCAGGCAAAGTTTCAAATGCAGGCTACTATATTACTGGAATTTCCATTACTGGGAACTCTAAGACTCATGTGGTAGAGTGTTTATTAAAAGTCGAGACCAAGCCCATGGGTCCATATGTAAAGTAGCACTTGCCAAGTCTGTAGCTCAGGCCTCTTTCATATTCTCAGGAAGGCATCCTTTCTTGTTGCTTCTTCCTGAGAAGGTGATATACAAAAGTATGAATACTGGGAGGGGGGGGCCATGGAGACCACCTTAAAGTCCATTCACTACCCTACACCTTGGTGGAGTCCAAGGATATGGTTCTGGGATCTGTTGGGAAGGCTTTTTAATAGTCTCAGAGGATCTCGAGCTTTTTGGGACCCATGCTAAAACTCAGCACAAGTCCCAGGTAGGTCATCAAGGTAACTTGAAACAGACCATCCAAGAGGATAATTATTCTAGCTTGCTCAACATAAACCATCAGTACCAGGGGCCCTTTGAGGACTAGTTTCACTTAAAATAAGATGAAGACCACTTGGCTGTCAGAGTCTCAAATTTCACTGAGTGCCTGAGGTCCCTCTTGAGGCTGGACTCAAGCAGCGCAACTTAGAGAGGAGGCTGCCACAAAGATTTGAGAAGTGAAACTGGTCCAGCCTCTTCCTTTTTCATTCAACTTCCCAACTGAACTCCAAAACCCAAATATAATCTGGAGTAGAGAATGAGGGAACATGTCCAGGAGATTCAGAATGTTTTTTGTCATTTTTATTAAGAAATACCTACCCATTGCAACGTGAAACAAAAGGTGGGCTGTTCTCTTATCCAGAGGCATTTTTTTTTCTTTCTTTTTTATTTTTTCTAAATAGGCCTTGACTAAACTCCTAGGTACTCCATATTGGAGGTCAAACCTTCTACATTTTCTAGATTTCACATTCCACATAGGGCAGATGTACTTGTTTAACTTTGAAACCCACAGCCTTCTTTATAGGCTGATAAAGCATTGAGTTGCACAATAACATGAATACACATAATGAACTTTATACTTCAAAATGGTTAAGATAGGAAATATTATGTTATGGGTATTTAATCACAATTTTTTAAATTAAAAGTTGGAAAAAAAGGGCACTGGGATAGAGTTAACTAGCTCTATTAAAGGTTACAGTGGCAGACCATTTCCAGCTCCTCTGCCTTGAGGGTCTTGGACAGAGCTAAGGAGGAGGCCAGCAGAGGTCTCACATGTTATATCTCCTAATAATTAATACTATGGTATTATATCTCAGCATGATTGTTATCATCTAATGTCATACCTGGCTTCATCTCCTAAGCCTCCCTATGGACCCTTGTTCTTGAGTTTATTTCTCTGCAAGTTCAATGTCCAGTCTTAGTTATCACACAACTGGGAAATACATCCTAAGAGATACTGGCTTTTCCTGGTTATTCTGTCTATACTATAGTTGAGTTTGGGGCCATTTATAGCCATCTTCAGTAACTCATTCTGAGAAAGAAAGATAGATTTATGAGCATATTTATTATTCACAAGAGTTTTCATTGTTCCATTCTGCTTTTACAAGTGCCCTGGAACAGAGGCCTGGTTAATAACCCCTATTATTTACCCTGTTTTTTCAGAGCCCTTTTTTCTTTAACCACTTAAGGGATCAATTAGAGAACTGAGCTCTTGTTATTCCTGCTTCCCTGATAGCTTTGCTGTTTGGTGGTGATTATATTCTTGTGACTCTTGTTTCAGTGTGCCACTGTCAACTAGTTTCAGTATTTTAATAGTGATTTCTTGTCTTTAGGCTTAGAGGCATTTTTCAGCCAGACCCAATTTTTTCAAACATGTCAAAATAACAAAGGAAGTGCCCTGATTGTCTATAGAGACAGATCTCTCCAGAAAGCAGTTAATAAACTTTTGCTTGCACAAAGCAGTTACTTTGTCCTCTGCATCACTTCTGACCTGACACATTCATAACTTTGTGGCAAACATGGTACCCAACAAAGGCACAAGGGTGACCCCTATATAGCCAGAGAATAATTGCAATTTTGTCATGGGTTTTCCATGAAAAAAATCAAACCTACCAGAAGCTTAATCTGTCCTGTCTCCTTTGTTCCTCTTGCCCATGTGAGCAAAATCTAAGGGCCAATTCTTAGAGGAAATACCAGACTGTGTTCAATACAATTTATGTGAGCTTCAAAAGTGCCTCTCTTGGGCTCCAGCTGCAACATCTTGCTCCTTCCTGAAGAGAAAGGGTCTGTCTCAGAGGAAATGTTTAATTCTAAAGAATCCAGGAGTTCTTGTGCTATATCATCCCTTCAAAATGGAGATTTTCCCCTCTGCACTATTATTACCATCCTCCTTAAAATTCACCAAGCACAATTCCATCGCCTCCATCTCTGGATTTTCTCCTGCTTCTCTTTTCTTCCATTTGTCCCTTCTTTCATTCTCTCTTCATGAGCCACACCCTTTCCCCCCACCTTATGCTTTGCAGTCAGGACCCCTCAGTGCTCCTATTTCTATACCCTTGTGTCCCATCACCACTGCTCAGGTTTGGTAAAGTAGTTAGGATGGTGAAGGGCAGGCCACTCCTCTTTTCCTTGTGGCTCTAATTCCCATCTTTCCCTTCCTTGCAGCAGGTCCCTAGCAGATGAGCCAAGAACTCCTCAGTCATATAGGCTGTAATCATACCTACTAAGGTTCCATGATGGGCAAGAAAAGCATGGCAAGAAGGGAAAATACAAAAGATGATGCTGTAGAAGTCTCTACCCACACCTCAGCACAGAATGATATGACTATGACAAATTCGACGTTCCCATGGCCACTACCCCGTTTCCATTAGCCATACTTGAGAACTTAACTAGCATGTCCAGATGTACAAACTTTAACCATAAACCAAGCCCCGTTATAACCTGAATCTAAACTCAAATTCTAAACTAAAATCCAACCCCTCTACAAGGGCCCCTCAAATCCTGGGCCCACATATATCCACAATGAAATCCATAATCCCTACCATATATAGCTCGGACCTTATCTAAGATATAGGGTAACATTATTCAGAGCAACCCCAGCCACCCAAGCCCACACCATGGCCTGCCCTATTAGAATAGCAACTCTGCGATAACATTGGAAGTGACACTTTCCTTTCAGGACACCTTGGAGATGTGTTCCCGGGAAACGGAGTTCAAGAGTATCCTCTTTGCTCTTTGTTACTTTCACGCCGTGGTGGCAGAAAGACGAAAGTTTGGGCCCCAGGGATGGAATCGCTCCTACCCCTTCAACACTGGGGACCTCACCATCTCTGTGAACGTGCTCTATAACTTCCTGGAGGCCAATGCAAAGGTAAAGTTTCCAGCCAGCCAGGGGTTAGGTCAATAGGGTCCACCTCTAAGAAAGAGGATGGGGTATCAGCGTAGGGAAGAAGGGGCATGAGCACTTGAGAAGGTCTAGCTTCATCTCCCTCCCCCCAGTGGAGTGAGTCAGTGTGAGTTTAACCATGCAGCCAACCCCAGGACCAGCATAAGGCCATGATGAGTACCCCAAAAGCTCTAGAAACCAAACCTGTGACTTGCACCTGGTGTGAGTCAGTCCCACGAGTGTTCCAGGGCCTAGACCACCCCTGCACAAGCACAGCCTTGCAGGGGACTGTGGATTGGCAGGAAGAGATGCCACACTCCCTGACACAGGTTCCCAATTTAACTAGCCAAGGACACAGAACTTGTCTTGGGGAACTCAGCTTCTCACAAAGTTATAGACTTGCCAAAGTTGAAGAAGCCAAATTTTCGCTACATCTCATTTCCTTCATTCTCTGTCTGATATCCCTGTTTCAAAGAAAACTTACACTAACAATTCATGCTATTTCATTTAAGGGGGTATTCACAACATCCAGTCTCTTCTGGTTCATATAGACCCAACACAGCATCAACAAGGCCTCCACCCCTTCCTGGTGGGGTAATGGATCAGGGCCCAGAAGCCCTAAGCAATCCCTTTGCCTCCAGCTCCAGGGACCCAGGAAGCCCACCTCCACAACTTCATCCCTTTATTTGCTGCACTCTGACAAGGCTTTCCCCAGGGGCTTCTCTCCCTAACTTCAACACCAGTGAACTTGCCTGCTATATTTCATTTACTTTGAACTTATGAAGGAGACATTAATTAACATGCTAATTAATTACAAAAAATTAGAGAAGTTCCCTTGGCCTCACTTTTTTCCATTTGACATTTGCCTGTTTAAAGGACTTGTTGGTAGAGCTGGGTCTTACTGCCACAGTTAGTGATTGTGACAGAGGGAAGGCATGCATGTGAGAGGGTTGGCCTCTGACCTCTCTTTACCCTTTGATGTAATTTTTCAAGCAGTTAATGAGTTCCCACACATGCCTAACTCTGCTGGACACTGGGGGACGCATGAGAATAAAACATGGCTCCTAATCTCAAAATGAACCCCTTCTGGTGGCTTGTGCTCTGCCCACACATCAGGCCAGCCCTGGTGCCTGTGTGCAGTGAAGGTCTTTCCTTCCTTCCCCTGTCTCTCAGGTTCCCTTTGATGATCTGCGTTACCTCTTTGGAGAGATCATGTATGGAGGCCATATCACTGATGACTGGGACAGGAGACTCTGCAGGACCTATCTTGAGGAATTCATTAAACCAGAAATGCTAGAAGGAGAGCTGTCTCTGGCCCCAGGTTTTCCACTTCCAGGGAACATGGACTACAATAGTTACCATCAGGTACTGCTCTGCTCTGTCCTCATGATGGGGATGATGGTGCCCACATGGGACCTGGGTCTTCCTTCAGTTTTGCCTGCCATGGCTTAGGGATGCTCACACAGAGCCGGGGAGAACGGTTTCAAGAGCCACACTTAAATCATGTGTGGTTCTCAGCCCCGAATTTGTCCTGTTCAATTTGAGAGCTATAGTGTCTCTAGCCTTTGGCAATCTTTTTATTCTTGATGTTTGATTCAATAATTCTACTTTTGCTCTTTTCTACAAATATCATCTGGGTTATTCATTTGACTGTTTTCAGTCAGGATATTGACAAAGTCATTAGGAGCAAAATTTCAGGTAAGAAGTTAGCCAACTATTGCTAAAGTTTATATTAATAATTCTAAATGTCTTAAAAGGGACATGATCTTGTGGCAGAGTACTCACCCTCATATTTGTTGGTCACTATGAACATAGGCACATATACCCACATACACATACCAAGAAAAACATTCAGATAAAGCTTTTTCATACTATTCCTTTAGATTTTTATTTTACTATTACTACAATTATTTTTCAGTTTCTCATCTTTGCCTGTTTAGCCTGCCATGGAAAATATATTAAAAGATAATTTAAAAAAAATCTTTTTCACTGCTTGACTTTTGAACATGCCTAAAAGAACTTTGAACACTAAACTTAAGGAAACTACTGGTCATAAACAACAACAACAAAACAACAACAACAACAACAAAAAACAATAACTACAAGCTTTAAAATATTTTTAATTCAGAAAAAGATATGAAATCCTACCATTTACAATGACATGGATGGGCCTAAGGTTATTATACCTAGTGAAATAAATCAGACAGAGAAAGATAAATACCATATGAGTTTGCTTATATGTGGAATCTAAGAAACCAAAAGAACAAATTAATCAAAAACAGACTCATAAATACAGAGGACAATCTGGGGATGGCCAGAAGGGAGGAGGTATTGGGGGGCTCGGACAATGGGGTGAAGGGTTAAAGAAGTACAAACTAGTAGTTGATTGATGGTCATGGAGATAGGGAGCATGGCATAGGGAATGCATTTAGTATTAATGTAATGGAGAAAGAGCAATTAGGGTGATCATTTTATAAACTACATAAATGTCTAACCAATGTACTGCATACTTGAAACTAATAATAAAACAAAATTTTAAAAAGCTTGAAAGTTTAAAACAAAACAAACAAACAAAAAATTTATAAGTCGTAAAAGTCATTCAATCCAGAAAAACCAGACCTATGAGAAAAAATTAAAAACACTTAGACCCTACTATGGCCAGGCTACCCTGAACGTGCCAGATCTCGTCTGATCTCGGAAGCTAAACAGGGTCGGGCCTGGTTAGTAGTTGGAGACCGCCTAGGAATATCAGGTGCTGTAGGCATTTAAAAAAACAAACAAACAAATGACAAACAAACAAAAAATCACTAAAACCCTAAAAAAAAAAAAAAAGAGGAATTTTTAAAAACTGCTTGACGAAGATTTCAAGGCTTTACCAGTAAAATTGTACAAGAGCGTCCCCTAGTGTCCATGGAACAATTCAACAAGAGGCTGCAGTAGGTAATGGGCAACAATAATGTAATTTGCACATTTCCAGATGACTGAGGCAGATTTTCCTTTTATTCATCTCTCCCTTTAATCTATGAGTAAATAGATGGTTATAGAGAACCTACCAAGAAGTCCAGGAGTGTGCTGGCTGCTGGAAGGAAAACAAAAATAAACACAGAAATTTGCCTTTAAGGAATGAGCAATATTTTACTTAAACTAGATGTTACTAACACCAAAAAAAAAAAAAAAAAAAAAAAACCATTAAGGGCAAATTAGGAGTAAACATGAGGGATATTTTCACATTGTGATAGAAAGAATTGTAAAGGAGAACTCAGAGAATATTCAGAGAAAAATACTGAGCCTTAAAGGCTGAAGAGGATTTTTTTAGGGACAAGAGACAGTGCCCACTATAACTGACCACAGAGATGTGCTGTTTGGGTGACACACCATTTTAAAGTTTTTAAATTCAAATATTTTTTTGCTGGAGGCAAGAACTCTCCAGTTTTCAGCAGAGCTCACCTAGTCCTACATTCTAATTCACACATTTATTCTGCATGCACGGACCTGTGTTTGCATTTAGGTTTGTCATCCCTAATATAGCTAAACAGAGGGGAGAAAAAAAAGGAAATTAAAGGGAAGAGGTCTAAAGATTTTGAGTAAAAATATCTGGTAGGGTTTAGTATTTCTGAAGGACTCTGAGAAATTCTCTTTGTGTGTGAAGGGACAAGTGTATATCAGGGAGTGGTGGGAGGGAGCAAAATTGGAGGTGGATAAAGTCCTCTAAGCTTCCCAAAAAAGAGAATGATCTCATGATTGTGGAAGTTCTGGAAAACTGGCCTAGCATACAAAAACAGTTGGTGTGGAGGGAAGGCGGGGGAAAGGATGTACACTAACAGGTGGAGAGCATGCTGATGTCAGCTAATGTTGGTGAGCAGCGTTCACCCAGAGGGCAAAGGGACACTGGTACCTGAAGCCTGCTCTGGCCCACTGACTGCCCTTTGGAGTACAAGTCAGAGTGAGATACGGGAGATATCTTGTTTTGTTTCTAAGTGATCTTGCCCTTGACTTTCAGTACATTGACACAGAGCTGCCCCCAGAGTCACCATATCTTTATGGCCTCCACCCCAATGCGGAGATTGGCTTTCTAACTCAGACCTCAGAAAAACTCTTTCGCACAGTGCTGGAGCTACAGCCCCAGGACAGCCAAGCTGGACATGGAGCAGGAGCCATGAGAGAAGAAAAGGTATATGGAGGGGATTGCCTGAGATAACTCTGGGGAGCTCATTGGTCTCATTTCCTGTACACAGCGCAGACCATACTGTGCACACCCTCCCCTCTCACATGCCTGCCAGTCCAGCCTTGAGATGCTTGCCCTTCAACTCCAAGAGCCCTTCCCCCTAGTCATGTCACCATGCTGGCCATCTTGTTCATTACCCCATAAAGTCCCTGCCATTGGATTTGGCAGTTTGCTTTGCTAGTCCACCCAAAGTCTGTTTCAATTCAGTTCATCTGCCAAAGTGAAGAAAGGGCAAGACTGAACAATGGTGGTTTGGGAAGCTTGAAACTGATTTTATGATTCTTTGGTGAACTAAGCAATGATGGGTGGGGAGCTGCTCCTAAACACCTCCCCCCTCATCACACCAGCTAGATGCTCATTTGGATTTATTCACCCTCTTTAAGACAAAAATGCCTTCAATTTGTGTGCATGACATTTAATCAGAGAGTCTCCTAATACACAGGTAAGTGCTACTAAACACAGGACTTACTGAAATCTCGGAAAAGTGGAGAGGGATTATGGTGTCCAAAGACAGACTAGGGTAAGGTATGGGTTTTATGACAACGAGAGGCAATATGAGGGCCCTGTTCCTGGTGTGGGCACTGCAGAGGGCAGAAAAGGAATGGGGCACTAAAATGAAACTTCTCTGTGAAGTTTTTCCCAAGACAGGCCAATCCATCCTCTGAGAAATGTACCTCTTTCACCCCACCTTCACTCCACAGTACTGCCTGGATTCCTTTCATTAGAGATTCCATTGGGTTCACAAGGAAACATACTTAGAATATTAAAGATTAAGAAATATGGGGAGTTATCAAACATTTAGTCTCCAGGAATTGATTTTAGAAAATAAACTGATTCTAAGGATGTTGGACTTTTGTTTTAAGGCATGGACTGGTGTCATTAAAATAGTTCTAAAATTTTAATATGCCTCAGAATGAGCTAGGAAATGTGAAGTTCTGATTCTGAGGTCGGGGATTAGGCCCAGGAATTTTCATCCTAGCAATTTTGATGCAGATGAGCACACTTTGAGAAATCTGCCCTAAATCACACTACTCAGGGTATTCCACCATTTGATGCATAAGACATAATTTGAGAACACAAAGAAGAGAAGAAATGTTACTTTACCCAGATTCCAAACCATACAGAATGAAAAACATTCCTCATTCTAAAAATGAAAAATCCTGGGACTATATAAGTCATAGACTTAGGATTCTTCAAGCAGCATTTGAAAAAGCTTCTAGTTCTTGGAATTTCCTTATCCCTTCTTCCATCATTCAAGAAATGACGTGTGTGTGTTTCAGAAATAGAAAAACTATGATCATTTGCCAAACTAAGAGAACCTATTTAGCACTACAGATACCAGGAAGTGAGAAGTTTTGGCTAATATACAAAAAGTTCATACTTGTGGAAAAAGAAGGAGAGAGAATGTGAGAGCAGGGGAAAGGAGGACACAAAATAAATTCACATAATAATACAAATGGCCAATAAAATACTCTCAATATCACACATAGCTAAATAAAGTTAAGTGAAATATCATTTTTCACCTAATGGTAAAGATTCTTAAATATGATAAACCTAGTGGTTAGGGCATAAGGAAACAGGCACTTTTCATCTCTGCTGGTGGAAGTTTAAATTACATAACAATTTGACCATAGCTACTAAAATTTAAAATGTTCATAATTTCTACTCCTAATTCTATATCTAGGAATTCAACAGTGGACACACTCAAAAATTCATGGATGTTATGATATATTTATTTGTTGCAAGATTGCTTGTAGTAGTAGAAATGATAAACAGACCAAATATCCATCAATAGGGGAATAAATTATGGTATGTCAAACAGTGAAATACAGTTTTTTTTAAAAAAAAAAAAGAAAGGCAAATCCACATGTACTAACTAGGAAATGTTTCTAAGATTTATTATAATGTGAAAAAAGCAAGCTAAAAAAGGTACATGTAATATGATTCCATTATTGATAGAAAAGTGAAGGAGGGAGGGGTGAGAGACGGAGGGAAGACATAACAGACATGATAAATATGGGGATGGCTGGATGGTTGGCTGGCTGGATGGATGGGTGGTTGGATGGATGGATGGGTGGGTAGAGTTATATGCATTGAAGATTACTTTCAGAAATTGTAAACTAAAAGTTTAGCAGTTAGTGGTTGTTCCCCCCTTTGAGGGAAGAAGAAAAATTGTGAGAAATTTTGTTTCTAATATCATTTGGATCTGTAATGTTTAGATTTTTATGATAAGCATTTATTACTATTCCAAAAAGAAAAAAGGGGGGAGGTGTTTGCTTATGGAAATAAAGCAGACCACATTCCTGAGAACCCACTCCCCCTATCTGAGGGGCTCTGAGCAGAAGAGGGTCCTGTCCATGTCTGTGCATCTGTTCCCTTCCCTAACAATTTTCTCTGTCCTCAATCCTGGTCTCCAAATTCTCCACAGCCTGGCCAGTGACAGAGTAGAACTCTGTTTCCCTATGTTCAGTGTATTTCGGTGCAATGCCTCCAGACTATCTTTTCATCTCTTTGTGAATCATGTCCAAATGCTGTTCCTTCAGATTCCACTCCAGACAGAAATATGATATAATTTTAGCTATTTGTCTTCTACCCTAGCAGCAGCTTTCAGGTACCATTAAAATTCCATTCCAGTTTTTGCTATGACAGCACCAGAGACCCATTCATGACAGCGTGATGAGTTTTACTTTCTTTTTTCTAACATCAGCTCTTTTCCTAGAAAATGTATCGTATGTTAACAGTACAAAGCAAAGTGAATATTAATAACCCTTTACATTTATATAGTTTTTTTATAGCTTTTAGATACTGCCACATTTATCAACTCATTTGATTTGATCTTCACATCGGCCCTGGGAGTTGGGGGAGAGAGAGTTGGTGGAAAAGATGCTCTTGGAAATTTTTATAGATGCAGAAAATTGAGGCCTAAATGACTTGCTAAAATTCACATGGGTAATGCATAACTGAACTGTATTAACTCAGTCAGGGTTCTTTGGTGTAAACAACAGATATAAATTTAGCTGAAATAGGCAAGAAATAGCTCACTATATCAAAGGAATCAACTTAAGAGAGGTGGAAACCACAATGGCCCTAGGTCCCAGGGATAAAGAAAAGTAGACAGTCCTTTCAAGGCACTTTCATCCTGTCAGTGGCTCCACCCAATTTCTGTCCCTGAAACCTAGGCTTGAGATTAAAATTTTTATGCTCCTGAAAAAGATAATCTGATTGACCTACTCAGGTCATGAGAGGGCTGGGCCCTATGACTGTATCCCAAAACAATGGGTAAGAGGTAATTTCATGAAGGAGAGAGGGACTTGTTAAGAGGAGAGAGATGATGAACAGAGAAAAGCAACGGACATCCACCACTCGCATCTGGAGCTCAGCTCTCATGATCCTGGAAGGCTGGCGCTCTATCCTGCTGGCTCCCACCCTCCCTCAGTCCACTTCTGCTGGCCACATGATCTATTATGTCCACACTTGTTTCATTTTTTTTCTTTCTCTCCTGACAGACCTCCTGGTCTTACTCATTTACTTCTAAATGGTAGACTCAAGCCTCCAAGTGTTTGCCCCAAAATAACTCAGTGTCTTGGTACCTCAATTCCAATTTTCCAGGAGAGAAACCCTGGCTGTTCTAACTCCCCTGGTCTAGGTAGCTGACAGTTTGTGTGGCAAAAGGAATCATGGGATTGGGGAGGAGGTTTACATGATAGATGGAGATGCTGCTTCCAGGGGCCAAGGATGGAAACCGCAATGCAGCCTCATGAAAACTTGGATTATATATATATAATATACATATAAATATATATATATAAATATATATATATATTCATCAAATATATATATATTCATCATATATATATATATATATATATATATATATATATATATATTCATCACTGCAGTTTCACATGCCCCAAAGTGAGCACCCTAGGCCCAAGTCTATCCTATGCCTTTCTACTTTGATTCTCACAGCTAACTATGTCAATCTCTGGGTTTTTCCAACTCCCAATTCTTGGAAAGGTATCTGTGTTCATCGTTTTAAGCTGGTTGCAGAAGTCACAGCCTATGGGGAGGTTATCCTGTGGTTGGTCCTCAACCCCTGACCCTGTTGACTAAAGTGAGCAGGCAAGACTATGGCCAGGGGATGGATGATGGCATCTTTAGTGCCACATTGCAGAAGAATGAAGTCCTTCTGAATAATTAGAGCCCATTTTTAACTTTGTGTTTCCTACTGTGGGGCAGGTGAAGGCTCTTCTGGAAGAAATATTGGAGCGGGTAACAGACGAGTTTAACATCCAAGAGCTGATGGCTAAAGTGGAAGAGCGCACCCCCTACATTGTAGTTGCCTTCCAAGAGTGTGAACGAATGAACATCCTCACCAGAGAGATCCAGCGCTCACTGAGGGAGCTGGACCTCAGCTTGAAGGTGGGTGAGGTCTTGGGTGGGAAGGGCTTTGCCAGCTGGACCATCTTGGGAAGAGAGTGGCACTGGGGAATCTGGGAGCTGGAGAGCAGTTCTACAGCAATCTGCATGCCCAAGAAGGTGTTGGTCCCAGAAACTAGAGTCGGTTTGTGCTTCAGGGAGGGTAAGAAACAAGATCTAGAAGCCCAAAGCTGTGCTGGAGTGGGAATGAGCTATGAGTGGCTGGTCTGCGCATGCGAACTACTAGGAAACCATACTCTGAGTGACAACCAAATAAGAGTCTTGATGCCCTGGTGTCTTCTACTGACATAGTTGAAATTGCTTTAATGAGAGGCAAAAATGTGTGCTGGATAAAAGTACAGGTTCTGTACTGCCCAGGATCAACTACCAGCTCTTCCATTTCCTCTCTGTGTGGCCATGAAGTGACTTAGATACTGTGACTCGGTCTCTTCACCTGGAAAATAGGGATAATTGTTCACTTCAAAGACTTTTAGAAGGATTAAATAGTTTGATTTATATAGAGTGTTTAGAACAATGCTTATCACACAGTAAGTAGACAAAAGCACTAGCTGATAATATTGTTATCACCCCATCATGGGAAAGGAAAGAATTTTTATCCTTTATAACTTCAAGATTATTTCAAAGATCTGAAAGATCCAAGTTTGCATAAACTCTGAGGTTTCTCGTGAGCAATGAAGATGTTTACTGTTTCTACCTCCATTTTACTTGGGTCATGGGAGGGCTGGGCCCCATGACTATACCTCAAATTTGCTTTATTTACCATAAGATAATTATGTCAAGTGCCTAGCACAAAGCCTAATATATATGATTTTAACTGTTCACCTGGATGATAGGCAAATAGAAAGGCTTGCTGCCTTTTAGGAGATGAGGAAGGTGATTGTTGTCAATTTACATCAGCTCATTTACTAAAAGAATTGTGACCCCAGAAAGCTGGAAAGTGAGAACCCAGTTTTATAGCCAACAATGAAAGCTTAGCCAAGCCCTATATTTCGGGGCTGTGATGTGCTGCTGCCTTCTGGTCTGGCTCTTGGAATTCTACAGTCATGGTCACGTGTGCATCAAAAAACCAACTGTGAGTTTCTTCACATGTGGTCACATAGAAACTATGAAATAGGCTTCAAAATCTAGATTAGTGGGGTTTTTAAAACTGTTAATTTCCCTTCTCCTCTCAATACAATCGGAGGGAAATAAGGAGCGATGTGACAAGAAGGGATGTTGAAGACTAACAGTGTTCAGTAATATTTCTAAATTATGCATCGGCTTGTAATCAAATGAAATACATTTCATTGAACAACCTCAAATGTAAGCAAGGATGTTTCCTGTCATACTGTGAAGCTCTATTACTATGGTTCGCAGGTGTATATTAGTAATTGTCTTGAGTAAGTTTTTTGCAATTGTAGCTTATTGAATCCATGTAATTTGGCACAATCTATTTACCCATTCAACTTCCAATTCATTCACTCACCCATCCCAAGAGCCTTCTCTGTGGTTTGGTGTCAGGAATCAGAGCGTGCCATGGCAAAGATAAAAGGGATAGGGAGAGCTTCTCTTTCCTTTCAGTCTATGCAAACTGTGCTGATTGATGAGTTCTTGGGACAAGTCTTGGCCCTCCAAGCTGAAGGATGTGAAGGAGACTGAAAGGGGAGTCAATCTTGGGAAAACAAGCACAAAGTGGATTATAAAACAGGGCAGAATTAATTAAATGCCACATAGAGAGATATGAGAGGAGATAGGAAAAAACAAGTATGGGGGATCAGGGAAGCCCCCTGTGGTGAAGTGGCATCAAGGGGGCTTTAGGGGAAGGGCAGGATTATGACTGGAGGTGATAAGAGTCTTCTAGAGGTTGCCAACAGAGGAACCCTAAGCCTGCTCTAAGATTTAACCTGCTTGGTCAGAGCAACGGATCAACTCAGGTAAGTAACAGTTGACAGAAAAATGCCTTTTTCTCCTGGTTCCTCTGTAAGTTGGAGGATAGACAGAGCAATCTCTAATTTGACAGAAAAAATGCCTTTTTCTCCTGGTTCCTCTGTAAGTTGGAGGACAGACAGAGCAATCTCTAATTTAAAATGCTGTCATTCAAATACAGTCTCATTAGGACAGGTTCCCAAATTGGCCTGGTCATCAGACTTCTTGGGGGTTTTATCACAATACACATTCTCATCTCCACCCTCCATTCCTACTAGGTTCTGGAAACCTATATTTTAAACCAGTAGTCAGGTCATTGTGATGAGTCAAGTTTGTGAAGCACAGTTTTAAGGCAAGTGCATAGAATTAAAAGCTGAACAAATGTCTTTACAGAAAAATAAAAGTACAAGAAGATGAGAAAGTTCAGAGAAGGGAAAGTTTTTAAGTCTGTGGAAGAGAGAGAGCCGAGCTTGCAAGAAATGAGAACAGGAGAGGAAATAGCAGAAGGGAGAGACTTGAACAGGAGGGATTCACAGGATGGCTTGGCATGTAAGGGAGATGCTTTTTATTCTGATCCACTGTGTGTTGAGTTAACAGCACATGTCTGAGAAGGGTGCCTTGCTTTTCCCCTTTAATGACTTACAGTCACCACCCACCATGCAGCTGCCCCGGCCCATATGCCTTTGGCCTTCCAGGAGCACTCTATCAGAATACCCAGAAGGACGGGCTGCTGTCAACCTTAATTTGGAAGCCAGACTAAAAAGGGTGGAACCCGTATCATTTCCACTTCCCTCCTCATCCCCTCACCTCCTATGTTTCATACAAATGAAAGCTGGCTGCAAAGACCATCTTTACGGGGAAGAATAAACAGACAAGAGCTGACCCCCAGGACAGGGTGCAGCCAGGGGCCCCTCAAAAAGGAGTATGTGGGTGTTGCTGACCCCTGTGAATGCTGACATGGAGCAAGCAAATCACAGGACCCTGAAATGTCACATCATTTTTAAAAAATAAGGATTCAGTGTTTTCTTTGCAAGTTCTCTTTTTATTGACTCTTGACATGTGAACAAATACATGCAGATGTTAACATGCGATCCATTCAGGCAGGAGGAGATTGAGAAACTGGGGCTTGAACACATGGAAGCAAGTTTCTCTATAGTAGGATAGCTTGGGTCTTTAAGGAGGGAATAGTTACCCAGAATTTGGCCACAGAAACTTCCTATCTTCCCAATCCAGCCTCTACCAATCTAGTTGCTTCTTAGTAAATGAATTTTTTCTCAACACCTTTCAGGAAATGCTGTCTAAGAGTCTATAGATATATCTCTCTTCTAAGAGAGGGACACAAGTAACACTTAGTGAATATAAAGCAGTGTTCTCTGTTTTTTCTCTGCCTCTCTTCTGAAAATTAGTCATTTCTACTTCTTCTCAAGGTCATGGGAATATCTGAGTTCAGAAACCTAACTACAAAGCAAATGATTTCTTCTTTTCTTAAATTGTTCCTGCTTCACTCTCAAACTGGTAAAACCTAAGAGACAGTACATTTTTTAAGGCTCCATCACTTGCACATTCAATTAGTAAATGCAAAATCATTGTCAGAACAAATTATAATCATGTTATAAGCTGCTGTGAGAATTTTTTAAGAATGCCAAGTTACACATTTTATGTTTCTCTGCTATCAAAATGATTTTAGATTTCAGAAGTGTGTTAAAAATTAAGTATTGCGTGTATATTTTTTTATTATCAGATTTTATTTTTTAGAACATTTTTAGGTTCACAGCAAAATTGAGCAGAAGGTACAGCATTCCCATATATATCCCCTACTGGGTACTGGAACTGTGTTCTGTTTATGGGCATAATCCATCATGTTTGTGAGAAAAGGAGTGTTAAGAACCACTGATCCGGGGCTCCCAGCCCTTCTGCCCCCACCTAGAAGATACTGTGCTTAGCTACCACCTTCTCTGCACGGTGCAGGTTCCCAGCTCTGTCATGGCAGATGTCTGCAATAGCCATCTCCTCGCCTCTTTGTCTTTCCATGGCTCTTCCTATCTTAAAAACACACCTGTGAGGGGTGAGGTAAATGGGGCAAAAGGAGTCAAGTATGTGGTGACAGGAAAAAAATGTATCAATGGGCAGTGAACACACAATGCAATATATATGCCTTACTGTTGAATTGTACGCTTGAAACTTACTAGATTTTGTTAAGCAATGTCACCATAATAAAAAGTTTAAAAAACACACACCTGTAAATGTGTGTTATTTATAAACCTTTCCCTGACAAGTCCCACTTAACTGTGGTCACTTTACTCTTCCACACCTGCACTACACCGTCATCCAGCACTGTTCCTGGAATAGTATGTACTTATGCTTCTATCTCTTTTAAACTGCTCTTAAGTCATCACTCAAGTCTTTCCACAAATACAAACCCTACTTCCGTAGTTAAACTAGGAACTCCTCAAGCAAGGGTGCTTCTAATTGTTATAGATTTGCGGGGTGGGAGAAGGGCGGGGAACTAGTATAGCCCTCTCTATGTTGCTGTGGGTCTGAGTACAAAGGCAATGTAGGGAGGGGGAGGGGAAGTCAACTGCATCCATTCAATCCTCAGTATATATCTTTCTGTTAAGTAAGTTGTTCACCACTGTAAAATACTGCATAGCCTATGAAGAATTCACTGGGCTTGCCTTTATAAATCAGGGATTTAGAAAATTACATACACGCACAATAATTAGTCCATTAAAAATTATTGACTTGGGTTAGTCATATGACTTTAAGTTTTTCAATAATTCTTTTTACACTTTTAGACTTTTTTTTTTTAGCCCAGAGACAGACACTGATTACAAAAGAAAATTTTGCAATTGTGATAGTAACCTCTGTAAAGTATTGAAATGATATTTAAAGTGACTTATCTGGTTTTCTGTTTATGGTCAACAAATCAGATTTACCTTAACTTAGAAAACCATATAATATGTGAAAAAATGTCAGTTTTCAGATATTGGACAACAGGCATCTCAGGACTGTGATACTTGAAAGAAAAGAAACAAGAAAATTTTCCCTTTATTAAATGAGTCCCTCATTGCACAAACTTACCATGTGGAGGCATTTTCTAGTCTACAGTTCAGGAAATAGCCCCAAGTCCTGCTGAAGTGAGGAGACAAAGGACAGAGTTCATGGAGGCCAAGGTAGCTAGAGTTTGCAGGGCAGAATGCCAAGCCAGCTGCCAGAGCAAGAGCTCCAATGTTCTGTAGAAGCATCCCCTGAGGCTTTGGCCAGATCCTGCTCTGCATATAAGTGAGAATAAACTACACAAGTCAGAGAAAGAACCACCAGAAAGGAGCAGAGAGAACAATTCTCAGAGCTCACACAGCTGAGGATAGATTGTGCTCCTGCTAGGCAGAGTAGAAAGAACTCACAAAACAGGAGGTATCAGGCAGCGAATTAACTACAGGCAAAAAATAAATTCCAGCCTTTCAATAAATTCCATTCTTTATAGAAATACAACAAAATCCAGTTCTCAATTATGTAAAATTCACAGTGTCTGACATAAAGTAAACAAATTGCAGTCATGTAAAGAAACAGGTGTATTTGGTCCATTGCCAAGAGAAAAGTTAATCAATTAAAATGGAGCCAAAACTGACAGAAATGATGAGATTAGCAGACAAAGATGTTAAGACAACTGTTCTAAGTTTCTTCTATAGGTCCAAGAAGATGGACAGAAGTGAAATTGGGATAAAATGGAAAAAGAAAGAATATATTTTTAAAAATCCTAATGGAATGTATGGAGATGAAAAATGCATTATCTGAAATTTAAAAAATGAACTTTGGAGGATTAATAACTAACTAAGCACTACAGAAGATCATTAACCATGGAAACAGAGCAATGAAACTATCCAAACTAGGAAAAAGGGGGGGGGGGGGGAGGGAATACTGACAGTAAGTAAACAGAGCATCAGTGACCTATGGTATAATATCAAGTGGTCTAACATATGTTTAAGTCCTAGGCGGAAAGGGTTGGAACAGGATAGAGGTGAACAGAAAAAAATTTTTGAAAAAATAAGAGCCACATTTTTGCAAATTAGATAAAACTATAAATCCACATGCCCAGAAGCTTGACAAGCCCCATAAAATAAGCCTAATAAAAACTATGTAAAGATATCTCATAAGTAAGCTTCTAAAACCCAAGAATAAAGAAAAATCTTAAAAGCAGCCAGAAGAAAAAATGAAAGTACATACAAAGGAGCAAAGAGAAGAATGAGAGCAGACTTCTTGTAGGAAGCTATACAAGCAAAAGACATTAGAGAGATATCATTGAAGTACTAAAAGAAAGTACCAAAACTACTCAGGAAGATCACAGGATACAGGATAAACACAAAACTTCATCATATTTTTATATGCAAGAAATGAAAACATGGACACTGAAATTAAAAATACCATTTTAACCACTCAAAAAATTGAAATATGTATATGTAAATCTAACAAAACATGTACAGGACTTGTATGCTAAAAATTATGAAACCCTGATAAAAGAAATTAAAGAATAAATAAATAAATAGAGAGACATATAGTTTTCATGGATTGGAAGACTCAACATAGTAAAGATGTTATTTCTACTCAAATTGATATGCAGGTTAATGCAATCTCTATCAAAATCCCAGCAATAAACTTTTGTAGATACAGAAAAGATTATTTTAAAATTTACATAGAAAAGCAAAAAAACTAAAATAGTGAAAACTCTTTTGAATAAAGTGGAAGGAAGCAGTTTACCTAATTTCAAGACTTATTATGTAACTATAGGAATCAAGACTGTGTGGTATTGTGGAGGGATAGAATAGAATAAAGAAGCTGTAAATAGACCTCCCCAAATACCCCAACTGATTTTGACAAGTGATCAAAAGCAACTCAATTGAGGAAAAAATAGCCTTTTCAACAAATGGCGCTAGAGTAATTTGGCATAATATTAACCTCAAGCTAAGTCTCACATCTTATTTTTAAAAATTAACTGAAAATGGATCAAGAACAAGCATAAAACTTAAAACTATAAAACTTTTAAAAAAAAAAAAGACAGGAGAAAACCTTCAAGCTTTAGGGGAAGGAAAATAATTCTTAGAAGACCTGATACCAAAAGCACAGGCCATGAAATGAAAGACTAACAAATTGTACTCCATCAAAATTAGAAATCTTTGCTCTACAAAGGATCATTTTAACAAAATGAAAAGACAAGCTATAAACTGGGTAAAAATATTTGCAATCCACATATCTGAAAAAGGACTAGTCCCAGAATACATAATGCTCAAAATTCAATAGTATCCAATTTAAAAATAGGCAAAAGATATTAAAATATACAGGTGAAAAATAATAACACAAAAAGATATTCATCATCATTAGC
Source organism: Eonycteris spelaea (assembly GCA_003508835.1). NCBI lineage: Eukaryota > Metazoa > Chordata > Mammalia > Chiroptera > Pteropodidae > Eonycteris > Eonycteris spelaea. The sequence continues at coordinate 2,626,845 of PUFA01000083.1, read as the reverse complement.
TATTAGGGAAATATAAATTAAAATCATGAGATATTACTACACACCTATCATAATGAGTAAAATAAAAAATAGTAACAACTCCAAATGCTGGCGAGGATGTGAATAAACTGAATTGTTCATACTTTGCTGGTAAGAATATAAAATGGCATAGCTACTCTGGAAAACAGTTTGGCAGTCTCTTAGGAAACTAAACATGTAACTATTGTACAAGCTACCAACTGCATTTCTGGGCATTTATCTCAGAGAAGTAAAAATGTATGTTTCTCACAGAAATCTGTACATAAATGTTTATAGCTTTGTTTATAATAGTCAACACCTGGAAACAACACAGATGTCCTTCAGTGGGTGAATGGTTAAATAAACTGTGAAACATCTCATACTGTAATTAGTTTCCTATTTCTGTTATAGAAAGTTACCACAAACTTAGTGAGTTAAAATAATTTATTAACTTAACATTTTACAGATCAGAAGTCTGAAATGGTTCTCACTTAGCTAAAATCAAGATTTGGACAATGCTGTGTTTATTCTGCAGTCTCTAGAGAAGAATCCACTCACCTGCCCTTCTCAGCTTCTAGAGGCTACTACCTTCCGTGACTTATAGCTGCTTTCTCCGTCTTTAAAGCCAGTAGTATAGCATCTTCCCATCTATCTCTGCCTCTGACCTGCCTATCTCTCTCCTACAAGGGTCTTTGTGATCACATCAGGCCAACCCTGATAATCCAGGATAATCTGCCCATTATAAACTCCTTAATTTAATCACATCTGCAAAGTCCCTTTTGCCATGTTAGGTAACCTATTTATGGGTTCAAGAGATTAGGATGTAGACATCTTTGGAAGGGCTATTATTTTGCTTATCACACATTTCATTGAATAGTATCAGCAATAACAAGGAATTAACTATTTGGTACATCCAAAAACCTAGATGAATTTTCAGAGAACTATGCTGAATGGGAAAAAAAATCTCAAACATTTTCAAACTCTACAATACCATTTATATAACATTCCTGAAATGACAAAATAACAGAAATGAAGACTAGATCAGAGGTTACTAGGGATTACAGAAATAGGAAAAAAGTTAGTGTGACTATAAAAGGGATCCTTGTAGTGATGTAAATGTTTTTTTTTTTGACTGTATCAATATCAGTATCCTATTTGTCATATTGTACTATAGTTTTGCAAGATGTCACCATTGGAGTAAACTGGGTAAAGGGTACACAAATCTGAATTATTCCTTACAACTGTGTGTGTGTTTACAATTAATTCAAAATTAAAAGTTTAATTTAAATAAAAAGATGAGAGAGCACTTCCCAATAAATATTATGAAGCCAGAATTAACTTGATTCCAAGGACATTATGAGAAAAGAAAATAAGAGATAAATAATCCTCATAAATACATTTGCAAAAATCCTTAGCAAGACATTTGTAAATCAAATTATACAATATAAGAAAAAGATAAACATCATGGTCACATGGGGTTCATCCCAGGAATGCAAGGTTGGTTTTCACATTCAAAAATCAAGTGATGAAAGCACCATATTATTGTACTAAACAAGAAAACCATATAAATATCTTCATAAAAGCAAACCATTTGACAAAATTTAACACCAAATCTTGATTTTAAAATATCAGAAAAATAAAAGAGGCTTTTTCAACCTAATAAAGGGCTTTTTTCAACCTAATAAAGGACATCTAAGGTAAAACTTAACACCATATTCAATGGTGAAAGACTGAATACTTTCCCTCTAAGTCTGGGAAAAAAGCAAAGATGTCCATCCTCATCACTTTTATTAATTATTGGAATGAAGGTCCTAAATACTTGCAATAAGGCAAGAAAAAGTTACACAGATGGGGTCTCATAAAGGAGTTCTATCAATTTGGGTCATTTATTTTTTTCCTTTGCACTGAATTTAATGATTATATTTAATGTTATATTATTTAAAATCAGATATTTAAGGGGGACTTTATCATATGAGTTGTAAATTGCATGTAATAATAATGAATTATCACATAACTGCAAGCATGAGGAAGACAATATTGTTTCAAAAATTTGATTTCAGCTCAGATTTTTAAAAAAAGTGGTGTTTTATAGTCTGTTTTCAGAAGTCTTCACTGAAATGGAGATTCCAAACAGAGAACTTTTTAAATTTCCATTTTTTACTCAATAATAGTATTTATTTACATAGACTCTTATGTAACTCTACCAGAAAAAACTTTTGTTCACCTAATGTGGGTGGTTGAAAGTGATAAACTCTGGTGTGCCTCCTGTTGACCCTTGAGATTGCCTCAAATCCTTCACAACACCCTGGTCTAGTCAGCTACCTCAATGCAGCTGAGTAGACACATGGAACAAAATCTATTTTCTATCCCTGTAGTAAAGTCATTTACTTGAGGGGAAAAAGACCTGTCATTGAGGCTGTACTCATTCAGGTTGGCCTATCTCAGACTGGTCCGATTACGGATGTTTTGCTTTTCCTTAAACTATTAAGGTATTTATAACTTAATATAGTCTAGCCATCATCAGACTCTATGATATAGAAAGTATACATGTAATAAACTACACGCTGTGACGTTTATAAAGAAATTATTAGTCTATTTTCTATGTAAATCAGGATTCAGGAGGTTAGTTTCTGGATGTCATTAAGGACCTGAAATATGTTCATTCTAAGAAAGGTACACTTAACTTTGTTTTAATGGTCCCAAAAGTTAAGAGAGTTAGACTAGAATTCTATGGTGCCAGTGTCACGTCCCAAAGGCAAAGTGACTTCAGGCCCCAGGGAGGCCTCTCTCACATTTTAACAGTCTATACTTTAATGGGCGAGCCAAGACATCTTAGTCTGTTTGAGCCACTGTAACAGAATACCATAGGCTGGGTGGCTTATAAACAATAGAAATTTATTTTTCATAGTTCTGGAGGCTTAGAAGTCCAGGATCAAGATACTAGAGAGTTTACTTCCTGGTTCACAGACCGATGTCTTCTCTCTGTGTCCTTACGAGACAGAAGGGGCGAGAGAGCTCTCTGGGGTCTCCTTTATATGGACATTAAATCCCATTCATAAGGGCTCTCTACTTCATGACCTAATCACCTCCCAGGAGCCCTTACCTCCTAATACTATTATATTGGGGGTTAGGATTTCAACAGATGAATTTAGGGGGATGTAAACATTCAGTCCATAACACAAGCCTTGTTGGGTACCCTAAAACCCTGTCAGGAAATCACAGCAGTAGAGATGAGGCCATCACAATATTGCTAGATACTTGGTATAACTAAAGTTATAAAGTTTAATTTACAGGTTTTGTCTAGCTGTTGGAAGAGGGTCCCTTAAAGTTTACTATATGTCTAAATAGTTTGATTTCTGAAGGAAATACTTGATTTGGGGAAATATAGTTCTTCTGGGCTTTGTCTCTTTGTGTTTCAAAGCTGCATGCAAAGGCCTGTGGGGCTACTACAAAGGTTGGAGAAGAATCATGGAGCCCAAGCTTTAGGGTATGGTTGAATAAGCATGGAAAATGTAGGTGGTTTGAGGTCAGTAGTGGACCATTGCACTACTGCTAGTAAATACGTATAGATTCTGATATCACTGGAGTAGAGAGCATTTTAAGGGACCAGCCTCTCTGAGATGAACCTTGCAAATCAGGTACTATACAGGAGTCTTTGTGTCACCCACCCCTGGAGTCATCGCCTACCTTTCTGAGTGCCATGAGCCAGAGGTCTCTAAGACCAGTTGTTTGCAGAGACTTGCTGCCCCCTCACTTTTCACTCTTGTTCTTTGTCTTCAGGGGAGCTGACCATGACCAGTGACATGGAAAACTTACAGAATGCCCTGTACTTAGACACAGTGCCAGAGCCCTGGGCCAGGCGAGCCTACCCTTCCACAGCAGGCCTGGCAGCCTGGTTTTTGGATCTCCTCAGCCGAATCAAGGAGTTGGAAGCTTGGATAGGTGACTTTGCAATGCCCTCCACTGTGTGGCTGACAGGCTTTTTCAACCCCCAGTCCTTCCTGACTGCCATAATGCAGTTCCATTGCCCGCAAGAATGAGTGGCCACTGGACCAGATGGCTCTGCAATGTGAGGTGACAAAGAAGAACAGAGAGGAATTCAGAAGCCCTCCTCGGGAAGGGGTCTATATCCATGGCCTCTTCATGGAAGGTGCTCGCTGGGATGCACAGGTGAATCTTGGGAGGAGCCAAGGGACATCCTCTGTGGGCTGATTGAATTGCATACTGCCTTCCATAAAGTGTGATTACTAAAAGGGATGCCCCTGAATCTTTTGACTTAGATAACCTTTCCTTTAGGCTGGCAAGCCTTTTTTATACAACTAGGATGGTGCAAAGAACACAGACTTTGCAGAGTGAGTATTATAAGTTAAAAGCTCTGGAACCAGCCTGGTTGGATTAGCACCACCATTTATTAACTCTGTGACCTTAGTATGTCATTCTACCTCTCCAAATCTTACTTTACTCAACTGTTAAATGGGAAATAGAGTTCCCAGGAAAATTAAATGAGGTAATATGCAAGATACTTAAAACAACACCTGGCACATAGGGAGCACTCAAAAAGTGTTGGAATCAGCTATCCCTGTTGCTGGGGATATCATTTTACTTCCCTGGTCCACTTTTCTCATTTGTGAGCCTTAGAAGGGCAGAAATCCCTTCCTCATTTTACATTGTCCCCCTGTCAGCAAAGAAGAGCCAGTAGATACCATTTAAAGTGATATTTTGAAAGGATTCCTCACTGAAGGCTAATAAAAATTTGAGTCGCCATAAGATTAGAGATGTTTATCATGGATAGGAAACTGGCAAACAAGCACAGATGGCTAGGATAAATGACATGGACAATGATGGATAACTCTAGAACAAATTTACATTTGTTGTACACATAATCTGGAAGGAGTGCTTAGTCAAATATCCCACTTGGCAAATGACGCTAAACTATGCCTAGCAGTCAGTATCAAGCTAAAGGTGAAAAGCTGTTAAAATAACTAGAAGACCCTAGAAGTCCATGTAAATATACTTATAGAACTGTACTGGATTAAATAGTGTCCTTTCAAAATTCATGTTTACCCAGAACCTCAGCATGTGACCGCATTTGGAAATAGGGTCATACTAGAATAGAACAGGACCTAAATCCAATGATTTGGTATCCTTGTAAGAAGGCTATGTTGGAGACACAGAAGGGAATGCCCTGTAAAGATGGAAGTAGAGATTTCAGTAATGCAACTACAAGGTAAGGAAAGCCAAGGACTGCTAGAAACCACCAAAAGCCGAGAAGAAGCATGGAACAGTTTCTGCCTCAGAGCCTCCTGAAGGAACCAAACTTACCTATACCTTGATTTAAGACTTCTGGCCTTTAGAAATTGAAAGAAAACCTTTATGTTGTATTAAGCCACCAACTTTGTGGCAATTTGTTATGGCAGCCCTAAAAAACCAATCAAGAGCCAATAGAAAGAATAGTAAAGTAGAACAGTGTTTAAACAGCCTGAGGAAAAAAAGATGATTCCAATCATCTACCTCCAAATTTTTATTAATTGTTTCTAAGTAACAGTTATAAAAACTTTCCAAAAAGCAATACCTGCACACCAAAAGCTCTTGTTCTCACAATGTCTATCCCAGAGAGATTTCAGCAAAAATGAAAGGGTAAGGATATCCAAAAATCCTCTCCTCCATAAAACAGTAACAACAATGGCCAAAAAAAATTATCAGAATCAACTTTTTCAGAATTCTGGAAATTAACCAAAGGCTTTCAGTAATCCAAGGAGGGTTTGTTGAAAAAAAAAAAAAAAAGGCTTAATCTCAGTAAAAAGAGCAAGCTTTGGGCCTTTTAACTTGTCCTATTCTCATCCCCTACTCTCCAACTCTGTTGTAGCCTTGACAACCAACAGGCCATAGGCATTGTGAAAATAGCAGCATAGCAACCACCAGTTGAGGTAAAATGGAGTTGTATTGCCTTTGAAGCCCCATTCCCAGAAAACTGTTACCATTTTTCCTGTCTTGTGGTTTCATGGAAGACCCCACTCACAAGTCAGTCTCTATTTGCCCTGAGTTGAAGCTCATCTAGGGCAACAGCCTTTCCCCAAGGGCATTTACTGAAAATGATTAAAGATACTGAAGCTAGTGTGAGGCAGTAGGTAACAATGGGACAAATCATAAGATAACCAAAAAGCTTTAAAGGAGAAGCTAGAAAATTAGATGTTCTTAGGGACTTAGAGAACCTCCAACATGTTCTTGAAAACCTAGAATGCCATGCCCATGTGCAGAGATTGGCACATGCCCAGGGTGATGTACATGCTCAAGACAGACCTGAGGGGACCATAAGTTCTCACCTCTAGCTAACATTGAGGCTGTGTGAAATCAGGAAGTAAAAGCTAATGCAGAGCTTTAAACTGCCTGGTTGAGCACTAAAGGCATGCCCCTAGCCCCGCCCCACCACACACATAGAGTTCCTGACCAAAGACTGTGAGACTTATTGGTTCCAGGCATTTTTTAAAAATCCATCCAATTATTCAGTGGCTGCACATGACAAAGAATACAGACTTTAAAGAGTCAGTTCAGAAAAGTCACTAAACGACAAACCCTATGGAGGGAGAAGATCTGATTTCCAGAGTTGCCACATTTTATTATTTAAGATATTCAATTTTCAACAATAAAAAAATTATGATACATGCAGAGAAACAAAAAAGAAAACAGAAAAAAGCAGTCAACAGCAACTGTCCCTGAGAAAGTCAGAAGCTGGACATACTAGACAAAGACTTTTAATCAGCTATTTTAAATATATTGAATGAACTAAAGGAAACTGGGTCTAAATTACTAAAGAGAAGTATGTGACCAATGTCGCACTGAATAGAGAATATTGATAAAGAGATATAAGTAAAAAAAAAAAAATAGTAACTCTGGAGTTGAAAAGTATACGTGAAGTAAAAATTCAGTAGAGGATTTCAACAGTAGATTTGAGTAGGCGAGAATCACTAAACTTAGAAATACATCAATTGAATTTATCCAATCTGAGAAACAGAAAGAAAAAAATAAAGAAAAATGAACAGTTTAGAGACCTGAGGGACAAACCATCATGGATGCCAACATTTGCATAGTGGGAGTTCCAGAGAAGAGGAGAGAGAAAGAACCTTTGAAGAAATAATGGCCAACACTTTCCAAATTTGATGAAAAACATTAATTTACACATCTAAGGTGGTTAAAAAAATCCAAATAGAATAAACTTAGAAATCCATACCAAGACATGTTATAATCATACTGTTAAAAGATAAAGATAAAATCTTAAATGCTGTAAAGAAAAGTAATTTATCACCTACAAGTGGACCTCAATGAGATTAATGGCTTATTTCTCATTAGAAAACACAAAGGCCAGAAGGCAGTGGAATTACATAGTTAAAGTGCTGAAAGAAAAAGATCATCAGTCAAGAACTCCATATCCAGCAAAACTATCTTTTTAAAAATGAAAGAGAAATTAAGGCATTCACAGATTTAAAATAAATAAATAAAAGTGAGAGAGAATTTATTACTAGCTGACCAGCCCTACAAGAAATAATAAAGGGAGTCCCTTAGGATGAAATGAAAGGATACTAGACAGTAACTCAAGTCCATAGAGTACTCCATAGAAATAGAGTACTAATTAAAGTAATTTCATATGTAAATGTAAAAGACAATATGAATGAATTTTTTCTTGTAACTTTCATTTTTCTCCTGATTTAAAGAACAATCACATAAAGCAATAATTATATCTATGCTGATAGGCATAAAACGTGTAAAGATGGAATACAAGTTAAGTACAAGTTAAGTACAAGTTCTTAAACACAGGAAGGGGAAGAATAGAAGTAAGAATAGGAGTAAGTTTTTTTGTATACAGCCAAAATTAAATTGGTATTAATATGAAACATTTTATAAGATGTTAATTTATAAACCATTAAGAAAATAATTTTTAAATACAGTAAAAGAAATAACAAGGGAATTAAATAGCATACTATTATATATTTAACACAAAAGAAGGCAGTAATAGAGAAACAGGAATAAGACATTTAGAAAACAAAAGTAAAATGGCAGATGTTAGTCTTACCTTATCAGAAATTATATTAATATAAATGGGTAAAACACTAAAATTAAAAGGCAAAGTATGACAGAACAGATTTTTTTAAAATGATCCAACTATATGCTCTCTACAAGACACATAATTTAGATTCAAAGCCACAAACAGGTTAAAAGTAAACATATGGGGAAAATATGCCAAATAGAGAATTCAACCATAATAATTAATATGATGTCAATACCCCACCACTAATGGTGACTGCTAATAGTTATAACTTCTTTTGGGGTGATGAAAATGTCCTGGAATTAGAAAATCATGATTGCATATTTAAAAACACTTTATTTGTACATTTTAAAATGTTTGCTTTCATGGTATGTGGTGGGGGGGCGGGGATGTTCAACCCCTGCTCCAAACCCTGCCATAAAACAGTTATGGGGGACAAGGGAGTTCCCACTGTTTCCCTTAGTGCTACTCATCATGCCTCATATCAGTGTCTAACAGAACTGAAGAGGCACATCTTTATCTTTAAATAAATTTCATGGAAAATAAACCAGACTCATAGTGTAAGGGACTCAAGAGTCACCTGGACATAGGCAAGGAATCTGTGAACCATTCTGGATCAGCATTTCCCAAGTATGTTCCAGAAAACATGTGTGCAATGGGAAATAAACAGATTGCAAAGAAAAGGGTCTGGTTAAATGCAATTAAACTGTTTTCTTTATTGCTAGGACTTTGTGTCTTCAGTGTGCTAGTGTACACTGTAAAGCTTCAAGTCCAGGGTATGGTTGTACCATTTCCCAAGCTTATTTAATGAAGGAACCCATTTCTTCCTTAGACCATTTCTCAGGACTAGTAGAAAAATCTGCTGTAGACATCTCAATTGAGACATCTCAGAAAACCACAGAGTCCCCAAATGGAAAGCTGCAGAAAGGCCAGGCCACTATTCCATGAGTAAAGATGGAACACAGCTCCCTCTGATCAAAAAGTCAAAATGCTCTAGGGCGTGGATGATGTCACATAAGAAACTAGAACAGGACATAAAATCTTAAAAGCTAAGCATTTGCTGGTAGCTGTCTTACTCATCTTTAAATACCCAGCAAAGAAAAGTAATTTTCATTTTAAATGAAAATAAAAATAAAAACTAGGAGAGATTTAAGCTTCAAAAGGAGTAATTTGTATATAATAAATATCAGCTTTTGGAAATCTTCAAAACGCAATTTCGCCCAGAAAACAGTAGCAATATGTTTTCCACATATCAGATGCATTATATCATGGGTTGTTGAGAGAACCTATAACGGGGCAGGCAAAAAGGCAGCAATCCTTCCTAGTCTTATCTCCTAGATCTTCTACCAGGAGGTGCTGGCTGCCTGGACTTGGTCTGACCTAAGACGGCTCTTCTCATGTTCTTGTCCTCAGGCTGGAATCATTACAGAGGCAAAGCTGAAGGATCTGACACCTCCAATGCCTGTGATGTTCATCAAGGCAATTCCTGCAGATAAGCAGGATTGCCGCAGTGTCTATCCTTGTCCTGTGTACAAGACTTGTCAGCGGGGACCCACCTACGTGTGGACTTTCAACCTGAAAACTAAGGAGAACCCATCTAAGTGGTTCTAGCTGGAGTAGCTTTGCTTCTCCAAGTTTAGCTTTCTGCAGAGCCAGTGAGAAAACAAGGCTGGGCTGGAAACTTCCCAGAGGGACAAGTGGATGAGTGGTAACCACACAAAGAAAGATAAGAAATCATAAGCACTCACAATTCTGTAGAATTCTTGTAGAGAACTCAGAGACAAGTGCCTAATGTTGAGGCTAAGCGGGAGGAGTGTGGACCCAGGAGCTAGGGAAGAGGCACTTCATAACACTGAATCTTCCTTAATAAAGTGATTTATTCTTCAACTGTGTCTGGTCCAAGCCTTGAGAATTGCAGTCATAACTGAAGATCCCAGGAGAAACAAGCCACAAACAGTTGAGCCCTGACACTGCTACATAGCACTGCTCTCAATGCTCTAGCTCCCAGCTACTCCATGGACTAGCAGCATTGGCATCACCCATAAATCAGTGTTTGCATTTTAACAAGCTCCCCAGGTGGGTTGTATGCACATTATAGTTTGAGAAACTTATGCTGGACCAGGGGATCATCAAACTTTTTCTGTAGAGGATCATAGTAAATAGTTTAGGATTTGCAGGGCATACTGTTTGGTTGCAACTACTCAACTCTTGCACTGGAACACCAAAGCAGCCATACACAATACATAAACAAATGGCTGTGCCCATATTCCAACAAAACTTAATTTACAAAAACAGGCAGTAGGCCACATTTTGCTGATCACTACTCTAGAAGATAAGAGAAGCATATATAAATATATAAAAATTTATCCTTTATTAATTCATACATCCACTCAATAAACTTTTATCTATCTAACATCTACTACTTGCTGAGAACACAAACTGTGAACGATAGATTTTTCCTTTTATATATCTCTACCATGTCAGATTAGGAGAGACCCAAGGAGAAACCCTTCACCTAAACCCTTCTGTTTAACCCAGAAGTTTACTAGAATTTCCTCTGTGGAATATATATTCTCTGGGATCCAAGTAGTTCTACAGTTTTAATGAGTTTTAAGGAGCTCTATGGGGAGGCTTGTTTGGCAAGAAGTCTGGAGGGCCCAGTATCCCTTCTAGGATCATTATTCCTACATATCCTTATGAAACTTTTTTCTGGATTAATTACTACCTTGAGCAGGCGTCAGGATACCCTGAAGGGCTTATTAAAACAAAGATTGCTGGGCCTCACCCTTCAGAATTTATGATTCATTAAGTCTAACAAATTGCCAATGCTGCTGATCTGGGAGCCACACTTTGAGAACTCCTGATTTAAAACATAAAACCCTACCATCCTACAAATCTCTGCTATGCAGAATGCAGAACCTAAGGATAATTCTTCGATGATTTTCTTGCTTTCCACGCCATGGTTCCTGCATCTTCTAAAAAGAAGCCATATTCCTCATCTTTATGTTACAAGGGAGTTAACAAATGCCTCTGGAATTCAGGAATTGCAACTTCAGTTTTGTCTCTCCTCTCATCAACCAGTAATGTACTTCCCATTGTTTGCCAACAACCAGCAGTTTCTTGCCTATAGGTTAATCTGTCTTCAGAGATAGCTCTATCTGCTTCCTTATTATCATCCTCCCTGATCCTCACCAAGAATAGTAAAATAAGAACAGACGAGGGAAAGGCCAAGATGGAAGGAAGGTGGAAGTTTAAGTAGATGAGCGCAGGACACTTTGGGGAATGTAACTTTTGAAGAAAAAGACAAGTGGGCAGGTTAGATATATGTGTTAATAAACCTCTGGACAGTACTACAAATCATATCAATACTACTGACTTCTTCCTAACACCTACAAAATGAAATAATAAAGATAACTTTAAAGCACAGAACACTTTGGCAAAAATGATAGCCTAAGTGGGATGCTAGAAGAAAGAGGGGCACCTTAAAGTGTGCAAACAAGTGGGAGATAGGCTCGGAAAGTGGACACCAGGGACAGACTTGTCTGAGATCAAGAATGCCCAGCAATGGCCAGGCTCTCACACCTGAGCACCAGGCTAGCACCTTCCTATCACTGGTCAACTGGTTGAAAAACTTGATATGTTTGTTTGGGATGATCTAGGAGCTCAACTACCATTTAAGGTCTTTATGAGAAAAAGCACTTTGAGTTACAATCAACACACAGTGGATACTTCAGACACAAGACAGGAGTGGCTCTACTAAGTTTATTTAAAAGGGGACACTTGACATTAATTTTGTACCTGTATGACAAAGAACACACATGAGCTCACTGGCTCTCTATGCTCCTTCTTTTGTAATGGAAGCTCTGCTCTAGAACCCAGTTCTAAGGGGCTGATACAAAGTTCTTCCCATAAACCACAATTACAGCTAATCCAGTTAAACTCTTCCCAGGTAGCACTTCTAAAACAGGATCTCCAAGTCATAGTTTTTTCCCATCTCTTCCCAAAAAAGATAAGGTGAAAGACGAAGACAATTCTTTCTCCTGATGCAGAAGCAAAATATTAAACCAGCATAAAATCCAGTCCACAGGTCCATATATCCTCCAAGTCCAAACCATGTTCAAGTACTGTCCTCTTGAATCCGTGCCAAAAAACAAAATAGGGATATCCTCTAAAAGATGCAATTTCTCCTGATGGAGCTAAGTATTTTTAAATGGGCCAGGAGATAAAAAAAAAAAAATATGCTAAGAGAACATGGCTATTGAAAGGGCTTCTTTCCTAAATGGGATCTTTGATGTTTATCAAGGCTCGAGCTCCAGCTGAAACTTTTCCCGCAGCAGGAACATTTTATAAGGTTTCTCTCCTGTGTGAACCCTCTGATGTCTATTAAAGTTTGATCTTTGAATAAAACTCTTTTCACAGATGGGACATTTATAGGGTTTCTCTCCTGTGTGGATTTTCTCATGGTGGCGCAATCCTGAGAAGTCACTAAAGCCTTTCCCACAGTAGTCACATTTACAGGGCTTCTCTCCTGTATGAATTCTCTGATGTTTCACAAAGTCTGAACTCCGTAGAAAGGCTTTTTTGCAGGTGGGGCACTGAAAGTATGCCTCTCCAGTATGAGTTCTTTGATGAAAAACAAGCTGAGAATTCCTGTAAAAGGTTTTCCCACACTCCCTGCAGGTGGGGAGTTTCTGGGCCATCGGGGCTCTCGGCTGCCCTTTTGGGGAGGCCTCTCTCTTCTCCTCAAGCCACAGCATAGACAGTTTCCTGGATAAGGATTAGGCAAATGATGACCTAGCTGCTTCCCAGAATTCCTTTCTTGAGAGAGTTGTCCCCTATCCCCTCATCCTGAAGGTTTTCCTGACCTTCAGGAGGATTCTCTCCTTCTCCAAAGTGTTTCAGCCCATCCTCACTGAAGAAGCCACTCAAGGAAGCCTGAGAAGGTGCCTCTTCTGAGGCATGACAGGAAGCATCTGAAGGTCCCTGGCCCCTATAATTTTCCAAGTTTAGGTTCTCTTTGTCATTCTCCTGTCTATCGCCTGAAAGAAGAAGATTTGAAATAGCTCAATAAATTGTATGCCCAATTTTCTAACTTATATCAAAGAAAGGATCATCATAAAACATTAATTATTTTAACAGGAGGGTATCAGTGCACTTGGTACTCACTTCACTTGTGCTGGGATCCAGGCTAAGTGATTCAGCTCTGGAGCTCAGTAGAATGTCTGGTAGCAGTGGAGTGCTTACAGAGGGCTTTGTTGAACCTCCCCTGCCCCCCCCCCCACCAAAAAAATAAGCAGCATGCATTTTAAAAAATTCTAGTTGACATACATTATTATATTAATTTCAAGTGTACAACATAGTGATTCAACATTTATACACTTTAAAAAACACTCACCACAAAAAGTCTAGCAACCATCTATCACCAGTTATTATATTAATGACTACATTATCTATGCTGTGTATTTACATCCCCATGACTTTATAATTAGAAGTTTGTACTTCCCAATCTTTTCCCCCTTTTCCGCCCAACCTCCCAATCCCCCTCCCCTCTGGCAACCATCAGTTTGTTCTCTGTATCTATGAGTTTGTTTCTGTTTCATTTTGTTTGTTCATTTGTTTTGTTTTTAGAGTCTACATATGAGTAAAAACACATGGAATTTGACTTTCTCTGTCCGACTTAGTTCACTTAGCATGATACCTTATAGATACATCCATATGTCAGAAAGGGCAAAATTTCATTCCTTTTTATGGCTGAGGAATATTTTCATTGTATTTGTGTGTGTGTGCATATGTATATCACATTTTCTTTATCCACTTATTTACTGATGGACATCTAGGTTGCTTACAGTTCTTGGCTATTGTAGACAATACTGCAATGAATGTGGGGGTGCATATATCTTTTCAAATTAATGTTTTTGTTTTCTTCGATAAACACCCAGAAGTAGAATTACTAGGTCATATGGTAGTTCCATTTTTACATGCATTTATTAAGGCTCAGGAAAAACAAGGGTATTATATAAGAGTACCACTTTAAAAAATGGTTGGGTTTTTTTTTATCTGATTATATATAAGATAAATATGACCACTAAAAACAACTTGAAAGTATACAGAAGAAATCAAATGAACCTCAATCATTCTACCCAGAGGTAACAACTATGAGTATACATTTCCTTCAGTCTATTTTAACCTATATATATGTGCCTTTTTTCTGACATAATTGATATCATATTATATATTGCAGTTCTATAGCTGGCTTTGTAGCATTTAAATTGTAAATGGTGGTAATCAATTTCACATGGATCCCATTCACAAGTAATCCAAAAATTCATAAAATGCATCAATGTAGTTTTAATGCACAGTAAGGCTATAGCGTAAAAGTGAATGCCTCAGTCTATGCTTGAATCCAGCATTCATTTGTGCTTCATTAACTCACATAATAGAAAAAAATTTTGTTTTTCTCCTCATAACTTAGGTTTTCAGTTATTACAACTTAACAATGCACACAGTAAAGATTTTTATTTTGGCGACAGAATTTATTTTCAGCTTTTATAAATTACCTTATTCCTGTGGGTCTAAAGAAGTTATTTACCTTTCTCTTTCCTATACTTGTGTCTTTCAAAGTATCTACTAGAGACCCAGGGGTATGCTAAAGAAGTAGATCTGAACTGGTTAATTCACAAAGCCTTAGAACACATTCCTCTCTAAAGCCAAAGGTACCATCTCTTGTCTTTAAAAAAGCTTTTACAATATCATTTTAAAGAGCTGAATAATGGTCCATTGTGGAGATGTTATAAAAAACAAATAATAAACATAAAAAATTTTTAAAGAATTCTCCTACTCCTACTGTAGAAATTGAAGTTGTTTGTTTATTGTGTTTTGCTACAAATAATGCGCTGTAATAAGAATTTTCCTTTATAAATTTTCACTCACATTTTTGATCAATGCCTTAAAGAGGTTCCTTGAAGTGGAATTACTATGTCAACAGACATAAATTTGTCATCAAGGCTCCGGACACTTACTGATAAATGGCTTTTCAGAACAACTATGCCATCCTCTGGTATGAGAAGCTGGACAGACTGAAGGAGAATGTTCAATACTTAAGTATTGAATTTTTAAAAAATATTTTCTATTTAGACCAGTGAAAAATGGTTTTTCATTGTTTATGAGTTTTAATTCCTTAAAAGATGAATTTTTTTCACATTTACGAGCTTATTTTTCATACTCCAAGACTGCTGTCTATTATTTATTGGGAAAGTCATTTTTCTTATCAACTTGCATTAACGCATTCTATATTGGAAAAATAATCATTTATCTGTCATGTTCATGAAAAATGTTTTTCTTATATAGACCAACTTCTTTTCCGAGGTTCCCTTTTCTGTACCATTTGTCTGTGTATCTATTTTACACCAGTATTCCATTATTTTAATGATTTTACTTATATAAATGAGAGACTCAAATTTACAGATCTATTTACTGATAAACATTCTTCTTTCAAAACTTTTTACTATTCTTGTATAGTATTCTTCCAGATAACTACTTAAGAATCATTTTTTCCAAATAATTTTTTAATCCCTTGGGATCTTGATTAGAGGTATGAGTATATGGCTTTTTGAGGCTTACCGCTCTGCTGGTCTGTTTTTAACTAGGAGCTGTTCTTCCATATGGTCAAAATATAATAGTACACACAAGCTCTTCTGAGACATTTGTCCTCAAGTCAGAGTCCAGATTTTGGCAGACCACTATTATCTTTTAGACTGATGCAGTCCTCTCTCATCTTTTCACTGTTGCCTCCACATGGATATCATCCCTACACACCTGGACTCCAAGACAACTTCCTGCAGGGCTCCTGTCCTCCACCTGTTCCCTCCCAGACTTTCCCATATAATGCTACTTTCTCAATGTTCCTTTCCACAATCCTCTGTCAAGAACCTACAATGGCATTAGTTTGCCTTATCAAAGCCAGGCTGGCTTTGTAGACTCTCCGCAGTCTGATTCAAGGTAAAATTATAATGGGCCCATGTCAACAGATAGGATAAAGAAGAAGAAAAAATAATGGGGATATTCTGAGCTATATATCATAAATAAAATCCTACTGCAATAGAATATATGGCAAATCTCTGTACCTTCCAATTTTGCTGTGAACCTAAAACTGCTCTAAAAAAAAAAAAAGACTATTAAAACAAAAATTCTAACTGCAATAACCTTTAAAGCAGTGTTTTCGAACTTTGTCTGCTATCCACATTAAGAATACATTTACACTGAAATGCAATACATACATACATACTTGGAACAAAAATCTGAGTACTACCTACCCTGATATCTAATATTTTCTATTTTCATTCTCATATTTTCTTTTTTTTTTTAGTTTTGTTAAAATACTTTTTATCTCATTGAAAATGAATTGTGATAATTTTTTTAAATTTTCCCTTTCTGAAAACAAACATTTTGATTTTTTACGAATTGCCAAAAACTCAATAGTATTTTATCTTACAGCTGATAAAAAGATGTTTGAGAAAAAATTACTGGAGGGCATGAAATCTCTCAAAAGTGAGTGAGAAAAAGGATAAGGATAGTAAAATCTGAGATTGTCTAATTGTTTTTCTGGTTTATAAAGAAAATCAGAAAATGATGCATTTATTCAACAAATATCCAAGTGTCCATTACATGCTGGGTATTTGAGAATAATCTGGACTATACAGAGTAGCATACATTGAAAAGAAATGTAATTACCCATAATCCCAAGTAATATCTTTTTTAGTATAATATTCTATTTTCTTTATTCTGTGTATACGTGTGTTGTTGATAAACTTTCTTTTTTCTTTTTTTCCACTTTTTTTAAAATTAAGTTTATTGGAATACATTGGTTAATACAATTATATAATTTTCAGGTGTACATTATAACTTGACATCTGTATATTCTGTGTTTACCACCCAAAGTCCAGTTTCCTTCAGTTACCATATATTTGATCCCCTTTAACCATCTACCTACCCCCTCCTCACCCACCCCCTACCCTTCTGGTAACCATTAGTCTATAGTCCATGTCCATGAGTCTCTATTTGTTTGTCCTGTTCATTTCTTGCTTTTAGGTTTATATCCAACATATAAGTGATAGCATGTGATTTTCAACTTTTTCTGTCTGGCTTATTTCACTAATATGATTATTTCAAGGTCCATCCATGTTGTTGCAAATGGCAGTATTTCATCTCTTCTATATGGCTGAGTAATATTCCACTGTATATATGTACCACAGCTTCTTTTGTCAGCATTTTGATATTTTCTATTCAACCTTATCATTTCATTGGTTTTAAATGATAGTTGCAACCTATAAAATTATTTCACAACACACTAATTGGTCATTGAAATGCAGTTAGAGTTCTTGCTCCACAGGAAAAATAGGATTATGACAAAATAGATTGCTTAAAATTAAAATCACATGTCTCATTTGATGCTTGCTCTCTCTGTGGTATATTAAGCAAAGGAAAATAATTAATTAGATCCCACTGGGGAGAAAGAATGATTTGTCATACAGTTCCTATCTTTTCATCCTTTTGTTCCTCCAAGACCCTGGGAATCTTTTGTATATGTAAAAGTGTGTGTGTGTGTGTGTGTGTGTGTGTGTGTGTGTGTGTGTGTAGGTAGGTTTTGATAGAAAGGTTTCACAATAACTGCATTGTTTTTAGAAGAATGCAGAAGGCAATGAGTGATTGTTATTTTCAACAGAATAAATTCATATTTCTTCTCTCCAGTCCTAAAATACAATGATTTATATGAAAATATTTGTTATTTCTATTTAGTAACAGGTGCATGAGGTTAGCTAAAACATATTTTTCTGTTTGTTTCTTTGTTTTGTTTCTTTTGGTGAGGGTTGGTTGGTTATTTACTATTCACTATAACCTGAGTAAGAAATCTAGTGCTCTGCCCTCTTGTTAGAAGGGGCAATAATGGCTGGTCATAAACTTTTTATTGTAATGGATTCTAACACATAACTTGTATTGGTCTCAATCTGTATAATCTTAACTCTCTCTGAGAAAGACAGCTGTCACAACAGATAAGACTGAAAGTAGCAGATTCAATGTGTCATCTTTCTTCCATTATTCACTATATGTGTCAACAGCCCTATGGCCGGGATGAGGAGACCCAACCTCAGTAGTCCAAACTAGACTGATCCAGACCATGACTGGTTAGAGCAAATGTAATAGAAACCAAGTCCTAATATCTCTCTCCCACTACCTCCATTTAATGACAGATCAGAAATGGCTCTGACCAATGAAGATCACTCACCTATGCAGGTAGGTCTTGAGATCTTTCTCATTGACATGAAGGTGTAGTTTCTGCCAGCTCTTCCCCATGTCTGCTGAATTAGTTAGGTCAGGCTTAGAACTGGAATGCCTAGTAGAGAGAAGATGATATAATGGGCCTAGATAGGGAGGATTGGGTACCAACTGTTTTTCAAAAGGAGTACCCTGAGTGTGAAAGGAAATATGAAAGGTTCTGGAGAACCACTTAAAGTAACCCATCTTAGAAGGTATGTGGACTATCTAAGAACAATCAGTATTTACAAGATAACCAGGAATATATGGTGAAGAACCACAAAAAAGGGGTCTGGACAGGTGAAGTCAGACCACCTGGCAAGGCTGGTACAAGGGTCTTGATTATAATTAGTTGAGATAGTGTGGTTTAGTATTAAAGAGCATGGACTCAGAGCCAGCCACACTGAAGTTCCATCGTAACTCAGCACTTATGAGCTTTGTAAACAGTGAGCAGGTGACTTAATCTACACTCGCTTTTATTATTTTAAAATGAGAATACTATGACATGTCATAGATTAAAGGATTAATGCATGTATGGCCTGTAAAGTTCCTGGTTCAAGCTAGCATACTTTAAGAAAGAAAAAAGGAAGTTCTTCTATAACTCTGGCATCTCCAACTCACACTAAGTTCCCGATGGTGTCTCTAATGATTTTCTTTACCCAGAGAACTCAGGTAGAGTAGCTATTCTCTCTAAATGTACACGAAAATGCTTAATATTTTCCATCTCCTTCCATCGTCTAACCCATGCCCTCACCTCCTGAGACCATTTTCCCATAGGTCTCCAGCATGAAATCCCAGTACTGCTCCTTTTGAGTGGAATCCAGGTTCTCCTTGCTCCTAAAAATAAAAAATGCAGGCTATGACTCCAATGAAAGGCCTTTGAATCGTACCTTCTCTAGGAGGCTGAGAGAATGAATGTGCCTTAGGATCCTGGCGACCAGAAGATGTAGGAAGTCATGGAAGGTGGTTCAAGGGACAAGTTCAAGGGTAAACTATAGTCCCTACATTAGTATTTCTTGCCCTAGTTAGAAAACATGTAGGTTTTAAGTTCTGTATTTTTAACGTCGTATACATTTAAGAGTGGAGAACAGAGAGAAGGTAAGAGCCCTTTCTATACTGTCCTTTTCTTTAACTCCTTCAGTGTTTAAGAGGTCTTTGAAGAGTAAGGTGCCTGATATTTCCAATATTTATTAAAATCTAGAAATTCAAAAGAAAAAAAGAAAGACATTAAAAAACAATTGTTGGAAAAACAACTGCAATCGGCAAAAAAGTGGGAAGAATCAACATGAAGTCAACTGAGTTGTAAGTCTCACCATGAAACATATTGGTGGATTCAGAGCAGAGAGAGATGCTGCAGCAATAACACTTGGAATCTCCTGATAGTTCTGAGTTTAGAAGTCTAATGTTAAATAGTTTTCCTCCAGTGAGTGGGAAATTTGTGGGTTCTCTAGAGCAAGGTGTCTCTTAATTATCCTCACAACATTTTCCTAGTGAACTGCAAACTAGAGACTCGAACCTGAGAATGTCTAAGTAGGGTCTACTTTCATGAATTCAAATTTCAATCTCCCCAACAAGTAGACAATTGTTAGAAACTAAGTTTAATATAGCAGAGTGATTAACTGCACAGTCTTTGGAATCAGACAAACTAGGTTTAAAGTCCAGTTTGCCACTTTCTAGCTGTATAATCTTGAGCAAGTTACTTAATCTTTCTGGGCCTCAGTCCTTACCTAATGATAGTACTGAACTCAAAAATTGTTGGGAGGCTTAACAGAATAAATGCAAGTGTCATCTGTTTTCAGAGAACTGTACTTTTTCATTCATAGCATTCATTACAGTTTATAAAAAATATATATGTACATGACAGAAATACCTAATTTTTTTTACACACATATAAAAACTATTTATTAATAGTTCGCTCAACAAGCACATAACACCATGAGAAAAGGAACTCTCCACTGCAACTCTGGCAGTCCCCAAGACCTGTCCAAGACATAGCAGTTACTCAATATATGCTGTCTGGGTGAAATATACAGCTCTTAGCAAACAAGTCCTCAGTAGATGATACATTTTATTATTACTGTCATATGTAGTCTATGGGATACTCACCTCCAAGACTCACTCCCTAAGGGTTTGCAAGGAGAATTAAGAGATTTCAGGGACCCCAAAGTTGAAAAGCCACAGACTTTGTCATGATAGCCAAAAACACTATTGAGAGCAGAAAAAGAAGAGACTGAGAAGGTGAAATCATATCCTATTGCAAATAATACACTACTCAGAGAAGCCATTCTCAGTTTAGCACAACAAAGGGAAGTGAAAATGGTTGAAAAGAGAACAGAGACACCAAAAAGTCTTTCACTAGCAGATACTAAACAAAGAAGAAAAGGGAGGGGAGGAGGAGGAGGAGGAGGTGAAGGAGGAGGAGGTGGTGGTGGAGGAGAGAGGGAGAGGGAGAAGGAGGAGAAAGAGAAGGGAAAGAGGGAGAGAGAGAGAGGGAGGGAGGAAGGAAGGGAGGGAGGGAGGGAAGAAGAAGGGAGGAAGGAAAGAAGGAAGGAAAAAAAGATAGGAGGTGAATTTGTATATGGCAAAAAGGTAAAAAGGTGAAAAGTAACCTTAATTGTATTTAACTATATATTCATTAACTATAACCAAATTTTAATATAGACTTTACTTTTTTTATTTAAAGTAGGAATTATTAGGAGTTTATTTTGTCAATCTTCTGTGAATGAAGCTACCTTATCAATCTCTTGAAAACTAACCAGCTTGAGCAAACATTGCTGAATATAATTCTTGATCTTTACAGTCAGAACACAGGCCCTTGCATCAGCACTGGTGGAGAAAAGGGGATGGGAATGCCAAGTACTATAACATCTCATTACCTCCCTGGCTTTCTAAACACAAAAGCCTATTCCATGGGCACCATAATAGTAGATACTAAGTTTAGTACAAGACAAACTCAAATATAGCCATTGAAATCCCCAAGGGCCACAATCAGTCCTTTCAAACCAGAAGATACATCAGGAGTCTCCAAACAGTGTACCTCCAGCTGAAAAACCACAAAACCTATTCAAGGAGGTGCCAAGAAGCAGGGATACTTGAATAAATTCCATACTTAAGAGGCAAGACACCAACTGCAACCATATGCTTTTTCTCATTTTTGTAAGAGGAAAAAAAATCTAATTCCTATTCTGAAAGGGCAAAGTATGAGATTTGCTGGGGAAACAATCTCAATTTTGTGGAAACAGAGCCATCTTGTGGGCTTACGAGACATTACCACAACTAATTTGCACAAAATTCTTATGTACCGTTCTTTCCCAAAGTTTGAAAACATGGGAATATGAGTAAACGCTTCCCTGAGTCTATGTGAGGATCTAATTTAGTAACGTTTCTAATAATAAAAATACCACTGTGTAGGGACGCTACTACATTATTCTGGCATTATTCACCAAGTTCCTAACTTACGGAAGAGATTAGGGGAAGTAATCACTTACATTTAAAAAATCTCTTCACATTGAAACAATCATCAAAAAACCTACCAAAAAGTAAAAGTCCAACCAGATGGCTTACCAGTGAATTCTACCAAACATTCAAAGATTTAATACCTATTCTCCTCAAACTCTTCCAAAAAATCGAAGAGGAGCAATACTTCCAACTCATTTTATGACCAATATTACTCTGATAACACACAAAAAGAAAACTACAGACCAATATCTCTCATGAACACAGATGCAAAAATCCTAAATAAGATACTAGAACGAATACAGCAACATATTAAAAAGATTATACACCACGATCAAGTGGGCTTCATCCCAGAGGCACAGGGATGGTTCAACATATGCAAATCGATTAATGTGATACACCACATAAACAAATTAAAAATAAGAATCATATGATCATATCAATAGATGCAGAAAAAGCCTTCAACAAGAACAGCATCCATTTATGATCAAAACACTTAACAAAATTGGTATAGAAGGAAAGTACCTTAACATAATAAAGGCCATATATGACAAACCCTCAGCCAACATTATACTTAATGGTGAAAAAACTAAAAAAGTAGAGAACAAGGCAAGGCTGTCCACTATCCACTGTTATTCATATAACATTGGAGGTCCTAGCGAGTGCAATCGGACAAGAGAAAGATATAAAAGGCATCCAAATAGGAAATGAAGAAGTCAAACTGTCACTATTTGGATGACATGATTCTCTATATAGAAAACCCTAAAGACTCCACAAGAACACTACTAGAAACAATAAGCAAATACAGTAAAGTCTCTGGATACAAAATCAACATTTCAAAAATCCACAGTTCCTATACTCTAATAATGAAAGTGTCAGAAAAAGAAGTGAAAAAATAATTTTTTGCAATTGCAACAAAAAGAATAAAATACCTAGGAATAAATTTAACAAAACATGTGAAGGACCTATATAATGAAAACTACAAGACCCTATTAAAAGAAATCAAAGAAGATACAAAGAAATGGAAAGATATTCCGTGTTCTTGGATTGGAAGAATCAACATAGTTAAAATGACCATATTACCTAAAGCATTATACAGATTTAATGCAATCCCCATCAAAATCATTGGCATTTTTTAAAGAATAGAACAAAAAAATCATCAGATTTGTATGGAAGCACAAAAGACCCCGAATTGCCAAAGCCATCCTGAGAAAAAGAATGAGGCTGGAGGCATCACTCTGCCTGACTTCAAATTATACTACAAAGACAGTAATCAAAAGCATGGTATTGGCAGCAAAACAGAACACAACCAGTGGAACAGAATCGAGAGTCCAGAAGTAAACCCATATTTATATGGGCAAATAATTTTCAACAAAAAGCCAAAAACATACAGTGGAGAAAGGAAAGCCTCTTCAATAAATGGTGCTGGGAAAACTGGAAAGCCACCTGCAAAAGAATGAAACTAGACTGTTGTCTATCACCACACACCAAAATTAACTCAAAATGGATTAAGGACCTGAATATAAGACCTGAAACAATAAAATGCATAAAAAACATAGGAACTAAACTCAAGGACCTTGGACTTAAAGAGATTTTATGAATTTGACCTCAAAGCAAGGGAAGTAAAAGCTAAAATAAATGAATGGGACTACATCAAACTAAAAAGCTTCTGCTCAGCAAAAGAAATCGTCAACAAGGTAAAGAGACAACCATCCAAATGGGAAAATATATTTGCAAGCAATGCCTCTGATAAGGGCCTAATATCCAAAATATACAAAAACTCATACAACTCAATAACAACAAAAAACAAATGATCCAATCAAAAAATGGGCAGAGGACCTGAACAGACACTTCTCCCTAGAGGACATACAAATGGCCAACAAATTTGAAAAGATGCTCAACATCACTAGCTATTAGGGAAATGCAAATCAAAACCACAATGAGATACCATCCACACCTGTTAGAATAGCTATAATCAACAGGACAAGTAATAACAAATGTTGGAGAGGATGTGGAGAAAAAGGAACCCTCATACACTGCTGGGGACTGCAAATTGGTACAGCCACTATGGAAAACAGTATGGAGGTTCCTCAAAAAACTAAGAATTGATCTACCATATGATCCAGCAATCCCTCTACTGGGTATTTACCCAAAGACTTGAAAACCCATATCCAAAAGATATTTGCACACTGATGTTCATAGCAGCATTATTCACAGTGGCCAGGACATGGAAGCAACCAAAGTGTCCTATAGATGATGGCTAAAGAAGCTGTGGTACATATATACAATGGAATATTACTCAGCCATAAGAAGAGATGAAATACTGCCATTTGTGAAATGGATGGACTCGAGATAATCATGCTAAGTGAAATAAGCCAGACAGAAAAAGTTGAAAATCACATGATATCACTTATATGTGGGATATAAACCTAAAAGCAAAATGAACAGGACAAACAAACAGAGACTCATGGACATGGACTATAGATGAGTGGTTACCAGAGGGCAGGGGGTGGGTAAAAAGGGGTAGGTAGACGGTTAAAGGGGGTCAAATATAGGGGTAGGGGGAGGGTGAAGTGGGTAAAGGGGATCAAATAATGGTAGCTGAAGGAAATTGGACTTTGGGATGGTAAACACACAATAGAATATACAGATGTCAAATTATAAGGCACACCTAAAAATTATATAATTGTATTAACCAATGTTATCCCAATAAACTTAATAAAAAATAATAGATGAGAGAGAGAGAGAGAGAGAGAGAGAGAGAGAGAGAGAGAGAGAGAGGAGAGAAAGATAATCCTTTCACTTACAAAGGATTCCATTGAATATTAAATCTTTTTGCTGAAAATAGTTGTTAGTTTGGGGGTGGGGATATTGGGTTTGGTATGGATGATTTTGTTTGAGCGAGTGGCTATTAGTTATCTACTAAATAGAGTGCGCGCACACACACACACACACACACACAGATATATACCTGGTGCTGCTAGTAAGCATTTTGAGTCTTTTAACTTTAAGCTATCCAGAACAGGTCATGGTTAATGTCAATTATACTATGTGGAGTTAATGTTTAATTCTACTAATTAAAATATGTTAATAAATTATATATACTTTTCATAGGAGTACTCTGTACTTACTAAAGAAGCAACAATAATCCTCCAACTCTGCTTGAAATATTTAACAGAATACCCAAACCTGTTTCAGCAAGTAACCTCCTATCTATCAATTTGGTTTCTGGGTACCTTGAATCACTTAAAGATATATCCTTCCTCTCCCCTCTCCCAATTCCTCTAGCCTGGGGTAAAGTACAAAGTCGGTATTCTGGTTTTCAAATCTTTGAGCTTCGAAAGCTGAAGCTCAGACCTGGTCTTCAGCCCCACATTAAGCACCACTTACTGGTTTCCCTATATCTACCTGTACTCTAAATTATCTCACCAGGCAAGTCCCAAGAAGAGTTCCCCAAAGGTTTGAAACAATGTTTTAATTATGGTGAATAGGTTCCTGAAAAACTTTACTTTTATCAAATGCAACTTTTCAAATGCAACATAATCAAGATGAACCTGTCCCAGAGACTTCATTTACAGACAAGATGGAATAACAGGTACTGGTTAACCTTCTTGCCTAAAACAACTAAAAAAAGGAAACAAAATATACAAAACAATGGTTTGCAGATATTGCACATTAGGAAGAGCAGAAAAGAGATCCCTAAAAGCAGGGACACAAATTAAGGAAATCCTACAGTTGCCCAAACTTACTGCCTAGAGAGAACACCCAGAGCAGCATAGGTAGGGAACCCTGGCAGAGCCAGGCAGCCCCCCAGAGTTGAGCAGAAGGAGCTCAGAGTCTGGGGAAGCCAAAGAGGCTATAGAGTTAGCACGGCAGAAGCCCAGCAGAGTGATGGAGCTATATACCAAGAGAAAGCCCCAGAGATCTGCAGAGGGTCCCCCTCAAGTCCAAGAAAGAACAACCCAAAAGAAGCAGAAGGAATAATCCCCTGAAGTTGTACAGTGCTGGAAATACCTCATATTTCCAGTAGCCAGTATAAACAACCTTGTATATCAAGAAGATCAGATAGTGTAATCAGAAGGATATTGCCTCAGTAGTGTAGAAAAATTAGCCCCAGACTAAAGACTTCTCTGGTGCCATAACAAACTGTTCAAGTAACTTAACGGCATCCCAGAACAGAGCTTGACAACATTGAGAGAAATACAAAAATATCATGCCCCTACAAGGTACAATTCACAATGTCTGACATGCAATCAAAGATTACCAGGCATACAAAGAAGCAGGAAAACACAACTAATATTTGTCATTTTTGAGATTAATCCACACACTGAAACTGACATCAAAATTGATAAATTAGTAGACAAGGACATTAATACAGATATTATAACTATATTCCATATGTTCAAGAAAGATATAATAAACCCCAGTTCAAACTTCGAGATAAAAAATACATGAGATAAAAAAATATACTACATAGGATTAACAGCAGATTAGATACTGCAGAAAAAAAGATTAATTAACTTGAAAACATAAAAATAGAAACCATCCACAATGAAACGCACAAGAAAAGAGCATCAGTAAGCCTTGGACAATTTGAAGAGATCTAATATATATATATGTACTTATCATTATACACATTCCACATGCATATTATTCTCAGAGTCCCAAAGAAGTGGAGGAGGGGAGACAGAAAAAAACAACTGAATAAATAATGATAAAAATTTTTCCAAATTTGATGAAAACTATAAACTCACAGGTCCAAGATGTTCAATGAACCCAACCGAGCACAAGAAACATGAAGAAAACTACTCCAAGGCACATCATAGCCAAATTGTTAAACACCAGTGAGAAAACACTAAAAGCAAGCAAGAAAGACACATTACATGCAGGAAAAAGAGTGCACATGGTATGATTTCATTTTATAAAAAGTCTAGAAAATGCAAACTAATATATGGTGACAGAAAGCAGATCAGTAGTTGCCTTGGGATTGGGGGAGTGTAGAGGGGCAGCAGAAAGGGAAAGGAAACCTCTGGGGATGACAGATACGTTTATGATCTTGATTGCATTCATGGTTTCATGTTTGCATATATGTCAAATATGTGCAGTTTATTGTTTGTCAATTATGTCTCCTTAAAGTTGTCAGAAAGATGGGGGTAGGGGAGATTAACCTGTGCTACATTGGAGACAAGCATTCAAAATCTCAAACTGACTCTAATGTGAAATGCCTAGACCAGGAAATGAAATAGTCTTTTCGTAGCATAACCTAAAGATAATAAAAAAGAAGAGACAAGATTGACTCTTCACAGCAACTTCTCCCAGGGCCCAGATTCCATTATTCAAGATGACGATTAGGAAACATTCTGCCTATTGAAACTCAGATTTTGTACTACAGGTATTATTCTCGTTATCCTACCAAGGCCTTTCTTTCTATTCCATTTGAGAATCCTTCTCCTTTCAATCCTCCTACTGACACATCCTCAAAGCCTAGTTGAGGGATAAGAGAAGCAAGGCAACCCAGCTCACCTGAGGTGCCGTTTGGAGAAGTGAGGCTCCAAAGTCCTGGTCTCTGATGAGCCTTTCCTCAGATTGAGCAGGAAGGTGAGAAGCAGCCAATGCTGAAGTGAGAAGGAAGTTTGAAAAACTAAATGTCCTCTTCAACCATCTATGAGTCTAAGACTTGTATTTACCTCCCTAACAAACTGCAACTCCCTACAACATTCCCAACAGTCTCACCCATATTTTCTCCTACCTCCTTCCTCAGAATCAAAATCCAAAAGATCTGGCCCAGTAATAAAGTGGTTTAAATTAGGAGCTTTGAATCTCCAAATCAGGGTGAATCATATAGGTCTACCCTATTTCTAGACTTTCTAGAGATACCCAACCTGGGCAGCATTATCATTTTCAACTCACTCGCAGGCCTACTAACCATAATCTCCAAATTTCTCCAAGATAGCACCACATACCACCATGAATAACTGTCCCTACCTAATTCTTGTTCTGTGTCAGATTCCTCTTTCACGATGTGGCTCAGTGGCTCCTCTGGAACAGAAGGTGAATTATGAAGTCCCAGCTCCTGAGGCATCACTTCAAGATGGGACTCCACTTCCCCCACTTGGCAGCTTGCAGATTCCACCTTCTCGGATAAGATGTCCTGTCCCAGAACTTGGATGCTGATCTAGAGACCACATAGTACTAATTACTGAAAGATCCAGAGTGAGGATTTCTGAAAGATACGAAATAACCTTCTGTAACAGATCATAAATCAGTCCTTAGGGGCATAGCATGGCGAAAGAGAAGAATAGCTTTTACTTCTAGTCCAGTGAGGGAAGTATCCTGAGAGAGCCCAAAAGCTGAAGCCTAAAGTAGGGCTGGGAGGCCTTTGAGAAATGCCACTAATATTATGTTTCTACTGGATTGTCTCTACCAATTGAAACTCCAGTGTGTTTTGAACAATTTCTCAACCATTCTAGTCTAAAGATGGAATAGGATGGAAGAACTTATCGTCAATCCATAATGGCTAAAAAGTGTTGAGAGTCACAAGGAATCTAAGAATTAGGTTAGGTATGCGGATACACTGACGTGGTATAGCAAGAAATATGTATTTGGTCTTTTCCCTGGTTCCTGACACAGAGCTCCTAAAACTCTTAGAATTACCTGAAGGACAGAAATAATAAGAGTGACTTTTGTTATTCACAAGACCCCTCAATCATACTTGAGTTTATGCTAATGAAGTGACTCTTGTTGGGCCCTTAGATAGCTTCGGACTGGAGGCTGGTCACCAGAGGAACCAACCAGGGTATTAGAGGGTTGGAATTTTCAGTCTCATCCCTCAATCTCAGGGAAAGGAAAGAGGCTGGGATTTTTCAATCATGACCACACAATAAAACCTACATAAAAAAACCCTAAACTGTGAAGATCAGAGAGCTTCTGAGTTGGTGAACACATAGAAGTGGGTGACCCAGAAATGGCATGGAAGCTCTGTGAAACCCCCATTTCCCCCATTTGGCTATTCCTGAGTCATATCCTTCATAATAAACTGGTAAATGTAAATAAAGTATTTTCCTGAGTTATATGAGTCTAGCAAATTATCTAAGGAGAGGGTTGTGGGAACCTCCAGATTTATAGCCAGTCAGTCATAAGTATGGATGTCCCTTATGACTTGCAACTGGTAGCTGAAATGGGGGCACTTCCACATATTTGGTGTCAGAAAAAAGATAACACATCTGATAAGACCCTAGAGGAGCCCTGTACTTCACTCACAGATCATAATACCTTCTGCTTACCCACTGCCACAGTTTCTGAGGGTCTCCCTTCAAGCTCTCCACAAGGGTCACTGCCTCTCTCCGCTGCCTGGACACTGTTTCCGCACCCACATTTGAATCTCCCCAGGCAGGATGGTCAGGAACTGTTCCAACATCAGGATCTCTAGGATCTGCTCCTTGGTGTGAACCTCTGGCTGCAGCCACTGGAAACAGAGCTTCCGAAGTTGTCTCAGGGTCTCCCAGGGCCCAGACATCACCTGGTAACGAAACTGCCTGAAAAGCTGGCGTGCAATCTCAGGGCTGGAGGGCTCCTCTCGAGTGGCAGCATCTGGTCCAGACAATATGGAGTCCTCGGCCTTTGCTGCTGGTGGCAGCAGGACTAGGGCCTGCCCCCGTTCGAAGGGCATCGTCTGGCCTGTCCAAGTCTTTATGCGATGAAATTGTCTGGGGAGAATCAGGTCTTCACAGAGCTTCTCACTGGGACACAAGAGAGGGAGTGAGATAAAGTGCTATACAGAAGAAAGAGACACATTTTCAGAAAGGACACATTCACAAGCCCTACCTGAGAAGCCTCGGAGTCAACTGCAGATCTCCAAATCAATGAATATACTATTTTTGAAGACTCTAAACTTAAAGTCATAAAGCAAACCACTAATACCATATCTAAACTGGCACCATTACTCTGACCATTTTACAACATTCCCTCTTGGTCTTCAAATGTCCAGACAAAGTAGAAGAATGAAATGTACCACATGAAGCATTTTCACTACGGGTTTCCAGATAAACAGTTCTTCTGCAAAATACTTCTATATCTGCATACATATGTCTGCAGACTGAAAAAAAAAAAAAAGTTGAACAAAGACATAAATGCCCTATAAATAAAGGCTTGAAATAATCAGATGCTAACTCTTCCCTAAAAGGTAAAATGAAATTTCTAAGTGACCTCTTTTGAGTGCCATGTTGAAAACTGAGAATTTATGAAAAACCTGTCACACCTGAAATTTTCAATCTTGGGATTAAAAAATGTTTAGAATAAGTACTCACTACCTTAGAAACATACTTACAGACTTGAACCAAGTAATCACTATTTTATGGTGAATGGTATTAAAATATAGAAGATGGCAACTAAGATGGTGGAAAGAGAAATATTAAATAGCAAAATCAATATTAAAATATTTTAAATCATGTACTATATCTACTTAGCTTTCTTGCATGTCACACCTAATATTGGATTATTAAACATTATGAAGGAGCTAGAGGTCATCACTTCTCCATAATACTAACCACAACCAGCAAAAAACACCCAGCCCCTTGGGTGTCGGGTTTAATTAGAAATCAGTACAATATTCTAGTTTTTAACAGTTGCTTTTTCCTTAAAGTATAAGAAGCAATGTCCTCATCTCTTCCACTTCACCCAAACAATTCATCAAACAATTCACAAAATCATTTAAAAAACAATAACAACAACAAAAACACAAATTTCTCAAGGGTACAAAAAAATAGCAAAATATATATATATGTGTATATGTATGTATGTATGTATGTACATACGTACGTACGTATTCATCCAGCAGCCAGTGTGCTACAGTGACATATATTCTCAACAAATATAATTCAGGAATTCTATTTCTGGTTATGACAGAATAACTGGTAGTATTGACAAGACCACCAGCCCACCACCGTAAACAACCACAAAACTAGAGAAAACTTATAAGGCAACTGTTTCTAAGCAGTGGACAATGGACAGGCAAGAATGAAATCCCTAAGAAGAAAAACTCATGAAGTGAGCCCCATGACCATCCTGGCTATCTGCATGAGGACAATTTCCCAACCATGGTGCAGGAAGGTGAAGCTCAAGCAGGGATCAGTGGTCTCACTTTAAATAAAGGAAACTGAAGAGGCAGCAATCAGAATTTGGAGCCACTGAAGTGACTGGAATCTGAAGAACAGGGCAGTGGAGTAGAACTATGGGGATAGAGGCAGAAGTCTGTATGGGGTTTCCCCATGAGCCCTTGGCCCAGGGTTAGGCCTGTCATTAGCAGGGTGAAACTATGCAAGGTTTAACTGAGAACAGTTGTTACCAGGTAAAGAGCAAAAGAGAGATATGAAAGGCCAATCAGTGATGAGAGACATAGGAGATTTTGACCACTGAATATGGAGAGACCTCTGCTCTCATTAACACTCAAGGCATTTTAAGATACCAGAAAGGTCACATATTAGGAGTAAAGACTCTGCCCTAGAGTAAGACCTACTCTAACTCTGCCCTAACCAGCAAAAAGCCAAGCCTTAACAAGATCCACAGAGGAGACCCAGTCTACTGGTCTACTCTGATCTAGTTAGAAGAACTTGGAAAACACCCTGGGCTTTCCAAAGATCTGCCCTAACAAAGCGAAAACCAAGCCAACATAAATCAAAGGTAATCATTCAGTAACTGAACTGCCTACTGGAACAAAAGTCAACTCTCTTCAGAGGAAGAAAACAGAATCCTTTGCATCAACAGTGTGCCATCCACAATATTCAGAATGTGATCCAAAATTACTAGACATAAAAAACAAAAAAAAAAAACAGGAAAATGTGATTCAAAGTCAAGCAAAAAAGCAATCAAGAGAAACCAACCCCAAGATGGCCTGAGGACTTAAAGAAAATATAGTCTTAATGAGAAAAGATATAAGGTCTTTCTACAAAGAAAGAGAAATTATAAAAAGAACCAAATGCAAATTCTAGAAAAAGAACCATTAACCCAGAATTCCCCATCCAACAAAAAGATGTTTCAAAAAGAAAAATAAAAACATTATTCAGATAATTAAGGTAGGAGAATTCTTCATCAGTTACTTGTACTACAAAAAAAATGCTAAGGGATATTCTTCCTGTTGAAGAGAAACTCAGATCCACAGAAAGAAAGACCTACAGAAAGATCTCCAAAAATGGCAAATATATGATGACTATAAAGCAGGATGCTTTTATTTTTTAACCATCTTAAAGGGCAACTGATTGTTAAAAGCAAAATAATAACAGTATGAATAGAATATAACAAGTAGAAGTAAAAGATATTACAATAGTACAAAGAAGAGGGTAAATGGAATTATCTGTTGTTAGGTTATTATATTTATGAACGGCTAATTGACAAATAGTGGGAAGTGAGTGGTGGTATCAGGTGAAAAATGGGAAGTGTAAAGGTGTTAAGTGAGAGGCAGGAAATGAGAAATGTGAATTATGAAGTATAAAGTGGTACAATAGTAGACTCTGATAAGTTAAGGTAAACTTTGATAGCTTAAGGATGCATACTGCCAGATGTAAAAATATTACACAAAGCGGTATAATTAAAAAACCAAAAAGGAATACTAACAAATATTCAATAACCCAAAATGTGATAGAAAAGGATCAAGAGAAGAATAAATGCCAAAAAGATCAAATGAAAAAAAGACAATTTGGTAGACTAACACTCAACCATATCAGTAATTATAGTAAATGTAAATGGACCAAGTGAACTAAATACTTGAATTATACGGTATAGATTGTCAGATTTAAAAAAACAAGATTCAACTATATACTGTCTACATGAGATATTTTACATATAAAGACAAAGATAGCTTGGAAATAAAATGGTGAGAAAAAGACATTCTATGCAAATAGCAAGCACATAAAAGCTGGTTTGGCTATATCAGTACCTGACCAAGAGACTTAAAGACAAAGAGAAAAAGAGGGACATTTCGTTATGATAAATTGGTTAAATCATCTAGAACACAAAACAACCCTAACTGTGTATGTACCCCATAACAGGTCTGAAGGAACAAATCTTTAATCATAGTTGGAGATTTTAACTCTTCCCTCAGTAACTGATAGAAAAAGTAGACTAAAAAAAAAAAAATCAGTAAGTATATAGAGAATCAGAATAACACTATCAACCAACTTGATTGAATTGATATTTAAACCTAACAACTGCAGAATACACATTCATTTCAAGTGAATATGTAACAGTCACTAAAACACAATTTGCACGGTAAGTTTCAAAGGACTGGAATCTTAAAGTATATATTCTCTGAACACAGTACAATTTAATTTGAAATCAACAACAATAAAATATCTAGAAAATCCTAATATATGGAAATTATTAAATAACAATCTTAACCTAAGGTCAAGAAAAAAATCACCAAAAAACATATTTTCCTATTAAATGATAATGAAAACACAGCATATCAAAATTTGTAGAAAACAGCTAAAGCACTGTTTAGAGAGAAACATACAGCTCTAAAAAATGTTTTAAAAGTTGAATAAATATACATGTATCCTTCGCTAAGTCTATTTGGCTTCTGAGCTTCAAATAACAAGCAGCAAGATTTCAGATACAAGAGACTGATCAGATTTCAGATACAAGAGACTGATCATTCAAACTTATTTGGTTCCCGAATTAAGATAGCAGTTTAGAAAAAAACATTTAGGGGAAATCACATTTAGGGAAAACTACGGATCTTATAAAATATTTAAATCTGATTTTAGTTATTATACTCTCATATAATGGTTCAAAATTAAATTACTTTAGAGAGGGTTTATGGGTCTATATGCCAATGACTTCATGAGAATCTGCTCATTAGTTACAAAAAAAAATTTAAGGTTATCCCAAATGTATAGTAATTATATTTGTTAAAGCTATAACAAATTAGAATGAATTTTAAAATGTACATCTAGGTTAGTATACTTACTACACATACATATATAAGTAATCTTTTGTGGAGAACTTGCTATTGACAGACTCTCTCCTTAACCAAACTTTAGTCAAGCTCCTGAGTCGTCTTTTTAACTAGGCCTGGACCTTGGACCTTCTAGTACAGTTTTATCAAGAACCTTGCTGGGTCCAGTTTAGAAAAAATCCTCCACTTTTGATATTTGATCAAATTCTACATTCCCCACCCATGGTGGCTGACCACCCTGATATCTGATCAAATTCTTTATTCACCATAGTCTGCTTTCAGCAAAACTGCTGTCAGGCAAGCTTGGCCAGAAATGCCCCCTTAATCCCGATATTTCCTCTTAATAATTTTCCTGACCCCACCCTACTTTATGTATCTCCACTTGGCCTTGTATTCTGTTACCACAAACCCCATTGTAGTAGCATTGCTGAGTCAAGTGGGCCTTACCATCGTTAACAAGTGTCTGAGTAATGTTCTCTTTAACACTATGTATCAGGTACATATTAGGCCCTGTTCCTGTCATTTTCAATCCTCACAATTACCCTGCAAGACAAATATTAAAGTTTACATACAGATCAGGAATCTCTGAGGCTCGCGGTGGCAGCCAAATTCAAACATAGGACGCTCTAACGCCTGAGTTTAGAAAAGGAGAGCAGCCAACATTTGGAAATTTGTGGGGTCGGGTTTATGAGTTGTCACAGACAGCTCTGGGAGCTATTGGCATTTAGACCCCTGGAGGCCAGGGTTGCTCAAGCCCTGCAAGGCCTTGGGCAGAGTGGCCCACCAATGTATTCTCCATTCTCCGCCCCCACTCCCACAGCACCCCTGAGGGAGAGAGTCCCGGCATCAGTCCATAGGGTTCCCTCTTCCTGAGGTTCATTGCCAGCCTTTGACGGAAGACAGGAGGCAGGGGCCTGTTTTCGGTCCCAGGCCAGACATGTGGCTGGAGAGTCCCGGGGCCCACAGGCTCCAGGTAGGAGAGCTAGGTGGGGTACAGGCATCTCCACGACCCAGAGTTTATTCACATCCCCTCCGCCCCTCCCCCGCACTCGCCGCGTCCCCGTGCGCGCTCCCAGGAGCACGGCGCGCGTCCACCGACCCTGGAGCCGCTTCCCCGAGCCCGCCGAGTCCAGCGCGGACGCGGGCACCGCCAGGCTGGACCCCGGGAGGCTGCGGCCGGGTCCGCCCAGCCCGCGCACGCTCACCTAGGCCCGCGGCGCCAGCTCCGGGGGCACTTCCGGAAAGCCCGGGGCTGCGCGCGCTTCTGGCAGCTGGCGAGAGACAGGCGGCTGCGGGGCGGGGGAGGGCGAGGGGCGGGGCCGGAACTGAGGCACGGGCTCCCATTGGCCACCTGCGCTGCCTCGCCTCGCCCGCTCCTCGGTCAAGCTACCGCGGCTATTTGTCGCCCGCAGCCGGTCGTTCAGTCATTCATCCAAGTTTCAGTGCGTTTGTTTAGTTTTCACCAAACAGACGTTTATTGAGGCCTTAGTTTGTTCCAAGCACTAGGCCAAACACTGTGAGGGCTACAAAGATAATTCCCTTGTCTATTCCAGACCCCTTTGCCAGTCCCACACCCAAAGCTGAGCCATCATCTCTGGTTCTTAACCTGGGTCTTGCTCCTCTTTGCCATTCTTACCCCACTTGGCCTTCCTGGGGCGTTTAATGTGCTGCCACCTAGCTCTGTCTTGCTTCTCCAGCTCTCACAAACTCTGCATTTCCTGGGCCGTTCTTCCACTTCTCCCCTTTTCAAGCGCTGGTGTTCAGTGGAATGCCAACTTCTCTTCCCATTTTCGTCTCTTCTCTGTCTATCTTCATCCCCAGTACTCCCTTATACTCACTGCAACACGGATGTCATCCTTGCCTCCTCCAATTCCTCTCCTTCCCTTTTCTACAGGCCAACAGTCACAGGGTCCCGAGATTTTACCTCCTTATCTCTCAGACACCTCTCCCTCTCTCCATTCTGTACCCCTACCTTCTTTCCACATTTCTAAGCGAGCTAAGGAGAACAGCTGCCGCCTCCTCACCAGTTTCAGAGCTTCTAACCTTGCCTATTTCCAGGCCATCCTGCACTCAGCTACAGTCATTGGTGATACCAAGCTACGTTAATAGAAGTATCATGTCCCAATCTAGGCGACTGGACTTATGTGTGAATTATATGTGTATTCGATCTTGGGCAATTAGCAAACTGGAGAGCATTCAAAAAAGGAGTTACCAGTATGGTGAAGTGCCCTGTCCCAATGTTAGCGGGAATTGGCACTATCTCCTCTGGAGAAATAGGCTTTGAGGAGAGGAGAGGAGGAAGGTGTGGATCAGGATATCTTCACATATCTGAAAAGTGACCAGCAGAAAAGGAATTCAACACATTCTCTAGATCCTAGGGCCTGAACAAGATTCATTGTGGGATAATTACTGTTCAGCTTAGCCCAGGTGGAAGTTTCTAAAGTTGATTTGTATTGCAATGTTGCTTTATGAATACCTGAGTAGAGCATGGGTAACAATTTATCAAAAACATTTAGAGGGACACCTGAATGGGTGTTAC
The DNA here is from genome assembly GCA_003508835.1 of Eonycteris spelaea. NCBI lineage: Eukaryota > Metazoa > Chordata > Mammalia > Chiroptera > Pteropodidae > Eonycteris > Eonycteris spelaea. The sequence continues at coordinate 2,590,551 of PUFA01000083.1, read as the reverse complement.
TTCCAACACCAAAGTGCTTTGCTTCTAAGCAAGTCAAGAGAGGAGATGGTTTTGAAGGAAGGTGATAGATTTTGATCTTCGACATGTTAGCTTTGGGCTGATCAATATCCAAGGAAGATTACAGTAATTTGAAAGCTTTAATTGGGCCACTGACTCCTTTGTGAATCTGATGGAAACTATAAATATTTTACCAAGGAAGATGCAAATAAACACCTATATACAAAATTTTTCACACAAATTCAGAGAGTTCACAGAGCTCCAAAGTCCATCCATGGAACCTATGAACCTCAGGTTGAGAGCTCTAACACCTGTAGATGGTTCTTGAAATGGAAGTAATATTTGACAGTTTAATAATTTCTTTATAAATTGGCAAATTTAAATGACGCATGAAACTTTCCTCTTTTTGAACACACCGAACAACAAAAAAGAAGTTTTATAAGTTGAGCAACACCTACTTCAGCTTAGTAACAAATGGAAATGTGTCTTGTATTTCCAACTTTTTTATTCACTTACTCATTCAACAAATATTTATCGGATTCCTCTTCTGTGCCGGTATTGTTCCAACAGCTGAGTATACAACAGTGAACCAAACAGATAAACTCACTGCCCTCACAGGACTTATATTTTGTGAAAAAGCTGGACAACAAATAAGTACACAAGTAATAATAAGTATGTTGGGTAAGGATAAGTGCTGTGGAAAAAAATTAAATGAAGATAAGGTGGAATAGGTAGTATTAGAGATGAAGTGTAATTTATATAGGATGGTCAGGGAAGGGGCAACCGATAAAACAACCCTGAACTGAGACTTGGAGTGAAGGAGCAAAGCTTGAGGATATCTAGGGGAGCTTTCCAGGCAGAGAAAATAATAAATGCCCAAGCCCTGAGATAATGAATAAAAATAAAGGGAAGAGGTATGAAGGGAAAGAAGGAGGGCCCATCAAAGGAGAAAGAGATTGAGTAGCTACTGAGACAGGAAGAAGACAAAGATGTCTTGGAAACCAAGTGCATAAAATGTTCAAAGAAGAAGAAAGAAGGCATAATCAACTGGATCAAATGCTAGTGACCAAATGTATGATGAGGATTGAGAATTGACCATTGGTTTTAGCAACAGGGGAATCACTGGTGACTTTGATGAGAGTGGTTGGGAGTAGCAAAAGTACGAAAAGAGAGAGTCGAATAGAGAATGGGAGGAGAATTGGAGCAACAAATACAGACTTCAAGAAGTTTTGCTATAAGGGAAAATATCCAAATAAGACAAATAAGGGCTATTACAGCATGTTTGTATGTTAATTGGAATGATCCAGTAGGGAGGAAAAAAATTGGATTGCAGGGGAGGGAAGTGACAACTACTGAACAGTATCCGTTAACAGAGTAGAGGTTGATTTTTTAAAAACAAAGCTCTTAGGTATTCCTACAATCTAGGCCATGTGGAACACCCTTAGTAAACATTCTCCTATGAAGAGAAACTGAAAGTCAAAAATTAAGAGCCACGTCAAAAACAATCCATCAAATGAGACAATCATCAGCTATCAAAAAAAAAAAAAGAGAGAGAGAGAGAGAGAATTTACACCCCAAGAATTAGAGGTAATAGAACAATCTGAAGGAAATTTTAAAACAAATAGAATATTTGTTTAAATTCTGAGTTGTAAAAGTAGAAACCATAAAAAAAAAAACCATTATGGAGAAAAAAGGAAGAAAGGGTGGGAAGAAAGAAATAAAAATAAAACAGTAGGACCAAGTATGTTTTTTACAAAATAAAAGATATTCACTTTTTAAATTAAAAAAGAAAAGGTCTAATCCTCATGACTGTCAGAAACAGCAAGTATCCCTGTTCCCACTGTGGAGATAAGGAAACTGAGATCAGAAAGGGTAAATGTCTAACTCAAAGCCACAAAGACATTCAGTTGCTGATTTTGAATTTGATCTCTACTTTTTCTGACTCCAAATTCCATATTCTCGTTTCTCTCTGCTGCATGATGCCCCAGGAGAAATTAAGGCAGCCAGGACAAGCTGCTCAAAGAAGACATGGTAAAAATAATTTTAATAAATTTTATACTGTTAAGACTTTGAAGTTAATACAAGAATGAACTTAAATTGCAGAAATTTGAAATGATATGTTGAATTGGGGGAGAGGTTCAGATTGCCTGAAGGTTAAGGAAACATGGATATCAGTGGAGGATATCAGTATGGAAACGCTGACCACATGGACTGGGCAAGGAAGGGAGACCAGAACAGAAACCAATACTCTCCTGTGCCATCAAGTTGTGGTTTATATCCTGTTGACTTCATCAGAGCAAATAATGATTTAACTCGTGGCAGAAGGAACCTGCATTGTCTTCTATGCACTATTTAGAGAATAGAGAATTAAAATGCTAACTCTCATTTTCGGGTTGGGAAAGTCCTAACATAACATATTACTTGTTTTGGGGGGACATCCTGAAGGAGATCTTTAAGATGTTCAAAAGAATTCAGGTAAGGCTGGGAAATGACTTCCCATAGTGCCTACCACTGACACAAGAAACCACAAAAGAAGTGACCTGGTTTGAGAAATCTGGGTACTAAAGTTTATATCTTTAAAAAAAAAAAATCTGTGGATAAATCCTAATGCTTCTCTAACTAAACCAAATTCCTTCGTGAGAACATAAAATGTCCTTGGACAAGAGGTTCGCAATCTGAGGCTTCAGGATTTCAGTGACCAACTGCCTTCAGTGCAGAGATTGGAGGTGAGGGAATTTTTCTGGGAAGTTCCTCAAATGGATTTTAGATTGTTTTTAAGCTTAAAAAGCCATTGCATGCTTAGATAGACTCCTTTAAACTTCTAAATCCATAGACCTGGGAGATAAGAAAGAAATCCAGCTTTACTAGTATTGCATAATGGGTTGACTGGTCCCCTCATTTGTCATATGTTGAGCAGACTTGAGTCACAGTACAGAAGGTGCTGTGAAGAAAGACCAGGAGGTCCATGCCATGGAGCAGTTGACAGTGGGGTTCTATGTTTTTTTGTGCTTTCAACATATTGAGACACAGAAATTGACATGCATTAGATTCAGAGCAGAGTTTTAACTATTAACTAAACTAATCCTAACAAAATGTGCACATCGTATTAAAAGTTTCCTGCAAAGCAATCTCTGTTTGAAGGTTATAGTAGTAATGTAGACATGGGTGAACGACAAAAAAAATGGCAAAACTACACTTCTAGCTTGAGCCTTTTTGCAGATACATTGGGAAGTAATAACAATGCCAACCTAATCACATCTGGCACAAATATTTTAAATGTTAAGAAGTCTATTAGAAATGTGCATTTATATCTACTATCATTATGATGAATGTCACCCTAACTATACATATGTACATATTTATATTTATATATAGTGTTCATATATATGTAATATATGGAAATATATGTATATATATATTATCTATATTATATGTAAATATATGTATATTAACATATATGTATGCGTGTATATATTTATACTTGTATGTATATGCATATGTAAATATATACTAGTATAAATATATGTGACAGTATAGCGTATTAAATATATAAAAATTATAAATATATATAGATTATATACATACGCAGATTGTATAAATGTATATATTGTGCTGGCTGGAAAATTACTGCTTGGCTATGTCCATGGGAACATAGGCTGTCACCCATAGGAACATAACATTCTAACAATAAGCTTTCTGTTTCTGTACCCCCGCTTGCACATCCGACCTGTGGGTCCACAGGTAGTGAATAGAAGAAAAATAGACCTTTGTGTTTAGACAGAATGAAGAATGGGATTTGGGGATTAAAAACCCTGTACTTCTACACTTCAGGGCTGCTTAATTTGGGGTCTGCGTACCCCTGGCAGACCCAGCTGGCTGAATAAAGAGTGTGTTCCCTATAACTCACTGAGTTTTGGCGGTCCGTTGTCTTTCAGGGGCTGGTGGCTACAACATTTGGAGGCTCCAGCGAGATCTCAGGGAGTGGCCCTGAAAACTAAGACCCGACTGGCCTCCGAAGCGGTTGCTGTCCCTGTTATGGAGTCAAAGGGGTGGCCAACCTGAGACGTTCCAGGGCCCTTGAATGCCATGACGGGGTTAATGCAATCGCCAAGGATGTAACTTTCAGGACACACTCTTTGTTCCTGGTCCCGACAGAAATCTGGAATCTCCGAGGCCTTGGCATCTGGATAAAAGTTACCTTACTGGTTCTGTTGACTGGTCTTTGGGGGTCCGTGGAGAGACTGGACGCAGTCATATCTCCCGGACCATGGCCGGGCCACAGGTCGCCACCTCCTGTGCCCTGTTGTCGGGTTCTGTTTATTGTCTCTGGTCCTGTCTAGATTGTAGGTAGCGAACTTCTCTGGGTCCACCTGCACCTCAGTAATTGTTCTCGTCTGAGTGTCTGTTTTGTGTTTTGTGTTTTGTGTTTTCTGCGTAAGCAATGGGGGGAAGCCCGAGTACACAGAAGACACCCTTGGAGTATCTCCTGTGACATTTCAAAGAAGGGTTTGTAGAGGTAGCTGACTATGGCATAAAGTTTTCTCCAGATAGACTAATAACGTTGTGTGAAGTTGAGTGGCTGTCTTTTGATGTAAACTGGCTTCCGGAGGGCTCTTTTGACAAGGGTTTGGTGAGGAAATTTGGAAGGTTGTCACGGGAGACCTGGGACATCCTGATCAGTTTCCCTACATTGATCAATGGTTAAACTTTGTTCAGAACCCCCCTCCTTGGCTCTGCCGGTGTGCCCTGTCTCTGGAGGCGCAAGTTTTAGTTGTGGGCACCTCGAAACATGCAGCAACTGAATCTCCAAGATAGCTAAGTCCCTCAGTCTTCCAAACTCCACCGGAGGACAATGACCTTCCCCTACCCTATAATCCAGGACAACAGAAGCCAAATAGTACCGCCTCACCTCTTTGGATGTGAGCAGAAAACCCCTATGGGCCTCCTGCTCCCGCTGCAGGTGGGGCACCAGCTGATACTACCACCCTGGCTATTCTCCCCTTGCAAAAAGCACTACCCCGGGGGCAGCACACTGACAGGCCCTTTATGGTTTACATGCCTTTCCCGACTAGTGAAAGATAGCTGCGGGAGGAAGGAAAGTTGAGGAAGCAGGGGAACAGATTGAGGAGGAATTTCCCTCCACCCGCCCAGACTGGGGACATAATTTTCAGGCAGGGAGAGTGGCATTAGATAGGTACCAGCAGATTCTAATTGGGGGAATTAGGATGGCTGCTCGCCAGCCAACTAACCTTTCTAAGGTAACTGAAGCTATACAGGGAGGGACCTCAGGAATCCCCTGGAGCATTTTTTGAATGAGGCATACCAGGTATACACTCCCTCTGATCCTGAGAACCAGCAGGCAATTAACATAGCCTTTGCAACTCAGGCAGCCCCTGATATCCAGTGTAAATTGCAAAAATTAGAAGGTTTTGCAGGGATGAACCTGTCCCAACTTGTTGAGATAGCCCAGAAGGTGTTCAACAAGGAAGCACTGAATGACGCCAAATATATGGCTAAAATCCAAAGCTACTGTCATCAACCCATCAATCTGTTGCCAGACTCAGACCCCAAGACCCCTGTTCATGACTGCACAGATTTCACTGACGCTGTATGTTCCTTGCGGCCAGACCTCAAACTCCCCTCTGCCTGAGGCCGATGAAGTTCTGTTCACGGACAGGAGCAACTTCATGCAGGAAGGAAGGAGGTATGCTGGGGTAGCAGTTGTAACTCTAACTGGCACCATCTGGTCACAAGCTCTTCCCCATAGACTTCTGCTCAAAAGGCAGAACTCATCGCCCTCACTGAGGCACTAAGATGGGGAAAGGATAAGGCAGTCACAATATACACTGACAGCCGATATGCCTTTGCCACTGCACATGTACACGGAGCCATCTACAAGGAAAAGGACTTCTGACTTCAGCTGGAAAGGACATTAAGAACAAGGAGGAGATCTTAGCCTTACTTGAAGCCATATAGATGCTAAGGCTCTTGCTATTGTTCTTGTAAAGGGCATCAAAAAGGGAATAGTCCTGAGGCTGAGGGAAACCTACGAGCTGATGCAGAGGCAAGAACATGGCCAAGGCCAGTGGGCCCCCACCACATCTACCCAGAATTGCCTCTGTCTCCAACTATATGGCAGAAGAGGACATATATTTTCAAGACAAGAGAGCCACTAGGAACCAACAGGGGTGGTGGACAACCCAGATGGAAAAATCAGGCTCTCATGGGCCCTTAGAAGGACTCTCCTCTACCAACTACACCAGACCATGCACCTAGGACAGACTAAATGCTCCAAGCTTTAGACCCTACTTTCATTTGTTAGAAGGGAGAATCGCAGAGGAGATTGCCTCATGATGTTCAGCTGTGCCCAAGTTAATCCAAAGAAGGGGAAGATAGAAGAACCTAGGCATAGGGAAAGAGGAACTTACCTGGGAGACCACTGGGAAGTCAATTTCACTGAGGTAACCCCGACTGTGGGGGGCTACAAATATTTACTGTTTTTATAGACACCTTTTCAAGATGGGTAGAGGCCTTCCCCACCAGGAAAAACTGCTTAGTAGTTACTAAGAAACTACTACAAGAAATCCTCCCTTGATTTGGTCTCCCTGGAACTTTAGGGTCGGATAATGGGCCAGCCTTCATAGCAAAGGTATCACAGCAATTGGCTAGCTACCTAAATTTGCGATGGAAACTCCACAGCGTCTACCGGCCCCAGAGTTCAGGCCAAGTAGAGCGAATGAATCGGACCCTAAAAGAGACATTAGTCAAGTTAGGATTAGAAACTGGTGGGACCTGGGTAGAACTTCTCCCCTTTGCTCTTCTCCAAGCCAGTGTATTCCATATATTAATGGATTCACCCATTTGAAATTTTCTTTGGAAAACCCCACCTTTATTACCTAGAATAGAAGATGAGAAAAAGGCAGAACTGCGCAACCTTGTCTTACTTAAGTCTTTACAGCCCTTCAAGTGTACAGAAGGAATTTATTCCCGGGTTCATGCTGCCCACTCAGCCCCAGGGGATGGACTTCCCCATCAGTTTCAGCCTGGGGACTCTGTGTGGTCTGGAAGTTCACTTCCAAGGGACTAGAACCCAAATGGAAAGGACCCTTCACTGTCTACTAATGATGCCACTGCAGTTAAAGTAGACGGCATCCCATCATGGATTCATCACTCCCACGTGAAGGCAGCACAAGAGTGGACAGCTCAGGAAACGGGCCCTTAAGATAAGACTCAAGTGTACATAAGTATAACCCTCTGTTTCTTCTTTTTTTCCTCTTTAGCCCAGGCATTCGACCAGCCACAACCAGAACCAGAAGGAGCATTAATAACTTTGCTAATGACAATACACAAGGTCTTAAATAAGACCACCCCAGACTTAGGACAAGATTGCTGGTTGTGCCTAAACCCAAAACCCTTTACTATGTTGGTGTAGGAACTCCCTAAATTTAACTGAGCTCAGCAGGCTAGAACTTCAAGTCAATTCACTAGCAGAAGTAGTCCTCCAAAATAGAAGAGGTTTAAATTTATTATTCTTAGAACAAGATGGATTATGTATGGCTCTAAGTGAAACCTGTTGCTTCTATGCCAATAACTCTGGAATAATTAGAGAAAGTTTACTACTAGTACAGAAAATTTAGATACCAGGGAAAAACAGAGACTAGAATCAAATAACTGGTTTCATAGGATGTTCATTGGTCACCATGGCTAACAACCCTTCTATCTGCTGTAGCTGGACCTTTAATCCTCCTCTCCTCTTGTTAACTTTTGGCCCATGTTTTCTCAATTTCTTGTTTGCATATATAAGAAGAGAATTAATTCTATTAGACTTTTAGTATTACAGAATAGAGGCTATGAGCAAATTCCGCATGAAGAATCAAGGATTTGATTTTCTGCTAAGGCCAGTGGGGAATGTGCTGGCTGGAAAATTACTGCTTGGTTATGTCCATGGGAACATAGGCTGTCACCCATAGGAACATAACATTCTAACAATAAGCTTTCTGCTTCTGCACCCCTGCTTGCACACCCGACCTGTGGGTCGACAGGTAGTGAATAGAAGAAAAATAGATCTTTGTGTTTAGACAGAATGAAGAATGGGATTTGGGATTAAAAACCCTGTACTTCTACACTTCGGGGCTGCTTAATTTGGGGTCTGCGTACCCTGGAGACCCAGCTGGCTGAATAAAGAGTGTGTTCCTCTAACATCATATGAAATTTTTGGTGGTCCATTGTCTTTTGGGGCTGGCAGCTACAATATCTCCATAATATAAAGATAATTTTTCAGCATTGTTTAACATCATACAGCATCCTATCAGATACTTTAGGAAATTTCATTATATCTAATGAAGAATATTTGGTAGCCCCTTTTGATCCTAATAAATGAAAAACCAATACACAAAATTGTTTCATAAAAAAGTTTTAGTGCTTTTTAAGCCTGCAAGTTAAAGTTATTAGAACACAACATATCTTCCAATTGGTTTACAAGAGCTACTGACTTATAGTAGGGACTATGGAAATTAGTAGCCACATTTCATCAAAAATTATTGTTTAATTAGCAGATGGTAGTGAAAAAAGAACATGTACTGCCAATGATGTACTTTTTCCATTTGGAGGTTTTGCAAGTTTCTTTTTTTCTCTTATGACAACCATTAAAACTGAGTGTCAAAAATAAACTAAACTTAGAACCAGGTCTGAAAAATCTCTTTATAATAGAGTGTTAAACCAAAATCTGCTCAAATAATGAAGCAAATTCAGTCTCAGGTGTTAATGAGAGCTTTAATGGGAACTTTATTTAATATGTAAAACAGATACTTTAAAATATTATTTTTTTCATTCTTACCTTTCCTGACTTTATTTTTGCATTTGTTTTATAATATAAATATGTAGGCAAAATAACACATGTTTGTTGTTTACAAATAAATACATATACAAATAGTAGCTATACAGCCTAAAAATACTTTTACTGGCGAGGAGTGCTTGATCAAAAAAGTGTAGAGCCTGCCCACTGTTCAAAATCAGTGCTTCTCAACTGTGGCTGCACATCAGACTCACACAGAGGCATTTTAAGCCCAGGTTTCTTGCTTTCTCTTCTAATCAGATTAGCTGAAAAGTGGAGCCTAGAAATATTATTTTTTTTAAAACACATTCCCAAAGTGATGCTTTGGGCACTAATCTGAGGAGAAGCATTATAATGCACAGTTATAAGTAATTGTCTATGAACTCAAACTTCAAGACACAAGAGATCTAGTTAGTTCCCAAAACTTATATGGGCAGGAAAGATGATAATACAACACAGGGAATAATACAGTCAACTGGTAATCGGATGCCTTTGAAGGAAGTTAAATCAGAACAAGCTTTCAATGCTGACTTTTGTCTATGAGCTCTAAGCAATCTCTTAGAAATCCCTTTAGTATAATAGCTCAGCCACCTCTTTGTGCCTTAGTTCTCTTCTCAGTAAAATGAGAGATATGATAGCCACCTACTTCTTAGGATTGATTGTTAAGAGAATTAGGTGAGATAATATATGTAAAATGCCCAGAATGGTGTCTGGCATGTAGTAAAATCCAGCTGTTACTGATATCATAATTTTACTTATTATCTATTTTAGAATAAGAGATTCCTGGAGAGAATGTAATAAAAACTATTATATCTGAGCATAAACATTGTTTTAACCATACTGTTTTTGCCAGTGTTCAACATAATGTCCAGATATCTAAGAAGAAAAACAACTGATTTGTAATGATTAGAAATGTGATAAAAGTCTTAACTAAATGAATTTGGTTATATAAAATTGACACATTCTGCAATAGTGTAATAAATATCATATTTTTCTTTAAGACTAAAAGTAAACCCAAATGAAAACCATGGATGTTGTCTCACAGAAACACCCATCTACCACTAATGCAGTTTTTTTTTTTTTTTAGGTGAAGTAACCCTTTGTTGACCTCACAGATTATAAGGACCTTGTCAGTTTACAATTCCTTATTTTTTATTTTTTACGTTTACAGCACCTGGTCTTCCTAGGTGGTCTCCCATCCAAGTACTAACCAAGCCCTACCCTGCTTAGCTTCTGAGATCAGATGGGATGGGGCTTGTTCAGGGTGGCATGGCCATAACTACCACTAATGCAGCTTTTTGTGACAGGCTAATCTCCATTTTATTTTATTTCTATTTTTGAGAGTGAGAGCCTGTGCCTGTGAGTTTAAACTCTGTCCTTGTAGATATCAAGATTCCATCTTGATTCCCTCAAGAGGAAGGTTCATGTCTCCAACCACAGAGCCTAAAATTCACTGAATATTGGAATCTTACATGGCCAAAACTCTCTCTATATGTTGATCTCCCTTTTGAACTTTAATTCATGCCAGAAAAAGAGCTCAAGCCTTTTTAGATGCAAATCTAAAAAGCTTCTGAATCTATAGGTGATTCTTTACCTCATTAACTGACTCTATATGTGATTCTTTATCTCATTAATTAAAGCCTGCAAAATTAAAGCCTTTAAAAATTTTTAAAGAGGAGTTCTATTTGGGTAACAGTCTTAGAAGAATTTAGTAAGAGGCCTCATACTCCAATAAACCTTCCACCACTCAGAATTTTCTTCTTTGGTCCCCATAAGTGTCTCATCTTGACCCCTTTTTAACTGACTTCTACTTTTTACATGGTGACTTATTACCACCCACTGGCTTCCTTCACTTTAAGCTGCTTGATCCCTTTCTAGACTGATGACCCTGCCAACTTTGGACAGCCAGACCTTACCCTTGCTGAGTCTGTGACATTTACCTTGCCTTGATGGCCAGGATGCCCGAAAATCCCATCAGCATTGAGCAGTGGGAGGTCCCATCTGTCCCTGCTGTCTGATGCTGGGGACGGCTGGACATCTGCCCACACTGAGCTTCTGTCTACACTGGGTTTTTCAGATTGAACTTTCCTCCCTCTAACAGAAGCTTCCAGGAGCATGTGGTGACTCCTGAAGGTCTCCCAGATCAATAAGAGAAGCAAGCTTTTTCTTCCTCTGGGGAGACAGCAAGACGGGTGACTCATCTGTCACTGCTAATTAGCACAAAGGGTCTGAACACTGGGGAACACAGAGACAGAAAAGGATTAAGATTAACCAGACACCAGAGTTTTAATTTTTTTTTCCTCCAGAATGCAGCCTATTTATTATGTGATGTTAGAACACGGAGAAAATAAAGTTAATCAGCAGCTGTAGTTTGTTTCAGAAAGTTTTAAAGAGGGTCACCTCAGAGAGATTCAGATTATACAAAGATGTGCAGAAGCAAGAGCATTTAGCCAAAGATACAAACATAGCTTCATCTTGGAAGAAGCTGGTTACCAAGAATTAGGCATGGAATGTATTCATTAAAGCCTGCAGAATTCCACCCAAGATCTCTTCTTCTCTCTGATGCTGGACCCTTCAAACCAGGAGTTGGAAACGGGTAGCCTATATTTCGTTGGGCAAGCGCTACTTTAAAAATTCTGAATTTGAATGTGAACACCTTTTATGTTGCATGCAATTTCCTGTTCCCCATAAGTCTGACCCCCTTTTTAAATCAGGTCTCTTTTACATATTTACCGTACTAGCTGGCCTCTGAAGGCATTTGAACGGGATTGCTCAGCAATACTCTCTAGAAGGCAGAGGAGATAAGAGGTTGATGATGCCCACCTTGGATTCTGGCTTTTGGAGCCCATAAGGGATTCCTGAGAACTCTGCTGGTCAAAGGGTCAAGGGGGATTCAGGTGAAGGGGCAAGGCTGACTACTGCAGACTAGGCAGGGCACTGGCCTTGTAGCCTTTATCCCAGAGTACACTCAAGCTTGCTTATCACTCTGTTGCCTCCACTAGGCACTAGGCACTAGGAGGCATCTAGAAAGAGTTTGCTCCTCAAAATCCTTATTGTTTGGCAGAACTCTCAAGACAGTAATACTAAGGAATTGGCCAAGGTCAATAGCCTCGGTGTACTGTAACTATATTTCCAGAACCAAAATTCAGGTCTCATGGTACAGAATTAGGAACATGGAATTTGAAATTGTGAATGCCCTGGAAAATTCATGACATATGAGCACTGGAGCTGTATAGATCTTAGCCACCGTCCACTGGGGTGTGAGGTGGAGGGTGGTATACAGGGGTAGTACCTGGGAGAGGGAGACACATTTCAGGGTATTCACTTGTCAACTGGGATCTGGACTTCTTTCTCAGTGAAGAATCCAATGAATGATCCTGAATTTTCTCCATACACCTGAAAACATATATATTCAAAGAGGCAGGGACCCGTGTAGACAATCTTCTTTGTGAGCCTGTGTGTCCCTACAGGGCTGCTCCCAGAACTACCCATACTACTCATGGTTCTAGGAGGACAGACTTGCAACAACATTCTTTTTGCTCCAAATCATATCATTGGAACCTCAGAAAACAATTATGTGAATCCCCTTTAGGTCCTTGCAGGGTCCTATGGTCCTCCATGATCAGATTCCACCCATCTCTGTGTCATACTTTCCTGGGCTTTTTAAAGATCCTTGCTCCTTCCCTGACTGGGAGGGGGAAACAACAACAACAACAACAACAACAACAACAACAACAACAACAACAACAACAAATCCCTTAACTCTGCTTTCTGAAAACCACCGAACTCCACAAAATTATCTAAAAATATATTCCTGAATTCTAACACATAAACTTATAAGATAGTAGAAAAAAAGAGCTAAAATATGACTTACATATGTAAAATCAGGAGAGAGTAGCTTAGAAATGACTAAAAGAATATCACTTTCTTTTTGACTGAACTTGTGGCCTGGATTTAATAAGGTATAATGGGCCAAAACCAGGGTGAAAGCTCTACAGTAGCACCTATCGAGAATAGGTAGAATAGTCAGAGAGAAATGGAGAGGACAACTTAAAAGGACTTTATTCTCAGGCTTAAGGAGGACAAATGAAGACTTTTAAGTAAAAAAAAGTACTATCAATGAATTTTACTCTAGTAATCTAGTAATAAATGTTTGGTAAATGAATTCTTACAGGATTTATCATCTATGTATCTTGTAATTCTTTTCTATTCAAGTAGAATCTGAGCAGAAAATAGAAACTTGATACATTTATTTTCTGGTGTAATGAAGAAAAAAAACATTTTGTGTAAGTAAAAGGGAATATGTATATAAGAAAGAGGTCTTTTTATAAAACTGACTTCAAAAATTTGTTTTTGAGTCATTTTTAAATAAACATGTTTTAAAGAACATAAATATATGGTAATAAATATTTTATAATTGTTTTATAAAAATGCTCATTGCAACAACAAAAGACAGGACAGCCATCATTTCTGATTTAACTACACATTAATTCATTAATTTTCATTAGGTATTACATTCACAATATTCACAATTCATAAGCTATCAAAGAGTAGATAATGAAAGGACTTCCTCCCAGTCCTGTTGCCCAGTCATCCAGTTATGATCCCTTGTGGCAATTAATATTTTTAGTTTTTTGGGTATCCTTTCAAATATATTTTAAGCAATGTGTATACTAAATGTCCCCTCTTTTATATAACAGTAGCATACTAACTACAGTGTTCTTCAGTTGGCTTTTTTCACAATATATATTGTATAATATATATTTGGTAATCATTCCATAGCACTATGTAAGACATTCTCTTATTTTTACAACTGTGTAGCAGTGTTCCCTATTTTTATTAAATCATTCTGCTAAAGAATATTTAGGTTGATTTACTATATTGCTAAAAAAAATGCTATCTTCAATAATCTATACATATATCATTTTGCAAACATGTAAGAATATCTGTAGAAATAAACTTTTAGAAGTATAATATCTAGATCAAGGGCATATGCATTTGTAATTTTGATAGTCATTGCTAAATCCCCCTTCACTGAGTTATACAAATATGCACTTCACCGGCAATGTATAAGAATGCCAGTCTCCTACACTCTCATCAACATATTGTGTTATTAAACTTGGCTTGTTAGATAATTAAAAGATGATATTTCAGTGTGATTTAATTTGCATTTTCTTTTATTTTGAGCGAGGTTGAACGATTTTGCATTTTTAAAATGACACATATTCCTTTTCTGTAATCTATTTTATATCCTTGTCCTTTTTTTTTTCTATTAAGTTGATTATCTTTTTCTTGTTGATTTTTAGGGTTCTCTATTAGTGAAATTAACCCTTTATTTGTGTTATAAGTTGAAACATAATACTCCCAGTAAACTGGATGCCTTTTAAATCTGTTTATTGTGTTTCTGCCAAGAGGACATTTTTAAAGGTTTTTCTTTATCTTTGTGTCATCCTGAGAGAGTAGATTCATCTTATATTTTAATGTTTTTTTCTCATTTACAACACATTTTGATTCATTTGGAACTTATTATGATTTATAGTTTAAAGTATTAATTCAAATTTACTTTTTGCTAAATTTACAATTCCCAGGATTGAGATCCTACTTTTAATTATACTATACTCTTAGAAGTATGTGAGTCTATTTTTGGTCTTCCTAATTAGTCTCTGTCCTTTCATGTGCCAGTTCCACAAAGTTAATTATTGTAAATGTTAAAATATTTTAATATCTAGCAGAGCTAAATCTACTTATTTTTCTTCTTTGTCAGGTTTTCAAGGACTGTTTTGGCTTATTTTTCCATATGAATTTTGTAATCAGCCGGTCCAGTTTTATCCAGACTAAGAATATGAAATCTTTTTTTATTCTATAAAGTATAACCTACCCATAGAAAAAGAATTGTCAGTTATATAAAAAGTAAAAAATAACTTCATTTAGGTTTTATCATCATGACAAAATGTTTATTATTATTCTCTAAATTAAAGTAGATTGATAAAATTTTACTTAATAAATGTAATAAATTAAGAAAATATATTTCAAATCCATATTAAGGAGAATTTGGATCAGTGGTTCTCAAGGAAAAGAAATCTTGCCCCCAAGGGACATTTGGTAATGTCTGAAAACATTTCTGATGGTCATGGCTGAGGCAGGGATATTGGTGCTCCTGGCATCTACTGGATAGAAGCCAGAGATGCTGCTAAACATCCTGTAATGCTCAAGATAGTACACCACCTCACAACAAAGCATCTAATACAAAAATACCAATAGCACAGAGGCTGAGAAACCTTGATTTAGAAAGAGAAGCAGGAAAACAGAGGTTTTTTTTTTTTTGTTTTTGTTTTTTTTTTTTAAGAAATATATAAAGGAAAGGGGAAGATGAAGACAGTCAATGAGAAAGAAAAGGTGAACAAAGGTGATAGAAAGTGGTAAAGTTCTAGTTCTTAATGAAATTGCAGTTATTTATGTATAACAAAATTTGATGTGGTATCATGTGAAAGTCTTACAACTCTAGATTGGTATTAGAATGTACCTACATTTCATGAGCTATCATGGGCAGTCTGCTACTTTCTGTCTAATAACTGAGACATAATCAGGGAAAGAATGACTGAATGAATGAGTTGAGTTTATTTAAAGATAACCTTTTCTTTGAACTAATGGGAGCTTGTATCTGAGATAATTCATGTGTTAGAAAAGTTACAGAAAAATATGTAATTTTGTATCATCAAATATATCATAAAATATTATGTATCATTATTGACTGTTTTAATGTATATTACTATAATTATGAATGAGACTTAGAATCATTGATTTATAAACCATATATATTTATCTATCCTTTACTCATTTTTTCTACTGCATTGTTGGTTCATTTATTGGTTTATGTGATCTTTAGATATTAAAACAAATCAAACTTTGTGTGCCATTTATGTACTACAAACAAATAAAAATATCATGTGTTCCTGGGGTATAATGGGTGATAGTCTCCAGGGATATATTTAGAGTTAACAAAACTCTCAGCATCTGACTAATGTAAGGTAAGTTACATTTTTGCTAAGGGTCTACTTTGTTTTTTTGTAAAACCTAATTCAGATTGTTTTTGCCCTTGTGACATTTTCTCTCCTGCTCATTTACATCTTTGTGCTGTGTGTAGTGTATAACTTTATTATTAATTCTGAGGTTGAATAATTCAATTTTTTCAACATTCCAAAAATAGAAAATTTCCTAAGTGTCCAGCAATAATTCTTCAATTATTGTATGTAGCTGATAAAGTGCTTCAGCAACTACTAATAGAGCTTAGCTGTGGATTTCTGATGTTTAGAGTAAGCCAACAACTCTGTGTGTAGCTCTTGGAAAAGGGTACAACTTTCTTGAGCTCTGATTGGTAGAATTTAATGTGGTCTGATTGTACCAAAAGTGACTGATCTGTGGTCACAAGAATTAGTGTTGAAATGACCATATGTTTCATTTTTAGTTTATAAAATATACCATATCTGCTAATTTCCAGTTCCATGGATACTATAGATGAAATGCCTCAAAATCAATGTTACCCACCAGGGTGGCTATAATAAAAATGGATAATAAGTGTTGACTAAGATGTGTAATTGGAACACTCATATACTGTTGGTTGGACTATGAAATGCTGCAGCCACTTCGGAAGAGTCTGACAGTTTCTCAAGTGGTTGGTTAAACATAATGTTACCATATGACCTAACAATTCTGCTCCTAGGTATATACACAAAAGATTTTAAAACATATGTCCAGACAAAAACTTGTACACATATGTTCATATCAGGGTTCTTCATAATAGCCAGAAGGTAGAAACAACGCAAAGTGCCCATCAGTGGTGATAAAAAAAAAAATTATATATTATATTTATACAATGGAATATTACTCAGCCATGAAAAGAAATGAAGTCTGATACATGCTACCAACATTGATGAGCCTTAAAAATATTATGCTAAGTGAAAGAAATCAGACAATGCCATTTGTTATATGATTTCACTTATATTAATTGTCTAGAATAGGCAAATGTATGGAAACAGAAAACAGATTAGTGGTTGCCTAAAGCTGTAGGTGTTGGAGGTTTGGGGCCAATTGAAAGAGACAGAAAAGGATATGGAGTTTCTTTTGGGGGTGACAAAAATGTTCCAAATTTGACTATCATGATGGTTGTACAATTCTGTAAATAACAGTAAAACCTACTGAATTGCACACTTCAAATAGGTGAACTATATGGTATATAAATTACATCTCAATAAAGCCGTCTGAAAAACTCCACAATGAAACAAAAAAAGGTTATTTGATTCGAACCAGATACTGTTGCTTAATCTTGAAAACAAAAATAAAAACCACAGTGTCCTCCCATAAATAATTATTAAATTCTACAATCTTGAGTTATCCAGGGATACCTGTGTGGTCTCGGATTAAGTCCACAGTGATATATATCCTTATACATGAAGACCCTGCATGGTCATACCCTAGGTGATTCCTTTTAGATGAGAAGTTTCAATAAGTCCTGATTTTTTATAAGAAACCTACAAATTAGTTGGACAAATTTATAGTCATTAGAAGTTAAATTACTTGGTTTAGAATTTTTTCTGTAGGGAGCAATATAGTTTAGCAATACGTTTAACTTTTGTGATTTAAAAAATTTTTATTGTTTTTTGTTTTTCTCTAATATTTTATTATGAAAAATTTCAAACATACAGTTGAAAAAATTATAGTTAACGTCAGTCTACCCACCAATAGATTTTACCATTAACATTTTATTATGCTTGTTTTGGCACTTACCTATCCATCTATTTATCCTGCTATCCTTTCATCCATCCACCTTGTTTTTGACATATTTCAAAGCTCCAGATATTAGTACATGTTCTCTTGAATACTTTAGTATTTTTACCATTAGCTAGAATTTGATATTTATGCATATATTTTTTAACGTGTAATTTAATTACCTCGAAGTGGATAAATCCTGAGCATATATTTTCTGGATTTTGACAAGAATATATAATTCTGTAACCCAAACTTGTCAAGGTATAGAACATGACCATTATCTTAGAAAGTTCCTTCCTGCCCTTCCCAGTCAATCATGCTGCACTCCTTCCTCCCCTCAAAGATGTCAACTGTTCTCTTTACTCCATTTTAATTCCTTAAAAAAAAAAAAAAAAAGGATAAACAGAGTACAGAATATGAGGACAGGCTGTGGATATAGGTCTAACAAATGAGAATCATATCTTTGTATATGTTTGTATCTGGTCAGACCATAGCTAATACTATTACTATTATCTTTCACTTAGTGGTAGTGACTTAGAGCAAGGTGCTCCTATTTTTTCCTCCTACAGATAATGTGACAAACATTTACTTATAAATCTTTATATCCATGCATGATTGTTAATAGTCAAAATCAGTAGTGTTTTCTTTTATCTGAACCAGACAGAACTTTGGTTCTTTTGATAGCACGAACCAAAGATTCTCACTCACATACCCTCTATTTCTAATTAAATGCAATGTTTATCCAATATCCAGAAATCTGCACAGCTTGCAGCTCTCTGCCTAAAGAGGTAAAATCAGTCATCGGATGGCCTGGTATTGAGCGTGCAATGATTTGGGGATGAACTGGAGATGAGTTTTGCTCAAAGCCCACTGCTGAACACTTACAGGGACTATCTGGTGATTGTTCCAGCCAAATAGAGGTGTCTGACCCGTCTTGTTATCTCTCTGAAGCTGAAATTAGGGTCCTAAGGTGAAGTCCGGTTTTAACTTACTTTCAATTTATTTGGAACCTGAGGTGAAAAATGTCTTCTTAATCTAACCATTGAGACATATTTATCAAAAATAACCAGCAAGTTAGATTTCTAAACAAAGGTACTCTAAGCAGGGGATATGCAGATGTTACTCTTCTCTGCTACTTCTTTCAGGACGGGGCTCTAATCTTGCTTATACATTGTGCATAGCCATGGTCTTAATCTGTTATTTCCATCCTCTCTAGTGGGAAGGAAAAGTCACTACATGGTAGATCCAAGAGTTTCAGGCCCATCTGGAATTTTCTTAAGGAGCTCTTATAAATGTGAAGTGGCTGGTTATTAATACATATTGCTTAATTGCCCTTCCCTTTCCCAAAAGATTATGTACACTACTATTATTATTACTATAAAGACTCTACTTTTTTTAAGCAATTCACTTTTTGAACTATGTTTGAGTTAGTTAGGGCTGCCATAACAAAATACCACAGTCTGGGGGGCTTAAACAACAGATATTTATTTTCTCACAGGCTTGGAGGCTGAAAGTCTGAGACTAAGGCCTCCCTGAGGCCTTTCTGTAGGGAGAAGATGGCCCTCTTCTCTCTGTGTCTGCACACACTCTTCCTTCTGTGTGTATCTGTGTCCTATTTTCCTTATAAGGATACAAATCATATTGGATTGAGGCCCACCAATCCAATTGTGACCTCATTTTACCTTAATTACCTCTTTAAGGCCTTATCACCAAGTACAGTCACTTTCTGAGGTACTGAGGGTTAGCACTTCAACATACAAATATTCGGGGGCCAAAATTTAGTCTATAACAAACCATAGAACATGTAAGAAAAAAACCCCTCATAAAACCATAAGAAAAATATGAGCATAAGAAAAAGTAAAAATCTCATAGCTTCATCGACTTGAACAAATTGAGATCCATTCTTATTTTTGCCCAAATGCAGATCTAATTGATTCTTTTTCTTGGTTCTTATCCAGCAGTTAACAAGGCTAACATTAATACAAGTATACTGTTAGTTTAGTCACAAACCCAGCATTAAGTATTATTAAACAAAAAAACCTAACTAGTTACATATTACTCTTTTAACTCAACTTTCCTGAATGAATTTTCTAGGTTGAATGTTTTCCCTTAGGTTTACTTGTTACGTATATTTTTTTCACTTGTGGTCATTTAACTATTTTAGGGCAAAGTTTTTCTTACTCGATCATACTCCTTTTTTAATATATATTTAAATATAACCTATACATAATCTAAAATACTATTGAAAAACTATATGTTTTTAAAACTTTTTTTCTAGTAGTTGCTTACTCTTTAGTATTGCCTCCAGGATTTCTATTAAAGAAATAAGTTTCCATTAAAGAAATAAGTTTCTATTAAAGAAATATGGATAATTGGAAAGGGGGCTTGTAGCACGTTACATAAGACTATGAATATATCAATTGTCTACATCAAAGAATGGGGGTGGGATTCTGCAACTGGAAATGAGAAATGAGATGACACACACAAAACAGTGACATTTAGACAATAGGAACTCGTGGGGAACCCTACTGGCAGGTACTGGAAAAAAGTGTTGGAAACTTGCTCAAATGCAACTATTTGGTATCTGGGCATCCTACAACTGGGGTCTGATAATGACAGGATACTACACTTGGTTCATTCGCCAGCAAAGTACGAGGGTATTGATGTCTTTTGTCAGTATGCCAAAGTGGCCAAACCAATAGAAATGCAAGGGGTATGTATCCCTATTTTTCTGCATCAATTTTTTTAATCTTTGGCAAGTTGTACTGATGTTTAGAAAGAATTTCATTCCCATATTGATACTAACTCCCCCAGGCACTAAAATATGAACCCTAAATTAAAGAAAGTCATCTTCAATCGGCACCTTAAAAGGAGACAATGGTAGGGAGCCACAGCTCCTTCTTTTCTTTGTCATTTGTTATACATCTTCCATCACCACTATGCAGAAGATGTACATAGACTATTTAGTCGGTACTCTGGGCTGAACAGCTTGGATGGGAATCTTTCCTTTCTGGTTCTGATAAGATTTCCCCTCTAAGGACTCCTACATTTAGGATCCCCAGGGCCAACAAGAGCGAGGTGGGTACTGATTTCTAGATGAGGATTTGAAAATGTTTACAACTACCTGAACTTGGAAATATTGCTTAGTTAGCCAAACCCTCGAGGCTCTCCAATTAAGTACACCTACCTGCTCTCACCCTCAATTTGTCTTTATTGCCTCCCCAGTTTACTCTCCTTGATTCCTATTTCTAGTGACTGGTGACTGCTAGTATCTGAACAAACTTGCTCAAATACAACTATTTGGTATCTGGTCGCCCTACAACTGGGTTCCAATGGGGATATTCCACTTGGTTCATTTGCTCACAAACTATGAGCAGTCAAGGTGATGGCTGAGATTAGGTTTGGAGTAAGAAGGAAGGACTCTTTTCATTGAAGACACATTTCTAAGATGCTTTGAGGAAATCCCAGCACAGATAAGGACTGGGTGGAAGGAGGTTAGAGAAATAGGTTCTGGAATATATTGTGCAACACTTCTGAAGGACAGGGAACATGTGGCTCCATAGTTTAGGCTACTTGGGATACTCTACTTAGGCAAGACAAACCTCTGCCCAGAGACCTATGTTTCCCCATTCTAATTACATTTCTGTCGTCCACAAACCACTAGCCTCACAGGACCTTTTTCCTGCTTTAGCTGCAGATTTCCTAAAATTAAAGTCTATACAAAGCACTGGAAGAAACCTGATTTTTTTTTTGGGATTGTCATTTTATGTAATTAATAATAATGGCTATGGCTGGTCTTATAAGGTGTAGAGGAGGTAGGAAAGGGAATCCATTGTATCTTTAGGGGAAGACAGTGAAGTAGATAGCATATTTTGGGAGGCCAGGGAGTTTTGGGTATTTAAGGTAATGTTTTTCAAATTTAATATGCATATACGTTACCTGGTGATATTATTAAAATGTAGATTCTGATTCGGTAGTTTTGGGATGGGTTCATGAACAGTACTTTCAGTAGCACCCCTTAGGAGCCCCCAGGGCAGTGTAGAGGATTGCGGTGTTAGGCAGGGCTTAACAGGAACTCCTGATGGAATCATAGGTAGAGACAGCTCTCCCTGGAAGGTCCACGTCAGCTACTAGGCAAGAAGCATGATCCCTGGGATCCCTTTCAAATGTACTATTCTGATTCAGGGTTCTGAGATCCAACAAGTTAGTTTGGGACCTCTGTGGGAAGCTATTAATCGTCTCATTCCCTGAAATGCGCACAGACTCCTAATTCTGTATACCGCTTTAGGTCCCGCGGGTGGGCCCACAGTCCCGGTGCAAGACTTCTGCCTGGCCTTGGGGTCCGGGAGCCGCGATCTAAGCGATTCTGCGTCTCTGCATCTGGTGCGGCTCCGCGTCAGGCTCGCGCGGGGGCGTGTCGGAGGCGTGTCCAGGGCATGCCAGGGGCGGGGCCAAGACGGCGGAGGCCGCGCCCCTCGGCCGAGCGAGAGGCCGAGCTTGCTGCATTGCAGCCGCCGCGGCGCCGCTCGGCTCCTCACTCCCAACAATGGCGGCTCCGAGCCCGAGCGGCGGCGGCGGCTCCGGAGGTGGCAGCGGCAGCGGCACCCCGGGCCCCGTAGGGTCCCCGGCGTCGGGCCACCCGGCCGTCAGCAGCATGCAGGGTAAGGAACGCGGCAGCGCTGAGACCTCGGCTCCCTGGCGCGGCCGTCGGCGTCGTCGCGGCCTGTCCCCGCGGCCGCGGACGCCCCCGGACCAGCCGAGGAAGCCACCGGAGCCGCCCGCTCCTGCCTCACTCCCTCCTTCGCGGCTTTCCACCCCGTGCTGGCCGCCTCGGGCTCGGCCTGAATCCGGGCTCTGGCCCGCGCAGGCCCGGGTCGCGGCCTTTGCCTGCGCTCGGCCCCTGGGCCCTGCCCGGCTGCTCCGCGGATTCTCGGGGCCCACCTGGCCCGGGACCGCCCCCGCGGTCGCCCCCATCGCGGCCGCTGCTTACCTGGCGCGCGCCGCGCCCGCGTTTCCGGGAACGCGCCGGCCAAAGCTGCGGCGGGGCGGGAGGCGCCGTGGGGCCTGGCTCCCTGACCCCCCGCCGCTCAGGTAGGCGGTGGCGGCCGCCGCGTCCCGGCGCCCCTCAGCCCTGCGCCCCTCGGCCTGCTCCCTTGCTCGGCTACCCGCCGCCGCAGTGGGGCCCCGCTTAGGGCCATCTTGGTTCCCTTCAGGGCACAGCTGCAGCCAGACCACCAAGTTGACCTCTGGGCTCCGCAGCTCTGTTAGACCCTATGTTTCCAAACTTCTTCAGGGTTTCAGTGCACTGGTTCGGGCGGGGGGTTGCTCAGCGCTGTGCCACCTGTAAGGTAGTTAGACAGCCACTGGCTTGGGAGAGGCCATTTGTACTGGGCCAGGGATTTCTGTGTTAGCATTGCATGGAGAAAAAATTTAAAAAGTGGATTCTGTTTAAATGGAGAGATACAGGAAATAGGCAGGGGTCAAGGTGCACGGTGTAGTGTCTGGATATTTGAGGCAGCTCTCCTATTTAATGGCTTTTCCCGCTGGGAATGCTTATTAGCTCCGTGCAGCTCTTGACAGGGGGTGTTGTGAAAATACCAGGCCCCAGCCAATTAGGGACCATTTCCTTAAGTTTACTGGGGAATTTTGAGTAGCAAGGCTATTTTTAAAAGGGAATCTCAGAAATCTCTTGACAACTTTAGCGAACTGCTTATGTTAAATTATTAGCAGAATCAGTTAGACTACCCATTGATAGTCAGTGTGACCATGTTCCTAAAGGGCTCCTTGGTCTCTTAACCATGTTGTCTAGTCAGGTTCAACATTTATTGAATATTTCTTGTTTATGAGTGTGTGTGATTCAGGAAGCAGAGGCAGGATTCTGTTCTTTTTTATAACCGCGTCACCCTCCCCATGAGATAAATTTAATATATGTAAAGAACAGTGATAGATATTTAGACAGGATGATGTCAGAGCTCAGAGGACACTATCTGTGCAGGCCCTCAGATAATTAATTCAAATTGAATTCGTTATTGGATGACACTGTGTTGCACAGCACAGTATACAGTTGAAGTACAAGATATGTTTTCTGATCTTACAGCTTTACAATGTAGTTTTTGGTGTGGGGAAATGAAACAGCAAAATGAAAGTTTAGGATTGTGTTGCTTATTCAAATGGATAACTTATAAAAATAATGCAATTTTGGGGGGTGGTGCTATTTTGGGGGGATAGGGAGGTCATAATTTGAAAAAGCTGTATAAATTTATTTTTTGTTCAAAAAATATTGAGTATTTGCTCAGTCCCAGACATAGTACTCTGGCACTGGGCATATAGAAAAGAATGACTCAGTCTCATCCCTGATGGTGCTTACCCTCTTGATAGGATGGAAGAGGGAAGACATGCAGGTAAATAAAAAACAAGCTGGATTTTGTGATAGATGATAATAAGGGAGAGGATAGCCTGCTTTTATAAGATGGTCAAAGAGGATCTGTCTGGAAAGATGACCCTATTATGCTAAAGAAGAGAGTTGCTGGCAGAGGAAACAGTGTGTGTGAAGGTTCTGGAGTGAGAAAGAGCTTGGAGTTTTCTAGGAACTCACAGTTGTAGTTAGGAATCCTGATGCTCTCCCTTCTCCTCCCTCATCCCTGTGTTTTGATACCTAGAAAACAAAACTTTCCAATAAGGTGAACCCATTTGAAAAGGGAGGAGGAGGACATAAAACTCATTCAATTACTGATGAATTTTCTTTTGTAGTACTGTGTATAGCCTTGATTGATTCAGAAATCTGTTATATCTATTATTTGAACCTCTTTTTATTACTAAGAATGAGGGGGAGTGCTTGAAATTCTCAGGATGTTGTCTAGCATACTTTAGGTTAGAAAGCATGATCTTAAGCAGCATTTAGTATGTCTCATTTTTGTTTTGTAATGTTAGAACCTATATTCTAATATTTCATCAACCAAGGACCTTTGACTTTAGGTCATACTTCACAGAGATGGTCCTTAAAAGATGTTTGGTGTATTTCTACCTCCTCCCCACAATCTGCTTCCTCTTGCCACCCCAAAACACTGCCTTTCTGGGAGTTGTTAATGACTGTGCTCTTTCAAACAGCAGGATCCAGTTGTGGGACATATGGAAGACATTTCATATAACAGACATTGGAGATCCTTCTGTGGCATAAGCACCATGTGGGGTACTGGATAACTCTGCATACCTTTTCAGTATTTTCAAACTTGGACCACCACTCTGGATGTTTGTGGCTCCACTGGTCCAAGTTGGGAAATATTGTTTTCTTAATATCATAAAGCCTAAGAGCCAGAGCTCTGGAGTTCTGGATTTGACTTCCCTCATTAAGACTTAAGATTTTTGTGAACCTCTCCAAGCCTCAGTTTCTCTATTGCAAAGTAGGAATAATGCTTACCTCACAGGTACTCTGAGAATGCATGTAAAACATGGGCCTGGCATATAATAAGGATGCAATACATGTTAGCCACTATCATTGTTAGTAGCAATAATACTGCTATTTGTAATGGTCTCTTTTGTTATTAGTAGGTGAATCTCTTACCCCTCATGATCCACTCATAGTTCTTTTAGCTTCATTATTGAGACCTACCCTTCTCTCTAAATTGTTGATTTCCATTTTTCACTATTGAGCATTTTCTTTCAGAATATGCTTGATGAATCTTTATTTTAGCTGGTTTAAGAACTGTTCTGCCATATACAAGCTCCATGACCTTGGGGAAATTACTCATTTAATTTATTAAAATAGGGATATACCTACCTTATTGGACTATTGTGAGAATCACATTATTGTATTAATAAATGTGAAGTTCTTGAAAATTATAAAATATCTGTAAGTATATATTATTATTATTAGACATAGTTACTTGCTTCAGTTACTAGTCATCTAAAATGTACTAGATTAAAAGATCTTACAAACACAAGAAGTTAAATTTATTGTAGAAGACAAAACAAGAGAAAGTAAAACTTTTCCTTAAAATTTACTCAAGTAGCTAATAAAAAAAAATGGTTAGAATGGTTAGAATCTATAGTTTATTCTAAAGAACTTGTTTCAGGAAGTATAATATATGTTGTAGGTAACTGATTCTCTTGATGTGCTGTTTTAGACAGTTATTTTTCTTCTTCTTAGGTCTTACATATAGATGTGTAACAAAACTTATGGACTAGTCCAGTCCTTATCCTCAGGTGAACCTTTTATAAATATCAATTTAAGTAAAAAGATGATAGTTGATTCTCCTTTTAAAATGCACAAAACTTTAAGGTGTAATGAAGCATATGTTTTAAGTGAATAAAGGTTTAAAATCAATATACTTCTAATACGTGAGTATGTATAAAATATGTATGAGATGCCATATTTGTGATTATATTGGATTACCTACCATTTAGTCTGTGGTTTTCAAGAATCACAGGAGGGTGCTTTTATCTTAACTTTAAACAACTAAATTGTGTGGACATTGAATATATGTAGTTCCAGGTCCTAGAATTGCTTGCCTTTCCCTGTGTATTGTATACTATTACTTCTACCATTTATTTGATATAACCTGACACAAGTCCAGCTCAGAAAATTAGTTCTCCCCAGAAAACACATATTGCATTTTGCTACATTCACTTAAAAATGAGAGCAAACCTAGAATTAAAATTTTTAAGTTAGAAAAAGATATTGCTTTTAGGATACTTGTTTTGTCACATTTTCCTTTAATGTACCGTATCAGAGTGAATGTGTGCTGAAACTTGTTTAAGGTGGTGTATTAGTTAACCCTGTATTTTGAGTAATGTTTTCTTTTTTTCATAAAATTTTCCATTTTCATTCTATTGCTTTTACCTAATTTGAGAATTTGGGTTGATTTGGGCCCATAATTTTCCTTTAGGTTCAGGAGATCATAATCAACTCCATCATACACAATCCAGGTCAATCTTCTTTGCAGTCTCCATCTCTAGAAGATAGAGATGGCCCAAATGATACAACCTAAGAAATTTTGAATCACACTTAAAAAGGGAAACTAATAGTACAGCTCTTTTCTGTATCCTTGCCTAATTGGATGCTCGTTTGCTTTGATTAAAGGTAACTGGGCATAGTCCTTTTTCGTAGATTAGGGAACCAACGTTTAAGTAATTTGCCCTAGTACAGGTAGGTTTTAATCCATCTGTTTGACTGGTGGTCTTTGCTCTTCTGATTACTCTACTATACGGGTTCACATGGTTCTCTGAGCTCTCTTTAAGTCATTTCAGCCATTCAGATATGAGAGAAGAATCTTTGCCAGAAGTGATGCAGATTCAGGAATAGAAGGGAAAGATTATTTTAGATTTCAGTAAGGGGGTGGAAGCTTTAAACATCCAGCCACATTTGGATTGATCTTGGAAACTTTGTGCTTCCTGATGCACTTGTATGAAATTGCATTGGCAATTTGAATTTGGAGGCATTTTGATTGAGAATTTGTAAGTAAGTGGAAAACTTTAATTAGGCCTTGGCCCAGGAGGCCAGTGTAGATATGAAAGGCAAAAGAACTCTTTGAACACCATTCATGTTATATAAAAGGAACCTATTTAACATAAGAGTTAATAGCATAACATTGCCATCCTGGCTAAATCTGCCATCTGGGCAAATTCTTGTCCCTGTTAATGGGCATGGGTTAGCTTCTGGCCCTCTTCCCCAACTGCAGAAAGTCTTCGTATGTCTTTTCACACTTTTGGTAGGATTGGGAATTAATAAGTACTTGTAGAAGGGATTCAAGGGCAAGGAGTGATAAGATTGGCCCAACGTGTGGCTACATAAATGAAAGGAAGCATTGGCCAGTAGTTAGCACAACTCAAGATGGACCTTTTGAAAGAAGATAATCGTGTCATACACAGCTTGATTCTTGAAGAAAAATATGTCATTCCCTACTACAGGGGAAGATGATCAAAGTGGACACCACAGCAGCTTTTTCAAGCTGTATTTCATCTTACCAAAAAATCACTCAAATGAAAATTTAAAAAGGGGAAAACAAGGTAAGTGTTCCCATATATAGTTCTGCTATATATTTGATATGCCTGTGCCTATTCATGACCTTTGCTAAAAATAGGAGACATTAAGTGATACCCTGGTATGTTTGCCAGTATCACTGAGATCTAGGTAGGTTTCTTTGGGGTGGGCAGGGAATAGCGACCTTTTGAAGTTGTTAGAGCCCTCAGGACACCAGACTGTGTCTGGGAAGAGCTGTAGCAGAAATGCAGAGAGGTGGGGTGGGGATCCCTCCTCCATCTGGAATCCACTTTTAACTCTCTTAAGGTGACTGGGAATGAAAAGAAGGACTGGTTTTGTGTAGGTTAAGCTGGTGTGGTAGGAAGGTGACACAATCGTTGCTCACCTAAGGGAGAGACCAGGAATAATAATAATAATGATTATAATAATAATAACCTGCTTTATTCTAGGATCTGTGTCAGACATTTTAGATACATTGCCTTATTTAATCATCACAAAATACTTTGTGTATTAATATTCTGTTTTACAGATGAAAAAATTTAGGCTTACAGTCACATAGTTAATAAGTTGCTCTCCCTGGGTGTATTAGGCTTCATTGAACAGGCTTGGGGTGGTAATCTAACGTTAAATTACATAACCGAAGAGTAAATACAGCAGTCATTGGCCATAGGGAAGAAGAAGAACTGGCATATTGGAACTGACAAGATTCCAAATTTTAAAAAATGTGGAAAGGATTTAATGAGTATTTATAAAATCATGACTGGTTCTGAATGATGTAGGTAACCTAGAATTACTAAATGAAAGTGGCTCTTCTTTAGGTTTGAGAAAGGTGAGGTAAGGAAAGCTGAATGAAATACAGCAGGAAATCTTGTGAGACCCAAAGTACAATGAAAATAGAAATTTTGGACAATCTTAGATAAATTATTATATGTTAGAACTATAAAAATGTACTATGAGTAATTTTGCAGTTTAAGACATGTGTCAGCATTTTGAGGTTGAAGCCTTAGGACAGCAAACAACTAGATTTTTCATGCTGTGTCAGAAAGAAGACATGGTGGCTTGGTCTATGTGTATGAACCAGTAAGGCGGCTCTGATTTTCTTTACATTAGTGTGTATTCATACTGTAATTCATAATCCATTTTCAGCAGTACTAAATCCAGGATGTCTAGGGAACCATCAAGAACTACTGAGAAGGTGGAAAACCACTTATGCCCATGCCCTCTCTCTGGATTATAAACATCAGCCCAGAGGAAGGGGAGGGGAAATAACTACAACACCTCGTAAAGGCCATTATACCAGCAGAATTAAGTGTAGACACACTGTTTTCAAATTCTAAAATAAAATGAAATGACTTGTTTAAGTTTCACACTTGGAACTAGAATCCTGGTCTTCTGGCCTTCATTTTATTTTCTGCTTTATCGAATACTGTTTGCCTTTATTTTTATATACACTTACACACACCCTGGACAGCCTTTTAAAGTAATATAGGCATGATCACTTTATTTTGTAGCTACAGCCAATTGTAGGTTTCAAGTTATGGCCAGTTAAGGGCTCCTAAGATTGAGGTAAGAGGGTAAGACTAAGGGGAAAATATGAGAAAGAGAGTAGGAGAAAAATGGAGGGTGGAGAAGGCCCAAAGAGCTTTATTTCTTTTGTAGACTTACTAGCATTCTGACTAGTACACCTCAATATTTATTCTTGGGGGTCTAAGATTTAATGTAAATAAACTTGCCTGGGGCCAGATAAAAAGAGAAAGACTCAAATTTCAATGGGAGGATCATTAAAGTTAATTTCCAGCGTACAGATAACTCACCAGGATAAAAAAGAGTGAAGCATCTAAGATTTTAAAAATTAACTGGTTATTAGTGGCATATCCAACTGATTATCTAGTACACATGGAGTTGGAGATGCAGGACTTAAAGGATGTCCATGGAAAGATGGCATTTAGAATTTTTGAGACAAGGGAGGCTAAGAAATGCAACATATGCGAATTAATATTAATGTACTAATTATAGCATAGCCACAAACTTGCTTTTCATAAAGTTAATAATGGAAGTTTTCATCACCATTGCTTTCCCACCATCTTTCTCTTGCATAAGAGTGCTGGTGGTCCCCTGGGGCCCTCCTTGCCCTTTGAATATAATGAACTAGGGGAGCTATTTGGTACTTTCTCAAATCTGTGCTACTAACACAGACTTTCTGACTATTGCATGTTCTTTTTCATATATATGTGTATATATATATGTGTGTGTGTGTTTGTGTGTGTGTGTGTGTGTATACACTCTACATATATAGTCATATTTAGAGAGGGTAGTCTTTTAGAGGTCTAGAATGATTTAGCCAAATAGCTCTTTATCTGATTTAATTGATAGATTTAATTGAATTCCAAGGAAAATGTGAGCCATTATGTTCCAGTTAGTTTAGTCCCTGCTTGCCGCAGGGGATTCTGCATTAGTTAGCTGTTAGCAAGCCTTTTCTGAGTGAGAAATAATGTAGAGATGGATGTTGGTATGAGGCTTAGAATCCATTTATCCATAATTAGGTAAAAAGAGCAATTCTGTAGTTACGCTTTGAGAATCTCACCCCCCTTCCTTTTTTAGCTACTTATATTGATTCTCTACTAACAGAATTTCAAGTTTTGAGAATTTTTAAGTACTTAAAAGTGGACTTAACTGTTAGAGCAGTGATTGTGACATTTTAACATTCTTAGTTAACATATACCTTTAAATTTTTTTTCTATTTTGTAACTTATTTTTTATACAACTATATGTACAGACCAACTTATTCTTTGTACCTTTCAAATGTCTTTTTCCTGTTTCTTTCCTTATTCATATTACTATTTTGTTTGCCTCTTCTCTCACCTTTTATTTTTGCTACCTAGTAGTAACTATTAACTGTATTCAGAGCTAAAAAGAGAAGAATAGCTATTGCCTTAAAATTGTTTCAGTGTTTCATCAATGAGCTTCCTTTCCAGCTGTGGTACAGGTGAATTTTCCCTTCCCTTTTCTAGTGGGAGAGAGTGGGAGACGTGACTGACATCTGAGCCATGGCTCAGGCTCCTCTATGCCCATTGCTGCTTTCCAGGGAGAGTTGGTTCTCTTTCTTCTTGACTTGTGCTCGGCTCATTTTGCCTGGTGGAAGGCTGGCTGGCTTTTAGTTGCTTAGGCTTATAAGACCCAAGGATCTTCAATTTTTTTTTTTTTTCTGAAGTCTTCCAGCTGCACATTTGGTAGGGCGCATATTGAGCTTCACTGGTAGAGAGATGACTGTCTGTGCCCTGCCTCCAGGTTTTCCCCAGTACTTCTGTTCCATGAAGTTTCCATTCCTACTTCCTCCTTTGTTGCTGTTTCTGTCATTAGGTAGTAGGCAGTGGGTTACTTTTGTGCACCAAAGGGTACCTTCATGTCAAAGTAGCTACATTAATATTTTTCAGGTTTTCTACATTATAGGTGATGCCTTTATTTTCTTAGAATCCTAAGCATTTTGATAACTGCATGGGAAAGACTACTTAAACATACTGTTTAGTCCTGTTTCTTTTTCTTACATCCTTTGATTGAATTTGTGTAAATACAAGGTTGAGTGATACTCATTCTAAATTTACTTTCCCCATTTTGTTCCCCAAAGCAGTAATAAACACAAGCATAAATAGATCACTGAGAAAATCAGCTATTCATCCAGTGTACTATGGGGATGAAAGGGTATTTTGAGAAGTCTTTTAAACAGCTTATTTTTACTGTGCATTTTACAAAAACTTAGATCTGTAAACCTCGTATGCATAAGGCATAACCAAATTAATTGGATTTGGAAAAAGTGTTCATGTTTCTAAGTAGAATTCACAGATTTTCTTCCTATAACAAAAGTTTTACTCTGTCTTATTTCTAGGAACAAGCTTTTATTATCAGGCCTACTTTTAGTATCTCTTCAGTTGTTCATTGTCTTATTATTTTAAGTTACCTAATTAACCAGAAAAAGTTTCTGTGTGTGTTTAGGTTTCACAGTTTGTGAACTACTAAAGCTTTCGAATTGTTGGTAGTAATTAACCATAAATAGTTCCAAGTCACTAATCTGAGTTAATAAAATAATATATTTTGAATTTGTAGTTTGAAAGAATAGACAAATCTGTCTTAAAAGTTACTCTTAACTTCCAAGGGCTAATAGCTGATCTTTTTATTGAATAGATGTGAAAAATAAAGGTAAAGACAGTATAACTTTTATAATTTAAACTCAGTTTTAGTTTTATAATAAAGTACATCTACATTAAAGAAGGCCTGTGTTTTATAGTTTTTTCTGTGATGGTCGGGATTTTGCGATCTGAACTGTTCTTAAATTAGTTTTATTCAAAATGTAATATAAAGATGCAATGTAATGTTCTAATTTTGGTCTGTTTGACAGTAAATGAACTGGAACTTATCTCTTTTACTTTAGGCTTTCAGATAAACTTCTGTGAAAAGGCACAAAGTAAGCTACATATTTTATGATACTATGCTACTTATTTTTTTCATATCCATCTTGGTTTTGGGAATGTGTCTACTATTATTTCAACTAACCACCATGAAAACTTTACATTAAAAGAGCTTCCATTTTTCATTCTTTTTCCAAATACAAAAAAAATTATTTTTTTATTATACATTGTTCTTTTCATTTGAAATTGAAATGGGAGAAAGACATAATACATAGGTATTCAAATGTATATAGGTAGAAAAAGATATACTAGCTTTAGAAATATGTGTACAGGTATAGAAAAGTATCCATGTGTATATAGTTATAGAAAGATGTACATAGGTATTTGGACTTAATCATAATTTAACTCACAAGTTGAGGAGAGTTCACTTTTAAGATTGTAGTACAAAAAGTCTATAACCATATCAGAGATCTCATGCTTCAAAATTGATTTATTTTAACCCATACATTTGATGCATTTTATTATTATTTTTTTCTTTAAAACAAAGCTTGTTTCTCCTTCCTGCTCCCCACCTCCAATATAGACTTGTGTTTTATATTTGGACACTAATCTTCATAGAATACAGAATGTGTTTTCTATAAAACAAAACTTATAAAGCTAAGAACATGCATTTTAAGCTTAAATATAATTTGTATAAAATGCTGTTCAGAAAATCTGAACTCATGGAGACTGTTCTCTAGTTAACACAAAAGTGTCCCCAAATAAATTGTAACTAGTTTCGTCTTCTTCTTTATTAATAGAGTAGGGAAAAATAATGACCATTTTTTCTATATATATCATTCTGCACCCCCTCCCCTCGGCTTTATTGAAGTATAATTAACATACAACATTGTGTAAGTTTGCCATGTACAATGTGATGATTTGATACACTTATATATTGCAGAATGGTTACTACACAGGGTTAGTTAACACTTCCATCACTTTATATAATTAATATTTCCTTTTTGGAACATCTAATATTTACTCAGCAGCTTTCAAGTATATAATACAGTATCATTAACTATAGTTAACATGCTGTACATTTTAGATTCCCTGATATGTATTATTCTTAAGAAACTTAGTTCAAAGGAAACAAAGTTTAACCTGGAGAAAACATATCTGCTGTTCTTAAATTTTCTGATGGAATCAAATGCTTAATTTCTATTAAATGAACACTGACTTCCCTTGAAATATAGTTAGCAAAAGATTTATTTCTTGAAATTTTCACCCATAGTATAAATGTATAATAAATATAGAGTAGAATACCTTCACCCTAGGATAAAATGTTTTTAATTGGATCATTATTATCATCCTTGTCTTACCTTTAATTAAAAATAACATGCAGTTTGCTGCCCATAACAAACATACATTTATTTGTGTAATGAAGTTACAACTTTTATGCCATATTTTAATTTTAACACATTTACTATGATAAGCTTTCATTTACATTTTAGTATAAAATATTCTTATTTAATATTTAATATGTTTAGTTTTTATATATTGATATGAAATCTAAAAAATGCTGACTTTTTAAAATTTAAAACTCCATTTACATTATTGTCCTTTTTGCTGCCTTAATACTATTATGGTCATAAAATGAGGGAAATGTATTAATTATATTAAGTTTAAAATATGTATGTGGTGTCTATAAGTAGTTTTGTAGGTAGATTAAAAATGTCTTTAGACTGTCTAAATGGCCCTGTCCCTTTCCTATTATTATACAAGTAATAGGTTTCCAGTGTTGCCTACTTTAATATACGTGAAAGAATCTAAAAATGAAGCATATGCATTCCCATTTTGTTGCTTGCTTTAGATTGCCTCTACTACCTCATCACACTTTGACTTCTTTCCCACATCTTCCTTTTTACTTTTCCTCTCTTTGGGAGGTTCTTCTCTTTATTTTCCAGCTTTTGGTATTCAGTACGGTTTATACATTGATTTACAAAGCACATATTGGACACCTATGTACCAAAGAGTGAGAGATTACTGCTACAGAAATGAATAGAATTGGTTCCTGCCCTTATTGGGCTCTTAGTGCAGTGAACTTGACTTGATCTTCCATTGATTATAAGTGTTCAACTGCTGATGCTGAGAATTAGTAGCTGAACCCAGGGTGAGGTGGTACAGGAACAGATGTGTACTGAGCACCTTTGCTCCTACTGTTCTGTCATGAGACAGAACAAGCATGAAGGGTTCAGTTGGTCTCATGATAGCTGCTTTCCTCATTGGAGACTGTGGCTCAGACATCCAATAATGAGCCTGCCCTACTATGGAGTTAAGTAGAGCTGCCTGTGCTGGCTGGGACATCAGTGGAAGACTAGGAAAGGGAGCACACATATGTGAAGGAGGGTTAGAGCTAGGATGTTGGTAGAGACGGCCAGCTCTTGAGGTGACAGCATTTATTTTTGCACTATTGGTACCTGTATTTTAGGATAAGTTTTTGGTTGCTTACATATTTTAACACTTTTTTTTTCCCCAACGGCTCTGTAATTGGCATGACTTAAACATTAAAGGAGCAGTTTTGTAGTACTTGTAAACAGTCTTCCAGCTTGCTCTGGATTATAGACATTACCTTTATAAGTGGTCGCTCATTTCTTTAGAAATAGAGGGCTTGAAATCACCAAAGCAGGGTTTTCTCATCTATTAGGGCATACATGCTCTAGCGTCAGAATCTCCAGGCTTCTTCCAGAGGTGTTTCAAAGTTATCAGAAAACGTGTATTTAATTCATTAACAGTAATTATATCTCATACGACAGTTTAGGAGGGGATGGGACAAAAGAGTACAAAATTAAATATTGTTAAAAGTCCAGTAAGTTTGAGTACTCCTTCAAATGCTCAATTCTCTATTACAAATCAAAAAAACACATTGGAAAATAATTCTGGTGACTAATGGAAGCTCTAAAGGATTAATGTTTTCCATTGTTTGATTTTCACATAGTTTTTGTTTTTTACATTGCTACAACACTGTTCCAATCAGTTTATTACATTACAATTGCTTGTTATATAGTGGAGTTTTATTGGAGATGTGTGTGTGTAATTATTTACACACACAAGCCAGTAGTGTGAGATTATATATTTAGTTTTGGAACTAGATTTTTTAGAAGTTCAGTAAAAATCCGCTTTGCATCTCATGGTCCTCCTTTTCATCGATTATAATTATAGTTTACGCATTTATTTGCTCTTCGGTTTTCTAAATATATAT
Source organism: Eonycteris spelaea (assembly GCA_003508835.1). Classification (NCBI taxonomy): domain Eukaryota; kingdom Metazoa; phylum Chordata; class Mammalia; order Chiroptera; family Pteropodidae; genus Eonycteris; species Eonycteris spelaea. Next base: position 2,555,332 of record PUFA01000083.1, on the reverse strand, counting down.
GTTTAAGATAGTATATAAGATAATAAGTAATAAAGTTAGAATTATTTAAAACAAGTGTTATATTTCTTTTAACCCTGTTGGATCACTGAATTTTTTCTGAAGTCGGAGTATAAGACAACTTAAGGGAAAAATATTCTTTCTGATGTAGAGCTTCGACACTTAGAAGATTGATTAGTTCTTCATTTGTCATTTGAATATAATAATTTTGTATTTGTAAAGGTATTTATGTGATTTATGAGCAAGTTTGAATTATTTCAGTGGCTTTAATGAGCTAACTTGTGAACATTGTTTTTTAGACTGTGATATGCTTTGCATTATAATACCAATTTTTTTTTTGAAGGGAGCAGTAGATTTGCCTAGTAACAAGGTTTTTGAGAAATCCTTTTTATAAATGTCAGATTTAACTTAGTGTATCAACATTCTGATTTTTACCTGGATGGGGATTATGACTCATTAAGGATCCAGGGGCATAGAGATTTTCTTCAGAAAATGCTTAAAAGAATCCCGTGCTAATCAAAGTGGGAGTAGGTTGCAGTTTGGTAAATACTCTGTTAATAATTTTTTTCTTCACATAGGGCTCTTTTAGCCTTTTTCCCCCCTTCTGTATTGTGATGTATTTTTAGCCCATGACTGTAGTGTTCTTGAGTGCTAAAGACAAGTTTGGTTAGTGTTGTTTCTTCTGTAGCTTTGCCTTTTACACTTTTGATAGCTTTAAAAACATTTAGTGGCTTTTTAAAGTTGTTTTCCTTGGGAATGTTTGCATATTAATGAGATCTTTATTTAGAAAATTATATGCTCCAGAGATGACTGTTATTCTCAAACTCACTCATAGAAATTAGATTACAGGTAGTGATTGCTTTTTGGTCACACTGCACATCAGAATATTTGGAGAAAAAATGGCAGATCTTTTAAATTAAGTATCTCTAATTGTTTTTAAATTGATAATAGTAAAAAGGAAACAATAAGGAAGAGGAATGAGTCTACAGCCGTGCCACTCCGAACAAGCCCGATCCCTTCTATCTCGGAAGCTAAGCAGGGTTAGGCCTGTTTAGTAGTACTTGGATGGGAGGCCACCTAGGAAGACCAGGTGCTGTAGGCATTAAAAAAAAAAAAAAAAAAAAAAAGAGGAATGATATTTTGTGAATCTTTCCAGGAATTTGTTGATGTCATTAAATAAGTTTACTGACCTGATAAAAAATACCTAAAAAGATGACGTTTTGCTCGAGAGTATTTGACTTTTTTGGAGGTGGAATATAGAAAACTAGGGGAAGTAGGGAGTGGTGGGAGGGTCAAGCTATACTACATTTAAAACTAAGAGCTTAGAAAATTCTGCTCATTAAACTTTCAGTTTTCCATTTTATGTAGCAAGAATCTACACCAAATGACTACCATTTTATCATTTGGAATTGTTTCAGCAATCCAAAAACATAGAATGACCATATTTGCTACTATTGGAATTTAACAAGGTTTGTTTAAATTTATACAGATGCTGAAGTTAGTTGTAAACAAGACTTTTATGGATTTTGAGTTGTAAACAAGACTTCTGTGGATTTTGCCATAAGCCCAACTAGTGTCTAGTATCCCCATCACTATCCTTGTGGACAATTATAAACTGCCAATGGAAAGTTCATCTGCTTGGAAACAGCTGTTGTATTCATTGAAACCCAATAATTGTAGTAGTGGTTTAAGCAGAGTCAAGGTTCATGTGGTCTGTTTGTACATTATACCACCCCAGAGGAATGTTGCCTAATTATCTTTAATCTTGGAAGTGGTAGGAACATTAATTTCTCCTGAAAAATGGTTTTTGATGCTAGAAGAAGGAACATTTTGTTTTAAACAGCTATTGCACCTTAAAAATCATTTGGAGAAGCTTAATGTGTGATGTTTCAATGAGAAAAAAATTAGGTAGTTCACTCACATTGTAGTAAGTTTCCATTCAGCTGCCAGTTGAACTTTACTATTGACAGTGAAGAGATATTTGACATAACTTTTGTTGTTGAATAGATACAAGGCAGAAATAATATAGAAAGTTTCCAGAGACTATTCCCAACTAAATCTCAAGTTCATCAAAGTGGTTTTCAGTTTAGCTTATAAATTTAGTGTGATGGGTTTCAAACAAGTGTCGTAAATACTAAATTCTCACTACATGATTTTATGAGTGCTTTCAAAAACCAGATACAGGTGTCTAGTTGAAAAGATCTAGGAGAAACTTGCACCATGTTTGTGTTCTTTTTATTAGGTAAATTAAGTGAATATTAATTAGAAATGAAAATCAAGTGTATACAAGCATATTCACTCCCCTTTAGAGAACCTTTTATAACGTTGAATGAACAGAGGCACAAATGTAACATTTAATACTAATGGTAAGAGGCACTGGGGTCTTTAAAGATGAATTAAATCTAGAGCCAACTCTGAAGAAACTTATATTTGAGAGATTGAACATGTTGAGACAGACTGTGTGGGAGAAATAATAACAGATAACTCTTATTCACTGTTTACCAAACCATGTTTTAAGCACTTTATATTAACTCCTTTAATTCTTAAAACAACCTTATGAAGTAGGTATAGTAATTATTATAGTTGAGGAAACTGAAGCACAGGAAAATTAAGTAAATTTTCCAAAGTCATACAGTTAATGAGTGACAACTATGTGACCTTGGTCTGGTCACAGGTTACATGCTATAAATCCTAGTGTTGTATTGATTTTTGAAAGAAAGCAGCGGGTGCCCGTGGAAATGATTTTCTAGACCAAATGGCTTTTAAGGAGTCTTCACTCGCAAATGGTTGTGAGATCTGTTCTTAACCATTTATATCATTTCTAATTTTCTGACCCTGGAGAGTTTCATATTATCTCCTAAGCCTGATAGAACATTAAGTGGAAAGATTCCTTCTTGTGGCTCTGAAGCTAGGGACATAGGAGATCTACCTACCACTAGGGAAAAATGTCTAGTAAAAGAAACAAAATTATTCTGGCCTAGCAAGATGCAGAGAATGGATTGCTTTGGAATTCTCAAATGAGTTGTGTGTCCGGAGATAGCTGACCAAGATGAGGTCAAGAGTCTTGGTAGTCAGTGAGCAAAATGACATAGCCATGCACTGCATGAGGACAGATTTCTATATACAGACTCTCAACACTGACTTGATGCTTTTAGCAAAAGATTTACGTCTCTCCTACTTTCTTTTAGTCGTGTTAGAAGAGAAACATTATTTAATTTTTAAAACTTTTAATTAGAGACATTTTCAGACATAGACAAATATAGAATAGTATAATGAACCCCCATGTACCCATTGCATAGCATCGACAGTTATCAGTATATGGCCAATCCAATATTGTTTCATTTGTTTCTCCTCCCTCCATCTGTCTCTACTGATTATCATTATTTCATCCACATGTCTGTCAGTCACAATCTTCTAAGTGATAAGGACTCTTAAATACACAACCTTGGTACCATTATTGCACCATTAAATAAAAAAAAAACTATCAGATAGCCACTCAATGTTCAGATTGCCTCAAATGCCTTACAGATGCCATATTTATGGTCGATTTGTTCAAGCTGAGATCTCAACAAGGTCTACACTCATTGCATTTGGTTGATATGTCTGTTAAGTTTTTTATATCTATAGTAGTTTCCTCTTCTGTCCTTTGTTTCTTGCCATTTTTCTACTTATAAAATTGGGTCATGTATTTTGTAGCATTTTGCACATTTGGATTTGGCTGATTATATCCTTTTAGTAATTAGTGTTTCATATGTTTCTCTATGCCCTGTATTTCCTGTTACTTGGTAGCCAGTATAGAGGCTTGATCATGTAGAGATTCAAATTTTTGGCAGGAATACTTCATAGGTGGAGCTGTGTATTTCTTGTTGCATCACATCAGGAAGCATATGATTTCTAGTTTTAGGTCTTGTTAAGATTGATCATTGGTGTTGTCAGTGTGATTTGTACAGGCTAAATTTCCTCATCAACCTTTCATCTGATAGTTTGTCTAAATTAATTATTTCATTAGGGACTGGTTAACTTGTGTTTCCAAACATTTGTAGGCTCTGCAAATAGTATTTATAATCAGCCAGGAAAAAAAAGTTTGTGTTTGGGGCGTACTATCTAATGAAAATTATAGAGGGTAATAAGCACTGATCGATCATCTCTGACTTAACTGCACCACTGTTGAATGATATAAAAGTATTTGTATATAAGCACACACATATACACAAACATTTATTGTGATTTTCTGTACTTAGAGATAATTAAAACTTGAAATTTATCCTTCATACCCTTGAACATGAGTTAACCTATTCATTAATCAGAGTTCTTTTTAACTTCTAAAAATAGCTTAAATCTCTGAAGTTAATATAAAAACCATGTCAAAAAATAATTCTTGACACTTTTTGTTGAAGTCATAGTGGCTATGTGAGACCAGTTCTGCCAGTTTAAGTTCAGTCTTAAAACGGAGTCCAGCTTGGTTTATTAATTTATATTAAGTGTTTAGAATGCTCAGGTCCACTAGGAGATTATCTTCTCAGCACTTGGGAACAATAATTAGTCATCAAAAGGCAGGTTGGTGAGAATAGAAGTAAATAAGAGTTCTCGTCTAGAATATTTAAAAAGCTGGTGAACTACTTGTGTTCCAGTTAGCAATTACTTTTTCAGTGACCTGTATATTCTTGTCCAACAGGTGTCATTATTCGCCCTTCAGTAGTAACAGTTTCTTACCCAACTTTTCTTTCCTTTTTTACCATTCCTGTTTAGTCACCCATCTTGTAACTAAATTATTAAAGTCTTTCATGATGTTCTAAAACCAACTTAATCTTGCACAATTTGTAAATTACAAATTAGAGAAATTTCAGTCACGGTATTCTTAAGTACTTTATATTCAGGAAGTAGATAGGATATAACAGATTCTCTTTGAGTGCAGTTTACTCTTGATTAATACACTTTATTCTAACCTTTTATGAACCTCAATTTATAGAACACTTTTATGGGCAACAAATAGTACTTAATTGTGTCCACAAAGAAATAAAAATGTTATTCACATCTCAGTGATATTTCAATTGGAAGGTATTATTCAGTGGAGTTCAAAAGAAGCTATACAGTTGCTGGTGAGAGGAGTATAATAGTGCTGTAGTTATGGCTTATACATATACAATACGAGCTTTATGTAGAAGATGCTTATTCGTTTTCCACCTCTGTTATTTGCTTTGGTAGTAGCACAATTGGATTTGAATTTAAATTTGGATCACAAATTATTGCTTAAAATTTCTCTGAAAGGATATAAAGTATAACGCAGCACTGAAATGGAAAGTCAGTTGAGTCTATTTCAAAAGGTTGTCACATGTTGTGCAAACTTTTAACCAGTTAAAAATGCCACGTATCTTTTTTAAAGCCAGAAGATGGCTAAATTATGTGTCATGATGCTCTATTAGTAAGGAGCATTTCTCTAGTTAAAGCTTTTAGCTAACTTTTCAGAGAACCTACATAACTCCTAGTTATACATATTTTGGGTGATAAAAAAACCGAAGCAACAAATTAGATCTTTTACGAAATACAAATAAAACTCCCAGTAAGATATCTTAGTAAAACTATTTGTCCTAGAAGTGTTAAAAAGTTGAGCTTGGATTACTCATTAGTTCAAGAAATATTTAAATTCCTATAATATGCTAAGTGCTATTATGTAAAGTACTGAGTCATTGGAGTGCTGTATCTAATTTCCGGTGGTCAAAGTTATCCAGATGAATAGGTTCTGAATGTGGAGAATGCTTATGTTCAAATGTTGACTGTGTTCCTGAAAATGAAAGGGGTTATTATATAAATGTAATATGCTGTTGATGACTAATTAAAAATTATATAGTGTGATTTTTTCTCCCTCTGCAGTTATTAAATTATTGCTAAACTATTGGTGGTGTTTTAGAATTGGGGAAGTCATCTTTGAAATAATGCTTTACTTCTGCGTTAGGTGGTGCAAGCTCCTATATTCCACTGCTTCACAGCAGTAAATATGTCATATTTTTGAGTGCAGATTGTTTCAGCCATCAATACAAAAATGGTCAGTAAAATTGAGCTTATTGTCATTTAAAGGTATCATTTAGGGGTAAAAGTTTGTGTAAAGGCTTTCCAAATTATCTTAATTTAATCAAAATATATGAAAAATTATGTGTAACAGCAAAATTGATTCCTTTTCCTTTTTGGATTCCTAAGGGTATATGGTGAAAAGCTGGGTTATTACAGGTAAAGTTTTATGCAGTGGTGTGAATTTTTTGTTTTGGGGATAAGCTAATTGGGCAGTAGGGTGAGGGAGTCAGGCGTTTCTTGGAGAGCGGAGAGAAGTCATCTTGAAATAAAAAGTTAACTGTGATTTAATGTGGAGCCAAATAGAAAGGAAAAGAAGTAAAGATACCCTTTATTTGATCCTGAGGTAGCATAATGTGGTCATGTATATTCATTCTTTGCTGTAAGATTTTCATGAAATCTAATTGAATTGGAATATTTTTCACTTGTTTTTAGGCTTGTTTGTAGATTTGGGTAGTATAAAAGATCAATTTACAAGTATTAATGGAAATAAGAAAAGATTTATTTTTTGAAAATGACTTTTTTTGCCTTTAGGAAATGTTAATATTTTCAGTATTTCAAATGTTGACAGTCAGGTGTTTTCCGACATCAGCTGAGTGTCTAAGCAATTCAATTCAATTATGACACTACCTGGAGTTAGCGACAGATCTCATAAGTTAAAGTGTTCAGTCCCACAAAACTGCTCCCTCTTCAGATCCAGCTGCAAATGTGGTGCCGAAGCTACCCACACTCCTGCTTGGCTAACTACAAATTAGAGACTCTCCTTGACATTTGACCACCCCCTTCCCTGCTCTGGTTCATTACTTGCTAGAGAAGCTCACAGAACTCAGGAAAGAGAGAGGTACATGGTACAGAGCTTTCATGCCTTCTCTGGGTACTTGTCATCCTAGCACTTTGATGTGTTCACCAACCAAGAAGCTCCCCAAACTCCATCCAGAAGTTTTGTAGAATATACCCCTTACCACCCCTTATCTCATTAGCATAAACTCTGGTTTAATTGGAAGGCGCTTGTTATGAATAACAAGAGACACTCCTATCACTTAGGAAAATCCTTGAGTTGCCAGGAACCTGGGACAAATACCAAATACAGCTCTCCCATCCCCCCTCCCCAAACTGCTCTTCAAAGTAGAGCATTCTGATGACCCCTTCCATAAGCTGAAATGGTGTAAAGGGAAGAAGCAATTACCATTCATTTATTTATATGGAAAAATTTTGTGCAAGTGTTGAACTTTGGGCCTGGGGACACTCAGTGTTTTATTTTGTTCACCACAATCGAAATGCTTAATTATGCTCAGTGTTACCCTAAGCCTAACAACCATATGAGCTTTTTTAGGTTTTTCTGATACCTTTGGACATGTCTTACATGGATGCTCAAAGTTAAATCAAAGCACAGATGCTCACAGGCACAGTTCAAAGTTACGGTGCTTGATGTTGAGATGGTGAGAAGAGTTCCTGGGGAGGAACTTAGTGGTGCCACTCTCATTGCTTGAGGGTGCACTGCCCCTGTAATGGCTCGCCGCAAAACAAATGCTGAATGAGATTTTTGTTTTTTGCCTTTTTCATAAGAGCAAAAATTCTCTTAGGATTATTTTCAGCAAAAATAGGAACTAGTGCAGGTCTTTAGTAAAAGCAAAGTGGCATAATGCAAACTTTCAAAAATATATAATTAAAAATATTTTTAGGTACCCATAAAAAATATTTTTTAATAATATCACAGAACTGTCTATAGCAAAACTACCTTGCACCTAATAGACCCATAGCTTTGAATCTGTAAGATTTTTGGTAGGGCTAGTCTAAAGTTACCTGTAAAGATGAGTGGGTACTCAATATCATTTTGGCCAGTGGATGGTGTTTCTGTTGTGAAGAGAATCAACATGCCTTATCTCCTAGCACCAAAGGGGTACCTTCACTTAATTGCCTTTTTCTAACAGCTTTCTTTATCCTAATCTACTTGGTAATGAAGTTCATGTATGACTGAGTATAGAAGAGTTAATTATTTATGACTACTGGGAATCCTTATGGGCATTTTTATCTGATAAGGAAAGAAATTAACACTTGATGAAAATCTGGCTTTATTGTGTGGTTAGTAATATTGTAAGAAAACTTTTTAAGAAGGAGAAGTCAGATCTGGTTGTTTTGGTAGCTCCTCAGTTTGGGTGCTGCTGTGAATATATTATCTGTCAATTGAAATATAGATCCTTTAGTCCTGTGGCCTGGAGCCACTTACTAGAGCTCTAGGTCTCTGGTCTTTAGCCAAGAACAGCCTTGTTTTTCCTTCACTGTGTTGTACAAATGTTCTTTTCTTCAGATCATGGCACATATGAAAAGGGTTTGAAGCACTAATTGAAAAAATACTAATGGTTAATGTGCTTATTTCAGTTATGAGTGGTAGAAAATTAAAATGGCCATGGTAGGATGCTGTGGGTTTACCACACAAGAAAAATAAGTGTGACCTAAGACCAATGGGCACTTTCTTCGTTGTGGGTGTTCAAGCAAGCTGTTGTGAGAATATCTGCTGCGTGATATGTGCCTCTGCCTCAACAGTAAGGGTGGCTGGAAGCTACTGGGATATTGATAAAAAATCAGAAGGAGCCTTCTGACTTTTTTTGACACAACTTTCCTAAGTTTATATATTATCTGCCTTGACCCAAAAAAAGATGGCTATCAAAAAGTAAGAGTCAGTTATATGAATGATTTTCCAGAAATCCTACTTTTGTGCTATGGGTGCATGGTACAACAGTAAAACTTTGGGGAGCTGATGAGCTTAATTAAAACTTTGGGGAGCTGATGAGCTTAATTGGAATGTTAAAAGGTCAGATTGGAAGACAGAGGTCACTGTATGTATTCTTCACATCACAGAGGGGATCACTTTGACCATTCTGCATGGAAAGTTTTTTTGGAGTTGCTCAACATGGCATTTGTCTCACTTGTCTCCATAGGGCCCTTGTTGATTTGTTCACAAATTTGGGCTTAAAATATAAATGCTCTTTGGATTTGGCTGTGTTTTAGCCATTTCATGGATTTAAAAAGTGTTCTGAGCACCAGAACAAGGTGCTGAGTACCTTTACTGATTTGCTATGCTATAACCATTCCCCCTTCCTAGCTAGAACTCTGAGCACTGTGTTTAGCAATAGTGCTTCTATGTGAATGGAATTAGTGCAGGTGTGTGGCATTTAGGCCTTACTTAGTAAGGATTGGGAGGATGATGGTATAAAAGAGAACTTTAAACAAGCAGGAGACAAATGAGCTCAGAATTATTAGCACGTTCTTCCTGTCCGTAAACTGGCGTGGAGGTTATGCTGACAATAATGGCTACCACCTTTTGGTTATCCATTTGGAAACTTCTCAAGGGGGGTGTGTAACTGGAATTCCAACTCTTTTTAGATTCCCACGGTGGCTGTGCCTGCAAAATCGTTGGAGCACGACCTTAATGGGGGGGATTGGTATTGTTGATGAGCCTTTCAAACTATTTTGTTGGAGATTAAAATATTGTTAAATTAGCTGATCCATATATACTGCCAAAAATCTCAAAAGATATCATTTGTGAAATATTACAAAATATTAGGGTATGGAAACATCCAAGTATATTAACAAGTATAGAAAGTGTCTATATTTTATTTTTAAGGTCATTTTTTAACTTGTTCTCTAGGCCTCAGTAAGATTGGTCCTTTTAGAAAGCTTTGGTATGAGTAACAAGGTGATTATAACTAAAACAAACAAAAAAATGAGTACTGTACAAAAACAAACAGCAAAGTAGCAAAAGAAAAAAAAATCACCTTTAATTCTAGCACCTTGAATTATCACCAATGATATTTTAGAGAATGGCCTGTGTGTATTAATAAATTTCATACTACATATGCTTCCTAAAATGATAACTTATTAGACACATTCCTTACTATCCAACTTAAAGAACTATTTACTATTTTTCATATTTTCTCATGTCAGTAGTCTTTTATGTTTTTTTTTTTTATGGCAGTGTTGTATTCCAGTTATGGATGTGCCATAGTTTTTGTAACCAATCTAACATAAATATCACTGCTTTAAATGACTTATTTGCATATTCTTTAACTTCTTACAGGATTAATTCTAGGAATGAATGTTATTGGGTTAATTGTAAGGACAGTTTGAAGATATTGGCTAGATACTACCCTCTTAGAAAGTGGACCAATTTATATTCCTAGTAGTAATTTGCTTGTTCATCATTGGCCTTTGTTCATTTGTTTACTGAACAAATGTTAAGGATTTTATGTCTGGCATAATTCTAGGCATTGAGACACCTGAGAGATAGAATTTCTGCCCTCCTGGAGCTTATGATGTGGTAGGGAAGGTAGATATCAAATAACGACAAATAGATGTAAAATACAACTATGATAAATTCAGAATAGACTACCTACTTCTTGTTAACATTGGTGGATTCTTTTATATGTGTGATTTTAAAGGCAAAAAGTGAATTTCAATTTTTGATAACTGGAAGAATTTGATAATTTTTCATGTTAATGGTTTATTTGATATTTTGATTACCTGTTTACATTCTTATTTTTCTCATTGGATATTTGCTGTCATATCAGTTAGTAAGGCCCTTATATTCCCTTCCCTACCCCCCTCAGTTTGTCATTTTCAGAAGATAGTGATTTTAGTTGAGGTTAGGTAGTTCAGACAAGGTATTTTCTTTCTGCCCCTCAGTGAAGCCGGTAACCTCACAGGAGAATGTAGGACTATGGTGATCCAAAGCCTGGATTTGGCTCAACAGAATCTATTTGATTCTATTGCATTACTGTGTGGACAATCATCTTAAGCCAAATTTATATCAATAAAGCATTGACATTAGTGCTTTGTTGGTAATTCCCAGCAGGGTCTTCCTGCGTTAGTGCCCTGAGTATTTTGAGGAGTTTGAGTTAATCAGGGCTTGGCCAGTTTAGCCTGAAATTGTTTTGCTTGCTTGTAATTGACATCTGGCTCAGAGTCTGATCAAAAGCAATGCTGTTGTTGGCTTTAATTAATTGCTAGCTCAAAAGCATGGCTACCTATAGAAACCGATAATAGTGACATTGTGCATAATTGAGTTAAAATTACTGGGATTATAGGGGGGCTCATAAATCATGTCAGAATTGATTATTAGTTAAATCAGAATGAAGAATCAATTATGAGTTTCTAATATTAGGTTTGGAAGGATTTTAGGTATTGTGAATTTCATTTCATGAAACTTGATAAATTCTCCTTTTTCTATGTTGGAAAATGAGTTAAAAAATTTTTTTTCTTGTAAGATGATCAACTTGTGAAAAGTTTAGGGCTTTTTAAGCCTTCAAACTCTCCCTGAAGACTTCGATTAACTGGATAAGAGCCTTATAGTAAAATGTAGTCTACAAAAATGCTTCTTTTGCCTTTGTTGAAGTCTGTAAGATCTGCAAGAAGCTGTTATACCTTTGTGTAAAAGCGAGTACCCCTTCAGGACCTGATAGAGGAATAACAGAATCCTCGATATTCTTGGTTAAAACAACAACAACAACAACAACAACAACAACAACAAACAACAACACACAAAAACTTTCTACCCAAGGAGAAGACTATGAATCATCTTCAGAGTTCAGGAATGCTGACGGTGAATTATTTTGTTCTTCTCTTTGACAGCTGAGCCTCTAAGGCCCAAGCTTGTCAGATGAAAAACGTTTAACATTTAGGAAGCATTGATTGGTAAATACCATTCCTTGTTCAGAAACCTCACCATCAATAAACTTCGATATAATTGATAATAAACACTGGGAAAAAATAAGTGACAATGTGGCTGACACTGTTTAAACATTAACACCTTTACTCCTCTCAAGGCCCCTTTGAGGAAGGTAAACATTAATCTCATTTGGTAGGAATAGGACTGAGACAAGAGAGGTGAATTTACTTGCCCCAAAGTATATAGCTAGTAGAGCAGTAATGAGTTTGAAAACTAGTATACTGGCTCTACCACTCAATGTTGTTTTTTCTAGTTTCTAATTGAACACTGTTGGGATGCTGGATTTGGATAGCAATAGTGATTTTTATGAGATAGTAGTTTAAACTAACTCATAAAGCAAGCTGAATTTCTTGTTGCTCATATATTTTGTTGGTTCAGAAGGTATGAGACATACTTTTTCCAGTTTTTTTTTTTCTTTTGAGAATGTAATAAACTAACTTTTCAAACAGGTTTTAATGCTTAGTAACTAATATAGTAATTACCATTTTTTTTCATAGTTATGTTTACCCACCTTTGTATTTTTAAGGTATAGTGATCCTCACCACAGCAATGTTGCCAAGTAAGGGATTGTTTTTATCTTGATTTTATAAATATATACATGACTAGATCATAGAAGTATTCCTGTTTTTATCCTTACCAGTATTTCAGTGGTGATCATTTAGCATTTAGCAAAAATAATTTCCTTCCTTTAGCTTCCTCCTACCACATTACTTTTTAATTTTGGCAGGATGCCAAACAAAATAGTTTTTGTGGATAGGTCATTACCTTATCTATCTTTTGTCTCCATTGCCAGGCACACTAGCTTGAGTATAATTGTGATATTTCCCATATGGCTATGTAAATTATTATATTGGACTTCCCCAAATCCATCTTACCAAAAGTGTTAAAATTCATTAAAAGGTCTTGTTGGCATATTTACTTGGTTTCTTATACAAACTCAAAACAATCTAGTTTCCAAAATGCTTAACGCATGGTTGAATAACAGTGTTTTAGTTTATTAATGGGATTTCAAAGTTCTAAGTGCAATTTATGAATTTTTGGAGATTACCCACTCCTATGCATTAAAGGCTGGAGAGGAGAGGGACAATAAATAATATTAGCTGTCAGTAGCTTATTTAATACTTAGAATGCCTGAAATTGCAAGTCTAGGATAAAACTGACAGTTTCCCATATTTTTTTTCTAATTCCAAGTCAAACATCCTTCCTCTCTTATTCTCTTGAACTTATGAAATGAATCAGGGCACTCATCACTGTAGTACTTTTGGCAGAAAAGGGATGAAAGTAAGTTTTGTCTACTACTTCATTTCCTCATTTCTGAAATTGTTTGTATATAAAGTTGTATAGTTGGAATTGTGTGTTCCTATTCATAACCAGTGATTACAAATAATTTTAAAAGTTTATTCTGGATTCTCTTTTTCTTTTGGAAATGAGGTACAAAGAATTAGATCCAAGGGAGAAATGAGACTTTAAGGCAGACCTTTCCCCATCCACAACCCTGGTGGTTGCTTTTAGTACTTGTAGGTCAGACATCAATATTCTTGAAGGTATTTTTATGAGTGACTTATACATTGTTCTTCAGGTTCTCACTTTTCCCTGTATTGGTTTCCTTGTGGCAGTGGGAGTTCTGAAAGAGGGAGTGACTGATGACTTTGATTATTCCTACCTAGCTCCTTTGGCCTGTGAGTAGTGGTGTAAAAAGCAACTGTTTAATTTTCATAATTCTATTTGTTAGTTGAGTGATAGTTCTGTAGATGTCACTTGAACTCACCACATGTCTACATTTAGCTAGTAGGTGTATTAGGGGAGACTAAGCTCAACTGGGATGGCTGGGACTTCTGGACCTCTCACTTTATATGGTCTTTCATCATCAAGGAAGCTCGACTAAACTGCTTTATGTTTAGACTCTGTAGCTTTCCAAGAGGATGAAAGTGAAAGCCACAAGTCCTCATAAGGCTTATCTTTGGAAGTCATTAAACATCCTTTCTGCTGTGTTTTTTCTGGTCAAAGCGAATCCCAAGGCCAGCCCAGATTCAAGAAGTGAGAAATAGACTTTGCCTATTGATGGGAGGAGCAGCAAAGTCATATTGCAAAGTGGTATGAACACAGAGAGCTGTGATTCATTGATGGATATTTTTGTATCAGTCTACCACCTAACCCACAGTGATCCATTAGTATTATATCAAAAAGCCATTCTCTAGAGGCAGCTGTTACATATTACAATTCCTTCAGTGATCTTTATTTCCATCAACAATAAGAACTTTACTATTTGCTGTTTCAATATTTGGTGAAATCATTGATGTTGAAGATATGTGGTTTGACTAAAATATTTTAGAGGTGTCTCCATTTTTACAGGTTTGGTGGAGGATTCTTGTGCTCTCAATCTTACTCTAAGGGTAATAGGATCTTGCTTTCTCCTATGATAGGTTAAAAGAAAAGAAGTCCACTAGGTTGTATGAAGAGGGTAGTACAGTGTTGACAAAAAAAAACAATCTAATAATTCTAATTCAATAAATATTTGTTGAACTGCTATTTGTTCTAGTTATCTCTTATAGGTGATTTTGCACAGCTCAAAGATAAATTAATAATATTAAACATTTAGAACCAAAAATTGTTCACAATTTGATGATGAGAACAGCCTTGAGGAGAATGGGAGAGGGTTACAAGGTGAATTCAGTGTAAATAAAATATGTCCTGAGGATAGACTGGTTTTAATGTTTTTGGAAACTATAAATAATTACTGCTTAATGAATAATGAGGAAATGACACATTTTCCTCATCTGTGGAAGGTGAAGTAGAAATGCTTTGGTAAACCTAGTTTACAGAATGGTCCTCTTCTGTATTTGAGCAGTAGACTCTCAGCTGCCGTTGGTGGGATATTTGGCCAAGGTTGAACTCAACTATTGGCCAGCTTAGCTGATTGTAGAAAGTGATATTTAAAGGTTTTGCCACTTGAGAAGATGGTGAAGGAGAATATTCAGGGCTCTTTATCATCTTACTTAACGCCAGATAAAGCTGAAAGATGTTTTCCTTCCAACTTCAGTATTCTCTGTGAATCTATGAGTTGCTCTGTGGTCAGAATTACAGCAAAGATATACGTAGGCCTTTGTGAATATAATGTATATGCTTGGACAAATTCTTGTTCTTTAGCATCATGTTCTGATTATTCTAAAGATTCAGTGCTTAGGAACCTCTGAGAACTCTGAGGAGAAATTGTCTTAGATGATGTGACCTGGTTGTTCAGATAGTACTGGGTGTTCTCTTAAGGGAAGCTTTGAAACTTGAATTTTAAAGGTGGTGCAGAGATTGATCCCTCAGTCTGTGGAGTGGTTGAGTGGGCCTAAGGCTGCCGAACCACATAGGCCAGCCTCTGGGTTAGCTATGATTCTAATTTTCCCAGTGTGTTGAACAAATGTCCTCATTTTCTCTAACAACCAGAACATGAAAAAAATTAGGCAGTATTGCCCTAAAGGATATAGCAGTGCTTTGGAAACGTGATGAGATGATGACATATATTGTTTTTCTCATCAGTCGGGTTCTTGGTTGTAAACAATAGAAACCTTTTGTAACTAATTTAACCTGTACCTGAGTTGTCTAGCGTTGTCCATGTCAGATTTATTCTCAGATCAATAAACATTTGAAAACATTTTCTATATCAGGCACCGAACTTAGGTTTTAGGTATGCAAAGACCATCCTTCTCATAGTAGAGAAGATCTCTCATCATATAAATTTAAGCTGTTTTGTCATGCCTGGTTTCTATCCTGTGGTAGATAAAAGGAAGCCATTTTGTCTTGTTGATTGATTAGGAATTGATTATTTGGTGACAGTCTCACCAAAGGGGGAATTATAATTACAAATTTATAATGAGTTCATCTTAAACTGATCATCACTTAGACAGTTGGAATACAGAACTACTGAGAACAGGTAATGGAACTTGATCATACCCTAATCCCCTGGCTCCAGTTTTAATCTGAGTCACCTATGCTAAAAGAGGCTTTGAAGTTTATAGAATTATTTAGTGTATTTTATTAGTTCAAGATCAGAATATATACTTAGTTTTCAAGATAGTTGAAGATATTTCTGAAGTATAGAGTGTGTTTAATATTTAATTTATGTGAGTTAAGTCACATTCTGTTACACATATGCTTATTCATTTTTCCAGTATATGTTCTTTAAAAACCTCAATTTATTTTTATTTAAATGTGAATGCAGTGCTGAAAAAGAATCTCTATGTGTGTATTATATATCAGTGTTCGTTTTTCAATAAAACCATTTGTTTTAATGTAATTTAAAAGTTAGCTACTATCTCCTCAAATTGGGCTTTTGAAGAATGGCCCAATTTTGGTGTTTTTCTTGATGGTTTTCACAATGATTCTTTTGTTCTGTTATTGTCCTGCATTTGATCTTAGTCTTTTATCAGTTTTATATATATAGAGATCATAGATGATGTACCAGGTGGTTTTCAGACCACATGACAGGCAGTGTTCAGCTTTTGATTTGAGGTGTTTGTGAGTATTGAGCTTATCCAAATTTATGATCGCAAAAGTCCTTAAATAATTTTATCTCCAGAAACTTTGCAATATAAAAAAGCATTCATAGGTTCCAGGAATTAGGACGTGGTATCTTTGGGGGCCACTATTTAGTTAGCTACAGTATGCCTTCTGGCCCCCAAATAGTCACATCTTCTCCATGTGCAATATATATTTACTCAACCAAAACAACCCTAAATGTCAACTCATTATAGTATCAGGTCAAATTCAGATCTCACATAGACACCATCAGCCCAACGGTTCTAAACTTATCACCAGTATCATCTAAATCAGATATGAATGATCCATTTTAACACAAAATTCCTCTCTATCTGTGGACCTAAAAATAAGACAGGTTTTCTGCTTCCAAATACACTTGTGGGTCAGTCATTGGATAAAATTGAAGGAAGAAAGGAGTCAGCAGTTCCAAGCAATTTCAAAATTCAGCAGAGGAAGTTCCATTAAGTTTCAAGACCTGGGACTAATCCTCTACCTTTAATATTTCCTAAAGACAAATTTCCAGGAAGTAAATATATTCATTTAAAATTTTTCTTGTAATATAACTAAACCTCTCACCAGAAAAATTTTATCACTTTTTCATCAGCAATGTATTGTACTAGTGATTATTTTACTTAGTCACTTTGGTCAATACACTATCATTAAAAAATATATGTATATGTATAAAGTAAAACCTCTACACTTTACCAATTCCACATGAACAAAAATTTTAACTGTTTTTTGTGTTAGTACCTTTCATAAATCTTAATTTTTGCTTTACTGATCATACATATCCTAGCCATTTTTTCTATTTTTTTGATTTGTAATGTCTTTATATGAGTTTCCGATTTCATATTGCAAGGATTTTCCCAAGTTTTCATTGTAATTTTGTAAAGTTTTTTGTAATACACAGAATTTGCTCTTTAATAAGCCAAATCTGCCACTTTTCATAGAATACCTTTTGCATGTATAGTTTGAATGTCCTTATTCTACTTGCTGTCAAATAAAAATTAAATATTTGGTATCTGAAAGGCAAATTATATGGAAAATTTGTGTTGTACTATGCTTATTTCTGAAAATGATGTGCCTGTTCTTGAGAATTCACATTATTCTGTAGAAAGGTCCACCACTGAGACTGATCCAGGAGCCACGTTTGTGCCCTTGTCCTGCAGCCTTGTCTAATTAGTGTGGTATACTCGAACTTTCAAGTCTCATTGAAAGTAGTAAGCTGAGCAGATTGAGCCCTCTAATATATCTTTTGAATTCACTGAGGTGGGAAAGTGGATTGCAGAGATGTTTGAGTAGGTAGATACATGTATGATAAATGTCAAGAAGTAAATTCTGGAAAAAGTATCCCTAATTGTACATGAAACCAAGATGTGCTTAAAAATGCTTAAAAACCCAACTGTGTTATAAAGTTTGTTTACTGGAATCCTAAAAAAAAAAAATTATTTGTAAGATTTATTGAGATAGAAAGAAATATGGTTAGTGAGTAAAGCATGTTACGAAACAGTATTGTGTGATTTTAATTGTAAAGAAAAACATGTCTATGTATAGAAATAGTCTTCAATAGACAATGGTTAGTTTGTATAAATATTTTAAAATATTTATGTAAAATATTTGAAAACCCTATATATTTTATAGATGTATATGTAATATTTTACGTATTTTTTTGTTTTATCGTTTTTGAAATCTTTTGGCTTTTTTATACTGGACACATTTGGTTTATATAATATAAAACATTGATACCTCTTTCCTCCCCCAACCATAAAGAAATTACTCAAAATAAACAGTTATTTGAAATAACTGTTATTAATTTGAACTTGACTCTACCATGATATTTTTTTTAGCCCATTATGGTTGCAAATGCTTCAAATTATTCACTTAGTCGTTTATATATTATTTGAGAGAAAAAAATTTTTATTAAACTAAGGCATTAAAGTATAATACTGGAAAGGTAGTAGTTTAGTATTTTCCAATATATCTGCTGAGTTACATGATTTTTATAGTGGTGTTTTTGTTTACAAAAATGTTAGCATCTCTGAACAATATAACCTTGAAGCACTGAATATTGTTTTCTGTTTTATTGGAGCATAATGAATAATTTATGGATAATAACTTTAGATCATTTATTTACTTTTTTCTTAATTCTGATAAATTCTGTTATCTTTCCAGATATTATATTAACTATATGTTAAAGCAAGTTTTTCTGCCTTTTGGTGTGAATTTCTTATGCCCTCAGAATAGTACTGTTTTATAGTACTTGAAACTTTTACTTTTTATTTGTTATTTCTTAGGTAAACGCAAAGCACTGAAGTTGAATTTTGCAAATCCACCTTTCAAATCTACAGCAAGGTTTACTCTGAATCCCAATCCTACAGGAGTTCAAAACCCACACATGTGAGTATTTCTGGTAATCAAATAAAAGACTCAACTCAAGCAAAGATTTTAAAGTTACTGTATTTTCTAAAATTTTTGAGTTGAGGGGTTGGTATTTCCATTATTTTTATGGGCCATTTGAAATATTACTATTTGAACTTAAATAGAAAGCTGTTGGTGCTATACTATGAAGTAGGTAAACAAAATTTTTGTTTTAAGGTTTACTTGAAGGGAGAAATAGCCGAATATCTAGATATATTTATATCTTTTTAATTTCTCTCTCACGGAACTGAGAATATTGTTTATACCTTTTCTTCTGGATTTCCAGTTATAATTTTAAGTAGTACTTAGGAAACTTAACTTTCCCCTGTAGATCTGCACAAATCATCACCACTGACTAGGCGACAAAATAGATTCCCATTCTTAATAAACTGAATTCCTGAAAGATTTCCATGTCACAGTAAATTGAAAAAATGTGTACATGTCCAGTGTACAGGTGTTAGTGATTATTTTTTAAGTTTGTTCCCTGAATATTTTTTATCAAAAAATAGAAATGATGTTATTTTGATGAAAGTACTACCTTTTCAAAATATTTTAGAAAATAATATTTAACAGAAACCTTTGAATTATGAATTGAAGTGATATATTAATTAATAATGAGTTCTTCCTCCAGTAAAAACCTATCATGGACAGGGTCAAAAGCAGTAGTTCTATTTTTTTTAATTTATTTATTTTTACGCCTACAGCACCTGGAATTCCTAGGTGATCTCCCATTCAAGTACTAAGTAGGCTTGACCCTGCTTAGCTTCCGAGATCAGATGAGATTGGGCACATTCAGGGTGGTGTGGCCATAGACAAAAGCAGTAGTTTTAAATTTAGGTTCATGTTCATAAAAATAATTTTCACCTAGTTCAGGTATTGAGAACTATAAGGCAAGTAGTGGAAGATATGGTTAAAAAAGCTGTCAGGATACATTACTTTAGTAATTTCTCAACAATTTGTATTCACACCTTATTAGACTGCAAATATATTTATTCTTACCAAAGAGGTACACTTATTGTTATTTATTTTCTTCCAATGTTAGGTATGCATTGTATTTGCAAACAATAACAAATTGGTAGAGGAAGAGTGTCTTGCAGTAGGAATGCTGAAAGTATTTTATTTCTAAAACAGTAGTGTCTAGAAGGGAGTAATGTGTATGTGTGTTATCCACTCTTATGCTTTCACCTATAACCTTAAAGGGAGTGAAAATATTTTAAAAAAATCGGAGTTGATTTGACTGGAATGATGTCTGTCAGTTTTATTAGACAGGTGTTCAAAGTGAGATTTCTGTCAGAGCTCAACCTTACCTTCTCTGAAACATCAGATAGGGACTATAATATTAAGGAAGGAAACTCTTAGTACTTCTTAAACTTTATAGTTATCCTATAACCAGCTAGGTTTCTTATCCTTTGTCTTTTCCCAGCAGGTGTTAAAGTTTTAGGGAAAGTTTTTTATTGCTTGATAGAATTTTTAGAATTTGATTCTGGTGTATAAAATTCTAGACCCAGACTTTAAATTTTATTATTGCACTGCTTTGTTATCTGTATCAGGAATAGCAACTACCTGTAATAGATATTGGTCAAAGACTATTATTTCACTATTTAGGGCAACGTATATCCTTTACTTTCCCACCCCCTTCCATAAAGGTATCCTTTTGTGTTCTTCCTCTAAGTTGTGGACTTTCAGGCACTGAAAATCACTGTTAGTCATTGTTTTAGAATAAGTAATTTGCTATTAGAAAATGTAACTTGAAGTTTGTGGGGGCTTTGAAAAAGATACCTCTGTGCTATTTATATGTGCTTCCTCCTTCTAAAATTTCCTTGAACTCAGTTTCCTTGAACTGTAGTTACAGATATAAATATAAAATGTTTTCATGAATTTAGGAAAGGACAAAGTGAAATATAAGTAACTAATGAAGTTAAGATATGACCTAGGAACTAGTTTCATATAATTTGGTATTTGATGTCCCCTGGCTGCAGGATTCTATAAAAGATTTAAAAACAAAAACAAACAAAACAAAACAAAACAAAAAACATGTCCTTATTTTCTGAGAACGAACAGCTAAAATAAATTCCAAGAAGTAGGGTGTAAGTAATACAGATTGAATGTCAAATGAATGGTGCAGGAGGGGTAAGATCATTTTAGATAAACAACTTGGTGAAAAGTTTCACAAAGGAACAATATTTGAATTGCATTTTGAAAACAGGTAGAGAATAGGTGGAGAGAAGGGAGAATTACATTCTAGTGAGTGCAAGATAAGTTTTGGATACTAGTGCGGATATATTTAATTGTAGCAGAGATGTTATTTATATATTACCTATTTCTATCTATCAGTGAAAACTTTTAGCATTTTTTCTTTATTTTTGGTGTTCTGTAATTATATAAGGATATACTAGGTTTGGATCATCTTTCTGTGTACTGGATGAACTTTTAGTTTGAAGATTCGTGTATCTGTTTTGAGGAAATTTTTGTGGTTTTCGGTTTCTTTTGATAGGTTCCTTCATGTTTTACTATTCTCTCTTCCTGAAATGTCCGTTTTTTGGGTATTGGACCTCCTGAATTCCCTGGGTCTTTGACTTTTCTTTCATATTTTCCATCTCACTTTTTCTTGCTCTATATCTTAGGAGATTTATTTTATTTTCTGACCTTTCTATGGAATATTCTATTTTGGCAATTAATTTTAATTTACCAGAGTTGATTGTGGGTTATTCTTACTTTATAGATGTAAAACTGGAACTTTAAAGTTCTTTTCTTTCCATTATGTAATCTATTTCCTCAAGGATCAGTTTTTCTTTCGTTCTTGTCTTTCTCCTATATTTTAGTTTTTTTTTCCCCACACATCTTGTAATTCTTTGATTGTCCATTGATAATTGAGGATGAGGAAATTAGAAGGTTGATTGGAAGCTCTAGTTATTGATGATCATCTGGAGAGCTCGACTTTACTTTTGGGAGCTGGATGTCAGGCCATGAGTATTCTAGATGCCAGAATATGTAGGACTAACATTCCCCTAAGAGGCTGGATTCTCTCCAGATAGTATGTTTATTTTTTTTTTTTAGAGATATGCTTTTATTTTTATTTTTATTCCGAGGCAGTATGGAGAAGAAAGGAGGAACTGACTAGACCTTTCTTCTAGAAAGAATTTAATGAACTCATATGTTTCTAGGCCTTCATACTTTCCAACTGTGGATTCTCTCTCAGGTTCTCTTGTGACCATTATTTATCTCTCATTTCTGTTGCATGCTTCCTTCCACCATGTGTTATGGGCTGTAGTTTTCTCTATTTCTTAAAAACAAAAACAAACAAACATTATATAAGAGGGTTGAAATCATACCAACCATATTCTCTGATCGTAATGCTTTGAAACTAGAGATCAACTGCAAAAAGAAAGCAGGAAGAACCACAAATACATGGAGATTAAACAACATGCTACTGAAGAATAACTGGGTCAGAGAAGAAATAAAAAGAGATCAAGAGATACATAGAAACAAATGATAATGATAGTCAACATATCAAAACTTTTGGGACATGGTCAATAAGAGGAAAAGTTCATATCATTAGGCCTATCTCCAAAAACAAGAATGAGCCCAAATAAACAACCTAACACTTCATCTTAAAAACTAGAAAAGGAAGAACAAATGAAGCCTAAAGTCAGCAGAAAGGAAAGAAATAATCAAAATTAGAGCAGAATAAATGAAATTGAAAACAAACCAAAAATAGAAAAAATAAATGCAACAAAGAGCTGGTTCTTTGAGAAGGTTAATAAAATTGACAAACCCCTGGCTAGACTCACTAAAGAAAAAAGAGAAGACAACATAAAATCAGGGATGAAAGAGGAGAAATTATAACTGACATAGCAGAAATACAAAGATCATACAAGAATACTATGAAAAAATATATAACACCAAATTTAATAACCTAGAAGTGGACCAGTACAAGAAAAATACACTTCCTAGACTGAATCAAGAAGAACTGGAAAATCTAAATAGACTGATCAGCAGTATGGAAATTGAAACAATCATCAAAAACCTACCAAAAAGTAAAAGTCCAGGACCAGATGGCTTCACCAGTGAATTCTAAAACATTCAAAGAAGATTTAACACTATTCTCAAACTCTTCCAAAAAATCAAAGAGGAGGCAATACTTCCCAATCATTTTATGAGGCCAATATTACTCTGATACCAAAACCTGGTAAAGATAAACAAAAAAAGAAATACAGACCAATATCTCTCATGAACACAGATGCAAAATCCTAAATAAGATACTAGCAAACCGAATACAGCAACATATTAAAAAGATTATACACCACGATCAAGTGGCTTCATCCCAGAAGGGCACAAGGATGGTTCATATATACATCGATTTAATGTGACATACCACAAATAAAAAATAATCATATGATCATATCAATAGATGCAGAAAAAGCTTCAACAAGATACAGCATCCATTTATGATCAAAACACTTAACAAAATTGAAGGAAAGTACCTTAACATAATAAAGGCCATCTATTACAAACCTCAGCCAACATTATACTTAATGGTGAAAAACTAAAAACCTTCCAAGATCAGGAACAAGGCAAGGCTGTCCACTATCACCACTGTTATTCAATATAACATTGGAGGTCCTAGCGAGTAATCAGGCAAGAGAAAGATAATAAAGCATCCAAATAGGAAACGAAGAAGTCAAACTGTCACTATTTGTGGATGACATGATTCTCTATATAGAAACCCTAAAGACTCCACAAGAACACTACTAGAAACAATAAGCAAATACAGTAAAGTTTCTGGATACAAAATCAAGTTCAAAAATCCATAGTTCCTATACTCTAATAATGAAGTGTCAGAAAAAGAAGTGGAAAAAATAATTCCTTTTGCAATTGCAACAAAAAGAATAAAATACCTAGGAATAAATTTAACGAAACAAGTGAAGGACCTATATAATGAAAACTACAAGACCCTATTAAAAGAAATCAAAGAAGATACAAAGAAATGGAAAGATATTCGTGTTCTTGGATTGGAAGAATCAACATAGTTAAAATGACCACATTACCTAAAGCATTATACAGATTTAATGCAATCCCCATCAAAATCCCATTGGCATTTTTAAAAGAAATAGAACAAAAAAATCATCAGATTTGTATGGAAGCACAAAACCCCGAATTGCCAAAGCCATCCTGAGAAAAAAGAATGAGGCTGGAGGCATCACTCTGCCTGACTTCAATTATACTACAAAGCGACAGTATTGACAGCAAAACAGACACTGGACCAGTGGAACAGAATTGAGTCCAGAAGTAAACCCATATTTATATGGGCAAATAATTTTCGACAAAAAAGCCAAAAATACAGTGAGAAAGGAAAGCCTCTTCAATAAATGGTGCTGGGAAAACTGGAAAGCCACCTGCAAAGAATGAAACTAGACTGTTGTCTATCACCACACACCAAAATTAACTCAAATGGATTAAGGACCTGAATATAAGACCTGAAACAATAAAATGCATAGAAGAAAACATAGGAACTAAACTTAAGAACCTTGGACTTAAAGAGCATTTTATGAATGTGACCTCAAAAGCAAAGGAAAAAGAAAAATAATGAATGGGACTACATCAAACGAAAAAATCTTCTGCTCAGCAAAAGAAACCGTGAAGGTAAAGAGACAACTCCAAATGGGAAAATATATTTGCAAACAACGACTCTGATAAGGGCCTAATATCAAAAATACACAAAGAACTCATACAACTTAACAACAACAACAACAAAACGATCCAATCAAAAAATAGGCAGAGAACCTGAACAGACACTTCTCCCTAAATGGCATACAAATGACCAACAAATATTTGAAGTGATGCTCGACTTCGGTAGCTATTAGAGAAATGCAAATCAAAACCACAATGAGATACCACCTCACACCTGTTAGAATAGCTATAATCAACAGGACAAGTAATAACATGTTGGAGAGGATGTGGAGATAAAAGAACTCTCCTACACTGCTGATGGGACTGCAGGTTGGTACAGCCACTACAGCCACTATGGAAAACAGTATGAAGGTTCCTCAAAAAACTAAGTATTGATTTACCATATGATCCAGCAATCTCTCTACTGTGTATTTTTCCCAAAGACTTGAAAACACATACCCAAAAAGATATTTGTACACTGATGTTCATAGCAGCATTATTCACAGCGGCCAGGATATGGAAGCAAACAAAGTGTTCTATGATAGAGGATTGGCTAAAGAAGCTGTGATACATATATACAATGGAATGTGACTCAGCCATAAGAAGAGATGAAATACTGCCATTTGTGACAACAAGCAAAATAAGCCAGACAGAAAAAGTTGAAAATCACTTGCTATCACTTATATGTGGGATATAAACCTAAAAGCAACAAATGAACATGACAAACAGAGACTCATGGACATGGAGTATAGGCTAGTGGTTACTAGTGGGGGTCAAAAATAGGGTTTAGTGGGAGGGTGAAGTGGGTAAAGGCAGTCAAATATATGGTAGCTGAAGGAAACTGGATTTTGGGTGGTAAACACACAATAGAAAATACAAGTGTCAAATGATAATGTACACCTGAAAATTATATAATTGTGTTAACCAATGTTAGCCCAATAAACTTAATTAAAAGTAAAAAAGAAAACTGCAAAACATTACTGAGAGAAATAAAAGACCGAACTTCATGTATCGAGATGCCAGACTTAAGGATTAGAAACTACAATATTACTAGAATATCTGTTCTGCCCACACTTATCTATTGGTTCAGTGTAATCCCAGGGAAATCCCACCAAACTATTAAAATATATGTAATTTGACATAGTCTAAAATTTATATGGAAATGCAAAGGACCTAGAATAGCCAAAAACAATTTTGTAAAAGAATAAGTCAGAGCACTTAAACTACCTGCTTTCAACATTAGCCATAATTATAGTAATTAAGGCTTTGTGGAAGGACATTAAGGATAGTTTGATCAGTGGAATAGAATGGAAAGTTCAGTAGACAAACGCATATACAGTTACTGATTTTTGACCAGGGTGCCTTTACATTCAGTGGGGAAAAGGATAGACTTTTCATGGTAATGGAACAACTCTGTAAGTATGGAGCAGAATAAACCTTGATTCCTGCTTCACACCAAATGTAAAAATTGGTTTGAGATAGATCATAGACCTAAAAGCAAAAATTCTATAAAGCTAACAAAATATTCAAATCAGTTTGTGATCTTGTATAGACAAATATTTCTTTGACGGGACAAAGAAATAACCACTACTAAATGATGAATTAGATTTCATCAAAATTCAAAATTTCTGCTCATCCGTAGTTTCTTAATAAACAGGCAAGCTTCATGCTGGGAGAAAATATTTATAGTTTATATCTGACAAAGAACTTTAGTATACATAATGAACTATACACAGAACAACCTAATTAAAAATATGAGTTAAAGACTTGAACAGACATTTTACAAAAGAGGTATAGGAAGAGATAATAATAGTACAAGAAAAACGTGCTTAACAGCATAATAATTAGGGAAATGCAAAATGAAACCACAAGGAGAAACTATTTGTGAAGGAAAAATCTCATAGTTTACCTATGTAAAAACCTACGTTGTGTTTCATTTTTTTTTTTTTTTGTCTCCTTTACTACTACTTACACAGAACACTTCACTTCTGACACTTTTGGTTACCAGATGTGTTGGCGTTTTTCTCCACAACAAACAAGTCTCCCACACTAGCTGGATGTTCTACAATTTAACTCAATCCTGACACCATTGACATAGAAATAGTGTCAGATCCTATAGGTTAGAGGCTCAGCCCAAGACTGCTCCTCCCACCCCCACTTCAGATGCTAGTCAAAAGCTCAGGTTATCACCTGTGCTTCAGATCAGATAGGCTACAGACTGGAGGTTCCAACTACCCTCTCCTCAGATTTGGTTAATTTGCTAGAGTGGCGTGTATATAAGAATGAAGGAAAAAATTTGCACGAAACTGGGAATGAGTGCTATTTTTAAACAGCCACCCTTTTTTTAACTTTGGTTATGGTGTGATGGAGAGTTGGTCATATTTTAGAGAATTAAAATAGATTTATTTTGGCATTATTTTCTAACAAACTTGTTTATGAAAGAACATTTCAGAACTGACCTTGCAAGTAACTTGTAAAGTTATTTAATAAAAGTATGTCTGTATCAAAAAAAGTGTTTTCCCACACAGGGAAACACTTTTCTTATGTTTACCAGCTTATTAAAAGATATGATAAAGGATACAGATGAACAGCCAAAACAAGAGATGCCTAGGGCAAGATAACCTAGGGAGGATCCCAAATGCAGGAGCTTCTGTCCATCCATATGATTGGGGTATGTCACTCTCCCAGTATGGATGTGTTCACCAACCTAGAAGCTCTCTGAACACCCTTTGAGATTTTATGGCAGCTTCTTCATGTAGGCATGATCAATTATTAATTTCATTTCCAGCCTCTTCCTCTCTGGAAGATGGGGATTGGGTCTGAAAATTCCAAGCTTATAATCATGGCTTGTTCTTTTTGGTGATCATCCCTTATCTAGGAGCCCAAGGAGAGTCACCTTATTAGAACAAAAGATGCTTTAGTCCTCTTAACATGTAAGAATATTTTTTCATGTAAGAATTTATAAGGGTTTTAGGAGCATTGTGTCAGGGATGGAATTCTCTTAACATTTAGGAATTTCCAAGGGTTTTAGGAGCTCTGTGCCCAGAACTGGGAGTGGGGTCGGGCAGAAGAGAGAGAGAGACACACACTTCATTCATTCATTCATTCATCATATCTATTAGCTCACACCATTGCACACCTACTAGAATGGATAAAATTTGAAAGACCACACACTATTTTGGCAAGTATATGGTGTAACTAAAATATATTGTTGGGGAAGTAGAAAATGGTACCATCGCTTTAGAATACTCTTTGAAAGTTTCTTATAAAGTTAACCATCTACCTCATTACCTAGCAATTCTCTTCTTTGTTAATTACAAAAGATGAAAATGTCCTCAGAAAGACTTGCATATGAATGCTCATAAACACTTTATAAGAGCCTTCAAACTAGAAACAACCCAGATGTCCAGTGGTGGAAGAATGGATAAACAAAATGTGGTACAATCATCCCTTGGTATCCTGGAAGGATTGATTGGTTCTAGGACCCACGAGGATACCAAAATCTGGGGATGCTCATATATTCCATATATAAAATGGTTCAGTATTTACATATAACATGCATATTCTCCCAAATACTGTAAATCATCCTTAGGTTAATTATAATACCTAATGTAAAAGCTGTGTAAGTAGTAATTATACTATATTTAGGGAATAATGACAAGAACAAAGTATGTACATGTTCAGTACAGACCCAACCATTGTAGGCATAACTACATAGTACATACCAGCAGCAATGTAGCTTTTTCTTTTTTCAAATATTTTTGATAAGCGGTTGGTTGAATTTGTGGATGAGGAACTGCAGATATGGATATCTGACTGTATATTATTAAATGAAGTAGTCCTCAACAATAAAAAAGAACAAAGTACCGATGCCCATAATCACATCAATGAATCTCCAGAAGTGCTGAGCAGAAGCCCAGACATAAGAGAACACACTGCTTGATTCTATCTATATGAAATTCTAAAGTAGGCAAAACTAGTCTATTGTGATCAAAATCAAAACTATTTGTCTCTGGAAGGGACTGATAAGAATGACATAAGAGAACTTTCCAGGGTGACGGAAAGTTCTTTAACTTGTTAAAAGTGTGAGAAATAAGGGTATGCATTTGTTAAGTCATCCAACTGTATATTTATGATTTGTACATTTCACTATATGAACATGATACTTAAAAAAAAGCCAGAACAATAACAATAAAAATTATAAGTATATTTACTCCCACTGAACAGTACTTGTGGTTTTTTGTCCTTGTTCTCATAACACCTGGGTGTTTCAACAGTCTCTTGATAAGTATATGAACACTTTTTTTTTTTTTAATTCAGCGCTTATGCTTTAGAACAGTATTGTGACATATTTTGCCCCTTTGGTTTGCCTTGTGGTGATGTTTGAAAGAAATCTAGAGTAATATTCTTAAGAAGTTTATCAAGTATCTTTGAAGATTAATCTAGAACATCTGTCAAGTCACATCAGGTATGGTATACCTCTAAGTAGTTGGATTCCCCTAGGAAAAGTGTGAGGTCATGTTTTCTTTACTGTGTTTTTATTTAAAAAGATTTACTAGCCTGTCTCCCTTTTTCCTTTCCTCCCTGCCACCTTCTTTTCCTTTTCTCTCACTTTGCCTTTCCCTTTCATTTCCTCCCTCTTCCTCGCCACCCCCCGCCCCATCCCTTTCTTGCTAATACAGAGAAGTATAAGGAAGAAAACCAAAAGGGCCCATAATCTTACCATTTAGATAGTTCATGTTACCCTTTAAAAAATTAGTACATGCTTCTGGTAAGAAAATTCAATTGGTACAGAAAGTTATAAAATAAAAATTAAGCTTTGTGCCCTTTATAGTTCTCTCTAAAGATAAATCCTAAAAATGTGAAATGTCTTTGCAGAAAAACTTATTCAAATATCATAATTATAATACTTTATGTGAATCCTTGAAAATATTTATACAAAAATAATTTTATACATGCTTCGCAGCTTGATTTTTTTTTCACTTAGTATATCTTGAAGATATTTCTAAATTAGCATATACCTTATTTTTTAGTGAGTTATATATCTTTCATTATATTGCATGGGTGTATTATCAATTTACCTAGATGCCTACTGATAGCCATTAGATCATTTTCATTTTTAAAAACATTGTAAAGAACACCTTTGTGCTGGTGAAATGTATTTTTGTTTATTCTTCATAGAGTGACAGTTTTTAACAATTCTGTCTTAGAAGACCAGAAGTAGCTTTGTCTCAAACTTGGCACTGTTGACATTTTAGACTGGATAATTCTTTGTTACAGGGAACTGCCCTTTGTATTGTTGGGTGCTGAGCAGCATTTCTGGACTCTACCCACTAGTAGACTACCACTAGTAGTCTTCTCTTCCCCCAGCTGTAAAACAAAAATTGTCCCCAGATATTTTCAAATAACTCATGAGGTACAAAATTGTCTGTGGTTGAGAACCACTGGTACAGAGACCATTGTGAGTTCACACACGTGGTTACTATTGCCTCTCTCCTGAGGAACTGTCCAAGTCAAATATAAGAGGTGTGTTACTCCTTATTTTGGAGTTTGAAAGGGAGTAGGGTTGTGGAATGGATATAAGACAATCACATAGAGTTCAGGGATTTCATCAGAGCTTTCTGAACAACTGATAGCTGTCAGAAATCAAAACAACCTAATACATATCCTATCATGCATTCACCAGTTTGTTAAATACCTACCTTCTATTAGGTACTATGGTAGGCACAGGGTATTTCATGTTGGGAAAGATGGGATTGCTACTTCATGAAGATTAAAGTTAATGGTAGACACAGACATTCAGCTACATGTGTATATATATTTAAATTATATATTTTATATATAAGCTTAAATAATTAAAATGTAAGTAAAAATGTAAATAATTATAAATATACATACTATTGAAAGAAAAGAACCAGATGCTATGAGTGAATAAAAAAGGAGTGGAGATGGTGAAGAGGTATACATTGAAGGCTTCTAAGCCTGTGTAGATTTTTGTAGATTTGGGGAAGGGACTGATTAGAGTGTTCCAGTGGAGAGAATAACATGTATTTGAAGTTGCAAGATGTCAAGGTGAGAAGGATTCAGCTTTTCATGGAATTGAATGAATGCCAGCTTGATGAGATAGTGATTGAGGAGAAAAATGAATTTAAGACAGATGTGGAGAGGTAGTCATGGGCCAGATAATGTACAGCCTTGTTGGTAAAGACTTGGGATGATATCTGAAGGGTTGTGGAAAAATGTGGAAGGGTTGTAAGCAGGCAAATGACAAGATTTGGTTTATATTCTAAAATTATTCTGGCTGCTATGTGGAATATGTAATGGAGGGAGGCAAGAATAGAATTGAGGAGTCCTAGTAAGGCTGTGCTAGAGTAGCTAAAACATAATGGATGACAATGAATGATTTTAGGTTGATGACAGTGGAGGTAGAGGGAAATGGACAAATTCCAAAGAAATTTTGAAGGTAGTATTATCAAAAACTGGTACTAATTTGAATGTGGGTAGGAAAGAGGGGTAGGTGTTCATATTGACTTCAAGAATTTCTGGTTGGATGATGGGTTCAGCCATTACTTAGATGGGGACCACTGGATTTGGAGCAGCTGTAGATGAGGGAGCATAGAAGATCAAGAGTTCAGCTACCCAGAGGAGAGGGTGTAGATTAGAGATGAAAGGTTGAGAATTGTCAGCATATACATAACATTGTCTAGATAAAGAGTGTATCTTGATGAGAGAATTGGGTTCAGGGCTGAGCCCTGAGGAAATCTAACATTTAGAGGTTGGGTAGAATAGGAGCAACTGACAAAGACAGGAAAGACACTTGAGAAGTAGGGAACAAATCAGTCAGGTGCAATGTCATAGAAACTAAGCATTGTTTCAGAGGGCAGGTAGGAGGTGATTATAGTCAGCTACACCTGATGTTCTGAGAGTAGGTACTTAAGAAGGCTGCTTTTTGGTGACAACTCCTGAGATACACTTTCAACTATTCTACTTTCTTACATACATACTTGAATAGATGGTTTTAGCCACCAGTGGAGACTGAAGCCCAAACAGGAAAAGGATTTCTGGAAAACTTGTAACCTGTTCTTTTAGGACAGCTTTTCTAACTTCTATAAGAAAAACAGCCCAGAAAAACTTATTCTGATGGTGAACTCTGAGTACAAATGAATATTCTTAGTTCTTAGGGAATATGCCATCAATAGCAGCAAGGTGAAACACGAATGTTTATCTTATCTGATTTTACTTTTTTCCTTGGTGATAAAAAATTGCTTTCAACTTCATAAATCAGTACTACTTCAAAATACTGCAGATTTGCATAGTTAATACCTTCTGACACTGAATATGGGTATCAGAATTTGAAAATTTATATTTAGAGTGAGAAATTCTAGACATCTTTCTTTTTTCAGTTTTTTTTTTTCCTTTTGCCTCATCTTAGATCTTAGCAAAGATACTTATTTTGTTAGTAGTGCTAGGAAGCAGGCTGTTTCCATGACAACTGGCAGACTGCATTTACTGTGGAAATTTCCGGAATTAACAGCTGCATTGCAGAAGGATGCATAAAGCAGTATTCATCTAGCGATTCTAACAGTATGGACACAGAGGAACTGTTGCTGTGGTATGCAGGGTATGTGTTGTGTTTATTTTTCTATCTAAGGAGTGTTACTACAAATATATATGCTGAAGAGAATAAAACAGCTTTAGGCATTTTTGTATATGCTGGCTTGATAAAATCAAAGATGCTTAGGGAAAAAGAAGAAAATAATTTGGGAACAAATGTGTGTGATAGCATAGGGAGGAAATCAAGATCAAGATAAATGAAGTAAGAGAATGTGGTAATGCAATAAGAGGAGAAAACTCACTTCAAATTAATTAGATAATAAAGGGTTCTGAGGGCTAGTGGTTCTAGACACAAGAAAGTACTTACCAAAAGAAAATTAGTAGGCATTGGCAAGTTTGAGGAATCAAATTCTCATGTCCAGGAAGAAATCTCTTAAAAGTATTTAGCTTTTACTTGCTGAAAGATACATAGATATGAGAGATGTTAGGGAGGTTTGCTGTCGCCTTACTGTACCCATTTGCCTCAGAGAATCAGGGAGGGGTTATTAGACCCTTGGTCCCACTCCCTGTTGATTTGTGGGGGATTTTTAAGAAAAAATCTTGAAATGTATCTCAAGATTAAATTCTGGAAATAAAACTATAGGATTTGGATAAATGGAGTTTTTTTAATCTTCCAGAGATTAATTGTAAATTTGAAAGAAAAAGGATATGAAAAATGAATAGATATGATTTAGATCATTTGAATGATATATGTCATTTAGGTGACTAGATATTATTTAGATGATATGGTGAGCAAACTGTAGCTCATGAGTGAAATGTACACTGCTGCTGGTTTTTGTAAATAAAGTTTTATTGGAACATAGTCATTGGTTATATAGTTGTGACAAAGACTGTGGTTGGCATACCTAAAATATTTTCTATCTGTCCATTTACGGAAAAAGTTTAGTTACTCGTGGTTTAGACGGTATATTGCAGGGGTTCCCAAACTCTAGGCCGTAGACCAGTACCAGTCTGTGGACTGTTAGAAACTGGGTTGCACAACAGGAGGTGAGTGGCGGGCAAGTGAGCAAAGCTTCATCTGTATTTGCAGCCACTCCTAAGTGCTAGACCACCTCAGCTCCACCTCAGATTATCAAGCATTAGATTTTCATAGAAACACCAGTCCCTGGGGCCAAAAAGGTTGGGGACCACTGGTTGGATTCCTAGTGCTACTGTAACAAATTGCTACAGACTTGATGGCTTAAATAACAGAAATTTATTCTCTAGGAGTTCTGGGGACCAGAAATCTGAAATCAAGGTATTGGCTGGGCCATGCTTCTTCCAAAGTCTCTTTGAGAGGATCCTTCCTTACTTCTTTCAGGCTGGTGGCTTGTGGGGTTCCCTGGGTTGTGGTAGCATAACTCCCTTTATTGCCTCCAATTTCTTTTGGCCTTCTTCCTTGTTTTTCTCTGTGTGTCCACCTTTTCCTTTTCTGTCTCTTAGAAGGATAGTTGTTATTATATTCATGGTCTACCCTAATCCAGGACAATCTTTTTTTGAAGCCGTTATGTTAATTATATCCATAAGATATGGTCACCTTCTGAGGTTCCAGATGACTTATCTTTTGTTGCTGGCATGGGGTTGGGGGGGTGCACAATTTAGTTAACTGCATATGGTATTCAAGACTGGGTTTTGGCTTCTCAGCCACATTCTAGGTTAAGAATAGCTAGCTTCTGGCAAGTTTCCTTTGGAAACCTGTGAAAAATAGCTCTGCAATAAACTTGTTGACTTGCTAGGGAGGATATTAAATTCACTTTTCAACGACAGGGTGATGCAAGCAGTAGTTAAGAATCATAGAAGACAGCTTCTGTGTTGCAAACATAAGCAGCAGGGTAGGGGTTGTACTAAAATATTCACAAGAAACTAATGAAGAACAGTGTCTAATGCTTCCTGTCTCCATCAGAATCTCCTCTCCGTCCACTCCCCCCAAACAAAGTGAATTTGGAATTTGAATGAAAGATAGTTGGCACCAAAATAAGAATCAGAGGTTTGAGGGATTAGACTCATTTCTAGATTATGACAATGGGAAATATATATTTCAAAATAATTAGATATCATAACCAAGCGTAGGGATGGCAATGTAGAATGTATACAGCAATGTATAGAGCTGTGAGTCTGAGACTTGCTGCTGGTTGGAGAACCTTTATTGTCATCATAGGAGTACGCAGACTATTAGCCTACACAGGAGAGGTCTGTGTTGTGTTCCTTTATCATCTGAGTGCATTTGTAAGCCTTAGTAATGGTAGTAGATATGTATCCTTACATTCATTGTAAGTTTCGTTTAGTCTATTTGGGTACATTTGGAAATATTTAAGAAGTGATACATGTCCATGGTGAAGAATCAAATACTAGATGGGATTCCAGTGTGAATGCTAGAGCTGCAGAGAAAACTCCTCATTTTGTAATTTGAGAGGCCCTAGCCTAATGCCTATATCCTCACCTGTGTACCTTAAAATGAAACCTCTGATTTAGACTTTATGGAGATAATCATCAGAAGAATTAAGCAAAAATGGTTAGTGGATTTAAATTAGAGTATAAGCAGTACCAAACTAGCCTAATATACGTTAAAATATGCTACTAGAACTGTAGATGAATTTGCTGAGGACTGTTTTGTTTCTTGATTTCAGTATACGTGGGTACAGAGGAGAACACTAAACCCAATCCAGGATTTCCAGGCAGAGTTTCCTGAAGGACAAAACTGGATGAAGTCTGTGTTTCTTTTCTAGTCAAATTCTGTTAGTCTGTGACTATGTATATCTTGAACACCAAATTAAGACTAGGAAGCTATGGGAATGAAAGTTTTAATAAAGTATTCTGTACTTTAAGTGCCACTGGTGTTAAATTGCATGCTTAAGCTTAAATAGCTTCACAGAAAGATTCAAATTCAGCTATAATTAGACTTTAACTTTTTATAAGTTAAAATTTAAGCATTCTAACAGGTTCAAAATTAGCTTAGATTTCAAGTATGTGTATTATATATCAAGTACGTGTGTTCCTAAATGTGTCTGTTAATAAAATTTATTTTTATAAAATTTATTTTTATTGACTTGTTTGGATAAATGTATCCCAGAAATAATAAAAGTAAGCTTAAGGATATAGTTGTTTCATAGTTATATGTTTAAAAGATAATTTGCATAGTAATAGGATTAAAAATTAGCTACAGATTATGAATAAAATGTAGTTAAGACTCTTCGTTCCAATTTGCCTCAAGAAGAAAGGTTCTGACTTTGTGAAAGCTATTTCAGATTTGTAGTACAAAGTCATATGACTAACAGTGTCCTGCTCAAATTTTATTGAGAAACAAAGATAATATGAAACAAAATTAAGACAACTTAATGCTAAACTCTGTAGGATCTCTAATAACAGCCATGGTAAAGAAAAAAATTTACCCCAGGTTTCTCTTCCAGCATTCCTGCCATTGGAGCAGTAAGTACTCTAATTAGTAATACATTTAGCCCTGGATGTCTCAAATTGAGACATCTTTTGAACTATAGACATATGATAAGCAAATACCTTTCACAGAAGAAGTGTGGGGCACGAGGACAGTATATTTTCTGTCAACAGTTTTATTGAGGTATCATTGACTATTATAAAGTGTACAATTTGATAAGTTCCGACATATATCTATACCCATGAAGCCATTACTACAGGAAAGATAATGAATATATCCATCGTCCTCAAAAGTTTCCTCCTGCTCCATTTTAGTTTTTATATCTAGACAAATACATTTACATGGAATTAAAGATATTCCATGTCTATTTAACATATCTCTTTATCCTTTAATTTCTTGAACATACAGAATACAGTAGTACACACCATTCTGTTGTCCTTGTGTACTAATTCTAACATCTCAGTCATTTCTGAGTAACTTTGAATTGATTGATTTTTCTCCTCATTATAGATCTTACTATCTTGCTTCTTTGCATACTTGGTGATGTTAGTTTGCGTGCCAGATATTGGGTGCTGGTCTTTTTCAATTCTTATTAATATTTTTGAGCTTTGTTCTTTGGTTAAGTTACTTTGAAATAATTTGATCCTTTCAGGTCTTGCTTTTTAGCTTTGGTAGGTGAGAGCAGATCCTTTTGAGTAATTCCCCATGAGTTACAGAGTTTTCCACTCTATTGACCAGAAACAGGAATTGTTTGAGCCTGGGTATTATTCCCTTCAAACCTTTTGGGTGGTTCATTCCTCAGGCTTGTATAGGTTCCTGAAAAGCCTGTGCTGATTCAGGAGGGACCTCTGCATATCTTTGAGTTTCTCTTTCTGTGCTGCTCTCTCTTTTCCGGTACAGTTCTCTCTTATCTTTACTCTGCATGGAGAACTCCAGCTGCCTTCATGAATGTAATGGGAAGGTAAACAACACCCTGGAGAAATATTTGTAATGTAGAACAAATGGTTGATATGTTAATAAAGAACTTCTTAGCAGGAGCATCAAAACAAACATAGGCCTGGGCAAGAAGGGCTCAGGATGTTATCCCAGGCAGTAAACAAAAGAAGAAACATTTGTTCACCAAATACCTAAGAGTAATAAATCAAAATGCAGTTTAAAACAGTGATTTAACACTAATCAGCTTTCAGGTTGGCACGAAGGAAAGGGTGCTATTAACCAGGCACAGTAGGTACTTTGTTGGTGGTGCCACTAAATTAGTGCAGACCTATGCAGCATTTCAGTATACATGTGGACCATGTAATGACATGTCAAAAATATATTAAGTGAAGTCTATAAGCAATAGATGTGATATGTTCTTTTGTAAACTATACACATAATACAGAAAGATACAAAGGAGATACTAAATTACTAATAGTGGTTTACTCATTATGATTTTTTTTTTTTAAATTTGTCTTCTACCTGTGTGGCTTTAAGAGAGATGTAGAATTGTGTAACCTGGTTGGAAAAAGAGGTTCAACTTCTCCGACTGAATTTGCACAACAAAACACTGTATTTACTAGAGGGTAGGGGTAGCAGTAGAGGGTAGGGGTGGTGGTAGAGGGTGGAACTCCAGCTATCAGAGGTAATGTTGGCTGTACCACTGTATTTCTTTAAAAAACCAAGTCCATCCACCTATATACAAACCCTTAGGAGTCTTATGAGAAACATAGAAAGAAAGCTTTTCTCAGTGCCCAGTCTGATTAATGTTCTGGAACATTATGTCACAGTTCTTTGTTTTTGGGGGGAATCGTAGGATTTCAAAAATTTATAGATTAGTCTGGATCAATGAAAGGATAACAAAGTACTCTAGCACTGATTCATTATTACAAATTGGTCATTTCTATTATCAAAGAAAGTGCTCAGAAAGGAGCAAATATGTAAAATCAAAAATTAGAGTTTCCAGATTTTCATATAACAAGATAATTCTCTGATTTCAAAAAAGATTTTCTGTACATTGAATTCTATTTTAATGAGGCTTGTGTGGATTCAAGCTGTATATTAAGCATTCTACCTATAATCTTGCATGTTTTGTAAAAGTTGCGTTTACAAACACATTTACATTTGGGGGATGTGCATAGCATCTGTGTCAGTTCTTTCCTCCTCCCCCCTCTTCTGCCACCTATCTGTTTTCTCTAGAAAATGAAACTGCTAGTCTCTGGGAACCAAGAATTATTAGGTATGGGATTTAAATGGGCTCTAAGAAATCAAGGACACCAGAGGTAAGGATTTTATTCGAGGAGGTGCTTTTGGCCTATTGTCTGGAACTGGTCTGTGGGATTTCAAGACATTTAGCATCATTGGCCCCCAGCTACTAAATGCTCATAGCCTTTCCCTGTCATTAGGATGATCAAACTGCTGCCTGTTCTCATCCTCCCTGTCACTTTAGACACTCAGGGTGTGAGGTAGTTCCTCCTTCTATGAGAATCCCTGGGAAGTAAAATATTGTTAGGAGCTGTATTAACTAAAAATAAGTTTGTATATAAACAACAACAAGAAGAACAAATAATGACTTTAACAAAATAGGTTATTTATTCTTTAGATGCAGTCTGACAATAGGCTGACTGATGTTCCCTGTAGTGGCTTGATGGCCATCAGAGTCTAGAGTGCTTGAATTTTCTGTTCCTTTGTTTTCAGTAAATGGTTTCCATATTCAAGGGCCTAGAGGATGTCTGGAATTCCAATCATCAGGCAGCAAGGAAAAAGGGGATAAAGGGGGGAAAAAAAGACCTTTCTTTGAGCTGAGTCAGCTCCTTTTAAATGCTACATTCACATCACTTCCTCTAACTACAAGGAAGTTTGGCATCTTAGTCTGCTCAGGCTGCCATAAAAATGTATCACAGACTGTATTATTTAAACAACAGAAATTTATTTCTCATAGTTTTGAAGGCTGGGACGATCAAAGTGCTGACAAGGTAGGTTTCCTTCCAAGGTTTCTTCTCTTGGCTTGTTGGTGTCTACCAGCTTGCTGTGTGCTCACATGACCTCTTTGTGCAGGTGAGGGTTGGTGAGAGACTCTCCTGTGTGAGCAGTTCTTCGTACCTCTTTCAAGAACGCAGATCCTGTAACATCAGGGGTCCACCCACATGACCTCATTTAATCTTAATTACCTCCTTATAGGCCCTGTCTCCAGGTTGAGGGTTAGGGTTTTGACTTAAATTTGTAAGGGTAGAGGGAGTGGTCACAGTTCAATCCATAGGAGTTGGGAAGTGTAGCCTATTAGCTGGGTTTTATTGCTGCCTGGAATAAAAAAATTTTCCTGTTAAGAACTGAATGGATATTGGGTGGCAGCTGATAGTAATTACCACAGAGGCTCTTGACTGAGTTTTCCAGGCTGATAATCAGGGACTTGGAGTTGGAACCCTATGATATGTTCGCTGAAGGCAGCTAAGGATAATCTATATAAAATTATGCATAGAAAATTATAAAATGGAAAATGAGGGAATTATTTCTGATAAAATGCAGTTCTTATTTTCAAAGTGATATTCTAAAGATAAGTCAGGGAACCTTCTCTTTAAGAGTACAACTATAGGTATATATCAGTCACCAAGTAAGGGGCACTTCACGTTGCTGCCGGTTTTTACTTTTCCCCAATCATCTCAATGAGTGTGTTTTCTACTTACTATTCATGTCTTTTTTCCCTAGGGTCTCCTATGTAGTTTAGGATAGAAATTGTATCTTGGGACAGAAATTACCATTAGCAGACTGCACATGATCTCTTGTTGCCCTTGAGACTCTTGGTGAACTTTTTCCAAAAGTGGAATAAACCAGCAGTTTAAAGCTACAGGTATAACTCTGTTTCACCAAAAAATATTTATGCACTTCTATAGGGGGTCTAAAAAGAATTAGTTTTAGATTAAAGGATCTGTTACATCGCTCTGAAATTCTTGGAGCCTGGAGATCTTAGGTCACACCGAAAATGTTTTATTTTCTTTGAACCCTAGTAATTAAATAATTGCATTTAGTTTTACTACTATCCAGTGCTTGTTAAAACTTTAAAAAATTTATGGGTCTTATTTATATGGAAGTATAGTAAAAAATGAAAAAGTCTTCTTTTCATTTGTGTTTGAAGCTAGTTGAGAGAGATGCAGTAGCCAAACAGATGGAGATTGTAAAGTTCATTCTATCCTTTATAAAATTGGAAATGTCACATTTCAGGCCAGAATAGTTTGCTAACTCCCTTTGCCCTCAAATAGTTAGACTTACCTAACACCTGAGTGGCAGTCTCTCAGAGGGACAGCCATAGTGTCCCTCTCTGTAGGTAGGCTAGCTTTCAAAGAAAAGAATTGAACTGTGTTCAGTTTCTTCTTCCATATTCACTGATCAGTCAGTAAGGGCTCAGATGAGAGACCAGATTCCTCTGCATGGAAAGAGAGGCATGATGGGATAAATGTTCCCTTAAACAGGTGGGAGAGGTAACCCCTAAAATCTTTGATACTTTCCAGTCATTCACATGGTATCCCTTTGGTAAAGCCAGAGAATGTACTCTTTTGAAAGGGAACATGAAGATATTAACCACAAAGAACAAAACACCCAGTTTATGTTAATCTGTGAATGTGGTGGTAAGATATAGTATGTCCATGAATTGATTTTTCAAATTTAACTTAATAAGGTTGATAGATTTTTTTTCAGATTTTAATCCATTGTGTTGGTGTCTGTAGATTTCACCAGAGTTTTCATTGCCAATAAAATTCTACTTACCTTTATATAGGAAAAAAATATTTTAATGGTAACATCAGTTTATATCTAAACAGCTTCCCTGATGTTAATATCGATCCAAAAATACACTTTTTGAAAAGCTGTATTCAAGAGAGATACTATTTAGTTCAGATTTGTCATCTGTAGGCATGAAAAAATGTGTGTAGCTGATTTTTTAACTGGAGTGTGTATCATTTGATAGTCTAAATTACAAGTTGTTACAAAAAAATACTAAAACTTGTTTT
Source organism: Eonycteris spelaea (assembly GCA_003508835.1). Taxonomy (NCBI): domain Eukaryota; kingdom Metazoa; phylum Chordata; class Mammalia; order Chiroptera; family Pteropodidae; genus Eonycteris; species Eonycteris spelaea. Next base: position 2,514,966 of record PUFA01000083.1, on the reverse strand, counting down.
CATATTCAAGAACTCTAAATCCATAGGAGAATGTTACTTGTTTTTCTATGGAATTTTTTTCTGCTGGTCTTTTTATGTAAAGGATTTGGCATGGGGTCAGGATTGTATTCCTGTCTTGGACTTGGGTTAATTTGAAACTTGGAACCTTGGTCCCTTATTTCTTGAGTGTACTCAACAAAGACAATGGTTGGATGTCCTGGTTAAGAGAGTTGCCTGTGTAGTAGTGAACATAACATACGTTTTAAAAAGAATATAAGAGTAAGTACAAATTCATAGGCAGAACTTATATATTGGTAGAGCAAAGGCATTGGGGACAGGTTTGTGGAGTTGAGTTGAACTAATTTTCAGGTAAGAATAATGAAATGATTATGAGTTGCTGATACTGTCGAGTAGAAGTAACATTTAAATATTATTTGACAGATTTGCCTCAAGATAAAAATAACTGCCACTAAGGTTTTGGCCACTTGGTACAGTTGCCTCAGTGATTGACTGCTAGAGTTTAATGGTAAAGGTTCAGGTCAGGCCTCCAGTTCTAGTCACTAGAGCTGTATATCTATTTACAGTCCTTTTCTGGAAGCCATCATGATTGGACTATCTCATAAAACAATAGCTATGAAATTCAGTTTCACTGAAAAGATTGCCAGCACAGTGTGAAAACTCTATGAACATGCCCTGATGACATTCCATAGCATAGTCTTCTGTGGGTTTTATAACTCTTTTCCTGCCTAAATGAAAAAATGGAACTCTGGGTAGTAATCACATTCTCCTTTTCATCTTTTGCTTTAGCAGCTTTATTGAGATATAATTCATATACCATACAACTCATCCATTTAAACTGTATAATTCAGTTGCTTTTAGTATATTCAGGGTTGTGCATCTGTTTACCTTATCAATTTTTGAATATTTTCATTAGCCCAAGAAGGTAATCCACATCCCTTAGCTGTTAGACTGTTCACTTTCAAAAAGAAAAAAAGGACCTTATCTAGAAACTACACAGCAGGCTACAGTAAGCTCAACTATTAGCAAACATTTCATAATTCTAAAATTCCATCTTTAAAGTAAAGATACTATTATAGCTGTTATTCTGTGATTTTATGTAGTAATGAGATACTATTCATTATGTTTCTCAGGAATGCTAGCAATAATGTTATTTAACAGTGTGCTCATGAGAAAGATATCCTTTAACATTTATTGCTTGGAAGTAAGTTGCATATCGCATTTACACTCAAGGAGAGGAGCTTACACAAAGATGCAAACACCAGGAAAGTGGTAATCATGGAGACCACCTTAGAGCCTGTCTGCCACAGTCCTTGAATGAGTGAATACTTTAAAAATGTTGCTTCTAATTTACCTGTAAATGTAATGGCCTTTTTTCAGCTATCCTCAGTGGTAGTTTGTTACTATATTTCATCAATGATAAAACCACACTATAGATGGTGTTTACTTGCCAGTGAGCATAGCACAATTATCATACATGGAACTTCTTTATGTTAAAATATTTCCTGGCTTATTTGTCTACTTCTTGAAAAAGATTACTGAGAAAATTAGTGACTGGGCTTAATGTACTTGCCTAGATCTGATTTCTGTCTTAAAAAGTCTGTTCAGGCTTCACTTCCATACCTGACTGGTCATTTATGCCACTGATTTCTAAGTTTCTTATGACTCTAGATGCTAGAGGATAAATAACATCAGTGAAAGTATTTTGTAAACTGAAGAGAACTTGTATTAATGAAAGCTGGTGTTATAACAACATTATGATTTGAGAATCTGGCATTTGGAATGCTAGTTCTGTAAATTGTTACTTAGACAAGGTATATTAATCTTTGAACTACAACCTTGAATCTTGGTTATTATTTTTTCACCTGGAAGAGGTTTTATTTATTTTTATTGTGGTATAATTGGCACATTCATTTTGGGTGTATGACATAATGATTGAATATTTGTGTATATTGTGAAATGATGACAATAAATCGAATTAACACTCATCACCACATATAGTTACAAAGTTTTGTGTGTGTGGTGAGAATTTTTAAGATCTGTTCTCTTAGCAACTTTCAAATATGCAATACTGTATTATTAACTATAGTCACTATGCTGTACATTATACCCCCAGGACTTGTTTATTTTATAACTGGAAGTTCGTACCTTTTGACTAAATCTTGGTTGTTATTAATACTAGTATGTATAGTTATTCTGGTGGAGTAATTTAAAAATTCTAAATATTGTGAGAACCTTAAAAGTAGTACCAAAAAAAATCTGAGAAACATTTATAAGTTTTGGAAGAAAAATAAATAACCAAGCACATAAACTTTTATTGCTTGTATCACAGATCAGATTTTAAAAGAGATTCTGATCATTTAATATGAAATTGAAAGTGTTGATGATATTCAACGGCATGTTTTTCTTTATGTACTCTCTAGTTTGATTTAGTTCATTCATTCCTACACTTTGGGGTTGTCTCTGTGTGTGTGTGTGTGAGAGAGAGAGAGAGAGAGAGAGAGAGAGCGCGAGAGACTGAGAAAGAGAGAGAAATTTTCCATTGGATTTGCTTTTTTGCAAAGCATGGCTAGAAGTTAATATATTGATCTCCAGGTTGGAATTTCGGAGGTGATGTTTTTATTTAACTAAAATCTGTAACGAGGGAGCACTTTTGCCCATGAATCATTTATTTTCCTCCCATTACTCTATTGAGCATGGGCTAAAAGTTCCATTTTGAATAGCACATGAGTTTTTCTCTTAGAGCCAGATGACTATTCATTTAACTATCCCTCCTTCTCCACCGCAGTATGGCATTAATATAAATAGGGCAGTACACCAAGGTGCTAATTCTCAAACTTTGTGAGACTCACCTGGGGATCTTTGAAAATACTGTTTTCTGCCTCCTCTCCCTCGATGTTCTGATTTAATTGCAATGGGAATATACCTGGGCATCAGGATATTTAAAATTTCTGCAGGTGATTCTGATGTGCAGCAAAGTTTGTGAAGAGCTGTAGTAGGGATTGAGGAACTGGAATAATTAATGTGGGGTAGGGTAAGATAAGAACTTTTTGCAAATAAGGTTTATAGCTCCTGGGATTCCGCATTTGATAATGCACTTTGTAAAGTTTGAAAAAGATCTTATATTTGGAAATGAAAACTAGTCTGCAGAATTAGCTTCTTCAATAAATGGGAATTGGTTTCATGAATACCATTAAAACTATGTTTATTGATTACCTAAATTTAGGCCTTTATTAATGAATTCAGTGAGTTAAAAACCAAGATGATACAAACAACAACAAAAAAACCCACCAAAACCTAGAGGTCAGACTGTTTTAGTAAGTTATGAGAAAACAGATTTCCCACACATTAATCAGTGCTAGTGAAAAGAAAAAAGTCAAAACCTATTTAAAATGTGGAAAAATTGCTTCCCAATATTTTAACAGAGAGAGACTGAGAACACACAGCATTGAATCGTCAGGAAAACTGAAGATCTCCCCTGAACAACACTGGGATTTCACTGCAGAGGACTTGAAAGACCTTGGAGAAATTGGACGAGGAGCTTATGGTTCTGTCAACAAAATGGTCCACAAACCAAGTGGGCAAATTATGGCAGTTAAAGTAGGTGATGCCCATAATTATTTTTGGTTCTTTAATTCATTAGGTGCAATTTCTTGGTGTACTAATACCTAGCGTCTGTTCTTACTTTTGTGGTAAATAGGGTGTTTATAAAATCATGTTTTTGAATTCTTTGAGAGTATTTTGTATACAGGTTGTCTTATTGGTGGCATTGTTTTCTCTTTCTCTGGAAACATGAGTGTATGAAGTGTGCATGTTCGCTGCACTTTTGGCATGATGCATTAACATATTTTAAACTTCAGGCCCTTCCACTGCCAAGGTGAGTTCAGGCCGGGGGGCTGCACCCCTGGGAGCAGGGCAGTGCTGCACTGAGCCAGGCGGGGAGCTGGAAGAGGAGGCAGCACACTGGGTTGGGCAAGGTGCGGGGCTAGGGCTAACAGCAGTCTTACTGAAGGTTTCCTGGAAACCACGCACATGCTGTTGCCACTAACCTCAACCTTACTCGGTCCTGACCGGCTCGGCTTCTGTTTGTTTATTTCATCTCCACTCAGTACTGCCCTGTTCCCTGGTTTGAAAGTTGTATTGAAGTGCATTCCTTGTGATAATGCTGTCACATTTTGTCTTATTTTGAGTGTCATGCCACTTAATATGTTCATTTAAAAAAAAAAAAAAAGAAAAAGAATGACCAGAAATCAAGATTGGCCTGTAGACTGTACTTGGCAGGCTCATTCATGTTGGTACCTGTAATGAACTGATGGTTTCCGTCCAACTCTTAGTTGGCCCATGTAATTGTAATTTGTTCATTTGTTTGTTCAGATGTTTAATGAATATTTGCTTTGTGTAAGATATTTCAGGAAAATCGACAATGGAGGGGATTTTAAAGAGAAAAAGAGAAAGTAGGATATAGCCATACTGTCTTTGAACTTAAAATTCTTATGGCAGTAAATGATGTCTCAGTTTGCAAGAAGAGAATGGGTCTGCAGACCGCCTAAGCTAACCATCTTCCTGTTAATTCCCTATTTTTGAGTTTATTAAAGTGGCTTGATGAGAGGAGGGGCCTTAGTTTCTGACTTGATGTTTGGAGTGGATTTGTAGCATATTAATATAAAAGGTTGCCGGTGTTGAAGTTTAGTATGAGCAAAATTTTGCTATTTGAGCCTCCTTTATTGTTGATCATTCCTCTTTGCTGGGTCACATAAAACCAATGAGAAATTAATGATGGGAAAAAATTTATAGTTCTCCTTATGGGTTAATTTTTGTTTTTAGGTAACATTTTTTTTTCACAATATGATGAGAACTATAGACTCTTCTCAGAAAGATACATACATATATACATATGTTTGCAAATATCTTGTAGACCCTCTAACAATGAAGAGGCTAAGATCTCTGCTCTGGATTTTCTGTTGAAATAAATTTTTTTTCTTGGAATGTGAGATTATTTCTCTTTTTATTTTGTGCTACTGCAGGGTATGTGGAAAGAAAGTCAGTTTATTTAGACTTTTCTGTATGAGTATTGCATTGCCCTATATTTTCTGTGTGTGATATTCCACTTTTATTTGGCTAGGTCTTAAGGGAAATCTGTATAACTAAAGTTCTAAACTTTTCTTTCTAGTACTGGGGAATGTACTTTTAAATAATTATGTCCTGCTTTTTTTAGTCTGTGTTATTTATGTTTTCCTGTACTGATCAACATCATAATCCGTTTCAGTAATCTGGATTAACTTTAGCCATGGTTAATAGATTTAAAGGTAAATAAAGAAGGTACTTCATTTTGATGTTAAAATATTTTTTTATTAATTTGATAACATTTGAAACTGCGTAATGCTTGCTCAAGTTTTGAGGGAATTTAAGAGTGAAATTAGGAAGTTCTCATCTGCCATTGTAATCTGACCTTATTTTGAGAACTCTTGTTGGAATGCTATTAAAAATCCCAACTTTTAGAAATGCTTCTAAGGCAGTTATGGGACCAACAGACTGGTAATAGTCACATCTGTACCAACTATTTGATACTGTCTACCTTTGTTTATCACCTTGAATTCTTGAGCAAGCATAATAGTTTAGAATGGGAAGAGTTGTAATAGAACATAATAATCAACGTATTGATGGAGTGTACTGTTAGATTCCGTGACCTCATACAATACTGAAGGAGTGTTTTTGCATTAATATACATTAAAGTTTAATACCAATTTGATGACTGATATATGCCATCTATTACAAATTTTGAAATATATTTATTATTCTCTTTGAAAAAGCTTAATCTTTTTTATCACACCTGAGTTTGTTCCCTCCTTAGACCAGATTGACAAGTACAAATACATAGAGGCAATATGATTAAGGAGTTAGATTTGATAGTTTACATGTAGAAAGTGAATTACTGAGTACCCACGGGTGTTAGCTCTGAGATTAGAACTGTAGAGATTTAAATGAACTATGAAACAGTGGTTGACTCTCCTGTGAGTTTTCCATTGCCGTTGGTGAAATGAGATTTACACTCGAAGTAGCTCAATGGTAGTGTTTTAATATGCTCTTTGGGACTATAGAAGGATTACTTTATTAAATATTAAGCTGATCCTGGAAATGATCCTTAAGATTTACTTGCAGTATTTGTACTAAAATGAACTGTGCAATTAGCCTGATTTTTAAATTATTATTTCTCATTTTTAGTTTTGAAGGAGCCTTTCCCCAATTTTATTTTGCCACATATAAGAAATGTCTGAAAAGATGATTTCTTAGTTTCTGGAAATAATTATCTCAAAAGCTTAATATAAAAATCAGTTAGATATAACAAATCAGATTCAGTAAGATAACATTGTAAGAATTATATTTACAATAATTTTTTGACATTTGGCTTGAGGACAGTCCTCAAGCTGCCAGTAGAGTTCTTTGTTAGAACCAAAGATGTGGGAAATTTTAACCTTTCAGTTTTAATTGCATACCCCTGAGGAAATGGGCCTTACTCTTCTGCAGGTACAAGTAATATTACTAGTTTGTCTAACTCTGCCTGAGTCATAAGGCTGCCGAGGGCAAAAGCATTGTTACCACAGGGTCTTCTAAAGCTCAGGAAGGACAGCCTTTAACTGGTGGGTACTTCTGGCTTTGATCAGCATTCTCTGCAAATAACATGTATTTAATGCCCCCATTTGCATGATGGTGGGATAACCACTGAATGAAAAAATTAGACAGGCACAATCACTGTCCTCTAAAGTAGGTATCTGGCTCTTTGGCAGGGTTAATCATAATTGGTGATTAAAGTTCACCTAAAGCAACCATTTCCAACCCATGTGGACCCCAAGCGTTCTTCTGAGCTCATGCCCTAAGGACTTCCGATATGGATAGACAGGGTTCCCACTTCCTATCCTTTACATCAACTAAAATAGTACTAATTTTGTCTATTTTATTTACTAACATGTATGTACAGTTCTGTAAATTGAATGACCAACACTCTGAAAATCACTAGGATCAATAGCAAAAGAAACATGTACACTAGGAGTTGTAACTCCAACTACATAAGGGACCTGAGTTCAAAATCAAGGCTGACTAGAGGGCAGCCCTGCACATCCTTGAGACCTCCCCAACCCTGGAAGTGATCTACTTCAACTTTTCATTTTCAATACTACAACATTTTAGCAACATTAGGAAGCATAAAATGATATGGGCTCAATCAGGTATTTCTTAATTAAGTAAAAGCATGTGTTGTCATAATTTAAAACAATTTAGCAGATACTTTGTTACTTTTTTAACATGAAAACCAATTTTGAGTCTGTGATTAACATTCCAAATACTTGGCTTCTTTTTTTACTGTTGGTTTTGGCTAATGTTGCTGTCTGGTTGGACTTTATTAGTGATGGCGCTGTGAGATATCACGGCCATTTTTGTTCGTGATCTGTTTGGAAGACTCTTTAGCAGCTAATGATGAACCTGTGCCGCAGAGATAAGAAGAGTCTTGCAGCATCTGTGGGATATAGAATCTTTGTTCTGAAATTAGGAAAATAAGAATATCTAAGATTTCCTGCCCACCCAAGAAGGTGATAGCACTGTGATATGCTGCGGTGGTTTTGGGGATTGTCCAATTTGTATTAGAACTGAATTCTGGATATTTCTGCTAGGAAAGCAGCCTGTTTGTAAGGATCAGAATGTTTGTTAGGATCCAGGGGGACACTTGCAGATCTAAGTGTAATTAATCCTTGCTCTTCTATCCCCTATGTCACTGATTTAGGTTGATGTGAACTAACTGGCAATGGACTCCCCTTCATATTTATTCATAGACTAACCTTATGTGGGGTCTTTAGCTAGGAATGCTTAATGAACAAGGGTACATTTATGGAGGAGCAGTATTGATGATTGTAGATCCCAGGAGCTGAACACATTTTCAAAATCATTATTATAACTATATCGATGAAAATAATCCTTGTTCTTTTCATCTTTTGATTTTAAATGAAAGGCTGTTGAGCCTTCACTATATTACTTTTTATCTGTGGAGAGGAGTTCCACCTAAGATCCCATGAGATATATTTGCTTATACTCCAGTTCTAGGATTTGCACATAGGTGATATTTATCAATGTCCACTTGGTATAAAAAGTCAATACAGGGAGCTTTTGATTTCATTCTTGTTCTATGAGTGGTGGTTCTAACATCATATCATTTTGACAAGACATTCGGCAAATACTTGAAATATGGAATACAAATACTTTTGTAACTTTAGGTAATAATAAGTGCTAATGTAGAGCAATGAACTACAGTCACTGAAATATGAGTTTTAGTGACCTGCAAATGATAGCAGATCTTACACAGCTTTGCTGAAGAGTAAATACCTTTTGGTGTTCTGCTTTGGGTTGGTGATTTATTGAAAGTAACACTTTGCATTGCTAATGGCCAAAATACTAATAGCTTCCATTATTTTATTCCATGTGAGATACTTTTAATCAATGCCTGGAATGACCTTTAAAACCATACACTGATTTACCCCATAGTTATTAAATCCATCATCTTGCTGAGTTTAATGGCGTCCATGTCCTGATTTACATTTGGAAATTCTCCTTTTTTTCACTTTTGCATACTTGTTTGTACCTTGTTCTTAACTTACTCTAAGCAGCTAAAGATAAACATGTGCAGCAGGGATATGAGCACCTACCTTACTCTTATTACCGTGTTATACTGCCCTCTGGACCCTTAGCTGAGCCCTATAAAACCTGACAAGAATTTGTCACATGAGAAGTTAGAGACCTTATCTGCCAGCACTAGTGGTCATGCCCATCCACAATGGTTTTCCCATTTCTTTGGTTCCCCACATTTCGTTTCCCCATGTATTTTCTCTATTTCAAAACAAAACAAATAAAAAATAAAAAATAAAACAAAAGATTATCAGTTATAATTGATAGGCATTTTATAAGTATATTTTTATCAGGATATGTTGCTGTTTTTAAGTTTTATCTTTGTAAGTCAGTTCGAGGACTCCTCAGTTCTTGATTACTGATATGTTTGCAGATGACTTGTTTCTTTTTGCCTGGAATGCTCAGATCCTAGCAATGAACATCAGCCATACACATTGTGGAACTACTATTTTTAATCAAGAACATATATGATTTGTCATCAATCTTTCTATACTCCAAGTCTGTCAAGTATAATGATGACCTATTTTCCCCTCCTCTAAGCCGGGATAGGATCAGTTGACCCAGAGGGTGTTCTTCACACATACACTTTGTTCAAGAGATAAAGCTTGTCATCTGCCTAATCTTTCCTTATTAGTTAAGAAGAAAAAGTCTGGGTTGTTCTTGAGAGTCAGGGGTTCTCATATCAGGATATAGGCAGACATAGGGGTCATTTTAAGGCAGGCCCAGGTGCTTTGATGTATGCCTGGCCTCCCTAGCAACTGAGTATCTCTGAAAATCTCTGACATGGAGATGTAAGGATTAACTCTGACTCAGAGTGAGTGGCAAGGACCACTACCAGAATCCATTAGGTGTTTATTTAGCACCTAAGCAAAATGCTCCTTGGTGACCTGCTTTTGAGGACCTACTCTATGGGCCTTTCTTATTTTTGCTTTCTCTACAGCTCATCCATTAGCCATTGTGTTGTCAGCCTTTCTTCCTTCTTTCTTTGCCACAGTTGAGCCATCCTAGCCTTACCCCATAAGGGTCATCATCATACTCTTTCCCTTTCTCCCTTCTCCCTGCCCTTGAAAATTAATTTAGGAAAGGAAGAAAAAAACAAACAAAAAAAATGCAATTAGAATATCTCAGTAAGGAGTCAAATCAGTTTTTCTTGAGAATGTGCACTATTTCTGCCCATCTTCTTTGCTTCTGTCGCTCTGCTCTTCCCACCCCCCACCCATTCTTTCAGTGAATTTAGTTTTAATAGTTCCCCCAATCGTTTTCCATCATAACAATGTGTCTTAATCTGCTTGAGGGTTCATACTAGTGTTAGTTTTATCCTTAGCCATTCATTCCTGATGAGTACCAACAAATTGCGTGTTGGGAAGTCAGGTTGACAGGATTTGGAGATAAGGCAAGAGAATTTTTCAGTGTGAAGATCCCAATGTAAAGTTAGAGGACATCTAGACTAAGGCCACAGTTAAATAGTTGATCAGGATCAGTAAAGGAGTATTTGTACTTTAAATTCAAGTTGTTAAAAATTGAGGTATTCCAAATGAGGCCAAGTATGACTGTCAGCATTTAAATTTACCACTGGCTTCTAGGTGCCATGTTGCACAGAAAAAAGGAAAGCAAGCTTCCAATAACATCTTAGTATTTCTCTTTTTAAAGTGGACATTGCTGTGTTTTGTGCATGAGGTAGGAGAGGCAAGACCACAATTTCTAACTTAAATTTTTTAGCTTGTCCTGTCATATTCATTAGCTTTCTACCACTGCAGTTTAATCTATATGGTAGTCCTAGTACCTGAATTTGTGGCTGCTCCAGTCGATGGCATGAGTTGGATTGGCTGTTTTAGAAATGGAGGCTCTTTGGATTTTTTTTTTTTTAATCGGACGAGAACCATGTATAACACTAATAGTCATAAAACAAGAGAGCTAGGAATTTAATTTTACCTTTTCCCTTTGTCTCTAAGTGACTTAATTGGAGTCATTTTGTCATTGCTGACCTATACATGCTGTTTTTATTGGCATTTACCTACTTTTAAAGCTTTATTAGAAGTATAAAACAACCTTAAATTAAATATAGATTTGGGCATCAATTAAGAAAAAATTTTTTTAGCTTCAAGTATATAAATTTCTTCGTTATGGAAAACTGCTTACATATATAGGATAGTAATCCTTGTTTGATTTCAAGTGTTTTCTCTACTTTATTTCAAATAAAGTAAAACTTATAATTTAAAAATAGTTTATTATTGGAAAAGTGATATGTATTGATTTTCAAAAGTATAGTTTGAATTTATAATTTGTCCCGAGAGCATGTATATAATAATGTAGATTAATAAAATAGTGACAAGTACAAGAGCTCAATATCCCTATAATGAAGAAACAAGAGTGATTTTAATGAGTTTTGACATTTGAGTGATATGAAACTTTTTAGAAAGTTAAGGTCCTTGAGATGATTTTCTTAAATATTTTGTGGACTTAGGTGGGCTTTTCATTTCTACTCTTTTTGAGAAAAAAATTTGCTGAGGCTAAAGGAATATCAGCCTTATCTAACTTTTACATTTGTGATATAAATAAATGAAAATTTCCTGAAATTCAAGGCCTTTATCAATACTTTTGATTTCTGAACATTCCGCTTATAAGAAAATTTTCAGTAATATAATTGGCTTTACCTTTGTGCTTCCATTTTCCAGTGCCTTCAGATAAGGACAGCTTTATAAAGGGAAGGGAAGTTTATTCTCATTGATATGTCCCATTTTAAATGATAATGCTCCCTTAATATTAGAGAATCTTGGCCTTATTTAATTCAAATGGTAGAAATCTTTTCCATACATATTGTTTTGATGTTCCATTAGAAAAACTTTCCTAGTAGTGACTTTTGTTGCTGAGTATTCTCTGATGAATCATTGATTATCATTAAGTATTCTCCATCTTTAATCATTTATTGAATTATTGAATTAATATCTATTTGAAGCTACAGCTATTATAGGTATTTGTAGTTAGTCCCATTTTTAGTTTATTTTATAAAGTGCATATAATAAATGTAATATAACCCTAAAACTTTAGTATAATTAAAAGTTAGCTGTACTTGCCTAATCCCAAACAAATACAATACCAGCAGCTAGCTACTCTTCTACCCACTGCCTGTCACGTGGACAAGATGTTTAGAAAGCATGAGGAGATGTTAATCTTTTGACAAGCATCCAGGAGCAGAATCATTTTCAAGTAGGCCTTCCATCAGCCCCATGTTCTACTTTGTACTAGCACCGGCATTAAAGATTTTTTTACAGATAAATAGATTTCTTGCCATGCTGATCTCAATGGTTAGGGCTTTGCCAGGGATTATCTCCACGTTCTTGTTAACAATAATCCTGTCAGGGATTAAGTATTAGGTATTAATCCAATGTTGGTATTTCAGTTAGGACTCAGTTGTAGTAACATATATCCTTTCTATAGCTAGGTACAGCATTGTTTTTGGAAATTGGTCCTCAAGAGTCAGGTATTGATAATGGTTGAGGTTTTGAATGTAATGTTGAGGTTTTGACTATATTGTTCTTCTCAATAGTTGAAATATAAGCATTTGTACAAATGTTAAATTTAGAAAACCATGCAGCTAGTTTAGGGAAAGGAAAAATAAACCAGCAAAGACGGCATCTTTTAAAATAACGTTTTATAAGTATGTGTGCTGGTATGTTTACATTTGCCAGTATATCCATATAAGTAAAAATACTTAAAAAAAATTTTTTTAAATCTTTTTATAGTGAGAATTCTTTAGTAGCTGAAAATCTTCCCAACCAAAGCATCATTTGCGCTTTCATTCCTGTTTGTCTCTAATTACCATGTTTTTGTCTTTTAAATTTAGATATATGGAATTATTAAGTCTTTTTAAAAATAATTGTCTTCCCAAATTAGTATTTTCATAACTACACTTTTAAAGTTATGTTTTTAAAACAGGAATAAGTATAATTAAAATGTTTAAAAAAGTTATCAGTGTCCTGTTTTGAACAAATACAAATTACATCTCTGGGCTAGTTTGACTTTTTGAAAATATCATTTTTGAGCAAATATTATGCATATGCTGATCATAAAGCAAGATTATTAATCCCTAAACTATGAAAATGAAGAAATGAGAGAAAGAAGGAAAATTTTCAAGTACTAGTCTTATTTTGTTTTTATTTTTAATTTTTTTTTCTCCTTGTTTATCTGGGCAGTGATAGTGTAAAAGTTAAGTTAAATCCGTGGACGCAAGATGGATGCCAGTAAATTTTATTTGGTATGAAGTATTGGAGTTAGTAGGGTATACATTTTAAGGAGCAAAATTAAATTCATTGTGTTGGGAATATATGAAATTCCTCATTTAGTGAGGAAAAATGAAAATAAGAGAACCTGCTTCTATTCATTATATAACTGGTATTTTCATGTCACATGGAATACATCTGTTGTATCTCTGTGCCTCTGGCTTCTCTTCTGTAAAATGGGTTCAGGAACTTAATTGACTGCCTTCATCCCTTTTAAGAATATTGAGGACAGTTACCTTTGAAGTCTTTGGAAGACAAAATGCCACCTTGCGTATTTTTTTTTCTAACTTGCCTTGTAAGTATGTGCTATATATCGTACACAGAGGCATGGTATAACATTGTGAATTTTTTTTATGAGAACAAAAGTTGTTTGCATGCCTTGATGTTAAACTATAACTTTATTATTAATGTTTTACAATTTCTGAACTTGATTCTGTCCTGTCTCTCTAATGCAATGGGAACTATCCCTCTGCAGTCTCCTTGTACTACACTGTTCCTGGGGAGTTTGTGGAAGTTTTTAGGATTGTGCAGAGAGGTTGGTACAGGTGGGTTGGGGATATACCCCAGGTCTGCCATGTACTAAGGAGGGCTTCCACAGCTTAGAAATAGACAGAGAACTCTCTAGTTCCTCATTTTTAGGTTTTCTTTAATAGGTTTACACTACCCTGCATTCTGATGCATGAACTTTTTGTTTTTACCATATAGAGTGTGGTGAAGGGGGAGAATTTCAGTCTAGGGTTTGGGAGACATGGATTGTAATCTATGTGCTGCCTCTACACTAGTTCTCACTTTTACCTGTTCTGAATTATGTTCTGTCTCTAATCAATGAGGATGCTGTGGTGTATGGATGCCAGGGAGTGAAGAGGGCTGTTCTTGGATTGAATGCCTGTGTTTCATACAATTCTGAAAGGGTGATTAAAAGTATATGTGAAGCTACCTGTGATTATTCACATAACTGTTTATAGCTCATTATGATTTTTTTTATATTTGCACATGGGTTAATTTTCACTACTTAAGAACTTTGTTGCATAACTTCCAGCATCATCAGTGATTGCTTATGGTTAAAACCCTGTGGCCTTTAAGAATTACTAAGTGCTATTTTGTTAAAAATAAAAATTCCTAAGTGATTTTGTTGTTGTTGTTGTTGTTTTCTGTGATAAAAATTGTTCTTGTTAAGTATAAAAAAGATGATAATTTTTATGTCGAGTTAGTATTTGTGAAATTTGCTTGGAAATTTTCAGTCTTGTTGTGGTAGTGGTTTTTCACAGGTTTCTAAAATTGTTTTATGTTTTTATGACATCTTTTGTCTTTCTTTTCCAGAGAATTCGGTCAACAGTGGATGAAAAAGAACAAAAACAACTTCTTATGGATTTGGATGTAGTAATGCGGAGTAGTGATTGCCCGTACATTGTTCAGTTTTATGGTGCACTCTTCAGAGAGGTAGGAATAAGCTATTTGGTTTTTAGCTGAGAAATAAATATATGATTGGAATAAATAACAGGGTGGCAGGATTAGATTCATATCTTCAGTTGAGTGCTATATATTAGCAATGAGTTAATGTCTCAATATTTTAGTATATACCCATGATAATCTATACATTAATTTCTACCACTCATTGTTCCTTTGGTTAAGGGGTGAATCTCATACGTTTTTTAATTATTGTTATTTGTGAGTCCATATTTCCTTTCTTCATTTATGGATATTCTCTGTACTTTAAGAACCTGACAAATCAACTGACTTCTAAATATTAACTCTTTTGCCCTAGGTTTAGATCTATCTCTTTTAGCCTTGGGCTCCCTCAGTGTATGCCACCCTGTATTAAAACTTGAATTAATTTCTGTCATCAAATGTATCTACATTTAATATAAGCATTTATTCATACCCACCCAAAGCCTCAATAAAACTACCAGACATAGAAATTAAGTATAATAGAAATTTTTTATCTAATTCTGTTATCTAGATTTTTATGTAGGAACTACAACTCTATAATTTCTTTGTCTCATAATCATGTTTCTTATATTGGCCTCTGGTTATTCTGTGTCCTGACGTGGATTATCACTTCCGCCTCTAACTGTCAACCCTCTTCTTCATTTCCAGTCATCTCATTACCTAATTAATTCATGGAAGTGAGTTAGGGCCAGGGCATAAAGCCGTAGTTGTAAATGAATCAAATACTTTATGACGTCCTGGACATTTGTCATATGCATGTGATAGTTAGGTTAGTAGGAATTTAACTGAACTCTTAAGTATTTTAAATACTCTAAAAAAATGCCATTTTCTTTTGTAAAATGTTAGGATGAGGTGGTGCTGGTGGGGTTGTTAAGAATTGGTAAGGAAAATCCCCTCCCACTCCTCTCTCCATTTTGGGAATGGATCATAGAGGGAAGCCTTGGGATTTTTGTTGTAGTTATTGAAACTTAAACTATAGTATGTTGTAAGACAAGACTGAATGTAACACTGAATGGAAATTTATGAAATCTTATAATTGGAGAAGACCTTAGAGGCCAGTCAATTAATTCTCCACCCAATCCTAATTTTTTTTAAATTTTTTTTTGTGTTTTTAGTAGGTAACTCTAATAACTGGAAGTGTTCTACTTCATGATAGAGCCTGTTTCTTTGGTGAATCACTAATTAACTGTTAATTATAGACTCACGTAGTTTCTTTTTATTCTCTCTGAACTTTCTATGACTTGAATATTCATTTTTATGGCCAGATACATTGAATTTATTAACTTACTTCTCCAACATCCATATTACATTGTATCAGTATATGGCCATGTATTCAGGCACCTGACTGTATCCTGGACCTAAGTATTACATAATATTATTCCATTAGTAAGATCATGAATCTGGAACTTTCTTCATATTGCACAAGAATGTTACCATCTCCTCTCTCCTTCCTCATACTGTGTTTTTATTTTTCATAATCACTAAATCCTTTGGCTACTTACTCTTCAAATCTTATGCATTGTGGCACTATACAACTTAATGGTATCATTCCTAAGCTTTCCTCTTAATCATACTTGAAGGTCATAATGTTTGAAAAGGAGATTATATTTTAAATTAAACTAAAAGTTCTTAATCCCTGGACCACTTCAACAATAGTTATTTTGGGATTAGACTAGATTTTCTCACCTGACTAGATTCCATAGTCACCTTTTCCAGTGCTGTGTTCACTGTTATTATAGACGTTCACTGGTTCTTGTTAACCCTAATTCATCCCCGCAGTGCTCTAATACACCAGTTTATTTCTCATGTTCATTTCCTCATTCATTTAAGCAACATTTAAATACATAGTCCCGGGCTAGATAGTGTGGAAATCTGATTTTATGAAAAGAAGGCAGAGTAAGCGATACCCGTGATTGGAAAGTTATTGGAAATGAAACAAAAAGCTTGGAATAGTATCTGAATGGTATCCTTTTGGGTTCTTTTGAATAGCTGGGTACAATTTAGTTTTATATCTCGGGAAGGTTGAAGGGAGTTGAGATATGTAGCTATACGCCCTATCTATAGTTTACACAAATATTGTCTTTACAACAGTTTCAGGGAGTTTGGTGGTATTATCTACTTTTTCCAGAGAGGAAACTTGAGATTTGAGTACTACTTTGACAAAAGTCACATGGCCAGTAAATGTCAGAGATGGGGATTCAAAGACAAAAATCTCACTGTTCTTTCTGTTATACCACAAGTGGTCCGAGGATGAAGAACTTTTAGTTTAATTTAAAATATTATCTGCTCTTGAAGCACTATGATTTTTGAATATAAGATAAAAGCTTAGGAACAGTACAGTTAAGTTGTGTAACATGACAAAATGCCTAGATAGAGTGAACTTGAAGCTCTCCTTTCCCCCGCCAATCTTAGAATGGAAGAAATAATAGATACTTTCTGAATAATGAATAATGAAGTTTTAGAAGCAGAAAGTTCATCTTTAAAGAGTGCATAGTCAAAGTGTGTCTCCTAAAGTTATAGATTAAAAATGTTAAATACATTTAAATAAGGAGTTAGAGAAATATTTTTCTTTCAAGATTGATTACTTAAAGGCATCTTTTGGGCGACATAACCTTTGGTTCTAATAAGAGACACAAAATTCAGGGTTTATGACAGGAAAGAATGGAAGCGACTGTATGCAGTCAGGACTTTTTACCTTACCACCATTAAGAGAGAGACAAATATTTTTAATTTCTGTCACTATGAGGTACCTTTCAGAGTATTTCATTTCACATAATTTATATGACCACAAGACATCAGGTTTTGGTCTGATTTAATCAGCCACCAATCAGGGGGCTTTTGAGATATTATTTTTCTTCTTGCAGGTACTATGTAGAGATTAATCTTGCTGTCAGGTAATGTTTAGCTTCTGAAAATTCTATTCAGAGTAGTGGATAGATATTATTTAATGCTGAAGTTGGTAACTTATTTGTTGCCATTATTTCTAACTATATGTATTTCTTTTTTAGATAGCACTAAGCTCAAATAAAAAGCCTAAAGTACAAGTTGGATTTGATTTTGATAAGTTATTAAGACCCATAATTGCACAAGTTTCTAAATTCAGTTTTAGACTTTGTAAATGAAAAAAAAAAAGAACTTATTCGTATTGAAGAATAAAAATAACTTTAGATTCACTTAAAATTGTCCTTTAATTTATACATTTTTAGAATTTAATAGCAAGGAAATCCTTATTTCATGTATCTTGAGGTTGTAGAAATTCTAGTATAGGAAGTACTATTTGAGTAAACTTGTGATTATAGAGAAGTTCATCAGGTTATATAAAAGGCAGTGAGTGATACAGCTGAATATAGTCACCTCTTCCCTTCTACTCATGTTCTTCTTTCCCCCTTGTCAGTTTTAAATTCAACTTTATGGAGATAATGTTGATATATTATTAACATACACATATATTAAGTATACAATTTGATGTGTTTGAACAAATATATGCACTTGTAAAATTATCACCATAATCAAGATAGTGAACAACTCCATCACTCATAAATTTCCATAAGTAATACACACTTTCTCTTTGCACCATTTTTAGGCAACCAGAGATCTGCTTTCTGCCACCAATTGCATTTTTTAGAATTTTATGTAAATGGAATTATATACTCTTTTTAAAAATATTCTTTTACTCAACATAATTATTTTGCAATTCATGTTGTGTGTGTTGCTATTTAGTTCCTTTCTAGTGCTGAGTAGTATTAGTAGCATCTCACTGTGTTTGTTATTCCTCCACCTGCTAATGCACATTTGGGTTGTTTCCAGTTTTTGTCTATTACAAATAAAGCTACTATGAGCATTTGCTTACAAGTCTTTGAGTGGACATATGCTTTCATTTCCCTTGCATAAGTATCTGGGAGTGGAATGGCTGGGTCTTATGGTATGTGTATGTTTAACTTAAAAAAAAAAATGGACAAACTGGTTTTCAAAGTGCAATTGACTCTTGAACAGCTCAGAGGTTAGGGGTACTGACCCATGTGTAGTCAAAAATCTGCATATAACTCTTGATTCCCCAAAAACTTAACTACAGTGTCCCTCAGTATCTCCAGGGGATTGGTTCCAGGACCCCTGTCGATACCAAAATCCTTAGATGATCAAGTTCCTCATATAAAACAGTGTAGAACAATGCATATAGTCAGTCCTCTGCATCCTCAGGTTCCTAGCCATGGATTGAAATTACTGTTTTCCATCTGCAATTGTTTGAATCTGAGGACACGAAACCAGGGGATACAGAGAGCTGACCATATTTTGAAAAAAAAAAAAATCCCCCTATAAATGGACCTGGGCAGTTAAAACACATGTTATTCAAGGATCAGCTGTAGTTGCACCATTTTCAACTTCCAGCACTATTGTATGAGAGTTCTGTTTCTTCCACGATTTTCCAACAGTTGGGTTGGTCTGTCTTTTTAATAGTTTAGCTAGTCTAATAGATACAGAGTGGAATCTTATTGCATTTTTAATTTGCATTCTCTAAAGACTAATCATGGTGAACAGCTTTTCATGTGTTTGTTTGCCAACTATGTCTTCTTTGATGTAATTTCTGTTCATATCTCTTCTCCATCTTTTTAAAGAATTGCTTTTTTGTTTATTCTTATTTTGGGAGATTTTTCTAATGTATTTTGTATACAGGTTTATTATCAGTTATATGATTGCAAATATTTGCCGCATCTCTACCTGTGGCTTATCTGTTATATTCTTAACAGTGTTTTTTTGGAAAGAAAAAGTTTTTAATGCTGAAATAGGCCAACTTCTCAGTTTTTTCTTTTATATATTGTGCTTTGGTGTTTTTATCCCAGGAATCTTTGTTAAACTCAAAGTCACTTAGATTTTCTATTTTCTTCTAATAGTTTTATAGTTTTAGATATTATATTTATATTTTCTCATGCTCTTGGAGTTTTTGTACGGTGAAAGGTATGGATTTATGTTTACTTTTTAGCATTTGCATACCCTTTGCACCTTTGTCAGAAATCAGTGTGTGGGTCTCTTTCTAGACTATCTAAGTCTGTTCCATTGGTCTATTTTGTCTGTCTTTGCACCAATTTCATACTGTCTTGATTGCTCTAGCTTTATAGAAAATCTTAAGATCAGCTAGTGCAGGTCTTGAAAATTTATTATTTTTTTAATTATTATTTTACGTGAGGCAACCCTTGGTTGACCTCACAGATTACAAGAACCGTGTCAGCTTACCATCCCTTGTTTTTTATTTTTTATACCTACAGCACCTGGTCTTCCTAGGTGGTCTCCCATCCAAGTACTAACCAGGCCTGACCCTGCTTAGCTTCCTAGATCAAATGGGATCGGGCTTGTTCAGGGTGGCATGGCCATAAATGAAATTTTATTTTTTAAAAAGAAGTTTTACTCTTGAGGTGCTTTCCATTTCCACATGGATTTTGGAATCTGCTTGTCAGTTTTTACCAAAAAAAAAAAAAATTCCCTGGGAGTTTTGATGGGGATTACACTGAATCTATAGGTCAATTGAGATAGTATTGATATTTTGATGTGTCTGATGACCCATTCACATGGTATCTCATTTCATTTTTTTACATTTAAAAATTTTTCGCAGCAATATTTTACAATTTTGCTATACAAGTCTTTTACATTTTTTGTTAAAGTTATCTTTGAGTATTTAATTGTTTGATGCTTTAATAAGTGATTTTTTAAAAATTGTTTCCTCTTGTTTTGTGACTAATATGTAGAAATACAATTTATTTATTTTTTATCTTGTGTTCTGTAACCTTGTTAAACTGACTTATGAGTTCTCAAAGCTTTTTATAGATTCCATCATATTTTCTACATAGGTTATCAGGTCATCTGTGAATAGAGTTTACTTCTTCCTTTCCATTTGGGCTTCTTTCCTTCCTTTCTCCCTCCATTCCCTTTCCCCTTCCCCCTTCCTTCCCCTCCTCCCCTTCCCTTTTTATTCTTTTTTGTTTTCTTTCCTTATTGCAATGGCTAGATCTTCTCTTATGCTGTTGAATAGAAATGGTGAAATTGGACATCTAGTCTTGTTTCTGATCTTAGGAGGGGGAAGCATTCAGGCTTTCACCATCAAAGATAATGTTAGCTGTAGGTTTTTCATAAATGTTCTTTATTAGGTTGACAAAGTTCCCTTTTGTTCCTGCTTTTATTGAGAGTTTTTATCAGGAAAGGATATTAGAATTTGTCAAAAATTTTTCGATATCATTGAGATGATCATATGGTGTTAATTTAAAAAAATATATATATGGCAAGTTATATGAATTGCTTTTCAGATGTTAAACCATTACATTTTTGGGATAAATCCACTTGATTATGATATGTTCTCATTTTTGTATATTGTTATATTAAATTTACCAAAATTGGACTTAAAAGTTTTATATCTCTGGTCATGAGAGATTGATCTGTAATTTTCTTATAATTTTTTAGCTTTCTATCACTGTAATATTACTCTTATAGAATGAATTGAGAAATATTCCATCATTTTCAATTTTCTAGAAGAATTTGTATAGAATTGGTATTATTTCCTCTCTAAATATTTGGTAGAATTCACCAATAAAGCCATTTTGAACTAGGAGAACTAGGAGGGATTTGTGTCGTGGGAATATTTTCAACAGCAAAATTCAATTTCTTTCATAGATGGAGTTCTATTCAAAATTATTTCTTCTTGTGAGTGATCTTTGGTAGTTCATTTCTTTGAAGAAATTTGTTTCTTTCACCTGAATTGTCAATTAATTGGCAGAGTTATTTATAAAAGCCCTTTCTTATCATTTTTATATCTGTAATATCTGTAGTGAAGTTTCCTCCTTCTCCCCCTCATTCCTGATATGGATAATTTGCACCTTCTCTCTTTTTTCTCATTAGTCCGACTAGAGGTTTATCAATTTTATTGATCTTTCAGTGAACTAACTTTCCGTTATATCAATTTTCTGTATTGTTTTTCTATTTAAAAAAAATTTTATATTCCCTTTCTTCAGCTTATTTTGGTTTAATATTCTTTTTATAGATTCTTAAGGTAGTTCTTACTTTTTTAAATTATGAAATATTTCAAATATACAGAAAATTATAGGGGAATAATAGTGTACCTATACCACAGATTCACATTTGGCACATTTGCCCTTCATCTGTCTTTAAATTATAAATATAATTTAAGTCTCCATCCCATTCCCCCTTTTAGTCTCCATATCTAAACACTACCTTGAAGTTAATGTTATCTTCAGTTTGTTTAGTTAGACATTCCATATATGTATTTTTCTTAAGTAACACATGATATTGCTTTATATGTTTTCAAACTATACATAAATGGAATAGTGATGCTTGTATCTTCCATAGCATTTTTTATTCAGCATAGTTTTTAAGATTTGTCCATGTAAATAGAGATTTGTAATATATAAATTTAGTTTATTTTAATAGCTGTGTGGTATTTAATGGTTAAATGTACAGTTTTCAATGTTTCTTTAATAATCCTAATGTAGCTTCTTTCTAATTTTATGCAATTGTAAACTGTAAAAATGAAATTCATTTTGCATGTCTCTTTGGCAATCTAGGTTACAGATTCTGTAGAGTATATACCTAGAAATAGCTAGGTTATAGGATAATGAATATTTTCAACTTCTGTGGATTTTGTCATATATCTTTCCATAGTGGTTATGTTTATATTCCTCCTAGTAAGAATGAGAATTTCTTTTTCAGGAATTATATTCGGGTGCCAGTAATGGATACTATTAATGGCTTACTTGGTTTGTGGTTTCCATTGTTAAGGTTGCTTCATGGTCCAAGTAGGCTCCTAGAGTTCAGCTATCATGTCCACATGAAGGAAGAGGAAAGAACTAAAAGGGCTGTCCTGGAATTATTAACGAACTGTTGATGTTGACATCTTGTTGATTGCCCTTCTCTACGTAGAAGACTGGGAAATGTAGTTTTAGTTGGGCACATTGTACATAACCAAGGTGTGTGTGTCTGTGTGTGTGTGTTGGGTAGGCCATATGCATTTATTGTTACAGATTTCATTGCTGTCATTTGGTGTTAAGTGTTTCAGTTTTGGCAATCAGGTGGGGTTGAAGTGGTATCTCACTTTTAAAATTACATTTCTCTAATTACTGGTGAGGTACAGAATTTTTTACTTAGGTCATGTTTTCTGTGAATTGCCTATTCATATACCTTTGCCATTATTCTATTAAGTGTTGTCTTTTCCTAATTAATTTAGCATTTGCTTTATTATCCAGGGTACTAAGCCTTTATTTCTTTACATCCGAATAGATATTTTTGACTTACTTTTGAACTTTTGGTATGGTGTCCTTTTTCATACAGAGATATTCATTATAATAGAGTTAAATTTAACAGGTCTTATCTTTTATGATTTATTCCTTTCATGTATGTTTTTGGGAAAATCATTTTCCTACTCTGAAATCAAGAAGAGCTCTTATAAAGAAGTTTTAAACTTGCTTTTCAAAAAATACATTTGGGAGTTTTTATATTTTTATTTGTGAATGATTTGAGGTATGATCTAATTTAACTTTTTTTTTATATGAAAAACTACTGGTCTCAGGCATTCATTGAATATTCCATCTTTTTGTTGCTATTTTCTTTGCTATGTGTATCATAAATCAAATTTCTGTGTGGGGGGCTTTTGATTCTGTTCCACTGGCACAGTACTCTCCTTACCCCTCTGTATCAACACCACCATCTTTTATTGCAATAGCTTTCTAAAAAGTATTTGTCTAATAGATCAGTCTCCTTTCTTTAAAATGGTGTGAGTTACTCTTGCCTCTACTTTTTAATGAAAGTTTTAGGATCAGCTTGTCCAGGTGCAGGCTGACGATTTTGATTAGAATCTAATTGAATTCTTAGAATGGGGGAATTTGACATCTTTATGATCTTAAGTATTCACATTTATAAACATGCTTTGCCTCTCTATTTGGTCAGGTGGTTATGTCCTTTAGTAACATTTTATACTTGTTTTCATAAATGTTTTGCCTCTTCCTAGGTGCTTTTCTTTCTATTGTGAGTGGTGTCTGTGTGTGTGTAAAATATATTTTATAACATATATATATATATTATAATCTCATCTCCCACCACTTATTCCATAAACTCTGCAACACTACCTATGGTTCCAGTGGTGTCATTTTGTTTTCTAAGTGGTTACTGTTGGTATATAAGTAAGCTATTAGTTTTATCTGGATCTTGTTTCTAGGAACCCTTATCTTGGTTTTAGTAGTTTAGGTTTTCATTATCCTCTATTTTTCTTTCAGTAAATCCATATCCAGTAATTTTGCTTTTGTATTTTAGTCATGTGGTTTCTTCTTTGCTTGAACATGAAGGTATTATTGCTGTCATTGCTTTTTGAAGCAGCCCAGACCATTCCTTTTTTTTTTTTTTTTTTTTTTTTTTTTTTTTGATGCAGCTCATTGCCATTGTCTATTCTTAGTTATGGCCAAAAATGACTGCCAGAATAAATAGTTTAAACCAGGTCACATGCCTTAGAAACTCCAAAGACTTCCCTCTCTGATGCTAATTGCTCCTTTGTACCTCCTTTTCTCGTGGTCAGTTCTTAATGTCTTACCTTTATTTCCACTATTTCCATGTCTGTCTTTCTTTTTTGTTTATCTTCCTATTTTTTCATCATTTTTCCTTCTCCCTTTATTGTCTTGACTATAGTTTTTAACAACTGCTAGGCATTTTGTTTTGTGCTTTACATATGTTTACTCATTTGACCTTTATCATATAGTCCTTTGAGGATGCTGGGGCAGTCCCATTTCATAAATGAGGAATTGAGGAGGCCCAAGCTTGTATAAGTAGAAAGTAGGAGAGCCTGGATAATAAGTCAGGTGTTTCAGACTCTTATATCAGTGCTCTTTCCATTTTGCTATACAACTGAAGTTCAGTTCCTTCTTTACTGTTTTGCTAAGTAGATGAGATAAATGTGATACCTTTTTCTGTGTTAAAAAATTCTAGTAAATCTATTGAGTTGGTATCTTTAGATTAAAATAAATTCAAGTGTGTGTTTTGGCTGAGGGGTGTTAATCTTTGGTGAAAGTCATTCAATAGCACTCAAAAGAAAAAGAGAAGGAGAGAAGAAAGATTTCAATAAAGAAAATAGAAGTTTACTGTGTCACATATGCTTTACAAACAAGTATTCTCTGAAGCCATGTAGCTACATGAATGCTCTAGCAGATGGTTCTGTTATAAGAGTACTATTAGTCATCTCAATACTTGTCACAACATGCTTTCTCTACTTTTAAGTTAAGTATCCTTGTATTGTAAGTGTTGATAGGAGAAAGGAGTTAAATAAACTGGATTCTATTCATGCCTGTATCACACATTAGCAAGGTTGTTCTGGGCAGGACATTTTACTGTGAGGGGTATTAACCTCTCATAATCGATCCAAGTCAGATACAAGGGGTAGGAGATTGGTGGTAGAAAATCTTTAAGGATACATCTGGATCTGTAAGTTCATAACAACATATACCATTATTTAAGGTAATTTTCGTCATCATCCCGACAACTGTTTACACTCTCACAAGGTATTTTGAGTCCTTCTTCATATGCGTAAATACTTTTGCTATGTTACAATCATAACATCTGCTTAAATTCTGTTTTGTCATGCATGCCTCTGAAGAACTGTATGTTTCAAAATAATTTTGATAATCCCTTTAATAATGTACCATTTCTTCTTGTGAGGTAGTTCAGTGGTTTCTAGTTTTTTTTTTTTTTTTCTTTCTTTTTTTGAAA
The DNA here is from genome assembly GCA_003508835.1 of Eonycteris spelaea. NCBI lineage: Eukaryota > Metazoa > Chordata > Mammalia > Chiroptera > Pteropodidae > Eonycteris > Eonycteris spelaea. The sequence goes on along the minus strand of PUFA01000083.1, from coordinate 2,489,821 downwards.
TGTATGGACTATTAGCTTAAGTTAGATTTCTAGTCATGAGCTTACTATCAAAGGGTATAAAACACTTATTTCTTATGTTTTATCATCATAATACCTTCACACTGATTTAAAACACTCTCTAATGCTGCCAACAATTTTTTACTGATTCAGTTTTATTGTAGCCAGCATCCTTTCATTTAAGGAATGTTTATTGAGCCTCTTCCTGGTGGAGTGTCTGTTCTAATAGGAAATAAAGATGAAAAACATAAGATGATAACAGTTATATAGAATACAGCAAGTTATGGGGATGCAAAGAGGGGGTCAACTTGCATTTTAAATCAGTTAAGCATTTTAAAATGGTTAGCAACCTAGAGGTGGCATTTGAATAAGGACTTGAGGCATTGGATTTGCTTTATGTATTTTTTCTTTCTTTCTTTTCTTTTTTTTTTTTTTTTTTACTAATTTTAAGTAGTTATAGTATCTCAAATTACTGAAATCTGTTTATTAGTGAGAATGAATAGGTTCCCACATATTTTCTATTTTTAAAATTTAATTATGGCAAAATTTGAAATTTTTATAAAAGCATAAAAGTTTCCTAGGTAAGACTTTCTGTGTTTAGTGGGGAAAACTGGCCAAATAAATTTGTATATATATATGAGTTGAATATTCTGCTTACGGCTTTAATAAGCTAGAAATTACCACTAGCATGAGGTTAGAAAAGAAAAACAACAAAACAAAAAGAAGATTGTTTTTTCTCTAATTGTATTTCTATTTTAAGTAAAGATGGTACTTAATAATAAGAATAACAAATATTTGTTATTTTCTAGGGTGACTGTTGGATCTGTATGGAACTCATGTCTACCTCGTTTGATAAGTTTTACAAATATGTATATAGTGTATTAGATGATGTTATTCCAGAAGAAATTTTAGGAAAAATCACTTTAGCAGTAAGTATTTGGCTTTCAAATTATTCGTTCTGCTTATACTTATGTAAAGATGCTGCTGGAGTTTGGAATATACATATCAAATGCCCTTCACAGAATGTTAATAACTTTCCTGGAAAATTACTTTTGTGGGGGTAATTAACACAAGTCATAAAAACAATTTTTAATATATGGTCTACATATTCTTTTCAATAAAATCACAATAAACCATAATGTATTGTGCTGTAAATAAGACTAGGAAAAGCAGTTTCCTGCTTTTCCTTTCCCCTGTTTCTTTAACTATTTTTAAATGTTATTATTATCAGTGATCCTTAAATTAATCAGAATCACAGCAGTCTCCTTGTAGTCCTTTAATTAAAACTCTTAGACAAAGTATTATTTTCTGTGGTTTAAGATTTGGGCTATCCAGTCTAAACTGTATAAAATTTTTGACTAGCAAGTTTATTAACCAGCGTTACTACTAATTTGGTCAATTAATGCACTTTTACCAGTGTACCAAAAAGAAAAGAGGTACTTTTTTGCATATGTGTTCACTGTTTTGAAAGTAAATTCAATGATCATTTTCTTTCTTGCTCTGAATTTTTTAGTTGACAAAGGTTGTTCACAATTCTTTTTTCCAAAAAAAAATTCTTTTTGATAGAATAAAAGTAATAAGATATTTAGAAACCCCTGAGAATCTGAGCTAAATACAAGACCTGTGTGGTGGATGTCTAAACTAAATTTTATAGGAAGATAGATATTCTGGCTGCATGTAATTTCCTATCTTCCTTCCCAGTGGCCTGTACCGCCAATATAGTTTATTTGTTAATTTTATCCTGTTTAATCACTTAGGGTTAATAAGAATAAATGTTAAAGTATATACACAGTTTCTAACCTGTATTTTAGTTATAAGATGTATGTGTTTATGTGTATAATTGAAATTTTAAAAATCAGATGGGTAAGGGGGAAGTAGATTGATGTAGGAGGAGTCAAATATTGATGAGGAAGGAAATTTAACTTTGGGTGGTGAACACACAATGCAATGTCTATATGACATTATTGAATTGTACACTTGAAATCTATTTGATTTATTAACTAATCTCACCCAATAATTTTAATTTTAAAAAGTTTATTGATTTTTCTCAAAAAAACAAAATAAATAAATTAAAATATCAGATTAAACTCTTTAGTCATTATAATCTTAAGATTCATAGGTCATGTTAATATTTTGTTATTTAGCAGAATTAATGCTTAAATTTAAATGTTTTTTGAGCTACATGTTAAGATATATACTCTTTCATATAGTTTTATAAAAAGCTGAGTTATACTAGAAACTTGTTCATTATTCATATAGATATACAGAATTTTATATTTATCAATTTAATCATCTCCAGTATACCAAACCCAGTATTATATTGGAACTTGTTAATATCCATAGTAATTATAGTGAAACAATAGTAACATAATTGCAATAGCTAGTGTTTAGTGAGTGTTTATATTTGCACCAGGACAAGATCTTGTGACATTTTATCTTCATAGCAACTCTCTGGTAAATAGTGCAACCCCCTTTTTACACATGACACATCTGAAACATAGAGAGGTTAGGTAATTTGCTTTGAAGTTCACAAAATTACAAGTGGTAAATGCTTTAAGGACGGGCAACCTGATCCCAGAATCCTGCTCTTGACCACTCACTATAGGATGGGTTATCATGAAGTTTGAAAACAGATAAAATTATTGTATTGTATATTGTAATATATGTAATATAGATACACTTGTAATAGATTATTTATTATATATTTCCCTGTGTGTCTAGACTTGGTGATCATCTTTTATATTAAGCACATTTAAAAGTACTTTGTGGGACATGGTTCTATAGTGTAGCAGTTAGCATGTCTGCTTTACATGCAGAAGGTCTTGGGTTCACACCCCAGTGGATCCACAGTCCATCGTCTATGGCCGTGCCACCATGAATAAGCTCGATATCTGATCTCAGAAGCTAAGCAGGGTCAGGCCTGGTTAGTACTTGGATAGGAGACCACCTAGGAAGACCAGGTGCTGTAGGCATAAATAATAATAAATAATAAAACTAATAAAAAAATTTTGTGTTAAATCTCTTCTTGCTAATAATGTAGTGAACACACAAGCCTAGCTATTTGAAATGATACAGGTTTACCACGTTCTGCATTCCTGATACTCAGAAGCTTGATGGCAGCAGAGACTTGACCTTTCTAATAGCAAATGGTTGGCCTGTTTTTTAGTATGAGGTTGTTGGCATTTTAATTCAAATCTCTGTTCCCTCCATTCCTGAAGAAACCTCTGATTTTCTGATCATGAGCGGTGATCAAACAATACGATAAATTCTGCCAGAGGTGTTCTAGCTCTACAAAAATTACTTGGAAGGCTCAGTACCCAATGAGGGTGAATGATTGTGAGAAACTGACAATTTGGAAAAATGTATTAAATTAGAATTGATAATGGAACCAGCCTATTGAACTTTGTTGTACTACATCTTTCTATTCTTGAACAATTTGAAAGTATAAGAAACATTATACAACTTGTTAACGACTTATTTAAAAAATTAAAGGTTACCGGGGCTTTTTTAGCAGTCAGGGAATAGCATATAAAGGCACCTAACTTTTTAGATTTAAAATCATCATTCAGTATCTTCAGTTAACATAAAAAAATAGAGTATACAAACATTAAGCTTAAAAGAATGCAAAGGGCTATGTGGGCTATTACTTATAAACTATTGAGCTGTTTGATTAAAAGAAAATTATTTATCCCATCTCTGCTTTTTCTCTCTAGACTGTGAAAGCACTAAACCACTTAAAAGAAAACTTGAAAATCATTCACAGAGGTGGGTATAGGATTGTTTTTAGCAAAACATATCATATGTGCCCTAAATCTGATTATTAATTTAGGTGTTCCCCCCCCCTTTGGAATTCTATAAATCTCAGCTAACTTATTCGTATTTTGGGCTTAGAAATTGCAACAGATTTTACTGTAAGTTCTTATTACTCTTAGTGGAAAAATAATCATTCATTTGCCAGAAAATGTGTTTCTCTGTGTATACAAATAATGCATGAAGGTGGCCCTGTGGACATTCAAAGAATCAGAGGGATGGTACCCTTGAGCATTTTAAAGGCATACAACTGTCCCTATTAAGTGTTTGTTCTTACATTAGAGGATATTTTTGCAAATTGAGAGAGATTCTTTAATTAGTATTTTACATTGCAATGCCTCTAAAACATTTATATTTTGAGAGCAGTGATATAGTCCTTAATTAGACACAGGTCCACATTTTTTAAACATTTGTTGTAGATCTATGGGAAGATATTGGGAATCCTGAATTTAATTCAGCAAATAGATTAAATCATTACTCTGTTTATTACTATGACAGACACAAGAATAGTGAGGTGGTAGTTTTGAAGAGGTGCACAAACCTAAGACAGTATGTGCCAGTGTGCGATTCAGCCTGACAATAAATAGGACAGAAAGTCAAAGCTTATATTCAGAGAAGTGAAAAAATTTGAATTCTAAGAAACATAGTTTCTCATGGTTAAAGAAATTAGTAATTGGGGCATTAATTTAAGTAATTTTAATTTGGAGTTGACCCTGGATCACTAAAATTAGTTAACCTTGAACATGAAAATATTTTATTTACTTTTGCCTGGCTTAGCGCTTGTTAAAAATAATATTAGGTAGGCTTCTGATTTTCTCTTTTGGCCTAAAATCATTTAGGGTTAGGTCCCTAAAAAATTAATTTATTCTTCTGATATTTCTTGTTCATGTTTGGGGATTTTCCCTCCTTTTTTTGGCTGTGTGTTGCAACTCAGTTACTTTTGGGATGCTCACCGATCACAGTACAGTACAAGACAGTGCTTGAGGAGTAGAATAAAAGGGAAAGGCTTCAAAAACAACTTTGGTTTTCCTATTACTAAATAAAATGATGAATTTATAACAATCTATCAATTAAGTTCAGTTAGTATTTTTGCGGCTGTTACTGTGCTTTTTGATCCCAAATTTAAAAATTTTGATAACTGGTTTAAACTTCAAGGAAATTCATTATCTGTTGTAATAACTCCAAAGATAAGGTAGAATTGACTTATACCCTAACCTAAACTATTAAACTAGTCCCTGGTCCAAGGGCCTGCAACTTCGTGCTAAGCCTAGACCAATCAGGACCCAGCTTTGGGGGTGTGCATAGAGCTAAACAGAAAAGGGTGGATACCACAGTAAAATGCAGCTTCTGTTAGAAAGGATGAGGTGGTTAGGAATGGATGTTTGTTTGATAGGCAGTCAGTGTCAGTGATGGTGAGAGATCTTTTCTGGATTATTTTTGTAGGTTACTTTCTGAATTATAGACAGATTTTTTTTGTATTCTATATTTATTTTTATCTTTACTTTTATCCATTGAGCCATGATAGTGACAACAAAATGGATAGAAGAATTAAGATAGGGATAGAGAATTAGTGAGAATTGGCTGGACAGCTGATTATTGTGCACCTGCAGTAAGTTGATGATTGTCAGTGAAGAAGTGATAACCTAGGGGCCATTTTGGCAAGACTGTATAGAACCTGTAGATCCGAATGGAATATATTCAGCTTTCTCAAATTTGTTGGAAAGCACAAACATTCTGGGATTGGTAAAAATGAATCTGGTTTCTCTGGGTGCCTCTTAAGAAAGAAAGAATTGGTTGGGGGAAACCTGATAAAGCCATCTAAGATCAGACAACTCTCTCAAATATAAATAATTATCAGGTGGATGTATTTACTGCGTGTAAATAATGGTGAGGCATGTATTAGGTGTTTTCATTTCCACAACCACATGATTTATAAACTATTGTTTTTGTTTTTTTTTTGTGGATGAGGAAATTGTGGTTGTTACCAAAAGTTCACAGGTCACATTGTGAATTTCACCTTGTGAATTTCAGACCCAGATTTTGAACCTTTGCTCGTCTGATCCCAAAATTTGTGGTCTTTTTTAGGTGTACTTGATTGGATACTTTCCTAAGTTAGATAAAATTCTATTTTAAGTACATTGAAGGTTTCTAATCTGTATATTATGTATTTGGTTGTATAGTCTGACACATATTGTAAAGTAGGTTATATACTTTATAGATTAAATTCATTCTTCATATATTGACTGTTAAGTAATGAATTTGAAACGTTAATGAATATAAATCTCGATGAAAACAAAGATGTTATAAAATGCCTGTATTGTGTAACATTTTTTGATATTGAGTTTTTTAAGCATTGGCATTTAGAAAACTGTTTTCTCATATTTTTCATCTTATATATCTGAATTTTAAGGACTTGATCACTTATGTTATCTAAGGTTTTTCGGTATTTTTGCTTAAAGTAATTTACATTATAGCTTATTTGATTGATTACTGTACACCGATATCTATCTTTTACAGATATCAAACCTTCCAATATCCTTCTGGACAGAAGTGGAAATATTAAACTCTGTGACTTTGGCATCAGTGGACAGCTTGTGGACTCCATTGCCAAGACAAGAGATGCTGGATGTAGGCCATACATGGCAGTAAGTGCAAAGGCCAAGCCTTCTTGCTTGACAGTGCTCATAGAGCCTGTGTCCTTTGGTGCTGTACTTCTAAGGACTCTGCCATTGGTCATCCATCCAGTTTCACCACACTACAATATTTTACTTTCCCTAAAGACCAAACTCAGGTTCTAGCTTCTACGTGAAACTTTGTAATATTACCCCTGTTCCTCTTCTCTGGTACTTAGTATTTGTAGTCTTCTCTGATTCCTTTTTTTTTTTTTTTTCATTATATTCAGCTCTACGAATCACTGAATGGTTGGTTCTCAGAAGGTTTCTTTGTGTTTCTAGTGTTCCATATGCTGTCTTGACTGTAGTAGATCACATTGTAGTAGACACATTGATAATGTGTCCTAAACTATTAAATGATGCAATTTCCAGTTAGAGAAGAAGGGAAGACTTGAGTTTTTAGTAGAATTCAATATATCTTATAGAGTCTTGAGGCTCTGTTTTGAATATTGTCGGGTCCTTGCATTACCCTTGAGAAATGCAAGGGTAGATGCCAGAGGTGTCTCTCAACCTGGAATCTCTTTCTCTTCAAGGAGACAGACCTACACTTTACTTCTATACATATCATATTCATCTTACCCCAGTGCATTTGCATATACTATTCCTATAGCCTAAATTTTATTTATATTTAACGGGAAATATAGTGTCTTAATTTTAAATACAGGGAACTAGGCATTGGTATCTTCCTTAATGTGGCCATGGTTCTTTGGGTACCAGCAGACTGCTCTAAATGATGATACATAGGATTTGCAATCATTTATTGAGGTATTCCTATTTAGTAGTTTCTGTTTCAGTCTTCGAAGACTCTTTTAAACTAAAAATTAGCTAAGAATTGAATAAATTTTTCTCTCCTTTTGTTTCTTTCTTGATTTATATATTTCTAAACTCAGTGCTTAAGCAATAGAAAAGTAAGAAAAATCACAGGCTACGTATTTTACCTTTTTTATATTGTTTATGGACGGGCAGGCTTAGTGCTATCCCAGATTTCACAGTTATTTAAAAAAACTTGAATATGTTTTATTGTTAGCTTTATTTGAAAGTAAATTTTACATCAACAGTTCATTTTTCATTTATCTCTCAATCTGTAAATAGTGGAAGGTGCACAGTATTACATGTACTTTTTGTTACATGTTCTGTTGCCTGATCATTGTATTTGAAAAACATCATATTAGAAAATTTTCTACAATTAACAATATTTTAGAATTGTTATAATTTTCAGTACCCTGTTTGTGTTTTGTTGTATCTTTTCATGTCACCTTTTCTACAAATGAAAATGTCAGAGTGTGTGTGTGTTAATACATACAAAAAGATACCTTCATTTACAGTTTGGGCTTTGTAGATATTGACTGGCCAGGCAGATTCTTGGGAAGATTTGGAAGATCTTGCATTCATCATGATAAATTAGGAATAAATGAAACAACCAGTTCAAAAGTAAGAAACAAAAATTTAAACATGGAGTATTTGAAAATTCATATAGTTAACATATTTGGTAATGATACTCTGGTAATTAAGTATAAACTGTTATATATACCTTTAGGGCTTGTCTCAGTACTCAGGTTGACTGTTTTGCTATGTAATGCTGGCTACGAATTATATTTAATTTATGTGGACTTTAAATATTAAGTAGCCCTAATAGAACTTAATTTAGGTAACTTTTAGGAAAAAAGTAGACTTTCAGTTTTTGCGTAGAACTAAGTAAGGTTAACAGACCCAGCAGAGCTTTACTTTTCCTGCTGACCTTCTTCAGCTTTAGAGTAATCGGGCTGCTAAAAAACTCTGCCTCTAATCTTTATGGGACTAAAAGAGATACTTCTGTCCATTCTAGTCTTCTGAGGCCTATATATAGATGGACAGGAATATAATCAGCATTCATTTTGTAAGCCTTTAAGTCACTTACCTTTTCTTCGATGTATCTTGACAGAAGATATCGGCAGTGTATTTTGTCTTTTTATTTAAAATTTATCATTTGCTTTAGTCTATAGAAATTGTGATTGCTTAACATAAAAGTATTTAAAGTGTAGAGTTTAAATTTTAAGTTATTCCATAAACCAGTTAACATTTTGCTACCTCTCTACCTCCTTATCTAGGTGTGCATATGTTTATATACACACAGATATATTCAAATGCATATATACTTACATATACATTTAGCTATATATATATGCACATACATATATATGTGTGTTCTGGACCATTTGAAAAAAAGTCACAGAGGTCATGAATTTCATTCTAAATACTTCAGCGCATATCTCCCAAGTAAAAGGGCCTTCTTCTACATAGCTATGCTATCATTACCATACCTAACATAAACCTTAAAAATTAACAAGAGTTTCATAGTATCATCTGATAGACAGTTCATACTCAAATTTCCAAGTTGTCCAAAATAAATGTATTTATGGCTATCAGCCAAAAGATCACATCAAGATTGCTTTTAGTTGTTAAATTTTGCATAACCCGATCTAGACCATTTTTTCCGCTCATGACTGAATTTTTTGGGAGTGTTTTTAGACTGTCCCACATTCTGGATTTGTCTGATTGTTCCCTCATGATTAGCTTCAGACTAAATATATTTTTTGGCATGAATTTAGATGATATGTGTTTTATATTGCATCACATTACAAAACACATAATGTTAGGTTGTTGCACTAATTGTAATACTTATAAACATGCTTTTTAAAAAAGCAGTTGAAACATTTGTAAAATAGAAACTCATTTCTTCAATTTTTTCCCTCTGTTTCCCACCCCCAAATGAGTAATTGATAATATTCATTTTCAAAGGATTCCTTACCCAGTATCTTCTTACCCTTCCCTCTGCTACCCTCCAACTTGAAGAGACTTCTAAAATGTCACCTCAGTTTCTTTGTCCTTTAAAAACATTAAAAGGAAATGGAATCCTTTTTTTGACTTATTTCCAGGAATTGGATAAGTTTTCCTAACACACAATTGCTAGAAATACCAGCTCTTAATGACCTCACCATACAACAGTTTTAAAATGACATTACCACATTACCATAATGGCAAATGATAGCCACCTATTTTAAATGTACATTTTGAATTTTGACAGATGTCATTATTCATGTTGTCACTTAATCAGTCAAGATATAAAACATGTCTATCATCCAAAAAAGATCAATGGTCCTATTTTCTGTTGCTATAAATTTGATTTGCCTTTCCGAGAGTTTCATATAAACGCATATTATCTTGTGTATATTAATTCATTCTTTTTATTGCCGAGAAGTTTTGCATTGTATTGATAGGACACAATTTATTTATCAGTTCTTTGGATAGCTTGACATTACTGTGCTTTTTAGTATCTGCTATGTTTCTCCATTTATTTAGGTCTTTTAGCTATCAGCAATGTTTTGAAATGTTCAGTGTGGAACTCTTGAGCACCTTTTAAATTTATTCCTAAGGGATTCATGTGTTTTGATGCTAATATTGTAAACAGAATTTAAAATATAGTTTCCAATATTTTACTGTTATTATAGATAAATACAACTGATTTTCATATTTTGGCATTGTGTCCTGTGACCTTGCTGGTTTCACCATTACTTTTAGTGGGGGTTTTCTGTGTAAACGGTTGTAGAAATTCAAATATCTATGAATAAAGGCAGTGCTTTTTTCTTTTTGCCTCCTTTGTGTTGGCTAGACCCTCCTGTAATGCTGAATAGCACTACTTTGTAAATGTGTTATCTTACATTGAGATTTGAATATTAAGCCAGTTTTGAATTCCTGAGATAAACTTCACTTGGTTATGACCTGTTACCTCTCCATGTGTTGGTAGATTAGATTTACTCATGTTTTGTTAACAATTTTTGTGTCTGAGTTTATGAGGGATTATTAATTGTGTTGTAATGTTTTTGTTAGGTTTTCATAGAGGTTATATTGACCTCATAAAACACGTTGGGAGGCCTGCCCTTTACTGTTTTTTGCAGAATAAAATTGTGTAAGACTAGTGGTGTTTCTTTTTTGCATGGTTGAGTTTACCAGTGAACCCATTTGAGTCTGAACTTTTCTTCATGGGAAGGTTTTTATTAACAAATTCATTGAAAAGGTAGTTTTAAGGCTGTTGAGATTTCTGTATTATTTTTGGTGGGTTTTCATGTTCAAAGAATGTCATTTTCATCTATTTCTGTATGAGCAGTAATGTCCCCTCTTTTATTCTGCTTTTGTAATTTGAGCCTTCTCTCCGTTACTGTTGGTCATTACAGCTAAAGGTTTGTCAATTGGTTAATCTTTCTAAAGAACTGACTTTTGGTTTTGCTGATTGATTTTTCTCTATTTTTGTTTTGTTTTGTTTTGTTTTCTGTTTCACTTCCACTCTACTATTTATTAATCTTCTACTTTGGGTTTAGTTCGTTTTTTTTCTAATTTTTTAAAGCTATAAAGGTAGTTTATTAATTTTCAGTATGTTTTCTCTTGTAATATATGCATTTAGTGCTACACATTTCCCTCTGAACACTACTTTGGCTGTATCCCACAAATTTTGAGAAGATATAACTTCATTTTTATTTAATTCAAAATATTTTTTACATTTTCTTAGACTTTACATTTTCTTAGACATTTTTATTTAATTCAAAATATTTTTTTACATTTTCTTAGACTTTTACATTTTCTTAGACATGTGTTACGGAGAAGTGTGTTGTTTAATCTCCAAATATTTGGGGATTTTCCAGGTATATTTCTCTTGTTTATTTTTAATTTAATTACTTTGTGGTCAGAAAACATGCTTTGTGTGATTTCAGTTTTTTAAAATAAGGTGTGTTTTATGGCCCAGAACAATGGTCTATATTAGTGAATGTTCTCTGTGAGCTTGAAAGAATGTATATTCTGCTGTTGTTGGACGGAGCATTTTCTCTCTTGGTTGACTATCTGGGATTTTTATGTAATATCTTACCAGGTAAATAAATATATTTGTAACTAAAAATAAAATGAATAGCTTCCACTGAAAATTTATGCAGCCACAGAACTCATATTCAAAACAAAATACATAGATCTCCAAATTAGTTGTTGCTGTCACGCAGAGAATATAATACAGTCAACTATTATGCTTCTCTGGACATGTCTTTCAATAGCAGTCACTCTAGCTAAGGATCTGTTGTCCACTCTGTGCCACCAATAATCCCTTCTCATTTTTTCTCCATCCCTAACACATTGTGTAAATAGTGGTCTCTTATTTCAAGGAAATGTAAGGACGCTCCCTTCAAAGAAATTCCTAAAAATGATTTATGATATTTATATGATAGGATAACATATATCTATGTTGGCAATATTTAATTTGGTTAAAAATGACAGACAATGCATAATGATAAATTTAGCTTTATGGTGAAGAATGGGTAAAGTAATTATAATATTTAGCTCATATTTGCTTTTGTTTCTCAAATATATTGCATATGGCCTTATTCATTGAAACAAAAAAGACCTAGTTCCTCCTCCCCGCAGGGTCTCCCCATTAACCACTAGTTTCTACTGTTCTGACCAGGCTATTCTTTATTCTTCTCATTTTCCCAGTTTTCCTGTGTCTCCCTTTGTCTGTTCTCAGCTTCAGGTTTTTAAATGCTTGTAAGATTAGGGGGGAAAATTAGTAGAGTTGCTTTGTGTTCCCTTTCTGAAGGAAGCCACTGAGTCAAGTTTTTTGTTTTGTTTTGTTGCTGTTGATTGTTTTTAACAATGACTGACTTTCTGCTACTCCCAGTCTGACCCTAGACATGGATTCCTCTAGGATTATGCTTGTATTTTGGCTACCTACTGGGCTATTGCTTCCATTTCCCTGCTCCTTGGGGATATGCATAATTAATGACTATGACTTCTCTTTGTGTTCCAGCCTGAAAGAATAGACCCAAGTGCATCGCGACAAGGATATGATGTTCGCTCTGATGTCTGGAGTTTGGGGATCACATTGGTATGTTTATGGTGATTCAGCCCTTACATAGTAGTGCAGCAAGAAATTTAGAAATGAAAGAAAATTTAATCATCTTCTACCACCCTCCCCACCCCCGTTAAGAACTGCTTCTTGTCTCTTCTAGTTTTTGATTTTATTTACTTATTTTTTCCCTCATGGCTGTAAGCACGAACTATATTTTCTAGTTGTTGAAAAAAAAGTATATTTATACCTTAAAAGTCAAACCAAAGTTGATTGTTTCTCTCAGGGTTTTATAAAGTGTCATGGTGTATCTCTTGGCCCCACATAGGAGAAGTCAGCAGCTATACAAGAATGGGAACAGGGGAGGACAGACAGCTCACCTGCAGTCAGTGCAGCAGTAAAGGCACATAGGCTCCTTGCATCTAAAGCAAGAGTAGTATGTCCAGTAAAACTGTGTACATTGTATGTATTAAGTGTACACGTTTATATGGATGAAAATAGTTTCTACTCAGAATCTTCTATTCATTGAATAGAAAAGTCACAAACAAATGAACTGAAAATAATTCATTGTTGAGGAGCAAGCACTTCTAGGTGACAGTTCTAAATGAAAGCTCCATCTTAGAACAACACGGAGAAAGAATAGTAAGAAAGCTACTTAATTTGCAACGAATAAGTATAATTAAGTAAATTGTTTTTTCTCACCTGTAGACTGTATCGAAATATTGGTTCTATTTTTAAAGTATCTTTATTTGCTTATTTTCTTAATATTAAATTCAGGTTCTTCCGCATTGGGTGTATGTAGAATTTTCTGTCTCTAGATGGAGCTGTGTCCTGTTTGGTAGACAGCTCAAAACTTTTCCTTGCATTGTCTTCTCATCTTCAGTAAGGCTCCACAGCCCAGAGATAACATATGTTCAGAACAATGAACTTTTTTTGTAGCTTACTAAATGATCTCCATTTGTTCATTATCATTATATGGATCCTCTTCCTGTAGCTCAGAATCACATACCCTTATTAGTTCTACTTGGTGAGGCATGTTGCCAGGCCTAATGAGTTTTCTGTATAGAGAGTTAAAGGGTAATAGTCTTCTCTGCAGAAGACTGTCTAGTTTCCCTTGTGACCAAATACGGGTGCTACCTCCGGGAGTCTTTTCCTATTGTTCAGACAACTGACTAAAGGATAAGGAATCCCTTCTTTTTCAGTCAGGAGAGAACATGGAACTTGGGCATCTTTTAGGTCTGGTACTGGTCTCAAAGATTATAGTAAGACCTAGAGCTTCCAGCTGAGGCAACTGTTTTCATATAAGAGGTAGTAACAATTCAGAAGTACTTATCTATTTCTAAACCAGTTCTGTTTAAAAAGCAAGTATTTACTTCTAGGTGAAAACAAATTTTCTGTGAAAGGTTTAAATGTAGGAAAAAATTTTTAGCAAGTTCCTTTAGTACATCTGGCTAAACTTTATTTAAAAAACAAGGTATTCAGTACTTAAAATTGCTTCATAATTTTTTTCGTATGGATAATCTTATTAAAATTATGAAATATGTGAAATTAATTCAATTTCTGCGGTCCTAAGTCCTTTACCTTATGATATGCATCCTTTTTCCTTCTCATTAAAACCTGTTTTCAAGAATGAATCGAATTAAGTCATTCCGGTTGCTTTGAATAACCAATAAAGCTTACTTCTTAGCAAGTATTTGCATTTTTATTAAAAAGAAGACTCAGCCAAATGAATGGATTTCTGTTCATGTGTGCATTCATGCCTGACTGCATTCCTATAGGCATATGTATGTTATTGCAGACAGCGATGAGCTGAGCTGAAGGTGGCATCTTTTGGGGAAGAAGGACTTCCCATACCAGCTTTCTACTTGAGAATGGCTTTATGTTTGCTGATAACTTCCTTTTCATTGTACAAACTAGCTATTTAATATTTGAGTAATTGACAAAATCAAATCTAAGCTGAGAAAACTCCGAAGCAATTTTCTCTAATAGGGCTCCTCTCATATGCCATCTTCCTCTCTAGTAAGTTTGGAGTCTCATCATAGTAAGATATCAGTCACCTGTCAATGCACATAAAATGAGATCCATTTATGTCATGCCATAGATTTGGATATGTGTCTCTTGGAAAAAGCACAATTTCTAGCTTTTCACTATCCTTAGAATAGAATGGGAGAAAGATGAGAATATAATTCACAAATATTTTTGACCTTTGACATATTGGGACATATGTCCATAAGATTTTTCAGATATAGCTTGGTTTGATTTAGAGCTATTATCTTGAGCATCATTTTTGGGTTCAGGGTGAAAGATTTGACCCTGACTTGGTTTCTTCAAAACAGTGATATCGTTGTGGTTGAAATCATAGTAACTACAGAATGGATATAGAACTGGATTTATTCATTGTTTCCTTTGAGCTTAGCTTGGGCTTTTTGTATGTTGAATGCTCTTTTACCTTAAAAATGAATTCAACCACTCTTCTAGATATGACCTTGCATTCAGATGACTATAAATTATGCAGGTGTACTAAAGTTGTAAAACCAGCATTCTAGAATATTTACACAAAGGAATCAAAACCAGAAGTTTCCCTAGAGCATGCACTGTATGTCCATTTTCTGGACTTAAGTTTACAGAATCCTCTATATTATCTTGATTCTAAATATCACTTACACTTAGCCTTAATAGTTCTGAAGATTCCACCTTAATCTGATATGTGTTCGATTCAAGGCTTTTACAAGAATTTTACTTGGACATTAGATTTTCACTGTGGCCATTCAAGTGAGGAGTAGTAAATAATGCCTTAGTGTATTTGCTTTTTCCTCTGTGTTCTCTTTAGTACGAGTTGGCCACAGGCCGATTTCCTTATCCAAAGTGGAATAGTGTATTTGATCAACTAACACAAGTCGTGAAAGGGGATCCTCCACAGCTGAGTAATTCTGAGGAAAGGGAATTCTCCCCAAGTTTCATCAACTTTGTCAACTTGTGGTGAGTACTTGATTTATGAATACACAAAAATTCATGGTGAGAACAATGAGGTTTACTTAATCTTAGCAACATTAGTACTTTATACAGGGGAAAGGGGAACCGTCTTCATATTACTCTGTCTTCTAAGCTGGAACTCTGGATCACTGTGACTACATGGAAGGTTCCAGCTAGACTGGAGAGGCTATATACTCCTTTTTACTCAGGTACTGATGAAAAACAGATGGGGGAGGAGGGGAGAAACTGCTGCCTTCAACTTTCCAGTATCTTTTATACTAAATACAGCCTAGGTGAGACTGTTCATCTTTTTCTGATGTGGTTCTAATAGTCAGATTATACCAAAATCACTTGGAAGCTTTTACAGAGTCAAGACCTTACTACATGTGACTTTCAGGGGTTGATCTCTACTCTGACATAACATAACATGATTGGGTGTGTGTAGTAGATTGGTAGTACTATATATTGGCCCTCTGAGACCTTATTCCAGTGAAGGTGTGAACCCCATACCTGTTAATGTTGTTTGTCCACCTTTTAACATGTGTGTATATATAGTGTGTAAGAATAAATACATGCAGACACGGCAAAAATCCAGTCGTATGTTGTGTTATTTCTATCTCTATTTTAAATACAATCTGTTTCGTTATTATTTGACTACTTTTGATTATTATTTATCCAACATGATTTAAAAATAAGATACATTTATGAGCAAAAGCCAGAGCATTTAGTATATCTTTTTTTCCATTCTTAAAAATGCTTTTCTTTTTCTCATAATTTTTTCTCACCAGGAATGCTATTTCTCTCTACTCTTTTTAGGTCCTGTGAAACTTAACATTTTGTTGTCTAGCATTGTTCTCTTTTCAGATAATTAGAAAACATTAGCTAGATTCTATTTTGCAAGTCTTCATCTTCTCTAACCAAATTCTACGTTAGTGCTGATTTTCCAAGGGGAAAGGCCAGAAGGATGACTCAAATAGGCCAGTTCTTTTTCCAAACAACCTATTTGTACCAATTTACACAATAAATACAGTTTATATATTGCATAAATGTGATCATTTTGCATATTCCATTTTAATGAACTATTTGGTTAAAAGAATATGTGTGAGTCATAGAACATAATGTCTAAAGTGATCACCTACCAGGGTTGCTTTTTTCTTAATTTCTTGATCTCTTTATTGGTTTTGTTTTGTGTATATATAGTATTACTTGTATATTTTTTTATTTGTATCCCTTAGAGCTAGTTTCTCTCCCTCAGATAATAGTTACAGACATCATTGTCCCATTGTTTTCTGAGCAGGTTCATAGTTCCATGTCATTTCATATCATTAGAGTCTACAGTTGAAGTATATCTTTTTTATGGTATGTGCCTATCAGCTCTCCACATTTGTTCACTCTTCCATTCACTATCCTTAGACATTTTCTGTCATCTCTAACCTGGACTGTTCAGATTTCAAAATGAGGTTGCAAATCAGAATTCCAAAATGGATGAAGTCTAATGATAAGAAAAGCAACCAACAAAATAGAACATACATTTATTTTAAATCAAGATGAATTTATGGAATAGTCTCAAATACACTTTGAAATTATAAAAAAAAGAATCAAGGAGAATAGAATGAGGTCCTAAGATATATGTAATAGAAATGACAAAAGACAATTCTGAAAGAGAAGTAATATCTAAGGAGATAATACTGAAAAGCATTTGAGAATTGATCTAGGATTAGGCTCAAATTGAAATTAGTGTCTCCATGTCGTTTGAGATAAAGTAAATTCATACCTAAATGCACTGAAGCCAAATTACAGAACAATAATAAAATAAAAGTTAGCAGGAAGATTCCCACTGAGGAAACATTTACATCTCTTACCTCCTGGCCTGGTTCCAGAGCCTGTAAAAGTGAACCCTCTGGGGCTGGGTCAGGGAGAAGAGGAAAGTTTATTTCAGAAGGAACTGTCTAGGGGATCATAAAAATTTTTAAACATGGGAAAGGTAGGAATAAATTACTGGTTGAAAAATTGCACACTTTTTCTAAGTCTGAAGAAAGAACAAAGCGTGTATAATGGAATCCAACTCTTGGAGGACATCAAAAAGGGAATTTTCAAGTCATTTCTTATATAGTCTAGCTGTTCAAATTAGTATACAGTCATTTCAGTCTTTCTAAATAAAAGATTTTTAAAAAAGAGTTAGCAGGAAGAGAAGATAGAGTACCTGCAAAGGATTAATTAATTAGACTGACAGCAGATTTGTTATCAGCAACAATAATTGCCAGAAAACAGTGGCATCATAGCTCTAGAGTGCTGTGGAAAAATAATTGTCAACCTTGTCCAAGAGTTTTACACCTGGGCACTCAATTATCATTCAAAATAAGAAGGAAATATAGATCTTTTTTCAGGAAGGGAGAGACTTAAGAGTTAACTATAGCGTGTTTTAAAAAGATATACTTGACCAAGAAGAAAAGTAAACCCAGCAGAAGGGTATTGCCAGTTGGTTCCCCGGAAAGCAAGCTTTGGAGCAGAGATAAGTGTACAGGAAGTTGATTAGGTGGTAGTAATATTGGAATCAATAAATAGGGTAGGGAAGGAAGGCAGGATTAAGCAGAAAGAGAAGGTGGTCTGCAGTGCAATCTCAGTGAAGGCTTCACTTCACCATATAGGAAGATATGAAGCTGAGATGGCCCTCCAAGATTGACCCAACATGGGATGAGATTCTTGGATTTTTATACCCCTTTGTAGGCCGGTCATTAGATCCAGGCTGCCCAGGGAAAGCTAAAGTACCTCTTTTCAGCTGATGTAATCCCTAAGAGGCTGACCACTGAGGGTTGTCTACTGGCAGCACTCCCAGTGGTGGAGGAACAAGTCCTTCATTTCTGAAGAGGAATTCTGTGTAGCTGTATTCCGTGTATCACAGTGCAGCATTTACCACAAAAGGTGTGGAATATGAAAAACAATATTGAGTTTAGAAATAGATGAACTGTGTTCCTGACTTTTGATAGTAAAAGTGAATTTAATTGAGATTAGAGGAGAGTGGTGATTAAGTTACAGTCCAAGATCAGGTAAATACAAATAAAACGAAAATCCTTCTGGCAACATTAATTAGACAAAGTAGAATTCAAGGGGAAAATATCAGCAAAGCAAAGGTTTTTACTATATCAAGTAGTCATTAGTGAAGTTATACTATTGTAAACTTTTGCACTGAAGAACACAAAAGTGAGATACAGAGTGTAAAATTTTTTAAATCTAAGGATAAATGTATAAAGTTTATATATAGTTTATGCCCCAGATTACTGGATTCTCTTAGGTGGTACCTGTATAAAGACATATGTATATATTTAAGAACACACATATGTGCACACACATGTATACACATACAGTTTTATAATTATACATTCATATATTTAAGAATGTATTTAGTATTCTTCCATACAGCTGTGCCATAGTTTATCCAGTTTTTAATAGCTAACTTGTTTCTAATTTTTCTCTAATGCTCCTGTACTGAATATCCTAAAGACAAATTCTTAGATGATAGTCTAATTTTGTGTGTGTGTGTGTGTGTGTGTGTGTGTGTGTTTTAATGTTTGACAGATTGTTTGTTACTTTTGTTTCTAAAGGAAAAAAACTACTTGGTTCTTTATAATATTTTGTTTGTGAAAAGAAAATAGTTGGGATAAATGTGTGCCCATTTTAATAATGTTATTTATGTTATTTTAGCCTTACAAAGGACGAATCCAAAAGGCCAAAGTATAAAGAACTTCTGGTGAGTATGAGATCTTGGGAATATTAACTATTACCTTACCCTGAATCCTCTTAGCATGCTGGTTCACTAAGTAAACAATAGGCCAATCTTCCATAGACAAACTGCTTGATGAGTATTTTAAAATGTTTTGTAACAAAGATATTTGGAGAGAGAAAATGTATAATTATAATTTCCTACTAATTTACTAAGCTAGATTCTTATGGGAAATTTTGGCCTTGACATGTTGTAAAACTTAACCCTAAGAATTTTAACATTTGCTTTAAGGAGCCATTTTCCACTTCATGGTCTTATGTATGTGTGACATATCCATAAGAATTTACTGTGCTTATTCTGCCTTTATTAAATGTTCTTATGCAAATTTAGATCATATAGCCAGTTCCCATTTCTTTGAAAATTCTCACCCATCCCATGGAACCTGGGTGTTTTAGACAGTCTCTGGATGTGACATTGGTCTCAGCTGTGGAGAAAGTACTATGATCTAATAATTGGGAGTAATTTAAGGCGGAAAAAAACACACCTGTTTGTTACACTTAGCTTCTAATTTTTCAGGATGTTAGGCCAAACTTATGGTCATCAACCCCGACAATGACTCTAAAGATATCCAGCCAGTGTACTTAGAGAAGCTATGAAAAAAATATTGAGAGATGGAGTATAAAAAGATATGTTTATGAGGCAGATATAGGGCTACAGGCTTGAAGAACGTAGCATTGAAGTTCATAGGATAAGTTTCTTTTGAGCTTCTTTTGGAGTGGGGGTCAGAAGGATTGAAACTGAATTCTTTTTGTAAGATCCTTCTGCTAAGCCTGGGGAAAGTGGGCAATTAGAGTTTGTGTCTGTGTCCTGAGACTAGCAGCTAGTACTCATGCAGTTCTTCTTAGCTCTCAGATGATGGCAGAGGCTCCCGCTATGTTTTGTGCTGAGAAGCAACTCTACTCTCTGCCTCAGCAAATACTCCCTGGTATACAGATAAGTTTCCAGACCTCACCACCAGGATGGCTCCTCCAGGACATAGCACCATGCATCATATGTAGGCATACCCACACCTACCACCACGCCTTGAAATATAGGCTGTGCTTGCCTCTGAACTGGTGCTACAGTATTTTACAGCCATATGTGCTTTGAGCCTTTGGGTATGTGCTGTATTGATATTGGGAAAAGTTCAGTGGGGGCTCTGATACAAACTTTGATATTTTTTTTTTTTCTTTTTTCAATTTTCTTACAGAAACATCCCTTTATTTTGATGTATGAAGAACGTACCGTAGAGGTTGCAAGCTATGTTTGTAAAATCCTGGATCAAATGCCAGCTACTCCCAGCTCTCCCATGTATGTTGATTGATATCGCTGCTACGTCAGACTCTAGAAAAAAGGGCTGAGAGGAAGCAAGACGTAAAGAATTTTCATCCCGTATCACAGTGTTTTTATTGCTCGCCCAACACCATGTGCAATAAGATTGGTGTTCGTGTCCATCATGTCTGTATACTCCTGTCACCTAGAACGTGCATCCCCGTAATACATGATTGATCACACAGTGTTAGTGCTGGTCAGAGAGACCTCATCCTGCTCTTTCCTGATGAACATATTCATGAAATGTGGAAGTCAGTACGATCAATTTGTTGACTGTGATTAGATCACATCTTAAATTCATTTCTAGACTCGAAACCTGGAGACGCAGCTACTGGAATGGTGTTTTGTCAGGCTTCCAAGTACTGGAAGAATACAGTGATGGATGTACTATGTCTGAAATTAGAGACTCGGGCTTGAGTGAGAAGAGCTTGCACAGCCAACGAGACACATTGCCTTCTGGAGCTGGGAGACAAAGGAGGAATTTACTTTCTTCACCAAGTGCAATAGATTTACTGATTTGATATTCTGTTGCTTTACAGTCACAGTCGATGTTTGGGGATCGATGTGCTCAGCCAAATTTCCTGTTTGAAATATCATGTTAAATTAGAATGAATTTATCTTTACCAAAAACCATGTTTCGTTCAAAGAGATGAACATTAAAATATTGAGACAGGACAGAATGTGTTCTTTTCTCCTTTACCAGTCCTTCTACTCTTCATTGGGAAGACTCAGGAGTCTGCCACTTGTCAAAGAAGGTGCTGATCCTAAGGATTTTCATTCTCAGAATTTGGTGTGCTGCCAACTTGATGTCCCACCTACCACAAACCGCCAGGACTGAAAGAAGAAAAAAGAATGGAGGGCAAAGTTTACAGATGTTTTTAATTCTAGTATCTTATCTGGAACAACTTGTAGCAGCTATATATTTCCCCTTTGTCCCAAGCCTGATACTTTAGCCATCATAACTCACTAACAGGGAGAAGTAGCTAGTAGCAATGTGCCTTGATTGATTAGATAAAGATTTCTTGTAGGCAGCAAAAGACCAAATCTCAGTTGTTTGCCATCACTGGTCCAGGTCTTCAGTTTCTGAATCCCTTTCCCTTCATGTGTAGTCTATTGCCGCTATGTGACTTTTGCTTAATCCAATATTTCGCCTTTTCCTGTATCAAAACCTTTGTAATTACCAGGGATGTTCCTTACCAAGGATTTCTAGCCCCAGATCTCTCATACACTCTAATGTTTAAAAGACTGAGAAACATGGGGCTCAGCCAATGTGGTAGGTGATGAGGAAGCATCTTTTTAGAGACATATGTGACCCAATGAGGATCTGAAATGGCAGTCTTTTTAAATAAGCTCATCACCTGCAAGAATCTCTAGCAGGTTTATTTCTTGGAATTCTACAAAACAAAACAACCCCAGGATAGTTATAAGAGGTCATTTAAATTTGCTATCTTTTGCTGTGCTTCCTCACTCACCCGTTAGCCAGGTTCTTCTTAGGTTTCACTCTGGCCTCCCTGGCACCGCTCATTAGGCTTTGTATAACAGTTAAGCAGCACTGTGAGTGGTTCAAGCACACTGGAATATAAAACAGCCATGGTCTGAGATGCAGATGATGCCATTACAGAACCAAATGGTGGCAGGTATTGCTGTGTCTCCTCCCAGAGTGACAGTCATAAACACTACAAAACAATAAAGAGAGAATGGTGCTGTTTAAAGTTACATCCCTATAAATTTTAGAATTCAAAAATGATTTATTGCTTTAGTCCACTTGCCTAAGTTTCCTATTTTCTCCCCCATGGCATCCTAAACCTTAGACTTCCCAGTGTTCTGAAAGGAAGAATTGCTATATGTCTTCCTTTGATCACACCAAGCCATCATCCTCCATTGCTCCCGGGGACTCGAAGAGTTTGTTTCTCTGCTGTCAATTTCCTGTCTGGCTCAGCATAGGGTCACTTTGCTATTTTACAAATGGAGATAAAAGCAATTCTGACTGTCTAGGAGCTAATCTCACCATTCTATTGTGTGGATGACCACATAAAAAGGCAGTTTTAGTGTATTAATCATAGATTATTATAAACTATAAACTTAAGGGCAAGGAGTTTATTACAATGTATCTTTATTAAAACAAAAGGGTGTATAGTGTTCACAAACTGTGAAAATAGTGTAAGAACTGTACATTGTGAGCTCTGGTTATTTTTCTCTTGTACCATAGAAAAATGTATAAAAATTATCAAAAAGCTAATGTGCAGGGATATTGCCTTATTTGTCTGTAAAAATGGAGCTCAGTAACATAACTGCTTCTTGGAGCTTTGGAATATTTTATCCTGTATTCTTGTTTGAATTCCTCCTCTATTTAAGATACATGGAATCGAAGTGTTTATGTAATAGTTCTATCCTTTTGCCTGCAGGTCAGTTGTAATAAATCTAGGATGTGACGATGACTTTGTAATTTGATTTTCTGAAGTCAGACCTTGAGGGGAAAATCAAGTAAATTCCATTAAATTGTTTGTGCATTTCATATTGGGAAAAATTACCTTCTTCCACACGTGTTTATAGCTTCTTTTTTTTTCTCCTCTCTTGTGGTTGCTATATGGCTTTGCTTTCTGTTTGAGCAGGCATGATACAGTCTCTTCAAGTTTGTTTTTTTTGTTGGGTGCCCTGACTTGCCCCAGGTTTCTTAATACTAAAGGAAGAGGGTACTGTTCTTCAACCTGTGACATGGTGAAGAGATACAACTCGTAAGAACCCAGTCCTCCTGTCCCTCATGCTTGGTTGCCAGCCATGCTTTCTGTTCCTGGTGTTATGACTGCCAGGTGAGCATTAAATGTCAGGTCAGATTGCAGTTACTCACGCTGCATGAGAGGGGGAAAAGGAGATTTGTGGGTCAAAGACCTGTGGAGGTCAGACCTGGGAGGTTTATGGGTGGGAGGGCAGTGGAGATGAGCAAAAAGCCATGAAAGCTTGGAAACAATTAGAAGAACTTTGAATCTCCGCTGCTGAATTTATCTGTTACACTACCATCTTTCAGTCACTGATTAAATCCTGACTCATCGATCACATACTAATTCTGCACCTTACCTTTTTCCTGTGCCTGCTTCTGACCTGATCTGGGATGCAGGGATACCACTACAGAACCAGATGTGGTATCAAACATTCTCCAAGGAAAAGTGTGGCTGTAGGAATCCTGGCCTCTCTACCTAAAACTTTGCCGCTACAGGAAAGGTTATCCCAGACCCCAGCCGAGAAGTGACTCAAAGTGTCATGAGAGATGGGTAGACACTACCTATATTTGTTAACATCATTTGATCCTGACTATAAAGCTTCAAAGCTAGGTTGTAATGTCCTCTTTCAGATAGAAAAAAGGCTTAGAGAAGTGAAATTCCGACCCAATAACATTAGGGAGGGGAGCTGAGATTCAAATCCAAAGCTATAATACCTAATTTCTTATGGAATTAGATATAAGAATTTACATCAACTAAGAAACTATCATCAAAGAAGTGTGGAGTTGAGAAGTAAAAGAATGAATTGCAGTTGGGGATAACCTTTTCATAAACCTTAGCAAGGCATGCTTTGTTGTCTCGGAAATGAAGTCAGAAGTTTTGGGGCCTATGGTGGAGATCAGTAGCCAATATAAAGGCAGCTGTGTTATTTTAGAACCAACCAGAGAAGCTCTAGGCCCTAATTCTTAAGTGTGACACCTGAACTCAGTATAGAGTCTTCTATGTCCCCATTAGCAAGATGATGTTATGTGGCAATCACTAATAATAGGGATTTGACAGGAAAGGAACTTGGGATGGCTCCTTTAGTTAGTATTAAAGTACTCTTTCACTTACTGATTCTGTCCTGTCTTAGCTGCAGGAGAATAAAGGACACGTAAGGTCTTAAAAGTCCCCTGGAACACTGGCTGCCCTGTCTTAGGGGCAGAGGTGGTTTTATGTCCCCAGCTCTTGTCTATGGCTGTGTGCATCAGTCACATTCACAGCATCTGCACTTATTATTTGGAATGTAAGGGATAGAGAACCTAAAAACTTGTTGGCTTTCTAAATACCTCATTAGGTGGTTTGAAGGAAAATCTCATCAGCAATAATGACTTCTTAGAGTATACTGTAAGAACCATGTGTGATGGACAGTTGGTGTTAGGCTGTGTGGTATGAAGAATACTTTTAGTATGTGAAACATTGTATATCGTCTGAGAGTGTGCTTCAGACTGAAGTGATGTATTTCTTTCCTGGTCTTCCTGATCTTCAGATAAATGGATACCCAGGAAATCTTATCTCAGGCTTTGAGATCATTAGTAGTTCAATATCCGCAGCAACATTTTTGTTTTTCTGATGATAGGCCAAAGTGTACTTACATTACTTAAATGTAAAATGTGATTCTTCTATATAAAATTGTCAATCCATATAACATAGTATAAAATCACAATTGAGAATTGGATGAATAACGAATCAAATTTCTATCGGCATTTGAAATGTCTGTCTACATAAACGTTTTCCTGAAGAACTGCAAAAGAAGACTTCTGGTTTTTCATAGCATTTATACACAGGTTCAGTGTGAAGACAGCTGAGGTAGACAAGGTATTGTTGCCTTAGTCCAACACACAGTGCACTGGTCTTAAGTAGGAAGTTAGCTTAAGGTAATATGTGATAGAATTAAGCATCAGATCTTTTGATGCTTTGTTGAGATTTTTCTCATGAATCTTTCAATTTGACAGTGTGATGATTTTGTAAGGTCTGATTATAAAATGGCTGGATTTTTTTTTTTTTTAAGCAAAGTCTTGTTACGTATACATGATTCCTGCCTGCTTTTATAGACTACATTTATTCCAATCTGTGGAACGATTAATGAGAACATTTTTAAAAATTCCTTTGGAAAGATGCTGTTAGCACATGACTAGAAGCATATTACATAATTATCATAATTATCCCTGCTCACTTTTGATTCCAAATGGTATTCACATCTTGATTTCTTTGTTTGCAAGGCTGACCCCAACCCACTTTTGTCTGTTTCTAGAAAGTAAATCCATTTTCAAAGCAGGAAAAGTGTAAGAACTTGTTAGAATCAACTTTTGTTCCTGAAGATGTCAGGGGCTTTCTTTGAAACATGCCTTCTCAATACATCTTTCTCTTCACCTGTTTAAAGTTAGGAATCAAGACCTTTTGATTATATATCCCTTAATTTTCCTGTAGTTCTTTTTGTTCCTCTCTACTCCGGTTGCCATTACACACTCATTTCTTACCTCGTATTATGACCTACCTGGTCTTCCTCACCTCTGGTGGCGTTCCCCTTCAATCCATCTCTGCTACTGCCCTTCATCTTTCTAAAATGCTAATCTAATCACATTCTTCTGTTTAAATTTCTTTAATGAGTCCCTGGGATATGAAAGATAAAGGCCAAACCCTTATGTTTTTAGATGTATGGTTTTCTTTAGTCCTCAACCCCTGAGTAGGAACTATTATCTCCATTTTAAAGATGAGGAGCTGTGCTCACTGTAGTTAGTGACCTTTCCAACATCACAGAGGGACTGAGGAATCTAGAAGGGTCAGAAGTCAGGCATAAGTCTGAAAAGGTAGACGGTCATAATTATATAAGGGATTATACATCGTGCCAAGGATGAACTTTTATCTCAAGTGCTGGTGAGCTACATGGAATTTTAAGCAAGAACATGGTTTGATCTGATTTGTATTCAAAAAATCATTTCAGTCACTGTAGGCTGGAAAGGAAGCATGGAGATTTGAAGACCAATTGAGAAACTTGCAATATTTTAGGCAAAAATTGGGGGAGGTAAGGTAATGGAATCAAATGAATAGGAGAAGATGTAAGAGAAAACTTAGGGGTTGGAATTAGCTAGATTGTTTCTTGACCGAGTGTATGGGATAAAGAGACGGGTGGATGGGCCTGGAAAATGCTTTGTAACGTGATGGTTGCTTTACAGAATCTATTACTCTACTCACATTTCATAGATACCAAACTTGCTATGCCCTCTTGTGCCTTTTTCTTGTCTAAGCTGGTCCCTTCTGTCTGGAATTCTTTTCTTCACTTGTCTTTTGAAAATGCCCACTTATTTTAAGACCTGAGTTAAATGTCAAAGGGGAGCCTTTCCCAATTATGTCTTCTGAACTCAAATCACATTTAAAAATATATATATATATCTCTGCAGTATTTAATCATGTTTAGTTATAATTATTTGTCTCTTTCCTTACTTGGTTGTGAGTTATTTGAAATCAGTCTTAGTTATTTATCTTTATGGCCCAGTGGTGTAGTCAGCCTACCTGCCATACGATGATAGTGCTTTTCTGTTAAAAAGGACATATAAGCATGATTTTTTCATACTTGTCAATGATAGTATTTTATTCTATTGAGCCTAGATGATTTTTCTCTAGAACAATGCAAAATAAATTCTACTTACATATCCATGCTATATTTCTGCTAGAAGCAAATGTAGATTGTAGTTGGAGCTGTCATACCACAGTCAATAGCAACCAAATTTTAGGTACTGAGTAAATGGCAGTCAACTGTCAAGAAGGTACTCGTGACTTCGATTTCTGACAGGATGTCAGATTAGATACCATTAATGATACTCCTAATTGGAGTGACTATGCAGGTAATTACAGCATAAAAATGTTTATTTTAAAATGCTTTCCTGAGTTAATACAAACTATTTATGTAGAAGTGTAAACTCTTGATCCAAACCTGCTTCTGTCTGTTTCTAGAAAGTAAATCCATTTTTGAAACATAAAAAATTGCTTCAACTGAGGACAGAAAAAAGTGTTAAGAACTTGCTGCAAACAGCTTTTGTTTTTGAAGATGTCAGGACCTTTCTTTGAAAGTTGCCTAAGTGCCAACAAATAAGTCATCTGTGCTAAGAGTTTCTGCTGAACCCTGGAAAACTTGAGCTTTCATTTTTAAAATTATACAGGGTTCAGGGCTCAGAAAGTAAGAATGAAGACTTTCCTGTATGCTAGGAAATCCTCCAATAAAGCTTGGCGCTCAAAGGGCAACATACAAAGTGTAAGGGTAAAAAGAAAGTGTAAGAAAGAAAGAAACCTATTGGTTAGAGATGGAATTGAAACATATTTGCCTTCATCTTGGCACTGGGTGGAAGAAATTTTTTAACATCTCCAAGAATCCATAACCAGAAGCCAACTTCCATGGGGGTTCATGATCTGAATTCATACTAAGCACAGACTAAATGGACTTATTTCAGTAAAGTCCCCGCAGTCACTGGCAGGAGCAAATCAAATTGTCTTTAGAGGAACTCTCCTTCAAGTCAGGCTCGAAGAATTACCACAGGCAAGGCTCAAAGGAAAATGAATAGCTCATCAAAAATCACAGACACACAAATGAGATGCTATGAGGGAACCAGCAGAGACAACAAGCAGTAACAGTTAACTTGAATAATCAGATATAGCATTTCAATAAGCATTCAAAATAGTAAATCAACTGGGAAGCTTGAAAATATGAATCAAGAATGAGAGACTGTCAAGTCTATTAAGAAGTAATAAAAAGGATCAAATGAAATTTCTGGAATTGAGCAATATAAAAATCGAAATAAGAAAATGAATGGTATGGTGGGGACTGCTGCTTCTCCCTTCCCCTCACTCCACACATCCAGTATCTCTACTCTCCTTTCTTCCTTTTAGCAATAAAAACATGGAGTTTTATCTGGGCACGGAGTTGCTTAGCTATTGATTATTTCCCGCCTCATTTTAATTTAGGTATTTGATTAGTTATTAGCTAATAACAACATAATGAATACTTGTGAAAGTAAAAGTTAACTTTAACAATATCCTATATATAACTACACACAGTTTACTCATGACCACATTTCCCTACCCTTCATGGCACAAGGTAATGATCCTCCTGAATCCTCATGGTTATCATTCGCTTGCTTTCCTTTCATTGTGTCTTTTTCTTCCCTCCATCCCTCCATAGATGATAGATGATAGATGGATGGATAGATAGATACATAGATAGATAGATAATATTTTTGAGTCTAGCTTTATATTTTATCAGGAGATCAGGTTGTTTGTAATATTTTAGGATTTTTTCCTCAATATTATATTGTTAAGCTTCATCCATATTGCTTTTTGATTTTTGTTGTGTCATATTTCAATACATTTAAAAAACCCATTCTCCCTTTGATGGACATTTTGGTTATTTCCAGATTTTTCTATAGTAGATAGTAATGCTATGAATATTCTTGTACATATGTCTTGTTTTACAAGTGCCGGGATTTCCATTGGATCTATACTCAAAAGTTAATCATTGGATCATAAAGCATGTGGATGTTCAACTTTAGGAGATAATATCAAGCTGTTTTCTAAGTTGTCGCAACTATTTACTTTCTACGTCTCCCCCAACATTTGATATTTTAGACTTTAAAATTTTCCCACTTGAAGTTTAAAATGGTATCACAATATGATCTTGATAGGACTTTCCCTAATCACTAATAATGAGCAGTCTATATATGTTCATTGGCCAGATATGTTTCATAATTCATGTTTCTGCTAATTTTCTCATTAGGTTATGCTTTATTAATTTGTTATTGTCATTTGTATATGGTTGATCCAGATTGTTCATGGATCTGTGTATTCAAAATACTTTCACTCAGTAACTTATTTTTTCACTTTTTAAAAGGTACGTTTTGATGAACAAAAGCTATGGACATCAATTTTTCAGATATCAATATTTTCTTTTATAATTTCTGGGTTTTGCAGCTTATTTAAAAGACAATATAAGATTTTCATCCTAAAAGTTAAAATTACTCACCTGTATTTTATACTGAGTTTAAAATTTTTTTTCTGACATTCAAGTTCTAAATCCATTTGGAATTGATTTTTGTAAATGGTGTGAAGTAGAAATATAATGTCAACTTTTTCCACATGATAACTATATTTTTCAACTTCATTTAATAAATAATCAGTTCCTCTTTTATATACTGATCAGATATTCCATGTTTATCATATTAAAAATCTTCAAACGTGCATGGGATTTTAGGTTCTTGATTTTTTTTCCCATTGGTCAATTTGTCTGTCCCTGCACCAATATCACATTGTCTTTATAACAGTTCCATAGTAAACTATATCTCATATGCACTCCCTGCTCTTCTTTTTAATAGGTGTCTAGGCTATTCTTGGCCCTTTTGTCCTCTATGTACATATTTAAAAACAGCTCTATTGGGCTATAATTCACTGACCATACAATCCAGTCATTTAAAGTGTACAATTCAGTGGTTTTAAATATACTCACAGATATGTGCAATCTTTACCACACTAAATTTTAGAACATTTTCATCACTTTAAAAACACCCATACCCTTGAACTATTACCCCTTTACTAATCTACACCCCCGCAACCCTAAGCAAGTACTAATCTACTTTATATCTCTGTAGATTCCCTATTCTGAACTTTTATGAATGGTACCACATAATGTGTGGGCTTTTATGATCAACTTCTTTTACTTAGCATGTTGTCAAGGTTTATCCAAGTTCATCCAAGTAACAGGTATTAATACTTCATTACTCTTTATGGCTGAATAATACTCCATTGTATGAATCTACCACATTTTGTTTATCCACTCACCTGTTATGAACATTTGTGTTGTTTCAACCTTTTGGGTGTTATGAATAGTGCTGCTATAAACATTAATATACAAGTTTTTGTGTAGGTGTATGTTTTTATGTCTCTTGTGCATATACCCAGAAGTGAATTGCTGGGTCCTATGATAAACGCAATATGTAATCATTTGAGAAACTGCCAAACTGTTTTCCAAAGTAACTGCACCATTTTATACTCCCACTGGTAGTGTATAAGAGTTTTGATTTCTCTACATACTTTTTTTTCCTCTAAGAGTCTTATAGTTTTAACTCTTACATTTATGTCTTTGAACCATTTTGAGATAATATTTATTTATGGTGGGAGGTAAGAGTCCAACTTCATTCTTTTGTGTGTGGCTATCTATATGTCCTAGCACTACTTGTTGGAAAGACTATTTTTTCTTCCACTGAATAGTCTTGGCACCCTTGTTGAAAATCAGTTGGCCATAGATATACAAGTTTATATCTGGACTCTTAATTCTATTTCATTTATCTATATTTTTATCCTTGTGCCAGTACCGACCTATCTTGATTACCATTACTTTGTAGTAAGTTTTTTAAAAAATAAAGTTTATTTTCTTTATTTTGCTATAAAAATAGTATATACTAGGGATATAGAATATTTGGGAAGTCAGGTATGCTTTATTTTGATTTAAATTTAAAAAAAAATTTTAAATTACAGTGACATACAATATTTTATTGGTCTCAGGTGTACAACATAGTGGTTAGATATTTATATAACTTAACAAAGTGATCACTCTAATAAATCTAGTACCCATCTGACACCATACATAGTTATTACAATATTACTGTCTATATGCCTTATGCTATACTTAACATCCCTATGACTGTTTTGTAACTACTGATTTTTCACCCACTCCAACACCCCCATACCCCAATCTGGCAACCTTCAAAATGTTCTCTATATCTATGAGTATGTTTCTGTTTTGTTTCTTTTGTTGTTTAGATTCCACATGTAAGTGAAATCATATGCCATTTGTATTTATCTGACTTACTCCACTCAACACAAAACCCTTTAAGTCCATTTATGTTGTTGAGATGCATTCTTTTTGTGGCGGAGTAATATTCCAATGTAAATATATATCACTTATTCTTTATCCATTCATCACTAATGGACACCCAGTTTGCCTCCATATCTTGGCTATTGTAAATGCTGCAATGAACATATGAATTCATATATCCCTTCGAAGTAGTGTTTTGGATTTGTTTGGATAAATACTCAAAAGTGGAACTACTGGGTTCTTCTTAGTATCTTGTTATAGCCTTTGTTTTAAAGTCTTTTTCATGTGGTATTAGTATTGCTACCTTAGCTTTTTTTTTTCTTTTTTCTTTTTTTTGTTTCCATTTTGATGAAATACCTTTTTGCATCCCTTTACTTTCAGTCTCTGTGTGTTTTTCAATCTGAAGAAAGTCTCTTGTTTCCAGAATATGTAAAGGCCTTGTTTTCTTATCTATTTAGCCATCCTATGTCTTTTTCTTTTTTGAAAATTTGGTCTATTTACATTCAAAGTGATCGTTGGTAGATATATAGTTGTTGCCATCTTATTATTCATATTTTTAAATCTTTTTTCTGTTCCTCTTCTCTTCCCTTCCCCTCCCCTTCCCCTACTTTCCTTTTTCCCATCACCATCCTCCTTCTCCTTCTCCTCCTCCCTCTTTCTTCTTCCTACTCCTCTAACATTTCTTGTAATACTTGTTTGGTGGTGATGAACTCCTTTAGCTTTTTCTTGTCTGGGAAGCTATCCGTCCTTCAATTCTAAACGATAGCTTTGCTGGGTAGAGTAATCTTGGTTGAAGGTTTTTTTCTTTGCATCATTTTGAATATTTCCTGCCAATACCTTCTGGCCTGCAAAATTTTTATTAAGAAATCAACTGACAGTCTTATGGAAGCTCCCTTGTAGGTAAATAATTGCTTCTCTCTTGCTGCTTTTAAGATTCTCTCTTTATCTGTAATCTTTGCCATTTTAATTATAATGTGTCTTGGTGTGGGCCTCTTTGAGTTCATCTTGTTTGAGGTTTGTATATCTATTTCCTTCTTCAGATTAGGGAAGTTTTCAAATATTATTTCTTCAATTAGCTTTTCAATTCCTTGCTCTCTCTCTTTTCCTGCTGGTACTCTCATGATGAATATGCTTGATGTTGTTCCAGGGTCCTCTTAAAATGTCCTCGATTTTTGGGGGTGGGGTGGGATGGGACTCTTCTTTCTGCTGCCCCGGTGCTGGAGTTCAGAGTGAGTCTGTCAGCAAATAATTCCCCACGTGGGCTCCTTAAAAGGAATGTCTGCAACTCCAGCTGCCCTCTGTCTCACTCAGTCACACTCTCCACTGATTTTCACAGCCAAAAGTTGTGGGGACTTCTCTTCCTGAAAACCTACTCCTTCAGGGGGAACCTCCGCAACCAAGATAGCCCTCTCAATTCTGAATCGCCTCATACAGGCGTGGGACCAGCCCATTCTGTGTCTTTGCCCCTCCTACCAGTCTCAAGTTGGCCTCTTCTGTGTATCCCCAGTTGTAGGACTTTTGTTTAGCTAGCTTTCAGGCTATTCCCAATAATGGCCATTCTGTAGCTTTGTTGTAATTTGATGTGGTTGTGAAAGGCAGCAAGCACAGCATTTACCTACTCTTTAGTCTTGACAAAAAGCTGTTCCACAGTAAGTTTTGAAATTGGGAAACATGAGTTGTTCTATTTTGTTCTTTTTCAGGATTGTTTGACTATTCTAGATTATTTGCAATTCCATATTGATTACAGAATCAGCTGTAAATTTCTGTGGAGAAGTCAGCTAGGATTCTTATAGGGATTATGTTGAATTTGTAGATCAGTTTTCCACCTTAATAGTGTTATCTCTTCCAATCCATGAAAGGAGGATATTTATCTATTTATATCTTCTTTAAATTCTTTCATCAATGTTTTGTAATTTGGAGGGTATAAGATGTGTACTTTGTTAAATTTATTACTATTTTTTGATGCTATTGTGAACAGAATTCTTTTCTTAATTTCATACTCAAATTGTCGTTGCAAATGTATAAAAATATAATTTATTTTTTTGATATAGATCTCATGTTCTGAAAATTTGCTGAACTTATTTATTAGTTATAATAATTTTAGTAGATTCCTTGGGATTTACTCTATATAAGATCATATTATCTTCAGATAGACATGGTTTTTTTTACCTCTTCCTTTCAATGTGGATGCCTTTTTAAAAAATTTTTCTTGTCTAATTTCCTTGGCTAGTGTAATGCCCTGGTTTGGAACTCCACAAGCCAAGAAGGAAACTGACACTGATGCAAGCTCAAGAGGGAGTTTACTGACAAACTCGAGTTTGAACCCCACTCGTTCACTGACGCAGCAGTGGTTGAGAGGAGCCCCGACTGAGGGGCTAGGACCTAATTTAAAGGGTAAAACTGCAAGCCTTGGGGAGATGCCTTGGCGTTACCTGATTGGGGGGTTAGGTTGACCTTTAAAGGGATTGGGTGGTAGGTTGTTAGGTCTGCGTGCAAAAGGGGTTGTGTGCAGTTGGGGCTGCGTATAGAGGGGGCCGTGCGCAGAAAGGGCCGAGTGCAGAAGGTAGGGCCGAGTGCAGAAAGTGCCGGGTGCAGTAATCAGAATATGTGCAGGAGGAAATAAGGGTGGGGGTGCCTTAAGGGCCCACCAATTAGCTGGCTTGGCTGGTTTGGCCAGGTGGTAAGGCATTGTTCTTGACCACTGGCCTTTGGGGAACTTTTCATACAATTCATCTTGGGATCACTCAGAAAAATGGAATCATTCCAGTCTTTCAGCTAGAATCTCCACTACAGTCAGGGCCCAGATATTCTTAGATCTGCATGCCTGATGTTGATCCTCTGGTCCACGCATGGGGATAGAGGAAGGGAGCCCTCACTTCTTGACCACTCACCTGAGACTTGACCTCGGTAATTGATAGCTGGGGGCAGTATGAGAAATGCTAAAGTTCCACTCATTTTGGGAAGAGAGCCCTCTAACTTAGAGCTGGGGAACAGGGATCTTGTGTTTTTAGCTGTAGTAGTGTAGATTGGAGTGTCTCCTTTGCTGAACTGGAAGGAGTGTTATCGGGACAAAAAAAAGGGGGTGGCATTTGTCTGCTCATGTCTAAGCCAAAGAAAAGATACATGCAGGTTTTGCAGCAAAGAAAGTAAGGTTTGTTAGTGAGTTGCAAGTCCCAGAGACACAGGCAAGCTATCGCTCAAATGCCTGGCTCCCTATGTGTCCTGAGAGTACAAATTATATAGGAAAAAATCAGTAGTCATGGAAACTAAGGGAGTTGGTGTTGTGGGTGTTACTGATTGGATAATTGAAGGGGGATGGAGTAATCGATCATTGTGTTTGGATCTGGAATCAGCCATAGTGCCATCCTGTCTGGTCCTGTGGCTGGTGAGGTTGTTGTCCTACCTCAATGGGCCTGTGGCCAAAACAGATCTAAAGCCAAGATGCTATCCTTAAAGTCCAGCCTATTTAACTTAGTCTAAAGTAAAACCTCATGATTGTAAAACTGAGACTTGGTGAATCTTATATCCTAAGGCTTAAAGATAAAAGGAGCAGACATACAGAGGGATAAGGGCAGGGAAAAAAAGCAAGGGAGTCACAATGTCATTATGTAGGCAAAAGCAGCTGAATCAGAGGGGAAAAAAAAGTATATTAAAGAAATGAAAGTTGTGGTTTTGGGGGCAGGGAGGAGACAGGTCTTGATTCAAATACACATACCTCACTTTTCTTTTCAAATCTTTGTGCATTTTCTTGAATAGATGTTTCTTTGTTTGTTCTTTGCCTTTAGTACCATTTCCAAAGCCTTAAAAATTAAAAAAAAAAATTTTTCACCATTTCCATTGGGGAGCAGATCAGTGGAGTTCCTCACAATGTTATGCCCAATATTGATTTCCTCTCTATACATATTTCAAAGTAATCAGGGTCTTTGAAAGTTCCATCTTAATTTTTATTGGAATTGCAAATGAACTTAGAGATCACTAGTTACCATATATCAGAATCAC
The DNA here is from genome assembly GCA_003508835.1 of Eonycteris spelaea. Lineage (NCBI taxonomy): Eukaryota > Metazoa > Chordata > Mammalia > Chiroptera > Pteropodidae > Eonycteris > Eonycteris spelaea. Next base: position 2,454,798 of record PUFA01000083.1, on the reverse strand, counting down.
CTGGAGGGATGTTAAAAAGGAATTGCTGGGCCTCCTTGAGTTTCTGATTCACCTGGGTGGTGCCCAAGAATTTGCATTTTTAACAAGCTTCCAGGTGATGCTGATGCTGCTGTTCCACAAGTCAACTTTGAGAACCACTGCTATAGGCGATTAGAGAAGAATTGACATATTATTATGTCCTCCTATCATGAATGTGACTCATTTTTCCATTTATTAAGGTCTTCTTTAATATCTCAATAAAATAATTCTGTCTATATTTTTTCTGTAGAGGTCTAGCATACTTTGTAAGATTATTACTAGGTACTTGAAATTTGTATTATTATTATTATGTCATCTCTTTCATTATATTTTTACTTGTATATAAATTAATTGAATCTTGATATATTGATCTTACATCCATCATATTGTTAAACTCCCCTTTTTTCTCTAATAATTGACCTAAGATTTGTTCTGTGTTTTCTATTTAAGTGGCCATATTATCTAAAAATAATGAATGACTTATTTTTCCTTTCTTCCTTAAGCCTCAATTTTGTTTTTATTATCTTATATTGGCTATGATCTCTGAGACCATGATAAATAGAAGAATAACAAGCATTTTGTCTTAATCATTCTTTTGATGAGACTGCAGCTAACATTTCCCCATTTAGATGGTTTACTCCATTTTGTTTGTTTTGTTTTAGTAGATATTATTTAATCAAGTGAAGAAATTTCCTGTTATATTAAGTTACTGAGTTTATTTTTCATTTTAATTTTTCAATTAGAATTGAACTCCAATATTATTTTATATTAGTTTCAGGTGTACAGTATAGTAGCCAGACATCCATACAGTTTATGAAGTGATCCCCCTGACCAGTCCACCACCAGCTGGCACCACACACAGTCACCACAATACCATTGGCCATGTTCCCACGCTATACCCTACATCCCATGTTTATTTTGTAACTACCGATTTGTACTTCTTAATTCCTTCACAGTTTTCACAGAGCCCCCTAATCCTCCTTATCTGGCAATCACCAATTTGTTCTCTGTATCTATGAGTCTGTATTTGTTTTGTTTGTTCATTTATTTTGTTCCTTAGATTCCACACATAAGTAAAATCATATGGTGTTTGTCTTTCTTATCTGACTTATTTCACTTAGTATAGTACCCCCTACATCCATCTATGTTGTTGCAAATGGTAAGATTTATTAATTTTTATGAGTGAGTAATATTCCATTGTATATATGTATTGCAACTTCTTTATCTAATAGTCTATTAATGGATGACACCCAGGTTCCTTCCATATCTTGGCAATTGTAAATAATGCTGCAGTGATCACAGGGTGCCTATATCTTTTTGAATTAATGTTTTGGTGTTTTTCTTTGGATAAATAACCAGAAGTGGAATTGCTGGGTCATAAGGTAGTTCTATTTTTAATTTTTTGAGGAAACTCTAAACTGTTTTCCATAGTGGCTGTACCAGTTTGCGATCTCACCAACAGTGGTGCATGAAGGTTCCTTTTTCTTACCTTTTTTTTTTTTTTAATAAATGGGGTTGAAGTTTATCAAATGATTTTTTTTTTTTTTGCATCTACTGTGATCAGTATATAACTGTTCTTATTTATTCTGTTAGTGGTAAATTATACTTTACGGATTTTTCCATAACATATAATTCAACATTCAACATTTTTTAAAACCATTCTTTAATTACTGAGATAAACAAAACTTTGTTGTTTTTAAGATTTTCACATATATAATCCTGAGTGATATGGCCTCTAATTTTCTGTTCTTGTAAGAATTGAAAAAAAAAAATAGATTATACTTGCCCTGTAGAACGAATTGGAGAGTTTCTTCCTCTCTTTTCTCTCTGGAGAGTATGTATAAGGTTGGTGTAATCCATTCCTTGATAGCTTTTTAGAACTTTGCATGTAAAACTACTTTGGCTTGATGCTTTCTTTGTGAGAAGATTTTAAATCACTTTATTAATTTCTTTACAGTATGATTCATATACTTTAAAAAATTCTTTTTGCATCAATTTTTGGAAGTTAATTTTTCTATGTCATCTAAGTTGTTAAATTCGTTGGCATATTATTATTGATATTATTCTTTTCTTTTTAATCTCTGATTTATTTTTCCCCTTAACTAATGATATTGTCTTTATCTTCTCTGTCTTTCCTTGCCAGTTCAGTTTTGCTAGACATTGTCTACTGAGTTAAATGTTTGAAAATCACCTTTTAGCTATAAATTTCCCACTAAGAACAGCTATTGATGTAGCCCATAACTCTTGATATGGAGTGGTTTAATTATTCTTCTATATTAAGTTTTCTTTAAATTTACATTATAATTTTTTTTTGCTCTAGGAATTACTTAACAGTATATTTTTAAAATTTCCAAATATATATTTTTTATATTAACTTATAATTTATGCAGTTAGAGATGATAATATGTATGGTATTTATTTGAAATTTGAATTAGTTTCTCTCAGGGCCAGTAAGTGATTATTGTTTTTTCTTAAATGTTAATCTGTACTTGAGGAAAATATATATTCTCTAATTGTTGGACACAAAATTCTCTATTATGTGTTAGATTAAGCTTGTTCACTTTATCATTCAGATCTTTTAAATTTTTGTTGATTTTAGTTTAATGACAGAGTAAATCCAAAGAAAATAAAAATAATTAAGATAAAAGCAAAAAAAATATTGGAGAATCCAAAGACAAAATTTAATAGAGAGAATCAATAAACACAGAATTTATTTCTCTGAAAAAAGGATAAACTCTTGGCAAGATTTCTATTTCTATATAAAGAAAGAAAAGGTGGAAACTACATTAGATTAAATAGACCTATTGCTATAACTATCCTTGCTGTAGAGATTAAATAATGAAATGTTATTTTTTTTTAAAAAAAGTATGCTGATAAATTTGCAAACTTAGAGGAAATGGAAAAATACAATAGAAAAATACAGTTTACCAAAAGCTAGTTCAGGAGGAAAAAAAAAGTATACATAATTAGTTCTATATATTTAAACTCATTGAACTATAGTTCAGAAATCTTCAAAAACACACTGTACAAAGATGCCTAGTTTTAGTGATAGTTTTCCCAAACATTTATAGAACAGATAATTCCAAACTTTATCATCATCCAGAGAATAGCATAACATTCTATTCTGCAAGTCATTTTTTGAAGAACTGAATAGAGACCTCAGAACCAAACCCATGAATGCATGAAAAACTTGATTTTTGACATAATAGGCATTCTCTGTGGAGAAAGGTAAAAGTAATGATTCTGGGACAATAGGTCTTTGGGACAAAAAAAAAAAAGTGAAATCAGAAGCTTAATTTTACATTGTACACAGATATCAATCCCAGATAGATCTAGAGTACAAATGAGAATGGCAGAATTTTAAAACCGAGGAGACAATAGAACATGGTATCTTAATGATTCAGTGCATCCAGAGTCTATAAACACTCCCATGACTCAATCAGACAGAGGCAACCAACCCAATAGAAAAACGTGTGAAAAAATTAACAGGCATTTAAACAGGAGACTATGTAAAGAAGCTTGATAGTATTGGTATTCAGGAACTATAGTTAAAAGCGTGGTGAAATTTCTTACTCAACAAGCTTGGAAATATTTTTTAAAATGGTCAAAACCAAGTGTTGGTAAGAATGTGGAATTCAGAATTCTTGTCTACTACTGTTGGGAGTATAAATTGATATAAACACTTTGGGGGGAAAATTACTGTAATAATTTTGAGTATTATTATTCATACATTAGAGTATAATTATGCCTCATGATCTAGTGATCCTGCCCTGAGTGTATATCCTGGAAAAACTCTGCTAATTATGTCAGGAGGAATATATAAGAATGTTATTTTGCTTATGATAACTACTCAGAGACAATGTCCACCAACAGTAGGATATATAATTATGCATCTATATACACATATATAGCTATAGGTATACATTTACTTTTATTACATATCTATATGTATTAATAGAATATTATAAAGAATTGAAAATGAAATACTCCTACACATATCAAATTGGATGAACCTCAAAAGTGTAACAGTCAATATAAGAAACAGACCACAGATAGCTATATAAGTTTTGAAACCATTTCTATAAAATTCAAAAACAGGCAAAACTAAAAAAAAAACATACTTTAGGAATACATTAAAATATGGTAAAATTTTTATAAAAACCAAGAGAATGATTATTCAAAACACAGAATATTGGTTTTGTCTGGGCAGAGAAGAAAGGAGATACAATCAGAGAAGACCACATATGAGCTTGCTTCGAATGTAGTGTTATTCATAGGTTTCTTAAACTGGATTGTGGTAGATACACTGGTGATTGCTTTATTTTTTAAATTGTATATATATCTTTTATATACCCTTGTTTATCTGAAATACTTCACAGTACATTTTTTAAAATTCATTTTTCAATTATAGCTTGCATACAACATATTAGTTTCAGGTGTACAACATATTGATTAGACATTTATATATCTTATGAAATGATCACCCTGATAAGTCTAGTACTCATCTGGCACCATCACAATAAATTTTAAAAAATATACTACAAAACAATAAAAAAATAGTGGGAGAAGATATCAATTCTACTTGTGTCAGAAAATGCAATCACGGTGACAGGCTTTCAGGCAGCCACAAAAGTAACATGTGACACTACCTTCTATTCTCTCTCACTGAGGTGCAACTTCCTGTACCACACAAAATTAATCAAGCCATAGGTGGGACCTGGCGTGAAAAGATGAGTGGGCCTATTATTTATTCTTTCTCAGGACTATGAACTGGGAAATGCTGAGATGATGAACAGGTAGCAGGGAACTGATTTGAACAAAAAACACAGGAGTGGTGAGCCCCTAAATTGGGGAGAACATGCTGTGTGTGTCCCATGTGTAAGTCAAAGTCCAGAGAACAGAAACAAGAGGTGGAGAATATCCATAACAAAAGCCAAATAGTGAAGGAGAAATTGATGGCCTAGAGGCCTGGAGGTAGAGAGTGAAATTCCAGCAACACTTCCTTCCTGATGGCCCTAGAGCTGCATGAACCTGAGCCACCCTGGAGGTCCCGCTCCTAAACTTCCTTCTCTCTGGAAGCTCTGCGAACGCTACCACACTGCCTCCTCCCTCACTAGCAGGGCAGTTTCTTTCTTCCTTAAACTCTAAGCCCGACTAACATACAAACCAGTTGTTCTTTTCAGAGTATCAAAACTACCTGGAGGGCTTTTGGGCTGGCCAAGGTGCAGGACACCCACTCCAGCCTCTCTCCCTCTGAGGACATCTAAGAACTCAGGTGAACACCAGAGACAGCCACCCATGGACTCTGAACAGCATGTCACAGCAGGCAAATTGGAGAAAGGAGTTGAAACTTAGAGGCACAGACTCTGCTTTGTCAAAACCCCAAATGCACACCAAAATGAGTGAATCCTACTGAAACGAAAAATTAAAATTTAAACAATGGCACACGAGAAAGGACAAAGGATGGGATGGGTAGACCCAGGAGACCTGGGTTCCACCAGGCTCAGCCACTTTTTGGTTGCTTGATTTCAGTTACTTAATTGAACCCCAAAGTAAAAACATTCCCCAAAACTACCTGGAAGTAAGCAAGCAAAGTGAGCTTGTTTCGGGGTACTTTCTAATTGTACCACTGAAGGCTCTGACTCAAGGAAAACAGCTAGCGGTAGACCGCGCTTCTTCCAGTCATGCTGGATTTAAGAGGCCTGCATTAGGTGGCTGGACCATGTGGGGAGAGGCACTGGTTTCTCTAGGGGCCTCAATTGGCTCCTGAAATCCTTTCTGACCTGAGGTAGTGAGCAGGGAAGTTCTTCGATTCCCAGCTGAGCCACCAGTCCCTTTGTCCACGCACAGGTAGCCGTTCTAATCTCTCTTTAAGTGCTGACACTGCAAAGCTTTTCTGGCCTTGGCTATTGGTCCATTCTTATTCAGGGCGGCAGCTCATCCTGATGGGTGTAGTCAGTCAAGAACTGAGATTCTACTCTCAGACTGCCTGAGTTTGAATCCTGGATCACTTACTGCGGTAACCTTGAATCCTGTGTCTCAAGTTCCTCATATGATGGGTATAAAAGAAAAACTGCTTCGTCGTGTTTTGTGAAGATTTAACAAGAAAATGTATCCAAAATGCTTACCACGGTGTCTGATCCATGGTGGATGACCTGTACCTGAGCTCAATTTTTAATAGTCATTGCCTGAAACTCAAGTTGCAGTTCTCCCATTGGCCACTTGGGGGAGCCATATAGCTGAAAAACAAGTTACAAGAAGGATTTAGTAAAGATTTAGTCTACGAGTTAGAGGGAGAGAGTTAAGGGTTAGCTAGTTTAATTCTCTCGTTTTTGTATTTAGGGAAACAGAGCCTCAGAGAGGAGAAATGATTGCTCATAGTAAGTAATTGGTGATCTGAAGACTAGAGCCTTTCCACCCCCCCCCCCCCCCCAAACTCATTAATGAATTACTTGATCAAAATCAAATGTAGTTACAAGCCTACTAGTTTCAAGCCTGGCTAAATTTACTGCTCCTCCTGCTGTGTCTGTGTAGAGTTTAAAAGAATCCTATCCTTCTCAGGTTCTCAGATAGTTTGTGTTGTACTTTTTTAATTTTACTGAGGTCTGTACTTAAAAAGTAGTCACTTAATAGATATTGTTTAATATATATCATACCTTAATATATACACAGTTTTCATAAAAACACAGGTAATAGGCAGTGCTTTCAAGGAACTTACTTTTATACACAGGAATGAGGACACAAAACATACATACTCCCTTGGTGATCTCATTAAATTTCAAAGCTTCCAGTACCCCGTAAGCAGATAATTCTCCAATTTATATTTCCAGCCTAGATTTTTTCCCCTGGACTTCAGGCTCATTACTCTAATTCTTATACAAAATTTCCACTTGGAAGCCTGTTAGACATCTCATATTCTCGTTATTTAAAACAGCTCCTTTTCTTCTCCTGTACTTGTTCCTCCAACAGACTTTCTTATTTCAGTCAATGGCAACTCTGAGTTGCCCTTAAACCCTCTTACTCTCATTCTCCAAATTGAAATTCATCAGGAAACATGTTGGCCCTATTCAAAATTTATTCAGAATCCAATCACTTCTTACCACCTCTGCAGTTCCCATCACAGTCCCAGCCAGGCCTCCTCGCTGATCTCTTCTAGCTTCTGCACTTCTGTAGCCTACTCTCTGCAGAGTGGCAGACTGATGCTGTTAACACTCTCAGTAGTGTCAGTCAGTCCTCGTTTCAGAAACCGCCAATGGCGTCCAGCCTCACTCAAGTCCTTATAACTACTCTTCCCGATGGTGTCTCCAAACCTCTCTCACTTCTTGCTTGGCCTCTCAGCTTTAGCCACACTGACCTCCATGCTTTATTGAACGTTCCAGGAAGGCTCACTTGTCCCACCTGCCTGCCACATTCAGACCCCAAATACCTGCAGAGTTCACTCCCTTATCCACTTCCTGTCTGTACCGTAATGTCACGTTTCCCCTTATTACTCACAAAAAATTGCAACACCTATCTACTCATACTACCTTTCTCCCTTCCATAGCACTTATCACCTATTATTCTATATATTCAACTTATTAAATTTGTTTAATGTCTGTCTCCCTCTTCTAGAATATTAGCTCCATGGGACATCTGTTTTGTTCAGTGCTACATCCCCAGTGCATAGAATATTGCTTAGCATGTTGTAAGAATAAAAGATACAAACTTTGAAATCTAGTCGGTGAGGGGCAAAGGGTACTAGAAAAGCAGTGAAATGGCTTTGGCCTTCTTACCCCGCTTTGATTTGGGGCAAGTTACTGAATCCCTCTTGGAGTGGGAGGTCACCTAGCCCAGTCCTTGATTTACATATGAGGATACAAGGTCTCTTTTTGCTCTAAAAGGTTGATTTATTAAGTTCAGACCCTGCAAATATTGATGTACTGCACTCAGATACTGCAAGACCTACAGTTGTTATGAGGCAGAAGGTGGTACTTATTGTCTGGTAAGTTTCACTTGCCATGAGACAGGGTAAATGTGATGAGGCAGACTGCAATTTGGCAAGCAGGAAATGTCTGGAAATGGGTGGAAAGCTGATCAAGTAATAACAGAAGGGCTCTTGAGGGGTGTGATAAGAAAAAAATCTGAAAAGATAGGTCGAGGGCATGTTTGCAGGGATTAGTCTCCAGGCCAAAGTCCAAACTCCTTAGTCTGGAATTTCATGGGGTGAGGCACACATGATTTTGAGCAGGAAAAGATTCAAAGATTAGAAAAATTAATCTATGCAAGATGGATTAGAGGGAGGTGAGCCTGTAGGCAGGGGCCAGTTACAAGATTGTTAAAGATTTTAAATCTTGGATAACAGGGCCTGGACTAACATGGGTGGCAGTAGGGCTAGAATTAGAAAACACATGAGAGAGATGTTGTGAGGGAAAATTGGGACAATACTTGGAGGTAAAGAAAATGGAAGAAAAAAATCACTTAAATATACAGACCATTAACAGAAGGAAGAAAGAAGAGTGCAAGAGAAGACGCTAAATTATGGAGGAAGATGAGAGGTTTATGGGACTGTTTTAGTCAACTCTTGCTGCTATAACAAAAATACCTTAGACTGAGTGGCTTAAACAATAAATTATTTCTCATAGTTCTGGAGACTGGAGAGTCCAAGTTTAAGGTGCCAGCAGATCTACTACCTTTTCACTGAATCCTCCCATGATGAAGAGAGAGATATTATTATACCTCTTTCTTTTTCACTAATCTTATTTTGAAGGCTGCTACCTCATGACCTAACTAATTCTAATTAGTTCCTCAAGCCCACTCTCTAATTCCACCACATTGGGGATTAAGGTTGCAACACGTGAATTTTGGGTGGACACAAACATTCAGTCCATAGCATGGACTCTCAATATTTTATGGGGAGGAGTCTCAAAGTCGAGGTCTCTTTCTGGATGTTCCCAAGCAAAGCACAAAAGTTCAAGGGAGTATTCTTTTCCATATGGGAAGATCTGTGATTGTTTGAGAGTAAGAGAGAAGGAACCAGGACATTCAGGAGAAGATCAAATGTCATGAGTAAGGAGCAATATAGAGAGGTAATCCTTTATAAGGAAAGAGGTCTCCCATTGACTGAGGCTGGAGGAAACATGGGTAGATGGGAGAAAGAAAATATTTGGAGGTACAGGTAAGGAAACACGAAAGAGTTTATTGCTAGGTGATACTTCCCAGTGAAGAAAGAGGCACAGTTATCTGGCAAGGGTGAGACAGGAGGCAGAAGCGGGATTGGGCTTGCTTGAGAGCAAGAAGAATTTGGTACAGAGCAAGAAGAATTTGGTACAGAACAGTGATTGCAGATCATGTGCCCATGGCCCAGAGGTCTTCCATGAGCAACAAGTTTAACATAGCCCCTCATCTCTGCCATGACTCTCTGTGTCTTTATTCTATTTTACTTACTGTCTTGGATTTATCACTGTGTGAAATTATCTTAGTTATTGGTGGGAGCAAAGCTTAGGCACCAACAACCCTCAGGACCTTCCATACATTGATCATATTGTCTTTTCACTGACCCTCATCCCTTTCATGTTCTTCCTTCCCTTCATATCCTGCTTAAAATTCAGGGTCAGTCATGTTAACCATTTTCTTGCCCCTCTTCATTAAATTCTGTTGAAATACCTTTACTCTGATATATTTCAGCTCTTCACCCAATCCAGCTCTTCATCTATTCTGTACTCATAGAAGCTGAAAATGGTTGGAGGAAAAAAAAAAAAGCAGCTCTGTTGACTGGTCCCTTTTTAAATTTGTGACCAATAACTAAAAGTGGATATTTAATGCTGCCAGTCAAAATATGACTAGATCATTCACCTTCCTAATTCTCCCAGATGACTACTTTATTTTTCCTCCTCTCTACTTGTCTCCAGCTTGTCTTTGCTCATCTTTACTTCAGCAGATGGCCCCAGTTTCCTATTTTACTGATACAATAGAAACATTTGAGAGAGAACTGCTGCATTCTCCCACCATCATAGGTACCCATTTGTCTCTATATGTGCTACCTTCTCTCCTATAAATAGATGAACTACCCCAGCTTCCAACAAAGACCAACCTCTTGCCTAGAGAACCAGATCTCATCCTTCCTGCCTATTCAAGGACATTGCTTTAGCATTTATCCCTTCTGTATCTGGTATAATCACTTTATCTCCCTCTCTATCAAATTTTTTCAGCCTATTGACATACTATTGTTTTTCTCATCTTAAAAATGTCCACTCTTGACTTCACCTTCCCCTCCAGTTTTTATCCATTTTCTTCTTACTCTTTACAGTGCAACTTTTCAAGTTATCTACATCATCTCTGACTTCTCTCTCTTTTCTCTTTATTTTTACTTTTTAATTTTTTTGATCAGTGTTTGTTTGTTTATTTATTTAATTAATTTATTTTATGGTGACATTGGTTAATGAAATCTGGTAAGTTTCAGGTGTACATTTTAACAGTAAGGCTTCAGCCCATCCTCTGGGGAACTCTGGTCCTCCTGGATACTCCAACATCAATTAACCTATGGATATGGGCATAATTACCTCGAGGTCCATCCATGTTGTCTCAAATGGCAGTATTTCATCTCTTCTTATGGCTGAGTAATATTCCATTGTATATATGTACCACAGCTTCTTTAGCTAATCATCTATTGTAGGACACTTAAGTATTGTTCCAATTTTCCCTCACAACATATTTCTCATGTGTTCTTCTAATTCTAGCCCTACTGCCACCCATGTTAGTCCAGGCCCCTATTATCCAAGATTTAATTATAATTATATACATAATTATATATATATAATATATATATAATATATAATATAATAATATATAATCATCTTTAGCTAATCATCTATTGTAGGACACTTCTTTAGCTAATCATCTATTATGGACACTTTGGTTGCTTCTATGTCCTGGCCATCGTGAATAATGTTGCTATGAACATTGGTGTGCAAATATCTTTTCGGATGTGAGTTTTCAAGTCTTTGGGGTAAATACCTAGTAGAGGTATTGTTGAATCATATGGTAGATCAATTCTTAGTTTTTTGAGGAACCTCCATACTGTTTTCCATAGTGGCAGTACCAATTTGCAGTCCCACCAGCAGTGTATGAGGTTCCTTTATCTCATCTCCAACACTTGTTATTACTTGTCCTGTTGAATACAGCTATTCTAACAAATGTGAGATGGTATCTCATTGTGGTTTCGATTTCCCTAATAGTTAGCGATGTTGAGCGTCTTTTCATATATTTGTTGGCCATTTGTATGTCCTCTAGGGGAGAAGTGTCTGTTCAGGTCCTCTGCCCATTTTTTGATTGGATTGTTTGTTTTTTTGTTATTAATTTTGTATGAGTTCTTTGTATATTTTTTGATATTAGGCCCCTATCTGAGTCGTTGCTTGCAAATATATTTTTCCATTTAGATGGTTGTCTCCTTATCTTGTTGACAGTTTCTTTTGCTGAGCAGAAGCTTCTTAGTTTGATGTAGTCCCATCCATTTAGTTTTGCTTTTACTTCTCTTGCCTTGAGGTCAAATTCATAAAATCCTCTTTAAGTCCAAGGTCCTTGAATGTAGTTTATGTTTTCTTCTATGCATTTTATTGTTTCAGGTCTTATGTTTATGTCCTTAATCCATTTCGAGTTACTTTGGGTGCGTGGTGATAGACAATAGTCTAGTTTCATTGTTTTGCATGTGGCTTTCCAGTTTCCCAGCACCATTTATTGAAGAGGCTTTCCTTCCTCCACTGTAATGTTTCTGGCTTCTTTGTCAAAAATTATTTGCCCATATAAATAGAGTTTACTTTTGGATTTTTGATTCTGTTCTACTGGTCCATGTGTCTGTTTGCTGCCAATACCATGCTGTTTTGATTACTGTTGCTTTGTAGTATAATTTGAAGTCGAACAGAGTGATGCCTCCAGCCTCGTCCTTTTTTCTCAGGATGGCTTTGGCAATTCAGGGTCTTTTGTGCTTCCGTACAAATCTGATGATTCTCTATCTTTTTAATCTTGAGTTTATTTTAGTGAGACTTTTTCTTTCACCACTCCACCAAAAATGCTTTTGTAATGGTTATCAATGACCTCTATGCTTCTGAATTTGGCAGCCACTTCATCTTTGGAAGACCTCATTTTGCCTAACTTGTCAGACCTATTGAACAGAGTTGACTGCTCGTGTTTTTTTTGAAGACTCATTTCACTTGGCTTCCTGGACACCGTGTTGTCCTAATTTTCCTCCTACTTCGTGGATAAGTCTTTTCTGACTTCACTAGGGAAGTTTCCTCACAATACCTGCAGAGCTCAGGACCTGGGCCACTTCTGTTTTCTATGTATATTAACTTTCATGGTGATCTCATCTTGTATGATTGCTTTAAATGCTGCATATAGTGTATACTTGTGATTCAAGAATTATATTTTGGAAATTCTGCTTCTGGTCATGAGAGTTAACAGTGTCCAGGATTATCCCCCTCATCACAACTACAAAACAGGACAAAAAAACATGAAACACCAGTAGCTCAGGACTGTGATTCCTCAACTTATCATAGTCTACCTTCAAATAATGTATACCACTTTTCCTATGATCTAAGAAACTCATCACAATATGCTTCAGTTTACCTCTTCTTGCATTTTTTTGCTATAGTGTCATTCATACATGCTTTTGCATATGTTACAAATTACTTTCACAGATGCAACAAGCTTTACAAAAGATCGTGATTATTTTTGCTATAAATAGTTAAATTTTTTTTTTGAGGAATAAAAAAATGTTTTTATATTTCTTATTTCTGAGGGAAACCTTGATTTTGCTCTTTAGGCTTTTCAATTGATTGGATGAAGCCCACCCACATTATCAACTTTTGATTGCCTTAAGTCTTTGGATACCTTTCTCTGTAGTAAGCCAAGATAGTTCTTATATTTCACCTTTTAGTGTACACAGCCTTTTGGTACACATTACAGCCAACCAGAAAAACTGAGAATGCTTTCTAATGCCTCAACATCAAGTCCAGAATCTCTGCTTAGTGGGCCATTTCAGTAAATTCAATATGATGTCTCTTTAAGTTCATTCCACTTTTATCCCTAAGATTTTCTTTGTGGGGACTTTTCAAGTACTAATTCAATATCTTTATTTTCATACTTTATTTTATCTAAATTATCTAATTGGTTGGCATATAGTTGTCCATAGCATTCACTTATAATTTTTTTTATTTTGATAATGTCATTAGTGATGTTGCTTCTTTACTTCTGACTTAAGTAATTCATATTTTTTCTCCTTTATGCTTAGGTAGTCTAGCTAAAGATTTGTCAATTTTGTTGAACTTTCAAAGGATCTACTTTTGGTTTCATTGATTTTCTTTATTGTTTTTTACTCTTGTCTATTTATTTCTGCTGTAATCCTTTTGTTCTTCTCTCTGTTTTGTGTTTAGTTTGATATTTTATTTCTTAAGGTGGAGAATTATATTATTGAGTTTTTTTTTATTAACATGGACATTTATAGTTATAACTTTCTTCTAAGCTCTGATTTCACTATATAAGTTTTTCGTGTTCTATTTTTTTTAATCCATCTCAAAGTGTTTTCTAATTTGTCTTGTGATTTCTTTTTTGACCCATTAGTCATTTAAGAGTATGTTATTTTCCAGTTATTTGTGAATTATCCAAGTTTTATTCTGTTATTAATTTCTAATGAATTCTCTTGTAGTCAGAAAAATGTGCTTTATATGATTTCAATTATTTTAAATTTAGTGTAGCTTGTTTTATGGCCTACCATATGTCTATCCTGAAAAATGTATCATATGCATTCAAAATAATACGTATTCTGTTTGCTGAATACTTCTCTATAACTGTCTTCTAGATCTGTTTGATTTATAATGTTGTCCAAGTCTTCTATATCCTTGTGGATCTTATTTTTTTCTTTCCTTTATTGAAAGAGGGATATTGAAGTCTCCAACAAGAATTGTCTGTTTTCCCCTTCAGTTCTTTCATTTTTGCTTCATGTATTCTGAGGTTCTGTTAGATTCATTTTATGTTTGTAATGGCTGTATCCTCTTGTTAGATTGAACTTTTTATTGTAATATGTTCCATTTTCTCTCTAGTAACATTTTTTGTGTTTGTTTTAAAGTCTATTTTGTTGTTATTAGTATAGACACTATAGCTTTCTCGGGTTGCTGTTTGCATGGTATATCTTTTTTCCTCTTACTTTAAACTTATTTGTATTTTTGAGTCTAAAATATATTCTTTTAGTCAGCATATAGTTAGATCTTTTAAAATCCAGTTTAACTACCTTTATTTTTTAATTGGACTGTTTAATCATTCTCATATAGTGCTCTTACTAATGTGGTTCAATTTATGTCCAATATTTTGTTTTCTATATTCTTATCTTTTTTCTTCTTTAGTTCTCCTTTAGCGCTTTTTTCCCCATTAAACAAATATTTTCTATTGTAACGTTTTAATTTCTGTATTGACTTTTTTCTTTTCTTTCTTTCTTTTTTTTTTTTTTTGGGAGATAGTTTCAAAGTGGTTACTCTAAGGCTATAATATACATCGTATCAGGATCTACTTCAGATTTATACTATCTTAATTCCAGTAAGATATAGAAATATTATACCTATAGAGTTCTATTCCCTACTCACAGCATTTTGTATTATTGTCTCATATGTATATGTTATATATATATATAAACATATGTTTATGCTATAAACCCATCAATACATTATTATAATTATTACTTTTTATAATTTTATATTTGTTAATGAAGGTGAGGAATAGAGAAGAGAAAGTATATATTTTTATAGAGTTTGTTATATTAATCTTTGTATTTACCATTTTTGTTCTCTTTATTTCTTCCTGTGGATTCAAGTTACTGTCTGGTGTCATTTTCTTACTCCAATACAGCTTTGTTCCCACCTACTGTTATTGTCAAATATATTATAGGTCCAACAATACAAATACATAAGACATATGTGTTGTATATATGTTTAGATATACAACATATGATAGATATATGTTTAGATATACTATATATTATTTGTTTATATATGTTTAGGTATATATGTATATATCAGTTGTGCAATTGTTTCTAAACCACTTAAGAGAAGGAAGAACAGATATGCACTTACACTTTATTTTATAATTACCTGTGTAATTACTTTGAGCAAAGCTCTTTGTCTCCTTGGTGGATTTGAATTACTGTATGTTCCATTTGCACTCAGTCTGAAGCACTTCCTTTACAATTTCTGTAAGGTGGTCTGCCAGCAATAAATCTTAGTTTTTGATTATCTTGTATTTTTAAATATCTCCTTCATTTTTGA
The DNA here is from genome assembly GCA_003508835.1 of Eonycteris spelaea. NCBI lineage: Eukaryota > Metazoa > Chordata > Mammalia > Chiroptera > Pteropodidae > Eonycteris > Eonycteris spelaea. The sequence goes on along the minus strand of PUFA01000083.1, from coordinate 2,439,493 downwards.
AACATGGTTTTGCTGGATGTAAAATTTTTCATTGACAACTTTTTTATTCAGTATTTGAGTTATGGCTGCCCCACTTCCTTCTAGACACCATTGTTTCTGATAAGTCAGTTGTAAATCTTTTTGGGATTCCCTCATATGCAAGAAATTATTTTCCTCTTGCTGTTTTCAAACTTTTTTCTTTGTCTTTCAACATTTTGACTATGATATGCCTGGATGTGAATTTCTTTGTGTTTATCCTGTTTGAAGTTTCATGAGCATCTTGAATGTATAGATTAATTAAAAAAAATACTTTTAGGAAGTGTATTCTGAGGCTTTGCAAGGTTCATTATATATATACAAAGGTTATACTTTTCTATCAGATTGACCTTTTTATTATTATGATATGTTTCATTTTTATCTCTAGTAATATTTTTTTTTGTTTTAAAGTCTATTTTGTTCATTATTAGTATAGCCACTACTGCTCTCTTGTGGTTGTTATTTACATGATATATCTTTATATACCGTGTATATATAGGTGGGGTGGGGTGGTCATTATTTCTTCAAAACTTTTTCTAGTCCTTTCTCTTTTCTTCATCTGGTGCTACTATTATGCATATTTTGTTACACATAATGATGTCTCATATTTCTCAGGGGCTCCATTTATTTTTTCCTCATCCTCTTTCTCTCTATTGGCTAACTCTTCCTTCTGCCAGATGAAATCTATTATTGAGCCCCTGTAGTGAATTTTTTATTTTGTTTATTGTACTTTTCAACATCAAATTTCTATGTGGTTCTTTTTATTAATTTCTAATTCTATGAATATTTTCTATTTAATATGACACTGTCATCATACCTTCCTTTGATCCTTTAAGCACTATTTCCTTTCATTATTTTAACATATTTGTAATAGTTGCTTTGAAGTGTTTGTCTAGTCAACATATGGCTATTCTCAAAAGCATTTTCTGTTGTCTGCTTTTATTCCTGTGTATGGATCAAGCTTTCATATTTTTTGCATATCTTGTAATTTTTTTTGAAACTGAGCATTTCAGATAATATAGCAACTCTGAATACTGATTGCTCCTTCTCTTAGGTGGGGTGGGGGGAGGGGAGGAGGTTGTGATGTTGTTTGCTTGGTTGCTAGTTTCTTTGCTTAGTGACTTGGTTGGACTGGTTTGGAGAGGTGTATTTCCTGGAGTAGTGTAAACCTTTGATGTTTTTCCTTAGACACACAGTCTTGGGCATTTTTACCATCAGGGACAGAGTGGTTTTTAACCCTGCTCTCTGTCTTTCTCTAATTTCCCTGTAAGCTTCTTTCTGCCTGGTCTGTCTCTGTTGGTAGAACACCCAGCTGTTACACCACTAATTGCTAGCTGATTGCTCTATTGTTTTCTACAATGTTTTGGGGCAAATATCACTTCACAGTTTGATTAACTTAAAGTCAGGGCCTTGCAAAAGTGAGTTTTTGAGGTCAGTTTTTGAGGCTTGTTTCAAGCACACCATAGCTCTTCTTAGCTGTCTCTCCTTTTTCCCTGGTTCTTTTTACTAAACTTCTAGCTGATTAATCATTTTGCTTATTGCTATCCTGGAGCCACAAGCCTTCTCTAATTGCTAACCAACAAAATCTTTACTATTTATGAATATTCTTTTTGGCTTGAGCTTCCCAATCTCTATTGCAAATAAAGTCACTCTTTTTAGGGAGCTACATGGAGCTCAGCTCAATGCTTCCCCTACTGACAGAACTTCTGTACGACTGCTCTGGAGCTGGGGTTGAGTCAATGGTCCACTTCTCTTGGGGTGATATCCTTGCTCCATGACCACAGCTCTGGGCATGGTGATAATCTCTTGTTTTCTTGTCTTGCCTCTTCAACTAAAGAGTCTCCACTATACAAGTGAACTAGGGTGAGGGTGATCTGGGCCAACTATTCTGGGCCTGCTATTCCTAGGGTAGAGTTTCCACCTCTTGAGTGTGGGCTGGTTGGAGGAGGGGAGCTCTAGACCTCCGGCTTTTACTCTCCTGCAGTAGAGCTTCTGAAACAAGAAGCTGGGTGTGAGAAAGGATAGAAACTGCTGGAAATCTGCTCCTCCCAAGGAGAAACTATACTCTTAGACTGAAAGCTGGGGGAGAGAGAGCCCTGTCTTCCTGGCTACAACTGCTAATGGTAGAGCTTCTTTCACACGGAGCTGGTGCAGGTATGGGTGGGGAGAGCCATGTAAGGGCGGCTTGTGGCTCAAATAACATAGGCTTTCACTATCTTACTGAGATGTAGTATATTTTCTTGAATAAATGTTTCTTTGTTTTCTGTGTTCCTTTAGGACAATTTCCAGAGACTTTAGATGGTTGTTTTTATAATTTTCATCAGTCATGGTGATTTTACAGGGGAAAGTGGTATGATCTGAATCTCCCAAATCCATATATTGAACTCTAACTCCCAAACATAATGGTATTAGGAGGTGTGGCTTTTGGGAGGTGATTAGGTGGATCCCTCAGGGATGGGATTAGTGCCTTATAAAGGAGGCTCCAGAGAGATTCCTAACCCTTTCTGCCATGTAAGGATGCAACAAGAAGTCTGTGTCCTGGTAGAGGACCCTCACCACCATGCTGGCACCATAATCTTGGACTTCTAGCCTTCAGAACTGTGAGCAATAATAATAATTTTGTTGTTTAAAAGCTATCTTGTCTTTTGTATTTTGTTATAGCAGCCTGAACAGACTAAGACAGAGAGTGCATGGGGAGCTTCTCAGACTGCCATTCCAGAAGTGCTTCTTGAATGCTATTGTGTCTACGTGTTGATCTGATGTCTAGGAATCTTGCTGAACCATCTCATTCATTCATTCATTTCTTCAACAATTCAATAAATATTTATTAATTACTTTGAGCCTCTCCAAAGACTAGCAACTCTCTACTTTTTCCAGTTTTTTGCTTCTTTTTTATCTTAGTGAATTAAACTTTCCAAAACATGGCAAATAGTAGTAATTAAAGCGTATGTATTTGCTTTGTTCTCTGCCTTTTAAAGAGTATTTTTTATGTATTTTGCTTGCTATAAATTTTTAAAAGGTAAACTTTATCAATTTAAGAACCTCATTTATATCCATCTTCTAAAAGTTTTTAATAAGAATGTGTTGACGTATTAAATGTTTTTCTATTATCAAGTAATCATGAGTATTTTGTGTTAAATTTTTAAGTAGATTGATAGATGCTATAATGCTGAATCATTCTCTAATATTTGTAATAAACTGTAATTATGATGAATTATTTTTTAAATATATATTGGATTCTGTTAATCAATGTTTTATTTAGAGTTTTCCTTTATATTCCTATGTGAAACTGATCTATAATTTTCTTTCCCTGTATTGTCCTTGTTTGGTTTTGGTATCTAGGTTATACATTTTTCCTTCTTTTAAAATTGAAAAAAATTTTTTTGAGGGGCCAACTTGTATAACATTAATGATTATTTGTTACTTGAAGTCTTGGTAGCACTCACTTGTAAATTCTATACCTGGCTTTTGTGTCTGGGTATGAGTTTGGAGAGAAAATTTTTTTTATTACTTTCTCAGTTTCTTCAATATTATTTTTCTAAATAAGTTTTCCATTCTTCCATATTAAAATTTTTACATTTTCTACTTTTAGAACAATTCATCCATTGCTTCTGGGTATTAAAATTTGTGTCTATTTGCTTGTTCATAATATTCCTTTAAAGTTATTAAAACACCTTCTATTAATGTAGTCATTCCCCTTTTCAATTTTCTATTGTGTTTATTTGCAACTTCTCTTTTTTCTTGAACACTCTTTCCAAAGCACTATCTTTTTATTTTACTTCAATATATTATCTATCTACCCATCTATCTATCTATCTATTTATTTATTCCTAGCATATTGAAATGTACTAGACAATTAATTGCTCGTATTTACATTGTACAATTCACTGAGCTTTTTCAATTATAGTTAGCATACAATAATATATTAGTTTCAATTCTATAGCATAGTGATTAGAGATGTATATACTCACAAAACGATTACCCACTCAATCTAGTACTCTCTTCTCCCTTAGATACTTACTACAACATTATTAACTATTTTCCTTATGCTATACACTTTATATGTCTATTTTCTAACTATCCATTTGTACTTCTTAATCCCTTTGCCCTTTTTTGCCATCTTCCCACCCCTTCTCCCATCTAGTAGCCCTAAAAATATTCTCTGTATCTATGAGTTCATATCCATTTTTGTTTTTGTTGTTGTTTATTTTGTTCTTTAGATTCCACATGTATGTGAAATCATGCGATATTTGTCTTTATCTGACTTATTCATTCAGCACAATAATACCCTCTAGGTCCATCAAGGCAATATCTTTTTCTATCACCTTCCTTTTAGTCTTAATCTGAAGTGAGTCTCTTGCAGGCAGCATATGTAGGGATCTTGTTTTCTTATCCATTCAGCCACTCTATCTTTCGGTTGGGGCACTTAATTCTTTTATATTTCAGGTACTTGTTGATAGGAATGTAGTTATTACTATTCTTTATTCCTGTTTTTGATACATGTTTTTCTTCTTAAAGATGTCCTTCCAACAATTCCTGTAATATTGGCTTGGCGTTGTTAAATTCTTTTAGCTTGTTTTGTCTGGGAAGCTTTTTATCTATCCTTCAACTCTAAATGATAGCTTTGCTGGATAAAGTATTCTTGGTTGTAGAGCCTAGGTTTTTCATCATGTTGAATATTTTGTGCCAAGCCTTTCTGTCCTGCATAGTTCTTTTTGAGAAATCAGCTGCCAGTCTTATCGGTGCTCCCCATAGGTAACTGACTGCTTTTCCTTTGCTGCTTTTAAGATTCTCTCTTTGCATTGAACCTTTGGCATTTTAATTATAATGTGTCTTTGTGTGGGCCTCTTTGGGCTCCTCTTTCTTGGGACTCTCTGAGCTTCCTGGGGTTGTATGTCTATTTCCTACACCAGATGAGGGAAGTTTTCCATCACATTTCTTCAAATAGCTTTTCAACTTCTTGTTTTCCTTCAGGTACCCCTATGACATGCATATTTTACTATTTAATTGTGTCCCATAGGCTCCTTAAATTATTACTATAGTCTCGGCTTTTTTTTTTTTTTTTTTTTTTTTGCCATTTTGATCAAGTGTCCTTGGCTTCCCTACCTCTATATCAGTGGTTCAATCCTCTTCTTTTTCACTCTGTTGATTCCATGTAATATACTCTTCATCTCTGATAAAGTGTTTTTCGTTTCTAAATGGTTCTCTTTTATAATTTCCATTTCCATTTTTATTAGAACTTTGTTAAAGTTCTCACTAAGTTCACCTGCACTTTCCCTAAGTTCACTGAGCATCTTTATAACCAGTGTTTTGAACTCTGCATCTGTTAGATTGCTTGACTCCATTATTCCTGGATTTCTGTTCTGTTCTCCCATATGGTTTCTGCTTCTTTCTTCCCATTTTGGCTGCCTTTCAGTGTCTGTTTCTATGTACTAAGCAAGGCTCCTGGTCTTATTAGTGTAGATTTGTGAAGTAGGTGTCCAGTGGCACAATCCTGAGAGGGGTCCAGCTTCAGGCCAAGTTTAGCTATACTCTATGCCCCACTGGGGCCACCTGTTAAGATTGCAATCCACAGGTGCTTTGTTTATAGTTGCCTCAAAAGGCTCCACCAGAAACTGAAGTCAGCTGCCACCAGTGTGAGTCTTGGACTTGGCTCAGCAAGGAGCACCAGACTCCCTGAGGACACAGCTGGATGTGGCTTGAGTTTGGCTGCATGTTGGGGCAGGCGTAGTTTCAAGGAATCCTCTGGGCAGAGCGACCTCTGTTATCCAGTTTGATGGATATTACTACAATGTATTTTACTACATTGAATGTATTTTACTACAGTGAATGTATTTTACTACATTCACCTTTCACCCACTGAGGCTGGATATATCCTCAAAACTCCCAACACAGTTGTATAATCAGCCTTTACCAATAGGGCAAGAGTATCATTGGAGATAGCTCTACAAGTGAGCATTCTGTGCCATCATTATTCTTTGTCCTACTTAAAGGAAAGTGCACAGATCAACAGCATTGAAATTACCCATGAGTTTGTTAGAAATGAAGAATCTTGGGCCCCATCCCAGTATTCTGATATAAGTAGAATATGTATTTTAACAATATCCTCAGAGGAATCATTTACACATTTCAGTCTAGAAGCACTTAGTCTTACACCTTCATTTCGCAGGTGAGAAAATGAAGGCCTTCAGAAGTAAAGTAATTTACTCCAAACTACTCATAAGAAGGGGGTTTTCATTAGCAATTAGGTTAAAAATGAGGAGAAAGAGGTAGAGAGAGGGTGAGAGAAAGGTAGAGAGAGAGAAAGAAAGGGAAAGATAGACAGGGAAAGACACACACACACACACACACACACACACACACACACAGTCAAAGGTGTGGGGAAAAGTAAGCAAGGAGAAGTGATGAGGAAGCAATCTTCATCTATGTGCAGTTCATTTAAGGCTGATCTCTGGGCATGTTGAGTGGCCGGGAGACATTGTATTCACTGTAGCAGAAGTTTGTCTAGTGCTCTTGGTACCAGACTTGAACGGCTGTCAGAAAAACGTATCCAGATTTCAAGTTCTTTTTCTGGCAGTAGGAGAAGGAGTAAAAGAGCTAAGAAATTGGAATATTTGTTATGTGGCTCTTCAGGTATCCAGGTTTCACAGCCCTTGAATCAGCTGTCCTTTTGTAACGTTGCTCGTTGGACCTCCCACCATCTGCAGGCCCCTGCTCTGGGCTCTGGGCTGTGTAGAACTTGCTGACTGGAAGATGCACTCATAAATTTACAGTGACCCTACCCTGTCTGCACACATAGCTCCTTTCCAAGAACATCAGGGATTATTTATTGCAGTCCATAGAATTCTCTGTAAGGTTTCAGCCCAGATGCAGGAGATGCATGTTCTATTTCTGTTTGACATCCATGTCAGAAATGAGCCCTGGAAGAGGTGTAAGTAATTCAGCATTATACACAGAGGGTGAAGTTATGTGGTTATATATCAACACCAGGTACTGGAAGTCCTTGGAAATCAAGAGAGTATAATTTTAGAATGAACGTAATGAAAATGTTAAAAGGAGATTCATTTTTCTCCTCTGCTTCTAAGATGTGTTAAAACATAACTGAGAGAGTTTTCCAATTGTGGACGAATTCTTTATGCAGGAGTGACCCCCTTAAGGAGGACACTGATATGGGACAAAAGACCTCCTTACCAGTCCTGAACTCTTTGCAGTTCCAAGACCAAATTTCTAGCTGCTTCTCAAATGTCTTCCAAAGAATGTCTTGCCAATAACACTTCAAATTATCCCATCTGAAACTTAGATCATTATTTTCCTTCCAAATTCCTTCTCTTTATTTCATATCTAGGTTACACCATTCAGATACCTGTTGCTCCGGCTCTAAGAAGTTGCCATCCTTGACTTCTTCTGTTCTTCACTCCTTCCATCCAAAGGGTGGCTAGTTTCTGTTGATTATACCTCCAGATGGTGTCTCAGATTCATCCCCTTTCCATTCCAACCACAATTGTCCTAATTCAAGCCATCATCTTTCATGTGGGTTATTGTAATAACCTCCAAAGCACCTCTAGTCTCTGTCCACACAGTCCTCAGGTTTTTCTTCTGAAAGTACCCAACAGACCATATCTTTGCTTCCTCAGAGGACGTCCCTATCTCCCCAGAATAAAGGACACACTTCAGAGCGCTGAAAGCCTTCCTGGTGAACTGGCGCCTTGTACTTTTCTCCACTTCCTTTGCTTTGGTCACATCAGCAAATCTGCTCTTCTTCATGCTCTCACCACTTTAATACCTTCGAGCACTCTGTCCCCCAGGTCTGAATGCCCTTCCTTCTTCCTACATTAAAAAAATAACTATTACTTTAACAGTTTTATTCTTGTCCCCTAACTCTCTTGGGATATTTCCCCTTCTCACTTTGATAAAATTCTGAGCAGCTAACAGAGTCAGCTAGCTCATTCTTAAGAATTAAAAATCTCTGATTGTTTTTAGCTACAGGAATATTCTCATTTTAGTAATTAATATATTTAGTACAATTCAATGTTTAAGGGGAAAAAAAAGGCCTCTGAACTTATTTAAGATTAAATTGTCCCCTCTCTCATCCTATCTAGGCCTATTAGGAAAGTTATGAGTGGTGCGTGCGTGCGTGCGTGCGTGTTGTGTGTGTGTATGTGTGTGTGCACACGCACACGTGCACATGTGTGCGTGCATGTGCGTGTGTACACGCGCACATTGAGAGGGAGTGAGAGTGAAGCTTCTCTTCTGTTTTACACCTTGTATTTCTCCTGCCCTGCCCCCAGCTTACTAGATGAAGTTTGTGACCCTCCATGTCTGAATAGGGGAGGGAGGAGAGGAGGACTGGAAAGACCCGATGTGATTGATATTCATGCAATCAAGTGTTGACTACTTCTGACCATAGCAAGTTAGTAGATGAGCAAAGCTGACTATTTTTTGAGATACATTTGTGAGTTCTTTTGGGTCTGTACTGAAAATATTCAACTATGCTTCTTGTAGCATATGTGATATATTTTCAGTGGCTGCTTATGTTTTCTTCCTCTGCTCTTGGGAATCTATGTCTAACCACCTAGCTCTGATTAGGGTAATCAGTCTCCCCCAGGAAAATCTCTTGGGCGATGTTTAAGAAGTTCTATGAAAATCCTCTTTCTCTTATGGCTTACTTTTGATCCATTAGGCACACTCACAACTTTGCCCCTGACATGGGTAAATATGTCTACCTCTCTTGGCTAATAGTCACAGTTTCTCTTATTTATACAGAGGCACCATTATAGGTAGATTGAAAGTTTCTGAGCACAGTTCATGGTATCATTCAAACTCCAGAGGATGAAAGAGAAACACTCTAGATAGTTCCTTGAGGTCCCCCTCACTAGGTTTAAATGAAGAGAAAATCCCCCCTCTAACATGGAGATGGAATGGGCCTCACTGCCCATTGAATACTTTTACAAAAGACAATTTCCCCTTGATTTCTAACTTCAGTTCTAGCTTTAGGTAGGTCAAGGTGAGCTATGGGTCACAGGATCATTCAGTTATTTCCTGTGCAAGTCCTGTAGAGCTGGTCAAACACCTTACTTTGAAGTGTGGGAGTACTTGCTTTCAGTTATCTAGGGGCATCTGCTAATATTGACACAGATGCTTGATATCCGTCAACATTATCATTAATTTTTTTGCTACAGTGTACCTTCTTTAGAGCAGAGAGGTTTCCATCATCCCTAAGTGAAAGTGATGGTGTTGGGGGGTTTCCTGACATGAACTGAAAGTAACTTGTACCTTGGAAGGACCTGGAAACTGCAGACCACTGCTTCTAATCAGCTGGTGTACAGCCTGTCTTTTTAGATTACATCAGTGTCCAGGAAGATACAGACATGCCTGGTGATCCTATCCAAGAACGGTCTTCTACCTCCCACATCTGTGCTCCTTCCAGCCTCACTCTGAAGGATCAGGACTGGCACTTGGAATATCAGAGCGGAAATGGAGATTTGTTTTAGATTCAAGACTTATTTTGGTGTAGCAGAGAGAGCCAGATGAAAATGACTCAGTTGGTTATTCAAAAAATATTTGGGCACTGAATATGTCAGGCTCTGGCTAAGTACTGAGGATGCAATAATTAAAAAAATAAATAAAAAGACAGAACTAGCTCCTAAGTTCATGAAATGTATGAACCATGCCCTCTCCACTCATTAATGAAAAGCTACTATCATTTCTAGTATTTTCCAGACAAGAGCTAGTTACTGACCTAGAGGCAAATTCAGGTCATTAATGTGTTAATTTTTATTCCATACAGTATTCTTAACCTAAGGAAATTAGTTAATGGCATTTAATAATTGAGAGATTTTAAGTAAAATCTATATTTCTGGTCTCTCTTGAAATCAGCAGATCTGGCAACACTAGGGTTCTTAATCTTTCAGAGTTACAGCCTGTTGAAGTTAAGTAGAAGCTGCCTTTTAGAAGATTTAGGTACCTTCTAGTTTGCCACAGTCCCCACCACTCCCTTTTATATGCTCTTCAGCCTGCTTCACTCATTTATGTTACTTATCTGCCTCTGTAGAGGCTTGATTTTAGAATCTAGCTCTGAACAAGTCATTTTCAAATTGTCTTTAGCAAGAAAATGCTTTTTTTCTAAAAAAAAAACAACAGTGAAATCTTGTGTAAATCTGAATATATAAAACATTTAAAAAGCAGAGCTGATTTGATTGAAGACAGAGAGAGTAGCCTGGAGCCCCTTATCCCCTCATGTCCACTGTAGGGAGCCTTGCAGCTCTGTAGAATATAGCTTGAAAAGCCCTATCCCAGACTCTGGAAGCCTGTCTAAACTCCGACCCTGCAGCCACCTGTTGATTCTGGCCTGACAATCTGTAACCATGAGCAGCAGCCAACTAAACCTTTTGATCTGCCTGTGTCCCTCTCTCCCAACACCAGCCCTGTCTAGCACACAATGTTCTTTTTGCTCTGCCGATTTTATAAACAGCCCTGTGTGCCTGGATCTGTGTGGCCTCGTGGCTGATGTGGTTAGTGAAGGACTTTCAGGGAGACAATTCTACAAAATTCTCCACTGCACTTTGTGTTTCCTCTAGCATTTTATAAAACTATTGGATTTCATTGGGACTTTAGTCCCTGTCTAATGAATTTAAACAAATGAGGCAAATATGAATCAAATACTCACATGAAATGGAAACAATTCAGGAGGCAGGTCCTTGGGCTGTATATAAAATAGTCCCCATTCTCTTGTTTCCTAAATATTTTGCAATTTTGTATGCCAAAGGGTGAGCACATGGATGAAGAATGTGAGCTTGGAGAGTAAAAAAATGTCTTTCTTGACTTTGAGATGTTTTGAGACTATGCCAACATGAGGCCCTGCTTCTGGTTTGGGCTCAGATGGTAGGTACTAGTTTGCTCTGTACTTTAGTTCTACATCTGTCTTCCTATGAGTCTGTCTTGGAAGTAAAGGTTGCTGTTTTGTTCGGTCTGACACTCTATGTGCATCTCTTCACAAGGCTCAAGGCTCGCTCAGTGATCCTTCCTGTCCTTATCTTCTCCCAGTTTAGCTTAGAGGCTGTGGGAATGCAAAATTGTATTGCACTTTGAAAAACAGTTTAGCAGTTTCTTATAAACATTCACCTATCAACAAGTACTTATCCAAATGAAAGGAAAACTTAAATCAACTCAAGGAGCTGTCCTCATGACAGCTATGTTCATAATAGCTCCAAACTACAAGTAATCCAAATGTTCACATGTGACCGGATTAACAAATTGTGGTATATCCATCCCATGGGATACCACTCAGCAATAAAATGAACAAAGTTCTGAAATGTGCAAGAACACAGGTGAATCTCAAAACCACTAGACTAAGCAAAGAAGCCAGGCACAAAAGAACATTGTGGGACTTCACTTTATATAGCATTCTTTAAAAAAAAGCAAAACTATAGTGATAAAAAGCAAGCCGATGATTGGTTGCAAGGCTAGAGTGGGGTGGGGGAAGAGAGTTCACTGCATAGGGGTATAATGGAGAATTTGAGAATGAAGTTTTATAATCTTAGTTTTTACATTTAGATCAGTTGTCTATTAATTAAAATTTTGTGTATGGTGTGAGGCAAGGTTTGATATATTTTTTTTGCATATGGATATCTAGTTGTTTCAGTACCGTTTGTTGAAAGATTCTCATTTCCCAATCAAATTCCTTTTGTACCTTTATAAAAAAAAACAATTATATATATTATATGTATATGGATTGTAATTATTTTTAAAATTATAGATAGTAAGTTTGTAATTTTAAAAAATATGAATTTTCCTCTCATTGTAGACTCTGCCTTTTACATCACAGCTTCATAATAGCAATAACTAGTAACAGTGACAACTAAAATTTACTGAGCAGTTACCGTTGGCCTGGCAGTATCGGAAACATTTACATACAATAACTTATATAATTCTTAAAACTATCCTGTCTAGTATGTTTTATTATCTCCTTTAACAGAGGAGGACACTGAAGCTGTGTAACATTAAATTATTTGCTCAAGTTCCAAAGCTAAAATAATAGAACTGGGATTTGATTCTAGGCGGGCGAACTCATACACTGTTTCAATTTCACATTAGAGCTGTCTATCTCTTCTCAGCTCCTGACATAAGTAAGTACTCAACAAACATTAATTGAACTAATGAATATAATTATAGTTATAACACTGTGTTTTGATTTTTATCATTATAATCTGATCATATGCTCTTTTGGGGGGGGAGAAATGTGCCATTTATTAACTCTATATCATTTAGTGAGGCTTACTTTATTTTAAACTGTGACAGATGGGAAGAATACAAAGATTAGCAAATGGACAAAGATTAAATGAATAACAATGATTAAATAACAATGATTAAAACAAGCACATTGGCTTTGACTGGTAAGTTTCATCCCCCAAGTGGCTGATTTAACTCAGAAAAATTATCCCTATGATTTAGATTCTGAATGGGAATTTCATTGCTTGCTGCATCTTCAACTTTCTCATCTTTGATTTGGTCATTTGGTTAACTATAGCACAAGGCTAATAAAACCTGCCCTGTGTACCTCATAAGTGATTAATGCTGCCCATAAAAAAAATTAGTAAAATGTACAAAGCTAAGCAGATGTCAGAGGCTATTACCTTGACTTTAAACTTGTTCCAGGTGGTATGAAGCCAAGTTTGTGATCTGCTCATATGTGTGGTTAGTAGCTTCTGTCTGGAGGTGGCAGAGGGTTGGAGAGTAAATCTAGGGATGTAGCACAGGAGCTATAAGGATAAAAGAGAAATATGGAAAGTGATCAGTTGATTCTACACTGGCCACTGGGACAGAGACAGTTCATCTGCACGCCTTGGTTTGTGGCCTGAATATAATCTCTACAGGCTGTAGTACTAGATGAAGCTACGTGTTAGGTGCCTGAGTGCCTGGTACTGTAGTGGACAGAGCTCGGCAAAGAAAAGCCTCCAAAAGTGAATGACTGAGAGAAGACTCAACAGGGGCTTTAAAGTCCTTTGGACTTGGGATGAACATCAGCTCTGTCAATATCAGCAAGCTTCGAATTATCTCTTGATTATAAGAAATGACTAAAAAAAATTATTTAAAGCTAAGAACACTGAGTGGGGAAAGGATAATCTCTTCAACAAATAGTGTTGAAGAAACTGGATAGCCAGCTACGGAAAAATGAGATTGTACCCCTATCTTACACTACTCACAAAAATTACTCAAAACAAATTAAAGATTTAAATGTAAGATCTGATACTGCAGAGCTCCTAGAAGAAACATAGGGAAGAAGCTCTTTGACATTGATCTTGACAATACTTACTTTTTGGATATGACACAAAAAATATAAGCAATAAAAGCAAAAATCAACAAATGACACTACATCAAACTAAAAAGCTTCTGCATAACAAAAGAAACAATCAGTAAAATAAAAAGACAACCGATGGAATAGGAGAAAATGTACTAAAATCATATATTACATAAGGGGTTAATATCCAAAATATGTAAAGTACTCATACACTCAATAATGAAAAAACAAAAAATTTAATTAAAAATTGGGCAGAGCATCCAAATAGACATTTTTCCAAAGAAGAAATCCAGACGGCTGACAGATACATGAAAAGATGCTTAGTGTCAGGATAATCATCAGGAAAATGAAAATCAAAATCACAGAATAGCACCTGTTATAATGGCTGCCATCAAGAAGATAAGAGATAACAAGTGTTGGTTATTATATAGGATGAGGAGAAAAAGGAACACTTGCTCGTGATTAGTGGAAATATAAATTGTGTAGCCACTGTCAAAAACAGAATGAAGATTGCTAAAAAAATAAAAAATAAAACTGCTTTATAATCTAGCAATCCACTTCTGGGTATATATTTGAAGGAAATAAAATCACTACCTCAAAGAGATACATGTATTTTTTTTTTTTGCAGCATTCTTCACAATAGTTATGATATGAAAACAACTTAAGTGTCCATTGATGAATAAATTGATAAAGATGCTGTAAATATATATGATGGAATATTATTCAGCTATGAGAAAGAGGGAAATCCTGACATTTGCAACAACATAAATGAAACTTGAGGACATTATGCTAAGTGAGATAAGCCAGACCAAGAAAAACAAGTACTGTGTGGTATCATTAATATGTGGAATCTATAAGAGCCAAACTCATAACGGAGGGTAAAATGATGGTTACTAGGGGCTGGGGAGTGGGCAAATTGGGGAGATATTCGTCAAAGGGTACAAACTTGCAGATAGAAGATGAATAAGTTCTGAAGACCTAATGGATGGCACAGTGATGAGAATCAATGATACTGTATTATATACTTCAAAGTTGCTAGGAGACTAGATCTTAAATGTTCTCACCACAAAAAAGAAATTATAATTATGTGAGGTGATAGAAGTGTTAGCTGAGGCTATCTATGGTAGCAATCATATTGCAATATATAAATATATCAAATCAATATGTTGTACACCTTAAACTTACACAAGGTTGCATGTCAGTTATATCTCAATAAAAAATTCATCTTAACACAATTTAAATTCCATAAATATTTATTGAACATGTACTTTGGGCTTGGCTTTGTATTAAGTACTGCAGGGACCATAAAGATGGACAAGATGCCAAGCATGTCCTCATGAAACAGATGAGTCCCCCTCCTCCCATTAACTGAGGCACAGAGGAACATGACTTTGAATGCAAGGGAACCCATTGACGGTCGTCCTCCAGACCTCCATGGGCTCACTCTGCTTTTGATCTTGACTTACATCTTATCCTTTTCCTTGGCTTCTATAAGAAAACCAAACACACTAAGCTTTAGTAAGCATGTTTGATGCATTACAGGGGGTTTGTGAAGTAACGGTGGAAGGATTATGTTCTTCAGCACTTTAGAATTTCCCTAAAACATTCCTGTTTGACAGGTTCCTCCCTAATCTCTCCTCCCAGCCCAGCCAGGAGGCCTGACTCTTAACCCCACAGTACTCTTTTCTACTCTTTTCTTTCCCCCTCGGAGAGATTTCTTTCCTTGTATTTAAACCCTGGGTTTCAAGAAGGCCTGGGAGGCTCATTCTCCTCCTACAGCACACTCATAAATAGCAAGTGTGGTCTTTAACAACAAGGGATTCTTAGAGCTGCACTTTGAAAATATATAGGATTTATTAGTTTTTTAAATTTTAAATTGAGGTAAAACACATATGACATAAAATTCACCATTTTAACACTTAATACAGTGACTTTAAGTTTATTCACAATGTTGTGCAACCATCATCACTATCTCATTCCAGAAGATTTTCATCACCTCTAAAGGAAGCTCATTAATCAGCCGCCCTCATTGCTCCTTCCCCATTTCCCCCTCTACGACTTGCTTTTCTCACTTAACAAGACATCAGGAGCATCCTTCCTATTCAGAAGACTGACCTTTTGACAGAATTGCAATATGATTTCATAATATGCCTGTACCGCAATTAATCAACCAGTTCCCTGTTGACAGACATTTGTTTTTTTCCCAGTCTGTGTCCTTTTAAAGAGTGCCATGGCGACGACCTTTGTTCACATATTCTCATGTACTGCTGCTGCTAGATTTAAAAGTTTGAGACCTAAAGCGAAACTGCTTTATCAAAGTGTATACATGTTCTTCAGTGTAATAGATATCAGCATACGAATTTCCAAAAAAGGTTGTCTAATTTTTTTTGGTCTTAGATGACATTTTATACCTTGTTTAAAATATTGCACGCCCCTTGTATAGTTTCACACTTCTTTTAGGTCTTTGTCACTGTGTGAAATCTTCATTTTCACTTACTTAGCAGATCTGGTCTTGAGAACAGAGTTGACAAGGAATGTTCGTCCATCAGGAGCAACCAGTCCAGCGTGCTCTGGGTCTTTCTGTACTCTCTCCTGGGGCAGAAAGCGGTTGGCACTGGATGTCTGTTGATCTCATTTTCATTAGGTTTAACTGTGGAGGTCCCTGGGTTCTTGTGTTTTGATAAATATTCTATTTTAGAGCAGTTTTAAATTTATAGAAAAATTGTGAAGATAGTACAGAGAGTTCCATATACCTCACACCCCATTTCCCCTCTTACTAACATCTTACATTGTGTAGTACATTTGGTACACTTAATGAACCAATACTGACTCATTACTAGTAACTAAAATCCATACTTTTTGTCCAGGTTTTCTTAGTTTTTATCTAATACCCTGTTTCTATTCTAGGACTCCATCCAGGATACCACTTTACATTTAGTTTTCCTGTCTCCTTAGGTTCCTCATGGTTGTGACAATTTCTTAGACTTTCTTTATTTTGGATGACCTTCATAAACATATTAAGAGAGAATATTTTTCTGTCTTTACAGAAATGATATGAAGACCAGAGATAGATGAATTCTGCCTGGACGATGTAAGAAGGCTTCTTGGAGAATGTAGCATTGAGCTTAAAGGATGGCTTGGCAGGTAGCAATGGGTCAAAAGCATCCATGAGAAGAGATTATGTAAGGAAAACCATGGAGGTGGAAATGTGCGGGTGTGCTCTGAGAATGGTGATTAGTCCAGTAGGGATGAAGCATGTGGATGATGAGGAAGGCTCTTAGTGCCCTAAGTAGATCTTTCAGGCACATAGGCATGATTATTTTAGAAAAGTGCTCTCAGCCACTTTCCCCACTTCTCACTCACTGTTTTTTCTGGTATGGCAACAGAAATTTTTCTTCAGGGAGAAGAAGAGGTACTGCTCAAATTACCTGAGTGTAGCGTTTTGTTGGAGGGATATACTGTTGTCTTGCCTGTCTTGGTAATCAGGAACCCAGTCTGTTTCTCTCAGTAGTGTTGCAGAGGTCCGTGGCCTTTATGGAGTTAATAAGGGACACAACTTTTAAACTGTATTGGAGATTACTTTACAAAGTCATAAAAATGCACAATTCTACTAATATTATATTACAGTTGCTAAAAATATCACATGACCATTGGTTAGCTCAGAGCAATAGATATCCCACAGACTAATTTATCACTGGCAGAAGGCCATGCAGTCTCCAGACAGGATCAGAATCAAACTGGGGGCTGCTAAATATAGAAATATAAATTTGGGTTTGTTTAGAATCATTTGAAAACTGAAAGAACACGTAAGCCAGTATGCAAACATGGTAGAATATTCCAAAGGCATAGCTCTTGTTGCCTCCCTTCATCACCTTGCACTTGGTTCTGTTCTACACCCCCAACCATGCTTTCAGCTTTTTCAGTGGAAAATATTAGACAGGTCTCCATGCTTGAAAGTCATAGTAGACTTTTGGAGTAGTCTGGGCCGGAAAATAGATTTCTGTTCTAGATATAATACATTCCCAGAGGTTTACTATAAGGCCTCTCCAGCAGACTGATTTCAAAGATGACTGCGACCAGCCTCATAGCTCTCGTACTTCTTTTGGTATCATGTCTTTACAGCTTTTTCCACTCAGATGTGAGAATGAGTTCTCTGTAGCTCCTCCTCGGAGTTTTATCCAGGGCCAGGGAAATAACAGGTCCCATAGGCCAAGATTGCATGGGAAAACGGGTTTAAGAAAAATGTTTCTTTGCAGTCATTGTGCCCTATATATGTTCCTCTTGTTCAATATTTATTGAAAGAAGTTACTCAATACACAAATATATTTACCCAGAGGACTTTTGGGTAAGTGTAGGGATTCAAGTGAATGATGACCAGGTATGAAAAGGAAGCTGGAGAGACTCACTTGTGTTTCTATCTGAGACATTTCCCTTAAAATCCCTGAGGAAATTAGGGAGAGTTAAAGAACTGTAAAGTATATGCTAGGACAACTGATCAGTTTAACCAGTCCAAAGTGCTTTTCAAGTAGCTTTCAAGGCCCTGCAAATTGATCCTCTGGCTGCCTCTCTCACATCGTGTGACTACTCTCCTCAAGCCTGCAATGCTTCTATTACACCAGTCTTTTTTGCCATTCTTCAAATATGAAGATCCTTTCATATCTAGGCTTTTGACTTCCTACCCTGCTCTGGAAGCTCTTCTTTCAGATACACTCACGACCTTCTTCTGTCTTCACTTAGGGGTCAGTTCAAATGTCACCTATTTAGAGAAGTTTTACTGAAACCATGTCTATAGCAGCTCTTTTAAACTCTATCCCTCTCCCTGCTTTTCCTTCTTCAATACGAGTATTTCTGTATTACTACCTATTATATATAATATATCATATTATCTTTGTTTATGATCTAGCTCCCCCACTCAAATACACACTACATAAAGGAGCTCAAAAACAATTGTTGAATGAATAATTCGTTACAGTTATGTTCATTCCTTATACCTGGATACAACTTTATGTTCATTCTTTATACCTGGATACAACAGATTCACCATACATTTGCATACAAATTCCATCAGGAAATCACACACTCATACTTCCATTACATTATATGACATTATTTATCTCTCTCATTGTATTGTAACCACACTTGTAAATGCATATTACAGACTAAGAAACATGGTCTAAAGAAGAGCAGTCTAGATTTAGAGACAAAGGCAGCCTAGAGATAAAAACCCTTGAACTAAGAACTCCAAAGCAAGAAGAGTTGACTGAGTGCAAGATAGGGAGAGATTATTCAGAGAAAAGAGCACATTCTCCATCATTTCCTAATGTTACAGCACATGTTCACATTTATGAATTTGGGATGAATCTTAGAATTGATAGCATCTCACAGTTGCTTTTGGCGATAGGTGATAGTGGTGGCATATTGTCATTGCCTGTGTACATGAAAATTTCTTTATTGTTTATGATGGCGAGACTAGACAATTTAAGATCCATGTTGAGAAAGAAATATGTCTTGATTGTCATATGACAACCTTTATCGACACCTTCTGGTTAGACAAGAAAGTGCCGACATCAAAAAATTGCAGGATACATTATCTGTGGCTTGGAAATCTTGACAACAGAAGAGTCATCATAGGAAACCCAGGGCCGTCAATACTCTTGAGAGTGTGGAGGATGAAGATACATGAGAGAACATGGTCACTGAGACTCAGAATCAAAAGGTGATTCAGAAGTGTCAGATTCTCAACATGAAGAGATTTTAGAAGTACTACAGTCAATTAATTTAGCATGTATTTTCATATTTTTGTAGGCACAAGAGCAGTAAACAATTCAGTCCCATGTTTAAATAAGCCTAAAAAACTCTTAACAAGTATAAATAACAATTCTTAATGATAAGAAAGTATCGTGTCAGCATTTCATTGGCAGGAATTTTTATTTCTCAAAGTTGTATTAAATAATGGTGCATTTTAGAATCAGTGAGATCTTGAGTTTGATGCAATACAGTAACATGAGTTTGAAGATCTGAGTAAACAAGACTAGGTGACAGGGACAAGTGGTGAGGGGCACCCAAGTTCAGTGGGAGTGGGCAGAGGGAAATGTAATACATTCTGGGAAGGAATAGCTTGAATTTGAACTAAGGGGCCATTTTCTGCAACATCAATGCATTGTCATCTTAATAGCCCTCATTGCAGTAGAAGTATAAGAATTACTTTGGTACTGATGTTGAGAAAAAACACATGGCAGATAGAACAGTACTCAGTCTCCAAATTACCATAAGTAAATAGATAGATAGATAGATAGATAGATAAGTAAGTAAGTAAGTAAGTAGGTAAGTAAGTAAGTAACTAACTAACTAACTAACGAACTAACTAACTAACAGAATGCTATAGCCACTCTGAGGGATATATAGAGAGAAGAGAAAAGGCAAGGGAGAGTTAACATCTGCGGGCCAGGGAGAGGAGGGGAGATGTCTGTGAGGGGAGAGATGTCTGTGGAAATACTGTTTTGCTTTTCAGGTCATTCAGTATTTGCAAGCAGTAAATGAAATTGTCCAAATTTGTTTTCACATGAAAATGTCAGCTTGAGCGCTTAAAGTGAGTAATTCTTTTCTTATGGCCTGAGAAAAGAAACCCTTTTTATTTTGTTACCCTTGAGACAAAAAGGCTTTTTGTTCTTGTTCCATGTTTCCAGTTCCCTGGTATTCTTCAGATTTGCTTACATAGAAAGCTGATATAAATTTTCAGGTGGAAGAATTGAGATGTTAATATGCTTGTTTGGTTTAAGAGAGAGCTATCACCACTAACCTGCGTGGCCTCAGAGGCATGGGTGCTTGGCTTGCCCTCTCTGCCTGTTCCCCAGGTGAACCTGTGCGCCCACAAATAGCTCCTTCTTCCCAAGACATTTAATAAGATGGTGCATAAAAGGGGAAATGGCCACATAATTCTTGTTAATAAATGTCTTTAGTTACCTTCATGTTTAATTATTCACTAAGCAAAGATAGTGGGCGGATTTGTTTGGGCTCAAGTTTGAAAATAAACTTCAGGCTCTCATTTAAATACTAAATTTGCTGCTTCTTCTCTCCTTCCCTCCCTTATCCTCTCCCTCCCTTCCCTCCTCTCTCTCCTTCCTCCTCTCCTTTTTTCTTTTCTTTCTTTTTCTCCCTCCTTCCTCCTTCTCCACCCTCTGTCCCCACCCCACCACTCTTATCATTTTTCTTTCAAAGAATAGAGCAGAGACCAATATTTCCTTGCCTGGTTCCTAAAATAAATTATCAGCCATCACAGCTGGAAAAAAAATGTCAGAAATCACGGAAATTGGTGATCTTTGAACTGCTCTGAGGGGTGTGAGTCTGTATCATGTCCAGTCTGTGGGTGGATAGGAAAGCCTGGGGGACAGGGCTTTTATCCTCCTCTCCGATTCAATTACAGTGGCTAGATTTCTATGAGATTTCTGTCCACAGGTTTTGTAAGGAGAAAATTATTCGAGCCTTTGGGAAGGTCTGAAAACTGCTGATGCAAATCAGGCCTCTTCATTTACCAATAAGGACACCCGGAAGTCCAGAGAGGAGAGTGATTTGCCTGAGATTACACAGATTCTTGGTACAGGAGTTTGGGACTAGGAGGCGCCTGCTTTCTCCCTTTCTCATGGCTCTGGTGAGGAGAGGAATCATTCTGAGAAGCAGAGATAAGTGGGAAGGAGGAAGGATGCAGAGCAGGATGGATCTCTTGAAATATCTCTTGGGCCACAGAAGTGTGGTGGTGATCGTGGCAGACAAATGCCTAGTGGGTGTGCGATCAAATCTAAGACCCATGGAGCCAATTGAGATTAATTATGAGCCTTTATTAGTTGGCCAGCGACTGACTCTCCCCAGTAGAGAATCAGCCCCAAGCCTCCAGAAGGTATAGCTTAAAAAGCCTCAAGTCCCCCTCTAGCAAGCAAGCAAGTTTACGGAAGTAGAGGCTGGCTATTTACATATCTTTACACAGATAACTACACCCTTAACATTAGCATATCTTTGCACAGAATATCTCCTAGAACTATACCCTGTTTAACATTGGAACAGAAGTTGGCCATTTGAAAATTTTCAGCTCTTAACAGGTGGTATCTCCATGTGGTCCCTGATAACAACAATGCAAATGTGACCCTATGCCTGTGGTCTCCCTTATAACCATAAAAACAGGTCATTCCTGCTATAGAGGGTTTGTGATGTTGAAGTTGCAGCCATTTCCCAGTTTCGCTGTAAATGAAGTTTTTTTTTTTCTTTCTTTCTTTTTGGGTGGTAGGTTTTTGGGAGGGATTAATGGAAATGTACACTTATTTTACCATATTTCCCTGTAGTATGAGTTAAGTATTTAGAGTGGAGTTATATTTAGGTCTTTAGACCTTGAGAACCTTTTTAAGTAAATAATTAAATGTAAATGAAAATGTTCAATACATTTCTTTTTAAAACATTGCCTTTATTGTTTTTACTAAAACAGTATAGATTTTTTTTTTTTGAGAGTTAATATAGTATTGTAGTAAAAGACTCTGGAAACCTACCTCTGCTCCTTGTTAGCTGTGTGACATTGGATAAGTCACTTAACCTCTCCGAGACTTGAATCTCTTCCCTTATAAAAAGGTAATGATAACAATACCTTTCATATTGAGTTGCAGTGTGGATTAAATATGTTAATAGATGGAGCCTTTACAACAGTGCCCAGCATAGGATTTATTGTGCTTCATGAATCAACATTGCTATCTCTCAACAATTCTAGAAAATTCTTGGTCCATATTGCTTTAACTATTCTCTCGTTCCCATTCTGTTGGGCCTTTTCCAAGACTCATAGCATGTTTTTTGTATTTCTATTTCTTTGTCTCTAGAAGGTCTTCTGGATAATTTCTTTGGTTCTATCCTTCAGTTCACTGACATTCTGATGCACTCTGTCCAAGATGTTTTATAACCCATTTGAGATGGAGGCAATTATTGTACACAATACTTTATTCTCTCTTTCTTCTGTATTAATTATTTTGTGGTTGGACACATGCATACTCAGCTATATGGTATTTCCCAAACAACTTCTCAGTTGGATGTGGCCATGCGACTGAATGAAAATGATGTGTACCACTTTAACATAATAGGTGTGTCTCTTCCATACCCTTTCTCCTTATAAGCTGAAATAACACTGCTTAAGCACAGCAGGTTCATAAACTGTCACTGGCTTGCAATGGGATTTTTTAGAAAGTGGAGGGAAACATTTAGACACTTCATAGCAATTCAACGTTGTCACAATACAAAAGCATGTAGTCATTTGACTGGTAATTTATTATTATTTTTTTTTTGTATTTTGCCAAAGCAATGGTTCAAAAAGGATTGGAAAAAAATCTGTTTTGTTGCCTGTCCCTGTAACCAGATGGGGTTAATGTTGTAGGGGATGACTAAGAAACAAGACAAAAGGAACTGGTGTCCCTGAATGACTTCCCAGAGCAGAGCTACCTGCCAACCTGGAATGCTTAACTCAGTCTATTATAAAAGAGGGAAATAAACCATCATCTTCTTTAATCTATTGAATTATTATCAGATCTCTTCCCATGGTGGTCAAGCCTTACACCATTGCACATCCATCACATTTTTAATTCTAATTACTATACATTTTACTTCTAGGAATTAAGTTTGATTCTTTTTTAAAACTCTTTGGTGTTTTTAAAAAATAGATTCTCATTTCTTGATCATATTTGCAAGGGCCTCTGCTGTTTTTTAATCTTCCAACTTTGTTAAAATAAAGTTTAAGAACCAAGATGCAACAGATAGGAACTTTCAAACAGAGGTGACAAATCACCATATGCAGATATTTATCAAGAATTTCTGAGAACTTGTACTGAAACACTTAGATTCCTTCAACTTTGAGAGTATAAAAGGAGTAAAAGAGCAGATGAGAAAAGATTTTAGCAAGAAAGATCTCTTTAGGAAAATTGATATTGAGAGCTCCACCCTCTCTCCACCACAAAGAGGCGCATCAAAGTTGATGGAGGGCAAAAGCAAAGCCTGTCTGCGGGGACAGAGACTGTCTGGGTAGATTTTGGCTAATTAACTTTAAAAACTGGTTAAAAATAATTTCTGTTTCTCTCTCTAATTGGCTGCAATCGAAAAAACATAAAAGTAGTATGTATTAGTTTACTAGGGCTTCCATAACAAAATACTACAAATTGGGTGCCTTAAAAACAACAGAAATGTATTTGCCTTAAAAACAACAGAAATGTATTTTCTCACAGTTCTGGTAGCCAGAGGTCTGAATTCAAGGTGTTGGTGGTGCCATGTTCCTTTCAGTCTCCTTCCAGCTTCTGGTAGTTTCAGGTGTTCTTTGGTTTGTGGGAGCATAACTCCTTTCTGAGTCTCTTTCTTCACATGGCCATCTTCTTCTATTTGCATCTGTGTCTTCACATATAGTTCTTCTCTATGTGTGTCTTTATCTAAATTTCCTTCTTCTTATAAGGACCCCATTATATTGGATTAAAGATCTATCTTACTCCTATATGACTTTATCTTAATTAACTACATCTGCAACAAACTTATTTCCCCAATAAAGTCACCTTCTTTGATGCTGGGGTTAAGACATCAACATAATATTTTGGGGGACACAATTCAACCAATAACATAAGGAGAGAAAGTAAAGAGGGGTGGAGTCACAGAAAGGATGAGAAATCCATCTTCTCAGGTTCTGTTTCCTATTGTCCCTGCTTCTGCTCTAGTCAATTTATCTAGGTCTTTACTGTCTCAACAAAATTTTAGTGTAAACTTCCTGCTTCAAAGACTCTTGATCCTTAAACCTCTTGCCAGATTCTAAGCTCCAACTCCAAAGACCGTCTTCCACTCCCTCACCTCCATGTCATGCCCCTGCTCTTTGGGACCAATCCTGCTCACTGTCCCTCTCAGCCCCCACACCTCCCTCAGCCAGGCGTGCAGACAAAGTCACAGTCTTGACCCACACCCCCTCTTCCATTCCTAATAGCATACATATCTCGCCTCTTTGGCTTTGTTCCCAGCACACAATGAGCCTCACATGTCTAGAAATTTTGCCCTAGAGTTTCCTTTCTCCCTGACCTCCCTGATCAAACCATCTGCTGAATGCTGAGCCCTGGCCATCTGTTTGAGGATTGCTTCTGCATCTCAGAGCTTGAAATCCCAGAATAAACTGCTGGGGTGAGAAGGTTCTCACTGTGGACCTTGGGACTGTCAATATTTTTTCCTTCAGGGCTACTATGGCAATAATATACATTTATCAAAGCACAGGGACCACTGCTTGTAAAGGGGAAAGATAGAGCTGTTGAAGAAACATTTAATGTTAGAAAGTCTCCAAGTGGAGTGTGTGAGATTCAAATGAGGACCAGTATTCAAACTTCCTGCTGATTAATTCTTTGTGTTTCTACAGACTTACTATCAAAATGTAAGCCTGATATGTTAGAAAAAAAATATGTCAAGCTTTTAGCTCAGGTTAACCCGGGAGCACTGATTAACTTACTTAAGATGGTATTTCCCCAAGAAAATGCCTCCCAGAAAAAAAAAAAAGCCATATATTAGGATGATGAGAGGTTTGGGCTGCATATTGCTGAATATAGGAAATTCATTTCACCTTTTTTCATTTCAATTCACTTATCTGCAAAACAAAAAGGTGAGTCAGCCAACAAAATCCGTTAAACCCTAACGTTCTAATAGTGAAAAAAAAAATGATCATAATCTTTTAAAGTGCACTAACGCAATGAACCTATTAAATGTGTATATTCCAATTCAATATTTATATACTTTTGTTACTAGAGAAAAATTTACTTTTTATTTCTGTAATTATGCTCACTTTACCCAAATCCAGAAGAAAACCAAATCTCAAGGTTAGTTACAATAAATTTAAAAACTGTAGGAATCTGGAAAACCTAAAACACTCAAACTTTATAAAATTCAGTTTTTCATTTTTACTCTAAATGAATGAGCTAGTCTTATTTTTTTTTATCTAAACACATTGCTTAGATATATCTCGATCCATTGCCCTCATGAAGGAATGCAGCCAAAAGTTTCTTCCTCCTGTAAAGCAATTCTTTAAATCAAAACCAACTTTTTTTTTAATGATTCAAAATTGAAAGGAGCATTTTTGGATGTTGCAAAAAAAGCCATTCTTACATGAGATTGTCCTTCTCAATTGCCCTAATGGAATAGTGGTTTAATTTTGAAAATGTTTTTTAAAGATTTTGCATAACTGTAGGTACATGTGGATAGGGCTATTCAAAGTAGAGTTTTGTACCAATATTTTCAGTACATTACAGAAGTCTCTCATAAAATCAATTCTTTGCTTTAAAAGTTATACTATTTAAGATACAACATGTATGTACGTACACTAATAATTTGGCCAGACACTTTTGTGGCCAATTTGGGACTCCGGGATATAGTGGTAGTCAGGAAGCAGATGGAGTTAGCTGGCTGCTGTGGATGTTCGTTCAGTGGTCATGCATTTGGCATTCATTTCCCTTCCTTTCCCTTCCAAGCAGTGGCCCAATGTTTATTTGAGAAACTTCCCACCTGCATTGTGTGGCTGCCCTGCATTTTGTTTGGAGCTCCAGGGCTGTGCCCTGCTTGGAGTACGCCATTCCAGGAAACCCCATTGCCTTTGCATCAGCCAGTTTCTGCTGTTGGAAGCCACTTTACTACCATGAGAAAAGCACATGTGAGGATGAAATTGATTTGGGTAAAAATGGAAAAACAAGCAAAAGGAGAGGAATATTGTGGGGAGAATGAAGTAGGAAGAAATGTAGAGTAAATATAAACAAATAAATGCAGTTAGTATGCAAAGAAATTAAATAAGGCTGTGTGATGGGCAGTGAAGTCCATGGGACCTACTTTTGATTAAAGGGGCAGGGAAGTCTGTGCCACAAACCCACTATGGAAGCTGGGGACTAAGCAGGAGGGATTTCATACTGAGGTGAAAATTTCCCATGTACCTTTGCAGCAGGCTTTCAGTTGCTTCAAATATACACATGTCAATTTCTTCTGTTGAGACTCCATGGACCTGATCTCCTCAGTCTTCCTGGCTTCAGGTACCACAGACCTAGTTCAGTGTCATTCTCACTTCCACAGAAAAACATTTTGACTTTTACAGTTTACCACAGAGGGCATACAAACAAAATAAATCAATGTCTCCTGGCTCACCCTTAGACTGTGTGTGTGCACGTTACATGTTCAGCTTCCGCTTCTCGCAGACTTGCCAAGGAATGTGGTCTGGGATAGAAGAATTTCCACATCTGTGTGCAGAGGATGCTTTGATGGCCAGGCCACAGCTAATGTTGTTAGCCCATGTAGAAAATTCAACCATTTTGAAGAGTTCAAAGAAAGCTAGAAAAAAATGATAGAAAGGATGAAGGCAAGAACGGTGTGAGAAAAAATAGAAAAAAAAAAGGATTATATCTTCTTGAAGAAAGGAGTATAAAGGCAGACAACTAGCATAGTAACTTGATTTTGAGGAAGACCCTTTCTTTTTCTGGGCCTCTGCTCTTTTGGAAAGAGATGATGATTAACTCTATGATCATACAGTTGCTTTCAGCCCTAAATATTGTGATTCTAGGAACAATTTTCACATGTATGAAAGAAATTTATGCATAGGTAGTGCCTGTTTTATGACTCTTTTGTAAGTAAAGAAGAAAATATGAGATCTAAGGTGAAGTTTCTTGACCTTGAGAATTTTTCCCACCATTGGAGAAAACAATGGGCATTATAGAACTCCAATTCCTGAACTATATAAGGAAATAATACATTGTTATTCTTTTCTGGGATGGAATAATCCCAAGAATCCACTCCCTAAGAATGTGAATTTGAATTGCATGTATGTTAATATGTTAAAATGTAAATATCATCCCCTAAATTCTTAAAAATGATCTTGTACACTAACAGGGAGCTTCAGGGTGACTTCTTTCAACATGTTCACTGTATATTTTTAACATTTTAGCTGTAAATCACTCTTAAAGAGGAGGTGCCCTCCAAGCTGAGCAGGCAGGATTTATGCTTCTGAGATGAGCAAAGAAAGAGAGAGAATTAGCGTTTATTTTTATTATTTTTAAAATTAAAACTATGCTCTAACTTTAAAGAGTGTGGTATACAGTATAATGACCTCCTAAGGTGTTCAAGTCTTAACTCTAGGAAACTCTGAATGTTCACTTCACATGGCTAGAGAGATTCTGCAGATGTGATTTAATTAAGGACTCTGAAATGCGAAGTTTAACCTGGATGACTCAGATGGGTCCAATGTAATCACAAGGTTCTTAAAAGATGGAAGAAGATGGCAGCCTGATGTAATGATCCTGAAAGCCATGTACTGAGCCTCTAGTGACCTGCATCCCTGCGAGAATAAAGACTGCCATCAATCTGCTTTGGATGTGTAGCATGAAAGTAAAATGAATCTTTATGGGGTTAAAGCACTAATTTTTGAGATTAATTTGTTACCACAGCACATCTTCACTTATCTAGACTAATACTAACTACAGCTCAGGTGGTGTTTTTGAAGTTCTGAAATAGTTTTTCATTGAAATTTCCCACATTTTCTTTTCTTTCCTTTTAAATATGTTTAAGTGCCTATCTTATGACAAAATTAGTAACAAGAGAAGAGACATAGTCCCTGAAAGAAAAATAAGCTCAACAGGGTAAAGGTTTAATGGAGTTTTCTATGTTTAATAGCCTGTGGGAATATTAAATCAGGTGATGGAGTAAATGGGGAATGACATAGATTTTGGTTAGATAGAGCTAGAGAGTGATGTCTGGGGCAGGATGCATTTACACTAAAAAGAACCGCCATTTTTGGTCATAGTGGCCCTCTTTCCTTTTAATAGTTTCTATGCTCCTACTCTATATAAAAAAAAAAGCAGCTACTCACACTTAACCTGTGTCTTCAGAGCCCAGAGCAATAGGCCATCTTTGGTCAGTATTGGACAGAGTAGGGGAGGAAGGATTCATTGGCAGACATGTGACATCATGAATTTGGATTTTGGCTTGCATTTACTAGCAGCTATGTGAAGAAAAATCCAATTTTCCATACACGACTACACCTTCTCACTCTTATCTTCCTCCTGGACTTGTGCTCAGGGAATCAGCTCTCTATTCCATAGGGACAGTTTTCTTCCTGACCCTCTTGATGTCTGTGATTATTACTACTTGTTATGAGGGCTCTTACTTTGTTTCCTTTGTTTAAATTTCAAGGCTTCTAGGGTAGCCCCTCCATGATCCAAACATCTGTTTCCTATAACCCCAATCACTATTACCTGTCTCTTTGTTGAGTTTTGGTGATGAAAGACTGCTCTTTGCTTTCCAAAATGACAACTAGCTGATCAATTTAACTCATCTCTGTCATTGTGGGTGCTCATGTTGATGGTTGATTTCATAGGAATGGGAAGGAATACCTTACAGCTTCATTTCTTCCTATCTAAGTGGGTAAGAATATACCATTGCACTTCCTCCAAAGAGACAGATATTTAAGTGAGTTCTATGTACCTCAGAGTAGGAGTTTTCAGTGCTGGCTACAGAGTAGAAACACCTGAGAGACTTAAAAACAGACACAAAAACAAAAATTGAAACTGCAGGCTCCATCTAAGTACAAATAAATTAGATTCCCTTCCTTCCTTCCTTCCTTCCTTCCTTGCTTCCTTCCTTCCTTTGAGCTGGGTATTTGTATTCAGTTAATCATTCATTCATTAACATCAAAGTTACAAGTAAACTACCGAAGAGCCATCATTGAGAGACACCTGGAATCTGGCTGAATAGAAGTCCTACAACTGGGGACACACAGAAGAGGCCATCTCAAGACTAGTAGAAGGGATGGAGACACGAAACAGGCTGGTCCCACACCCATGTATAGCGGTTGAGAATTGGGAGAAATATCTCAACTGCAGAGGTTCCTTCTAGAGAAGTAAGTGCTCCCCAGCTGAGGGTTCCAGTGACAGGAAGAGAAGTCCCCAAAACTTCTGGCTGTAAAAAGCAGCGGAGATTGTGGCTGAGTGAGATGGAGGGTTTAGGGAGTCTCAGATTTCCCTCTTAAGGGGCACATGTGTTGACTTACCACTGATAGACTCGCTAACTCTGAGCTCCAATTTAAGAGGCATCAGGGACATATAGGGAGACATTGAGTTGTCTGGCTTCAGGGCGAGGGTTGGAGGGGCAACTTTCTCCCAGACAGAAGTGCTGACAAAGGGCATTGTTCCTTTGTTGGGCCCTCCCCTGCCCAGTTTGCTGATCCAGGCAGGTGCTATATCTGAGTCTCCATCAACATAGCTTATGCTGGTCACTCCACCCCGGTGAGCTCCTGAGAGCCCGCCCCTCTCAACGTGCGGGCCCACCCAAGCCACTTCCATTTGATTTTTTTTTTATACAAATGGCCTGTTTTGGCTCATGCTATGGACTTTCCTAAAATCTCCTAAAGGTTCACAAAAGTGAAACAAGCAACCTCTGGCCTCAGCATGCTGTGTACCTCTTGCTGAGCAGCCCCAAGCCTGGCATTATCAGAAGCAGTCTTGGTTTGCAGCTTGGCCTGTTGAGATACTTCCAAGCCCAGTGCGGATGGAGGCCATCTGCAGATTGCTTGGCCTCATGCCAGGTAACCCTGCACAGGGCACATGCTACAGCTGAACTTGGCCTGCAGCAAGGCCCCTTCCAAGAAGCCCCAGCCTGCTTTCTCAGTGGCTAGCTTTGGTCTGAGCTGGAGCACCACTTGTGGTCACATCTGAGGACGACATATCCAAACAGCAGACAAAGCAGTCACTAGAGCCCTGCTAAAGCAAATCCTGTTCTGTAGGGTCAGCCCCTTCACAACAGCTCCTCCGCTGGTCACAGCCAGTCATCACAATCAATCAGCCCAAGGGTCAATTCCTCCTATTGATGAGCAAACAACAATCAAGGCTCAACTACAATAGGGGTGCATGCAATCCATACAAGGGACAGGTGACAAGGCTCAGATGACCAGGGAAGACTGAACTACTGGCTCCCATAGGACACCTACTACATAAGACCACTCTATTAGGATCAGGAGACAGACTAACTGTTTCTAATACATAGAAACAAACACAGGGAGGCAGCCAAAATGGGAAGACAAAGAAATGTGTCTCACATGAAAGAAAAGAACAAAGCCTCAGAAAAAGAACTGAACAAAATAGAGACAAGCAATCTACCAAATGCAGAGTTTAAAACACTGGTTATAAGGATGCTCAATGAACTTAGGGGAAGAATAGAGGAACTCAGAGAGAACTTTAACAAAGAGATAGAAAATATGAAAGTGAAGATAGAAAACAAAAAAGAACCAGTCAAAAGTTAAGACTATAATAACTGAAATGAAGAATACCTTAGGAAGAATTAACAATAGGTTAGATGAAGTGGAGGATCAAATCAGCGATTTTGAAGATAAGGTAGCAGAAAACAATCAGAACAGCAACAAGGAAAAAATCCAGAAAATTGATAATAGTTTAAGGGGCCTGTGGGACAACATCAAATGTAACATTTGTACCACAGGGATACCAGAAGGAGAAAAGGAGAGTAAGAAATTGAAAACCTATTTCAAGAAATAATGACTGAAAAATTCCCTAACCTGGTGAAGGAAGTAGACATACAAGCCCAGGAAGCTCAGAGAGTCCAAACAAGATGAATCCAAAGAGGCTTACACCAAGGCACATTATCATTAAAATGACAAAGGTTAAAGACAAAGAGAAAATCTTAAAAACAGCAAGAGAAAAGCAGTTAGTTTTCTACAAGAGAGCTCCCATAAGTCTGTCAGTTGATTTCTCAACAGAATCTTTGCAGGACTGGCAGGAGATATTTAAAGGGTGCAAAGCAAGGACCTACTACCAAGATTACTCTACCCAGCAAAGTTATCATTTAGAATTAGAGATGGATATAGAGCTTCCCAAATAAGAAAAAGCTAAAGGAGTTCATCACTAAGCCAGTATTACAGGAAATGTTAGAGGGACTTCATTAAGAAGAAGGAGAAAAAAAGATAAAAATATGAATGATAAAATGGCAATAACTACATATCTAGCAACAATTACTTTAAATGTAAATGGATTAAATGCTCCAATCAAAAGATAAAGTGGCTGAATATAATAAAAGAAGACCCTTACATAACTGCCTATAAAGAGACTTCAGATCAATGACACACACACAGACCTGAAAGTAAAAGGGATAACAAAAAAAGGTGTTTTGTGAAAATGAAAACAAACAAACAAAAAAGCTGGGTAGCAATACTTATACCAGACAAAATAGATTTTAAATCAAGTGTTATAGCAAGAGACTAAGAAGGACCCAGTTATTCCACTTCTGGATATTTATCTAAAGAACTCCAAAACATTATTTTGAAGAGAAATGTGAATCATATGTTCCTTGCAACATTATTTACAATAGCCAAAATATAGAGGCATCATGGGTTTTCATCAATGGATAAATAAAGAAGTTGTGATACACACACACACACACACATACACACACGCAATGAAATATCACTCAGACATAAAAAAGAATGAAATATTTCATCTGCAACAACATGGATGGACCTAGATGGTATTGTGCTGAGTTGACTAAGTTAGACAGAGAAAGACAAATGTCATATGTGGAATTTAGAGAATAAGATAAACAACAGAAACAAGCTCATAGATACAGAAAGCATTTTCATGATTGTAAGATTTAGAAGCGGGAGGATGAATGAAGAGGGAAGGGATTAAAAGGTACAAATTGGTAGTTACAAAATAGTCATGGGGATGTAGAGTATAGTATGGGGAATATAATCAGTAGTATTGTAATACTATATATGGTGTCTAAGCGGTACTAGATTTATTGGAGTGATCCCTTCACAAGTTATATAAATGTCTAATCACTGTGCTATTCACCTAAAACATAATATGTATGTCAACTATAATTGAAAAAACAAAAATATAAAAATATTGGAAAAATCATTCATTAATCAACACTGAATCAATTATTTATCAAGCACCATCCTTGTGGCATGCACCGTTCAAGGGGCTGGGAAAATCGTAATGAAAAGGACAAAGGAATTATCTGTTTCAGTGGAAGTTACCTTCTAGTTGAGGGGTAAGGACAGACAATAAATAAGCAATAAAATACATAACCAGAGAAGTTTCAGATAGTGAAACATGCTATGGATAAAAGTGGAGAATGTGTTGGAAAGAGACTAAGGGTATTTTGCTAACTTAATATAGATGCTTCTAGAAGTCTCACTGAGGAGGCAACAATGAAGCTGATACTCAGAGGGCTAACCATTGTGGAATATCTGGAGCAGAGTGTTCAAGGCTGAGGGAACTGGGTGTCCAGTTGTACCCAGACAACAATTTGTTAGACATATTTTAGGAACAAAAAATAAGGCCACTGAGGTTGGAGGGATAAACCCAGTGCAGAAAACTAAGCTGGAGAATTTTTTTTTTTTAAAAAAAGATAGAAATAGAGTGATATTTTTAGGGTGCAGGCTTGCTGGGACAAGGTTATTTGCTTCCATAGCGGTGATGTTAAAGGTTAAGCAGGCATCCTGTTGACCAACCAGTAACCTATCTGTGCATTCTGAAGCAGCAGGCCTGCAAGCTCTCATGTTCCCCCACCCGTTCCTTCTGTTTCTGGGGTCTGCTGGAAACACCGTCCAAGTGTGACATGTAACAGCATTCTCTATCCTGCTTTTCCCAGCACCTGGAGAACCCATGTCTTCTCTTTCCTTCAAGAACCAGGTACTGTGGATCAGGTTGTGTACCACTCCAGCACTTGCTACTTAATTGTTAGGAGGATGCCAAAAGGATAAAATAGTATATATTTTACAGATATTGGTGAGATCGTCTCCTTGAATCTGACATACAGAACATACTCAGTGAAGTTTAGTGTCTACTCCTCATGAAAGAAAGGCAGAAAAAAAACTTTCCCTATTCCTAATGGGGTTTTGAATGAAAATAATAGAATTCTAAGCCTTGATGAAATCTAATTGAGCAATAAACAATGAATAACTGTGATGACTTTCAAACCTAAGGACTAGCATCTGCCCACACTGAATGAAAATTGAAAATACTGTCATTATCTGACTCCCAGAATAACTGGCTCCTCCCGGCTTAACTCTCACAGTTATCTCCAACCACAGAGGTGGACCACCCTCATCAAAGCTTCCCGCACTTCTTTATCAGAGGGCAGAGCACTTCTCAGCTTTGCTGGCCAACCTCAGAGGCTCCTTCCCTAAATGAGGGGATGCAGTTTTAACTGGAAGATCTGAGGAGGTAATGCCGGTGTCGTTTCTACTTAACATACACATGGGTTCTGTGCTGGAATTTGCAATCTGCTTCCTGGAGTTAATAATTCTTCTCCCCATTCCCTCCTTTTCCAACAAAAATTGTAGGACTTGAATAATTGAGTATTTTTCTGCCTCCAGTTGGACTGCAAAAAGTTAAAATTATTTTTAGAAAAGCAGTTGCCCAGAGTGAGTGTAATTCTAACAGCCGTCTCCGCTCAGTTTGTTGCAGCTGGTTCTCACTGTTTCTGAATGTGAAAGCAAGCCAAACCACAGTTTGCTTTGCTCCCATCCAAATCCTTGTAAAACACCACCAAGCAGCACCTCTCCCTAGCCCAGCTGCTGAGGTGTGCTCCAGGTAATGGTCATTTTATATTTACTACTCTGTTTTAATGGCTTCTTGTGTGTGGTCATTTGCCGGCATAGATGTTAGGCACTGAATGTGGTCATCTACTCAAGACATAGCTTGTCATGCAGAAGAGTTACAAGACATAAGGTATAGTAGGTAGAGCTCTGGACATAGATTCTGAATACTTGGTTGGGAGCTGTGGCTTTGCCACTTTCTCACTATATTCCTTGCACATATTTGAAATGAAGAGGGGACCCAACAAACCTCACAGTTGAATTAAGACCATTGTGAGAATCGAAATCTGAGTTGTACAAACTCTAAGTACTCTCTAAATACTAGGTGTTCCTGGCAACCGAGGAGTCAGTGAGAGAATGTTCTTAACACTTTGTTCTAGCAGCTCCAAGAAGCCAGAAAGAGAAAAGGGAAGATGTGAAGAGGCACAGGCTTGGGCTGGTGAAAAGGAATGGGGAGGAAGCAACAGAGACGATGAAAGCCCCTCCAACACTTCCAGTATGAGGGAGAGTGCCTGCTGTGTGGTCTGGCCTGGCCCTTTCGACAGCTTGGCACCTCCCTCCTCTCCAGCAGGCTTGGGAAGTTGCTGGCCTCCCCTGCCCAGGGCCAGGTGGCCTGTTCTCAGACAGGGGAACTGGCCTCCTCCCCTAATGCCTTCATTCTTTCATCTTCATGTAGAAAATAATTTATACCGACTGGAATTTAGACCTTCTTAACTGCATTCATCTGGATTTCTGTGTTCAGAGAAAATTAGGGCAAATTACAGCATCGCTGCTAAAAGTGGCTAAACCCTGAGACCTCACTGACCTTTCAAGCTCCTCATCTGTCAAAGATGTGAACTGTGCTAGGGCTGTCCTGAAAAGTAAATGTGGCTGTGCATGTCAGTGGTTAGCCTGGTGCATGGTTCAGAAGAATGTGATAGAAGAATCAAGTACTTTCAGAATTTCAGCCTCCATTTTACAAGTGAGGAAATGGAAGCCATTTGTCTAAGCTTATACAGAATTAGTATTAGGACTGGGACAAAGATCCTGGTCCCCTGATAGTCACTCAAAGTGTACTTCTCACTTGTATTTGGCTGAAACACAAGGAAAAGGGAGTCTTTGTCTTACCTTTATATCTGAGGATAGAGCACAGAGACATAAACATAACTGGATTTATGTCTCCCAGAAGATTAAGGCTGCCAGATAAAATACAGGACACCTAGTTCAATTTGAATTACTGATAAATGTTGAATAAATGTTTAGTATAATTATATCCCAAATATGTGTTTTGGGACATACTTATACTAAATATATTCACCACTTATGTGAAATTCGAATTTCACCAGCCATAATACATATACATTTGCTGAACCTGGCAACCTTACAAAAAAAAAAAAAGAAATCCACGTTGAAAATATTTATTAAACTGAATTATGGCTGGGTAGGCTTGTCATGGGTCTCTCCTCAGAGGCAGAGTCTGAGTACTTTCTGGGAGTTCTTAGGAGTACAGCTACATCTGCAGAGTGCCAAATCTCGATATAAAACCAGAACAATTCAATCACTTATTCACAGTCTAGATGTTTGCACTGGGTAGACAAAATATTAAGATGTTTGGAAGAATTGCTCTATTGTCCTTTGGAAGTCTGGCATCTTGCATAAGTAGCTTTAGACTTCATCGCATACTGGGCCAGTATCTATATCTCAGTTCTCTGATCTATAATGACCCTGCATCCCCTCTCTTCTCCTTTTCCAATGAGGCTCAGGACATGCTACTAGAATTTTCAAGGATTTATCTGAAGTCCAAATGTGATTTGAATTTTGTTCAATTTTTTGCCCCAAACTCACATGTATGTACAGTTGTTTTACTTCAGTCTGCTGATAAAGCTCAGACTTCTGTAGACTTATTTTCCTTACTTTGTGTTATGCAGAAAACGCAGCAAAAAAAAAAAAATGGATGGATGGAGAACCATGATTCCAAACAGCATGGGAAGCCCCGAGCAGGTTATGGCTTCTTCTGGGAAAGGTGCATTCGTTAATCAATTATTCATTCATTAACCAGCTTTTCTGATCCCTTTTTTACATAGGAGAGAGATGAGCAGTGATAGGACACAGTAGCTAGAACATTGCCTCTATGATCAGTTTGTTTGGATCCTGTTCTTAGTTCTGTCTCCCAGTAGTTGTGTAATCTTGAGCAGTTACTTCGTTTCTCTGTACCTCCATTTCTTCCTCTGTAAAATAGGATTAATGACGGTAGCGATTTTATAGGGTTATTGTGAAGATTAAATGAGAATTCATGGACCTGCTTATGAATAATGACTGACATTTAGTAAGTACTTAATAAATGTTAATTTATACAGTGGATAATAGCTGTGGGGATACTTTGATCCCAGAAAGGGCAGGCTCCTGTCCCTAGAAGTTAAGCTTAGAGTTATTGTTTGGCAAAACTAGTTGAAGTTATGACTGGGGAGCCTTGTTCTGCATCTCAAAAGCAGTCATGATCCTCTCATTATCTTTGGCCAGCAATTAAATTGGTCTAGGAATGGCCATGATCTAGCATTCTGGCTAATGGGA
Organism: Eonycteris spelaea; assembly: GCA_003508835.1. NCBI lineage: Eukaryota > Metazoa > Chordata > Mammalia > Chiroptera > Pteropodidae > Eonycteris > Eonycteris spelaea. The sequence goes on along the minus strand of PUFA01000083.1, from coordinate 2,403,011 downwards.
TACAAATAGATACCTTCTTGCGGAGACATCTGGAAATCTCTTATTTTTTTTGAGTAAAAAGAAGAGAGAGAATGACATTTTGACCTAGAACATAGTTATTATGCTTGGAGGTACAGCAACCATTTTGTGACCCTGAGGTTATAACATGAGGATGTAGGCCAACATGCTAAGAGTGATAAAAAAGAAAGAAAGAACCCAAGTCCCTAAAGGTATATTTAAGTAGCTCTACCAGATCACCTACTTCTAGATGTCTTGTTAAGTGAGGAAAATTAACTTTTCTTTAGGCCATCATAATCACATTTTCTATCACTTGCAGCTAGAAGAATTTCTCACTGATACAGCCAAATAAACAAAAATAGTCTTAAAAAAAATAGCCAGGTGAAGGAAAAAAATACAATGTATCCCTGCATGATAAAATGAACTAAGGAAGTGAGGTGCTTGTGCACACAGAAAAGGAATAATTAGTGGGTATTGGGGTATCTTCTTGGATTATAAACACAGAGCTCTTCCTTCTAAAGTAGATTCTTGACCCCAGTACATGGACCTATCACCTGGTTCTCAACCAGAACCCCCTCCTATAGAAAGGAGAAGAAAAGTTCCTTTTCACTTTGCAGGTTAATGTTAAAGCACCTTTGTCTCCCTCCTGGCCCCTGCTCTCAGGATGTTGATCCTTACTGTGTGGCCTGGATCTTGCTGCTTCACTCTTTTATCAGTTACACTGAAGCTTGGCCTATCTGCTGACCGTCTGTGACATGGAAGAAATATATGTTTGGTCTCTGCCTCCAGCTCCTGACACAGAGCTCCTAAAATCCTTGTAATTTCCTAAGCATTTTTATCCTAATATTTAGTCTTTGACCCTGGTTCTTAACACAGAGCCCTTAAATCCCTTGGAATTTCCTGGGAGCGTCTTTTCTTCTAATGAGGCATCTTCTGGTGGGATCCTGGATATCTTCAGGATGGGGACAGGTCATCAGAAAGACAAAGCCATTATTAGAAACTTGGGTGTTTCAGCCCTAGCTCTCATCCTCCGGTGAGGAAAGAGAGGCTGGAGAGAGTTAATAATCGATCATTGCTATATGATAAAACCTCCATAAAAAAATCTTCTAAATGAAAGGGTCTAAAGAGCTTCCAGGTTGGTGAACTCATTCATGTGCTGTGCACCGACTTTATGGGGATAGAAACTCCTGTGCTCAGGACCCCTCCAGACCTTACCCTGTGGACATTTTCATCTGTCTGTTCTTTTACAAGTGTTAGTATTTCTCTGAGTTCTGTGAGCCATTCTAGCAAATTGTTGAATCTGAGAAGAGGATCCTGGGCACCCTGATAAATAGCTGGTTGGTCAGAAATAGAGGTGGGACTTGTGACTAGCATCCAAAGTGAGGACAGTTTTGTGGGACTGAGACCTTAACCTGTGGGGTCCATTCTAACTCTGGGAAGTTAGTGTAGTGTTGGAATTGAATTGGATTGTTGGACACCCAGTTGGTGTCCGAAGAGTGAGAGAATTGGTTAGTAAGGGGAAATCCCCCATACATCTGGTGTCAAAGTGTTGTGAGTAGAGAAGAGAAAAAAACGAGAGTTTTGTATTTTTAAATTTTATTTTTAACTACTGTTTCTGCTGCCTACCTCTTGCCTACTGTCTTTTTGGGAGAGCTGTCTGTGTTTGGTTTGGTTTTAAAGTGAAGAACAAAAGGATAGGTAGAGGTGAAAGAGGTGAGCTAGAGACTAAGGACATCACAAAAAGCGTCCTAGTGTTGGGTGAGCAGAGAAGTTGGTTGGAGAGAATAAACTGAGGAGAGAAGGAACAAGAGATGAATCTGAAGAGGGAGGAGAGGCTGATGGAGCAACAGCTTTGAGTGCTAGCAAGGAGCTTGGAATTGGTGTGCGTAGTGTCAGGGAGACACTGAGTTCCTGAAAGAAGAATGTAATAATTGTGGAAATTCTTTTGGCAGATCTGGGAACACAAGTTGGAAATGGTATTAACTAAAGAATCAGGGAAAACAGTTGAAAAATTTGCAGTCATGGGAAAAAATATGAAAAATTTTCTGAGGGATAATTGGTCCCTTGAAGTTTGATGTGGACACTGAGTATCTAAGTTAGTTTGGGTTAAATTTTGCTGCCTTCAATGTAAGCCTTGCTGAAAAAAAAATTATCAATAAGTTTTCTGCTCAAAACAACTAATTGAAAGGTGTATACATAAATCATGTACTGTTTTTAGCTACTCAACTGAGTGAAAATGTCTTAGCTACACCATTGAGTGAGAAAAAATTAATTTATCAGTTTCTGTGTCTTAGAGGACACAGTCTGTGAGAAGATTTCTTTTTGCAGAGTTGACCTGTCTCTATTAGGAGAAAATTAATTCAAATAAAAAAGTTAGAGATGTTAGATAGTAGTGATGCAGAACAGGGAAAATTTCCCCTACGTGGTGGGAGGAGACCAAGCCCTGCACAGAGAGAAGAGGACCCTTTAGTGCAGAGCATGAAAAGAATTCAACATACACATTAAAGTTAGAGTCAAAAGGAAAGTTTATTATAAAAGGGGTAACACTCCACAGACAGACTGTGGTCTCCTCTCAGAGGCAGAGGTGAGAGGGACAGTGAGAGGGATAGTGAGAGAGAGACAGAGTAAAGGCACTGAGAGTCACCCTGAGTGTTTAGTTTACATGTCATTCTTTAGTCCTATTTTCCTTTGATATGGACATTCAGTGAGGAAGGGGAAGAGTATATTGCCTGAAAAGGTAAGAATCTGTAGAGTAAAAGGCCTGCTGGCAGTTCCCAGCTTTAATCCACAGGTTATGCATGGTTTTAGCCATAGAGAATGACTCTGTTGGGGGCTGTTTCCCCTTCACAGGTGTTGGGGAATGAGTCCTTATCAATCCCAGCAGAAATGTCCCTTTGTTCTGCAGGTGTCCTCCTGACCTGGCTGCAGGGCCAATCAGCATATTGCAGTCTCTGAATGTGGCTTGATTAACATTTTTAATTCTCTGCATCTTCCCTACATTAGTATAACCATTTGTATCAGAGTTTTAAATCTTTTATTAAAGAGTTAACTAAGTGTCAGCACTGATTAAAGTTTTACATGTATTAACTCATTTAATTCTTGGAGATATTCTGTGAGGTTGGAACCATTGTTAGCCCCATTTTACAGAGGAGAAAGCTGAGGTCAGAGGGGTTAAGAATAACAGGTCGGGTAAGTATCAAATGGCTATTAAATGGTGGGTGCAGCATTTGAATCCATGCTACGGAATCTGTGATCTTAAGCTCTACATTATGCTGCTTCTCATTTTTTAAGTAAAATGGGCAAAGAATATGACTAAGCCCCTAGGCATATGACAACCACTTCAAAGTCTAGATGTTGCCCAGAGATTAAATGGAACACTACATGGAAAAATGTCTGTCCTCTTCATTCTGTTATTACTGGTGCAGTGCTGGATTTCAGTGTAAGGATAGCATGAGCCTTATTGCCGAGAAGTGACCTGGGTCCTAAGGGCTCACAACATCCCAGTTAGGGTGATACCCCAGGTAACTCATAGAGCCTATAATGAGGAATTGTATAACTTCCCTTAAACAAATCCCATACCCAAAGAAGACATCATAAAATTTATGAGAATTTTCTAAAACAGTAAAAGGCATGTTACAATCTGACTGATACTTAAGCTTTTTTGCATGTGAATGTAAGTTATATCTCAAAAAGCACTGTTAAAAATATCTAATTTGACATTCAAATAAGCTTTGAAATTTTTAGAGTCAACAGAGGATTGTTTTATGAGAGATAAGGAACAAATTGTAGATATGAATGGAAGGGATACATACTACTCATTGCAGGGGAGTTCAGGGCATAACTCATAAAACAAGTCTTATGAAGAAGCATTGTGAACTGCTGGGATGAGAAAATGAACAGAGATTACATTTTGATGTGGAATTCATCTCTTTCAGGTAGATAAGTGCAAACTATATGAGAATAAACTGCAATGGGAAAAGTTAGGTTTAACACAGGTGAGTACATTGTAATTCCTTTAGGGCTAAATATCAAATTGCAAACCTAGAATGATGGGCCTGGTGCTTCAAGTTACACTTCAGTTAAAGAACGCTGAGGTCATTGCTCATTGTGCCAGGAGCTTGTGGCCCTTTGTTAATGTGGGCAAATAGCCAAACAAAGGACTGCGAAGGATTTTGTTAATAAGACAAGCAGCCTCATCTGAAATGCGCACTCACAAGGCTGTGTACAGATGCTATCATTATCCTTACGAAAGAGAAATTGGATGGAAAGTCAAACCAGGGTATAACTACAGGGTCACAGGACAGAACAAAGTAGGGTTGGGGCTTCCAACTTAGAGTCAGGTTGAAAAGTCCCCATGCCTTCAAGGGGGGAGTGTATTAAAAATCTGTATATTCACCAATAGCATGAACCTTTTCCATTTACTCCCCTAGAACCCATGTAGCAGGTTTGAGTACATTCCACCAATTCAAATGAAAATCAGCAATGGGCCTCTGCCTATATTTGTGGCAAGAAATTCATCTCAGACAGAACAGAGGCCCCTCACCTCTTGCTTTTCCTCCACCATTACCTCAGGGCCTTCCAAAGCTTCCAAGGCCTTGCACAGAATAATGTTGGCAAGATCTCTGTGGATTTTGGTCCACGCTTGTTACTGTTGAGGTCCTTGTTATTCAAACTTCTGTGGTTTCTTGATATTTGATGGTTTCACATGTTTTTGAGGATCTTTGCTGAAACTGAGACTTCAATGTGAGAGTTCAGCTCCTTGATGTGTGCAGCTATTTACAGCAAGGTAAGAGCTCTTCAAACACCCACTTATGTACTCCTGCTCATTTGTCTGTGGATCATAGCTGTGTTAAAAGAAAACATTTTTTTTTAAGAGAAGAATTTGCAACTATCATAGAAATATAAAATGAATATGTACAATGGTTTTATCTAACTCATTAATTAATGAAGGAACCAGTAAGAATAAAATCAGTTCAAAGGAAGATTCAAAGGGCACACACATACAGAAACCATGAGAAATACTAAAGTGAATTTTCTAACATACAAAACCAATCATTAACCATAGAAAATAATCCACTGCACCTTTAGCAAACAAAATCCATTTGTATTTCTATGGTCAAGAATCATTTGCATTGCTTATAAAAATGGTAAAATAGTTCATGACAATGAAAGACAGAGATCCTTGTAGAATCAGGTAACCCAGAAAGATTGCTTAGTGTTTGATTGAAAGGACACCCATGAAACTTTTTTGCTCATTTTAAAGTCTTTCGCATTTTTTCTTGAATGTTGGATATGCATGCATATTGAATGAAAATGTGCATTTCAGGCAGAAATTGAGCAACTAGGTAGTTCTTAATGACTAAAGATTGTGGTGAAAAATGAATTGTCTATAATTAATGGGATCAGATGGCTAGCACTGAGGGTAAAGTGAGTTACATTAAAGAAGGTTTCCTCGACTAGGTATGTGCATGGGAGTGAAGAGATGAGAAATTATATCTAGGGAATGTATCACAGGTGCCGTTGGGGTCAGTAGAGGTATTAAGAATACCTTGACCTGGGGGCAAGTAAGATGTTATTTTTGATATGAGAGTGTCAGAAATTCTATGTTTTTCATAGAAGAATTTGGGATTTGCCTTGACGAAAATTTGTAGAGAAAAAAAGAAAACACTAATTAGAAGTAGTTAGGTGTTGGATTCCTAAATTAGAACTGATTTTGGTCTGTAACTTTTGATTCTTTAATAGGAGAAACCTAAATGCTGCTTGTATCCTCTTATCCTCAGTAAGTTCTAGTGCTTCATACCTCCATCATTGTTTGCTACCTTTTAAGTCATGGATCAGAATTTCTTAGATCATAGTCACACCTTGCAGATCTCATGAGCAGCTAAGCCACAGGCTTTATAATTTTTTTGCCCTAAATCTCCCTTGTATCTATTGATACAATTGTAAACCTTTTTCCCTTAAAATTTTTATTTACACTTTTAATTTTGGAATAATTTTAGATTTGAATAACAGATGTGAAAAGAATAGAGAGTCCATTTGCCCCTAACCCAGCTTCTTGAATTACCATGGTAAATTTGTCAAAACTAAAAAGTATTACTATTAAATAAACTCCAGACTTTATCTGGATTTCAGCTATTTTTCCATTTTTCCAGGATCCAGCTCAGGGTACCACATTGCATTCAGTTTTCATGTCTCCTCAGGCTTCTATGACCTGTGGTAATTTTTCAGTTACTCCTCATTTTTAATAACCTTGAGAGTTTTAAAGAGTACTGGCTGAGTATCTTGTAGGGGTTGTCTGGTGGTTTTCTCATGATTTGATCTGGTTTTTGGAAAGAAAACTATAAAGGTGAAGTGTAAGGTACATGACATCACTGGAGACATGAACCTTCATCACTTGGTTAGGTGTGTTTGCTAGGTCCTCCACGGCAAAGTTGCTATCTTCCCTTTGTCTTCTCTACCTTAGAAATTAAATCACTGCATGATTTGTAATTTCTACCCCATTCTCTGGAATGGTTTAGACAATTGTTTTTCCCTTTTCAATGAAAATTCTAAAGAATCTACTAGTAAAACCATCTGCACCTTAAGTCTTCTTGGAGATAAGTTTTTGAGAAAAATTTTCAAAAATTTCTCTGATTACTTGTCTATCAAGGTCTTCAATATCTTCTAATGCCAGAATTTTGGGTAATTAAAAGTAAAATGATCTATTTCAGTGTGATTTTGAAATTGCTTAGATAGTACTTTGCCTAGTGTTTTCTACTGTTGTATATTTGACACCTTTCTTTTCTAATTTTTAATACAAATGTGCATTTTCTTCTCATGAGCAGGTGTGCTATTTATGTTGTGTCATTTGTGGAGGAAATGGTAGGCCACTCCAGATTTGGCAAACCTAATGCAGGAAAGCCCATGAATGGTAATTGGTAAAGTACATATCTTGAAACAGTGAGTTAGAGACTTTATTGGGGCAAAGAACACTGGAGTCTAGGAGCAGATCCTTGGGTGTTTAGATTAGTTCTAGAAGATGGTAAGCCATTAATGCTTAAGGCTAGTTTATCCTCACTTCTCTTAGTAGCTCTTTTTGGCAGTCATTCTAGTTTGATAGTGGATGGAGAACCTAGCACTCTGGAGAAAGAGCAGAATATGCTTTCTAAACCCACCCTCTATCACCCAAGCTATGTTTTGCTAACTATCACACAAGATTTGGTTATGCCATCCACAAAATTCTTCCCACCAGCTTGAGACTAGTGCCATTTTGTACCACTATACTAATGAGCATAGGTAATTTTGGATATTTGGGCCAGGAAAAAATCATAAGGTATCATGTCTGTGTGGGACTTCTATTTCAAAGCTATCTACTACTCCTTTCATTTTAAGGATATAAAAACTGAGGTTAGTTAAGCAAGGCGAATTGAATTTTCCAAGCACATAGAAAATCAATGGTGACACTGGGACTTTGAATCTAAAATTCTTTACTCCTGGTGTAATAATGCTCTTTCCCTATGCCACACTCCCTTACTTTTTACCAAGTATACAGATAGTCAGAGAAAAGTTTAAACAAACTAAATCCAGGGGTATTTTCATAGCCTGTGTCTCTCTGTACTCTTTATGGTGTATATCCTGATCACATTGCTCCTAAAGGGATTGACCTAAGAACCTCTCCTTCAACTGCACTTTACAAATCCCCATGGAAAACAGCATATTTGGAGGAGTGGCTTTATCTTTTTCATCTACTTCTGAAGTAATCCTGAACTTTAGTTGGAGGCCAAGGGCTGGGATCCTTGCCAGTCCATATACACACTGTCTATCTGTAGGGGATATACTAGAATGCAGTCTAAATGGAGATTCCCTCTTTTGGCTGCTGTGTGCTGTCTCAGGCTGTGTCTTGAAGCAGGATCCACATTCTTGGCAGGTCAGCTGTGAAATGTGTTTGACGTTGGTGGAAAAGGGCCATTCTTGGATCCAGGAAGCTTGCTGCTTGTGTCTGTCTGCACTCCTGAGGAGCGAGCTTGAACACGGCCCTTGTGCGGAAGCCAAGTGTTTTGAGAGTCTGTTTGGCTTTATCTGGACATTGATGGAGGAGAGTAGTCTAACTCCTTGCTCAGAAAGTTTCCTTTCCTCTACTCTGTGCAGAACACATACAAACCTGCCTGACAGTTCCAATGGGTACGTTCAGTGCCCATTTGAATTCACTCTTCACAAGAAGACTTATTATGAGAAATGCAAAAGCAAATTAAGATTATGTTGTGCTATTATGGGATGACAAGAATTTAATAACGGGAAGACCATTTATTCTCTTCCCAATCTCTCGGAACTGGGGGTTGTTGATTTGTTTTTACCACATTCCATCTGTTGTAGAATCATACTACGGTATAAAACAGATTTTAGACCCCAAATTCTGGGCTCTTGGCATGAAGCCCAAACTAGATCTGGGTCTTTCCTCCAGAACCAACCACTTTAACAATTTCCGATGGCCCATCTGGAGTCATCTTAAACTTCTGTTCACAAGGTAAATAAACTAACTACATCTAGTTAATACAGATGCAGACCCAGAGAATATAAACAAAACTAAAAGATGCTGTCTCTTGAGTATGTGCTCAATGCTTTGAAAAATCCATTCCCAGTGACTCTGTGGTGGCTTTCTGAAATGATGCCCCGTGTCTTCCTCCAGTCCTGGCTAACACAAGTTAACTGATGGGGGACACTTCTGTGCCCCAGGTATGCAAGAGATAGGTAGAGGTTGCATTCTATGAATAAAATCCAAGTCCTTTAGCAAAAAAAGGTGCACACTCTAATGAGAGGGGAAAGGCAAGCAATTAAACAGATGCTTCTCCTGACAGACATTCAGTATAATTTTGAACTAGCTGTACAGAACAAGTTGGCTCTCAATACCCTCCTCCACTTATGCCCAGCAGTTATGTGTACAAGATAAGATAATCTAATTTATGTGGTTTCCAGAAGAAATGTGATGCGGGGCAGGGTGGGTAGAGAACATAGGAAAAATGATTGTTTTTCCCAGGCCTAGATTCAGTCAAGCTCTGTAAATGTTTTCATCTGCTATAAAAGTATAGGAAATTTCCTCTGCACAAGGAATTTATCTAGCAGCTTGCTTATTCACCAATATTTAAATAGAAACAAAAAAAAAAAAAAAGAAAAAAGAAAAAATCAAGTTCTTAAAAGTTCTTTTTTTTTCTGACTTTAATAACCTCTTATCTAGAGTCATATTTTTGGTGCTTCTCATAAGTCTGTAAGTTCAAATGTGCACAGAAATGTATATTTTCATGCTGTCATCTTCGAGAGTCCTTTATCTCTTCATGGGTCTGCAAATAAAAATTCAAACATGTGTACAATCTTTTAAATTAAAGGTGAACTAAATCCTTATCCTATGTCCAAAATTCTGTGACATCTGTAATCCCAATTTAAAAAATGCAATTGTGGGAGAGACTTCAGGGAAAAGTATTAAATAGTTTTTAAAAACCCACAAAAAATTACAAATTACTTAATGTTAATTTTAGAATTTTTAAAAAATAAGAGAGAAATTAAAAAAATTGAGTCACTCATGATTCCATCATCAGGACTTTAACATTCTGGGATACACAATTCTAGGAGATATATAAAGACATAGAGATAGAGACAACTGTCTTAAGTTGTCTATTTCATTATCTTTATAGATAATGAAACAATCTAAAACAGTCCTTTAAAAGTCATTTTTACATACTTTATTATATATTTTTTTCTTTTATTAATTTTTTTTCTACTATATCTTAATGGGTAAATATTATTCCATCATACAGAAATAACATAACTTATTTGATGAATGCTGTATTGTTATAAAATTTAAGTTGTTTCTAATAAATACTATTATTACCAATGTATGGTACCATGCTGACAGTCATTGTAGCTACATATTTGTATATGATTATGATTATTTTCCTTAACATAAAATTCTGGAAGTAGGGTTGCTGGATCAAATGTATTCAAAAATTCTAAACACACATAACATATTGCCTAATGGCTTACAAGTTGCATGGATTCATCTTCCCACCACCAATCTGTGAGAAGGCTAATTTCCCTCTATACTTGACAATAACTGGTAAGTTATTTAAATTTTTGCTAATTTCCTAAGTAATGAACACTATATCATTGTTTTAATAAGCACTTACTTAGTAAGATGATAAAATTTTTTGTTTACTGTTAATTTAACTTTTATGGGTTTAAATTGCTTTTTTCATGTTTTTCAGTTTTTTATTTTTAAACCACTTTTTAAATAGCCAGCTAATTGTATCATATTATTAGTTAAATCATTTTTTAGTTGTTGCTTTTAGATTTTCTGGGAAGACTATTATGTAAACTTCAATTTATGATAATTTGTATGCTTTCCAAAATTTATACTTTTTTTCCTTCGTACATTAACTAAAACTGCTCTTAATTTTTTCTTTAAGTCCTAGGAGGATTTTTTGAGCTGGTTTTAATTCCATGATTAGTTTTCTTCATAATATAATATGTTGTTCATTATTTCCACTGTTTTAAAATTTGATGTTTATATTTTTAATCTTCAAATATTTTTTCTTGATTTAAGAATTTTTTTCCTCTAGTTTTTATACATGCAATACGCTCTTGAATCTCACTGAGAAGACAAACTAGAGATTTTTCTGAAGTTTTTTTTTTTTCCATTATTTCCTGGAATAACACATGCTTTTAACCTACCAGTTCCCTTCTTTTAAATTGTTAGATATTTTTGTTATATTTAGAGATTTTTCTCTGTTCATTTTATAGTGGGAGCTTTAGAGTTGTCCAAAATGAAGAACAAAGATGACCTTTACCAAACACAGAGTGAGTATTTATTTAAGCATTTTAGTCCTGATGTTGAGAGCCAACTTGACAGTGTCCTGTGCTTTATTAAGGCACGCTTTGTGTTGATTGTAAGTTGTGGGGTCAGCGTATTTCCCACTCTCGTTTGCTTTATCACAGAAACTGATTAATATTGACTTTTCATCGACTGCCCTGTGGCTTGCCTACCCTCCTAGTTGCTATAACTTAGGCTCAGGAGCCACAAGTAGTGATTCTTTTGCTTATGATGTCTCTTTTCTGCCTGTCTCTTAATGTTAAGGCTTCATGAACTCTATTTTTGTCATCTTTTCTTATTCTTCACACTCTCCATAGTCTCTGCTGACCCCGTACTCAGCTTCAACTATCTCCTATATGCTTAAGACTATCCAAGTCAATGTCTCCAACCCAGATATCTCTCTTGAACAGAAAACTGAACATCTCCATGTGAATGTTCCTCAGGTAATTCAAACAGAACATGCACAAAAATGATCTAATTACAGGAGACTCCTGGGGAAAACAAATATACTCTGTTCTTTCTGAAAGTTACAGTGACAATGTAAGCGGAACAACTGGTGAGCTGAGTACTACCTGTATACTTTGCTCCCACCAGTGTGTGCTCCCCGAGTCAATTGTGCCTACTCTTCCACTTGATTGTGTCTCTGGTACTTTGGCAATAAAATTTGAACATGAAGGATTGTAGATGTTATGAAAACCATATTACAAGCTTTGTAAAAATTTGATAAAGTCAATTCAATTACAAAATTCTGTTGAATTAGATATGGGTTGGTGAACGATAAATTCAGGGACTTTTGCTTTGACCATGATGCTATAATGCATACCAGGTTTACTCTTCCAACAGAAACAACTAAAAATCAGGCAAAATACATAAAAAAATGGTTTTCAGACATTGGAAATTGGGTAGCAGAAGCCAAGGATCCTGAGTGAGCCCTCTGACTATTGGTTACTGTGTGGAGAGAGTTTGCAGCATGGGGAGGGGGACCAGGCAATGCTGCTAGCCTCCCAGAGTTGAAAAGTCAGAGATGGGAGTGCAGGAACACCCAGGCAGCAGGGTGCCAGGACACATGCACTAGAGAGGAGAGATCCACAGAGGGTCCCCCTCGAGCGTTAGATAAGGGCTGAGCAGTTCATGTATGTGAAGAAACATCCCCAAAGCTGAAGAAAGAAGCGTCCGAAAGGATTAGAGAAAATAATGCCTGAGTTTTGCCTTTGAGGGGGTTGTTAGAGATACTAAAGGAGAAAGTAGAAAGACAAAGGGTATGAAGAATCCACACAACATGGGTGAAGAAGAGGGTTGTAGAGGACTTATGCTTAGGCCAGGTGGTTATTCTGGGTGTACTATGTTTTCTTTGAAAATAGATTTTAAATTACAGTATAACATACATATAGAAATGTGCACACATCATAATTGAGCTTTTACTAACAAATGTGTATAAATCAGATCAAGAAATAAAAGGCTCCCAGAAGCTCCTATTTTGCTGCCTGCCCACCCCCCGACCCCCTGTCATTAAATTCCTCCAACCCATCCCTCCCACCCCTTTTACCCCTCATTTTTATTCACTGGGCACATTTACAGTCTTCTCTATAGGCTGCTGCTGTGGCTTCTCTGGCTAATACTGACTTGCCAGTTATGAACTCTGTGTGGTGTGGCCGATGTCCAAAGGCTGGCTTTCTTGGGGGTGCTGCTTGAATTCTTTGAAAACACACTGTGGGGCCTCCCCATTGCCTAATTCCCTGACATAGGGATTCTGGCTCTGGACTGATGTTCTTCCTTCTTCAGCTTCATTATTAAAGTCCGCTCGCCTGGCAGGCAGCCCTCTTGGTGGGGTACCGGAAAGATGGCTCAAGCCCAGCTACATTCCAGTGTCCGCTCGACCCATGGGAAACTTCTATATTCTGGCCATGCCTGGCAGTGGACTTCAGGCTGCTCCACGACCCCCTCCTACATTTGCCTCCAGGTCTCTGTTTAGACACATGTGCAGCTTATCAAATCCATTAAGGATAGCGACCTCCAACTGGAGAATGGAGTGCCAATCCACTTTCTGCAAGCCCCCATCATTACTGTAAGAGATTATTATTTGACTTTGGAGAGGAGAGGGGAAAGTCACTGTTTATCATGAGGCTGATGACAACCCATACCAACGGCTCTCTTCTTTCTCTGCTCATTCTCCTTTCAGAGAAGGGGAGGGTGGGCAGAGTCTTGGGAGCAAGGCCAGTGTTTTAAGGGTATTTAGGACTTGTTTAAATCAGGTATGATAAGGCATGCAGACATAGAAATGACTATCATGAATTAAGAAGTTTATTGTACTCACAGATCCCTAGAAGCAGGAGCACAGCATACAGGGCCACAAGAAGGGTCAGTCAAGAGGCAGAAGGAGGAGGGGGAGCTGTGGAAAGAGCCTTTATTGTGGTTTCCAGGGGAAGGAACAGGTGAGGCAGGGTAAGTGAGCTAACGATTGGCTAGTTTGGACAATTTCAGTGGGTTCTGGATACAGAGGCTGTCGCTAGTTATCTGGTACCTAACCTTAGGTGATTAAGGCAGGTGGGTAGTGGCCCAGAGTGTAAGATTCTAAAGAGGAAGCAGTTGGAGTATAGTCTCTGGATTGGTTGGTTTACATTTGAATGGTATTCTCAGGGGCAAGTTGTTTGTATCTAGGAATTAAGTCCTTTTATAGTCAGCAAAACTCTAAGATGTTAAAGAATCAGAATACAGAAAATAAAAGACATGGTTTTTACTGCCAGTTTGTCTCATCATAAGCCTGAGGGAGGTTTCTGGTTACTTTTGGTTCTTTTTGGAATGTATAATACCTTGTACCTCTTTGACCACAGTTCTGGGTCCTGGCTGTCAATTTTGACACAGGAAGAAATATCTTATCTAACATCCTGCTATATAATCATCAACAAAAAACACATAGTATTTCATTTATCTAACTTTCACATCAGAAATGAAGGAATTTGATATTAAAGTAGCACATGCTGAATGGACTCTACTTTTTATTGGGGCTCCTTGTTTGGATTTTGGGTTGAAAGCAAAAGGACCTTAGTGGCTAATTTAAACAAGAACTGACCTGTCGAATGGATAAAGTGGAGCTCATTGGGAGAAAAGGCTACTGCTAGGCCTCTGAAAGGGCAGAGTGCTGCTGTTGGCATAGATCTATTCTAGTGTTTTCTATATCCGGGAGTCAGATTCTAACAAGGGGAATTCTTGGCTGGAGGTCGAGGGTCGGGAAACTTTGACTGACATTCTTGTCAAGACTGCACCATGAAGGAAAGGGGTGGTTCCTAGAGGGAAATAAAGTGCTAGTACTGAAAGAGATAAATTCTAGGTAGGCAAAAACAAAAGATGTTCACTACAAGTAGACTTAAGAACACTGAGCACAGATCTGGCTTCAGAAAAGCCATATTTGAATTCTATCTCTGCCACATATTATTTCAGTCACAATTTCTACAGACTCCTGTTTCCTCACCTGTAACATAGAGGGGAAAAAACAGCTACCTTGCCATATTGTTGAAACAAGTAACTGAAAGTGTTGTAAAAAATGACAAACCACTATGTCACTCATTCACTATTAGTAAGAACTACATTCTTCCTTCTGTTCCTGAATCTGCACTATCCTGTAGGTGGTGTTTGTCTTTGTCACAGTGTATCAACAGCCTCCTTATGAACATACACACTGACTTGATACTAAAGCACAAAACTTTAAAAGTTCCATAGAAATGCCAGTATGTTCTAATCTAATAAATATTTAGGCCCTTAATCCCCAAATGGAGTAAATCTGATATACAGCTGTCAATATACGCATCACTAGCTCTAAGTTATGGTAAAAGACCTTATTTACCCAGATTCCCTATTTATACTGAAATGGACAGGAATTGAATCAAAAGGACTTCATGCTTCTCTGCATGCAGGCTGCATGCCAGACAGATCTTATCTGACCTGTTGCTGCCCCGTGCACAGCCCTGAGCGGCTCCAGAATCTGTGTTGACAATATTCCAACGTGTTCAGATGATGTGCCAAAACCTATTGAAAACTCTTGGCCTGGACTGTGCTAGCAGCACCCTTTAAAGTCCTTGAAATCCAGGCCCATCTTGGGAGAAAAGAGGTCTAAGAGATGCCTTGTTTTTCTTATAAGAGACATGTTGGGGAGTGGAACCTCCCTGGATCCAGATAAAGCTTCGGTCATATTTAGGATGCCCTCCTTTGCTAATGGACAGAAAAGTACATGCATGAAGTTCCCATTTTAACCCTGAGATGCAGGTCTGTTTTGGAGGGAAACTTTGCATGAGTCTAAAGAGTTTCTGGTTAGAAAATTGACCCTGAGGGAGAACAAGGGTCAGGCGCACTTTGTTGCCTTGAATAGACTCCCAGTCGTGGGAGAGATGGGTTAATTCTGAGAGTAGAGCATGTCACTTACATCAATTTCTAATCTCCCCATGGTTGGATGTGTGAGGGAGGTGTGGATTTCTAATGAGAGGTGTGGTTGTGAAATGAACTTCAGTTACCTAAAAGTCTTAAGTCAAGACACAAATGACACTAATTTGCCATTGGTATAAAACAGGAAAAGAGGTTAGTTTGATCATCTGTTGCCACTTGACAGCCTATTCCAAACCTTAATGGCTTAACATAAGCACCGTTTAATTAGTTGTCATGGTTTAGTGGGTCAGGAAGTCGGGCAGGGGCTGGCTGGGTGATTCTTGTGCTCCAAGTGGCATGCGTATATTGGACCACTTGAAGATACTTGTCTGGTCCAAGATGACTTCACTCACATCCCTGGCATGTTAGCAGGGATGGCTGGATGGTCTGAGCCAGCCAAGTCCCCTGCTTCTCTGGGACTTCTCTGTATGATCTTTCTAGCAGGGTAGTCACACTTCAAAATGGCAACTCACGTCTCTGTGAGACCAAGGCAGAAGCTGCTCTTCTGTTACAGGCTAGGATAGCATTACTTTTACATAGTATCTTAGGCAAAGTGGTCACAGGCCAGCCCAGATTCTAAGGAAGAAGAATAGACCCACCCTTGGGAGGAGGGTCAAAGGATTCATGGCCATCTTTGGTCTGCCACAGAGGTGGTCTCTCTTCCTGTGAAGGGAATTTGGGGCTGCTCTCACCTAGTGTAGTCTCCAGGGAAAACAGTGGTCACTTGCCCAGTTTAGTGCCAGTGCCTATTGAGGCAGCTTACCCGTGTGTGATATGGGGTGGAGTTGAGGTCCCAGCATGCATTTCTCCCCACTCCCACTAAGAGGGGAGGGAGAAAATGGCCCATGCAGGTATCACCAGACTGGAGTTGGGCACATCATAAGGGGACACTCTTTGGGGACTCCCAGAAGTACCAGGAGACAGGGTGATGTATACAAAAGCCCTGCAGAGCCCCTGCAGGGACTTTTGATGTACAAAGGCAGATAAGAGCAGCAGAATGTGGGATACTATTATAAATTGTATACTCTATCAATGTAGCCTTCCCACCTTACACATATACACACAAACACATGGGTGAATATAGTTTGTGGAAAAGTCAATTATGTGTATTAAAAAATTCTCTCCCAACCTGGTGATTTCTTCAAAGGCTTTGAGGGCACTTTGAGGGCAGCAAAGCTAGGCAATCATGGCCCACCAGACCCTAGTGACATCTCTCTTTTTTTAAGTATAGTTGGTATACACTATTATATTAATTATGTTAGTTGCAGGTGTACATATAATGATTCGACATTATACTTGCAATGTGATCACCCCACTAATTTTAGTTCCAGTGACATCTATTAAATAGAATGGATCCTAGTGAAGACCACGCCCCCTTTCTGAGGGCTCACCAGTATCACATACAGCACCTTCCTGTTAGTCCTTGCAGCTTCACTGAGCTCTAGCATAAGTGCCCTCAGTCTTACAGATGAGGAAACTGAGGCTGCGCGGTGTTAAGTGCCGTGCTCAGCTCACATGGCTCAGGCAGATCTGACTCCCAACAATTGTCTTGGAGGCCCCTTCTCTCCAGAAGCCCTGCCAGGAACCTGCACCATGACTCCCTAAGAGGAGTGCATCTGTTATTTTCTCCAGCCAGGATGCCTTCAGCTGAGTTCATAGAACCTGGTTACAGTGCCTTCTCAGGTTCATTAACAAAGAATTCAGCGGGGTTCTTGCAGGAAGTCTCCACAGAGCAAATGCTTAGTGGCGATTGTGTTCCGGTTTGAGACAGTCCTGCTGGGTGCCAGCAGATCTCACCTGTAGGAGGGGTACACTAGAGGAGATAGAAAGAGGTTCCTTTGGTTCTGAGACTTTTCTGTTACCTAAAACAGCCTCACTTAAGTTCTCCTACTGGTGGATCCCAGGAAAAAAATATTAACTTTTCTGGCTTTTGACAGAACCTCTAATTGCAGGCACTATGGGGCCAGTGAGAATTGAGTTGAGTGGGAGGAGTCCTCCAAATACTGTCTGGGGTCCTCCAGAGGCTCCCTCTTCACTGTGTTGGGCACTACCCATTTGCCTGAGGTAGGTGTCTGCTGGAAAGTAAATATAATTATGGATAATGTGAATGAGAATGATTTTTCTCCACTTTTTAAAACCATCAACTCGCAGTTAATTACATGTAAATTGCTATTTTTCAATTATGGTCACTGAAGCCAGTCTCAAAATCCATTTAAAGAAGCAGTTTACAATGGGCTATTGTATGTTCAGGGTTTGGTATTATTCAGAAATCAATTTTGAGGAACTCTACCAGAGGCAGGTTTGAACTCAAATTATTGTCTGGCATCATGAAATCAATGGCTACTGGATGTTAACCAGGCAGCATACAGCTGGGAGCAGGGAAAGGACCTGTGTTCATTTTCTCTCATCAAACTTCCTCCCTTTTTTCCTCTCTCCCTTTCTTACTCTCTTCCTGCCCTTCTCTTCTCACCTTCTCACATATCTCAGCACCCAGAAAAGTAAAGTGCTGCAAAAGTTAGGGTCTTAATATAAAATTAGAGTGAGCCCTTCTCTTCTGTTCTCTAAGCAACCAGACCTGATCCCTTCTTGTCTGCCCAGCCTTCAGTTGATTATTCGTGCTGATACACAGCCATGCATTCATCCCTCTGCTTCAAAGTCTTCCCCATTGCATATGGTAGTCATTTCTTGTTTCTGAATGTGTGTTCAAGCCCTCCACATGCCTGCTTCAGCTTACCTTTCCACATTCACTTCCTCTATGACAAAAATACTTTCTACCTCCGTGTTTTCCTAGTATTATTCTTCTGTCTAGAAGGCACTTCTCTGCCATTTTTAGTTTTCAAAAGATTACCCATTGCTCAAAGCCATGCACAAATTTCTATCTTCTTGAAGAGTCCTTTTCGAATCTTACAGACTTTCTGAACCAATCTCACATTTCTCTGTGTTCTTATAGCATGTTCTAAGTACTTTTCTTATAGCCCTTACATTTTGACGTGAAGCCTGGCACATGGTAGGTGCTTGGTAATGTTTGTTGAGTTATGAATCACTTACTTGTGTGCATGTCTGATTAGTTATGGAAATTCAGAGACTATGGTCTTGCTTATCCTTGGGACCTTTCCTTAAAACCAGTTGGTGATCAATAATTGTGTAGAATTAAATGTTAGTGGCCACATATATTTCAACATATATTGAACATATATTTCAACTATTTTGATTTGCTATTCAAAAGTAGACAACTCTTGGTTTATATGTTTGTTGAATAGATGCCTCTTGATCTCAGGCAGATTGCTTATTTTAATATGAGTATGGCATTTACCACCACTTGGTGGCAGTATACTCCAATTTCAAGATTTTGCTGAAGAGACCACTAGATCCTGATAGGGGCTAAAATTACAAACCAGAAGTTATGTAGTGACAAGCAGTAACAACCCATATCTAGATTCTATTTTAGTGACAGTTATTCTGGTACAGTACCGTATATTTATATATTTTCTAAAGTCAATCTCTTTGGGTATGTCACTATATCCCTAATAGACTTGTTTTAATTGTCTTTTACTTATGGGTGAAAGATGGACATGAAAAGATATTGTGAGGAAAAGCCAGAAAATTAATCACCACCAACAGCAGCATCACCACCATACTTTCCATTTTTAGGACTTCTTTTTTACTGTAAAATTTAAAACTTTTATTAAGAATGTTTTATATATTTAAGATAAGGTGTTCACATATGACTAGACAGATTTAACCTCTCAATGTGATTTATAAAGTCTGTACAGAAGGAAGAGTTCTATGTAAAAATCTCTACTTGCCCAGAAAGTAATTCAAATACAATTCTGAAAGGAAAAGGGGCATTTCTATCCCTGGAAAAAAATCTAAACCCATAAGTCCAGGAAACATTAAGTAGGAATATCATCTGCAGGGGCAGTTTAGTAGGATATGGAAGAAGAAAGGGTGATTTTGGAAACTGGGTCTGGATAAAAGTCACATTTTCCAAACACATCTTTGTTATGTGCTCCCTTAGTCTTGTCACTCAGATTGTAACCAGAAAAGATGAAGCTGTGTTTGGCATTTGAAGAGGGTGTCAGAGACACCACGAGAGAAGCAGAAACAAGACCAGGGACCTGAAGAATCAAGAAGACATGAACGAGGAGCTGCATCATATTCTGGGTATTCACTTTCATGGGAGACGCTGCCGCACAGACAGGTAGGAAGAGCTGCACCTTTATTTTCAAACCTAATTTCTAAGCCAGAGTTAGTGGGAAGTCTAAAAGCACTGGGGACACTGGGAATGGCAGTCATTTAAGTTCTGAAAGGTTACCAAGGACCTGTTTCTTTGCTTAACAGGAGAGAAAACATGTTTGCTATGTTTGTTACTTGGAGGTACTTTATTGCAGGAAACACTTTGGATAACTTTATTTATAATTGAGATCTATTATTTATAGCTTTATGTTATAATAATAGATATAATATATGTGACATATATTTTATAATTTTATTTTAATTATTTATAATTAATTTATAATTAACACCTTATAAGGGTAACATTAGTAAAACCTGCTTTGAGCTAGGAATCTTTTAAAGTTAGAATCCTTCTGGCTAATCGATCTTGCATCGAAAATTGGACTAACATGACAGAGTTTCCTTCCTTTTGGGGGGTGACTAATTGCCCAATGTATGCATAGATTTCATTTTTCTTATCCATTCATCTATCAATAGACATTTGAGTTGCTTTCACCTTTTGCTATTGTGAATAATACTGCTGTCAACTCAACTTTCTTCTGCCTTGTTTGGTTGATATGCTTTCTCCTAAAAGAAACATTATTCAGCCAGGAAACAGAACTGAAACATTAGGTATGACTAGGAAGGGGAATCTACTTTCCAAGACCAGGAGCGGCCTCTCCCCTGCCTGGGATCCTCTGATTGCTTCACATATAAATGAAGAAGTCCCAGAATATTCTCAGTTGTCATCTATAGTTGTTCTTGCTTCAGGGGAGCTAGACTCAGTTGTGTCCCTTTGTGAAAGGAGGCTGCTTGTTATAGCAGTTGAGTGTTATAAGCATTTGCAACAAAATTATAGTAAGAGAGATCAATCTAGAGTCCTCTGGAATTTGCAGTGGTATAATTTAACCTCCATGACAAAGCGTGCTGAAAGACAATTAATTCTGAGAGAAGTGCAGGTAGAGCAGTGATAAAATAATATCTCTCCCTGACCCAGGGAATCCTAAATTCAGAATATAATTTTTTTTTCCTAGATGGTCAAGCAATCTGTTTCCTTCAATTTTATCTTTCCTATTATTGTGTTCACTTATCACATCTTTATTGAGACTCTGTTGTTATATTTTGAAAGGCATTGTGAGGAATATTTTAAAATGCAATGACTTTGCCCTTGAAAGGCCTTATTATTTAGAAAGTGCAATATGACACGTAGAGGAAAATACCAAAGCAGATGTGATCGAGCCCAAAGTGTTCAAACACAGATCCTAGGTGTACTAAAGAGGGAGAAGTCTTTTTCTCAGATACAACCTGGAAAAGCTGCTTGGAAGAAGTAACAGTTTTTTTGTTGATTCCAAGGAATGCCTCTCTGAGTCTGTACCGGGATATTTCCTTGTTAAAAAAACTTTGATGATTTCTCAGCCAGGAAAAGAAAAAAGGATAACTTTTGACTCAATGAACTAGGTGCTGGTATGACTGAAATATGGAGGTTGACATTCATCATCTTGACTTTTAGGTTTGAGATTCAGTTTTCCCAGAATTTTCAGAGGGTAGGAACCACGTCGCCAACTTGCAATACAGTTGGGAAGAAACAGTTATGAAAAAAAGACTTGCAACATTTCTCCTTTTTTTTTCATCCAGTTTATGTCAGAGTATTTTCTTTTCACCAGATTCTCATCTTTGTGTCTTAGTCTAGTAATCTTGAGGGAATTTAAGAAACTAAAAGGCTGGTGTTCCAGCAAAGATATGATTGGGAAATTTGTAGGCAAAGATAAATTTTTATTAAAAGGAGAACAGGAGTGAAAATACAAAAAACACTTTAAACACACAAGGTATGGTGGGAAACATGGAAGTTTGGTTGGGGAATGTTCAGTTAAAGATTCAACAGAAATGAAAAAGAAGTTAATTGAGATTAATTTGTTAACAGGATGTCCTGAGACATAATTTAAAATAAAAATTAGAGCACTCTTGGGCCTATCCTCATTTATACAACAAGGAAATAGTCTAGTCTGGAAACCAAGAAAAATTGAGGTATGACTGCTTGGGGAAGAATCCTCAGGTTAATTAATTATTAAGGATTTTAGAAAATGCCAAGGCTGGGTGTATCATAAAGTGCAAGACAGGATATGTCTCTGTCTCTAAACACTTTTCTCTTTTCTTATTCACAGTGAAGTCACAGTATTCAGCTCAGCTTTTCACGTATAACAGGCAGTCAAATTTTGTTGGAAGAATTCATTCATTCCCTATTCATTTATTCAACAAGTATATATTTAGCACTCCCTAGGTAGTAGGAAGATTCTGGGAATTTATTATCTATCATTTATCTATCTATCTATCTAGCTACACACACACACATACACACACACACACACACACACACACACACACACAACACAGTACTTCCTGTTTTCCATAAAGAAATAATTCTCAATGAAGGCAGTTAATACATAAATAAAAAATAAAATAAAATAAAATAAAACAAAAATCAGATGGTTGCATGGTCTAAAGAAAAGAAAGAAATCTGAGAAAGGAGATTGTATTAGTTTCCTTTGGGACTGCTGTAGCAAGTGTCAAAAACTAAATAGTTTAAATAACAAAAATTTATTGTCTCATAGTTCCGTAGGCCAGAAGTCCAAGATCAAGAGGTCAGCAGTGCCATGCTCCCTCTAAAGGCATTAGAGAAGGATCTGTTCCAGGCCTCTCTCCTAGCTTCTCTGTTAGTTCCTTGGCTGTGGCAACATAACTCCAATCTCCACATGGTGTTCTCCTAATGTCTGTTTCTGAGTCCAAATTTCCTCTCTTTATGAGGACATCGGTCATATTGTATTAGGGCCCACCCCAATGACCTCACCTTAACTTGATCATCTGCAAAATATTCACTGGGGATTAGAACTTGAACATCTTTTGGGGAGATACTATTCAACCCATAACAAGCGTTAAGTAGTTTCTGAGCTGCTGTTTTATATGGTTCATCATGTGAGGCCTGATCAAGTGACATTTGAGTATGAGCTTGAAGGAAATGAGGGAGTGAGCAATACAGATATCTGTTTTCCTGGCAGAGTCCAATATAGGAGAATGCTCTTCATGTTCCAGAAACAGGAGAAGCCCACCCATGTGATAGAAGCTGGGGGGGGGGTGGGGAGAGGTGGGGAGAGAGAGACAGAGAGAGAGAGACAGAGACAAAAGGTGGGACTGAGAGATTATAGGATTTTCCCTGTAAGTAAAATGGAGAACCATTGGTGGATTTGAGTAGTAATGTGTCATAAGCAGACATACATTTTGGAAGGATACCTCTAGCAGCTTTGTTGTGAATAGACTGAAGAGGGCAAAGATGGAAGCAGGGAGGCCATTGCAGAGGACAATTTACAGTGGCCTGGACCAGAGCTGGAACGACAGAAGTGGAGTAAGAGGTAGTTGGATTCAGGACACATCTTCAAAGGAGAGGCAATGGGATTTTGCATAGACTGGATACAGAGTATGAGAGCAAGAGGAGACTGAAGCATGAGGCTTAGGCCTTTGGCTTCTGCACTTGAAAGAATGGATTTGCCATTTGTTAAAGTGATTAGAATAGGTTTTGCTGAGATAGAAAAAAGAGTTTGATTTAAGATGTGTTAAGTGTGAGATGATTTTTGGCATCCAAGTGGAGGTAGAAAGTAGATATTTGGAGATATGAATCTAGAGTTCAGGAAGTTGTCAATATAGATTATCTATAAAGCCATAGTTTGGGGCTAAATCAGCTAGGGAATGAACAGAGCTGGAGAAGAGAAAAAGCTCCACATCTCATCCTTGAGTGGTCTAGCAGTTAGAGGCTGGGAAAGTGAAGCAGAACAAGTAGAGAAGAAAGAAAATGCATGGTCAGAAGAATAGGAGAACCAGGAAGAGTGCATTCCATGACATTAAGTGAAGACAGGTTTGGGAATGGGATTGGAGAATATATGTTGAGTACAGCATTGGGAACTGACAATGGTATTTAACAATGTGAAAGTCAGTAGAGATGGCTGACATATTTTGGGGGAAGTAAATGGGATGAAAACCAGATTATAGTGGGATCAAGAGGACCTGGGTGAGTGATTATCTGTATTCAGTATCTCTAGCTCCTTAAAGAATTTACTTTTAAGAGAAGCAGAGAAATTACTATAACTAAAGGCAAATATAGGGTAAGGGAGAAACTCTTTTTTAAACAAAGGAAGATAATATTATGTTACCATCTTATATTCTGATGAAGATAATGCAGTAGAAAGGAAAAAAAATTAATGATGGAGAGAGATGACAAAGTTGTTGAAGTGATAGCTCTGAATAGGTGAGAAGTTGTGGGATCCAGTATCCAGTGGAAGAATTTGCTTTATCTAGGAGTGCAGACAATTAATTCATGTAAATAAGAAGGCAGGAAAGGGAAGGAGGTTTTAATGGGTATAGATATAATTGGGTAAATGAGGTAGTAAGAGCATAAGAAAGGGTTGGTTTTTTTTTTTGGCGGGGAGGGCGGGGATTGTTTCTTCTATTTCGTCAGAAAAAGAAGCAAGCACTAGAAGAGAATAGAAAAGGAAGTTTAAATTTGAAGTCAGAGGAGATAATGTGAGAGTCCTAGGGATGCACAAGAAAAATGACTGGCTTAGGGAAAAATGGTGAGATGGCTGAGCAAGCACCAAGCACACGCTTTAAATGGGTGGCCATTAATTTAAAGTGACTCTGGTCATTACGATCACACGTTTTTCTCCATCCATGTTCAGATACACAAGTTCATTTTCAGAGAAGGGAAAGAGGGCAATAAGTAAAGAGAGGAGAAAGAAAGGAATTGAGATAATATGAAAGTAAGTGATTATAATGCTAGACTATAGGATCTAAGCTAGGTAAGAGGGGAAGTGAGGATGAGAGAAAGATGTGGGACAGAGAGAGCTTATTAAATGACAGACTGAGGTCTTGATGGGATTGCAGGGTCATTGGAGTTGGGGACAATTCAAAAGAATGAGCTAGGAAAATAGGTGACAGTCATGAGATAGTCTTTAAATAGAAGCAATTAGGATTATAGAGTAGTGGGTGTGGTTATAGTAAATAGCTGGTTCTAGGGCATATCTATAAAGTGAGTGACTGAGAAAAGTTGGAAGACAATACAATTGGAGGTAAGGATGATAAGGATATGAGAGGCCAGGGTTTTTAAAGGATCATCCATTTGATTATTATACTAACCAGGAATTATTACAAGAGCATTATTGGAGAAAATTAAGAACCAAATTTTCATGGAATAAAGGGGAGTTTTCTAGAAGTCCGTGGGTGACTAAAGCATGAAGAGCTACCCAGTGGTAAAGTCTGAAGTCATGGGCTTTACAGTTGAGGGGTTTAGGAGGAGAAAAAGCCAAAATTTAAGGAACAACTGTTAGGGGCAGGAAGGACATGGCCCCAACTTTAAGTCCAGTAGCATGAGGAATGTGAAGGAGAAAGTGGTTAACACTTTGAAAGCCTGCAGGGAAAACTGTGTCCTCAAGGGTGAACCAGCTTTTAGTTACAGCAAGGAGGTGATGGTAATGTTCAGGGAGGGTTTAGAATATAGAGAGTTTGCTAGTGTTAGATAAGTGTAGGGAGGTGAGACAGTGTGAGAAGTAGGGTTGGATTAAGTGATGTCCAGAATGGAATTGTGATGAGGGATGACTGGAGAATCTTGGACTTCCTGTAGTGATTGAATTCAGGCTCTCATGTATTCCAAGGCAGATTATGGTAGTGAGGCCATTGGAGTAGCACGGGGCCACGTTGGGTGGACTTTTGCCAGAAGCATGCAGGGGACTCTGGGCTCCCATCTTCTCTCTGCTTCTGGTATTTTTCAGCCTGGAGGTATGATGTTATAGCTTGAAGTCTGGGACCCTCCATGTCTGTTTTTGGCTGTGTGAGGGCCATGAAAGGGAGGTTGCCAACACATTTCAAAGTTTTGTTGCTATGACATGGACCAGCCTCAAAGAGGAGGATAGCCTCCTTTTTGGAAGTTGGTTTCAAATGAGATGGTTTGTTGAAAAATAATAATTGGTTAGATTGGGAGGTAAGGTCGCAGCCACTACAAGTCAGGCATGATTTTTAGTTACTGCCAGTTATAAATGGGCTTTGAGATTCTGTTTCATTATCTAAATAGATTCTAATTATCCAAATAGATTCACAATTTTGTTTCATGATTTAAAGATAAAAGAGTATTTTTCCCTAATGTTAAAGAAAAAGAATGGTTTCTCAGCTGAATAAAAGGTTAAACTGCTATTCATCATGTTTTGTCTTCAAACCTTTGATAGAAGAAACTTTGGGTCTTACCATTTATAGTTATGTAAAAAAGGTGGAGTTTAGATTAAACAAATATAGTTTATGAAAGAAATTTCAACACATATGTGACTTGAATAGAAAAAGCAAAAGAAAGAACTAGAGTCCATTCCATACAAGTGCTAAAATATTTCTTCTAGGTTTTTTTCCCCAATTACTTTGGATGAGAGAATCGCTACTTAATTCTAGTGAAACAAAGGGAAGGGATTATTAGAAGATAATTTTTGAAGTAGAGTTTTAAGGGTGGGAAGAATTTAGGATGGTATCTGGGAATTACATGAGAAAATGGAGGGCAGTAGAATTGTAACGGAAAGCTAGAAATATAAAATGTTTTACAGCCTTTTATAAAAATGTTTTAGATTTATTTATTTTTTCTAATAGAAAACCTATATGTTGAAGGCTACCCAACAAAAATGGTTGCTCTACTTAATTTGGACAAGACATTCCTTTTCTGTCACAAACACATAGAATTTATAGAAAGAAATCCTAGATAAATTATTACAAAAGATATTTTGTAATTTCTAATCAAATTAAAAGAAAGAAGTCACAAGGTGACAGAATTTAAGAGATACATGTAGGCCAGAAAACTAAGTAGGAGTAAAGAGGGGTGGTGAGATCTACACGTAGGCCCCAGGCTGAGGGCTAGTTATTGCCCATGTGGGGCAGGAGAGATGAGCAAGGGCTTGCTGAAAGGGGGCGCTGAAGAAGAGCTTCCTATGTCAAGCCTGGAGCTACCAATGGCTACTCTTGAGTGAAAACCTCTCCACCTAGTCTGGGGAAGCACTAGGAAGTTGTGCCCTCCGGTGGGAGAAACATAAAGTCACCCTGGAGAAAGTCAAACCCCAGGCTTGAATCACAAATGTAAATATAAATGATAGAGGATCATTTGATATGAGAAGATACTGTTCCACAGGGATAGCTTCACAGCTCATGGCACAAAAAAAAATTTCCACAGTGGGATGGGGAGAAAGATGGAGAATGATACACCATGAAGGAGAGCCTGTATGTGTACTTTATATTGTATATGTTCTCACTCTGTAGGTGATATCATACAGCATTATTTAAATACTCTCTTTAACTGTTGATATCTACGTTTATATCACCAACCTGAACCTCTCCTCTTAACTCTAGATGGTCCTCAACTTCTGATTACCTTCAAGATAACTCTACTGAAGTGTCTGATAACAATTTCAAATATAATTTATGCAGCAGCTAGCCTCTAAGATGTTTATAAAGATCCAAGCTCCTGGCATTTACACTCTGTATATTCCCTTCCACATTGTACTAAGTGTTGCTTAGTGTGATCAATAGAATATGGTAGAAGTGACATTATTTCACTTTTCAGATTAGATGATAAAAACACTGTGACTTCTATTTTGGTTACTCTTGCTTCCTCTAGCTATCTCTTGGGCCACTTGCTCTTTAGGAAGCCAGCTGCCATGTCTTGACACTTAGGCAGCCCTGTGGTGTAGCTCATATGGGGAGGATCCGAGGCCTGAAGCCAATAGACAGCATCAACTTGACAGGCATGTGACTGAGCCACCCTAAAAATAGATCCTCCAGTCCTAGTCATACCTTTAGCTCACTGTAATCTCATGAGCCACCCTGAGACAGAACCACCTAAGTAAGCTGAGGTCATATTCCCCACCCTCAGACACTATGGGATAGTAAAAGGTTGTTGTTTAATCTGCTAAATTTTTAGGGTAATTTGTTATGCAACATTGGATAATGAATACAAGGATTCCAAAACAAACTCCAATCTTCCCCTAAACTTTCTCCTCCTGTAGTCTTTCCTGTCTCTACAAATGGTAACTTCATCCCTCCAAAGCTCAGGCCAAAAACTTTGGGAGTCATCTTTGAATGATGATCTTACCCATGCTTCTCATATCCCACATCAGATTTTTCAGCAAATCCCTGTTGACTTTATTTTTAAAATATATGTATTATCTGACAACTTCTCACTACCTCCACAGATATTGTTCTGGTCTAAGCCACTGTCATCTTCTGATTGGAATATTGCAATAGCTCCTATTGATCTCCCTTATCCAGACTTTGTTCAATTTTAATCTATTAATAGCAAAGCAGACAGAGTTATCTTCTAACAATATAAAACAGATCATGTCCATCTTCTGATTGAATCCCTCTAATGACTTCTAATATCACTTAAGATAGAAGCCAAAGTCCTTACAGGAGCTCCAATGCCGTTTATTACTTGTCCTTCCTCTGACTTAAACTTCTACCATCCCACTGGCTCCCTTTCCTCCAGCCATACTGTTATCATTATTTTCACCTCAATGGGCAAAAAATGATCCTGTTTTAGGGCATTTACAATCACGGTCTCCTCTGCCAAGAGTGTTCTTCTCTCCAATAGTTGCAGGGTTTGTTTTCTTGTTTTCACCATACACAGGTCTCTTTCCACCTTCCCTGTTTTATTTTCTCCCTAGCTTTGTCATCACTTGACAGACTATATATATTATGCATACTATATATTGTCTCTTTTCCTTCACTAGAATGCAATTCCCATGAAGACAGGGAAATTCGTCTTTTCTGTTCACATTCTCAGTCCCAAGAATAATGCCTACCGCCTAGTAGGTACTCAAATAGTTTTTGAACAAACAAATGCTATAAAAAGAAGAAACATAATATTTGGAAGAGATAAGAAAACCTAAAAGAGGCTATAAAATATGTTTAAATTATTAAAAGTGAAAGAAATGAGAAGCATGAAAAAAATCAAGGCACTCTTTATGTCAGTCAGATTTGAAAAACAACTAAATATTACTTCAAGAAATGAAAAATATAGCAACTGAAAATAAAAACAAAATCAAAAATATTATAAGGGAATCAATTACATTTAGAAGACAGATCTAAGGAAAACACTCAGAATGGGGCGATAAGGTTAAAATTATATAAAATAAGTTAAAATTTGGAATAAGAAGTCCTAACATGTATATAATAGCAGTTCCAAAGGGAGAAAATAGTGAAAAGGTAGTATTTAAAAAACAATAGCAAAGAATTTCATAGATTAGATTTAAAAATATATATATTTAGGTAGTAAGAGAACAAAAGATAGAATATTCTCAAAAAAAATCTATTAGACTGACAGCCAACTTTTTATAAATAATAATATATGTCAGAATACAGTGTAACTATGCTTCAGTCTGCTAATGGAAAAAAAAACCCATTACCTTAGAATTTGATATTCAGCTAAAAGTATCATTGAAGAGTGAGGGCCAAATAAGACCCCTCAAGAAAACCCTCAAGGACCCTTGCTAAAACACTTATAAATTGTATTCATCAGTAAGGAGACAATTAAATACAGATAATTGAAAGGGATTGGATTTACAGTGGTATGAGACAAATTGGTAAATATTTTGATAATAAATAAACTTTGACTTATAAACAAGGGATTAATTTGGAAGAAAGGGTTAAAAATAAGGAGAATTAAAAAATTAAACAATAAGATGGCAGATGGGAGGAGGGAGATCAGAATTGAGTGTTCCAAGAACTGGTGAATAGAGATTTTGATTGACTTGTTTGTTTGTTTTTAATGTCAAGTATGCATTTTAAGCATCTAAAAGAATAAAATGCAATGTATAATTTTCAAGTCAGTGAAAGGGAAAAGGGGAATGAAGATAACTTAATCCATTTAATAGAGTTGGGAAAAAAGGAAAAAGTTGAAAATTAAGAGGAGAAAAACATTAAAACAAAGGAAATTTGGTTAGTGAAATTCTCATCAGACAAAATTAATTTTTAAGGCAACATTCAATTGAAAGATATAAAGATTATAATCAGTGAAACTGAACAAAATTCCACAAAGTAAGATATAGCAATTCTAGTTTGATGACCTACACTTAAATGCATAAGGAAAAACATTCACAGAACTAAAAAGAAAAATTAATTAACAAATTCCAATTATGGTAAGAGATGTTAACATGTCACTATCAGAAACTAATGAAAAAGAAGACAAAATATTAATAAGGCTATACCAGATATGAATGGCATGATTAACAAAGATGACTTAATGTCAAAATGTATATTCCTCCCCCAATTTTTTTTAAACTTAAATTTTTAATTTTATTTTGTGATTATAGTTGTATTCCAT
Source organism: Eonycteris spelaea (assembly GCA_003508835.1). Classification (NCBI taxonomy): domain Eukaryota; kingdom Metazoa; phylum Chordata; class Mammalia; order Chiroptera; family Pteropodidae; genus Eonycteris; species Eonycteris spelaea. The sequence continues at coordinate 2,373,153 of PUFA01000083.1, read as the reverse complement.
ATTATATTAGTTCTAGGTGTATGTCATAGCGATTAGACATTTATACAACTTCTGAGTGATACCTCTTATAAATCTTGCACCCATCAGACACCATATATATCTATTACAATATTATTGACTATATTCCCTATGCTAATCTTTACATCCGCATGACTATTTTGTAACTGCCAATTTATTCTTCTTTAGAAATTTTAACTTTTATATTTTTATTTTTTAAATTATTGTTGATTTATAATGTTATATTAGTTTCAGGTGTACAACGCAGTGATTAGATTTTATATAATATATGAAGTGAAAACCCCAACAAATCCAGTGCCCATCTGACACCATACATAGTTATCACAATACTACTAATTGTATTCCCCATGCTTATACTCTATATCCCCATGACCATTTTGTATCTACCAATTTATACTCTTAATCTCCACCCCCTTAACTCCCCCAATTTGGCAACCATCAAAATGCTCCTGTATTTATGAGCTTGTTTCTGTTTGTTTATCCTGTTCTCTAGATTCCACATGTAAGTGAAATTATATGATGTTTGTCCTTCTCTTACTCCATTCAGCACAATACCCTCTAGGTCTATCCATATTGTTTCAGATGGCAAGATTTCCTTTTATGGCCGAGTAATAATATTCCATTGTATATATGTGCCACCTCTTATTTTTCTATTCATCCATTGATGGATACCCAGGTTGCCTCCATATCTTGGCTATTGTAAATAATGTTGCAATGGACATATGGATGCACATGTCTCTTTGAAGTAGTGTTTTGGGTTTCTTTGGATAAATACCCAGAAGTGGGGTTTCTGGGTTCTTCTTTGTCTTCTGTTATAGCCTTTTTTTAAAAAAGTCTATTTTGTCTGATATAAGTATTTATAGCCTTGCTTTTTGTTGTTGTTTCCATCTTTATAGAATATCTTTTTTCATCCCCTTTTTTTTTCAGTCTCTGTGTGCCTTTCCATCTGAAGCGAGACTGGTAGATAGCATATGTAAGAGTCTGGTTTTATTATCCATTCAGCCACCCTATGTCTTTTAATTGGATCATTTAATCCATTTACATTTAAAGTAATTATTGCTAGATATGTAGTTATTGCCACTTTATTATTTATATTTTTTAGTTTTTTTTTTTCTTCGTAAAAAAGTCCGACATTTCCTGTAATACTAGTTTAGTGCTGATAAATGTCTTTGGATGTTTTTCTGTGTGTCTGGGAAGCTCTTTATCTGTCCCTCAATTCTGAATCATAGCTTGGCTGGGTAGAGTAATCTTGGTTGCAGGTCCTTGCTTTGCATCACTTTGAATATTTTCTGCCAAGCCCTCTGGCTTGCAAAGTTTCTGTTGAGAAATTGACTGACAGTCTTATGCAAGCTCCGTTGCAGGCAACTAATTGCTTTTCTCTTGCTGTTTTTAAGACTCTCTCTTTTTCTTTAACCTTTGGCATTTTAATAATAATGTGCCTTGATGTGGGCCTCTTTAGGTTTACCTTGTTTGGAACTCTGAGATTCCTAGGCTTGTATCAATACTTCCTTCACCAGGAAGTATTGTCATTCTTTTTTTTTTTTTCAGTTTTATTTTTTATGAGTTTCAAGTATATAGTATATTGGTTAGACATTTATGTAGTTTATAAATGATCCCCCTAATTGCTCTTTCTCTCCTCTAGTTCTCTAGCTAGCCATCACATTAAAGCTAACTGCCTTCCCTATGCTGTGCTCCCCAATCTCCTGACCATCTATCAACTACTAATTGTATTTCTTTAATCTTCACTCCTTTCTTCCCAGCCTCACAACCCCACCCCCTGGCCATCACCAGATTGTCCTCTATATTTGTTTTTGATTAGTTCTTTTTATTCTTTAGATTGCACATATAAGTGAAACAATATGGTATTTATTTCTTTTTCTCTATCTGACTTATTTCACTCAGCATAATAACCTCTGTAGTTACAAATGATAGGATTTCATTTTTATTAGTCTGAGTAATATTCCAATCATTATCCAATCATCTGTTGATTAACTTTAGGTTGCTTCCATAACTTGGCTATTGTAAATTGTGCTGCCATGAACATAGAGGTGCATAAATCTTTACGTTTTGGTTTTTCTTTGGATAAATATCAGAAGAGAATTTTGGGTCAAAAGGTATATCCATTTTTAATTTTTTGAGAAACCTCCAGACTGTTTTCCATAATAGCTGTACCAATTTGCAATCCCACCAACAGTGTATAAGGATTTCTCTTTTCTCCACATCCTTGCCAACACTTGTTGTTCTTTGATTTATTGATGATAGCCATTCTGATAGTTGCAAAGCGATATCTTATTGTGGTTTTAATTTGCATTTCTCTCTGATGATTAGTGACCTTAATCATCTTTTCATATATCTATTGGCCACCTGTATTTCCTCTTGGAGAAGTATTTGTTCAGGTCTTCTGCCCATTTTTTAATTAGAGTGCTTTTCTGTTGTTGAATTGTATGAGCTCTTTATATATTTTGGACATTAATCTCTAATCAGTTGTATCATAAGTGAATATCTTCTCCTACTCAGTTGTTTGTCTTTTTGTTTTGTTGATGGTTTTCTTTGTGGTGCAAAACCTTTTTAGTTTGATGTAGTCCCATTTGTTTATTTTTACATTTGTTTCCCTTGTCCAAGGAGATATGTCCAAAATAAATTACTAGTAGAAATATGAGAGAGATTACTGCCTATGTTTCCTTCTAGAAGTTTATGGATCTTACATTTAAGTCTTTAATTCATTTTGAGTCTACTCTTGTATATGGTTTAAGAAGATGGTCTGGTTTCTTTTCTTTTCTTTTTTCTTTTTGGCAAGTATCTGTCTAATGTTCCTGGCACCATTTATTGAAGAGACTATCTTTATCCCATTATATATTCCTGCCTCCTTTGTCATATATTAAGTGAGTGTGTAGGTGTGGATTTATTTCTGGGCTCTCTGTTCTGTTCCATTGGTCAACATAATGTTTTTATGCCAGCACCATGCTGTTTTGATTAGTATAGCTGTGTAGTACAGTTTGATATCTGGTTAATGTGATATCTCCAACTTTGTTCTTCTTTCTTAAGATTTCCATAGCTCTTTGGGGGTCTTTTATAGTTCCATATTACTTTTAGAATTATTTGTTCTAGCTCTCTGAAAAATATCGTTGGTATTTTGATAGGGATTGCTTTGAATCTATAGATTGCTTTGGGTAGTATAGCCATTTTAATGATGTTGATTCTTCCTACCCATGAGCACAGTATATTCTTCCTTTTATTTGTTCTTCTTCAATTTTCTTTTCTCAATGACTTATAATTTTCTAAGAACAGGTCTTTTACCTCCTTGTTTAATCTGATTCCAGGTATTTTACTGTTTTCAATGTAATTGTAAATGGGATTGTTTTTAATTTCTTTCTGAAAGTTCATCATTGGTGTATAAAAATGTCACTGACTTCTGAATATTAATTTTGTATTCTGGTAGTTTACTGAATTCATTAATCAGTTCTAACAGTTTTTTGGTGGAATCTTTAGGGTCTCTGCATATAGTATCATGTCACCTGCAAATAATGAGAATTTTACTCTTCTTTCCCAAGTCAGATACCTTTATTTCTCTTTCTTGTCTTATAGCTGTGGCTAAGACTTCCAATACAGTGTTGAAGAGAAGTGGTGAAAGTGGGCATCCTTGTCTTGTTCCTGATTTTAAGAAGACGTTTTTAGCCTTTCCCATTGAATATGATGTTAGCTGTAGGTTTGTCATATATGGTCTTTATTATATTGAGGTATGTTCTGTCTATTCCCACTTTGTTGAGAGGTTTTTTTTTTTTTTAACATAAATGGATGTCAGCTTTTGTAGAATGTTTTTTTCTGCATCTATTGCTATCATGTGATTTTTAATTTTTCAATTTGTTAATGTAGTGTATCACATTAATTGATTTGCAGATATTGTACCAACCTTGCAGCCCAAGAATAATCCAATATGATGATGGTGTATGATATTTTTAATGTATTGCTGAATTCAATTTGCTAAATATTTTGTGAGAATTTTTGCATTAATGTTTATGAGAGATATCAGCCTATTTCTTTATCTGGTTTTGGAATTGAGGTAATGGTGGCCTCTTAAAAGGAGTTAGGGAGCCTTCCCTCTTTTTGAATTTTTTGGAATAGTTTGAGAAGAATAAGTGTTAATTCTTTCAATGTTTGGTAAAATTCACCTATAAGCCATCTGATCCAGGACTTTGGGGAGGTTTTTGATTATTAATTTGACTTCATTGGTGGCAATAGGTCTGTTCAGATTTTCTATTTCTTCTTGACTCAGTCTTGGGAGATTGTATGTTTCTAGGAATCTATCCATTTCTTCCAGATTGTCCAATTTGTTGGCGTATAATTGTTCACAATATTTTCTTATGATCCTTTGTATTTCTTTGGAGTCCGTAGTTATTTCTCCTTTTTCATTTCTGATTTTGTGTATTTGAGTCCTCTATCATTTTTTCCTTGATGAATCCTGTTAAGAGCTTGTCAATTTTGTTTATCTTTTCAAAGAATCAGCTCTTAGTTTCATTATTCTTTTGTATTGTTTTTCTAGACTCTATTTCATTTATTTCCGGTGTGATCTTTATTAATTCCTTCCTTCTACTCACTTTGGGTTTGTTTGCTCTTCTTTATCTAATTCTTTTAGGTGTAAGGTTAAACTATTTATATGAGATTTTTCTTGTTTTTTGAGGTAGGCCTGCATTGGTATGAATTTCCCTCTTAGAACTGCTTTTGCCATGTCCCATAGATTTTGAGTCACTGTGTTTTCATTTTAATTTGTCTCTAGGTATCTTTTGATTTCTTCCTTGATTTCATTGTTAACCCATTCATTGTTTAGTAGCATGTTATTTAGCTTCCATGTGTTTGTGTATTTTCCGTTTTTTTTTTCCTTGTAGTTGATTTCTAGTTTCATACCATTGTGATTGGAGAAGATGGTTGATAGGATTTCAATCTTCTTAATTTTATTAAGACTTGATTTATGTCCTAACATGTGGTCTATTCGTGAAAATGTTCCATGTGCACTTGAGAAGAATGTATATTTTGCTGCTTTGGGGTGAAATTATCTGACAATATCTATTAAATCCATCTGGTCTAGTGTGTTTTTTAGGCTCATTGTTTCTCACTGATATTTTTTGTCTGGAAAATCTGTCCATTGGTGTCAATGTGGTGTCAAAGTCTCCAATTATGAGTGTATTACTGTTGATCTCTCCTTTTATGTCAGTCAATAATTGCTTTATGTATGTAGATTCTCCTATAACTGGGTGCATATATGTTTATTAGGGTTGTGTCTTCTTGATATATTGATCCCTTTATCATTATGTAATGTCCTTCTTTTGTCTCTTATTATAAGCCTTTGTTTTAAAGTCTATTTTGTCTCATATAAATATTGATACCGTGGCTTTTTTTTTTTTCATTTCCATTTACATGAAATACCTTTTTCCATCCTTTACTTTCAGTCTGTGATTGTCATTTGATCTTAAGTGGGTCTCTTGCAGACAGCATATGCACGGGTCTTGTTTTCTTATCCTTTTGGCTGCGCTATGTCATTTGATTAGAGCATTTAATCCATTTACATTTTAAGTCATTATCGATAGGTACATAGTTACTGCCATTTTATTATTTGTATTTGGGTTTTTTTTCGTCTTTTTTTCCCTCTCACTCTCTCTCTTTCTCTCTTTTTCTTTTCTTTTCTTTTTCTTTTTACAGAAGTCACTTTAATATTTCTTGTAATACTGACTTTTTGATGGTGAATTTCTTAAACTTTTTCCTGTCTGAGAAGCTCTTTATCTCACCTTCCATTTTAATTAAAAGCTTTGCTGTGTAGAGTATTTGTGATTTTAAATTTTTATTTTTCATAACTTTGAATATTTCTTGCCAGTCCATTCTGGCCTGCAAAATTTCTATTGAAAAATCAGCATACATTCATTTGGGGATACCCTTGGAAGTAACTATCTACCTTTCTCTTGCTGCTTTTAAGATTCACATTTTGTCTTTGACCTTTGGCATTTTAATTATGATGTGTCTTGGTTGGGTCTATTTGAATTCTTCTTGTTTGGGACTCTTTGTGCTTCTCGAACTTGTATTTCTAATTCCTTTGCCATGTTAGGGAAGTATTCTGTCATTATTTCTTCAAATAGATTCTCAATCCTTTGCTCTTTCTCTTCTCCTTCAGGTACTTGTATGATGCGGATATTGTTAAACTTCATGTTATCCTAGAGGTCTCTTAAACTATTCTCATTAAATTTTTTTTTCTTTTTGTTGTTCTGATCGGGTGTTTTCATCATTATTTCTTGGAATAGGTTTTCACTTTTTTGCTATCTCTCTTTTCCTGGTACTCCTATGGTACGAATGTTGTTACACTTGATATTGTCCCAGAGTCTCCTTAAACTATCTTTATTTTTTTGGATTCTTTTTTCTTGTTGCTGTTCTGATTAGGAGTCTTCTGCTATCTCATATTCCTGATTCAATCCTCTGTTTCATCCACTGTGTTCATTCCCTCTAATGTACTTTTCATCTAAGATATTATATTCTTCATTTCTGACTGGTTCTCTATTATGTTGTCCATCTTCATTTTTATGTTTTTATCCCTTTGTTAAAGTTCTCACTGAGTTCATCTGCTCTTTCCCTAAGTTCATTGAGCATCCTCATAACCAGTGTTTTGAACTCTGCATCTGGTAGATTGCTTATCTCCATTTTGTTTAATTATTTTTCTGGAGCATTGTTCTATTCTTTCATGTGGGGCATACTTCTTTGCATCCCCATTTTGGCTGCATCCTTGTGTCTATTTCTATGTATTAGGTAGGGATCCTAAGTCTCCAGGTCTTAGTAGAGTGGCTTTATGTAGTTGGTGTCCTGTGGGGCCCAGTGACACAGTATCGGAAGGGGTCTAGCTGCAGGTCAAGTTCAGCCTCAACCTATGCACCTCTGGAGCCACCTGGTAAGAGTTCCCAAGCAGTCTACAAATGGCTGCCACCTATGCTGGGCCTATAGGTGCTTTTAGGGGCCAAGCCAGAAACTGAGGCCTGCTGCCCTTTGTGCAGGCTTGTGCAGTACCTCAGAAAGAGGTACAGGGCATGCTGAGGTCAGAGCTGCTTCTTTGGGTTTTGTGAGCCTTTGAGAAATTTTAGGAAATTCCACAGCAGAAACCAAGACAGCCTATTTGTATGAAATACACTACTGGAAGTAGCTTGAGTAGGCCCACAGTTGGGAGAGGCAGAGTCTCAGGAAATCACCTGGGCAGAATGACCTGTGTTATCCAGATTGATGGCAACTCAGATGATGTCTGCAGGCTGAAGGGGGAGGGCTCAACAATAGAACAATGGATACTGCTAGCACTTCGCTTCAGGAGAAAGCTACCTCTCCAGCTCTCACCCTGAAGCCCGATGCCTCAGCACCTCCCTGTATGTTCCTGGTACAACGCAAGCAGTTGCCTCAGCATTGGAGCTCAGAGCCAGTGACTCCATCAGTGACTAAGTCTGGGCACGGGCCCTTTAAGAGAAATGTCTGTGAATCCCACAAACCTCCATCTCCCTCAGCCACAAACTCCACTGGTTTTCACAGCCAAAAGCTGTGGGGACTTCTTTTCCAGCACTCTAGGCTGGGGAGACTGGTGTGGAGCTGAAACCCCTTGCTTTTCTGGGGGGACCTCCACAGCTAAGATATCCTTCAATTTTTAACTGCCATATATGGGTGTAGGATCCATCCTTTTAGCATCTCTGCTCCTCCTACCAGTCTGGGGGTGGCTTCTTCTATATGTTCTTATTTAAAGGAACTCTGTTTAGCTAGACTTCAGGCAATTCTCACTGATGGTTGTTATGTAGGTTAGTTATAATTTTTATCTGCTCACAAGAGGAGGCAGCACAGCATTTTTCTACTCTGCCATCTTGACCAGAACCCAGACCTTTCCCTCACTGTTCAAAAGCACATGAAACATTTATGTTTACTGACTAAAACACCACACAATTGAGATCATACAGATTATATCCTTCAGCCACAATGCACATTTTTTAAAAAGTAAAAAGAAAAGTTCCCTGTTCTTTGGGAAATAAATAAATACACTTATAATAAGTGGTTAAGAAAATTGTATTGAAAATTATGAAACAATTAAAATTACATAATAATTATTGCAATGTGTCAAAACATGTGAGATTCAGGTTTACATAATAGAAAATACATGAAAGATTAAAGTGAATGAATTAGTCATTCATCTCATAAATTTAGCAACAGAAAATTAAAAGAAGAATTACATGTTGAAGAAATAATTTGAAAAAAAGAATAATGAAGTTGAGCAAAAACAATGAATATTCAGTAAAACATAACAGTAAAAAGAGGTAAATGACTATCACTCATATACCTCATTATACACAAATGCTCCCTATTAATATTTTGGTACAAATCCTTCCTGTTTTATATAACAAGATGGAACTAGTGCTAGCACTGTGACAAGGATGGTAGAAGAGAACTACTGTACCTTCCCATATGTAAAGTTTGGACTTTTGAAGCAGGAGAAATGGTTTTGAAAGAGGCAATGGAAGAAAGGAAGACTTCTTTTCGGTTTTGGTGCATATGGATTTAGGAGGAAAACAAATTGAGAAATAATGCAGAAATAGCAGTATCATTGGGGAACACCAAGTTTTAATTGGGTAAGGAATATGCAAGAGCTTTCCAAGAGGAGACTGAGGGTATAAGGAGAGCTTTTGGATAAAAAGTCAGGAGTTCTAGAGATGGTGTTGAGAAGGTTATAGACAAGGGGTGTGTGTGGTGAATTGGGTCAGGCTAAAGAGAATATAAAATATGGGAAAAAAGTCCCAGTGATAATTTGTCATTTTAACTTGGACATCTGAAAGGGACTATGATCCACAGAGAAGTGGAGGACAATGTGATTATTCCTGGTGGGGGTCTTCTAGAGAACTGGTTTATAATCAGCTTTAAGCTATGGTCTTAAAACTTGAACAAGATGGTGAGATGTTGCTGGGTAGGGCATGGGGGGAGTGAGAAGATGCACCTTTCTTCTTCTGCCATCTAATTATCCTTGTCTTCTCTCTTTCAGTAGTTTCTACTAATTTCTGGTCCTCTGAGAGCACCCTTGCTTTTTAGTATAATTACAAGCTCTTTTTATTTTATTCTGCTGTTTCCAGGTTTAGAGGCAGGAGGAAAAGGTTGCAGTGTGAGCTCAGTGTGCCACCTAGGTCTGGAGACAGAGTTTCTGTTTTTACCTTATTTTCACTGACTCTGGGATTCAAGTTGTCTTCTCTATTTAGCTACTTCAAAAAATCAGGTCTTTCCAGGGTTCATAGTTACTGATTAAAGCTTTCTGAAATGAACAACAAAGCAAAAATATATAAGCAAAAAAAAAAAAAAAAGCAAAAAAATCTCTAAATGAAGAGAGATCAATTACATTACACTTGTCATTCAATTAGACTTCCCCTCTCTTTCCATCCTAATGTTTTCTGTGCTTGGTTCCCACAGAGATCACCAGGAACAGGTTTATTTTCCCTCAAGCCCTGAAAGTGTTCACTGTGACCCCATTAGGAGTCCCTATATCTACCATGCCTACCATCTTTGATTCAAAGTTCCTTCCTTTTTAACTCGAATGACTCATGCAGCATATGCAGTTTTACAGGTGACAGTTTCCCCAAGTGCTCACAAACTCTATGTTTTTTACAAGTGTGTTTGCTCCTTGAGGACTTTTGGCTGCACTATAAGCCTTGAGCTGAGAAAGAATAGTTGACTCTGGTTATCAAAGCTTTGTCTAAATAAACTGGGACCTCGCTATATCTCTCTTGAGAGCTAGGTATAAGGACAATCCATCTTGGATGCTCTCCAAAGTGGGGATAGCTATTGAAGTATATAAAAAAGACCTCCTTATAAGGAAGTTTCACCTAGGAGGAAGGTCCCCAGCGTTGGCTACGCAAATAGCATTATGGTGGAGCTCCAGGGTATTGGAGCCAAATATGATTCTTCCTCCCCTTAACCAAAGTCCCAGCCTGGTTTTTATAGGCCAGACATAAATCTGAGAAAGTGTTTACAAAAGAGATTGGGTCTATCTGGAAGGCTTAAAAAACACTTTTATAGGTTAATTCTTAGGAAATCAATTTGAAACTATTTAAAGAAGTTGCTTTTGTGCAGAATGGGACACGTCTCACCTTATCTTGCCCTGTCCAACTAGGGTGTGTGGTTCATTAAAAAAAAAAAACCAAAAAACAGCACTGTTAATTTTAAGCTCTGCACACTCTTACAGGGGGAACCTTTATGAAATATTTGTTAGTAGACTTCAAATCTCAATGCTTTTTTTCCTACCTCATTACACCATTTCAAAGTTGTATTGCCACTTGGTATTTTAGCTTCTAGTTGAAGCAGGGATGGCTGAAATGGCTCTGATCTATAAAACTATGTGCTGGTAGTACCACTGTGCTGCTAAATCTGCCAATTTCATAGATAAGGAGGCTGATGCCCTCAGAAAAGGGCTCTCTCCTTTCAACAAACAGCACTCTGTGCAAAACTCTTGATTCTTGGTGGGATACAAAAGTACAAGGGCCAATGTTCTGGTCTCAGGGAGCACTCTTTATGGTAAGGGAGATAAAACAAAGAATTGTAATATGTGATATGATAAGAGCTGTAAATAAGAGGATGATACAAAATGCATTGTGGTTTGGGTTTTTATAAGGAAATTACCGCTTTGTTGAGGGGAGTGCAAACTGGTAAATATCAGGAAGTACTTGGCATTTAAAGGCAATCTGGGTGAATTGGTTAGATTCTTGCCCAGTGTGGAAGGGGAATAAGAGTGAATCTACTGTAATGGGAAATCCCCTGGCATAAAAAGGAAATAGCAGGAAGTCCAGTTTAGTCAGAGAATAAACGACAATAGGAGAAGAATAATAAATAAGGTTGGAGAAAAGGGTTGGGGCAGGATGCCAGAGGCCCTTGGAGGTTGGAGTGAGCAGTGACTTCATTGGTAGTAGTGCTGGCCACCTCAGGAAGTGAAGTGGATGAAATGGGAAAAACAGTAAGAAGAGCAAGAACAGAAGCATAGCAAAAAGAAGAGGAGGATCAGGAATGTGTCCTGTCCCAGAAACTAGGAATAAAAGAGGTTCAAAAAGTAGACAGTGGTTCAATGTGTCCAATGCTTTCAAGTGCTAAAGACAATGACAGAGATATAATGGGTCAAGAGCCTGATTTCAAGGGATTTGGCAGTGCGTGGTTGATGACAATGTAGAGACAGACTATGGAAAATTCTTATGAGTAGCTTTCTAGTAAAGAAAAAAACAAAGATGGCTAGAATCCTGCTGAGGGTTGGTCTAAGCTTCTGAATGTGGTCCTTTTTGTCCACTGTATTGCTATGGCAAGGATTTCTTAAAATCTAAAAACCTGAAAGTGCAGCTTCTCACTTTCTTCTATTGTTATCACTAACAATATTGGATTTAGAAATTTGGACCAGATCTGACCATTATGATGCTGGGAGTTGCCCCAAGGAGAGTGGGGCTCTTGGGTTGATGAGAAGATTGGCAAATCATGCACCAGGATGGCCTCACAGATCTGTGCTCTCACATCATCTCAGGACCCTGAGGTTGTATCTCATGATGGTAGGCATTCACAAGAATGTGCAAAATATAGCAAATAGCCATTTGGATTATCTCGACTCTGCGATCAGATCAAAGGAGATAAAATTGACGTGTTGCCCCCTTTACTCAAGCATTTGGCAAATGTCTCATTCTTTTAAAGATGATTTTGAGTTTTGTAGAATTAAGGCTTTTTTTTTTCCTCAAGCATATTTCTCTCAGTTTTTAAAGGTTGGGTACTTGTGGGAAATTTAATCCACATGTTTATGATTCATTTTGACTCCACTCCTTTCAAATTTATCTTTGGAGCATGAGTTGGTACTTGAGAAGCCTTTTAAAGTTCAGGACTTTTAGAACCAGATAGTTATTTTGCTAGCTGTGTCATGAAAACACATATCAAAATTTTAATAAGATCAAAACTCAGAGTTTGGAGGGTCGTCTGAATGTAGCAAACTCCCAACTCTCAGCAGTATATTTTCAATGGCAAAACTATAGGCAAAGAACAGTAAAAGTATACAGAGGAAAGCTTTGCTGAGTGGTAAAGAAGGGGTATCTGTGTTTATAGGAGTGTCATCCGGGTTGCTTCAAATATTCTCAGAGACAGCAGACCTGGGAAACATCATGGCATCTGTGTCCTCTCTGGTAGGCCCTGACTATTTTTATAGCTTCTTATGCATAGATCCTTGAGCTGCTGGAACATTCTGGATCACCTCATGACAAGTTCAACCCCCTTACTCTATAGATAAAGTTGAATTTCAAAAAAGGTTAAATATCTTAATCAAGATATCATACAACTTAGTTTTAGAATCCTGTAAAGCTTCCACCATATATATTTCATCCCAAAGAGAAGACTATTTGACAGGAGTCAAGGTCACAGCACCGAGACCTAAGATTGGATCTGGGAAGGACAGTGGTGGCAGTTTTGTGAGAGTGGAGAAAGAGGTTGAATACTTACTTCCACATGGAGTGCCCTCTTTAAGTTTCTCTCTCCTTTTATATTGTTTCGTTTGGGGCTGCTTCTCCTTTTTGGAAGAAGGGGGTGAAAAGAACTCTGGAGGAATGGGTTTTAAAGCCTGACTCTAGAACGCTGTCACATGGGAAGAGTGGAATACTCTGATGTGAAGCCCTATTTCTACAACTTTACTTAACAAAGATTCTTAGAGCAAACTGACTACTTCACAAATGTCCTCAATGCCCAAATGTATACATATTTCCTGTTTCAGATGCTTACTCGATGAGTCAGTGGGTGACCATTCTAAGTATGTTGGATCCACTCAGTCACTTCAGGGGAAATCTATTGACCTTGGATACAAACTTTGGCTCAGAACAACTACACTTGATTATTTGGTTTAGTTGTAAAAAAATGTGGGAAATAGATGCATATCAGCAAAGGTCTTGGTCTTTGTTTAGCAAGAAAACTAGTGGTGAAATTTATGAAGGTTTTTATCAGAGTGAGGTCAATAGAACATATTCACACACATGCCATTGTAAAGATCATTTATTTGTTTTATAAATTATTACAAAAGTACTATATGTTCATGGTGGAAAATTTGAATAATGCTACAAGTATAAAAAATTTTTAAAAATTACTTATAATTCCACTACTTAGAGATAACAAATGTTAGCATTAACATTTGAGAGTTTCTCTTTTCTTTTTAGGGCTATAGACTCTTTTACTTTATTTTTTTGTACAAAACATACTATTTTCACATGTTGTGAACTGTTTTGTTTTTGAACTGTAAATGTTGATGAGAGAGAAACATGTTTCATAAGTTTCTAAGGCCAATAGCCATGACATTATTCGGTCTCCAGGACTGATATGAGATCCAAAGTATTTGTAAGACCTGAAACAGCTGAAATTCATGGATTTTTATTCTCCATGTGTTTCCTTTCTGTCTACTTTACTTCCTGCAACTAATTACTAACCTTGATTTTTCACTACCTGCTACTTCTTTTCATGTGTAGTTTCTCATTTCTTATATTTTGGCTTGATGTGGTGCACACACAGCTCCTTGCTACCTCACAGCCTCTCTTTCTACATACCATTTGTGTGACATTTTCCAGTTCAGACTACTCAGAGAGAGAATCTGATTTATTCAGCTATTAACTCTTATCTCTATTTGAGCATGGCTTTGCACACAAGCTCTATCATAAATTGCTGGCCAGTTGGGTCAGTTACTTCTCTGATCTGTTAGATGTAAGCAGATTATGAGGAAATTCAGGTAACATTTAGAAAATAGTATTGAAGAGGATAAAAATTGCCCCATATCCTGTTACTCAGTAATAAACATTGTTAATGTTTTCATAATTTTTCTCTCAGTCACTTTTATATGATATTTGTGCATACATATGTGTGTATGTAAGTACAAGTATGTATTCTAAAAATTTGATCACAATTTATTTTTCTTGCAGAACATTATATATTTTGAACATTTTCTTACAAATTTATCTATTTTTCCGAAACCTGATCTGTAGTGGTATATACAACTTTATGGGCATACCAAACTAGAGTCTGAATAACTTAACCTTCTACACTGGAGATTATCAAAACAAAACAAAACAAAACAAAACAAAACAAAACAAAACAAAACTGAGAAAACTGTAGACTAAATCTCTTTATGAATAGAGATGGAATTATTTCATAATTTTAATAATACCGGCACTTTTCAGTGTTTTCAGTGTTTACAGTGGGAAGAGGGACTCTGCTCATATAAGTGTTATATAATGACAAAGTTGCTTATCAGTGGAGGGGGTGTTCATTTACTAAGCAGCTCTCCCTACCCCCACTCCCCCCAAATGCCTAGTATTTACTACAGGCTGTTCAGGTAAATAATTTAGTTTCATGAAAATAAGGACACTTGCATTTTGTCTGTCTTTTTTTTAGACCTGTATTTCTTTAGATCTTATGGTATTGATTTTGATGTATGGCATAAGGAAGACATTTAATCTTTTTTCCTAAAAGTTTAACCTACTGTCCTAGAACCATTTGTTCAATATCAGTTCTTTTTTGGAATATCGTGTAATTTATTTCCTTGATTCTCAGATGCAATTAACTGTGAGACTCCCATGTGATTTAGAAACCATAGCAATTTAAAATTCTTGAATCACATCCCAATATTAGAAATATTATAATCAAGAAATATGGTACCAAATTGTCATACATAATTAGCTGTTTCTGGGCTTTCATCCTCTTGCCCTGACCTTCTGGAGCACAATATTGTAATAGTTATAAGTTAAAATTTGTTTTGGTATCTGGTACTTTCTTCATTATATTTTTTTGTTTGATCTTGTCCATTTGTGCTTCTATGTCTATGTGGCCTTCAAAATGAGTCTCCTCAATCCCATTATATTCTTTAAAGAATTGTTTTAAATTGTAGTTAAACATTGCAATAAATTTGAAAGAACTTTAGTATTTACAATATTAAAATCTTTGGTGACTTGATTTTTGATATCACCTGGTTCTCTTTAGTTTTTTACACATGCACTGATCTGATATTGAATATATTATTAGTGTCATGTCTGACTTTAATATAAATGTTTCTGGTGTTTAACCATTCTGTTAAATGTTGGCTATTTGATCTCAGATAGGTTATTACTATCATTTCAAGGTTCCATAAGTTTTAATCAAGCTTAAGTGTTGGAAAATTGTTTAATGTTTATTTGCATCTATCAAGGGTGTACTATGTTTTTTTTCTTTTTAACTTGATCAATTAATTTTTATACATTTAGCCATATACCTTAATTTATATATAATCTACCTGGCTTTTGTGTATTATATTTGACAATGTTTAAATTTCTGCATCTATATTTTTAATGGAGATTTAGTCTATAGTTTTCTCAGTTTTTTTTTTAAAGATAATCTGCAGTGTAGAGCATTGAGTTATTCAGATTCTTTAGTTTGTAGCATATTTATTTATCCCCGTACCCTATTGCTTCCCTTCTCTTCCCCATCTTCCAACGACTGTTTTAACGTTTTAAATGTGTATTTATTTGACCAGTCCTTTGAAAATGTGTATTATTGTCATGTGGTATTTTTTGTTAATTTATCATGTTGTAGATCTCATTCTGTTTTTACTTTTTAAACTAAGCCCTATGAGTTTAGGACCCAAGCACATTGCTGTGTTTATGACTGATATGTAGCACTCTGTGGGTATGTTCACACATTTAACTTCTTTAACTCTTCAAGTTTTGTATCACAGTTATGTCAGCCTTATTAAGTAAAATTTGAAGTATTCCATGTTTTGTTTTTTAATATTTTGGCAAAGTTAAACCTGTACAGAATACTTGTTCTTTAAAGTTTGAAAAATGTCATCTATGAAAGCTATTTGCACCTGGTGCCATTTGAAAAATGGTTGTTACACACACACACACACACACACACACACACACACACACATACAGCTTCTTCCATCATTTTTAGTCTGTTGAAAGTTTTGACCTCTTATTTGGAAATTTTTAATAGTGAAAATTTTTTGATAAAATTATTACCTTTCAAATCTAGTAACATGTAGTTATTAATTATATTTTTAATAAATTCTAAATCTTTTTTATAATTGTGGTTACATATATTTCTGATGCTCATATTTTTGTTATTGCTTTTGCCTTTTTACAAGTTAAACTTCTATTCCTTAATTCTGATGTAGATGTAATTTATGCCTATTTATTAAGGGGGCTTTACTGTTTTTCTTTTTTAACCTTGTCCAGAACTTGTTCTATTACATGTATTTTAATGAATACAAGATTTTTTATTCATCAATTTAAATACTTTTCCGTTTTCTAAATAAATTTTAAAAAATAATTTTATATTTATCTATTTTTTCTACCTTCATTTTTAGATTTATTCTCTTGATTTCTTTTAGCTTGATGAATTGGATACTTATATGGATATATGGTCTTTCATGTACTCTCAGTCTTTCTTGTTTAATAATCAAATCTAAATGCTATTAATTTTCCATAGTTTATCTTTTGTCATAGCTCCTAAATTTTATATATCCTATTCCTATTGTCATAATTTCTAAAATAGTGTATACTCAGTTTTGATTTCTTCTTTGTCTCAAGAGTTGTTTAAGAGAGTCTAACATTTTTAGTGTTTGTAAAGACTCTTCTGTTGTGAATTTCTGAGTTTATTACACTGTGGTTAGAGAACGTGAGAATGCAGTCTGCATTGTTTCTACTCTTTGAAAACTAGCAAGATTTGTGTGTGTGTGTGTGTGTGTGTGTGTGTGTGTGTGTGTGTTTGTGTTTGTGTTTGGTGTATTTGAACTGACAAAGCCTAAAGCTGTTATATTAACAGCCTCCCCAGTAACTGTGCTTACGTTAATTTCTCCTTGCATTTCCAACAATTTCTTTGCTCCCTGTATTCTATCAGTGGACTTAATGAAGTGTCTGCCAACATTTCTTCAATTACGTTCTCTAAGACACTGCAAAGGATAGCATGGCTTAATTTTTCTTATTTGCTTTGATTGATGTTATATTAGGGAAAACTTAGACAATATTTTAAAACTAGTTCAATCTTGATTATCACTATTATATGAGTTTTCATATTTTCCTATATTTTTGCTTCTTATTTTACTTAATCTTTTATTTAATCCTTCATTTATATAGAAAACTATCTACACTAAAGAATTTGTCCATGTATTTCCATTGAACACTGAATTCATTGGAAACCATTTAAAATTATGTGTCCCTCCCTGTGAGAGAATTAAACTTAAAAAAATTGGATTCTGTCATATGACTTGTTTTGGCCAATGGGATGTGATTAGAAGTGACATGTGACATATCTGAAGACCATGCATGTGTGTGTTTTTGAGCATTTTATTTTATTTTATTATTAGTTTCAAGTAAACAGTACATTGGTTACACATTTATACAGTTTATAAAATGATCCCTCAATTATTCTATCACCCCTCTGGTTCTACGCATAGCCGTTACATTACTGCTGATCACATTCCCTATGCTGTGCTCCCCATCCCTGTGACCCATCAACTATTAATTTGTACTTCTTTAACCTTCACCCCTTTCATGCATAACCCTCTTTCTCTGGCTGTCACCAGATTGAGTCTGTTTTCGATTAGTTTGTTCTTTTGGTTCCTTAGATTCTGCATATAAGTGAAATCATATGGTATTTATGCTTCTCTGACTTATTTCTCTGAGCGTCATGTTTTAAGTGCCGTTGCTTAATCAGCCATTGCTCTTTTCTCTACTGTAGGAAAAGCATGTCCGCAGAGAGGCCACTCCTTTATCTCAAGTCCCTGAGTAGAGACAACATGGAGCACCACAGCCAAACTGTCAAGAACATAGAATGTGAGTGGAAAACAAACCTTTGTTGTTATAGCCTCTGTGATGTTGGCATTGTTTGTTAATGTAGCATAACTTAATGATAGCTGACTAATACATGTAGTGTGTACCAGGTGCTGTTTTATCCATTGCACATCTAATTAAAATTCAAAACACACATGACTCCTTCTCTTGTGACACTTATGGGAAGTTGAAAATATCTGTAGGAAATGCTGCTAGCCACTATTTATATAGGTTTCAGTAATATTTGATAGTTTTCTACATAAAGAATCTGTATATTTCTTGTTAGTTTTTTCCAAAATATTTTGCATTTTTTATTATTGTGAATATAATCTTTTTGATTATGCTGTCTTAGTACATGTGGCTGTTATGTGGGAAATTACAGATTTTTGTATCATGTATATTATTTGGGCATTTTATTAAGCTTTCACATTTAAATAGTTATGTAGTTATTCATTGGATTTTCTAGGTATATTATCATATTTCTAATAATAATTTTGCTTTTCAGCAATACTTATAACTAATTTACATTGTACGTTTCATTAATCAGCCAGATTTCTGTTAAAATGTTAAATAATAGAGATAGCAAACATTTTTGCTTTTTTCCTGATTCTAATAGGAAACTATCCAGTGTTTGACTCTTAAGACATGACTTATTTACAACAAATGATGTTTGCATGTCAAGATCATTTTCTGTTTCTACTTTTCTTCTAGTTTTTATTCTGAATATGTGTTGTATTTTAGTAAGTGTCTTTTTAGTGTCTACTGAGATTATTGAACATCTATCTATGAGGTACTTTGTTAATTGGTTTCCTATATTAAAATACTTCAGCATTCCTTGATAACCTTAGTTTATTATGATGAATGATGTTTTAATATATGATTTTATTCAATTGGTGGCTCTTTTATTTATCATTTTGGAATTTGTGTTCATAGTTGGTTTGTTGTAGTTTTTTCATAGTTTTTTGTTGTTGTTGGATGCTATCTTTGTGAAGTTTTGGTATCAAGGTGATTCTTAGTTGTAGTAGGCATTTAAAATGTTGTTATTATTATTATTGTTTTTGTTTTTTGTTTTTGTTTTGTTTTTTTTTTTACTATTCAGAAACAGTTTATATTGCATGGGGATTATCTGTTCCTTGAAAGTTTGAATTGACAACAATAAAACTTTCTGGGTGAACATCTTTTTAGGAGGTAATGCAGATCTGGATCCATTACTTGATGGAGGGCTCCATCATTTGATCAGACTCAATCTTTTGCTGAATTCTGCTTCTAGAATCATAGCATTTGGTTTGAGTGAAAATATCACACTAAGTACCGATTAAGTGCCTAAAGGAAAGAAGGCTATGACTTTGCCCAATTGTATATCTGTTTTTGGTCATAAGTATGTATTTTCATGTGTGCCAGAATTTGATTTCAGATTTTTTCTTTCACTGTAACATCCATCAGGAAGTGAGGTGGTGGAGCAGACATACAACCCTCATAGATCTCTAATCATTGGAACTTGCTGGTATTCACCAAAAGAACCTGGAAATTGTGAGCAGCCATATTGGCTTCGGTCAATGTGTTTTCAACTCTTGCTGTATATGAATGGAGTTGGGAAAGGAGTACTCTGCTGCCTCAAAAAAGTATTCCTTACACAATAGAGGGAGACCTGCCATTGTTGCAAGTCTTAAATACCTTAAGTACCATAGACTGGTGGCTTCAACAACAGAAATATATTGTCTCACAGTTCTGGAAGCTGAAAGTCTGAAATTAAGGTGTCAATAGGATTGGTTCCTTCTGAGGGCTGCAAGGGAGAATCCATTCCATGCTTCTCTCCTAGTTTTTGGTTGATATGCTAGCAATCTTGGCTTATAGTTACTTCACTTCATCATTTGATCTTCACATGACATTCTCCTTGTGTCTCTTCACTTTGTCTTCCTTCTGTCTATATCTGCCTCTGTGTCCAATTTCCCCATTTTTATAAAGACACCAGTCATATTGGATTAGGACCCACCCTAATAATCTCATTTTAACTTCATTACCTCTATAAAGGCCCAATTTCCAAGTAAAGTACATTCTGAGGAAATGGGGGTTAGGAATTCAACATATACTTTTGGGCAGGGAGCACAATTCGACCCATAATGCTGAGTAAGGATTCCAAGAGAAGGAAAGTGAGAAGAGCTTTCTTACTGTCATTTGGACTGATGGCACTCTGTATCACACAACAAACATGAGTGGGTATGCCACCAAATGTCTCTCTTAATTCACTCCATCAGCCATCTTAATTAATGAATATTTTTTTCAAATTTTATGAACTGACTATTCCAATCTTTTCAATATTAAGTTTGGGGACATATTTGGGGCTTTTATTATTATTATTATTATTATTATTATTATTATTATATTATTATTATTATTATCTTTAACAGTATTTTTCTGAGGAAAAGAGAGGACTGTATCAGGTTCTGCTGGTTGAAGTCAAAAATTGTAAACCAAAAGTTGTTCTGTCTCCAGATCTTTTTTTTTTTTTTTTTTTTTTTTGCCTTTTACATTTTCTTTGTCTGAAGATCAGCAAGTTTCTATCCCAAACCACACCTCTGATAGTACCTCTGCGTCAGGTGCTGGATGACAGAACAATCCTAGGGCATCCTTTCACACAGACTGTGGTGGCAAAGAGCTTTGTGCGAGCCCATGTGAGGGTTGAGAGCTTCTGCTCACACTTGTGGTGTCATTCCAATAGGCTCTGTGTTTCTTCTTCAGGAATCCCAGCTGTCTTTACTGTTCACAACTCTATTGTCTTCTGAAGGCTTGCAGCTTATAAAATAGCTATTTTGGCCAAAGCTGTACAATAAAGAATCATATTTGACTCTCACATTTCGCCTCCTCTCTTGCTAGCTAAATAATGTGACATTTTGAATTTGGAATACTCAAGTTTAGCTTACAGTTTTGGCTTTTACTAATTTTATCAAGGTCTTTCGGGGATGCTTGTCAGTTTCCAAAGTGCTTTGATATGATCTCATCTTATTCTCACAATAAGTTGCTTTTCTGCTCATTTTTCATGGCGATAACTCACAGAAGTTACTGGAGGCCTGGGAGGGACTTGGCCAAAGCCACACAGATAGCGGTAGAGCCAGGACTCAGATTCAGGTCTGTTGACTCTCGGCTCCGGCTCCTTTCCATTAGGTCATTCTTCTCCCCTGCTACCTTGCGGTCAAGCCAAGGCTCGGCTCTCACTCAAGGTCTCAAAATACCACCACCTCCTCCCCAGAGCCTTCCCAGATTAAACAGATGGGAATAACTGACAGCTTTCCTTTGATTGTTTCATCTGTGTAGATCAGGGGCCGCAAACTGCTGGTTCCATGGCTTGCTTTTGCTAGTCTTAGAATGTATTTTTACATTTGCAAAGGGTTTTAAAAAAAGAACATGTGACAGAGACGTATGTGGGGCCCACACAGTCTCAATTATTTACTACCTGACCCTTTACAGAAAAAGTTTGCCAACCTGATTTAAATAACCATATCTTTCTTTATCCACTTTTAAAACTCACTAACCTTCCATTTGTGTTTTTGACACCAATTTTTGTCATCTATTGATTTATTTAACGTGAATTTAGGATTATTGCTTTTGAATGTTCAAAACTCCTGCTTGCTCTTCCATGATATTTTTCATTTTCCTGCTATCAGGCACTGAGGAATACATACATGAAATAAACTATCCCTTATAATTTACATGGAGAGAGAACCTAAGATTAAAGACATATTAGTTTATCCTGTGTGCACAATGAATGGTATATACAGTAAGTACTAATGCAGGTCAAGGAAGGAGAATTCTTAAGACCAAATAGCAAGCCCCATGAGGTCAGGGAATGTCTTTCTTATTTATTGCCAATCCCTAGTATTTAGTCCAAGTGCCTGAACAATATTTGTTGACCAATAAGTGAGGCCTGAATTAACTGAGGAAGAGTTAGGGTAGAAAATGAGACTTTTACTGAGGTTTGAAGAAGGGATAAGAAATGAATAAAGAAATAGAAGTGGAGCTTGTACTTTGGGCAGGTAGACTAATATAAGAAGAAATAATCCAGGGTGCGTCTACTTCATAGCATGCATTATCATTCAAATGAATTGATAATTGAATACTTAGTTTTTAAATAGACTTTATTTTTTGTATTTTTAGGTTCACAGCAAAACTAAGTAGAAAATACAGAGATTTCACATTATCAGTATTCCCCACCAGAGTGGTACATTTGTTACAATTGATGAACCTACATTGACACATCATCATCTGGAGTCTGGAGTCTATAATTTACATTAGGGTTCACTTTTGGTGTTGCACATTCTATGAGTTTGAACAAATGTATAAATGACATGTATCTACTATTATACTATCACATAGGTGTATTTAATTTTTGATCCAGCAAGAAATGGTAAGCCCCTGAGTGCAAGACTTTGTCATATCCCCTGTGTATCCCCATTGTTTAGCACAGCACATAATGGGAACTTAATTACTATCTGTTGAAAGAAATGATGATCAATAAATTTATGAAAGCAGATTAGGGCCTGAGAGCAAGGAGACTTCAATGCCAAGCTAAGTATCTTGAAATTTATCTTGCCTATAGTGTAGGGGTCCACAAAGTAGCCCTCAGGCCAAATTTATCTCTTGTCTATAACTGCTTTCACACTCCAACTGCAGGGTTGAGAGGCTTTGACAGAAATGATGTGTGGTCTTTGGCCCACAAAGCCTCAAATATTTACTATCTGTTCCCTGTAAAGATAAAGTTTGCCAAGCTGTACTGAATGGCATGGGGGAAATATAATGCTTTGATGAAGATGGTACTGGCTTTTTAGTGGTTGAGAAGGCTGACACTGTAAAACACAACGAATTTACCAAAGCCCAAAAGTCCAAGTGCCTCCCCCATTCAGAGTCTTCCCCAGGTACCGATTCTTCCCCGAGAATTCTCATGGTCACATTCAGGGAAGCATACTATTCTCAGGAATTGTGAGCTTTGCTCATGTCTAAATAGCTCCCACACAACCTGTGCATAGACTAATTTAATAATTTTCTGAGGGATATCTAGTAAGTAATTTCTGCAGGGATTCTCCAGGCTTCTGTATTGCTCATAACTCTCTTATCTTATGAAGGTTAACAGTTTATAAAATGGATACTTTGGCCAAAGTTGCATAACAGAGAATTACATTTGCCTCTTTGCTTTCCTCCTTTTCTGGTAGTTAAGGAATATAGCATTTTGAAATTTGAATCTTCATGGATAAAAATATTTTTCTAATTTTGTCAATAAATTATCACATGAGAAGTTTCTCAGGTAATTTTATGGTTGTTCATTAGGCACTCTCTAAAAGCTGAGGGTTTTAGACCATAAATTGCAGTTCAAAAGATATTCCAAATGTAACCTAACAGAGACACACACACGCACACAAACATGCACGCACGTGCACATACATACACACACACACACACACACACACAGCCTTGCGGATCATGCAGGTAGCCTAGCATAAACTAACTTTTATTTAGAATTCATAATTTTGCTTAGATTAACCTGTAAACTCACTTAGATCACCCTAATTGTTATAAGGTGTACTAACCACACCCTGTGATTTGCTAAGAGTTGAATAGGAGGGATGAAACTTACTTAGTTAAACTTCCTTTTATACCTATGCTATCCCTAACTTTGACAATTGCCAGACTTGTCTTTACCCGGAGACACCCAGAATGATTTGCAGAACCAGGGGGCTAATCCAGCTCATACTGCTTGGGACCGGCCCAAGCTTCTAGAAGACTCTCTACTGACCTCCTCAGGAACTTTTCTTATTATACTCTCATTATAATACTAAAATCTCCTCCCAGGAGCAGAGATTTTCTGACACCTTTGAACAGGTGATGCATGTATAGGCATCTTTTCTAACTACATGTGCAGAGATGTCTCCACCCTTACATGTGATGATGACACTTATTGATGTTTATACATAATTTTCCTGAATAAAGATGAATTCAATCCTTTGTTCAGCACATGCTGATTTGGGACAGTAGCATCCCCCAGCCCCCACCCCCCTCACACACACTTTGTGTGTTTGCTGCCAGCAGGTAGTAAAGCATGATCCTGCTCATAAAATCTCAGATTTGTCTTTTGGCTGGCAACTACTGAGTAATTGGACCTGGTTGGGTACAGTAACACAAAGAGTAGAGTTTTCAAAAAAGTAGGTTAGACTCACAGAAATTAATCTTACTGTCCTAGTGTGTGCTATTTTGTATGACTTTCACTGCTCATCTGTGCCTGATACTCTGGAAATACTCTTTTGTTTGTTCCTTTGTTTTTATTATATAATGTTTTTAAAACATAATAATAACTTTTGAGACCCGTATATCGCTCAGTTTTAATCTCTTTAAGTTTTTCTGTTCCTACATAACTTTAAATGATTTAAGGTCCTTCTGTGAACAATAGTGTCATAATGAGACAGCACAGGGACTTGGGCCTGGGGCCAAAGGAATGCCAGATGACCAGGAGGAACACAGATAAGCTGAGCATAAGACTGCCACCATTCCCATTAACCCTTATGTAAACATGCAGAAAGAGCTGATTATGATCTCCATTCTGACTCTTGACTTCCATACAGATGTTGAAACCACTATTTCACATGCGCAGTTAATCAAGGTTTAACCGCTATGCGACTTTCAGAGGTAGCCATGAGCAGTCTGCCATCTTGCCGGCATAGTGCGGGCACACATAGTTACTAGGAAAGGTAAGCGTGGAGGAAGCCTGTTTTCAAAAAACGCAGCTTTACCAGCAAGCCCATTTTGTTCCCAGTTTATAAAAGCGGCCAAAGCCAGCAACCCAGTCAGTTCAGAGGACCTTCCTTTCCTCTGTGTTGTGTACCTTGAACTTGAGCAAAATTTTAATAAAATTAGCCTGGAAATTTTTTGGGGTGTCCTCTAGATTTCTATGTTGGGGAATCCAAAAAGCCAAATGCTGGTAACAGGTACAGATGTGTGATTATTCAATAGGCCAAGTGTTTGAGCATGGAATTTCATGGGACAACACTGATGATTTCATGAAGATATATAAGCCATTGCCACGTAAAAGCTGGCTGTTTCTACTGATGATATGGAGAATTTGCACATTCTGAATCTCATTTTCCAATCATTCTGCCCTAACTAACCTTACTAGGATTCTGTGGATTATATGAAATCTTCCCCAGATATGAGCCTTCTTGCACAAATTTCTAAAATTTGACAATTTACTTCCATAAGCCTTTCTCCCATTCCCCGCCCCAATTTGAGGATGTTGTTTTGAGTGATGAAGGATAACAAGGTACTTTGGCTAAGTAAAAACTGGGATCTAGACATCACTAGGGTGGGAAGTCCATATCCTTTTATTTTTTCCCTTCCAGCCTCCTCAGCCTTCTCACCCTGATGGAGCTGGGAGTGGAGTTGCCTTGACTCATTTGCACAGAAATGAAGAATTTTAATTGGGAGTATAGGATTGGACCCTAATCCCACTGAATTTTAGGGGTATAAAGATATTTGGCAGACTGAAGTGGGCCCAGAATGACAACAAATTGCAGGAAAGAAACACCTGAGCCTCTAAAAGGGCATTTACCTGAAGGCAGAGGGGATCAAAGTAGAAAATTTAGCAGCAGAAGGATACTGCTTGTTCTGGAAAAATCTGTAACTGATGCCAGAAACAACCTTCCTCTACTATCTTGATATTAGAAAAATGCAATCAATTTCAAAGAATAGAGCTTGATTATTCTTTTTGTACATCCAATTACTACTGGGCATACTTCAACATAACCATACTTTTTTTCGTGTAATATACTGTGTATTTTATGTTAAAGACAGAAAATGAAGGTATGATATTGTGATTTATAATAAGAGGTATATATTTGGTCTCTGTCTCTGTTACCAGCACAGACCTTCTAAAACCCTTGGAATTTCCTAGGTGATGAGAGCATATTTTGTTATAAAAAGCGTATTTTGTCATGCAAATGTGATAACTTTTGGAAAAGTTCCTAAGTAACTTAAGAGATGAGCTGGTTGCCAAGGAATCCAACCACATTGATTATAGGATTGGAACTTTCAGTTCTACCCCTGACCTCTGAGAAGGCCATGGGGCTGGAGATTTAATCAATCAAGTGCCAATGACCAATGATTTAATCAATCATGCCTATGAAAAGATATTCTACATAAAAACCCAAAAGAATGGGGATTTTGAAAAGCTTCCAAGTTGATGAACACATGGAAATTCAGGGAAAGCGGAAGGCTGTTCTTGTGTTATATTTTTCTTTCATAATAAACTGCTTCATAGTGGGCGATCAGAAGGAGCCAAGACTGACATTCAGAATGAGGTAAGCAAATGATGAGTAGCCTTGACAATATTCAAGGACGGAAACTCACAGCAAAGATTGAGTTTCCTGCTAGTCAAATAGATGGGGGCTAGCACACTGAGATTTAGGTGAGTAAGTAAAATGAGACTTCATTTCTTCCTGCAAGTTGGGGAAATCAGGGATGTATTACTCATGAGGATTCTGAGATAATACTAAGGAAACTTAATAGAAATGTTAGGTAGCTGGTCAAATGTGAGCAACAGGGAACAGAGGAGTAGAAGCCCATCCCAGAGACCACCCAAAGAACACCCCATGGTAGTTAGTGAATCCCTCCTGCATCACTGAGACAAAGGACAGGAGGGCCATACCTATGACTGGTCCCACCACAGAAGCTTATGCAGAAAGTACTACCCTAACTTGCCACACCTTGGCTTCATTGTTAATACCATGTTTATACCTAGAATTTCATGAACCTAATTCTAGGTAAACATATATGCACTTAGGCAAAGAGCTATATAGCACCAATCAAAATGATCTCACATGTCAATCACCTAGGAATGCCTTTGTAACCACTCATCACAGCCCCAATATAATACAGACCTTCTCACTTCTGCATTGTTACAGCCCTCTTCTCTGAGAACCCGCTCCTCCCCTGGAGCGTACTTTGTCTTTTATTTCTTTTATCTTTTCACCTCCCAAATTCTACAGAGCTGCAGTCTTCCTTAGCATGGCCTGTCTACTCCTAAACTATACTTTTAATAAATCTTACTTCTTCTAATTCTTGCTGACCTGTAATTCTTTGCTGTGCCAATGGAGAAGTACAAGGAAAAATACTAATTGCACTTCTGCATTGTTACCTACTCCATGCTGCTGGGGTGACACTGGAGTTTAAATCTCACCCCAATGGTAACAGAAAGAGTGGAGACGGGGAAGTAGAAAGAAAGAGAAGCAGAGAACAAATGATAAGACAGAGTAAAGATTTCTGCACTGCAGCCTTGTGAAGGATGGAGTAATTGAGGTTAGGCTATAAAATATACCTGGTAGGTGGGAGCGGGAGCGACCAGTGGGTGACAGGTGGGCACATGTATAAGACAGAGTCTGAGCTCTGCCAAAGGGTTCTGTTTTGATGTGCACTGACATAAAAGCATCATGGTTGGAACTCACTATATAATTCTACAAAATGAACCAAACAAGTGTTAAATGAAGTATTTTCTTTCCCAAGCAACTAGGGTATTCTACATATTCAAGACACATGTTTGGAAAAAGTGACATGTACATAAAATAAAATTTTACTAGCATGGCCCATTATCTATATGACTGTCTTACTGTGTCCTTAACATAAAACAGAATGATACAGTTTATTACATGAAAATACAAAATATAGCTGGGTCAAAGTGTGCACAACTCTATTCAAATGTGCAACAAGAACAATCTAGCTTCCTTTATGTTTTGTAACAGATGTCATTTTGCTCTTGAGATCCCTCATTCTTTCTCTTTCTCAGTGCCTGGAAAAGAAGTCATTTTTACGTTTATTTTTTTTGTATTGTTACCCCACTACCCTTATGCTTCTTCCCCTCTCATTAGTCTCCTCAAACAAGGTAATCTGTGTTAATAAATTAATATATATTTTATATTTCCTCTGTACACATATAGTTCAAAATGGATGATATGAATACAAATAAACATATTCGTATATTGGGCATTCAATTTTTTAAATTTGGGATACTATACTTTTCTGCATCTTGATATTTTCACTCAGTCATGCCTTATGGAACTCCTTCCAAGTCCATTGAATCACTCTAATTTATTATTTTCAGTAGTTGTGTAATATCACATCCTGTAGATGGACTATAGTATATGTATATAGCTGTTCTTCTGTTGAGCTGCATTGCTTGTTTCCAGTTGTTTTGACACAAATGTTGCAACAGTAAACATTCATATGTATATGCTCTTATAAACTAATGAATCAAAAGAGATTTTCTTTTAGAGGTGGGGGGGGGGAAATGGGTAGAAACAGATGTGGACTCTGATGAAACTCTAAGAGTGATTTAATTTGGCTAAATTAATTTGGCTAAATTAACCAGAGTCTAAAATAAGCCAGATATTAGAGTTCTTCATTTTTGTATCATCTTATTCTCACAATCTGATTGACACTTGTCATTAAAAAACTATGTTCATTCACTTGTTCATTTATTTTTCTACCACTCCATCCATCCATCCATCCATCCATCCATCCATCCATCCATCCATCCATCCATTAGTTGAACTTACTGTGTACCTCACACTTTTAATAACAATAAAAGATACAAAAGATATTTATATCTATATCTATCTATCTACCATCTATCTATGAAGGATATTATTATTGAGAAGCAAACCATATGTGTAGGAATAGCTGTTTAATAGTAGGTACTGGCAAAAGATTGAACTGAGACATAGGGTCCTAACCAGGGTGGTTGTTCTGCTTTTCCTTGCTTCTTGTTCATTCTAGGTCAATGAGGAGGTCAGTTCTCTCTAGAACTCAGTTTTCTCATCTGCAAAATTACCAGTGGACCTAGATCATAACAAACATCAGGGGACCTACAGTCCAAATCCATCCCATAGCCATATTTTCTGGTTCCTCACAGTTAAAAAACAAACAAAATTTATTAATCAGTAAATTTCTCCTAAACATATATATTTTCATTTTCTCTCAAAAGGCAATCAAAAGATTTGTTAAAATTGTCTTTAAGCAAAGATTGGCTAAAGATGGTAGTGGTTGCCCATTTTAGACAGGAAACTCACTCTCCAGTTCACCACAGTCCTCGCCATTCTCTAAAGTCACCCTCCTAATTTAGCTGTCAGTGACCAATTATCACTGTACTAGTTTGGTTAATTTTTCTTTCAGTAGAAAAATGCACAGCTTGCATCTATGTCAAATGTTAGAATACAAAAGATCTACCAAGAGGGCTGACTGTTTCAGGAAATATGGAAGAGATTATACAGAGAAACAAAGTGAGGAACACTCCTAGGTGTTTCGTATGCAAACAGAAGCTCTCTGCTGAAAAGATATATGAAGTCTAAATGCTGGCGATCTGGACCTCTAGGCTGTTGCCTGCCCCTCCCTCACTTATATGCGTCTGTGTCACTGCCAGTTAGACACAGCATGTCAAGTTGCACAGGAGGAGAGCAAGTTAGGAGCCAGCTCTGCTGGGGGTGGGGAGTGGGAAGGGGGCAGGAATGAGAGACAGAAGGAGAGCCGACTATTCAGAGAAACATCTTTGCTCCTGCAAAGTTGGTGTCTTGGAAGACTTATGGTCTCTGATTTCTATATGGTTTTTGGCACATCATTTCAATCAGAAGAAAAAAAAGGAAACACTGCAAAACCTTCAAACCCTAAACACAATGAGCTGGCAATGGAAGATGCAGTTAAGTCATTCCAATAATATGCCATGCTCAGAATAACAACATCTGTTTCTGCAGGGCAGTGAGCAGAGGATTAAAAACAAGAAAGAAACATTAGATTTTAATGCAAATAGATTTACTGACTGGTGACTTGGAACTTCGATCAGACTGCGATGCAGTTCTCATTAAGAGCCCCTAATTGCAGGCTGCATGGGGTTGGGCTCAGCAGTAGATGACTTGGAGAAAAACGATCTTGACCTCCATGATTTATAATTCAAGCACAAAAACACTTCAGTGCATTAAAAAGTGCCATGGACTCTCTTGGCAGAAGCATCAAACGCTGAAGGATCCTTCTGTTTTATATACAAAGGGTTCTACACATCTCTGTAGACTCCAAGGGTTTACTCCATCAATGCAGCGGACTGCTCTAAAATGCTTCATTTCCTGATATGATACTCTTTCAATTTTTCTGAGTCCATCCAGAGAAGTTCTCAGTTGGATCTTAATCCTTAACACTTAATTTTCCTCAAATCGTAGGGCGGGCCTTTTTGCTTGCAAGAAATGTAAGCTTGCAAAAGTGGTAAAATTGTTAGCATGAGGTATTTCAAAGATCAGTCCCCCTATTTACCCTTCCCTATTCTCAAAATTCACTTGAGAGTTCAAACTCCCTATATTTTAATACAAAGCATGTCAACATCTGGGCCAGTCTATATTTTGCCCATCTTCTCCCTAAACCCTGTAGTTTATTTTGTTCATGGATTGAGTTTCCTCACCTGGACTGCCCTCCGTTTTCACCTGTGTAACTCTCACATATTCTTTAAGGATCACTCAAGGGTCAACTTTCCCACAACGCTTGCCCTATCTTCAGGCTCAGTTAAGTGCTATTTCTGTGTCCTTCCATGTGCTTGGTGCTTTGACAGTACACTTAATACACTGCAGTGCAGACAGGAAATTCCTCCACCATCTCACTGTGGTATATGCTACTTGGTATTTACTTGAATAAATGCCATCATTCCTTGGCATTTATTGGTTTGTTCGGTTCCTGGTGTTCGTATTATGGAGCATTATAACAAAGAACCAGGCTTCATCTCCATCCTCAATGAATAAGAAAGAAAAGTTTATCCCCAAATCGTTATACTGGAGTTGGCATTCTAATGTTGGAAATAGAAACTCATGTACCTGGTTGGTCATGAAGCTTCGCCAATTTCTTCTGCCTTGTTAATGTTTCCCTTCCATTTCCCCAGTTTCCTAATTAGGAATTTTTTCCTCCTAAAATCTGAATTTTTGAATATCTCTTTTAATTGCCCTCAACCTCTCATACCTTAAATACTGAAACAGATTTCTGCACATATATCTACTTACAGTGGAAATATTTGTTTCTATCTGTAAAGTATTTGGTCAAGAGTTGAACTGCTCAGTTTAGTATTCAAAATGCCTTTCCTTTCCTAAATGGTATGTGTTCTGGTGTTAAGTAAACCTGGATTCAAATTGTAACTCTAATACTAGTTAAATAGATGACCTCGAGTGAATTCTATAATCTCTCTATGCCTCAGTTTCTTCATTTGAAGCATGAGGATAATCCAAACAATTCACAGAGTTGTTACAATTATTAAATAATATAAAACAGATCTGTAGCATAATACTCAGCACATGAGTAGTGTTTAATAAATGTTAACTTTTAAATTACTGTGACCCCCTCACCCTTCCGTTCAATCTAAAACAATGGTTTTATTATTAGTATTATCATGCTAAAATACTTCAGCATGAGTATTTTGATGTATAAGAGCAATTATTTTTATTCAACCCCCTAGGGGTGGTTAATTAGCCTATAAAGTATTCTAATCAGAATCAACACTAAGGTTGTCTAATTAGTATAAAGAATAATTCAGAGAATTTAGATTGATTAAATTAGTGGTGTTTGAGCTATATGATTCATATGAAATGGTGTAACATTCTACCAGCCTTTCATGAAGAAGGTAGAAGGAACCAACCAACCCTGAAATCTGTGCAGATTGTACAGTATTTAATGTCTAGAGCCCAACAGCCCCACCTGCCCACTTCAGAGTAGGTCCCGCTACCCCTTCTGCCTGCAAGCACATCTGTTCATCTTCTTGCAAGGGGCTGGTGGGCAGCCCTGAGTCTGCCTCTCTGAAGCTGCAGTTCAAGGTACCATTTCTGCCTGCTTGCTAATAAACTTCTGGAATTTGGTCTAAAACTTGATTAGATCTAGTAATGAGGTTACAAAGAATAGGAAGATTATTTCATCTATGTCCCACCATCAGACTTTACAACAAGGATCCGACTTTGCCTAGACACCAGACTGACTTCTTTGCCCATCTCCCCTATACCTCCTTGCCCATGGTTTGCTAATTTTTTTCTCCACCAGTTCTTCTGTTTTTCACCTTCCTTAAGTCTTGGGTTAAAATTTAACATATATAAAAAGTTTTCTCTACGGTCTTTATAAAGAGTAAGGTCTCATATTGGTGGAAGGATCCTATATGAATTGAATAATTTATGAAAGCTTTACTAAAGATATTACAGGAGATTTACTCTATAATAAATAGTAATAACATTTCATCATGTATTTATGAGGAAAACACTAAGATTCTGCATTACAAAATTTTTATTTTAACTAAAATAAGAAGAAAACAGATTTTTTTCAACCTCAAGAGGATCCAAGGTTGGAATTAATTGGAATGCATTTTCAATGTAATTTTCTCAAACAGGTAAATGAATATTATGGACTCAGAGATAATATAAACTTAGCAAGTAACCATTACAGTTAAAGTAAAATTTCATAGGAGAGCTTTTTGTAAACAAACTACTGAATTTTATGATGACAAGACACAGAATAAAGTATAAATATGGCAAGTAAAGAAACTTCAAAGGAGCTGGCTTGATGTTTAAATTATTCATATATTTAAGCTGTCTTGCAAATATTTTCTAGACATTACCGTTATACAACAGAATGGCTTGGTGCATTGTATTTTCAGTCTTATGCCAATAGCTCAACCTTTCTGAGTCTTCTGGTATTACAAACTTGGTTCCTTTTGGCATCATTTTAAATTTTAATTGGTGCTAAGTTAAAGAATTTGCATCTCATAATTTCACATTCTATGTTTTATAGTCACAAAGCATATTTTACAAAGCTATTTCCTGTTGTCACATCCCTCTTCCCTCCTACTCATCTTTGCTACCCAAAGGAAGGCTTCCTGAAGGAACCTGTTCTGGAAGTCAAATCAAAATTGGGAACATTGACTATTTCTGGTTCTCATTTTCATAACAATGCTGCTTCCTTTGATGGTCAACTGCAGATAGAAACAAGAGTGTAGGGGAAAGAAAGTAATAAAGACTAATATTTCAAGATATTCTCTCAATAAGTGCATAGGCTCATGTAATCCTCATAACCACACAACAGGTGTGGGGTATTATCTAGTATTATCCACATTTCAAAGCTGAGAATGCTGAGATTCAGAGATGCTGGATGTTCTCCCAGATATAACAGTGCCAAACATTATCTGTTTTCCTCCAGTACAAATTACACATTAGCCACATAGCTCATCAGGGACCTCGAGCAGAGAACGGACCTCCATCTTTTGTCTCAGAACCCCATACTTTCCATTCTACCCCACCAAAGACATGAAACAGAGATGGGCACACTGATGAATGGAAATTTTCACCAGGAGCTAGGATCTACTGATGTTCTATGTTAGGAGAGCCATATAAATTCCATAAAATATGAGGAAACATACATATTAAAAATATGAACAACTGATACAGTAAAATACCTGAAAGATCAAGACAAAGAATAAAGTTTATTTCTAGTGGACCCCAGATAACTAACACTGTGGTGGTGTTGTAAGATTCCAAGAGACCATGAGTTTTCTGAGGCTCTTTGTTTTATGCCCTGCACAGTCTCCTAATCTCTACCCAAACCACTCCGTTTTGAAGCATTCCTTGTTCTTTCTCCATTTGTCTCCCAAGGCTGCTGTTTTAGCTTTTTTACCTTTGATAGCTAGTGAGCTGGGCACTTTGTTTTCCATGTGCTTAGTATTTCTGATCCTCATCACAATTCTTCCAAAGCTTTTAATGCAATGTTTTAAAATAGCCTCCAGGATTCCTGGGGGTTATTAACTTACAATGTAGCAGTTAATTAACCCCAAATCCCCATGCCTACATATTTTTTTGAAAGTTCTATTTTCAAACATTAAATAACTATGTGATGAGCATCTTCCTTACAGTATCCTATTCCATGGAGAGGCTGGAGACATGCTGTCTTATGGGCAAGTGGGGGAAGGTGTGAGGTGGGGTAATTGAGTTTAAAATGAGAAAATGAGTTGGCTTTTTCTTATTGTGGTAAAAAAAATGCATGAACTTACCATTTTAACCATTTTTAAGGATATAGTTTAGTGGCATTATGTTCATTGACATTAGTGTGCAACCATCAATGCCACTCATCTCCAGAGTCAACCATGTTTTTAAATGGCCTGGCCCCTTGAAACAGTTAAGTGGCTGCATTAGGGAAAATGATTGTTTTTGTCAGCTCAGGTTGCAATAACATGATGCCACATATTGGGTGGTTTAAACAACAGATATCTATTTTTCACACTTTTGAAGGCTGGGAAGTATGAGATCAAGGAGACCATAAGGTAGGTTTCATTCTGAGGCCTCTTCTCTTGGCTTGTAGGCAGCTGCCATCATGCTATGTGCTCAGAGGACCTTTCTGTGAGCACAATGGGGAGAGGACAAGCTCTCTGGGATTTCTTCTTATAAGGATACTAATCTCATCAGGAGGGCCCCACTCTTATGACCTCACTTAACCCTAAGTACCTCCCAAAGGCTCCATCTCCAAATATGATCACACTGGGTTAGGGCTTCAACATATGAATTTAGTGGGCAGAGTCGGGGGGGTGGGCACAAACATTCAGTCTATAATGTGATTTATTTACCTGATGAGTATAAAGGACTCATTAGAAACAGCTGGGGCCAACAAAGTCTTAATGACATGGCTAAAAAATTAGGGAAGGGCTGAGCTTGGGCAATGAAGAAAACAAACCAAGGGTTTTAAAAATAGTTGAGGAGCCTAGGCAGCCTCTCTGTCCACTCTAGTCATTCTGAGAGTCATGGAAAAAATAAAGAGCCCAGTGCATTGAGAATTCTGCTAGAGCTTTGTGGTGACAATGAAGTAGCTATGTGTAGGCTATCATTCATTTCATTGCATAAATACTGAAAATAAGTTGACCCAAGGAAGGAAGAACAGTGAATCAACAAAAACATGTGGCTAGGAACTGAACTGGATTTTTTTTTCTTTCGCTATAAAAATTCTACTTTTATTTTTTAATTAATTAATTATTTTTTTAAATGGAAGAAATGATTTAAATTTTTTCCCTTATCTACCTCCCCCTTCTCCCTCATCCTCTACCCTCTGGTAACCACTAGTCCATTATCCATGTGCATGAGTCTCTGTTTGTTTGTCCTGTCATTTGTTGCTTTTAGGTTTATATCCCACATATAAATGTTATCATGTGATTTTCAACTTTTTCTGTCTGGCTTATTTTGCTTAGCATGATTATCTTGAGGTCCATGTTGTCTCAAATGGCAATATTTTATCTCTTCTTATGGTTGAGTAATATTCCATTGTATATATGTACCAAAGCTTCTTTAGCCAATAATCTATTGTAGGATACTTCAGTTGCTTCTGTGTCCTGGCTGTTGTGAATAAAGCTGCTGTGAACATCGGTATGCAAATATCTTTTTGGATATGAGTTTTCAAGTCTTTGGGGGTAAATACCCAGTAGAACTAGAATTTGCAGCATGAATTTAAGAAGAAACACAGAGCACATTTGTACTTGTAAATTTGCATTTTTTATGCTTTAAAAATTCTATTATTTAGTATAAAAGTATACTCAGATTTAACGATTATTTGAGCATATATCCACCCAGTCATTTTTATTTATTTATATTTTTGCTACTATTTTCATGCATTATTTTGTACTTAATACTAGCATATGGCTCATAATTCCGAAGGTACACAAGGACATACATCAAAATTTGTCTCCTTCCCTCCTTAATTCCCTACACACTCAGAAACAGCTACTATTTCTACCTTCTTACATGTCCTTCCGTGTGTGTGCGTGTGTGTGTTTATGTGTGTGTCTGGTTTATTTTACACAAATAGCAATACACTATACATGTTTCTGCACCTTGCTTGTTTCATTTGCTGTTGTAGAACTCCTTTCATATAAATACATATAGAGCTGCTTCATTTTTTAAAATAGCTTTGTAGTATTCTATCAAAGTGTAAATTAGAATTTATTTTTTTAATCTTTTTTTCCTTATCTGCCTTCACCAAGAATTATTTCCTTCCTCGTGGAAGGATTTTGTTATTTCTTGCTATATCTTCAGAATTAGAACAGTGCCTAATACGTTGCAGTCTCTCAATATTCATTCTATGGAATGTTGATTGACTGCATCTCTTCATACATGAACAAACTGAATTGCTGGGACAAGGGGTACGAGTAGCTGTAATTTTGCTGGCTATCTCCATGGAGGTCATAGCAATTTATCTTACCACCGCTGAGGGTACTTGTTTTCTCACACTTGTGCCAGTACCCATGCTAACTAACATCTGTGGCCACCAGCACAGAGTACAGCCAAAGTTTATTTTTGCCTATCTGATATAGGGAAAATGTATCTTGGTTTCATATTTTTGCATTTATTATTACCAGCGAGGTTACACATATTTTACCTGTAGTTTGTGTGTGCTATTTAATTGAGAAAGGGGCTGAGTCCTTTGTCTGTGATATGTATGAATAAGTTTTTTCTCCAGTATGTCATATGTCTTTTGAATTTGTTAATGGTATATTTCCATTTAGAACTTCAGATTTTTTTTTAGAATGTTTTGTTTTGGTGTAGTTAAATTTATCAGTCTTTTCTAGTAGAGCTTCTTGGATTTGGGGAGGGGGTAGTCGTAATTGGAAAGCACTTTCTCACTTCAGGATTATTTAAAATTTTTTCTCATGTTTTCTTTGGCTTCTAGTTTTTTAGTTTTTTAATGTTTAAATCTAATTTGATGATCTAAAATTCATTTTGGTTTTAGGAGTGAACTTGGTGTTCCTTTTTTCTCTCTACAATTGTCTGTGAATATCAATTAATAAATGGTTCATTTTCTTCTTCACTGATTTGTGGTGGTATCTTTATCATTTATGAAATTCATATACATTTTGGGGTTTCTTTTTGTATTCTCTAATCTAATCCTTCATCTGTCTGTTTATTCAATCATGAGTGCCATGAAATTGTAATTAGTGCAACTTTACATATTTTTTCAGTGTTCCCATTTTTTATTTCATAAATGCCCTAACTACCATTGCATGTTTGTTTTCCTATATAAATTTTAGAATAAATTTTTTCGTGTTATTAAAGCCCTGATTATAACATTTGTTCATTTATTATAGATTATTTAAGGACATTTGAAATCTTTATAATATTGAGTGTTCTTATTCAAGGACTTTTCATTTATTCAGTTTTTTAAAAAACTTTGGTTTCACTTTAAATTTTTCTTTGTATAGATCTTGAATATTTTAAATTACATTTGTTTCTAGCTTATTTATCCTTTTGCTACTATAAGTGAAAAAAGCTTTCAATTATGTTTTCTAACTTCTTGTAGTTTATATATCAAAAGCTATTATTTACATTCCTTTTTATCTAGCTAACTGACTTTTTAAAAATTGTGATTAATAATTAAGGTTTATTCTTTTGTGTTCTTTCAGCATTCAATAATATCATTTGCAAATAATGATAAGTTACTTTCTTCTTTCCAAGTTTCATGCTGTACTTTTCTTTCTGCTATCTAATTGCTCTAGTTAGTATACCCAGATCAAAATTAAATAATGACAGTGGTAGTGGAAACTCATCAAAACATATGGTTTGGCAATATTTTTATTGTGTTAAATTTTCTTTTGTTGCACTGAGATCTGAGGATGTAAGTACTATTTCAATACATTTTGGAATTTGCTGAGGATTTAAATATGGACTAGTCTATGGCCAGTTTTGTGAGCCCTTTCAAATATCTATTTTATTTCCAATTATGGAACTGAACATATAGAAATTAGATCTATCTTAGCCTTTTATTGTTATATTATCCATAATGTTCATAAGTTTTTTGTCCATTTAGTATGTACTGAACTGAGGGATGTAAATTAAAATTATTTACTAATGTATTTTTCCTTTTATTCTGAGTAGTTTTTGCTTTATGATTTTGTTATTGTGGAACTATTCTTTATAAACATAAAGTGGACTTCTTTGTCTTATTTAATACATTTTGCCCTAAATTCAAACTTGCTTGATTGAAAAATTATTTTGTGTATATAGCTTGATGATATTTGCCCATCTTTTATTTTCAACCATTCTTAATCACTTTATTTTAAGTCTGACTTTTGCTCTTTGCTCTGATCTGAAAGTCTTTTTCTTTATGTGATGTGAAATCTTTATTTCCATTTATCTATATAATAGGCATATTTGATTTTAGTTTTTTTATATCTTTATTTTTATTTTTTTCTCTCTTTTGTTTAATTGAATAATTTAAGTCAAACTATTGTTCCCATCAAAAACTACTTCTAATACAAATTTCTATTGTATTTTAACTACAGAATATCTATTACTAAAGCTATATTCACATAAGTTATGAAGGAGCAAAGATATATATCTACATTCATAAACACAGATTGGCAAATGTGGTTGGAGTAGATTTTAAAGAAGGTTTTGATTACCTAATCCATTATGCTTAATTTAATTCTGAACTTTCTTCTTCAGTTTTATGGAAAGAGGATAAAGTTTTACATGATAAAACTTTTTGCAATGTACAGTATTTTATGATATAAAAGAGATCTTTTGAAGGTTTCTCCAGAGACCTAACTTATGGGTTAGGTAGCCAAAACAAATTTTGGCCTTAACTGAAAGATTTGATTCAGACATGCACTAAGATCTCAGATTGATTGCTGATCTGTGGCTAACAGTATATATTATGATTATTAAGTGAAAGGACAGGAGTCCATTATATTATTCTAGCTGATTGATAGCCAAAGAAAGGTATAAAATGGGAGAAGAATGGTGATAAGAGTTTCCATAACACAGAGAAGGGTGTGTGGCGGAGAGAGAGAGAGAGCAAGAAATCTCCTAAGGAGAACTTGCTTCTCTTTCAAAATCTTTTCTTGACTAAAATTTTTTTACATGTGTTTGTTTATAAGTCAGTGTATGTGTTTTTTTCTAATAATTTAAATTCATTCCTTTATTGTTGTTTTTCTAGTGCTTGTTTTTTGAACTACAACTTTACATTTTATATTTACTTCATTATTTCTTTAGATAGTAGATTTTGATTCCTGTTTATAACAGTGATATAAATGTTCACTTCACCCTGTCTTCCTTTTATTTCCTCTAAAACTTTGTTGTAGTTGGTTGCATTATTATTATTATTTTTAAAATTCTTCTAATAGTTTCCTATGTATTTTAAATACACTTTTATAACTTAATTGTTTTTTAGCAGCTGTAACTGGTGGAGCTCTATATTCATTGCTCTATTCCAATATTAGGTATTTGTTAAATAAATGCTAGTGAGTAACTTGCATTTCTTCTCTAAAAGTTAAAATTTATATTTGTGGCCTTACCTAGTTCATTCTATTGTTTGTAATAATAGAAATAAGTTTCTTATTCTAATTTTGTGCTCAGTCTTTTCCAATCTTGAGAATGGGTGAATATACTGATATTTTTTCTGGTTATTTTAAGGTTTGCACATAACTAATTCTTTTGAAATTTATCTAAGAGCATTCTTTGTCATTAGAAATCTACGTTTTCTAATATGTTTTATTATTTGAAAAATTATTCCTTGGTGGTCTTGATTTTCCTCATTTTATATTTTCTAAATATCTATGACTAAACAATTCAATTTTTGCCCAACAAAAATAAAGAACCATTGGTTTAGGGCAAAATTGTAGGACAAATTAAATAGAACAGCAAATTAGCTTCATCTAGTGAAATTTAAAAATCTCTCTCTGAAAACTTAAAGCACAGGTTGTTTTGGAAATCAACTCCAAAATAATTTTCAACATTTGCTGTGAAATAGAATGAAAATAAACCAGAGTCCAGATTTAGCCCAACAACTCTCACATATGGGTTTAAGCTAATTAAATATTTTTTCTTGACAACTAAACTAAAACTAAGAAGCTAATTTATTATCAGACTCACAGATCTTTTTACTATGGTTTTAATCAGCATTTGGTTTTAGTTATAACATATATAGGATGAAACTCAAATAAATGACTCTTTTTTTGAACCAAATAGTATAACTAAATGAGCGTTTTTCCATTTAATGCTGCCACTCTTTGTCGTAAAATTGCCATAATTTAAAACATCTCTCAAAACTGTCTTGAAAAATTGCCTTCAAGGCTGACACTCCATTCCTTTTGCTGTTCCCAGTATACTTTGAAGAAGGATATAAGTTTTGGCAACAGTCTAAATGAATTTGGATTAAAATTTGGGTAATATGTTTGCTGGATCCTCTTGATTAATAAAAAATGAGACTATAATGCTGTATCACTTACAATACTGCATTAGCTTCAAGTAATATAAAAATCCACTTATGGTGGATAAAATAAATGAATTAATTTTTCTGACATATTAAGTAGTTTGAGGCTGTTAGCATGAGTTTTAGTTGCTCCATGATGTCAGGGCTGGCACTGCTGTAATTCTTTTGGAATTTTACTCAGTACTGCTGCCCCAGGGTCACAAGATGGCTAGTGTGTCTTCAAGCATTACCTCTAAGTACAAAGTAGAAGGTGAGAGCAAGGAGCTATGCCAGTGTCTTTCTCACTTACTAGAAAACCAACGATTGCTCCAGTGCCATTGGGTCAGAACTGGGTTACACCGTCATCTTATGAGCAAGAACATTTGGGAAATTAGAGGATAGTCTTGTCATGATTGGCTTAGACCAATCAGATCCATAGCCTGGTTGGGAGCACATTGCTTTTGCAAACAAAATAGGGGTTCCGATGACAGGGTTAAAACGCAAATGCAGTAAACCACCAATAGTGCTTGCCACAAATAAGAATGGTGGTAGGCTGGTTATGAAGACAGTTCCGAGAAAGAGTCACCAAGTACACTGTGGCAGCCTCTTTAGAATATTTTAAGAATGCATTGATTTTGTCATATACGCTCTGGCACTTCATTAAAAAAAAAAAAGTAGCGCCTTTATTCACACTTTCTAATTGTTTAGTTAATATTTTGATCTTTGTCTTTCTTATTAGATTGCATTTTCCTTAATTTTTCCACTGTGTATTTAGAATTCCATATCTTTTATGGGCACTAAGGGCATGCCCATTTAAATCAATGTAGTTCCACATTGATTAATTTTCTTCAGGATGAAGCATACTATTTTGCTTTGTACCTTAAACATTCATGGACACCTACACATGTGGCATGGTTGCTAGGATAATCATTCTAACTCTAAGATGTGCCGGAATGTTCTTAGCAAGAGGCTTTGGCAAAAATAGTCTCTCAATCAATTGCAAAAGCTCACAATTATGGAAACCTCAGAAATACTCAAAATCTAACTTTATTGGTGCTTTTGACCAAACTGAATGAATCAAGAATGTGATGTATACTAGTTGGAACTCTTCAGCTTTAATAGAACAAGGAAATATTCTGTGTTCCTGTTTTTGACAAGTATTTGCATGGTATTGTGTTTTAGAGCATGAGTAACCTGAGGAGTGAAGCAGATACGTATACAAACATGTATATATTCCTTTGGCCAGAAAAATGAAGTTCAAGATTGAGTATCATGAGTATGTGTGATAGAAGTTCATTCATTGAGTTAATTACTGAAGAAAAAAAAAGATAAATAAGTGGTAGATTTGGGAACATGAATTATTAAGGATGGATTCTGGGCAATTGCCTTTGGGGGTACTCTTTTGGCAACAATGAATGATAGAAGAATGAAAGCAGAAGGACCCTGTGTTATAAACACCCAGAAAATAGATGACTGTTCTGGGATCCATTTCTTGCAAATGGCAGATAATCCAACCCTAAGGTAGTTTATTGGCTCACACAATTGGTAAGGTCAGGGTTCAGCTTGATGCAAAGGTACCAATGTTACCAGCAGAATCAGATTCTCTTCATTTCTAACTTGGTTCTGTTTTCCTTGCTGTATTGGTCCATTTTGACCTAGGTTGTCCTTTCATGAGCACAAGATAGTTGTCTCAGGTCCTGTTATTACATTTTTTGAGCTGCATGTCATAAAGAAAAGAAAGAGCTTTCTCTCCTAGCAGTGAAGCAAAAGCTTAGAGCCTGGTTCATTGATCCGAATAGGATCATG
The DNA here is from genome assembly GCA_003508835.1 of Eonycteris spelaea. Taxonomy (NCBI): domain Eukaryota; kingdom Metazoa; phylum Chordata; class Mammalia; order Chiroptera; family Pteropodidae; genus Eonycteris; species Eonycteris spelaea. Next base: position 2,331,223 of record PUFA01000083.1, on the reverse strand, counting down.
TGACATTTTCACACCAAACCCAGTGGTCAGGAGGTGTGACATACTAGTGAATTTAGATCAATCAGTATTCACGTTCACCTAGGCCTGGGGACTCTCAGATAGACTTTTCACTTTCTTCTCTCTAAACCATCTCAGCGTATCCATAACTACATACCTTCTGTACTGTGCATAGATGAGTGGATCTCAAAGTGTGGCCCTGGGACCATCAACATCAATATCACCTGAGAACTTGTAAAGAAGTAAAATTCTTGGGCCCTGCTCCACACCTATTAAATCATAAAATCTAGAAATGAAACCTGATATGTGCTTTCATAAACCCTTTGGGAGTTTCTGGTACAGCTTAAAGTTTGAGAACCATTGGTTTAGAGAAACTGACTCCTTCTGAGAAAGAGGCCTCATTTGAGGGAGAATATATTTTCATAGCAATAATGGCTGCTTAGCCAAAGGTCAAGTTAGATGAACTTCTAGAATCTATCAAAAGCCAGAAAAGGAGAGAGAAGAAAAATAACTGTAAGAGAGATTGCTGTGGCTGTCAGAACATGGCTATTTTGACCCTGAAAAAATGCAAATGCATTTTTGTTCCCTTAGCACACACTCTGCAGTCCAGTAATAATGCATTGTAAACAGACCATATTAAAACAAACAGTTCTCTCTAGCTCTTTTTTCAATATTTTCTCTAAATAGTTATTTGGTAATACACATTTTTCTGTTTTGTAGAGTCCCTAAATAGCAGAGGTCTCCATTTGGAGGAGCCAACTCATGCCTTCTAGTGCCAGAATGTTCACGGAGTTTTCGTTTTACTAAATAAAGAACTGGAGCTAATGTCAGCTCTGTGGTGGTACTCGGCCCGCTACCCAGTGGGAAGAGTTAGGGACTAGCAGTTCCCTCCCCTGCTCAGACCAAGCTGGTCTTACCAAATACTACAAAGCACCAAAGGAGGATCACACCCTCTGGTGTTCCATTTCTTCCTTTCCAGCTATTTAGCTTCAGAATGCCCGAATTGATGCATTTTGTAACAAAATTGGACCATACTTTTAAAAAATCAGGTGATGTTGCGTATGTTTATGTCACACTCAATAAAATTCTCTAAGGTAAAAACTTTATCGAATAACACTTACCTGAAGGGTTAACGTTGAAAAAATGATCAGAGGCAACAGAAATTGACAATTTTCTGATATTGACTGTATTATGTGAAGTCAAATTTAGGTTGGGGCTTCATCGATTTGTTCTTTACATTCATCCAAAAAGAAACATTCACCAGCCCAGAATTCACAGTGCTCCTAAGAACCTCTCACTTTCTTTGTCTTGGAAAAGGGATCACAGACTCTCTTATGGCCCAATGGCTTTTGCATTCTAGGCTTTTCACATTTTGGAGATAGAAGGGACTTTGGTAATTAATCATTTATCTATGAGTTTCCTCATAGATTCTATATTCAAATGTTATGTCATTATTTAAGATCTCAATCATAGAGAGGGAAGCCCTCTTTCATCCATGACTTGGGGAACCCATATTATCTACTCTAGCCTCAAAGTGCCTTTCAAAGGACATTCTCAGCTATTGGAAGTATCCTGACTCCCCCACCTCTGCCAGTCAGAAGTAATATTCTGCGAGTTAGCTCAGTATTTAGCATATGGGCTCAAGAAGAGACAGATGTTTAAATTTCTGCTGGGCGGCCTGCTGGCTGTGCTCTTTGGCCAGGTAACTGATCCTCACTGGTCTCAATTGTAAAATGAGGATTGTAATAGCAGGAGAGGATTCTGGTGAGCATATAAGTAATTAGTAGACATAAACTGTGTAAGGTTTTGCCTGTACATGGTGAGGCACTCAACATAAGTGTTAGCTATTTTTTGTGCCTCTGTAGTGGTACTTCTCTCATTCTGCCTTATACCCTGAGTTAGAAATATGACTCATGCACCCCTACTAGATGAAAAGGGTAACCTCCAGGACAGAGGCTGTATCTGCTCATCCTTTGGTATCTAACCTTGTAGGATTTGGGCTTCATAGGAGTTCACGAAATGTGTTTTGAGTTAAAGTGAAGTCTCTTTACCCTCATTCTGAGCATATTTGGCAAACTCCAGAAAGCAGGCCATCATGCTCCTTTTTTTTCACCTGAAATTGAAGTTCTCCTACTTAATCTGTTGCAAGATCCCTGCCAGAATTTTGTTTTTTAAAATTCCTTTTGTAAGATCATTCTTTTCACCACTAGCTATCCACTGCTCACAGGCTCTCTCCCCATCACCACCAGTGTTCCTGGGTGTCCCCTGGCCTAGGCTGCTTAGAGGTCCCATTCCATTAAAAAAAGAAGAAAACTGACCAATCCCTCACTTGGGTCATCTTATAAGAAGCCTTTGCCCATGGCACCCAGGGCCTATAACCTAGAGGTATGGCATTTCAGATCCTAGATAAAAGAGTGATATGTTGAACAAAGAGCTTTGGAGTTTTTCATGTCATGCCATGTAGGCAGTATAGTCTCTCTCTTTTGTGTTCCTCTGGACCCCACCCATGCTTTGGATTTCATCCCATTCAGTAGCTAAAGAAACACCAGGAGAATGAAGAGACTACATGAATACTCTCTCCATGGTACCCATCCAGGTCTATCATCTCCTCTGTGATTCTGCCAGTCCAGGTGACTGGCAGCACCTGTTTTCTTTGGTTTGCTCTTTCTGGTGGGATAATCAGAGACCTGATTGATTAAGCAAGAGGGAAAGGATAAATTAGAGACAAACACAATGTACTGTGAAAAGACATGGTAAAAGGCTGGCCAGCTAAGGTTACCACTTTCATTTCTAAATTTTCATTCCCCTTCCTGGCTGCTGGTCTGAGGAACGATGGAATAGGCCTAAACCGTGGGAGGTGCATTAGTTCCCTAGGGCTGTCCTAACAAGCACTATAAAGTGGGTAGCCTAATACAACAAAAAATTATTGTCTCACCCTTCTGAAGGTCAGCAGTCTGAAATCAAGATGTCAGTAGGGCTATGCTCTCTCAAAGGCTCCATGACTTTCTCTTCGCTTCTGGTATTGCCAGCAATCCTTGGTGTTCCTTGGCTTGTAGATCCACCCCTTCAATCTCTGTCTCCTCATCACATGGTGTTCTCTCCCTGTGTCTTCACAGTCTTCTTATAAGGACAACAGTCATATTAGATTAAGGGCCCACCCCACTCTAGCATGACTTCATATTAACTGATTACATCGACAATAACCTATTTCCAAATAGTGTCACATACATCTTTTGGGGGAACATAATTCCACCCATTACACAAAGGGAGATGATTTGTTGTAGCTGCATGATAGATATTTTGATGTTAGTTTGATCTTTTTAATATCTAAAAATGGGACTGTTCTCTAAAACCTGAAAGAGGCTGAAAAAAAAAAAAAACTATTGGTTTGCCAGAGTTTGTTATTCAAGGAAAAGGAGGGAAGATATGATTGAGCAGGTCTGGAGATATCAATGAAGGAAAAAATCACTGCAACCATACCAAACCCAGTCCACTTAACAGACTAGACCCAACTCCATCCAATCTCCTGCTTTTAAAGATAAGGAAACTCAGTCCTAGAGAAGCATAGAGCTTTCACACAGCTGGATTTAAAAAAGAACTCTGTATCAGTGAACTATAGTTCACTCTTTCTTTCCTTTGTAAGTGTAGAGAAATATCTTTTCAAATTTCAATTTCTAATAAAGAGATGGCTTTTAGCCACAGGTCAAGACTTTCGTGCAAATGGCAAAACTCATTTGAAACTAGTCTGGAACTGAAAAGTTCATGTAGAGAGAGGTAGATTCAGATGTGCTTGATCAAAGGGCTCCAACAATATCATCAGGAGCCAGCCTTTCTCTATTTGTTGATTCTGCTATCCTGTCAGCTTAATTTCCAGTCACTACAACCATTTCTTCCCCCAAGATTATTCTGACTTCTATCACTATTTATAGTTTGCCCGTTTTGAATTTTATATGAATGGGATCATACAGTATACATTTAATATGTACTTCTTTTACTTATGTTATGGTTGTAAGAGTCATCCATTTTGTTATACATGGTTGTAGTTCATTTATTTTAATGCCATTTGTCATTGATATGAATGTACCACAATACACAATTTATTTACTTCTTTTACTATAAACCTTGCTTCTCGTTTTTATTACTAATGGCGGTGCTATAATCTTTTTTATACATATTTTTTTCCACATAAGTACATGTATCCTAAGAATAGAATTGCTGGGTAAGAGAGTTTGAATGTATTTAACTTTAGAAGATAATGCAAAATGGTTTTTAGTGATTGCATAAATTTATCCTCCTACCAGCAGTATATAAGAAGTCCTTTTGCTCTAGAGTCTCAGACTTTTAAAATTTTATTATATGATTGTGTATTATTATTCTTTATTGATATAATTTGATTTTTCTTGATGATTAGTGAATTCAGAATCTTTTCATATATTTATTGGCCATTTAAATACCCTGCTTTGTAGAGAACATGTTTAGATTTTTGCCCATTTTTTGGCCCATTATGTTTTTTTTTTTCTGATTTCAAGCGTTTGTAAAAATATTCTAGATGCAAATATTTTATGGGATATATGTATATAAGTAACTTTTCCCACTCTGTGGATGTCTTTTGACTCTCTTATGGTATCTATTAATGAACAGAAAGTCATAAATCAAACCTGCCCCATTTCTTTCCCCATCCCCATTTCTTTCATTCTATCGTCCATTTTCTATCCCTTGTACTAATACCATACTGTTTTAATTATTATAGCTTTATAACACACATTGACATCTGGTAGTGCAAATCCTCCTGCTCTATTCTTTCTCAAGGTTGTCTTAGCCATTAATTAGGGTTGCCTTGTTCATGTATGCACACACACATACACACACATGTATACACACACACATATCCTACTGAGATAAAGCATAGGACTGTATCAAATCTTTAGCTCAGTCTGCAGAGAATATACATTTTGAGCCTTTATATTCATGAATATAATATACCCTTCTATTTTACTATTTAGAGTATTTTTAATTTCTCTCATAATGTTTTGCAATTTTCTGTGTAGCTTCTTACATATTCTACTTGGTTTAATCCAGATGTTTGATATATTTTTGGTGCTATTGTGTTGCCATTTTTGATGTTTAATTTTTTCATTTTCATTGCTAATGACTATAAATACAACATATTTTTATATATTGAATTTGTATCTAAGTTCACTTACTGATTCTAATGACATATCTATAGTTTCTTCTGGATTTCCTATACACACAGTTGTGCTATCTGTGAAAAATGATAATATTTCTTCCTTTTCAATCTTTATGCATTTTTATTCCTGTTATTTGTTTTGCTGTACTGATTAGGATCTTTATATTGAATAGAAATATTGACTAGAAATGGTGAGAGAGGACATGATTGTTTTGTCATGGATATGGGGGAAAAATCTTTTAGTATTTTATTATTAATTATTATATGTGAGGTAGATTTTTTTTGTACATACTATTTGGCAGACTAAGAAAATTACCTTCCATTCTTGGTTTGCTACATTTTATCCTGATTGGATATAGAGGCTTATCACATGTTTCTTCTATATCTCTTAAGGTGTTCAAAAATCAAACTTATGTTGATTGATTTGTAAATGTAATATCAAGTCTGTATTACTGAAATAAGCCCAAATTGGCCATGATGTATTATTTTTATATTGCTGAGTTTGCCTTGCTATTCTTTTGTTTAAAATATTTGTGATTTTGCTCATGAGAGACCCTGGCTTATAATTTACCTACTTGTCATTTCTTTTTTATTTTTGCCAACTTTTGTTAAAAAAAATAATCATATTGGCCTCTTAAAATCAGTTAGGAAGAGTTCCCCTTTCTTTCTAGTCCCTAGAAGTTTTGATTAAAATTATTGTTATTTCATCCTTAAACATTCAGTGGATCTTGACAGTGAAGATCTCTGAGATTAGAACTTTCTTTGTGGAGAGGTTTTAAACAACGGATGTAATTTCTTTGCTAGATGTAGGATTATTTAGATCTTCTATTTCTCCTTATGTCAGTTTTGTAAGTTGTATTTTTATAGAAATATGCTTTGTAATGTGAAATTTCAAATGTACTTGCATAAAGTTGTTCAAAAATATTTTCTTATTCTTTTTTATTCTCTGTAGAAACTGTAGTGATACTCTTCTTTTGAGTTCTGAGAATCAGAAATTTGTACCTCCTCTGCTTTCAATCAGTTATACTTGTTGCAAAGTACTATTTTTTATCAGTTGTTTTAGTCCTTAAAAAAATAACTCGACTTATATTTTACTTTACATTTGTTTTTTATTTCATCACTTCTCTCCTCCAGTCAAAATTACTTCTTTTACTTTTTTGGATTTAATATACTTTTATCCTTATGCTCTTGAGATGGATACTTAAATCATTGTTTTTCAGCTTTATTCTCTCCTAGTGCATATATTTAAAGGCTATAATTTCTCTACAAAGTACTACTTTAGTAGTAGCCTAAAGTTTTGATATGCCATATTTTCATAATAATCCTATTAAAGATATATCTAATTTTTATTCTTATTTCCTCATTGACCCATTAGTTATTTATAAGAGTATTGCTTAATTTCCAGTCATTCGAGGATATTCTGTTATCTTGTATATTGATTTCTAGTGTAATTCTACTGAACTCAGAGGACATATTCTGTTTGACTTCAGATTTTCAGAATTTATTGAAACTTTATGGACTAGCATATACTATATGGATTAACTTTATAATCCTCAATGTGAACTTGAAAAAAATGTGTATTCTGCGATTGTTGAGTTCAGTGTTTATATATGTCAATCAAGTCAAATTTGTTCATATTTTTTATATTTTAACTTTTTCTTATTTTATCAGTTATTGAAAGGAATATATTTAAATTTATTTTGATTGTGGATTTATTATTTTTTCTTTATCTTTTTGCTTTTATTGTGGTATGTCAGCATTTTTTATTATTCCGTTTTTCCTTCTTCATAAAATGTTAATTATATATTCTTTTACACTTTCTTTAGTGTTTACTTTTAGTGACAGAAGCATACTTCCTTGATCTGTAAGTATATAAAGAAATTGGTACTTTTATTGCCTTTCTTCACAAGGTCCCTCCCCTCTTTTGTGTTATTTTTGTGTATTTTAATTTACACATATTTTAACTCTATAAAGATTTTTTTATTGTGTTATGCAGCAAATATTCATTTAGATTTGCCCACATACATATTCTTTCTATTGGTCTTATTTCCTTCCCACATTATGGGCTTTCCTCTGAGCCTATTTTTCCTTTTTCCTGAAGAACTTTATTCTTCATCTCACCTTTGATTTTTTACAAAAGAATATTTTCACAGGGTACTCAGTTGAGTTGACAATTATTTTCTTTCAGAATTTTAAAGAATGACATTTTTTAAGAAAGGCAATTTTTCAGCCCCTATTCTACTGCATAAAAATGAATCTAGGGTTGGAACAGTTCCTTAATAAAAGACAAAAAGCCCACAGAGCCTTTTCAGGCTTATCACCTTCTATGGGAATATCTTTCCCTGTTTCATGCTCAATGAATGCTCTTTTTTTTTTTTTTTCTATAGAGTGTGTGCCTCATATGGCATTTAGCAAACCCCATTGCCGTATCTGTCTTCCCTAGGGAGAGGACAGGGTTCCTTTGACTGTGGCAGGAGAGGGGTGCATGTGGGAAAATTACCCTGTTTGAGCTGACAGAAAAGACTCACTGGCCATGGGGGATTGATGCCCACTACTGCAGATGATATTGCTCCAGCTTTTCTCTGTATAAGTGAAGTGCTGCTCTATCTAGTACTTGACTGTGTTGTTTTCCTTGGTGACTCCAGGTCCAAGGTGGTGTAGGCAGCCGTATTGGGAGTCCTCCTCTAAGGTTGGTAACTGGTGGATGGTAATCTGTTCCACAGTGTTCCATTGTCTTCTGACTTCTATTTTTCCTGTGAAAATTATTTGTAAGTCTTACCATTGATCCTTTGAAGGAAAGGCTATCTTTTCCCTCTGTTGTTGATTTTTAGCAATGCTATGATATGACAAAATATGGCTTTTTTTGTTATAATTCTACTTGGATATGATGATATTTCTTGAATCTGTGGCTTTATATATTTCTTTAGTTTGGGAAATTTTTTTAAATTAACTTTCCAAATAAAATTTCAGGTCCATTTTTTTCCTTTTTTTTCTAGAATTTCAATTACATATGTGTACTTTTTACTATGACCCAAATGTTTCTCATACTTTTTTCTGTACTTTCATTTTTCTTGTTATGTTTCAGTGTAGGAACAGAGCTGTGTTCTTTCATCAGCTGTGCTTAATGTCTTGTTAACCCACTTACTGAGATTAATTCCAGGTATTGACATTCAAATTCTAGATTTTATATTTGATTCTTGCATATTTTGGTTTTCATATATTTTACTGAACATATTAATCTTAGTTATTTTAGAAGCCATTGCTAATAGGTCTTGATATCATAAGTGAATCTTTCTATTAGCTTCATTTCCTTGTGGTGTTTGTTCTTTTCATCATATTTTTCTGTATACCTGACATGTTTGACAGACTACTGGAAATTGTGTATAAAAAATTATATGAGATCATAGTCCTTTTCTTCAGCCAGATAGTTTCATAGCTTTTCAGTCTAGTGATGCATATTAAGTAGCAAATGACTTGAGTCTCTTTTCTCCCTGTGATCTTGGTTTATCTCCTGGCTACCTTGTTAGCTCTTGGATTTCTTTAAATGAATTATTTAATTCCACCCCCTTCCCCCCCCCCCCCAAAGAAACAAAACTAGCTATTGTTATCTCTGGAAAATACAAGGTAACTTATCTTAGCCAGAAGCAGAAATCTTTCTAAAAATGTTCATCCTTCAGTTATTAAACCCATTTTCTATATATATTTTAGGCTCCTGGAACCATGGTCTAGTGCAATTAACCTTATTTCCTTGTACTAGAAGACCTTGGAGGTTATATACTATAGATAAGAGGACAATCATTCTCCTTTCTTCTACAGTGCATTGGTTATCTTTGAAGGGAGTCATAGAAATAATTTTAAAAACACCCGTAGAATATTCTCCCGATTTTGAATCTTTAAGGGAATCACATGATTTTCAATCTTCCATAGCAATAAAAGAATTATTTACATTTACTAAATTTCTCTGTAGCTTAAAAAATTTATACTATAGATGTGAATCTTGTGGTTTCTATGAATGGAAGCATGTGGCAGCTTTCTCAATATTCTGTGAGATGGGAAATAACAGGATGATGGAAAGTGCTCGCCACACAGATTTATGTAGAACTGTTTCTGAAATGACCTTGGACTATATCATGTCCTATGTGGATTTGAGTTTGAGTTTGATTTTCTTCATGGGAACATATTGGATTTCACATTCTTTACATGTTTTTATCTATAAAAATAGATTCTCTTCATGTACAATCATTAGTTGACCAGTTTAGAAGTTAAAGATAACATTTTTAGAGGCAGTTCTGAGCTAAGTCTAGGTGCTCCTTAACATTCTGGTGGCTAAAAGGGGCTTGCTCTTTTTATGCAGAAGATCAGAACTGCCATTCCTTAAATAGAGATTAACTTTAGATAATTAGTTCAAGATTATTAGAGTATATTTTTTCAAAATATTCTGTAGTCACTACTTCCTGATATGATTAATGTAAAATGGCAAAGAGGTGAAGTGTAAGGCGCTAGGGAAAGGACAGTTTTCTGGGTTAAATAACAAAGTTAATCAGTCAAGTTTATTTACCAGTTTACTTTTCAGAGAAATTTGTGTGTTTTAATATGAGCTGTGATTTGCTTAGAGAAAGGTGAATATAAGAATGTAGCATTTCTCATCAGTCAGAGCCCTGTCTACTCTTAACTTTCTTATTAGTTCAAAGAAAAGTCACACATAATAAACCATAAGTTTGGTGATGTTGGGAGAGTAAGAGTGAGGAGGTGTTGAAAGAGACAGCCCTAGATGAGATGATAAATTTCTATTTTTTCCACTCCTTATTTCATTTTTACTGTTGTCATGTTAAAAAAGTATTTCTTGTTTGTGTGAGTTTTTTGTTTTTTGTATTGACTTTAAGCCCTTGGCAGGAAGTTTCTATAGAAACTAAGCAACCAGCCAAACAGAATGCTCAAAGCTCCTCTTTTCCCTTAGGAATTAAATGTAGGTGATGGAAAGAAGGTAGGCAGCATTGGTGGTATGTTCCCTGGGAGAAATCTCTTTATAGACACCAGATACTTCTCCTATATTGAATTCATCTGATAGCTTGATTTCCTGGGATTACTGGTGGTAGGGGAAGATAATTCTGAGATATCATGAGTCTAGACAAATCTCTTCTTAGAAGATGAGTTCCAAGGGAAAATCATACCAATATCTACCTTCATTCCTATTCCCTTATTCAAGATCAGCCATGAGGGGGAAAAAAGATTACAAGAAGTTAGTGTGGTGGTTAGTGTGGAGGGAGATAGTATATTGTATTATATAATTAATAAATTTCTTTTAAAATACCGTTTGATTAACTCTTCTTTTTCTCATGAAACTACGACTCCTACGTGTTATTAAATATTTATCACTGTGTGTGTGTGTGTGTGTGTGTGTGTGTGTGTGTGTGTGTGTGTGTGTAGGCTGGGGGATGTATGACTTCATATTTAGTTACTCTAGGTTTTGCACAGAATAATAGCTCCTTGTGGCTATTGGTGGTGTTGGCGGTGGGGGAGGGAAGTGTCAGAAGAAAGCATCCAACTTAGCAACAATATCATAGTCACCTATTTAAGGTGACTAAATAAAGAACAACTTCTAAGTTGGGGAGAGAAATCATAGATATTAACAGATAGCAAATCCCATTGCACCAAATCATACCATAGCACTGGAACCTACTACTCCTGCAACTCTGAGCAGAGAAACTTTGGTGGCAATGGTAAGAGTGGGCGACAGGCTGTTATTTGCCTTGACTCTTTCAGAGACATTTCATAAATAATTTGCTTAGTGTGTCAATCTGTGCATCTGGGAAGCATAATGCATTCTTGGCACCATGGTACACTGTGACGTTCGTCCATTGCCTCTTGCAGAAAGAGAAGGGGTTGAGTCCATCTATTTAGAGTATTGGATATTTTGGTGTCTGTTATTTAGAAAGTTGTGATTGGGAACTCTCTTCAAGCTGAGATTATTTTTGTCCCCAAATAATCAAAGCCAGGCTTTGTTCAGGAGTTTGCAGAGTGGTGGCTGGTGGATTGAGTAAACCAATTGCTGTCGGGCTAATGTCATCACTATATTAGTGAAGGAGAAGGGAATTTAGATGTTGAAAATTATTCTAGAGAGGTTTGGTCTTATGGTTTTGATAATGTATGTGGCAATGCTGAGAATGCAAATATACTTTCTCTGGGATAAATAACACAAAACTATGGCTACACTGATGATGTTTTGACTTGATTTTGGAAAGGGACATGACAAATTAGACATCAAGGGTAAGTTATAGTCAGTGAAACCCAGTTTCTAATTTCTTTTTCTAAACTACAACTGAGTTGTCGTGTAATTTTTGCAAGACTTTAACTATGTTTACGATATAGTTGTTTTTTTCTTTTATCCAAAATGCAGGTGGGAGACTATCTGCCAAAAGTTGTGAAGATGAACTTTGAAAAATAAAAAACCGTAAGATATTGACTTTCTCTTTTTTTCTTTCTTCTGCTTCTTACTATTGCCATTACAGTCATCCTAATTATTATCATCAGCGCCATCACCTCATAAGCTGTCTTATTGACACTGGTATTAACTTTTTCACCTTCACCCCATCATTCATCTTATATGCATCATTACCAGATTTATCTTTCTGAAACAAATTTTCTTAGACTACATTTATTGGAGTGACATTGGTTAATAACATTATATAAGTTTCAAGCGTATAATTCTATAATACATCATTTGTATATTGTACTGTGTGCTCACCATCCAAAGCCTAACTCTTTCCATCACCATATATTTGACCTCCTTTACCTTTTTTATTTTCCCCAAACCCCCCTTCCCTCTGGTAAACTTGTTACTGTTGTCTATATCTATGAGTTTGTTTGTTTGCTTATTTGTTGCTTTCTGTTTTATAGCTCACATGAGTGAAACCATGTGTTTCTTGTCTTTTTCATCTGACTTATTTTACTCAGCATTACACTTTAAAGATCCATCCATGTTGTCAAAAATGGCAGTATTTCATCTTTTCCTAAGGCTGAGTAATTCTACTGTGTATATGTACCACATCTTCTTTATTCAATCACCCATCTAAGAACACTTAGGTTGTTTCCATGTCTTTGCTACTGTGAATAATACTTCCATGAACATAGGGACACATGTATCTTATGAATATTTTTTTTTACATTTTTTGGATACCCAGAGGAAGAATTGCTGAGTCATATGGTAGGTGTATTCTTAATTTTTTGAGGAATCTCTATACTGCAAAATAAATCTTTAATCATGGTATCACTCTGTTCAAACTCCTTCAACTGTATGGTCAGTATCTTTGTCTCATGTCAGTCTTTTACATTAAAAATCCAACCTTTCTCTCTAGTTTCAATACTCTGTACAATTGTAAGACTGAATTTTCCTTGTTTGCCATATATGCTGAGGGATTCATTGTCTCTGTACCTTTATTCACAGTGCTCCTTTTCTCAGAAATGCTTTTTCCTCTTTCTCTTTATGTATAAATGCTAATCAACCTTCAAAATGTAGCTGACATGCTACTTTCTTCACCCAGAGACATTTTTCCTTTTCTAATTTGCCACAACATGTTCTTTCATCATGTCACATCACATTTTTCTTATACTATAGTCTAAAATATGCATTTTATCTTCTTTATTGAGTTAGAACCTCCTTGAGGGCATGGGTCACATTAACCTTTCAGATTTGCTGTGCTAGTAGAGTGCAGAACTGAGAGGTGCTTTTCACCTTAACTTTATCCCACATTCATTTCCAGAGAGAATTATGTAAATTCTCAATATTTTACTTTACTAATTTGTAGAGGATGTCATATGGCTCTTCATTGTTCTATAAAAAATATTCTGCTAGTGAAAATTTTCCTGTATGTAGAGGTCAGGAATGAGATAGGTTTGCTGCAAGTGCATCTTTATAAGCCCCTTTGATATATGTAACAATAGGTGAACCATTCTTTTGCCACAGCCAACATCCCACTCACTCCCACAAGTCCCCATCTGTGTCCTGGGCTTTCTAAAGTGCTCTCAATCATTTCCATCTCATTAAATTTCCATCAGGAAGGTAAAATAAGCAATATACTTAGCCCAAGTTTGATATGAGAAAAAAAAAAAGGTCACAAAAGAGTTTAAATGACTTGTGTGGAGTTGCATAGTTTGTTGATCGTAAAATCAAGGAAGGATCTAAACATTTCTTAATGTTCATTCCATAAATTTCTACTAGACTAACCAGTGATTTCCAAACTAGAGTCATTCATTATGTGCTTTCATTTTTTTTTTCTACTATGTCTGTGTACTACTCATGCTTTGGATTATTTAATATTTTTGTTTAAATCTATCATGTTTTAAACTTAATTATGTTGATTTCAAAGGAAACTTTAGTTCACTGCTATAAATGGAAAACAAGTATTATCACTTGCCATAAACAGAAGGTCATCTTTCAAAGAAATATCATGGATATAAAACTATGTTATTAAATTCTGAACCATATAATAGCTAGGAACAATGAGGAACCATGAGCAAGCAGATGCAGAAACTGAGTGAAAACTATGGGGAATCAGAAACCATGAGTAAGTGGAAGTAAAAATGAATTGACAGTACATAGTGTGACAGTTGCTATACAACAACAGGAGTGGTAGAAACAGAAATTGATAGAAAACTGAGTCACCTTGATGGCAGGGCATACACGACATATAATCAGTCACTAAATTTCTCTGGTTTTGGAAGCTGCTTCTGAAGCCTAAATGACATTTCATTCTCCATGAGTTCTGGCCGTAGGAGCTGTTCAGGTTTCAGAGGAATTTTTTAGTTCTATTTGTATAATCATACTAAATAAACTATTGCTTGAGGCAGTTCTAATGAGTCTTTATTCTTGGAAATAAAATGAACCTAAGACAATTTTAAAGATGTTTATTCTTCCTAAATCAATTGTTAAAGTTAATGTAATTTTAGTTAAAACAGGAAGGATTTATTTTTTGAACCTGACAAAATGATTTTAAAGCTTGACAGGGACAATAAAAGACAAGCCTGACCAAGAAAATTTAGAAAAAGTTGAATGATGAGGCATATACATTGCCATACTTTAAAGTGATTTCTAGGAATATAATAAAAATAGTACAGAACTGGTACAAGAATGAACAGATTAGGGGGGAAAATAGTGAGATCAGAATTTAGAATATTGTGATAGTGACATTTTATTTAAGAAGAGATGTTATGAAACTAATCACAAATTAGGGTTTCTTGTACACCTCAAAACACATACCAAACAGACTGATGAAAATATATTAATGTAAAATAAAATCACAAAAGATATGTCAGAATATAAGATAATCTGATTTAGGGTTGGAATTGCCTTCCTTTTCCCTGTGCAAGGCCAGTTTCATGGGCATACTATCTGGGTGGTCCTCCCTCTTTACATGACATTTTCCCTGTGTCTTCATATCAACTTCCCTCTGTGTATGTCTGTCTCTAAGGACAATTTCTCCTTTTCATAAAGACCCCAGTCATACTGGATTAGGGCCTACCCTAATGACCTCATTTTAACTTGCTCACCCTATAAAGACCTGATCTCCAAATAAAGTCATATTGTAAACACTGGGGGTGGTTAGAACTCTAACGTACTTATTTTGCGGGGGGGGGAGGGGCATACTTTAACTCATAGCAAAGATTAGTTTGGATTCTCTTTCACATATGATCAATTTGATCCCACAGTAATCTTTCCTTTATCCTAAATTCTTTCCACATGTCCAGAGTCACAAGCAAAAGGTTTTACATTTTATATTGAGGGGTTTTTTTAGTTGTTTTGAAAACTGCCTGTATCCCCCCTCATTTATATCTCCCCAGGGTCTGAGACTGTGCTCCTAACCTTCTTGAAATGGACTTAGTAGCTTCCTCCTTCCAAAAAGGAGTTCCTGCATTGTCTCTAAGTCACAAATGAGGTCACCCTGGAATCTCTGAATCTTCAGATGGATGCTATCAAGTCATTCAACATGTGAATGGGAGTTGAAGTGTAAGAAAAAGCAGGAGGAAACTGGTGCCTGAGGTAGGAGTGTTGGTCTTCTGAGAGTCAGGAGTTCTGGCATCCTTTTCCAGCCCTGACACCTCATACTGCTATGTGTGCCTCCCAGCTGCATATTACATATACTACAGCAGTTTTCTTGGGCTATTTGTTTCTCAGTGCTAGAAATATGAATAAAGTTGAAATGGATAAATATGGGAAATGTGAGTGACCACAGACCTTCTTAAGGCTTGGGTAAACTCTTGTTGGAGGAGACCTACAGTTCCGTGTCAGCCTGGTTGGCCTGTGGTGAGGAAGGAATGATAGTCTGGTAGATATACACCAAAGGGAAGAAGGTGGTGGAGTAGGGGGAACATACCTTTAATGTGAATTAAATATTCTTGAAAAAAAAAAAAAAAGAGAGAGAGAGAGAGAGAAAGGATGGAAGAGAAGCCTGGGTGAGGGGAGATCAACATTTTCAGCTGTTGTCCTTCTCCCTCCTATTTTCCCTCCTGAAGTTTCAGCTTTTCTAAAACGCCCTCCTTCTGTTGACATAGCTGGGCTTTCTAGTTGCCCAACATTTACTCCTCTACTTTTAGGGCTATGGAAAGAACCAGAATCCCTTTCTCTTGAGTTCAGCCCATAACAAATATCAGTGACTATAAAAGTGATGCTTTATATTTGTATGGTGTCTGACAGTTTATACAGTTTTTTCATTTACATAATCTTATTGTATAACTAGATAAGGCAGATCTTTTATAAGAAAATCTTTATGAAGGAACTAAGGGAGAGGGTAGGGAAGCAGCGCCTCAAGTCATAACAGGATGATGGAGGACAGATTTCATCTGTGGGATAGTGAAAGGCTAACCACAGAGAAGCTTGGCTGACACAGGCAGCAGGACATGCTATCTAGTCCCTGCTTCAGTCCTTTCAGGAGAACTGTACCCTTGAGACTTGAAGATGCTTTGCAAACCTGATTTTCACAGACATTGGGCAAGTTCTCCATATTTTCTGATATGTATGTTTTTGGGTGGCCAATAACTATAGAAAAATTCACTTAGCAAATATTTGTTGAGTATTTATTATGTAGTGAACTTTATAGAGACATTGGAGACAGGACTCATGATATGTATCTCCCAGCCCATCACAAGACACTGACCTCAGGCCTACCAAGCTGACACTGGCCTGTAGGTCTCTGCTATCCAGAGGTTATCCAAGCCTTAAGAAGCTTAAAAGATAAAAAGTGGAGCAAAGTGCAGATTTTTTTTCTTTAGAGAACACATTTGACTGGAAATGAAGGGCTAGTAAGAGAAAGAATTTACCTTCCCAACAGCTACATAGTCTCACATGAGCCTCCTGAAGTCAACCAAACATCTTTATGACTCGTGATTCCAAGAATGGAGTGGCTAGAGTAAGTATGTTGTCTGAACCTTCTACCCAAATGAGAAGGCATGACAGCATACAATTTGACAAAAGGGAAAATCATTTAATTTCAGTCATTACACATGAGCCCCATAGATGTGTGTGTTGCTAAGGTCCTTTGTCTACCCTCAGATACATTCATTGTCACAAGAACCATTTCTGTCCTCAGTGCTCTGGATTAACTAGCTTCCAGCCAAGGGTTACTCATTGAGTGCTTACATTGGGATACTAAACGGTGGAGCTAAAAGAGAGAAGCCAGGGAATGTCTTTCTCTCTCTCTGTTTCTGAAGGCTTCTCTAGCAGCCCACGCATTTTCTTTGTGACTCCAGTTGCCATTGGTCAGGCCCACCACACTTCTAGCTTCTGGGTGACCCCAATCCCTTGGCTTCCATCACTCTGTCTCCTCCCCTGAACCTCCAGCTTGAGGCTTTTGCTAATCTTTAGTTGCATCACTATACTCCTTTTGGCTTCTCAGCTCATCTATCACCTGGGAAAACAATTTTCTGCCCCTAAACCCCTCTATTTTAAATATTCAAGTGGTTTTGTTTCCTGGTTCTATCCTGATTGATAAATCCTCCTGATAAGAAATAGTCAAAATCCTTAGGCATTGTTTGGGAGATGCCTGGGCAAAGCCTTTCTTCCCCAAACCCAACACCCATCAGAGAAGCACAGGCCCCAAGCTGCTGTAAGTCTTTTCTTGGATCGAAGGGTTGGAAAATTGGGCTCTGTGATTTGTTGGACACATGTTTATGTGGAGGACTGCTCAGTCCTACAGATTTCATGACTCCAAGACATTAATTGACTTCCAAGTTTTATATATTTGAATGTTTAAAAAAAATTTGGCTCAAAGATGAAAGGGCTAGAAATAATTTCCATGTCCTCATTTATGTACTTCAGATATTACTACTGACATTGTATAAATATTTTAAACCTTTCTTCACCTTCTATATGTCAAGATAAAAAAGGACATTTTAGATAATTGCTTGAGTTGTAGGCAGTGCCTCTTTTCTGATCGGTGACTGATGACCCACTAGACACTTTAGACAACATTTTTTTCCAAAACGCACAGCAAAGACATATGAATGTTTGTTCAGTGTCATAGAATTTAGTGGTGTGAGGATTTGTTTTACTCCAAAATCTTCCTGTGCTACATCCTCCTTTCCCTACTGCCTCCAATCCTGTAATTTACACCCCAATTCAGCATAAACTCCCTCTGCTCTCCACTCTATGATTCCTTATCCAATTTGTCCTACTATTTCTTTTCCCTCTCTCTAGGACCTTCTACTCCCTGTTTCTATTGTGTCCTGTGGGGAACACATAAGGGCTTTTTAGCCTTTTTTGGTCAATGGTCCCCTTTGAAAAATTTCATGAAATTGTACATGACTTTAGCAGGTTACTATCCCTAAAGATCACAAATGGATCACAGTTTAAGACACCCTGCTCTATATTCTATATCTCTTCTAGTTCCTTCTAGTTCCCAGCCTTGACTGAATTGCTTTTAATTTGTGGCACACATCACTATCATACAAGCCTCTCTTATAAAAAACCTGAATTGAATTCCATTTTATTCCTAATTTAACTTCATTGTGGTTAGAGAACATACTTGTATTATTTCAATTCTTTTAAATTTATTGAGGTTTGTTTTATCACTTAACATGTGGTCTATCCTGGAAAATGTTTTGCGTGTTCTTAAGAATGTCATACATGCTGCTACTGAGGGGTGGAGTGTTCTATGTATGTCTATTAGGTTTAGGTAGTTTATAGTGTTTAATTTGTCTATATCCTTGTTGGTCTTTTGTTGAGTTGTCCTATCCATTATTGTTGAATTATAAATTTTTCCCTGTAATTTTGTCAGTTTTTGCTTCATGTTTTTTTTTTCCTTTTTCTTTTTTGGTTCTATTATAAGGTGCATATATGCTTATAGTCATTGTATCTTCCTGATGCATGAACCCTTTTATCATAAAATCCCCCCCTAATCTGATAATATTTTTTGTTTTAAACTTTATTTTGTCTGATATTAGTGCAGCCACTCTGGCTCTCTTATAATAACTATTTTTGATGTAACATTTTATTCATTTAATGGTTTTTAAACCATATGTTTTGTGTTATTTTCTCACTGATTGTTCTAGTGTTTACACTATACATCTTATCAGAATTGACTTCAGATTTACTTTAACTTAACTTCAGTGAGATATGGAAACTACTTCTAAATAACTCTATTCCCCTTTACTTTCTAATGTTATTATTGTTGTATAGATCATGTCTGTTACAAACCTAGTGATCCATCATTATAATTATTATTTCATAAAATTTCACATCTTTTTAAAGAAGTAGAGAGGAAAAAGGAAAACAAAACATATTTAAAGAGTCTGTTATATTAACTTTATTTAAAACTATTTACTCTCTTCATTTTTTCTTGTTAATTTGAGTTACTTATTTGACTCTCTTCCATTCTATTCCATTCCATTCCATTCCATTCCATTCCATTCCATTCCATTCCATTCCATTCCATCTTCCATTCCATTCCATTCCATTCCATTCCATTCATTTGATCTTTTTCCCTTCCTGGGTGGAAGACGACTATTTTCTTAAATTTTGCTCCTGACATCTTTAAAACAATGTTCTATGATATCTTCTCAAAGTCTAAGCCTCTTTGGAAAGCCCTTATTTATTCAAATGACTCTCTAACCATCATTGATGGTGGTTCTCTAAAGTCAAAATAATATTCCTCAATGAATTCACTTTCTGGCTTAGCATTCTTTTGTGATATCTTTCTTGGTAACTTCTGATAACACATTGGTTGCTGTTCCAGCATCTGGACTGACAATTCCTCAACTTCTTCATTTTCCACTTACTTTTTCCATTCACCTGGCAACCACATTTTCAGTCTCACCTTTACTCAAAATGTTTCCCCAATAAAAATGCAAGTACAGAACATGGCTTCTCTGATCCTGAAAGCCTTCTCCCCCTTGTTGAAGGCCACTGAACCTGCTCTTCTTCTCACGGTAATTTTCACTCTCCTACTCCAGTCTTGCCTGTTTATCTTAGGCCAACACACCCTCTCTGTGTTTACATGCTTTTTTCCTATGGTAAGCCAATATTCAATGCTCATTCTGCTAGTGCATTAAAGCTCTTTCTTTATTATCATTTTTTATTTCTTCATTACTAATCTTTAAACTTGAGCCTATACAGCTCACTTGCAGCAGCCTCTATCAGATGAACATTTGTTGTTTTTCGATGGCTTAGCATTCATTCACTGTACTTTCATTTGGCTAACTCTCAAACCAATGTGCTACTGCTGCGCAGTTGACTCTATCTTAGCTTTAGGGTAGGCATTACACCTGAACACAACTACACAGATTATCACAGTCCCCTGGCCACAGTAGTTGATCCAGGGATGGATACAGCCAAATCAGAGACAATGAGACACACTCAGAACTCTGCAGAGACTGTTGGAAGAGAGGCCCAAATTTTTTAGAATGAATGCCATCAAGACTCTGTATGTGGCATCTGCAGAAGGCAGAGCCAAGAAGGAGAGAAATATTGAGTCTTATGGCATTGTTTGAGACCCTTGATCAACCTATACCTGAAGCTAGAACTCCTTAGTATTTCTATTACAAAACCAATAAATTTTATTTTTGTTCTTTTTGCTTTGATGTTTGCCACCTAAAGAATCATAACTGATATATCTTCCTTCTTTACAGTTGGACATTTTAGGATACAACAAAAGATAACGAGATCCAACAAGATATCTAGATGAGTTAAAAGTGTTTTTATTCTCTAGCAATCTCAAGTCTTCAGACAGCCTCTCTTTGACTCATATGTATTTAGAGATATAAACAAATTCATTATCAGGCAATTTAAAAAATAAATGGCACAGATAGCTAGTACACAAGAAAAAATTAACATCATTGTTAATTAAGAGTGCAAATTAAACCAAAAGATACTATTTTTCTTGCATAGAAAATTGACAAAAGTTTAATCAAAAATAATAATTCTCAATGTTATTGCTAGAAAACATGCAGTCTTAATAATTTTAATGGTATTATATATTAACACAACTTTCTTAGAGGCAATTTGGCATTATAAATTTAAAGCCTGTTTAAACATCCTTTGATCCAGGTAGTTAACTTGTAGAAATAATCAAGATTTTCACAAAGATGAAACGTGGTTATTCTTTGCAGCACTGTATACGAAAGCAAAAATTTTAAAACAATAAAAACATTTGCATTACAGAAGATTTTGCCAAGTAATTAAGAAGTGACTTAGTAACTAAATTAGTTAAGAAATACTATATTTTAGGCAGCTGGCTTCAGTTTCTGGTGTAATTTCTTGAGGCAACTGTAAGCACAACATCTGTGGATTGCTTGCTGAATCTTAACAGTGGTCCCAGAGGGGCACAGGCTGTGGCTAAACTTGGTATGCAGCTGAACCTCTCTCAGGACTGTGCCACTGGACACCTACTACACAAAGCTGCACTAATAAGACTGGCAGATTTAAGAGTTTTGCTTAATACAGAGAAACAGACACAGAAAGGGAGCCAAAATGGGAAGACAAAGAGGCAGAAACCATGTGAACAGAGATCCAGGAATAATGGAGTCAAGCATTCTAAAAGATGCAGAGTTCAAAACACTGGTTATAAAGATGGTTAATGAACTTAGGGGAAGTGTGGATGAATTCAGAGAGAATTTAAAAAAGAGATAAAAAAATATAAAATGGTAATAGAAATTGTAAAAAGGAACCAGTCAGAAATGAAGAACACATTATCTGAGATGAAGAATATATGAGATAGAACAAACAGTCTGTACTAAATATTTCTTTAGGACCAAAATTTTAAGTATTATTTTAATTTAATTGAACAAACAATTTTGAATGCCCATTATAAACAATAAGCTCCACCAAACTCAAAGAGCCACAAAAACACAATTCTTATCCTCAAGAAATTTTCAATCCAGAGAAAGAAAACAACCACTGCTGATGTATATAAAAATGTTAAATCCCATAGTCCTAAATAATAGATAGGAAATTATAGGAGAAGTTTCATTCCAACAGATAGAATCCAGAAAGCTTTATGGAGGAAGTGAAATTTGAATTTAGCTTTGTAGAATATAGCAGGACTCTGGGAGACCAGAAGGCTAACGATCTGTACACACCTGCTTATATTTCACAGTAAAAACTTAAAGAAGAGAATGGATGATGGGTAGCTCCTAACTTTGGTTGAGGCCACCCTGGTAGCATGTCTACTCCACTGGTAGCTCTTTCTCTCCAAGAAGTACTGAACTGAACAACTTGCCTGAGGCCTTAAGTGTGGTTGGCTTTGTTCAGTCATTCCTAGGAGTTCAACTTGTGATCTGGGTATTTTTTTCATCAGATTTATCTTCACAAAGAGGCAGGGACTGGGGTGATAGAATAAAAAAATAGGAAATTCTTCTTCAATTTCTTCAAATGAAAGTCTGATGAGATCTTCATGGAGATTAAATGTAAAAATTTTGGCTTTGTTTATGGGGCCACATGTGTGCCGCGGGCTTTCCGATGCAGTGGGAAAACTCAATCATGGTTACATGAAAAAAATTGTATCTGTACATTGCTCCTCTTGCATTGCCTTGCATTTTAAATTAGCAACCATGTCTCTGAGCTCCCTGGGCCACTTAAAATTATAAGAACAATTATGGGTTTGCAATGGCCCAGATAAGAGTATGGTGACTCAGAAAATCTGGATGAGGAACAGAAAAAGAAATGTGACTCAGTAATTCTTATCAGAGAAGTGCTCAAGAGACCCAGAGAAGTTTGTAAGCATCAGTGCTACACAGAGCATGTCTCTGTTCCAGATCCTAACAGTTTTAGTGTAATAAGATGACAATAGAATATCAAATATAGAAAGAACACAACGAGATGTTGGCAGTCTAACAAGTAACCTTATAAAGTTGAATTTATCTAAGTGAGTAACAACGTCATAGTCTAAAATCTGGTCTCAGAATCCTAATTTTGTCAGTTTACTTACTGATCTTTTTTAGGGACTGATTCACATTAACAGCTTTTGTAAGATTGATAGATAAATTAAGAATGACATCTGTGGATTTCAATGAGAGACAATACACCGAGATCGTTTTCACTTTGCTATTTGCAATTACTTCTGCCTGACACATTTCCCCACTTCCTCTCCTGCATGGGAGTCTTTGAACAGTTGGCTCCTTCTCAGTACTTAAGTCTCAGGTTAATTGTTCATGATACTATTTCCATTAGAGTGATTCTATAGGGAATAAACCAAATGATGTATAATGGCTTAAACACAAAGAAGTCCATTTTTTTGTCCATGTAACAAGTGAAGTTCAGGCAAAGAGGTTGGTGGGAGGGGCTCTGCTCCATAAAGTCATTCAGAGATCCAAGCAATAACAATAGTTCTTCTAGTTTCAGAAATGGTTTTCAAGGTCATCTTGAAAGTTGTCTTAATTCAGCCAAGGAGAAAGAAAGATAATGAGCATGTGTGAGAAGTTTGTATGAGCAAAGTTCAAAAGTGAGCATGTCATTTGCTTTTCATTCTGTTAGTTAGAAGTCATACCTCTAGCAATGTGCCAAGGAAGAAGGGGGAAAATATTGATTTTGTCAGAATTCCTGCCATTGCAGTTATGTTCCATGTAGATACATATAGACTCTTTTATAAGTGGTGCCCCTGGAGTCATGTGGCATGGCAGCCCTGTTATTGTATTTCTGGTACACAGAACAGTGAGTGGTGATAGCAGGTCATAGCAGGTAATTACCACAACATAAACTAGAAAATCTCAGATTGGCATGATTAGTATATGCTTTCTTAGTGTGCAGAATTTCAGGAGAAGCCAAATTGTAACCAATGGTTTATTGTGCAGGAAGCTACTTGAGAATTTAATGAAAGCAGGATAAGTGGGCTATGATCCTTCCATCTTTGTGAGAAGTTCTCATCCCAAAATTTGGATAAATTGAATCCCCAAGTAAGGACACTCTTTCAAGCAAATAAGATTAAGATGAGAACTGACAAAATTTGTCACCATTATCCTTATTTTCTACTCAAATGAATGACTCAATCAGGTCATGAGAACTATGGTCTGGAAGACTATGCAAAACTCTGACTTCACAAATTATTCATTTTGATCAAATATGCATTAATTTTTATAATTGAACTCTTAGACTGGTCTACTAAAGAGATCTCACCCAACTCAAGTAAGGTCCATAGTTAGTAATTCCAAGGTCCTAAAGTATACCATTTGATTCTCATAACAATTTTGGGTGTAGGACAGATAGCTATCATGGACCCCATTTTATAGATTACCTCAGGAAAATATGAATTTTTTCTCTTTATATGGGAAATGACACCATTTAGATTTCACCTGTATTCTCAATCATTCCCTCTACTCACTCCTTAACCACAACATAAATATATGAATAAATCACCTTATCTTATTTTAAAAACTCACCCTTTGATTCTGCACCTCCTTTAATTTCTGATGACCACAGGATTTCTTGTCTTGTCTTAATGTCCAAGCTTCTTTGACATAACACCTTATCTCCTAACTTCTTTCAACCCACAGTAACCTGGCTGCTGCTGCCATCACCTACTGTGAAGCACTCTCTTTTCATTTGACTGTTAATATGCATTCTTTTATAAGCCTGTCCCTATAAACACAGGAGTTCTGACAAATTATACTTTACACTATTCCCATCAAATAAGTTAAAAATATATATGGTGCATTATTAAATGTTTCTTACAGGAGAGGACTTCAGTTCAGACTAGGTGTTCAAGATAAATGAATCTTTTTACAATT
Organism: Eonycteris spelaea; assembly: GCA_003508835.1. Classification (NCBI taxonomy): domain Eukaryota; kingdom Metazoa; phylum Chordata; class Mammalia; order Chiroptera; family Pteropodidae; genus Eonycteris; species Eonycteris spelaea. Next base: position 2,306,829 of record PUFA01000083.1, on the reverse strand, counting down.
CTGCACATTTGAAAATTGGCAGAAATTTTTCATACGTTTAAATGTCATTTTTCTTCACTAACATATATCTGGTATCAAGTCTTATAGGACACATATATATTATGATATGACCTCTGGTTTCACATTTTTATTTCATGATGCTGGGTGAGTCAGCACAGTAGATGATAGGAGTATTCTTAAAATATATTCTTACGCCAGAATGGCAAGCAATAATTTAATTATTCATGGACTCTATAAATATATCCCACTAATGAAAACTAAATGTATCCCAACTAAAGTTCTTTCAGTCTAATTCTAAAACTGTCACCCCAGTGTGACCTAACACCAGGGTAATTGTGATAGCAGATAAATCAGAGTGGAAAGGAACAGTATTCATAGCTGATTGAGTTGGCATTTTTATGAAACAAAAGCCATCTATACACATTGCTAAGTCCCCTACTAAAACTGGTAGATGCCTCTGTAGGTTTGGTACAATGAATCTAGAATTAAGGGAAAATTGCAAAACTGACAACTGCAAAACTGACTTAAAAGCCCAATATACTGGAAATTTATTTAGTATGTAGTGAACCCCTTCCTTAAGTATTGAAAGCCAAAAACACAAAATTGTTTTTGGTTGTTATGGCCCTATGCCAATAGTGAGCCTGTCTGCCCTTGGATCCTTTCCTGGTCCTTGGTCTGCTCTCTCTGTATCACAGACAGGCTGACCTCCCGGGTGACATCTCCTCCGTGGCTCTAGGCTCCAGCTCTTATTGGACAAGCCCTCCATGGTCTGGCTTCATCAAAGCCCCCTGCCCCTAGTCATCCTCATAAAGGCCTTCTCCTTTGTCTCTCTAGCTAAGATTGGCCCTGGCTTCCTGCTGTGGCTAACTTATGGTTAACTCCTCTCTGTGATAATTCAGCTGATTCTCTGTGTAATTTCCCTCCGCTAATATACTTGAAATGTCTTTTGTTTTCTTGCTTAAACCTTGACTGAGAAGACCCTGTTTCCTAAGGTATTTTGGAACTGTTGACTGTGAGATAATAAAAAGTTGCTCTGAGCTGAATGATTAGTAGAGCAGAGAAATTTTTTAAGTGACATAAGGAATGTTAAAGAAACTGGGGTGCACATGCCCAGATATTCCTCTCAGGAGACTAGAAAATTCTATACAGTCAGAAACTCTTTTGCTATTAAGAGTGACACCCTTGGAAAAAATCAAGTAAGGGTGATGTAAGTATGTAATGAAATTTATCTTGCTTTATAAAAATATGAGAGAATATATATTTAAAATATATGATATGAATATGCATACATATATATGTACACAAATTTAAGAGAAATAAACCTAAATATTCTATTTATTTCCTTTAAAAGCTATGAACAGTGTGATATTGTGATTTAAAATAAAAAATATATATATTTGGTCTTAGTCTTGTTTCTGGCACAAAGCTCCCCAAACCTTTGGAATTGCCTAATTGATGAGAGTTATAAAAGTGTCTTATGTTATGCCAATGAGATATCCTTCGGAATGAACCAAAGGGTGGGGGCTCATTTTCAGGAGATGTAGGTAATTTACAGATAATCTAAGCAAATCAACAAAAAATAATTACATCTGTGAAAAGAGTTCAGTAAAGTAGCCATTTACAAAATAAGTGTATAAAAATCAATAGCTTGTCTATATGTCATCAGTAAAACCTAGGTAATAATCTCATTATCAATAACAAAAAAATATAAAATATTCTAGAATTAAATTTAAGGAACAAATGTCCAGGATACACAAAAATATGACTAAACATTATTAAGTGACATAAAAGATTTCATTCACTTCATTGAGAGATATCATATTTCTAAATAAGATGCTATAGTGTTGACAATATACCTTAAATTAATTGGTATGATAATGTAATTCTTAAAAAAATTCTAATAATATTTTTAGAGGTTGACAAAATAGCCAAAGAATATTTCAAAATAAAAAATAATACAGAAATTTTTTCTTTTTGATATTTACCCCCAAAATATGAAAACACTTATTTGTAAAGCTATATGTACCCCTATGTTAATTGTAGCAGTATTTACAGTAGCCAATACATGGAAATGACCTAAGTGTCTGTCTAATGATGAATAATTAGATAAAGAACGTGGGTGTATGTATACAATGGAATGCCGAGCCATAAAAAAGATAAAATATTGCCATTTGTGACAATATAAATGAATCTTGAGAGTATTATGCTAAGTGAAAGGAGTCAGAAAAGGTCAAAAACTGTATGATTTCACTCATATGCGTAATATAAAACAAAAAGTAACAAACTAACAAAACAAACGAAAACAAACTCATGGACATAAATAACAGAATGGTGATTACTAGAGAGCAAAGAACGTATGGGGAGAGCAAAGTGGGTAATGGGGGTCAAATATATGATCATGGAAGGAAACTAGTCTCCGGCTGTTGAGCGTGCAATAGAGTACACAGACGTTGAATTATAATCTTGTACACCTGAAAACAAGATAAAGTTATTAACCAATGTTACCCCAATAACTTTAACAAAAAATGAAATTTTGCTTTTGGAAATTAAAATATATTACATATCTACAATAAGTAAAACTGAAAGGAAAATGCATGAGGTTGGTTAGAAGAGGATAAGAGTTTAGTATGTTATTCTGTCTTTAAACTTTGTGGATTATCTAATAATGGTGATGGAGCAGTTATTAAAAAATATTTCAATCTCAAAACAAGGTAAATTTCATATGACTTTAAAGTTTCAGTATGAAAATTCTAACGATTTATCTTAAAGGAGAAATCAAAGAGGTGGACTAAAATTTATCTGTAAGGATGACCCATGGAACATTTTTAAGAATAGTAAAAAATTAGTAGCTGACTTTAGCATTAGGGTATGAATTAAGAAATCATAGAAAATTCATAGGAAGAATATCATACAGCCACAAAAAGGTTATATTTTTTTTATAGAGAAGTTTTAGTTTTATATTATTAAGTAAAATAATAAACAGTGTACACATTTTGCCACCTTAGAATACATAGTAAAAAAAAACATTAAAAAGACATATACCACCATGATTACAATATTTTCTTTCTTTTTTCTTACCCTTCTCAAGATTAGTTCCTGTCTCCCCAATACCCCCAACTCTGATCCACAGTTCCTTCAGTTTCTATGGACAACAAAAAGATGGGAGATTAGTGATTTCTCCATGTTTTAACCAGTCACTTTGCATTTTTAAATGGCAGTTATTTTAAGGTATAGATGTAGGAACTAAGTTACTTACAGGGTAGCCCATTCAGTTGTGTGCATTCAGAAAAGAATTAAGTTTCAACTGAATCAGTTAAGTTATATATAGAGTTGACCTTGACCTTTTTCTTATTCAGATTAAAGATGCCTGAAAGGACATGACTTGAAGGGCAGTTATACCATCAGATCTTTGGCATGCTTGGACCAGTGCCTGTCACACTTACATGTACACACAAATCCCATGTGGCTTTGTTAAGGTGCAGACCTAATTCAGAGGCCAGAGAGTCTTCATCTCTCACTTGCTCCCTGGTGATGCCAGTCCACTTTGAGTACCAAGCACTTAATTCTGATATTTCCTTTCAGCTTAGTTCTAAATGATCTTCATTTTTACCATGATCTTATGAAAAATAATAATCTTTTTGTGTTTATTTCCTTTCTCCTAGGGTCCGACCTGTTTGCTTTGCATTCCTAGGAATATGTTCTACCTAGGGTTTGAGTCAAGTGTGAGGTTAATGCCTCATGTATGCCAAACACAAATAGAGAATAAAAAATGCATGGAAAAAAGAATATTTTTTATCCTAGGCAAATACTTCAGTCAGATAAACCAGAAAATATCTTTATGAAACTATTAATAAATCCCTAAGACATCTCAAATTAAACAATGGCAAGAAATGTTATGTTTGTAGAAATACATAAAATTCATTTGAGGTCAGGACATTTTATGATGTCAGCCAATAAAACAGATGGAAGATTCCACTCATCTGAATGGGCCTGGGATAAAGCCGTTAGTCCATGGGGCTGGGAAACTGGGAGTTCTGTTGCAGCCCAGGTAACAGAGGGGCAGTTGTGGCAATTGCCCTTTTTGGTTATTCTGATCAGTAGGCTGTTGGGTCCAGGACATACTGCTGTCATAATGGTTCAAATGTGGTTGTGTGAGAAACCCAGGGAGTAATGAGTTGAAATGACTCAGAGAATGGGGCTTCAAAGACCATGGCTGAGGGAGTTTTATCAGTTCTGCTAATGTCAGTGGCTGTAACCAATAGACCCAAATTATTTGATGGCTCAAAAAAAATAGAAGTTTATCTTTCACTCACATATTTTAAAGTGGTTGGTCCTAGTTAGTGGATAGCTTTCCTGCAGCTGGTGATTCAGGGCCCCAGGTTTATTCCATCTTGCCATCTCAATTGAACCCATGCAAAGGAAAAGAGAGAAGAGAGGAGCACATCTATTTCTTAAATTTTTTGTCCCAGATACATGATTATCATTAACTTTGTTATCAGTGAGAACCCAGTTAGGAGGCCACATTAACTACAAAAAGACTACTAGGAAATGAGGATTGGTTGGGTGCCAGGAGGAAAATGTAACTGGTATTTGGTGAATAGCTTCATCAGAATTGGTATATACTGTGCATAAATAGAGGATGGCCCAAGCCCGTATCAAAAAAACTCATACTTAAAATAGAAAGAATGATTTAGAAAGCCATGGTAGAAACAGCTTAAAGTTCTTCTTGGTAAAGATGTTATGTACAGCAAATTGGGTAGTTAAGGGAAAAATTACCAAATTTTCTAAGGCAAGTATATTTTTAGATTTAGTTTCAAGATAATTTCCTTTGAGATACTTTGCCTGTAATTAGAAATAGCTCCCATTATGTGGTGATGGGGCATCAGGCACAGAGACATCATCACTCTTTTTCTTAAAAAAAAAAAAAAAAAAAAAAAAAAAAAAGAACCACTACAAAAGTTAAAAGCAGAAAAATAAAAGCCCACCCAGACAGAGCTTCCCAGACAGTGTGCTGTTGCATAATGGTGTGCCACAAAGAGGTGACAAAAATCTGCCAGGCTATTGATCTCCTTGGCTTTTGGGAGTGATGGGTGGGGCCTAGTGTGGCAGTAGCTATATCTCAACATTGGTATTAATGCTCTAAATATTGTTCTGGCATCTTTGAATATGGCATTAGTACCAAAGAGGTACTGGTTGCTTTTGTCCACACGAATGCCATTTCATCTAACCCAGTGTGTTATTGTTATTATCTGTGTGTACCTTGACATGAAAACATTTGGGAAGCATTTCTATATGTAAAGATATGAACAGTGTTTGTTTTTTTTTGTTTTTGTTTTTGTTTTGTTTTTTTTTTAAAAAAAACCCATACACATGCAATCTCACGATTAGGTAACTCTTCCCTATATCTTTTCCTAGCATCAGTCCTCTCAATATAATAAAACATTACATTTCATTCTCAAGCTTTAACCTCTCCTTGATTCAACAAACATATATTGAGCATCTACTGTATACCAGGCACTGTTCAAGACATTAACCTTATTTTGACATTCAAGGTCATGTTGGCGTAAAAAGATTTGACACTATTTTGATTTTATCCTCATAGCTGCCTCTGTTTTTTTCTCTCCCTTAACCTTTAATACATTTCCCCATTAAAGTTAGAAAAGTAAGAACAGATATTAATTGGCCCTTAATTATGCTCCTGTGTTCTCTAGATGGTCTGTGCCTTTTCTCTGGGGTATACAAATAGGACAGATAACATTTAGGAAGATGTATCTCTATCCTGGGGGGAAAAATGAATCTCGGTGACAGTGTTTTTCCAATCAAAGAAGAGGAATTTTCCAACCAAAACAAAAGGAAATCCTCCATCTCTCAACAGGTAGATACTAAGTAAAAAGAACACACAGCTGCCAGGTTTTTACATTAAACACTTAGTCTCTGTTTAATGTTTTCTTTATCAAGATTCTTATACTTCATCAGACACATTGGGCTTTACTCAAGGAGTTCCTCAGAACAGAGGAACTCAAGAGCTTGCCCCTCTTCCAGAACCGAAAATGTTTAAACAACATTCAAACAAAACAAAACAAAACAAAAAACTTAACAAGGATTTTTAAACAGAGATTTATAGTGGTTTCATCACAGGCTCATTCTTACAGATTCTGCCCCGGTGGCCAGCCTGGGCTGCCAAAGCCTGTGTGGCTTGCTCTTAGTCCTGGCCCTTCTCCGGACAACAGCCAGCCAGTCTGAGGACACTCCAGCACGTGTTACTCAGAGCAGCCAGAGTCCTCTTTGGTACTAATGCTGTAATCAAAGATGCCAGAACAAGATTTAGAGCATTAATGCCAATGTTGAGATACAGCTGCTGCTACTTATACTCTTAACAGATATATCTAGGAGGAAGGGTATCAGGGAAACCCCACATTGCAATATCTTATGCTTCTCATCCAAGGATCTCCAGAAATAGTGAAGTGGGCTAGTTGTGAGGCAAAAAAAGAATATTGTTTTATAGTCAGAGGAAGTCTTAGAGATACAAAATAACCCCCACAGTATTATTACTTGAACTCATTTAGGGCAGCTTAAAGCATTAGTGTGGATTTCAAATGTTCCAACTTTAAGTCAGCCTCAGACCAATGAGCTCACTTTCTTTTATGCTGGGCCCCGGGTGGCTTAGTTCTTTCCTTCTGGACCACAAATTTACCCCTCTCTTCCAGGTTTCATCTGTCTCTCTGTGGTAGTCTAAATATTGATATAATGATTCTCTCTCTCTGAGTAGCTTTTCTTTATCAAGCCTCTCTTTTTCCAGGCCCTTGCTAATGAGCTGGGCAAATTATCCTCAGTGTCTGCTCCATTTCCCAAGAGTTTTCTAGTTGACCTTCAAGTGGTCAATTATGTTTCGTGTCTTAGCATCCTGCAAGACTATACATTGCTGCATATCACAGGGCCCCATTTTCTTTGATTTATTATAAAGTTCTCTTTAATTCTCCCTTCTTGCCCCTTGCTATCTAAAATATATATATTTAGGAAAAGGGTTTCATCACGGCCTTTGACAAATATTGTTTTCAGTTTCTTTTCATTTGACTGCTGCTTTTTGTTTGACTGATGCTTAGCAAGAAAGGACATTATAGTCCTGCCTCTCTTCTCTATTAGTCTAAAACTACTTCTCTGTTAGTCTAAAACAAGGAGCTAAAAGTAGTTTTGTAGATTTCAAGCAGGTTTAACAAAGGATCTAGTTTAATTACTTGTTTTGCAGTAAACTGTTAGCAAGATTTGGAAAACCCAGCAAATACAAGATCGCTCAGTTTCATTTATTTCTGGTTGGAGACTATTTACTAAGTGGTGTCTTGAGGGGATTTACGCACAGGACTGGTATTGAAATGAACTAGAAGACTAATACTGACTTCCATAATACCAGGGCATTTGGACAATGTGTTAGCTGTTCTTCCTGCTTTGAAAGAACTTATAAGCTGAGCAGGAAAAAGGGCAATTATGGCCAAGGAACAATGCAAGATGGCAGGATGCCTTAAACCAGATTGGCTGTGGGTGGGTAGACTGGGATAACTTCCTGAGAAGGTTGGTCTTGAACTAGATAGATACCAAGGAGTTATAGGGAGACAGAGTGGAGAGAGAAAGCCATTTGGAAAATGAGGACCAAGTAAGTTTTAGAGGTATAGGCAGAATATAGGTAGAGGCATGTGAGAAAGCTGACTTGAGTGGAGGATAGAGCCCACTGGAGGCTGGGAGACATATAGGCAGATAGGTAAGACAGAGCCAGATGAAGGAAGATCATTGTTATCAGGAAGAACAGGCTTGTGTGCCTGGAATTCTTAACGATTTTAGGATGTACTTCGGCATCAGAATGAGCAGCTAAGAGTAGAAAAATTCTGCTTCCTGAGACTTTTTCTCATTGAGGTATCAATAAGATGTCATCTTCTTGATCAGTATTTATCTTATTTAGTCCCTCAAAGTGTTCCCATATTTTGTTTGTAGTTTTTTTCTTTTTTCTTTTTTGCCTATATTTTCTTTGGTGACATATCTTTTTGAAATTGTTTCTCCCATCCTCTATCCTTCATATCATGAAGTAACACTTGAATTTAGATTTGGGTATATTTATCTTAACTAAAAACAATAGTAATTACATTAAAAATTATATTCTATCATATAGAGATAAAATCCCTGTTGTCTTTTGTTGGGAAACTCTTGAGATGGTTTTTCAGTTAAGAAAATTCATAAAGACTTCATATAAGGAATCATCCTTGCAATCTTATTTCCCTCCTGAACCTGAGATTCATTCACATACTAACTTTGGGAATATTGTGGATGCAAAGTACTGGATCCCCAGGCCTTAAGAATTTTGGTGTGTTTAAGATCTTTGTGCATCACTGTTTTCATCTGTAAAATTAGATGAAAAATTAGTTAATAATTTTATCTCTTTAAATGCCAAAATTCCATGTTCTATTGTTTTGTAAAAACCCAAATCTAACTGCTTTAATCTCAGCCATAAAACCAAGCACCATTTCTTTCAGTCTTGAATGCTTGGAAACAGACTTTGAATAGGTGAGTAATGAGAGGATGTTAGAAGATTTTTTAGTATGGGTGTATAATGAGTTTCCCTAATTCTTCTACTTCCACTATTATTTATAGAGAACTACCACAGAAATCTTTTTAGGACAGAACTTTCAGCATGTCACTTAATGCTCCTGTACCAGAGGTTCTGCAGTGGGTTTGTCACCTTTTATATCATGATCATACTCCTTTCAGGTTTACATTTAAATCTTAACTGTTTCATTTCAGAGTCCAGTCAGATTCATTTTCCTCTAACTTGCTTCTCTCACATCACTCTGTTCTACCTCACTGTATCTTATTGTATGCAGTTAATTTACTTGAGTGTGTGTGTGTGTGTGTGTGTGTGTGTGTGTGTGTGTGTGTGATCTTTTTCTTTGTTTCTTGCAGGTCACCTCCCCGCCCCCCCCCCACACACAACTTTCCCTTTCTCAATTAAATATATGGATATATGGTCCTCTAGTTTAAAGCCTATGCTTTTTAAAGTTTTATTTAAAATTTTAAAAATTTGCAATTTATACAAGCCATGAAGTGATCATTCTGATTACTCTAGGGCCTATGCTTTTTAGTATTCCTTATAGTCCAAGCAAAATAATAGGCGCTTCTTAGCCTATCAGTAATATGGATTGATTGATTTTTGATTGATTGATTGATTGATTGATTAAGCTACACAATAATGGGGTAGTTAAAGCATAAGAAAAAGACCGATAGACATTTTAAGTTTCAGAATCATTCATCTACTAGGTCAAGATATCTATCCATGCGGGTGATTCTATTTCAGCAAACAGTCTTTTTAACAGCTACATCAAGGCAAGAAAATGTTCTGAAACAGAGATGGTGCCAAGCCTGGACTCTGGAGACCACCCACCAAGCCTTCAGTGGAAAGGAGAGAAGACACTGGAGAGGGATAAAACAGTTCTGAGGATGCAGAGTCTGGACAGATGGATGGAGGACCACAAGGTGACCCAAGCAGGGGCAAGAAGGAAAAGAATAGGCTGCTGTAGGTCTTGGGCAGCAAGAAGTTTACATGGATCAGTTTATACTGTTGGATTAATACTGTTTGGCTGAAAAAAAATAGTGTAAATAAGATGAAAATAAGCCATCTGGTTGGTATATTGGTGCAAAATAATGAACAATAAGTAATTGGGAGACATGTCGAAAACAATAAGAAATGCATTTTAGCATCTTAAGAATTTAAACAACTTTGTTATTTAAAATAGGGGGAAATTTACCAGATTGGCATTGTAGTGATAACCACACAAAAAGCAATTAAGGGTGCTTAAGTATTTGGACCCATCTTGCATCATGACCAATATTCCCTCAAGTTTCTCAAAGTTGGAAGCAGATGATAATGTTTCAGGGACAACTGACTAACTAGCATAACTGAGCACATGCCAACAGTTTTGTGTTGCAATTAATTAAAATTTACAACAGAGTTAATCTGGCAACATCCACATATTTAACAATATGGATAATTGTTATTGTGCTGCGAGGCTTTTACGAATGAATGGTGACCAGATCAGATAAATGCCTGTAATCTGTGTTTCTTTACACAGTTAAGCTGAGCTTTTACAGACTTTGTCCTTTTGTTAGAGCTCCAATAACCCAGAAACAAAGCCAGTGTTAACAATTTTCTGTGACACCAAATTAATCCTGCGTACACATGTGCACACACACCTTAAAAAACAAAGATCCTCATTTGATTTTGATTCCTTGACCACGGATCTTCTGTACTCTAAATACCCCACTCTAGTCTGGGCCCAAGGCTCACCCTCTCTGGTAAACCCAACCTGCTTCATGTTTTCCCAACCTTTTCCCACCCATAACAGTGGTCCTCTACAAACTGTTAGAGTTTTTCAATCATCGAGAAGCACAAGGTTGCCAAACTTCGAAGTCCTGCCTGGTTATGGAGTGAAAGCTCTGGAACCACTTTGAGGAGGTTGGGAAAGATGGAGCTTGAGAGAGACCTGGCCTGGCACAGCAGACAGGTGAGCAGAAAGGTTCTCTGCCTCTGGGGACCTTGGGATGATAAACAAGAGATTGACCTTTAACTCTTTAAAATGCTTTGTTTTTATTATTTTTTCCTATAGTATAAATACATAATCCGGGGAAATTTTTAAAAATAAGATTATGTGAAAAAAGAAAATAGATATGACATCTTTGTAGCTCCAAGTAATAACAATATTTAATGGTCACTCGTCTATGCCTATATTTACATACACAGTCCCTCAAAATGGTATCGCATTCTTTTTTCTTTTTAAAAATTAAAAAAATTATTTTAATTACAATTAGCACATAAATCTGGTACCCATCTGACACCATACATACTTATCACTACATTATGGGCCATATTTTTTATGCTATACTTTACATCCTCATGAATATTTAGTGAATAACTATAAATTTGTACTTCTTAATTTCTTCCCTTTTTAACCCACCTCCTCTACCCTCCCCCATCTGGCAACCAAAAAACTGTTCTCTGTATCTATAAGTTTGTTTCTATTCATTTGTTTGTTTATTTTGTTCTTTAGATTCCACATATAAGTGAAATCATATGGCATTTGTCTTTCACTGTCTGACTTACTCCACTCAGGACAATATTCTCTAGGTGCATCAATGTTGTTGCAGATGGCAAGATTTAATTTTTTTTTTTATGGCTGAGTAATATCCCATTGTTTATATGTACCACTTCTTCTTTATCCATTCATTTATTATTAACAGTCAGGTTGCCCGTATATCTTAGCTAATGCTGCAATAAACATATGGATGTGCATGTCCCTTCAAAGTAGTGTTTTCAGCTTCTTTGGGTCAATACCCAGAAATGGGATTACTGGGCCCTTCTTTGTCTTTTTTTATAACCTTTGTTTTAAAGTCTAGCTTTCTTGTTTGTTTTTGTTTCCGTTTTAATAAAATATATATTTTTATCCTTTACTTTCAGTGTGTGTGTGTGTGTGTGTGTCTTTCAATATGAAGTGAGTCTCTTGTAGGCAGCATATGTAAGGGTCTAGTCGTATTACCCATTAAGTCACCTTATCTTTTGATTGGAGCATTTAATCCATTTACATTTAAAGTAATTATTGATAGATACACACTTATTGCCATTTTATTATTTGTATTCTTGATTTTTCCCCCTTATTCTTCTTAAAGAAGTCTCCCTAACATTTTTGTAATATTGGTTTGGTGGTGATGGACCCCTTTAGCTTTTTCTTATCTGGGAAGTCCTTTATCTGCCTTTGGTTCTAAATGATAGGTTTGCTGGATATAGTAATGTTGGTTGTAGGTTCTTGCTTTTTACCACTTTAAATATTTTGTGCCAAAAGTTTCTGTTGAGAAATGAGCTTACAGTCTTATAGGGCTACCTTGTAGGTAACTAATTGCTTTTTCATGCTGCTTTTAAGATTCTCTCTTTATCTTTTTACCTTTGGCATTTTAATATGTTGTGTCTTGGTGTGGGCCTCTTTGGATTCATCTCATGCTTTGGGACTCTCTGTGCTTCCTGTGCTTGTATATCTATTTCCTTCACCAGGTTAGGCAAGTTTTCTATCATTATTTCTTCAAATAATTTTTCAATTCTTTGTTCTCTCTCTTCTTCTTCTGGTACCCCTGCGATGTGAATGTTGGTACACTTGATGTTGTCCCAGAGGCCCCTTAAACTGTCCTCATTTGGGGGAGTTCTTTTATCTTGTTGCTGTTCTAATGGGGTGTTTTCTGCTACCATATATTCTAAGTGGCTGATTCGATCCCCTGATTCCCTCTAATGTATTCTTCATTTTAGTTATTGTATTATTCATTTCTGATTGGTTCTTTTTTATGTTTTCTATCTCCATTTTTATGTTTCCTATCTCTTTGTTTAAGTCCTCACTCAGTTAATCTACTCTTCCCCTAAGTTCATTGAGCATCCTTATAACCAGTGTTTTGAATTCTATATCTGGTAGATTGCATATCTCTATTTCATTTAGTTCTTTTTCTCAAGCTTTGTTTCATTCTTCTATTTGGGATGTGTCCTTTTTTTCTCCCCATTTTGGCTGCCTTCCTTTTTTTAATATATTTATTAGGTAGGGCTGCTATATCTCCTGGTCTTGGTAGAGTGGCCTTATGTAGAAGGCGTCCCATGAGGCCCAGTGGCAAAGTCTCCTTGGTCACCTGAGCCAGGTCTCTAGGAGTGTCTTTTGTATGGATTGTGTATGCCCTCCTATTGTAGTTGATCCTTGGTTGCTGTTTGCACATCAGTGAGAAAGATTGCTCCTCAGGCTGATTCGTTGTGAAGATTGGCTGGTGACTGTAGTGATGGAGTTGTTGTGCATGAATTGACCCTATGGAGCAGAGGTTCACTTTAGCTGGGCTCTGATATCTGCCCAGTCTTTCCTTTAGGTGTGTCATCCTTGGATTCAGCCCCAAGACATGTTCCAGTTCTGTCTGCAGCCAGCACCAGGCATCCCGCCGCAGGCCAAGATCAGCTGCAACCTGTGCCCTCCCTGGGGGCTACCTGGCATGAGCCATCAAGCAATCCACAGATGGCTGCCACCTGTGGTAGGCTTGGAGTGTCTTAAGAGGCCAGTTGCTGATTCTGTCAGGGTTGGGTATTCTTATGAAGAAGTATGGGGCATGCTGAGACTAGATGCTGCTTGTTGGGGTTTTGTGAAACTTCGATAAATTTTAGAAAGTCCACAGAATGAGCCAAGACAGGCCCTTTATATGGAAAAGCCCCTGGAAATGGCTTGAATGGGCCTGAAAGTTGGATAAGGTGGGGTCTCAGGGAATCACCTGAGCAGAGTGACCTGTGTTAACCAGGTTGATGGAGACTCAGATATGGTGGCCAACATATCTGAAGAGGAGGGCTCAATAAAGGAACAATGGCTTCTACCAGCACTTCTATCTGGGAGAAAACTGCTCCTCCAGCCATCATCCTGAAGCAAGACAATTGAATTCCTCTCTGTATGTCCCTAGTGCCTTCCAAGATGCTGCCCCAGGGCTGGAGCTCGGAGCAATAAGTCTATCAGTCAGTAGGTCCACATGTAAATGACTACAGCAGCCCTCTGTCTCACTCAGCCACAATCTGCTGGTTTTCACAGCCAGAAGTTATGGGGACTTCTCTTCCAAGCACTAGAACTCTGGGCTGGAGAGCCTTGTGTAGGACTATGACCCCTCATTCCTCAGAGGATCCTTAGTCACCATATGTGGATGTAGGAACAGCCTTATCTACATCTCCACCCCCTCTACCAGTCTTGAAGTGGCTTCTTCTGTATGCCATTAGTTGTAGGACTTCTGTTCAGCTAAACTTCAGGTTATTCTCAATGATGGTTGTTCTGTAGTTTAGTTGTAATTTTGATGTAGTCATGTGAGGAGGAAACCACAGCGTTTACCTACTCCTTTATCTTTCAGAAAATACTGTTTTGTAACTACTTTTTCTCTGACTATATCATAAACACCTCAACAATTTATGTTATATACATTCAAGGCATGATTTAAATAATTACTTAATAATACTTATTAGTTGTGTAGAGTGCTTGCTTTTATTGGAGAACTTACAGAAATTTTCTTTTTAGGAAAGCTAGAATTGACACCACAAATATATTAGTGAGGTGAAGCATGCATTTTGGACAATTTCACAAATTGCAGAAGAACAAAAAGATCAAATAGTTTTAATAAAATATGAGCATTTTAGGGACAGACAACTACCTTTAACCAGAGCTTCCAGCACTGATGAAGAATTTTCCATATTTTCTATTATTTAGGCCTTTTTTAGAGGGATATGGGCTGGGGCTATCAAGTATGTGTTCCTCTTCCTCTATCTTATTTTGAAATTACAAGCTTGTTGCTTTGACAGGTTGTTTTCTGACACCCAGAATAGTCCTTTGAGGGGATTATAGCACACCACCAATAAGTGTCTTAGAGTTTATACTCACCCAAGCTTATATTCATACTTTCATTTTATAAAGTCAAAAATTGCAAAGTTGCCATTCTCCTTCTGTACAACAGACAGTTGCTAAGAAGTCAGTGCCACTAAAGCAGTACTTAACTTAACTAAAGCAGTATTTGTCCTTTCCAAAAGGAATCGAATGTGGGCTCATGTCTGAGGATAGGAAAAAAACAAAAGATCATCTGGGGTAGAAGAAACATGATGTATATTAGTTAGCTATTGCTGTATAACAAACCATTCCAATATTCAGTGCTTAAAATACCCACTATTGATTCTGATTCACACATCAGTTGGCCACTTGGGAGTTGACTAATCTAAACAATATCCAGACTGGTCCACCTGGGCTTGGCTTCTTCCTTCAGGTTATGCTTAGGTCTGTTTTACATATGTTCTTCTGGAGCCTAGGCTGAAAGGGCAGTAGCTACTTTGGGGAAGTATACTATCCTTATAGCAATGGCTGGAGTGCAAGAGCTGAAATATCACCACCCTAGTATAATTTAAACTTTGTGTCATTATTTTAGAATCTCATTGGTAAAAGTTATAAGTTATAAGCCCAAAAGCAAGAGGTAAGAAAGTCTTTTATACTCACCAACCTCTCCCAGTCTGCTATGGACTTTCCTGATTTTAGTACTGAAAGCCACGTCTTAGAAAAACCAAGATGATTAGTCACTGTAAGAAATATACTGACTTATGTTGGAAAAATTTCAGAGTTATATAGTGAAAGGTATGGATGCAGGAAGTGGTAAAGGATTGGTGTCAATAATTCAAACTACCACTGGCTAGAAGATATAATTCCAATGCTAGGAATTCTTTACCTGTGTGTTGGAAATGGCTTCAGGTTCTAGGTGGGTATGCGGTCTGTCTACCTAATGTTTACACAGCAGTTTATATTCAAAGCATGTTTGCACTCTCATTTGATCCCTACAACAAGCCTGTGAATTGAGTAGGAGAGACATTTTAGGCAATCTTGGTTGACAGTTGAGGAAACTGTGTCTAGGGCTTTCATGTCTTGACCAAGTTAGAGTAAGCTTGCGCAGAGCCTTGCATAGTAAAGAGTAGACAGTCCTCAATCTCATGTCTTTTGATTCTTAGCCTCCATCATTTACACTCTTCTGAAAAAAAGTTCTTTTTTTATAACAGTTTGGAGGGGGTCATTGGATAACAGGATTAAGCTGAAAAACCATATTCTGCCCTTCCAAACCCTCCATTTATATTCTTTCTTGTAAATAAGTACAATCATTCTTCCTTACATGTGAGCAGCAGAGAGGAGAGGCTTTCTTACCTGCTCAAGCAGGATGATGAGTACTGTCACCTGAGTAATTTACAATGGCAAATTCTTCCCTTTGTATTTAGGGGCTCTTGAGAGCAGCTTGAAGGACTTTGTATGTGAAGGGCACTATAGTGGAAAAGGAGATTCGTGTTTACTTATTTATAGTAGAATTGATAGGAAAAAATCTATGGGGACTGAACTACCCCAGGAAATGATCCACCCTGTTTTTGTCTTTTTTATCCAGGGCATAGCGATGCCACCTAAAGTGGTTCTGTATTTATGAAATGTTGTGCCACCCATCCTTTGACAGACTCTGTAGGCTTACTCTAACTTGTCTGGCATAAAAGGATTGAGAGGTTGCAGAGCTGGTACCCTTGTGTGCATCTAGTGTCTGAGTCAACATTTCAAGTAAGTCAAATGCAGCCATTGGTGGTTATTTATAAGGCAATGATGTAAGTCTCTCCTTACAAATCATTTATTACTATTCAACTGAAAGCAATGAGCTCATGCCTTAAAAAAAGGTCTTAATGAAATGATGGACCTTTGGGGAGGGCTTCTCCTGTAACTAGTTTGTTCTGGATGGAGGAGGGAGGGAGGAAAGGAGGAGAGCTTCTCAGTCCTTTCCAAAAATCTACCACAATCTTATAAAATAGGGGGTTTTAGTTACATTTTCCAGTAAGTTCGGTGACTTCATTTACATGGCAAAGATTTATGAAACAAATTCACTACCATAGATGTCTATGACATTGAGTCCTTTTGACCTCACAAGTATTCTCCCCTCGGTTAAAAATGTTTTCTAAGTTAGAACTCTGGATTTTGAAAGAATAATCTTATTTAAAGAGGAATCATGTCTAAGAAATTTGAATATGATGTGAAGTGAGTTTCTTGTGGCCAAAGGCCAAATTTTCATGATCCCTTACAAGTATCTGAGACCCAAGAATAATTCTGGCATCTTTTAAACTAAGAAAATGACCTATGTGTTTCAGTTTACCTGACTGAACTCTCCAACTGATATAGCCTGCTTGTGGGTTAAAAACATAAAAACTCTGAGATGTTTAATATGGTATTGGTCTTGAATTGAGGTTTCCTGAAACACACACACACACACACACACACACACACACACACACACACTCACACTCACACACACATAGATCTATTATCACCTAGTAGAAAAATGGCAACATAGTTTTTCATTAAAAAAAACAAAACAAAAAAACCCAGAACAAAAAAAGAAAATCATAAAATATTTTCAAGTTTAGCTAGAGAATCAAGAACTTTTTAAAAATAAATATCATAGGTAGTACATCTATAATTCAATTCGATATTATGAACAAGTAAAAGAGACAAGATCAATATGAACAACACTGGCAACTGGGAAAAGAAATTTGTGAAAAGGAGTGGTAGATAGTGAAAAGAGGTATTCAGGGGGAAAATGTAGATAAATAGGCAGAAAATAAGAGAGATGAAATGACAGCTGTTCATTCCCTGATCCCACTCAAATGGTCTTAATGTTTGCTCTGCTCAAAGATTGCTGAAACCCATCCCTGTAAGCTTCTGAGTTTTTTGAAACTCACAGCCCAGGCTCTGCTTCTAACTCCATAAGTTTGAATATATATATTTTTTGAATATATGACATATAGCTGCTATCTATATCAGCTTTATTTAAAACAAATCTCATTCCATACAATTCACTCATTTAAAGTGTATAATTCATTGGCTTGTAAGATATTCACAGAATTGTGCGAACACCACCAACATTTTAGAACATGTTCATCATCCCCAAAGTAGGCTTATTTGATATGTTTTAAAAAAAACTATCCCCAAACAACCCTTTCGTATTGGCTCTGGCGGCTTTTGCAATGTGCTTTTTAAATTGCTTTGTTATAATTTTATTACTAATAATACATAATAGAAAACCTGATTTTATATCAAGAAGATGACCAGCTTCTAAAATGGAAAAAAATATTATTACTCCTCTCCATACACCATGGGGAAACACTTTTTTTTTTTTTTTTAGGTAAAGTTTGCTTTATAAAAGGCTGCATGTCTGTAAGAAATCACCTCTGGAGCCTTTCTTATTGTCTATATTTGCATTTCCATTTGTAAAACATCTTTTTCATTTAGTCTTTCTTTTTATTGTCTGGAATGGTTTGTTCAAGCTCCTGACATTTTTGGTGTTTATTTCATATCCATATAGGGATTACAATAGCTTCCAAATCTCCAGATGATGTTAATGAGTTTTAGCACAACCATTCCATTTTTTTTCTTACCCAAATCCCATATTTTACTATGGTTTCTCTCTTAGAACTTGAAAAGCCTCCACAAAAGATATTTTCTGGGATAACCTGTAAAAATAGGATACTGAACTTCATTGCAAAGTTATTTACATTTCAGAATGCCAACACTCTGAGAAAGGGCCCTTATTTTGTACAATGAGTAATTTTTTAAAGCTCCCAAGATATTTGCACATTAAATGTTCAAATTCACATTTCATTTACATACTTGTAGGCAAAAAAAAAATGGTTTTAATGATGGACGAGGAATCCCAATGGCTTAATTTTCTAATCTAGACTGTGACAAGTATTTCAGAATTAAGCCGAAAGCTGAGGTTGGTCCAGAGGCTGGAGGTTTTTCTACTTAATTTAAATTGCCCTGAGAATTGTTTATAAAAGCATCCAGAAGTGGAAAAACCAACAACAACAACAAAGAGATAGAAGGAGAGTCACATTTTATTTTTCTAAGCCTGTTATATATATTTCTAAAAAGTTCAGTGCTAGAAAAATCTAAGGAAACTATGTGTAATACAGTAACTAAGAGCCAAGTGATTTCCATTTACCTAAAAAGGGGTCTACTTGAGAATGTAGTTTCCAATATAGTTTCTATTCTTGTGGTCCAACATTTTTTAACATTCTAAAATTAGCAAGGCAAACCCGATCACTTGATCCTAAGAATTTTATTACCTTCTCAGTGCTTAAAACATAAATGGAGTTAGAGTGATTGAAATCAAGCTTCAGGTTTAAAAATCTTCCCCCAAACAGGTAAGCCCCTTGTGAAACTAAGTCCTCAGGATGTAAAGGTGGATGTTCTGTAGCTTTCAATTTGTCTCTCCTTTCCATCTGTGCTTGCAACATTAAGTACTTGATTAGCACCTGTTCAAGATCACCTCTTCATGGAAGCCTCACTTGCTCTCTGCTCTGAAGGAATCGTACTCGTCCTGTTCAATCCTCTTACCCTGTTCGATTGCTCCTCTTTGTAGTTGTACATAGTTCACATATCTTATATTCATATATTTTTGCTGCCTCTTCTACTAGATATAACTCTGTGAGGGAAGGAAAATTGAAATTGTTTTCAGTGTTTAGAATTGTACTTGGACATATTAAGAGCTCAACAAATATTTGTTGTGTGTGTGAAAGAGAGTGAGAGAGAGATAGGGACAGAGAGACAAAGAGAGATAGAGAGAGAATGATACAGAAACAGAGAGACACAGAGAGAGAGAGACAAAGACAGAGAGACAGAGAAAAAAGTGAGAGACAGAGGCAGAGACAGGGAGACTGAGAGAGAGACAGAGTGAGACAGAAACCTAGAGACACAGAGACAAAAAGAATATTATACATTCAGTTAAAAATTGTCCACACGTATGTTTGAAGAACAGATTTTAAGGGGACTGGAGTGATGCCCCCTTAAAATGGAGGAGGAAAAGCATTTGAGAAGTTGTCATGACAGTTTAGGTGAGAAATTCTAGGTAGAAGAGGGTATAAGTGATAGTAACAAAGAAAAGTGGAATATGATCTGAGAGAGAGTTAGGGTGTCAAATCAGGAAGACTTGGTGGTGGTTCGGCTATGGGGAATCAGAGTGAGATAAATGTCTTTGAATTGACATCTGGGTCCCTTCCTCTCCTCTTCTTGCTGCTCCTTCAGGCCATTGGCCTGACCTAAACTATTAAATACAGGTTGTTAAATGCTCATCTTGCTGCAGTTTTTGTGTCTTTCCTTATTAAGATGTACAATGGACTGAATTCATACACCTTTCTGATGAACAACTCTAAAATATAATGCAGTACATCTCACACTTGTGACAAAAATTTCAAGGCTCTCTATGTCCAGAGGAGAAAGGACAGTTCTTTCATCTTGCTACTCTGAATTCTGTGCTTCAAACATTCCTCTTTGGAGAATGACCTCCTCTTTCCTTTGTAAATGTTTTAAATCTGACCACTCTCCATCCTTGAGCATGCTGGCTTGGGTTAGCTTCTCTCTTTTGAAATTGTATACTGTTTACTGCCTAGAAAGCTCATTTGGCATTTAGCATTCAGTCCAGTAGAGTGAACATTTATTTGGTACCCATCGTACATACAGAGAATTGTACTAAGTAATATGAGTATAGTAATCCTTATACAGCATTTTGTAGTTTGTCACATTCAGGAGGGATCCTTTTATTTCACGATTTTGTTTCTATTCTTGTAATAATGGATGTTAATTTTAATCATGGTCTTACCATTGCTGAAAAAAACTACATGATGCATTTAATTGTCAAGATTTCTTTTAAATTTATTTTGCATCTTTTCACTAAATCCTACTTAGTTACTAAAGGGTATTCTGAAGAATTCTTTTTAGTATTTTACTTTTTGTTTTTAAATTTAAATATATAAATAAAAATTCAAACAAAGAATCAAGGTTCTGAAGAGTTTACAGATTCCTGAGAGTCTTTGGGCCCTGATACAATGACTCTTGCCTTGATGCATTTTTAGCCTTGGGTCTTCTTAGATGGTAAATTCTTTGAAAACTTTTTAGATTTCTTTCAGCCTATTCAGGTTTTTAGGGGTTCAGAGAGGATCTTTTAGCAAATATGCTTTTTCTATGTTATTGTAAATTTTATCAGTTGTAGAGATCTCAGATTGATTGGAATATGGTTTTTACTTATACTCTGTATTTATCTCTATGTCTCAATTCTTGATTCTAATTTCACTTTCTTTAGTTTGGATGCAGAACAGGGCAAATTTCCAAGAGCAGGGGAGACCAAGCTCTGCACAGAGAGAAGAAGAGGGTCCTTTGGTGGAGAACGTAGAAAGAATTGACTCTCTGCCAAAGTTGGAGTCAAAAGGAAAGTTTATTAGAAAAGGGATAACACTCCACAGAGTGTGGTCTCCTCTCAGAGGTAGAGAGTGAAAGGGACCCAGAGAGATGTGGAAAGACAGTGTAGGTGGAGAGTGTCCAGGGAACTCAGTTTATATATCATTCTTTAGTTCCTATGAGTTATTGTTTAAAATACTTTGTTAACCCATTTCCTTTGATATGGACATACAATGAGGAAGGGAAAGAGTATGTAGCATGAAAAGGTAAGAATATGTAAAGTGAAAGGCCTACTTGCAGTTCCCAGCCTTTAATCCCTAGGTTCCGCTTGGTTTTAGCCATAGGGCTACAGTAACTTTTGGTTCCTGTTTCCCCTTCACAAGTGTGGGGAATGGGCTGTTAGCAGAAATCTCTTGTTCTGAAGGTGTCCTCTTGGCCTGGCTGCAGGACTGATCAGTATATCGCAGTCTCTGATTGTGGCTTGATTAACATTTTAATTCTCTTGCCTCCTCCCTACATTAGTTTTACTTTCTATTTTCTGATTAGACTGTCAGAAGTTTGCCTATTTTATTGTTTATAGTTCCCCAAAATTAAACTTGTTGATTTATTTATTACTTTTCTTCTATTTCTATTTTTAAATAAATTAATTCTAATTTTTATCTGCAGTAATAAAAGCATTTAAGACTATTAATTTTCCTGAGTATAGCTTCCACTGCTATACATATTTGGTATGATGTGTTCTTTTCTTTTTATCTAACTAGCTTTTAATTTCATTTGTAATTTCCTATTTCTTTGATCCAAGAGTTATTTAGGAGATTGTTTCCTCATTTCCAAGTAGTGAGAGTTTTTCAGTCATATTTTTATTTCAAATTTTATTGGATTATGATCAAAGAATATAGCCTGAAACTCTCTGCTGCTTTGAATCTGTTACGATTTCTTTGTGGCCAAATATGTAATTGATTTCTGTAGAGGGTCCATGAATGTGAGAAAAAAATATATTATCTTTATGTATTGTTCAATTACTTTTTGTCAAAAAATAATCCTTATTTTTCTGTATAAAAGAATTGTCTGATTTTTGAAATAGATACACTAAAAATTTTCAGGGTAGATTTTTGTTTTTGTTTTAAATCAAAGTTTCTTTGAAACTCTAATAATTAATATTATATACTTAGGTGTTAAGTCTTTATAGAACATGCAGTTTTATGATCATTATTTATTCTTCATAATCGCCTTTTATTATTACACAATGTTCCTCCTTGTTTTGCTTCATACTTTTAATCTTAAGTTTCACCCTGTCTGATATTAATATCGTCATTCCTGCTTTCCTTTTTGTTTGCATTTGCTTGACATCTCTTTGTTCATCTCTTTATTTTCAACTCTCCCCCCCCAATTTTTAAGAATGTTCCTTATAAACAATGTATATTTAGGTTTTTGTTTTTTAACTCAACATGACAGTTTGTTATTTAATGAAATAATTCACCCTGTTCAAACTCAGTTTAACATATGATAATTTCATTATGATCACCTTTGCTTTTACTATACATTTTACTTTGTGATTCTCTTTATTTTGATTTTTTGTTGATTTTATCATTCATTCTATTTTTTCTTATCAATTTAAAAGTTCTGTATTCCATTCTGCTCATGATTAACTTTCATTTTTGACTCATAATCAAACATATATTTTCTACTATGCATGAAAGTAAAAAATTACTACTTTTCCTTATTAAGATGTACAATGGACTGAATATTCACATACCCCCTAAATTTTATATGTAGAGATCCTACCCACTTCTCCCAATGCGATAGTATTAGGAGGTAGGGCCTTAGGGGAGTAATTAAATCATGAGGGTGGAATAAACATGAATAGGATTGACGTAAGTATAAAAGGGACAAAAAGACCCCAGAGAGATCCCTTGCTCTCTTTGGGCCAGGTGAGCATAAAATTAAAAATTGACCTTGTATAAACTAGGAAGCAGGTTTTCAACAGACATCAAATATATTGGTGTCTTGGTCTTGGACTTACCAGCTTCTAGTAGTATGAGAAATAAATATTGTCTAAGCC
Source organism: Eonycteris spelaea (assembly GCA_003508835.1). Lineage (NCBI taxonomy): Eukaryota > Metazoa > Chordata > Mammalia > Chiroptera > Pteropodidae > Eonycteris > Eonycteris spelaea. Next base: position 2,283,951 of record PUFA01000083.1, on the reverse strand, counting down.
ACCTAGTCTTTGGTACTTTGTTATAGCAGCCTGAACTAAGACAGAAAATTGGTACCAAGGAGTTGGGTGCTGCTGTAACTAATACCTGAAAGTGTAGAAGTAGCTTTGGAACTGGATAATGGATAGAAGCTGAAAGAGTTTTGAAGTGCACGCTAGGAAAGCCTACATTGTCATGAATGGACCATTGAAGGCAATTCTGGTAAAAGCTCAGAAAGAAGAGGAGAAAAGTAAAGAAAGCTCTGTCTTCTTAGAGAATATGAGTAATCATGAACAAAATGTTGGTAGAAATGTTACTGTAGAGTGGGGATCCTCTTCCAGTGTGTCGTCCATGTTCTTGATGTCTCAAACAAAGAATTGAGCAAGACACCGAAATATAACAGAAAAGAATAGCTTTATTAGACGTGATAGTACACTTTTAGATGTGGAACTGGGCCTGAGCAAGAATGGCTCAAAGGTTTAAGGGCTCAAGGTCTCAGTAACAAAGTCTTTGAGATTTTTATCCCTATTTGCTGTGGATGTTACTATTCTTAGAAGAGTGGGCTTTCTTGATTGACGGCTAAGATTGATAGGACCCAATGACTCATCATTTGCTTTCTGCACATGTTTGTTCCCAGAATTCAGTCTGTTATAATGATATTAATGAATTTCCAGGCACATGCGCCACATTATAATGATGGTAAAATGAGGCTCAGGTGAGTTGAAGGTCATTGGAGGGTCTTGCCCAGGTGTGAGTGATTGGCTGAAACTAGTACCCAATTATCTGCTTACTCATTTCCTTATATGTTACTTTTAACCCCAAAATGTCTTCTGACTTGCTTAATTGTTGGCAGACTAGGCAGACCCTTTCTGGAATAGGATGACCTCAATTTCTTTTGAGGTAGACTGGAAACCACCTATCTAACTTTCTTGCCTAACCCTTTTTATGGAGCCATTAACCCCTTCTTATTAATATGAATGTTGAGAGATGGGAGGTCTCTTCTTCTGTATCTGCTTCCTGCTGAGCAAGGTCATATTCCCTGCCTATTGGGATTTCATGGAGCTCTTCCTCTCTGCCTTAGTTAGGATGAGGTCTTGGTTTCCTGCCGAAGTACCACCTCAGTTCCTAGATAAGGAAAAGGATATAAACTTGTTACTTGAATCATATATGTAGTTACATTTCTTGTTGAATTGCCTATCAAGTGGGTAAAGGAAATCAGGCTTGATATATTTTGTAAAAGAAAGAAAAAAATTTGGGTTAAAGGTGTCCTCCCTTCTCAGACTTTAAGGGCCCTGTTTTGGCCTAAAGCCATTCCTGCCTTATAATGGGCCAAGGAGAATGTTGAATTTCAATGATCCTTATCAATAGCCAAGGACCTGAGTCACAAGTTTCAGGAAATTATCTAAGTTTGAGAGAGAAGGTCTTTCTTCAAAGAAAGGAGGAAAGAGAAGACTTACCTAGTAGGTTTACTAAAAAGATTAAGAATTTTGCAAATGATGGCCCATATCAAAATGACTTTGGCTCTAAGGGTGTTTGACAAGCAAACTTGCTTTGATTGTAGAGCAGAATGTTCAAAATAGAAAAAACAACCACCAACGCACAAACACCAGGAGGTTTCTCAAAGTGAGAACTAAAAAGAAGATACATCTATTTAAAAAGGAACCCCCCAAAAGTAAAACCCTTAGAGTAAGGCAAATTAGATGTAAACTTTCAGCAGGAAAAGGGTTTTTGTTGTTGTATGGTTTGTTTGTTTGGCATAGAGATAGGGTTAGAAATATCCTTTGGGAATAAGAAACTCTAAAATACTGGCTTTTTTGATTTCAAGAAGGAAACTGTGAAACTTATAGCAGTAAAAAAAATAGGTAAATAATTGAAATTAGAAATTAAATCAATGAGTTTATAGCAGATTAGACATGAAGGGTTTGTAAACTAGATTATAAATCATATCTTAGAATAATGTAGCACAGTGATACTACTGAACCAACAGGATAGAATAAGTGGTGGGGCAGGGCAGGAGAGAAGAAGAGAGGAAAAAAGAAAGGAGAGAGAAAGAAAAAGAAAAAAAGAAAAAAATGCCCATTTCTCCCCAGAGAAACACCAGGAAAATTAGTTTGGGTAAGATAAGCTACAATGAATGCCCCAAATTACTAAGATGCCCAAAATGCAGTGGCTTAAACACAATGAAAATTATTATTATTATTTTTTGCTTATATTGTTGCAGGATTCTCAAACAGAGAGATGGAACACCGGGGCCATAAGGTTGGCATCGGCTCAGGGGATTCTTATCCAAAGGCTGAACCCCAATTGTAAATAGCAGGCAGTTTTATCCAGTCTTGTACTTCTGTATTCCTAGATGGCCATAGATATTCCATATAAGGAAGGAGACCATAAGGAGAACATTGATTGGCTGCCAAACTATAAGGAAACCAGCTTAATTGTTTAAGCAGGTTTTCAGACTGCCCATCAGTCCAGAGTCCTGGACTGTCTTACCACTGAGGCTTTTTAATGAACCTTGATATCTGGTAGTGTTAGTCTTCTAACTTTTTCTTTTTCATGATTATATTGACTATATTTGGCCCTTCATATTTTAATATGAAATTTAGTATATGTTTAACTTCCACAAAAACTTACTAGGATTTTTATTTCGATTGCAATAAATCTATACATTGATTTGGGGAAAGATGAAGCCTTTACAATATTGTGTCTTCTAATGCATGACCATGGTATATCCTTTTATTGCCTTAAGGTTTACTTAGTGTTTGTATAAGCACGAAATCATGTTGTCTGTAAATAGTTTTTTTTTTCTTTCTAATCTTTTTGCTATTTTTTTTTTCTTATTGAGCTGGATGATCTCAATAAGAAAATAGTGCTAGATTTTTTTCAGTATTGCTGGACAAGCTTGTTTTGTTTTGAGATCTCTGAATAAAAGTTTTCAATATTTCACCATTAAGTACAATGGATTTTGATAAATACCATCTATTAGATTAAGAAATTTCTCTCTAATCCTAGTTTGCCAACTATTTAAGTGTTTTGTTTTTAATCATGAATAAGTGTTAAATTTCATCAATTTTTTTCTTCCTCTTCTGAGATGATCACATAATTTTTTCTTTCATTGTGATAACGATGTGGTTTACATAGAATGATTTTTGAATGTTAATCAAATCTTGTATTTGTGAAATAAAGTCAACTTTGTCATAATGTGTTATTCTTTTTCTGGATCACTGTTTACTTACATTTTCCTAGTACTTTATCTAGGTTACTCTATCTGGGTTAATGAGAGATATTGATCTATAAAATTTTCCTTTCTGAGATTGTCCTCATTAGTATCAATGTTATGCTGGTCTTATAACAGTTATTATAAAGTTTCACATGCTATCAATTATCTGGAAGAATTTGTAAGACTGATCTACTTTATTTTTGCATATTTGAATATATAAAATGCTAAAGTCATTTGGGCCTGGAGTTTTCTGGCCTGGAAGATTTTTAGTTACGGTCTCAGTTTCTTTAGAAATATGTAACTATTTCATATTTGAAATATATTTTATGAACATTTGATAGGAATTTAACTAGGAATTTTACTAGGAATTTCTCACTTTTATCTAAATTTTCATGTGTATAGGCATAAAGTTTGCATATAATTTTCATATTGTACTTTTAACCCCTTTATCTTCTGTCTAAGCTACTTCCAGTCCTCTATTTTTTTGGTGTGTGTTTAATTTGTTGTTCTTTTTCTAGCCTTTCATGATGGATTATTAATTTGGCTTTAGCCTTTATTCTTTTCTGTTGTATATATTTTAGGCTCTAAATTTCTATCTTGAGATATGTGGGCTGGAGCTGGAGAGAGGGGGTCATTTTAGGAGTACAGAGAATGGTCTGCATCATTGACACTCCCCTTAAATAGTTCTATCTGTCCTGGGTTTTGTCTTATTTAGATTTGTTTGGTTGACCTTTCCCAGCCATTATAAAACCAAAAAAGAAACAATGACTACTGGGTCACAAATTCTGTCACCAAATCATCTCCTTTGTATCAGTGGTGGTAGATGCACAGAGCCCTCAGGGCTTTACCATTTTTACAACATGTAACTGCTTTATATTTAAACTGTGTCTTACTGGGACAGTCATGACATTGGGAAACAGAAAAAAAGATCAGAGTGTAAGGACATTGAAGGAGCGGTTGAAAGAATTGGTGCAAAGACCACCAAAGAGTGTTAAGAAGAGATTAACAAATAATATTTTATTTACTCAATAAACATTTTCTAAATGACTATTATGTGCAACTAATTGTAGGTAGATATGTGTTGTTGGCAGCATGAATAAGAGATAGTAAATGTCCTGGTAGAAGTTATAATCTCATGGGGGATTGACATGCTTTTGTGACTCTTATTGTTGAGGAATAAAAAGGAAAGTCCTTTGCTACAGTATTTAATAAAGTGACTCTTTTCCTCTTAGATTTCGCATTAAATGGTACACTGTAGTATTTGTTTTCCTCTGTCAAATTTATTTTACTTAGCATCATGCCCTCAAGGTCTTTCATGTTGTTGCAAGTGCAAGATTTCCTTCTTCTTCATGGCTGAATAATATTCCATTGCATATATATGTGTACACACACACGCATATGCCACATCTTTTAAATTTAATATATAACATGGTAACTGTAACTGATAACACTATACTGTATAATTGAAATTTGCTGAGAGTAGAACTTAAATATTCTCACCCCCGAAAGAAAGAAAGAAAGAAAGAAGAAGAAAAGAAAGAAAGAAAGAAAGAAGAAAAAGATAAATATGTGAGGTGATGGATGTCTTAATTAACTAGATGGGAGGAATCCTTTTACAATATATATGCATACCAAATCATCAAAATGTACTCTTTAAATATCTTATAATTTTATTTGTCAATTATGCCTCAATAAAGCTTAAAAATAAAATCATATGTTTGAGTTGTAATATTTTGATATAATAAAGCAAAAAATTTAAATCTCATGGTAGAGATCAAGCTTACACGCACTTTCCTGCTCTATAATTTTTGTACCCCTCTTCAGCACATCTTTTCTTTTATAGTCTAAACTTTTGAGGAAAGATATGAGTCCTATAACTTTTGGTATCACTTTTAGCTACTAATATAATATAATAAACATTTTTGTACAAACAAATGCATACAAGAATAAATGTAGTGTTTTAGCCGTATTAATTCATCAAGGGAGAAGAGAACATATTGGAAAAGGATCATGGTGAAAATAAGCTAGATCATGTGGTAACATTTGTATTTGCTTCCTGTTCTACCCTCCTGTGTATATGGTGAGTAACATTTCTTCAGCTATTTTGACTCTGTGTGATGTGTTTTTTTTGTTTATGTGCATGTGTGTGTGTGTGTGTGTGCATGTGTGAGGGGTGGAAATGCACACAAACCCCATATATACATGTATTGTCTTTTTCTTCTCATAGGTACATACACATTTATAATTAGAGGTGATAAAAGGTCTGATTTTCCTAGATGTCAGAAACAGAGTGGTTTCAATATGGAATTATGAGCTGCTATTGAATTCGTGGTGAAATCCACTCCCACTGCACCCAGAGAGCTCAATTAAACAGTCATTCTACACAACTCGGCATTCCCATGAAGGGACATTGACTGAAGTCAGGAAGCCTTGAAGCCATCCATCATCAGTCATGATGTTACTTCCTAGTTGTCATAAACTGTGTAGGCATCAAATCAGAAGGGTTCAGAACTGTTGTTAATACATGTTTTCAAGTAAATGCAACTTTTCCCCTACTATTGCCCAGTTAAATTTAAAAACTAAAACAAAATCCTTGAAGTATTCTAGTAGAACTCCTATGTGTGTGTAGGGCAGGGAGGAGGGGTGGGTGGGATCAGATTTTAAAAAATGTAATGTGACCAGTTTGTGGTCTCCTTTTATTACCCAAAGATTTATCACATTTGCTGTATAATTAAATCTCTACATCTGTGGGGCACAAATGTTTTATGTTTCTAACATTTATGGTTTGACATCGGAAACATCTGTGCAGGCCCAGTATGCAACATCTGGAAGACATTTCTGAGCTTTTATGACATACAGAGTGATCTTTGTTTTGGAACAAGTGTGTGGTTTCTCCAGTAGCTCTTCCTTCTGGTTATGTCCTTCTAATTGACATTTCACTGGGGGATTGAAAGAAGCCTGGCTTTCTGACCTGCACTGGGCGTAAGAAGATGCTCCAGAAGAATCTTCACATAGCAAAAGATTCACAGAGTGAAATGATGCTGAGTCATGGGTTTAACTCACTTAAACTATGATTCATTGATCATGGGGAGCAGATTGAGAGAAGTGAAGGAAACACCTTATTGGGCCAGAACTTGCCTAGATTCTTCTCTCAGATGAAGATACTTATGGCAAAATAAACATTATTGTCACTATTTACTAATAAGGAAACTGAGTCTCACTCAGGTTAATTTGCTCAAGACCTAATAAATAGTAGATGTGAGATTTAAATTGAGGTTTGTCTAGCATTGTGTTAGTAAATGGTATCCTTGCTCTTGAAGAGTGGGTGAGATAGTTTAACATGCAACACATATTTATTAGAGACCTACTATGTGCAAGTAAGTATCCTAGGTGCTGAATAGATCAATGGACAGAACAGATGAAATTCCCTGTCCTCATGACACTTACATTCTAGTGCAATAGAATGACAATAAACAATCAATGCATAAGTTACATTTTACTAAAGAAGTTGATGAGTGCTATGACAAAAACAAAATCAACAAATGGAAAAAAAAAAAACAGAGCTAGGTATGGAGTTTAGAAATGTTGTGGAAAAATTTACTTTAGTCTGGGTTTCCCCCAGCAGAGCCTGACACTGGACCTGGAAAGTCACATAGATCTGTGGATTACTGTAAGGATATTTGGCTTTTGCCATGAGAGAAAAGGTAAGCATTAGAGAGTTTTGAGCATAAGAGTGACATAACTTTGGAGGTGATCCTACAAAGCATAATGAGGGAATGGGGAAAGTGACCCAAGGTAGTAAGAAGTATGTGGGCACATTAAAGAACTGGTTACCCCAATTTGGGTTCAATGCCCCCTGGACACCCTATGAAGAACTATGTGTTACATACCCCAGAATTGTCCCATAGCAAAATGGGGAACTTGGAGCTTTTATCCTTCATTGGTTAAGCTTTACTCCTGGGAAACTAACTGCTCTAAACTTTTAGGTTGTGCCTGTGTAGAAGATAAGGTCTTCTTTGGCTTCAAAGTAGCACTGCAGAGAGCTGCTAGTGCCTGTACTTGGCTGGAACACTGGAACTATTTCCAAGATACTGAATTCAAATGGGCTACAGCCATTGGCACTGTGTTCCCCAAGTATCTGCTGCAGAGTTGAAATTGAAAGTGGAGAGGTCATTGTTGGCCTCACTGGGCAAGTGTTATTTAAACAAAGACATGAAAGAGGTTGGGAGTAAGCTGAGTGGCTATCTATATATATATAATTCTAGGCTGAAGTAGAGCCAGTTCCAAGGCCCCAGTGTGAGAGGTTGTCTAGTGTGGCCTAAAAATATTGAGGAGGCTTGCCTGGATGGCTGGAATAAAGTGACATTGATGAGAGCAATAAAAGATGAGGTCAAGGATGTTGGGGACCAGATCACACAGATCTGTGGATTACTGTAAGAATATTTGGCTTCTGCCATGAGAGAAAAGGTAAGCATTAGAGAGTTTTGAGCATAAGAGTGACATAACTTGATGCACATTTAAATATGTCATTCTGGCTGCTAAGTTGAGAATCAACTGTAAGAGGGATAATGAGGATAACTGGACCAGGGTAGTTGCAGTGAAATTGGTAGTAGAAAGTCAATGAATTCAGGCTATGCTTTGAAGGTCGAGCCACAGGATTTCCTGGTTAGATGTGAATTATGAGTAAGAGATGAGTGAAGGAGGCTTATAAGTATTTTGGCATCACCAACTAGAATAATAGACTTGTTATTAAGTGAGATGGGGAGGGCAGTAAAAGGAATAGATTTGATGAGGAAGATCAGGCATTCAGTTTTGGACATTTATAATTTGAAGTGAATATCAGACATAAAATAAAAGTTGCCAAATAAGTAGTTGGACCTAAGTCTGGAGTTTAGAGGTAAGGCTCAGTTTGGACATATGATTGAGGAAATCCTCAGCATATAGATTTACTTCAAAGCCTTGAAACCAAATATCACCAGTGGAGGGATGGAGAGGGAGAAAAGTGCTCCAAGGGCTGAGCTCTGGAGCCTTCCAACATTTAAAAGTCAGGGAGAAGAGGAGGCCAACACAGGAGACAGAGAAAATATAGCCAGAGAAGGAGGGAGGCCAAGAGAAAGTTGTATATGTGAAGTCAGATTAGATCAGGTTTAAAAGGGAATTGAAGGAGCGTAATTGGAGACAAGGAATAGAAACAATTTCTTTGAATTATTTTGCAATGAACAGTTGACAAATAAAGTAATACATAGACAAGAAGAGGATTTGAGAGAGAGTTTTTTCCTTTCGTTGTGAGAAATAATTACAATTTGTCTGATGATGGAAATGATCCATTGTGGAGGGAAATGGAAATTTTCAGAGAGAGGAGATTGCAGCAATATCTGACCTACTATAGTCAAGACATAATGACCATAAATCTCCAGGGACATTTCAGCTCTAATGTTTCAGACATTACAGACAAAAACAAGTTCATTTAACAAAAAAGTATAGGTTATAGATTCTAGTAGATGTGGAAATGTTTTGCTGGATGTTTCTGGGAGCTTGTTCTGATTGCTTCACTATTCTCAGTGCAGTAGGATAGAAGGTTATGGCATTGGATGTTGAGAAGAGAGAGGTATAAAATATTTACTTAAGAGAGTGAGGGAGAGAATTAATTAGTGAAATATTGTATGATTGTCCAGAAAAAGTATTAAGCATTTATTTTAGCAAGATAAGACCCACAAATCAACCATTAAAGAATGATGGAGAAGAGTGAGTCAATGTTGCTAGCAGGTTGGGATTTCCTGCTACATGCTCCCAGGGCATATTTCTATCCTACCACTCATCAGATTTTATGAGGGAACAAGAAAAAAAGGGTATTTTCATACATTAATTTATGGCAATGGGAACTGATAGAACCTTCTGAGTGATCAGTTTAATAACATCAAAATTTTAAATTATCTGCATCTCTACATCCCATAATGTTGTAGGCATAGCTCAAATCACCCTCTCCTGGACCCCACACCTCTGCAGGTGTCAGGAGCTTGTTTCCCCACCTTCTGGCTCTCTGCTGAGTTGCTTTTTGGGAATACCCTCAGCCAAAGAAAGCCAACCCAGTTGAGAGCAGCCTACATCCACTAACTGGTCAACATGGTGTGGGTATAAAGGTCCACCCTCCTTGCCTCAAAGTGGGACAATTCTGATGGGTTATTATAGGTCTGGAGCTCCCTGTGAGATCTGCTGAGGCCTTTGTCATGGTTGCATCACAACTCTACGACTTTCTTTTTCCAGTTCTCATTTCTTCTCCCAACACTCAACAGGTGTCCCACACTCAAACAACCTTGTTACACTCAAATTACACTGTTAGCTCATTTTCCAGGGCATCCAACCCAACAATCCCCTGATTCAGAAATTCTACAATTAGGAATTCATCAAAAGTAAATAAATAAGGGTGCAAAGATTGTGCTGATACATTGTTTATAATAGTGTAAAATTGAAATGACTTAAACTGAAAAATTTTTTAATTATGTATGGTGCATCCATATTATAGAGACATCAATCTGTTGTAGATGCACATTTAAGGACATAAAAAGATTTTCACAATATTTTGCTGAGTAAGAAATGCCAGTTACAAAGCAATGAGTTCAAGAGGACCTTACTAAAATGATCCATATAAATAATGTGAATGAAATAAAAGTATAGAAGAAATCTTAGAGAACAAACACCAAGAGTGTTTATTAAACTGAGTATTGAAATTATAGGTGGATTATATTTCTTTCTTTTTGTTTATATGGGTTGTCTAAATTCTATACACTGACCACAACTTTTTCTGTAAAACCATAAAATCAACAATTACTTTAATTTGGGAAACATGTATTAAAACTACTTTTATCTTCAGCATAAGAGAAATGAAAAACTTCCGTGAGTAGGTCCTAGAACAAGTAGGTGAAACTTTGCCACATTCACAACTAGAATGAGTTTGAATTCCAGTCTTCATTGGCAAACATTTTAAGACTCTGTTTTAAAACTGCATTTCCAAAACTTAGGGTACAAGGGTTTTTTAAAATGTATGTTCCATTTGACCTGTCTGTCTCAGAACTGTAGTTTGGATGCTGAAATGTCTAAATTTTTAGTAAACTTCAATGATTTATGGGAAAAATACACAGAATATTTAAAACCGAGACTTAAAAAAGTGTGACTTATATAATTACCATAAATATAGGTATTTCCACACCTACCATACATAGATAAAGAGACCACTTAAGATGATGCCAACATTATGCTTTAACTTTTGGCAAAATCATTTTCGAAACTTCAGTCAATTGATGTTCCACCTTCATGGTTTTTACATTTTGCTATTTGTAAGATTACTTATTCAATCTTTTTCCTTAAGACTCTTTGTAGATGCATAAGAACTTTCTTAATCTGATCCTAAGCAACAATATTGAAGATAAATTGACTTACTAATTTGCTATTAATAATTTTTAGATTCACATTAAAATAAGTACATAACTATCAAAATAGAAAGGGTTTGTCCATGTACCTCTGAGAACTTGTCTCCTGAATTTGTACCATGCTTTGGGAACACATTGCACTAGGTTGCTAGTATCTGAAAGAACAGACGTATGGGACCTCAGGCTATCCTGCTGAGCTGGGAGGAGAGAGAAGGTGGGTAATCTGAATTGTTTGGCCTGGCCTCTTCCAGTGTTAGCAAACCCTAATTTCTGCCAAATATTTATTTGTAAATCAGTCATGAGAAATGTTAACATATTATATGTTAAATGGGCTTTTAGGGGCTGATGGAAGAAAGTGGTTGCCACATAGAGAAGTGTAAATTTTTTATGGACTTTTCTCTCTGAGGCTGTTGGATGTCATCACAGACATGACTTATATATTTATTTCAGCCAAGGATAATTTACCAGTGGCTGACATTAAGCTGATGATCATAAATGTTTCTTGAACTTAATTGACTAAAACTTTTAAAAACTTTTCCCTTAGTAGCCTCAAAATTTCAGAAAAAGAACAATTGGAGAAAGCATCTATGTAAGTGACCATGACAGTTTACTAGGGCCAAGGTGTTTGATGTAGGAAGGGACTGTTGAAAGACTATTTGATCTCTGTTAAGGGTTGTTGCCTTGGCCTGAAGACTAGGTTGTGCCAATTCACATAAACACACAAATTATATCAAGCAATCAAATTCTTGACTTGAGATGCAGGGCCCAATATCTGGAAAACTTTCCATGGATTCTCATCCCCTGATCCAAACTCTGTCACTTGGCATTGATTAAAAAATACCCAGTGTGGGAGCCACTCCTTTTCATTTTCATTGACTAAACCAGTTCTGATTAGCCTTCTTTTCTATTGGAACTTGAAGCATACAAACAAACAAACAAACAAACAAAAAGCTAATTCATTGCCATTTTCACAGACTTCATCCTGATCCAGTATGCCAACCACAATGCTTTCATTTATAATTTAGAATTTAGTAATAGTGATAGAATTTATATTACATACTTTTTTTTCTCATTTATACCTGCTTGAACATGTTATTTTCCTCACCATGGTTGGGAAAAGATGGGCAAATGTTATTATTCCTGGACCAGAAATAAACTAAAGTTAGGAATATCACTATAATCCCAAAATTGAGCTAGCTATTTTCTGATTTTGTTACTTAGTGATGTCTCTAAGGTAGGCATCATTATCTTCATTTACAGAAAAGAAAACTGAAGTTCAGAGAGGTTAAATGATATGTCCTCAGTGATGTAGTTTGTATGATGTAGGTTCAAAACCTGGATCATCTGCCTGCAAGAGGAGTGCTCCATGGGATGCATGTTATAACTACTCAAATAACCATTCATACTTCTTAATTGGAAAAAATGTTTGGGGTCTTATCTAGATTTCATTAATCTACTGTAATTAATTTTAAAGTTGGAGGAGATTGAATTATGTCATTCTAAAGGTACATTCCTAGAAGCTTGGCCAAGAAAGGAATGTTGATCAATTTGTTTGAAGGCCTGGATATATTAATCTGGTTTAACTTTAAGGACTCGAGATCTATGAATTTTCTCATGTGGAAGCTATCTTACAGAGTTATGGTGAGGATCAGCAATAATATACAAAAGGCAAACATCATTATGTTTCATGGGTGTTGATACTCAATGGCTGATAGAGTCAGAGGCATCACAATGTCAAAAACATGAGCTTCAGAATCAGACAAAAGATGGTACCAGTCAGCATCACCAATTTCTAGTGCTGTGCCCTTGGGAGGCTGGACTTAACTGCTTAAAGATCATAATGTGAAGGGGGCACTCAAACAACAGTAGTCATCATTGCTATCTTTTTTCCATGAGGTATTCTCTGTCTGCATGTACCCTTGTCAGTGAATATGTCTGTAGTAGACCTACTATGTGCCCAATATTTGAAACTTTTATTATAGTTTTCAACTGTATCAATGTAAACTAGAGCTATTGGCAATAGCTTAATTCTTAGTAGAAGAGAAACACTTCACATCCTATCCCTCCTTCTTGATTAAACACATTTGGGAGACCTATACATGCAAGTCTAAATGTTGAAGCTATATAAAGAAAAAGATGAAACTGCTATCATCTTAGGGCTTAACATTTGTTATACACAATCAATGTTTTGAAAGTTCAGAAGTGGACTGTGACCTAAAAGTAATGGGGATGGTCTCTTGGAAGTTGAGAAGAAAGGACAGGATTATTAAAGGAGATTCCAGCTGTGAAGATGTGTGTGCATGGAGGGTGCAGGCAGGCATGTGCATTCTATGTTAGAGAAAAATTGAGTCCAGCTGCAGTAGAAGGAGTAAGTTATAGGAGGATAACACAAAGGAGTGAGGAAAGCATTCCAGGTACGTGCCTTTAAAGATTAGTTGAGTCAGTTGAATAACAGTCATTATTAATAGCCTATATACTTACTGGATATTTATGTGTGAGCATGCTAGCAAAAGTTGGAGGAACTAGTATATAATAAAATAATCACTTTGTAAGTTGTTAAAATCCTATGCAGTTGGGTGGAATAATTATTATTATTGATCTGCTCAATTGGCCACTTTCTCTTCCCCCCTTCAGTTATTTCTTAGTATGTTCTCTATCTTTACCACTTATCTCACTATGATTTTGAATTCCAAGTATGGTAGAATATTACTTTGGTGGCCCCCAGTGAAATATGTCCCTGGCTTTTATATTCTAGTGTATTGCCTTCCATTGAATCTGGGCCACTCTGTGACCTGCTTTATCCAATAGCATTGATGCTGATCCAGTTCTTCACCTATACCTTCAGATGGCCTGGAAGCTTCTGATTTTGTGTCTGGGGGGAGCCTTCCACCATGTAAGAACTTCTACTATCCTAAGACTTTCAAACTATGGGAAGCCTAAGCCAGCTATGCTGAGTTTATGTGGAGGAGAACTGAGGTCCCCAGCCAGCAGATTTAGTTATTTCACAGCTGGTAGCCAGCACCAACCCTTCAGCTATGTGAGTGGGGCCACTTTGGAAGTGGATCTTCTTGCCCTAATCAAGCCTCCTTAAGATGATGCCCCGTCAGACACAGATGAACTGTGTATCAGTTCCCTTAGGTAGCTAGAACAAATAACCAAAAACTAGTGACTTACTACAACAGTAATTTATTCTCTTCTAGTTCCGGAGTCTGGAAGTCTGAAATCAAGGAGTTGACAGGACCATGATCCCTCTGAAGTCTCTAGGGGAAATTCCTTCTTTGCCTCTTCAAATTTCTGGTAGCCCTGGGTATTTCTTGGCTTGTGGCAGCATCACTCCAATCTCTGCTTCCATCTTCACATGGCTGTCTTCCCTCTGTGTCTCTGTCCAAAGTTCCTTCTTTTTGTAAGGAAATCAGTCATGGTATTACAGCCCACCCTAATGACCTCATCTTAACCTTATTTCATCTGCAAAGACCCAATTTCAAATTAAGTCACATTCATCATATACTGGGAATTTGGACTTAAACATATCTTTTGGTGGGCATAATTTAATCCTTTACAAACTGCCCACAATGAGCCCTACTCTAATTGTAGAATCATGAGCAAATAAATACACTGATTGCTGTTTTTAGCTATTGAGTTTTGGATTACTTTGTTGTACCAACAGATGATGGGACAGCCTTTTCATACCCTCTGCTTTAGAGGCACCGCCATTCCTTGCTTGGGATTGCATTTATTTCTGTCACCTTTTTCTCCCCAGTTAATTTCTACCATAGAAAATGTTATTGCATAATATCCTACTTCTTTCTCATTTTTAATCACTCCTAACCTTCCTGGTCTCAAACAAGTTTGCATTAGGAGTCATGTCATGTCTTACTTTCCTAATATGTCTTACTTTCCAGTATGACTTTAGAGTCTTCTTTTCTACATTCTGAGGCCAATGTTTTCTCCAACTACATCATTTTTTTAGATCTCTGCTGATTGTCTGTCCCTGTAATAGCCACAAACTTATGGCTAGTCTCTTCTTCCATTCATGGGTCTACACATCTCCACAGTCTCTTCTTTAATAAACTTGACTCTGTGTCTTCTCACGGGCCTGTGCTGAGAGTCAGGCAAGCATTATCTGGGCCATATCATAAGTACAAAGGGTGTGGTTTTAAAAATGTGTGTCCGGGATTATTTTCAACCATTAATTGGAGGTCGGGAGGTAAGAATTAAAGGTGAAGTTGTGTAGCTGATAAGAATGCAGGGTGGGGAGAAGAAAAAAATGGCATAGATGATAGAGGTTTTGTTCATTCCTCTGGTGACCAAATCAAAGTTGTGATGGGAACAAGGAGCAAATAGCAAGGAAAAACCACCTGAGATATGGATAAACAAGCCATACAACTAGGGAGAGATCTGAGAAATCACCTTGCAATGGCAGAAAGTAGGACACGGTGAGGATGTGAGGCTGTCCGGTCTGCAGTGGTTGAGTGGGAAGGAGGCTGCTGCAGCTGCAGCAGCAGACACACCTTTAAGGGCCTTGCCTGTGAACAGCCTTTCACGGTGACAGACCTGCTCGCTCTGAGCACCATGCCAATTTGGCTATGTGCAGGGGGCACCAGGAACTTACTGGGAGACATCGCTGGAGTGAGGAACCAGGCTAGACTCACTCTGTACAGAAGTGTCAGTGGTATCCATTGTACCTCTGTTGAGCCCTTCCCCCTTTCAGTGCAGGGACACAGCACCACCATAGCCAAGAAGTCATCAAACTGGATAACAGAGGTCACTCTGCCCAGAGGATTCCCTGAAACTCTGCCTCCCCCAACTCGCGGCCCCACCCAAGCCACATTCAGTTTATAGCCTCAGCAAGTCAAGTGCTCCTTGCTAAGCAGCACCTAGACTCAAACTGGAGGCAGCTGGCCTCGATTTCCAGTGTGGTCTTTTGAGGCAACTATAAGCACAGCACCTGTGGGTTGCTTGCAGCATCTTAACAGGTGGCCCCAGAGGGGCACAGGCTACATTTGTCCTGCAGCTGGATCTATCTTAGGACTGTGTCACTGAACATCTACTACACAAATCCACACTAATAAGACCGGGAGACTTAGAGCTTTGTTTAATACATAGATACAGACATGGAAAGGCAGCCAACATGGGAAGATGAAAAAGCAAAAACCATATAAGAGAATATAACAGATCTCCAGAAATAATGGAATCAAGTAATCTAACAGATACAGAGTTCAAAACACTAGTTATAATGATGCTCAATGAACTTAAAGGAAGTGTAGATAAATTCAGTAAAAATATCAATAAAGAGATAAAAAATTATAAACGGAAATGAAAATTATAAAAGGGAACCATTCTGAAATGAAGAACACATTATCTGGGATAAGAAGTATATTAAATGGAGTAAACAAAGGAATAAACAAAATGAATAAAAAAGAGGATCAAATGACCTGTCTAGAAGATGGGAAAACCAAAGACACCCAATCAGAATGGCAAGAAAAAAGAAGCCAAGAATATAATAATTTAAGGAGCCTATGGGACACTATTAAAGGTCAAAATATCCATCTCGTCGGCATACCTGAAAGAAAATAAGATGAACAGCTATTTGAAGAAATAATGATGGAAAACTTCCTTCTCCTGGTGAAGGAAATAGACATACAACTCCAGGAAGCTCAGAGAGTCCCAAGAAGGAGGAACCCGAAGAGGCCCACACCAAGACACATCATAATTAAAATGTCAAAGGTTAAATACAAAGAGAGAATCTTAAAAGCAGCAAGAGAAAATCAGTTAGTTACCTCCAAGGGAGCATCCATAAGACTAGAAGCTGACTTCTCAAAAGAAATTTTGCAGGACAAAAGTTTGGTACAAAATATTCGACATGATGAAAACCCAGGAACTACAACCAAAAATACTTTATCCTGCAAAGCTATCATCTAGATATCATTTAGAACTTCCCAGACAAAAACACACTAAAGGAATTTAATAACACCAAGCCAGTGTTACAGGAATTGTTGGAGGGACTTCTTTAAGAAGAAAAAACATGTATCAAAAACAGGAATAAAGAATGGTTTAGGTAGAGCCATGAGTTGGAGGAGGCTGAGTTTCAGGGAATCCACTGGGCAAAGAAACCTCTGTTATACAGTTTGATGAAGTCTCAGCTATGGCGATGCTGAGACTGCACACTGGTTGTGGGGGAGGCTCAACAAAGGATCAATGGATACCACCAGCACTTCTGCCTGGGAGAAAGCATCACCTCGGGCCCTCCCTCCAACAACTCAGCATCCCCCTTAAGTCCTTGGTGCCTCCCGGAGCAGTCGACCTGGCGTTCATGCTCAGAGCAAGTGAGTCTATCACCACAAAAGTCCGGTCACAGACATCGCCCCTTTAAGAGAAGTGTCTGCAGCTGCCATAGCCTCTGTCCCACTCAGTTGCTTGGGACTGGCAGCTTTGCATCTTTGCCAATCATTGCAGGGTGATGTATTATTTATCTCCCTAGTTGTAGGGCTTCTGTTCATCAGGACCGCAGGCAACTCTGATTGCTATCTGCTCCATGTTTCTGTCACAACTTTGATGTGGTCACAAGAGCAGATGAACAAAACCACTATTATCTATGCCATTTTGCCCAGTGTTCTTCTATATCACTCTCTCGCATTCCAAATTCTTGTTTACATGGTTGATTCTTTTGAAAATTATCTTCCTCTCATTTTCGTATTTATCCACATCATTTTATCCTTCAAGACTCCAATCCAGAACTCACTTCTCTTTCTCCCTATTCCATCACTTTGAAGTTCTGGAATTTCAGTCATCTTTCTCTATGAATTATTAATATCTTCATATAACTCCCAACATAAACACATTTTACCCAGAGACCCTGGGTTTATCTGACTTGATGATCCAAAGCACCACTGCTGAAAACATTAAGAGGTGAGAGTGGGAAAGAGATAAAGATGGTTCTCTTAAATCTTAGAACCAAAGGAGATCAGACAATTGCAGGGTAAAAGGCAAGAGTTTGAAGGTAGGTCTCTCCAATGCACAGTATTCCATATCTTTGCATGGATTCAACTTTCCAGAAGGTATTATACTTCATGAGTTCAGAGTGGATAAGTCTCTTGTGCAAATAAATAATTTGATAGACCTTGCAGTACCTGATCAAGGTACCAAAAGAACAAACAAGGGTAGAAAGAGAAGCTTAAGTTTCAAGAAATTTGCCTATAATCAAGAATAGCTTGTGAAAAAGTTGCCTATAATCAAGAATAGCTTGTGAAAAAGTATCTCTTCCTCAATTATATATGCATTATCACTTATGCCAATTATTACAAGGAGACACTGAGATTGCACTTCAAGAAAGAAGAATCATTGTTCATTTGTTTATTCATGTAGAAAAAAATATGCTGAGCAACTATCTTGTCTTTGGCACTAGATGTCTTAAGTTTGGTTCTCTAGAAAACCTGAGTCAAGGATTTTGTCTAAGTCTTTTACTAAGGATGTGCTCTCAGAGTAAACTTAAAAAGAGTTAGGAGGGTTCTAGAACCTGAGCCCAGAAGTTTCTTTGTGTGTGAAGAGGCAGAAACTTAGAGTCAAGTGTTTTCTGTCGAAGCTCTAGTTCTGAATCTAACTTATGGTGGCTTTAGCTTAGTTTCTTTCAAAGCTTTTCTGAAAATTTTTGAAACATTGAAATGGTATAATATAAATTTAACAAATGCTCACTGAAAGCCTTCTATACATTAAGAACAGAGAAAAAGTTGCAGAACAGAAATATTCCTAGCTGTGATAACAAGCTGGATTTTTTGAGGCAGTGTAACAGCCACAGCTATTCAACCAACCAACCCTAGAGTAAAATAAAAAATGTGGTTACTAGTTAATTTAGATTTCCATGTATGATTTTTTAAATAATGAAAATGTGCTTCTCTTGGGCTGAAGAAAACAACACTCTAGAACAGAAATAAAAAAGGCACTTCTCCCTGATCTAGCCCCTGCTTCTACTAAAATAAAAGTTGAAATAACTCAAGATTCTATTTTGAAAAAATGGAAACTTTTATTTTATTTTTTTTTCAATTGAAAAATGGGAATTGCATATGTTTGAATTGTGCAATTTGAAGTTTTGACATACATGTATATTATGAAAATATCACAATAATGCTGATTAACATACTCATCATCTCATATGATTGCCGTTTTCTTTCTTTCTTGCTTGCTTTGTGGTAAGAACACTTAAGATTTACCTTTTTAGCACATTTCAAGTATACAAGGCAGCATCATTGACTATAGTCATCATTTGTTAGATCTCCAGGACTTATTGTTCTTACATAAGGGAGACTTTGTACACTTTGGCCAACACCTCCCCATTTCCCCTTCCATGCTGCCTCTGGTAACCACCATTATGTTCTCTGTGAAGGCATGGCATTCTATTGCCTGACTATGGCACCTGACTATGGCTCTCCATAATGTGGGTGGGCTTCATCCAATTAGTTGAAGGCCTGAATATAACAAAAGATGGACCTCTCTCAAGTAAAAGGGGATTCTACCAGCAGGCAGCTTTTTAATTTGAACTGCAATACTGGTTTTCCCAGAGTCTCTAGCCTGCAGATTTTGCCCACCCTGAAAATTTTGATCTTGTCAGCCTCCATAATCATATAAACCAATCCCTTAAAATAAATATTTTTCTTTACATATAGACCTCCTATTGATTCCATTTCTTTGGAGAACCCTGAAACAAGAGGGTTAAAAGAAGATAAGGAGTAGGATCTGATTAACCTTTTAAATAAATCTCTGGTTGCTGTGCTGAACTTAGACCATAGAGGAGTCAAGGGCAAAAGCAGGGAAACTACTTAGAAACACATTGTAATAATCCAATAGAGAATGGTGGCCTGGACCTCATTAGTAGCAGGGAGGTGTTGTGAAATTGTAGGACTCTGCAATATCTCTGAAGGTAGAGCCACCAGTATTTGCTTTTGGATATATGACAGTTTATTTTGGAGATCTCAGGCTTCATCAAGTCATAGGTTCGGTTAGTCGCTTATTTTATACGATTCAGACCATGTGAGGCCAAGCAGAAAAAAACCATAAGTGTTAACAGACACATACAGTAAAGTGAAAATCTAGTCCTTAGAGAATTCTGGCCTCAACCAAACAATTCAAACATTTTCAAACATGTTGGAATAAGCAAGAAACAAAACACGCTTTGACGGATAATTTATTTCTAAACTATATGTATCTTAAGTGTAACTGAATCCAGCTGTTTCTCCTCCTTTGCTCTTTCCCTCTCCCAACTTTTTGATGAAATACTGACAGCCTTAGAACACGTCAAGTGCAGTGTTCACACAGTGGGATGAACCATTTTGTTATTTACAGGGACTCTGACCTCAGGAAGGCTGAGTTTTCATCTATAAATCATCACTCAGACATTCAAGTGTCACTATATTTGGCAAGGATCCTCTACTCAACTCATGTCTGCAATGCACCAAGAACAACAGCCTTGGTCAAGGATGAAGAGAAAGTTCTTTCTATCCCCGTCCTCTGTCTCTCCTCCAATTCAGCATTACCTATACTTCTCAGACCCAGGAACCTGCCTACTGTCTTTTACCTCAGGGTCTTCATGCAGGGTTCCCCCGTCATCTGGTAGACGTTTCTTCACCTGCTGCACCTGGCTCAAGCCATCAATCTTTCCCATAAAACCTCTGCTCAAGATGGGGCAAGTTTTGTCTCTCTCATGAGACCTCTTAAAAGTTTTTTCCATACCGAAGCTTCCTTGTGTTTCCCAGACTAGGTCACCTTCCTTGTCATTGGCTTCTATAGCAACCTTAAAGATTTTTTTTCTTTGTAAACATGGAGTATACCGATATGTATACTTAGAATGTCTATTTTTATCCTCTAGGTTCTAAAGCTCCATGAGGAGACAGCCTCATGCTCACCTTGTTCACTCCTATTTGTCTAGCACCAGCATAGTACCTGTGTTCTTGACCATTTGGTTACTACTTTTTAAAAAGTTGCTATGTGTCTGGTACTGTACGAGTTTACATTGGCACTAAGGAATTTTTGAGTGATATAATTCAATTAAAACATATCTAAATTCTTAATCCTTTTCCTAAAATTAGGTTCCATTCTCCAAGTTAGAAATGCTACTTTCTTTATTTTTTGTATGAAGTACTATCAAGTCCTATAAATTAGTCCTTATAAATAGTTCTTATATTCATCACTTCTTTACTCCTGCTGATACTAATTGGTGGTAATTGGTGGTCCTTGTCATGCCTGAATTACTAAAATAGCTATTCTCATCCTTCTTTCTTCCCCAGAGGCAAACATCATCCAGAATTTGATAATATGTAATACACATTCTAAACTTTTATATTTCTCTCTCTTATATATATATATATGTGTGTGTGTGTGTGTGTGTGTGTATGTGTGTATGTGTGTGTATACATATATACACACATATATATAAAATAGTATATATATATGTGTATATATATACTATCTAAGTATATATAATATGTGTATATATGCATATATATGAGTATAAATATATGTATGTACTCATATATGAACATATGTGTATATGTATATATGTAGTTTGTGTGCTTTTAAACATTTACATGAATAATATAAAATTGTATGTAATATTCTGCAGCATGCATTTTATTTGCCTTACTTTTATCTTATTTATATCAAATGCATATTTATGACTTTGCAATTAATATTTATAATTTTTAAAATATTATAATATTTTTTATAATGAGGAGACTGGAAATTTCTGTTTCAAGATACTAACCTAAAGACATTTTTGTTTTCTTTTCCTCTTAGAAAGTCTTCAAAAACTAAGATTGAAATAAAACCACAAATTCTACTTGGATAAGGTAGGCAAGATGTATAACATATGTAACTGCAATATATAAAGGCGGAAAGCAGAACAAGGAAGAACAAATAATTTAAATACTGTGATGGAGGGTAGTTATCTCTGTGGGAAAGACAGTGAGGAGGAGGGTGGCTATCCCTGTGGGATAGATAGGAAAGGGACTGACAGAATTAAAACCCAGGACTCATCCAAAGTGAAAAAGTAATAGGAAATTTTTTACTGTAGAGTCATATTTTTAGGAAAAGGGTGACAGTAGTAAACCTATGACCAGCCTCCACCCCCAGGAAATGCAAGAAAAGTCACCTTGACTCTGAGCAAGGGCATGGAACTGCAAGCCACCACTACCACGGGTTTGCCATTTAAATTTACAACATCTGGATGGTTCAAGCTGTGAATTTTGTTTATAGTGTTGCTAGATTGGCAGATACCCTGAGTGCTTGGCAGAAGCAAATAACAAATGGAAGGAATTATTAACACCAGAAAAAAGAAGTTGTACAATATCTGTTTGATGGTAAACAGTATCTGGTGGTAAACATTATAAATAATGAAAACACTGAATATAAATTTGACAAAAATTAAAATACAGTAATTGGGAGAATGAAGTGAGGAGAAGAGGGGGTTTAAATAAGATAAATAATAGGGAGCCAATAGTTAAGGTTTGAAGTAGATTAACAGAAAGATAATTTTTATTATTTAGAAATTTGAGATTAACAATAACAGGTAAGGTTGGAAACCTTTGAAGAAGTTGCCTTTGTGGACTTGAAAGAGTAAGTGTAAGGTTGAGTTTAAATATATATATATGTGTGTGTGTGTGTGTGTGTGTGTGTGTGTGTGTGTGTGTGTGTGTGTGTCTGTGTCTGTGTGCCTTTTAACACTATTTGACTTTTTAAATTATTGGAATAGAATATTTTGTTTAAATAAAACTCTAAACATAAAGAGGATGGTAAAATAAATTATGTAAGTACAAGCTAAATAAAAACATTGTGATGTTAATACAAAAAGACAAAAAATATGTCAGATGATTTTTTTAATTGAAATTATAGTCCACAAAGAAAATATAAAATCATGAATATTTGTGCCTCTCAAACACCATTAAAACAGATAAATCAAAAACTATTATAACTTCCAGGAACAATTGCCAGAAGCACAGCAACTTTTGATGCATTAGCCATTGTTGAATCAAATAGGAGAAACAAAGGGAAAAAGGGTATAGAGAGAATTTAAATAATACAATTAGTAAGGCAAATTTAATAGACATGTTATCTATTAAAAAGAAATTGTATAATCCATGCATTCTGATTATGAATCTATAAAACTAGAAATAAATAACCAAAACATAATAAAATAATCCCAATTATTTGGAATTTTAAAAATTTATTATGGTGGCATTGGTTAACGAAATCAAATAAATTTCAAGTACACAATGCAACAGTAAGTCATATATATATATATTGCACTGTGAGTTCACCACCCATAGTTAGATTTCTTTCTGTCACCTCATATTTGATCCTTTTTACCCTATCCAATTATTTAGAAATTTTAATGCACTATCCTAATTAACTCTTGGAAGAAAGGGAAACGTCAATCCTTCAATTAAAGTATATTAGAAAGCAATGATAAAGTGAACACTACAAATTAAAACTATGGCAAATGACTAACACAGTGTTGTTCAAAGGAAAATTAATAATCATAAGTACTTTAATTCCCAGACAAATTGAAATGAAAACAAAATGTACTAACTCAAGGAATTGGAAAAAGAAAAATAAAACAAGTCAATAAAACAAGAAAAAAGGAACAGGGAATATAAGAAGAACAAAATTTAAAAAATAAAAAACAAATAACAAAAGTATAAATTAATGAATTAGGATTTATAAATGATAGATAGTCAAAAAATAGTTTAGTAAATAATAGTAAAAAGAAAGAAGACCACTCAAAAACATAACTAGGCATTAGAAAATACATGTAATCACAGATATCAAATAATTAAAATACTATAAAAATAAACACTTACAAAGCACAGTCATAAATTTGAAAACTTTAGAAAAATAAAAATTAGAAAAATTTAATGAAGTAGATCTGCAATAAATATTTAATCAATAGAGAAATTGAAAAAAGTCAAGATATTACCAGCAATAACTGTGTCAATCATAGATTTTTTTTTAGGTGATTTTTTTTCCAAATTTTAAGTAACAGATGATCCCCAGAATATAAAACATGTCCTATGTTCTATCACTTTCTACTTGTATATTGAAAAAATAATCTCTCTGAGTCTCTATTTCTTAGCTAATAGAATTAAAGTAATAATAAATATGCCTGACTATAAAAATGTAAGGACTCATACACACACTGAAATAAATACTAGACTTGATAAGAAACTATAGTAATGTGGTCAATTGTAAAATAAATATAGGAACTCTCAATATCATTATATTGAAAAATTACATTTGAAAAATGTTACAGGAAAAATACCTCATTTGCATGAGTAACCAAAAAAAAACATAAACAGAACAAAACCCACAACAAAAATGACACAAGGCACACCAATTTTTGAGGGACAAAAAGAATGAATACTTGAATAAATAGACAGATTTAGGATTAGAGATGACACAATTTGTAGAAAATATGAAGTACCTGAGCAGTATGATGCTGAATTTATAATTTTCTGTGGAATTTACTTTTTCTCTTTTAGTGATTCTATGAAATTCTTGGCCAAAATATTTTCCATGATATTCAACAAAGGGTATCTACTCTTATACAATATTCTAGCTTATTGTTAGTTTGCTATTGAACATTAATGAACAAGTATGTTTCTTTTGATTAATTTGTATTATTAGTGTATTTGCTTCTATACTCTGGAGAGATTTCTTCTTTTGCCCAAATAGTGACTCATATAAATTAAATACATGAGGATTCTAATCATTAGGTCACCAAGGAGGCATGAGGGACCTCCCAAGAGGCCAGAGCAAACAATCATCTCCACCACTAGTTTGGCACTTGGGGCAGAGAAAGGAGGACATGCGATTAGACATAACACATCTCTGAGAAAGCTTAGGATAAATGTCAATTCCCAGGGATCTGTGTTTCTAAGAAAACCCGTGACATAAGTGAATGCCAGACTCTAGCTGCTTCCTAAGAAAAGTCCCTGTATAGCTGCTGCTTTATCATCTAGCAGGAATTGGAAACACTCTTTTACCCCAGAATTTGGTCCAGTAACAGGGCTTCCAAAATGAGCCAGTAGAGCATAGATCTCGGAATTTTAAATGTAGCTCCCCAGAGGCCAGAACAGTACCATGACAATCTGTAGAAATGTGGACACAAAGGGTGGGCAGATTCTTCAGAACAGGCTAAAATGAATTTCACACACATATTTATCACTTCTATGTATTCTATATTCCCATCTTGATTCTCCCTCTTACCTTTCAGAGATACATTTTTTTTCATTGTCTTCTCTAAGTTCATCTCTAAGTTCTCTAAGTTTATGATACTCGTTGCACGTTGCTTTCCAGGTCCTCCAACAATGCTTTCTTTATTACCACTAAAATACATTTATTAAGCACCATCCATGTTCAGGAAACAGGGTTGGGAGCTAAAGGTAGAGAAAAGTCAAATATATAGTTTCTATAGTTTCTGTTCCTGATGTGTTTACAATCTTCTTTGAGTAGTCCTGATTTAAAAACAACATCCAAGTAAAGCAGTATTGGCCAAGACCGCAGAGGATAAAGGTGTTCTGTAGTGGAGAGAACGGTCACTGAGGGCTAATGGAAGTGAGAAGGGAAGAGGACAAGTGAAGGTGCCAGGACTTTGATGGCTAACTTAAGCACCTATATTCCAGGAAAGATGGGATATACTTTATTAGAAACTGGAAAAACACCCAAACCCCAACTTTACTCCACACTGCCATCTGCCACAAACACACACCAAAACAGAACTCTTCACTGGGAAATGTGAGTCCTGAATTTAAGATTGCGAGGCTTCCATGGCAGATCCTGGGCAGAGAGCTTGGAAGGGGAGGTGAGAGCATGACATGAAGGAGGATAGCCTTGCCAGGGGGATCACAGAGAATCTTGTCATGAGAAAAGAGCTGAGCAACTGATGGCCCCCAATATCAGAGTTCTGACTAGTTTCCACTCCCTCTTTCAGTTAGGGTAGGAGGCAGAGAAGGAAACTCCCTGAGTTTCTCTTCTCTCTCTGAAAACAGGATTACCTAAGTGGGCTTGAGATTTGTAACATGGGCACCTGACCGGGGTAAATTCAGGAGACATATTACACAATAGAGAGCTCTGTTTCATTGTAAATATGAGGCAGCTGGAGTGTGCGGTAGGTTTGGGATATTTGCCCATCCTCTAATTAAGCAGTAGTTCATTATCCATTTGGCTTAGGATGCAGGCACCATGCCTAATGTCAAACCTCAGGCACCTCCATCAGTACCTTCCCCATCTCTTTATCATTAACTCACAATGACCCTTCTCACCACCCCCAGAAGACCCCAAAACACTCCTTGACTCATCCTGCTTTACCTTGAAATTGTTTTAAAATCATGGTTACCCAATACATAGTCTGGAGATAGGACTCTGACTCTGCCACTTTACAATTTCCTTACTTGCTATCTGGGACATGGTGGAGTGGCATTTATAAAACCTCACCCAGCTCAACATCACTAATCATCATGGAAGTGTAAATCAAAATCATAATGAGCTATCACTTCACAGCTATTAGAATGGCCATCATGTATAAAAAAAAAAAAAAAAAACAGAAACAAGAGATAAATGCTGGTGAGGGTGTGGAGAAAAGAAAATCCTGCATACTGTGGATGGGATTGTAAACTGGTACAGCCACTCTGGAAAACAGTATGCAGGTTCCTCAAAAAGTTAAACATAGAATCGCCATGTGGTTCAACAATTCCACTTCAGGGGTATATATTTGAAGGAAAATGAAATCACTCTGTTGAAGAGATGTCTGCAGCCCCATGTTCACTGCAACATTATTTATAATAGCCAAGATCTGTCTGTGTCCATCAACAGACAAATAGATAAATATAATCATATACATATATATACATATAATGGAATATTACTCAACCATAAAAAGGAGGAAACCTTGCCATTCGCAACAACATAGATAGACTTTGAAGGCATTACATTAATGAAATGACAGACAGAGGAAAACAAATCCTATGTGATCTCATTTATATATGGAATCTAAAAACAAACAGAAAAAAGATCAGATTTGTTGTTACCAGATGTAGGGGGTGGGGAAATCAGATGAAGGTTGTTCAAAAGGTACAAACTACAAGTTATAAAGATAAATAAATAAATAAATAAATACACCCCAAACCCCAAAATTTCACCTAGAGTGAAAGCTGGGTCATCGCATGGCTAGAAAATCGTGTGGCCTGCTCAGAATACATTGGGAGAGTCGATTTTGTTGGGAAGTGTAGAGTAGGAGTGGGAGAGCTGTGGTAATGTCAACCTTGAGTGTCTAGCTTGGGAGGCTCATTAAACCAACACATGGCAATGTACTGAATCATATCCTGATCTTCCAATGTCCTCCTTGACTTGCTACTCAAAGTGTGGTCCATAGATCAGTAGCACTGACATCACTGGATTTGTTAAAATGTGGAATCTCAGGGCCCACCTCAGACCTGTTGAATCTGTATTTTCACAAGATCCCAGGTGACATCGATGCACATTAAATTTTGACAAGCACTGTTCTATAGCACAGATTATTCAAAATCCAAGCATCTATTGTAGTCCTAAAAAGAATAGGTGGCTCTGAAATATAGCTAACAACTTGGTTTCAAGTCATTGCCTGGAACCATCATTTCTCCAGCAGCTCCCAACATCATCTATGGAACTGGTACATCAGAAGTTCTCACTGTGATAAGCAAAAGAACAGCTATACCTGGGTATTAACTGACGTGTTCTTCTGCTGCTTTCTCCAGCATCCCTGGATTCTGATCCTAATTATTTAAATACTAGAATATAAGAAGCACTAGGCTAGAAGGGTCACTTATCCTTGTCAAGTACAAAATTCTGGAAAGATTGGGGGAGATCAAAGATATTACTATTTCCTGAATAAAAAAACTTTTGAATTTTTTGTATTGGTCATTAACTTGCCCCAACCCTGCTTTATCTGGACATTTATCATAGTTAAAATATAAATAATATCCGTAGCTTTCCAAGCAGTGACAAAATTAGCAATATAAACAAAGCAAGTAAGTGACCTTAGTCAGACCCTTTGCTGACTCTGACCCAACACCTACTAAGAGGACAAGTCAGGGCCAATTTGAACAAGGCAAAGGGGGCCTTGTGGAGGCCTCCAATTATTTTCCTGAGTACTCTCCACTGCACAGGGCTGGTTCTGATAATGCCTGCAGATGACTATCTCTGTGCCAAACTCTGTCATGGTTAGTTTTCACAAAGAGGAAAGTTCCTTCCGACTTGAGATTTTTTTTCCATTAATACTTTGGCGTCCTAAGAAGGGAGCACTCTCTCCCAAAATTCCAGGGAGGTGCCATGAAGAGCAGGAAACCAGCCATGGTGGCTGCTTCATTCTTTGTGAAGATGGATTCTTTATTGGGTGAACAGAAACTATGTCTACTGACTTGAGATGGACACTAATATAAATCCACCTCTACAGAAGGCCTTCTTGACTAGTCCAAAATGAGCCCTTCTTTTTCTAAACTGCTTGTTTGTGTTACTGACTTGGTCCACTTTTGTTGGGCTCCCTTTTTATTGGATTATTCCCTCTTCTAATTGTTAATTGTTAATTTCTTGACAGCAGAGGCCCTGCATTACACTTTCTTTCATCTTCTTTGTAGAAAAAGTCCAAGATCTAAGTCAGGAGACCTGTCTTGTCCATCTCAGTTTTAATGTGGGGAAGAAGGGAAACACTCCTTTCATATTCGTTTTAGCTCCTCTCAGGAGAAGGCAATCTTGATCCAACTATGTCAGACTGCAGGTGTTAGGGGTCATTTTGACTGGTGGGCCATGTGTTAAAGGCCCAGTTTGTAGGTGAGAGCATATGTGTTCGCATGTGTGTGTTTGTATGTGCATGTGTGTATGCATTTGTGTGTGCACCATTACTTCCTCCTCCTAGGCAGCTGGAGTGATAAGCTCAAAGCATGAAGCCCCTTCTTGGTTTTAGATGAAATGGGGATAATGAATCTTTATAGGATGGTTGATTAAACAAACAGGTAACTTGTTTCTCACCAATAATTGATGAAATAGTGTATCTATTTAGAGGTGATTTAATATTTTGCAATGGGTATAGTGGAGGGAGGGTATATTTATCAATCATAACTTGACTATGAAGACAAATATTAGTCCTGCCATCTAAGAAGTCAATCTGTTGAGTTGATGTTCTTGGAGAGGGTCCCCTTAATTAAACCAGTATGGTTTTGGTACCATAGCATTGTTGGTCTAAACAAACATTAATTGATTTTTATACTGGATGTGGTTACTAAGAGTTTGACCTCCATAAACATATTCTCAACATGGAAAAACGGATAAAGATACTGATGTACCTTCCCACATCAGAAGAAAATCTAGCTTTTTTGTTTAATCTATTGTCTTCTGTACCCCAAATTATAGGAAACCAGACACTGACAAGAATGACAATCCCCTGATAGAAACCCTCAAGGAAGCATTTATACTGGCCAGCTGAGTCCAATCTCCAATCATACCGCTGACTGCAACATGAGGTTGGATAAGTGCATCCTCTCACTGTGAGCCCTGATGTCCACTTAGTGCACACTGTTAAAAATCAAAGCTGGTTGAAGTCCCTCAGGAATTCAGGCCAAGCATTTTTAGTTTTCTCTTTCTATCCTGGTTTCTTTTCTTCTGTCTGTAAGCATATTTGTATCTTTTGTCCACTAAAACAAAACAAAATAACTTTTCTCTTATCTTATTATCTTCCTGTAGTCAGACTGATTTTCTTTCTTTCCTTTTAGTGTCATATATATGCAGAGTACCCTAGATTATCTGGTTTCTTAACCAACAGCTTTCTCCTTTATCCCTTTTGTCCAGACTACCCTGCCCAAATTTCTTCCTGAAAGTGCTCGCCATGGCTACTTGACTGAAAAATCAAATGCTTATTTTGTGGAACTGAAATTCCTTCATCTCTTTGCAGCATTTGACCTTGTTTCATATTATTTTATGTTATATTAACTATGTCTTTTAATTTATCCTTTTGTGATGCTTTGATATCTTGGGACTTTGCTGACCTTGGAGGGACTGCCAATCCCAGGGATAGCCAACTCCTAAAGATAGTCAACAACTTGCCCTCAAGTGCACCTTAAAAATGCAACCCCCAACCACCTCTTCTATCGTGTTCTCACACTCAGGGCCACTATCAACCTGCCCTAATCACTCCAGATGCATCTAGATACAACTCCTGTGCTCCGAGACTGCTGAAATAATTCAACCAGCCAATCTAAGCCTGCTAACTCTGTCTCGCATGTTCCTTCCCACAGAAAACACAATAAAAGTTCTTGCCCGCAGCTCCCCCTTATCCCTCTGCCTCATGACTGACCCTGGTGCTCCCCATGTGGCCCTGTGTGCTGTGTCTCCTGTTTCTAGGGATCCGTGAATATAAAACTCCTTTTATAAAAGTTGTCTCCATGTCAGTGATTTACCGTAATCTATCAAAAAAATAAAAACAAAAAAATTTAAAAACCCATATACCCTTAAAATATATATTCTCTTTTTGGAAAGTCATCTCCCTTGCCTTTGGAACAGTTCTAATGTCTAATAACTGTCCCCCCCCTTTTTTGCATTATTCTATTTTTGTTTCTGATTTGCTTGCAGATGCTTTGGAATTGGGGTCATATTTATAAGCTAAGGGATTTCTAACTGTGAAATAGGTGAACAGTAAATTTAAAACAGTTTTGTTTTTGTTTTTTCTTAAAGGGGGTGAGGAGAAAGGATTTAGAGAAGATGAGGGTTAGAATAAATTTTTACATCATAACCATACATCAAACGTGTTCCACCTGTGAGATGAAATGAAAAAGCACCTTTATTTTTCTCCTGCATTCCCCTTAAAGTTGCCCTTGCCATTGCCTGAAAATGGTAAGACCCAAGGTTAAGTACTTTATCTCACATTCCAGTCTGAGTTCAGTTGTTAAAATGAGAAATTCTATGCAGTTACCAAACTCCAAAACTTGAATTAACGTTGTGTAATTTTCGCTCTCCCTACCAGGACTAGCTACTTGCTGCCTAGGAGGAAGGTGTTGGCACCTTTTTTTTTTTTAAAAAACTTCTTGTTCACCTCAACAATCATCCTACTAACTTTAGCTTCTGTACCCTGCAGCCTGCAATATAGGAAGAGAGAAAGAGAAAATGAATACTCAAATTTCTTGCAGACTGATACTGTCACAAGATGGCTTTCTGTGTACCTGACAAGGATTAAAGCTGGCTCTTCCTCCAAAGGATGCTTTTGTAAATTCTTCAGAGATTCTGCTGCTGCTAAGCCCTCTGACTTCAAATCCTGTGCATCTCTTTTGGCTACTACTGAATGGTTAGCCTCTAGATTTCTGGTTGTCAACCCTGAACAAAACTTTTTCTGTTGGACTCCATTGCACTTTCAAGCAGTCTCTTGAATAGAATTTAAAATAGTTATAGGACAACATTCCTATTTAGGATCCACGTCTGATCCCTTTCCAATGCAGAGGAGCTCAGTCACTTCCCAGACACACAAGCTGTTTCACCTTTCCATGTTGTTCTTCCCAGCTACAGGAAATGCATTTTGAACACTCTGTGTGGTCTCATTTAAGTCTCTCTCACCAGGCTTGAGCTTAGAAGGAAGGACCTTTTATTCCTGTCCCATGGTGGGCAATGGAATTCAACCCGGGGACATCTCTTTCCTGGGAAATCTTTTTTCTTCTCTTTGAAACAGCTTTAGAAATGTTCTCCCGAGAACTTTTCTTTAAACCCTTTAGCCCTTCAAGTCTCTCAGTCAAAACTTCCACTCTAACATTACATGTGCTGTTTTAAGAGTGAAAGAAAAGTTCTTAACTATTTCAATATACCTATGTTTTTAATGATCTTCCTTCAGATTATGTCACTAAATATATTTAAATTTATATTGCAAGGTAGGTTAGGTATTACGTTTCTTCTTACAAATGTAAAGAGAAATCAGGCTTTTATGACATTTAGTTTTCTATGTCTGTGCAAATTCTCTATTTAGACAATGCTATCATCTAGATTAGTGATCCTCAAACCTGGCAGCACATCAATATAACCTGAGAAACTTATTTAAATTTCAGATGTCAGGATCTATTCCTGCTACATTGGAGTCTCCAGGTCATCAGTAATTTTATCAAGTTTCACCTGTGATTCTCTTATGTAATTAGGTTCACAGGGCTCCCTCCAGGTTAGCTAGTCAGAAATGCCAGTGCTACCTCAAAGGATGCAAACAGCCTCTGATGGGCAGGTCTTGGAAATTCTAATTTACAAAACATTAGTCTCCCTGTAATTCCCTTGGAAGTAAATTCCAGCAAAGCTTTATTTATATTTGTCATGAGGGCTCCTCTTTCATTATTTTTCTCTGCTCCTGAAGAGTGAAACTATCTCTAGGTTGACTAGTTAGCTCATTGTTGAATTTGTTGTTATGGAGTACCACTGTTTAACAGAGTTGCTAGGAAAACCTGAGTCATAACCTTCAACCCATAGTTTCTGTGTTCCAATGTTAAGTCTCTTATTAACCAGTTTATCCACTTGTTCTCTACTAGGCTTGACTACTTGGGTCTCTGCTGCCAATTCTCTTGTTTGGTGTCTTGGTAGCCTTGGGATTTTAAACATTTCACCCCTTTTCTTTATTCTTAATCAGAGAATTGAAGTTCTCCAGGGTTCTCATCAGTAACCTCTGGATATGAAAAATTATATCAAAAGTTCATGACCATTTAAATACTTTCCTGATCTGCTATTTCAATTTTGTCTTCAACCAATAGTACAAACCTCCCTCTGTTCTAATTCACAGTCTCAGATCTGATGCTCAGAATTATTGGAAGTCTCCTACAGGAACTAAGTCATGATGGCTAAGGAAGAACACATATCTGGAAATAATGATCTGGGGTGCTAGTAAGAATTTATACCTCTCTTTACTATCCTTGAAATCAAGGTGGTTTAAAAATTCTAACTTCTCTCTGCTTCTGGCCTTCTTCCCTAGCCTCATTTCCTTTTACTTCTCTATTGACACAGCTATTAAAGTTACTCTTGTCAGTAATATTTCCCTATCCCACCCCATTTCACCCCTAGTTTCTTTATGGTTTTCTGTTATTCACAGACGGAAGTTCAGAATGGTCATATCTCTAAGTTCCTATATAACCTGGTGCCAAAGTGCATTTCTAGTTTTGACTTCCATTTCTCCTCACTATGCTCCTGAAATTATCCATTTTATCATGATCCTCCAATTATGCCATGCCTTTTTATGGGAACATGTTCTTCCCCATGTAGTTCCTGAATTGGGGAAGGGAAAGGACACTATGATAAATGGATATATGTCTCATTCATGTCTCTCAGCAGGACTTAAAAAATGATTTGCAGTTCTATTTTATGTATAAGAAAATGAATGCTTTAAAAAATCTTGTCTGACATCACATAACTAGTGAAAATTAATTCTCCCAGCTGAGCTTACATGTTCACTTTTCTGCTAAATCTCTTTCCTCCTAGTTCATTGCTCTCATTCCTTTATTTATAAATATTTATTGATTAATATTTATTGAGAATGTACCATATGCCAGGCACTATGCTAGGTCCAGTGGCAGCAATAAGACAGAACATGTTCTTGCCCTAGAGAAGCTTACATTCTCATGGGGATAGATAATAAACCAGTAAACAAATGACTAAGTGGCAGATGACAATATCTGGAATGAGCCTATTTAAGAGACAGAACATCAGGAAAGGCCTCTAAGAGGTGATATTTTAACTGTGACTTAGAAAATGAGAAAGAGCTAAATAAAGAGCTAGAGAATGAGCACTCCAAACACAGAGAGAAATAAATGTAAAAGTTATGGTGCAAAAACTAGCTTGATATGTTTGGGATACTTTTGTTAGAGTGGTAAATATTAGGTTGACTAGGTAGGTTGGTACTCGGTCATGCCGAATCATGGCCACTTTGGATTTTATTCTAAAAGCATGTAAATTCTTTGAAGGTTTTTAAAAAATAGCGTTATTGAGGTATAATTAATATGCAATAAACTGAACATATGTGAAGTGCAGAATAAGTTTTTGACATACCTCTATACCCATGAAATTATCATCATGCTCAAGAGGATAAACATGTTCATCATCCTCCACTCAAAACTTCCCTGACTGTAACCTCAGGTAACCACTGATTTCCCTTCTGTTACTATAAGTTAGTTCGCATTTTCTAGCATTTTATGTATATAGGATTGATTACTTAGGTTTCTACAGTATGTACTTTGTGTGCGTGCGTGGCTTGTAGATTTTTTAAATAAATACCTTTCATCAGGTTAAGGAAGTTTCTTTTTATTCTTATTTTACTGAATTTTTATTAAGAATGAGTGCTTTATTTTGTCAAATGTCTGTTCTCAATCTTTTAAGACAATCACTTTTTTTTTTTTAATTTTTGACTTTATTGTTTTGAATGTTAAGCCAAATTATATTCCTGGAGTAATCCCTACTCGATCATGATTTATTATTCTTTTTATATTTTTGTTGGGTTAAATTTGCAGATTTTTGTTTTAGAAAATGTGCATGTATGTAGTTTTCTTTTCATGTAATATTCTTTTCTGGATTTGATATCAGAGTAATTCTGGTCTTATAAAACAGTTTGGACAACATTCACTCTATTCAATTTTCTTTAAGAGTTTGTTCAAATTAGTATTATTTCTTCCTAAGTTTTGGTAGAATTCACTAGAAAAGCTACCTGGAGTTTCCTTTGCTAGAGGTTTTAAACTACAAATTTGATTTTAAAAATAGATATAGGGTTATCTGTTCAGGTTATTTATTTCTTCTTGAGCAAGTTTTAGTCTGATGTCTTTTAAGGTATTTGCCTTTAAGTTGTCAAATTTATTGGCATAAAGTTGTTCATAAAAAAGAATTCTTTTAACATCTGTAGACTCTGTAATGACGTCATAGCTCTCACTCCTGATGTTGTTAATTTGTACTTCTCTTTCTCTCCTTTCTCCCCAGTCCACCATGAGTCTGGCTGGAGCTTTATCGAATTTGTTATCTTCACAAATAATCAGGTTTTGATCTCACTCATTTTCTCTGTTGTGTTTTTTCTGTTTTGTGTTTAATTGAGTTTTGCTCTTACTTGTATCATTTCTTTCTTCTATTATTTTAAGTTTAACTTACTTTTTCTAGGGTTTTTGTTGGGAGTGAGTTTGTTTGTTTGTAAGGAGGAAGCTATGGCCAGTGATATGAGACCCATCTTTAGGCTTTTTTCACTCTGGCTGGTGGGAAGAACAATTACCTTCAGTCCTGTGTGACCTCGGAGGAATTGTTCTCTCTAATCACTTTTCCCTTTGCCTCAGTTAGTTTTCTCATAGGTATGTACTGAGTAGCCCTCAGCTCAAAACTCAAGGAAGACCCTCTGCAGATCTCTGAAGCTCTTTTCTGTGAACCTTTCTTTTCTCAAGTACTCTGCCCTGAACTCTAGTGTCATTGGCTTCTTGCACTCCTAATACTGTCTCCTCAACTCAGCAAGACCACCAAACATTTTGCCTCCTTGTCCCTCAGCCATGGCCCGGAAATTCTATTCATGCAGCAAGCTGGGGGCAACCATAGCGCTTTACATTTTTTCCTGTCCTTCAGCTGTCACTCTACTTCATTGTCTGATGTCTAATATGAAACCATTGTTTCAAATGTTTTATATCATTTTTAGTCATTTTATATGGGAAAATAAATCTAGCTTCACTTTTCCATCTCTATCAGAAATGGAAGTCTCATCCCTTTGAAGAATATTAAATAGAGGAGTGACATTATACCAGCTGAGGTTTCAAAAGATCATGCAGTCTGCAGTGTATTAAACAGATTGGAAGTGGGAAAAATGCAGGCAAGAAATGTTGGATATTGAAGCTAGACTTTAGTAGGGAACAGAAGACAGGTCTAGATGCCTTTGGAGGTGGAATCAACAGGGCTTTGATGTGCAGATGGGGAGGAAAAGAAAGAGTGAAGACTGCCTGCTGGCCTTTATCCTAGAGCAACTGGGTGGATAAGAAAAGGCATGCCTGGGGGGCGGGGGGAGAGGTGTCCGATGGGAAGGTGAGAGTCAAGAGTTGCTATTTGTACACAAGCCTGAGATGTCTTCTTTAATCATGCAGGTGGAGCTGGTCAAATAGTCAGAGGACTATCAGAATGCAGCAGAACTCTGTGGAGAGGTCAGAGCTGGAGACAGAAAAAGTGTCATCAACATTAATTGCTCCAAACTCTGGAACTGGAAGAGATAACTTAAAGGAAGAGTGTAGATAGAGGTGAAAAGAGGACCCAGGACTGAATGTATAAGGTCTTTAGCATCTAGAGGTCAGTGGAAGAAAGAGCTGAGACAGAGGCCAAGAAGCACCTGCCTTTACAATATTTAGACTGAACCATATATCATTCTGTATTATAATTACCTGTTTGTCCACCTAACACTCAACTGGCTGTGAGCCCTTGAGGTCAGAGGCCCTGTCATATTTTGTATCACACATGTCTAATGCCTGGCACACACTAGATTCTTTGAATGAATGAATGAATGAATGAATGAATGAAGTTAAGAGATGACTGGTGTGAGGTTACATATATCATTCTGTATTATAATTACCTGTTTGTCCACCTAACACTCAACTGGCCTGTGAGCCCTTGAGGTCAGAGGCCCTGTCTTATTTTGTATCACACATGTCTAATGCCTGGCACACACTAGATTCTTTGAATGAATGAATGAATAAATGAAGTTAAGAGATGACTGGTGTGAGGTTAAAAGGACACAGCCTTTTGTAGTCAAAGGGGCTCCAGAAGATAATTCTGGAAAAATTAGACAGGCTCAGGAGAAAAATAATGGTCCAGAAACATCCCCATGAGCCTATTTCTGACAGCAAATTGATCTCCAAAGTGAACTTCTGCAGATACAGTGAACATGGACGGGAACACTAAGTTTGGCTTCCCACTACAGAACCTGCAGGGAGACAAAACAATGTGTTCAAGCTGGGCTTCCTTCGTGGAAGTTTCTATTCTTTCAGTCTTTTGTCTTTTCAAACAGATCAAAGCACAGTTTGTGAAATGTTTTGGCCCACATGAGAATTTAAGTTGCCCAAAGGTCAAGAGTGGACATTAATAAAAAAAAAAAATCATTTTGACCTTTTTGAACTGGGGGGTCACCATGGGGGTCAAAAGAGTCCAGGTGTATCCCTGACAGTCCCTTCCTCCTCCTCCCTCCCAGACATAAAGTTGTCTTCCCCGAGGAGTTAGGCTAAGGGTTACTGACAGCTCCATGTCTACCCCCTGCCTTGCTGGAGAGCCAAACCTCCCTCTCTTGACTTACAGGACTGGCAAAGACAGTGACAGGAGCCTGGCCCAAGAGCCTGGCTGAAATCCTGGCTCAAGTAAAAGCCGAGTCAAGCACTGCAAGAAAGGCAAACTTCAGAGGTTAACCACGATATTTACAGTTTCATAATTTCTTGTAGAGCGCTGTGGTCTTTGTGTCCTACACGTCCGGCAAGTTTAACAGACCCTGAAAGGTTTAACTGTCCAGCTGAAACTATAACAAAGTTTATTTTGGTTAAAACCTGAAATGAGTCTGAGTTTGAATTTTTCAGCCTGGTGGCTTTGTGTAAACAGTTTACTTAACATCGTTTTTGGCTCTTTTTCAATAAACCACCATGATAATCCCATTCACAGACAAAACAGATCACAGATTAGCAGACAGGCTGCTGTAAAACAATGCATTACCTGCTCTTTGTGCGAAATGTAAAGATCTGTTTTTAAGAAAAAACTTGTCCATCTCTTCTTTTGTAGCTAAAAACATACATAGTTTCTTTGGACTTCTATGGAAAAGAAAGAAACCTGACATTGTTTAGTTCCTTTTTATACCACTAAAATAGATTTTAATTAAGCACATAAAGTGAGCTGGACTAGGAGCTGTTATTTTCCAGAGAAGGCATGCTGGCTTTATTCAAATTGGAAGAGACCCCAGGAGAATGCCAAAATCACCTATTGCTTACATTTCATTTTAATGTGCTCAAGTTCAATAAAAGTTTATCATCTCCATTAAACCAGTACCTATTGGAACTGATTTAATCTCGTTAGCACAAAGAACCACATGAAAGAAATCAAATCCCCAGGACAAGATTGTGCATAGCACAGTTTGGCATTATAAATAAATGAAGCATCTCCTAAAGACAGAGTGCCTCTCACCTGCTCTTGAGTGTGCGTGTACACGTGTGTGTGCGTGCACACACGTGTATAGCTTGTATGCGTGTATACACAGATCTACACATTCTGCTGTGCAAGGCTCTGGCTGCCTGCCACAGAGCAGCATGCCCGGGAGGCTGCCAAGCTCGGGAGTCCTCAGCTGCTCAGTGTCACAGCATTGCTGTGCTTCTACACGAGCCATGAATTGTGTGACATTTGAACAAACAAATGTCATGCGTAGGGGTGCTAGTCAAACGTTTATTGGCAACAGTGCAATTAGGACATATATCATGATTTTAGCCTCACAGAGCTGCAGGACACACACACACACGCACACACACACACACACACACACACACACACACACACACACACACGTTCCTCTGCAAGGAAAAGTATCCTTTTGCTCTTCACTTCCAGCCTACTCTTTTTCATATACCTCAAAGCCTCATATAGTTCATGGCTAAATATGAACAGAGTCCAAGAATCCAGGGTTGTTAGTTCTTTTACTCAGCATGTAGCTTGACCTTAGACTTGGTCACATGGCACAATGAACAACAAGTTGTTGTGGGGTGACTGGCTGCCCACAGATGTTTGCTTACCCAGGTCACATCAAATGGGCTAGTGGATACAGTAGAAGTGGTATGGGGTCTAAACTCAGTGGAGACAAGGCTAAAGGCAGAAGCTGAAAGACCTGTTTTCTTAGAAGACTCAGTGAGCACTAAGGTACAAATGGGCTTTCTTAGGGCTCCAAGTGAGAAAGACCTAGAATAGAACACCTGTTTTTCCCCAGTTCTGGCCTATGCCTCAGTGGAGGCCACAGGAAGCATGGCCTCCTATCGGCAAACAATAATTTGTAGCTTTGGGAACAGGGGTGACTGTCATCCTCAGCATAAACCTCAATGTCTTAGCTATAGGGACAATGGTGTGGCACAGCTTTGAAAGTGACAAAGGAGGGAGCTAGAATGGAAAAATATGTGATGACATTTTTGGATTACTATCAGACTTTCTTAGGATCTCCTGAAAATACCTGGTTAAGCTTCAAGTAGGGAATTTACAGAGTGAGGCATGAGCCATGGAGGACTGACGGGATGTGTGTTATGACCTCCTGACTCCATTACTCATTGATTGAAGAGCAATTTACAGACCTATTGAGTTGTAGACATATTAGTAGACCTGTTAGTCAGCTCAAGCTGCCCTGCCATAACATATTGCTATAGATTGGGTGATTTAAACAACAGAAATTTATTTCTCACACTTATGGAGGCTGGTAAGTCCAAGATGCAGGTGCCAGCAAGGTACACTTCATTCTGAGGCCTCTTCTCTTGGCTTATAGGCAGCTGCCATCTCTCTGTGTGTTCACATGACCTCTTATGCATATATAGCAGAAGAGAGAGAGAGAACAAGTTCTAGTGTCTTATTTTATAAGGGCACTAATCTCATCATGGGAGCCCTACTCTCATGACCTCATCTAAACTAATTACCTCTGAAAGGTCTATCTCTAAATTACATCATATTGAGGGTTAGGGTTTTGATATATGATTTTTTGGAGCACAAACATTCAGTCCATAACAAGACACTGTGTGGGAGATCATGGTTCTTCAAGACCTTTACACAAGAGTCAGAAAGAGACAACCAAACAATGCCCTGGGTAAGACAGCTGGCAGCAGCCTTCATTTCTTTCATTTTAGCTCAGTGGGCACCACTCACATTGCTTGTGTCTGTATCTCGAACATGGCAAATTCACCTGCTCTTCCCTTCTGGAATTGCCTCGGAGCATCCTGGCTTTCTCAGCACCCAGCTCATGGCCACCTCTTCACAGAGGTCTCTCCCACCTTCCTGTAAAAAGTCCCTTTAGGTAGGCCCTCAGCCACTCTCAGTAATTTAACCTGCTTTATTTTTTCATAACATTGAAAACTAGTTAAGAGCATTCTGGTATTTGTTTCCTTGTTTACCATCTAGATTACCACCCCACCCCTATCCCCCATCAATGTTGGCTCTGTGACAGCAGGAAACTAGTCTTTTAAGACCATTTCTGTGTCTCCCAAAAGCTAGACGTGGTAAGTGTCAATAAGTAAGCACTGATGAATTGTAAGTACCACAAGGGTACTGTGTGTACCTTACGTACACACAAAAGGTGGGGAGGGGTTGAGGAGAATACCATTCTGTGGGGCATCTGAGATAGCCCTTGTAGGATAGGAAGGATTTTGACAGATGGACATGTGGGGTGAGGAAGGAAGCAAATTCATCCCTTTAGCTCTGGGAAAAAAAATCTTATTATTATTTTTTTTTATTTTAACAAAAAACTCATAAACTTCTTTGAATAAGTCAATAGACTTATTCTAGAATATCAGAACTCTGGCTATCAGGATGTTCTTCTTGATGTCTGACTTAGAAGCTGAACCTCTTCCTTCACCATTTTCAGCCCACTTTTATCTGCCATTCTATAGGAACACCATAAACTCTATTCATTATCCCTTACATTTTGGAAAAGACTATGCAAGTGCAAAATAGTAATACTCCTATTTTCAATGTTTTTTTTTTTTCATTTAAAAAATACTAAATAATACTGGGGAATGGTAGTGCAGAATTGTACTTTAGGTCCATGATGAATTTCAGTCTGCGTTTGTGTTAGGGAAGCTTCTTGGGTTCTCATTTAAATGGGAAGTAGTAGGAGAAGCAGAACCAAGGGGCTTTTGGGAACTCCATTTCCCTAGATGTTATGTTTTATAACCTGACCTCTAAGGGCCAGGCACTGTTCTGTAAGCTGTGCTGGGCAGACATTCATTCAGCAAAAGTTAATAGCATTGCCCAGGAGCCAGACATTGTGTTTTGTGCTGACTCATCCATGAAGGTGAATGAGACATGATCCCACAGCAGGGCACATGAAGTGAAATGTGAGTCCCATGGGTGGTACTTATGTGTGTAGAATGGCATATGGCAAAGGTGGTACTAGGATGCTTTGAAAGAAGGCCAATAGAGTCCTCTGAGCAGCACCTTTAGAGGATGCTCTGGACAACTGTCCTCAATTTTAGCCTGTGGCACATCAAGGCTTGGCCTAGGGTCTTCCAGATCTCATAAGGACAGGAGCCTATCACTTCTCATCTTTGCATAGTGGCTGCACAAGCAGAGCAGGAGGTACCTCTTTCTGACAGACTCAGACCAGCATTTCTCAGTCTCAGCAGCAGCTCATGTCTCCCCAGAGCACTGTTCCTGAGGTCCTATTGGTAGGTTAGCTTTGGTCTACTTCTTTCAGTGTACAGAAAACATAAATTAAGGTTCAAAAGCAGGACAGCAACTAAGAGGAGAGCTGACTTTGATGTTTAGAGCCTTAAGTTGAAGGGAATTCTCTTGGCTGAGTCACAAAGAAAATAAAATGCCATCATAAGGAAAATAGCTTTAGATTTTCACTTTATCTTCAAAATAAAAGATTAGGGACACAATTCTGGTTGAGATGGTTAAGCGGGTGCTTGTATAATTGAATTTCATGCTTATTATCTCCCTCTGAAGTGGTGTACACAAGCAGTCATTGGAAAGCATGTTTAACAAATACACTGCCCAGGGCCTTGACGAACTTTACAGCTTTCCAAATTTTTTTCAAGTTCTTTCAGTGTTCATGGTTGCTGTGCAATATGTATGAGGCAAAGCTAATATAATCAGTGAACCAATCAGGTTCAAGACAAGCTTCTCTTCCATCGCGAACTTGTCATAGGATTTGAACATTTTATTTTCTGCACAAGATTAGACATGTCTGGGGGATACTTTATGTTGCATTGAATAGGCAATTTGCCTGTAGCTATGTCAGAGTCCAAAGTAACAATATACTCAGGCTCTATATGATACTATGCCTGTGTAGGAGCAGAGGATCTATGCAAATCTCTACCTTTTGCTTAATTTTGCTATTAATTAAAATTTCTCTAAAAATCTAAAATCTTAAAAACAAAATAAATATACCAGCGTCACTATTGTGATAAAAGTGAGCATTGGTGGCCCCAGTTTGAATCCTTGTTTCCTCTTTGTCATTCAGTTTTTTTGTTTTTTGTTTTTTTTTGAAAAAAAGGTGCCTAAAGGGGTTGTTCTATGCCAAATGAATGAACTGTTTATAGTGAAAATTCAGGAATCCACTGGGAAAAATTCTCAGCTCCTTGGAAATAATCACATTATATAATTTGAAGGTTGATTTATTGTCTTAATATTATCTGTAGATCCTATGATGGCAGAGTAGGCTCTCCCTAGATGGAGAAATGAAGGAGTTTCTTATTTGGACCCTATTGTATTCACAATAAGTTTGGGGACAAGGATTTATGTGCACATATTTCTTCCCAAAGGCTTCTAATGCAGCATCTTGGCAAGGTTCATCCTTGCATTTTCTGTTGGAGCTAGGTTCAGCGTTCATGAGTTTCAAGTACTGAGTGTAAAGTCAAACGAGTCTTCTTTGGGATGGAGGAATAAAAGGGACTACCACTTCTTGAGCTCTCACAATATGTCAGGCAACTGCTGTAATGCTTCCTGCTCATTATCTGAGAGGCATAGATATCATTCTTACTTGTGCTGCTCAAACTTTCTCCAAAGAATGACCAGGGTTTTGTCTTTGTTCTGGGTTTGTTTTTTGTTTTGTTTGTTTGTTTGGCTAATTTTTTGTTTTTCCTTTTTACTTCTCCACATTGCCACACTTTGATCTATATCCTGTTCGATGAGATGAATCAAAGATCATGCGTTCGGGGTTACAGCAATAAACTGCTAAAAAAGTTTCTAAACACTTGCTATTTTTATACTTACCTCAACAAGAGATGCACAGTTATGCATCAGCACCAGCCTGTGCAGCTTCTTTGAGCAGCAAGATATGCACAGTCTCAGAGAAAGTAAGCCACCTTCCAAAGGTCACAGAGTCTGTAAAATCTGCAATTGCACTTCAGTTCAGTGTAACTCCAGTACCTCTGGTTTGCATATAGAAACTGTTAAAAAGGCTGTGAAAGTAATTCTGTAAAGTTACTAGATTTCAAATGAGTTTTCCATGAAAAGTGAATTGAAGGTGGGAAAACCTCTTACTTCCCTAAATTTTCCTCTCCTAATTCTGCTCAAACTGATCAGACCATTTACCCCAACCCCTACAGGGCAAATCCAGAGTCTCATGACAGTTATCCCATTTCCTTCTCATCCTGTACCCTGATGCAGCTGTCTGTTACTCACCCCTTCTCAACAACTCCTTTAGCTTACAGCATGGAATTCAGAGGGTGGGGGAAGAACAGCATCAGAACAATGAAATAAATTATAGTGTCCAAGAGCCCTCAGGAATCCAAACATAGCAAAATTATTATGTTTAATGTAAAAATTGAACTTAAAATAATTCTGCTCTGTGTTTAATAACAACAGGTATGGCTAAACGAAGCCAAGTCAGCTAGGTCCTCTCAGCCAGGCAGCCTGGCTTCTCTTAGCAAAAAGATAAAGCAAAAGAGAACTCTTGAAGGTTAATAGAATCTATCACCTCCTAAAGAATGCAAACTGTATAAATATTCAGATTTTAAAATAAAATCCCCCAAAGCCAACATTGCAAAATGAGGTTAGTTTGGTCTTGCAGGGCCTGTTGGCTATTTTTTGGGCTGTGGCAGTGTGTCGTGTGACCAGAACATCCATGACATATAAATGTAGTCTTTGCCTCTAGATTGTATATTGAAACCATAAAAGCAGAACTCCCATAGCTCAAGTTTATAGAAATACATGACAATGTTTGAAATAGCTTAGCTGAGACTAAAACAGTCTGACATCACAACCTTGGGGAAGATGATGGAAATTTCTTAATTTCTTCAGAAAATTGGGGGAAAAAAATCTTTTCAGG
Source organism: Eonycteris spelaea (assembly GCA_003508835.1). Taxonomy (NCBI): domain Eukaryota; kingdom Metazoa; phylum Chordata; class Mammalia; order Chiroptera; family Pteropodidae; genus Eonycteris; species Eonycteris spelaea. The sequence continues at coordinate 2,240,305 of PUFA01000083.1, read as the reverse complement.
TGTTCAATTGGCCACCCAAGTGCAGCTCTTGGGTTGCTGTTCTTTTCTGGTTTTAGAAAAATCACACAGAAATATAGAAACTCTGCTTAACATGTCAGCCATGTCTTACAGTTCTTTGTATCAGACTGTGCTGGTTATTTTTCATTTGCCAGCACCACCCCCACCTCCGACCCCAACTGCCAAGATTCGTTCTCTCTCCTTCTCTGCTCTGCTTTGTGCCCTAGGAGATTGATCCCAAAGGACTGTATCACCTGGGCTCCCTTCTGACTTCCAGCTGGATTTGGCCAATGGGAGCTATTGGGAGGAGATTGGAGGGCAGGAGGAGAGAGAGGTCAGATTCTCTTCCCCTAGGTACTCCTATTCCATGCTTCCAGCTCTGTCCAGGTTTTCCTACACAATTCCCTCTCATCATCCCTTCTTGACAAAGGAAAAGGCGTAACAGTTTTCCACTGTCCTGGCATCTGGGTGATTCACCTTCCCATTCCCTTAGCCTTTTCATGGTCCCATCTGTTTCCAATTGGGCATTGGGTAATAGGCAGACCTGATTCTCAGCCTTAGGATCCTGGTCAAGAGTTTCTTAATTTGGATATCATAATGCTATACTGATTATGTGGAGCATAAATGCGGTAAGCTCATGTCATTAAGAACAACAACAAAAAATACTTCCTTTCCATCTTTCAAGCTTCCCCCCCCCACATTGCTTCCATCACTTATTGATGGTGAAAGGAAATAGTACTTCATTATTATTTTTTCCTCTTTCTGGGTTAATATACCTTTAATCATCATCATCTCACTTATTTTCATAGCAAGATCAAACATTTATAATCTATATTTCATATGTTTAAACTCATACTGTATAGGTGTATCTGTAACTGTTGCCTGAATTTATATTGCCATTGTGTGTTCAGGGAACTAAAGCAGAATTTTCAGTTTAAAGCAGGTTCTCCTGGGAAATACTCAATCTTTCAGGGTTTCCCTGTTCAAGTCCTTACAATGACCTTACCCCTCTCTTCTGTTTAAGTTAGTTTATGAGGATAATGGGATGTTTGTGTCCTCATGGCAGTGCTTCAAGAGGTCTTTGGGTCCATAACGATCTTTGAGTACACATTGGTCTCTGCCCTGGGCCGACCAATCTGTCTGATTCTGGAACTTTTAGCCCCTTTGTTCCCCCATCAAGACTTATAAGATTTTTAATATACTCCACACCATATACCAAGTATGGAGAGGCCAGAGTCTATACAACTCATTTGCATAGATGGTTACCTCAAGTCGGGGCTTCGTGTTAGTCTTGTACCCAATTAAACATGAAGCCTTTGGAAGAGAGCTTAAAATGGCCTAGCATGTCTCCAGAAAAATGAGGAACAAGCTACCCTACAATTGAAATAATCTCAGCATTCATTTTTTTTTTTCTATTAATGCCAAGAATTTTGAATTCAAAGGAATGGTCAAGACTTATGTTCCTGACTTCTTGTTTCTCTTCTTCCCTTCACAACTCTTCTATCGTCACCCAAATTCTACTTCCTCTCAATGGGGGGGGGGGAGCAGGAAGAGGGGGGGCAGGGGAAGGCCTGTCTCAAAGAATATTGAGTTTTATCTATATATGAATTACAGTAGAACTTAATATTTGAATTCAAACTCTTTTAATAGGTCAAAGAAGCTTGGGCAGTCAGTAATCTTTTTTATTTTTCAACAAAAGTTGGCTTTCAAAATAATCATTTTTCTAGGAAGCAGAACTGACAATTGGAGAACTCTTTCTTAGGTATTCTTTTTCTTTCTTTCTTTCTTTCTTTCTTTCTTTCTTTCTTTCTTTCTTTCTTTCTTTCTTTTTAACAAATATTGATTGAAATACCACTACACCTATTTTATTTGCAGTAGAAAATAGTGTCCATTGTAGAATCTTGAAAGTGGCCTTACACACATAGTGGGTGTATTCCACCAAAATCGAAACTACTGTCAGATTTTTTGTAGGATTTTTTTGTTGATAAGACCAAGATCCTGTGCTCAACTCAATCACAACTTATAGTCACTGGCTCCCCTAAATTGGATTTGGATTTGATTGCTATGGTTGTTTAGCTAGTTGGTTAGAAGCCAAAGTCGTTGTTTTCATTTGACTTTAATTGGAGCTTGTAAATGTTTTCATTATGTATAGACACACAAATTTAAAAACATGTGTTTAGGTCCAAAAGATGAGAGAAGAGATGATTATTAGAATCTTCTGGGGTAGGGAGGAACAACGTAAATACAGAATGTGATGACAGTAAGTTGATTGTCATCATCATAGAGAAATGACAGCACTGCTCAGTATTTTGGTAGTAAATTGATAGCATTTGTTCCCTCCTCTTCTTTCTCTGGCCACAGCTAGAGTTTTGACTCTCATCCCCTTACTAGCCTCCTTACTTCTCCCTCTGCCAGCCTCCTTTCACCCCTGCTAGTCCATGTTCTATTGTGCAACCAAATCATCTGGGGTGGAAGCTGAACTTAATTTTAGAATTTAGTTTGGCCCTTACAAGTTGTAATTTGAAAACTCTAAGCATATTTGTTGAAGCTAAGAGGGTTGCTATTAAGAGATAGATGACTCAGCAATGGAGTATTTCTTATTCCCTGTAAGACTTCAAGGGTACAATATAAAAAAAGAGTGAAGAAAAAGATAAGCAAATGACTTTTCTTGTTGTATGCAATGATGGAGAGGACTAACTCATCGTGAGTAATATAGCCTTGGAAACTAAGGAGCAGTTAGAAAAATATGTCTTCCCACTTTCAGAGTCAGCCACTCACAGGGACCAGGCAGATAAAGTGAATGAGTATTGTGGGCTGTTTACAGGAGATTATATGGACTGGTAGACTGGGGAGAGCCTGACTTATCCACAGAGAACACCATTACTCAACTCCAGCCAATGGAAGTCTTTCATTTTTTTTTCCAAAAACACTGGAAATCTGAATTTTTTTCCCCTGAAATCTGATAATTTTGCATACCAAACTCTTGTGTTGGTTTGGTCTGAGACTTCTAGTTTGTGACTTCTGGTTTAGATTATATTTTATCTGAGATGTGGTGGTTCTGGTGTTGTGTGAGTGTGAGTGTTTATGTGCACGTATGTGTATGATTAAACAGTTAGAGGGTCACAAGAAAATCTGTGAGTCACCTTGGAGATAAAAAGATTAGAAATGCTCCCTTTATTTCTAAATGCTCCTTCTGAAGTTACCTTCATCTCTGCCCATCCCCCTCCCCACATATATGCATCAGGACACTATTCTGTGGGACACAGAGTGTTAAGGCTGTGGAATTTCCTGCTCTCATGCCTTTGGAGCACTTTGAAGGTTACATAACTCAGATTTGGAAAACTGTACCACTGGAGAACAAGCCATGACTTTTGAATTATGACCAACCCGGGTGGACATGAGGTAGTGTAGTGTTTCTAGAAAGCTTATATATAAAATTTTCACAGTGGAGATTAGACTTAAAGAATTATTTTTTCAGGTAAAGGCCCACCTGAAGATTGAGGAGCAAGGGGAGGAAATAAAGCCTCATAGAGATTCTCATCTGGGTTATAAGAAAACTTATATAAACATATATTTGTGAGTTTTCTCTCCTGGGTTATCGTTACAATCTAATTGTGGAGACCAATATTTAAAAAACAATCTCCCTAATGAATAAGTGGAGAATAAGGTCCTAAGATGTATATGAACAAAAGAGACTGACCTAGAGTGGGGTGGAAAGGACAGGCAACAGAGAAGTCCTCCAAGAAGTGAAGGGAGATACAAAGGGTGAGTATAACAGCCTTGTGACAAGGGAAGAGAGAGAGAGAGTGGGAAAGTATTCCAGATGGAGGGACCACCATGTGCAAAACATGTGTTGGAAGAAACCTGGGCATTTCAGGAATTGATAGGAGATAGGAGTGAGTGATGAGTCAGGACCAAGGTGGAACACAGTGGGAGATGAACTTGAGAGAAGATAAAACTTCACAGGGCAGGGATTTTCATCCCCTAAGCACAAGAGGAGGTACAGGAAAGGTTTTAAGTAAGGCAGGCACATAGTCAAACTGAAATTGGAAATAATCATCCTAATTTCAGTGCAGAAAACAGATTAGAACAGGAATAGAGTAGATACAGAGAAACCTTAGAAAGTTTTTTTAGGCTAATATATTTTGAATTCTTACAATGTGCCAGACAGCATTCTAAATTATTTGAAGCATTAATGTATTAAATCCTCACAAAGCTCTGTGAAGTAAGTATTATTACTGTCTTCATTTTACAGATGAAGAAACTAAGGCACTGAGACATTGACTTTCCCAAGGTCACACAGCAGGTAACGCCCTGGGACTAGGGGAGTGTCAGTGGAGAAAGTGAGAAGGAAACAAATAGGAGAGCTAGATAATCAGGAGCTAAAATCTGCAGGATTTGATGGATTGGAAATAGAGTATGTATGCCAGGCATTACCAATGGGGATTCTGGGTTCCTGGCTAATGTCAGTAGATGGATGGTAGAAATATTCTTTAAAATTGAGTAATGGAAGAGGCCCAGGTCACACAGCTAAGAGAAAGAGGCAGACTCTAATCTGGGTATTCTAACTTTGAAGATCTATGCTCTTAACCAGTAAAATAAGCTGCATCTTCTATGTTGAGGGAAGATACAAGTGACATAGCACACCCCAAGGCAAACAATTACAATCCTTGTTAGAAATCTTTCTTTTCTCCCAAAGTCATTTTGGACCAGCAGCTGCCAGTCATCACTCTGTATGACAGTGTAAGACTTTATTAATAATATAACTCCCACAAAAGGCTAACATAAACCCAAGTTTGCTTAGCCATTGGATGTGTGACTCAGCACTTACCTCTTCTCTGCATCTTCGTTTCCTCTTCTCCATATAATTTTACCTTCCTCATGGGATTTTTGTAAGGATTAAATCTATCTCTATCATCTATCTAAATAAGTCTGGTATATGGTAAATCCACGTAAGTGTTTGCTATTATCATTTCTGTTGTTATTGATAATAACATTAATAATTGTTTTTACTCTGGTTGTGCTGGTTTCTTTATTACCACCCTCTTCTTCAATTTTCCAAGATTATGTTAACATTTGTTCCTACACCTCCTCCCCAAACTCTGAATATTATATCAGGACTCCTTATTCTATCAGATTGTTTGTAAACTTCTACATGTTAGTCGTCAACAGTTTAAATGTCCTGAGGGAGGTCTTAATTGTGGCTGCAGTTTGCATCTAAATTGTTACTCTATTTCAAGGGCTTGGAATTTCTCTTCGGTTAGAATCTAGGGGAATGGTCATTTCTCCCTGGTTTTAGAAGTAATGCAAATATGGGGATGTCAAATTGGTTATATACATTAAGTCCTGGATAAATGCCTCTTTTGTGTCTTATAATCCTAAATCCATTTTTTTTTATTGATTCAATTGGTGAAGTCAAGGAGCATCCTTTATAGGTAAGCACAAGGCCCTGTATTAGGTAGATTAGAGGGTTAAGATAAAAGTCTAAAATCTGGTTGACACAATAATACTGTACACATGTGGATAACCTGAATACATACTTAAGGATAAAAGAACAGGATGTTACAGTTTGCAAATTTGTCTCTTCCTTTTGATTTTCCAAAAACATAATTAGAATAAGAATAATAATTACCTAATATCTCTTGAGTTCTGTCTATATGTTAGCACTATGTTAAACTCTTTGTATATATTATCTCATTGACTCTAAAAAAAGATTAAAAAGTAAGGCTAAAAGTAACTTCCACAAAAAAAGGAGTAAGCAGAGAATTAGGTATCAGTTTAAGCCAGTCACTTGCACCTGCACAATGAAGACTCCAACGACTTCAACTCATCTGAGCCTCATTATACCATCATTATAATATGATGCATATGCCCAGAAGTTCATTAATGTCATTATAACAGACTGGATTCTGGGAAGAAACAGGCACAGAAAGGAAATGATTAATCACTAAATCCTGTCATCTTAGTTGTCAATCAAGAAAGCCCACTCCTTTAAGAAAAGTAACCACTCACAGCAAATAGGAATAAAAACACCAAAGGCTTTGTTACCAGGCCTTTTGAGCCACGCTTCTCTTTCTCAGGCCCACTTTCACATCTAGAACTGTACTTTCCTTTTAATAAAGCTTTTGTTTTCTGCTGTATTTCGGTGTCTTGCTCAATTCTTTGTTTGAGACATCAATAACCTGGACATAGCACTGGGAGAGGATCCCTACTCTCCAGTTACATAATGATGAGGATGTAAGGTTCGGCCGCTCAACAGACAGAGTCTGACTCATGATTAACAGGCGTCCTTTATTGAAAGGCAGGTGGTCCCAGGCGAGGTTCTCTGGTCCTGAGGGAAGGGGCCAGAGAAGTCGCACCCGGGCAGGGTCAGGGCAGGGTTTTAAGGGTTGAGTCCAGGAAGGGGAAGATTCAAAAAAGGCAAAAGCATAGTGTGAGCTCTTTCATTGGTGCAGCAGTTTGGCACCACGAGTGTAGTCGTGGCACCTGCGGATTGGTCCATGGGCCTCAGGAGGCTAGCAGGCGGGAGTTAGGGGCAGGGACCTGCCCCTGGACAAGCCTTGGGGCCTTTTCTGGAGCACTGGCCTTACAGAGGAGACACTTGGAAAGAAGGAAACAAAAGTGTTATTTGAAAACTGGATACTTAGAAAAGACAAAGAGAATCAAAATGTTAAACTTTGTTATTACTATAAATAATAAGAGAATTTGAATATATCCAAATCAAAGGCTTTCTTTATATATGTGATAGCTTTTTCAGAAGGTATACAAATGTCAATAATAATGATAGCAACATTAAGGACTAGCATTTCTGAAGTACTACCTATGTATCAAAAATCTTTTAAGTGCTTTAAATAGATGAACTTATTTAATAATTGAAATAACCTTACGATGAAAGAAGAAAATCACCTTTGAAATAGTAAGAATTAAATTATGTAAGAAGCAGTATAATGTAGTGACTAAAAGTGCTTAAGAGCCCAACTACCCAAGTTAAATGATATGTGACCTCATGCAAGTTACTTAACCTCTCTGTGTCTCAGTTTCCACATCTGTACACTGTAGATGTTAATCGTATGCACTTCATAAAGTTGCTATAAAATTAAATGAGTTCATCCATGTAAAATGCTGAGGACAGTATATAAGTTTTAGCTATCATTATTAAAAATCAACTTGCCAAGAAATGCTTATGGCCTAGAAGAAGAAAACTTTAAAATTCTTACCAAGGGATATAAAAGATTTTTTGCCTTTATTTAATACAATTTAGTTTCCACAGATTCTTGTTGTAAGGTAAACATATGACAAGCCAAGAGAAGTTTTAAAAGCAAGCCTTTATTGGGAAAGTGCTCCCAGGCGAGGTTCTCTGGTCCAGAAAGAAGAGGGGCCAGAGAAGTCATGCCTTGGGATGGGAGAGCATAGTTTTTATAGGGTTATGTTGGGGTAGGGTAAAGAATGGGGAATGTCAGTTAAGCATCCAGATTAGGGTGGTGGCAGATTAGGGCAGTGGCACCAGGGTTTTAGGGCCCTTGTCTGGATTCCGATGTCAAAATGGGAAGCCTCCAGGCAGGCCCCCACTGACCTAACACTTGTGACGTTATTTAAACATTTAATGAACATTTATAAAGAATCACCCAAAGTACTAGCACAACTGAGTTACAATGACTCAGATCCCTAGAGGTAAGGAAATGAGGAAGCCTCATGTAATGAGTCAAGGGACTTCTGATGACCACACATTTTCATGATCAAGGATATGTTATTAGTATAAGAACAAAGCTTCCATGAATATCTGATTACTAATTAACCGATTCACAGTTGAATTGAGAGAAAAAAGCTTTTGGCAAGAGTCTTTCCTATGTTCAAGCAGACTTTGAAGCTTTCATTTCTATTTTTCATTTCTGTGAGATTTCATTGTCAGCTTAAAATCCAAATGATTACTAAAATGTAATTTATAATTACTAAAATCCAATATTAAAATTCTTAAACTTCTAAACTTTTTCAAGATTGTTTTAAGTCAACTACAGCATATTTGCTTTTCAATATACATAGCTTTTTTGCTTAAAAAATATTTCAGAAGACACTGCTCATCATCCCCCATATCTCATTATTATGAGGTTTGATTAACTACTTAGATTTGACTCATCTAAGATTCAATATTTAATTCTAAAACTCGATGAAAATATAGCTTTAAAAATAATCTCATTTAACATCTCATATTTTATATACATTACAAATATTAAGAAATTAGTTTTAGTTTTATTGCAAAAAACTCCCCAAACTAGTCCAGCAAAAAAAAACAAATAGTAACTCAGAGAGGAGAATTAAGATTTATTACATGTGGTCCCAGAGGAGCTAGTGCTCCGGAAGATCTGGGCCCTGAGCTTAGGCAATTTTTTCTTTTATATCCGCGCCTTTACAGTTAACTGATTGGTTGATTTGTTCTCAGCTGGTTACAGACCTAGGGAGTTGCTATGGGTTACAGGCAGTTCAAACAGGTACTTAGGCAATACATCTGTTATCTAGACAGAACAATCCAAGGGAGGGTGAGACTTCAGTTGATTTTGAGACCACTCTGCCCTTTGGCCTATTCAGTAAGCATGTTTACAGAAGCAGAACAGAGAGCTGATTACAAGGTTAGTCATTTGTAGATAATTCCTGAAATTTCCTCTTCCGTTTGAACTGTCACTGAACCATGTTCTTTTGGTAACCTGCCATCTTGATTCTCTCTCTATTATCAATGTCAGTGTAGTGGTGGCCCCATAATCAAATCAATGACTCAGCCTATATTATGCAGGATAACAGGTGGGAAAAAAACCCCTTCAAATAATCTTCATGAATCAAAGCACTGAAATAGTTTAGAACCAGACCCCAGACTCAGACTCTAGAAGAGCTAGAGGAAGAACAGTACTCTATAGCTACAATTTACCTCCATAATGTTGTGAACTAAAGAGAGCTAAATGCTCAACTTGTCATATTTCCCATTAATATAAGAAGCTGGCCTCATATTTGCCCTATGGGCCATGACTTGCAAATTGTTAATCTTTTTAGTAAACCTAGTAAAATCTTTTTTTTAATCCTTCCTTTGGAGAAAGACCCCCTCCCTCAAATTTAGATAATTACCTTGAAACTGGTGACTCAGATCCTCTGGCTATTGATAAACATCATTGAACTCAGATCCTCTGGCTATTGATAAACATCATTGAAACTCAGCATTCTTCTTGGCTCCTTTAATAAAGCAAGAATGGCACTAGGCCGAAACAGGGCCCTTAGAGTCTAAGAAGGGATGGGACCTCTAACTCAAGTTTTTTCTTTATTTCATAAAATATATTAACCAAACCTGTTTTCCTTTACTTGCTTGATGGGCAATTAATGACAGAAACATAACTAGGTATATGATTCAAGTAACAAATTTGTCTCTTCATTTTTCCTTGTCTAGGGACAGAGGTGGCACTTCAGCGGGATACCCATGACCCTGTCCTAACTAAAGCAGAAAAAGAGAAAGAGCTCTGTGAAACGCTGATAAGCAAAGACTACAAACTCTCCTCAGCAGGAAACATATACAGAAGAGACCTACCATTTTATCAACATCTACACTAATAAGAAGGGGTCAATGGATCTCAGAAAAAGGGTTAGTCAGGAAAGTTAGTTAGGGGGTTTCAGGTCTGCCAGCAAAGACGCTGAGATCTTCCTATTCTAGAAAAGTGTTCACCCCAATCCATCCACAATTAAGCAAGCCAGAAGACATTTTTTTGTGCTAAAAGTAACTCTTATAGGGAAACAAGTGAGCAGTTAATTGAGGTACTAGTTTCAGCCAGTCACTCACACATGCGTAATGAAGACCCCCCAATGACCTTCAATTCACCTGAGCCTTATTATGCCATAATTATAATATGATGCATATGCCAGGAAGTTCATTAATATTCATTATAACAGACCGGATTCTGGGGATGCACAGAAAGCAAATGATTAATCACTGAATCCTGTCATCTTAGTTGTCAATCAAGAAAAACCACTTCTCTAAGAAAAGTAACCACCCACAGCAAATAGGGATAAAACCCCAGAGACTTTGTTACTGTGCCTTTGAGATTTTTGAGCCACTATTCTCTTGTTCACACCCACTTTCATGTCTGAAAGTGTATTGTTCTGTTACTTCCCTTCTTATAAAGCTATTCTTTTCTGTTCAAGACATTTTTTTTTTTGATTTCTCTTTTGATTTATTTGTCAACCCATTGGTCATTCAGTAGCATTTTGTTTAATACACATTTGTGAATTTTCTGGTTTTCTTCATGTAATTGATTTCCAATTTTATACCATTGTGGTTAGAAAAGATTCTTGATATGATTTCAGTCTTCCTAAATTTATTAAGGCTGTTTTGTGGCCTAAGATATGATCTATCCTGAAGAATGTTCTGTGTGCACTTCAGAAAAATGTGTATATTGCTGCTTTTGGATGGAATGCTCTGTATATATCTGTTAAGTACATCTGGTCATTTAAGGCTAATGTTTCTTTATTGATTTTCTGTCTGGATGATCTAAGGCCCCTACTATTATTGTATTACTGTTTATTTCTTGAGTATCTTTTATATGATCATTTGCCATCTGTATATCTTATTTGGTGAGGTATCTGTTAAGGTCTTTGACCCATTTTTCAGTAATATGGCTCATTATCTTATTGTTGAGTTTTAACAGTGTTTCATGTATTTTGAATAACTATCTTTTTTTTCAGATATATCTTTTGCAAATATTTTCTTCCAGTCTGTGGCTTATCTTCTCATTCTCTTGACATTGTATTTCACAAGTAGAAATTTTAATTTTAATAAAGTCCAGCTAATTAGTTCTTTCTTATATGGATTATGCCTTTGGTGTTGTATCTAACCCAAGGTCACCTAGATTTTGTCTTATGTTACTTTCTAGGAGTTTGATAGTTTTACATTTTACTTTAAGGTCTATGATCCATTTCTAATTTATTTTTGTGAAATGTTTAAGATCTGTATCCAGGCTTATTTTATTATTATTTTTTTTTGCATGTGGATGTATAGTTTTCCCAGCACTATTTTCCGAAAAGACTGTATTTTTCTTAATTGTATTGTTTTTACTCTGTTGTCAAAATTAGTTGGTTTTATATACTTGGGTCTATTTCTGGGCTCTTTATGCTGTTCCATTGATCTGTTTGTCTCTACATTAGCCACTACCACACCTGTCCTGATTACTATAACTCTCTAGTAAGTCTTGAATCAGATATTTTCAGTCCTACAATGTCATTCTTTTCTTTACATATTATGTCAGCTATTCTGGGTCTTTTGTATCTCCATATAAATTCAGAATCAGTTTGTCAATATCCATAAAATGGCTTGCTGGATTTTAATTGAGATAATGTTGAATCTATAGATCAAGTTATGCAGAACCAACATATTAATGATATTGATTCTTCCTGCCCATGAATGTGAGATATTTGTCTATTTACTTAGTTCTTTCTAAAATTTTCTTCATAAGAGTCTCATAGCATTCCTCATATAGCTCTCATACATATTCTGTTAGATATATAACTAAATATTTCATTTCATGTGATGCTAATATAAACAGTATTGTGTTTTCAATTTCAAATTCCATACATTCATCACTGTTAATTCAGGAAAGTGATTGACTTCTGTATATTAACATTGATCCTGCAACCTTACTATAATTACTTACTAGTCCAAGAAAGTTTTTTTTTGTCAGTTCTTTTAGATTTTCTATACAATGAGGTTATCAGCAAGCAGTTTTATTTTTTCCTTCCCAATTTGTATATGTTATTTTCCTGTCTTATTACAGCAAGCTTTCCTTTCAATTTTGTTCATGTTGTTTTATGATTTACTTTATCTAAAAATTATTTTATAGTAAACTTTGTATTTCTAATTCATGAAAAAACTACATTTTAGTTTTTAATGAGTCATATTTTTGTAGATTCCTAAGCAAGATTTCTATTTTTTACTGGCTCTTTTTAATCTTTGATGTACCCTTTCACTTCTCTTTCAGTAAGATGCTTCTATATGACAAAACATTTTGTAACCCTATTTTATTACTTTTAATTTTCCACATGAATCATTACACTCTGCTTTCCTTTTCTTAATCTGTACAATCTTACAATGAATAGTATTTTTTTTTCATTCTTTTGTGAAGATGGAAAATATTATTAAAGTCTGATTATTACTTCATGGGAATTTGTCAGATATTACTTGTATTTTAGGATATTAGATATGGATCAGTCATTAGACTCTCTCAACCTAAGCCATCCCTGAGAATTACCATCAAAAATTTTCTTGCAGTCTTCACATTTTTCAGAATTTAATAAGTCACAGAAAATTTATTCCATTTCTGGGGATCTCTACCTACTAGAAATTTTTCATCAAACTGAACCAAGATTTGCCACACCAAAAATTACACCTCTCAAAATTTTGTTCACTAGAGCCATAAAGAACCTCATAGCTTTATATATTTATAAGCAATCATTATATTCTTTCTTTAATCTCGCTTCTGAATTAATCATGCTAATACCTTGAAGCATTCCTATGAAAATAAAACTGCCCATCCTCTTTGTGATTTTGGTCCTTCTACTCTAGAAACTACTTTTAATTTTTCCTTTAAAATATGAAAACAATACTGTGTAATTCCTTGAGACAACCTGTCTTTCCTTGAAGCAGTAAACTTACTGTTAGGAACACCTATTTCTAAGAGTTAATGAATAATAAATGGTTTCCATCAGAGAAATAAACTTTGAGGTACAGGTAGGCAAAATATTGTTGCCTTTTATTTTATGGATGTCTTACTTGGAGAGAATAACATGCCAAGGATTAGAGGTGGAATTCAGAAAGTTCTTCAGTCTGCGTCATCAGTTAGAACACTTCCAACAAAATCCAGCAAATCCTCAACAAAGTATGGTTTATATATGCTATTGATGGCATATTGCAACAATACAATGGACCTCTGAGTTTGGGAGCAGGTTCATACTCAAGACATGAATACCACCTACTTTCCTGTAAGAACCCAAATTACTAAAATTAGACAAGGGATGAGCTCATTTGGGAACCTAACTTATGAAAACCTTCCTCTTCTGACATATGCAATAATCCTGTTACACTGTGTTTGTTGATATTTAATGCAAATTTTGTTCCCTTTTTGTATGTGGTTCTTATTACCACTCATGGTGTGACAAATAATATAATTTCACCAAAGAACTACAAAATGTGGGAAGAAATCTTAGTGCTTTAACCCATTTTTTTTTTTTACCCATGATAAAATAGAAACTGAGGAATAAAGTGATTTGGTTCAAAGTGTCTTAATCTTCTGTCCTCAAGGGATGCAGACTACAGTGAGATCTAAATTTGCCATCCTTTTAAATAGCTCTGTAGTAGAGCAAAGTGATAGAGAAATCAGAGATCAACAGAGAAAAACCGTGCAGCAGGGTGCAGGCAAGGAGCTAGAGAATTCACAGTGTTTTATAAACTTTAAAATTCCCAACCACTTCACTGTAATTCTGTCTTGGGAGTTCAATATAAGGAAGTCATTTTGGTGACTTGGACGAGATCCATGGGAGATGTGCCTTGACATCTAATTTGTGAGTGTGTTATAGTGAGATGCCATTAAGATTCTCACAGCCTCTTTGGAATGTGGGGAGGGAAGATGTGTTTATTTTATAATTCCACAGTTAATGCTTTTGGTGTCTGGAAACTTCCACTCATTCATTCACTCATTCATTCAAACAAGTTTGATGAATGCAGATATCTATTTTGTACAGCACATTGTTAGATGTTTTGTATTTAAAATTGAATAATTCAAGCTTGAATTAAACTGTTGAGGTAAAGGAATCAGTTATTCACTGTGAACTCAGGAGGCTTGCTTTTTAAACTGGCTTTCTTCACGTTGATTTAGAGATGAAGTTATTTAATTGGTTTTTATATATGTTCAATTTTAAGATTTGCTTCCAAGCTCTATTTTAAGGTGCAGAATCATTTGAACTGTATGTGAGTATTTGAATTAAAAGGAGGAAAATGAAAACTTTTTTGTTTGAATTTCTAAATATTACGTGAGAAGAATATACTAAGAATTTATCATTGATACTGGGAAGGGGAATTGAGTGCCTGGGACAGAAGATGAGGGAGACTTTTCACTGTGTATCACTTTGTACTTTTAAATTTTTGAATTATTTGATTCATTAAAAATAAATTAAAAATGTAAAAAAAAAATCGACCTTTGTTTCTTCTATCCATCTCCCTCATACACCATTACCCGAATGCCTCAATATCTTCTTATATGCTCAATATATAGGATTCTTTATAGTCCTAAGAAACTCCCAATTACCTTGAGTTCCTACTGTCTTCTCAGTTGGTGAATCATCCAAAGGAAGAGGCCACATTTTCCAAGCCATTTGAATCACTTCTCTAGGATGTTTCCATGAGCCATCAGAGCACATACTTGAGCAGTGTCTAGATGTACTTGTTAAGTTTCTTAGGAATTTTTTTAGTGATTCAGTGCATTCTCTCTCTGAGCTGTATTTTGTCACTTTCAACATTCAACAGATGTATTTGGCTCATATGCAGTTTTTGATCCTCATGGATGAAGAATTTTTCATTCTTTTTGCTCTGCCTGGTACTAGAGGCATTTTTAGTTAAATACTCCCTGTCTCTCTGTCTGTCTCTTTCTTTCATTTTTTATTTCTCTAGTCTTCTGGGTTCTCAGTTGAAACCCATGTGCCACAGCTATCTCTTCAGGACAGTAACATCTGTGGAAGCTTGGTATCACTGCTTAAGTGAAACAAAATTCAAAATAATAATTATAATAAAATAATAATCTACAGACTCAGGCATTACTATTGCAACTTCTTTCTTGGTAACAGGTTTTTAGTTAAAATTATGTGAATTACTATTTCCTTTAACAAACCTCCACAATTGCTTCTCTAATGATAAGTTGATAGTTTTTGTGTATCTGTGGGTGTATGTGTGCATACTTGTGTTGTACTGCAATATGATTGCTTATTATTTGCCATTCTAGAACTCAGGAATCCAAATTATTTTATAAAGTGAGAGAGAAGTGAAAACATGGAAACCTTCTTGGGGGTGAAAGATACTTGTTAGTAGCCTGGATTGGAGTAGGGGAAGGAGAGAAACAGTAGCAGTATCATATAAGCAGAACTCTGTATTAAGAATCATGTCACCTTTATTTGCAACCTGCCTTTCATTATTTTCCTTCTTCATTAATTCACATGTCCCTTCACTCATTTGTTCAACAAATGAATGAATATTTATTATATTCTATGTGCAAAGCACTCTTTTTGCACGACCTTACCCAAGCCACTTGAACTTTAAGATGTATTCATTTTCATTTTTAAAAATAAAATTAAGTTTTAGAGTAGTTTTAGATTCACAGAAAAATTGTCAAAGGTACAGAGATTTTTTTATAATCCCCTACCCAACCCACAACCTCTCCCATTATGTTGATCCTCCACTAGAGTGGGATATTTGTTACAGCTGATGAACCTACACTGTCACATCATTATCACCCAAAATCCATAGTTTAAGGTTCACTTTGATGTTACACTTGATGAGTTTGAAAAATTTTATAATCATGTATCAACCACTATAGTATCACACAGAGTAGTTTCACTGCTCTAAACATTCTCTATGTTCCACCTAGTCACCCTTTTCTAATCATAACCCCTGAGAACCAATGATCTTTTTACTGCCTCCGTAGTTTTGCCGTTTCCAGAATGTCATACAATTGGAATCATACAATATGAGCCCTTTCATACTAGCTTCTTTCACTTAGTAATATGCATGTAAGTTTCCTTTATGTCTTCTCACAACATGATAGCTCCTTTCTTATTAGTACTGAATAATATTCCATTGTCTGGACATATCACAGTTTGTTTATGTATTCATTTACTGAAAGTGACTTCTTAGTTGCTTCTAAGTTTGGAAATTATGAATAAAGCTGCTATAAACTTCCATGTGCAGATTTTTGCATCAATATACATTTTTCCCTCATTTGGGTAAACATCAAGGAGTACAACTACTGAATCTAATGGTGAGAATGTTTAGTTTTATAAGAAACTGCAAAACTGTCTTCCAAAGTGGCTGTTCTATTTTGCATCCCAACAAGCAATGGATGAGAGTTCCTGTTGCTACATACCTTCATCAGTATTTGGTGTTGTGTTTTGAATTTTGAACATTCTAATATGTGTGCATCATTACCTCATTATTGTTTTAATGTGCAGTTCCCTAATGTCATAATGTTTAATATCTTTTCATATTCTTATTTGTTATCCGTATGTCTTCTTTGTGAGGTGTCTGTTAAGGTCTTTGGCCCATTGTTTAATTGGGTTGTTTGTTTTCTTATTATTGAGTTTTAAGAGTTCTTTGTATATTTCAGCTAACAGTTTTTTTTCAGATAGGACTTTGCAAAAATTTTCTTTCAGTCTTTGGCTTGTCTTCTCATTATTTTTAAAGTATCTTTTGCATAACAGAAAACTTTAAGTTCACAGCCTACTAATTCTTTCTTTTGTGGACATGTATTCACTTTTATAATGAGGCTAATATTATGTTGTAAGTGTATTTTACAGATATGTGATGGGTGTAGTATGAAACTGTTTTATTTATTCTTTAAGAAATGTGGTGGTGGTGTTTCTGTTCTCTCAAATTCTAGTATGGGTATATGCCTTATTAGTCACTGAAATATGATATGCTGTCTTCCATGTATAAGTTTCAAATACCAACATCAAATCTTTTCTTTCTTTCACAGATACTGGTAATGTTCCATAGAGTGGATGCTGCATCAGCTTGGGCCCCAGAGTAGATATTGGAACAGAGCCTTTAGACCATCTGCAATGGATACATAGCATGAGCAAGAAATTAACTTTTGCTGCTTTAGGTTACTGAGAATTTTTAGATGTTTGTTACTGCAACATAACCCAGCCTATCCAATCTGCTACAGAGTCAGGAAGATATGGTGACTTCAAAGCATATTGCCTAATCTAAAATGAGGGAGTGAGACACAAGTAAAATAATCTTGGGCCCATGTTGGCTAGACAAAATAAAGACTAACGATTTGCAACATCTCCCACTCTCAATACAAGATAAGGAGTACAAGGGAAAAGAATGGAACTGGGGTCACCTCAGGCACTGCCTCTGAATGGTTGTGCTGACTGGTTGGGTCATCCAGTATACAGATAATACTGTTTTCTATGGGTGGTTTACAATCTAATTCTTTAGGGCATGACACAGCATGGAAATGAACTGGTACCAAGAAGAAATGTTAGCGGAAGTTCTGCTTTCTTCCATGTTTAGAAATAAAACGCTTTTCATCCCAAATAGACTCTCAAACTTGATTAAGTAAAAAGTAAGAACCAAGACCTGAAACTCCCCTTACTGTGCTTCAGGTTCCAAGAATGAGTGTATTCATTAAGCACATATTATAATGATGCCAGGCATCATTGTGTGTGTGTGTGTGTGTGTGTGTATGTATATATGTGTATATATATGTGTATATATGTGTATATATATGTATATATGTGTATATATGTATATATGTATATATGTATACACACACTCTTGAATCTTAACACTTCAATTCCTAGAAAATGAGACTTAAAGCAGTTAAACACTTGTTACAGGTCTTATCTAGTAAACAATCATGTAGGATTCAAACACAAATCTGGTGATTCTAATTTCTGAGCTTTTTGCATTATTCTATTCTTCCATATGAGTTGTTTTGTTTGGCCTAAAAAGTAAGGATACTAAAGTGGAAATTTAAATCATTAGGAGGGGCTCAGAGAAATTAATTCTTCAAAGTTTAAATAATTAATATACTACTTTCCAGTGCGTTGTTTCAGTTCTGAGTCTAGGAGTTAGAAGTTGCCTCCCCAGAACTGAATGTTGAGCAAGGGTGACAGACAGCATTGGAATCAGCCTCCAAATGTTGCAGAGAAACTACTGGCAAACTGAAAA
This sequence comes from Eonycteris spelaea, assembly GCA_003508835.1. NCBI lineage: Eukaryota > Metazoa > Chordata > Mammalia > Chiroptera > Pteropodidae > Eonycteris > Eonycteris spelaea. Next base: position 2,222,340 of record PUFA01000083.1, on the reverse strand, counting down.
TAATAATGAGGATGACAAATATGTACATGACTTTTTGGTGTTTTTTGTTTTGTTTTTTGTTTTTTTTTTTTTTTTTTTCAGTGTGTGAAGTTATCTTCTATGACCTCTGTGGACCATGATGATTGATGAACAACCAATCAAAGATAATACCAGCTCTCCTATTTGCTGGGGAACTATTTGTGATTATGTTATTTAACAAAAAAGGGACTAGACTAAACTGTACTCACTCATAAAGATAATCACACAAACTTCTGCTAGACTTCTTGGACAATATGCCAGGAAGCATTCTTCAGGGTCAGGTTGGTTCAACAAAGTGTTGCCTGATTTAAAAAATAATAATAATAAATTGAGAGAGGGGAAAGAGCCTGCTGACAGTAAATTCATTTGTTAGGCCAATAAAGAAATCCATTAAAACAAAAAACAACAACTAGGCAGACTCATAAGTTTGGAGCCTCTGAGTGGCTTCTAACTTCTCAGTATTGTGTAAATGTTCATTAGTTAAGCTAAGAGCTGAGAGATAGAGACCAACAACCACAAACAGAACCCTTTTGGAAGAGCTTAAAGATTTAGTAATGGCACATCTCCAATTTTCCATCTTTTATTTAACTCCTTTGAACTCCCACTAATTTCCAGGCAACACTTTGAATTCCATTTTTAGCTTTGCCTTTTGAATTATTATTTTTTCCCCTTGGTGTACAAATCTGTGTTTAAAGATGGCTTCTCTTTTTCATTACATTTTTTTTTCAATTATCGAATAATGTTCACTGCCAGAATGATTTTTTTAAAGATACTAATTTGAAGAAGAAAATGAAAGCAATCTGTAACCTCATCATTCAGAGTGACAATCATTGTTGAGGTTTTGGTGTATTTCTAGTGAGGAGTTTTCTCTAAATGTGTACTTTTTTTTTTTTTTAACATGACTGGGAGCATGCTGGGAGTTTTCTGGGAGGAGGTAACCAGGAATACAGACTTTGCATCAGAAGGTCCTGGGTCGGTTGCTTAGTGATTTAAAAGCTTGGGGCAAATTAGCTATAAGACTCTGTTTCATCAATAGTATATCAAAGATAATATTGGTACTGACTGCTTATAGGTATTTTGAGGGGCGAATGATACAATATACTTCAAATCTTTAGATAAGTGACTGGCACTTACTAAAACTGAATAAGTGTTAGCTATTATTAAGTTGGTTTTTTTGTTTGTTTTTGTTTGTTTTTTTTGTTTTGCTTTTTGCCCTTAATGTCATTTTGTAAACATTTTTTCATGTAATTAATTTTTTACAATTATAGTTTTTAATATATGCATGAAATTATATTTTAGTGATATACTATAACTTAATTATTCCTCCCTTGTTAAATATATTTAAAATTTGTTTTTGAGTTCTATATATTATACTGCAATGAATATCTTAATAGACAAATTGTTCTTTACTGGTACTATTTATTATGTGGAATAACAAGGTGGGAGGAGTTTAAACAATTTCAAGGTTACTAATACTTATTGAAGAGTTGCACCTATTTGCACTTTTACTATGACTGTGATAGTGGGACCACGTCACTTTCAAGATCAAACTTGAGTATTATCATGCAATTTCATTAGTTTTTCTCACTTTAAATCCAGACTATATGTGAAATCATCTTTACACTTTATGTTTTGCATTTTCTAGAGAAGATTGTAATCAATTTGTAATCATATTTATTTACATGGATCTTTGTTTAATTGCTTTTGGTACACACCATTCAATATTTTCTACTCTGATTTTACCACTTTGAGACTCTTTAATTTTCTTTGTCACTCAAGCAGTTAGATTATGTCTTCATTTATTTTTCCAAGAAGGTATTGTAGATGATATTATTTCTTAAGCACTTTGTTATTTCTGCACATAAAAGACAACTTGACTGGGCATAAAATTCTTGAGGTAAAATCACCCCCAAATGATTTGACTCTAACGTACCAAATCATCTGGTAGAAATAAAAAAAAAATGTGTAAAAAAACTGTTTATTTCCCTCTCTCAAGAGCTAACATACTCCATAGAACTAACTCTAGAATAGGGCTCTCCACTTGCTACAATGGAAGAAATATTCTATAGTCTTCATGCTGATGTGGCAGCCATCAGCCTCTTATAGCTACTAAGCACTTAAAATGTGGATAATGCAACTGAGGAGCTGAATTTGGATTTTTTTAAAGTTTAATAAGTTTAAATGTACTACATGTGACTAGTGGCTTCCATATTGAACAGTACAATTATGGAAATATAGAGTAGAAAGAAACTTTAAAGGTTTATACCAATTTTGTTGCCTTGAGAACATCATAAGACCTTTCTGGGTCTCAGTTTCCCTACCTATGAAATGGTAAAATTTCTCAGAACACTATGCAATAAGTTAATATTCTTAGGACTATGTAATAAGATTAGACCAGAGTTTCAAGTAATTCTCAGCTCGGTATAGTTTTCTTCATGTCAAGGTGAAGTTGAAAAGTTTAAACATTGAGCTATGATGACAAAGATGGTAAATTAAATTAATTTTTTCCATGCCTCTTAACAGCTTTGGTTTACTTAGCCATCCTATAGAAAATAACATTCCTAATTGTTTCTTCATTCCTATATCTGCTTAATTTTTCTTTTCTCATCACTACCTGAAATTATGTTAAATACTCATGTAATCATACATAATCATCTGTCACCCCATAGGAGATCAGCTCCATGGAGGCAGACACTTTGTTTTTTACTATATCTTCATTGTCTAAAAAGAGCTCTATGTGAGGGAGGTAGTTATTACATCTTTGTTGAGTGAGTGGTTGAGTGGAAAAAGATTTATTAATCAAATTCAGTTGGGGGAGGTTTACAATCGAATGGAAGGGGAGGAAGAGGGAGTTGCTTTATTCAATCATATAGAAATTTTAGTTTTCAGTTAACAGTTAAGTTTTAACTTAAGATTATATATTTTTGAGCTCTGTACTGTTGGATAGGCATGGTGCCATGCAGAGACAGTTTTGCTCCAAATAAATTAATAGTCTTAGAAGACTGCTTTACTTTTATTATTTTTATTGCTTCCACTACAGTTGGGTCAACCTTTGGAGAAAGCTGATGTGTTCATCTGAAGGGATGACCAAAGTCCGTACCAGGAAGACCTTTCATTTCCTGAAATGATTTATGTGAACCTATAAAATGGAGAAGTACTACCTGTGCCATGGTATTAGCATGAGAATATCAATAAGATAACAGAGGAAAAGCATTCAATACAATGCCTGTCAATATGCCTTGCTTTTCTCTCTCCCTCTAAAAGTTATACTCAAGTAAATGGATGAACAGTGTTCCAAATCCGGATTTTCTGTCTCAAAATACTGTGTTCTTTTGATCACACTAGGCTAGGCCCACAGCTTGTCTGCCTGATGGCTACTCAGCATAACTAAGTTTGAGAAAGGTGGGGTACAGATTGATGACACTGATGTTCATGAACTATCCCAGGCCAAGTCTTCCAAATTATGTCCAGCTTGCATGGATATGATTAGTGATCTTGAATAGGCGGGCTGTGGTCAGCCTGACCCAGCACTTCACCTCTTCTAGCTGCATATCTACTCTAAGAGTCTATAAATGCCGAGGAGCCCTTACAATGAAACCCTTTACAATGGAGTGCCTGGATTTTATTGAGAAAAGCCAATCCCCTCCCATCTGTCATTGGCACTTAGCACTGTAGTTATTCTAGATGAGTGAACACTTGTGTTATATTTTCCAATAGCAAAACTGGGGTCACCAGGGTGCCTGCTGTTTTAGCCAAATCCAGATGGGGTTTCCTATAAACAAGTGCACATGGAATATTTATGCCACCCGTGGCACCTGACGCCTTAATACTTAGTATTTCTATGTAGTAGCCACTCTTCCTATAAGTCACTTTAGCACACTAAGTAAATATTTTAATATAGCCATGTCACTGTTTATTATAGAATGGCTTGGGCCCAGATCTTGCCTAATGCTCGGTTAAAAAGTCAGTTTATACCATCCTTTAAAGTGAATCAAAGAATGCGTAAACGCCACTCTTTTGTTACTCAGAACTCTGTTTACTTTACTTTTCTGTAAACCTTGTGAAATGCTTGCTTACAAAAAGCTGACAGATGCCAGATTTGCTCATTAACTGGAGGTGTTTTCCAAGTCAGGAAGGTGAGGTGTGAACGTGGGAGGTGGGATTTCTTCTTTGAGGACATCTCCCAAGTCCACTGCCCAGGGGCCTGCTGTCTTTCCACAGGGATCTTGACCTGCAGCTACCAGGCAGTGAATGGGATTGTGAAATACCAAGTCAGAGCCTTAGCTGCTAAATCAAGCCTGTTGTCTTTAGAACAGTAAAGGCCACTTGAGCAGCCTGAGACTTGGAAGGACTTTAAACAATCAGAGTCCAATCCTCTGTCTTCACCAAGCACCTATTTAAAATAAGTGATAATATTCATATTATGAAAACCTTGTGATATTTACTGATTTTTAGTAGCATTTAATTTCTAAGCCTTACCTTGAAACCTCAGACATCTCTTACAGGCATGGCCACTGAAATTTTGATATGTGATGCTGTGCTTGTAGTTGCCTGAGAGGTTTAATGCTTATGTTCTTGGTTAGCTAAAAAATGTATAATAGATAAACAGTGCATGATATGAAGACAATTATAATTTTTATATTAAAAATCAGTGTTTAATGAAAAAAATTATGAATCAGTTAGCAACTTTGTCTAAGAAATAAACAGAGATACAATATACAGCTAGGTTTAAAGGAATATAATCCTTTAAGAATGAAGTAATAACTCCTCATTGTATTGTCAATCATTTCCTTGACTTGTTTCTTTGAAACAGAGTCTACTCCAAGTGATATTTATAATAGATCCAATGAGGCTTCTCTGGATTAATTGAAGAAGAGCTCTATCTTGGTGGTAAGTTCCACTGGATTCTTGATTTAGTTTTTCAGTACAAGATGTCAATTTTTGACTTGTTAAACTCTCTTCATAAGCACTTAAAGTGCATCTTCATGCAATTTCTGTTTATATAGAATACTGTTTTTTGTTTTTTTTCGCATTTGCGATGGTCAGACTACTGATCCCCAAAAGTGTTCAGGTCTTACTGCCCCAAATCTGTGAATTTGTTATACTACATGGCCCAGAGAATTTCAGGTTGCAGATGGAATTAAGTTTGCTTATTAGTTGACCTTAAAATAGGGAGATTATCCTGGTTTACTAGGTGGGCCTACTGTACTCACAAGAGTACTAAAGTAGAAGAGGGAGGCAGAAGTTAGAGGTAGAAGTGATGCAATGTTAGAAGGACTCAATCTACTGTTATTGGTTTTAAAGATGGAGGAAGGGGCTATAAGCCAAGCAATGTGGGTGGCTTCTAGAAACTGAGAAAACAAATTCCTCCCTGGAGACTCCAGAAAGGATGGCACCCTTGTCAACACCTTGATTTTAGTTAAATGAGACACATATAGAACTGTAAGTAATGAATTTGTGTTAAGTTGCTAAATTTGTGTAATTTGTTTATAGCAGAAATAAAAAAAAAACAACTAATACACAATTTATGAGAGGGATAGCCATGCAAAAATTTTTTGAAAATATCAAAACATATGCAAAATATAATAAAAATTACCATATCTGAACAGAGACTTATTAATGTATTTCTAGTTCTTTTTTACATTGCACAAATTATTTTGAAAGAATATAGAATCCCATTACCTCATCTGCTTTTATCACCTGCTATTTTGCCAGCATCTTCCTGTACTGTTAATGTTACAGAAACATATATATCATTTTAAAGATACCCCTCAATTTACCTAATCAATCATCTAAATTTTGTTTTTGTAACACATTTGTATATTGATTATTTTCTTAGTAAAATTCCTAAAATTAAAAAAATTACTTTATCAAAAATTTATAAATATTATTTGCTTTCAAAATATATGTCACTATATTGTTTTCCAGAAAACAGCATTAATTTACATATCACAGGAAGCATATGATTATACTGTATCTCCTCACCTTAACAAAAACTAGGTCCTACCAATTTTTAAAATTGTCATGTTGAAAGGCAAAAATGAGTATTCTTTATATGTATTTCTTTAATGACAGTTGAAATTGAACTGTTTTCTGTGTAATAACTAACTGTTTGTGTTTCTTATTTTATAAATTGCCTGCTTATGTTTTTTTGTTTTGAGGTGCTATATTTTCATATTGGTTTACAAGTCATTTATTTATTTATTAAAGATAGTAACCTATTGACTCTACTATTTGGTACAAATAATTTTTCTGACCTTTTTTCTCTTATTCACTTATGTTATTTGGTCATGTATTATTAGATCTTTGTAAATACCTAAATATTTACACATATTATGTGAATAATACTTTCATAAAAATTTACTAGAAATATCATAGCATAATCCTAGAGAAAACTACTAATTTTGTTTTTTAATTTTTAAAAATTTATTTATTTTAATTAGTTTCAAGTATACAGTACATTGGTTAGACATAAAATGATCCCCCAATTGCTCCCTCCCTCCTCTGACCCTCCCTCTTGCCAACATATTAATGCTAACTGCATTCCCTATGCTGTGATCCTCAATCCCATGACCATCCATCAGCTACTAATTTGTACTTCCTTAACCCTCCACCCATTCTCCCAGCCCCCAACCCTGCCCCTGTGTCCGTCACCAAATTGTCTGCTATATTTGTGAGTCTGTTTTTGATTAGTTTGTTCTTTTTATTCCTTAGATTCCATATAAGTGAAATCATTAGTGTTTATCTTTCTCTGTCTGACTTAAATACCTTCTAGGTCCATCAAAGCAATATCTTTTTCCATCTCCTTCCTTTTAGTCTGTGTGTGTCTTTTAATCTGAAGTGAGTCTCTTGTAGGCAACATATAGGGGTCTTGTTTTCTTTCCATTCATCACTCTATCTTTTAGTTGGAGCACTTAATTCTTTTCCATTTGAGGTACTTATTGATAGGAATGTAGTTGTTACCATTCTTTATTCCTGTTTTTGATACATGTTTTTTCTTCTTAAAGAAGTCCTCCAACATTTCCTGTAATACTGGCTTGGTGTGAAATTCCTTTAGCTTATTTTTGTCTGGGAAGCTCTTTATCTGTCCTTCAACTCTAAATGATAGCTTTGCTGGATAAAGTATTCTTGGTTGTAGATCCTGGGTCTTCATCTGTCAAATATTTTTGCCAAGCCCTTCTGTCCTGCATAGTTTCTTTTGAGAAATCAGCTGCCAGTCTTATGGGTTTCCCTTATAGGTAACTATCTGCTTTTCTCTTGCTGCTTTTAAGATTCTTCTTTGTATTTAACTTTGGCATTTTAATTATGATGTGTCTTGATGTGGGCCTCTTTGGATACCTGGTTTTTGGGACCCTCTGATCATCCTTAGGTTTTTATGTACATTTCCTTCACCAGGTGAGGGATGTTTTCCATCATTATTTCTTCAAATAGCTGTTCATATCTTATTTTCCTTCAGGTATGCTGACGAGATGGATATTTTGACCTTTAATAGTGTCCCGTATGCTCCTTAAATTATTATCAAGTCTTGGCTTCTTATTTCTTGACATTCTGATTGAGTGTCCTTGGCTCTCCATCTTCAATAGGTCATTTATTCACTTTGTTTATTCCTTTGTTTACTCCGTTTAATATACTTCTCACTCAGATAATGTGTTCTTCATTTCAGACTGATTCCTTTTATAATTTCCATTTACATCTTTATGTTTTTTTCCTCTGTTGACGTTCTCACTGAATTTATCTATAGTTCCAAAAGTTCATTGAACATCATTATGACCAGTGTTTTGAACTCTGTATCTGTTAGATTGCTTGACTCCATTATTTCTAGATCTCTGTTCTGTTCTCTAATATGGCTTCTACTTCTTTGTCTTCCCATTTTGGCTGCCTTTCCATGTCTGTTTCTATGTACTAAGGAAAGCTCTAAGTCTCCCGGTCTTATTGGTGTGGATTTGTGAAGTAGGTGTCCAGTGGCACAGTCTTGAGAGGCATTCAGCTTCAGGCCAAATTTAGCCCAAGCCTGTGCCCCTCCAGGGCCACCTGCTAAGATTCAGCAAGCAATTCACAGATGATGTACTTACAGTTGCCTCAAAAGGTCACACCAGAAACCAAGGCCAGCTGCCTCCAATGTGAGTGTAGGTGCTGCTTAGCAAGGAGCACCTGACTTGAAAATATACCCGGATGTGGCTTGGGTAGGGCGCAAGTTGGGGGAGATGGGGTTTCAGGAAATTCTCTGAGCAAGAGCGACCTCTGTTACCAGTTTTGATGATTTCTTGGCTATGGGGGTACTGTGTCAGCACAGTGGGACGGGGAAGGGCTCAAAAGAGGAACAATGGATACTGCCGGCACTTCTGTACAGAGCAAGTCTTGGCTCGGCCCTCACTCTGACAATGTCTCCCTGTAAGTCCCTGGTGCCCCCTGCGTGCCGTGTAATCGCAGTGGTGCTCAAAGTGAGCAAGTCTGTCACCGTGAAAGTCTGGTCACAGGCATGGCCCCTTTAAGAGACACTGCCGCTGGTTCTGCTGCAAAATCGTCTCACTCAGCCACTGGGAACCGAGCAAGCCTCACGTCCTTGCCGCATCCTTGCCGTGTCCTAATCTTCTATTGTTGCTGGGTGATTTCTTGTATTTCTCCCTAGTTGTATGGCTTGTTCATCTAGATCTCAGGTGATTTTTCTTGCTCTTTGTTTTCATCACAACTTTGATTTGGTCATCAGAGGATGAACAGAGCCTCTATCACCTATGCCACTATGCCATTTTTTCCCCATTTTTCTGTTAATATTTTTAAATATATATTAAACATATTTTCCCACAAAGTGACATATGTATATACTTATGAAAATAATCATATTATATATACTTCTCATGCGATTGTTTTTAACACTTGATACTCTGATTTTTAATGTAAAGTATATCTTGATGATTATTTCCAAACAATGTAGTTATTCTAGCTTATGTATAAACTTTATTAGAAGTAACATAAAACTGAATTTTAGGGTTATTCACAACAACGAAGCTCTCAGCACATTGGAGTAGGCTGGGAAGAGAAATAGCAGGTAATGAAGTAATGTTTATGCTAGGCATTACTGTTAGCACTTTATATATATAACCCATTTAATCTTCTACAAATTCCATTCTTTATTTCAATGGGGGTACTGATCTTGTCTTCCTCTTCACATAAGTAAATGAAAGCACAGACAGGTAATACTAACTTGTCCAAATTTGCCTGAGTGGCAAGAGAAAGCACCACTGTCTCAATTCCTTGAATTACTCTAGAAGAACAGTTTAGTCCAGATGCTTTGCTTTTAGCCATGAGTTGAATTGCCAGCAAGAACTGTCCCAGGGCAGGGGACCACCATAGCCATCAAAAACAGCAATGTCTCATATTCATTACTAGGTTGTTTCCAGCTCTGTCTTTAATTACCTTCAAATAGGCTCAAAACATTCAGTTAAAATAAATTCACATTAATATTTTTTATTGAGTTGTGCATTGGAGAAAAATGAGACATGTATTCCCCTTTTGGGGTGGAGAGCCAGAAGATCATTGCTACAATGTGAAAAGTAGTTGGGGATGGGATGGAGGGTCCTGGCATGATCAGAAAGAAGCTATGGACAAACCACCTACTCCAGGGTATCTTGGTATTTAAAATTCAGAGGGAGAGCAAGAATATTGGAAGACCCACAATATTGAGAAAATCATTTAATGGACATGAGATTTTCATTCCTGGTGGTCTTTGGGAGCTATATAAGTTGCTTACATGCTTTTTTGGAAGTACTTGCTTCCTTGATACCTGTAAAACATGATCACAATTAAATCACCTTAGATACTGATCGCTAGACCCATCTATATTCTTCTACATCTCCTCACAGGGCCTCAGTTAAAACTAGGGGCATGCTAGTTGAGGTAATAGATTTTAATTCTATTTGGAGGTTTTTTTCTTTTTTCCTCTTCATAAGTCTCTCTTTATGCATATCATATCATTGCATATCATTTTTCATCTGCTGTAATTATTATTTTCACTCTCAGTCTGTTTTCTCCTTCTGGGTTGGATACTTATTACATAGAAGCCATATCTCTTGTTCTCTTTTGAGTTGGGAAGATAAAATATCAGCAGCAAAAAGATCAATATTCTTCCTGCTTCAACAGTACCTAGTCCTGGGGCTCTAGAAATGGCTGTCCAGTTCTCTAGGTCAAAGAGAAATTTGATTTATGAAGCTAAAAGGCTTTGCAGGCTTCACTTGCACTGCGCCCAGCCCTCTCCATAGTCCTGGAGAGGGCCTTAGAAGAGTGTTCACTGCTCATGTTTTTGTAAAATTTTTTAAAGTATGATATTTTGATAATAATTGATTAAAATTACTAACTCTTTCTATGCCCATTTATCATCCATCACACTTCACCTCACATAGGATGGCAGTGGCATGGGTCATTGGGATTTGGAGATCTGGGTTGTTGATGTTTTTTTCAGGCCATTCTAGTTGAGGTAGCTTTACTGCTAGCTGTCCTGATGAGGAGTGGTTTCTGAGGGAACTTCAATTGTTCATTGTGCCAAATCACCCTTGATTAAGACCAGGTTCCAGGCCAGAGATCACCTCAATTTCACAACATGATGTGTTCCCTAGAACCTGAAAATTTAAATGTATGGAACCAAAGCTACTTTGCAGAAAGTCCTTCTATATTTATAATATGAAAAAAAGACTTCATATAGATTTCTCAAAATTATAATAATCCTAACAATTATATGGCACTACCAAATATTCTTGGAAGCCAAAAGAAACTTCCTTTCCAATCATCATTATATGAAAAGGTCATCAAAGAGAGTACAAGCAAGAAAAATGTAGGGAAAGTATTACAGAATCATGTTAGACAATTAATAAAAATAATCTGCAAATTTTTGGATTTTTATGATGTTATTATATTACTCAGTTTTTTAAATTTGTAATTTGCTGTGATTTATTTTTCTCATTCTAACCAAAATGTCATTTTATCTAATTTTGTAACTTTTTCCATAAAGAGGGTCTAGAAGTATATAGGTTCTTTGTCCTGAGAAAATCTAGATCTGTCATTGTTTATAGCTGGTTTGGTTCTCCCATCTGAGTCAGGGCCACATTTTTGTGGGACTTCCAAAGTCTAATATCCTTTTGAGTTAACTCAGATTCATAAAGCAAAGCTGTTACACAATAAAATGAGGCCTGCACATTTTTTTTTCAACCTAGCTCCATCTGTCTTGTAATATAAAACCCAATCTTCCCATATCTTGGCATTAAATGTTCTTTCTGTTTTCTTTGTCGATATTACTTGAGATCTTTTTTCTTGTTGAGTCTTGTTGCAACTTTAGTGAAAGCTGGAAAATGCTGCAAGGGAAGATGTTACTTAGCTATCCTTTGAAACCAGAAGCGTCATCAAACTCCTTAAATCTTAGTTAGAACATGCCTAGACATCTTCTAAATTTGTGTCTTATTCTGGAAGCAACGGTTTCAGAGGAAAACATTTGTTCTGATTACCCAGATCTTCTCAATTTTGGTGTTTCTTTTCATGTCAACCTAATAAAGAATGCAAGTTGGGAGGAAAATATGTTTATCCCATTATTTAGCTTTAAAATGGATTCTTTCAGAGACTGATGTGAATTTGGTTAAATAGTTCTAGTCCAGATGGAAAGAGAAGGGGAAGTTTTAGGTTTTGACAGTCTAGGCTTTAGGTTTATGATAGTTTTTACTACAAATTCAGAGATCTAGCAAACCTAGGGAAGAAAATTGAAGGTTGCCAAAGCTATGGAAAGCTTCTCAGGAAATTTCACCTCTTGTCCAAAGAATCACTTTGTTGCATTGCTGAGGTGGTTAAAGTTACCTAGGACAGAGACCCTACTCTTTGCTAGGCATATGTCTCTCACTGGACCCTGACAGTGCAGTTGTCCTATTTTTTCCCTTCTGACATGTCAGCTAGAGTTAAGAGTAAGGAGAGATAAGTAGCATTATGAGCTTCCCTTTCAGGGTCACCTTCAGTGCCAAGAAACCGGTGATATATCCCAGATGTGCCCCTTGGCTAGCCCCAGTTACACTTTTCTTTTAGCGCACTCCCAAGTCATGACAACTTTCAATAGTTCTGCCATGGTCTCTCCTCTTTTCTTTCACAAATGAAGCAATAGTTTATGTCAGACTAGTTTTTGTTTCAATATAGAATCATTAACTTTCTAATACAATTTCTCAAGTTCCAGGCGTGTATTGAAATTTCCTTTTATTTCCAGTGCTTGTTCACTGAGTCATTCATTATTTACTCATTTAAAAAGCTTTGTTGAACACCTACTATGTGCCAGCCCCTTCTTAAAGATGCTTAGGATACAAAGAAAAGTGGAGGGATAAAATAAGTTTTGCCATCCTTCTATGCTATTGGAGAAAAGAGATGACAAATAATGTTTACTGTATTTATTCATTCTAAGATATTTTTACATTTTATTATTTCTGCAATTAGGATGTTTATTACAATAATGCAATAATAAACTGCTGTTTGACAGGCAGCAGTCAAGATGTAGCTCTCACTACCTACAGGAATGCAAACTTGTTCAAACTATTGTATCATCACCAGTTCAACTGACTTAGTGTGTGTTTGCTGGTGCTACACATGTTGAATATAATTTCCCTTTAAACATCTTTAAAAAGGTTTGGCTTTGAAACAAAAATTTACTGTGTAGATCCAATGGAACATAAATTTGTATTAATGAAGAAAATATTAATTTTTGGGAAAATGGATGCAATCCACCTTTTCTTGCAAAAAAAAAACAATCTGGCTTACAGAACTAAGGAAAAAACATGTCCGCAAGTAATGATGTCTATCATATGTCAAACAATGCAACTGAACAGGAGAAATTGCCAAATACTCTAACATAAATGAAAAATTTCCAAGCAATGTAAGGTTAGTGTAATGGATTCTTACATTTTTCATGACTTCTAGTGAAACATCATGCCATCATTTATTGCCAGTAGGGGTTTAAATTTTTATTTATTAGTGGTATATAAATTAATGGTGCTTTAGAATTATGATGTTTTAGATCTGATGCAATTCAGTAATAAGATGTCAGGTAGCAATAGCTGTTATAAAGAAAAGTAGAGCAAGGCAGTGGAAAAGCAGTTGTGAGGAGGATGAAGGGTATGATTCATTCATTCACATTCATTCATTCATTCATTTTGGGGAGTCATGGCTCTTGTATCCTCTCTGAAGTGACCTGAGAATAAAGATTAGAAAGAAGTCATGGATCAACCTTGGAAAAAAGGATTCCAGGTAGAAGGAACAAGAAGTACAAGACCGAAATGAAAACATAGTTGGAATGTTTCAAGAACAATAGAAAGATCTCCTGGAAATGACTTGGAGAGAACCCAGATATGAGGTTGGACGAGGAATCACATGGAGCCTAGAAGGCCACGATGAAGATTCTGGATTTTATTCTGAGTGCCATGGGAAGCCATTTAAGAATTTTGAGCAGGGGTGACATTATTAGATACATGTTTCGAAAGATAGGCCTGGCTGCTATTAATGGGTCTGGCTGCCAATTGAAGACTTACTATAGGAGGTCAAGGTGGATGCACAGTTACAAGTTAGAAGATTCAAAAAAAAAATAGGAGATGAGAAAGTGGAGACAGATTTTGTATATCAACCTCAGGAATGAACTTAAGCAGGTGTGAATTGGTAGTACCAGCAGGGCATGGGTCTAGAGAGGGTTTGGGTTTTCTTTTATAGCTTACTCTTTTGAGATAGCAGGCATTAGAGTGAACGTGAATGATGTGGATGTGACAGTTGTGTCATGTTCCAGAAGAAAGGAGCTCATGATACCAGAGGGGAAAACAAATGCAGATTGGGGTCCTCCCCTGTACCTTGGGTTCTTTACACTTGAAATATGAAAGAGTTTTGGATGGCACCTGAGCTGCCATGTTTCTCTTTCTGAGATTCTGTTTCTTTTTCAGGACACAAGAACAATGTAACATATTCAAGCAGCTGTCTCTCTCCTACTCTATTCCTCTCTTCAAGAACCAAATGTCTCTAAAATGCAGTGCCACTGTGCATAGAAGGACTCTGCGGTTGCCTCCATGTTTAACCCATTTATCTTCAGCTCTTTAAGCCTAGCTGTAAACTTTCATTCATGTGGAAAGTGAGTCCTGAAGAAACAGAATTTTATAATTTAGCAGGTGGCAAACAGTCATATTTTCGTTAGGCTTTATAGCTTCCTTTTATGTAATCCACGGTCTCTGTGTTTCTCAAAAATGCTCGACAGTTTTCTATTTTGGAAGTTTCAAACATTTAAGCAGTTAGAATAGTTATTTAATAATGTACAAAGTGGTTTTATCACAGATATTCTCTGAGGAAATTGCAGTATAACTTTTATCTTAAAATCCTGCTGAGATCAAAGTTGAGTTTTAAAATGTACTGAGCTATGGAACATTCAACCTGTCCACTTTCTCCTTTCAACAACCATATTTCTTTTCTCCATTTTTCTCTTCTTTCTCATCCTCCCCTTCCTGCCATTCCACCTGATTTTTTAAAAGAAAGCTATATTTGAAGAGAATGTATCTGTAAAATGGCAGAGAAAGAAGCACATGTATCACAACTCATAATGAAAAATGTGTGGTATCTAGATATAATGTTTATATAATGAGAAAAAAATAATAAATATTAAAATTTGTCATAAATTACTATATAATATAAATATATATTTATGATAAATGTAATACTTTTATTATTAAAATCTCATTAAGAGAAAAAATTTAATACATTCTCTTATATAATGAGTGTATATTCTCATATGTATACATATATATACAAAGAAAATATTAAGAGAATATGTATATGTGTAACATATATAATGAGAATATATACAATTGTATATATAAGAATATGATACATTTTCCCTCTGATTGAGGTTTTACTATCAGCTTGACTTTATTGCATTTTGGTTGTGAATCCAGAGTTAATTTACGTCTTGAGTGGGTAGAGTATGTAAAAGAAAGGTTGGGATGCTTGTCTCAGATGCATTCAACTCGGCTGCTTATTTTGTAATTAAAAACTGCATTGCTATTCCCTACTTTCTCTGCAGTTTCTTATCCACAGCAGAGAGTTAACTGGGAAGATGTGCAATAACCAATACACCCGTTCCCTCACAACATCATTGACTTAATGCTCCCTCTAAGCCAAGAAGAGAATGTGTTACTTGGCATAAAACAGATGCCTCCTTCCAGCTAAACCATCCTCAAAATGTGCTGCCAAACAAGATTCATTAGGTTCTTTCATCACTATTTCAGCTGAAAGAGAAGTGACAGGCCCAGGCCATGTGCAGAATAACGGCTGAAGCTCTGAGGGCACTCAGGGCAAGAGCTGGTCTCATTCTGATCTAGAGAGCACTGGAGGAGTCTGGGTTCAAGCCTGAAGTCACCTGCTCTCTCTTCTGCCCTTTTCTTCCCTTTCAGTCTCCTCCAGACCTGTAAGGCCCTTTCTTCTCCTGCACATTCTTCCATCACTTTCTCAGCAGACTTCTCTGTGTTGAAGAATGTGCCAGTCCTTTTATAAGAACGCTTCCCAATCTGCACACCTTCCCTATCTCCCATTACAGCTTCTCCATCCTGTGTACCTGTGCATAGACTCCCTTTTTATATCAATGAACCTTTGTTGAAGAGACGGGTATATTCGTTGTGGAGACTGCACGTGGCTTTTAAAAACTAGGTTTCTGTAAAAAACGAATTAAACCATTATCTATCTCAATTCTTCTGATCCATACAACATGCTGATCTGTATTTGAATACTGGTTAAAAGTGTGACCCAGGGACTAAGTCATATGGTTTGATCCTTCTCTCCACTATTTACCAGCTATGGATCCTGGGTTACTTTCATTTGTCATTTATTTACTTACTACAAGGAATTTCTGAGCATGGGGACTCCATGTGAGTCTGGATTCAGTGGGTCACAAAACAAAGCCCCTGCTCCTGTAAATGTTGCATTCTATGGGGAGATGAGCAATTAAACAAAAAACTCCTAACATTTAAAAATTCTTCCATGCTTTCACTTCTGCATGTGTTAAATGTAAATAATAGTATTTTATTTCTAGTGATGCTGTAGGAAGAAATGCAACATATTACATTAGGTAAATACTCAATTATAATTAGGTAAAGATATTTTTCTTTGTTTTTGTTTGTTTGTTTGTTTTTGTAGCAACAGTAGGCACTATTCAGTGATGCTCACCTGAGGAAAGGGAGTGCATAACCCTGCAGGGACTTTCAAGGACTTGTGGCAGCTATTGCTTTGTGTGTCCAGTAAGCCTTCTCACCTCTTCTTCCAATAATAGAGCCTACCTCCACTTTTGCCATATGATTTAGTCCAGTATTCCATCCTCTAGCAACTGTCTTTGGTTCAAGAGGTGAACACGTGACTTTAAAAGAACCAACCTGAGTCTTTCTCAAGGACCTTCATATAATTATCAGTTCTTTCTCTTTTGGGAATTCCAAGCTGGAGCTACTTAGGAATCATCCATATGGAGGAGGCCTCTCTGTAGGAGAAAATGAGGTCAACTTGTAAAGGAAAGTAGACATGGGAAACAGAGATGTTATTAATAATGTTATAATTCCATGTCAAGCATACATTTAATTTTCTTAGTAACTCTTGAGATAACTACTATTGTCATCTCTATTTTAAAGATTAAGAAATTGAGTACAGAAAGGTTAAGTAGCTTCTCAAGGTCACAAGTTAATAAGTAACAGGACCAGGAAACTGAACCAGGTACTCTGGCCCCAAAATCTATACATTTGACAAATCTCTCTCTCCTCTGGCTGTTCAGAGTCTAGGATACAATATCTAGTTCTGGTTCCCTCAGTCCTTCCTTTGATTCTATGGGTAACAACAGAATCCTTTTTCACATTCTTGAGATTGTCTGTATCGTTGTATCATCTATCTCTTTCTGTATCTCTCTTTATCTACAATCAATTTTTAATTGTTGATGTCGGTTTGAGTTGAGTTTCTGTTACCTTGCAACCAGAAGATTTAACTACCTGAAAAACTATATCAAAACATTTTGAAATATGTTTATCATTTGAAAAGAAATTCCCTAGGTCAATTCTAGTATGCCCACCCCTATTGCACTGCTCCACCAATCTCTATTTGAAAATTACCACTTTGATTTATTTCTGTATTTTTTTTTCTTATAGAGTCAATGCTTAGAGATAAGTGCGGGTAATTTGAGTTCATTTAGAATTACCTTCTAAGTTCACTTTGACTTTGACTTTCATGGTACCATGATCTTAGATTGTCTGGCTGAGTTTCCTCACATAGAAATTACCCTGGAGCTAAATCATTAAATAGTTTTATTATATTAATTATTATTTAGCATTAATGTTATAGAACATTGTTTGAATCTGTATTAAACAAAAAAAGTTCAGTATGAGTAGTTAAATTATCAAGTTGCTCCAGATGTACAATTCAATTTTAAACCTAAGAACTTAATACATTCATGAGAATTCCCTGTGAAAGGAGATTTGTACTGTCCAAAAACCTTAGTCCAAAGGAGTAACTTCTGCTTCCAAATGAGAAGTGTAGAAGATACTATAAGTTTCTGACAACTGAGGTCAATTGTTTCTTTTCATTCTACTGAGAAAACTATACTGGAAACTGTTTCTTGCATTATTTGATGGGTAACTGTCCCCTTTGGAATGTTAGTTTGCTGGCTTATATCCCTATACCAGTTAAAATGAGTTTTTCTTGTGTAAGTTCTCAAGGTTATGGTCTCTTTTCATTTATTCTGTATAATTCAGTCTTTGTTTCCAGTGCACTGAAGTCATTTCCAAGGTGGCTGTTTCCAAAGGCGCTCCATGCTGGAGCAGAATCAGACATTCTCAGTCATTGATGAGATTATTGGTGTCTTTTGCTGCCAAGGTACCTCAGATTATTCAAATCAAGGTTATCAGAAGGGTAACTATAAAATCGATTGTCCATTCAGAAACTCAAACTAAATGGAACTCTGCGGAAAATGTGGAGGCTGCTGTGGGGAATGTACATATTGTCATATCACTGAAGATCAGCATTGGTTAGATCATACTTACTTGGCTTGAGAGTGGAAGTGCTTGAAATAAAAGAAATATTGCTGCATTCATGCAAGGACACTAATCTATAAAAAGTTCTTGAGACGCACTGAAAAGGAATTTCATATTCTGAAGCTACACAAAAGGGATCTGCCCATGCTCTGCAGTTCCAGAACTTATGAAGGACATATCATTGCATGTTCTATGGATGACCTACAGAAGGAAGGACATGTGTCCCAGCACCCAGGGGAAGAGTTGCGGTGGCTTAGGGACTCCTGCTGAGAGAGAGTGAGAGCTGTGTATAAAACCTCTGGGTAAAATGAGAAGGAACCTGTATTTCTTAAACAGCAAGAAGTGATGGAAATTATTACCTGACAAGATTCACCAATCTCTCAGTTGCAGCTACAGAATCCGAAATGAATGAGTAAATGTCACATCTAAAAGGAATATGAAAGGCATTTCTTGCTATGATGAACTTCCAGATAGAAAAACGGAAGTTCCTCTGTGCATACATGATATTTCCAACATAAAAAAGTGAATTGCTGCTAAATGACTTGATAATTTAGAAAAGGGGTAAAGTAATATTAGATAGTTAGTAACAGAAGTCTCTGCTAACATTCACAGTGAATTTTCAAAAGGCTTATTCATGGAGCATTTTCTGAGGTACACAAAATTACTCAAGACTGAGTTTTCTGTAAAAAAAAAAAAAAGGAAAAAACTCAGATAAAAATGCAGAATTCTTAGTGTGACAGAAATGCAAAGGTTATATTGCTATATTATTTCACTTAGCATGTTGTACTCAACATGTTGCATGTGAATATAATGTGGAATCAGATGGGGACAGTATCTTTGATCTCAAATATTATATATCCTAATACAAATGGTGTGGGGAAAGGCAATATGTTCCAGCAAATTCAGAAATATATTCAGAAATATATGCAATCTGAAAGTCATCTTTAAACACTTGATAAGACTCATTTTATTTAAAACATAATACTTTTATAAGAATTAGTTTAAATAGAAAGGCAAAATGAGTTGCATTCTACGGTTTTTAAAGGCATACTCATTCATTTGCTAATTTAAAAAATATTAAGCAACAACTAAACTCCACTCACAATGCCAAATGCTGGGGATTAACATGTGAAAAAAACATTGACTCACTTTAAACAATTCAAAATCAAATGGAAGAGATTCATGTAAGTAGAGCATTACATTGGGATATCATATAGCAAAGGAATAAAGAAGTAAAATAATTTTTGAAAAATACTGTGACTTGCATGGCCAGACCAAGGCAATGTGAACACAATTTGTAAAATTGACACACAGGTGAAGTATTGTCATAATGTAGGCACCTCTCTGCGCAATAAGAAACATTACATTTAGTCAAAATTTGAATACCTAATACATTTTTCCCACTTAAAAATTATGGTAGAATATATATAATATAAAATTTACCATTTTAGCCATTTTTAACTGTACAGTTCAGTGGCATTAAATACATTCATGTTGTTGTGAAGCCATCACCACCGCCCTTCTCCGGAACTCTTTTTTTTGCAAAACTGAAATTTTGTATCCATAAAATAGTAACTCTCCATTTACTCCTGAGCTCCTGGAAATCATCATTCTACTTTTTATCTGTAAATTAAGGTACTGTAAGTACCTATATAAGTGGAATTATACAGATTTATCTTTTTGTGACTGGTTTATTGCATTTAGCATAATGTCATCAGTTTCATCCATGTTGTAGCATATGTCAGAATTTCCTTTCTTTTTAAGGTTGAATAATATTCCCTTGCAAAATATGCCATATTTTGCTAATTCATTTATCTATCTGTGCTTGTTTCCATGTTTTAGCTATTGTGAATAATGCTGTTATAAATGTGGGTGTACAGTTATCTTTATGAGATCCTGCTTTCAATTCTTTTGAGTATATACCTAGAAGTGGAATTTTTGAATTGATTTATAATTTTTTGAGAAACCACAACAGCATGTTCCACAGTGGCTGTGCCATTTTACATTTTAATCATCAGTACACAGGTGTTCCAGATCCATTTTTGAACTGTGCTTCTGACAAAAAGAATATAAAGTTTATAAAAAATATATTCCATTTATAAATATTTATTAAACAATGCTCTGTTTAAGATTCTGTCCTATGTAGTCCATCATACCAAAACCTAATTTTTAAAAAGGACAAAGTAATTGTCAATATGTAAGTTACACATAACTTAGGAAAAAGAGAACATTTGTACTCAAATTCCTAATATTGTACAAATGACATATTTCTTCGTTTATGGTATATCTCTTAGGTACCATTGATTTCAAAAGTTGAGGGAAAAAAAATGGAATGGATTCATACCTAGGTACACAGGGCAAAAAAATCTCACTTTCACATTTATAATTTATTTTTGTTTATAGTTCATCTTATTCTAGAATGGTCTTCAGACAATTTACAATAATATACTTACTAAAATAAAAATAGAAATTAGAACCATGGAAATAAGGACACCAAAATGTCAAATATGAGTTAACCCATGTGTTATGTTACACTTAAAATGTTGGTCTTCTTTTCCCTGGTGAAAAAGAAGACACAATGTTACCTGGTTCCTGTTATTGGATATCAGAGGAACATTAAATTCTAAAACTTTGTTGCTCAAAATGTGGTCCTTGTACCATCAGCATTAGTACAAATGGGAAGATTGTTAGAAATGAAAGATATGAAGTTAACCCATATATACTGAAACAGAATTTGTATTTTAACAAGATCCTAGGTGATTTATATGGACATTAAAGTTTAAGAAGCAGCTCTAAAAGACATCCTTTACCTGGATTTCATGTAGGAGAGCCTGAGTGATATAGCAGACAATGTATTTACAAGGTTTCTTTTACAAAAAATGAATTAAATAATGGAATATATGTTTCTTATAGCAATTTTCAAAATGACGAAGGATATAATAATGTCTAAACCTAAGTCAATGAATTCTTAGATATGACACCAAAAACACAATTTATGAAAGAAAAATTTAGTAAATTGAACTTCATCAAAAGTTAAACTTTTGCTCTGAGAAGCACCCTGCTAAAAAAGATGAAAAAATAAGCTACAGACTAGGAGAAAATATTTGCACACTATATATCCAAGAAAAGACTTTTACCTTAAATGTATAAAGAATCCTTCAACCATCAGTAAAACAAATAAACAATTGACTAAATAAATAAAAGGCTAAAGACACTGTTATGAGCTGAATTGTGTTCCCTCAAAATTCATATGTTGAAGCCCTGAACCGCAGTACCTCAAATATGACTATATTTGGAGATAAAGCCTTTAAAAAGATGATTAAGTTAAAATGAGACCTGCTCCAATTGGACTGGTGTTTTGTAAGAAAAGGAAATTTGAACATTCAGAGAGATACCAGACATTTGTGCACACAGAAGAAAGACCCTGTGAGGACACTGAAAGAAAGCAATCTTCTGCAAGCCAAGGAGCGAGGCCCCAGGAGAAAACAAACCTGCTGACCTTGGTCTTGGACTTCTACCCTCCAGAAGTTTGAAAAATAAATTCCTGTTGTTGAAGCTGTTCAGTCTGTGTTATTTTGTTATGGAACCCCTAGCAAACATATCCAGTCATTTAAGCAAAGAATGTATATAGGTGAAATAAGCACATGAAAAGGTGTTCAACATCGCTAGTCATTTGGGAAATGTAGATTAAAATGATGATGAAAATCACAACATACCTATTTCAACAGCTAAAAGAAAAGTAATGATAACACAAAATGCTGGTAAGGACAGAGGTCTAGATCTCTCACACTTTGCTGGAGGGAATGTAAAATGGTTCAGCCACTATAGAAAATAGTTTGGCAGTTTCTTATCAGAGTAATCATGTACTTACCATACAACCCAGAAATTGCACTCTTGGACATTTACCCCAGAAAGATGAAAACTTATATTCACTCAAAAACTTGTAAATATCCATAGCAGCTTAATTCATAAAATCCAAAAAGTGGAAATAACACAATGTCCTTCAACAATTGAATGGTTAAATAAACTCTTGTATACTGACATACACAGCAATTTAGATGGCTCTCAAGGGTATTATGCTTAGTGAAAAAGACCAATTACAAAAGGTTACATACTCTCTGATTCCATTTATACAACATTCTCTAACGGACAAAACTATAAAGATGAACATGTGTGTTTCTAAGAGGCAGGGTAAGGAGATAGCTGTGACTGTAAAGGGATAGCATGAGACAGTTCCATTGTGATGTTTGAACAGCTCCATGTCCTAATTATGGTAGTGATTCCACAAGTGTACACATGGGATCACTTTGCATAGAAATACACACATGGACAAATGAGATCATGTAAGAAATGGTGATGACTGAGTAAGATCTTTAGTCCAGTTAACACTATTGTGCAGATGTCAATTCCCTGTTTCAATATTGGACCACAGTCATATAAGATGTCACTACTGAGGGATGCTGGGTGAAAGGTATATCACACTTTTGTGTGATTTTAGCAACTTCTTTTCTATAATAATTTAAAAATAAACATTTTCTTAAAATTAAGCATAAAGATATTCCAGAGTGAATGGAATTTGTAACCAGGTTATCCTAATAAGTCTATAATTCAGTTATCCAATTGTCCCTAGAAGCAGCACTAGCAACAAAAGATGGTGCTAGGAAATCCAAAGGGGAGTGCAGGAGCTTACAATCATTTAGCTCAGAACCAGACACAAGACAGAAACTTGTGAAGACCAACACCAGATCTAAGTGTTGGAAAATGTATTCCATATCCAAAGATACGGATTCGAGAAAAAAAAAAAAAACAACAACAGAATAGGGCTGGCTGAAACAGCATGACAGCCATTCTAGTCGGCATTTCATTGCCCTATTCTCTAGGTGGAGGCTCTATCTTGAGGGCATCTTAAAGGCACTGTGTGGCCTAATGACCTGAGAAAGAAGGGAATAAGGAAGGATTCTTTGACATATCTGTAGATTCAACCTTCAGAAAATGCTTACTTAGAAAAATATAATGTAAGGAAAAAAAAAAAACAACACACTGATAAGCAAGTTAAGTTCAGTGGTCCTATTTAGAAATGACATTATAAAATAAGGATATCACATATTAAACATTTACTAGTATAATGCAATCATTAACACATAGCTGGTAGGACTATAATATGGAAAAACATTCTGGAAAATTGCTTGGAATTTCTAAAAATCTAACATGTACTTACTATATAATCCAGCAATAGTACTCTTAGGTGATTCCATGAAAAACAATAGAGAAAAGAACACTTAGAAG
The DNA here is from genome assembly GCA_003508835.1 of Eonycteris spelaea. Classification (NCBI taxonomy): domain Eukaryota; kingdom Metazoa; phylum Chordata; class Mammalia; order Chiroptera; family Pteropodidae; genus Eonycteris; species Eonycteris spelaea. The sequence goes on along the minus strand of PUFA01000083.1, from coordinate 2,198,986 downwards.
AAAAATGAGAATAAACAAAGCACAATACTTTTCATAACAGTTCAAATTATATTAACTATATTTAAAGTTGTCCCCAGTTATATTAGAAAGTAAATAGTTTCTAATATGGTTAGGCACTCAAATTGCCCCTGCTGAGGATACCTTGAGGCATAACATGAATAAATGCTCAGAAAAATAATTTCATTTCTGAGCAAAATATTTTTATATTTTTATTTCTCAGCATGGATTTAGGCTCACCTGAGTGTTCTTTTTTACTCTGACATGGCCCATGCGTCTACAGTGTGAGAGAGTTGTTTCTATAATTGCTTTCTTTGTAAGTAAATCCATGCCTCTGTGTCAGAGAATTTGAATCAATTAATTAATTTATTAACTTATTTATTTATTTTAAATTAAGTTATTGTGGCAACATTGGTTAATACAATCACATAATTTTCAGGTGTACATTATAATTTGACATCTATATATTCTATTATATGATTGCACCTAAAGTCCATTCCCTTCAGTTACCATATATTCGCATCTTCCTTACCCGATACCCTCTGGTAACCACTAGTCCATTATCCACGTCCATGAGTCTCTGTTTGTTTGTCCCACTCATTTGTTACTTTTAAGTTTCTATCCCACATATAAGTGATATTATGTGATTTTCAACTTTTTCTGCCCAGCTTAATTTCGCTTAGCATGATTATCTGAAGTTCCATCCATGTTGTCGCAAATGGCAGTATTTCATCTCTTCTTATAGCTGAGTAATATTCCATTGTATATATGTACCATTGCTTCTTTAGTCAATCTATCATAGTACACTTAGGTTGTTTCCATGTCCTGGCCACTGTGAACAATGCTGCTATGAACATTGGTGTGCAAATATCTTTTCAGATATGATTTTTAAGTCTTTGGGGTAAATATCCAGTAGAGGGATTGCTGGATCATATGGTAGATCAATTTTAGTTTTTTGAGAAACCTCCATACTGTTTTCCATAATGGCTGTACCAATTTGCAGTCCCACCAGCAGTGTATGAGGGTTCCTTTTTCTCCATCCTCTCCAGCATTTGTTATTACTTGCCTGTTGATTATAGCCATTCTAATAGGTATGAGATGGTATCTCATTGTGGTTTTGATTTGCGTTTCCTAATAGAGCAATGTTGAGCATCTTTTCATATTTTTTGGCTATTTGTATGTCCTCTAGGAGAAGTGTCTGTTCAGATCCTCTGCCCATTTTTTGATGACCATTTTTTTGTTTTGTTGTTGTGTTATTGAGTCGTATGAGTTCTTTTATATTTTGGATATTAGGCCTATCGGAGTGTTGCTTGCAAATACATTTTCCCATTCAGATGGTTGTCTCTTTAACTTGTGATGGTTTCTTTTGCTGAGCAGAAGCTTTTAGTTTGATGTAGTCCCATTATTTATTTTTGCTTTTACTTCCTTGCCTTTGAGGTCAAATTCATAAAATCTTTAAGTCCAAGGTCCTTGAGTTTAGTTCTATGTTTTCTTCTATGCATTTTATTGTTTCAGGTCTTATATTCAGGTCCTTAATCCATTTTGAGTTAATTTTGGTGTGTGTGATAGACAACAGTCTAGTTTCATTCTTTTGCAGGTGGCTTTCCAGTTTTCCAGCACCATTTTTGAAGAGGCTTTCCTTTCTCCACTGTATGTTTTTGGCTTTTTTGTCAAAAATTATTTGCCCATATAAATATGGGTTTACTTCTGGACTCTGATCTGTTCCACTGGTCCATGTGTCTTGTTTGCTGCCAATACCATGCCGTTTTGATTACTGTCGCTTTGTAGTATAATTTGAAGTTGGGCAGAGTGATGCCTCCAGCCTCGTTCTTTTTCTCAGGATGGCTTTGGCAATTCGGGGCTTTTGTGCTTCCATATAAATCTGATGATTTTTTGTTCTATTTCTTTAAAAAATGCCGATGAGATTTTGATGGGGATTGCATTAAATCTGTATAATGCTTTAGGTAATATGGTCATTTTAACTATGTTGATTCTTCCAATCCAAGAACACAGAATATCTTTCCATTTCTTTGTATCTTCTTTGATTTCTTTTAATAGGTCTTATAGTTTTCATTATTAAGGTCTTCACATGTTTAAATTTATTCCTAGGTATTTTTTTTTGCAATTGCAAAAGGAATTTTTTTCCACTTCTTTTTCTGACTCTTCATTATTAAGTATAGGAACTATGGATTTTTGAACGTTGATTTTGTTCCAGAAACTTTACTATTTGCTTATTGTTTCTAGTAGTGTTCTTGTGGAGTCTTTAGGGTTTTCTATAAGAGAATCATATCTGCAAATAGTGACAGTTTGACTTCTTTGTTTCCTATTTGGATGCCTTTTATATCTTTCTCTTGCTGATTGCACTTGCTAGGACCTCCAATGTTATATTGAATAAGAGTGGCGATAGTGGACAGCCTTGCCTTGTTCCTGATCTTAGAGGGAAGGTTTTTAGTTTTTCACCATTAAGTATAATGTTGGCTGAGGGTTGTCATATATGGCCTTTATATATGTAAGGTACTTTCCTTCTATACTGATTTGTTAAGTGTTTGGTCATAAACGGGTACTGTATCTTGTTGAAAGCTTTTTCTGCATCTATTGATATGATCATATGATTCTTATTTTTTAATTTGTTTATGTGGTGTATCACATTAATCTATTTGCATATGTTAACCATCCCTGTGCCTCTGGGATGAAGCCCACTTGATTGTGGTGTATAATCTTTTTAATATGTTGCTGTATTCGGTTTGCTAGTACCTTATTGAGGAATTTTGCATCTACGTTCATAAGAGATATTGGTCTGTTATTTTCTCTTTTTTTTGTATTATTTTACAGGTTTTGGTATCAGGGTGTATTGGACTCATAAAATGATTGGAAAGTATTGTCTTCTTTCGATTTTTTGAAAGAGTTTGAGGAGAATAGGTATTAAATCTTTGAATGTTTGGTAATTTCACTGGTGGAAGCCATCTTGTCCCTGGACTTTTACTTTTCGGTAGGTTTTGGTGATTTTTCCATTTCTGTGCTGCTGATCAATCTTTTTAGATTTTCCAGATCTTGAATTCAGTCTAGGAAGATTGTATTTTTCCAAGTACTGGTCATTTCTTCTAAAGTTATTAAATTTGGTGTTATATACTTTTTCATATAGTATTCTTGTTATATCCTTTGTATTTCTGTGATGTCAGTCATAATTTCCCCTATTTCATCCTTGATTTTGTTTATTTGTGCCCTTTCTCTTTTTTCCCTAGCAAGTCTAGCCAGTGGTTTGTCAATTTTATTAAGCTTCTCAAAGAACCAACTCTTTGTTGTATTTATTTTTTCTTTCTTTTTTTTTCAATTCCTTTTATTTCCGCTCTAATCTTGATTATTTCCTTCCTTCTGCTGACATTAGGCCTCATTTGTTCTTCCTTTTCTAGTTTTTAAAGATGAAGTGTTAGGTTTTTTATTCAGGCTAGTTGTTTTTAGAGATAGGCCTGTAATGATATGGATTTTTTCCTCTTATGACCACTTTGGCCATGTCCCAAAAGTTTTGAGATGTTGTACTGTCATTATCATTCATTTCTATGTATCTCTTGATGTCTCTTTTTATTTCTTCTCTCACTCAGTTACTCTTCAGTAGCATGTTGTTTACTCTCCATGTATTTGTGGTTCTTCCTGATTTCTTTTTGCAGTTGATCTCTAGTTTCAAAGCATTATGATCAGAGAATACGGTTAGTATGATTTCAACCCTCTTATATTTGTTGAGGCTATTTGTGTCCCAGTATGTGGTCAATTCTTGAGAATGTTCCATGTGCACTAGAGAAGAATGTATAAGCAGGATGGAAGGCTCTGTATATGTCAATTATGTCCAGTTGGTCTAATGTGTCATTTAAGGTGTTATTTCCTTATTGATTTTCTGTTTGGATGATCTGTCTATCTGACAGTGGGGTATTAAGTCCCCTATTATGATAGTGTTTTGGCCTGTTTCTCCCTTTAGTTCTGTTAGTAATTGCTTTACAAATTTTGGGGCTCCCTATTGGGAGCATAATCTTAATAAGTGTTATGTCTTCTTGGTGCATGATTCCCTTTATCATTATGAAGTGTCCCTCAGTATCTTTCTTTACCTTTTTGATTTTGAAGTTTATTTCATCTGATATTAGTACCACTAATCCCTCTTTTCTCTGGATGCCATTTGCTTGAAATATCATTTTCCATCCTTTTACTTTGAGTCTTTATTTTTCTGTGGAGCTGAGATATGTCTCCTGGAGCAGCATATGGTTGGGTTTTGTTTTTTGATCCATTCTGAAACTCTGTGCCTTTTTATTGATGAGTTCAGTCAACTTACATTCAGGGTGATCATTGAAATATGAGGTTTTCCTATAATCATTTTATGTTTTGCTTTCTGGTATCTTGGTGTTTCCATTGCTCCCTTGTCCTTGTGTTTCTGTTTTTTTTTTTTCTTTTGGTTGGCTTTTGTGAGTTTTCCCTCTGATTCTTCTTGTTTTATGTTATATACTTCAGTTCTGACTCTATGGTGTGTGGTTACCATTACAAATATGAAAAAGATATTTATATATATATATAAGTATATACTTATAGTATATATATAGAAAAGATATATATATATATAAAGATAGTATATATATATATATAAAGATAGTAATGTATGTATGTATGTATATATAAATATCTTCTGTGTGTGCCTTATCTCTTTTTCCCTTTGTGAATTTGGATCTTTGAATCCCCCCTTTTCACTCATTGTTATCACAATTTGTCCCTATGTATGCTGAATCATTCATTACTACTTGTTATCTTGTTATAACAATTCTCTTCTCATTATTTAAGCTTATAATGCCCTGTTCTTAGTAAGGGTTGCACTCCTCTGCTTCTATTTGCCTGAGAGTCACTTTACTCCTAACCATGTATTTTTTTGTTATTTATTTTGTTTTAGGTGAACTGACCCCTCTCAGAATTTCCTGTAGTGCAGGCCTTGTAGTGGAGAATTCCCTCAATTTTGTATGTCTGAAAAGGTCTCAATTTTTCCTTCATACCTAAAGAGAGCCTAGCTGGATACATTATTCTAGGCTGGAAGTTCCTTTCACTTAATTGTTTAAATATTTTATTCCATTCCTTTCTGGCTTGTAAGATCTACACTGAGAAGTCCAATGATAATCTAATGGATTTGCCTTTATGTTACCATTTTCTTCTCCCTGACTGCCCTGAGAATTCTGTCTTTGTCATTGATTTTTGATAACTATAATATAATGTGTCTTGGCGAAGGCCTTTTTGGGTTGAGAAAATTGCGCTGTTCTGTTGACTTCTTGAATTCCAAGTTCCAGCTCATTCCTTAGATTTGGGAAATTCTCATCAACTATTTTCTGAAAATGCTTTCTGGTCCCTGCTTCTTTTCCTTGCCTTCGTTAATGCCCATTATTCTTATGTTTCCTTTCCTGATGGTATCAGCCGTTTCTTGTATTTCTCTTTCATTATTTTTTCATTCTTTGGTTTCTCTCTCTGCTTCCTTCTGATTTATTTCTATATTTCTGTCTTCAATATCACTGATCCTTTCTTCCATTTGGTTGACTCTATTTCCCAAGGTTGCAACTCTTGCAGTGTGTTTTTTATCTCCAGAATTCGTATTTGATTCTTTTTGAGGGTTTCAATCTCCTTGCTCTGCTCATCTAGCTGTTTTTGAAATTTCTGAAATTGTTGATATGACTTGTTTCGGAACTCACTGAGTTTTTTCAGATGTACCATCCTGAATTCTCTGTCACTTAAGTCGTATATTTCTATGTCTGTAAGGTTATTTTCTGGAGATTTTTCTCTTTATTTCTGCAATGCCTTGTCATCTTGGTTGTTCATGGTGTCTAATGGACTATTTCTCCACCTGGGCATTAATGGAAGTGTATTCTACTTCCCACCCCCACCCCACCACCCAGAAAGAAGATTTGTTATATAAAAGTTTCTCTTTAGCCTGTTGCAAAGAAGGCACTTTTCTTTTGGTTTCAAGTAGGTGGAATCTAAGCCACTTGGATCCCTGCTATATAGAATGCCTGAATAATACCTTTTTTCCCTGATAGATGTTTAATCTTCCTTACTACTCTCAGTCTCAGTCTTCATCAATGTTAGTGACAGTTTTGGTAGCATTTGCTCAGATTCTCCAGGGAGCTCCACGGTGATCAGTCTCAAAAGGTATGAGGTAGTGGCCTTCTGGATTGAGGGTTGGGAGCTGTGGCTCTGCTTCAGTTTTGCAGCCAGGGTCAGTAGTAATCAACTGTTCTTCCTCTGCAGTCCCGTCCCACTTCTCTGCTTTCTGCCCTGATGACTGAGCCCTGCTGCTGGCTACAGAGAAAAGTCCTGGCACTTCCAGGCAGGGCTGACCAGAGATTATTTTTGCGCCTTCTTCACTCCCCCTCCTCCTTCTAGGAGCTCCAGCAGCTGCTAGAGGCAGCATCTTTATTTGTACGTCCATCACCTGATACCTGAAGTTCTGACCTATGGTAGCTCTTATGTGCAGATCCCACGCTCAGACATACTGTTGTGCAGGTTGGGTGTTTTTTGCTCAGTTTTAGATGTTCAGCTTATTGTTGTTTCAAGGGGAGAGATCTGAGGATGTCTCTCACTCCGCCATGTTTTCCCAGAATCACCCGAGAATTTGAAATTAACTTGTTCTTTTGATAATCCCATAATACGAGATAAAGTTCTGTATAAATCCATTAATCTATTTCACAACATTCAGATTTGGTAAACAAGGCTGTTTAACTCACCATTTTCTTCACATTTCAGTATGAAGCTTGAGAAATTATGAAATATTAATCTCCATCCTTGCCCTTTAGTTACCTTCATAAACCACATTTTCCATGTGAGTGACATGCAGCTTCCTTTGAATAAATATCCTCCTTAGATCTACAAATATCCCATTGGATCTAATACACATCATTATGTGAAAATTTATTCTAAGCTCACGGTAGAGAGGCATGGCTCGAGGCCCGGTCTAAAGCTTTTTCTCATGGCTGTTGGCCTCAGGTTCTATTGTACAGAGTTCCTGTTTATTGGAAACTGGTCTCTGGACCTACTCACTTGGGTGCCGTCACCCGCCTGGCAGATTTTATCAGGTGGGAGTGAACTGATTTTCCATAATGCAAGACCTCGTCACAGCATTCCAGTTCAGGAATCTCATTGTTTAACCAATACCTGAAGTCAGAACCTTTTGGAAAATAAATATTTAATCTTTTGGCTTTCTATCACAAACTATCAAGCATTCCCCAGCAAACTCTCCCAGTCTTTTTAAAAATAGATGGCATGTATATTGGTAGGACTGGACAGATATCAAATAATGAGTGAACTTTTCACGTCATGCTTTAAATATCTGAAAAAGGCCAGGTTATGTAACTAAGAACTTCAATAAAGATTCCGACTATTCTTTTTGTCTGAGTTTTGGAAATAGTATTGTGCTGGGGCAATACTGAGCTATATCTTAGACTGCATGAATTGTAGGGTAAGTTCTGCTTAATAATATCATCAATGTTCTGCTTAATAATATCATCAATGTTATGTATACAATGTTTCCTGTTTCTGAGTTATCATGAAAGAAGGCATAATTTTATTTAAATTAGAATATCTGCTTAACTTTAACCACCTTGAAATAAAAAATATGCTTATAATGTGCCATCTATTTCTCTCTCTCTCGTCTGTCTGTCTTCCTTCCTTCCTTCCTTCCTTCCTTCCTTCTTCCTTCCTTCCTTCCTTCCTCCTTTCCATCTCTCCTCTCTTTCCTCTCTCTAGTAAAAAAAAAGTTTAATGTTCTGCATATGATTTTATTTTATTGTCTTTCACTTGTAGGACAGAAAAATCAGATATGGGTTATACTTAAAGACACGGTTTCCTGTGTCCCTAGGGTCTGCAATCTCATGGATTTAAAAATTTTTTTCAAGATGGAATTTACATAACATAAAATTTAGCATTTAAAAGTGAGTAAGTCTGTGACATTTAGTACATGTACAATGTTGTACAACCACCACCTCTGTCTTTTTCTAAAACATTTTCATCATTCTAAAACAAAACGCTGTGCCAATTAACAGTTTCTTCCAATTTCCTCTCCTCACTGCTCCTAACAACCACTATTCTTTTTATATCTGTAAATATAACAATTCCAAATATTTCATATAAATACCATCATCCGAGATGTGACTTTTGTGACCAGCTGCTTTCATTTACCATAAAGTTTTCAAGGTTGTTCCATTTTGGAGCATGTGTCAGTGTTTCATTCCTTTTTTATAGATGAATATTTCATTCTATTTATATACAAAATTTGTACATCTATTGATGGTCATTTGGGGCTGTTCCTACCTTTTAGATATTGTAATAGAGCTGCAATTAATATGCATGTACATGGATTTTTTTGAAGTACTTGTTTTCAATTATTGGGTATATACCTAGAAGTATATTTGACCTAGAATTGCTAGGTCATATAGTAATTCTATGTTTAACTTCTTGAGAAACTGCCAAATTGTTTGCCCTAGTGGCTGCACCACTTTAAATTCCCACCAGTAAAATACAAGGATACCAATTTCCCCCACATTTCGCCAACACTTTTAGATTTTGCTATTTATTACTACTACTACTACTACTATACTACTACTACTACTACTACTACTACTACTACTACTACTATTGCTATCCAATTGTGTGTGACATGGTAACTTGTGATCTTGTGTCCTGTAACTTTACTAAATTTGTTTAGTGGTTAGTAGCTCTAGCAGTTTTTCTTGTGGATTTGAAAAGACTATCTATATATACAATCATATCATCTGTTACTAAAAATAGTTTTAACTTCTTTCCCTTGCAAATTAGATCCCTTTTATTTATTTTTTCTTGCCTAATTGCTCTTCCAGTAAAATGTGCATAACAGCAATGACATCTTATATTTAGTATGATGTTAGCTATAGATTTTTCATAAGTGTCTTTATTATATTGAGGAAGTTTTCTCTTATTCCTAGTTCTGAGTCTTTCTATCATGAAAAAGTATTATAGTTTGTCAGATGTTTGTCTATGTCTATTGATATAATCATGTGGTTTTGTTCCTTTTATGCTATTAATTTGGTATATTATGTTGAGTTTTTTCATGTTGAACCACCCTTGAATTTCTAGGATAAATCTCATCATGGCATATACTTCTTTTAAAATGCTATTGGATTCAGTTTGCTAGTATTTTGCGGCGGGGTAGGGGAGGGGGATTTTTGCATTTGTATTCAAAAGGGATATTGGTTTCTAATTTTCTTTTTCTTGTTGTGTCTTTGTCTGGATTTGGTACCAGACTGGAATAGTTTGTCAGAGTGCCATAACAAAATATCACAGACTAAGTGACTTAAACAACATAAATTTATGTCCCTCACAGTCTGGAGTCTGGAAGTTCAAGATCAAGGTGCCAGCAGGTTGGTTTCCTCTGAGGCCTCTTTGGCGTGCAGATGGTCCACTGTTGCTGCCTCTTCATATGGTCTTTTCTCTGTGAATGCACTTCTCTGGTGCACCTTCTTTTCTTATAAGAGTACTAGTCATATTGGATTAGGACCCCACCCTAATGATTTATTTTCACTTAATTACCTCTTTAAAAACTTTATTTTCCAAATACATTTACATTTTTAGGTACTAGAGTTTGGAAGTTCAACATACGAATTTGGGCAAGACACAATTCAGCCTATAACACAGGGTAATACTACCTCAGAGAACGAGTTAGGTAGTATTTTCTACTTTTTTGTTTTTTGGAAGAGTTTGAGAAGAATCGATGTTAATTCTTCTTTAGATATTTGTAGACGTCAGCAGTGAAACTATCTGATACTGACATTCGTTGGGAAGTTTTTGATTACTGGCACAATATTTTTACTTGTTATAAAGTTATTTAGATTTTTCTGTTTTTTTTAAAATCAGTTTTGGTAACTTTTATGTTTATAGGAATTTGTCCATTTCATTTAGATTACCTAATTTGTTGGCATGCTGTTGTTCAAATATTCTCTTATAATCCTTTTCATTTCTGTAAGTTCTGTGATAATGTATCCACTTTCATACATGATTTTAGTTATTTGTGATTTCTCTTTTGCATATGTATCAGTGAAACTAAAGGTTTATAAATTGCTTTTCTACTCTCAATTTCACTTATCTCCAATCCAATCTATATTATTTTACTCTTTCTGATAGCTTTGAGTTTAGTTCGTTCTTCTTTTTCTAGTTCCTCATGGTGTAAAATTATTGATTTGAGATAGTTCTTTTCAAATGTAGATGTTTACAGCTATAAAATTCTCCCAAGCACTGCTTCCACTCCATGCCATGTTTTGTATGCTGAATGTTGTTTTCATTTGTTTCACGATGTTTTACAATTTGCTTTAGGTCATTTGTTTTTATAAGAGTGTGTTGTTTCATCTCCATATATTTGTGAATTTTCCAATTTTTCTCCTGTTATTGATTTCTAGTTCATTATATCATGGTAAAAGAAAATACTTTGTATGATTTCAAATTTTTAAATTTATTGACCTTCTTTGTGGGCTACTTTATTGTTTATCTTAGAAAATGTTCCATGTGTACCTAAGAAGAATGTGTATTCTGCTATGGTAAAGTAGAGTGTTCAATATATGTCTGTTAGGTGTAGTTGATTTATGTTGTTTAAATGCTCTATTTCTTTATTGATCTTCTGTCTAAATGTTGTGCCAATTATTGAAAGTTATCTATTGAAGCCTCCAACTATTATTTTAGAATTGTTTATTTTTCCCTTCAATAGTGCAGTTTGCTTTGTACATTTTGGGGCTCTCTTGTTTGGTACATATGATTGTTTTTGTCTTAATAAATTGGTTCTTTTCTATAAGATGTCCTTATTTATCTCTTGTAATAATTTCTTACTTAAAGTCTATCTGATACCAGCATAGACACTCCAGCCTTCTTTTGGTTACCACTTGCATAGAAAACCTTATTTCCATTTTTTTCACTTCAACTTACGTGTTTCTTTGGATCTAAAGTAAATAACTCAGCATATAGTTGGATGATTTTTTAAAAATCCATTCATCCAATGTCTGCCTTTTGATTGAAGAGTTTAATTGGTTTACATTTAATGTAATTGCCAATAGGAGATAACTTAATTTTGTCCTTTTGTTATATATCTTATAAATTCTGTCCCTCACTTCCTCGAGGCATTTCTGCCTTCTTTTATGTTTAATATTTTTTTTGTAGAAAATTTGATTTCCTTCCTATTTCTTATCTCTTTTTGATATTTTATTTGTAGTTGCCTTGGTTATTTAACATCCTCCATATATAAAAAATCTAATTTGAATTGATACCAACGTAACTTCAATAGTATACAAAAACTCCATATTTATATAGAGCCCCATTCACCCCTTTATGTTATTTTGCCAAATTGCACCTTTATACATTGTGTGCCCAATAACAGATTTACAATTATTTTTTATGCATTTATTTTTGAAATCAGGTAGGAAGTAAAAACGTAAAGTATAAGTCAAAAATAAATACTAGCAGTGTGGAGAAACATGGTGGAGTGAGAGATGTACTCAGATCCCTCCCCTTGAAACAACAATAAGCTAAACATCTAAAACTGAACAGAGGGGGAAGATAGAGGACTAGGTAAAGGGCTCGTCTCCTCCCAGGACTGCCTTAAAATTACAACCAAATTATAAAATAATCAACATGGAAAATCAACTGAAGTCCAGCTGATCACAACACCTGCATCTGATAATATAAAGATGCCACATCAAAGCTGGTAGGCGGGGCAAAGTCCCAAAATCAGGCTGGACTTGCACCCGCAGGTGGTAGAGGATCACTGGAAGGGAGAACAAGGCTTCAGAGGCTCTCCTGAAGGAGGGGTTATTGGTCTCATTTGGGGTCTCTCCAGCACAGGGTCCCAGCCCAGGAAAGAAGAGATTCCAATAATTCTGAGTATAGAAACTAGAGGGATTCTGGTATCTGGGTGAGATAGTAGGTGACTGAGTTCCTAGATATCCCTTTAAAGGACATATTCAAAGTCTTTCTGACCTATGGACGCTCACCCAGGACACCAGCAATGGTCTCAGGCTTGCACAGGATTCATTCTGAAAAAACTCTCCATTATCTGGAGTCAGATTGAGGGCTGGAAAGGCAGCCACCATTGTGCCTTAGTCTGGCCGCCTGCAGTGTAAAGTACAGACCACACCAGCTTGATTGTGCAGACCCCCACAGAGCCATTAGGAAGTGCTGGTTTGAGGGAATCAGCCCACCCCGCCTAACCTGCAGACTGTCCGGGGGCAGTTGTTCCAAGTGATTCAGAGTGAAGTGTTCATAGCAGGGAGGCCCATTGTTGTAAGCAGCGTTTCTAATCCCAGCAACACTGGCCAGCGCTGTGAGCCCCATTTCAGAGATAGAGTCAGGTAGATCACTGCTGAAACATGAACTTGAGCAAATCGGGGACCGGTGGGTCAGTCCCAGACAGCAGCTGGTCTTGCTGTGATCTGGGTCTTCTGTGGGAACTCATGACAGTTATCAAATTTGTAGCAAGACTGAGGCTGTATTGATCTGACTGCCATTGTCTCTCTGAGACTCCACCCCACCCAACCAGCAGACTGCTGCCAAACTCAGCTCTGAGTGATTCAGGACTAAGTGTTCACAGTGAGGCAACCATTGTTGTCTGCGATCTTTTCAATCCCAGCAAAAGCAGCCATCACTGTAAACTACATTTCCATCCCCAGCAGGCAACCAATGCTGTGAGCTGCCTTTCGATGGTAGGGTTAGGTAATCCCTGCTGCCAACATGAACTTGGGTGATATTGGGGACCTGTGAGCCAGTCTCAGACAGCTGCTGGTCTTCCTATGATCTGGATTTCCTGTGGGAACTCACAACAATTACCAAATTTGCAGCAAGACTGAGGCTGTATTGATTTGACTGCCATTGTTTCTCTGAGACTCTGCCCACCCTACCCACAAATTGCCCCAGGTGGCCCATTGACAGTGAACTGACACAGCTCTGTCCTTCCCCTTCCCTGATCACCTAACCCACAAAGGCAACAAACTTTGGCTGGCACAGGGTGGTCACTGTATGGAAATCAACAGCAGGCAGACCTTTGCTGCTTGCAAGAGTTGCAATACTGTGTCCAGGGAGCACAGGAGTCTGGAGGAACACTCCTGACAGCAGCTAGTCTCACTGTGATCTAGGTCTACAGTGGGAACGCCCGGGCACAGAAGTTGCAACAAAAACTGAGGCTATATTGGCCAAATGGACATTGTTGCTTGAGATCCCACCTCCCCTAAGCCACAAGTGCCTGCAGCCCATTGACAAGCTGCTTCTTGTGTCCTGCTTGACTCTGGGTGAGCAGTTAGCACAAGACCCTGGCTAGCGCAGTGAGCGCATTTCAAAGAAAACAGTTGTAGACAGACCACTACTACCTGTACAAGCTGCAATATCTCAAGGGATTGCAGGGTCGGTATTGACCTGACGGCCCTTAACTTCCTGAGTTCCTGCCCCATACAGTACACAAAGTACCCACTGTGCATTGATAGGCAGCTGCCCTACTCTAGGGTGGCACATTTTGGCCCAGAGTGGGCAGCAGTTGACCTTGCTACGAGTGGAAACTTGTACAGTGAGCCACAGAGCCAGTGTAGGCTGATAAACTGACATTGCAGTGGCAGAGGGAAATTTACTCACTAGACCAGGACACTCCCAGTGTCCATCCCTGTGCCACTCAACATGCATATCACCTAGAGGCTCATCCAGTTTCAGAGACTTACAGGCAGCTGATAGGAAATATCAAGATTTGGGAAGTACTGGTCCCTCTGCTAAACTGCAGTAGGCAGGGTCGGGGATAATCAAAAGCTGCCTACAGCACTGTCTCATCTGCTTACTTATAGAACCAACATAGGCAACAACCATCAGCAGATTGCTTTGTAGTTCTCACTGGGTAGCCTTGAACAATCAAAAGCAGCAACTAACCTTGGCCTACAGGGGAGCCCTCCCAAGGGGCCACAACACCAATGCATCTGGAGGTTAACACTAGACTACAACAGAGCAACTCCTGACTGGTTCCAGTAGTGTTACACACAATGGGTGGTTGCAACAAGTATACTGTTAGGGCAAATCCCATTCAGTGGGGTCAGCCCCACACAACAACTCTTATCCTGAGAGTGCAGCCAGTTCCTGCAATTAGTCAGCCTAAATGTTAATACCATACACTGAACAACAGTAAAGGCTTGGCGACAGCAGAAGTTCACACACAATCCACACAAAGGTTATGTCCTGAGCTCCCAGCACAAGGGATCAGGGAGAGTGCACCACTGGGCCACACAGGACACCTTCCACATTAGGCCATCTGGCTAAGGCTGAGAGACGAAACAAATATTTCTGACACATTGAAAAGAACACAGAGAGGCTAATAAAATGAGAAACAAAGAAACACACCACAATTAAAACAACAAAAGAAAACTCCAGAAAATAAGCTAAATGAAATGGAAGTAAGGAACCTACCAGAGTCAGAGTTCAAAGTGATTGTAAGAATGCTCAATGAACTTATGGGGAGAATGGATGAACACAATGAGAACCTCAGTGAGAGATAGTAAGCATTAAAAAAGACATAGAAACCATAAAAAAGAACCAGACAACAATGAGGACTATGATAACAGAAATGAAGAATACATTAGAAGGATTCAACAGTAGGTTGGATGAAGCAGAAGATTGAATCAGCAAATTGGAAGACAAAGTAGCTGAATACACCCAATCAGAACAACAAAAATAAAAAAGAATTTAAAAAATGAGGATAGTTTAAGAGAACTTTGGGACAACATGAAGTGTAAAAATACCTGAATCATAGGAGTACCTAAAGAGGCAGAGAGAGAACAAGGGATTGAGACACTATTTGAAGAAACAATAACAGAAAACTTCCCTAACCTGGCAAAGAAATTAGACATACAAATTCAGGAAGCACAAAGAGTTTCAAATAAAAGGAATTCAAACAGACTTACACCAAGACATATCATAATTAAAATGCCAAAGGTCAAAGACAAAGAGAGATTCTAAAAGCAGCAAGAGAAAGGAAGCTGGTTATTTACAAGTGTACACCCATAAGAATGTCTGCTGACTTTTCAATGGAAACGTTGAAGGCCAAAAGGGAATGGCAAGAAATATTCAAAGTTATGAAAAAAAGAATCGACAACACATACTCTACCCAGCAAGACTTTTGATTAAAATGGAAGGTGAGATAAAGAGCTTCTCAGATAGAAAAAAGCTTACGAAATTCATCACCAACAATCCAGCATTACAATAAATGTTAAAGGTCTTCTCTAAAAAGAGAAGTGGTAAAAAAGAAAATAGAAATTACAAATATGAATAATAAAGACAGTAACAATGTACCTATCAGTAATCACTTTAAATGTAAACAGATTAAATGCTCCAATCAAAAGACTTAGAATAACTAAATGGATAAGAAAACAAGACCCATGCATATGCTGTCTACAAGAGACCACTTCAGATCAAAAACATTCACAGACTGAAAGTAAAGGGATGGAAAAAGATATTTCATACAAACGGAAATGAAAAAAAGTCGGGGTAGCAATGCTTATATCAGATAAAATAGACTTTAAAGCAAAGGCTATAAAAGGAGATAAAAAAGACATTACATAATAATAAAGGCATCGATAAATCAAGAGGACATAACTCTAGTAAATATATATGCACCCAACATGGAGCACCTACATACATAAAGCAATTATTGGCCAACATAAAAAGAGAAATTAATATTAATACACTCATAGTAGGAGACTTTAACACCCATTAACAGTAATGGATAGATCTTCCAGGCAAAGAATCAATAAGGAAACAATGGGCCTAAAAGATACACTTGAATAGATGGACTTAATAGATAGTTTCAGAGCATTTCACCCCAAAGCAATAAAACATACTTTCTTCTCAAGTGTACATGGAACATTTTCAAGAATACACCACATGTTAGGACACAAATCAAGTCTCAACACATTTAAGAAGATTAAATCATATCAACCATCTTCTCTGATCACAATGGTATGAAACTAGAAATCAACAACAAGAAAAAACTGGAAAATACACAAACACATGGAGGCTAAATAACACATTACTAAACAATGAATGGGTTATTAATGAGATCAAAGAAGAAATCAAATGATACCTAGAGACAAATGAAAATGAAAACACAGTGACTCAAAATTTATGGGACACAGCGAAAGCAGTCCTAAGAGGTAATTCATAGCAATACAGGCCTACCTCAAGAAACAAAATAAAGCTCAAATAAACAATCTAACCTTACAATTAAAAGAACTAGAAAAAGAACAACAAATAAAGCCCAAATTAAGTAGAAGGAAAGAAATAATAAAGTGGTTTTCAGCAGGTAGGAGATAAAGGGGGTCAAATATGTGGTGACAGAAAAAAATTTAACTATGAGAGGTGAACACACAGTGTAAATATATATTTGCCTTACTGTGAAAGTGTATTGCTAAAAGTTATTGGATTTCAGTAACCAATGTTACCATAAAAAATAAATTGATTAATTAAAAATAAAATAAAATACTTGCTTTTATAGTTGTCCATATAATTATCTTTACTTTAGATCTTTATTTCTTCATACAGATTTATGTTCCATCTTCATTTCAACCTAAAGGACTCCCTTTAACATTTCTTATAGGGCATCTCAAGTGGTAATAAACTCCCTCAGTTTTTGTTTGTATTGGGAATGCCTTAATTTTTTTTTTTTTAATTTCTGTAGAATAATTTTGCTAGATATGGAATTTTTGTTGACTTTTTTTTAACACTTCAAAAGTGTAATCAAACTGCATTTAGGACTCCAGGTTTCTTATAAGAAATAGACTGTTAATCTTATTGATGATTTCTTTGCTGCTTTCAAGATTCTTTCTTTGTTTTTGTCTTTCAACAGTTTGATTATAATTTCTGTTGCTGTGGATCTCTTTGAGTTTTTTCTATTTAGGGACACTAAACTTTATGGATAAACAGATCCATCTCTTTCCTCAAATTTGAAAAGATTTTGGCTAGTATTTCTTCAGTCTTTCTTTTTCTCTCTCTCTTCTCCTTCTGGTGCTCCCAGGATATATATGTTGGTCTGCTTGATGGTCTCCCACAAGTGCCTTAGGTTCTGTTCAATTTTATTCATTTTTTTTCTGCTCCTCAGTTTAACTTATTTAAATAGTCCTATTTTAAAGTTCACTGATTATGTCTTCTGCCTACTCAAATCCGTTCTTGATACCTCCAATGAATTTTTTTCATTTCAGTGTACTTTTCAGTTTCAGAATTTTTGATTGATTCCTTTTAATAATTTCTTCTTATTTATATTTCATTTAGTTCATACATCATTTTCTTGGCTTCCTTCAGGTTTTTGTCCCTATTTTCTTTAGCATTTTAAAATTATTTAAGACTTTTTAAAAGTTCTTACATAGTAAGTCCAACATCTAGTTGTCCTCAGGAATAATTTCTGTCGATTCATTTTGTTCCCTTAAATGGGCTGTATATCCTGGTTTCTTTGTATGCCTTGTGATTTTTATTGAAAACTGGTAATTTGAATATTAATATGTGGAAACTCTGAAAATCAGATAGTCCCTCTTCCATAGGATTTATTGCTTTTAATTTCAATTGTTGAAGCTGTAGTAGTCTCTATCAAGCAACTTTTTCCAACTTTTTTTTGGGTAGAGACTATTGTTTGTTATGTGTGGTCACTGAAGTGTCTATACTTAGTTTGTTTCTAGTTCATGTTTTAACAGAGATCTCCTTGAATGCCAGGAGTGAAAAAACAAACAACCTACCTTTCCCAGTTTTGAAGATTGTCTCTGTGCTTGGCCCTTCCTTCAACACTTAGTCAAATCTGTGCTGAGCCAAAGGATCAGGCCAATCTGAAAGCTTTAGGTCTTCTCAGGTCTTTTCTGAGCATGGATTTTACTCTGTATATTTGCATAGCTTTCTACATTACCCATAAACATAAGTGCTTTTGATTGTCCTAATTTCCAAAGAAATTCTCTCCTTGGGTTTTTCTCTCAGGCTTTACATGATCTATCTTATGTCGTTATTGTAACTATTTGCATCAGACATTACAGGTTGCCTACCTTACAATACTTGTGAACAAGCTCACCACTCTTCCTGTCTAGATGTGTTCTAAGTTTAGCTAAACAGAAACAAACACCTTGTGTTAGTCCTCCAGGTAGCCCCCGCCCTCACCCCCAAGACAGATTATAACATTCTTACACAATAATTTGTGGAAAAGGTTTGTTTTGCAACCTCTATAACCAAGATCCAGGGTTCTACGCTGGGAACATAGACTGCTGTCTTCAAGATTACTGCTGACCTGGAAAGAGTCTGGGGCAAGTACAAGCAAACAATACCATAGAATTTCCTGTCATTATAAAGCTAAATTCTTGATCCTGTGTTCACTTGTTTGATGTAAATCTATTTTCCAGCATTTATAGAAAGATTTTTTTCCTGACAGTTTCTTTTTGCTTTTCAATTTTTCTGCAGTGAATTTTAACTTCTGAAGCTGCGCACTTCACCATTTTCAAGACTTCACTCTTTTATGTGTGTCTTGAAATAAACAGAACCATACTTGAACATCTCATAATTTTGTCATCCAAGTTTATTTTACCTATATAGTTCACTAATTTTAACTTCTCTATCTTATCTATTGTATAGATTTAGTACAATTTATTTACCTGCTTTCTTCTTGATGGTACATATAGATATCTTTAAATAAGATATACAGATTATTTCAGATTTTTCTTCAGTATTACAGATTATGCTCTGATGAATGCCTTTATGCTATGTACAACTACTCTGGGGAGTAATTTTTAAAGTGGAATTTTTGGGTTTTAGCATATGCATATTTCAGTTTTTGAGATATTACTTATTGTTCTCAAGTTGGTTGTATTTATTTATATTTTGACCACCAATTTCTTCACATCTTGCTAATATTTGACATTACTTGACATGAGTTTTTATAAATCTGAGGGTGATCACTCATTTATGTTTTAATCAGTATTTTGCTAATTATTAGTAGCATTAAACTTTCTGTTTTTCAATTGTTTGGTTGTCATATGAATATCTTCCTCTGTGAATTATCCAATCATGTTTTTTTCTTATACCTAAGATCTAGAAATAGAAAAACTGTGCTTCTTTTTTGATCTTTATTTCTCAATATATTTATCTTTTTATTTCTGGTATGTTTTCCTTTAAAAGCAAATAGCTAAATTTTATTTGATATTTCTTATTCAGTTTTTAAGTCTTTTAATAAGGGATTTTTACTCAATTACAGTTATCACAATTAGCGATAGGCCTGGGTTTATTTCCACCATTTTATTCTGTGTTTTTATTTATTGTTCTACTTTTCTTTTCTTTTTTTTTCTGCTTTCAAAGGATTGAATAAAATTTCTCCATTATATTTTCTTTTTAGTTGCATAGTTTATTTTTTACTTGAATATCTTATTTCCTTTATAAACATCACATACTAAAAATTAATGTCTTCTAACACTTTCTATTATTGATCACTACCTGGTTTGAGATGAGCAGAGCATAAGCTTCACAGCTAGATACTCTGGGTTCAAATCCTAGCTTTTCTATTCACTAACTGTGTGACTCTGAGCATGTTATTCAATATCTCTGTGTCTCAGTTTTCACATCTATAAAATGGAGATGGAGGAACTTCTCTTGAAGTTTGTCGTGAAGAATGATTCACTATAAATAAAGGGGTGAGAACAATACCTGGAGTATTGAAAACATTCTGTAAATTTCAGCTATAATTTATTTTCCCCTAAACAGGGCAAAAACTATTTTACTTTTTATTGTTTCCTATTCTATGCTTTAAATGCCATTTTTATTCTAATTAGCTATTAATTTTTTGAATAATCAACACAAATAAGCTTACTAATAAGTTTTATTTGTTTAAGTATTTTGGATTTTGTTTTTTATTTTAAATAAACATTCTCCTCTTGATTTTGGTTATTGTCTTACTGAAATAAATTAGTAATACCTTCAGAGCAAACTTATGAATGATATGGGCTTTTATACTTCTGAATATGTTTTTATTTTGTCTTCACATTTCATATAATAGTTTCTCTTTATATAAAACTTTAACTTAAAAATTATTTTCTATCAGAATGTTGAATATTTTATTTTGCATTTGTTGATTTTATTGAGATGTCTAATCTTGATCTGAATTTCATACTTTATAATTTATTTTTTCCAAAAATTTTAAAATTTTACTTTATTGTATGAAAGTTTGTTACTGTGTTTCAGGTATAAGCCTACTTTTATTTACCTGCTTGGCATTCTATAGGAACTTCAAGCCAGAGACTTGTGTTTTCCTTTAGTTATTGGAAATTTCTGTAGTACTTTTGCTTTGACTATTTAACATCATGTGCCTTCTCCCTCCATTTTCTCTTCTAAGAAATTTACCACTTATTATGGGCCAAGCCTTTTTAAAGTGATTTACATATATAACTCATTTAACTTTCACAGCAAAACTGTGTAATTGGTATTGCTATTTTCATAATTTTTTAGATGAACAAACTGAGGCATAAGAGACTTGGTAAGTTGCCCAAGATCACATATAACTGGGATTCCAGCTAGGCAGTCAGATTCAAAGCTTACATTTTAAACCACTAATCTAATCTATATTACTTGTCCTTAATATCTGTCTTTTTTTTTCTTTCATTATTTTATTTTTTTCTTTGATGCTAGATTTTGGAAGAATTCTTCCAGCTCACTTTTAGCTGTGTCCACTCAGCTTTTCTTCTGAGTTTTTCTCTTTAAAAAATGAACATTTAATAGTTGAAGATTTATACATGGTTTCTTTATTTTCTTGAAAAAGCAATTTATCATTTTCTAAATCTATGGTGTAGCTGTTAATTTTGCACAAGTATAATTAACAATGTTTAACTACTTTTAAGCACACTAAAGGGATTTTCTCCATCAAATAAGTTTTAAACATCTAAACCTATGCCAATAATTTTTAAAACTTTCAACACTCAATATTTCAATTAGAAACTATTACAAACTTAAAAGTCTTTTATAGTATAGGTGCATCATCCTAGTTAGGTAGTATAGAATCAATTCTTACAAGATTTTTCTCTTTCCTGGGTGACTTTTCTCCCTGTTTTTTTTTTTAAGTTATTCCCTTGAGTCTCGATTATATTTTACTTTTAACTATATATTTAAAACTGTACCAGTTTCTAAATAAACATCTAGTAAAAAACAGTTTCAATGTAAAATAAACCTAGACAATCTAATAGACCTTGTATAGTCTGAATGTGGTTTATCAATATTCAGAATTAAATTTCATTAATAGTGGAAAACTTTTAGTTTTTTCTTAATATTCAAAACTAGCAATTTTCCATGAGACTAGAAAGTTATTAGAAAGGATCAAACAGATCTAAGCACTTCCCATCTTCTAAAATTATGCATTCCTTTACCCTTGAGGTATTCATCTTGAGTAATAACAGAATTTCTCATTCTATTCTCCAGATTAAATAGACAAAATACCACTGTCTGTATGCTTTGGTCTATGGATTTCCTTTCTGGGCCATTTTCAGAGGATGGACTAGCTTCATAAACTGAGCATTCACCTGGCAAAACTTCAGCTCCTGAATCATGCTGGTAGTTAATAGCTGTATAAGCCAGGAGTATAACATACCACATTTGTTTCCCAGCAGGCCACTGTGACGGCATCTGATAATTATGACAGGCAGGCAGTGATGACCTGAACTGGTGAACTTGGATAAAGAGGATATGCTTGGACATACTGAACTATAGGATTCATCATGGTTGAGAATGCATGTAAGTTTCAGTGCTTGAATTATTCCAGGTGGATAAGGAGTATTAAAAACCAGAGTAGATGGCTACACATGATAAGCACATAAATTTTGTTTCCTGATGCAAGGCTCAGTTCAGCTTTTTACCATGGAAATTTATCTGTGATTCTACTATCTTCTGCACATCCATGTCATAATAAAAGGAAACAAATTCACAGCCTTTGGATACACCAGTTTGATTTGTGATTATCTTCACTTCTTTTACTAAACTATGGCTAGAAAAGAAGCTTTTAATTTAGGTTTCATTCATCTTCACAACAATTCTACCAACAAAAGTCGTGTTTGGCATGATTTTGCCTTCAGGTAAAACAGCCTTGGCTGGTCATGGCTGATGAGGATGGGGTTCTGGCCTCTCCAGAGGTGGTTGAGTTAGAAGTCTCAGAATTTGCAGCAGACTTAACTGATTCGATCACTGATACGATCTTCTGCTTCATCTAAGCTACTATTGAATCTCTATAATGTATTTTACATTTCAGTTATTGTAGCCTTCATTTCTAACTGGTTCTTTTTTATGTTTTCTATCTCTTTGTTGAAGTTCTCACTGAGATCATTGAGCATTCTTATACCAAATGTTTTGAACTCTGCATCTGGTAGATTGCTTGTCTTGTATTTTGTTTAGGTCTTTTTCTGGAAATTTGTTCTGTTTTCCATGTGGCACATGTTTCTTTATCTTCTAATTTTAGTTACCCTCCCTGTGTTTATATGTATTAGGTAGAACTACTATGTCTTCTGGTCTTAGTCAAGTGTCCTTATGTAGTATGTGTGCTGTGGGGCCCAGTGGTACAGTCTCTCTTGTCTCTTGAGTGGGTGCTCCAGGTATGTGCCTTGTGTGTGACGTGTGTGCCCTTCTGTTGTAGTTGAGCATTGATGGCTCTTGTCACATCAATAGGAGGAGTGGACTCTCGGGTTGATTGGTTGTCAGGACTAGTTGTGACTACTGTGGGGAAGCTGTTGGACAGAGGCTAATCTTGGCCAGCAGGATTTCTTTATCAGGGCTCTGGTGCTTACCAAGTCTGCCCTTTGGGTATATCATTTGTGGAGGCAGTTAGGTGGTGCTCTGCTGTGGTCGAAGCTGGCCAGCAAGTGTGTTGGTTCTAGTACCAGTCTGGGCACACTGAAACATGTCCATAGTAACCGAGTTGGTGAGATGCAAGGGCGGGGCTGGGGGGTGGTGAGCCAGTAGTAAGTATTTCAAGAGTGAGGGATCCTTTCCCTTTAGATGTCATGGCAATGCCTTTAACTCATGTGCCCACATTTTCTGCTTCTATCTGTTGAGCAGATGGTGATGATGGGTAGAACAGTCAACCCACTTCATTGCCCTGGAAACCATAATTCAACGCAACATAACCTAATTGCTCCAGAGCTCCTTCTGCTTCTAGTACTTATTACTCCTAAGGTTAGGGCACACCTGGAGCTGTTCTATCTTTTGGCAGCTGCCTTCTCCTGTTTACATTTTTGTCTATGTTTTCTTCTTCAATCTTCAATTTGTCTTCCAAAGATTTCTCACCATTTTTGACCATTAGCCCTCTGTCTTTTATTTTTTAATAAAAACAAACTTTTAAACCGATATGATTTCTGCCATTTCTAGGAATTTGTAGTCAATAGAGAAGTAGGTTTTGAAATGTTCTTAATATACCTTTTGAACTCCCTCTACTGCTCTCTTTCTCTTTCTCTCTCTCTCTCATTCTCTCTTTCTCTCTCTTATTCCCTGATAGAGCGTATCCCATTCTTTATTTGTCTCTTTCTATGGAGATTATTTTATACATCTTCCTCTCAAACCTGTCCAAATATTACTCTCCTGTACTATTTTTATGTGGATTGGATAAGGTTTAACTTCATATTTTACATACTCCTTTTTATTTCTTTCCTGCTATTTCTCTTACTTAAGCAGAACTACAGATACAACATATAGTAACAAATAATTAGAAGTGTGCTCTCAAAGAGAACAGATAGAAGGGTAGAGACTTTGGTATGTTTTATAAATGAGATTGCTTCCTAACATACTTAATGGGCTTATAATTAACACTAGATTCCTTTCAGGGCTGTAGCAATGTTGAAATTTCTATTGGTTATTAAAAAGTTTTATATTAAAACTCTCCATACTCCTATACTTCGCCTGCCTGAATGGACCTTGATATTGTCTGGTTATTGTATGTCTCACCTTTAACCTAGCTTATGGTGCACTCATAAATACATATTGTCATGTATTCCTATGTTTATATAAATAAACAGATACTTGGAAAACAAAATCCATGTTGAGCAGAAGCCTTGAAAACACAAGCAGAACAAAATCAACCTGAATATTTTTAAAAGGGTTTATTTATTTTTTATTGAAATATATTTGACATACAACATTGTGTAAATTTAAGGTGTACAGCATGTTAATATGATAAATTTATATATATATAACATAATTGCCATTGATGCAATGAAAATTACATCTATCATGTAGCATCATTTATATATATATATTTTAGTGGTTGGGATAATTAAGGTCTAGTCTGTTAGCCAATTTGACTATAATATAATTTTGTTGTCTGTATTTGCTGTAATGTGCATTAGAGTTCCAGGGCTTATTTACTACTCATTACAAGTTCATACCCTTAAACAACATCTGTCCTACTCCCCACCCCACCAGCCCTGGTAAACACCATTTTACTCTGTTTTTCTGAGTTGGCTTTTTTAGATTCCACATATGAGTATATAGTATTTATATTTTTATTTCTAATTTATTATATCATTTCACGTAATTCCTGGAATATAATAAGTGCTCAAACAATGACAGTTTACTAAAGATGCAGATTCTTGGGCTTTATGTTAGAATTAATGGATCACAATCTTTGGGGGCTGAAACAGACATTTTAGTAAGTGCCCCCTGTCACCCAGATTATTCTGATTCTCAACTAAAGTTTGATTTGATCCTCTGATTTCCTCTGTTTTAGTCTTCACTTCAGTTATTGTATTCTTCATTTCAGATGGGTTCTTTTTTATCTTTTATTTCCATTTTTGTGTTTTCTCTTTGTTAAAGTTCTCACTGAATTCTTCTACTCTTCACCATGTTCATAGAACTTTTTTAACAAGTGTTTTAAACTCTGCATCTGATAGATTCCTCATCTCCATTTTGTTTAGTCATTTTTCTGAAGTGTTGTTCTATTCTTTCATACGGGACATGTTTCTTTGTTTCTCCATTTGTCCTGCCTCCCTGTGTTTGTTACTATCTATTAGGTGGGGCTGCTATGTCTCTGGTCTTAGTAAACTGTCTTATGTAGCAGGTGTGCTGTGGGGCTCGTAGCACTGTCTTTCTGGTCACCTGAGCCTATTCACCTGTCCTTTGCATGGGTTGTGTGTGCCCTCCTGTAATAGTTGAGCCTTGGCCACTGTTTGCACATAAATGGGAAGGACTGACTCTTGAGTTGATTAGTTGTGAGGACTGGTCATGACCCATGGAGGAGGTGTTGTACAGGGGCTGACTCTATAAAGCAGAATTCATTTTAGTAGGGCTCTGGTGCCTGCCCAATCTGCCCATTGGGTGTATTTTCTCAGATGTGTCCCTGAATGGTGCTGACTCAGACAGAAGCCTGCCACCGGGCATACAGGCCAGGGCCTCCTGGCACGGGCCCTGCCACAAGCCAAGTCCAACTGTAGCCTGTGCCATGCCAGGACCACTTGGCATAGATCACCAAGCAATCCACAGATGGCTGCTACCCATGCTGGGCTTGGAGGTGTCTTGAGATCAGGCCAAGCCACAAACCAAGGCTGGCTGCCATTAGTACTTGGCTTGGGGCAGCTCAGCAAGAAGTACAGGGCATGCTGAGGCCTGATGCTGCTTGTTTAGGCTTTTTGAACCTTTGAGAGATCTTAGGAAAGTCTGTAGCATCAGCTGAGAGAGATTGTTTATATGGAAAATCCACTGAAAGTGGCTTGGGTGGCTCACAAGGTGGGTGGAGTGTGGTCTCAGGGAATCAGTGTTAGCCCGGTTGATAGAGACTCAGATATGGTGGCTGCCTCTGTCTGTAAGCTGGGCGAGGGAGAGCTCAACGAAGGAACAAAGGCTCTGCCAGCACTTCTGTCTGTGAAAAAGCTGCTCCTCTAGCCCTTGCCTCAAAACCAGACAACTCATTTCCTCCCCATATGCCCCTGGTACCTCCCAGCATTGGCTTTCAGAGCAAGTGAGTCTATCAGCAAGTAAGTCTGCATGTGGGCTCCATGAAAGGAATGTCTGCGACTCCAAAGGTACTTCATCTCACTTGGCCACAATTTCTGCTGGTTTTCACAGCCAGAAGCTGTGGAGACTTCTCTTCCTGGCACTGGAATCCTGGGCCAGGGAGCCAGGTTTGGGTCTGGGACCCCTTGCTCCCCAGAAGTTCCTCCACAGTCAAGATATTTTTTTGCTAATTCTCAACCACCACATGAGGGTGTGAGGCCAGCCTGTTCCACATCTCTGCTCCTCCTACCAGTCTCAAGGTGGCCTCTCCTGTGTGTCCCCATTGTAGGACTTCTGTTCAGCTAGACTTCAGGCAACTCTCAATAATGGCGATTCTGTAGTTGTAATTTTGATGTGGCTGTGAAAGTGGGCAGGCCCAGAATTTATCTACTCCTCCAGCTTGACCAGAAGACACTCGATCTGAATATTTTGTCCTAGCTAGTTATCTGCCATTATTTGAAGTTTTAGAATGGACTGATATTGTTCATGGTTTTTTTGAAGAAACACAAAATAATTTGTTTATTTGATCCCTTTCAATTGAACACGAATTATAAATTGTGGGAAAGAAATAAATTTTTCTCTACCTTTCCATGTTCTTTTTGCTGAAAATTAAATCTACATGAGATAGGTTGACAAGAGAAAATAACCAAATCGAATTATATTACATATGTATGAGTACCCCACATAAATGAGAAGTACAGAGACAGAAAGGTAAAATGAAGTATGTAAGACATTCTGAACCAAGGAATAAGGTCAGATGCCCTGAGACTTCAGAGGGGAGGAGGGTAGCTCATAAGAGCCCATGTTCAGTAATTAGAAGTTTGCCTGGCCCTATAGATAGGTCATAAAAAGTTTTTTCTAGTGATAACTCTTTCTCTTGAGCCCACAGGGTCTTGATTGTTTTCAGCTCAAAATAATCCACATGCCAAAAATAGCACATCTTGGGGAGCACTGTTATGAACCCCTTCATAATGAAGATTTTAGATAAAACATAACCTAAATTGAAAACAAATTCTATTGCCTTTCATAAGTACTATTCTTCCAGTGTCAAAAGAGTGAAGAATAAATGGTCATGTAAGTCAGATTTTATAATTTTTGGTGTAATAGACTAGTTCTTACCCTCTAGTTTTTAATGAGTCAATAATAAGCATTCTTTTTTTAAAACAGTGGGTTGTGTGAGGCAATCTAAGTCCAAAATGTATGATCTCCTTTTCATCTCCTTAGTGATTACTTATCCTCTTTGTGAGAATCAGGTTTCCTAAGTTTACTCCAAGCTAATGAAAACTCATTTAATTTCTTCGAGTCTCAGTTTTCTCATTTCTAATAAAGCTATATCAATTTATAAAAAAGATATGAAAATTCTAAATGTTTATGCACCTAAACATCTTGCTTTAAAAAATGATACACAACTTGACAAAATCAAGGAGAGAAATAGGAAACCTCACTACTATAGCTGCAGATTTTAACATTCTCTTGGTAATTAATAGAATAAGAATACACAGCAAATATTAGTAAGAATATAGAAGATTGGAATATATTTCAACAAAATTGGCTTAACTGACATTTGTAGAACTCTACCCTAATAACAGCAAAACACATCTTTTTCTAAGTGCATGATAAACTATTTCCTAAAATAGCTCATATGCTGTGATATAAAGCAAGTACCAACACATTTAGAAGGATTGAAATCACACAAAATATATTCTCTGATCTCATGGAAATAATTTAGAAATCAATTAAAAATTATGTCTGGACAATTCAGGAAATTAAATAAGCACTTCTAAATAATCTAAGGGTCAAACAAAATCAGAAAATCACAAGAGAAATAAAAAATATTTTGAATAAATATTAATAACAATATTTTTATGAGATTATGCTACATTTTTAGTACATGTTGGAAAAATTATAACTATAAATAATTGTATTAGAAAAGAAAAATATTTAAAAAATCAATTACTCTAAGTTCATTTTACCTTGAAAAACAAGAAAGAGGAGTACAAATTAATTAAGCCCAAAACTAGCAGAAGGAAAAAACCAGCAAAACTAAGTGACTGATGAAACAGAAAACACTTAAAAAGTAGAGAAAATTAGCAAGGACAAAGTTTGATTCTTTGAAAAGATTAAATTTGTGATTCCCTGGCAAGATTGATCAGGAGAAAGAATACCTAAATAAGGAAGAAAACATACATCCAGATTCTACAGACATAAAAATGTTGAAGAAGCATAAAAGATGAAACACTAAAATAATGAAAAATGTTAAACTATTAATTTTGACAACTTAAAAATGGTCAATTTTCTCCTAAAAACAACTTATCATAGGAATGAAAAGAAAATCTAATAGTGATTTATCTTTTATAGAAATTATGTAATTGAATATCTTCCTGAAAGGAAGCCCAGAGAAGTGTACTGATGAATTCTATTAAACATTCAAGAAAAAAAAATCAATTTTACATAAATAATTTCAGAAACTAGAGGTGGAAGTCTCACTTTCCAATTTTATTTATTTATCAGGAATGAATATAATCTTTATAACGAAACCAAGGACATTATAAAAAAGTTATGACCAATATCCTTCATGAATACAGACATAAAAAATCATATCAAAATATTAGAAAATAAAGTCTAGCAATATATAAAGAGATTAATACATCATAACCAAATAGAGTTAATCTACGGAATATAAGGCTGGTTTAAAAGTTAAAAAATATCTATCCATGCAATTCACTACATTAACAAAATTAAGAAAATAAAACAATTGTTTTAATAGTTGTGGAAACAACACTTAACAAATTTTAACACTTAGCCATGATAAAATCGTTCATCAAACTAGGAAGGAAACTTCTTCAATTTTATCAACAGCGCCCAGGAAAAACCTACAGATAAAATTGCACTTAATGATGAAGCACTGAATAGATTTCCCCTATGATTCATGACAATGAGGATGTCTACTCCCTACACTTCTATTCAACATTATGTTTGAGGTCTTGCTCAATGAAATAACATGAGACAAGAAATAAGGCATAAATATTGGAAGATGAGATGAAAAGAGCCTCTATTTTCAGGTAATATAAAAAATATAGAGAGAAAATCCAAAGGGATCTGCAAAAAATATAAGAGCAATTAAATTTAACAGGTTTGCAAAATATCTGGTCAGTAAACAAAAATCAATTGTAGGTCTATAACTCAACAGTGAACAAATAATAAGTGAACTTTTAAAAATACCATACACAATGGCATGAAAAAACATAAGTAGTAATAAATTTAATAAAGTTCTGTAAGATCCCTATACCAAAAACTACAAAAGAATGGTGAAAATATGACCAAAATAAATGGACA
Source organism: Eonycteris spelaea (assembly GCA_003508835.1). NCBI lineage: Eukaryota > Metazoa > Chordata > Mammalia > Chiroptera > Pteropodidae > Eonycteris > Eonycteris spelaea. The sequence goes on along the minus strand of PUFA01000083.1, from coordinate 2,169,622 downwards.
TATTTGCTCTCCTCATCATTTGAAAGACTTACAATAGTTAAAATGTCAATTATTCCCTACTTGATCTAGAAATCCAACAACTGCCCAGTCAGTTGTTTTGTAGAAATTAATAAGCTGATTTTAAACACATATGGAAATGCAGATGACTTTTTATATCCAAAACAATTTTGAAAAAGAATAGTTAGATTTACTCTGCCTGATGGTAAAGCTTGCTATACATATATAGTAATCAAGATACAGTGGCATGAGAATGAGCACAGACAAATCAATCAATAGAACAGAATAAAGTCCAGTAACAGAAGCAGTCCTAAATAGTGAATTGATTTTTCGATAAAGAAGCCAAAGCCATTAAATGAGGAAAGAAATTATTTTCAGCAATGATGCTAGAACAACTAGATACTTATATGGAAAAATTAATTGCTAAGGATAAAATATAGTTTTTTAATAAGTTAGAATATAGAATAGTGATAAATTCAATAAGTAAATAAAAGAGTTTTTTTGAAGTAAAATATATCCCCCCCCCAAAAAAATAATATATATGTATAGGGTAATACTTCTCTGATTCTCTGAAAATTAATGTAAATACCTGAGTTAAACAGATGATTTCCTAGCAAAATACAAATAAATTCAACTGACTCAGAAGACATAGGAAATGTACTAGACCAATTGCCATAGAAGAGATTGAGAAATATTTTTCTATTACTTAAAAAAAAAAAACAACAAAAAACACTTGCCAGACAATATTAAAGATATATCCTATAAAGGACCAGATAAAGTTAATTGATTGTTTCAGAACATTAATCTATTTTAAATACAGCATTATGTTAATTCTAAAATCTGAAAAATATAGCACAAAATGATAAAAGCAAGAGCAATCTCACTCATATGAATATTGACATAAAAATTTGAAATTAAATAGAAATTGGATTCTGGCAATATTTATAGAGAAAAAAATACTCTTTAATCAATGTTCATTCTAGAACAATGTTCATGTTCAAAGATAACAATTAGAAGTAAGTTCATTAAAATCAGAAAATAAGGACCTCACTCTCCTCCTCTAGTCAACGTTGTTCTGGCTGCATTATGCAATGCATAGAGATGAAAGGAAAAAAAAAACAAGAGAAATAAAATTTTAAAAGAAGAGGCAAAATCATCTTTAATTATAAATGAAAATATGTAGACAAAAGTTCAACTGAAAACTATTAGAAATCAAAGAATTCAGAAAATTGACCAGTCTTTAAATTAAGATTAAATAATCAATAGTATCTCACATAAATAACCATGTGGAAGATATAATGGAAGAAAAGATCTGTATAGAAAAGAGGAGGGATAAACTTGACACATATAATCAATATGAAAGATACTTTAAAACTTTTCTGAAAGATATAAAAATACATTAATAAATAGAAATGAATCAGAAAAAAGAAACTTAAGTATTTAAAAAAATCAGTTATCCCTTAATAAATTAATGTAGTACCAATAAATATATTATCAAGATTTGGTTATGAATCAACATTAGTTGATTCACAATTTTAAGAGGAAAAAATAAATGTGTATTACTAGGCATTTTTTTAAAAGAAGATTCTTGAGTCTGATGGGTTTCACCCTAACAGTCATGAAAATATACTATATTTTAATTACTATAATCACTAAAACCTTTTGGCAGTGGATCATGAATAGAAAAGTTAATTCAATATGAGTCTAAAGGTAGACGCAAATGAATTTGATAATTATATTATTTAGGGGTAAATTAGATTGGAATGACTAGTAAATAATCTGGGAGGGAGGTAGCTCAAATACTATCTGATTGCAAAATAAATTCCAAATGGGTCAAAATTTTAAAAATAAAAATGAGGTTATAGAGAAAAAGGTGGATATTGTCATTAACCTAGCATTTCTCCTTTTAGAAATTTGCACTGAAGAGGAATTTTGTCCATAATAATAAAGATGCAAGTTCAAGGCTGTTTATTGCAACTCTACAAGTTAGTAAAAGTCTGCATGTGAGCTGTACGTCAGTAATTTAATCAAAAAGGGTATAGTTATATAATAGAATCTATTTAGCTCTAAAAATAGAGACTCACACACACACACACACACACACACATACACAAGCATACACAATGTCCATAATAAGTGGGAAAGGCAAAGCATAGAGGAGTGTGTTTAGTTTGTTCTTGTTGTATACCAAAAATCAGATAAATGCACATTTTGGGGGGGCTATTTATATATAGATGTAGATACCAAGTGTAGAAGTAGGTTTCTAAGTGTACACATCTTGGTGCATCTATAAATAAAGAATATAGATAATGACATGTTTGTATATGCATTGAAATTGTCCAATTATATACCAAAAACTGTTAGGAATGAGTCTCTGAGGAGAGACCTAGATTTCTGAGATGGGTGGATGACTTTCATTTTATAATATTAATTTCTATAATATTAATTTCATTTTATAATATTAATTTTAATACTAAGTATGTGTATAAGAAAAACTGGATTTTAAAAATAATATAAAATTCAGAGTAAATTAGCTACAAACTAAGAGCCTGAAAGGTCTCCTACAATTAAAGTACAAGAAAATATGACATCTATTTTTGCCTACATGTGACACTACTTTCATTTTTTTAAATTTCTTAAATTTTTTTTTGTTTATTTATCCTGTTTCTTGGTTGTATTTCAAATAGTTGAACTAGTCACAGGGCATTTCAGATAACTATGTAATTATTTTATGTTACAACAATAAGACACATTTTAAGGTATATGTTTTCAGAAGATTTAGTTATTTATTTACCCAACAAATTATTATTGAGAACCTGGCATGTTCCAGCCACTGTTCTATAGGCACCTTCATGTACCAGAGAACAAACCTGAGGTGGCACCAAGCATCTGCAGACTGAGGTAAGAAATTTCTGGTTAGCGTATATTTGTGCTTTAGTTAGGAATTTTCACTTAATAAGAAAAGACAGAATATATCAAGCACAGTTAATGAAGCATTTAATTTTTAAATGTATCCACAATATTTATTAGATACGAACGTAGAGGTAGGAATTAAGAGCAATTAGGCATTAAAGAGGAGGCATGAATTTATATCCACAGTTTGGCATTTTAAAATATCTTGCTCAAACTTATAACAGTTGTTGGTAAGCATGTGGAACACAAGGAACACATATGGTTGAAGGGACTGCAAAATGGTGCAATCACTTTGGAGATTTCTTTGGAGTTTCTTATCAAGTTAAATATGCTGTTACCATATGACCCAGCAATTTTGCTCCTAGACATTTACCTAAAGGAACTAAAAAAGTCTATTAAAAATGTGAACACAAATATTCTTAGTAGCTTTATCTGGCCCCAAACTGGAAACAATCCAAACATCCATTCACAGGTGAAAGAAAAAATGAATTATGCTATATTAATACAGTGGAATATTACTTAGCAATAAAAAGGAACTACTGATAAAAGAAAATCATGTATGAATCTCTAAAACACTATGTTCAGTGAAAGGAACCAGACAAAGAATAAACACTGTATGAGTCCATTTATTGGACACTCTAGAAAAGATAAATCTGCTCTATAATGACAACAAAGAGACAGTGGTTGCTTGAAAAGGGATTTGGGGAAATATCTGGTGGTGATGGAAATGTTCCATAGCTTGATTATAGTAGTAATAGTTTTATGTGTATATACATTTGTCAAAATTCATGTAACTAGACACTACAAATGGGTATAAATTTTATTGTATGTAAATGATAACTTAGTACAATTGATTTAAAAAGAAAAACAAAGCAAGTAGGAAAAAAAGTCACCATATAAGATTTTTTATTTTGGATAATGTAATTTTAAAAAACTCAAAGTTAATGGCATATCTACTAAGAGAAAAATACTTAAACTACCAAGAAAGGCAAATACAAATTTCAAGTGGTAAAATTGGAACCAGAAAATAAGGTGCATTAAATGCGATGACCTGGTATACCAGGAGTAACCAAGGAGCTCAAAGAAAGATGAAACACATCTGTTATAAATTCCTCCATGGCCATGCCTTGCTCTACTTCTAGCTCCAAGGTAAAGGACATTGGTCTTTTTGAGGCTCTGTGCACGTATGGGGAGAAAATAACTATTTACAGAGTACAAAAGTACCCCAGACATAAAACCCACTGGTGTGACTGAGTGCAGAGGAAGAGAGTTAGGGCCTGATTAATGTTTCCATCTGCTCTGGGCTGGCAAGAATCTTAGTGAAGAGCTGTACTCAGCAGCCCGACTGTGCTTATGATTTGTAAATAAAACAAAGTCAAACAGCTGCAAGCAAACAGTATGTGGTGAGTCTTCTGCCCAAATTCAACTACAGAATCAGTGAAGGTTGGGTGTGTTCGGAAAGCAAATGTCTCTGAGGTCAACATAGTATTCTAGTTGAGAAATTAAAGACCCTGGTTTTCATTTTGAAAATGAAACTGCTTAATGTGCAAAAGTGAACTTAACATAAATAATGCAGTAGCTTTGCAGCGAGGCCCCTCCAATGCTGGTGGTCCCTGAACACTCACTGTCTGATATTTCATGTTACATTTCAAAACCAGAATCATCATAAGCCGCATAAATCTGTCACTTCAGTTGAATTTGTACATTATCATATCCCTAATTTTCCAAAGATTATCCTCTACCCAAATGAAATCTAGGCTCTCTGGTCCAATGGGCTTCCCTGGGTTGTCATATCATCCATGTTGCTGCTTGTATTTTTATTATGTGAATGAAAATTCTCCAGAAATGATGGACAGAGTTCAACATTGCTAATACTTCATAGAATATTTAAGAAACTGAATTATATTGGACATTGTTATAAAATTCCTTTCTTGCAAATCCACCTAAAAGAAGGCATGTTTGTTTCATGTTGGCTGTCAGTGTCATCTTAATTAACATTAAAATCCTACCCTCCATTTCCATTTGTGGGCTTTTCTCCACACTTCTCCCTGGAAACTCAGATTCCATTCTCTTCCCTCAGGATATATACAAATCTCCTCAGATCCATCTTTTTTATTTTCTCTACTTCCCTTTCTCCTCCAGTTATAAGACTCAATTCCCTGGATTTTATTATCAGTTATTTTATTTTAAAAATTAATTAAATTTTTAAAATATTTTATTAAAACACTGTATACTAAATGCATCAACATTCTAAGAAAACATTTAATTTTTAAAGAGAGAGATGTTTTCCAATGCTCCATGTCTGCTTTTTTGAATCTCTTTCCTTGACCTTCCCATCCCTATCCATACTACTCCTTCAGCAACCTGACTAGCAGTGAAAACCATTTTTAAACTCATATTCAACTCTTTTTTCTTGACATCTTTTTATCCACAGACTTCAGATTCCAGAAAATTCATCTCACATGTTTTCATACATAAGTTGTCTCTCACATGTTTTCATAAATAAGTTAACTGCTTTATTAGTTACCACCTAAAGCTTATCTCTCCTTTCCATTCTCCTTTTAGCCCTATCTTTCTGCCTGCCCTTGCTACTGGGCACTACTATATCCCCTAGGTTCACTATTTTCTGTCCATCATCTACTGAATGCCACTGATTCTGTTAGGCAAGACTATAGTGCCTGCCATTCTACTATACACATGCATCTCCTCCCAAGCACCACTGTGTTCCTAGTCAAGTGCCAGCTCTGACCAGGATATGTAATGAAGTGAGTGGAAGTTCTACCTGTCCTTCATATAACACTCTGTAGGAAGGGACCTGATCTAATACTATCTGTACCCCTTTCTCTTAAAAGGTTTTATTTGACTAGCTCATTCTGTTTTTATCTATTGTCCCCTATTCAACAAAGGACTCATACATGGGACTAAAGGAATACTTGGCTTGGCTGAGTGATGGAGATTCTACTAAACTCAGAATAGCCCTGCTATTTTGTAACGACTTGGAAATTTTAAAAATTTATTCAAGGAAGCCCATTTACCTAGCTTCTCTTTTCCTTAGAATAAACTTTCATTTAAGAGGTTCCTCCTCGCCTCAGGCAAATTGACATCTGGTTGACCCACAAGAGCATATCCTGACATACATGACTCTAGGAGTCAGTTCAGCTGAAAATAAAATGAGATAGCCACTGTGCCTTTGATTAATGAAATTTTAAAACTGTATTAAGTTTTCATCTCAAACATATTATGAAATTATATTGACACAGAGGTAAGTGATGTTCTATTTTCTAAATGCATGTAAACATTTTTCAATTTGAAAATTGAAACTTATTCCAGAATTTTAGTCCAAATATTTGATATTTTATTTAGAGAAATCTCAATGTTTCTTTTTTTCCCCCTAAGAGTGATGGAAAGTCTTTGAAATGTTTTATACATGGAGCTGACAATATCAAATTGATAGTTTATAACGGTCTCTCTGGCTGCTGTGTGGTTGTCTGATTGGAGAGGAGACATATGAAGTTGTCCAGGAGGGATGATGAAAGCTGGGTGAGAGTGATGACAGTGAATGTGAAGCAAAGGTCTAAGAAACTTAAGAGAGATTTTGGAGATATCCTGTATGCAAGTGTCTTAGTCAGCTCAGCTGCCATATTAGAATACTATAGGTTGGATGGCTTAAATAACAGAAATTTCTTTTCTCATAGTTCCGGAGGCTAAATGTCCAAGACAGGATATCAGCATGGTTGGATTTGAGCTTCTTCTTGGCTTACAGATGGCAATTTTCTCATCGTGTCCTCACTTGGCAAAAGACTGGAGGGAGAGGGTGAAGTGGAGAGGGTAAGGAAGGAAGGGTGAGGGAGGAAGGGAAGGTTCTATGGTGTCTCTTTTTATAAGAACATTAATCCTATCATGAAAATGCCACCCTCATGACCTATCTAAACCTGATCACCTCCCAAAGTCCCCATCTCCAAATACTATCATATTGAGAGTTAGACTTTAAAATATGACTTTTGGGGAAGGGGCACAATTCAGTCCATAGCAGCAAATGTATACATACACACACACTCACAGAGTTCAGATCTGTAGTCTTGATTGAAGGCTTGATAGATTCTTTACTCATGTAGATGTGGGAGAAGTTGTTTTCTAGGTCTGAAAATCAACATGGAGATCTGTGGTGGTAGAAGTGATAGATTCACACATAACTAGCAAGTTAAGTTACTTCTCCTGTTTAAGTCTCAGTTTTCTCATCAGCAGAATGAGAATAAAATACTTTGAAGAACTTTAGAAGTTGGAGATAGTTATAGTGAGGGGCTGTTTGAGAGGCTAATATATTGTAGGATATAAATGTTTGTCATAAGGCTGATGCTCTGCATGTTTTCTAGAAAACAAAGAGTCAGAGAATAGGAATTTATTAGAGTTGACCAACATGCTCTTTAAGTCACTAGATGTGAGTCACTAGAAATGTGTTCTGCATTTAAACATTAATTTCAATTTTAAAAATGACCACAACTACTAATTTAGTCATGAACCATATATATTGAGATCCAGTTCTGTGTTTGACACTGTGCTGAGGACTTGGGACCTAGTGGTGAAAGAAAAAAAAAAGAGATCTGGACTCAGCATTCATGGAGCTTCTAGTATACTTGTGAATACAGATGTTGAATTAATAGCTACAAGTAATAAGAGTGCCATTAAAAGGAGAGGATGAGATGAATGGGCACCTCTAATGGGGAAGTTAAACTCTTGGGAGTTAGGTAGGTCATCTTTGAAGAAGCAACCATTGGATGAGATTTGAAAGATGAACAAAAATGATATAGGTGAAAATTAGGAAGAGGATTCCAGGCAAAGACAACAGTATTTCTTGAATGTTTAGGGACACAGAGTATGGCTCTTTAGAGAAAGTAATAAAAAAAAACCAGTGTGGCTAGAAAGTAGAATGGGAAGGGAAAAGTGGTTCAGAATGAAGCTGGGGAGGTGAGCAGAACAAGACACAGAGGGTCCTATAAACTATATTAAGAATGTTGGACTTTTCTGAGGGCAATAAATAGAAAGATAATTAAAAGCTATAAGCCTGGATTGTCACACACAGATTTCCTGATCATGACAAGAACCGTGGTAGAGTAAAAAGCACCTAAGGATATCACAAAGAGTGGAGACCGCCTTGAGTATTGAGTTTTGAATGAAACAAATTTCTGGACGGTGACTCAAAGAGGGAGCTACTAAGAGATACTGACAGAAGGAAATGGGGAAGGTTCTATCTAGAAGTACATTTTTAGGCCTACAAATAAACAAGATTAACACAAAATCCTATAACACTTTTTACAAAATAAGTGGATTGAGAATACATCTATTATTATTTAGAAATCTCTACATTGCAGATAACAGAAAACCCAGTACTCAAAATGTTATAATTAGGATAATTGCCTCAAGTAATTGTGAGTCCAGAAATAAGGCAGTGTCCAAAGTTAGCTGAATCTGTGGATTCCAGCTCTATTTCTCTGCTTTTCTCTTAGCTATACCTTTCTTGTGCTGGCTATGTGTATTCTGCTTTTTACCTAGTATAAAAATAACTACAGTACTACATACAACACCATCCAGAAGAGGACAGAGTGTCTGTTCTAGTGAGTTTTAATTGAAAGCAGAGGGATGTATTTTCTCCAAATCTAGACAATCTCTGCTTCCTATAATTCTGATTGGGTTACATATCCATTTTTGAAACAATGTGCTGATTAGCTAAGACCTGAGATCCTATTCCAATTATTGTGGCAAGCTGGATGGGACAACCTTTGGACCAGTCAGAGAGGGAGGAGGGTTAGCATTTCTTGGAACACCTGGGCTGCATCGGGGAGAGGTAGAAACATAGACAAATCCAAATTGTATTAAGAAAGAGAAAGAGAGGAGTGAATTCTGGATAGAAACCAACAATCACACCATGGATTGGCAAACTTTTTCTGTAAAGAGACAGGTAGTAAATACTTTAAGCTTTGTAGATCATATGGTCTCTTACAACTACTCAACTCTATCGTTATAGTGGGAAAGCGGCCATATATAATATGTAAATAAATGGGCATGGCTGTGTCCCAATAAAACTTTATTTACAAAAGTAGGTCAGATTTGGTGCTTAGGCCATAGTTCTTTGGCCTCTGACCTAAACTATCTCATATTAATCCCTACATTTTAGCCTTCTCTCCATTATTTTTCATCTGAAAACTTCCCTTCATGTTAATTTTTACCTTATTTTTTTATATATAAAAATTCTGGAGTCACGTATGTGTGCCAATGAGTGGGAAAAAGTTATAAGATAGCAAGACAAAAGAAAAAAATATTTCCCCCCAAGGTCCTGTACTCTGTGGGTAGATTCCCTCCTGTAGAGATGGTTACTTTGTCATGCTATGACATTTTCAGATGGTGTTATTTGAAAAGCTTTAAACCTAATCCAAATAAAGAATGCAGACCTCATTTCATATTCATTGCCTTGCACACTAACAAAGCTTTGGATATTTTGCTAAATGTGGAATTGGAAATGAGTCATATAATTTTTACTAAGGGAGTCATAGCTAAATTAGAAAGACAAGACAAAAAGACATTAGGAGGACATTAAAGGTGATAAATATATGTTGTAGAGACTGGATGTTCACCATTTGCATGTTCTTCCTAGTATTTTTCTATTTTGATGCAGAAATTGAGGAATTAACTTCAAAGATGAGATGAAGATGGATTTACGTTCAAGTTATAAGAAGTAAAGAAAGGGTAAATGCTTTCTCACTGAGCACAGAAGTGCTCATTTTCTGGCACTATGTTTGACATGAAGTGATTTCTGACTCACTTATTTCCTTCAGATTTCAACTGAAAAGTCTTCAGAAAATCAGCAGTTATAAAATGAATGTTCAGGATCAAGACAGCAACCAAACCTGGGAGCAAGAATGGGGTAGGAAAAAAGGAAAATTAAGGCAGAAAACAGCAAGTATTACAAAAGCAAGGAAAAATAAAATGTTATAAAAATGTTACATATAAAATGAGAGTTTTAGTAATATTGATCAATGATTAGACATCATCAATGGGTGAAAATAAATAGGGTGAGATGTGTCATACCAAATTAAAGGTAGCAAAGATGACTAAAGAAATAAATCACATTTGTAATAATTAAGAAACTGTATTTCTATGTTTTTCTCAACCAACTGACAAATTTAAGCTTAAAGAAAAAAAACCTCTGTAGATGTTGCTTTTAACCAGATGATAATGAGGTACTATCATCCAAGTTTCACTGATTAAGTCTTTGCTTATATTGTAAAGATTTCCTTTTATCCTTTTTTAATAATACTAAGAATTAGCTATTAAGTATGAGTTCTCAAAAAGCTTTCCTTGTGCTCTTGTCAAATTAAAATTTTTACTAAAATATGTCACAAACAGGAAATGATGGAAGACTAGCTGGCCTCTGTGAATACCTGGATTTAGGTAATAATTCAGAGTAACAATGAAAGTTAAAATAGATAAAAGGAAAGGATGTCAAAATCTAATAGCAACTGATAAAATTATAAAGCATAAGGAGCCAGAATGAATAAAATTCTATCCAGGCTGCATCTTATGGAAACCAAATTTATGAAATGTAATGTTATTTTTACTTAAAAAGTAAGAAATTGCTTTAATTTTTCTCTCTCCTCCCACTCCCTGTACTGTCTCAGGGACCTATGACCTATACTAAAGTGAAAACAGGACATGCATCCCTCTGACACTTTTAAGTGACTTCTACTGGACAAGGAAATTATTCTTCCTAATTTTACCCACATAATTCTATGTCCCTGTAAAGATGTTTTTTTTTTTTTTTAAGTGAGGAAAACAGCAGAGCTTCACAGAAAGGTCTGGAAGTGGCCCTGTCTATTATCAGAGGTACCATCTCTAAGAGTAAAGTGATTAAAGTAGGAATTAAACTAGGAAGAATCTCAAGGACCATACATTTTGGGAATTTTTGTTTTGCAAGTTCTGTCCCAGTTTAAAAATTCAACAATGAAGAAAGAATGGATAAAATGATGTCCCCACTAAAGAACAGAAAGAAATGCATGAAAATCCCCTAGAAACAAGAATTAGATTGGAGCTTCAAAGTATTCTCCAAGCCCTCAACCTGGAAGTAGATTTGTCATTACACAGTGTATAAAAACTAAGACCTGGGTCCATGTACTCACTTAGTGTTCAGATAAAACTTGAGTCAAGATAGGTTTCGTCTTGTTCAAAAGCATGAAGAGAGCATAGTTTTTTAAAAGTTTGAAAATTGAATATATTAAAAACACTCTAGAACAATATACAAAGACAGCACTCAGACAACTGAAGGGAAGCAGTCCAAAAATTATCTAACGTAAAATCCATGTGAAAATTTCAGAAAACTGTTTAGATTTCTCAACTAGGCTAAAGATGCTGTAATCTTTACATAGTATCATAAAGAGAGAATAGGCTGAGATAAAAGAGAATTTGAATTTAAGCAATGAAATTTAAGAAAGACAATAAGATGGAATTGCTTTCAAGATGTGGAAGCTGGGTTATAGAAGGTCTGTAAGAAATTAATGACATAGCAGTAGAATTAAAATTAGCCTCAAAATCAGTAAAGAATAAAATAAAACAATGTCATGGCAGCCAAATTTGCAGATTTCCCAAAAAGGGCACAATTTGGGACCTACATTTTTCTTTAGCTTTTTACTTTTACTATTCACCCCTAGCTCTCTATTTTTCATTTGCAGGTTTTGTTCTTTTCTGAAATCACCACCTTCTTTCCTTTCTCAGAGCCAACTGTTCCTTCTGCTTAGACTGCATTCTTTCCTGCACTTGCACTTGGCTGGGTTAAAATCCAAGCTCAGGCAATTTACTTGCTCTCTTGGAGTCAGTCTCCTCATCAGTAAATCCAATTAATAACAGAATCTTCTTCACTCTGTTGTCATGCAAATTAAACAAGATAATAAATATGAAGAGCTTAACATAGAGCCTTGTATATAGTAAGTGCTGAATAGATATTAGGTTGTAAAAACACCAATAGTGGTACAGTAGAATTTTATTCCACTAATGACCATCTCACTAGACTAATAATTAGCTCTATGCAAACAAAGATTCTGCTTTTTTTTGTTTGTCTTTATGTGTTTTTCACCTAAAAGACACAAGAAAAGGTATAAAAGTTAAAACTCAAATGATAATTAAAGGACATTTCTTGAGTCCAAGAAAGAGTTGTTTGTACACAATAAGACTCACTGTAGTTCTTTCAAATTCACACCAAGACATAGTCTAGAAACCTTGTTAGCTACATAGAAGAAAATATTTATAAGCATACACACACACACACGCATATATATATATATATATATATTATATATATATATATATATATATATATATATATAAAGTAATCCATAAGTAAATAAGAATTAGGCTATTGTCAAAGTTTTTGAGTGTAACCCCAAATAAAGAAGACCTCAAAGCAATTTTAAGAGGAAAAGGTTGCGATCCAGAAATGTTATGTGCTGTCGAGCTATCTTTTATATGTAAAGGCAATAAAAATGCATTGAAACAAGTTAAAATTGAGATATCCAAATAATTGTAAACAATAAATAATTGTCCTTACAAAAGATGTTATTTTAATGCAAAGCGATGAATAATCTAGATCTATAAAAACATATTACAAAATACTGTGAACAATTATATGTCAACAAACTGAACAATCTGGAAGAAATGAAACATTTCTAGAAACATACAATCTCCTAAGACTGAGTCAAGAGGAAATAGAAAATTTTAACCAGACAATTACCACTAATGAAATAGAATCGGCAATCAAAAAGCTCCCCAAAAAACAAAAGTAATGGACCAGATGGCTTCATAAGTGAATTTTACCAAACATTCAAAGAATTAGCACTTATTCTTCTCACACTATTCAAAAAAATTCAAGAAGAGGGAAGGTTCCCTTTTATGAGGGAATCCTTTTAATGAGGCCACCAGTACCTTGATTCCCAAATCAGACAAAGACATTACAAAAAAAGGAAACTAAAAGCCAATATCTCTTAAGAACATTGATGAAAAAATCCTCAACAAAATATTAGCAAACAGAATTTGGTAATACATTAAAAATATAATACACCATGATCAAGTTGGATTTATTCCTGGGATGCAAAGTTGGTACAATATCCACAAATCGGTAAATGTGATATAGCACATTAACAAATTGTAAGATAAAAATCATATGATCATATCAATAGATGCAGAAAAACTGTTAGACAAAAATCAGCATTGATTTATGATAAAAACTCTCAGCAAAGTGGGAATAGATGGAACATACCTCTACATAACAAAGGCTATATATGACAAATCTACTATGAGCTAATATCATACTCAATGGGGAAAGGCTAAAAGTGTTTTCCTTAATATCAGGAACAAAATAAGAATGCCCACTTTCACCACTTCTGTTCATCATTTTAATGGAAGTCCTTGACAAAGCAAGCGGAGAAGAAAGAAAAATAAAATGTATCCAAATTAAAAAGGAAAAAGCAAAACTCATTATTTGCAGATGACATGATACTATTTAGAGAACTCTGAAGAATAGGATACAAAATTAATTTTCAGAAATGAGTTGCATTTGTATACACCAATGATGAACTTTCAGAAAGAGAAATTAAGAAAATAATCCCATTTACAATTTCATCAAAGACAATAAAATACCTAGGAATCATATTAACCACCAAGGTAAAAGACGTGTTCTTGGAAAATTATGTCATTGAAAAAAGAAATTGAAAAAGTTACAAATAAATGAAAGCATGTACCATGCTCATGAGTAGGAAGAATCAACATCATTAAAATGGTCATACTACCCGAAGCAATCTACAGACTCAATGCAATCCCTATCAAAATACCAATAGCATTTTCCAAAGAACAACCAACAAAAATAATTCTAAAACTTATATGGAACCATAAATGATCCTGAATAGCCATGCAATCTTGAGAAAGAAGAACAAAGTTGGCAGTATCATCCTACCTGATATCAAACTATATGACAAGGGTACAGTAACCAAAACAGCATGGTACTGGCATAAAAACAGATACATTGATCAATGGAATGGAACTGAGAGCCCAGAAGTAAATCCACATTTATACACTCATTTACTCTATGACAAAGAAGGCAAGACTATACAATGGGATAGAGTTTCTTCAATAAATGGTGTTGGGAAAATTGGACAGATACATGTAAAAAAAATGAAACTGAACCACTTTCTTACACCATATACAAGAATAGACTCGAAATGAATTAAAGGCTTAAATGTAAGACCCTAAACCATAAAACTTCTAGAAGAAAACATAGGCAGTAATCTCTTTGATATTGCTACTAAAAATTTCTTTGGGAGTATATATCCTCAGGCAAGGGAAACAAAAGAAAAAGTAAACAAATGGGATTACATCAAACTAAAAAGTTTTGTGCAGCAAAGAAAACCGTCTTTAAAATCAAAAGACAACCTACTGAATGGGAGAAGATATTCGTTTATGATACATCTGATAAGGGGTTAAGATACAAAATTTATAAAGAACTCATACAACTCAACAACAAAGAACAAACAATCCAGTTAAAAAATGGGTAGAAGACTTGAACAGATATTTCTCCAAAGAGGAATACAGATGGCCAATAGACATATGAAAAGATGCTCAAGGTCATTAATCATCAGAGAAATGCAAATTAAAACCACAATGAGATATCACCTCATACATGTCAGAATGGCTATCATCAGTAAAACAAAGAACAAGTGTTGGCGAGGAGAAAAAAGAACCTTCCTATACTGTTGGTAGGATTGCAAACGTACAGCCACTATGGAAAACAGTCTGGAAGTTCCTCAAAAAATTAAAAATGGATCTACCTTTTGACCCAGGAACTGTACTTCTGGGTATTTATCCAAATAAAACCAAAACAATAATTTGTAAAGATCTATGCGTCCCTATGTTCATGGCAGTACAATTCACCATAGCCAAGGTATGGAGGCAGCCTAAATGCCTATCAACAGATGGCTGGATAAAGAAGTTATGGTTCATACATACAATGGAATATTACTCAGCCATAAAAAAATAAAATAAAATCCTACCATTTGCAACATCATGGACAGACCTAGAGGTTATTATGCTGAGCAAAATAAGTCAGAATAAAATAAATACCATATGATATCACTTATATGCAGAACCTAAGGAACAAAAAGAACAAACTAATCTAAAACAGACTCATAAATATAGAGAACAATCTGGTGACAAACAGAGGGGATGGAGTTGGGAGACTGGGAGAAAGTAGTGAAGTTAAAAAGAAGTACAAATGAGTAGTTAATAGATGGTCATGGGAATGGGGAGCATGGTATAGGAAATGCAGTCAGCAGTAATGTAATGGCTATGTGTAGAGCCAGAAGAAAGGTGGGGAAATCAGGGAGATCATTTCATAAACTATATAAATGCCTAATAAATGTACCGTATACTTGAAAGTAATAATAGAATAAAATAAAGTGCTAAACGCAACAACAACAAAAACATATTACATTAACAAAGGCCATAATGTGAATGGGGAAAAGAAAATGTAAAAGTGTGTTAAAAATTTTGCATAAACTAGAGAGACTGAAAAGATATGTTTCTTAATTCTAGTAATTGTATTTACTTATTTTTAATTAAATTTATTGGGCGACATTGGTTAATAAAATTGCATGTGTTTCAAATGTGTAATTAAATAATACATCATATGTAAATTGCCTTGTGTGTTCGCCACACAATGTTTTAATTTCTTTCCATCACCAGATATTTGACCTCCCTTACCCTTATCTACCTCCTCCACTCCGCACTTTCCTTCTGGTAACCACTAAACTGTTGTCTGTGTCTGTGAGTTTTTATTTGTTTTTTTGTTTGTTTGTTTATTACTTTATTTTATATTACACATATAAGTGAAATCATATGGTTCTCAACTTTTTGTCTGACTTATTTCGCTTAGTATCATAATCTCAAGATCCATCCATGTTGTCACAAGCAGCAGTATTTCATTTTTTCTTATGACTGAGTAATATTCCATTGTATATATGTAACATAACGTCTTTATTCAATCATCCATAGGACACTTTAGTTGTTTCCATGCCTTGATCATCATGAATACTGCAGTGAACATTGGGGTGCACATATCTTTACAGATAAATATTTTCAAATTTGGGGGTTAAATATCCAAAAGAGGGATTGCTGGGACATATGGTAATTATATTCTTAGTTTTTTGGGGGAACCTCCATACTGTTTTCCAAAGTGGCTCTACAAATTCACATTCCCACCAGCTGTATATGAGGGTTCCTTTTCCCCCACAATCTCTATAACACTTGTTGTTCTTTGTCTTGTTGATGGCAGCCATTCTAACAGGTGTGAAGTGGTATTTCATTGTAGTTTTAATTTGCATTTCCCTAATAGCTACTGAAGCTGATCATCTTTTCATGTCTGTCAACTGTTTGTATGTCTTCTTGGAAGAAGTGTTGTCTAGGTCCTCTGCCTATTTTTTAATTATATTGGTTTTTTTGTTGTTGTTGCTGAGTTGTATGAATTTTTTAATATTTTTTGGATATTAGTGTCTTATCAGAGGCATTGTTTGCAAATGTATTCTTCCATTCAGAAGGTTTCCTCTTTGTTTTGATAGTGGTTTCTTTTGCTGTGCAGAAGCTTTTTAGTTTGATAAAGTCTCATTCATTTATTTTTTCTTTTACTTTCCTTGCCTTTGAGGTTAAATGCATGGATTAGAAGAATCAAGATAGTTAAAATGGCCAAATTACCCAAAACAACATACAGATTTAATGCAACCCCCATCAAAATTCCAAATGACATTGTTTTTAAAGAAATAGAACAACAACAATCATCAGATTTTAATGGAATTACAAACAAACAAACAAACAAACAAACAAACAAAAACTTGAATAGCCAAAGCAATAAAAAAAAAAGAACAAGGCTGGAGGTATCACATTGCCTGACTTCAAATTATACTACAAAATGACAGCAGTCAAAATAGTGTTATATTAACAGAAAAACAGACACACAGACCGATAGAAGTGAAGCCCAGAAATAGAACCCACATATATATGAGCAAATAGTTTTTGAGAAAGAAGCCAAAAAACTGTAGGTTAAAAATCTATTTGAAAACTTAAAGTTAATCCATCAGAAAAAAACTAAAGTTAAAAAAGGCTAGTCTGGTTAGGGAAAAAAAAGAGTAAAGGGAAACTTCAAGAAGAGAACACAGAAAAAAGAAAAGAAGATGTAGACCAAATAGAGGACTTATAAGAATAACCGTAAATGAGATAAACTTGCTTATTATAAAAAAAGATCCTCAAATTGGTATGTAATAAAAGAGTTCAATTATAATCTGTTGACTAAAGACATATCTAAAACTA
Source organism: Eonycteris spelaea (assembly GCA_003508835.1). Taxonomy (NCBI): domain Eukaryota; kingdom Metazoa; phylum Chordata; class Mammalia; order Chiroptera; family Pteropodidae; genus Eonycteris; species Eonycteris spelaea. The sequence goes on along the minus strand of PUFA01000083.1, from coordinate 2,152,318 downwards.
ATTCACATAGAAATGTATAACAGGAAGATGCAAGCAAAAAGAAAAAATGAATTATAGTATTAACAGCAGACTATATGGAATTTAAGCTTGAGAGCATCACATAAGACTGTGAGACAAAGACTACCACAGAATACCAATTAACCTTATGTATCAAAATCAGTGTATACAACATGTGTAAAACTGACACTTAAAAATACATGGAGAAATTTGTAAAAGCATGCCTATATCAAAGTAATTAAAGAATAAGCAATGATTTAAAAATACTATTAATAAAATAAGTAAATTGTATTTAAAGGGTACATTTTGAACAACATATCCTACAGTGAGTACTTTTTTTCCAGAGAATATGAAACTTTAAAAAAAATATTATATGTTACACCACAAGTAAAATCTTGAGGTTTAGAAAACAGAAATAAAAATAAATACAGAAAAAAAGGTGATAGCTTTCCCTATTTACAATCAAGAAGCTTTAAGAAAATACTGTGTTACAAAATCCTATTCGCTAAAATAATCTTCAAATATAAACTGCCTGGGAATAAGTTTCAAAATAAAAGTACAGATGAAGAAAAATCATTTATGTTTATTGAAGAACTTAGGATGAGATTTAAGTACATAAATAAGTATATCTTGTTTGGAGGATAGTATGACCGAATAGTGAGAATGTATCAGTTATCCCCCCAATAACCTATAAATTCAATACAGTGTCAACAAAATAGGAATGAGATTAAAGGGGAACCTGGATTTATTCTTTGGGAAGAAAATAAGAAAATTGCCAAGAAAATTGTGAAATGAAGAGTAATATGCATTCCTATGTTCATTGTAACCTTATTTACAATAGCCAAGATATAGAAGCAACCTAGGTGTTCACCAATAGGTGAATAAATAAAGAAGATATGGCGTATATATATAATGTAATATTACACGACAATAAAAAAGAATGAAATCTTGCCAATTTGTGACAAAATGGATGAACCTAGGTGGTATTATGCTGAGTGAAATAAGTCAGAGAAAGACAAATACCATATGGTTTCACTTATATGTGAAATCTAAATGAACAAACAAAACAAACAAAATAGACTCATAGAAACAGAGACCAAAGGGATGGTTACCAGAGGGGAGCGGGATGGGGCAATGGATGACAAAGGTGAAGGAGAATAAAATCAATAATATTGTGAAAAGTTTGCATATTGACAGATGATTATTAGAATTAGTGGAGTAATCACAATCACACTACAAAGTATAAACATTTCAAATCACTATATTGTACACTTGACACTAATATAACTAATATAATATTTTATGTCAAATATACTTAAAAATTAAAAGAATAATAATTTTAAAAGAGTAATTAGAAAGGTAGAATAAGAGTAAAGAACATCTGAGGAAAACTTAAAAAGTATTTCTTCAGTGGAAATCACAGCAAAGGCAACAAAGGTATATAGAGAAGGAGTGAGTTTTCAAGAAACACCATCTGGAGCAGTGGTTTTATAAGTTCGACCCTGAGACCAGCAGCAATGGCATCACATTGGAATTGTTAGGTATACATAGTCTCAGGTCCCACTCTAGATCTACTGAATTTGAAACTGAGGGTGGAGCCCAGGAATCTGTGTTTTATGTACCCTTTAGGAAACCACTAATTTAGAATAGAATAGAATATTATAGAATAGATATTATAGAATAGAATAGAATAGAATAGAATAGAATAGAATAGAATAGAATAGAATAGAATAATGGAAATTATACATACATATATTAGAACTAGAAATTATTAATTGCACAGTTATGATGCAACAGAATTAAGAAAATAAATATATTCTAGTTGTCCAAATCAATAAGATGGAAGAGTAAGAGGGATCTCATATAGGGACACACTAAAAGTCTAGGGAAGAAAAGTTACTTAACACGAGTCTGGTTCTGAGTCCTCACTGTGTTACAACACAACTGGGTCACCTTGGACTAATCCCTTCATGTTTCATTTCACTCAGACTCAGATGTTTTAAATTCCTTGTCTTTGTAATGCTGGAGTGGAACTTGGTGACATGGGGAGTCCTTCCCATCCCCATCTTCTGAATCTAGGATAAAATTGTGGATCCATGAAACTCAACTGGAGATGTCTTAAATAGACAACTTTATTTTTTCTATAATTTAACTTAGTTTCTATCTCAATACCTCACCTCCCCTGCTAGCAAAAGACCAAAACAAAACAAAACACAACAAAAACAAAAACACAAAACAAAAATTAAAACAAACAAAAACAGAACCAGTTAATTCTCGGAAAACACATTTCAGTATAAATCAATCCTAGCTTTCACATCCTCTTCTCCCCTAAGGTGTCATTAAAGTCAAGGACTGTATTTAAAGCACAGTGTGTGGATTGGATGGGAAAGCATCCACATCCTTTATCTGTACTAATGACAGCTAGCATCCACTGGGATGTTCTATGCTCTCTATTCCTTATGAGTGGTCATCTCTCTATATGCATGTTTGATAAGATTCCTATGATCCCAACCACCCTTCATCTACACAGTCCATCTCCTCCTTCTTCTGTTATAGCCTATCCTCCTCTTGGTGATGAGACTCCTTTAAATTCACCACCTCTTATTAAGTAAACTTTAGTGTCCTCCTATTCCATTCTGAGACCACTGAAGTTGTGAGAGGCTCTTTGAGATACTCTCTGCCCTTTGCAGCCCATGAGGCCATCTGTCCTCATTCTACTCTTTTGTGGTGGTTTGTGATTCCTGAAAGGCTGCATCTGTTTGGTGCTGTTTAGTTTCTGATACACATAGATATTTATATAGATTTTAAACACACATATAATCTTTTAATTTTCTTCTAGAAGTTCTAGAAATCAAAAAAAATTTTGAAATTAAAACAAAATAGATAAATTAAATACTAGGCTTGACACAACTGAAGAAATACTAAATTAGGAGATGATACTGAGTAAATCACTTAGAATACAGCATCAAAATTACTTAAAAACAAGGAGAAAATTTACAAAGAATGGAAGACAGATGGGGGTCTAACTTACATCTAATAAGAATTATGATATAAGGAATAGAACAGGCAGCTGAAAAGTACATTTAAATGAAACATACTTTATTGATCAGCAAATGGTAAATGCTTGTAAATGTTCATAAATGTTTTGTGTGTAATTTATAAAAGAATGTGTATCTTGCAGTTGCTAGAGACAGTGTCCTGCATATTGTTCTCTAGGTTAGATTTGCAGATAGTGTCATTAAATATTCTACATTCTTATTAAGTCTTGAGTTGCTTGTTCTAGGTCAGTGAGATAGGTTTGTTTATTTTCCCCTGTGATTAGGAATTTGTATATTTCCCATTATATTTTTGCCAAAGTTATCTTATTAGACTCACAGACATTTAGATATTTCTCTTTCTGGTAGAATTGAAATGCTTGTTATAAATTATATCTTTTTCTCTCTAATAATACTTTTTTTTGTATAAAAGAAAGGCCTGATATTGATATAGCTACATCAGTTCTTTTAGTTAGTTTTTATATGACACATATTTTCCCATTCTTTTTACTTTTAACTTCTCCGTGTCCTTGTTGGATGTGATTTGTTTAAATACTATCTAGCTTTTATCTAGTTTGACAATCTTTGACTTTCAGTTGAACAGTTAGTCTATTTACATGAATGTGATAACTGATATATTTAAATTCAAAACTACTAACTTACTGCTCAATATCACTAATTATCAGGGAAATGCAGATCAAAACTACAATAAGCTATCACTTCACACCTCTTGGAATGGCTGTCATCAAGAAGACAAGAGATAAGAAGTACTGACAAGGATGTGGAGAAAGGGAACCCTTATACACTGTTGGTGGAAATATAAATTGGCACAGCCACTATAGAAAACAGTATGGAGGTTTCTCAAAAATTTTGAAATAGAGCTACCATATAATCTAGCAATTCTACTTCTGGATATATACCCAAAGGATATAAAAACAGGATACTAAAGAGATAAATGTACTTCTTTATTTATTACACTATTATTCACAAAAGCCAAACTATAGTAACGACCTCAATGCCTGTGAACAGATGAATAGATAAAGAAGATGATGTGGTGCATACAAGTGCGCGCACACACACACACACACACACACACATATACTTACATACACACAATAGAATATTATTTAACCATAAGAAAGAAGGAAGTACTGCATTTGAGACAACATGATAGACCTTGAGGACATTATTTGAAGCGAGATGAGTCAGATAGAAAAAGACAAGTATATTAACTTATGTGTAAAATATTAAAAAGCTGAAGTCATAAAAACAAAGGAAAGTGGTGGTTACCAGGGACTGGAGGACTGGGGGAATAAGAGGGACGTTGTTTAAGGGTATAAGTTTACAACTAGTAGATAAAAAAATCCTAGAGATAAAATGCTCAGTATAGTGACTATAAACAACAATATTGTATTATAAATATCAAACTTGCTAAGAGATTAGATCTGAATTATTCTCACCACAAGAAATGAAATGATAATTATATGACATGATAGAGGTACTAGCTAACTGAAATGGGAATCATATTGCAATATATAAAAGCATCACGTCGATATGCATACCTTAAACTTAAACAATGTTATGTGTCAAATATATTTCAAAAACTTTTTTAAATAATAAAACTAGCATCTTACCATGTGCTTTCTATTTGTCTTGTCTATTCTATTTTTTTCACACTTTCTTTGTGCCTTCTTTCAGATTAGTTTTTATTGTTTCATTTAATCTTCTTATCTTGGAGATAAAAGTTAGTGGTTATCCTAGAGAATACATCACACATTTGCGCTGTATCAATATTTAATATTAATTTACATTTTCACCGTCTTCCTGGAAAAGGCAAAAACCATAGAACCCTTTCATTACTTCTACCCTCTGACTTATATTTCATTGTTGATTCCTCCATTGTTCATTCTATTTGGTCTTGATTCTTCTTATGTTTTAAAACTCACTAATACATTATTGTTTTTAGTTGATATTTATATAAATTTACCTGCATACTTATATACATTTTATCTGTAAAAAGTTTTCTATATTTATATTCAAATATCTACAGACCCAAGGTATACATTTCTTTGAGGTAAATGGGTGAGGAAGTGTTCTTTGAAATCTTAACGATGTTTCATAACCCTTTGGACTTGCTGCTTAGTCATTGTAGGCATTTCCTGAACAAAAATTCAAAAGCCTGGAATCTGACACAGTGTCGCAATGGTCCTCAAAGTAGCAATTAAAATGACTGATAAAATCCAAGCATGAGGATAGCTTCATCTGAAATCATTTGATTTTGTTTTAACAGCATCCCACCCTCTGCTACTTCATGTGTCCTAATTCAATTTCAAATTAAAATATTTTGAGGGATTTTTAGCACTTCTATGAAATGCCTTGAAACATTCTGAATATGACAAATCCAAAGGAAAGGAAAGGATTACTTACATAAATTAGATAAGCTGGTCAGTTCATATATCTGAGTGAAATGTAACATTATATAGGGACTCTAAATGCCCTAAGCTGCTGAAATTCAGCAGAGGGTTAAAAAAGCAGGATTGGTAACGAAGAAGGTATTTGAGGGGCGAAGGTAGTCCATCTGTGAGAGTAGGAAACTTTTCTGATCTTGGGCAAATTATGTCAGCTGACGCCTCTCAGCAATTAATCCTTCTGGAATCCTAGAACTGGGAACCCAAGGATAAAGTTCTTTATTTGATAAATCTCGGTAAATAGGATATTTGGGATTTTCCCTTTCACTTGGCATTTGAAAAACTGTGTTAAGATTTCATGGCTCAGTGTGTGTCCATCAATGCAGAACATGCTGTTTCTCCACCTCCACTCTGACTTGATGTAGTTTTTCCCCCCACCTTCTTTGTTTCAACTTTAAAATGCGAAAATATGTTGGGGCACGAAGAAGCCAAGTGAGTTCGTAAGTCTTTATATCTTGTTAAAGTGATATTTTCACTGTAGTGAGAATCCTTTAGCCATTCCCAGATTTGCTGGCCATTGTGAGGAAAGAAGAGCTTTGTACATTTCAGTATTTGTGAATTTCTTTTCCTCCTTGTTTCAGAATAGGTTTTATGACAGTTTAAGTCTGCTTTTGGTTTTGATCCACCAAGTTTGACAGTCTGGCTGCTGCCGCAAACTCATTCCTACAGAAAGACATGGTTTTTACCCATGATAGCCTGTGGACCAAGAGAAAAGTCAAAAAGGCCAAGGTATTCGCTTTACTACTTCCTCTGTTTCCTTTCATCAATAAACTGCACAAGAACTGAAAATAACTCAGATCTTATCCAGAAGTAAATTCAGCAGTACAAAGACAAGATATACTGTGTTTATTTACTAAAGAAAATAGCAAGTTCTATGCACATCCTCAGACCCTTGTATAACTGAGCTGGGTTCTTCTAAGAAGGAATTTCTCTCCTTTTGACTTTCTATGGCCTCAGCTTCTTGGGATTGTCAGAGTTAGCAAATGAAGACAGAGGACACTCCCTTATTTATGGAGCATACTTATACTAAAAAAAATTTGTCGTTTATCTGAAATTCAAATTTAATTGGATTTCCTACATTTTATCTAATAATTCTCCCAGAGCTTATTTTGGTAGCTTATTCCATTGCTTTCCATTGCTCATTATTTATTGTGTGTCATATGTTTACCTTTACAAGACTGCAAACTCTTGGGATTACCTCTAGCCCATAAGAGTACCTGATTCAAAGCTGAAGTTGTAATATGACTGAATTAACATAAGTTAAATTTGGTTTGACATGAGATCCACATCACTCTAGACAACAGGCCTGAAGGTGTGAAGAGTATTGGACAGCTCGTGGGATCTAAAGTTGCCTGTAAGTATCTGATTCCAGAAGTGATGCTATAAGAACTGCCAGTCATTTTAAGCCAGTAGGAGTAGCAGCATGATTTAGATCAGTGTGGTTTAACAGAAATATAAGGTGAGCCTCAAATATAAATCAAAATGTTCTAAAAGCCACATTTAAATAGTGAAAAAGAAAAAGATGACATAAGTTTTAATTACGTATTTTATTTAATTCAATTTATCATTTTGACATGGAGTTAACTTAAAAAGTTTTGATGAAGTAGTTTTCTTTTTCATACGGAGTCTTCAAAGTCCTGTGTACATTATACATTTATTACATATCTCAATTTGAATGCTAAATTTCCTCAGAAATACTTAATTTGCAGTAGTTGAAAAGTAAATTCACTGACCCAATTTATATCAAATACACTTAAGTTTTCCAATAACTGAATTGAGTATAGTTTTTCACATTTAAATTAATTAACATTAAGTTTTTTAAAAAATTAAATTCCTCATTCTCAACTAGCCACATTTCAAGTACTCAATAGCCACAGAGCAGGCCTAGGTAGACTTTGGAGTATCTTCTAAAATTTTCTTACCCCAACCAAGGAAGGCAAATAAAACCAACCTACAACCAAGGGTATTTTCCCAGGACCTAAGATCAAGAGTGCCGGATTCCCTGAAATTCCTAGTAGTTCACCTTGGCTGCCACAGCAAATCTCTCCTGAGTCACTTTTTTCCCCTGTGACAAAATTAGATGATTTTACTTGAAAGCCATTTAACGAACATCAGTCGTGTTGTGTGAGTATCTCAGTTTACTTTGTTGATGATGGTTTCTTTAGAAAAGCCCATTTGCAAATATTTCTGAAGACCTATTACGTCCTTGGCCATCTGAAGCCATCTGAACCAGTCTGAAAATGTGAACACTAGAGCCTCCCCCGCAGTCCAAACAGTTTGTGGACTATGTCTAAATAGTCTGGTGTGCTAACCACAACTGAGGAATTTATTAGAGCATTAAAGTACTGTAACAAAAATGTTGTCATTCAAAGGCTTGGGGGAGGAGTGTAGTATTATTCCTAAGGTCAGACGCTGGGGCTCTGGCAAGACAGCAGACAGAGTGTCAGGATCCCGGGATCAAAAGGTGACTGAGAGGCGTCTAACTGAAGAGTGCAGCTCTGATATTTGTGGTTTTCTTTCCAGCCGTGGAATTTTGTCCAACCCTTTGAACAGCTCTATGACCAGCTCTGGGGCCCTGCAGGAAGGGGGTTGGATTCCTGGAAGTTACAAATAATGGGGGTTGGGTCTTTGTTTGCAAATCTCTGGGACCAAACTCATCAATTTTAATTGTCTTTACCCAGTGCAGGGCATCCTAACCAGTAGCTGGGATCTCCCAGTGAAATACAATTTATGCCTAAGGGAGATGCAGATGCTCATATAATAAAATAAGAAGAAAAACAAACAAAAAGAGAGAAACCAAAGTGCACACATGGAAAGTAATATCTGCAAGATGTTAATATAAACATAAATGTATTTCTTGCCCAAATAATTTTATGTACTACTTGTGTTTTTGGTCATTTTGTTTTGATGTCTTATGCAAATATTTCTCCTTAAGCACATCCTTGCGCGGAGTTAGTTTCCCAGAGACATAGTGTATTTTCACTCTTTATTTTCTGGCATTTAACATTATGCATAGAGATGGCAGGGAAATGTAGAAGAAGAGAAGAGATAAAGTGGTTTGACTCGCTCCTTCACACATAGGAAAGATTGAAATCTTAATGAAAAGGGAAACACTTGTTTGGTTATTTAATCTATTTTAATATGAGTACTTAATAGGTATGTGACACAGGGTGGTACAAAAAGATGGAAGATAGTTATCATTTGATAGAAACTACAGCTTCATTAACTTTTATAACCTTAGGCCAATTATTTAAAAATTTTAAAGCTCATTTTTCTCAATTTTAAAATGAAAATAATAATAAATGGATAAAGGAGAAAACATATGTAGATTATTCAATAAATGTTATCTATTATAATCATTATTATTAGAGAAGAGTCATCACCCCTCATATCTAGTAGATTTTTCTTTGATTTTGCCAATTTTGCATGTCAGATGTTGTGCCTAGACAATGGGTTGTAGTCATTTACATTTGAAAAGGATTATTCCTTGGTTAGCTCCCATCTTTTCCTTCTTAAGGTTAAATTGCCTGAATTTCTTGGCCTAACTCAAAAGCCACTCCTAAAGGAAGAAAGATAGCTTTCTATGTATACAAAGGAAGAAAGTATGTAACCCAAAAAAACGTTCTTGTTGAAAACTTACCATTTTCATATGAATTACAGATAAATCCAGGTGCAGAATCCTAATATTACCAAAGAGTGGGGTTCCCATCTCAGAGCATTGTCCAGGTTCTTGTTGTCTCTAACAAAGAACTGAGCAAGACACCAAAGTACAGCAGAAAAGAATATCTTTTCTTTATTAGAAGCAGTAGTAAACTTTCAGACATGGAAGTGGGCCTGAGCAAAGCCTTCATCCCTGTTTGCTGTGGGTGGTTACTTTTCTTAGATGAGTGGGCTTTCTTGACTGACAGTTAAACTAACCAGATCCCCTGACTCATCATTTGCTTTCTATGCATGTTCATTCCCAGAATTCAGTCTGTTATAATATTAATGAACTTCCAGGCATATGCATCATATTGTAATGATGGTAAAATGAAGCTCAGGTGAGCTGAAGATTATTGGGCCTTCATTGTGCAGGTGCAAGTCACAGGCTGAAACTAGTACCCAATTATCTACTTGTTTTTTTGTATGAGTTACTTTTAGCCCCAAAATGGCTTCTGGCTTGCTTCATTGTGGGCAGACTATGGCGGATCCTTTCTAAAATAGGATGACTTCATTGTCTTTTGAGATGGTCCTGAAATCTGTTATCTAACTTTCCTGCCTAACCCTTTTTCTGAGAGCCATTAACCCCTTCTTATGAGTATGGATGCTGAGAGACAAGAGATCTCTTCTTCTGTATCTGCTTCCTGTTGAGGAATGTCGTAGTCCCTATATCTTGGGGTTTCATGGAGCTCTTTCCTTCTCTGACTTAGTCAGGACAGGGTATTGGTTTTCCTGCCAAAGTGCTGCCTCAGTCCCTAGACAAGGAAAAAGATAGAAACTTATTACTTGAATCAAAAAGTAGTTACATTTCTATTATTGATTTGCCTATCAAGTGGGTAAAGGAAATTAAGCCTGATTAACATTTTTTGTAAAAGGAAAAAAAAAATTGAGTTAAAGGTCCTGTCCCTTCTTGTACTTTAAGGGCCCTGTTTTGGCCTAAAGCCATTCCTGCCTTAAAATGGGTCAAGAAGAATGCCGGTTTCGATGATCCTTATCAATAGCCAGAACACCTGAGTCACCAGTTTCAAGGTACTTACCTAAGTTTGAGGGAGAGGGTCTTTCTCCAAAGAAAGGAGGAAAGAAAAGACTTAACTAGGTTTACTAAAAAGATTAATAATTTATAAGTGATGGCCGGTATCATAAGAGTAGGGAAAACTGATGAAAGTGGAATTGATTTGAAATGAAGTGACTAGGCAGTTTGGAATTGCTTTGTGTTTCTTGCCAATCTCATTCTCCAAGTCCCTGTGAAATTCAAATAGACCTAATTTTATTTAGAGTATTTTTGCCTCATTGAGAGTTTATCTTACCTTTTTTTTTTTTGCTTTTATACTTTCCCTTCAAACTACAAATGAAATAAGCCAAACTCCACAGAGATACACAATAAAAAAGCTGATTATCATTTTCCAAATGTTCATCCCTCCAGTTCCAACTTCACATCCAGCTAATATAGTGAGGAGGTAAGAGAATTAAAATATTAATCAAGCCACATTCAGAGTTTGAAATATATCGATCAGCCCTGCAGCCAAGCCTTCAGAACAAAAGATGATTTATACTGAGATTGCTTGTTAGCAATCCTCACCTATTCTCCTCACCTGTTGAAGGGGAATAGGAACCAAGAGTCATTCCCTATGTCTAAAGCCATGGGGAACCTATGGATTTAAAGCTGGGAGCTGCCAGTAGGTCTTTCACTCTACATATTCTTACCTTTTCACACTACATAGTTTTCCCTTCCTCACTGTATGTTCATATCAGAGGTCTTTTAAACAATAACTCACAGAAACTAAAGAATGATATATAAACTGAATTCCCTGAACACTCGGCTCCCTGATCACTCTTTCCAAGTCTCTCTGGGTCCCTCTCACTCTCTGCCTCTGAGAGGAGACTACACTCTGTGCAGTGTTAGCCCTTTTCTAATAAACTTTTCTTTTGACTCCAACCTTGGCATGTGTGTTGAATTCTTTCTACACTCTCCATCAAAGTGTAGAAATCAGGCCGGTGAGAAACCAAGCACCACTTGGAGAGTTGGAGAACTCAGGTTTATTATGCTGATAGTCCCAGAAGAGCGGGTGCTCTGAAGATCTGGGCCCCGAGATCAGGGGCAATTTTGCTTTTATATCTGTACTGTTACAGTTGGCATGGTTGATAGGTTGATTTGTCCACAGACAGTTACGGACCACAGGAGTTGCTATGGGTTACAGGCACACATGGGAGTGGTATGGGCTACAGGCAGTTATAGAGCATGAGATTTTCAGGCAGGAACTTAGGCAACACATACATCTGTTATTTAGACAGAACAATCAAAGCGGAGAGTGAGTCTTCAGTTGATCTCAACATCATTCTGTCCTTCGGCCTATGCAGCAAGCATGTCCACAGAAGCAAGACAAAGAGCTGATTACAAGGTTAGCCATTTGAGTGGAAAATTCTTCTTCAAAAAAATCCTCTTCTCTCGGTACAGGGCTTGGTCCTGCCACCAACTCAGGGAAATTTGCCTGTCCTGCATCACAGTCACCTTGATGCATTTCTTATGAATTTTGAAATTTTCTGTTTTCAACATATGTAATCATATCATGTGCAAATAATGATGCCTCTACCTTTTAATTTGTAATATGTAGTCAACATCATGGTTTTCTCATCTTAATTAAAGCTCTGCCAACCTTTGATTATTCCTGATTTTCATTGAAATAGCTTTATGTATAATGATTTTTATATATATATGATGTTGGACTTTGGTAAATAGTCATTATCAATTTGAACAATGTTCTATTACTACTTAACTTAGCATTTTTATTAGGAATGAGACTTGACAAGAATTATCAACATTATTAGTTTTACAAAACCAGTTTTTTATTTTATTCTTAATTTCTAGTGAGTTTTTTATATAGCATTAATTTTTCTTTATCCCTATTAATTCTCCTTTCCACCTTTCTTTAGTTTTACCTCGATTTCTTCCTTATAACAGTTTTATTGAGATATAATTCACAAATCATACAATTCATTTATTTAAGGTGTCTAATTTAATGATTTTAATATATTCACAGATATGTTCAAGTATCACTACAGTCAAATTTAGAACATTTTCAAAGCCTTTAAAAGAAATCCCACAACATTTAGCTATAACCTCCAAACCCCAATATCCCCCTACCCCTAAAGAACCCTTAATCTACTTTCTATCTCTATAGATTTGCCTAGTCTGGACATTTCATATAAATAAAGTCATATAATTTGTTGTCTTTTATGACTACCTTTTTTCTCTTTGCATAATTTTTAAGGATTAATTTATGCATGTATCAGTACTTCATTCCTTTTTATGATCAAATAAAAAAGAATGATGACTAATGATGTTGAGCATCTTTTCATGTGCTTGTTGACCATTCGCATGTCTTTTTTGGAAAAATGTTATTTAGTTCTTTTGTCAACTTTTAAAATTGGATTGTCTTTTCTTATAAAGTTGTAAGAGTTCTTTATATATTCTAGATACAAATTCTTGACCTCAGATACAGTTATGCACCATTAAACAACAGGGATACATTCTGAAAAATGTGTCATTAGGCAATTTTATTGATGTGTGCGTCATATAGTGCTTTATGCAACTTAGATGGTATAGCCTACTACACACTTAATGCTACTAGGCTACAAACCTGTACAGCATATTTCTGTACTGAATATCATAGGTAATTGTAACACAATGGCAAGTATTTCTGTGTTCTGAACATAGAATAGGTACAATAAAAATGTGATATAAAAGATATAGTGTGGGCATGTACATACTCTGGGGAGGGGCACAAGAGGAGAGAGAAGGAAAAGAGGGAAGAGAAAAGAAAGAAGAGACGGAGAGAGAACAAGACTTGGAGAAGAGAGATAGGGAAGGGAGGCAAGGGAAGTGAGTTTGTGCACATAAGTGTGTGTGCACTTGTGGTGTGCATGTGTGTGGTGTGCAGAGGTGGGTGAGGGTAGATGGTGGTAGGGGGCTACCAAACGTTGGGCCCAGCTGCGGGCTGATGGTTGGACAGCATCCTGAGCTCCTGTCTATTTAAACCACTTAGAACTAGCAGTAAATTTAACATCTTAGTCAGGTCTAGCCTTTTCTTTCAACATCACAAACACACTTTTATTATAATCTATTGTAATCTGATGGGATCACCTTTGCATATGAGGTCTTTTGTTGACCTTATATACATTATAATTCAGAGTATGACTGTATATACATTTGCAAATATTCTCTCATTCTGTAGGTCATCTTTCACTTCCTTGATAATGAACTTCAATGAACAAAAGTGTTTTAACGTTGAAGCCAATTATGTTTTCTTCTGTTCATGTTTTTGACATTTTATCTAAGAATCTATTACCAAATCTGAGGTCATGAAGATTTGCCCCTGTTTTCTTCTAAAAAGTTTATGATTTTAGCTCTATATTTAAGCCTTTGAACCATTTTGAGTTAATTTTTGTATATTGTGTAAAGGGTATAAATTCATTATTTTGCATGTGACTCATTCAGTTGTCCCAAACCATCTATTGAAAAGACTATTCTTTCCCCACTAAATGGTCTTAGCATTTTTGTAGAATATCAATTGGCAATGGATGTATGGGTTTATTTCTGGACTCTCAAATATATTTTATTCATTTATATATCTATCCTTATGCCAGTACCACACTGTTTGATCACTGTAGCTTTGTAGTAAGTTTTAAAATCCAAAATGTATGAACCTTCCAACTTTGTTTTTTTTTTTTTTTAAGATTGTTTTGGCTATTGAGGGTCTCTTGTGATTCCACATAAATTTTAGAATTTACTTTGATTATTTGTTTTTTCTTAGTGTCATACTAGTTCATGTAATTTCAAATTATTTTTATAAATAATAAAAACTTTATAAAGCTATGACTATTTTAGAATCAGTGAAAATTTACTGATTTTTAGACTTTTTAAATTTATAATATGTGAATTTAAGTCTATACATTTTTCTAAGTATTGTTTTACCTGCATCTCACAAGTTTTCAAGTCTAATTTTTATTGTCATTTTATTTAAATTTTTTCTAATTTCTGTAGTAATTACTTTTTAAGAAATGAGTATTTATAAGTAGTTTTCTTAATTAAAAATATATGGGTATTATACCTAGTTATATATCTAGTTATCTTTTGATATTGATTTCCAGTTGGGTTTTTATTGATTTTTAATTTAATCAGTACAAATAATTAGAGAACATGTTCTATATTAATTTAAACTTGGAAATTGTTGAGGCTTGCTTTATATCCCACACATAGACCAGTCACTGGACATGGGCTGTCTCCAGGGAGGCACCATAAATTTAGGGTGAGTTATCAGAAGCCAACATGTCCAGTAATTGGGGAAATGAGGGTTTTGGTCCTGAGTAAAGAGCTAGTTGATACATCAGAGTATCTACCATAGTGAATTTTTGTTTGTCTATTTCTCCTTATATTTCTATCAATGTTTTTCATTTATTTTGAGGCTTTGCTATTATGTACATACAAATTTTTAATTCTTCCCTTATGCTTGGTGAATGGGACCTTTTGTCATTTATAGCATGTTATTTTTTTTTTGTTTCAATATTTACTACATAACACCTTTTTTCTTATATAAATATAGCTCTACCAGTTTTTTATGTTTAATGGTTTCATGATGTATTTTTAGTCATACTTTTTAAGTTGAATTTATTGATTAGTAAGATTATATAAATTTGAGTGTATAATTCAATAATACATCATCTATATATTGCATTGTGTGTATTCACCACCCAAAGTCAAATTTCCTTCCATCACCATATATGACTCCCTTTACTGTTATCTACCTCCCTCTGGTAACTACTAAACTGTTGTATGTGTCCATGAGTCTCTATCTTGTTTGTTTGGTGCTTTCAGATTTATAATCCACATATAAGTGAAAGTATATGGTTCTCAACTTGTTTTGCTTAGCATGATAATCTCAAAATACACCCATATTGTTGCAAATGGCAGTATTTCATCTCTTCTCATGACTGAGTATTATTACATTGTATATATGTACTATCCAATCATCCAATCAAAGGACACTTCTATTGTTTCCATGTCTTGGCCACCATGAATAGTGCTGCTATGAACATCGGGGTGCATATCTTTTTACAGATAAAAGTTTTCAAATTTGGGGGGGGGATAAATACCCAGAATAGGGGTTGCTGGGTCATATGGTAATTCTATTCTTAGTTTTTTGAGGAATCTCCATACTGTCTTCCATAGTGGCTGTACCAATTTACATTGCCACCAGCAGTGTATGAGGGTTCTTCTTCCCCACAACCTCTCCAACACTTGTTAGTACTTATCCTGTTGATGATAGCCGTTCTAACAGGTATGAGGTTGTATCTCATTGTGGTTTTGATTTGCATTACCTTAATAGCTAGTTGAGTATCTACTAGCTATTAAGTTGAGTATCTTTTCATGTCTGTGCTTTTAACTTCAATTTTTCTGTATCCTTTTGTTTATCTTTTTAAAGAAGCATGTAGATTGTGTGCATATCTGTGTGTTTGTGTGTTTTAATCTAATCAGACAGTTTGTCTTTTAAGGAACATTTAGTCCATTGACATTTAATGTTATTATTATCCCAGCTATTTATTTTATAATTATTTCCTGCCTTTTAATTCTGAAAACTTCAAATAGATTTTTTTTGATATTCTGCTTATATTTTCTAGTTATTCTCAGTGTAAAAACTAATGTGAATATTAGCATTTACCATTAAATTGTTTTGCTTTCTGTGTGCTATATCTTGTCCTTTCTTATTTCTTTTTCTGATTGATTGAGGTTTTCTTCCTTTAGATTTCTCAACTCAATTTTTACTCTATTGGTTTAAAATTTTACATATTCTTTATTTTCTTTTAGTTATGACCCTTAAAATTTTATTATACACAGTTAGCTTACCAAAATCTAAAATTAAACAATATTTTAATATTCTATCAAAAACACAAAGAATGAAATAATTTTAATTTGATTATCCCTTCCCAACATGCATGTCATTTTTTGTTCAGTAGTTTATTTCTCTTCTTTTTTAAGTCTTCATATGTACTATTAAAATATTATTATTTCTCTAAACATAATTACTTGGATTAAATTTTTACTTTTTTACCTGCCTATCATTTCTTTGTGCACCTCAATAAATTTCCATCATCATTTTCCTTCTCTTGAAGTATAACTCCCTACAAGTTTCTTAGGTACAGTCTTTTGCTTGTAAACTCTGTTTTTCTCCATAAATATATTTATACTTACCCTTATTATTGAAGGTATTTTTTTGGCAACCAATTCTAGGTTGATAGTTTAATTAATATATGTTGGCATTTGTTTATTTCACCTAATTTTGGGAAATACTGTGCATTTCTTGAATTTCTGGATTTATGTTTTTTATCATTTCAAAAGAATTTACAGCTATTTTCTCTTCAAATGTTTGCCCTCCATTTTCTAATTCTTTCTTTGGGGTTCCCATAAGATGTATGCTAGAAATTTTTTAGAAAGGTAAAATTAAAATATTCAGTTTGATTACACAGTAGATTAAAAAACAACCAAAAAAAAAAAGAATGTGTGAAGTAAAAAAAAAAAAATGTACAAAGAATTGCATAGATTGCAGAACAGATAAATGGGAAAATGAAAAATATGTAATAGATGTTAAGTAATGTGAATGACAGAATGAATGACAGAATAAGAAAAATAATGCATTTGTTAAAGTAGGTTTGTCAGAGAGTGAAAAACCAAGAAACCAACTCCAATACAGCCATACCCCTTTCAGTGTGATATGACACAGCAGAGCAATGTTACATTCCATTTTTCCACATGAGTTAATATATTATTTTCTGACTTATTCCTCCTTAAGCATTTGTAGAACTCAAGTGTACACTAGGAAATTCTATTACGCTAAGTTGAAGAATGTTTATTCATCACGGTTAACAGCTGTGGAATTTGTTGAATTATACTTGAGTAGAACTTTTACTAGCTTTAATGGGTGTTTACACACATTATCTCAATTGATACTCATAATAATCCTGTGAGATGTGTAAGCAACTATTCTTCTATTGAAGATTAAAAATTAATTGCTTGTCCAAGGGTCTTAGTCCATTCAGGCTGCTATAACAAAATACCATAAACTGGGTGGCTAATAAACAACAGTAATTTCTCATAGTTCTGAAGGCTGGAAGTCTGATGCATGGTGCCAGCATAGTAAGGTGAGGGCCCTTTTTTAAGATGGCAGGCAGACTTTGTGTTGTGTCCTTACATGATGGAAGGAATATAGGGAGCTCTATGGAATCTCTTTTATAAGAAATCTAATCTCATTCATGAGGTCTGTATTCTCATGACCTATCACATCACAAAGGCCCCACCTCCTAATACCATCAGATTGGGCATTAAGAATTTAACATATGAATTTTAGGGGAACACAAACATTCAGACCACAGCACCAAGTTTACCAGCTAGTAATTGGAAGAGCCAGAAGTGAACCTAAGCCTTCTGAAACCAAGGCCAGTTTCTTTCCTCTACATGAAAACCACCTCTAATAGAGAAGACATCACATGAGCTCCAATAATAATCTTTAATTATCTCAATATATTCCCAGTTTTTTTCAAAAGTATAATAAAACTAAAAACTGGAGATCAGTACTCCCTCTAAAATCATGGAGGTCATCTGGTGTATAGTTAGACTTATGAAAGAAATTAGATGTGCTAATATGTGATAGAACCTCTCTGTCATCATCAAAGAACATTAACAGGACCTCTCATGCATATGTCTTTGTGTCAAATGTTGAATTCATACTGACTACTGTACTCAAAGGAAAACTTTAAATAAAGAAGTTACTTGTATCCAGAGATTAGAAGTAAAGCTATCTAAATTAAAAGTGCACTGTAGGATCAGGACAGAGTAATGCAGTTTTGCCTCTCTCTGCATGTAAATAATTCTTTCCTTTGACAGTCTTAAAAAAGACTATATAACTTAAAGACTCGGAACCTCGGTATAAGAATAAATATGCCCAAGAAAAGTATGGCTTGAAAACTGATTGTCAAATTTAAAAAATGACAACAACAACAAAAAATGATGAGTAAGAAGCATTCTTTCATTTTCAACTAGGCAAAGATTTCCAGAGTGGATAAAGTTTTTCCTTTTAGAGTAAATTCAAACTTATGTACTACTATGAACATGTGATTCTTAATCCAAAGTAGCTCTCGAACTAGGTTTTTATAATTTGTGACTACATAAACGGGCTTTATGTTTGGACAGAAATGCAATGATCTTAACCCATTTTCTAGGTGCAATTTATGTGGTAATGATAAAACATATATAAAACACATGGATACACAACAATTTCTTATATTGGTATTTCTTCCTTATTTAGATCCTCTACATCTCTTGTAAGAACCTCCCAATTGGTTGATCTGCCTCCTGCCTCTTTCATTTTCAACCATCCTCAACTTCCACTAATTACCTTTCTACAATAAGTTTAATCGTGTTATCATTCCCTTCTTGAAAATTGCTGATATCTCTTCACTTCCTCTAAGAAAAAGTAGACATGTAAGCCTATGAACAATTGTCTTCTCAATTTCCTCTCTGTACCTCATTTGCCATTGCTTCATACCCCACACCCTATGTTTATGGTTCAAAAGTCTCCATGGGTATACAAGTCCAGAAAAATATGATAACTTTTTATCATGAAATTTTTCTATAAAGATTTCTTCACCAGCCAGCACACCATTTTGTGGGAAATGGAGTAAGTTAAATACAAAATCAATTTAATAAACTTGTTGGGGTAAAATTTGGTGTACGGAAAGAAGAGAAAGTTAAGTGTCATGAATAGTAAAATAGGCCATTAAAAAATAAATACTTTGGATTATATGGCTTTCAAGCAGAGTTCTCCTTTGCAAAATTATTTTTTCCCTAATATCAATCTGGTAGAGGTTAATGAGGGATGTGCACATTTCTTATTGTCTAAACGATTACAATTATAATCAAGGGAGACCAAGCTCTGTTACACTTCAACATTAACAGAATGTAGTGGGACAGGTTAAGAAATGAATGCTGAAAGAAAAGCCCCTGGCACAGCACCACTGTGGCCTGAATCCTGCTTTATCCAGACAGTTGCTGTTTCACACTCAAAGGAATTAAGTTAACACATAGAATCTTTTGTTGATTTCTTTTTTATGCACTTTTTGTATTCCTTTGAGAAAACAAATATGTACATTTTCCATCTCTAATATAAGTATATATGGTAAAAAATGCTCTAAAGTAAGGATTCAGCAATTTTAAAAAACATGAGTATAAAGAAAAGAAGAATTAAAAATGAGATCAACAAATATCAGAAGCCAGACACAAAATGCCACACGTGTCATTCTATTTATATGAAATTTCCAGAATAGGCAAAACCATAGAAATGAAAAGTAGATTAGTTGGCAGCAGCTGCAGAAAAAGGAATAGGACACATCTGTTAATGGGTACAGGGTTTCCTTTTGGGGTGATGAAAATGTTCTGGACTTAGATGGTGGTGGTGGTTGCTATGGACATACTAAATACCTCATTAGATACTTTTAAATGGGAAATTTAATGGTATGTGAAGAGCATCTCAATAATAACAAAGATATAAAAGTCTTCATAGACATTTTAAAGTCATAAGATAAACAGAGAAGCTGGAAAGCGATCATGAAGAGCTTCCCCAGAAAGAGGGTGGTAGCAGTATTAAAGAGAAAACAAATTAATCAAGAAGGCACCAGTGAAGAGATAGCAGAGAGAATAATTTTTTAAAAAAATTAATTCCTCGGGGACTCGTACTTGATGAAAAACAATATAAAAATGTGCTCCCATATGAGGGTACCAATAAATAGAGGAAAAATGGATTAAAATGTGGAATTCACAGCAAATCCTCTTCGCAAGTCCCCTCTGGGTTACGTAGATGAAGTAACTGAGGTTACACTATTGTACAGAGGGTAACCCCACTCTGAACCCTAGCTCTCCCACTATTTTCTATGTGACTTTAAGATAGTCAGTTAATCTCTCTGATTTTCAACTTTCCCTTTTGTAAAATGTGGTAATATTAATAATACTTACTTCATAGGGTCTCTAAAGGGATTAAATGAGAGGAGAGAACAGTGTCTAATATATTATGAGCATTTAATCAGTTGCAGTAGTGATGAGTAGTAGTAGTAGTAGTAGTAGTAGTAGTAGTAGTAGTAGTAGTTGTTGTGTTGTTGTTGTTGTTGTTGTTGTAGGTACAGATGCTTTTTCACTTTTTAAATCTCACTATTACCCAGGTTACAAGGTCTATTCCAGCTAAATCAGTCATACGCTGTGTCTCTAATACATCTTATACTTTCCATTGGTTGGTTCCTACTGCCTTGGTTAAAGCCACTTGTTTCAAGCAGACCTTAATGCATACTAAGAGGTAGCATTAAGGTCTGCTTGAGGGTCATAAGCATGAATTTAAATTTAGGCCAGTATATCTGTGTATATTTTCCCACACAGATTCAATTTTATGAAGCGGCAGGAGAGAATGAATGTTGAATTTAACTTTTAAGGTCCTGCTTTTGCTAAGTGAGGATGACAAAGATAGAGGAGGGCAAGGGAGTTGAAGGTATGCATAGGAAACAGTTTTAATAATTCACCATGGAATTTCAGCTGGGTAAGAAGGAAGTAGAACATAAAAAAAATGAGAAACATGAATTTGAAGTCCTACTGAATTGGAGGTCCTGGTAAAGTTGAAAAATTGTGGAGGTCAGGATACCAGTTGCACTGAGAAGAAAATAGATCAGAGTAAGGGAGGCTTGTAGTTATTGGTAATAGAAAGTATAAGTTATGGGCAACTGAGGTATGTGAGCTCATATTTTCATTGCCTTTCTAATTGTTTTATTATGTTTGCCTTTCCTCTCTACTTTCATTGTCATTATTTCAATTAAAAAGTTGAGCATTCGTCTATGTCAGTTTCAATTATTTGTACTGAATTTATTAATTCTGCATTTGGGCTATTTTGGCATTCAATGTATTCCCTGAAATTGCTACTTTTAAGAAAAATTTTAATCTCCTTTTTACTGTATCTGTTTTGATGTCTTACATCATTGAATATACGTTCTCTTCACATTCTTCTAGAGCTCTCATAATTTTTGTCGACTTTTAAAAAATAAAGTACAATTTACATTTAATAAAACACATGTAATTTCAATCTCTTTTGACTAATGCATACACCTGAGTGACCCTTTCACTTGGCAAGATATCATTTATTTATTTTATTCCAGAAAATCCCTAGTGTCTCTTCCAAGTCATTCATCCCCAGAAGCAACCACTCACTTAGCTCTTCACTTAGCATAATGTTTTCAAGATTCACACAGATTGTAACATACATCAATAGTTTGTTTCTTATTATTACTGAGTAACATTCCATTATATGATGTGTTCATTCTTCAACTGATGATGATGAGCTATTTGCAGTCCTAGATTATTGTGAATAAAGTTGCTCTGAATATCCTTGTACAAGGCTTTTGTGGACATATGTTTTCATTTTCTTTGGTAAATACTTAGAAATGGGATTTCCAGGTTATGGGATGGCGTGTGTTTTTTAAAAACTTCCAAATAATTTTCAAAGTGATTGTATAACTTTATTCTCCTCCTGTCACTTTTCTAGAATTCTAGTTGCTCCACATCTTCAGTATTTTGTGTAGACAATCATTTTGATTTTAACCATTCTAAGAGATGTGTAGTACAATCGTGTGCTTTTAATTTGCATTTTCCAAATCACTTCCATTAATGAGAGAACCTTTTCATGCACCTTTTGTCTATTCTTATGTCTTTTGTTCAGTATCTGTTTAAATCTTTTGGCCATTTTTATTAGGTCATTTGTCTTTTATTATTTAGCTGTAAAAGTTTTTATATATTGTGGATACAGGCCCTTAATGAAATATATGTCTTGTGAATATGTTTTTCCAATTTGTGGCTTGTCCATTAATTTTCTTAATGGTTTCTTTGATGAGCCAAAGTTTAAAATTTTGATGAAGTTCAGTTCATCATTTTTTAATGGTTAGTGTTTTCTGGGTTCTCTCTAAGAAATATTTCTATCTCTAGGTTGAGAAGACATTTTTGTCATGTTTTTTCTAGAAGCTTTATAGTTTCAGTTTTTACATTTAGATATGTGATGCATCTCAAATTAATTTGTGATATATTGTAAGATAGTGATTGAGGTTCTTTTTTTCTATATAAAAATTCCAGTTTTTCCAACATCACTTGTGAAAGAGACTTCCCTTTATTCCATTAAATTGCTTTGGCATTTTTGCCAAAAATGATTTCACTGTATATAAGTAGTTCTATTTGTGGGCTCTATTCTGTTCTAATGATTAATTTGTCTATCCTTTGGCCAATACTACACTATCTTTATTATAGTCATTTAAGAGTAAATCTTGAAGAGTGGAGTAAATGCTCCAACTCTGCTTTTTTTTTCATAGCTTTTTTGGGTTACTTGGCATGTCCACACAAATTTTAGAATTGTCTTTTCAATTCCTACCCCCCCCAAAAAAAAAACCCCAGCTTGAATCTATAGATCAATTTTGAAGGAAATGCCATGTTAAAAATATTCAGTCTTTCAGTTCATGAATGTAGCATATCTTTCCAGTTATTTAGGCTACCTTTAATGTCTCTCAGAAATATTTTATAGTTTTCCAGGTAGAGATCTAACAGACTTTTTAAAAAATAATATCTCTAGATATCTTACATTTTGAGATATTCTTATATAGTACTTCAACACATTTTTTTTAATCTAGGATAATTTTAAATTTACAGAAAAAATGCAAAGATGGTACAGAGTTCTCATATACCACTCATCCAGTTCTACTTATTGTTAACATCTTATGTTGCCATGGAACATTTGTCACAACCAAGGAACCAATATAGATCCATTACTGTGAACTAAACTCCAGACCTTAATCAGGTTTCACTAGTTTTTTTTTTTTTTCACTAATGCTCTTTCTCTGCTCCAGGATTCCACATTATATTTAGTCATGCTGTCTCCTCAGTCTCTTCTTTTATCTCACAACTGCTTAGTCTATTCTTGTTTTTCATAACCTTCACAGTTTTAAGGAATACTAGTCAGGTATGTTGTAGAATTTTCCTCAATTTTGGTTTGTCTGTATTTTCTCTCACAGTTAGACTGGGGTTATGAGCTTGGGAAAGGATGCTATTGAGGTGAAGTGCTCCTCATATCCTACCCTGCCCTGCCCTACCCTACCCTACCCTAGTCCACCTTAGCCCACCCCACCCTACTCATCCCATCCCATCCCATCCCATCCTGCTCTACACTATTGTATCAGAGGTACATGCTATTAACATGACCTATCTATGGTGATGTTAACTTTGATTATCTGGGCAGGGTAGTGTTTGCCAGGTTTCTCCAATGTGAAGTTAAATTTCTCATCCCTTTGCACATGGTACTCTTTGGAAACATGTCATCTCCTGAGAGGACAGTATCTACATGAACTATTTATAATTCTCTTGCAAGGATATATCTCTTCTTTCTTTCCTTCTCTTTTTCTCTTTTTCTCTTTCTTCCTTCCTCCCTTTCTTCCTTCTCCTCCTTCCTTCCTCCTCCCTCCCTCCCTCCCTCCTTTCCTTTATCTTTTTTCTTTCTCTCTTTTTTCCTTTCCTTCCTTCTTTTCTTCCTTCCTTCCTTGTTTACATTAGCATGAACTCATGAAAATTTAATTTGGGGTCATAATCAAATATTACATTATTTATTCTGTTGCTTAAATACTTCCAGATTCAGCCCTCATGAGCTTTTTTCAATTGGCTCCTGTGTTCTTGTGACATACCACCAACCTTTTGCTTCTGGAGTATTTCCTTACTTTCTGGCCCTGCAGGATGTTCCATAATCAATTATACAAGGTGCCCAAGAAGCAATCATTTCTCCAAAGAGTTCTGGTTCTTTTATTGGAGAATCATAACTGAGATCTGGGCACTTGGCAGACTCATTACTATTCAGGTGTTACTGCTTCTAGGATCTCTCAGTGGACAGACCTAAGAAATACATATATGCATACTAACCCATGTATACACATATATCTATACTCATGTCTCCATGTATTTATCTATACCTATATTGAGGTAAAATTGAGTTTATAACAATGCCTCCATCTATAATCCAGTTACAACTTGCTTTGTTTTAGCTTTCCTTGTTTGCATTTCTGTAATTTCCCTCTCCAACAGTGGGAAAATTGACTCCTACCATCCTCTATACATTCACATATTTGTCCAACCCGGTGTATATATAAAATGTTTTCAGAATTTTAAGTAGTATTTTTATGAGGAGCATTACCAGCTAGATTGTAATGTTTATGTACAGTTGCTTTTGTCTTAGCCTTCTAGATTTCAGTCAGAATACTATTTTCAAAATTACTTTGGTCAACTCTTTTTATCCCCCTACCTCCATTTATGACGTATGCCATACATGGTAACACAGGTAGATTCTTTTGTCCCAGGTCTCTGACTTCTAGTTTTTTGTTTTTGTTTTACCTTAAAGCTTACTTTTTGTGCTGTAAAGTTTTATGGGTTTTGACAAATGCATAGTGTTATTTATCCACCACTCCAGTACCATATATATTGATTCCACCACCTTGAAAATTCCCCTATGCACACTTGTAATTAGGTACTCCCCCTTCCAAAGACCCTGGAAACCATTGATATAAAGTTTTCCATCTCTGTAGTTTTGCCTTTTCCAGAATGTCATATGAATGGGATCATGTTATAGGTGGTCTTTCAGTCTAGCTTGTTTCTCTTAGCAACACCAGAGATATAGCTATATTTTTGGATAGGCCACATTTTTATGAATGAGTGACCCTACAGAGAAACTTTTGTGGCAGATGGAGAAAGATTTTAGATTCTTTCTTATATTTGTAAAATATCTATAGTTGTAAAGTGTTTATTTTTGTTAGCATATTATTTATTATTTAATTCTCACAGCCATCCTATGGGTTGGGGAAACACTTTTCCAATGAAGGATCTGAGGTTCAGAAAGTCCAGGTGACTTTCCAAAGCCACTCAGTTGGTAAGTGCCTTCTGGTGCTTGACCCTAGATTTTTAACATTCAGGCTAGCATTGTTTGCATCAGTGCTTCTCCAGGGCATCTTCACTCTGGCGGTCCAGCTAATCTATCTCAGTAGGCCACCTTGTCTTAACCAACGAGTAAAATTCATTTTAAGGACAGTGGATATGTACTTTATCTTCACGAATTCTACCACATGAACTCCAGTGGGGTGGGGTCATGGGAGTGATGCTACAAGAGTGGAGAAAGAATGTAAATAATGCAAGTTGTCAGCCTGCCATTGCCCTCAGAGAATGGCCGCCAAGGAGTGCAAACTTCTGTCCTCTCTTGGCTCCGTTCCCACCAGTGTCTCACAGTGTGCACATGTTGTAGTCTTAAGAATGATCCCAGAGTTTAAAAGTTCAAATGTTTTATTTAACATGTCCCATAAGTGCAGGCCAACCATGTCATCAGGGGTCCAATAAAAGTAACTGAGGTCTGTTGAAACACTGGGAGAAAACTGACAATGCTAGTCTTATTTCAAGAGACTACGTCAGTATTTTACAGGAGGTTTAAGAAATCTTTCAAGGCAATTTGGTCTGCATGGAATTTTTCTTTACTTGCTGACATTATACTATTATACATCACCTAAAGCAGAACACCAATATTTGCCAAGTAGAAAGAAGAGGCTCACCTAAGTAGAGGCAAGGGCACTTGCAAAGCAGAGGAGAACAGTGTGTTGCATGAACACTGCCTTGGGGCTGAGCAAGTTACTTCATAGCACAGTTCTTTCAGTTAAACTTGCTTATTAGTTTGGTATAAGTTGTGTATTTTCATGTTTGTAAGAGTTTTCAAAGTCATAATTAAAACCAAAAAACTTGGATTTTTATGGCACAGTAGAAAAGCAATGGGCTAGAAGTCAGGAGGCCTACATGCACCTCCTAGCTTTGCAGCTCATTAGGAGGTGACCTTGTCATTCACTTAACCTGCAATTAATAAAAATAGTCCATGTAACAGGTGGATTAAATAAATTAATATACTTTGAGGAGGGAAAAATATCAGATATTAAAAACACGTTAAAAATATGTATGAAGTGCAGTTGCTGGTTACTGTGCTCTGAGTCATGTGGGGCAGTTAATTATAGTGGAGAAAAATACTTATGCAAACTGTAGGCAAATTGGTACAACGTGCTCAGTTATATTTGCTAATTCTCCTCCACTTACTGAACAATTATTAAATAGAGTAGGATGTGGTCTCTTTGGGTATTGGTATGGTCTGTTTTTCTAAAGCACGCAATCTGGCTTTTCACCTGCTCTTTTCCCACTGCTGGGGATATCTGGCCACAGAGCTCAGTTCTCTTTATTTTATCCCTGTTTCAGTCGTTTTGCATGGATTCTGCCCACCATTCTGCCTCATAAGAATCAACTAACACCTGGCCCCGTGTGCTAAGCATCTATCTGGCTATTGTCTCTTAGCTCCAAACCCATTTTTCTTGATAGCTGACCTCTTGTTAAGTTCTGCCTGTAGGTGGTGCTAGAGAGAGAACGGACTCAGGAGGCAAGAAAGGGAGCTTTTTATCCGGTGAGTGTCGCTCTGGCAAAGGCAGCTGGAGGTAGCCACCAGCCTTTTTTCAAAAGTTCCAGAACATTCTTTTAAAGGCCATCAGCAGTCCCTTCTTCAGGAATACATCTTTTTTCTTTTGTTGCATCAGCTCAGAAGTGGTACCTACTTCCTCAATGTTCCTTATCCTCTTTCAGTCTTCCAACACCTGAGTAACCAATTTCTGTATTAAATTCCATTCTATCAGTACTAACCCCCCTGTTTTAAATTTCTAGTGTGGTTTCTGTTTTCCTGACTGGATCCTGACTCATAAAATCAGTTAAAAGTCCACTCTTCCCTAAATTATGTGATATCTTATTCCTTTAGACAATGCCTCATTCAGTACTTCCCAAAATTCTATATTTTAAGGAAAACCTTATGTGAATTTCATTATACTTATAAAACACTTACTGAGTGCCATTTGGACTCCACACATTGCCATAGGGTGAGCATGTTTGCTGTTGAGTGGTGGGGCCAGGTTACAAAAGCAAGGTGGCTAATTTATTACTCTGAAATGAAGCTCAGTCACTTTCAATAAATAAAATCATATACTATTAATCAGTATATGATAATACATCATTATAAACTACCTCAATTTTTTGTAAAACATGGCAAAATATAAGAAAATAAATAGACATGGATGAATACATGCATGCATATGTACATACATTATTTAAAGGTTCTTGACTCCATCATTTTTCTATTCCATAAATTGCGTGCGCGCGCGCACACACACACACACACACACACACACACACACACACACACCTCAGAGATATCGTGGTTTTGGTTTCAGACCACTGCAATAAAACAAACATCACAATAAAGCGAGTTGTAATCTTTTTGCTGGTGGAGGGTCTTGCTTTCATTTTGTAAAAAATGCAACATCCATGAAATGCAATAAATTTAAGTTCAATAAAACAAGATATGCCTGTATTATTATTATTATTATTTTACATATAGATATTACACATATCCATATAGATAGATAGATCTACACAGTCACACATAACCAAAAAATGAACAAAATCAAATTAAAAACAACAGTAACAACAAAACGATATTTTTATTTCTAGCTACATCATTCTCTCGTGTGTTTGGACAATAGAGCTTGAAGTTATCACCATTTACAAGTGAGGTTTACAAAAAGATCCAAAGAAATCAGTGGTCTGCCTAGTTCACTTGACCAGCCATTGACAGATCAACCTGCACATTACCATATACACCATTTTTCTGAAATCTCTAACCACACCCGCCTTACTTCACAGGTCCCTGAGGTATGTAGCATCCTTAAAAGAATTCGGCTGCCCTTAACAGCCTGGAACAGAAGGTTCAGCCTCTGGCTTAGTAACAGCACTCTGTCTATGAGGCTTGCTCTCTTTTCTTTTACTTTCTCCTCCCTAAAGAGGAAAGTTATTTTCAAACCTCCATCTGTTTTGTGTTTAACGTGCAGAAAGGTTGCACATTTTCAGGGACCTCGTTCATAAGCAGTAGATTGTACAACAGTTTATTACACAAGTGGAGGTTTTTATTGCTGGCCTTTGTTGAGTTGCCAACTGGGAGAAAGAACATAACGTGCTTAGCAGTCCCTATCAGGAAAAATGAGAAAGCATTAAATATCAGTCAAATCGTCAAACATTGAAAAGTGGGTAATCAAATCCA
Organism: Eonycteris spelaea; assembly: GCA_003508835.1. Taxonomy (NCBI): domain Eukaryota; kingdom Metazoa; phylum Chordata; class Mammalia; order Chiroptera; family Pteropodidae; genus Eonycteris; species Eonycteris spelaea. The sequence goes on along the minus strand of PUFA01000083.1, from coordinate 2,123,851 downwards.
GAAATCCCTGGAGCACTGCTAGTGAGAAAGATTTTTCCCATTAATAGTGTTTATACATCCATAATTGTTTCTCAAGTCACTTATGTCACAGGCAGCATCCCGAAACATTACATGAGTCATATAACAATAGTGAAATAAGTTTTAACCTAGAAAGACTCATATCCAGTTCAAAATCTTATCTTAGTCAATGCAGGGCATCAAAATGGAACCTCAGGAACAGCTTTATATGTATACTCTTGACCCCTGAACAACATAGATTTGAACAGTGTGGGTCCACTGAAATGCAATTTTTTTTCCAGTAAGTTCTCTAAATGTTTTATTCCTTATGATTTTCTTAGCAACATTTTCTTTTCTCTGGCTGACTTTATAGAGTATAGTATAACATACAAAATATGTGTCGATCGCTATTCATATTATCACTAAGGCTTCCAGTCAACAGTAGGTTATTAGTAAAATTTTGGGGGAGTCAAAGTTATATGCAGATTTTTGACTGCACGGGGATTGGTATCCTAACCTCCAAGTTGTCCAAGAGTCAACTGTATATTTTAAATCACATCACAATGTTGCGGACATCAACTATACAGTTAAGTGTTCAAGGCTTACCAAGTCCTTTTCCTTACCCTGAGCCATACATTCGGTACTCCTAGAAGAAAATGAGTCAAAAGTCATGTATTTTACAACTGGTTTGTCCCAGCCATGTGACAGGGTATAGAAAACTTCCACAAAGAATCTTAGGAAACATATCAGAGCAAATCCTAACTGTAACATGCCAGTGCCAATGGTAATAGATTACTCTTGCTCCTTTCATTTCCATTTTCCTGAAAGCTCAGACTATTGCAGAAGCTGCTGAATAAATGCTAATGGAAACCATAGAAATAATCCAGCAGCACAGTTTTCAGGCCAGACTGCACATTGGAATCACTTGGAGAGCCCCATCCTGGACAAATTAAAATTTCTTGGGCTAGGATCTTGGTGTGCTGTTAAAGTTCTCCAGGTGATTCTAATATACAGCTTGGGCTGATAACTTCAGGTCTATATCCAGCCACCTAATTTTACTGGTAGAGGAAAATTGAGCTTGGAGAAGTTACTGTTAAAAACAATTAACCGACAGGACATTTGTGGTTCTCTTTTCCAGCAAGGTGTTTTTTCATTACTTAATTTCATGTCCCAAGTTTCATAACCTTTTATTATAAAAGTGACATGTTTAAACCTATCCTACTCATCTCTTTTATTGCAGACAAACAGATGTGCCATATTCTATTAGCAGTGGCAGCTCAAATGTCCCCTAGGACTCCAAAGGAGAACGTGGGACCACAAAATCAGGGTGATCTTGTCAGGACTACTGGAAAAAAATGGCTAGAGAATGCACTTTTTTGTTTAGGTGGTGCATGGAGAAGGGAGTTGGGAAACTGCCTTTAAACACAAAGGAGATGCAATCTCATTCTCCATTATTAGTCCATTATTAGAATCCTTCCCTGTTTCAACTAAACAGCCCTAGTTTATGCCTGAGTCCTAGCATTTATATTAATGGTTCCCCTGCATCACTTCCAAAAATGTTCCAAATTAGACATTAAATGAATTGATCACCTCACTAGATTAGTCCTACCAAAAGTCTCATCCACACTTTCATTAGAAGATCCTTTTTCAGGCTGAGAATCTCAGGCCTTTTTCCAAAACCACAGGCCATGCTCTAATTGCACTTTTGCTGCAGGTCTGATAAACAATGCGCTCAATCTGATAGACAGCTAATACCCAGGGGGACATTGGTCAGTAGCCTTAGACTTCTCAGCTTAATCACCCTAGCTATAATGCCACTTAAATCAGAATGTAAGCACTGAAGGAATTTCAGGAATCCAATGATATAAATTGTATTTTTAGAGCCGTGAATGACTTGAGTGAGTGAAACAGTGCAGCAACTAAAGATAGTCCTCTTTAGTTTTCCCATGATTTATCACAGGCAAGTTCACAGCAGGTTAAAATAATTGAATGCTGTGATAGCATATGTATTGGCATGGTTTTGTGAGTGCTCATTCATAACATATTTGTCACAAAGCATAATTTCCATGATAGATCTCTGATCCACATGCTTTTTTTTTTTTTTTTCCAGCAACGACACAGTTGAAATAACTCCTTCATGGAGGCTGGCTACATTTTTGCAATGTCCAGCTCCATGCTAGAACTTCAGAGAGAAGATGCAAGGAAATGACTAATCCGCCAAATAAAATGTAAGTATATCCTGATGAAATGCTCTCTTTTATGGAGGATAAAGAGAAATGTTCTCTATGGGATAATTATAACTCAGGGCTCTGCCTTGCAGACTCTACCTACCTCTTACTACTTCTTTTATTTTCTTTTCCCTTTATTGTTTATTTTCTACTTTCCTTCTGGTGTACTTTTTCCTTTACTTATTAGCTGTGTCGCCTGGGCAAGTAATTTTTCCACTCTGTAATCAAAGGTTAGAATATACAGATAATAAAAAAATGACTATAGAGCCACTATAGCAGACTAAAGATAATGAATGTGTGGTAGGTACCCAGGGGCCCAAGTCTAGCTGTGTAAGAGATCCAGTTTTTCTTATTTTTTCTATAAATCCACTTAATTTCTATTTTGAGCCCCAATTTGGCTTATGGAACGTAATCTCAGTCAAATCAGGATGTCTTTATCAAGACCCAAAGGAAAACATAGGACCCAGATGATTTTCCATCTTTAGTCCTGTTTGCTGCCCCATCTTGCCCACGTGGGGATAGCACGCTGCAGAACAGGTGGGCAGTGCTCAGAATGCCTTCCCAGGGACCCCATCATCGTATTAGCTTTCTTGGCTTCTCTCCTCCCTAAAATCGAATAGTCTTATCTGGTATGGAGAAAGTTCCCAGCTAGTCATCTAATCTTCCACATCTTTGGTTTATGCCTAGAGCCCGGGATTTGGACTCAAAAGCTAAAAATATGACTCCACTATTATCTGTATTTTGCTGGGGTTTTTTCCCCTGAAGCACTAAAAGCCTAGGTGCCTAATGGGGAAAAACAGGGAATACCAGGTAAAACATATGAGCAAATATCTTCCAGTAATTTCCCACCATACATATAAAGCACCAAGAAGGCCTGGCACACCTCAGGCAATCATAAAAGGTGATTGATATCTTTACACATGACAGCTTAAAGAAGAGATTAAGAATACAGGCTTGCAGAAGTTCAAAATCTGGCTTTATGGTTTCCTGGCTGTGTATCCCTGGACAAGTCACCTAACCTTTCTGTGCCTTAGTTTCCCAATCTATACAAAATGGAGATTAAAATAGCACCTACTTCATAAGGTTACATATATATACACACACACACACACATAATCAAAACAAACAAAACAGAAACAGACTCATAGATACAGAAAACAAACTGACAGTTGTCAGAGGGGAAGGGGGTGGGGAGATGAATGAAAAGATGAAGAGAAATAAGAGGTACAAAATTCCAGTAATAAAATGAATAAGTCATAGGGAAATAATACACAGCATAGGGAAATAGTCAACAATATTGTAATAACTTTGTATGTTGACAGATGTATACTAATTGTGTTGATCACATTGTAGGGTATATAAATGTTGAATCACTATGTTGTATACCTGAAAATAATATAATAATGTATGTCAACTGTACTTTAAAGAAAGAAAGAAATCAGCTCATCTCAATTAAGGCAGTTCTGAGTTGCTGGTATAGAGAGGCAGACTCTTGAGAAGCAAGAGTTGGAGTTGAAAGACAGGGAGGGTGAGGAGCAAAATTAGAGAAAGGCTGGCCTAATTGACTTGAGAAACATGCCTAGTTGACCACTGCTGGCAGTTGTTGCAAAATAAATAGAAGATGCAGTGAGCCTCTCCTGGGTGTGAGTCATGTATGGATTTTGCTGAGGGAGATACCTCTTTCATGAGCAGGGACAAAAAGGGAAAATTTAGGGAGAGACATTGGTCCACCAATCCCCATGCGACATGTATCTCATTCTCTAGCCCGCCAAATTGGTGAGCATGAGAATAAAAATATAAGAACTTTGACTTCTTTACCTGCCCTCCCTTCTGTCTCAGAGCCAGTCTGGTCATTGTTCCCCTCAACTCACACTCAGTTAGGATGAACAAGTAGGAAGAGTGGAAAGAGCATCACATCAGGAGTCAGGATGCCTGGACTCAAGACTAACTAGCCTGCGGCTTTAGATATACTCCTTCACTTCCTTAGACTTAGGGCCCTTTATGAGGAGGTAGGAGCAGATAAAGGCAGCTTATTTGGGAAAAAGAAATGTGGCACAGATAGTAGTGTGGGTTTTGCAGCCCTAGGGACACCAGTGTGAATTCTTTCTTTGTCATTGACTAGATATAAATATAGGACAATTAACTTTTTTTAAAATCTAAGTTCCACCTCCCTCCAGTATAAAAATGGAGATAATAATAATACACTTCTCACATGATTATTTTGAAGGTAAAAATCAAGAGTGTATGTGCACTGTTCAGCACAGTACTGCTGAAATACTGTAAGTTACCAATATCACTGTAATTAAAGTAATAAAATAAGTGGATTAGTGACCTACACAGTAATAATGATAATGTTATAAATTACTAGAGTAGACCAAGGGTTGGCAAACTTTTCCTGTTGAGGGCCAGATAGTATGTATCTTAAGCTTTGTGGGCCACACATGGTCTCCATATTCTATTCGGTTTCATTAGAGTTAGGGTTAGGGTTAGGGTCAGGAGGAGACAGAGAATAAAAGTGTTTGTTAGGATAGGTAATGGTCACAACACAGAACTCTCATTTGTGTATAACTAACGTCTCAGCAGCTGAACAGAATTAAGATTTATTTCTTATGCTGCAGTAAAATAGGAATTGGTGTTTTAGGGGTCCACATCACTAACTCTTTTGGGGACCAAGAATCTTTCCATTTAGATTGGTTTTCCATCCATTAGGAGACCTTTTCTGAATGGAAAAGAAAAAGGGATGCACCTACATTCAAGAGCTCTTAAAAATGTAAAACCATTCTTAGCTTAGGGACTGTACAATGATAGACTGTAGGCTGATTTTGGCCACTCCTAGATTAGAACTCCTCTTATGTTGCTTCTGAAGATGAACCAGACTTCTCTCTGACAAACCAATTTTTTCTTTCATCAAAGTACCTAGCTACCCACTGTAAGTTCTCATTCTATCTTTCATGTGATAATCTTGTTCATATTTATAACAGTTGTCAGATTAAGTGTTTTCATTAAAATTTTATATGTAATATTACACAGAGTTCTTTTGTGGACAGTTTTCATAAAGATGGTCTATTAGTTCTCTAGGGCTGCCATAACAAAGTACACAAACTCGGTGGCTTAAAGCAACAGAAATATATTCTCTCAGAATTATGGAGGACAGAAATCCAAACTTAGAGTGTTGGCAACATTGCCTCCTTCTGAGGGATGTGAGGGAAAATCTAGTCCATGCCTTTCTCCCAGCTTCTGATAATGGCCAGCAACCCTTGGTGTTCCTTGACTTGTACATACTAACTCCAACTCTTCCCTGCCTCCATTCTCCACAAAGGAGATTCCCCCCATGTTTCTGCATCTTTACGTGGCTATCTTCTACTGGATTAGGGTTCTACCTTAATGACCTTATTTTAATTGATTAAATCTGCAGACCCTATTTCCAAATAAAGTTACATTCACAGGAACAGAGGGTTAGGACTTTAACATTTATTTTGGGGGGACATAAGTCAGCCCGTAACAAGTGGTGAACAGCACAGCGTTGTCTGTATGAGAACTGTGAAATGTTGAAAATGACGAGGACTGTCAGCGCTCCTCCATGTTGCAACTTAAATGAGATAAATAAGGTGGTCTAGGTGACTAAAAAGCTTAATTTTTACCCTTCATTGTACATTGTGGAGAGAACAGTACTATTACATCTGCTACCTTGAAGAATGTAGAGTTTTCTTTTTTAAAGTGTTTTTTTTTAATGGACATGGAACAATGAACCAGAAAATGTTGCACATTCTGTACCCTTCTTCTATTTTCAACTTATAAATGTTGTATTCAAAATACCGGAACACTGCGACTTGTGGTTACTAACAAAATTAAAAATAAAAGCAAAAGCTTCATAACATCAATGTCACACTATGAGGGAAATGCAGCTTGGTGCTCTAGACAAGAATTGGACTTTCTGGTATCTTTTCACCCCTTTCTGCAGAGGTCGGTATTTGAAAATCACTACCAGCTGGTTGTAATTCTGTCCTATTTTAAAACAGATGATTTAGACTGCTAAACCATCACTGAAGCTAAGATTTATTTTTCCCTACTTAGTCTAAGTTGCAAAGACCCAATTTTCAAATTAGAGAAAAGGGGAAAAAACATTCTCTTGGTGACCTCACCCCGCCTCTGCCAGGAGAAAACTATGTATATGCCACAACTGACTCATGCAAATTGGCCCATGCCAACCATCTCTAATATTCCAAAGCAGTACTTATATCTCTCTTTCAAAATTTCATGGCACTTTTTGTCTTTGCTTTTCTTCAGTGGCTCTTATTATAGTCTGCCATATTTATAAGTCATATCTCTCTTCCTAACGTGTAAGCTCTTTGAAATCTTGTTCTTAGGACTCAGGTGGAGGGAAAGATACCAGGGGGAAAGGGAAACTTGAGATGCTGGGGAGAAAGAAGAAATTTAGAAGTGAATCCATCAGGAACCAAGAAGAATAGGCAAAGAGCCAAACTGGAATGGCTTCTGCCCTACATAGAAACACCAAGCAGTGCGGAATTTCATTTAAGTTTTTCTGGAGGCTAGCTAACCCCTTTTATTTAGAGTATAACATCAGACCTAGAATTCAAGTAATGTACCTAATGATAACTCTGCCCAAAGCTATCAGCATAATTGAATCACTTCTCTGCCTTAGTCTTCTAATCTGTATGATGAGCTAAATAATAACATTGACCTCATAAAATTGCATCAGAGATAAAATACAATAATGGATGAAGAGCACTTCGAATATAGCCAGCCTAGCACAGTCATCTCCAAACTTGCCCAATTTATCCCCTGAGAATTTTGACAGACATGAGTTGGCTTGAGAATCTGTATATTTACCAAACACAGACATTCTTAGTTTTAGGAAAATTCAGTAAACAATGCTGTAGTAATACTAACAGCTCAATAAATAGTACCTATTTTTATTATATACTTCCATTATCATTAATATTATTATCATCATCATGGGGAATTCCTTTTTTAAAAAAGTCAAAAAACTAAGAATTGATCTATCATATGATTCAGCAATCCCTCTATTGGGTATTTGCCCCAAAGACTTGAAAACATATATCCAAAAAGATATTTGTGTACCAATGTTCCCAGGAGCATTATTCATGGTGGCCAGGTCATAGAAACAACCTAAGTGTTCTACTATACATGACTGGATAAAGAAGAGTGTTACATATATATACAATGGAATATTACTCAGCCATAAGAAGACATGAAATATTGACATTTGTGACAACATGGATGGATCTTGAGATAATCATGCTAAACAAAATAAGCCAGACATAAAAAGTGGAAAACCACATGATATCACTTATATGCGGGATATAAACCTAAAAGCAACAAACAAATAGGACAAACAAATAAAGACTCATGGTCATGGACAATAGATTAGTGGTTACCAGAGGGTAGAGAGGGAGAGGGGAGAGGGGAGTTAGATGGAGTGAAAGGGGTCAAATATGTGGTGACAGAAAGAAATCGAACTGTGGGCAGTGAACACATGATGCAATATATGCAATATATATATATATATATAGGATTACTTTTGAATTGTACACTTGAAACTCGCTGGATTTTATTAACTAATGTCACCATAATAAAAATAATTTTTTTTAAAAAAAGACAATAAACATAATTTTTAAGAATGGTTTTGGATTCAAGAGTACATAAATCATGGATTCTTATTTTGGCTCTACCTGAGAGAGCAGTCTAACCCTCAAATATTTAATCCCTATGCCTCAGTTTCTTCATCAATAAAATAGGTGGTTGTTACCAGTAAGTGTTGTAGTAATGGTTATCTAAGACAATGGATATAAAGTAGCTGACATACAGTAATCTATTATAGATTTTCCTTCTCTTCAACAATAGCTTAAACAGTTTTTAAAACAGTTTTTCTAAACTCCTTTCCCCAATTAAATCTCACATAGAGAGCCATTATATAAACAGATAAAAACAGAACTGTTTCGGTTCATGGTTAGATGGGCATCTTTTTCTCTCCCCAGCAACTCCCTATTGGCCCTTGAGTTACTTCCACAGAGCTCTGTGTAATGTTGAAAGGGAAAAAAACCAAAACTTGTCTTAAATAACAGAAATGTTAACTGATCTTTAACAGTGTGATTTCTTGAATTGATAAAGTATATGTTGTAGAGTACAAAGATGTCTTACACAGTATAAAGCAATTTATGCTACCTAAAAACTACTCACATGATAGGGAATTCTGCTTGAAAATACTGTAAAGGGAAGAATTCAGACATATTGGTGGATTTGTAGTATAATTCAATCTAGTTATCTTGACTGCAATCTGATATGGAGATGATTTCAATGTTTGCAGACATAGTAGGCTTGTAATCAAATCCAAACCACTCCCAGCTTGAAGCTTAAGGCCATTACTTCAATTTTGCACTTATTTAGGTGAAAAAGGACCTTAACTTAGAAAAAGCTCTTGGATCTTGGTCAATAAATTCAATGACTATAAATCTAACCCATGATTCATTTCCATGATTCTCTTGGGATGAGAAGCAAGAAAGAGTCTACAAAGTATTTTAGTAAACACCCAGCCAGTCTCTGTTACAGAGAAAGCAAGTACTTGTCCTCAAATCTTGTCCACACTTACTTCAGGCAGTTTTAGAAAGTGGGGGTCTACAAAGGGAAAATAAAAGGCCCTATGTTGAAGAGGACAAGGAAACGAATTCACAAAAATCTTGATTTTCTAGTTCACAGTAAAGGTGGCCCCTCACTGCCTTGGATATGAATTATAGTCTCAGCATTTCACTTTAGAAAAAGAGTAACAGGATTGGGAGGTTGAGGGTATGGAGCAGATAAAGAAAGTTCTGTCTGCAACTAGCAGCCAATGCCTCATTTCCCTCAAAATCTGTATTCTTATCCTAATTTCTCTCTATGTCTAATTCTACCTCCTATTGAGTACTCAGGCACAGTTCCTAGAAGCAAGAAATATTACCCATGACATATTTACTGTTACATTAAAAGTATGGCTTTCATACTTTTTTTTGTTATTGTTTCCGCTGGGGATTATGTCTTTCATTCAGGTAATTTATCACCAGGTGGTAGATAACAATGATAGTTAATGATACCTAACATCTATCTTTACTTCATATTGAGCACTAGTCTAAGCACCTTTACAAGTGCTACCTCTTTAGTTCCTCTAACAGCCTGTGAAACAGATCTTATTATTTTTGCATTGTACAGCCTTGGAAATTGAAACACAAAGAGGTTAAGTAATTTGTCCAAGGTCACACAATCATAACTAGGGCCAGAATTCCAACCAAAAAAAGAACAAGGTCTCAGCCACTATATTCACAGCTTTGGTGCCAAAAACTGAACATCCCCCTAAGAGTATTTAAGTGAGAAACACAGATAAGCATAATTTTGCACTCAATTATTGTTTTTTTTCTATCAAAAATAGAATTTTTAAGTTTATTTAAACAAACAAAGAATAACACTACTGTTACCATGGCACCATCTTAAAAGATTTAGAGTGATATATAAAAATATAAGTTCCTAGATACAAATAAACACCTTTTCATTAACCTTAACAACAAGGTATCTTAACCTTTTCCTTCTGCAATTTATACTGATTTAAAATAAGAACCTCTTATTCACTTTAATATCAATGGTACTTTTTAATCTTTTGCTCTTTAGATTTTCTTTTGTTGAATGGAAACATAAAGAACTATACTTTTGTAAATATCAAAAAAAAAAAATAATAATAATTTATCCTCATTATTCTCATCTCCTATTAATAGCCTCTTAAATATGGAATACACTTATAAAATGTTCCTTTCTCAAAAAAAAAAAAATCAGAGTACATCTGTCTACCTTACATATTGTCATTATTTTCCTTTCCATTCAGAATAACTTCCTCCAACTAGTCAGTTATTTTTACTTTCAATATGTCTGTATATAATGAAGAGGTAAAGTTTTCATGTTTGTTATTTGCTATTTTCTAGCGCACTGGGTAGGGCATACAGTGTGAAGTTGAATGATAGTAGCGAGGACATCACTTTTGCTTTGTTCCAAATCTTCTGGGGGAAAGCATAAGTGTTTCAATTAATTATGTATTAGTTGTAGAGGTTTTATTTAGATACTCTATAAGATTGAGGAAATTGCCATCTTTTCCTAGTTTGGGATCAAGTAGAATTCCTTCTATTTTAGACTGCTATTTTGGTGGATTTTATATTGATTGATTTTTGAATATTGAATTAGGCTTACATTCCCAACATAAATTTCATGCAGTTCTGGTGTATTCTTTTTTGCATACATTGTTGGATACAATTTGTTTTTTTTTCTTTATAAATTTAGGATTTTTGCATACAAAACTGTTTTTAGAATCAGAGTAACAATGGCCTCATTAATTGAGTTGGGAATGTTTCCTTCTGTCTACTTTTGGGGAGAATTATAGCATTGGTGTTATTTCTTTAAAAATATGTTTGATAAAATTTTCCTGTGAAATCATTGGGTCCTGAAGAATTTTCTTAGAAAGTTTTTAGCTATTAATTAAATTTCCATTAAAGTTATAAGGCTATTTCAGGTGTCTATTACATTTTGAGTGAGTTTAGGTAACTTTGGTCTTTTCAACAAATGGTAATAAACAACTTAGCATTCACATGTAAGAGAATAAACTTCTATTTAAATTCATACTTTACTAAAAAATTAACTGACATGCATTCTAGATCTATATGTAAAATTATAAAACTTTTAGAAGAAAATGAAGAAGGAAATTTTCATGACTTTGGTTAGGTAAAGAGCTCTAAGATAGAACAACAAAACTGTCATTCATAAAACAAACAAAAAGATATATTTGACTTTAGCAAATTTAAAATTTTGCTCTAAGAAAGGCACTATTTAAAAGCATGAAAAAGCAACAACAAATGAATTTTAAATTATATATCTTATAAAGAATTTTATCTCAACAATATAAAGAACAATCAAAATTTATTAGTGTGAAACATACAAGCCACATAAAACATGGTCAAAATATTTGAACAGACACTTCACCAAAGTGGTTATATATAAGGGAGAAATAAGCTCAAGAAAAGATGTTCAGCATCATCAGCCATTCGGAAAATACCAACTTGAAACCAAAGTTATTTAGATTTAAATGCTATACCACTTAAAAACAAAATCATTATTATCAACAAATATTAAAATATTGAACATGGGCAATTAGAAGAGTTGTTAATTGATTAAGTGGGGAAGACACACTCAAAGTTGGTTATTCCAAGATGCTGGCAGCATCTTTAACTCTGGAGGGCAAAGCCCAGAAGGTCACATTGGGACTCCAGCTGAAATGCCTAACAATCAGGATTCAGCACCTAAGTAAGAGTTCTGAGTACCAGTCAAGAGACTTTCAACAAAAATAGGTTTTATTATAAAATGTCACTTTCTGAGGCCAAGTTCTCCATCAATGTCTGCCAGGGCCACAGATGATGGGTGATTTGAGTTATACATATGTAGAGGAAACAGACTTAACTGTCTAAAAGCATGAGGTGACTAAAGGAGATGACCGATTGAGAAATGGCTAAATACCAAGGCATAGGAAGTTAAAAATAAAAAAAGAGAGAGTTCATGATTCATAAAGATATTATTGGGTATAGCCTTCATTTTCTCAAGTATCTTCATCAAGAAAGTTAAAAATTTTGTACTGTATAGGAATATCTGCAGTCATAAAACTCTTAGAAAAATGATACTAATAATTACCCACTGCAATATATGAATTGTTATGCTTTTATGCTATGCTATGTTTTATGCCTTGTTTCAATAGTGTAGTAGTTAACAGTGAATGATCTGGAATCAAATAGCCTGAAATGAGGTACTAACTCTATCATTTCCTAGTTATGTGACCTTGGCTAAGTTACTTGACCTCTCATTTTATTAATTGTAATGGAAATTAATAATAGTTACCTCATGGTTTAATTGTTATAGAGTATCTGAAGCAATTTCTGGTATGTGCTGAGCATTCACTAACCATATATCATCATTAACATCATCATCATCATCATCTTCATCATCAGAACATAATTGTACTTGTATGTTACCAATAGAGACTTTTGCATAGCCCTTAGCTATAACTCATTAACAACTACATAGAGATATATTAGATGAGTGTGAGGCAGAAATCACTTACACAATTAAACCTCCTACCTAATAATTTTAAAGAAGACAAAAAATGCTTCACTTTTTAAATTGTAATATGTACTGAAAATCTTCCTAGGAAAAATAAAAATATTCTTTTTTCTTTCCATCTTCGTAAGTCTGATTGAAATTGATTACATATGTTTATAAAATCTTAAAGACAAATTTTATGGTGTAAGTACCTCCTGCAATTGAATGTTTTCTTTGATAACTCATGTTTTCTTTGATAACTCATCTGCAGAGTAGACACTAGTTTGACAAGAAGATTCAGCCCGTGTGTGCTGGCTGCTGAAGTACAATGTTTCTGAATGTACCTCACACGAAACCCTCTATTTCTTTTTTAAGGTAATTAAAATATTTGTAATACAAATAATTAAAATATTTGTAAATAAAGGCAATAATGACATTTATTCTATTTTAATGTTACCTTGTGTTTTGAAGCTATGTGGGTAAGAAAACAAAGGTAAATTTTGAATCACATAGTTCAAAATGTCACTTGTTTGACTTTGGGCAAGTTACTTAACTTAGGTGAACTTTAGTTTCAGTATCTTGAAGTATTTCACATTATAGGGTGCCATAGGCTTGAATAATAGCTCTCTCAAAGATATCCATGTCCTATTTCTTGGAATCTGTGGATCTTACTTTATTTGGCAAAAAAAAAAAAAAAAAAAAAATGTTTGCAGATATGACTCAATTAAACATTTTAAGGTGGGGAGATTATCCTGGATTATTTGGTTGGACCCTAAGTATCATCACATATATCCTTACAAGAGGAAAGCAGAGAGAGACTACACCACAGAAGAGGAGATGGCAATGTGAAGACAGAGGCAGAGACTGGTGTGATGCAGCCACAAGCAAAAGAACTCTGGTAGCTGCCAAAGGCCAGAAGAGGTGAGGAATAGATTCTTCCCTAGAGGTTACGGAGGGAGAGTGGCTTTGCTGACACCTTGATTTCAGTTCAGTAACTCCATAATTATAAAAGAATAAATTTACATTTTAAGCCACCAAGTTTGTGGTGATTTGTATAACACTATAAGAAACTAATACAGATATAAACATTATATACAAATATATTACAGATAGTGTATATACACTATACATATATATACACATATACATACACATATACAAGAGTATATACAAAGTATCTTTCAGAGTCTGGCTCACATGACTTCAATTATTAATAACATTGTAATCTCTCAATCACATTTATCTGAAATGTAGCAGTTTGCCTGCCTGGTTGGTATCTCCCTATGATACTAAAGCTTTAAAAAAAAAATTTTTTTTTCTTTAGATCTTATTGATTCCTAGAGTTTTCTAAAAAGTAAAAAATAAACCTTAGGCATAATACCACCCCTTTTATTTATTTACAAAAATGGAAATAGTTGCATTACTATTTTCTGTTTAATAAAGTAAAATTCCCTGAAATTTTTCAAATTTATTATTCGGCATTAATAAAACATTAGCACACACCAAGAGTTTATTCCCTACTATATTGTAATATGTAGTACATTATATTTACATCAACAAAATAATTTCCTTCTCCTAATATAATCACACACACGGAGGTTGATGGAGAGGGAGCTACCAAAGGGGAGGCAAAACTGGTATCCTGCGAGTGACTGACAAAAAGCTTTAAGAAGAATCATGGTCAGTGAGTAGACCCTGAATTCATGATAACAGAACTGTAGCAAGGTGTGGCCAGGCACATGGGTGGCCTCAGTGGCCTAGGATAACAACATCACAGAGGAGATTCTGGAGTATTGGGTCAGACCTCCACATGGACGTCGAAGTCACCTAGAACTTCTGCAGAAGTAAAATAGCAGGAAGGCTCTAAGCCAAAGTCTTGAGTGAATCCATGGGAGTGATCAGGGGTCAGAAGGAGAGAGCAAGGAGAGAAGAGGGTGGCATAGCCACTTAACATCAAAAGAGAAGTTGTCACAGGGAAGTGGAGGCACCGTTCAGGAACAGCCATGATGAGCAGTGAAAACATAGCCTCGTCTTTGGATCTTGAGCTATATGAGGTATGGGAGAATGAGCAGCTTCTTTTCAAAAGAGCATAAAGGAGAACAGTATTCTAGAGTGAGATCTGGTCTTAGGACAAAGATGTGAGAATATTAGTGAAGAAAGTGATGTAGAGAAGCTTGTTAATCAGGAGAAGTATTGTTTGTTATAGTTCTTTCCCTCAATGACAGAATAAAAAGTAACAGTGAATACATTATTTATGGTTTAGGAGAGAGAGAAAACAGAGAAGTAAGAGTTTGGGTAGAGGAGGGAGGAAGCACAGAGAATGGGAAAGGGGCCCATAAATGGCTAGAGTGTACTAGCGAGCATGGCTGAAGTCCTCTTAATGGTGGAACAGGAGGGCCTCAGGTTCCACAAGATGGATGGGCCTGGGTGGCAGGTCAGGAAGTGTTTTTCTTCTTCCTTGTACCCAGGGAAATAGACAAGAGTGCAAGTGAGAATATCTGATGTTAATGAGCAGATGAAACCAAGACCGAGAAGCCTTGATGGTCCTTTCTAGTGTCTTTCTGAGCTGTTCCCCATGTTTACCTACAACTCCATAATAGACTCCTGAATTCCTGTCTCCATCCTTCATTGCTCCATCTCTCTCACTACCCTTAGAGGTATCTTCCTATTCAGTAAATCAAATCATATTACTAAACCTCTCTGCATTCCCTATCCCCCTTCAGGCAGTAGATCCTAAATCAATCATGGGTGTTGCAAACATTGCAGGTTTCTACTTTCTTCAGAGATGTTGTAAATTTGGATCTTGCACCTGCAATAATATGTCATATGTGGCACTTGACTTCTTATAAGAGAACTTTTTTTTCTATCCAAGGCATCACACTGAAGGCCTGCCTTCCCTCCACCTCCCTGGACCAGACTGCACAGCGACACGGTGCTCCTAGACACTGCACTTTATTCAGAGTCTGTTCTAACACTCTGGTCTTCTCCTCCTTTTTCCACTTGGGTTTTAGAATCCCTGGCCCCTAAGGGCTGCATGTGGACCTGTGGGTTCTGGTTACTCTCACCACTTGAATTTTACATTTTTTCTTTGTTTGTTAGCACCTGGAGATTTCCTTGTTTTCTTGTCAGTTCTTCTATGCATTAAAAATGAGTTTTCAGAAGCCGGCCAACTCTGGGGTGCAGGTGGCTCAGGTAGCACAGCCTAGCCACCCTCAGAAGGAAGGACGGAGGCAGAAGAAGCAGCACCAAGGGGCCACAGCACAGGTGGAACATTTGGAGGAGGAAGGAAGGCGGCCATTTCAGGAGCTTCCAGGAAATAATAAAGGACAGTGGGTGCTGAGTAGGAGCGGCCTCAGTGATCCAAGTGAGTGAGTTCAGATACATCAGTCAACCTTATTAGAGGGGTTTTTTTAAAAATAAGAAGCTGATTTGGTGCATGAGAGCAAGTTAATGCCATTTACTATACAGAGACTTACAAGTGCTGGCCTGTGTTGGGATGGAGGGCTCAATATTGAGCAAGACTTATGTTTACATTTTCATTCTGGAGAGCCTAATAAACTATTACAGTTTCTCTAGTGGCTTTCAAAAGTTTTGAAGTTTGAAAGAGACATATTTACAATTAATAACAGCATGCACACAGCTAGAACAGAGAACCCCATGATAATGGGTCTATCCAGTCAAAATGGCCAGCTGAAGGGAGCTATGAAGCTCATGGTGGCCTGGGAGGAGGGGGCACTCAGACACAGCAACAGATGAACCAGCTGAAAAACACCAACATGATCAGTAATGGCACTCAGCAGCAAGCAAAACGTTATGACCAGCACTATTAAATATAATGACTGGAAAAAGACTTCAAACCCCCCTCCAAAGTATCTAAGAATCACAAACTTCAGATGTGACCTCCACAAAAGGAAATGAGTTTGAGGATTATTGTTTGAAGTGGGAGTTATGGATGGGAATATTTGAAGTAGGCTGGAAAAAGCTGTCTCCAATCAGGAGGAGAGTATTCCCATTGCTTCATCTGGTAGGGACATTTTAGCTAGAGCTAAAAGCTAACAGGCAAGAGCGGCGCCTACCTCATTTTATTACATTAATGGCTAGACCTAGAAGAAGGACAGTATACAAACAATAGTGATTGTTTGCACAAGTGAATTTGTTTTACAAATCAACCAAATTTACATCCAGGTCAGCAAACACATGGTGGGGGTGGGGAGGGTGGGCAAAATGATGGCAACCACAAGAGGAACTGGAGTACTGGATGACATAATAAGCTTGATGACATAATGCATGTGGTGATAACTACCCCTGGGAGAATCCTGGATCTTATCAAGAAAGAAGTAGCAAAGGTTGATCCTGTCCAGGGAACATTATTAGATGAGGCAGATAAGTTGCTATCACAGGATTTTGTGCAAATAATGGAGGATACTTTTCTTGCGCTACCTAAACACAGAAAGATTTTATTATATTCCACTATTTTCCCTCTTAGTGTACAGAATTTCATGAATTCCCATTTGTAGGAACCCTATGTGATTAACCTGATGGAGGAACTAACTTTGAAGGAGTAACCCAGTACTACTCATATGTAACTGAGTGCCAAAAAGTACACTGTCTATATACACTTTTCTCCAGGCTTCAGATAAACCAGTCAATTGTTTGCTGTAACTCCTCTCAGCAAGTTGATTGCTAGCCAAGAAGAGTTCTCAACTTCGGTTATTCTTGCTTCTATATCTGTGCTAAAATGAGGCAGGAAAATCAAAATCATGTGTCTTAGATTTCCAAAATGGCTTATGCCAGACTCTTGTTTGCACTGATTTGTTTACCTGAGGTACTGATATACAAGCTGTGAATGTGGTAACAAACTTTGACTTCCCGAAGCAGAGAATTATCTCCATCATACTGGAAGATCAGGTTTCTTTGATCATCTTGGCTTAGCCATCGACTAGATCACATATGATGATCCCTTCCCAGCACTGAGGAAGAGCTGGGAACAGAAATTAAACCTATCCCCAGCAACACTGACAACAGTCTATATGAGGCAGAATACCATAGTGAGCCTATAGATGAAAAACCTCAACAAGCATACTTTGACAAACTACAGAAGGCTAATTCAGATGTGTGACACATTTTGGGGAAGATGCTTTTCTTTTTGTGGAGTTTTCATCTTTTATTTTGGAATTATGAAGACTTAAAAGATCTCAGACATTTTTTTTTCTTTTTTTTAACTGGTAAAGAGAAAAAAGCTAAAAAGAAGAAATTACCTTTTTTGTTCCACTTGTTTGCACTGTGTGCTGACTGGACATTAGTTGCACTGACTGCTGGCTCTTTAAAAAAATGTTTTCTGAGGAAGAAAGGAGGAGAAAGGAGAGAAGGGGAGAAATCCTATAGAGAACAGTCTTGATGAACACACAAGTTTGTCTATGATTTCGGAATTCTCCAACAGCTGGCTCCTGAGTACATTTCAACTTCTCCCTGATTTCTCATCCATTTTTTAACCTGAATAGCTTACTACTTGTTTGTGCAAAGTGTTTTATGCTATGAGACCATTCAAAATGTCATCTTTTAGACACAGCCCAAGGACTCAACAATAGTAATGCTTTCTTTCCTTTTTTCTTTTTTCTCCTTTTGTTTTTCTTTTAAAAATTTTGTCTTTTAATTTTGGTTTCAAATTGAAGTTTCCTGCCTTTCTCCCCAATACTCACGCCCAGGGCTGGAAGATGCAAAGTATTGGTAATGTTAAACACCATTTTCTTTGTCTTTATATGGAGGAGTTGAGATGCAACTGAGTTCATCTGCACTGTAAATATATGTATTTTTTTTAAATCCCACATAAAAATCTCTTCTGGGCTGAGTAGATGTCATATCATCTCTCCCAAAGGAAATAACAGTATCATTGCAAGAGTCATATGACAAGGCTTTGTGCTGTATTACATCTGCCTCCATTAGTAGTTATGGCATTTGATGCGTAGACATGTCACTTGACCCTTTCCCTCTGTGGCAAAGTGTATCCCATAGAAAATTGGGTGTGTATACTTGTATAAACTTTGTAAGTAAGTTTTTTTCTAGGTTTTTATACACATATAATTTTTTTAAAATACAGGTTGCTGGGATTAGGAAGACTGGAGTGATTATGGGAGCAACTAAAGATAAGAGGGGCTCAGTTTTCTGCAACACTAAATTCTAAAAAGTACTTTGGTCTCTTACAGTATAAAGCAGGCCTCAATTGGGGCCCTATGCTGGAAAAGGGGCCCAGGAATCTGAGATTCACTGTTTGCTGCTACACTGTCTCATCTAGTACCTTTGGAGGAGACCTGCCAGAGAGCAAGGAAGCTTCAAAAACCTATAATTTAAGGTGTTATTTTTGAAATGCTCTCTGATTTTGCTTCTTCCCCATTTTTAAAAATTTGAGGACTTTTTAAGCTCGGCAGAAGGAAACAAAAATTAACTTGCCTGGCAGCATGAGAATTCAGTTGAGTGGCAATGTCTGAGCACTACATGCATAAAGCATGGATTTGCGCTTTAGAATATTAGCCAGTACCAGCTTTGGAAACATTAGCAGTTCTGGGGCTTACTTCTGTTGATCACCTCCTATACTGTGTGTGTTGCCCTCTGCCTACCTTGATATATAAACTTGCAGGAATGGGCAGTCCCAGAGAGCTGTTAACTTTCATGCTACAGGAAGCTGCTTGCCACCCTGTTTATGACAAGAATTATTTGTTATCTTGCATTGTAAATTGCTGGCAAATGCTTTACATTCAATAGTGTAGTTTTAAAGTGTGCTCCTGCCAAATTGCCTGGTGTTTGGCCTGATCTCCAGGCAAAAGGAGTGAGATGAATTAAAACCAATGAATTTTTTAAACGGTTTTAATTTCCTTTTAAGCCAGTATATTAGGTCAATTGGAGGCGTTTAGAGTAAAATCAATCAATCATCAATAAAAAGTTCTTATCTCTATATTCCATTATTTTTCAAATCCCTAAAATATTACAAGATAAGTCCTGCATATGCTTTCATGCTTAGCTCATCTAGATAAAGAAATCAATTATTAAAAGTTTCTTTTTTAACTCTATCTAGTAGTAAGTAAAAGCTATTTGTGACTCAGTCAAAATTCTTGAAGATCAAAATCCTGCAGACGCCTCCTGATCAGATATAGCCCTAACTCCTTAAAAACTCTATCAGGAGCTGCATGATACAAACCCAAAAAAGAATAAGCTAATTTATTTGGTATCCAAGCTACATAGGTTCTTCATCCAGTCAATGTTGGCTACTAAATACTGGCCCTAATTAAGGAAGTAACTTTTTCCAGGGAGAGGTGGGGGGAGGGAATGTAAAAGGCATCAACATTTGACCAAAAAAATCTTGCTGTTGTGCTAATGCAACTATCTCTTCCCCACCTCTGGCAAGATAAGAGGAACCATTAATTATAGAAGAAAAGCAAGAAAGGCTCATAAATGCAATTTTGTATCTCACTAGAGAGTGTAGGTGACCAAAAAACAGCTCATTCCTCTTAACCATCCTCCGACTATGTCTGCTTGTTGCCACATGCCTGTGGATCCCTCTTAAAGCACGCACTCTAAGTTGAAAGTATCACTAAAGTACAGCCTCTGATGAGGAGCAGTGCTTACACTGTCTGGGCCACCACTATTTGACAATCTTGTACAAGCAGCTGTCCAGTTTTGGTGCTTGACTCTTGAATAGGAATTGTTAAATGGAGAGGTGCTCTAAGGACTAGGTCAAAGCCTTGTCTCTCTCTTTTTATTTTTAATTCCCCCTCATAATAAGGACCAATTTTGTTACTACTGGAAATTGTTTTCGTGTTCTTCCAGTATTGGGCATTTATTTTAAGTAATGATAATATTTTTCCAGTGGTTCATTTGGATGAAAACTCTTCTCTATTTTTAATATTTAAGTAATGTCCAGCTCATGTTTGAGCCTGTGGTTGTGTGGCTGCATAATGGGTTGAGGACTACGACACACCATGCCACTTCTGGGTCTGTTTTGACTTTCTCTTCCCATACATTCCGATGGAGAAACATTCTTGCCTTTTTCTTAGCAATGGAATACATTTATTTCAAAATGATCTTTCACTGGAAGAAGTAAGAGAGAAGAATATGTCTCTAAATATGTCTCTAAATTATTTTCCAGTTGGCCCTGCATCATAGTGCAGGTTGGCCCCAAAAGCTGGGGGGTGCAGGGAGGCAACTGGTTATCGATATTTGTTTTCAGAATGAGATAGGAGCATCTTTCCTTTGCCATGTGCTTTGTGTTTGATAACCATCATACTTGGGGTAGAGAACCAGACGACTCAGCACAAAGCCTTGAGTGTAAATTGTAAGAATCAAACCATCTCATTCTGATCAATTGGTTTATTTTTTTTTCTTTTTCTTTCTTTTTTTTTTTAAATAGGGCTGGGAGGGAGGTTATTATACCCCAAAAGGGAATGTGACTGCACTAGACTTAGAAGCACATTGGAAGCTCAGAACCTTATCAAAAACTGCCTTTAGCCACACCCTTGTACTTATAGAAGAGTAACAAAAAGGTGAAATAAATTTTTGGGAATTAAGTCATGTTATTTTTCATTCATTACTTTTTTTCAGTGTCCTGTGTATCTTAAAAATTGTTATTATGGAGTCATATTCTGGAAAAATACCTTTGTCAAGGAAAATATTGGCCTCATGGGAGCTGAAGTCAGTCACCTTTTTGTCACCAAAGTTAAGTGGACTTTGGTGACCTTGTAGTTCAACTTTATATCCTTAAAGATAATTTTTAAAACTCTCAAAGAAAATCTACTCTCCTAATCTAAAAACTCATCTTTGGGGTAAAGAATTGAGTACCCAGAGATCATAATAGCTCATGAGGCCTGAGGGAGCTAGCCTGGCACTTGGGCTCTACCCCTCCACTGCTGACAGATTCCAACAGAAGTGTATTTAAATTCTCCAACACACAACACTGGGCTGGCTGAGGGAGGAGGGTGGGTTGGGTTATTAAGGTACAGGCTACTGCATTTTAACCAATAGTTGTGGAGGAGGGTATCTGGAGAAAACAAAGTCATTCTTCCCTTTTTTGAAACAAAACTAAAACTTGAAGACATTTATTTTTGGGTCAATAAAAATGGGACAGAATTTCAATGTTTCTAGACACAAGGCACCAGTTTCAGAAGTGAACAGTGGGGACTCAAAATTTTGAAAACATTTGGGAAAAGGGAAAATTGGTTTTCTGTTAAGTAGAAAATGTTGCAGCGGGGCTCTGTTTTTGTAGGGATGTATTATATTGTAAGTATATACATGGAGCAGAGTCTCTGCTGAGGTTGTAAAGGTCAGAAAAGATGGTTGATAAAATCTTCATTTTTGTTAATTTATCTCTATAAAAGCCCACTGGAACTCCAAAAAAGAAGAAGAGGAAGACAAAGAAGAAGAAAAGAAAGAGAAGGAGAAGGAGGAGAAGAAAGAGAGGGAGAGGGAGAGGAAGAGAGGGGGGGAGGAGAGAGGAGGAGGAGGAGGGGAGGAGGGGGGGGAGGGGAAGGAGGGGAGGAGGGGAAGGAGGGAGGGGGAGGGGAGGAGGGAGGGAGGAGGGGAGGGGAGGGGGGAGGGGAGGGGGAGGGGGAAGGGGGAGGGGAGGGGAGGGAGGAGGAGGGGAGGAGGGGGAGGAGGAGGAGGAGAAGGGAGGGGGAGGGGAGGAGGGGAGGAGGAGGGGAGGAGGGGGAGGAGGAGGAGAAGGAGAAGAAGAGAAAATGTTTTTACTTTTTATGCAGCATTTCCATTGTTTATATTAAAGGAAGGCATTACATCTGTTTGGGCCACTAAGTCACCAGAAGTGCTAGTTCCCAAGACATCATTTTAGCATCACATTTTTGACACCTCTCTTCATATTTGTTTGTGAGTCTGTCTCCCTTCACAAGTTTCTCTAGGCTTGATACCATGGCTTATTTATCTTTGTATCTCTGGTACCTAATACAAGACATGGAAGATGCTCATTAAATCATTAAATAAATGGGAGAGTGAGGGAGGGTTAACTGAATATGTGTTAGCCTCAAAGAAACAAACTTTTTTTTTTTGAGCCACACGAAAAAAAAGGGTATTACTGTTTGTTGAATATAAGATAGAGCCAGATCAGTGAACTTAGCTTTGAGGTACAAACAACTCATATCTGACCATATTACTTATTAAATGCAGCAGCTTCAAGAACTGCAAAAAAACAAACAATAAATCCTTTAAGGACTGCATCATTTTAAATTTGTGTCTGCAACCAAAGTCAGCCACACCTCCTTGAACTGATCTTAAAATAATTCTTTTCTCAAAAAGTCACAGTATCCTGGCACTTAACAATAACACAAAAGAGCCCAGGCCTGAGCAGCTGTTTGTTTTGATAGGAGCTGAATCAACTCTTTTTTAATGAACACAAAGCTCTCCATAGGTCCAGGGCTTTTATGCAGCTCTTTTCTGAATCTCTCAAAGCTCATCTTATGAAATTTTAGTGAGACCCCTTCCACCCACTCCTCGGCCTGGACACCCCCTTCATTTTGCTGCTCACCATCTTTGACCTCAGACAGAGGGGCCTTGTTGACCAGGGAGCTTGGCTTCCTCTCACTTGCTTTGTATCCCAGCAGCAGAGGTGTTCTGGACTGGTGCCCACACCCATGTACTGGAAACAACACACAATTCTCAAAGGCCAGTCCCTGCCTGATAGGACTTAAATTCTGAGGCGACAACAGCAGCTGAAGCAGAGCAGGGCCTGGAGACCCTCGATCTGTCTCCTGAATCATGCCAGACATTTAACCACTCCCTCCACAACACGAAGAGCAGGCAAGGAAGGAAAGATAGGAGAGTAGGTGCAGCTCCCTGCTCTGGGGTGAGCAGGCCCTGAACTGCTGTGGCAGGTTGGCACGAGGTCGTTAACTGCCACACTCCGACCTCTCTGGGTGACCCTGAAATACTACTTTCCCAGCCAGGTAGTGGGCAAATGGATACCAAGGCTATCACTGGCGGAGAATTTGAAAGATGTAACCAGTACCTTCTGATTGCCACCCAGATCAGATGCACCTGTATCCACCCACCTGCTCTCCTGGGCCCATTCGCTCAGCTAAACCTGAATTGTAGAGAAAAGTAGAAAAGAATGGGTTCCTCTTTGGCAGATCTCAGTACACAAGATGAACAACAATGAATGTACAAGGAGTGATAAAATAGCCCCTACCACTTCAATGGCCTATCCAAAGCTCGATGCAAAGTCAAAAAAATTAAGATGCGCGGCTTATTCTCCACAATCTCTAGACCTCTCTGAATATTAAGCTGATCTCAGCCTCATGCTTCCTGAGTAATCCAAAGGAAGGAGATAATTTCTAGCAATATACAAGCTACTCACTCTGGGACCAGTTAAATCCAATGGTTAATGTTTATGTTTCTGCCGTGGTCTGAGTAACGTAAGGAGCTGTGTCTTTACTCACTTTTGTATCCCAGAACTTGATATAGTATCTATCTGGTAGTGTGCTTGACAAACGCTTGAAACTCAAATCCTCAGAATTGAGTTTGGAACTGCAATAGGGCTTTCATGGAAGGTGGAGCTCCCTTTAGGCCCCTCCATCCTGAAGTGGCTCATCCTAGAGCACTGGGGAACAGAGTCGCCTCCTCACTGCCACAGGTCAACCAGGAATGCTGGAGGGCAAGCCTACTGCAGGAACCAGCCCCCTGGCTCAGCTGGAAGCATTTATTCATTCATTCACTACATATTAACAAAGCACCTGTGCTGGTCTAGGAACACTGTGGGCTCTGGAGCAGGTGTTGCCACCTTGTTTTGACTATAGTAATTTTATTAACATTTTAGCTATGTCTGCATGTCTCCTCTTTTAAAGAAAATTATCTATCCTCATTCCTTTGTGTTTTGGGATAATTTCAGAACTACTTTTTCACATTACAAAATAATATCATTGTGAAACTTAATGGAAATACCTTAAACTTACCTATTATTGGGGAATTACATTTTTAAAATAATGTCTTTCCTTCAGGAATAAAACTTACTGCACTTTTGTTCCTTTAATATATCTTGATAAAGTTTTATAGCATTTTTTACATAGATCCTAAATATTTCTATTTTAGTTTATTCAAAGCTATTTTGTATATTTTTTTATTAGTTTGAATAAATCTTTTTTTTTTTTTTAATGCTATTTGGTTTTTTGAAATGTCCGAAAGAGTCATTGAGGCTTTTGTGGTAGTGGTATTGGTACTTATTTATTTTGTTTAAGCCAACTTTCTGTGTGGCTTATTAGTTTGAATAGATTTTTAGAAGATTCTCTTGGTTTTCCAAAAAGAAAAATTATTCATCACCTGAAAATGACAACGTTGTCTTACTGCCATCAACTATCTCTCTTTTTTAGTGATTGTTTTATTGCTTTGGATAGAACTTCTAAAGCATATTGTATAATTGTGGTGATGGCCATTGTGTACCTGATTCCAATAAAAACTCCTCTGGTGTTTCATCATTACATGCAATTTTCAAAGGGTTAAAACATACTTTTTTCTAACATCAAGAATTACTTTCTTTTCAATGTGCTAATATTGATATTTGATTTTATTTAATACATTTTTATTATAATTCTTATATGACTTTTTCCTCTGGCCTGTTTGTGTAATATGTTTTAAAAGTAACTTTCCTGATATAACTTCATCCTTTCATTCTTTAGAAAAAATGCAACTTGGCCAAGGAACATAATTTTTTGATGTAGTATCAAATTCAAATTCCTAATTCTGTGTATGTGTGTGATTGTACAATAGGAAAATGGTTTGTATTTTTCTTGTGCTATGGTTGTAAAGATTTAGAACCAGGGTTATGATAGCTTTATAAAACTAATTAGGAAGCTTTGGATCTTCTTCTATTCTTTCAAACAGTTTACAAAGTAGGAGAATTATCTGTTCTTCAAAGTTGGAAAAAATTGCTCATAAAAACATTTGAGCCAGAGCCTTTTTTGGAAGTAACCCTTTAACAATACTTTCAATTTCTTCCACGAGTTATTTTTCCTATTCAGGTTGTCTGCTTCATCCTAATTCAATTTTGGCCCTTTATACTTTCTTAGAAAATCATCAATTTCATTAACGTTTTCAAATGTATTGGCTTAGAAAAATACATAGTATTCTCATAACGTTTTTAAGCTCTCTTATCTACAGTATCATTCCCTTGTAACTAATTTTGTACACTTGTCTTTCTTATTTTTTGTTTTTAATTAGACTTGTAGTTTGTTTATATTATTGGTTATTTATGATACTAAGGTCCAATTTTTCTCTTTTCAAATTAATTCCTTTTTTCTTCATTGTTTCTTCATTTCTGCTTTCCTGAAGCTATTTTTACTATTTTCACATACCTTAGTTGAATGTTTAATTATTTTATAATTATCTTGTCTTGATAACAATAAAAACATATGACTATGAAATTGCCCCTGAATGTAACCGTAGCAACATCCTGTATTTTCCTAGGCAGCTTTCTCATTGATATTTCAAAGTAGTTCAGTAGTTTTCACTTTCTAAGTACAAAAGCTATTTATATAGTATTTTGTCTTAATTTTATAAGATTGAGTGGGTTTATTTTATTAAACTGGCATTAGTAATTTATAGTTTTTGTTTTCATCATAATATGTTTAAATCATGTTATTATACAATTTCTGCTTTGGGGAATAAACATACTAAGTTGATTTTAAAATATGTGATCAGTTTGTATTAATGTATTATGGCCATTTTAAAATGAAGTGGATTGCATTTTTAGGACTCAAGTTTCATATATGGTCTATTATATTATTAGGTTTTGTACTTAAATTTATTATAACCTTAATTATTTGTGACTTCCAATATCTATTAAAGACTAAGAATAATATATTAAAGTATATTATTGTGTTCCATAGGCTTCACTGCTTTGCTATCCACCAACAGTGTATGAGAATTCCCTTTTCAACAAATCCTAACACTTGTTTTTTTGATTTATTGATGATAGCCATTTCCGACAGGTGTGAGCTGTATCTCATTGTGGTTTTAATTTGTATTTCTCTGCTGATTAGTGACCTTCAGCATCTTTTCATATGTCTATTGGCCATCTGTATGTCCTCTTTGGAGAAATGTCTGTTCAGGTCCTTCCTCATTTTTAATTGGATTATTTGGGATTTTTGATGTTAAGTTTGTGCATTCTTTATAAATTCCAGATATTAACCCCTCAGGGGGTGTATCATTGGCAAATATCTTCTGTCAGTTGGTAAATTTTCTTTTTGCCGATTTCCTTTGCTGTGCAAAAAACTTAGTTTGATGTAGTCCTATTTATTCTTCCCTTGTTTCCCTTGTCCAAGGAGATGTGTCAGAAAAAATATTACAAAAGCAATGTCAGAGAGTTTACATCCTATTTCTTTTTCTAGGAGTTTTGGATCTTACATTAAAGTCTTTAATTCATTTTGAGTTTATTCTATATGATGTAAGAAGGTGGCCTAGTTTCTTCCTTCCTTCCTTCCTTCCTTCCTTTCCTTCCTTCCTTCCTTCCTTCCTTCCTTCCTTTCCTTCCCTCTCTCTCTCTCTTCTTCTCTTTCTTTCTTTCTTTTCTTCTTTCTTTCTTTCTTTTCTTTCTTTCTTTCTTTCTTTCTTTTCTTTCTTTTCTTTCTTTCTTTCTTTCTTTGTGTGTATCTCTCCAGTTTTCCCCACACCATTTATTGAATAGACTAGTTTTACCCACTGTGTATTCTTGCCTCCTTTGTCATAGGTAAATTGACCACATAGACATGAGTTTATTTCTGGGCTCTCTATACCAGGGGTCCCCAACCCTCAGGGCCATGGCCTGGTACTAGTCCAACGCCTATTAGGAACCAGGCTTCACAGCAGGAGGTGAGTGGCAGGCAAGCAAATGAAGCTTCATCTGGTTTCTTCCCAGAGCATTACCACCTCACCTCCACCTCAGATCATCAGGCATTAGTTTCTCGCAGGAGCACCAGTCCCTGTGCCAAAAAGGTTGGGGACTGCTGCTGTATACTATTCCATTGAGCTATGTGTCTGTTTTTATGCCAGTACCATGCCATTTTGATTATTATAGCTTTGTAATATAGTTTGATATCAGGTAGCATGATACTTCCAACTTTGTTCTTCTTTCTCAAGATTATTGTGGCTATTTGGGGTCTTCTATGGTTCCATGTAAATTTTAGGATGTTTTTGTTCTAGTTCTGTGAAAAATACCATTGATGTTTTGATAGAAACTGCATTGAATCTATAGATTGCTTTAGGCAGTATGGACATTTTAATGATGTTAATTCTCTCTATCTTTGAGCACAGTATATGCTTCCATATATTTGTATCTTCTTTAATTTATTTCTTTAATGTCTTCTAATTTTCTGAGAATAAGTCTTTTACTTGTCTTGTTAAATTTATTTCTAGGTTATTTCTTTGCTGTAGTTGTAAATGAGATTGTTTTCTTAATTTCTCTTTTTGATAGTTTGCTATTAGTGTATAAAAATGCAAACCGATTTCTGATTATTAATTTTGTATCCTGTTGCTTTACTGAACAGTATGGAGGTTCCTCAAAAAATTAAAAATAGAACTACCTTATGTCCTAGTAATTACACTAATTTGAAAAGATATATGCATCCCTATGTTCATTTCAGCATTATTTACAATAGTCAAGTTATCGGGGGAATCACCTCATAAATTACATAAATGTCTATCCACTATGCTGTACAGCTGAAACTAATATTAAATAATAGTAAATGTCAACTGTAATTGAAAAATTAAAAAAAGAGAAATTAAAAAAAATCAAATTAAATTAAAAGAAAAAAAGAGAAATTAAAAACTTCAAATTAAAAAAATAATAAAGTCTATTATCGTGTTTCTACTTATTTCTCATTGTATTTTTGTTTGGTGTTTTTATGCACTTTGAAGTAATATTTTCAGCTGTATGTATTAATTATATTATCATTGTGGAGCATGCCTTTGAAATACAGTATGACATAATACAATTGGCTTTTTTTTTCTGTGTAAAATATTGTCTTTTATTTTACTTTGATATAAATATTTTGCTCATCTTTCCTTGAGTGTCAGTTTATGGGTAAACCTTCATTAATTTTACTTTTAGTTTTTCAGATTAATTTCAGTTAAGATGTGTTATCTTTAAAGAAACAGATTAATAGTACCTTCTTATAGCTGTTTAAAGAATTAAATAAGATAATACAATTAAAATAATTAGTGTAATATTTGGCACATAGAAAATGCTCATAAAGCACCAACTAATAATAATATTAAACAGCATGCACTGAATTTTTAAAACAAAATCATGATTTAAGAATTATAATTAAAAACTATATAACTTATTTGTTTATATTGTCACATGTATTTTAGGCATTATTGTCAACATCTTATTCTGTATTTCTATTTTTTGTATGTCCTTCTTTCCTGTTTGCTCACTTTACTTCTCATGAGTGGGTCAGGCATTGCTATGGATTCTGTAGTGAAAGTCTGCTTGATCTGGCCTCAAGGGTTTACATTCCGGCAGGCATAAGTGCTCTGATGTGTGTTATTAAGGTAAAATCACAGCTACCACCTTGAATTCACATAAACCTCAGCAAAGCACTTTTCATACATTATGTCCTATGAGAAAAATTATAGTGGTATGAGAGGTGTCCTTTGATAGTATATTATTAAAGGCTGAATGTTTAATTCCTGCATAATCAACATTTCTTGCATAAAATGTCACAGACAATTCGCACTAGATTCTCTCATACTGAAAACACAGAGGAATGTTGCCTTCTGATGGGATTCAACATTTTCAGGGGAGAAAATCAATGGAACCCTTCTTATTAGGTAAAATATCCAAGATCCCAGGCTGTAACTCTATCATACTAGAGGAGAGGAAAAAAACCCTAGTAAGTCATTAGATATTCAATAACATGTATTGTGTATCTTCTATGTGCTAAGTACTGTGTGCCAAGCAATACAGGTATAATGAAAATAAATCATGGTTTCTGACTCAAGAAACTGCCAGCTATGTGAAAAGCACTATAAGGATGAACATAGACAATGGAGGATTCAAAAATTGGACAACTGGTTGGGGGAAATAATAATCCTCTCCAAATATTGAAATGCAGAAAAACTACCAAGATCTTCCCTGTCAAAACCGTCTAAGATGGAATGAGTTTTCTCATGAGAAAATAGATTTTTTCCCACCAGTTCTATAAACTGGTCCTTCAACGTCTTTATCTCATTTATTATGTCAGTTTTAGATACTCCATGCGCATGACTTTTTAAAGTGTTTGCTGTAGGAATTTTCAAAGATTCAGAAAGGTACTGAAAATCATATTAAATCATAAATCATTAAATCATATTAAATAATATAATAATTACCCATATACACAATCCACAAATTTATTAAACGTTAACATTTTTTGAAAATCTGCTTTAGATCTCCTTAATAGATAAAATTTTAAAGATACACTTGAAGCCACTTTTGTCCCCTACTGATCCATTTTCCTTCAGAGTTTGCACTGCAAACATCAGCTGAAACTGAATCATTCCCTTCCATGGTCTTATCTATTTACTGAATACCTACATCTGATTTGTGTGTGTGTGTTAAAAATCTACCCTTTCTTGCTCAAAACTCCTCAGTGGCTCCCCACTGCCTATCCCAGTGGTTCTCAAGTCGTATTCATCGTCCGAATCCCCATTTGGAGTTGCAAAATTATATAAAGAGATTCCAGGATTGTCTTTGTGGACTTGCCAGTTTTTCAAGCTTTTTTGATCTTGGAACTATTTACACTTGGGGCTGCACAGTTCTTTATTGCAGGGGCTATCCTGTGCATTGTAGAATATTTAACAGCATTGCTGGCCTCTACTCACTAGATGTCAGTAGCACTCATCCCTCCCCAGTTATAACAACCAAAAAAGTCTTCAGAAATTGCTATGTTAACCCTGTCTTTCAGTTTCTATAGTTCTGATGCTTTGACATCTGGGGTCATTCTGTCTCTGGAAGGACTGTCCCTCCCAAGGTTAGCCAATCCCTAAAGATAGTAAGTAACTTGTCCACAGCATGCTTTCTGCTTACAAACCTACCAAACCAGAGCACACACTCCAACCACCTCCTTAATAGAGGTCTTACACTCAGGGCCACCATGCACTTGCCATAAACATTCCAGGACCAAGTACCAGACAACTAGGGACAGCCCCTGCACCCCTAAGCCTGCTGAAATTATTTAAACTAGCCAATCCTAAACCAGCATGATCTACCTCACCTATTTCTTCTCATGGAAACCAATGAGGACTTATGCTCACAATTCTTCTTCTGGCTCCTGACCAACCCTCGTGCTTCCTTCCGTGGCCCTTCCTGTGTGTCATGTCCCTTCCTTTTGGGAACTGTGCATAATAATAAAACCATGTTTTCTTTAACAGTCATTTCTTGATCTGTTGGCCTTACTACACTTCAAATTTTTCAATAATGAATTGCAGTATTTTAAAGCAATTGATAAGTGTCTTCTGTTGCAAAATTGCCCCAGGTCAAACATGCCTAGATCAACTTAATGTTAAGGGGGAAATTTTTCAACTGGCCAACTTCTGCTTGCTTGTTTAATGTTTAATCAGGGTATAGTTCTAGGAGTTATCCTGTGCAAAGATATGCTAATGTTAAGGGTATAGTTATCCTGTGCAAAGATATGCTAATGGCGAACTCCTGCTTCTGTAAACCTGCTTGCTTGTTTAATGTAATTGTAGGCTTTATAAGGGACCTCCTCTGAAGCTCCCGGCTGATTCTCTAGTGGGGAGAATCAGTCCCCAGCCGGCTAATAAAGGCTCACAATTCATCTCAATTTGCTCCGTGGGTCTTAAATTTGATCACGCCATAACACTAAATCCTAGACATCAGTATTTTTCAAACAATTATCTAGGTGATGTGAGATCAACAAGTTTGGGGGATAGTAACCTTTAGACCTTATGCACAAAGACTTGAACCTGGCATTCAAGACTATATGATCCAACCCATAGTGCACGAATTACTTCCTCTCTCTTGCATAACACTTTGTTGTTTTAGGTTCTTATTCTGCTGCCTGGTCCTTGGCTACATGCTGATCCCTCTCACTTCCAAACCTTTGTTCCAAATGTAGACAGGCTTTTCTAATGACCTCTCAGACTTCCAATCTCATACATATGTTTAAAAATAATCAATGTTCGTTTATTGAAGGAATGAACTAACCATTTCTTAATCATGACACATCAGAAACTGCTATAACACTTCTTTGGTGCCATAACGATGCATTACAACCCCTCATATAAATATGAGGCAATAATCACACCTTTGTATTCTAACACATGCCAAGACACTTCTAACAGTTTAATTTTATTTCTGTTTCCATGCTTGTTTGATTCTTGTCTCTCTCTTGCACTAGACTGAAGGCTTCACAAGGTCAAAAATCGAGTCTATTGTTGCTCATCATAATATTTGAATTTCTTAACATAGTGTCTGGCAATAAACGTTTGGTGAATAAATGAATAATTGATTGATCAGCCAGCTACTCACTACTTTAACTCACGTTTTCAATTTGATGTCAAGCTCCTGCAGATCATTTCTTTGTTTCCATGTTTCTTTCCAAACTTATAAAAATGTTTACATTTAAACAGTACATATTGAAACAATAAATGATAACCATTATCTGAATTACATTAATGTTATCATTTGTACTTTACAGAGACTGGTCTACAGATGCCAAGTATTCATTTTTTTTATTTTTTTAAATGGGCAAACACCCTTTGAACAATAACAAAAAAACAATTTCATTTTAAAAAGAAATACGTTATTTATGGCAATTATGTCATCACTTATCCAGAAAGGACAGATTTAGTTAAAACTGAGCATTTGTTTCTAAAACCCAAAACTACCCTTGCATCTGATAAATGTCATTGTTATAAGGATACTTCCAAAAATTAAATAAAATTAGCAGAAAGTGCTCTCTGTCATTTTTTTTTGTTTGTTTCATATACCGAGATGCCCTGCAGCCTGAAGGAGAAAAACAAATATGTTTTCCCATCTTGATCTGTTCCCACCTTGGCATCTTCATTTCTTATTTACATAAAGAAAAACGCCCTCTCAAATGCTAGAAGTTTTTTCTATACAGTGAAAATTCTGTGTGTGCTTTAAAATTGCTTACTCAATGGCTCACCATGAGAATCCCCACTTCCAAGCCTCGCCCATGAAACAGGTGGTGCCTCTGGGTTCCTTGTAGACCCTGCATAACTCAGAGGGGGCTTCTGAGGGTTTAGGGCAAGTGTAGTTATCAGGTTTATTCCCAAAAGCCTCCTAAATGTGTGGTTCACCTCCATTGTTTTAATGCAGTTCAGACCTAATTGTTTCCTAAATTTTGAATTTAATTTGTGTCAAAAGGGCTTGAAGCCTGTAGGCATTATAGAATGTGGCTAGCCTCCCCTCAGAGAATAAATATGAACCATCTTGACAGCTCTTGAGTGTCAAAAGGATTTTTTGACCATAGTTTGTATAATAACTGCCAGACTGAGATCCCCCCAAAACTCTATGTTCTTTCTTAGATATATAAACCTTCAAACTTCCTTGAGAAAATAGATTTGCACTTCAAAATTTATATTCCAAGGTTGGAAAACAAAAGCACACTGGCTGTTTCTCAAAACAGAAGAGGCTTTTTCGAAATGGTTCCAGAGGTAATGGCTATTCCAAGAGCCAAGATAAAAACTGACAATGTCTTTACCACACCATCTGTACAAAGGAGCAGGTTACTCCAGACAGCAAGATCATCTCAAGTCCATTCGCTCATCCTTGCCCTTTCTTTCTTTCCTGCTTCTTGTTCCACTGCCCCCTACATGGTTACCTCTACTCCAAAAGTCTCTTTACCTTCTCACCCTATGACACCATCCCATTTCCTTACCTTTTGTTTCTCTGTCTCAATCCCTCCCACTCTCTTCCCTTTGCCACTCCCCTCTCCTTTCTGAACCCTGTAATGAATCTTTTTTCTTCTCTCCTAACTTAGAACTGTCTGCATCCTTGTTTAAGATTTGAATCTGATATAGATCCCTACAAAATTAGATGCACTATAAATAGAAGCACAGAGGCACCTCAGAGCCAAAGTTAGAGGGATCCAACTCCCTGTGTCACGCTATTCGAGGCTTTTTCATTGTTAATGATGGCTACTTAAAAACCTGAGAACGGCCTACAGCTATGCTACCCTGAACAAGCCAGATCCCGTTTGCTCTTGAAAGCTAAGCAGGGTCGGGCCTGGTCCGTACTTGGATGGGAGACAATCTAGGAAGACCAGGTGCTGTAGGCATTCAAACAAAATAAAAAATAAGGGATTGTAAACTGACAAGGTCCTTGCAATCTGTGAGGTCGACCAAAATTTGCCTCGCCACGTTGGTCTCCAGTGAATCCCTCATGAACTTGCTGCAATGGGAATTGGTATTCCTCAGAGAATACATGAGGCAAACAGCATACCTGTTCTCAACTAGTGAAGCAGAGATGGCAGTCCAAGCACGAGGTTTGGTTTAAGAACCAATGGATTAAATAGAGAAAGAGTGAAAGGAAAGAGCCAGCAATGGGGTTTCAAGCCCAGACCTGCCCAGCCAAGAAGTGACTCACATACCCAGAAACTCCACCATTGAATAAAGGTTCTGTTTTCCTC
This sequence comes from Eonycteris spelaea, assembly GCA_003508835.1. NCBI lineage: Eukaryota > Metazoa > Chordata > Mammalia > Chiroptera > Pteropodidae > Eonycteris > Eonycteris spelaea. Next base: position 2,089,860 of record PUFA01000083.1, on the reverse strand, counting down.
AGGCTCTCAGATTCCCATGGCACCCTCTGTGGGGCTGCTCAGGACCCTGTATCTGTAACGTAGACTGGTCTTTTCAGCCATACTACTATGAGCTGGAGAGGCTCATGGACATATTCCTGCTTCATCTTATCTTTTTAGGACACAGTCCAAGTCCTAGAAGCCTATAGATGTTTTGAAGAGGAGGAGAATCTTAGCACCTTCACAAGTCTTTATCAATATCACCAGCTGGAGAGAGAGAGCCTTTCTGTCTTGTTAAGGCTATTGATGCCTACAACACAGCAACAATCTGGAATTTCAGAAGACTCCAAGATGACTAATCCCATAGATTTCAAAAATCATTGGTCTAGGTCATACCAGAATTTATAGAGGATCACTCTACTTTCTTTTCACTTGTCTCTATTTTCCTTTGTGTGTTTCCTTATCTAAATTTATGGGTCAGAGGCATTTCAGTTTTTCCTGGTAGAAAAGATGTTACAGAAATCAGAGCACTTTGGACAGAATCTGATGATTTTTTTTCTATAACAACAATAAAAAAAATCTGAATATATGTAAGTAGAGGGATGTAAGTTTACAAATAATGTTAGCTTTTGTTCCTCAATCAATTTACATGTGATTCAGAATCATTAGGATATACAGGATGCTGTATTATGATAGACATGACTGTTCTTAGGAGTGTATTCTGTAGTTTTCCAAAGATAGCTTACATCCAAAGATCAGTTTATTAAAAACTCATAAATGAACATATGTATACACATGTTTTGGTGATAGATAAAATTTTTTAAAAATAGCTTTGAGGCATAACTGAAATATAATAAATTGTCCATATATCAAGTGTAGAATTGGGTAAGTTTTGACATGTGTTTACAATGTAAAACCACATCGCAATACAGATAGTGAACATCTCTGTCACCCACAAAGTTTTTATTTTGTTTTGTTTTTACATTTTAGAGATCTTATTTTTTTGGAGCAGGTTTAGGTTCACAACAAAATTGAGCAGAAGGTACAGAGTTTTCCCATATACTCCTCATCCCCTCACATGTACAGCCTCCTCCTGATCAGTATTACTCACCAGAGAGGTGCAATTTTTTACAAACTGATTACTCTACATTAAGAAATTATTATCACCTAAAGATCATAGTTTACCTTAGGGTTTATCTTGCTTTTTTATATTTAATGGGTTTGAATCAATGTATAATGACATGTATCTACCAGTATAGTATCATCCAGAGTAGTTCAACTGCCTTAAAAATCCTCTGTGAGGATGATTAGGCAGACCACACATTATTTTTTTTTAATTTTGTTTTATTCTGCATTAATAAAGTTGTGCCAATAGCATTGGATAGACTGCAAAAATAGAAAAAAAAGAAGACCTGAATCCAAATCTGTTTACTTCTGAAGTTCATTGATGATTCAGCAGCTTCTCCCTTTTTTTCTTGTTCTCTTAATAATCGTTTTATTTTCTAATGTAATATATAGGTTTTTTCTTTATTTTTCCTAGCAGCACCCTGAATGGTGTAGATCATAAGCAACAATTAAAATATTTTTTGGCACTATGAATTCAATCTGATTTCAGGAACCCCAAACCCTGATAACCCAGCAGAGTGTTAACGTATGTGAAAGACAAATCCTATCATTGGGCAATAAACTCCATCATCCATGCTTTTTTCCCTCCGTTAATGGCTTTCTTTCAGTTTCTTGAGCATGTCAGGCATTTTCCTCCTTTAAGGTCTATGCATTTCCTTTCTCCTCAGTTTCAGGAGTCTTTCCTCCCTATTCTTTGCCTAGATATACTTTTATAATCTTTCATATCTGAAATTAAATGTAATGTCCTTCTCATAACCACCCTGACTAAACTGCCTCCCCGTTATTCTACCTTATAATATTGTGTTCTAGCTCTCTGGATTTGCACTGTCCGATAAGTGGCCACTAGCTGCATGTGAGTATTGAAGTTTAAATGAATTAAATCTAATTAAAATTTTAAATTCAGTTCATTACCCACAATACCTACATTTATAGTGCACAATAACCACATGTAGCTAGTGGCTGCTATATTAAACAATGCAGATATAGAACATTTCCAGCATCACAGAAGTTACTACTGCAGAACACTGCATCAAGACTATTTCTTACAATTTCCAATTTTATATTAATTTGCATGGGAGTTTTGATTGGTCATTTGATGTTTGCCTCCCTTTGTACTGTATACTTGATGAGTATAAGAATTACAAAATATTGGTCAGTGCTTTGGTGCAAAGTAGGAGCTCAACAATTATTTTTGAATGAAAGAATGGCATGAGTTAAGTTCAAAATTAGTAGATTGAAAGAATACACAACAAGGGAAGACACAAGTGCAGATGAAAAACAATGTCCTCATATTTCTAGCTAGCTTTTCTAAAAAAGTTAAAGTACAATAGGAAAAAAAAAAATTGTATTGGGATTTTCCAGTAACCTTGGAGTGAAATCATTTCTGTTTCACTTTACTTCCTAAAATCAATTGAAGGCCATAAGACGAATGGACAAACATAGAAGAGAAATACCATCTTTGATGAAACTGAGAAGCACTTGAACTGGAAACCACAAACCATGAAATACAGCGCTAAAGAGTAAAGTTGGAATGAATTGATGGCAGATGTCAAGAGCTGAACATACCCCATTGCATGGCACAGCGTACTCCAAGTGTATTTCCATCACCTTAAAAAGATCAGCCAACATCCCTTTCCTGGAGCATCTGAGTGCAGGGGCATGCTTGGTTACTAGGAACATCCCCTAGTCCCATTCCATGATAGAGAGTGCCAGCGGAAACTGGGCCTGAAACATAGATATATTAACTTTGTGGAAAGCCAGGGGTCTGTATGGCAAGGTGGAGAGGTAGGAATCACTCTCTATTCTGAAATGAAATACATACAAAAAAAAAATCCTCTTCTAAACTAATCACACGCACACACGCACGCACACACGCACGTGCACGCGCATGCTAAATATCTAGTCATTTTCGGTGTGAGGGGAAAATGAGCTCTTAATAGAGACCCACACCAGAGGTGGAGGAAAAATGCCTCATACCCTGTATAATGTCCTCCTGTACTCCTCATCCAAATTTAAACAAACACTTAACCCAGAAAAAAAACTGCACCCATTTAAAGATAAGAAATAATCACAAAAAGAACCAACCTGAGAAATAGGCATGGATATAATCAGATAGAAGGGAAAAAGAAATATGCCAAACAAAAGCCAGATAAGGAATATCTATATCAGAAAAATTACTTTGCAAAGCAGAACAACAGTACAAACAAACACTTATCCACAAAGTCAAATAATTTTTTTTATTAGAAAGAAAGAAAGAAAGAAAGAAAGAAAGAAAAGAAAGAAAGAAAGAAAGAAAGAAAGAAAGCAGCACATGGTATTACTAGGTGGTCTCCCATCCAAGTACTAACCAGACCTGACGCTGCTTAGCTTCCAAGGTCAAACAGGATCAGGCACACTCAGGGTGGCATGGCCATAGATAATTCAAGGATTTTTAATGATGTCTATGATTCTCAGAGCTCAAAGAAGCAATATAGGATCAAAGAAGACATAAGGCAATGGAAAGAAATAATGTGAGCTGAAAGAACTCCAAGGAAAATGTGAAAGAGAAAAAAAGCCATTTCAAAACCTAAAGCACAGTGGAATTGGCAAAAATTAAAATAAATATTATATGAGACACAGAGGCATGAAAGGCAGGCTTAGAAAAGAAGAAATTAATAAAATATGAAAGTGAAAAGGAGTGAAATTGCTACAGAGAAAATAAAACATAGTGTATGAAAATGTACATGACTGATGAACTCCAAAAAGGAGCCTAAACAAATGAAATAGATATAAAATATCCAAATATAAAAGAGAATATTTTATTAAACAAAGGTCAATATATGTTTTATGATTGAAAGGTCACACTGTGCACCCCCCCAAGTTAGTGCAGAATCATCAACCAAAACATATTCGTCACACTAGTTGTGCTTCAGTAATTACAGACTATTCCCCAACACCCAGTTCCTCCTCTATCCCTCTCTCCAACTCTTCTCCAAAACAAACAAATAAGAGAAATTTTAAGAAGCTACCTAAAGAGGTGAAAACAATCGATCTGGTTTTAAAATTCTCTAAAGCAACATATGTCTATAACTCCTGAATGACAAGAATGAGACTAAATGCTTTATACCAAGACAAACATGTCCAAATATAAAAGAATAAAATAAACAGATTTTATAAACCTTTTGGAAAAAAGTATTTGATAATTGAATTGAGATTTCCAAGAGCTGAATAGAGGATAAATGATAAAAAGACAGAAAGCATTCATTAAATCAACTTGAAAACTTTAAAAAATTACCACAACAGAAAAAATATATATAAATTTTTATTAATGTTGAAAAAACAGGAAGCATAATAAAATGTTCTATTTGAAGGGTAATCTTTTCCTGAAAAACTCCTTGTAAGGTAAATAAATGAGTAATTGAGTCTTTACTTTACAAAATAATAAATGACAAAGGAAAGCAATAAAAAACAGTGCAATAACACATAGGATCATCACTACCATGAACCAGCAAGTTCATAACAAGAGGAGAACTCGCTGTACTTGTGCCAGTTGTACCATGAAAACATGTCCACGGAGTGGCTCACAATACAGATGTGGATGTAAGAAAATGCTTCATGGCAATATTTCTCATACATCAGCATTCTCGTAAGTCGCATGGAACTCTTTTAATATAATTCTATAACTAACAAAACCAGCTAGAGATGAGCAAAATATAAGCTTAAGAAAGTGTCATTTATTTGGTTTCCTCACCTTTCGCTGAGAGAATCAATAGCCATTGCCTGAAGATGATAAAGAAATAAAAACTTATGTATATGGTGAAGTGACTATATAAACATTCATATCTGCCAAATGGAAAACACACAACAAAAGGAACATATATTGCAAAAGAAGGAAAAAATAAAATATTTTTAATAAAGTAACATCTCATCAGCAAGGCTTTCCCTGAGTGATCTCCTTGTATAAATAGCATCACTCCTCCCCATTATCATACTCATTCCCATTACTCTCTTTTTTGCCACAGCACTATCACCACCTATTGCATATTCATCTGTTGCTATTATTGTTGTTGTTGTTGTTATTCATCTATTCTAGTTAGAAATTAGCTCCATGGAGACAGGATCTCTATTTTGTTCACTGTTATATCCCCAGAATCTAAAGTAGTATTGCTGTATAGTAAATGCTCAATAAATATTTTTAAAGAAATGTAAAAATGGAAACAGAAAACATAATATGAAACAAAATTACAGAAATAAAGCCAAACATAGATAACATATCAATAATTGTGAATGAAACAAACTTGTTTGCTAAAAGAAAATGAATTTCAGATTGTGTCAAAAATATAAACCAAATAAAATATAGTGGTTAAAGAAATACAGTCTCTGACATAAACTGCAAGTACAATTTCCAAATCAAAGATTTATAAACTGTACAGCTTACATAAATCATCCACCCTCCTTTAAGCTGCATTCCCCCCTCTTCTCATAGGCTCACTCTGAGGCTATAAACAGATAACCCCTTCAAACCATGACTTGAAGAATACCTAGTATACAGTATGCAGTCCGTGACTGTCAGCATGTACCAGTATAAGTGGGCACAGTCTTGGTTGTAACAGGTGATAATCTAAAACTAAATGACTGAGGTCCACAGTGAAAAGTATCAGGGTCACAACAGTATAAAACACAGGTCTGTTATTGTCTACAGAGTAAGACATATCCTCTAAGGGAGTAATATTTAAGCTGAGACATGCATGAAGGGTAAATAGGAAATAGGTAAAGAGCAAGACAGTAAGTGAAGAAGATAGAAAAAAATCTGTGTGTGTGGTAGAGGAGGGAATGAATAGTGGCGGCAGCAGAATGTGTGAGCAGAACATAAAATAAGAAAATATCAAATAAAACAATCTTGGGGAAAAAGTATCACTGTAACACACACGAGTTAATAGACATTGTAAAGGGGATTTTTGTTATTAATTCATTCAATTCACTCAACAAATACTTATTTAAGTCTTATGTACCAAGTACTATGTAAGATGCAGAGGATAGAGAGCTAAGTAAGATATGCAGAGCACTTGGCCTCATGAAACATATAGTAGAGGGGGAAATTCTGAAAGATTAATAATAAATACACTGGTCTTACTATGAAAAATGGCAAAGTGCTTTAATTTAATTTGTGGTTAAAAAATCTTCCTAGAGGAAGTATTTTTCAAGAGATAACTTGAAAGAAAGTTAATAACTCTTTAGATGTTTAAGGTGGGATGATCAAGGTGTTTGTGAAGGCATTGAAGTAAAAATACATGTTGCATTTGAGTATCCAAAAGAATTCCAGTATGTCTGAAACAGAAAAAAGCAGACAGAGAAAGAGAGAAACAGAGACAGAGACAAAGAGAGACAGAGAGACAGAGAGACAGAGGGACAGAGAGACAGACAGAGAGAGGTGCCAGAAGACAAAAAAAGCTGGAGAGGCAGACAAGGCATGGCAGCCCATGATATGGGTTTTATTTCCTATATTCATAGGAAATCATTGAAAGGGGGTTGAGCAATGCATTTTATGTATTTTTAAAGATTATTCTAGGTATTGTGTGAAAAATTGTCTGAGCAGCCAAAACTGAAAGTTGAGGAGACCAAGCAAATTGTCAGTCTGGGCTGTTTTCTTATGGTGACAAACAACCCCAAATCTCAGTAGCTTAAAAAATAAAGATGTTTTTCTTACTCAGGCTATACATCTTTCATTGACTGCATGGAGATTCTGCTCCACATCATCCTCACTGAGAGATGCAGGCAAAAATAAATAAAGTAACCATGTAGGGTGATGGATTGGGCTGATGGATATATGGTGATGACTTATTCTGTGTTAGCAACCATAGAAGTGAGAGGAATATTCAAACAGGGATGTCATTAACATATAGATGGTACCTGAAGCCAAAGAAACAGAGAAGATTTGGGGAGTAGAGTAAGCAACGCATCATACTTTGCCCTTTCAATTTTGGCAGTGAAAGGCCAATATTCTGGAAACCTCCTCAGGCCTGGACAAACTGACAGGTGGTCACCCTATGAGAATGTATGGATGAAAGGAAGATTCCTGAGGAAGACAATGTGTACCAGGCAGGTAGAGGGAAAAGAACTGCTAAGAGACACTGAGAAAAATTGCCATGAAGACAGAAGGCAAGTCAGAGGAGAGCGAGTCCAGAAACCAGGGGAAGAAAGTATCTTAAGAAGGCGTGAACTGTCACTAGGGGGCCAATGGTGCCACAGAGTCCGGTAGGACACAGATGGAAAGTGTCTATTTCTGTGAGATTGTAAAGAGCTAAAATCAGAGTCCATGGCATTCATGCCACCAGAGAGCTGGCGGGGAGGGGTGGGCTAGTCCAGACACGGGAAGCTGACACATCAGGAAGGAGCCTAGGCTTGTCCCTGGATCAGTGACCAGATGAAGCAGATAATATGGATATTTCTCACACAGCAGAAAAGAGATGGGGCAGATCAAATTTCTTGACCTACAGTTCCTTCCATACCTCCTCAGTCTACTAGATTGCAGAATTCAAAAAGAATTCATTTAACACACAAGAGGAATCAAAAAGGTTACTTCCTGGTAATACAAATACGACATATAAATAAAATTCTCTCTTTCAAAGATGGAAAATAGCCAATTGAGGGCCTCTGAAGAGATTCTGAAACCTAAATGATGAACTATAGGAAACATAAAGAAAATTTTAATAAACTTCTGATTTTTTCTTCATAAAATTCAAGAAATCATTGATTATGTAAAAAAGATGAAGAATAAAGGAAATAGAATTTCACCAGCTTGTTTGAATTTTTATTGAGCTCTATTGGTATAGGCTAGCCACTGAAACAAGCAAGAAAAAAAAAAGCCTCTAAAATGTAAATTGCTTAACAGAATTTTGTCATTGGACATTTAGCAATATAATGCAGATTTCTGTCAGCTGGTTTTCCATGTGATGATTTACAGGCCCAGCCCTTTTCCATCTGGGTTACAAGGATAAAAGTTGTTCATTCAATTTGATCTGTAATTGTAATACAATACCAATGAAATCTACTTTCATTTTGAAACTTGACAAAGCAATTCCAATGTTAATTTCAATGAAATACAGTCTTGAAAATGTTATTTAAAAAAATAACATTAATAATGGGATATCTGACCTCCAGAAATTAAAACAAAACTGCAATGATTTTTTCACTTTTTTAAAAAACTTTTTATTTTGAAATAATTATAAATTCACAAGAAGTTTCAAAGATAGCACAGAGAGGTCTTCTGCAACTTTCACACAATCTTCTCCAAAGCCAAAAGTGGGAATTTGACATTGTACAACATACGTGTGTGTTTCCACGTCATTTTATCACATGTGTGGATGTGTGTAACCACCATAGCAGTCAAAACATGGGACTGTCTCATGGCAACAAAGACGCCCCTCATGCATACTCCTCACCTTCCTCCCTTCTCCTCCTTCTCAAATTCTTGGCAACCACTAATCTGTTTTCCACCTGTATAATTTTGTCATTTGGGGGATGTTATGAAAATTGAATCATAGATTATGTGACCTTTTGAGATGGGCTTTTTTTCCCCCTCGTCATAGTGCCCTTGAATTCCATCCTAGCTGTTTCATGTTACAATAGTTTATTCCTTTTTTATTCCTTTTTATTGTTGAGTAGTATTTCATGGTATGGATGTAGCTGAGTTTGTTTAATTATTCACCTAGTGAAGGAAATTTGGTTGAATACAGATTTTCATTTCTCTGGAATAAATACCAAAGATGCAATTGCTATAATATAGTAGTTGCGTGTTTAGATTTTTAAGAAATTGCCAAATTATTTTCAAACTATTTTCTAGAATAGCTGTATCATTTTACATTCCCATCAGCAATGTATGAGAGATCTAATTTCTTTGCATTCTCAACAGCATTTGGTATTATCACACAATTTTTTATTTTAGCTGTTATAATAGATATATAGTAATATCTCATCTTGCTCTTAATTTGCAATGGTTAGTGCTGTTGAAAATATTTTCATGTACTTACTAGCCATCTATATATTCACTTTGATGAATATTTTTCATACCTAGTCCATTTTCTAATTGAATTGTTTTTAGATTTTTTTTTCTTTTTTACTACTGTGTTTTGAGAGTTCTTCATATATTCCAGATAGGAATCTTTTGCAGGATATGTGGTTTGTGAACATTTTTTCTAGTCTGTAGCTTGTCCTTTTAACCTCTAAAATGGGTTTTTTGCCAACCACGTTTTTAATTTTAATGAAATCCAGTTTATCAATATTTCCATTTATGGGTTGTACTTTTGGTGTCATGTCTAACAACTCTTCATCAAGCACTATGCCCCAAATATTTTCTCTTATGTTATCTTTTTAACATTTTTTTAGATGTAGATCTATAATCTATTTTTAGGTTTTTTGTTTGTTTGTTTAAGTTATGAAGTGTAGGTGAAGATTATTTTCTTTGGTTTCTTTTTTGAACTATGATAACACTTGCTCAAGCACCATGGGGTGAAAAGAAACTACTATCCTTTCTCCATTAAATTGCTCTAGTCCCTTTGTTAAAATCAGTGAATATTTGTGGGGCCTATTTCTGGATTCTTTGTTCTGTTCCATTAATCTATGTGTCTATCCTTCTGCCAGTAAAACACAATCTTGACTACTTTAGCTATGTAATAAGTCTTAAAATTGGGTAAAGTAATTCCTCCCTATTTATTCTTCTTCATAATTGTTTTGGCACTCTAATTTCTTCACATATAAATTTTAGAATATTTTTTGTTACAAAATTTTTTGCTGAGATCTTTATAAAAATTAGATTAAAACTTTTCTATAAATTTGGAGAAATTGACATCTTTACTGTGTTGAGTCTTCCAATCTGTGAATACAGAATATCATTCCATTTATTTAGATCTTTTAAACTTTATTTCATTAGTATTTTGTTCTATTTTAAATATCAGTTTCTATGTGTTTTTGTGGTTATTTATCTTGCATCATATTACCTTGCTTAACTCACTTATTAGTTTTAAGAGAGTTATTTTGGGGGGGGGGAGTAGCAAGTTCCTTGGGATACATAGATAGATAGTACATAGATCATATGATATCTACAAATAAGGACAGCCTCATTTCCTCCTTTCCAATTTGTATGCCTTTTATTTTATTTTATTTTATTTTATTTTATTTTATTTTATTTTATTTTATGGTTAGAATTTCTAGTTTATTATGTTTGGCGGCAGTGTGAGGGTATACCTCTTTGCCTTGCTCCCAGTTTTAAGAGGGAAATATTCAGCCTCAGACCATAACTTTTGATGTTAGCTATAGGTTTATTAATAGAAGCTCTTTATCAAATTGAGGAAGTTCCTCTCTATTCCTACTTTTCTGAGAGTTTTTGTCTAAAAGAGTTTGGAGTCTGGCAAATGTTTTTACTGTATCAATTGGTATGATCATAGTGCTTCTTTATTATTTTAACATGGTAGGTTACATTGACTGATTTTTGAGTGTAGAATCAGCCTTGCATCTCTCAGACTCCACTTGATCATGGTATATAGATCTTTTTATATGTTGCTGAATTCTACTTGCTAATATTTTATTAAGAATGTTTACATCTATAGTCATGAGAAACAGTCTGTAGTTTCTTCGTGTTTTTTGTTTGTTTGTTTGTTGTTCATTTACTGTTTTTGTCTGCTTTTGGTATTAGGGAAATAATGGCTTTATAAAATGAGTTCAAATGGATTCTTTCCTCTTCTACTTTCTAGAGAAGATTGGGCAGAATGGTGTTAATTCTTCTTTAAATTTTTGGTAGAATTCTCCAATGAAACACTTATCTGGAGATTTATGTTTCAGGAAGTTTTTAAGTACAAATTCAATTTCCTTAATTGTTACATGGTTATTTGAATTATCTATTTAATATTGAGTGAGTTGTGGTAGTTTGTATTTTTCAAAGAATTGATGTATTTATTAAGTTGTCAAATTTATGTGTGCAAAGTTGTTCATAGTGTTCTGTTATCCTTTTCCTGTCTGCAGTATCTATAGGAATAGCTCCTATTTCATTCCTGATGTTAGTAATTTGTATCTTCTCTTTTCTTTTTTAGTTTTTCTAGAGGTTTGCCAATTTTATTGAACTTATCAAAGAACTAGGTTTTTGTTTCTCTACCGTTTTTCTGTTTTCTATTTCACTGATTTTTGCTCTTTGTTCATTATTTTCTTCCTTCTGCTAGCTTTGGGTTTATTTCGCTCTTCTTTTTCTAGGTTCTTAAAGTGTAAGCTTAGGTTATTCATTTAAGACTTCCTTTTTTCTAATGTATGTATTTAATACTATAAGTTTCTCTCTTAGCACTGCTTTAGCTGTGTCCTACAAGTTTTGCTATAATGTATTTTTATTGTCATTCAGTTCAATGTAGTTTTTAAATTTTTCTTAAGACTTCTTTGACTCATGAATTATTTAGATGTTGGTTAGACTTCAAGTGTTTGAAGATTCATCTGTTATCATTCTATTATTAATTTCTAATTGTCCATTTTATTTGAATAACAGATTCTGAATAATTTCAATTCTTTAAAATTTGTTGAGATTTGTTATAAGGCTTGGGATATAGTTTTATCTTGATATAGGTTCTGTGGACATGTGAAAGAATACATATTTTGCTGTTGTTAGATGAGTGTTCTATAAATGATTCAATTAGATTCTGCTGGCTGGTGGTATAGTTAAGTTTTTCTGTTATTGCTGATAGTCTATCTAATTGTCTATCAGTTTTGAGGAGAAACATGTTAAAATTTCCAACTGTACTTTGTGGATTCTTTTTGTTCTCCTTTCAGTTCTCAGTTTTTTGATTTGCATATTTTAACATTTCTGTTGTTTGGCTTACACATTTAGGATCGCTTTTTCTTGGCAAATGGACACTTTCGTCATTACATTAATTTTTCTCCCTGTTCAGTAATTTCTTTTCTTTTTGCTCTGAAGTATTTTTAACTATAAATAGTTACTTCCTGCTTTTTCAATTAACGTTGCATGATATGACTTTTCCTATCCTTTTACTTTCAACCTGCACATATCAAATTTGATGTGTTTCTTATAGACAGCATAGAATTGGGTTATTTTGGGTTTTACTTGTTTGTTTTTAATCTGTGCCATCCTTAATTTTGTATTTAGATAATTAACATTTAACATTATTTTAATTACTGATATGTTAAGGCTTGAGTCTGCTATTTTTATTTCACTGTCTGTCTTCTGTTTATTTTCTATTTTTGTTTTATTCTACCTGATTTCTTGTGGGGTACTTGACATTTTTTTAGAATTCCATTTTGATTTGTCTATAGTATTTTAAAAATATATCTCCTTACACAGCTTTGGTAGTGATTTCTTTAGGTATTACATTTTACATGCATAACTTAACACTGCTTACATTATTGTCCTTTACCAATTCTAGTGAAGTATAGAAACCTTACATTTTCTTACATCCCTTTATTCTATCACATTTATAGTATAATTGTCTTGACTATTTACTTACATTGAGAACTATATTAGACAGTGTTACAGTTTTTGCTTCATCTATCAAACATAATTTAGGAAATTTAAGAGAAAAATGTATTGTATTCACTTATATTTTTGCTCCTGTATTCCTTCTCCCTTTCTTTTTTATTGACATTTATGTAATTTATGATGTGATTCCCCTCGATTACTCTAGCACCCATCTGGCAATATACACAATCATTACAGTAATATTAACTATATACCCTTTGGTATACTCTAAATCCCCATGACAGTTTTGCAACTACTAATTTGTATTTCTTCATCCCTTCACCTTCATCACCAAGCCCCCCTGCTCTACTCCCTTCCAGTAATCACCAATTTATTTACTGTATCTGTGAGTCTGTTTTAATTTAGTTTGTTTCTTACTTTTGTTCCTTAGATTATGCACATAAGTAAATTAATATGGTATTTATCTTTCTCTGTCTGACTTATTTCACTAAGCATAATAACCTCTAGGTCCATCTATGTCATTGCAAATGGTAAGATTTCAATTTTTTTAATGTCTGAGTAATATTCCATTATATATATGCACCATAACTTCTTTATCCAATTGTCTATTGATGGGCACTTAGGGTGCTTCCATATCTCAGGTATTGTAAATAGTGCTGCCGTGAACATAGGGGTGCATAGATGTTTACCAATTACTTTGATTTTCTTCAGATAAATACACAGAAGTGCAGCTGCTGGGTCAAAAAGTAGTTCTATTTTTAATTTGTTGAGGAATCTCCAAACTGTTTTCAATAGTGGCTTACAATTTGCAACCTCACTGACAGTGTACAAGTGTTCCCTTTTCTCCACATCCTTACTAACATTTGTTTTTTGATCTATTGATCATAGTCAATCTGACAGGTGTGAGATAATATTTCATTGTTGTTTTAATTTGCACTCCTCTGATGATTACTGACCTTGAACATCTTTTCATATGTTTATTGGCTATCTGTATTTCCTCTTTAGAGAAATACCTATTTAGGTCTTCTCCCCAATTTTTAATGAGATTGTTTGTTCTTTTGTTCTTGAGTTGTATGAGTTCTTTATAAATTTCAGATTTTAACCCCTTGTTGAATGTAACATAGGCAAATATCTTCTCCTATTCAGTAGATTAGTTTTTGTTTTGTTAACAATTTCTTTTTGTGCAGAAACGTTTTAGTTTGATGTAGTCCCATTTGTTTATTTTTTCTTTGGTTTCCCTTGCCAGGAGGGATAGATCCAAAATGAAATTACTAGTAGCGATATCAGAGAGATTACTGCCTATGTTTTCTTCTAAAAGTTTTATGGTTTAGGGTCTTACATTGAAGTCTTTAATCCAATTTGAATCTATTCTTGTATATAGTATAAGGAGGTGGTTTACTTTTTTTTTTTTTTTTGCATGCATCTTTTCAATTTTCCAAACATCATTTATTGAAGAGACTGTCTTTACTCCATTGTATATTCTTGACTTATTTGCTATAGATTAAATGAGTGTATAGACATGGATTTATTTCTGGGCTTTCTATTCCATTCCATTGATGAATGTATTTGTTTTTATGTCTTGTTGTCCTGATCAGTATAGCATTGTAGAATAGTTTGATATCAGCTAATGGGATACCTCCAACTTTGTTCTTTCTCAAATTGCCATGGTTATTTGGGATCATTTTTTGGTTCCATATAAATTTTAGGATTATTTTGTTTGTCTGTTTTTTGAAAAAGGCCATTGGTATTTTGATAGCGATTGCATTGAATCTATAAATTGCTTTGGGTATTTTATTGTTTTTGATGTAATTGTAGATGGGACTGTTTTCTTAATTTCTCTTTCAAATAGTTTATCAATGGTGTATAAAAATGCAAACTACTTCTGAATATTAATTTTATATCGGTTACTTTACTGAATTTATTAATCAGTTCTAACAGTTTTGGGGTGGAATCTTTAGGGTTCTCTTTATATAGTATCATGTCATCTGCAAATAATGAGAGTTTTACTTATTCCTTTCCAGTGTGGATACCTTTTATTTCTTTTTCTTGTCTGATTACTGTAGCTAGGACTTGCAACACTATGTTAAGTAGAAGTGGTAAAAGTGGAAATCCTTGACTTGTTTCTGATCTCAAGGAAAATGCTTTTAGCCTTTCCCCATTGAATATGATATTAGCTGTAGGTTTGCCATATGTGGTCTTTATTATGTTGAGGTATGTTCTCCCTATTTCCACTTTGCTGAGTTTTTATCATAAATCAATGCTGGATTTTATTGAACACCTTTTCTGTGTCTATTGATATGATCATATGATTTTAATTTTTCAATTTGTTAATGTGGTGTATCACATTAATTGATTTGTGGATATTGAACCAATCTTGTATCTAAGGAATAAATCCAACTGGATCGTGGTATACGATATTTTTAATGTATTGCTGAATTAGGTTTGCTAACATTCTGTTGAGGATTTTTGCATCAATATTCATCAAGGATATCGGCCTATAATTTTCTTTTTCTACCATATTTGTCTGATTTTGGAATCAGGATAAAGGTGGCTTTCTAAAAACAGAGTTATGAAGGCTTCCCTCCTCTTGAATTTTTTGAAATAGTTTGAGAATAGGTGTTAATTTATTTTTGAATGTTTGGTAAAATTCCTTTATGAAGCCATCTGGTCTAGGACTTTTCTTTTTGAAGGTTTTTTTAATTACAGATTTGATTTTGTTGGTAGTAATCAGTCAGTTCAGATACTCAGTTTCTTCTTGACTCAGTCTTAAGAGATTATATGTTTCTAGGAACCTATCCATTTCTTCTAGATTGTCCAATTTGTTGGCATATAATTGCTTATAGTATTTTCTTATAATCCTTTGTATTTTTTGAAGTTTGTAATTACTTCTCGCATTTCTGATTTTATTTATATGGGTCCTCTTTCTTTTTTTCCTTGATGAGTCTGGCTTAAGTTTTATCAATTTTGTTTATTTCTTCAAAGAACCAACTCTTGGTTTCATTGCTTTTTTTTTTTTTTTGTATTTTTTTTTCTAGACTCTAATTTGTTTCCAATTTATTCTTTATTATTTCCTTCCTTCTAATCACTTTGGGTTTTGTTTGCTGTTCTTTTCCTAGTTCTTTTAAATATAAAATTATAATGCTTTTTTGAGCGTTTTGTTTGTTTGTTTCTTGAGGTAGGCCTGTATTGCTATGAATTTCCCTTTTCATACTGTATTGCTGTGTCTCATAGTTTTTGAGTCATTGTGGTTTCATTTTAATTTGTCTCTAGGTATCTTTTGATTTCTCCCTTGACCTCATTGTCAACCTATTCATTGTTTAGTAGTGTGCTGTTTAGCTTCCATGTGTTTGTGTATTTTCCAGTCTTTTTCTTATAGTCGACTTTTAGTTTCATATCAGCATGCTTGGAGAAGATGCTTGATCTAATTTCAATCTTCTTAAATTTGTTGGGACTTATTTTGTGGCCTAACATGTGGTCTATCTTGGAAAAAGTTACGTGTGCACTTGAGAAGAATGTATATTCTGCTATTTTGAAATAAATGTTCTGAAAATATCAATTAAATACATCTGATCTAGTTGTCATTTAAGGCTGTTGTTTCCTTATTGGTTTTCTATCTGGAAGATCTGTCCATTGGTGTCAATGGAGTGTTAGAGTCTCCTACTATGGGTGTGTTACTGTCGATCTCTCTCTTTATGTCAGTCAATAATTGTTTTATATATGTAGGTACGCCTATATTTACTCGAGTTATATTTTCTTGTTTTATTGATTTTTATAATTACATAATGCCATTTTTGTCTATTATTACAGCCTCTGTTTTATAGTCTATTTTGTCTTATATAAGTATTGCTACCCCAACTTTTTTCCCCCCATTTTTATGAAATTTCTTTTTTGAATCCCTTTACTTTCAGTCTGTGTGTATCATTTGATCTGAGGTGGGTCTCTTGTAGACAGCATATGTATAGGTCTTGTTTTCTTATCCATTCAGCTACTCTATGTCTTTTGATTAGAGTCTTTAATCCATTTACATTTAAAGTGATTAGTTATAGGTACATAGTTATTGCCATTTTATTATTTGAAATTTATGGGTTTTCCCCCCTTCTTTTTACAGAATTCCCCTTAACATTTCTTGTGATTCTGGCTTGTTGATGATGAATTCCTTTAGCTTTTTCCTGTCTGAAAAGCTCTTTATCTCATCTTCAATTTTAATTGGTAGCCTTGCTGGGTAGAGTAGTCTCAGTTGTAGGTTCTTGTTTTTCATCATTTTGAATATTTCATGCCAATCCCCTCTGGCCTGCAAAGTTTTTCTTGAGAAATCAGCTGGCATTCTTAAGGGAGTACCCTTGTCACTAGCTCCCTTTCTCTTGCTGCTTTCAGAATTCTCTCTTTGTCTGCAACCTTTGTAATTTTAATGATGTGTCTTGGTGTGGTTCTGTTTGGGTTCCTTTTGTTTGAGACTTTTGCATGTCCTAGACTTTTATGTCTATTTTCTTCACCAGGTTAAGGAATTTTTCTGTCATTATTTCCTCAAATAGGTTCTCAATTCATTGCTCTCTCTCTTCCTTCTGGTACCCCTATGATATGAATGTTTGTACACTTGTTGTTGTCCCAGAGGTCTCTTAAACTTTCCTAATTTTTTTAATTCTTTTTAATTTTTGCTGTTCTGATTGGGTGTTTTCCATTTACCTTGTCTCCCAATTCTCTGATTCACTCCTTCACTTTATCTAATGTACTGTTGATTCCTTCTAGTGTATTCTTCATTCCAATTATTGTATTCTTCATCTCTAACTGGTTCTTCTTTATGGTTTCTATGTCCTTTTTAATACTTACTATCTCTTGAAGCCCTCACTGAGATCATTTTTTCTTTCCTTAAGTTCATTGAGCTTTCTTATAACCAGTGTCTTTTAACTCTGCATCTGGTAGATTGTTTGTCTCCATTTAGTTTAGTTTTTTTCTTTTTCTGGAGTTTTCGCCTATTGTTTCCTCCATATGTTTCTTTGTTACCTCACTTTAGTTGCCTCTCTGCATTCCGTTCTATGTATTAGGAAGATTTGTTATGTCTCCCAGCCTTGGCTAGGTGGCCTTATGGAGTAGGTGTCATGTGTGGCCCAGTATCCCAGTCTCCCTGATCAGTTGTGCCACGGACTCTGGGCCTGTTCCTTGTGTGGTTGTGTGTGTTCTCTTGTTGTAGGTAAGCCTTGATTGCTATTAGCACATCAATGGATTAGACTGACTTTCACATTGACTGGCTGTGGGGATTGGCTACACCCACAGGGTATGAGCTTCTGTGTGGGGATTGACCCCATGGAGTGGGATTCTCTCCAGCAGACCTGTGTACCTATTCAGCCCACCCTTTGGGTGTGCCATTTATGAAGCTAATCAGGTGGTATTCTGTTGTGGTCCAATAACAGTCTTTGAATGGTTTCCATGGCCCCTTGGAAGGTCTTTTATGTAGGCCAAGTTCAGCTGCTGCCTTTGATTGCTTGGGATTACCTGGTAGGAGCTACAAAGCAATTTGTGGATGGTTGCTGCCTATGCTGAATCTGGAGGCAAGTGGGAGAGACCATGCTGCAAGCTGAGGTTGGTTACCCCCAATACAGAGCCCAGGGTGGCTTAGCAAAGGACCAGTGCATCTTAAGGCCTGAGGCTTCCTCCCAGCTTCCTGTATGACTCTGCAGCTGGAAGAGCCTTTGGGTGGTTTGCAAGTTGGGTGGGGCGGAAACTCAGGGAGTCACCAGGGTAAAGCGAATAAATTTCACCTGGCCAGTGCAGAGTCAGGTTTCATGTCAGCACTAAATCTGAAGCTTTCTGTGAAAGTAACAGATCACAGCAAGGACAGTGCTGTCCTCCTCAGGCCCTCAGCCTCCTGTGATCCACCCAAGAGATACTGTACCTCAGGTTGACACCAGTGGCTCACCGCCAAAAGTCTCCCCAGAAATACGCAGGCCATGTGAGCTGAGGCCTGCTGCTTACCAATAAATACATGGCTCAGGGAAGGCACACAGGGAGGCTGGCTGATGCAATAGGCCGCAGCCAGCAATTTGTGAGCTGGGTGGGGCAGGGTCCCAAGGAGACATGGAGTGGAACCGAAGATCTCACTGGGCAATGAAGCTTCACAATTGGCCACGTTGGGGAAGCAACACAAGCAAGATGGCATCCATCTGTAGACTGTCCCAGAGGGGGGCTCAACAG
This sequence comes from Eonycteris spelaea, assembly GCA_003508835.1. NCBI lineage: Eukaryota > Metazoa > Chordata > Mammalia > Chiroptera > Pteropodidae > Eonycteris > Eonycteris spelaea. The sequence continues at coordinate 2,071,139 of PUFA01000083.1, read as the reverse complement.
AGGAGCAATGGTGACTGTCTCTCCAGCCCTTGCCCTGGAGCCACACAACTCAGTCTTTCCCTATGTTCTTTGTGCCTCCTGAACAGCTGACCCTCCATCCAATCCCAGAATGAGTATCTTCCAGTGAGTGAGTCTGCACACTGTGAATATCATAAGAGGTTATCTGGGTTTTAAGGTTTTTTCCATCTTTCCCAGATGACTGTTTTTACAGTCAGATCTATCTTTGAGTTCTCTGATTCTTTCTTCTTTCCTCTCAATTCTGCTCTTGAGACAACTGTTTAGTCTCCTGTTTGGGTTATTGTATATTTTCATTCTAAAATTTTCATTTACTTCTTATTTATACTTCATGTTTCTTTGCTGGAGTGTTCTATTATTTTGTTGAAACTTGCTATGTTCTTGGTATGATGGGTGATTTTTTTTATTGATACCAGGATATTGTGAATATCATACTACAAATCTTTCTCTGAACCACTCTGGTGAGTAAATAGGGTGCCATCTCATTTCTGCCAGATAGGTAGGCCTGGAAGATCTAACTTCTGCACTCAGCCTTCATTGATACCTGGAGGACAGGGTAAGGACTTTTTATTCCTGCTGGATGGGGGTAGGAGTTGAGGCTCCTATTAGGTAGTGTTAGACTTCCCTGACACTCTTCTGGCAAAAAGATGGTAGAGCATTTCATTATTGCTCCCCATGTGACCTCCACTAACATCATGGGGAAGGGCGTTGTTGCCAACGGATGATGATGAATGTCTTAATTCCCACTAAGTCTCTTCTTACCCCACATAGCAGGGATATTAGGACATCTTGCTATAACCTAGCAATGATGGAGGTCTGGTCTCTGCACTTGGTTTTTACTGGAGGGTGCCGGGTGTAGCCAGTTCTTTTGTTTTTGTTTGTTTTTGTTTGTTTGTTTGTTTGTTTTCTGTTGTGTTTGGCTGCTGTAAACAATTATGTTCTGAAGGTTTTCTTATTCACAGGATTGCCCCTTTTCCAGTCTTTGGCTGGAGAAAAGAGCTCTTTTTTAGGGGAGGGGGAATTTGTCTGTGCCTGTTGGCATTTTGGGGTTATTAATTTATTCGCTTCCAAATCTGGGATACATGGAGAAAAAACAAAACCAGAGAACTCACCATCATGTTGTTTCTTGGATCTTGAAGTCCCTAGCCAATCACCTTTGAAAGTCTTCTTATTTTTTTTTATATAGAATATTTGGTATTTTTAGTTGTCATTAGCAGGACATACAGAAAAATATATGTCTACCCCATCTTCCTAGAAGTGGATATCCAAGCCATGATAGTTTTAAAATGTAAAATATGCAAGTGTTAAATGTTGTACCAGGAGTTAACAAAACAGTCAAACAGACAAAAACCACTTTAAACAATCCCTAAGAATTCTTCAACAAATGAGAAATTACCCAGCTAACTAGAACAAGCAGAATTAGATGTTTGTATATATAATACTCCAAAATAAATTTTATATTATTTGTATTAATAATCATATAATTAATTGTGTAATTAGTTAATCAATTATATAATTAATTGTAATTGTATTATTAATTAATGATTTTTAAACAAAACTCTAGGAGAGAATATAAGCTCATTATATAATCAAGATAGGTATGAATTTGTGATATTATATAGACAAACGATGGCTGTCTTTATGATATAAGTAATTCTTATAAATTATTAAGAGAAATATGAGTACTATTAGTAAAAAAATAATTAAGGAACAGCTCAAAGATATCATTTGAATGAAGAATACATGTAGCTAACAAATATGCTTCTTGCTTCATTATTGCAAGATGGCTATTGCATTTCCAAGCATCACACCAACACTCCAGGTAGATAGAAGTAGAAAAAGAGCCCACCTTCTGCATCTATACATATTCCTTCTCATCAGGACTGTTTCCCAGAAACCTCCTGTAACAGATTTGCTTGAATTTCATATGGCCAACCAAAGGGAAGCCGAGGAATAAGTATTCAGTTTTCCAGATTCCAGAGTAGATGATGGCAAGAAAAAAGGGATTAGTAATGGATGCCAAGTGAGCCAACTGCAGTTTTTACATAGTATTTTTATGTAGAAAATTAAAAGCATACTTTGTAGAGTGCATCGATTGAATGTAGTGACAACCAAAATATGCAAGAATTGTTTTGCAGGCCCTCTAAAAAGCATTTGTGACATCTGACCATTAAAAGGAGTTAGGAGATGTACTTACAAACTATTCGGGCTCTGATCCCTACATTTTAGGGGTGCAACACTATAAATCATGTGTCTTTATACAAAGATTAGAAAGTTGATGTTGGGCACACGTATCTCTGCCATAAACTCTTTCACAGGCACTTTGTGTAGGCAACAAGAAAGAGCACTTTCAAGCTGGGTTTGGTTACATGAAACCTGAGTCAGTTATACAGTGATTGCAAAGAAAATATCATCAAAACATAAGATTGGTCATACAACTGAAGGCAGCAAGCTGTCAGACAAAGAGCAAAGTGTGGGATTCAGGAATCTGAGGGTTTCATCACACTTTCTACTAAATAGCTATTTGCCCTTGGACACATAATTAACACCAGCCAACTTCAGTTTCCTAATCCATAACATCAGGGGCTACATAGAAAAAAACATATAAGCACCTTGAGCAGAAGATGACTATATCATATTATAATTAAAATATTCTGAAAATTAATAACTGCAAAGGTAATTAATCATGTCAAACCTCTCACTGTGAGCCAAAATAAAGGAATGCAGAGAGATCTGGGGGAACAGAGATGTGAAGAGTCATTTGCTCTATGTCAGTTGCCATCATTCATGGTAAATGGTATAATTCACAGGAAATATAGCAGATATAAACCTTTAGAACCCAATAAAACTCTATCAACATTATCTTTGTATAATTGTAGAAATGACTGAGCAATGCAATTTATTGAGCCCACATTCTAGCTTAAGACTTGGAGTCATTACTGATTTCATTTCACAAAATGGAAAGAATACACCTCAAGAGACAAATCACAGTGGTAATAAGTTGTCACAATACTTACTAAAAATTTTCAAGTCAGGGATCAGAGGCCATACAGAGAACTCTATATTGGTGCCATCAGAATGTATCAACCTTCAGGTTCAGATCTAAGTGATTGTCGGGCTGTCAGTACAGGCTATGATGGAGCTGAAATTCTTATTCTACCACTTATAGCTATGTGACATTCAGCAAGTTAACCTCTCTGTACCTCTATTTCTCATCTGTAAAAAGGGAAGAGAATAATTGTACCCACTCCTTAGAACTGGGTGAAATTTTAAAATTTTAGTGTAATTCCTGTTCTCTAAATAGTTATTATTAGAAAGGTAATTTTAATTCTTCAAGTAGATCAATTAATTTGCAACTAAGGTTATAAATTGTTATGTACTTAGTAACTTGTGGTGAGTGTCTTAATTAGGGAACAAGTTCTTCTATGCAGAAATATACAGAAGTGGCAAAAGTAACTGGTAAACAGAAGTTTACCAGAAAGCTTGGGGAAGCTTTTAAAGAAATACATTCCAGAATATATTTGCAGTTTTGCAAACAGTTGTTGCCTAAAGTCCTAAGTGTCTTCCTAGTGCAATTCAAGTACCTCTACTCCTGGGGAGAAGGCACAGAACAAGAGAGACATAGGTCTAGACAGAGCAGGAGTACAAAAGTACAGACCTTTGGGTTAGGCTTAGACTATATCTTTCAGGAATATATCAAGAACATAACTGGAAATGGTTATAAAAACAGAACTGAAAAGATTTTCACCTATTGTCTATTTGTACTTCTGTTGTTGGAAACCTCCCCTGAATTCTTCCAGTGCTTAATATTGGATGTTAAAATCTACTTTCAAATCAATGGGGAAAGGCCAGGTTGTTCATTAAATGGTGTTGAGACAGTTGATTAACCATTTAGAAAAACAAAAGTTAGAACCCTATCTCAAACCAAATGAATGGGTTAAATATAGAAAGAAAAAAAGGAGGCATGAAAATATCAGAAGGAAATATAAGTAAATAGCAATAGAACTATGTTATGGGAAAAGACTTTATGACTGTAATCCTTGGAGCAGAAATTATAATGGGAAACATGATTGTTGATTGCATTACAATTTTTTAAACGTTCCTTTATTAAAAAATACTGTAGACAAAATAAGGAGAATAGTAAGTTATGAAAATGTAATATTTCAGGTTAAAGAGTTATTGTCTCAGAGCCCAATCAAAAAATACATCATTGTAATACAGAAAAGGCTTTTATAAATAAATTAAGAAAAGGTGACCTGTCCCTTTTGTCTCCCCCACCCTGATGTAGTAATGGCCATACCCATCATATTTAAAAAAGAAGAAAGACATATAGCTAATAGACTTGAAGAAAATTCAGCCTCTAATGTAATCACCTACTTTTCATCTATCAAGATGTCAAAGATGAAAAGTACCAACACTCCATGTAAGAAAGCATTGGGTGGGCAATATGCAGTTGCATGCATGCATGCTGGTAGGGTAAACACATAAAAACTTTTTGGAGAGCTAGTGGCTCATTGAGATAATTTTTTTTAGTGAAAAGTTTTTGAAAATTTCTAATATTTATCCTTAGAAAATTATCAATGACAAACCTGGAGATTTAGATCAAAGATGTTTATAGCAACAAAGTTTGGAATCTCAATATAAAAAGTTAAGGGGACACTTGTCATCTGAGGGCAATTAAAATTAAGATTTGGTTTCCACAATGGAAAACTATACAGATTTTTTTTAAACTAATGTGTTGATGCAGAATTACATCATAATTAAAATTATAAAACAAGAATATAGTATAAGTCACATTTATAACAAAATTCTAGATCTTGCTATATTTAGCATGTTAACTATTTACATGGAAAATATTAATAAGTGATTAAAAACAAGTATCTCTCTATGATATTACTCCTCAGCACTGTCATGATCATGAAAAACAAGGAATGATTGAAAAGCTTTCACAGACGAGAGGGGCCCAGAAAGACAGGAAAACTAAATGTAATGTGGTATTCTGTATTAGATCCTGGAATAGAAAAGGGACATTAATGGGAAATGAATGAAATCCAAAGAAAATTTGGAGATTAGTTAACAATAATATATCAGCATAATCAAAAACAAATCAGCATAATCCTATTTAAATGTTTTTTTAAGTTAGTGATATTTTCTCTTCTATATTTTAATTTTAAAGACAAATATGTATTACTTATAGGATAGAAAATAAAGTTTAAAACATTTCTGAAGGCGGGCTTGGGGTAGGTGCAATTTTCATGGTCTTATGAGTTGGAATCAGGTATTTCCTGGTCATGTGCCTTCTCCTTGAAACTTGGGGCCACAGAAACTTTGTTTCTCTCTTCTGTTGATAAACTTGAATAAATATTCTTTTTCTCTAATTGTGATCCAACATAATTTGTATCTGCCTAGGTCAGTCCATTGAAGACAGAAGGGTAAAGATGTGTTTTGATATAAATAAAAAGAATACTTTAACAGTATGAAACATTATTTTCTGATGGATTGGTTATTTATAAAATGATTTTCAAAGAAAATGACAACCAGATGATGATGAAAGAAAATACAAAATCATTAAACACTACTGTTTGAAAACTAAAGACAACATGTATAAAACCATTTTGTCTACTTCATGTTTTATCACATAATCACAGCATTACCATATTCAAAATAATATTTTAATAGCCTAATATTGGCCTAATATTTGAGTGCATAATATGACTGATATTTATTGTAATGTGTTTTAGACATGTATCCATATAATGCAATCTTTTCATATGCTCGTCCTATTCAAAAATGAATTTGCTGAATGGTTTCCAAGTGTTATTTGAATTTATAATATATAGAGTAGGTAAATGCTATGCTTGTCTTCTTCCATAACCACATCATGATTGCAACTAAACTACAGAACAACCATCACTGAGAGTTGCCTAATGTCTAGCTAAACAAAAGTCCTTTGACTAAGGATGTACAGAAATACATGTAGAGAATGGTAGGAGGAGTCCCTCCTGAGGAGAGAGGGGTTCTAGATCCACACTCAGGGTTCCTATGCTGGAAAGAGCAGTCCCCATAACTTCTGGCTGTGAAAATTAGCAGAGATAGTGTCTGAGCAACATGGAGGGTGGCTGGAGACCCAGGCAGTCCTCTTTAAGGACCTTACCCAGATTTACTCACTGATGGACTCAGTTATTCTAAGCTCCTATGCTGGGGTAACAGCTCAAAAGGCACTAGGAACATATGGAGAGAAAGCGAATTGCCTGTCTTCAGGATGAGGGCTGGAGAAGCAGCTTTCACTCAGATGGAAATGATGGCTCAAACCATTGTTCCTTTGTTGAGCCCTCCCCCTGCATGTACAAGCGGGTGCTATATCTGAGTCTCCATTAACCTAGCTAACACCATTAGGCCAACTCTGTGATTCCCTGAAACCCAACTTATGAACCTACACGAGCTACTTTCAGTAGCTTTTCTATACAAATATCCTATCTTGGCTCATGTTGTAGACTTTCCTAAAATCTCTCAAAGGTTCACAAACCCCCCACAAGCAGTATCTGGCCTCGGCATACCCCATACCTCTTGCTAAGCCAAGCACTAGCGGCAGCCGCCTTTAGTTCACAACTTAGCCTCTTCCAGGCACCTCCAAATCCCGCACAGGTGATAACCATCTACAGTTAATTTTGTAGCCCATACCAAGTAGCCCCAGGCAGAGCACAGGCAGCAACTGAACTTGGCCTGCACAGAGTCCCTCCCCAGAGGCTCCAGAACCAACACACACGCCAACCAGCATCAGGCCACACAAGAGATCACCCAACAAACTCCACAAATGACAAAATGGACACAAGTAATCTACCAGATGCAGAGTACAAAACACTGGTTATAAGAGTACTTAAGGCTCTCAGTGAGAACTTTAACAAAAAGATAGAAAACATAAAAATGGAGATAGAAAACATTTTTTAAAAGTCAGAGATAAAGAATGCAATAACTAGAACAAAGAATTCATTAGAGGAATTCAACAGTGGATTAGATAAAACAGAGGATCGAATCAGTGATTTGGAATATAAGGTAGCACAAAACACCCAAATAGAACAGCAAAAAGTAAAAAAAAAAAAAAATCCAAAAATAGAGGATAGTTGAAGGGGTCTCTGTGACAACATCAAGCGTATCAACATTCTCATCATAAGAGTACCAGAAAGAGAAAGAACAAGGAACTGAAAACCTAGGTTAAAAAATGATGAAAAACTTCCCTAACTTAATGACAGAAATAAACGTACAAGCCCAGGAAGTGGAGAGAGTCCCAAACAAGATGAACCCAAAGAGGCCCTCGCCAAGACACATCAAAATTAAAATGCCAAAGGTTAAAGACAAAGGGAGAGTCTTAAAAAGCAGCAAGAGAAAAGCAGTTAGTTACCTACAGGGGAGCTCCCATAAGACTGTCAGCTGATCTCTTAACAGAAACTTTACAGTCCAGAAGGGATAATCATGAAATATTGATGATGAAAAGCCAAGACCTACAACCAAGACCACTCTTCTATTTAAAATTGAAGGACAGATAAAAAGCTTTCCAAACCAAAAAAAAAAAAAAAAAAAAAAAAAGCTAAAAGAGTTCAACACCAAACCAGTATTACAAAAAATGTTAAAGGGACTTCTTTAAGAGAAGAAAAAATATATATCAAAAATAAAAATAAAATGGCAATAACTACATATCTATCAACAATTGCTTTAAATGTTCATGGATTAAATGCTTTAAGCCAGAGATACAGGGTTGCTGAATAAATAAGAAAACAAGACCCTTACATATGATTTTTCCAAGAGACTCAGTTCAGGTCAAAAGATGCACACAGACTAAAATTAAAGGGATTGAAAAGGCTATTTCATGAAAATGAAAATTAGGAAAAGCTAGGGTACTAAGAATTATATTAGACAAAGTAGACTTTAAAAAAAAAAGGCTATAGCAGGAGATAATAAAAGATCCAGTGATTCCATCTGGCTATTTATCTATCTAAAGAAAATGAAAACACTAGCTTGAAAGGATATATACATTCCTATGCTCATTGCAGCATTATTTACAATAGCCAAGATACAGAAGCAACTTAAGTATTTATCAATAGATGAGTAGATAAAGAAAATGTGGTGTAAATCTACAATGTAATATTATTCAACCATAAAAAGGAAAGGAATCTTACCATTTGTGACAATATGGATTGACCTGGAAGGTATTACACTAAGTGAAATAAGTTAAACAGAGAAAAACAAATACTATATAATCTCACTTGTTTGTGGAATCTAAACAACAAAATAATGAACAAACAACACAGAAACAGACTCATATATACAAAAAACAAATTGATGGTTGCTGAATTGGAAGGGTTTGTGGGGGGGGCAGATGAAAAACATGAAGGGAATAAGAGATACAAAGTGGTGGTTATGAAATAGTTATAGGGATGCAAAGTTCAGCACAGAGAATATAGTCAATAATACTGTAATAACTATGCATGGTGTCTGATGTGTACTATATTTATCTGGGTGATCACTTCATAAGTTATATACATGTCTAATCCCACTATGTTGTACACCTGAAACTAATATATTATATGTTGGCTGTGATTAAAAAATTTAAAAATATTTTTTAAAAGACCACAAGTACCATATTATAACTGCTTTCCCAGTAGCTTTTAAGCTCATACTCATGGTGATTAGGCAATGGCAGATGAAGCCATTGGAGACACATCTGCTCACATCGATCCCTCACAGGCCTCTCACTCCTATGTACTATATTTCAAAATTCATTTCTGTGAGTCTTAGAGACTTTATAATTTCAAAGATATTCCTCGCAAACACAACTATTTATGCCTGCTAAAAGTTACTGAGAAGTCAACCAATGGTTTTCACATAATTTATAAAGTGCTATATTTGGTGAAATTATAAGATTTCATAGTAACTCAAAAAGAGACATCTTGAAACATAGATACCTGGGCACAGAAAAGGCTTGCCAAGGTACATTTGACATGAGGTTTGAAGAATGAGTAGTCATTTCTCAGGTGAACAAGAGATCAGGGAAAAGGCAACTGCATCTGCAAAGGCCAGGTAAAAGGTGGGAGAAGGACTACTGAGCCTGAAGGAACTGGACAAAGCACTGGGGTATAAAGTACCAGAGAGAGGGATGAAAGATGGGGCCAGAGGATGAGGACCGGCCGAAACATGAAGGGCCTTGAAAGCCATGTTAAGGAGGTTGGATTTTATTCCAAGGATGTTAGGGGCTGAATTGTGTTCCTCCTACCTCCCAAAATTCGTATGCTGAAATTCTAATCCCCAGTACCCTCTAAATAGATGACAATAGAAATTGTGTGTCCACAGATTATACAGTACACATTTCACAACTGCACGTCTGTACAAGATAGCCCTGATAACAGTAAACAAATTTGAAATAAGTGAATACATTTGAAAGAGATTTAGAAAATAGACTTAATGATTTTTGAAGACTGGCTGGATTCTACTAGTGAGAAAGAGGGAAAAATAAAGGATAAAGCTATTTTCAGTCTTGGGCAATTGGGTAGGTGGAGGCACCTGCCAAGGATATCAGAAATCAAGGAGGAAGAACTGGAATGGAGAATATGATTGAGTCCATTTTGGCTCAAGTTTGAGGAACCAAACAGAGGTGTCCAAGTGGAGATTTTCAGTAGGGAATTGGAGTTATGAAGATATGGACTTTTACATGCATTACACTTTTAAAGCCCACTATTTTAAACCACAGAGATTGATAAGAACAAAGGAGATCATGTGTAAAAAATGTAAACAGAATAAAAGAAATAAAAATAAGCTTTATTTTTATAATCCAAACTCCTAAGTCAGGATTTATTATAAGAATGTAGTGGCAATATAAGAAAAATGGTGTCACCCATTCCCTTCCCCTCTTCTACCCACCCACTGCTTCCAGGCATTGCCAGCTTCATGTATCCAACTCCTTGAAGCTTGGGGGTGCTTTGCATACAGAGTTAGTGCATGCATGGATTTCCCTATTCATTCAGCAAATGCTAGGTACCTACAGCCTGTCATATGCTGTGCTACGCTTCTGTTGATCAAACAAAAATTGTCATGTTGCTCCCCATTCTCAAAACAAGCTAGATGTTTCATCTGTTCAGTGCCCCTAGAATTTTGATTCTAGTGACATCATAGAAGAGTAAGACTAAGTCTTAGCTGAATGCATAGCTGAAGTTGCTTCAAGAATACAGGTAGATTTGGAAAAGATAAAAACAAAACTACTGCCCATCAACCTTTATTGTCACACTTAATCAAGGCTGACTATTAGGTTGCTGAGGTTGATACTTTGCATTTGGCGTTATCTAAGCTTGAGTTTGGATAATGCTAATTATCACACATTCCCCAAATAGCTTTTTGAAAATTCATTAATATGCTTGAATGCATTTGTCTAGTTATTAAAGCAGATAAGCTTTGGAATTATGCTTTGCAACAGGACAAGCTAGGACAGAAGAGGCTGCATGGAAAACACAGCTGGCTACCTGGTTCATGCATAACTGGGAGAAACTTCCTTGGGACCAACTGCATCCTTGCTTGAACTCAAAGTATTGTAATGTGAGCACAGATATAAATGTATTATCAGCCCAAACCTGGTGAGGCACAGAATCATTTGGGCAGCATGAGATAAGTAAACATATATTCAAATCCTTCTGGGAAACTGGAATAAGATTGTCTTCCCCCCACCCCACCCCCGTTTTTTAAAGAATACTCATAACATGAAATAATCATTTATGTTGATATTTGACTTTGAGATGAACATTTGTTCAGCTTAGTAACTCCATCTAGAGCAAAAAAAAAAAATCATATGCAGGAGATTATAGGAAAGCAGGAAGTTTTAGTCTTTTGGCAGAATGAAAGGGAAATAGTCAGCAATGACCAAGAGGTCAAAAATTCTTAAGGGAGTTGTAAAATCCAGTCTGGAATCAAGGGGGAAATCCATAATTAGTCACCCAACCATGTCCTTATGAAGGGATGGTAACACCAAACAAAGAACTAGACTTAAATGAGAGGGAAGGTGATTTCTCCCAACTCTGGCAGAATTTGATTCTAAAGCATTTCAAGAGTACATTTCATGTCCTTTTATTGTTTCATTCTTATTCAATACAACTTCAGCCAAAATGAAAAATCAGCTGGAGCTCAGAAGTCTTTGGTTATATGGATGTGGGAGATGTAACAAAATTCTATCCAGTCTATAGAGAGAAGAAAAATCCACAAGTCGAAACTAATTCTAGGAAACATACTCTATATAGATAAATGTATCACCACCCAATGTTCTCCTGCCTTTGTTTTCTCATCGTGGTTTAAAATAAATAAGCTGCCTAAAAAATAGCCAGATGACTATTGAGTGAACTAAGATTCTGCATTCATTTCCTATAAATCCATTATAGGAAGTGCAAAGCTGACTGTCAGAAGCCCATTAATAGTAGACAAATTATTATTCTGCAACCCTTCAAGGAGTGCTTCTCAACTGTGAAGTACATACAGATAGTCCAAGAAGTATTGTTAAAATGTAGATTCTGATTTAGAAGGTCTAAGGTGGGACCTGAGATATTATATTTTAGATGACGCTGATTTCGTTGGTCCAGTTCACACTTTAGCAAGTTGACATCTCCTATAACATTCTATAGATCTCATTGCCTTTTCCACGTAGAATTGCAGGAGAAAACTATTAGCCACAGGACAATGATTTTCCCTTTTAAGCATAGGTTTAATTTTAGGCTACCTGAATATGATGGGTGAGCCTTACAAATAATTACCAATTTAAAGTGAAGAGAGAATTATGTCAGTTGTTATAATCCATGTTTGGGGTCATAATTATGAAATGCCATGTTGTGAAACATTGAATTTATTCAGGACTCTGCAATTATTATTAAGAGAAAGCCAGGTGTCTGAAAAGTATTGTCTGTATATACAAAATTTTTAACAACAACAATAACAGTAGTAATAAAGTCTGGTGTGTTCTAGAACTTTGGGACATTGAACAGCATATATAAATTTAAAGAGAAAACGTTCTTTCTTCTGGACTGAAAATTGGAAGACTAAACATTTAGGTAAGACACCTTAATGAGGACAAAGCTGGATCAGGAAACCATGGTCTTTTTCCCACATGCTGCATATTCCAGAAACAGAGAGAAAAAAGTAGATAATGGTGAATGAGTGACAGAAGTGCTTGTTTTCACTGACTGGAAGAAAATTCAGATCTTGAATCATAAAGAAAACATTGGCACCACTAATGAGGTTTGTATTCTGGTTTCTTGTGAAGTCAAAATATGGGAATCGAAATGGGAATCTGGGAGACTTCTTTCCTTTTCTCCATGAAAGCACCAGAAGTTCGACTTATGACTAAATTTGAATGGAAATTATTTGTACTCTTATTTTATCTTAATCAAAAAAATGAGGATTCTTCCATCTTTTATACTGTTAGTCTCATATCTGAAACACTTTTAAATTTTGGTTAGAGTTGAAGTTCATTTGAATTTTGTCTTTTCTATAATCTTTTTTTTTTTTATCACTCAAGAATGGTTCAATTGGTTGTTCTTTCTTATTTCAATGAACTTCTAATCATGCCACAATACTATTTTAAAGAATATCCATGGATTTCTACTGCGTAAGAGATAATGCCCAAAGTCTTCACTTTAAAGACTTTCATTATTACACACAAATTTTCTTTTTAGTCTTATGCCTTTATGACCCAGAAGCACCATTAGTTGCCAAGCACATCCTATTGCCTTTTTCCTATGGTTTATCCTCAACAGTACTTTCTTTGTGAAGCTTTCCAAACAGCAAAGTCCCAAGCAGAATGTATAACCTTCTGCTCCCAGAACCCTCTTCCAGAATTCTTTGCTCCCATTGTTGACCCAGTATGGTTCCCATTGCCGTCATAAGCCTTGTGTGTGACTCTCGTGCTGTGTAGACCAAGAGAACCATGAGAACAGGGATAGTGCCTATTCCTTTTTATAATTCTGGCATTTAACATAGAGCCTTACACATGGTAGATGCTCAAGAAATCTTTGTAAATTTTTTTTAAATTAGTGAATTTTCAATTGCATATAGAATTTAGGGGAGTGAGCAATCCTCTAAATGGTGGATGCATCTTTAGTCTGTTATAAATATATAGGCTTATTTAACTGTTTATAAAATGAAGAGTACTATAAATCTTTTAAGATTAAATATTTTTGGTTTAGGTTGACTATTTAAGCATATTTTTAAAATCCTCCTCCCTTCCAAATGTTCATAGAACTGCCATTCTTCAATTAAAAAAAAAATAGCAAAAATTCTGCATTGGTTTTGCAAAAAGAGAAGGACATTATCCACGTGAAAAAAAAAAAAAACTCTGAAGAATTTCTGTTAAATGTAGTGCAGATATGAGAAGTTATATGAGAGCCACCCACAGTTTAAGGCTTGCAATGCAGCCCACACTTGAGCAGTAAATGAAAAAGCACCACTGAGAAGAGCTCCTCTGAAACATCTTGGCTCAAGGCCTCAGTGGACGAATCTGTAAAGGGTGATAAAATATTAATGGAATGAGTGAGAAAGATGAGGCCAGTTGACAAAGTTGACAAAATCTTTAAACAGTGACTCAAATAAACAAACTTTACATGAAAAAAATAATTTTGAGACAGTTGGGGTAATTTGAACACAGACTGCGTATTTAATGATTTCAAGTAATTATAGTTAGATTTTTAAAGATATAATAATGGGACATGGAACTTTGGTTATGTTTTTTAGAAAGAGATTTTATTTTTTAAAGACATATACTGAAATATAATTGATTCTTATTATTCATAGACTCCATCTTTGCAAATTTGCCTGCTAGATAAAGTTTATTTGGATCCCCCAAAAATAACACCCATGGTACCTTCACAGTCATTCAAGGACATGAGCAGAGGGGTAAAAAATTTGAGTCACCCAACACACATGGAGCTACCTGAGGTCAACAAGATGACTCTGTATTCTTATTTCAGCTCTCATATTGTCAACACGTGTCTTTTTCACAGTCTATTTAGTGCCACATTTTTTGCATTTTTGTGCCATTTGCTGGTGGCTTTACTGTTTAAAATGGCTCCAAGCATAGTGCTGAAGTACTGTCTGGTGTTCCTAAGCACAAGAAAGCTGTAATGTGCCTTCTGGAAAAAATAAACGTGTTAGATAAGCCTCATTCAAGTGTGAGTTGTAGTGTTGTTGATTGTGAGTTCAATGTTAAGGAATCAACAATATATATTAAATAAGGTGTTTTTAAACTGATACACACATAAAACAAGGATAAATATTAATTGGTTGACAAAATGTTTTGACCAGTGGCTTCTAGGAACTTAACCCTGTATTCCCCCAAGAGCAATGATTCAGTATTTGCTATTTCAGTGTTCATAAGACTTTAGAGAACACAACTACCACAAATAACAAGAATCAGGTACAAACATGGGTGAAATAATATGTCTGAAATTTGCTTCAAAATAATTTGGAGGATTAGAAGTGAAGATATAAATGAAATAGGTTGGCCATGAATAAATTGTTGAAGGTGTGTGAAGGGCATATGAGTGTTCATTATACTATTCTCTCAACTTTTGTATATATTTGAAATTTCCCTTAATAAAAAGGTTTTATTTTTAAGAGAGAGACAGAGAGAAACTTGCATAGTAGAAATACAAATTTGGCTTTTCTTCAGGCATTAAAGAAATCATTTAGTGTATTATGTAAAGAAATATAATTATTTAGAAGTAGAATGAATTAAATTTCATATTAAATATAAATGATCCAGTGCCATGTAAAGTTAGTATATACAAATCCACAAAAGATAGAGAACAAGCATGGGCTTTATAAATTGTAAGGTAATATAGAAACTTACATGTCATTTTGAGAAAGTGAAAAGAAAAAGGCAAGAGACATCTAAGTAAAAGACTGCAATCTGCTATTTAACTCTAATAAGCTCAGTTTTTACTAACCTTCACTCTTGTTTATCTCATTGATAAACTTGCTTCAAGACCCTGGGATACCTATGCCCGCCTCTGCCCCAGCTCAGTCTCTGAGAGTTCATAACAGGTCAAGTGCAAGGACTAATGCCCTACATTATTACTACCTATTTCCACTGCAATGCCTCAACTTGCTCTCAAGCCTTCTGACACTAATTTAATAGTCACTTTTGCCAAGGTAAAGCTTTCACATCATTTTATTCTCTCTCATTGCCTAAAATAGCGTTTTCCAAATATGTTCTATGGAGTCCTGGAGCTCCAGAGAGATTTCTCAGGAGTGTGAAGGGCAGGATAAACTAAAGGACCTAGAGCTGCCACAGCAGCATAGAGCAGCATCACTTCTAGACTTTGGGGTTTACAAAAGATTTTGCCATGGGGAAAAATTCTCCTTCTAAGGAAAAATATTGAAGAAGGCAAGCTTCTGAGACACATTTTATAATGAGGACACATACATATCGCAGCTGTTTCTGATGAACCCAGCTCACTCAGGTGAAAGACTCACACACGTGTTTCATTCTGTTTTCTTAGAGAACCCAGGCTCTTTTGCAGTCAAAATCAACATAGGTCCTTAGGAAATCCGTAGCAGATTTGTTGTTTGTTTGTTTGTTGCATAAAGCTGTGTGTTGTTTGAGGGTCTTTAGCTTGAGGAAGAGTTGGAGAACCCTGAGAGATCTTTGCGTCATCGCCTCATTCCTATTTCTTGAGAGCCTTTTGTATGCAAGTCATTGCACTAGTTACTTTGCATTTATTTTATTTAATCTTCTCTGTAAACTTTCAAATTATGTGGTAGCATCCTCATGTATTAGCATTCATTTACAGGCAAGTGATGGATACCCAGATCTAATTAGCTTAAGCCACAGAACACAAGTGCAGGAAATGCAAGGTAGATGCTGTGCCTAGACAGACCAAAATCTGGGCTCCAATGCTCACAGGACATCATCTATACCTTCTTTTCTCTTGGTTTCTATCTTCACTTTGGTTTTTAACCCTGCAGAGGTGATCATCTTACATGCTTTCCATGAAAACAGAGACCTTGCTTTTTCACTGAAACATTCCCAGCAGGTAGAACAATGCCTTGCACATGGAAGGAACTCACAACATTTCTGTTGAATGAATGGATGAGATATAATCATAAAAATATAGATGTTTGTAAGTCTCATAATTCTATGTTCATGCCAAAGACACTATGCCATTTCCTGGTGTTCAGGGTATCCTTTTGTGTACTGAGCAAGTAGATCTCCATATCCTAGCCTCTTTCTCCAGCCAGCCTTCAGATTGGCCTCCATTAAGTATTACATCTTCTTTCTCACTTTTAGGTAAGTTATCACTCCAAAAGCTTTTTTTCTGATGTGAAATGTGTGAATCTAGAAATAAAACAAGACCGGAATGCTATCTTTCCATGAAATATATGGCCGTTGTTCACATAGAGGTGCCCTTTGTTTTGGGCTACTGCAGAGGCCATTTTCATTTATTTAGCAGCAAACCTCTTAGTTATAACCTACAAAATAATTTCACTACACATCTATAATTTAATTTGAAAAAGAAGCATCTTCCTGTGGGTTGGGTCCTGAAGAAAGTCAACTATTCAACCTTAGAACTCCAAGATAAAATAAAAGGTTTGAACAAAAACTTCAAGGAATCTTCTGGTTTGTTCTAAACTTTCTATTAC
The DNA here is from genome assembly GCA_003508835.1 of Eonycteris spelaea. NCBI lineage: Eukaryota > Metazoa > Chordata > Mammalia > Chiroptera > Pteropodidae > Eonycteris > Eonycteris spelaea. Next base: position 2,054,459 of record PUFA01000083.1, on the reverse strand, counting down.
CTATTACTCATCTTTGCTTATGCCCAGCCACTGTCAGTTTTGTTCACTACTTGGGGCTAAATCCAGTGTGTTTTCCTCCATTTGGTATTTGAAGAAGGTGCTATTTTCTTTTATATTAATCTCAGGAAGGCATTCCAATACTGGTACTTAAGAAAATAAAAGACTTTAGTAGGCTTTCTAAAGAAGGAAATGGACAAAACTAATACTTAATATTTATATTGTATAATATAGAATTTATTAAAATATATAATATCTGGTAGCAAAAAAGGAAGAGAATAGAGCAACGCTGTCTAGCAGGTGTCTATAATTTTTAGTAGTCACATCTAAAAAGTAAAAAGAAAGTGGTGAAATTAATTAATTTTCACAATACATTTTATAAAACCAAATATATCCCAAAATGGTCAACATGTAGTGAAAATAAACACTGAGTATTTTATATTATTTTTTATACTAAATCTTTAAAGGCCATTAAAATTTTTTTGAGACCCAAGTACATTTTACTCTTACAGTGTATTTCATTTTCAGTAGTTAAAGTGAAATATAGACCCATCAAACAATAAAGTTGCTCAACAGGAAAAATATTTCACAGGTTTTCAGTTTTTAAATTTAAAGTTGAAGATAATGAAAAATTAAATAACACTCATCATACATCAAATGTTCAATCGCCACAAGTGTCTAGTGACTACCACATTATATAGCAAAGTATAAGGAGTTACAGGGCAGGGTGCAAGGGGAATTGACTCTTTACGATAAAGAAGTCGGGAAGATCTTGTCTGAAGATGACACTGGAACAGAGACATGACTGGAATGAAAGAGGGAGTATGCCAAGATCTGAGTGAACAGTATTGTAGGAAAAGAGAAACGAAAACTGCAAAAGTCCTGGAAATGGGATGGTAAACATCCAAACATATGCAGAACCTTTCAAGTTGTTGACCTTGGGAGTATATCTACTTGTTCTAAGGATGTCATCAGGGTACAGTATCTTTTTGGTGTTTGGGACATAAAGTTCCTAAAATATGCATCACTTCCTTCCCTTTCCTTTTGTTCATTAGAACAAAACATAAGATTCATCTTCATTCTGTGAAATAAGTACAAGAAGTTTAAGGCTGAGTCTGGTCTCAGAACTGAGCCAGTTGCCTCCCAGTGGCTTTGTAATGTGCACCACTAAATAGAAATTAAAAAGAAAAATTTCTGGATAACACCTGGCAGTGAGGTGCTGTTTGCTCTCACCCAACCCCTGCCCTTGAAAAGGGTTCACGGTGGCCATCTGCATTTAGCTAATCTCAGTGTTATTTTCTCTTGGCAGGTTTCTGGACAGCTAACACCTTTGACAGCGATATCAGAAGTAGGTTCCCAAACAGCACTGCCCAGAATCCACTCAGAGAATCTGAGCAAATGGATTAAAACCTCTCTTATCTTTGCTTTTTCTTAGGCAACTTAGAGGTGTGTAAGCTGCTGAATAATTGCAACCAGGGACAGAAAGTCTAGAAGAACAAAATGACCAAGAGCTGAAAACCCTCTTAAGTGGGCCCTGAGCTCCTGGGTAGAGTGCACACAAAGCATAGGAGACAAGTCAGGGAACAAATTATTTCAACTTTGTGCATATGGAATTCCTTTTTATACCCACAAAATACCAAAATGTATGTCCAGTACTGCTTAAATGAAGAAGAAAGATGGAAAGGTTTAAGATAACAAAAATAGATTTTGTTAAGGTGATTGGTTGAAAGCTTTTTTTTTTCCTTTTATCAAAATTGTCTTTGAAAATTTGTATTAATTACAAGTTGTAAAACAATAAAATAATGCTCAACATCATTCATCATTAGGAAGATACACATCAAAACCACAATGAGCTATCACCTCAAACCAGTTAGAATGGTTATTATTTAAAAGAGAGAGAGAAAGAGAGAGAGATAAGTATTCATAAGGATGTGAAGAAAAGGGAACCCTTGTACACTGTTAATGGGAATGTAAAGTGGTGCAGCCACTATGGAAAACAGTATGAATGTTCCTCAAAAAATTAAAAATAAAACTACCATGTGACCCAGCAATTCCACTTCTGGGTATATATCCAAAGAAGATGGAATCACTATCTCAAAGAGATATCTGCACCAGTATCTTCATTGCAACATTAGTTACAATAACCAAGACATGGAAGTAATTTGTCCATCGATGAATGAATGGATAAATAAAATTCGCTTTATATATATATATATATATACACACACACATATATGTCTCAATAAAGTTGAGGGAAAAGTTGCAAAACAAAAAAGCTTGCAATTTTTTTATTTAAGATTAGTACTGTCCCATCTTTCAGCTCTGTCAGCCTTGATGAAGATGGATCCAGGGATGTTTTCCTCAGGCTAACCTCAACCCCTCCCCTGAATTCAAGCCCCATGAGAGAGAAAGTGTGTCGATCTTCTTCAGCAGGTAGCCCCAAAATCTCAAATTATCTGTTGAATATAGACGATCCAATGTCATGTAAGAAGTCATTGTCCAAACTACAGGATGGGAGAAGAGATGCAGAAAAAAGGAACCATGTGCTTAGGCAGAAGCATGAGGTTTTAGAAAATGAGACTCTGAAGGCATTTCCAGAGTCAGCTGAGGAAGGAGCTTCGAGGCAGTGTAGAAGCTGCTTTGAAGTACGTCAAGGGGCCCTGGGCTTTGAAGTCCAGGGACTCAAGGGACTGGGTATATAATAGCATCTGCTTTGTAGGCTCAAGACACTTTAATGAGCAGATGTGTCCAACCTGAGGTGTTGGAGGTAATATAAATCAAGCACTGGATTCTACCCTGTACCTTCATTGACCACTTAACATTAAATAAATGTGAGCACTGGATACTCTGCACCCAGAAGAGCAGCTGCCAGTTATGAAGGGAGCTCAGAGCTGGCCTCCTCTCTGCTCACAGGGGAGAGGCAGGAAGATGGGAAGCAAATGATTTCTCTTGACCCTCAAATCCTAGAGTATCTTTCCATCCTTTGATGTCCCATAATAATATCCTGACTGCTGTTAGGTGGGAAGAAGAGTAGACTTCCTGTGCCCTTTCAGGAGGAAGATTTCAGCTCAGTCTTATGAAGAATGTCCTAACCATCAGAGCTGTGCATATAGAATGGGCTAGCTCCTGAAGCGAGTTGCCTGCTCAAGCCTAGGGACCACATCAGGAGCATCAGCGAGGGAAAACTTCGTTTTGCGGGGAGCTTGAACTCAATAATATACCTCTCTAAAAAGAGCACACCTTATGAGCAGAGTCAGCCTCTGTGGCCAATGCCAGCTGGCCTGGGCACAGGTACACTCATGCTCTATCTACTCCAAACTCTGAGCTGAGTCAGGACTACAAAGCCCTTTTGTCTCCTGCATGTAAGGTATTCATATAATTTATCATGCAAACTTGGACACTTTTACAAGTGAAAGAGAACAATAATAATAACATGGCACAATAGGGCAAATGGAGAGCTGTGGTCCTCCAACTAGAGTGCACCATTAGCAAAAATGCCCAGCCTGATAGTGGGGTCTGTAATTCTAAGCTGTGACATTTACTAATTAAGCTAAAAATCTGCATGGTGCTATCAAAATGGAGGGTCTTCAGTGAGTCTAGCAAGAAATACAGCAATGTGCTGTTACACAAAGATCCTTGGGCTGAGAACTCTGGTGGCTATAGAATACTTTATGGGGGTTATGGTTTAAGGGGAGACCTTAGGTTTGAAGAGAGTGGTGAAGTATCAAGGAAGTGAGGGTGAGAGGGACATGTTTCAAAACTGCATTGCCATGAATACTTTTAAACACCCTTAAAATAAGACTAAGAATTCTCAACTGTCCATGTCAAATTATGTGACTTTTTTTTATTTGGAGTGGTTTTGGGGATGTCTGGAATAGATATACTGAACCCCGCCCCAACAGCACCCTCACCAACCCACATCTCTGTGCTGGCCAACCAAGATTTATATACATCCTCATCTGTAAAGGTAAACACAGAGGCATTTGCCACTGGGGTCTCATCTAGTTTAAATCTCTGTGACTTCACTCTCTTATTGACCTACAGCAAAACCACTGACATCATGCCAAGCCCTGCAGACCTACCCGAGTGATTCATTCAATATTTGTAACCTTTGAAAGATAAAATTTCTCCATAAAAAAGAGTCAGAAAATAACCATGACTTTAGAAATGTGTTAGCATGCATACCTATGAGTCTCTCCTGTTCAAAAAATTTTACAGTTGCCTGCTTTCTTACTTTCCTACACTGGCTTCCTACTTCTCCTGCTCCAGGGTTCCTAAAATCAGACTCACACTGGAATAGAGTGCAAGCTCCCTTCTTTTCTGACTGGGTCTCTCTGAATGGAGCTGTCACTAGTGTCTTCATAAATGGCATTTCCATTAACATTTCTATTTCCGTCCACTCGGGGCACCTAAAGATTTCCCACCAAGATTGACATCAACTATTTTAAGAAAGTGCTTTTAAAAAGCCAATGCACTGGCTAAGTTTAAATCTGACTTTCTCAAGGGATGCTTAACAGAAATATACAACGTTTTTTTTTTTTTAAAGAACCTTTGTAAGTTCAAAATAACATTCCAAAAGGAGTCACTAGAAAAACATTCAGGGTAAGAAAAGAAATAATTTTTTTTTTTTGCATTTGTGGCAGACAGACCTAGCTTCATCCTAATATTCTATGTTTGTTTTTTGACACAGAAAATTCAAATGGCCATAAGAGTCAGATAAAAATTGAAAGAAAAATAGGTTGTGCTTTTCATATCTAGAATATTTACAACAGAGGGAGGAGTCAAGCCTGTCTAGATCCATTATTTAGTAGGCAAGGAGATTTTGACAAATAGCAGATCAAAGGCGGGGTTTTGGAGATTCTTTTAGATCTTACAGGAGCAGTGTCAGAGCCATTTCTAAACCATGCTAATTAGAACGTTTTGTCAGGCTGATGACCCACAATCTTCTGATGCCACAGTGTGATAGAATCTCTGATATGCTTTGACAGCTGCCAGTCAAGAAGATACACCATGGATGATTACATCCATGAAAACTTAGAGTTGATTGTTCCCCTAGGCATGGAGACAGATCTATGCTGGCAGAGAAAGACAAATGGTATATCAGTGAGAATTATGTTTTGCTGCTAAAACTAAAAAACCCTCATGATAGTGGTCTAGTCATAAAGAGCCCAGGGGGAGGCTTAGGGCTGGTATGGTGAGACCATGATGTCATCAGGGACCCAGGGTTTTAACTGTTTCTTCTGCCATCTTGAGCACATAGCTAAAGTTCTCCAGATCACCTCATAGTTTTAGATAGCTGCCAGGCTAGTATTCTCATGACTGCCTTCCAACCAGGAGGAGAGAGGAAAGAGAAAAAGTGTGGTCCCCTCTCTTTTAGGAGATCTCCCAGGAGTCTCACACAACCCTATTATATTTCAATTGCCAGAGTGTTGTCACATGGCAATTACTAGCCACAAAGATGAGAGCTGCTAGTTTAGAAGAACTCACAAACAAAGACTGTAGCAAGTTTTTCAGATCTCTCAGAGGCATCAACTTGCCTAAAAACAGTATTTTGGACTGCAAAAGCTTTTATGTATGTTTGCTCACCATTTGGCATAAAAAATAATCTGGAAGTTAGAAAGAATGCAGTTTTCCAGGAACTATAATAAATGGTAAGTGTTTAATCCTTAAAATGGTAGGTAAGAGTGTCTCTTGTGCTTTGTCCAGAAATGAATAAGAAAAGAAAGCCCACGTTACAGCCTAATAATGATGTGTTGTCCTAAATTCACTTTTGAAGCAAAATGAGAAAACCGTTATCTTCTGGGGAACCCACTCCCAGTGTTTGTGGCATTCATACTGGAAATCCCAAAGTCTCCATAATTCTTCTCAGAATAGTTTAAGGGATGTCAGCTGAGTTGGAATAGTAGAAGTTAAGGGAGAAGTGAAAGTGGTAAAACTTGTCTTGAAGGTTCGTTTCCAGAGCAAGCATGATACTCATGATCTGTTCAAAATCTGTCAATTTCAAATTTAGTAATCCCCACTCCCATGATGAGGCAACTTTGATACACAAGGCAGTCCTGCATTGGAAACTTTTTAAATCTCCCTGTACAACAAATTTTTACAGAGCAGGTGCCACAAACAGGATCGAGCTGTATTCAGTGACCTTTCCATATGGCGGCTGCTGCCCAAGATGTCTGAGATCTTGACCAAAAATGTTAAGTGGTTCTTTCAGCCTTGAGTGTTTCTTTCTATTTTAATACATGATACTTAAAGGGGTTCTTCCGCACTAAAATATATCATAATGAAAATAAAGGACTTATTTGAAAATATCTATGTCGGTTATTTATACACTATGAAAGAAAATACATTCTAGTCACAAAATCATTGACTGAAACCATCCCAACAAACTCCAGTAATATGGAGCTGATGGGTTTTTTAAAAAAAATTTTCCCCAGCTTTATTGAAGTATAACTGGCAAATAAAAATATAAGATATTTAAAGTGTACAACGTGATGATTTGATATATGTATACATTGTGAAAGGATTTTCCCGTTGAGTTAATTAACATATCCAATACCTGATGTTTACCTTTTCATTTATTTATTTATTTTTAGTGAGAACATTTAAGTTCTATTCTCTTTGCAAACGTCAATTATACAATTACACAGTATTGTGTTTTCAGCTACAGTCACCATGTTATTCACTAGATTCTCAGACCTATTCATCTTATAAATATGTAATGTTTTCCAACCTCTCCCTAGTCTCCCAACCCCAGCTCCTGGTAACCACTTTTCTGCTCTCTGTTTGTGTTTGACTTTTTTTGTGTGTTTTAGGGTTTTTTTAGATTTTACATATTCCACACTCTTCAGTAGTCAGACTATTGATGTAATTAACAGTAAATATGTCCACCTTGGTCGTTTCTCATCCCCAAGCCTAGAGGCACATGACCTCATGGTTCATGTAGACTTCAGGGACCTCCTGAAATTTCATGTCAAGTTGTGTGTGCTTGTATATTTGCAATGGGAACAGGATGTTCATCAGATTCTCAGAGACCTCTGTGGTACTTAAAACTGCTACCCTGACATTTTGTACTTCAGCAATGCTGATTTTTCAAAGGCCAAATACACTAGATTGTCTCCTACTTCCATATCTGCTAGGGGACAAAGAGAAGAGGCATTCCAAGCAGAAAGAGCAGTGTCGTTGATCTAGTAAACTGCTTAACTTTAATATTTCAGCGCAAACCCTGTTTTCTCTGCAAAACTGTCTGATGCCTCTAAGCAAATGTAGGCTGTCTTTATCCAGGTTATGTTGCCTGCACCTTATTTCATCATACCACATTGTAGTGCTTTGTTCATGTTTTTTTTCTTCACTTGTCTGTGAATTCTCTGAGGCTCAGATTGACATTCATGTATGTATAACCTATCATTGCAACTAGTGCATTGCAACTAGTACTCACTCAACTAGTGAGTTCCCAGTGGATGGATAGACAAAAAGATAAACAGATGAATTCCTCCTTTCATTGCCAATTTCACATTATCCACAGATTCACTTCTGTTCCCTATCACATTAGTCATTTCCTTAACTCAGGGCTTATATTAATTAATTGCAAAGCCTGAAATTGCTGAATGTTACCCTTTAAAATAAATAATCCTCATTAACTGAACTTTAATTCATCAATTTCAGTTTTCTCTGGACAAGTTCTAGAGGTGCAACTATACTCTGTAAATAGGCCTCATTTGGCTCCTGAATAACAAATAGTATTTCTCTTTGATAGGGACTATTCTATGCTTCTGACTTCTTGCAGAAAAAAACTTCTAGCCTCAGGCTTCTGTGAATCTACCCCACTTTTCACAAGTTGCTTTTGCTTCATCTACTTTACATGGCTCTCTATCGAATGATAATCCTCATCCTCCATAGTAACTAGATTTTAAAAACTGTTCGGTCTTCCTGGGTTTTTACTAATTTTTAACTTTGCAATGCTGACTTGCATGTTTTAAATTTTCATATCTCTAAGCTTACTCCCAAGAGCTGATAAACCTCTTCCATGTTGATAAGTTATCAAAAACTAAAGAATTGGGAGAGGAAAGAGTTACTGTTTTGTGAGCTTTGAGTTTGCCTGCCTAGAGCAGCATTTTGGATCAGGCTCATTATTTGTGGAAATGGTGTGTTTCACAGGCAAAAATAACTTTTTAAAAAAAGAACATCTCTGCACCCTCTTGAAGTCATCTCAAAATGAATTCAAGATTTCTCATGAAACAGAGAAACCTTTATTATGGCCCAAAGGGTCCTAGTGTACTTGGCCATGCCACATCAAGTCTAATATAGGCAACTTCAGAGTTTAGAAAAAGCTAATAGAGACTTAATGATGAGGTATGAGAACAGAGGTCAAGGAGGGGTGAAACAGGTTTTCTATTTGGAGCCACAAAGCCATGGGAAAATCTCACTTAAGAACCATAAACAACCAAAAAGAAATAATTGAAAGAGAAGAATATGGGACCTTTCCCTTAATTTTAAATTAGTACAAAGGACAGCACATTTTATATAATAAATCAAAACATATATGTCAGTATCCCAGGAGAATTGGCTAATCAATGGTGAAGGGGAAAAGATGAAAAAAAAAAAAAAAAAGGAAGATGGCAAATAGAGAAGAGCAAAGGAAAAAGGAGAGAGAATAAGCTGTCTGAGAAACATAACCAGCATTTACTTTGTGCCAACTGTTGTTCTAAGTGCTTCACACATCTTAATTGTTATAATTATTATAGTAACCCACAAGGCCCATCTTATTACCCTCTCTCGAAAGAAATGAAGCACAGAGTTGTTAAGTAATTTGCCCAATGTCAACACAGCTAGTGAGTAGAAGAAACAGAATTTGAACCCAAGCAGCCAGGCTTCAGGGCTGACAATGAGACAGCAGGTGTGACCAAGAGATTGAGAAATGTGCACTCTCCTGACCACATACAATAGACTGACTGTTTCCATCCCTCTAAAAATTCATATGTAGAAGAAACATAACCCCCAGTGTGATGCTATTAGAAGTTGGGGCCTTTGGGAGGCGATTAGGCCATGAAGGTGGAGCACTCATGACTGGGATTAATACCCTTATAAAAGAGACCCCAGAGAGCTTCCTCACTCCATTCCCCATGTGAGGACACAGCGAGAAGATAGGAACTATAAACCAGGAACTGGGCCTTCACCAAACATCAAAACTGCTGGCCCCTTGATCTTGGACTTCTCAGCCTCCAAAACTGTAAAAAATAAGTTTCTGTTGTTTATAAGCTGCCCAGGCTCTGGTATGCTATTATAGCAGCCCAACTAGACTAAGACACCATGGAATGTTATCCCAAATCCCAGTCAGGGTTCAGCCATCCACCTCCCTGCTCTGTACTTTCCAACCCTCTGTTCACAACTGTGGGCTCTTGATAAAAAATTTCTGAATGCCCAGCATAGCAATCACCCTTCACCCAAGAATGACTCCGGCCTAAATCTCCTAACCTATGTAACCTCATATCCCATCCTCATGGGACCTGATATTCCTAGAGATGCACACTCCAATAGCCTATCCAACAAATTCATTGCACTGACCACACCTACTGCTGAGAGTTCATTTCTGTTTCTGATCAGTTCATGATCTTGTTCTGATGAAACCCCAGGCAGGACACAGCAAGATGAACTTTGATCTCGGCAGGGGTTCAACAGGAGCCTACTCTGAGAGAACATAGAGAAACTGAGCGAAATTGAATTAGTTATCAGTGGAGATGTGCATGCTAAGTTTGGAGGTGGATGCTGAATGGATTCAGACACTTCTGGTCTCATCACTGCTGAAAACAAGTTTCTGTCAAGCCAGTAAACTCTGTTGAGGCAGATATTCTACCCTTAGTAGTGGTGATCTTTGCAGAAGGAAAAAGCAACACAAAATATCTTCTCAAGTCGAGGTATGAATATTTCCAACCTTGAACATCTAACTTGACAAAATCATACTATAATGGAAAATTTTTCTTTGCAGACAACACACTCTGAATAAATGTCTTTCCCTGTGAGTTCTAGTTCATAGGACACAGTAGGGAAAGCCCTGGATTTGAGGTAAGTGGCATTAGGGGTGTGGTGCATTCAGTAATATGAGCCTCATAACCTCCAGCTTCTGGGAGTGTTAGGGCTGGTGGCTCTCAGATGAATCCCATTAGGGGATTTGCTCTCAGTGAAAGAGAATTGCCCAAGGTTATATACTTTCTCCTGAGGCAAATCTATCCAAAGGCTAGACCTCGGGAATGGAGGATAAAAAGGCCTGGCCTCATTGCCTTAAGGCAGGACAACTCTGAAGGACCATAGCAGCTTCAGAATTCCCTGGCATTCGGGGTCAAACTAAGGTGAGCGGAGTGAGGCGCTTGCCCTATCCAGGTACAAAATTTAAGGGGGCACCAAAAATCTCAGTAACGAAGACAGATAAAAATGTAATGCGATATATAATGCAAAAAAAAAAAAAATCCATGGTAAAGTATCAAAGTTTTAAATAAAGATGGACCTCACCAAGGCTGGGATTAGGGTGAGGAGAGCAAGACACTTCATAGAAGTGCAGGGTTGGATTTTGTCTTTATTTAAATTTTGATACTTTGTTCATCATTAATTTTTTGCATTAGCTTAAAATTTTTTTTAATGTTGCATTAAATATTATGTATCTTGACTACGGAGTTTTCTGGCACCCCTTAAAATTACCCTGAGGCAAGACTCACCTCACCCTGGTCCTGGCTCAACTGGGATCTGCTGAGGGTTCTATCACAATCACATTACAGTTTAAGTTCTCTTCTTCAGTCCTGCCTGCTTTTTCACTCCCTTGTAGGAATTATTCCTAAGCCATTCCCAGTAAATCTCCTGCACCCAAACCTGACAATGTCAGAGTCTATTTCCTAAAGAACCCAATCCAGGACAAGGAGACAATTCAGTAATATAGAAAGCTCATATGGTGGACACACCTAGGGCTGAAGCACAGCCCTGCAACTTACTAAAAGTGCCCTCATGGGCAAGGCACACAACCTCTGCAATTCAGTTTTCCTCCAGTGCAAAATGAATACAATAATGTCTGTCACTCATTTAATCCTGGGTCTCTATGAGGAGTAAACAAGCTAATCGGGATACAGTATTTAGTTTAATGTCTAGCAAATAATAGGTGTTGGGAGATGTTATTATCCCTCCCTCTGTTTCATGTTCCCCTTTCCTTGAACCATTAAACAAGCTGAAGTGATAAGCACCATGTCCTGTCACAACAAGACTAGAAGCCTCAAAAAAGGGGATGAGACCCTATTTCATTGGTTTTGCCAAATCGGCCTGAGTTTGTCCTCCTACAGCAGAATCAACACTCTTTATCCATAGGCTGCTGATAATCTGAGTCACCACTTCCTGGTAAAATCTGTAATGTGTGAGGTCTTCCTTCTTAGTTGTTTCCAAACATCTATGATTAGGGACAATTAGGGACTGGTGTGCCTGCTATCCTTCTCCTTTCAGCTGAGGAGGAAGTTCTGATGTGCCATTATCAGTACTGCGACGTCATCTGTCAGCCACAGTCTCAGGAGTCCACAGGCTCATTCAAACCCAGCCACAATCTCACTAACTTTATCTGTGTTCCCCAAATGCTTCAGACTGTTTGCTTCTCACTGATAGAGGAATCTGGCATCTCATTTTCTCAATGACTAGAGCAAGATTCTTAAATAGAAAGAAACTAAGATAGGTGTTATAAAATGTCAAGGGAATTGGGACAACCAAATAGAGGATCAAGTCCTCACCTCCAAGAAGCTTTGAACAGTCTAATAAGAAAGAGAAAATAAACATACACATGAGAGACAAACAGAACCCATAACCACAGACTTATGGTGATGTGAACCCACCTCCTTGCATGCTGCCTGTCAAAATCCAGTAGGGCTCATATGACACCTTCACCATTAAGCATTCCTCTCTCCTGCACCAGCCACCTCCCCCAAACCCCAGCCAGAAGCACATCTTTACTCTCTACTTCCATAGCTTGAAATGCTATTCTCATTTCTAGACGCTCTGCTTAAATTTGCTTGGCTGCATCCACTCTTAAATATTTTTTCATTTCTGTCTCTCCAACAATTTTTTGTGCAGAATAGGTGCCTAACAAATGCTTGGCAATGAATGGCTATGCTAGAAAATGCCAGGAGCAATGGCAGGGAGCAGGGAGTGGGGTGGGAGGGAGAGGAGGGGTGGAGAGAGAGAGAGAGAGAGAGAGAGAGAGAGAGAGAGAGAGAGAGAGAGAGAGAGAGAGAGAGAGAGAGAGAGAGAGAGAGAGAGAGAGAGAGAGAAGGAGGGAGGGAAGGAGAGAGGAAGGAAGGAAGGAAGGAAGGAAGGAAGGAAGGAAGGAAGGAAGGAAGGAAGGAAGGAAGGAAGGAAGGAAGGAAGGAAGGAAGGAAAGAAAAAAGAAGAAAGAAAAGAAGGAAGGAACAGTTTTCCATGGGCAGTAGTTTTTGTGAAACAGCTTTTGAAGGAATGAAAAATATGTTCCTCTGGAGTAGGATTTAAAAACTGAAGCTCCAAGGGCCACATTAAACCAACCTACTCATTTCTGAAATTTTCAAGACTGAATGATTAAAAAAAGAAATTTAAAGCAGAAATCGTTCTGAAATTTGAAAATTAGAATGTCTATGGCTAACATATACATTCCCGTTGAGCTGCATTTTCCATTACTTCCTGTCTGCTGTTTACATCTAGGGCACATGCCTGCTGCCTGAGGCCATTTCAGTTTGTCTGCTTCCATCTCTAGAGTTAGATCGTCCTGGCCAAAACACATGAGGATTAAGATAAATATGTGTCTTTTCCCAAATTTCTCAGCCATCTCCCTTAAATGTAGATTAATACCTTTCCTTCAGAGCCAAGAAAAAAGATCAGAGAGGAAAAGGAGCAGAGAGGTATTTGGGTGCCCATCATATATAGCAAGGCTTTATTCTATTTAATCCCCATGACCACCTTGAAATTAGATGTTATTTATCCACATTTTATGTATGAGAAAACTAAGGCCCAGAAGAGTTAAATATCTTGCCTAAAGCTACAGAGCTGGGAGGTGGGGGGACCAGATTTCAGATCTTGATCTTCATGCATCCCATCCTCTTACTCTTATCACAGCTTGCAGCTACTAAGGATGGAGCAGCAGCACAGAATCTCCATTTCCAAGGACAGAATTGTGGGAGGGAGGGAAACACATGTTCTCAGCAGCACAGGGCTTTGCATGCAAGTAATTCCTGTTTATCTGCAGTAAGGCAGGCGAGTCATGTGCAGATAATCCAAAAATAGTTTCTATAATTTTTCTTGGGATAAATATAAAATTTTGGCAGGAGACACCCCTTTCAAAGTGTGTTTTGATTATAGTTACACGAAAAGGCATTTTTATTCTCTGAGGATTTGCCAACTAATGAGCAAAAGGGAACTAAGAAATGTGCCAGCCCGACCTCCCTCCTGCCCACCAACAGAAGGACTGTGTACAGTCCAGAACTGTCAGCGAAAGGACACTAGATAGAAGTAGGACACCTGAGCTCTGACTGAGTCTCCATCACTCTTGAACATGAAACCCAAATCAACCCTCCTCATTTCACAGACACATTTCTTATGAAACTATGATCTGGTTGTGAGTGTCTTAGCCAAGGTCACAAGGCAAGCCAATAGAGAATTAGGATTCAAAATCTAGAGCCCTTATCTTTATCCCTTTTCAATAATAACCCTCCTGCCTGATCCTAATGTCAGACTGTTCCAGAGTCAGATATGGCCAGAAATTGATATAGAGATGTTTGCATATGATTCCAAGTATGGACCCAAAATATGAGAGAGAGATAGAGATGAGTGGGCAATACTCTATTCTAGGCTCTAAAACTGGGCTTCCATGAATACCCTCCTTCTGAAAACTAATGAAGGCCTTGGAGACAGTTGTGAGGCAATATGAGTAGAGTGGATGGAGTTGAAGCTTATGTCATCATGCAGACCTGTGTGATTTAGAGCACATTATTTTTCTTGGCTTTTCCTTAACTGGAAAATTCAATTACCATGGGAACTCACAGAAGCACCTGGCATATAGATAAGATTCAATTCATACAAATGAGTGGTCTTGTTGAAAGTAAAGGGACCTTCCCTGTCTAGTCCTTGTGAGTGAATCTGGCTTCGATTGAGTGACTTATTGTTAAATTTATTGACTTAATGACTTATTGGTGGGTCTCTTTTCTTTTTTCCAAATATCTTCAATAGGTGGAAGAGAAATTAATGAATTACTATGCAAAGAAAAACAAGACCTATTTTCCCTGTCCCTCAGATTCAACACCTATGTTCTTCTGTCCTGCAGTTGATTGAAGATGGCAGAAGTTGTGACACAGCTGGGCAGGGAATGTGCAGAAGTGGAGAAGCAGAACCCTAGACCATCCTCTACTGAGTGCACAGGCTCCAATAAACCACAGTTGATTAAAATAATCCAGTACAAACAGGAGGACCATTCTGTAAGAGTTAAACCAATGGGGTACCTATGGTTCTGTCTTTTAGATTAGACCTGAGACAACCTGAGAAGTAGTTTACCATTAACATGGTCTTCAACTCTCACTTGATTTTAGTTGGTATTCAGGAATAACTCAGGAATGATCAGACATGATTTAGTAATCCCATTTAATAGATAAGAAAATTGAGACCCAGGAAAGTTAAATGTCTCCTCCAAGCATAAAAAGTATACAATGATAGAGCTGCTATTAGAACGTGTTGTATTGTAAGGGATTGTTTCTATGCCTTGTAACTGCTTGAGGACAAAAGTTGTACATCATTCATCTTTGTCTCTTCAGCACCTAGCAGACAATAGGGTTTCTTCAGTATGCATTTCTTGAAGGAATGAATTTTCTGTATATTATGCTACTATGCATGTATTTGAAGAAGTCCACTCTTATGAAACATGATGCCTTCTTTTCTCAAATAGCACATGACTTCAGAAATCTCTGAGATCACAAATTCAACCAAGTGTAAGCTTGTTGGGTGAATGTTTTTATTTAGCCATATTAAAGAGTCTTCTAGTATAAATGTTTTTATATAATCATAATATATCAATCATTTAAAAATCAAGAAGACTGGATTATTCTTAATGAGACATTGAAGTAGCATTACTCAATGATCTTTTTGGCTTAGTGAAATAAATTTGATGTAGTGAAGTGGGACTAGAATGAGAAGCTGAGTTATTTGGGCTTGTCTTTAGAATTAAAGATGCAAATTTCAGAATTTCATATATGAGTAACCCTAACTCCACAATTTCATAGTCCTATTAGTGCATTTTGGAAGAAGAACGTTTCTTTCAGCCAAAAAAATATATATATTTGTTTCTTATATCAGAACAACTCTGTCCTTCAACATCTTTGCACTCTTCGTCCTTGATCTTTGACTTGCATTCTCACTTATGTGTGATGCTTTACCCTTTTCCATTCACTCCCTCACCTGACTGTCTATGTTGATAAAAACTCTAGGGCCAAGTGCAGGAAGACAAGAGGAAGAGAGAGCTCAGCGGTTTTGCACTATAAAGAAGGACTGACCTGACCTTTGGGGCTGGAATTTTTAACACTACCAACTCAACATGTAACCAGACAAGTAGAAAGCAACTTCCATTTCAAGATTCTATGCTATTCTATAAGGGATTAGAAAAGGTTCCAATTGACATTCTAGTGGAAAAAAAGGAAAGATTGCATATGAGATGGTGTGGGATCACCAGAGGTGGTAGCAAATTTGTTTGCTCTGACTGCTAAAAAAAATACTGTAGACTAGGTGGTTAAAACAACATAAATTTATTTTCTCACAATTCTAGAGGCTAAAGTCCAAAATCAAGGTATTAATAGTATTGGTTTCTTCTGAAGTCTCTCTTTGGCTTGTAGGTGATCATCTTCTCCCCATGTCCTCACATGGTTCTTCCTCTATGTGCTCATCCCTAATGTCTCTCTGCATGTCCTAATCTCTTCTTTTTATAAAGACTCCAGTCAGATTTAATTAGGGCCACTATAATGGCCTCATTTTAATTTAATCACCTTGTTAAAAGCCCTATCTCCAAAGCGAATCACATTCTAAAGTACTGAGAATTAGGGCTCCAAAATATAAAATTTGGGAGGATACAATTCAGCTCATAACAGGGAGAATGTGCAAAAGCACCCCAATCAAGTTTTAGCTTCATCTCAGATTTTCTCAAGGCATATTTAGACATTGGGGCCAGGAAAACTAAAAACTAAATGTTTACTAAGAGCAGTTGTATGTCAGTGAGAGAGAAAGCCATGATTTATACTGTTTGCCAGTTTCTGTGGTATAAATATTCCCACCACTGTCTATTTCAGGTTAGCATTGTGGTATTATTGAACACAGGATTGGGAAGAGATTCAAACGATCACATCTCATAAGCCAGTCTGAGATGGCTCCAGCACACCTGCAGATAACAAGAAGGTATACTGATGCTGTGTTTTCCTAGCCAGATTCCTTCTTGCTATAATTGTCTCTGGTTTGAAGTTCTTCCTTCCTCCGTACAAGCTATTGGTTCTCTAATATGGCAAACAAAAATCTATAAATCTAAACATTTCCTGTTCTCTTTATCTGGACTTGAATATTTTAGTACTAATACACAATATCCTATATAGAACACATCTTAACTCTCAGTACTGGGCAAATCATCTGGAAGAATAATCTGGGGGAAAAACAGTCGTTGTGTGAAAATATTCTACAATATCCAAAAAAGGAACTAATCTGATAAATCAAAGATGCCCCCACCCCATTTCAATAATAGTTATTGAAATAATCATGAATAACCTAATCTGTAATATGTATTTTTTATGCTTTTCAGGAATATTTTACATTTATGAAGCTAATCTTGAAAAGGAAACAATCTGACATCTGAAAATATTTGTCAGTGATTATAAAATGACAGATACATCTTAAAATGCAATAAATGCAGTACACAGCAAATGGCTTCTGTATAAAGACTGAATAATTTAATTACAATACGATAACTTGGAGTATAAAAATAAAAATGATAAAGTTTTTAAAAAGATGAGAAATACAGAAGGAATGATCCAGAAGGTCTTTCTAGGAACAAGAATTCTGGAAAGAGAGATCAGAGTATTAAAAGGATCAATAATAGAAGTATTAAAGTAAAATTATTTCTGAACTAAAAGAAGTCATGAGCCTTTTTATTATGTATTACATATAACAAATGAACTGAGATAGACATCAAATATATTTTAGTTGCATTTTTTAAAATCCAAAATATTTTAATTTAATTTGTATGTGGGGAATCCCATAAGCATCCAGGAAGTTTTTAAAATTATCCACAAAAGAAAAAAGTCAATTCTACATCAAACTTCCCCTTTGTAATACTAAAAATCAGAAGTCAAGTCTACAGATATTAGATGAAAAAATATTATGACAAACAAAAATGTTCTTCAACATGCAAATTTTAAAACTGCACCAGTACAGCTAGTCCTGCAAAATAGACCAGAGGGAGCAATTTCAAAAAACAAATAAATAAATAAAATGAAAAGAGATGATGCAAGATTAAAGAAGTCAATGTACAAATAAATGGTGGTAAGTAAATAAAATGGTAATATTTTGACTAGAGTTAAGTTTCCTATTTTTGGTTAAAATGATTTTGAAACTGAATGCAAATGTAGAATAATTCTTGCCAAAAATACTGTATAATGAAAAAAAAATTATTTAAGTCTGATTATTAAGCCTTCTGAATTTAATATTCTTGATAATTTCAACAAAAACTAGAAGGAGGAGAGTAGCAGTGGTTAAATTATACCCCATTTGAAAGAATCAAAGAAGTGTTCCTAGGAAAAGGTTCAGTTAATTAAGTTCAAGGAGATGAGAATGTCTAGATGATGAGAAGGGGACATTGTTCCTGAGAGAGGAAATATATAAGTGGAAGACCTCAGCATTAATAGAAAAATATATGTTTTACTTTTTTAAAAAAGCAAAAAAGTAATAAAAAATGAAGAATAAGATAGAATGTGAAAATTACTATAGGGAAGAAACATAAAAAGATTAAAGAAAAGTTATGATGGAAGCATATAAAAGCAGAAAACAAAGCAAGATGAAAGAAGTAATGTTAACAAAATAATTTACCTCAATAAATGTTAATGGGCTAAACCTCTCCCATTCAAAGACTCTGGAATTGAATCAGATTGAAAAAATCCAGATTGTGTTTTTTTATTAGATAAATATCTAAAACAAAATGACATAAAAAGTAGAAAATAAAATGATGTACAAAGACATAACATGCAGAAGCAAAAAATAAAAATATGGGAATAGCAATGTTAACATTAAACAAAGAAGTCAATGCAAGAAATGTTTAATGACACAAGGTTGATTACCTGTTACTGTTTCCTCAGCTATAAAATAAAGAAAATAATACAAGATGAAAAGAAAATAATGGAAAAAATAATATCCTTTTTGAACTTAAAATGAGGTGATACTTAAAAATACTTACTACAGTGCTGCCTGATACATAGAAAGAGTTAAATAAATGATGTTTATGTAAAACTTAAGAGACATCATTGACCAATTCATCAAAATTTCTCATATCTCATCTTTATTTTACATTCTCATTTCTACAATCTTAATGCAGTTTCTGATTGCCTTTCTGCTGGATTACAAAAATAATTCCCTAACCACTCCCTGTCTACACTTTTACACATTTCAATTCATCCTACACAAATTAATTCTCTTCGAACATTATTTTTAGTATGTCACTTTTTGGTTCAAAATTTATATACACAATGCAACCCAAACTTTCCAGCTTGTTATTTAAAGCTTTTTAAAATTTGCCATGATCCTACCTTTATTTTCAGGATTATGCTGCACTACTCTCAATATAAACTTTTCATTCCAGGAATATCTACCTTTTCAATAGCCCTGAGATATGTTTTAATCAATTCTGTTTCTGTGTCTTTCTTTGTTCACATTTGAAACTTCCTTCTGCCTATTTCCATGTTGGCCTTTCTGCTCCCACTTCCAGTCCTAACAATATCTTCTTTTCTCCTCCTTAAATGTAGTCTGACTTGGTTCGCAAGAAAACTTTCCTCTTCTGATGTCCAAGAAATTAGGTGCTGTATTCTAATACTTAAATAAAATCTAACCTTGTATCCTTATTTACCATATATCATCAAATTTAAGAAAGTTTATTGTAAGATAAAGCATTTATGTACTACCAAGGAAGAGAAAAAAAAAAAAAACCTCTCAATTACAATGTGACATTCCATTGATTTTTTTTAAGGGGCATTACTTTTTGAGTGCAAATGAAAAATGGAAAAATGTGCATCTTAGGATCAATAAAATATAGTATTTCACGTATTCATTCATTTATTCATTCAATAAATATTTTCTTATTGCCTACCATATGCTCAACACCATACAGATAGTTGACAGGCAATACCAACAAGGCACCTACATTTAAGTTTATACTCTGCTGTGCATATATGCCTTTTACTGCCTTCCCCAGCCCCACCAAAAGGATTGGTAAGATCTTTAAAGGTATAAATGAATGTATCATACTTTCCTCCCATATTAGGTAGCATTTTTCCTATTTTGTACATAGTAGGCATTCTAAATATTTAGTGAGTGAGGTAATGAAAGAGTACACATAGTGTAATGAAGACAGTTCTAAATTCAGATACAAGAGAATATACAATCTGTAAAAATTAATTAGATATGAATGTGAATACTGTTACACTCTACATAAAGCAGAGGGAAAAGGTTCAAAAAGTGTGGGTTGAAACAATCCTGTTATGTAAATGTGACTGAGAGCTGTCTCAAGTATTCTCTAGGTGAAGCAAATGAACACAGATAATTATAATTAATGCATTATTCACACTGTGTTATGAAACTACTTTCTTCCCAATTATTTAAAATAACAAATCTGCAGATCTTTATCATTTGTTGATTTAATATTTCTGGTTTTTACTGTTTATTAGGCACCCTAGAGTCTCTGACGTCTAGAAATTTGCCTTTTTCCTGAGAATTCCAGCACTTGGGAGATTGGCGGGCAGAAGAGAGTCACCAAGCCAAATACTTCCTGGGTGAGCAATAGTCTGCCACCCAGGAAGTATTTCAACATCTCAGGGGCTTTGCCCTTCTCTTTTTCAACATTACTTAGGAAGCTGAGGATTCTTGAGATCATAGAACGCATTCCTTGAGAACGCCAAGAGCCTATTGTGGTCTTGATCAGCTGGGGCTCTTCACTCTTGCAAGTTTATACTCTTTGTCTCCTTGGAGAACTGAATGAGGACAGGAACACTTAGGCTGCCAACAGTGCTCATTCATTCAATCAACAAGCTTGAAAAGAGATTTGCAATGTGCCAGACATTAGAGCATATACAAAGAGGAGGATATTCTAAACTGAATTGCAATACTCGATTCAATTAGGACAGACTTCTATAGGACTTTTACACTTTTAATTGTCCTATCTTATTTTCATTTTGATCCTCACAACCCCCAGCATAATAGCCAGGAAGCATATTCGTCCCATTTTACAGATGATGAAAGTGAGGCCCAGAGAGTTTTGGAGAAATCCCCACATTCAAATAGCTAAGAAGGTCTCCAAAATTCAGTCCTCTTGACTATAAACCCAATGGTCTTTGCAGATTATGCATATAGAGGGTCAAGGATGTCAATAGGGTGGATGGAATTTCAGAGTAATTTCGCATAAGTTCTGGATGGTAGAAACATCACTCTGCTCCCCCACCTCCAAACACAAAAATCAAAGAATCATGGCAAAGACTACGAACTGAATTGAACATCTAAAGGTCCAAATATAAATGAAAAGTAAAACCTTTCATGCAAAACAAATTGACAGTAAAGAGTGATAGGAAATTTTTAAATGTCCTTGAGTGTTCCATTTCACCCTCTACTCTTGTCTATGGCTTGATCCTAACCAAAGAGCTCCAGATGGAATGAACAGTGTCTGGGGCCAGGCTCTGGGTTGTGTTATGACTGCAAGTTAGCAACTTGCCAGGCTGAGCCTTCACTCTGTTTTCCCCCATGACCCTGGCCCACTTCAGCTGGCTGAATTATTCAAATATTGTACATTACTAGTTAATAGACACAGCATATTGAAAGTTTTACAATCAAATATTTATGCTACTAGAAAACATTTTATACAATCTTTAAACAGCCATGTCATCTATTTATTTTCATTCTATAATCTTCCTGTTTTGTATCAAAATTGGAGAATTTAGCCTATTTACCCAGAAGTAAATATTATGATGAAAACATTGGGCAGCTCAAAAGTCGACTTAGTAAAGTGCAGAAGTATTTTTTGTCAGTGTTAATTGCACAAGAGCCCCTGCCTGGTAATAAATTAAGAAATTTCTTCAGAATGCTTGACGCATGGAGATTAATATGTTTCATGGCTAGACACTACCTCTATCTGCCTTTGGCCCCCTTGGTAGACCAGTCGAACCATTCTTTCTGGCCATTCATTATTTTTCAGAAAAGGAGAGAAACTCTTCTGGGACAGAGAGTGGACATTTGCAGGTGTCTTCCACCAAGGAAATACATTTAAAACTGAACCTTGGGCTGCAAGTAAGAGTTGACCCAATGGTCTAAAGTTTCGTGTTTGACAAACAAAGGCCACTAAGCCCTCAGATTAATATCCTTCTCTTTTGTCAGATATTCTGAACTTCTGAATGCTTCTCCCTAATTCTGTCTTATATTTCTGCTTTAATAGTCTTCAAAAGCCAGTCATCATGTTTCAGGTGCAACTACTCTCTACCCTATAGAGGGTCCAGCCAGTATCTCCTCTTATCACTGAATCAGAGAAAAAGACTCTCTTTCAATATCAGGTGTTTTTTGCCATGTCATTTTCAAAGAATAATCTTAAGGCACAGGGGATGTGCCAGGACATCAAAGGGCCAGAAAGCACCATCTTTTTGATGAGATTTCACCTCAGTCTCTGACTTTAGTGTGCAAGATCTAATGGCTACCCCTTAGTTTTAAATGTGCTCTCTGCTTCTTGATTTCATTCTTCTGCCATATCCAATTTTCTACTCTATGGCTGAACTCTCAATCAAGGTCTTATTTCTGTCTCACTCCTCACTTTAGAAGGTGAATGACCTATAACTCCCTGCCCTGACTAACCTCATTAGATTTAGAGAAGGTAGTGTACTAGGTTTAGGGTGAGTGAGACCTGTGTTAGAATCTATACCACTTTCTCAGTAGCCTTGTAAGAGTTGTGGCCTTCACAAAGAATGCAGGCTGGGGTCAGGGGACCCTGGGAAACAAAAGCCCTGATCTCACTCTCCCACCTCACCCTAATCCATGCCAGAGCTCCCCATTGGCTGAACACACCCAAAAGTCATAGGGCAAAAGAGCCTGTTAATGGTGACCATATTGGTCAACCTCCCAAACATCAATGACAACCCCTCACCCAAGTGAAGGTTAGGACAGAGGAAGAAGACAATATGAGAAGAAAAAAGAAGTTATCAGAAGATACACAGAAAAGCCATGATAAGATATTTGGTTTAATTCTGAAGGCATTGGGAAGCCACTTGAGAGTTTTAATTCTCATGTCTGATGTAACTGGGGGCTGTTTAAAGGATGTTGACTAATTTATATTTAATTTATATTAAAAGAATCAATCTGGCTTCTGTGCAGAGAATGACTTTAGAGGGGCAAGAGTGAAAGATAGGAGAATATTTAGGAGGTTATTACATCAACTAAGTAAGAAATGCATGTTGCTGTGGTCTAGCATGGTGGCTAAAGATATAGAAAAATAAATGGATTTTGGATATACATTGGAAAAAAATTACAAAACAAGTTCTATTATTGCCATGAGCTAAAAAAATCCCTTCTTACAAACTTAATGGAAAATAAGAACAATGCCGCAAATGCTGGAAATTCTGCAGCGGTGTCAACTAATGTTGCTTTTACAGTGCAAAGTGCATTAAGATAAATTTACCAGCTCTATGCTGTTTTTATTTAAAAGAAAGAGAGAAAAAATAAAGAATTTTTCAAGCCTGGCATGTAGAAAAATAATTTGTTCAGTCAACCTGATAACAAATAGTAAAGTCTTCTGGTTTTATTGTTGGCATTATCATAAAGAACACACTGTGCTTGTTATCTGATTAAAGGGGTTTCATTGTAATGTTGAAGTGAGTTACAATCTTTAATAAACAAATAACGTCAGTAATTTTTAAATTCCACAGTCGTGAATGTTTGTAGTTTTTTTCTCTCCCTCTCTCTCACTGATACTTCTGTCAGACATCAGAAATGCTTTTGCTGTGTTCCCAGATGTGGTATCACTTCCAACTAAAGAGTTGTAAGGCTATTTCTAAAACTCCATCAATATCTCTTCAAGGACTAGGCTACATCATTGACGAGCCACTTAAAGTTTGGTGTTATAATACCAATTCCAAACCATCACCTCACTCCTGGGAAGTTCCAATGTCCCATAAATAAACCTGAGTAGACTATTAAATTTATATTCTTATCTGAGGAAGTCTTAGCATGGAAGGTAGTCATAGACCAAAGAAAATTGTGAAATGGTAGTTTGATCATTCTACACATAAAAGACTTAATAGTGTTGAAGAAACCGATTATGTTTGCAAAATGTATATAGAAAGATTACAACTCCTAATATTTTAAAAAATAAAGAATACATGAGTACTTCACATACACATCTGAGGTCAGATAATAGCCCTGCCATTTACCAGCTGGATAGTCTTGATCAAATTGCTTCACCTCTCTAAGCAGGGATGCTTAAAGCAAAGGCTTTGAGGAAATACTTTTTACAAGGCTCCTAATTGTATAAGTAACCTGAGTAGTTCAAAATCAGCATGTGAGCAACATTCTGGCAGCCTAATAATACACCTGTAAGAGGAAGATATCAGTTCACAAGGCTTCCCTCCTAGAACCAGTGCTGGTCATTAGGCTATAGTTTTTTAACGCATGTAGGTATCTAGTTGACCCTGCCACAGGCTAGAGGATTAGAAAACAGCCCAAAAGGGATAAAAGAGACCAGAGAGTGGGTCTCACCCTATCTGACTCGGGCTCAGAGCACATAGCCCAGAGGGCATTGTTGGCCTACACAGTTTCCAGGTCCCACAAGAAGACTATAAAATTCCAAGAAAGGCACTCCAAAACACAGGAGGTTTCTGAGATGTGGCATCTGGGGCAGAGCTCCTGGTCTAAGGATGGCAATTTCTCTAAACCTCAGTTCCCTATCTGTAAGATGGGAATAAAATTCTACCTACTTCCCAAGACTATTATGAGTATTAAATGAGATAATAAAACTATTCATATCCCTAGCATAGAGTAAGCATTCACTGAATAATATCAGCTAATGTTGTATACATGTGTTTGTGTACAAATATATACATATTGACATGTATGTTACAGCCCAGATTCAAGAAATTTTTAAATTAAAATTATTGGGGTGACATTGATTAATAAAATCAAATATGTTTCAAGTATACAATTCAATAATACATCATATGTATATTGCATTGTGTGTTCACAACCCAGATAAATTTCTTTCTATTACCAAATGTATGACACTCTTTTACCCTATTTATCTCCCCCTGACTTCTTTCTGGTAACCACTAATCCACTGTTCATGTCCATGAGTCTCTCTGATTGCCATGTTTGTTTGTTGCTTTCACTCTTACATTGCGCATATGTGTGAAATCATATGGTTGGATGAAGAAGATGCGGTACATATATATAATGTCATAATACTAAGCCATATGAAAAGATGAAATATTGTCATTTTTGACAATATGGATGGATCTTGAGATTATCAGGCTAAGTGAAATAAGTCAGACAGAAAAAGTCAAGAAATTTTTGATGACAGATGTGTCTATTCTCTAGAAGGTATAAAACACTTGGCCCTATCCGCCATCTTCAAAATCTCTTATTAGCAAACCCAATACAAAAAAAAAAAAAAAAAAAAAAAGGACAAAAAACTCAAAACAAAAGAGGATGCAAAACCTTTAGAATTATTAGTTTTAGCTTCACAAAGTTCTGCCCAAGAAGCTTTTTCTCTTTCTTTTCAAGTGGGGCAAAAACAAAACTTCCAAAGTCTAAATGCCTCAAAGCCAAATATCATTGTTTCCATTTTTATAATTAACTTAAGCATGGATCATTCCACATTTGTATTTCCAGTGGTATCTTTAGTAAAAATTCAGATACCAGCCAATCCACACCTGCAATTCAGGGGTCTGACTACAGCATCCATGGCAGTTGCTTCCCCACCAGCAGTACCACATCCAGCCTTGAGGCACTGATTCATGAAAGGACAACCTAAGCTGATGTAACTGGAGGCTCCTGAAAGGATGTTGACTTTTTCACTGCTTTGGAATCATTCTGGCTGTTTCTACCACAGAAAACAGTCATTTCCCAAAGAATCACGATTCACAGACTCTAATATGCAGCATTTGTATGGCACTTTAAAATATGTAAGGTGCTTCTCTGTACTTCAGCTTTGCCTGTAAATAGGTTGGTCAATGGATATGCATGATCATCACTGTTACCATCATCACCACCATGATAGTCATCATCATGGCTCTCCTTTCATGGGAACTTCACATGTGCCAGGCTTTGTCTTGAGTGTTTTATATGTATTTACTTACCTATTGAATCCTCTCTAGAACTTTATGAACTAGACATCCTCATCTTACAGTCGAAGAAACAGAGGCACAAAGAACAGAGCAGTTAAGTAACTTGCCTAAAGTCACACAGATGGTAAAATGTGCAGCTAAGGAATTATACTCAGAGGTCAGAATTATAACCAGCGTCAGAACCCACATCCTTTGCCATAATGAGCCATCATGTTACTACTGCTTCTGTACACAAGAGGAAGAGTTACACTACCAATAGCTCCATATTTTAATAACTTTCTTTCCAAACCAACTCATCTGCAGACACATAAATTTTATTGGATCTTCTAGGATTCTCCTTTAGTAATTTTTAATAAATTTTCTGTCAAACACACTAGTTACCCCAGTTTCATGTCTTGAAAGTTTTAGACAAACAGTTACTATTTTTTAGCTTTAAATGATAATGTAACAAAATCCTGGTTCTTGTGGTTTTATTTTATTTTATTTTTTTATGGAATGGGTCAGTACCAAGGTCAGTTTGTAATAAAGAATTTTCCAGAAGAAAAACAGAAATTGGCAAAGTACTGTAAGAAAATACTGCATAAGCCAGGAAGCAAAGTAGAGATGTTTAAATTTTTCCTGACATGAATACTGACCACCCACGGGAATAAAAAAAACACCTGTCGAAAGAAGGACACATGTATACCCAGAGAGGGAAACCCGAGCTGGCTTCTGAGTCACCTGTCAAATGAGAGCTGCATGAACTCATGAAAAGAACAGTCACACAGAAGCCTTGAGTCCCAAGACCTGTTCTTGCCTCTACCTAGAGGGACAACTCACAATGAATCAGTGATCCGCTCTCCCACACCAGTTACTTCAGCTATCAAAAAGTGTCTCAAATACCTCACAGGATTGCTATAAGGATCACAAAGGAAAAAAATGCACAATGGGGCTTAAAAAGTTAAAAGTGCATATACCATTGGGGAAAACAAGAATGAATGAAAATAGTGCAATCGTAAAACAAGAAAATCTTGTGGAAGGGGGTGAATAATTAGAACATGGAGGATTTTCAGGATGTTGGAAGTACTCTGTGTGATACTATAAAGATGGATCCATGTCACTAGATGTTCGTCCAAACTCATTGAA
Organism: Eonycteris spelaea; assembly: GCA_003508835.1. NCBI lineage: Eukaryota > Metazoa > Chordata > Mammalia > Chiroptera > Pteropodidae > Eonycteris > Eonycteris spelaea. The sequence continues at coordinate 2,027,748 of PUFA01000083.1, read as the reverse complement.
TGTTCAACACCAAGAGTGAGCCCTAATGTAAACTATGAATTTGGGGTGATTAGGATGTGTCAGTGTAGGCTCATCAATCATAACAAATGTATTGTTCTGGTGGGATGTTGATAACATGAAGGCCATGTATGTGTGGGGCAGAGGGCATGTGGGAAATCTCTGCTCCTGCCTCTCCATTTCTCTGTGAACCCAAAACTGCTCTAAAAAAATTAAAGTCTTAATAAAAAACAAATCTTACTAGAAGAGGCATCCTAAGGGTTGTATCCCCTGCCTGAATATCATATAGGTTTAAGTCTGAGAGGTGCTGAGTAAATTTCTATAAAACTGGCATATCCATTCAAATCATATTCATAAAAAGGAATTTTGCTATAGAAGCATTCAGTGGATCTGACTAGCCCTTGGCCATTTGCTAAACTGAATGATTTTTTTTTACGTCTTTTTTTGCTCAGAGAGGAGCTGAGCGTATTGTTGGTTAATAAGCCTCCTGTCATGAATTTTCTTTATGTTATCGTAGCTGGTTTTAATAGCACTTGGATTTCTCCATTTTCAGACATTCTCACTTGGAAAGGACTAATTTTAATAGTCAAATGTCAGTTTTAGTGAAGCTGTTCTAATTCCCTGAGTAGGCCATGATGTTTTTAGAGGGAGAGAAATACTCTTCCCAGACAGTGTCCCCTAGAAGTAAAAGCTCTCTTCTCTGACTCACAGCCCTGGAAATGTGGGGTGAGGTGAATAAGAGGTTTGGAAAGCTCTTGAGCAATCGTGGTCCACTAAGTAGTCCTGGTGGCCCTCCCCCGCCCTCCCGGCTCCCCGCTGCACGCTGGGGTAGTGCCTCACCATTCCTTAGCCATAATAGGCATCCGGGGTTAATGAGACAAAGCACGCATGATTTGTAAGGTCACCTGAAGCAGGTCAGGGATTTATGGGACTCCATTCTGTTTTCTGGGGAGCGGGGGAGATGGCAGGCATGCTGAGTAAGGGAGGAGTTAGGAAACAGAATGTGACTAGATGCAAAAAAAAAAAAAAAAAAAATGTTTGGAAGAGAAAGCAAACTCCCATATCAGCTCACATTTTATGAACCAGAAGTGGTTTCTTCATCATCTCTAGAAAGTGTATAATGTTTCTGGCCCTGAATGGAGTGAATCAGAATATACCAGTTTCTATACCCCAGGTACCATCCAGTCTGGGAAAGGCACTGTGTAAAATGTCTTGGTTGATATAAAGAAAGATGTGGCCAAAGCCCTCAAGAAGTTTATAAATGCAGAAGAAAAGATAAAAAACAAGAAACACTATTTGATATATAATAATTCAAACACAAATTATGTCAAAGGGCAGTTTATTATGTGATGAATAATACAGAAAATTAGCAAAATAGAATTAAAAGAAAAAATAGATAATGAATTATGGACATAGATGAAAATAATATGTCTGTTCCCCCAGTAGCTTATAAACTAGTGGAAGGATTTTCATGTTATAACGTCATTAATAATACTCCTTGAGAAATGCAATAACAAAAGCACGTATAAGATATGAAAATAGGAAAGCAAGGAAGGTGTGATAAACTCTGCCTGGGGCCGTGAAGGAAGGTTTTCTGAGAAGGTGAAGTCCGATTTGGGTTTTGAAATATAAGTAGGATGTCTTTAAACAGAGAAAGGCAAAAATGGATCTGGGACAACTGGTGTGATTGATTCAAACACTGTCAGAATACATATTCTTTGTTTCTAATCTATATTCCTCCCCAGCAGCCAGGACACAGAAATAACAGTCAGGATACAGAAAGAAGCTGAAGAGGCACTACATGAATACATGCCTTTTTAGCACAGTGACCCTGCCTTTGAGCATATGTGCCCAACCTGATAGCCTTAAATCGGAATTATCAAATTGTATTCCTCTTTCTTAAGCAGGAGTAAGGGCAGAGAAGTGTAAAGAGAGAGGGAAAGGATGAGAGGCATTGCTCTCAGGCAGGGGAAGAAGGTACTGTGACAGAAACTTTCAACTGAAACTACTCTCTTTACATTTGTTTAACTTAGGTCTTTGTTTAAATTAGGCAAAAGTCCTTTTATATTCACTTTCATGGAAAAGAAAAACAAGTTGTATTAATAGGGTGGTTCACATGAGTTCCATCTGAAATTTCATTGCATTGCTCGTGTAATAATGACATTGGATTTTTGGTTTACTAGGAGTTTGTGGGTGTCCTGCCACTATATTCTTGGCCCCTAGTTGTCCAGGATTATATCTTCTTTATCTTTATAAACCCAATAGTGCTAGAACATAGTCTGTGTTTAATAAATATTTTTGGAATTGAAACAAATTGATAGGCTGAGACTGTATTCCTTAAACAGGTAATTCCTTGAACAAGTAACTTGGTAGTATGCCCACCCCCCTGGATTCCAGATGAAACCTCCTGAAGGTCAGAGCACAAATTTCACAGCAGAGACCAAAAAGCAGTGCAGTATGTGTCTCACTCAGCTTGCCCCAGAGATGGATTTACCGTGAAATTAAGGAAGCTTAAACTTCAGGGCCCTCACTTGCTCTGTCTCTGCGGTGGCTGGGAGTAGCTCAGAATTCTAGAGAGTTCCAGGTGGGAAGAGGAAGGCAGAATGCAGCTAGGAAACATTTCTGTATTACCATTTCTGGAGTTGACCGAAAGATCTTATGAGAAAGGAAATGAATCTTCCATGTTCCAATTAGTTGTAATTGCATTCATCAATCTAAGTCAAAAGTCACCCTGACTGTCACATTTCTAATTTTGCACTCCTTTTTTAAAAGCCCCCAGATATATAAGACTCAGGTCCCACAGTCTCGATCTACCACTGGTTGACTCATATTGTGTTTTAAAACTTACTTTAAAATTACAGATAGTTGCTCACATTTTTAAAATAACAATACATTGAACATTATAACCTGGATTTCAAGTTGCTTAAACAACCAGAAGGAATGAATGGCAATGAGTGTCTACAGTCCCTCTCAAATGGCTACAGTCAACTAGAGCCAGATCATGACTGCCTCATTTGGACAAGCCATTGTGCTGTCCAGTTTGCTGCATGCACCCTCTTCCCAACACATTCTTTCTTAACCCTTGTCATATAATTTCAGTTTGCAAACCTGTTTTAATATTGTATATCTACCTGGGCACTTACCAAAGTGACTCGCAAAGTTCCCTAGGTACATTTTTAGTGAATGGATGTCAGAGGAGGAAATGCTTTCCTAAAGTTGTTCATCAGACATGTGAAAGAAAAGAGAAAACAGACCAGAGGTGATACAGGCAGTTAAGACAAGATGATAAAATGCAAGAAGACAGTGATGACTGCTGCTAAGACAAGGGGCTTGTGCTAGGAAGGGGAGAATTGGAGGTCCTGAGGCTATGTAGGTGAGCTGTCTCTCAGCTCACCAACCCCCTGCTCTGTGACCCAGTACTGATTTCATGCTGACCCATAAGGAAGTCCATAAGGGGTCAGAATTCAAACTGACTACCCTAAGCTATGCTATGGACTCATGCCTACAGACACAATCACTCTCAATTGGCTGAAAGCCAAGAATCTCAGTTGTGGAAGGCAGAATTCTAAAGTGAGCCTCAATGAGTTACATCCTTTACATCCTTGTATAATCCTTCAGCACAGGAAGGACTAGAGAATGTGACAGGTGACATTGCCATGATTAGGTTGTATCATATGGCTGAAATAAAGAGATTTTGCAGGTATCATTAAGGTTCCTAATTAGTATGATTTTGTGTCAATCTACAAGAGTTTATCCTGGGTGGGTCTTACTAATCAGATGAGCCCTTAAAAAGAAACTTCCCAAAGAGAGAGATTCTCCTGCTGGCCTTGAAGAAGCAAGCTATGATGAATTCTAGAGCCATAAGGAACTGAATTCTACCAACAACCAGTGAGCTTAGAAGAGGACACTGAGCCTCAAATAAGACCACATCCCCAGCCAACACCCTGATTGCAACCAGTGAGATTATCTTGAGTAAAGAACTTGCTAACTGAGGCCCAGAAATCTGACCCACAAAAACAATGAGATAATAAAAGTGTGTGCTGCTGTTAGAATGGCTGTTATCAAAAGGACAAATAATAAGTGTTGGAGAGGTTGTAGAGAAAAAAGAACCCTCATACACTGCTGATGGAAGTGTAAATTGGTACAGCCACTATGGAAAACAGTATGGTGGTTCCTCAAAAAACAAAGAATAGAATTACCATATGACACAGCAATCCCTTTTCTGCGTATTTACCCAAAAAACTTGAAAACATTTATCTGTGAAGATATATGCACCCTGATGTTCATAGCAGCATTATTCACAGTGGCCAAGATGAAGACAACCTGAGGGTCCATCAACAGATGATTGGATAAAGAAGGTGTGATACATAATAAAATGGAATATTGATCAGCCATAAGAAAAGGTGAAATACTGCCATTTGTAACAATATGGATGGATCTTGAGATTATCATGTTAAACAAAATAAATCAGATAGAAAAAGTTGAGAAGCATATGATTTCAATCAAATGTGGGATATAAAACTAAAAGTAACAAACAAACTTGATAAACAATCAGAGATTCATGGACACAGATAGTGGATTAGTGATTACCAGAGGGAAGGGAGGAGGGGAGAGGTAGGAAGGGTAAGGGAGGCCGAATATTTGTGGCAGAAGGAAATTTAACTTTGGGTGGTGAACATACAATGCAATATGCATATGACATATTATTGAATTGTACACTTGAAACCTATTTGATTTGATTAACCAATTTCACCCCAAGAATTTTAGTTAAAAAAATAAATAATAAGATTGGATTAAACATGACAGTGTGAGAGATGTTCCCAGATCTCTTCCCTTGAAACAATAATAAGCTGAACACCTAAAACTCAACCAAAAAACACCCAAACTGCATGCCAGCATGTCTGAACATGGGATCTGCATGTAAGAGCTACCACAGGTCACAACCCTGGGTGTCAGGCAGTGGACTGGGAGTAATAAAGAAGCTGCCTCTCACAGCAGCTAGAGCTCCCGGTAGGAGGGGAGAGGGAGGAATGGCGAGTTCCCTGAACAGCCCTGTGTGTGTGAGAGTGCTCTGAGCTCCACGTGGCTGGCGGCAGTGCCCATTCATCAGGGCAGAAGGCAGAGTAACAGGGATAGCAGAAAAGGGGGGATAGCAGAGAAACAACAGTTGATTTTTACCAGCCATGGTTGCAAAATTGAGGCTGAGCCAAGCCTCCAATCTCCAACCCAGAGGACCCCTCCCCCCATACCCTCCGAGATGGAATGCTGCGGAGCCCAAGGGGAATCTGAGCAAATGCTACCATGACTGTCCTAACACTGACAGGAACTGAGACTGAAGGTATTGAGCATGATTAAACATCTATAAGAACAAAAAAAGATATTATTAACACTTTATATAAAGCAAAGATCCAAGAGGCTTAGATGCCACCTACTGGAAATCAAAAGAAAAACATCTTATTTGCAACAGGCTAGGGACCATTATATAATAAATCCTTTGGGGGGGCAGGTAGAGGGGAAAGCAAAACACACTTCCATTAATGCCCAGGTGAAGAAATAGTCCATTAAACACCATGAACAACCGAGGTGACAAGGTATCTTAGAAACAAAGAGAAAAATCTCCAGAAAATACACTTACATAGAAATATGCAACTTGAATGACAGAGAATTCAGGATGGTACTTCTGAAAAAGCTCAGTGAGATCCAAAATGAATCATATCAACAATTTCAGGAATTGAAAAAACAACTAGATGAGCAGAATGAGTTCTTTAGCAAGGAGATTGAAACCCTCAAAAACAACCAAATAGACTTTCTGGAGATAAAAAAACACACTGCAAGAGATGAAAAATGGAAAAAAAAGATCAGTGATATTGAAGACTGAAATGTAGACATAAATCAGAAGAAAGAAGAGAGAAACTGAAGAATGAAAAATAATGAAAGAGAAATACAAGAACTAGCTGATACCATTAGGAGTGGTACCAGCACTGATGACTGAGGAGTTTGGCAGCTGGCAGTATAGTCAGGATGGCAGTGTGTGGACCTGACCGCTGAGGTTCTAGTGACCAAGGCTGTAGCTCCTTGAGAAGGACCTGATCTCCTGGAGACAGCAGATCACTATTTGAGGAAGCTGGTCCGGTAGCTGGGCTGTTGTAGGGGCTGGGAGGCACGAGTCAGCATGCTGTCTGAGTAAGCTCCGGAGGAGAGAAAGATAAGGCAGATAAGAGAAATAAGGCGGAGGTCTTGGACCAACCAGTAGGCTCCAGAGGGCTTACGGACAGGTAGGATTGGAGTATTACAGGGTGAACTAATAGGGATGAGGATACCCTGACCAAGAAGTCTGGTAGTGTTAGGTTTAAGGCCCCTACGATGGGTCTAAGAAATAGGGAATGCGGGTGAGCCGGATAGAGAGAAGGGTCTTTAAGGCAAATACAGATAGTGTGGTGAGTAAGCAATAACAGGGGTAGATGGCCCCCAGACGGAGGGACGAAAGGTCAGAAGGAGCAGGGAGAGGAGGAGTAGTAATCTGGTGCTAGGAGACGTAGCAGGAGTGGAGAGACCTGTATTTGTGGCCTTATATATATATAATAGAGGCCCTAACTTATGTAGGCAGATCTCTACCTAAGAGGGGAGCTTGGGCATGTGGAAATGACTAAGAAGGAGTGTGAGAAGGGAAGCCATCTAAGAGAACATGAGAGAGGAAGGGTTTTAGTGGGCATGAGCTGTGCCGTCAATCCCCATAACCGAGATAGGTGAGGGGGAATGTAGGACCCGTCGATGATAGAGGCAAAACAGAGAAGGTAGCCCCGTGTCACTAGGAAGGAGACGGACTTACCCACTACCTGGAGCGTTACCCTGGGCTCGGCGAGATGAGAGGGTCCCCGAGTCTGGGCCTCGCAGTTATCCGCTAACCCAAGAAGTTCCAAGGACGGTATTGCTTGATGGGATGATCCCCCGCGTGGAGGCGCCAACGACGAGCCAGTCATTGGGCGTCAGATTTCCACTGGCCCGTCTGCCTGCAGACCAAGGCAGGGCTTCGTGGAAAGCCCCGTGGGTTAGGGCACTGATGGCCCAGTGGCCTTCATGGCTGCCTTTAAAGCATGCCCTAGAATGGGGGTTGATTTTGGGTTGACCCCAGCTCCTTGGTCCCTGGGGCCCGCCGGCCTCAAGGCAGCTACCTAAGGCCTGGGTCTTGGAGTGCCAACTGCTGTGTGGGGATGGGCCTGGCAGCGATTTCAGCCGTCTCCTCTCGGGCATTGAAAACTTTAAAGCCATTTTACCAATCCTGTAATAGGGGTTTGAGGGCCATCCTCAGCCTTCTTTAACTTTTTTTCTGATATCTGAGCTGATTGGGTAATAAAGTGGGTGGTTAGTACCACTGCGCCCGCTAGGTTGAAGTTGGATCTAGACAGGTATATTGAGTAAGGCCTCGGTGAGGCAATTAAGAAAGAAGCCAGGTTTTCATCAGCTCCCTGGTTACCTCCTAAGCGATTAAAGTTAACTCCTTGCTGGAGACCGTTTGTAGCCATTGAGGATGCATTGTAGCATGAGTCACATTGCAAGCAGCCACCTTGCCCCAAGCTTGGTATTCCCCAACCCGGGTCATTTCTGGGACGGCCTGAGGTCCAATGGACATGGTGCGGTCCGTGAGGTGAGTTTGGTCAGCATAGGCCCTGGCAGCAGTGAGAATGCGATCTTTCTTTTCAGGTGTAGGGTAGAGGCCTGGATGAACAAACACTTCGTGCCAGGTTAGACCATAGGCCTGAGTGAGATAGCGAAATTCTTTGATGTAATTAGTGGGTTAAAAGAAAAAAGACCCTACCGCTTTCTATTTGAGAGAGATCCTGTAAAGAGAAAGGAACGTGAATTCGTCAACAACCTTCCTCGCCCTGGCGACCTCTCGAAGAGGGCAGAGAGATAAGAGTCGGGGGCAGGGAGAGCGAGAGCAGTGGAGGAGGAAAGAGAAGGGATATCAGGTGAGTGGTGGAGTCCAGCGAGACGGGCGAAGAGGAGGAGCTGAGGGACTAGGTAGGGAGGCAATGGGTAGGCCAGAGCGGAGGGGGAGAAAGGATTTCTGGAGGATCATTGAGAAGGAAAGGCAGATGAGTCAGTTGCAGCTTTGCCTCCGTGTCAGGGGTCGGTGAGGTGGAAGGGCTTAGGGCCAGCCTGCCTGAGCAAAGAGGACCTGAGCAGTGGAGCATTGAGAGCAGAGGGAGGGACGGGCGTAGACCCCAAAAGCCTTGCACATACGGGATTTCACCCCACTTTCTCATCTTATGACATAAGTGTCTAGATCTGTCAGAGTTTGGAAGTTATAAGTGCCTTCAGCAGGCCACTTAGATTGATTGTCTAATGGATATCTAGGCCAGGCAACAGTGGAGTAAAAAGCTCAGTCTTTTACGTTTTAAATCTTGACCGAGGCCTAGACAAGCTAAAATTTGTTAAAGAACACCCAAGCGGAGGTTTTGGGGTCCGGTTCCAAATTAAAGCTCCCATGGTCTCAACACCCAGGTAAAACCAGAGATCAGGCATCCCCAAGACTCTGATTTAACCCACGGCCAGAAAGGACCGTGGAAAGTTAGAGACGTCTCCCATAACTTTACCAGGTCTGAAGTCAAATATGAGTGCCCCTGACTCAGCCGGCCGAGATTTCAGTATGGTTACGGTTAAGGACAGAAAGGAACACGGGGGAGCAGGCAGCGGGCCTGGCCTGGAGAGTGATGAACTGAAAGGGAACTTACCCTATCTGACAATAGAAGGTGGTAGCGAAGGTCCCAGAAGAAAAGAGAAGAGAGGCCCTCAAGGCCTCCCAGAGGCCGAGGGACACAATCTCCTCCCGGGTTTTGGCACCAAATGTAAGGTAAAGCGCGGACACACCGAGAGGTTTTAAAAGCAAGCCTTTATTGGGAGAGCACTCCCGGGCAAGGTTTCTCTGGTCCAGCGAGGAGAGGGGCCAGAGAAGTCACGCCCTGGGATGAGCAGGGCGTAGTTTTTATAGGGTTAGTATTGGGGGTAGGTATAGAATGGGGAATGTCAGTTGAGCACTGGATTAGGGTGGTGGTGGATTAGGGCAGTGACGCCAGGGCTTTAGGTTGGGCCCTTGTCCGGGAATTCCGTTGTCAAGCTGGGAAGCCTCCAGGCAGGCCCCGCCACTGACCTAACAGGAATTACCAGCCAAGAAATAATGTATCCAGCTAAGCTCTCCTTTAAGATATGAAGGAAAATAAAACCTTTCCAACATACAAAAAATTGAGGGAATTCACTACAAGGCCTGCACTACAGGAAATGCTAAAAGAGGTCAACTCACCTAAAACAAAATGATCCCCAAAAATGCATAATTAGGAGTAAGGTGACTAGCAGGCTGAAAAAGCAGAGGGGTGTAACCCCTACTACGAACAGGGCATAATAAGCTTAAAAATGAGAAGAGATTTCTATAGCAAGATAGTAACAAACGTTCAGCATACATAGGGACAAATTGAGACAACAATGACTTGAAAAGGGGAGGTTCAAAGATCCATTTTCGCAAAGGGAAATGGAGATAAGGCATATGCCGAAGAAAAAGGAGGACTGTATCCACACAACTATACTTTCATATTCATAATGGTAACCACAGGCCAAAGATTTAGAACCAAAGTATATAACATAAAACAAGAAGGACCAGAGGGAAAACCAACAAAAGCCAACCAAAATAAGAAAATAGAAAACCCTGGGACAAGGAAAGCAATGGAAACACTGAGCACCAGAAAGCAAAAGATAAAATGGCTATAAGAAGACCTCCTATTTCAATAATCACCCTGAATGTAAATAATAACTGAACTCACCAAATAAAGAAGGCACAGAGATCAGAATGGATTAAAAAACAAAACCCAACCATATGCTGTCTCCAGGAGACATATCTAAGTCCAAAGACAAATAAGACTCAAAGTGAAAGGGTGGAAAATGATTTTTTCAAGCAAATGGCATCCAGAGAAAAGCAGGAGTAGCGGTACTAATATCAGCGAAATAAAACCTCAAAATCAAAAAGATAAGAATGATACTGAGGGTCGGGAGCCACACAAAGACAAAAAGATGGCCACGGTTCATGAGGTTCCTGCTTCACTTCCTGGAGATTAGCTGCAAGCCCGCGCGCGGCCAAAAGATACTCTTCTCTCCCCTCCTTCCCCATTATCTATACCAATCAGAATGTAGCTTATTGCCACCCCTGCTACGCGGCCAATCCCCTGCCTACATGTATCCTATAGCCCACTCCGCCCCTGAACACCAGTGTATATATACCCCTGTCTCACAATAAAATTTGAAGGCTTGATCAGAGTATTGTCTTGCCTTCGCTCTTCTCTCGCCCCCATTTTCTTTCAGGTCGGATCCTCCTCGTCCCCACAAATAACTAGGTCCCGCGGGTCGGGACAAGTGGCGCCCAACGTGGGGCTCGAGGCTCGGATCCTTCGCAGGCGGACCCCCGAGTAAGATATCGTCTGGCCAGACCCCTTTTTTGATGCAATAGGAGACGCCTTTCGCCGCTCACGGAGGTCGTCGTCCCTGGTGAGTATCGGCCGCCTTACAAGAAAATGGGAACTAGATTAAGTAAAGAAGCGGTCTTCATAAGAGACCTAAAAAGTTCACTTAGGGAGAGAGGAGTTCGAGTTAAAAAGAAAGACTTGGTAAAGTTTTTTATTTTTGTTGATGAAGTCTGTCCGTGGTTTATTGTTAATGGCCCCGAAATTCACCCTAAAAAATGGCAGAAAGTAGGTAGAGATTTAAATGATTATCTTATCAAAAACGGTCCCGATTCTGTTCCTGTTTCGGTATTTTCTTACTGGGGTCTTATCAGAGATATTGTTGAAACTACTGACCCTGATAAACGCCAACTCTTGTCAGTAGCAGAATATTGCCTTCGCCCTCTATCTCGGGCAGCCTCAAGGTCGTCTCTTTCGGGCGATCCCCCTGCTCCAAAATCAGCTAAGTCCCCCTCCCCCAGCCCGACGCCATCTTTGCTCAATGCCCTCCCTGATGCCCCTCCCAAATGTTGCATTTATCCGCCTCTCCCTCGAGATTCGGACCTTGTTGATACACAAAAGGTTTTTCCGGTCCTGTCCAAGGGCCAAAATGGCGAGCCTTTGGATCCGGGAGACGCGGCCGAACTAGAAGGCGAAGCGGCCAGGTATCACAACCCAGATTGGCCCCTTGCCGCCCCGTCGCTTAATCTCCCTTCTTACACTCCCCCTATTCGGCCTCCCAATGTTTGCGCCCCGCCTTTTTGCCCCCGTCGGCCCCCCCACTGCCCCTTCCGGCTCCCGGTCCTGTTAGCCCCCCTACCGGTACTGAAGACCTCATAGCGCAGATAGTAGAACAAAGAATAACCCGCCATCTCCAAAAATTGGTTGTTTCCCAACCTTCGCAAAAGGGTCCCTCTAGAAAACCGCTTATAACCACAAAACCTAAAAAACTGCTCTTTCCTGTTCTTACCCGGGCCTCCGCCCGCTCTGACCCCGCCTCCACAACACATAGTCCGGAGGAGGGTGATATCGAGAGCGGTGGCGAAGATGCCCCTGCAGCCCCGGAAATAGAAAGTGAGAGGGAGGAGCAGACTGAGCCGGAGCCGGCCGAGCCTGCTGATAGCCCTAGAGAATTTTATAAAATCCATTTCAAAAGCTTAAAAGAGCTGAACGCGGCCGTTAAAGCTTATGGCCCCAATGCCCCTTTTACTCTTTCTGTTCTTGATTCGCTGTCTCGAGGAGGACATTTACTTCCAAGTGAATGGCTGCGTATAGTCCAGGCTGTGCTTACCCGTGGTCAGTTTTTAACTTGGAAGGCAGATTTTGCTGACCGCTGCCAGACCATCGCTGCTGCCAATGTAAAGGACCCTCATTCCCCAACAGCATCCTGGACTTTTGATAAGCTTACGGGACAGGGCAGATATATCTCTGAAACTAGGCAGCAGCGCCTCCCCCTTGGTCTTTTATCTCAAGTGAAAGATGCGGCCTTGGGCGCTTGGATTTCACTCCCTGCTTCCGGGACTGCTAATACTCCCCTAACTAAGATTACTCAAGGCTCGCAAGAAGATTACAGTGAATTTGTTAGCAGGCTGTTAGAGGCCGCCGAAAGAACACTTGGTTCCGAGGCTGCCAATGATAAGATTGTAAAACAGTTGGCCTATGAAAACGCCAATTCGGCATGTCGAGCAGTCCTCCGAGGTAAGACTCGGGACAAAACTCTTGATGAAATGCTGAGAATGTGTAGAGATGTTGATCCTTTTACATCTAAAGTTCAAGCCCTTTTAGCTGTAGGTGCCGCTGTTCAGACTCCCCCGGCTTCTTATCCTCCTCCCTTCCCCAGGGGCGCATCGCCTATGCGTAACTGCTTTAAATGTGGACAGCCAGGCCATTTCGCTCGCCAATGCCCTACCACGGCTCCTCCTCCTAGAGTTGGGTCAATCCCCGGCATTTGCCCTCGCTGCCATAAGGGGCGGCACTGGGCCAAAGAGTGCCGTAGCAATCCAACAAATCCTTTTTACAGCACCACAAATCCTTTCACCCCCCCCTTTCAGGGAAACGGGCTGAGGGGCCAGCCCCGGGCCCCCCAGCCAATTCCATTCCAGCCGGCCTCGGGGAACAGCCAAGCTGTAGCACTCCCGCCCTCTATCGGGCCACACCCGGGAGTGCAGGACTTGACCTCTGTGCCTCCTCCTCAACAATATTAACACCTGAAGAGGGAGTTACAATTATTTCTACAGGAATTTATGGCCCACCTCCAAAAGATACCTATTTTCTAATTTTAGGGCGAGCTTCCACCACGATAAACGGCCTTATTGTCCACCCTTCCTTAGTTGACAATGACTATACTGGAGAAATAAAAATTCTTGCTAGTGCCCCTCAGTGCCCTGTCAGTATTATGAAAGGCCAGCGCCTTGCGCAGGCGCTCCCCCTCCCTTTAAGTACATCTTACCCTGCTATCCATAAAAAGCGAGGCCCCTCTACCCCAGGTTCTTCAGACTTATATTGGGTCCAGGCTATTACTAAAGAACGCCCTACCCTTAAACTTAAGATCCAAGGAAAATTATTTGGAGGGATTTTAGATTCGGGGGCCGACTCTACGGTCATATCTCAGGCTTCATGGCCCCCCAGCTGGCCCTTACACGCCTCCTTGACCCATTTGCAAGGAATTGGGCAGTCAAGAAACACTTTACAAAGTTCACAGTTATTGAACTGGGAAGATGAAGTAGGAAATACGGATTCATTCAGCCTTTCGTAGTTCCTGGGTTGCCGGTAAATCTTTGGGGAAGAGATATCCTTTCCCAAATGAAGGTCATCATGTGTAGCCCTAATGAAGTTGTAGCACAGCAGATGCTTTCACAAGGTTACCTCCCTGGTCAAGGGTTGGGCAAACTAAAACAGGGAGATCCCAGCCCAATACTGGCTACGCCTAAGACAGACCGCTCAGGTTTAGGGTTTGAAAAACATTTTTTGTAAGGGCCGTTGCTCCTCCTGCACTCCAAGCAGACAAGATTACTTGGAAAAGTGATGTTCCTGTCTGGATCGATCAATGGCCCCTTACTACTACAAAATTAAATGCAGCCATAGAGTTAGTGCAGGAACAGCTGGCTGCTGGACATATTGAACCTTCTACATCCCCTTGGAACACTCCAATCTTTGTAATCCAAAAGAAATCAGGCAAATGGCGGCTCTTACAAGACCTCAGGGCGGTCAATAAGACTATGGTCCCTATGGGCGCATTACAACCTGGAATTCCCTCTCCAATAGCCATCCCTAAAGGGTATGTCAAATTAGTTATTGATCTAAAAGATTGCTTTTTCTCCATACCTTTACATCCTGATGATTGCAAACGTTTTGCCTTTAGTTTACCCATTACCAATTGTGTAGGGCCTTCTCCTCGGTTTCAATGGAGAGTCCTCCCACAAGGAATGGCCAACAGCCCTACTCTTTGCCAAAAATTTGTAGCCCAGACTATAGACCCCTTTAGGTTGCTCTTCCCCACTTTGTATATTATCCATTATATGGATGATATTCTTCTTGCCGGTCCTGACCAGCAACAGCTCTATGCGGCCAGTCAGCAACTAGTCACTGCCCTCCGAGATCGAGGACTACACATTTCCCCAGAAAAAGTCCAGGTCCACCCCCCTCAACTATTTTTAGGCTTTGAATTATTTTCTAATAAAATCCTCACTCAAAAAATTCAGCTAAAGAGAAGCTCCTTAAACACTCTTAATGATTTTCAGCGTCTGCTAGGAGACATCAATTGGCTTAGACCTTATTTAAAACTGACCACCGGAGAGTTAAAGCCCTTGTTTGATGTCCTACGCGGAGATCCTGATCCCTCCTCCCCCCGCTCGCTTTCACCAGAAGCACAAAGGGCGTTAACCATTGTAGAGCGGGCTATTTCTGAACAGACCATTAGCTACTTCTCTCCACATTTAAGTTTGTGGCTGCTCATTTTTCCCACTCCCTTCTCCCCTACAGGAGTCCTTTGGCAAAACCATCCACTATTTTGGGTTCATTTGCCAGCCTCCCCCCTAGAGTCTTAGCTACCTATCCTCAATTAGTTGCTGCCCTCTTACGTTTAGGCCGAGAGGCAGCCCTCAAGTTGTTCGGGAGAGACCCTGAAGTTATAACCCTCCCATACAACACGTCTCAGTTACAATGGCTTATTCAACATGATGATGATTGGGCAATCAGCTGCACCTCCTTCCAGGGGACAATAGACAATCATTACCCTGCGGACAGATTAGTCCAGTTCCTTCAAAAGACCCCGGTTGTCTTTCCCAAAAGGACTAAAACCACACCAATTGCTGGGGCCGTAATGGTGTTCTCTGATGGGTCCTCCTCCGGTATAGCCGCTTCAGCATTAATGGGCAGATTACTCGAATACAGACAGACCTCTCCTCTGCACAGCTTGTTGAATTAACTGCAATAATCAAGGTTTTTGAGCTTTTAATAGATGCCCCCTTTAACCTTTACACTGATAGTGCCTATGTAGCCACCTCTGTTCCCCTATTAGAGACAGTGCCTTACATACGTCCCTCTACAAATGCTTCCCCCCTATTCGCAAAATTACAAAAACTAATTCTAAACCGCGGTGCCCCTTTTTTCATCGGGCACATACGCGCTCACTCTGGCCTTCCGGGGCCGCTTGCCAAGGCAATGACAGGGTTGATCTGGCAACTCAATTAGTAGCCTCTGTCACGTCAGACTCACCCTTGGTTGCAGCCCAACGGGCTCATGAACTACATCATCTCAATGCTCACACTCTTAGACTCAAATTTTCAATCACCCGAGAACAGGCCCGCCAAATAGTTCGGCAATGTCAAGGATGCCTAACTCTCCTCCCAGAGCCTCATACCGGAATCAACCCCCGGGGGTTAGTCCCAGGAGAGATATGGCAAATGGATGTCACTCATTACCCTCCCTTTGGTAAATTAAAATATATTCATGTGTCTATTGACACCTGCAGTGGTTTTCTATGTGCATCCTTGCAAACGGGAGAGGCAACTAAAAACGTTATTACCCATGTTCTCTCATGCCTGGCATATCTGCCACAACCTAAAGTTTTAAAAACTGACAATGGCCCTGGATACGCCAGCTCTAGCTTTAAACAGTTCTGTGCACAGTTAGGTATTAAGCACATAACGGGAATTCCTTATAATCCCCAAGGCCAAGGTATTGTTGAAAGAGCCCACTTAACTCTTAAAAACATGTTATTCAAACTTCAGTCGGGGGGAGAAGCACTCTACCCGAAAACAGGTAATGCAAAGACACTCCTAAATCATGCACTATTTGTTCTCAATTTTCTTACCCATGACTCCGCGGGTAAAACCGCTGCTGATCGCCTTTGGCATCCCTCCACGGCAGATAACTATGCACAGGCTATGTGGAAAGATCCGATGACCAACACATGGCACGGGCCTGACCCTGTACTCATATGGGGGAAAGGACATGCTTGTATATATGATGCTAAGGTACAAAATGCCCGATGGCTCCCAGATAGACTCATTAAACCCCTAGACACAAATAAAAGCAAAAACAATAATAATTCCAATCCAGGGCATATTAACCCCTGAGAAGCCTTCCCTTTTTGTTTATTTTCAGGAGGCAAAAATGAAGACATGCACGCTACTGATCCTCGTCATGGCCCTTCGCCCCGTTTGGACCCATCAAATTCTCAATTTCACCTGGACAGTCACCAATGAAGCAGGAGACGTCGCCTTCAATTTCTCCACATTAGCAAGTACCCCCCCATGGCCCGTTCTTACCCCTGATCTCTGTGATCTGGCTGCCGGAGCTTCCGCGGCCTGGGGACTCCCAGACATTTACTCCCCCTTCCCAAGCTCCCCCCCTTGACAATCTCCCACTCACTCTAGCCCTTCCCCTGGGTGTAATACCGCCGTAAAAGAACCTATCTCAGAGAAGCAGAGTTTTATGTTTGCCCTGGAGCTCATAGAGATCGAACCCTTAACTATAAATGTGGATACAGAGACTCCTATTTCTGTGGCTCCTGGGGGTGTGAGACCACGGGAGACGCTAGTTGGAAGCCTAGCTCCACTTGGGATTATATAACTGTAATAGGACTTGGAATCCCAAGCGTAACTCAACCGTACCCACTCCGAATGTCAAAAACCCAATCCACAGGGGGACGATGTACACCGCTCTCCATTGCCTTTACTGACAAGGGAAAAAGGGCCCCTATTGATGGATGGCTCAGGGGACATGAATGGGGGCTAAGGCTTTATATTTCAGGAACTGACCCTGGGCTCACTTTTAAGATCAAATTACTTCGATCCATTCCAAACGCCAACAAGCACGTTATCCTTGGCCCTATTGCCCCTAAGACAAAAGACCCAAAACCTTCTAACCCTTCCCCCCTGTCTGCTAGTACTGTTTTCCAGGCTTTGCTCCCCCCGGTTTTACCCTCTACAGGCGAAATCCTTAAAGGCCTGGCTAATGTGACTGCAGAATCCCTTAACTCCACTGGATATAGCGAGTGCTGGTTATGTTTCTCCCCCGTTCCCCCGTTTTACGAAGGGATAGCAGTTTTAGTCAATACCTCAGCAGACCTCATACTTACCAATGACTCCAGCAAGACTCGCTGGTCAGATCCCTTCCGTTTTTCAGAGACCTCTCCGGGTCTCACGTTGGCTCAGCTTTCGGGAATAGGCCTCTGTATACATAGCCCCCTCTTGCGTCTACCCCCTCAGCTAGTACCCATTTGTAACAGCTCCTTCTCACCCCCGCTGTCCTATGAATATCTTGTCGCACCCAACGGTACTTATTTTGCTTGCTCCTTTGGCATAACGCCCTCCGTTAACCCGCGCTTACTAATATCTAACAATGAATATTGTGTTTTAGTCATGCTCATGCCCAAAATTTCCATACATCCCACCGAAGACCTCCTTCCATATTACTCGGGCTCTGCTCGTACTAAGCGTGAGCCGGTAACCGCCATTACCTTATCTGTATTATTAGGATTGGGAGCAGCTGGGGCCGGAACAGGCATTGCCTCCATAATTACTTCTAAACAACAATATTATGCTCTTAGTCAGGCTATTGATAAAGACATACAAAATCTGCAAGAGGGTTTAGACAGCCTGAAGGAATCTGTTGTCTCTCTCTCAGAGGTAGTGCTCCAAAATCGCCGAGGGTTAGACCTCCTCTTCTTGAAAGAAGGAGGCCTCTGCGCTGCTCTTAAAGAAGAATGTTGCTTTTATAAAGACAAAACAGGATTAGTACAAGATAGCATCGATAAAGTTAAGAAAAACCTAGAGGCCAGGCAAAAACAAAGAGAAAAAGATGAGGCCTGGTACAAAAACTGGACCTCTGCCACCCCTTGGCTAACTACTCTGATCCCCGCCATCCTTGGACCCTTGGCAGGATTCTTCCTTTTAGTGTCTCTTGGCCCCTGGGCCTTAAGAAAACTGACAGTTTTTATTCGAGAGCAGGTTGACCAGCTCGTCAAGCCAGCGGTTGCTGTTCATTATCACAGACTTACAGCCTGTGATGAAGAGTCTTGCATCGAGCCAACCAATGCTCCAGGTCTCCGGTTCTCAACTTTACAGGCGCCTCGACCGTGGTACCATCGATTTTGGCACCGTACTTAATATGGCTCATATGCTGGTCCGCCAGAACCAGGCATACCCCTAAGTATATGAGGGTATGGGCATCGAGATGAGTGCGAGACAAAGTACGCAAGGGAGGGTTCTTCCTAGAACCTCTCTGGTCCTCCCTGAGAATACGCCTGGCTTGCATAGAGGTTGGTATCCATATGTACATAAAGCCTTGATATATTAAGATCAATTTGGCTTTCAGCTCTGCCTCTCCTCCCCAAAAGATACCGAGAGCATTTGCAGGATGTTACCCTGCTGGAGGAGCCAGGCCTCTATTCCCTCACTCGATTAAGGCCCACCTTTCTAAAATAAATAGAAAGGGAGGAGATGTCGGGAGCCACACAAAGACAAAAGATGGCCACGGTTCATGAGGTTCCTGCTTCACTTCCTGGAGATTAGCTGCAAGCCGCGCGCGCGCGCCAAAAGATACTCTTCTCTCCCCCTCCTTCCCCATTATCATATACCAATCAGAATGTAGCTTATTGCCACCCCTGCTACGCGGCCAATCCCCTGCCTACATGTATCCTATAGCCCACTCCGCCCCTGAACACCAGTGTATATATACCCCTGTCTCACAATAAAATTCGAAGGCTTGATCAGAGTATTGTCTTGCCTTCGCTCTTCTCTCGCCCCCATTTTCTTTCAGGTCGGATCCTCCTCGTCCCACAAATAACTAGGTCCCGCGGGCCGGACACTGGGACACTTCATAATGGTAAAGGGAATTATGCACCAAGAGGACATAATACTTATTAATATCTATGTCCCCAATCAGAGAGCCCTAAAATACATAAAGCAATTACTAATGGAACTAAAGAAAGAAACAGGCCAAAACACTATCATAGTAGGATACCTAAATACACCACTGTTGGATATAGACAGATCATCCAAACAGAAATCAATAAGGAAATAAACATCCTGAAATGACACATTAGACCAACTGGACATAATTGACATTTACAGCCTTCCATCCGAAAACAGCTGCTTATGCATTCCTCTCTAGTGCACATGGAACATTCTCAAGATGACCACATACTGGGAACACAGAGATATCCTCAACAAATATGAGGGTTGAAATCATCCAACCATATTCTCTGATCATAATGCTTTGAAACTAGAGATCAACTGTAAAAAGAAAGTGGAAAGAACCACAAATAAATGGAGATTAAACAATATACTACTGGAGATAACTAGGTCAGAGGAGAATAAAAAGAGAGATCGAGAGATACATAGAAATGAATGATAAGGATAGTACAACATATCAAAACTTTTGGGACGGCAAAAGTGATCGTAAGAGGAAAGTTCGTATCTTTATAGGCCTACCTCCAAAAACAAGAACAAACCCAAATAAACAACCTAGCTTCAATTAAAAAATAGAACAAAGAACAAATGAACCCTAAAGTCAGTAGAAGGAGAAATAATCAAAATTAGAGCAGAAATAAATGAAATTGAAAACAAAACAAACAAAAAATAAATGCAACAAAGAGCTGTTCTTTGAGAAGTTAATAAAATTGACAAACCCTGGCTAGACTCACTAAAGAAAAAAGAAGAGGACACAAATAAACAAAATCAAGATGAAAGAGGGAAATTACAACAGACACTGAAGAAATACAAAGGATCATACAAGAATACTATGAAAAAGTATATAACATCAAATTTAATAACCTGAAGAAATGGACCAGTACTTAGAAAATACAACCTTCTAGACTGAATCAAGAAGACTGGAAAATCTAAATAGATCAACAGAGTATGGAAATTGAAAACAATCATCAAAAACCTACCAAAAAGTAAAAGTCCAGGACCAGATGCTTCACCAGTGAATTCTACCAAACATTCAAAGATTTAATACCTATTCTCCTCAAACTCTTCCAAAAATGAAGAGGAGCAATACTTCCCTCATTTTATGAGGCCAATATTACTCTGATACCAAAACCTGGTAAAGATAACACAAAAAAAAGAAAACTACAGACCAATATCTCTCATGAACACAGATGCAAAAATCCTAAAAAGATACTAGTGAACTGAATACAGCAACATATTAAAAAGATTATACACCACAATCAAGTGGCTTCATCCCAGGGCACAAGGATGGTTCAACATATGCAAATCAATTAATGTGATACACCACATAAACAAATTAAAAATAGAATATATGATCATATCAATAGATGCAGAAAAAGCCTTTCGACAAGATACATACCCATTTATGACCAAAACACTTAACAAAATCAGTATAGAAAAATACCTTAATATAAAAAGGCCATATTGACAACCCTCAGCCAACATTATAGTTAATGGTGAAAAAACTAAAAACCTTCCCTCTAAGATCAGGAACAAGGCAAGGCTGTCCACTATCACCACTCTTATTCATATAACATTGGAGGTCCTAGTGAGTGCAATCAGACAAGAGAAATATAAAAGGCATCCAAATAGGAAACGAAGAAGTCAAACTCATATTTGCAGATGACATGATTCTCTATATAGAAAACCCTAAAGACTCCACAAGAACACTACTAGAAACATAAGCAAATACAGTAAAGTTCTGGATACAAATCAATGTTCAAAAATCCATAGCATTCCTATACTCTAATAAGAAGTGTCAGAAAAAAAGTGGAAAAAATAATTCCTTTTCCAATCACTAAAACAAAAAAATAAAATACCTAGGAATAAATCTAACAAAACATGTGAAGGACTCTATCATGAAAAACTTATGACCCTATTAAAAGAAATCGAAGAAGATACAAAGAAATGGAAAGATATTCCATGTTCTTGTATTGGAAGAATCAACATAGTTAAAATGACCATATGACCTAAAACATTATACAGATTTAATGCAATCCCCATCTAAATCTCATCTGCATTTTTTAAAGATATAGAACGAAAAAAAATCATCAGATTGTATGGAAGCACAAAAGACCCTGAATTCCCAAAGCCATCCTGAGAAAAAAGAACGAAGCTGGAGGCGGCATCACTCCGCTCAACTTCAAATTATACTATAAAGTGACGGTAATCAAAACAGCATGGTATTGGCAGCAAAACAGACACACAGACCAGTGGAACAGTATCATGAGTCCAGAAGTAAATCCATATTTATATGAGCAAATAATTTTTGACAAAACACCAAAATATACAAAAAGCCTCTTCAGTAAGTGTGCTGGAAAAGCCACCTGCAAAAGAATGAAACTAGACTGTTGTGTATCACCCACATCAAAATTCACTTAAAATGGAATTAAAGACCTGAATATAAGACCTGAAACAATAAAATGCATAGAAAGAAAACATAGGAACTAAACTCAAGGACCTTGGGCTAGAAGAGGATTTTATGAACTTGACCTCAAAGGCAAGGGAAGTAAGTGCAAAAATAAATGAATGGAACTATATCAAACTAAAAAGCTTCTGCTCAGCAAAAGAAACCACCAACAAGGTAAAGAGACAACCATCTGAATGGGAAAACCTATTTTGTAGCAACACCTCCGATGATGGCCTAATATCCAAAAATATAAAAAGAATTCATACAACTCAATAACAACAACAACAACAAAAAAACAATCTAATAAAAATATGGCAGAGGACCTGAATAGACACTTCTCCCTAGAGGACATACTTATGGCCAACAAATATTTGAAAAGATGCTTGACATCACTAGCTATTAGGGCAATGCAAATCAAAACCACAATGAGATATCATCTCACACCTGTTAGAATGGCTATAATCAACAGACAAGTATAGTAAAAATGCTGGAGAGGATGCGGAAAAAGGAACCTTCATACACTGCTGGTGGGACTGCGAATTGTACAGACACTATGAAAAACAGTATGGAATTTCCTCAACATACTAAGAATTGATCTACCATATGATCCAGCAATCCCTCTACTGAGTATTTACCCCAAAGAAACCCATATCCAAAAAGATATTTGTATACCAATGTTCATAGCAGCATTATTCACAGTGGCCAGGACATGAAGCAACCGAGTGTCCTATGATAGATGATTGGCTAAAGAAGCTGTGGTACATATATATAATGGAATATTACTCAGCCATAAGAAGAGATGAAATACTGCCATTTGAGACATGGCTGGACCTTGAAATACTCATACTAAGCGAAATAAGCCTGACAGAAAAGGTTTGAAAATCACATGATATCACCTATATATGTGGGAAATAAGCCTAAAAGCAACAAATGAATAGGACAGAGACTCACTGACATGGACAATGACTAGTTGTTACCAGAAGGGAGGGGATGCAGGGAGAAAGTAAAAAAAATAACCGGGCATTTAAAAAAATTTAACTTGAAAAATAAATAAATAAACAAACATACATGTGTGCTGTTTTAAGTTGGCAATTTGATGGATAACTGATGGCAAAGGAAAGGAAAACTGTAACAAAGGGGGTGTCAAGATTGCCTGGAATCAGCAAGAATGGTTGGAGGTGAGGGGAGGGTATAGAGAGGTACTTAAACCTTCCAGGAAGAATTATTCATTTAAACTTCCTACTCTTCTGGGAAGTCAAATGCTCTAAGAAGCATTTCTAAGTCCATTTTTACTTGAGTGATGCTGAGTGTCTCACAGGACTTTAATATCTTAATTCCAAGTCACAGGGGTAGATTAGGTTTAAATCAAGCTCTTCCTGCTGTTAGAAGCTTCTGTGTCTCCTCTACATCACATCTCAGGCTCACTCTAGGCCTCAGGAGAGAAGGTCACAGGGTAGCAGGCAGAGGAAAAGTACTGCCAACATGGTCAAACTGCAGAACAGAACCTGGGGCAGCAGCTGCTGCCAAAGCACCACAGGCTGTGCTATTCCCCTTGGGAGCAGACAAATCAAATTTTACCCCCAATTTTTTCCACAAAAAATGCTAACATAGAGAGGTGGAAGATGAGCTTCTTTAAATGAGCATATTTATATCCATAGATATTCCACGCCATAGGGTATAAATTCCAGAGGGCAGACGTCAGCAGCTCCACAGTATTATGGGAAAATTGAGAAGGGCTATGGTTCCCAGCATTTCCCGAACACACTCAAAAAAAGAAACTATACTCTTCTCTCTCAGTCTCTCTCTGTCTCTCTCTCCCTGCCCCCTTCCCCTTCTCCCCACTCCCTCGCCTGCCAAAGGAAAAAAGTTTACTCCGGTCTAACTCATCTAGGTCATGCAGACCCTTATATTCAATACTGGCGTTCAGCTGTTTTTATCACAACTTTCACTGAAAAAAATAAGTCTCTGCCAAGTTGCCTTCTTCTCAGCTCCACAACCCTCAGGTAAAAATCTGTTTGGCTTTCTTTTGTTTTCAATGTTACTCAGAAATGTTTTTTCTCCACTCTGATAATTTAGGCAATGTTCCTTATCCCATCATCTCTTCCCTGCAGATTAGTGCCCTGCCACAGGGATTGCTTGCCAAGCTTGCCAGGGTTCTTGCAGGCTCCTGTGCATTCCTATTCCCAAACCTGCCTTTATTTGACATGTTTTCATTGAAAACCGAGCTTGGGTCTCCACTGAAGAACTGGAACTGCTGGTAGAAAGAGGGTCATGCTGTGTCGAAGGCAGAATAGAGTGCCCTCTTCCCATGTTCACTTTTCAATCCCAGGAATTTGTGACCATGCACATAAGTGGCAAAAGGAAATAAGGCAACAGGTCAATAATAATCAGCTGATCTGACACTAGGGTTTATCCCAGATGGACACCATATAGTCACAACGGTCCTTCAATATGGGAAGGGGAGGCAGAAGAGGAGAGGTCAGAGCCACACCACATAAAGAATTTGAGCCATTGCTGCTTACTTTGAAGATGGAAGAAGGGGCCAACACGCCAGAGAATAGAGATTTGACCTCAAGAAGCTGGAAAGGGCAAGGAAACAACCCTTTTAGAGATCCTCCAGAAGGGAATGTATCCCTGCCACATCTTGATTATAGCCCAGTGAAGCTGATTTCAAATTTCTGACCTCTAAGAACTTCAGAATAATAAATTTGTTGCTGTAACTCAGCTTGTTACAGCAGGACAAAGAAAGCAGTATATTCTTTATGGGAAATGTTACATAATCACTGGGATGCTCCTGCAACATCCCATAGGCCTTGTGCTCGGGCCCCATGGGCAGGCCAGCATTCCCATCACAACATGGGGGGCTTGCTCTGCCTCCTTTCTGACACATCAGGAATTAAGTGGTCTGTCCTAGAAGATCTCATTTACACAAAACAACTGGTCAGATCTAATGAGTGAACTCTTAAAGAATCAGCGAAAATTCAGGCAGATGCACAAACTCAGGGCATTGAGAGTAGTCCTATGAAGCCACTGTCAACCTTGGGTCTTCATCTGTCACCAAACTGATCTTTTAAGGATTTAGGGGTCCCTGAGACATAAGCAAGCATTTGTGAAACAGATGATATATTGAGGCCCATGTGCATGTAAGGTTGCAAATAAATTCAACCCAACTTCATATATGTATAGTTTGTTTTTTTTATTTTCTGTGCCAACTATTAAGCAGCTCTTGAGAGCAGGGTCTTCATTTTATTTATTGATGGATGCACAATAATTCAGTGTTCAATTTGGAATGGATTTTACTCCTCAGGAGGTACTCGCTCCTAGAAAAGCCTTGGAGCCTTTCTATGCTAAGCCCAACCCCAGCTTTCACATCACCCTGCTGCACAGATTCTCCCTTCTGGAGTCTCACCGTATTGCGAGCCCACCAAGGGCAGTCTAACATCATATGTCTTCCTTCCCCCAAAGGCCACAGCAAGCATAACGCCTGGCTAGATCTGCAGACACAGTGACTGAGTCAGGTTGTCAGAAAGCTCATATTCCCAGAAAAATGAGAGGCTTTTTCATTTCTCCGTGGATATGTAACCAAGTTTGATATTAGCTGCGAGGTGAATACGGTCTCTCTGTGCCTTTAAGAATGTGGGACTCTGCTGTGTGCAAGCTTTTATTATCTGCAAGTGGTCCGGCTTATCTGCAAAGCGCGGTGCTCAAGGAGTTCTTGAAGAAGGCGCGCGCGTCGCTTCCTGGTGGTGAGAATTCCCTTCGCGTCAGCCTCCCAAGCAGCTGCCCAGCTGCGGGAAGTCCCGTGGGCTCCCACCCCCCAGGCGCAGCCCCGGGGCGCCCCCGCCCCCCTGCATGTCCGCAGAGCCGTGCACAACTGCAAGCCCAGGCGTTTGCAGCCCTCCTTTCTGTTCATCCGTATCCTTAACTTTGTCTCTGGCGGATGCCAGACCCGGGCCCTGCCGCCACCCGGTGCCTCCGCGTCTGCTCAGGCTTCGCTGCAGAGTTAAGTTCCGGACTCCCCACAGGCCCCCGGCTACTCCAACTGGCCCCGTTCCGCGCTCGCCGCTCCTGATTGAGCTGAGCTTCCTGTCAGTAGTAAAAAAGTATCAGATAGCAAACTTGGGACCTTCATAAAGGCGTGGTGGTGATACTCCGCAATCGCTGGCAGCCTAATGACAATCACCAAGAACGCCTGGGATGCCGCTGCTTCTCCTGGCCAGACGCAGGAGGAGGAGGTTCCTGCGCTAAGAGTTAATTCAGCACCGCACAGCGAGGGGGGAGCCGTCAGTTTTCCGGGGACCCTGGTTTCGTCACTGGCTGCACTGTACTCCTCCTACCCAGGAGCTCACGGAGAGTTGGATGAATTCTGGGTGTTAGCTGCGGTCAGCTGGGCTCCTGGGAGCCTGTTCCTGGTGGAAAACAGGGGCGTCTGGCCAAGGGACCAGCGGCTCGCTGAGACTCAACATGACCCTCCTGGGGGCTGAGCATTCTTTGCTGATTAGGAGCAAATTCAGATCAGGTAGGGCTGAGGCATTTAGCACTCCTTCTTAAACTTTCCTCTTCTGCACTTCTCAATCTAGACTGCTTTCCATAAATGTCTCAAAGCCGGCAGTGGGCTAACTTTCAACCTTGTTCCCCAAAAGCACATGTGTGGAAGTGAAAATTTTATTTGATTCCGGGGAGCCTTATTGTCTTCCATTTTCAATAACTTGAGTTGATGAGTGTGTTTTTGTTTGTGAAAAAGGCCAATCTTTTATTTCGTTTTATTTTTCCTCTGTATCTGTGAATAGGAAATTTAGAGGGGTACATTCAAAAGGAAACATGTTTGAAAATGAACAAATACGGTTCAAAGTTTGTAAGCAGCTTAGTATTAGAGATAATTGCTGAGAAGATGAACCTGATGCTGCGTATTAGATTACAGGGGTCACTTAAAATGTAGCTAATCCAAACAAATGTATTTCCCAAAAAAGTCACTTGGGGAAGTAAAAATAGCAAATTGGAGCACACCAAGTATTTAAAATGACATCACTGTAGAAAAAAAAAAAAAGTCCAGTGCCACAAATATTTTTTCCCAAACCATCCGATATTTATAAATGGAGATTTTTGCCCCTAAGTTTCTGTTTTAGTAGCGCCTAAAGAAACTTCTCAAAGGACGCTAAGTGAAGGTGAGTGGAAGGGAGAGATGGGAACTCTAACTTGCTGCTCACCAAGGGTTGGTATAGGTGCCCATAGAAGGTTTGAAGGTGTGGGAGCTCCACATTTAGACACAGAGATACTTGCCTTCTTAAGTTCTTCCTCCATAGCTCTCTGTGTATAATACTGGTTTTATAAAAGCTGTAACAAACCACATAATAAATGGCAGAACTCCTACTTAGAAGATAAATTACTTTATGAGAACTCTAGTGTGAACATCCGGCATAACAGGTGTAATAAGGATGCTGATCTAGTTTGCTAACTTTTCCTAGCCCTTCTAGTTGGGACCACTCAGTGTTTCCCTGGGGATTGATGTTTCAACAATGAGAAGAGTGGATTCAAAAAATTGAGGGGAAGTGTGGCTTCCTTAAATGCTCCTGGCTTTTAGATGTCTGTGAGGTCCACTGGAGATTTTCTTAGGCTCTATACTGTTGAAAAGAGATGAAAACTCGAGAGTT
This sequence comes from Eonycteris spelaea, assembly GCA_003508835.1. NCBI lineage: Eukaryota > Metazoa > Chordata > Mammalia > Chiroptera > Pteropodidae > Eonycteris > Eonycteris spelaea. The sequence continues at coordinate 2,000,747 of PUFA01000083.1, read as the reverse complement.
TACGCAGCCGCAAGGCTCAGTGCCCTGAAGCTCCAGGATGAGTCTGCCAGCCACTGGGCTCAGCTGTGGTTATGTCCTTCCTTTCCTTCCCATGGCGAGGTGAGGTGGTTGGTCAGTTAATCCACTGGAGACATTAACAGTGCTTTGTAATTTGGTCAAAACTGTAAGGCAACACTGCCACCTTTCTGAAGAAGAGAGGATGCAAATTTGTTTTGCAAGAAGATACATTCATTTCAAATGCACCCTTGCTGTATCATGTGGGGGTGGGAGGGGGCGGGGAATGGGCAGAGGAGGAGCAGGATTGTCTAAATGAATTTGGTGAAGGTACTAGATAGAATTGCAAAGCAGACTTAGTAAACAAATCCTTCCTCTTTAAAGTACAGACCAGAGGGAATACAATGTTTGCACTGCCCCTCATTCCTGTCTTAGTGCACTGGTGGAGTCCTGGTATATCCCAGTTAGATCCTGAAGCTTCTGAGAATTCCAATTGCTGCCTTATTTTTTAAAGTTTGGACAGGCTTTTGTGTCGCAGGAAGAGTAGCTTCAGGAAACATGATATTAAAGCAGACACAGGCATGCTTTATCCTCGTGCAGATAAACAGGGAAGTTGGGATGTGGAAGTGGACAAAGTAGTTTAATTATCTGAGATGCAAGGGGTTGATAATCTGAAAGACAAGAAAAACAAGCAAAATATAAAACTAAGTAAATGGAATATTGAGGATGGTGATCATTCTGTCTGGATGTACTTACAACTGTAGCTGCACCAGCACAGAAGCCTGGCTGGCAGCATGCTTTGTCACTTCTAAGAGAAGGGTTTGCCTCTTCTAAGAGAACTTGGTTTATTTTGTGGCTAACAATGGATAAGTAAACCTTCTGCTCTGTTTTGATTTCTTTCTCTCTCTCTCACTCATTTTTTCATTTTTTTTTCACGAGCTACTCAAAATGTAAGTTCATAAAACTCTATCTCACTACTAGTGTTTGCTTTGATAGCAGAGACTGGTGTTACATATTTCATTAAAAATAGTTCAAAAAAATAAATGAAACTAAGTTGGTCTTTGATCATACTCACTGTATTATAGGTCTTGTTTATAAGTGAGCAGACTCTGAAATTGACAAGTATGACAACAGCATCAAGCCAGCTTTCTGTAAGTTGTATTCAAGTGACCTTGTTATTAAGTACAAAATCATGCCACAGGAGTAGCAAACTGTGAAAGTTTACATGTATGAACATATTTAGTGATATAAACTAATGTCACCTGAGAGGCCTCAGGGTTTCGTGGTTAAGTGTATAGGTCTAGAACCAAACTAACAGAGTTTTTAATGGGCACCTCTATTTGAACCTAAGATAAACTGCCTAATTCTCTGCCTCAATTTGCCTCATTTGAGTAATGAGAATGATTATAAAGTTGTTGTGAGGATTAAATGTGATTATACAAGTAGAGCACTAAGGAAAATACCTGGCTTTTAGTAAGACCTCAAAAAATACTGTTTTTATTATTAGGCAGCTGGATTCTGCATTGGTTACCTCCTCTCTGAGTCTTGGTTACTTAATCTGTAAATGTCAGGGTTGAATGAGGTGATTTCTCAGACCCTTCTGTAACATTTTACAGTTCTCTGAAGACATATAAAGACTGAGAATAAGCAACATTTTGATTGGGCTGTGTGGCAGTTGGGCATAAATGGTAGGCAGTTCACATAAATGCAATAAATAGTGTTACTTTTTAACTACATTTTTACTGTTTGATCTCACTGTTGTTTTGTCAATATCTGTAATCCGTATCACTGTCAACAATTTCCTCAATATCATAATCCTTGTGACGATAAAATACAAGGAGTTATACGTATGTGTGTACACATACACACACACACATACACACACACCATGCACAAAGAAAGGGCATTTATTGATTTTGCTTCTAAAGAACTGTTGTGTTTCATTTGTTTATTTCTTCTTTTGTTTTCTTCTTTTTCCATTATAACAGCCCACACAAAGGCAGACCCTGGTGCCTGCCATGACCTTGCCTCTATCTCTCACAAATTTAGGGTTGTCAAATTTAGCAAATAAAAATACAGGAGACCCAGTTAAATTTGAATTTCAGATAAATGATATTTTTAGCATGCTGTAGTATTAGGGACTTACTTATATCTGAAATTCAAATTGAACTAGGCATTCCATATTTTATCTGGTGACCCTACCTATAATCTGAGCAGTCTTTGGTCAACACTCTTTGCTGCCCTCTCAAGCTCTCAAGATTTTTGGTGCGCAAAGACTCCCCAAAATGCAAACTTCACATTTTAGGCATGAAAGCAGAGACTCAGAATGAGGAGAGGGTGCTATGAGCATAAACTCTGAGTCCTCTGGGATAGATCTTGCATATGGATTGGGGTAGAACATGGGCACTCCTCTCTAGCTTTCTGGGGAAGAAGAGGGTAAGCTGCTGGGGTGGATGGGCTCCAGGACTCGGGGCTACAGCTGAAAGAAGCCAAGGAAAAGGCAAAGCAGGCAGTAGAGAAGCAGTAGCTGAACTCAGCTAAGCGTTGGAAGGTGGAACACACCGACACCACATTTTTCTACCCCCAGCAATGTCCAGGGATGGGGCTTCAGAGTCTGCAATTGCTGTTTGTCTTTCCAGAGAAAGCAAGGGACATCTCAGGACTCCACAGGTCATCCTCTCTGTGTTTTCTCTGTCCTCCATCCTTCAGATCACTTAAAAAGACTACTGATTTCTACTTTAAGCTATATCCTTAACATCTCTGGGACTGAATTTTCTCTCCTATAAATTGAAGAGACTGGACTAAGAGGTTGATCCCAAAGGTTTTTACCGTATGATCACTATTGAAGAGATTTCCACCATGATCTGAAGAGAAGTTCGGGCTCTGGCCCTACCTTCACCATTAATTAGTTTGAAACTTAGAACAAATATTTTAACTTAGCAACTTATTTTATATTATAGGAAAGGCATTTTTGTAGGTTAAGTTAATTTTTCCAGGCTATAAAACTATATATATATTTTTTGCCTAATTCAATTGACCTCTTTAGACCTCATTTTTGTCATCTAAAAAATACAGGGTTTGAAGTGGTTCATCTCTGAAGTTGCTTCCAACCTTAACATTTGGTATTTTTTTCCAAGTGAATTTCCTAGGTATTTTTGTAAAATTTTGAATACTTTAAGCTTCATAAAAGCATAACTGTGATGTTTCTGAAGTGTTGTGTTCTCAGGAAACTTGATATATAGTAGATGCTCAATAAAAATTTCTTGAATGGATGAATGAAAAATTCACACCTACCATCTTCATAATTAATACAGTATTCAAGAAAATCATTTCAATTGCTTCATATGCTGTCTTCTTTTAAAAATTACATTGATAGCTTTTGAGTGTGAAGCCTACTGAACCACAAATATCTTAACTAGTTCCCGGTTTCATCTTGCTAACAAAATGATCAGTAGAATATTTTTAAAGTTTGAGAAAACTTGTTCCATTAAAATCTTTCAAGAATTTCTACTAGACATAATCAGAATAGGAGGAACTTAAGGGCAAATTGTCACTATAGGCTTCTATACAAACTGTTCATAGCTGAACTTCTTCCTTCTTTTGCTGACAACCACTGATTCCTCTCTCAGACACAGCATTAGGTGCCTGTTGCTGCTGTAGTAAATTACTACTAACTTAGTGGCTTATAAAACACAAGTATATTATCTTATAGTTACGGAGATCAGGAGTCTGAAAAGGGTCTCACTAAGCTATGGGCAAGGCGATGGCAGAGTTGTACGCCGTTTGGAGACTCTAAGGAGAACGTGTTTTCTGGTTCTCTTTAGATTCTGGAGGCTGTCCCCCTTCCTTCATCTTCTAAGGAAGAAATGTAGCATCTTTAAACCTCTCTTTGACTTCAACTCTTTTGCTTGGGCATCCACATTAAAGGGCCTTTGAAATTCCATTAGTTTCATCCAGGATAATCTGTATATTTTGAGGTCAGCTGATTAGCAATCTTAATTCTATCTGCAGCATTAACTAATTCCCCTATACCATGTGTTTTAGCATAGGCTACTCTAACAAAATACCATAGACTGGGTGGCAAAACAATAGAAATTTATTTTCTCACAGTTCTGGAGGCTGGAAGTCTAAGGTCAGGGTGCCAATAGAGTCAGGTTCTAGGGAAAGCCCCTTTCCTGGCTTACAGGTGGCCACCTTCTCTTTATGTCCCCACATGGCACAGAGAAAGAGACAGAGAGAGGGTAGTCTCTGATATGTCTTCTCGGAGGGTGCTAATCCAATTCTGAGGAGCTCACCCTCATGACCTCATCTAACCTAATTACCTCCTAAAGGTACCATCTCCAATTACCATCACAGTGGGGATTAGGGCTTCAACATACAAGTTTGGGAGAGGACACAGTTCATTCCACAGGACCATGTAAAGTAACATATTTGTAGGTCCCAGGGATTAAGACATGGCATCTTTGGAGGGAATGGGGGTGGCATCATTCTGTGTATGACAGCAACTTCTGATATGGCATTCTCATCTCTCACACCTCCACAAGGGCGCCATCCTGCAGATTTTGTTCTGCAGAACTTTTCTCATAATGTGGATTATCTAGCCATAATCCCCATATTTTCTCTAGGGTGATCCACAGAAGACTAATTCTACAGGATGTTAACAGTCACTCAGCGGGAAATATATTTTTTAAGAGGTGGGCAGAATATACTAAAAGATTAAAATTAGATTTTTAACTGTAGGATTTCTCAGAGATTTTAATATTTCTAATGTAAGTCAGGACAAATATCATACCCCAAGAATATCAATCATAGGATTCTAATCCCAGTCTCCAAGGAGCTCACAGGCAACCTAAAAAATGCTGTGTTAATGTTATATATTTATTCATTAATTCATTCATCAACTATTTCTTTCATGTTTCCCTTGTCATGGAGACTGTGCTGAAACTGGGGATACAATTGGGGAGCAGACAAGACATACTCCATGTCGTCATATGAAATGTCAGAGCTGGCTCTCTAATACCCTTGCATGGTTCCTGCAAACTGTGCCTTCAGAAGTCCACATTGGAACACAATTAGCTGAACCTTAAAAGATGAGTGTATTTTAAGTCCTAAATGGAAATTAAACATCTTTTTTAAAAGCCAAAGGAAACCACAGGGTCTGGCCGGGGCCACCTGCTTGAGATCATTGCTCTTGCCTCAGGTCTGACTGTGTTAGATGTACTCCTATACTCAGTGGCCCTCCCTCATCATCTTAATTATGACGCAGGAGCCCCGACCTCCCCCTTGGACTTCCCCTGCCTTATTTTTATCCATTGCTCTTATCACAAATGGGCATACTAAACATTTAACTTGGTTATTTGTCTGTTATTTGTCCATGAGGGTAGGAATTTTTGTATGTTTGTTTTCACTGCTTTATTTCCCAGCACCTAGAACAGTGATTAGCAGAGAGAAGGCCTATTGAGTTTGTTTTGAATTAATACACTTTATTTTGCACCCAAAGAATATTCAAAAACAATAAAAGTAAACAATATAATGTTTTTATATATTTTAGCCATATGTGTGTATACATTAAAACTAGAACCTCAAAAAAAATGAGTGAATATAAATACAAAATTCAGTAGTTACCTCTGGAGTGAGAGGGGCAAGATGAGGGATAGCGGCTTAGTCCAAGGTAAAAAAGAAGTTATTGGTGGTGTTTTTGGGTTAGGCAGTGGTTACATGCACAGTATTCTTAGGCAAATTAATTAAACAATGTTCATTCATGGGCCAATGATGATAGTGTGACAGTGCAGCATGGACCAAGAATTATGATTAATCTAATTTTGTGTACCTGAAGTACTTTAAAAAATAAGTTTTTTAAGACCAGAAAGAGTGGCATTTGTCTTTAATCTGCTACAGTATGTGACAGACACAGTAAGATTCTGTCAAATTGTATTGAACCAAATTGAATGGATTCTCATCAAATAGGATTAAATTGGATAATAACAAGTGTGCATGGCAGAAGCAGATTTGCTCAAGCCCAAGATTAGAATTTTACATACTTCAAGAAAACCAAACCTGAATAGGAGCTGCTAGAGCCTAAAGTGCTCATTCATCTCCTTTATTTCCATCTTTTCAGCAAGAACTCACTGGCCATCTAGGAGATGGTGACCAGCTAGCTATCTTGCATCTCTGCCCAGATTGGGAAGGAGAAGCCAGTAGGTGCATTTCACAAATACCTGCTTCCCCAGCCTCATTCCGGATTTTTCTCCCATAAGCAGACACACTGTGGGACCCCATCATATCCATTCTGTGGCTCCATGACCTTTGGAAAGTCAATTCAGTTCACGGGGCCTTTCTTTCCATATTGATAAAATGATTCATGCCATTTGTGAGAGAAAGACCTTTATAGAATTATCAAGGGTTTATTTTAAAGAAAGAAATCCCATATATAAATAAATCTTTTATGAATATTTTTGTTTTATGTAAAAAAAAGAAGTCCCTATTTCCCATGTGGGAAGGGATTACTTAACATGATGGGATGTGAAATGTGCAAGAGAGAAGCATGTATATAGTTAAAAGGCTTTGAGGGATATATATATAATTTCATTCATTCATTCATTCATTCATTCATTCATTCATTTAACTTTTACATCTGATCTTTCACCGAGCATAATGTTTTCAAGGTGTGTTAGCACAGCATTCTTTCCTGTGACTAACTGACACTGGCTCTATGGATGGACCACACTTCACTTGTTCACAACCTTGAATGGACGTGGGTTGCTCTCACCTTTGGTGTGTGACTGCAGCTGTCATGGCCACGTGTCCCTTTGCACAGAATGGCTTCACTACCCCTTGGCGTGTGAGGAGGCAGAGCCAGGGGTGAGGCTGCTTTGCCCAGTGCTGATCCTGGACAGGTTCTGGGCAGGGCTGCGGAACCGCAGCGCACCCGGCAGTTCTCACCACTAACGTAGGCCCCAGCCATAAATAGAATTTTAAAAACAAAACCATCAGACCAATAATAGTTTTGCAGTCTTACAATTTTAGTACTTCAATTTTCAACTTTATAAAGCAGGTAATGTTTGTCTTTTAAGTCAGTAATTTGCACTAGCTTCTATTCTGAGATCATCCAGAATAGCTAGCCAAGCTTCACTTAACCAGACTTAGATCATTATTACTCTCAGATAAAATACAGCATTTTCCAAATTCTGTTAAAATAAAATATATTGTTTATTCTCTGAAATTTAGAATAAATAAGGCTGATCCTGACTTTTGTTGTTGTTTACCTCTCATAGTTATCTTTCTTTCTGTCACCACATATTTGATCCCCTTTACCCCGTCTACCTCCCCCCTCCCCTCTCTCCTCTCCCCACTGCCCTCTGGTATGACTTTTATTTTTACAGGGCACAACGAGATGCCCTCTAGGACCATTATTGAAGGAAGAAAATTTTTTCTTTCCTCCTGTTGGTAGAGAGAAGAGAAATTCTCTCCAGTTCCCTGCAGACACTTTCGGAATATCTTTTATCATTTCAGTCACTCCAGTGGATATTTGCTGTGTTCAGCCACTTGAGATCATTAGAAGAGCAATAGAATTCCAGCAGTAGAAACAGTGACTTAAACAGTTAATTAAGTGTAATATTGTTAAACATATTTTGGGGTTCCCTCATGTATAGGAACTTAGCCATCACTTGATATGCATAGCAATAATGAGTAAATACGCAATCTTTCAAATACTACTATTTCTTGGCTAGCGCCTGTTGTCTGTCACCCCAACTTGATTTGTCATGTAAGTTTTTCACCTCTCAATCTTCATCTCTTTCCCCTTGGCCTCTTAAATGGTACAAAGTAATCAGTTTGTTCTCAGAAAATATAATCAAAGCACCAAGGAATATGCCCATTTCACAGATAAGGCGAAATGATTGAAAAATACCCCATAAACTGTTCTGACTTTCCTATTTCTGGAAACACTCCTAATTCTGGTTTCTCAGTCTGAAGTAAAGTTCCACATGGAACTTTTGATACTCAAGCTCCAAACGGGGCAATAAGGCTCCAAAATAGGCAAAATCCAGAAAATCCTATTCAATATTAATTGAACAATAATTTCCTCAATATTTTATATGTCTTTACTATTTTGTGCTCCTTGTCCAGATGCATAAAGATTTTTACAAAGTTACATGAGAGTGTATACATAAATTTACACTCAGACTTTTATCATTCAGCAAAAATCATAAGTAGTTTTTCAAGCTGCTATATAGCAGCATAATTTTTTTAGACTGTATTCAAGTCCACCAAGTGAGTATATAGTAATATACTAAACTTTTCCCACTCAGATAGCAAATTAAGCCCATTATGATTTTTATATTATAAGTAACACTAGTATGAATATCTTTATGCACATAATCTTTCTCATTCTCTGAATTGTTTTTATAGGATACTCAAGTTTAAATGTCCAAGTGTGGAAATAATGGATATTAATCTTATTATCTACTATAGTAACTAGTATTTCTAGAGAATTTACAGTGTACAAAGCCTAACCCAAGTCCTATTTCCATATGGCGATGAACACTTGTCCCTGAAATAGAACTAATTCAGAGTCACCTTGGGTATTTATTTAATGGTGCCTGATGTTCAATGAGCTATACACACCTTTTCAGTCAATAAAAAAAATAAGATCCACAGTTACCCGATAACTTTGAGAACTTCTGTGTGATCTGCTTTTTGGGGACCACCTCTTACCAAATATGACTGATGACTCCTCAAAAAAATGAAGGAGACTAGGAGTTATTGAGAAGCTTTTATCTCATTTAATCTTTACAAAAATGCTTTGCTACAGATATGATTATCCCCATTTCATAGATGAAAAAGTTGAGACTCAAAGATGTTGAACACCTTCGTCAGAGTAACACAACCAAAAAGTGACAGAGGCCAGATCTGATTCCATTTGTTCACTGTGCCACGATGAGCATCTTTATTACAACTTAAAGCTCCCTGCTCCTACTCCCCACCCTCACCCATCACATACACACTTGGCTTACTGGATTTAATATACCTCATTCTGGACTACAACTCCATGACATACTCAATTGCCATTATTGTCTTTGTTGCCTAAATAGTAACTTATCAAGACACCTGTTTCTAGTACAAATTCCTATAAATGATACATGTCATCCCCCCACCCCAAATCCTAGAACTTTTCATGAAATTTAACTATTTCAATTTCAGTTTATTTAAGAAAAAAATAAAAAAAATTGAAAACTCACAATAAGAATAGATTCGCCTCAAGATACAAACATAGCTATTTAAAAAACATCTAGTAACAGACTGTGGAGCAGTTGTTGCCAAAGGCTGGAAGGTGGGGAAAATAGGGAGAGGTTGATAAAAGGGTACAAACTGTCCTTCATAAGATGAATAAGGTCTGAGGATCTAATGTATAAAATGGAAACTATAGTTAATAACACTATGTTTTATAATGGAAAGTTGCTAAGAGAGTAGAAGTGTCCTCACCAAAAAAAAAGGTAAATAGGTGAGGTGATGGGTATGTTAATTAACTCGATGGCAGGGAATTCTTTCACAATGTATACCTAATGATCATGTTGTACGCTTAAAATATGTAACAATTTTACTTGTCAATTAAACCTCAAGAAAGCTGAAAAAAATAAAAGAAATATTTAGTAGTATTAGGAGTAAAACAGACAAATATTATCAGTGGATCAGAATTTTGTGTGTGTATATACACACACAGATTTATGTGTATATGTGTGAATCTAATCTCTAATTATTAGTTATTAATCTCTAATAATAATGATGGCTGTTCAAATCAGCAATAAAATATGTGATGAAAGTTTGTTGGGAAAATTTACTACCCATTTGGAAATAAATGAATTCAGCTATTTGATAATATATCTTAAAATAAATTCCATATGGATTAAAGAGCTAAGGAAATCTGTAAAATATTAGAAGAAAACAGAGAACAATTTTATAATCTTAGAGTGGGACAAACCCTCCCAAGCATGTCACCAAGATAAGAGTAGAAATAAAAAATGACATATTTGGATACTTAAAAAAGTTTACAATGTTGCATGAGAAAAAAAATCAAAAAAATTTAAAGTTGAAAAGTTTATTTAAAGAAAATACTTGAAAAGACTATATCAGACAAAGTTATTAAGAGGGCTTCTATAAACAGTAATATTAAAAGCATACAACATAAAAGAAAGGTAACTCAGGGGGGAAAATAGTCAATAAGCTCATGAAATATACTCAATTCACTAACATTTAAGAAAATGTAAATTAAAAAAGCAATATATTTTTTCAAACATAAGATTGGCAAAAATTTAAAATATTGATAACATCAAGTATTGGACACGTGTGGAGAAATAGGCATGTATATCCTATTGGTAAACATATCTGTAAAGTCTTAAAGGATGCAATTTGACAGTCTCTGCTAAATTTTAAATGAGCCTCCCCATCAACCAAAAAAACTTCAAAGTATCTAATCTAAAGAATTACTTGCATGTACAGGAATTTTCAATGCATCATAGTTTCTAATGCAAAAAAAAAAAAAAAAGAAGGAAATAGCATATACATCCATTAATTGGGGCATGGTTAATTAAATTTAGTACATTCATCCTATAAAATATAATTCAGAGCAAAACAGAAATGATAAAATATTATATGAACTGACATAGAAAGATTTCCAAGATATACAATTAATTTTTTACAACAGCAGATTACGAAACAATCAGGCAACATATTTGCATTTGTTTTTAAAAAATTATTTAGATGTAAATACACAGAAAAAAAATCTTCAAGAATATAAGTCAAACTCTACAGTGTTGCTCAGGTTGGGAGGAGGGCAAGACCTTATCTTTACCATTTGAATCTTTTAAAATAAGAATATTGGTGTCTATAGAAAATATGTTTAAACAATAAAGAGAAATTGACAATGTAATAATAGTAGTGGAAAACACCTTTCTGTAAGTCTAATCAAATAGACGAAAATTTAAATGAGGATTTAGAGGCTATGAATAGTTAATTTGATTACATATTTTAAACCTCTTTAATAATAAAGCATATTGAAAGATAAGTTTAAATTTACCAGCCGCTCTCAACATGTGCATGTGTGCATGTGTACACACACAGAGAGAAATGTCAATAAGTTCTAAATATCAGGCTCATATCTTGACCATAAAAGCAGTAAAAAAGAATATATTTTAAAGCTGAAATATTTTAAACTTAACAAGTTAGGGCTCAAAACACCACAAACATACCCAAAGTGTTAAAGTATAGAAAAAAGCCTGGAAAGACCCATTGCAAAGTGATTATCTCTGGGTAGTGAGATTATGAATAATTTAATATTTTTTCTTCTTTCTAATATTCCTATATTCTTTATTTTGATTATATATTCAGTGCCTCCTATTATCTTCTGTAATAGAAAGGAATAACTTTGGTAATAAACCAATTAACAGTGAATGTTGTTTGCTCATTCACTTATTTTTTAAATAATTTTTTATTTTTCAGTTATAGTTGACATACAATATTAGTTTCAGGTGTACAACATAGTAATTAGACATTTGTAAAACTTACAAAGTGATCACACGATAAATCTAGTATCCATCTGACACCATACATAGTTATTACAATATTATTGATTGTATTTCCTATGCTGTACTGTAAAGCTCTGTGACTATTTTGTAACTGCGAATTTGTACTTCTTAATCCCTTCCTCTTTTCACCCGTCGCCCAAACCCCCTTCACCTGGCAACTATCAAGATGTTCTCTGTATGTATGAGTTTGTTTCTCTATTGTTTGTTTGTTTATTTTGTTTGTTAGATTCCACATATAATTGAAGTGATATATGGTATTTGTCTTTCTCTGTTTGACTTATTTCACTTCGCATAATACCCTTTAGGTCCATCCATGTTGTTGAAGATGGTAAGATTTCATTCTTTTTTTTTTTTTATAGCTGAGTAATGTTCAATTGTATACATGTACCACCTCTTCTTTATACATTCAACCACTGATGGACATTTAGGTTGCCTTCATATCTTGGCTATTGAAAATAATGCCACAATGAACATATAGATGCATATGTCTTTTTGAATTATTTTTTTAGGGGGTTTCTGTGGCTAAATACCCAGAAATAGAACTACTGAGTCCTTCTTTGTCTTTTTTGTAGCCTTTGTTTTTAAGTTTATTTTGTCTAGTATGAGTACTGCTATTCCAGTTGGTTTTTTTATTATTTCCATGTTCATGAAATATTTTTCCCTATCCCTTTACTTTTTCCCTTTTTGTTTTGTGTCTTTCCATCTGAAGTGAGTCTCTTATAGGCAGCATATGTAAGGGTCTTGTTTTCTTACTTAATTAGCCACTCTACGTCTTTTGATTGGAACATTTAATCCATTTACATTAAAAGCAATTGTTTATAGATATGTAGTGATTGCCATTTTATTATTTATCCTTTTTTTTCTTCTTTTTTAAAAAAGTTCCTCTAACATTTCTTGTAGTACTGGTTTGGTGGTGATGAACTCCTTTGGCTTTTTCTTGTCTGGGATGATTTTTTAATTCTTAAATCATGGTATAATGGGGGATGAAAGAGACCTTATCTGGGGAACAACTAAATTGAAAATTGGCTGGATACCTAGTTTTTAAATTGTTAATAAATTCCCACCAATCCAAGAGCGTGCTCACATTCAAACTACAACCGAAAACACTTCAGCTGGTACTGAAAACTCAAAATCCTAATATTACTTTATACTGGAAAATTTAAATCTATATGTTGTAGCATAGGTCCTATAGGCTGGCTGACCTGTGTCCAAATCCTGGAACTACCCTCCTGATTGTGTGAACTTGAGTATATCCTTCAAGCTCTAGAACTACCACTTCTCCATTTGTAAATGTAGAAACAAAAGTGCCTCCCCTTGGAAAGTTTGCGAAGCTTTAGTGAAAAAGCATATTAAGAGTGTTTAATGAAGTGCAGGGATATACACTCCACAAATGGTAGCAATTTTATTCACAGATTAAATATATTAATTATTATATCAGTATTTATATCACTATGCTATATAGTATGTTAATTTACAATATTTTAAAACAATTTATATGTTATTGTAAAAATCATATTGTTTCTAAATTAACAGCAACTGCCTGTCATAATTCTCTCTTACGACTTGCTGATAGCTATTTTCATTTCTTTTTTTTACACCAGTTTGTGTTTAAAAGTTGTGAATATAATCATTATCATTATAGAATTTACACTGTATTCAATAAAATGATTATATACATATTAACACTTATTCTCTCCCTTTCCAAAAAATTTTAGGAAGGAAATTTTAGTATTTTTAATCTCCAGAGACTGGAGTTGTTGTCCAGCTCAGGTCTTTATATGTTTCTGAAAAGAGCCCTAGGCCTTGTCTGGGACCCTTGCAAGGTTACCAGTGGTTATAAGGATCAGCAAAGGCTCATGACTTTTCAGCTTCTACTGAGAGTACAAGTTCTATGCCCTTATAATTGAAAATACTATTCTATTTAAAACTAAAATCAAGGGGAAAAGCTTTCTCCAGAGGGAACAAAGTTTGGGAATCAGACAGCTGGGAAGGAGACTGCTAAATTGTAACACTTTTTATTTTTTTGATACATGAAATTTCCCTGCCCCCCACACAAATTTACATCAGTTAATATGCTTTAATTTTCACTCCAACTCTGTGAGATTGCAAAGCTGACCCTACAGATAAGAGGACTGAAGTTCAAGGATATTAAGAAATTTGTCCAAGGTCACTCAGTAGATTTAGGACCAGAATTCTGGTCTCTGGGCTCTCAGAACCAAGTTTACCACATGATCCCTCTAAGGAATTTGTATCCAGGGGAAACACAACTGGTGCAAAAATAGGCAGATGCCTGGCTTTGAAACAAGTGTCTCTCTCAACAAAACCCTTTGTCTGCTTAAAGCTTTCTTTGCACATAGTAGCCATCTGCACTGGCTTCAAGGCAGAAAGAGAGGTGAAAATTCAGCCAGTTCAACACAGTATTGGCTGGGAGAGGAAAACAGAATAAGGCCTAGACATTGCAAAGGAAACTTTGACTTAGTGGAATGCCTACCTCTGCAGAGAGTTATAGTCTTAACACATAGATTAGAACCTGACACCATGGAATGTCCCAGAGACAGAAAATGTTCTTAAATGTTTTGTTTGGTTGCTTCAACACCTTGTAAAAACAGAAGAGACAAGATTATTTTCTAACATTTCAAAAAAATTTAATACATGTATATTTACTATTTTCTAAAATGTAAAGCACAGTAAAATATATTAATAAAAGATATGTATTCATATATATGCTCATGCTATTATATATATATATTATAGCAATATATTTGCATATGTATCAATTACAATTATATATACAATACTAGTACATATTAATAGTAAAACAATACTAGTATATAAAATAATTTGAGTGTATAATGTATAATACATACGCACATATACGTCTATTATATACTGTGTATGTATTATGTATATTGTATGAAGGGTGAAAGATTTATGTCCTGTGAAGAAAAAACTTAAAATGTTCTACAAAATGAAAATGAATACATCGAAAATAAATCATAACCTGCACATTAAATGTGGTGCTTTCAAAGAGTACCTAACAAGATGGAAATATGTTTATAATGTAAGTAGTGTTCAAAACTACTTTGGATTGCATATATAATACAATCCAAATTTTTGAAAAATTGTAGAGCACATATTTTTCTATGCATATACATGTTTGTGTTGTAAGAAAGAAGGCAAGTTGTGGGTTATCCCTACAGACTTGAATTACCATTAATTTTTCTTTTCATCCTGAAACTTTGTCCATTTTCCAAATTTTGTGTAATGAACATGCATGTAATTTATAATCGGAAAAGGCAATGTATGCTGTAAATGTTAGCATAGTACATCGCAGGCTTAACTTAGGATCTGAAAAGAACTTAAATCTATATTCAGGGACTACGGCAACGTGAAAAGAAAAATTTCATCTTAATTTGAGGATAATTCCTTTCCCTTGCCTTCATAAAATGCACCCTTTGTTCCAAGTTCTAATTCTCTTTTGTGTTCAGTTTTCATGCAGTTATTCACTCGATGTCTACATTAACCTCATTAATATTTGTGTAGCAATTTATCACTGTTAAAGAAGTCTTAGTTTGATCACTGCATTTACCCACTTGTGTATAATGGTACCTTATAAAGATACCTTCTTATAAGGATGGGTAACCAAGGTTGAAAGGGTTAATGACCTGCCAAAATTCACAGGCACAAAAACATGACAGAGCAGGATTCAAACCTGGATCTCCTGGCCCCGGATCTCCTGACCTCTTTTGATGAACAGGTGGACATAAGGAGGCATCAATTAGAGTCCCTTTTCTCAAGGACCTCCCCCAGCAATAGCTTTCAAGGAAAGCAGGTCAAATGGCAGGTTTTTCTCCCCGCGGGCCCCTCCTGCCTTCCCCAGCGTGCGCACACTATCGGCTTAATTCACTCATGGCTCTTCGCCATAGAATACATAAACAAGTGGGGAAAGCCTCTGAGAGGAATCTTGATGCCCAAATGGAGCAATTTGTCTTCTGAGATTATTGTTTGAAATTGTTTATGTCAGTTGCCGAGTTTCTGTTCTGTACTTCAGGGACCTGTTTGTGATGGAAGAACAAATTCCCTGCAGCTGAACAGCTATCCTCTTGGGGCTGTTCTAGTGAAAGTGTGGCCTGTTGCTTGCCTGTCCTCTGGACACAGGCAGAGACTTGGGGAGGTTCACTACAGCCCCAGTAGAGCACCCCGAGAATTTTCCATGGCTCACTATTTGCTGAGCACACTCTCAGCATGTTACATATGCTAATTCAGTCCTCACAACAATTCTCTAGGAGGTACTTTTGTTCCCTCCATTCCACACCCACTCCTAGAGGAAGAAACTGGATCACCAGCCATTAAGGAAATTTCACAAGGTTCCACAACTAGTTAATAGAAAAGCTGGGATTAAAATTTGCACTCCTGGCTCCAGCGCTTGTGTTTCAATTACTACCTTGTGCTTCTTCTCATAGTCTCCTAAACTGGCCAGAGCTTGCTTAAGCCATCTGACTTTCTCACCCTCTCCTTCCAGAAAACATGCAAATTGTGAATTCTTCCCCTTTAGGGACATCGTAAGCCCCAAGGCATTTCCACTTGAGGTTCATGTTCCTCATCCCTCTAGTGTCTCAAGATATTATAATATAAAAGCCTTAAGTTCATAAACCTGGCAGCTTTGTGAGTGAGAGAGAATTCCTTTTGAGGCATGAATTAGTCTTCTTCAAATGTTTTGACAAACTGAGAGTGTGATGCTTAGGGAAAGAATAGCTTCGCAGTGTTTGTGTGAACAGACATCTTTCTAAAATAACTTTGGACTGTGCATAAGGCTTGATCATTGAAGGAACTGCATAGCAATTCTGAGTTAGAGCTCTTTGGATTTGAATATTCTCCTTGTTTTTACCCTCCAAATGCCCAGTACTAGAAGCTGGCCTGAATTAATGTTTCATAGTCTTCTTAAAGGAGACAGAGTCAGCACATGTCTTAAGCTTAAGAAAGAATAGCGTGTGCCTGGTCCCAGCTTCTTCTGTGCATGCCTGCTCATCTGTGAGGGCCACTAAGGCCAGTCCAACCACACTCAGGCTCACCTTCTTGCTTCAGACCAGAAAGGGCTACATCAATGACCTGGTCATCATTTTTGCTTCCTCTTCTCTGAATGTTCCCAGCAATAGATGGGTAGATAGTCAAGCCTATGTCATTCTTGGTCACCACAACCATTTGGCTATGCATCAGCACGCAGGGCAATGTTTGGCCAGGGAACAGTTATTATTGGTACCTGGACTCAGAAGGCAAGGAGCAGAGTGTTCTCAGGCATCAACACTATACACAAAAATAATTCCTGGTTCTTAGCCTTGTTTGGGAAATGTGGCCAAGATTGAGGCAGGAACAGCATAGACAGCCTGGCCTATCAGGCTACGTTCTCCCATTTTTACATTAATAGTGGCCTTGCATCTTCTTTACCAGATGGTTCAACACCTGTGTATCCCAAAGAAGAACATGTCAGCCTGTGAGTGACTCAGGCCGTTCATATGAAGGATGGCTTTGTCCCAGAGTTAGATAATGCCAGGTAGAGGAAATAATAATGTGGCGGACCACCTTTTGGTCAAGAAGAGGAGAGTTATATCTGTAAATGTGTCCCAAAACATCAGCTTTCAGATCTGGAAGGGACCTGAAACTTCCAATCATGATCCTGGTTGTTACTTTCCAGGAAATTATCCTTTGGCTAACAGTTTCCTAATGGCCTGTGTCTAACAGTGTCTTTGAAGGCAATAATGTCAACATCAGAGATGGCACATAAAGGTCGATCCAGTTAAACCCAGAGTAGGATTCAACAAAGAAGTTCAAAGACTAAACTGTGGATAGGTACTACTGCTCTTTCTGAGGAAAGAGAACCTTCAGCTGGCTGAAGCTGTGTCGTATCCATAACGAGTGGTGTTTACCTGGCACTAGATAGAGAGGACACCACAAAAACGGCCATCCAAGATGCTTTCTGTGACATGGCTGACCCATGGCTTTGCCAATGCCTTGCTCTGGTTATATGTTTTGGCCACCTGTACGAACTCTAGGTCCACACACCTAGAAGTGTTTGACTGTTGCAATTGATCTCAAAGTTTTGCTTAGTTGTACTGACAGCTTTCCACCACCACCAGATACACCTCCTCAACACTAATCAGTAGGGAGCCTCTTTGTTTGCAAACAGTAGAGAAGCAAATAATAGAAATTTTGAACAAGCTGAAGCAAAAAAGAACACTTTTTAAAAGATACCATGGTTATCTCATGCAACTCAGCAGCAGGAATATGGTTGAGACTTAGAGGAAAATACCTGGAGTTGGGGCTTTGAACACTCTCAGACAATTCTCTTTGGCCCTCACCCATGCACCATTCTTCTTTTTTTCTATCAGTCAGCTTTATCGTTTTCCCAGTTCACATGGTTAAAAATGGCCACCCCAGCATTATTGAGTTTGCTCTTTCCCAGTCCCATTTCTAAAATTCCTGGGGAAAGACCCAGTCTGGCTGTGTGGGTGCCCATCTTTGAAACAAAAACTATGATTAGGGAGAGAGGCAACCCAGTGAGAACATCTTAGCTGCATGAAAACCACATCCATAGAAGATTTTTTAAAAATCAGGTGTTTCCTCATAAACCCAGCAGAAAGTCATTCAGAAGAGAATAAAAGGCAGTTATCATCAGCTTCTCATTTTTCCTTTATTCCTCCCTCTACCAGTAACTTTGCTGTCAGTATCTCCCTCTCTCATGAGACACACCAAGCCTTTAGGAGACAAAAATTACTCCTACAAATGTACACACACACAAACAAGCTTTGTTGAATGGAACTAGAGGGAAATCAATTAAGTGTTATGGGCTTAACAACATCATTTATTTATTTGTTTAAGTTTCCTGGGAGAAAGGACCAGAAAAGCTTCTCTAATTCCCAAACCACACGCAGCTCCCCATTCATGACATTCCACAATTGTAATTATTTGTTTGACATCTTTTTCCTTCCCTAGACTACGAAATTTATGTAGGCAGAACCCATGACAGCTTTATTCACAGCTAGATCTTTCATGTCTAAAACAGTGCTTGGAGATATAGTAGGTGATCAAACAACATTGAATGAATGAAATGCATGAATGAGTGAATTTACCTAGCATTTACCTTACTGTCAGATTCCCGGATCAAAGTATTACCTTAAAGGCTCTTGGCAGTTCGAGCAAATCTGCTACCAATAATTATTGTAACAATGTTTTAGTTTGTCCTTTTGTTGTTTTGCAAAAGTCTGATTGAAGAAATTTTCCTGTGAATTTTATTCACCTGTCCTTGACTCTCTCCCTCTTTGTCTTTCTCCCTCCCTGCCTCCACTTACGCCTTCCTCTCTTTCTATCCTTAATTTGTTATCAAGACATAGTAATTTTTCTTTTCCGCTTGTTTCTCAAATATTTTCTCTTCTCTTCATTCCCATTCTATACAAGTGGACATTCTTGTCTTACCCGTGGGTCATAAGAGTCTTCAAGCCAGCTGTGTCTCCCTATCCATGTTAGCATGATATTAGTCACCCTAAAATTTCAATATTAGCATATTACTCTGCTACTCAAAAAGTGCCAGCATTGCCCTCTTTCTACAAGATAAAGTCCAAACACTTCAGCATAGCATTCAAGGCCCTCTGTTCCTGAATCCCCACCTTTTTTCAAGTATTTTCTCTTACCACTCCACAATAGGATCCCTTTCCTTAAACAGGCAATATTCTGGATGACAGTATATATTTTGCTGGTCCTAGTGCAAAATAACAATATAGGCTCCTTGTTCAAAACGATTAAACTTCAGTCTATGGCCATGCTACCCTGAACATGCCTGATACCATCTGACCTTGAAAGCTAAGCAGGGTCAGGCTTCGTTAGTACTTGATGGAAGACCACATAGGAAGACCAGGTACTATAGGCATAAAAACAAATAAACAAACAGACAAAAAACAATTAAACTTCAGATGGTGAAAATACAACATTAAAAAAAGCTTGGGGTCTTTCTGAGTATGGTACAGATCACGTTTATTCCACTTTCAAGTTTTTCACTTAGTTAAGAATTCCCTTTCCCAACCATCTTATTCATATGATTCTCAATAGAACATTTAGCAGCCCAGTTCTCCTACTTAATTAAAGGTCTAGTTCTTACTTTAATTAAAATTGAAGGTGCAGTTCTCCTTCTATGTATATGCATTCTTTAATTATATGTTATCTAACATTTTATTTATCTAACTCAAGTGTGTATGTCTTCTCTTCCCCACTAGATTATTCATGTCTTAAATTACTTTGTATTATCCTCAGTATCCAGAGATGCCTCAGAAAATAGCAAGCAACTGCTAAATGCTTTTTGAGAGGCTGCATTGGTAGATAAATGCATGAATGCATGATCACCAGACTGGCCTGGTGATCCTAAAGGTACTAAAGATTTCTGTAGCACTCAAAAAAGTGGTGGCTATTCTAGTTCACATTTCCCTCTAGAAGGTCATTTTAGGGCCCTGCATTTCACATCTGACTTCTTAGAACCCTTGGTAGGCTACTGTTTTATAATCTTGCAGTCCATTCCTACACTTTGAACATAATACTAAGAACTATTACAAGAAATTTGTAATCTTATGGAGAAAACTAGAGATTAAGAAAAATATCAGAGGCTTGAATTTGGAGATGTACAAAGACAGACCCTGGTTGAAAATGAAGCCAATTGTCATGAAATGTTAGCACTCCAAGGAGCCTTTGAGATCATCAGCTTATCTTTCTTGATGAAGGAGGAAACTGAAGCCTGAGAAATGTAGTGTCTTGACTAAGATCACATAGCTATTTAGTGAGAGGAACAAGTCCTGGTCTCCTGAACACTCATGTGACTTGCAAGGACATCCCATTGATAGGTTTCAGCAGACAGAACTTTGTGAGACCTTGTACTAACTAACTACTCATAGGTATTTGCCTGTGTGCAAATCAGAAATGGAATACAGATGCAATTGTATAAAAAATATATTGTATTATTTTTTAATACAACTCACTTTGGTTTTCTATGATATTTTGGACTTTGGCATTTAATCATCCAACATTCAAATTATTGAAAAAATATTTACATTCAGACATAGGGCTTATTGTATATGCAGAACAAGGGAAAAGTATAGAGTAATGAGGATACGAGCAGCGTTATGGGTCTGAAGTAATGATTGCTCTTGTCGTTACCATGGGGAGCTGGTTGCTAGGCAGAGTATAGAAGATTCTAATAGTAGCAAGGAGTCCATTGTAAGAAGGTGCTGCAGAAGTAGTGAAAGGCCACTACTATCTGCTGTTGTTAAAGGAGGCTTCTTTCTACTGCTGTTCCTGAGGGACCTGTGCTCCTGAGACTTCACTTTTCCACAAAGAATTTTCAAAAGGCCAAGATGAGTTGAAAGGATGGAGTCAGATTAGTTCAATGGCACCATAACCCACTCCTTCCCTTGCTCCTAGATAAAATTACTCCATCTGTTTCTAAGCAATACCTCTAAGGAGGCTTGGGATTTTTTTTAGATCTAAATCATAAAAATAATGTCTTTAAATTGGAAGGGATTTAAAAATCATCCAATCTAATGATTTTCATATCCATGGAGCTTTTGCATTTCATTAGAGCCTCTGCTTTTATCACTTAACCCTTTGCTATTGCTTTTTCCTTCCATGTAATATTTCAGTTAAATGTTTCCAGTGCCTTTTTACAAGTTTGCACCTAATTCTAATTTAGTTCTTCCCTTCATGGGTAAGGGGTCTGGAGCCCAGAGAGATGAGTTCCTTGTATTCTTGTATTGAAGTGTTGGAAGAAGACATTTAGGTTCCCTCAGTAGAATTTGAGGAGTTATTTTTAATTCCTCACATAGTCAAAGCAGAGCCATTCTTAGAGAGACTAGAATTTGTGGAACATTAGAAGAAAGAGAGGAAGACGACTTTGTGGATGATGAATATATGGGTAGGACAGTGAGGACTCATGTTTTATTTTCTTTACTAGTTACCATTCTTTTGTAATTTTACATTTATCTCTTCCCCCAAGTGGACTTACTAAATATGGAATAGACATAAATTATGTTATGACGTTAGTAAAGTTTAAGTACAAATTAATTTATAATTCAGAAAAAAATATCTTTTTAGACCACACATCCTGTTCTTTCTTTAGAAAACATAACCATTCTTAGAGGTTGTAGAGGTTGTGGCGAGTAGGCTGCACAGAGACTACAGGCCATGCAAGGCTAAGGGGAATTTGCTTAAGAAAAATGGAGAATTTAGCAGAAAAAAAAATAGTTGAGTAGAGGGAGGACAGAACATAAAATCAATCAAATATGAATAATATAATGGCCTTAAAAAGGCAGTGTATCCATGGCAACATGGGAGAAGTAATGGGTAAGGATGATGCCCTTAGCAATGATGATTTATCTGAATGGATCAAATACAAGCTTAATTCACAGACCCTACTAACTTCTTTGATATCCTTTGGAGAAAACACTTCATTGGCACATGCAGTATTCTCGATGGAAAATAACAAACAAGAACTAACAATTGCCAAAGAGCTGGGAATCACTAAGATATTTAGTATTATTATTTAGGGACAATATTGCTGGAGCATTGGAAAGTCTCCTACACCTAATAGAGGAAAAAGCAACTGTTCTCCACCATGAGTGATGGTAAGAGAGATTTCTGGGTTTCAGTTGGATCTGTCAGCTTTGTCAAACTGCCAGCTTTGTCATCCCCAAACCAAGGGGTGAATGGATAATAGCCTGGCTTATTAGAGCAAATTGATAGCTCATGTGAATTACCCTGCTACCTAGTTTACTGCTTCCAAATTATCTAAACAGTTGAACAAACAGCCAAACTCATTCTGATATTCTTACAGCAAATTTTTCGTGTATAAATAGCCTTGTTTTCTTTGTCTTTTCTTCTCTTTCTTCTTTCCTTCCTTCCTTTCTTCCTTTCTTTATCCCTCCCTTCCTCTTTGTCCCTCTCTCTTTCTTCCTTTCTCCCTCCCCTTTCTTTATTTCCTTCCTTCCTTCCTTCCTTCCTTCCTTCCTTCCTCCTCCCTCCCTCCCTCTCCTCCCTCCTCCCTCCCTCCCTCCCTCCTCCTTCCTTCCTTCCTTCCTTCCTTCCTTCCTTCCTTCCTTCCTTTTCCTTCTTTCCTTTCTTTCCCTTTTTTAGAATTAGAATCACCTCTACATTGGACCTAGAGAGGCAGCTCATAATGTGGGCAAAAGCGTAACCTTATCAATTCAGAGTTTTGCTGGGACATTTGGCCTATTTCTTGTTTCCTGGGGCAGGACCCAGTATGCCCCTGGCTTAACACATCTTTTTTTTTTCCTGTTACATACACATGAATTAATAGCCATCACAGGAATAGATATTCATACACATATACACACACAAATATTTTTTTCACAATAAAATAATTAATTTTTCCCATTCTAATTCTCTCCTTTACTTCTTTCTACCTTTCCCCCATCCCTGCTTTCTCTTGTTTGTCTGCTTTCTTTGTTCCTAAAATTCTTAGTACATTCAGAACTGATTCATACTCAGATTTCTTTAGATTAAACTTTCCTTACTGTTGTATGTAAACATTCATGGGATACATAGCACTTAAAATTAAAATACTATCTTAATTTGATATATTGCCTCTGTCGCTGATGTGGATAGAAGCTGCTTTCTACTTTTGGTCCCTTGAACTTTGTGATTCATTGGAAATAATTATGAAGGCTTATTTATGGGAATCTCAACTAGGATTATATAACTAAGAGGGTTTGGGATATTCCAGATTAGACACACAAACCCTAAAAAATGTGTATTTAAGTCAAGTATCAACCCAACCTGCTACTGGACAAAATAAATATTGAGGTCAGACTATATTGAAAGACTACAAACAGATTCAAAGCTCATAAGTATATATTTATGATACACAAGATCTAAAATCCATTTGATACAGAAATTAATTATGTTAGAATAATTAGTTAAGAATTTGAAAAATGAATTAAAGTCTTTCTTAATACTATTTACTAAAATTAATTTCAGATGCATTACAAAGTCAAATGCAAACCAAAAACATCAAAATATAAGAATATTTAAATAAATATAATCTGGATATGGAAAAGATCTTTCTAAGTATACACCAAAGTTAGAAGTCAGAAAACAATTTTTTAAAGGATTGCATATAGAAATGTTAAATACCAAAAATCATTACAAAATTGAATGGCAAACTAAAAATCAGGGGAAATTTACAACATAGATAACTATATTTAATATGCTTTAAATATAAATAGCTCTCCCAAATCTAAGAAAAAAATTTTCAATGGAAAAATTTGCAAAGAATGTTACAAGTCAATTCACAAAAGAAAAGATACTAATAGTTAATAAACTCATAAAAATGTTTGTCTCATATAATGAGATATCATTATTACTTGTCAAATTAGCAAAGCTTTTCTCTTCTTTAAAAGCATCATCCATTGTTAATAAGATATAGTGAAACAGAGACCCTCTGATTGTCCCAGTAGGAGTACAAAATGATACATCATTTCTGAAGGAAAGAAATGAAATATAGAATAAAAGGGGGTTAGTTAAAAAGATATTGGAACATGGTGAAATACTTGGTAGCTATTAAAAAGAGTATACAAATACACACCCACAAAACGTAATAGTATATTGCCAGTAAAAAAAAAAAAGCAAGGCACAAAACAATATTAAAATGTGGCCTCATTTTTGCACATAGTATCTTTGCTTATTTCCATTTCTGAAACTTACTTTTTCCTCCATATTCCCTGGAATGTTTGTTAAAATATACTTTCAATATGTCTCAGACTTACTAGGTTATTGTCTCCAGAAAAGGAACCAAAGAAATGGTTCTTTTGGGTTTATTTCAGGCCCCATGTGACTCTTAATATCAGGTAAATTGGGAAAAATCCTGATCTAATCCAATCTCTTCCTTGGGTTTATATTGAAGCTGAGATCCAGATTGATTCTGGGACTTGTCTAAAGTAACAAATATGTAGTAGTAGAGTAGGGTCTAGAATTACATGTGCTGTATTCCAGTTGAGTGATTCTTTTCTAGACCACTGAGCTTCTTTAAGCCAATAATCTTAAATCAAATTCCTATCAACCCATTACTTCAGTCAGATAGGTAACAAAAGTTCTCTCCAACTTTATTGTTTCACATTTACTCATGCTCTTTCTTTGTTGATGGCAAATGGAAAGTTTTCCATTTCCATCGTTCCCTAGCAATGTGATCAAGCAGTAGCACAAACTCTTTAAATAGAAAAGATCCATTTCCACTCTATCGTGACTCAGTAACAGCCACAGGATTCTTCTCAAACTTTCCTAAAAATGTCATCTTTGGGCTGGACTCAAGAGGAACATTTCAGCCAAGGAGACACATTTTCCACTCTGTCAGGAATGAGCGAGTATGGGTTTGGAACATAAAGTGTTTTGCAATCCTCAGAAAAGCAATACTTCTCATCAAAACCATGGCAACAACTCTGTGTGATACCATCAGAGCCTGGGAGCATTCAGGAGCTTCCTCCTAATTGGGGACTCATAGAGCCGGCCCATCACCTATGTCAGTTATAACAGTCACTCAGCTGCCTGTTGGCTCCAGAAAGAGAATGGTACCCTACAAGACTGTTGCTATGGAGACACTGTTGCCAGTGATGCTGGACTGAGGATTTCTTACCTAGGAAGAAGGTAACATGAAATATTCCTCATGTTCTAGTGGATCCAGATTCCTCATTTGAAAGGACCCCCTCCCCCAAATGGGGGAAATACATTAAAACACAGGTATGACATGGCAAAAGTTACTGTTTTATCATCTAAATAGTTCCATTTGGAATTTGCGCCCATAAGGCAAAATTTTGAAAGTCCAAAAGTCATGGGTTTGAAACTTGCTTCCCTCACTTCTAATTTTTTTGGTCTTAGATGAACTACTTACACCCCCTAGGCTTTATGAGCTGTAATATGGGATAATAATTCATATTTCTACAAGATTTGTGGAAGGTTTCAGCAAAATGATTAATGTAAAAATGTCTATCCCAGAGACTTTTCAATTCTATTAATGCCAGAGAGTCAGAGAGAGGAAATAAAAGCGAACAAGACGATGAAAGAAGTGACCTTGATGAGTTAATAACTCAAGCTCTTTTCTTTATTCACTCCCGTTTCTGTCTTCTGCCTTTCCCACATCACTCTATACAC
This sequence comes from Eonycteris spelaea, assembly GCA_003508835.1. Classification (NCBI taxonomy): domain Eukaryota; kingdom Metazoa; phylum Chordata; class Mammalia; order Chiroptera; family Pteropodidae; genus Eonycteris; species Eonycteris spelaea. The sequence continues at coordinate 1,974,975 of PUFA01000083.1, read as the reverse complement.
CACGTTACCCCTGTGTCTTCAGTACCCTGTTTTTACAAGATTTCTACAAATTCTTCTTTCCCAATTTGCACCATCTCTCCCCAGAGACTGGCAGTCCTGGGCATGGCCAATATTCAAGGCAGCAATGACATTTTAAGTTACTTAGTGCTCCCACTACAACTTAAAAGTTCCCTTTTCTTCTTCAGATTCTATAAACAGAACCAAACAGGTTCCAACCATTATCAATATAAAACAGAAAGGTATTTGATAGCCTTGTATAGTTTAGGAAGTGCTTAACTCATTAACTCTATCCCAATAATCCTGTGAAATTATTATTATAATTTATTATTAATATACAGATAAGAAGGCTAGGACTCATAGACATAGTGACTTGCCTGAGGTTACACAGCTTAGTGAAGTCAAAGTTGAGTCTATGCTTTCCATTCCCAACACCCTTGCTCCATCAAGCTGCTTCCCTTCTGGATCAAGAAAGATTTTCCCACCAGCTCTGGGTATGTGGCAGAAGTAGCTGTCTATGTGATAAGAGAAATGTCACAATGTCCTTCAATCCTGATATTTCCCACATCTTAACCTGAAACTCTCAAGAGACTGGTACAGTTGTCCTTGGTTCTCTTGTGGGTGGCTCTGCTTCCTCTCTTGGGTACAGGCAAGCGACATGTTCTTGTTGCAACCCAGTGGTATGTAGAGATATCTTAATCCTCATTCTTGAGTTGGGTACCCAGTTTCAACCCCAGCTGAATGCAGGGAACCTAATTCTGGTCTTGCACTATACTTGATCCAGAAGTTTCTATATATTTTTAAGAACCTTAAGCAGAGGGTTACTTCTATGAATGGTTGGGGTTGACACTTTTGATTATAGAATATTAAGGAATATGTTCCTCTTCTTTCAGGTAGGTAATGGTTTAGGTGGTGGTGGAACTTTCTACTATGGTCTTGAAAGTCATTGTGGGGGAGGGGAGACAGGTTAAAGCAGTCAAGAAGCATTTTTCTTAAGGATAATATAAGAGTCTCCCTACTAGACATGAAAATCTATCATACAGCTAGAATTATTGAAGGAATGCAGTACTAAACAAGAATATCCGTAGAAATGAGGAAATCAGAATCAAGAGTCCATGACTTTTGAATAAAGAGGTAAATTGAGAGCAAACCTATAATTCCCAATTCCGATGGAAGATGTGAAAATATATTCTGGAAGCTAACAAATTCTGACATCCAAATGCCAGAACCATAAAAGAATATATTGGGTTGACATGAGAAAGGCAGCAAAAACTCACTTTCTTTCGCTACCCAGAGATGACCATATGGCATCAAAAGAAGTGAAGAAAAAGCTACATGAATACCTATAATTTACAGGTGGTTAGAACTAGGAGTGGGGGTAAGCCATGGGCCAAAAAAGCAGTGCTCTACTCAGAGTATTTTTAGCTACAATGAATCAGTGGAGGTTTGCCAAGAGCTCTGGGGACACAAAGGGCCATAGCAAGCTGAAAACAGTGAGAGAGATGCTGCTCAGCAAAGCACAAAAAGATAGTCAGAGAAGGAGGCCAGGTAATAGCTGAGATCAGCTGTGCCCAGAAAGAATGTCCACTTTACCAAGCAAAAGGTTTCTGTCTGAAGCATTAGTGCTCTCCTATGTGCAGGAGAAAGCAGCCGCGGAAATGGATGTGGTCATTCAAGTCTCACCTCTAGCATCAGAGCTTTGCTGAACCTGGAGAAGAAGCCACCCAGAGCCAGATTCCACTGCCAAGACCATCCTGGCCTTGGCTTTCCAGCTATTTTCTTTAGGCTTGGAGCACTGAAGTGACACCCGCTTCAGTGGAGAGGGGGATTAGAGCAGTTTTTAAGTAATAATAGCAGCAAGGCCAAGGGCAGTGGGTAATCCAGCCACATTTCACTAGTGAGAAGAGAATCAGAACAATCTTTCAGGAGAGCTATTTGCCTTTTGTACCAAAAGCCTACATATTTGATACTTCCTGTAACAAAGCAATTTCATTTCTAACAGTGTATCCTAAAGTAATATCAAAGATATATCCATTGCTGTTTTTCATGGCAACACATTGGAAACAAACTAAATACCCTAGAATGGGCATTTGGTTCAATAACTTATAGAATAACCAAAAAGTAAAATACTATACAGTTACTGAAATAGTATGTTTTGAAGGGTATTAAATAACATGGGAATATATCTGTGATATATTACTAATAGAAATCAGCTAATGAAAGAAAAGTTATAATGTGATCCCATATAAACATATGGGGGAAAGGATCTCAAGTCTGCAAATCAATATAATAATTGTTATCTGTGGTTCAAGGATAAGTATTTTTTTCTGAAAACTTTTTTATATTTTGCGTTGTGTTTCTACACTGAGTATATATTGATTTGGCTTTCCATCCCTTTATCCCTTCATATTACATTATAATAAAATAGTTCAGCTCAATCTTCTAGCTTATTAACTCATTTTAAACTATATTTATTCCATTATATTCAGCCATCCATTTGAGTTTGTTTATTTTCCTAATTTAAAATTTACTTTTATCTTTGGGATTTTTAAATTTTAAAAATTTAGTAATATTTACCATCTTAACTATTCTGAAGTATACAGTTTAGTGGCATTAAATACATTTGCATTGTTGTAGAACTATCTCCACCATCCACTTTCAGCTTTTTCTCTTTCAAAATTGAAACTCAGTACCTATTAAACAATACTCCTCGTGCCCTGAGACCTTAGTCCCTGGCAATCAGCATTCTACTCTCTATGACTTTGACTACTTTAGATACCTCATATAAGTTGATTCACACAATATTTGTCCTTTTGTGACTAGTTTATTTCATATAGCATAATGTCCTTCAAGTTTCATCCATGTTGTAGCATGTGTCAAAATTTCATTACTTTTTAAGTCTGACTAATATTCTATTGTATGTATATCAACATTTTGTTTATCTAATCATCTGTCGATGGACACTGTGTTACTTCAACCTTTTGGTTATTGTTAATAATGAACATGGATATACAAGTATCTCTTCAAGTCTCTGTTTTCTCTTCTTTTGGACATATACTCAGAAGGGGAAATGCTAGATCCCTAGTAGCTCTATTTAAATATATGTGTGTGTGTGTGTGTGTGTGTGTGTGTGTGTGTATCACACACACATATAATATATATGTATATACATATATACACACATACACACATATGCACACATTACACACACATATACACACACATACACACACTAATGGGTGTGAGATGGTTTAGTTTATTTTTAATTATTGACTATTCTCTTGTCTGTTTCCAAGAAGGACCTGTGTCATTTGTTAACATTGTAACATTGAGTATACATTTTTGTGGTAAGCTTGGAGTCTTTATTTCATGGTGCTGACATTCCTCTCAGTTTAGGTGATTCTCAATGGTACCCCCACAGTGTGCCCTTGTATATACCTATTAGACTGTCTAATACACAGGTGAGCACAGCTTGCAGGGAAGGGACATGACATTCATGTTTCGATCTGGTTTCAGGAATTGGGAGAGAGGCACAAGATGACCAGTAGCTGGTTTCAGACAGTGAAGGAATCTTAACCCTCTTGGTACTGCCAACAATCAGAACCCTGCTCCTGTGTCCCCCAAGATGCCATATTTTCTGTCCCCACCTGAAGATAAACAATCCCATCCCTCATAACCAGGGTCTGGTCCACTGTGGATTGGGGTACAGAAGATGGTAGAGGTTGACCTCTTGCTTTGGTACCCCAAATCACAGACCTGTTAGATTGAGCCTTAGATTCCCTTCTGCCCCAGTGCAAGGAGGATTCTTGGCACAGCTTTTAATTACTCACCTGCATATGTCTTTGGATGAAGTTTTCCAATCCAATTCCATATTCCTTTTACGTCTCATAAAATACTTACAGTTTTTTTTAACTCTTCATTAAGGAATATTTTTAAGCAGATACAAATAGAATAGTATAATGAACCTCCATGTACCCACCACCACTCAAGCTTCACCTCATGAATACCCGCATTTCAATGAGCATCTCCCATTCGCTCTTCCTATATTATTTTGAAGCAAATACCAGGCATTATGTCATTTCATCCACAAATAGTTAAACATGTATTGATAAAAAATAAAGCTCTTAACAGGTCACAGAATGCTAATATGATATTAGCAATAATTATTTAATATCACCAAATACCTACCTAGTCAGCATCAAATTTGCAATTTTCTCACAAATTTCCTATTGTTTTTTATAATGTATTTATTTTTTTCTACTCATAAGATCATTTTTATTCATAAAAGAACCCTGAAATTATCTCTCTTTGCAAGATGATCATTAGTACAGTGAAGTGGATAAGGCACAAGTAAGAATATGGAGGACACAATACATACAAAGCACTAACACAATCCCTAGTTCATGGCAAATGGTAAGTGCAGCTAAAGTAGTTGCTATTGATATAGTTTTGGTTATTGTAACCAAGTTGTTTTGTTTTTTTTTTTTACTTTACCCTGCAGTGCAGATACCATAGATTATTTATAGTTTTGAATCATTGAAGAATCTCCTTTTTCAGTGTAGGTAAATGTCTGCTTTTTCTGTCCTTATTCCAAACAACTTAAACTCAGGAACCAAGATGACAAACACAGAATTTCCCTGAGAAAATGGAATGTCTATAAGGGAGAGGATAAGTGTCAAAAGACCGAATGTGTTTGGAGTACAAGGGTGAGGTAAAGGCAAAAAAATCGCAAACACTACATATATATACACACACACACACATAATATATACATAATATATATACACATATACACACGTATACACAAATACTATTTATGTGTAAATATATGTATATTATATATATTCTATTATGCTATGGATACTAACATAAATTTTTATAATTTAGGAGTATAGTTTGGACAATTTACAATGTTTTAATTTTCTAAGCAAATCATGACACCAGTAACCCCTCTTTGAATTTACAAATGGATTCCAGTGTCTCACTATAAAACTGCCTGTTTTGATGATTTATTTTCTAGGCAGCATGCTAAGCACCATGCATACATTGTTTTTTCAAACTTTATAGCAACTCTACAAAGTAGGCCTTGTTTCCCCTAGCAAACAAGGAAACTGAGGGTCAGAAAGGTCTTGCTCAGAGTTACTCAGCTATGAAGGGGCTAGAGATGGGATTTAAACCCATGTGACACTCCAAAGCCAATGCTTTCTCTGCTATTTCCCCTCTTGACATTATAGGCAAATTTCCAAAAGAAATCGGTGGCATTTATCTTCCAAGTGGCATAGTAGGAAGAGAGGGAGCATGATGCTATGAAAATAACATTCACCTCAAAGAGGAGACAAATGTTCTCATCATAGGTTGTTACTCAACTTACTGCAAAACCCTTCAACTCCCTGGACTTCTCTTATCCTTCTTTCTCCATGTCTACAACAGAAACAAAAATATATTTTATACAACTGTTCTAGAAATAAAATGGGAAGAGCTATCCCAAAAAGTATAATGTAAACATAAGTGATTGAAATCATATTTAGCCTACCTAACAAGCTAACATTTCCTTTTCTAAGTTTTGCAGTTACGACTTCAACAGAGAAGGACCCAGGAACAACTGGCTAACCAAGGAATAATACCGCGTGAGTAGCTGCTTCTCCTATTTACTGACGTATTACCGTGGAACCATGTGATTTGGGAGCTGGAAAGCACCTCAGAGGTCATTTACTCTGAGCCCATGATCCTCATAGAATCTGTATTAGCATAAATTCCAGACCTTGAATGTTTTGCCCCAAGTTCTACTCACCCCCAAGGGCTTTCCTTTAATGATACAGGTTGTACTTAAAATTCTGATGTAGTAGGTTTAGTTTTAGGGTAAACACAATTTACTACGGGCATCTGTCACCCTTTTCTTACTTTTAAAATTGGATATAATCACTATTCTTTCCAAAAGCATCAATCATGTCATCTTTTTCTCATTTTCTCGGTTTCATTTCTGTTTGAGGTACTCTACTCCATAATTAATTGAATATTATCACGTGCCTCTTTTCTAGATTACTGAGTAGCTATACCATTCTAGCATAATTGTTATAAAATTGAATTGCTGGCCATGATTTGGGTCAAAGAAGAAGGATTCTCATATCTTTTATAAGATATATTTAAAATTTTCTACCAATTTAGCAATTAAAGCTAACTCTTGGTGATCCATAGAAATAGCTAAAATGGTTCTCATAGCTATGCCCCCCAACAAAATTGAAAAATTAAGATCCATAATGACTCTTGCAGAAATCCCTATCATGAGTAGGAATTCAGAGTTTAGTATGAAACAAGTGGAAATTTACCCTTTATAAAATGGCCTGCAGCTAGTAATATTAGAGCTCCATGATCCACGGAGTTTAAGTATAGTCTGTGCTTCAGAGCCAAAGCAGAACTAAGATTTTTTCAGGCCTTTTACTTTGTATTTCAAAAGCAGCATTTTGTTTTTGTTTTTGTTTTTAATGGCTGATCCAAACAGTAAACAAACAGGTGACTTTATAGTGGAACAACTTTTTTAGAGGTTTGCTAAGCACAAAAGAAACAGCTCACCCAGCACTTTCAAAGCTACCTAAACAACATGTACAACAATGAGAAACCAAAGGAGCAAGACTGTGTGTGGCCTGTTCGTCTCAGCCAGCCCACCAGTGGAAGTGCTCAAGACAGAGGAGAGACCAAAGGCCTGCAGACTGCAGGTCAGGTAAACAGAACTTCACGCAAAGTTGGCCAGGCCAGTCTTTTTAGGAATTCTGTCACTAATGTGCAGAATCTAATTTGTTTAACCATTATCTCGAAGAATCATTCACCAAGATTGTAGACAGGTACAGATCCACTAGGATCCTTTCGGCAGACCGCAATCAACACCAAGCACCCTTAAATATGTGATGAGCCATCAATTTGAATAGTATTAAAATAATCCATCCCCTCACTAGTGTTTCTTCTCCTTAATTCTAGAAAGGCAAGTGTATTTGATAGAATCAGGACCTTTCAGTCAGCTCAAACTGTTCACAATCTATTTAAAGTTCAACCTGCATGCTTAAATTTTCTGAGCCTGGGTCTCGCAGCTGGCATTTGGATGAGAATAAACTTTTTATTTTTAGGTTAATGGGATTAAATTTCTGGGCATCAGTAAAAACACCTAATAAAGATAGCAATTAATTCTGTTACATTTTTAAATAACACTTCTGTGTAAGTCGTGTGAATCAAATGTTCATTTGAGCAGTAGGGTCCAATTGGTGGGGATATATCTTGTTATCCAGGGTTTCCAAAATTAAATAATGTACATATTAAATGAAATCCTGCTTGACAGAAATTTTGTATCCATAGTCCATTGTATTATTAAGATAATCACTGAAACATGTTCTATGAGTAAGGAAATTATTCTCTCTTTTAATTTAGAAAAATGACAATTTAGCAAAATGATAAAGGTTAATTAGGGATCACCTTGTTTTCCTTAGTCGTTAGCCACCTCCTCTCAACCATGCTTTCCAAAGGTATATATTCTGCTGTGGAAAAATGTCAAAGCCACAGCAGGTGCACACTGCAGGCCCAGACTAGACAAATTTTGACTACATAGCTCTTCTCAGAAAGCTAGACCGAAGAGAAATCTCTTCAGCTGCCAAAAGATCAGGGGCAGGGGGAGATGGCCAGCCTATTCGACTCAATTAGAGACTAAACATGCAATCTAATGCAGTGCAGAGCAGCCTGTGTTCGCTCAGGAACCTAAGAGTACATGTATAAATGCAAGTCATGGAGAAAAGGAAAGAGGAGCTAACAGTAGCAAGGTTTTTCAGTTCAATCAAATCTAACACATTTCATTATAAACCAGACTTATATGCAGGGTAGCAGGCCATATCCTCTAGGCAAAACAGTGAGCAAGACAGTTGTTCAAGGAAACTCAAGATTTTAGGAGAAAAGGTGATGAAAAACACACGTAAGTGTAATTCAAGGTGGAACTCGTTACATTCCACAAAAGAGCTTTTTATTTCTTCATTCTCTTATTTGAATTTTTTGAAATGGAATAAAAGAGGAGAAGGTAGAAGGAAGGGGATAGAATGGAGAGAAGAAAAGTTGATAGTCCTTAGAGATCATCTAATTCTGTAATTTTAATTTTTTTAATTGTTAAATATATCTTATATTGTGTATGTATATACCTGCTGAAACAGGGAGGGGGAGCCTTATTTACTCAGGCCCTCTAATCCCTCTGGACTCCCCCTCATTATCCTTTCCAGAGAGCTAGTTCTCTTCAAAATAGGATTTGAAAACACCTGACCTAGTCCAAGCCGTTTTCTTTAATGTTCGCAAAACTGAGGTTGAGGAGGCCTAAGAGATTTTTCAAATGTCCCCAAGCCAGGTCCCAATGTAGTTCTGCTTTCTGCAAATTGGAATTGTGAGAATTTAAGTGCATACACAATACAATTGTTAATAAATATCTCACTTTATTGATGACATTTGAAATAATTGCAATCCTCCCCCAAATTTTAAAACATTGTAAATTGCTTAAAGTGGAAGCTGGTGGCCAAGTGAATTGTTAATTGTCTTTATGTTATCATTACACAGCACTACTGTTTTTAGCTGATCAACAGAAACACCTGCTATCTTCTGGCAGCATTCATCTTGAGTTTGACCTTAGGTTACATCTCAAGGGCTCATCCATTGCAAAAATGCAACTCCCTCCTATTGTGCATTTTGGCAGAGCCAACACCAGAGCCTGTATCTTCTGATCCCTACACAGGACTCTTTTATGAAATATTCAAAAGAAATTACTTGAATTTTTAAAGCACTTAAATTTCTACTATAAAGCATTTTGTGGCCAAAAAATTCAATTGGAGATAGATGAGAGAGAGAGAGAGAGAGAGAGAGAGAGAGAGAGAGAGAGAGAGAGAGAGAGATGAATAGAATAGAATAGAAAGAAAAGAAAACAAAAAGAAGAAAAAAGAAATACCAATGACAAACCAATGTTTTTTGAAATGGCTTTAGATTCTACATCATAATCTACACTTCACCATGACCAAGGTTCAATGAAAAATTCCACTAAAGTCAGCTATATGGCAGATCTCACTTCAGCTGCATGCCAAATTAATGGTTAAATTGTAAGGTTTCTCACCCGCTGACTCCAATGAACCAAATTATGTGTAATTTTCAGTTGACTAGTAGAACTAGTCCAAATGGATTGAATTTAATTCCTTCCTTCTTGGTCATGCAAACTGCATGTTTTGAGGCTGCCAATGAGTAACAAGGAGCCCATAGCAACTAGGGACAAATTCTCTTTTACAGTCCTCTTAATAATTTCTCTTAAGCATTTGCTCAATTCTTACTTGCATAAATTATAGGTTTAGGATTTCCTATCAGTTGCTTTGAATGAATTTAAAGACATTGTTCCTTGACATTTAGTCAAGAAGGGGAGGGTTCTGAAGCCAGCACCAACCCCTAGAATAACTTTAAACAGTGGGAAAAGGGTTCTTGGGCCGGAACATGGGCCCTGCCAGATCCTAAGATTGCTTTTACATTTATAATATCAGTTGTGGAATTCACACTTCCAAAATAGTCATGAAATCTTAGTGAAATATCTTCTTGAAGTTAACTTAGAAATATTTAAGAATTTATTGTTTGGACTTATCTCCAAAATCTTATCTATGAATCTCAAAATGAAGATTTCAAATTGCCTACTTTGTCACCATCAACTAGAATTCAAAGGAAATGGTTTCACTGCCCCTCCCTTTCAGGCTAAAGGTTACAATAGGACATCAAGTTTCTCTACTTTCTCACGTCTATAGGGCAGAGCCAACTTCCTCCTTTCGTGGACCTATGGGGCTTGGATCTGTTCATTATTTCTCATACATATTTTCTCACCTACATTTTTTCCCTCAGGGTATTACTGTCCTGTGTAGAATCTTAACTGACACCATTTTATTCCAACCACTTTAGAAGCCTTAGTGCAGAGGGATGATCAGATGCAGTAAACAATTAAAGAGCAATTCAGTAAATATTTTGGCTATCTGCTGTGAGGAAGGCCCTACAGACCACAGAGAGTCAGACATGAATTCTGTTCCAGTCTAGAAGGGGCCCCAAACTATTCCTGCTTCATTGTTCCTGTTAACAATATTGGACCAGGTCACATCACTCCATGGGAGTCAGTATCTGGGAAGACTGAAGAAAACTTACTTTCTCTTTCCCTCTCCCTCTACTATAAAAGTGGGCTATTCTCTATGAACCCAGGAGAGAGGAGGGAGCATTTGGCTTATTTTTCTGAAATATAGAAAACGAGATTACAGAACAGAAATAAACTGTGGAGGAGGGGGTGCCCAGAGAGGCTGTAACTTCGCAGACTCAGAAAAAGCTGCCACTGGCCAGAGGAACTGTCTGGGCAGCTTTGGTTCCATGATCTGATTAATGTCAATGAATTTAAAGATGCAATGAGCTGTCTATGAATGGTGCTGCCTTTATTTGTTTTGCAGACTAATCCAAGCCACAGCAGCCACATACTTACTGCAAAGCCTTGGTAAATCCTTGAATTCTGTGATACTACTCCTGCATAGCAAGAAGAATGACTGGGGCAATTCCTGTACCCACACCACATGCAGCTTCCTGATAGTTTTGAGAAGTTGACTGGGCAAAGCCTCTCTCCTTTTCCTCAGTGCATTCATTTGACTTGGCTTCTCCCTACAGCACCTTACCACACACTGTTGGCTGTTTGAGCAGAACACGTCACAAGGGTTTTGATCTGTCTGTCTCTTCCCTTCTTTATAACATCTCAAATTCAGAGATAGGAAAAGGCACCCTGGATTTTCACAGCAAATCCGTTTGGGTCAATAATCCTAAATTTCTTCTTTTCCCCCCTTTTCTTTAAATTTTCTGGTTTCCTTTTCCTTAGAAACTAGTAAACCAGTAACTACAGGCATACTTTGAATTTGTCTTTGTACCCTTCTTCTGAGAAATTCCAAAGTATTCATTATGTTGCATCAACTTCTCCAAGTGCACAAGCCAGGTGTTAAGTATTACAAAGCTACACTGGGAAAATGCGCTCTCTTCTGACTCCTAAGACTATCATTTGGGTACTGAATAGGCAATTTATTGCCAACCTAAAGAGAGAATAAAAATTCCAAAGCATTATCACTTGTGCATGGCATGTATCCCATTTGCTTGGAAGAAAAACACTCATGATCCAATTTATCTTTAAAAGCGAGGCAAAGAAAGGACGAGCATTACTAAATCCATATATAGTAGAAAACTAAAAGCACAGGAAAACTATCAGATTTGTTCAAGGTTGTACAAAAAAATAGATGGCAAAGCAAGGACAGAACCCGAATGAATGGTTCTCAAAATTTTAGTTACCTAAGACTTATTAAATTATACCCATCACTGCCATAGATCTTATGTTTGGAATAGTTTTCTCTTCCTCCCAAAGAGCCCTATGTACATAAGTTATTAACCAATATGTTTCTTTGACTAATTAATGGCTTAGAAATTTACCAGCCAGTGCTTTTTCATGAGAACAACCATTACTAAACCAAGTTGGTGTGATTCTAGGCAGCAACAGTGAAAAGTGACAGTTCCAGTCACCTAGGAAGCCTTTCTCTGAGCAAATAACCTTTTTGTTTTTTCTTCAGTGTTTTGGAAATACTGAAAATCACTCCTAGAAATTATGCCTCGGACGTGGATCCATAATGTAGCAGTTAGCACATCTGCTTTACACACAGAAGGTCCTGGGTTGACACCCCAGTGGAGCCATAGCCCATGGTCTCTGGCCATGCCACCCTGAACAAGCCTGAAGTCTGAACTCAGAAGCTAAGCAGGGTCTCAGGCCTGGTTAGTACTTGGATGGGAGACACCTAGAAAGACCAAGTGCTATAGGCATAAATAATAAATAATAAGAAGAAGTTATTACTTGCTTTTTGAATTCTCGGATTCTCAAAGACCCTAGATCAGGATGCATTGGTTTTGTAAACTCTAGAGCAGCTGTTCTCAAACTTGTGCATCAGAATCACCTGGAGGGCTTATTAAAACACAGAACCCTGAGTCCCTCACCCTTAGAGTTTTGGATTCTGTAGGTTTGGAGTGGGGCCCAAGAATTGGCATTTTGACAAGTTTCCAGGTGATGATGTAGATCTTAATCCAGAGACCACACTTTGATAACTATTGCTCCAGCCGCTGCCACAGGGCACTGTCTCTTTGATTGTGCCGCTGGTTCTTATATGTAATATGAAAGGAGCTGTGTTCTCTCCCTCTAAGTTTGATAGTGAGCGACCCCATGAGAGAAGATAGGCCCTACCTCAGGCACAGCCCTGCCTCTGCTTTCAGAATTGCCACCAACACCAGCCCCCACCCTGAGCTAGACAGTCCTGTGCTTCACTGATTCCTCAGTGCCCCATCACCTATGTTCTCCCTTTTTGGGCTCCTTTTGGAAACACAAGGGGTTAGAGTGCTGAGCAGGGGACTGCAGGAAGCCTGTTCTTATCTTGAGATCTTTTTTTGAGCTCTAAGTAAACAAATGTTTATACACACATTTGACCCAAATTAGAGCTGCAGGGATAGAAACAGGAATAGCCCGTAGCTAATCTCTGAGGTGAGAACATGAATTCCCTTGTGAGAAGCAATTAATCTTCCTCCAAGGAGAATGAGTTACATGTGTGGCTGACTGAATTTACAATCGTATTTTAATTTGAAATCACATTGACTTATTTTTAAAATTTAATATTCAAATTCCTTTTCAATCTTAAATGCCAATGTCCCTTAAATACAAAATTTTGCCATTCAATCTCCCAAGGGCTAACAACAAAAGAGGTCTTTTATGTAATTTCCAAAAAGTCAACTTTGGGGGCCTGGTGCATTATGGTTTCTACTGGCCCCTAGGAGAGGTGGCCAAAACCCACATTCTCTGGAGTCACATAAAAGGTGAATTTCAGTCGCAGGACCATAGCAGGCTAGTTTTCCACAGTGTCACCTCAAACCAGTGCCCTATAGAACATCTCTTAAGCCTTGAGAATAAAAGCATGTGGTAAAATACCATGTGTGGACCTCTTTGGATTTCTTCCCAAGTCCTTGCTAAACGGGCATAGCTTCTCCCACCCTGTGTTAGAAGGTTCCAGAAGACCTTTGTGCCCTTGGCATCACGGAACTGGACTGTATGAATCATTTCACAGGGGAGTTAACAGCAAGAAGTGATGAATTATAGCGCTACAAGCTAACATATAGGAAATGTGATGTTTCTTAGAGCAATTAATAAGCTCCGCTAAAAAGAGTTTGAAGAGCCTTAGAGACAACAGAACCAGATAAATTCTTCTTAAGTCTTAAGCCCAATTAAGACCAATTGAGTTTGAAAAGTAAGAAATATTTCAAGATACATTTATACTGTTCCCTTAAGGGGTTGCTTCTTAGGGAAGTGATGTGTTACTTTTTAACCACTACGATCAATTCCTTTTCTGTATTATGTAAGTGGTTAAGCCACACAAATGTTTAATGCCTAATTAGATGAACACCAGAGTGTAGGACACAGCTGAACACCTATCAGCTCAGATGGTACAGATTCACCAGGGTCCACTGGACTTCAAGCAGACGTGTAGCATCTGGTAGCCTGGAGAAACGGGAGTTGCTTTGAGCAGTCCAGCAATATATGATCAAATGCAGGAAAAGGCAAGCCTCCTTACTAAGGATGGTGACCAGACCCAAATCAGAGGAAATGCACGAACAACACAATAGAACTTCACATTTCTTCAGGTGATTTCTAAGAGCACCCAAGTGGGGGCAAATGGGGGATGACGAGGAAGGGCTATTTGAAATGGCAGGATTTGCAAAGAAATCCATTTTAAGAGTAAAAACGGCCAAGAGAAACTATGTTAGATCAATAGAAAATGTGATATTCAAACAACATATTCAATTTTTTTTATATATAAGAAAGGAAGCCTCTTAATCTCTGCACAAAGGACAAGGATGCTTGTCCAGTATGCACACAGCAGCCAGCCCAAACTATTCTGCATGTCCCTTTGGTCAACATTATTAATGCTGGAGTTGAGCAGGGAGATTTAGAGAGGGCATGCTTAATACCTTCCCAAGTAGTGTCTCCAATAGAGGAAGACATGGTTGAACAGCCGCCAGGATTACAATGGAATTTGCTTGATGTCCTGCATGCCCTTTTGAAAACTGCTCAAATTTAGCATGATCTTAAGGATTGATTGAGGGGTGTGCACATACATGCACACACACACACACACACACACACACACACACACACACACACACACGCACACTGCCCCGAGTGCCAGTCTGGCCAGAAACACAGTTTTTTTATGCTAGCCAAAGTTTGGAAAGATATTTCATTGCCTGCAGCTTAAGAGTGGACATCTGTTAGAGTGACAGCAGAACTTTGGATCATGTGATTTATCAACTTGTTCAAACTTACATTTCAGAAAAATAAAATATTCAATGAAATTATGTTACTTCTGATCAATTTTATCACTTACAATGAAAAGTGATTGTGACTCCTGATTGAGATTGTTCCAGGGAATCAGAAAAACTAAATTTTTTAAAAAGTAGAATTTTGTTGAATGAAGGCCTACCTCTGTGCTAAATCAAAAGAGTTTACTAAATCGTCGTGAAGAGGAGCTAGTGAGATAGTGAGGAGGGAGAATAATTAATAGTGGAAACAGTGGAAGCTGGCATTTGGTCCAGGTTGTTTACAGCTGCTGTACACTATGACTGACCAGTGTCTGTGTCTACTGGTTGTTCATATTTTGAACATCACACCTTGAAAGAAGTTAGGCTGTCAGAGGACCTAAGCTCCTAACCCTAACTGTGTGACCCGGGCAAGTCAGCCAATTTCCGTGTGCTCCAGTTTCTCTATTCTGTTCAAGATCAAAGTTGTATTTCACTATCTCCAAGGTCCCTTCCAGCCCTCAAAGTCTGATTCTGTGCTTCTCATTCAACACCCTTAGTTGCATGTTTCTACCAACCAGTCATGTACCATATCCAAGGTACAAGTCCCTTCCTACAATATGGGACCCCTTTCCTACAGACCATAGCCTCTACCCAGCAAGGGCAGAGCACAGTCAAAGAGGGTGTTACCCCAGTCTACCTCTTCAGACTAGAGCATTACTCTGTCCCCAGTTTTCCACTACTCCTTGTATTATTTCCTCAAGAACTTGGAATGCCCTGTCACCACCATTTCTCTTCCTGTCGCATCTGCCTCTGCTGTTTTTCCTGTATAGGCCTGAATTCCACCTTCCTCTGTATCCTGTGGCTTCAGAAAAACTGGTGTCTTCCAGGCCTTTGCTCTTTAATTGCTTGTGGCCTAATAAAGGCGACCACATTGGTATTGTGCACAGCTCAGCAAGCTCACCAGCAAATCCTGCAATGCTGCTCGGGGCCCCTCAGCCCATTCTGCTCACATCTTTGTCTTTCTGTTTCAGCACTGAAAACCGCAACTATATTCCATGAGCAAAGAAAACATTTGGATAGTGACAAGGTAATGTTTTCCAAACTGCCCTCTTTCTGAACTTAGACTCCAGGGTGTGGGTATCTGCATGTTAAGCTTTGACTAAAGCAGGTAGAATTTCTACAACAAACGTAACCAATTTGCTGGTTCCCTACCCCCACACCATATGGAATCTTATGCCTAGGAACTGAAAACTGTGGAAATGGGATCAATTACATTAGCTTTGAAATTGCTATTTTTTAGCGTAAAAAAAAAAAAAATGCCCCCAATCCTTCTAATGCTGGAGAGGTCACTGCAAAGATGAAGTAGAAGTCAAAAATTATTTTAAAAGGGAGGCAAAGTTGGTGTGCAAAGTACCTCACCTTTCATTATAGTCCTTTCTTAGCAACAATCAGATTTTTAAAAAATGTAAATCAGTGGTCTGGTTGGGCCTGTGGATACAGAGCTTATTCTGCAGTTACTTAAGTCAAAGAGTATATTTCTCTTTCTGTTTCTGGGTTGGGTTAGGGAGGGGGGCATTTTGGAGGGAAATTGGCATATATTCTACATCTTTGTAGCAAATCTCTGCCATCTGAACTTATCAATAATATAAATACTATTTAGCAAGCAACAGAGCTATAAATGAGAGAAAATGCGAAGGAGGTGTCTTTTGCTTTAGATTTCTTTGTCTAAGAGTTCTAGCCTTGCAACTAGTCTGTGGGAAGAGAAAGGAGCAGAGCTTGGTAACTCTTGAAAGGTGCTCATGCGAGCCTGAGAGAACAACTGTCTGTTATCAGAACTGGAATTGTCCCCTGATGTCGATCCAAGCTTTTTACCTTTTTTCCTTTCCATCCTAAAATTAGTAGAGAGGCTTTTGTAAATGTCCCTGCATCAAAGCATAGGCCAGGGACATTTGCGTGTTTCATTTGTCATAAATAGAATACTCTTCCCCTTTGAGAGAAATCGAGTTTCTTTTACAATGAAAACTGTGTGATTCAACTGTATGTGGTCGATAACAGAAGTTATTCTGTGTTTGTGCCTACAGACTGAAGACAGCCTGAAGCGCAAGGTCAGAAACAGGTTGGACTGTGCTGACTCGGTTAATATGCACATACTCCAGGGTAAGAGTGCACAAACTCATACACCAAATGGGGGGCTATTTTGCAAGAGTTACTTGTTTCTGTACAGTTGCTGGGTCCCCCTAGAATGGGTTCCCTGCCATTAGAAAGAGGTACTTTTGAGCAGTCATTTAGTCACTTTAGGCCTCATAGACAATCAAATAGGGAAGCCATATAATGGCTGAGAAGGCGTCAGACTTGGGTTCCAATCTTAGCTGTGCCACTTTCTAACTCTCTCTGAGCACAAATGGAATGTCCAATATATATCAAATTCCTTTAAAGCGTCTCCCTTCTTTAGCCCAATAATAAATTTATAGTATAGGCATACCTGGAAGATATTTGGAGTTTGGTTCCAGACCACCACAATAAAGCAAGTATTGTAAGAAAAAGTGAGTTGTAACCTCTTTGGTGGTAGAAGGTCTTGCCTTCAATTTGTAAAATAAACGCTACATCTGTGAAGCGCAGTAAAGCAAAGTGCAACAAAACAAGGTATACCGGTATTTTATCGAAAGAAAATAACCAGACATACAAAGATTTATATATAATTTTTATTATGGAATTACTTTAGATTATAAAACATTACAAAGAATGAAATGTCCAAAAATAGAGGATGGGCTGAATAAATTATGCATCAGCCATGTAAATACCTTGCAGCCACTACAAATAAGGCTTTAAAAGAATATTGATTTAATGAAGAAAGGTTTACAAGATGATATTTAGTGAAAAAAAAAACAATATTTACAATAAAATTCAGGGAAAAAAACATACACATAAACTATTTACAGTCCGATTCTATAATGAAAAAATACAACCCTAACAATACATATAAAAAATTACAAAAAATTAAGAAAGACACCCACCTATTAAAAACAGTTGATTCTAAGTGGGGACTTTCCCAATGCTTTCATTTTCTTTTGTATACTTTTTTTTCTTTTTAGCATTTTCCACATTTATGACAATGAATAAGTAGCGATACTATAATCAAAAAATGTTATTGGTTAAAACATTATGGTCTGGAATTAAAATATCAGGCTGTGAACCACAGTGGCCTCTGGTTCAGTTGTGTGTCTCCATCAATTCCCATGGAATCCCCTATTCTCCCCTACAGAAATTGGAAAATTAGCACCCTGGAGCACCAAGGATCTGCTGAATCCAAAATGACCACTGACCCCCAATTTTGAAAGCAGCAATATGAGATTAAGGGCCAATGCTTGTAACTGCTAAAGGCAGTTATAGAAAAGGGGATCGGTAAGAACAGGAGGAGTTAAGATGCTTTATGCTGAGATCTGAAGATGCGTAGGGTGTTGGAATTGGAGAGAATATAGGAAGCACTCCAGAGTGGGGAGAATAAGTAACAAACGTACAAAGATGAACTCAGTAAGACACGAGGGACAGAAGGGAGAAGACTAGGCTTGCCGAAGTGGTAGTTTGGGGATGGAGAATCTCAGGTCATGAGTTGGGGTAGATTCAGTTTGTGGAAAAGCTTACCAAGCGAGACCAAGAGACTTGGATAGACAGGAGCATCTTTCAGGGGATGCAAGAAAGGAGTTTTTCTGAAGCTTAATCTTATGTTGCTGTGCAGAGTGGATCAGAAAAATCCCTAAGGCAGGGTGTCCAGCAAGAAGCCCTTCAATGACCCCACAGGTGGTTAAGACAGGATTTAGGCTTATGCACTCCCATTCTTTGGTTTGGAGTGCTGATGATTTTACCATCTCACATAAAATGCTTTGCAAATGCAGCTTGTAGTCTGACCTGCTACCACATTTAGACATCACTAGACCTCTACTGTATGGAGATTTCTAGATCAGACACAATGCTTGGGTATGTAGCAGAAAAATGGGGTTGAAAGGCTGATCTGTAAATATTTCACCTTCTAAATATTTCTAAATATTTCACCTTCTAAAGGCTGATCTGTAAATATTTCACCTTCTATCCAAAGTTGAGAGTAAAGCTGTAAACCCTTAAGGAATCTTAACTTACAGAGCTGCATTTTAGCAAGACCTGGTTGACTAGACTCTCTTTTAAGTTCTTCCACAGAAATAAGTCAGGGCCTGACTGGAAGAAGAACATAGGAATGATTTAGGACTCTGTTAGTGACCTTCTGACCCACCAAATGAAGAGAAACTGCCTGTTGATAAATTTAATTTTTTACATCTTTCTGTTTGATTAAATAACTGTTTCAAAGTAATTTTTTTCTTTTACAACTATCCTGGACATTTGAATCAGTCAGCATCACATCAACAAGTATAAAAGCCCTAATTATAATAATAGATCATATTTACTGCAGGCTCAGCCTGTACCAGGGAACATACTGACAGGATGTGCATCCAAATGCTGTAGCTTAGGGTCAGTAAGCAATGCAGGCCCATGGACTGTTGCTTACACAATCACCAAATTGCCCTTTTTTTCAAAAACCTTTGCAGAGCAAATTTCCTTAAATTTTCTGTGTTTCTGACTCTCTATTTTCTTTATTTGGAAGTGTCTAGTCTTTGCTGCTAATCCATATGAAATTATGATCATTTCATTGAAAAATTATTAGGATGGTAGAACACAATGTAACACAATGTTTTGGTTACAAAAGCAAAATATAATAATAATAACATCAAATTCTAAACCAATCCTTTTAATTTCAACCCCTTAGCCTCCACTGCAGAGAGGTCCATTCCAACTGCTCAGATGAAGCTGAAAAGAGCCCGGCTCGCAGATGATCTCAATGAAAAAATTGCTCTCCGGCCAGGGCCACTGGAGCTGGTGGAGAAGAACATAATCCCTGTTGATTCTGCTGTGAAAGAGGCCATAAAAGGTAGTAGAACAAATGGCATTCTTCTCTCTGTGCTCTGAGATCTGACATGTTGGGGCCTTGGGTATGAGGGCCTCTCCCAGAACAAGAGTCGTGCCATTGGTCACTTTCCCAGAATGTTCCCCATAACCAGAGGTCCTGGGAGTAAGGAAGAAATTCCTACTCACTCACCCTCCAAGGTCAGGTAAACATAGATCCATTTTGTTCTAGTCAAGCAGGTTGAGAATCTGACTTGATGTAATCCTCAAAACATCACCTCTACAAGGTTCCATCACTTAGAGGAGTCACGGCCATCTTTAGCCTTCCTCCTTTAGAAGGAAATGGACTGGAACACCAGACAGAGCACTGGACCTGAATAAGACTTGAACTCTAAGCCCAGTTTGTCTGCTGTGTGTGGGTCTTCCCCAAGTGATTTTACCTCTCTGAGATACCCACCCAACTCATAGGTTCTTAGAGTGAAGTTCAGATATTACAAGAATGTGAAAACTCTTTGACAACATTCATGTGTGCTAACAGGTTAAAGTACTATCATAAACTGTAAAAAATCAACTTTTGAACAGTTGAGACAAATGAACCCAAATAGCCTGAGCATACTGAATTCGTAGAGGTGGTGGGATGGTATCTGGGAAAACTATGGCAGAAGGAAGAAAGGGGAGCTTAACATCCCTATAGGCAAACATATTTTCTTCCAATTATGCCCACAAAGAGCTCTAAGGGTTATATATTTAGTGAGCAGTACACATTTAAATGTTTCAACACATTGTCAAAAAGTATGTCAGTTTTATCAAGCACTAAGTTCATTATTAAACTTATCATTAAGTGTACTATCCACAATCTAAAATCTTGCTTTCAGACATTCCAAGGCCGCAGGAATTTTGTGTTTGGAACCTGTAAATATGAAAATATCAATTCTAGTACAGACAATATGCTAAGCTGTCAATGCCCACAAATATACCATTACAATTTACCCTCTTCTTCACTCTCCCCACTACACTAATTATCCTGTGCCTTTGAATTTGGACTAGCCTAATCAACTGTACTCTATCTCCATCTTTACTCTAATAAGATTTAGGACCAAAAAGATTTCCATCAGGCTTCTTTCCTCATTTCTTTGAACATTCTATTTCATGCATGTAAAATTATTACTGATTTTTCTATGACAGGCAAAAGATCTCATTTTGATTTGCATTCTTTGGTTTATGGTGAGATTATATTTTCCATGTGATTTTGTATCACTGGCAATTTGCGGCTACTCTTTTTTCTACTGGGCATTTTCTTCCCTTTCTGCTTTGCAAAAGCTATTTATATAGAAAAAAATGCTAATTCTCTGTCTGTTACAGGTATTGTATATCCTTTTACCAGTTTATCCTTGACTGGTTTTTTTTGTGTGTAGAGTGTATTTTACATATAGCAGTTTTTAATTTCTATATATTTAAATCTATTAATCTTTTTCTTTATGATTTCTGAATTTGGTATTTATTGAAAATATTTCTTAGCTCAAGAATATAGTTATTCACCTATACTGTCTTCTAACATTTATATACTTCATTTTTATATTTTAATACTTAATGCATTTCAAATTATTTAAGTGCATGGTTTAAGAGATAGGTCTAATTTTATTTGCCATAATTTTATTGATATATTTTATAATTTGTTTTAGTATGTGTCTTTGCAAGTTTCTTTACATTGGTCTGTCTTTCTATTATTTCATGGCTACTCTCACAAGTATTGCTGGGTGAAATTTAAAATCAGTTTTTCACATGCCAATTTCAATATTGTAGAATTTTATTTGAGATTGCAGTGAATTTATAGATTAATTTATGGTGAATTCACATGTTTAAAATATATTATTTCTGAGGCAAAAATACAGTATCTCTCTCTGCCCACTTACTCATCTTTAATTTTCCTTACTAACATGCTTTTTAAGTAAAATTGATCATTACTGGCATATGGGAAACCTATTAATTTTGCACATTTATTTTGTAACATTGAAGATTTTCTTAATAGTTTCAATTTCTCAGTTTACCTTAGATAATCTAGACCCACAATCATATTGTCTGCAAATAACAAAAATTTGCTCCAGTTTCATTTTTTTCTGCCTTAATTTATTAATTAATATAGTGCATAGTAGAAAATTATTATTGTTACACTGCCAGTGCTTCAAAGGCAGTATTATATTGTTATATTACCATATCTGATGCTATGTTATGTTAATGATAAGATTTATTTATTTTTTATCATAAATGGGGATTTCTCTAGTCATTTACTTCTATATATGACATTAGCTTTTGGTACATAGGTAGATATCATAAGTAAATATTTTTCTTTCCTGTTCCACTAGGAGTAGTTTGTAAGATGGATGCTGTTTTTAGAATGCTTTCGACATGCATGAAAAGATAATCATGTGAATTTTTTTTTGACCTAGTAATGTGGCATTGCTGTCTTTCCTAATCATCTTGCATTTATGAAAAAAAATCTTACATAGATTTTTTCTAGAAATTGTTAATATTTTATTTGAGATTGTGCATCTCTGTTGATTAATTAGAATAATGATAACTGCTAAACAAACCACAAAAATTCAACAGCTTAACGTAGAGGTGTATCTTATGATTTACCCTCTTCTTCACTCTCTCCCACCATGGAGAGGGTTTTTCTCAATGGCAAACCTTTCAGGTACGACAGATTCCTTCAGTCTTACTACTCTATCATCCCCTAGATTGGGAGTGGCAAACATTTTCTTAAAAGGTTAGATACTAAAGAAACTAAGCTATCTAAGTTGTCTGTCACAACTACTTAGCTGCCATAGCACAAAAGAAGCCATAGTCAATAAGTAAAAACATGAGTATAGCTGTGTTCTAATAAAACTTTATTTACGAAAACAGACAAAAGGCTCACACACCATAATTTGCCAACCTGTGTCCTAGAGCCCCATTATCCTCTGAAGTGAAGGGGAAATAAAGAGTGAAAAGGCCTACACATATATTTAAAAGGGCTGGAACTGAACATATCACTTCTATTCACATTCCATTGGGGATATAGTACACATGGCTAGAAAAGTTATTTCCTGGCTGAACAGTGATTTCCCAGCAATCTTGCTATACTATGGAAGGGAGAACATAAATTTTGATAAATAGCTAGCCCTGTATGCTACAATATTCATAAATAATATTGGTCTATGTTATTGCTGTTTTGTATTTCTGAGGTTTAAATGTCAAGGCTATACACGTTTCATGAAATATGTTATAATTACCTTTCCATGTTTTTCCATATTTAGGAAATATTTAAATATGATCGCAGTGATCATTTGTTTGAAAACATTGCCTAATAGAATTATAGAGTCTTGGTACTTTTTTTTGGAGTAGTTCTTTGATAGCTTTTCCTCAGTTTTGTCCATAGTTATTTGTGTATTCAAATTTTATCCTTAAGGTAATTTGTAGTTTACATTTTTCTAAAAATTCAATGAATTTCAAAGTTATTAGCTTACAGTTGTATGAAGTATGACTTACTATTGTTCTCAGCTTCTTTGAACCAGGAGTTATACTCCATTTTTCATTGCAAGTGTTGTAATTTGTATATTCTCTCTTTCCTTCCTCTCTTTTTCATTACAGTAACTGGAAGTCTTTCTTTTTCATTGGTCATTATTACAAAGAAGCAGTTCACAAATTTGTTCGTATATTTTGTTGGTTTCTTTTATTTTCTTGAATTCATTTAATTTTGCTTTAAGTTGAGGAAGGATAATCTCCATGAGAAGAGATGAGGGTCAAGAATATTATTTGGCTTCTGATGCAGAGGGAGAGAATGGAGGCAGAGGGATGGTTAAAAATATGCACCCTTCAGGTAAGAAGTCAGGAGGGCTTGAGCAAGAGCACGGTCAGTGGAATAGGTAGAAAATAATAAATGTGAGGGCTGTTTTTAAAAGGCGAAGCTGCCTGAAGGCAGGAAAGCAGGAGAGCAGGAACTTTGGGATCTATCAGCCTGGTTTTCAAAGCTGGACTCTGTGAGTTTGGACACATAGCCATGGAGTTATTTAATCTCACTGTGCCTCAATTACTTCTCTCTGAAATCTCAATAGTAATAATAGCCAACTAATGGGGGGGGTTCTAAGGTGGACTTAATTTTAAAATGTATGTAGAATTAGCTAGCACTGGTGACATGTTAGCGAATTTGTCTTATTTCAGACCTCAAGGATTATACACTTCAGCAAGAAAAAGGCATATAAGAAGAAAACTATTATTCCTTGTGATAATTCCTATGAAGAGAATAGATAAAAGTCACAATGGGAATGTATATATGTGTACCTAATCAAGGCATCTTGGGATACGTGACTCATCAGCTGAGCCTTGAAAGGAGAGGACAGAGATGAGTAATAAGGACCAAGGGGCAACACTAGTCAGATTAGAAAGGCATCTTAAATTTTATATCAAAAGCAGTAGAGAGGTTCAAACTTCTCTCATCACTGAAGTGAACAAATATAAGTACTGTTCTAATTCCCCAATAAGGGGGAACATAAATTAAAATATCAACACTAATACTACTAATAAAAGGCAGTAGAGAGCCAATGGAAGGGTATCTAGTGTAAGCCAAAGGTACATTTTGTGTGTGAACAAGGTGGAGATTTTGCATGTAGAAAGATCCCTCTGGCTGCAGTGTGAGTGAACTCAATAGAAGGGCCATAGAATTGAAGGGCTATTAGGAGGCTGTTGGGCTTGTTTGATGAGAGTTGGTGAGAGCCTGAACAAGAGTCATGGCTGTGGGTGTGGAAAAAAGAGGATCTGAGAGGTGATTGATTGTGCATGGTTAAATAATCAGTAGAATATATCAATTTGGACAAAGGGAAGGGTAAAAATTAATACCTAGATTTCTCTCTTGGGCAACTGGGTAAATCGAAGAGCAGATTTGGGAGAGATTCTTGTTGCAACTCTTGTATGTGAGAGGCCTACAGAAATTCCAAAGTCAGGAATTGAGTAAGCAGTGGGTTCTATCAAACTAGGATCCAGAGGAAAGAATGGTCTAGAGCTAAAGATTTGGGAAACTTTAGGGTATATGACAAGGTATAGAGTTGATAAAATTACCTATCATCCATTTATTTCTTCATTTAACATTTATGGAGTATCTTCTCTATGTCAGATACTATTCTAAGTGCTTGGGATATCTCAGTGAGCGAAACTTAAGAATCTATTCCAAGAAAGCTTATATTCTAGTGGAGGAGAGACAATAAACAGAAACAATAAATAATTATGTATCATAATAAAAGATAAATACTATTTTAAAATAGAAGTAGTACAGGGTACAAAGAATCAAGAATGACCACAAGAGGATGGTTGTAGGGAAAGGAGGATGTATAAAAAGAGAAGAGGGCTAAAATGAGGTTCTCATGAAATAATATTTAGGAAAGAATAAAGGGGATTCTGTAAAGAGAAGGAATGGCTACAGAAAAAGGTGGAGGATATATATTGACCTCATTCAAGGAAAGTCCAGAAGTGGACACAGTAATAGAGAACTGAGCACTTATCATCAACCCATGCATCAGCCTCTTTAGAGGTAATCTTTCAATGAGCATTAGTTTTTATGAGCAAGATAATGACATCAATGAAATGTCACAAAGACAGAGGGAGTTGCTAAGAGACCACCTGTAGAGACAGCACTCTGAGCAGCCCTTTTTATGGTGATGATAATCCAGCCCATCTTTCTGTCACTTCTTGTGATCAGATCATCTCCCCTTGGTGAAGTGGTGACTCAGGGTTGTGGTTTACTGTGTATCATTTTCTTGACATCTGTGTATTTTCCCCCCTCTACCCACGTGCCTTCCCATATGTGTTTACATTTCCTAGCTCTCTCTGCAGCTGTGTTTCTATGTTTCTGCCAAGCTCTGAGCAGAATACTTGGTCATTGTCTTGCTCCCTCCTGGTTTCATTAATGACCAACTATTCTCCAACCCTAAAATAAAATAATTTAGAGCTCTTCCCAACACAAGGAAGGATGTTTTTGACAGAAAACCAGTTCCCACTCTGGGATTTTCTCATTTCTTGATGTCACCCCTCTTGCAGTCAGATGAATGGCTATAGCAAGTCTTTTCCCAAAAACTTTCCTCTCCTTTAGGGGGCCAGCTATCAAACCTACTTTCAGCCTACAAGTTTATCCTCTGATTCTCGTAGAATTTAACAGATTTCAGCTGAAGGAAACATAGGCTTGTGTGACTAGAAGGATACAATGTGGAGGAATCAGGAGCTTCCTGATTTGACTTCCACAGGAGGCGGCTTGGGCCTCTGTGTTGCATGCACCTGACTCCCTATTTCTCCTTCGTAAAAACCATGAGAAGCCACCCTCTGAGGCTAGGATGCTGAATATAACAAATATATTAGATGGGAGTGATGATTTACAAGAACAAAAGTTATATGCTGGAGTTTAGCATGGCCTTGTTCAGCTTATGTATGGGTCGTTGTTAGTGATCACTCAGTTTTGAATGTCCTGGGGGCTTACTATAAACTCATTAATTCTCTCTTGTCATCTGAGTATTTTTCCATTCGACAGGAGTACCCCTTAGCTACCAAGAAAGCTGTTTCTTTGTCCAGAGGCTTGGCTTCTGCTGTAGTAAAGCAGAACCCCAGCTGGCTTTCCCAACTCTTCAAACAGTGTAAGGGTCCTGGTGTTCTGTTCATAGACAAGCACCTCCTTCTAAAGGATTTTCCCTTGGATGGAGCCAGGCTTCCCACCTGAATGTCCAAGTCAGCTTTTCAGCTACTTTTAAAAAATCAAACTTGTGGTTCAAAATATATATCCTCATTATCACAGATAAATGAGTTCTTTTTATCAGCATACCTTTTAACACAAAAAAGCAACATTTCCAGTCTGCCAGGGCTAGTCCAGAAGGATCATTCACAACTGTCATGTATATTTCTAAAAGATCCTACACTAGTCTTAGTTCACCTATATTCCCCTAGGCTCAGGCTTTGTAACAAAACAAAACAAAAAATATCATATTTACTAAGAATCCAGTCATTTTTCAGAGATTCTGGAAGTCTTAATACTCTTTTATCACTCACTTTTAAGGCAAATAAACAGTACTCGTGGTCCTAAGCCAGATGGTAGGGTCATTTGCTTTGGCATAAAAAGAAAAGGTTTGCTCTGGTATAACTTTCTCATGGCAAAATCTATCCTTCTATAATGAGAAATAATTTTCAAAGTGCCAGTGATCTTTGGGGGAAAGGAACACACTGAAGGATACATGAAAAATACTTTTCTAAGGAAGGTTCTGGGAAAGGGGTGGGAAAAGAGAATCAGGAAGCTGGCAGCTTCGGTGGGGTAGGGTGGCAGAAAGGAAAGTTAGCTAGTGCTGAGAGAAGGCGATTGCCTGTTGTTGGCCTTTGCTGCCCACTGATGTGACCACAGGCATCACTGAGGGTGAGCAGGGCACACCCAAGTAGGGTCTACAGTTGGAAAGAGGTTCCTAGAAACCTGAGAGGGAGCTGCGAAAGAGTAGGGACCGATAGAGGGCAAACGAGAGTGTGCTAAAGTATCTTTACACACCTGGTAGTCTTCTTTGTCCCTAAGGAATTAGCCCCAAGAGCTGATACTAATCAAATGTTTATGCAGGTTACATGGTCCTAGCATCAAGATATATCTAGAGATTTAAAGCAAATTTTTGCCAGAAATCTGAAGAAAGGGAATCTTTGTTCCTCCAAACATCCACTGACACCCATTTCTGTAATAAAGGTATCTGATCCCCCTTCAAGAAACCACTGTCTTTGTTGAACAATACAATCCATCTTCTACAGATGAAGGTATCTTCAGTGTAATGAAATATCTTTAGGCAAGAGACACATTTAAACTTTATCTACCTTCACATAATCACCTTCTCCCTTAAGAAGTGGATTTGGCTTCAGTCTCTCTGAGGAGAATGTTAGGAGATGGTCTGTTCATGAATTAAAATAGCTCTCATACAGTGCAGTGCTCAAGCTTGCAAGCAGATAAGCAATCAATGTCCATTTTCACATTCCATTTCATGGTTTCCAGCCCTTGGTGTAGCCTAGCAAAAAGGTAACTAGGACTCCAATTATCTCACTCTAATCTTGGAATTTTAAATGTTTATGCAGAGGAAAGTACAACTGACTCATTCATCTAATCACTTCCAAGAGAGAGAGGGAAAGCTCAGAGTCACCAGGCCAAGATCCCCAAGGGGCCAGCGCCCAGAGCCAGCCCCAGGAGCATAGCTGGGGGATGATGTCAGGGCTTCCCAAAGTAGGTCCTTGTCATCACACCACCCGATGTGTCTACGGGGATAATAGCCAGCCCACAGCCCCAGAAAGCCTCACACTGGGGGAGATTGGAGCAGAGGCCCAGGGCCACAGCACAAAGCTGATAGACTTGGTTGTTCAAGAGGTGGCCAGATAAGCTGACCTTTGTCCCTCTCCATATGAGTCTGGCTTGAACCAGGAAGGAGAAGGAGTAATGTGCAGCCTTTCCTGTGACACTCCTCCTGTTCTGGGGAAAGTCTGTCTCTGCTTTCCCAGGATGAACCACTCAGAACAAACCAGTTTTTCTGGCTCTGGATTTGTGCTGACCGTTGCAACCTCACCACAGGATAAACTGCTTCCTGGGTGGTCTTCTTTATTTTGATAATGGTAAACTCGAGACAAGCAGATACTCCTAACAAAAACAATGATAACAATAACAGCAGCTAGAAATTATTGAACACTTGCACATCAGGGGCTATGTAAATAATATAATATATGTCCCTCCAGGGACTGGCTCCCAAAACAATACTCTCCCTTGACTGGGAGAGTTTCTTCCTCACCTTTCCCACCCAAACTCTGCTAATCACCGCCTTGTCACTTCCTTTCCACTCTCCCCATT
This sequence comes from Eonycteris spelaea, assembly GCA_003508835.1. Taxonomy (NCBI): domain Eukaryota; kingdom Metazoa; phylum Chordata; class Mammalia; order Chiroptera; family Pteropodidae; genus Eonycteris; species Eonycteris spelaea. The sequence continues at coordinate 1,946,780 of PUFA01000083.1, read as the reverse complement.
CTTGCCAAATGCCCCCCTCCTTTTCTCTTCTATCTACAGCTGACCATCATTTCAGGCTCAATTTAATCCTGCCTCCTTCAGGATTCTCTTGCACAACTCCACACTGCTATCTCCTTCATCTAACTACCTGCAGCACTCTCCAGACAGTCCAGTCCTTGACAGTTTTCCAATTGTGTCCCATGGCAATACATAAATAATCTCTTTCTCATGGTTTTTCATCTCTTGCCATATTACATGTGATTATGCTTCTGCTTCTCTCTATTCCTCTTAATGTGAAAAGGCTAAAGATGAACAAAATAATTGAGAATCTGTCGAGTGCTGGAGAAAATGAGGCTGATTACCAACTCCTTTATTCCAGACACTCGACTTCTAGACTTTTTCCATTCATTCCAGTGCCTCGAGCTGAGGTCACCAGATGCCAAATGTTAAAGTACAAAGGACATGCTGATTTACTGGTGATGACAACAGGGCTTCCACTATCTTTCCGAACCTTTTCTGAAATAAGTCCCAATGAAATCACCATGATCACCCTTCCCAGAATTTCCTGCCTTCTTTGTTCTCATAATCAAGATGTCACATTCAGCCCCTCAAATCACAAAAGCTCAAGGTAAAGGTGTGGAATATGGAAATGTCCTTAGTACATGTGTACAGAAAGAGGAGAGATGTTGGCCATCTGCTATGCTGCCTATCCCCAACCAACCAGCAGGTCTTACAATGTTCCCTAAACAGCGTGTACCCTGATGGCCTCCATGGAGGGTAACTGATTTCCCATCCCCTCTGCTGGTGGCTCTTAGAGTACAAAGGCTGGGCCCACAGTTTTAACTCAGTCTCTGGGTGGATTGGACCTTGCAATGTCCTCAACACAGAGATAAGAAAACGTGCCACCTACTCTTACCTGTTGGTCCATTATGAGGCTTAACAAAACTTGATTTTTGTTATTGCTGCACTATTAAGTGAACTATTTTTATCATTTACTCCATTTGAAAAGTTGGAGAAAAAGAAGAGACACCATTCTCTCTCTTTCCCTCCCTTCTGGCAACATTTCTACCCACATGTTACACTACTTGGACAGCTTTGCAATTTGACTAACTCCCTCTAATTGGTACACATTTGAAAGGTGATACTCCGTTTAGGTGTCGGTGGAGATGGCAGGGGCAGAAGGGGAGGGTCTTTGTCACCTGAAGCATCAGATTGCACAGAGAAGATTCATATCCATTTAAACTGAAGAAGTGAGGAGGAAATATAAGATAATAAAAACCTCAGTTGGGGGATCCTGTTGCGCAGGGAATACCGCTGCCTCAGGGGGCTAGCACAGCCACACGCAGGGCTCCCTGAGAACAGGAATGGTGTTGCTCAGGGTGTGTGCCAAGTAGATCTCAATAAGATGCTGTGGTTTCCGGGGTGGGGAAGGCTTGACACCTCCTACCCCTCCAACTCCCATGCCCACCTGGCCCTCAATAATACATGTAAGCCTTTTAACAGGAACGAAGCTTTTAATTCCACAAACAGAAATAGGACTTCAAATTTAAATGAAAATGTGGTTTCTAAAATAAGGAAATTTATGGGTTAAGTTTACAATGGAAGCATATGCATGGAGGCAGCTGGGAGGATTTTCCTGAGACTATCTCAGGCAAATGATCCTTTTGAGAAAGGATTATATATATATTTTTCACATTGCATGAAAATGACAAATATGGGCTTATTTGCAGAGTGTAGGGTTTGCTGTGAGAAAAGGAAAAAAGGTTGCTTATGAGCTAACTCTGGACTCTTAAAAGACAGAGGAGGGTGTTTGAGACCAGAGTACTAAAGAGGAAGAAGAGTAACCCCTGATCTCAAAGAAAAAGTTGGCATTTGTCAAATACCAAATGTTAGAAAATGAATAGGTTTCTGATACAAATATAAGTAAATGCTAGCATGTATTTAATTCAGGTGATATGTAAACAGATGTTTTATATTATTCTCTGTACTTGTCTATTATTTCAAATTTGTATAGTTAAAAAAGTGCACTTTAGAAAATAAAAGTTAAAAAATAAAAGTCCCAATTAATACAATGAAATACTGTGCAGCTGCTATCAAAAACTACTTTTTTAACTGAGGAAGAGCTCCAGGGAATATTGTAGAGTGAAAAAGAGCAAGTTTCAGAACAGTATATTCCACCCAGTCCTGTCTGTACAAAACGCTTTTTAAATTCACATGTATATGTCTTGCTGTATGTCTAGAATTAAATCTAGAAGAGGAAATATGTTATTAATGAGAAGTGGGATTATTATGTATAGTTCATATGATATTAATTTTTATGATAAGTATATATTACTTTTATAATCATAGAAAAGCAATAATGACTTTTATAAAGGATCTTCAACTCCCTGGAGTAGCAAAGCCTCTCAGGTTAGCGGGCTGCCTAGTGGGCCAGCGACTGGAGTTTCCACCTGTCCTTGTCTGGCCTCTTTCCTGATTTGACCCTTGGATGTCTGAGTGAGGGACCATGACAGATGCCAGCAGGGGTGGCGATGACAAGCCCCAAACCACATTTGTTCCATTACTTCCAGCTCCTCGTTGCCTTCCCAGTCTGCATGGTGAAAGCTCCTCTGTCTTATCTGCACAGAGTAGGAGTCAAAAGTGCTTGTCAGTGTGATTGCAGAATACCGGGCTGGAAAACTTCCTGATAATACTTAAATTCCTTTAGAAGAGCTGTGCCTGGAATCAGGTCAGATGCGCGATGTGGCCTCAGCACATTTTGTACTGTGCAGTTGGATAATAAACCAGATGAAATTTGGCAATTAAAAACCCATAAGGGACATATAAGGATGTTATTTTAGTTTCATCTGATCTGATAACCCCTCTCCTTGAGCTAAGGTATCTATTCCCCTCCAAAGACCATGTAGGCTGCTGAGAAAGAATCTCTGAATGTGCAAGCTGGTAAGGATTTCCAAAATAGATACAAAGATATGAGGAATCAGGAGAAAAATCCAAATAATACACAAATAAAGATCTTGCTGATGTTCTGAGACACATTTATGGTTTTTATATACAGATATGAGTTAGTTGAATGAGGCTTTGGGACACTCTGGTGACACTAGCTAATTCTGACATTGAGGAATTTAAACTTAGTAGCTGCCCTAGCTTATCCTTGTTAGCAAAGTTTGCTAAACATTTTGTGCTGTGTGCCCTGCTTTATACTTGAACATGATGCAAATGGCACACTGTCATCTCAATTATATCTCTCGTCGTAAAACCTAAGGGAGATGAGGCGTTCCCTTAGTGCTTTCTCCATTGGCCTCATTCTGCATCCAGTGACCCCTTTTCTTTCCTTCATCTTCCCTGATTTAGTTTCAAAAAGATATAGGTTCACATAGAAAATGTACTGGAAATAATAAACCAGAAAATAAATTTTAACATATGATGGTAAACCTTTTACATGTCACTCATTCCTTATCATCTTTATAAACACAAGTCCCCATAGGGACTAAATAGATGAGAAACCAAATAACTTAAGATATCTCTTCACTCTTACCTTGAATCGAAAATGGATCTTAGGAGCTAGTCTTAATAGGAATGCCACATTGAAGCATTTCGAAAAGCCCTGTTGTGTGCGCCAAAGCTACTGACCCAGTTCTTGGATTTCACTCCCTCAGGCAACCAGGTGAGTTTCTCCAAATCAGCGGATGCATTTGCCTTTGAAGAGGACAGCAGCAGCGATGGGCTTTCTCCAGATCAGACTCGAAGCGAAGACCCCCAGGGCTCAGCAAGATCTCCCCCAGACACTAAAGCTACAGAGACTCCTTTGGCAGGTCTTCCGGGGATGAACCAGGTAAACAAACCACATCTCAGTCTGTCATCTCTTCATAGTCTTAAAATCAACACTGTCACATAAATGTAGAGACCCAGAGATGTCCCTTGACCGCACATCAACTTGTTGCTTTTTCTTACCCTATTGGGCCCAGGGTTCTGTGTGTAGTGGCAAAAACCTCCAGGAAACCCCAAAAGAGAATCCCAGGACTATACCCTTTGACTGACATTTATATTTTTAAGCATCTACTCATCCACTTAGATATATTTTATCTCCATTTTTACAAAGTAAAAATAAAGCTCACTGAGGTTTATATGACCCAGACAGAATGTGCCGAGCAGAACTGATTTCACAGCCCACAGTCTTTCCATGCACTGAGCAGTCACTATAGGGGGCTGGATCGGGGTATGGAGGGAGCAGGAAGTGCTGATTGTCTACAAAGCAGGGAGGCCCAAGTTGGTTCTACCCTTAGCAACTTTCTATCCACCAAACACTACAAGGTCTACTTCCTGCCCCAACCCAAGCATGATACTCATCTTTTTCTATACAAATTCACAAACTCTCAAGATGTGAAGAATGTATATTGCAAATACTATTAAAAGTGCATTTATAAGAAACAATAATGATTATTAACAAAAGCCACTGTCATGTAGTAAGTGCTCACTCTGTGCTAGGGCCAACTCTAGACACTTTACAGGCATTTTCTATTAGATATCACAGTCCCCTCCAGGTAGGGATCACTGATGTTAATTCTCACAGAGGAGGAACTAAGGCTCCGTGAGGCTGAGGGACTGTGTTCCTATGGGCCTCCAGAAACATTCAGACTCCTCCCAACCCCTTGAGCATCCACCTGTAGATCCCACACACCAGTCTCCTCAGCCAGCACGATGGTACTCATGGAGTCCGAAGAGGAGGCACGTGTGGGTGCCCACACAAGAGGGGAAGGAGGCACACTGCTGGCAGTGAGATATGAGTCTTCTACCCCTGATTATCCTACATACCAGCTCTGGAGAGAACCCTCCAGGCCTTCAGTCTCTTCCCTTTAGGCAGAGTTTGTTCCTCTTGGCCTCATGGGAATTATGTGATTGATTGAAATTAGATATTATATTTGAAAACATTTTATACATGGTAAAGCACCATAGAGATAGCAGGGATAGTTTGATAATTATCATCCAGGGCCCTGTTTCCTGAAACTGTGCTACTTAGTGGTCTTTGTCATGCCCTCCTCCACTGCATCAGAGCAAAGCTAGGGCTGCCAAGGAGAGATGTGGAATGGGAGAAAAAGAGGAGACATAAAACGCAGAGCTGAAATATTCATACATCTATTGTGCAAGAGTTCATAATCAAAGCATTTTTCTTTCCCCTGTATGCCACAGCTGGTCTCTGCAGCCAAACCTCGTTGATAACATCAAACAGTATATCAGACCATTTGTACTATTATTCTGACAGTAAATTCCTCAGCTTCTGATTTAAGAATGATTTGAGAAGATAAGTTCTTTGCTGCTTAACTCCAGGAGAGGGGAAGAAGGGAATAAGCACTGAGCAATGCCAGACAAAATGCAAAGATTATTTTGTCATTTCACTGAGCAACACCATGTACCAGATAAGGACACGACAGTTTTGAAAGGAAAGGATCCCATAGTGTAGACCTCTGCAGGCGCTGGGGCTCAGAGAAGAACTGAGAAGTTCCATGGGTATCCTGAGCAGCCCTTCCCCCTTTTTGTCAAAGTCACAGCATAGGAATGCAGGAGACAAAGAGAAGACAACCGCTCCTTCTTCCAAGTCCTCTGCATACAGAAACATGCCTCACACAAAGGTCTTTCATGACAGTGTATGCACACACACATACCTACATATACACACATACACCTACATATACATACATGCATGAAGATATCCATAAATATATATACATATACATACAAACACACACACCACAGACACAAACACATATACACATACCCACACACATTACATGCACATACATGTACACAGAGACACACATATACACAGGACACATGCACATATGCATAGACACACATGCTTATGCCTACACATGCACGCATGTGCATACATGTACACATGCACACATGCATATTCACAGACACATCTAGATATATAGAGAATGTGCACAATGCCACATACATACATATATACACAGAGATACACACACAGACACACTTTTCCTCTATCTGCTAACGCCCTGTCATCTAGTTTTTTAGTTGTCCCACTTTCCCCCAAAGTTTTTACACCCGCTCCTTCCTCTTACTTTTTTTAAAATCCCATTATCAAGTCTGACAGGTGGACCTTGTCACAGACGAGTGGAATCTTCATACAGGGTGACCAGATGTCCTGCTTTGTCTAGACTAGGCTGGTTCTATACCTATTATTAATAATAGCGCTTTCTTTCTTAAAAGTGTCTCAATCTGTGGACAAACTCTATATACAACTCCTCCCCCTGGAGGAGTTAGATTTATATGTCCTTGGATGTGAAGACAGGGTAAAGACAACAGAGCTAAGAGTGTCGGGGGAGGGTGGCTCCACTTTATCATTTCTAAGTCACTCAGTTTTTACTCCTGCAACCTAATAATGCTAACATTTGAATTTCAGGGTCTTACTTCTGGCTCAGAAAATGACAGGAATGACTCAGCCTCACAGTCCGGCAACCAGTCAGACACAGGGAAGCAGGGGCTTGGCCCCCTCAGCAGCCCCAACCCTGTGCATGCTGCTGTAAAGGTACGAGTTGGCCCACCTCCAAGACCTGCTTGAGTACATGCCCACAGACCTGAAGGCCTTACACAGTGTGAGACCTATATTATTCTAGCCAGTCTCTGTATGGAAATACGTATGACATTCACAGTAGACAAATAACTATAAGCATTATAACATATTATAGCACATTATTTTCTTAGCATTATATCTAATAGTTCACGGAGTGCTCTCTCCTCAATTAACTGCCTGGCTGTCATTTGGTCTTCTTTCAGCCCAAATAATTTCTAATTTATTTTGGAGCATGTTTTCTGAGCTCCAGGGCCACCACTCAATGAACATTAAGATGACTTTTTTTTTTTCCACAACCCTATGTGCTAATTGTCCTTAGAATGATAAACATTGTCACTATACATTACAGGCCAGCTCAAATAAACAATGTTGCTATTCTTGGTGTATAAAGTGGCACATAATATTCTAAAATCCCTTTTCATTCTGAGAGCTTTATGCTATTTTAAGCTACTCCCAAGGTAAGTGGCATAGGCGACCTGCATCTTAAAACCCCATTAAAATATTCTTTTCTTTGTCTCAGTTTGTAATCGTTGCCACCAAAGCTGAGAGGGCTCTTATGAAGTATTTTTTAAATGATTATCAATTGAGTAAGACTCAATGTTAAACTAACAGCTGCATAGCACCCTCCCCCACCAACTATACACACAAAAGTGATTTTTGTGTTCAAAATGGATGGTAGGTATTTTAATGGCCCAATAAAGTTCCCCCACCAAACTGCACTGGCTTAAATCTAGCTTACGATTCATTCAGATCAACAGCTTTGAAATTATATAACAATTGATGAAGTTTGTTCTTCGCAGGTGCAGGGAGATGATTCACATTATTTCTAACGTTGTGTACAAAGAAAAAATTTATTAATATTTTTGCCGAAGTACTTAAATTCTTATAATTTGAATTAGCAAAGCCTCCAGCCTCACTACACTAAGAGAATGTGATAGTTGCCTAGAGAAAGACAGGTCAATTTTAGTGATAAGCAGGATTGATTCAGCAGTACTGGTTGTTTATGTAAGAGACAATATCCCTTCTGAATGGTCAATGCTTGTGAATTCTCAGTTGTTAAATATTTGTCATCTCTAAATTAAGAGGATTCTAGAGAGCTTCTCAAAGAAGGAGGCAAATGAGGTGGGGAAAACATATCTGCCTTCTGACTTTATAAGCTTCATAAGAGGCCAGTGAGAGAATGCACAAGAATACCGTGAAAACCGTAAAATCGTATGTAAGAAAAAGGTATTCTCAAAGCAGGCTCCCCGAGGGTTAAATAAGATATGATTCCTGCCCTCAAGGAGTCTGTAGTCTAGTTGGATATCACAGTTACCAGCAACCCATATAGTGCTTTGAGCAAGTTATAAAAAAGTGCCCCAAAGGATCTGAATAAAACATTTCTTCAGCGATAAAGAAAATCTCAACAAGCACATGAAAAGGTGCTCAATGGCATTTGTCATCAGGGAAAATGCAGCTCAAAACCACAATCAAATACCACTTCACACCCACTAGAATGTCTGTAATTTTTAAAAAATGGAAAATAGCAAGTGCTGATGAGGCTGTGGAGATTGGAACGCTCATACATTGCTCATAGGGATGTCAAATGGTGCATCCACTTTGGAAAACAGTGGTGGTTCCTCAGTAAATTAAACATAGAATTACTATATGATACAATAATTTCCACTCCTAGGAATATGCCCAAAAGAGTTGAAAACAGGCATTCAAACAAAACTTGTACATGAATATTTGGAGCAACACTATTCACAATACTCAAAAGTTGTAACTAACCCAAATGTCCATTGACTAAAGAATGGCTAAACATGTGACATATCCATACAAGGGAATATCATTCAGCCATAAAGAAGAATGAAGCACTGATAAATGCTGCAACACGAATGAACCTTGAAAATATTATGCTGAGTGAAAGAAGTCAGACACAAAAGGCCATATATGGTATGATGCCATTTCTATGAAATATCCTGAATAGCGAAATCCAGGGAGACAGAAAGAAGGTTAGTGGTTTCTGGGGACTGCAGGAAGGCAAGAACAGGGAGTGACTGCTTAATGCGCATGAGGTTTCCTTTTGAGGTGATGAAAATGTTCTAGAACTAGATAGTGATGACACTTGCACAATATGCGAGTATACCAAATACCACTGAATCATGTACTTTAAAATGGTTGCTATGGTGATTACCTGTTACTTGTATTTTACAATGCAAAAGAAGTTCCCTTGCCCCAGACAGCCACAGCCCCTCAGAACCAGTAGCCTAGGAAACAGAATGGGAGCCAGATTTCAGTCTCCCTCACCCCCTCAGCAGGGTATTTAGTGGTGTGACAATCATCAGGCAGCCTCAAAATGCCATATGAGAATATGAGACCCGCAGATAAGAGACATCATTCTGAGTTAGAACAGCTTCCCAGGTGAGCTAGGGTTGAGCTGGACTCAAAGGATGAGCTAGAATCAGATAGCAAGTAGAGGAGGGGATTGCAGACAACTGAAAATTGTAAGGAAAAGAGGCGGGAGGGCTAAGTTGTTGTAGAGGGGCAGTGTCATTGGTTTGGTGAACTGTCTTCTCTAGCAGACTAGAGTTTGGACCTTATCTTGCAGGGCAGAAAACGCTAATTGATTATGGGCTGCTGGGGTGTTGTGTTGTGTGGCAGGCCCAGTGTGTATGTGCAGGCTGGAATCAGAAAGCCTTTAGGAAGTCACGCACTCTCAAGCCATTTCCTGCATCACACTAAGCTGCTTTATGCAATTTATGCCTGGGTCTCAAACCACTGGATTTAGATCTACCTCTGCTTTAGAAAGATGAGATTTCTCCCCTTCTATTGGCCATGAAGTTCTAGATATAAAACAAAACAGAACAAAAACAAAAAAAAAAAAAAAAAAAAGCAGCAACAAAAAAAAAATACAAAGCCACAACCTTAGTATCCTCTGGTCCCAAAAAAGAGTATGAAACTACAGTTTCATGGATTCAGAGCTCTATGGTCTCAGTAATCTTTGCCTTCACCATCCAGATAGTTAGATTTTAGCATTTCCAGAATGTTCAAAGTCCCTGTGCTAAGAAGCAACATGGAGAGAAAATTCCCTATCCCCTGACCTAACTGCTAGGGCTGCAGCTCCCCCAGACAAGGCAAGTCAGTCCTAGGATGTGGTGGGGTAGAAGCTGAGCTGGAGCAAAGCAGGGTAGAGCTGACTGCAGGGGCCCCACCAAAATTCTCCCAAGTGCAGACGACTGATATAATTAACTAGAATGCAGATCAATTAAACAGCAGGGAGAAACAGAACCACCGAGCACACGGGAATACGTGTACTCATTATTCACTAGTCTCCAAGAAGAAGCCTCCTTGGGAAAACACAAATGAGGCTTCGGTGATGGGATGTGCTGAGTCAGAGAAAAGCAAGTTGTTGGCTCTTTTGGATAAGTCACATTTCAGATGCGTATTTTGTGGTTAAAATGGGGAAGCTGCCCAGTCGGACCAAGCCTGCCAGCTATTCAGGAGCCCCCTCTCCTGGACACTTCTGGTATCACACTTTCCAACTTCAACCCCGCCCCCCCCCTCCCCCGAGCCAATCCTCAAGAATCTTCTGTGATGACACCCATGTTTTTCATTTCAACCTTATGGAATAAGTAAAAGTTTGAAATTTTATATTTCTTCAACTGATTACAGTATGGACCTATTGCTTTCTAATATATGGACGCCTTTTGATTTTAGGAGCAGGTTATAGATATAATTGCATGGTCCTCTGAGACCCGTTATTATTTCAATATTATCTTTTAACATCCTTACATTGCTCATTGAGATAGAGAGTGTAGAATATTTTCCCCATCCTTCAGGTGAGGAAACTAAGATGTGGTAAAATAATTGTACCAAGTTCAGAAATTTCTCTTGACTTCCTAGCCTGCACCCTTAACTTTTTCCAATGTGTCCAAATGATGCTCTGCAATGCATAACTTCTGGAAGGGTTCCAGTGCATAGCATTAGTTTAGAGGAGGTCACTTCCAGAATTTATATTGGTACTTGGGAATGGTGGTGGGAGAGATAGTCTATCTTACTTTTCAGCCAGAAGCAACAAAACTTCACATTCTGAATTTTTAAAGGCAAGCTTAATTTCATCTGTTTATGTTGTTACTAAGTCAATTTACTAAGTGCTTAACTAAAGGTGATTACATGTATACATATGAAAGAACTTTCTTATGAATCCATCCCAAGATCAGAATGCAACCTTTATTAGGCCGTTAGTTTGGATTGAGGAAACTTCTCTCCCTGAAACACTGTCTTACATCTCACTCTATTCTGCGAAGGAAATACTCCTGGAGCCACTTCTAAGATTCAAGATTCCCTATATTAAGAGTGTCCTTTCAGTGTGATATACTCAAAATAGGTTTCTTCATTAGATATCTTAACGTCCCAGGATCTCTTTGCACATTGTGACTTTGCCATATCATATTTCCGGGATTCGAGAACATCCATCAGACAAAAACTCCTTTCGATACATCTATAACTCCAAGTCATTCCCATCCATTGCCTAAAGCGCATGCATTTCTTCATCCTTTTTGCAGTCCAAGTCCTTGAGCGACAGTAAGAACCGCCACAAAAAGCCCAAGGACCCCAAGCCAAAGGTGAAGAAACTCAAATATCACCAGTACATTCCCCCAGACCAGAAGGCAGAGAAGTCCCCTCCACCCATGGACTCAGCCTACGCCCGGCTGCTCCAGCAGCAGCAGCTGTTCCTGCAGCTCCAGATCCTCAGCCAACAGCAGCAGCAGCAACAGCACCGGTTCAGCTACCCTGGTATTCACCAAGCTCAGCTCAAGTAAGTCAGGATTGCGCAAGGGGGTGGCTGTGACCTCAGATGACTTCTCTGTCTGAGGCACACTGGCTCACACTTTGGGACCTAGCGAGTCCCATATTATACCACATCCTCATCCAGTGTGTTTAGAATATGACTCTGCTGAGAAACCATGCACACTTTTTTAAGAACATAAGGCTGGAGGAAGCAAGTAAATCAATGCCCCTGATAAGAAGCCTCTTTGGGAAATGAGAAAGTACTAGCAGTTTCAAGCTGAATTATGGAACAGACAGGAGAAACCATCTAAGAATGTATATTGGAATTGTGAACAACTCCAACACAGGTTATGTTTTTTAAATTGGCTCAGCACTTATGTAATAGGAAGCAACAGAGCTGAGTGACTGAGTGACATCCCCAAAGATGACTCCTGAGCCCCAATGTGTGGTGACCTCATTGCCAGGCCACCTTTTCGATGATCAATCTCTTCAACGATAAAGTTGGGATGCAGGTTCCCTTACCTGTCCCTGTTCAGCTTCGGATGGTGCTGGCAATTGTGCTGAGTGCTGCATACAAGAAAGCTTCATCAGGTGTGCTCCTGCCTCCACAGGACAGCACATCTGCTAAGTCATAGTTAGATATGCCTGTAATCCAAAGGCTCCACTACTCCCTCCTGTCTCCTCCAAACTCAGCTTGAGTTTCACTTGCCACTTTTTATCTAGCCTTTTGTTGTTTTCCTCACCCTTCTTCTTCTGCTAACTTATTATTTACCTGATCCTTGTAGACAATTAGCTTGTGATCTAGTCTAAATTCAAGTCAACCCCTGTAGGTTCTGGTCACCCAATTCCAGTGTGGCAGAGGTTTTCCTCACATCACCAAACAATTATCAACATTAGCTGGTGTCCAACAATTTCACTCAATTCTGACACTAGTTACCTGGAAATAGCATCAGCTTCCACAGGAGAAGGGCTCAGTCCCACAAGACAGCCATCCCTAAACCCGTAAGTTGCCAAGTACAAGTCCAGATGTTGTCACCTGGGCTTCTAATCAATCAACTGTAGATGAGTTTCCCACAACCTCCTCCTTGAGTCTGATTAATTTACTAGAATGGCTCACATAACTCAGAGAAACATTTTACTTACCAGATTACTAGTTTATTATAAAAGGATATATCTCAGGAACAGCCACATGGAGGAAATGCATAGGGCAAGTTATGATGAAAAAGAATACAGCTTCCATACACTCTCCAGGTACTACTCTTCCCACACCTCCAGGTGTTCAGCAACCCAGTAACTTTCTGACCTCTATCCTTATGGGTGTCTATGGAAATTTCATTACGGAGGAATGATTAATTAAAACAGAGGCAATTGGTGAACTCAATCTCCAATCTTTCTTCCCTCCCTGGAGGTCAGGGGGCTGAGAAGACAGTGGGACTGAACGGTTCAACCTTCTAATCACATGATTGGTTCTCCTGACAACCAGCATCCCCGCAAGTCATTTCATAACAAAAGACAACTTTGTTACTCTCATCACTTTAAGGAAACATTCCAAGGGTTTTAGGAGCTGTGAATCAGAAACCAGGATTGAAAAGCATATGTATAATTTCTTGCTAAATAAATCACTATATCAACCCCCCATATATATTTGACCATATTTTAAGTTTTCTTTTTTGTTCTTTTTTCAGAGAACCAAATGAACAGATGGTCAGAAATCCAAACTCTTCTTCTACACCACTGAGCAATACCCCTTTGTCTCCTGTCAAAAACAGTTTTTCTGGACAAACTGGTATTTCTTCTCTCAAACCAGGTCTACTTCCATCAAACCTAGATGATCTGAAGGTACATGATTTGGCATGATTTTTCTTTTCTTTTCTTTTCTTTTTCTTTTAAACAAATACATCAGTACATTTTTAACATTTTCACCAACTGATTTCTTATGTAGAATAGTAGGAGCGAGATGAGCATGGAGAGACTCAAGTAGGTGACAGAATGTTACCTGCTGCAGTTGAATGCCCAACAGAGCAGAAGACTGTAGCTCCCAACTCAGCTCTTTCACTGGATATGCAAACTTGGGCTAATTTATTAATTTTTCTGCATCTTAGATTCCTCATTTGCATAGATTAGTTATTATGAGACTCAAAGGGAATCATATGTACATGGTAGAGCTTAGCACAGAGGGTAGCTGTGAGATTGATATGCGCTTCCAGAATGCTCTTAACCAGTGGTCAATTCCATGATGAACTTTTACCAATCTCTGATGAAATAAGAAAAACAAAAACCATGTAAATGGTTTTTCATAAATCTTACATATGTTCAACATATCTGATTGTTCTTTATTCAAAGAATTTATTTCCTCCCAATGTTTTGAATAATAAAAGATCCTTTCTATTAGGAAATGATGATGATAGTAGATGAAAGTTGAGAATTTCTGGTAGAGTTTTGTTTATTTCTTTTTATTAAATAGGGATATTATTGAATAAGGCTATTAGTCTTTATTTAACAAAATAGAATATTGGTAACCCTATGTCAATTATATCATTTAAAATGATGTACTAGTCTATGGAATCTTCAAATAGACTGAAATGTAGCAGCAACTTGTTACATGATATATATGTGCTAGCAGTTAACTCTGGATCAAAGACCACATGGACCTCAGCTCACTGAAATGACACTGAGCTTTGAGTTGACCCTAGTGTGTTCCAAAGCAATCCTCAGGACTGGTGTATGTACTCACCCAGCACTTATAAAATAACTGAAAAAGATGAAAGCCGTGCCTTGAACTTCGTGTGAACATACCTGCTCCCTTCAATGCTGGTTGATGGGTAAATGGGGTTCATTATACATTTCTATTTACTTTTGTGTATATTCAAAAGTTTCCATAATAAATGGTTTTAAAAGTTATCAGCCATTGAAACCTCAGTGAGTGTAGGAACGAAGTATATATATAAATTCTGTCCCCAGTAAATCCATATTGCATAATATTCTGAAATTTAAGGTAAAGTGAACTCCATAAGTATTCATTTTAGAATATGAGTTGCATTATTTAATAATGTACTTTAAATTATTCAGTGCAAGAATAGATTCTAAAAATAAATGTAGAACTCATTAATTTTAAGTAATTCAAAATTAAAACAATAATTAGTTTCAATTTTCACTTTTTTAAACCAGCAAATTTTAAAAAAAGTAATGAAACAATGCTAACAAGACTGGGGATGGGGAAAGATAGCATATTTATTGCTTGTGGTGGTATAAATTGTTACAGTCCTTTTGAAGTAGGTTTTAGCTGAGTATAAAGTAACCTATATTTATTATTGAAATGTAAGTGTATAGAAAAGTAAAGAGTATTTTAAAGGACAATTGACTCTCAGATAGCATTACAGATTATATTTCTAGACTTGAAATGCATATGGACATATTTTATTTTAAAATAATCATTTTAAAATAATTACATGAGCATAAATTTCTGGCATGCTTTTTTTGTTTAATATATCATGACCATTTTTTATAACTCTTAATATTTAATAATTAAAAAAATTTTAATAGCAGCATATCATTTCACCACCTACTTAACAGTCCTCTGTTGGACATTTAACTTGCTTCCAAATTTTTACTATTAAAAATAGAATTTGTACATACATTTATTAATTTTTTTGATTATCTCCTCAGGCTCAGTACATAGGAATGGAATTCTTGAACCAAAACATATTAATATTTTTAGAAGTTCTTGATATATATTGCCAAATTTCTGTCCGGAACATTTGTGCCAATCTAGTCCGAAGCAGTACATTAAGGCAGCACTCCTTAAACATGAATATGTACACTGAATCACCTGGGATTCTTGATACAATGCAGCTTCTGATTCAGTAGGTCTGGGGAGGGGGCTGGGATTCTGTTTCTAACAAGCTCCCAAAATGCTCTCAGTGCTGCTGGTCCAAGGACCACGCCTGGAATAGCAAGATATGAAAGTATTAAAGAGGTGTTTTTGTTTGTTTGTTTGTTTTACATTTTCATTTATTTATTTTTTCTGCTAATAATATGAAGAGTTATTATAAATTTCTTTTCAATTTGATGAATACAAAAATACGTACATATTGTGTGTGCATATCTTGGATTGATACACATACATTATTGGCCATTAAAAAAATTTTTGTATCTTGTTTGTGAAGAGTTGGATGTCTGTTACCAGTTTTCATGGTGGGTGTCAAATTTTTTCTTTGAGATGTTAAACATACTTTATATATTGAGCATACTAATACTTTATTATTTTTCCTACAATTATTTTTTTCTGAGATTTTTATTTGCATTTGCATTTTCTTTTTAGTGACTTACAGGTGTTTTCAATTTTTGTTGTCAATATTTTTATGATTAGTTTCTATGCTTTTATGCTCAAAGGATCTTTCCTTACAGAATATTGGAAGAGCATTTTTCTATAGATTTTTCTAGCTGTTTTATGGCATGATTGACATTTAAGTACTTCATATACTTCCTGTTTTAATTATAAAAGTAGTATGCTTATGTGGAATATTTAGAAAATATAGATAAAGAGAACCGTGTTAACATTTTATCACATATTTATCCAGAAATTTTTATCTGCAAGCATAGATTTAAATATATAGGTATATTTATATTTTTATAATTCTTAGAAAAAAAAATCAAGCAATTCAAATTTCTAAAATATAATAATATAACATAAATATTTATTATTCTATATCAACAAATATTTTTAGCATCAGTTTTAATAGATCTAAAGTAGTTCATCATTTATATACACAATTATTTAGTTTTTGCAATTTTAGATATCTGATGTTTAAAATTTATTATAAAAATTTATTATAAAAATGCAGAGATGAAATAACTACATGTGTGTCAACAGAATAATAACAAGTCTTTATACTACACTAACCAGCTTTGACACACTATTCCAAGTACTTTACAAATTTTAAGCTATTTTAATCCTCACAAAATGTGTAAGGTATGTGATGTATGATCATCTTCATTCTACACAAGAGAAACTGAGGCACAGAGTGATCACTGAGCTAGTAAGATGCAGGGCTAGCATTTGAATCAATGGTCTTACCTCCACACATATTATCTCTCAATATATGACCTATTACCCAGCCAGCTGTTAAATTTAGGACATAAATGTTAATATAGAACTGTGGTTTTCAAAAACTGGTCCAAGACCAGAAGTATCAGCATCACTTGGGAACTTATCAAGAATGCACATTCTCAGTGCCTACCCCAGACCCACTGAATCAAAAATTCCCAGCTGGGGCTCAGCTATCTATGCTGTAACCCACAGTCAGGATTTTTGGTGCCTGCTTAGGTTTGAGGACCACCCACAAAAAGAACATGTGGGGAAAGCATTCACCTAGGAGGCAGAACACTTGAGTGTCAGCGTGCTTCAGGATGGTTGGTTGAAGGCTGATGTCTAAACTAGACAGATATCAGTTTTCTCAACTGTAAAATGAGGACCAGGACCAAGATGGGGGTTAGAGGTCAGTAGACTAGGTATCCTCTATGGTTCACTTGAGCTCTACATTTCTAAGATATTTTTATAACTGTGCAACCATGAAAACATGGTATATGAGAAGTTTCTAAAGAATTAAAATTGTGCGAAACCAATTTATGTTGGGTGCAGGGGAAGAAATCAGAAAGAAATAGTAAAAAAAGAAGAGGACATTATGAAATTTCACTTGTGATGTTAAATAATATAATAATAAATACATTTTTAAAGGATTATCATTAAACAGCACATTAACTAGGCCCTGGTTTCTTTAGGTTTCTGAATTAAGACAACAGCTTCGAATACGGGGCTTGCCGGTGTCAGGCACCAAGACAGCCCTCATGGACAGGCTTCGGCCCTTCCAGGACAGTTCTGGGAACCCTGTGCCTAACTTTGGTGATATAACGACTGTCACTTTTCCTGTTACGCCCACCAACGCGCGCCCAATTACCAGTCCTCCCCTTCTACCAGTGCCTTATCCAATGGCTTCTACCACTTCGGTAGCACCAGCTCCAGCCCCCCAATCTCACCCGCCTCCTCCGACCTATCAATGGCAGGGTCCCTACCTGACACCTTCAATGACACATCCCCCTCTTTTGGCCTACACCCATCCCCTGTACATGTCTGCCCCGAGGAGAGCCTCATGAGTAGTCTGAATGGGGGCTCCATTCCTTCCGAGCTGGATGGGCTGGACTCCGAGAAGGACAAGATGCTGGTGGAGAAGCAGAAGGTGATCAATGAGCTCACCTGGAAACTCCAGCAAGAACAAAGGCACGTTGAGGAGCTGCGGATGCAGCTGCAGAAGCAGAAAAGAAATAACTGTGCTGAGAAGAAGCCCCTGCCTTTCTTGGGTGCCCCCATCAAGCAGGAAGATGCTGTCTCCAGCTGTCCTTATGCATCCCAACAGATATCTGTGAAAAGACAAAGCAGTAACTCAGATGGCCAACTGCAGGCTTGTGAAGCTGCTCAACTCCTGCCCCGTGGGAGCACTCACTGTATGGAGTCCTCAGGTCAAACCAACGTACTTTCTTCCACATTTCTCAGCCCACAGTGTTCCCCTCAGCATTCGCCACTTGGGGCTGTGAAAAGCCCACAGCATATCAGTTTGCCCCCATCACCAAACAACCATTACTTCCTACCTTCATCTTCAGGCACTCAAGCAGAAGGGCACAGAGTCTCTTCACCTGTTGACAGCCAGGTATGTACCACACAGATAAGAACTCCTTTGCCCTATGCCCAGTATACCTTTTTCCTGAGATGGGATGTTGATGTGCACTGCTGAAGAGCTGATGTTGGAACTTTCTATGGGAAGGGTTTACTAAAAGTCCAACAGCAGCTCTCATACACCAAACCCTCAGGCCTTCACAGTAGACCAGCTCACTTCTCTGAGACAGGGGTTGGCACACCTATTTTACAAAGAGCCTGATAGTAAATACGTTTGGTTTTGTGGACATTGTAGTCTCTGTCACAACTACTCAACTCTACCCTGTATCACAAAAATAGCCATAGACAACTTATAAATAAATGCATGTGGCTTTGATCCAATAAAACTTTGTTTACAAAAACAGGCAGTGGGCCAGATTTGGCCACGAGGCTGTAGATTGCCACCCTTATTTTCAGGATCCCTTAGCATCAAGCTTTACTAGATGCCAAACCAATTCATCAAGAGAGCCAAAGGGGAAGTTACTAGACCTTACTTATCTCTTCGTGTGATGATCTACAGAGCGCAGATATTTACTAAGCACCTATTGTGTGTCAGGCCCTTTACTAGTCTCTGGGGACCAGTGCTGAACTAGTCAAACAAATATCTCTATTTTCATGGGAAAACAGTAAGTTAAAAAACTAGATAAAATATATAACATATTAGAAAATGATATATCTTATGGAGAGAAAGAAGAGAAAGAAGGTAAAGAGTTTGGAAGTTTGCAACCTTACATTAAGTAAAGGGGCTAGGAAAGTTTGAAAATCACATGATATCACTTATATGTGAGATATAAACCTAAAAGCAATGAATAAACAGGACAAACGAACAGAGACTCATGGACATGGACAATGGACTCGTGGTTACTAGAAGGATGGGGGAAGGGGAAAATAAAAAGTTAAAATGTTAAAAAAATTATGTATATATAGTATGAAAAAAATAATAAATAAACTGGCATTAAGAAAAAATAAGTAAAAGGGCCAGGGACATTTTAGTAAAGTTTTGAAAGAGGTAAAGGAGAAAGCCTTGTGAATATTTGGGGTGAGGGCATTTTAGGCAAAGAAAGAATAGAAAATGCAAGGGCCCTGAGGTGGGAGTATGTGTGGAATGTTCAAGCATCAGATAGAAAGCCGGTGTGGCCATAGCAGAATGAGAGCAGAAATGGCTCAGAAGAGTAACTAGTTTGAAGACTAGACCAAGGTAATTATCAAAGTCTTTCTTTGTCTGCAAAGTCAAAGAATTATTAGGAATGTCTATTTAAGTCTACCTGAGAAAGAAAATTACATGATTAAAAGATTCTGAGATCTATATTATTAGAAAGGGAATAGGAAGAAAACTCATATTAATTGCATTCCTGCCATGTGCCAAGTATTAAGAAGCATGTATATGAGTAATCTTGTTAATTGTCACAATAATCTTTTGTACTCCAATTCATTACTCTTTATTTGCCACTGAGGAAAATGAGGCTTAGGGAGGTTAAGCTAGTTGTCCAGGGTCACACAAACCCTAGATTATCTGATTCTAAAGTACATGCTCTTTTCACACTGAATATCCTCTGTCCTGGTAATAGGAGGTGTGGCCATAGGTAATGAGAATACATTTTTACAAACCGACCTGAACAACACATTCAAATGAATGGTGCCCACCACCGAGTGGGCACTTTGGGAGGAGCTGGGACTTAAATGCATTACTTGATGAGATTTATTGAATGCATAGTGTCCTAGGCAACAAAGGTAAAACTAGCTCTTGAAACATAGCTCTGGACCATACGACATTCAGTCCTAATGACATCGATACCCTCAAGGACCACTAATATTTATACAGTGACTTATGGTTTGCAAAGCACTCTTTAAAGACATGAATGATTACATGATAAAAAGATAAAAAGCTATATAGGATAACATTACCAATCTGTGTTATGACATTAACTGCTGCACAAAGCATTGTGGTAGGGACAGGGAGGCAGATTGATCATGAAGGGCTAGAGGAGTCTTGGAAGGTTTGAGGAAGAGGTTGAACTTCAGAAGAAGTATAGAGTCAAAAAAGGAGAGTAAGGAAAAGGGCATTCCATGTGAAAAAAAGACAGAGAGGTAGGTGTACAAGGTATGCAGAGGGCAGCTCATAGAGGGATTAGTAGAATTTAAGCTTGCAAAAGAAAATAGTAGTTGTCTGTGAAGAGTCTTGAACACTTATCCTGGGCAGAAGTGGAGACCCCATGCTGTGGATGTGTGGGGCCACTGAACGTTTGGGAGCAATAGGTGATACATACAAAGCCAGATTTGAAACTTTGGTAATAGAATTTAGGAAGGTTTGAAAAGATAAGATACCAGGACAAGTAGCCTCAACATAAGCTGCTCTCAAGTATGCCACTGGTAGTCATTTATTGAACTGCTTCTTTCTTTCTACAGAACTCAGGGGCACACGAGGGCCATCCTCCAAGCTTCTCTCCCCAGACTTCCAGCCTCCACCCTCCATTTTCTGGAGCCCAGGCAGACAGCAGTCATGGTGCTGGAGGCAACCCTTGTCCCAAAAGCCCAAGTGCACAGCAAAAGGTAGGCACTTGTAAAAAGGCTTAAACTTGGAGTTGGCTTTGCCTCTTCTCTCTTCTGTGACCCCTGTCCTCTAATGATGAGGTTCATAGGCAGAAATAAACAACATTTTAGATAGAAACAAGTGCCTTGAAAAGTCCTGAAATAAATGTTCAAATATTTAAGAGGAGTCGTCCCAAAATCAAGATGACTAAAATGATCATGCTATATTTATAAAATTATATGGTGAAGAAACAGTTTTCAGCAAAATTGAAGACCAGAATAGCGGAATGTGGAAAAACAATGCTGGAGAAAGAGGGAAGTAGTACATGGATCTTTGGAAAAGACTGGATCCAGAGAAGTGGGGGTCATAGTGCAATACCTCTGCAGAAAAAGAAAGAAATCACACATATCAGCAGGTGGAGGAATCAGGGATGGGAAGGATCCAAGATATGGGAGTTCCAAGGAACAGTGAAGAGGTGATAAGAAAGAGCAAACATAACAGGGCCATTACACACCACAAGTCAGGTCAGGGTGTCCTTTGGGGACAGAGATCCTGAAATGGTCCAGGCACTCCACAGAACACACTCACAATACTCAAGGCTCATTCTTGAAGAGATCTCTCTCAACAGTGCCTCCAACTCTCTGCAAATACAGTTAGAATAAAATAGCCTAAGGGATAAATTACTCTAGAAATACCTGGGTTGATGGACTTCTTTGTACTTGACTGGAATCTTTTACTTTATTTCCTTTTTCATCTTGCTTTCTGCTAACAGAAGAGGGTGTACCTTGGAGGAGACACGAATCTGTGAGGTTCCCATACTAAGAGGCCTCCAGCAATAATTCTGTAGTGATACGTACTTTATTAATATATTGGATTTGTTTTCTAAGCCCTAGCTTCCCTCCCCACCTGCATCAATTTTTCCAAAATTTAGCCTGTAATTTCTAAAACAGAAGCAGTACCATTTCTCACCCATGAATTAATTGTCTTGTCTGCATTTTACTCACACAGATGGCTGGTTTACACTCTTCTGATAAGGCAGGGCCAAAGTTTTCAATTCCATCCCCAACTTTTTCTAAGTCAACTTCAGCAGTTTCAGAGATAACACAGCCTCCATCCTATGAAGATGCAGTAAAGCAGGTAACTAAACGCATAATTTGTTCTTTATGGAAGAATAGACTAGCAAAAATGGACCTTATTTTATAGGATTCAACTTCCTGCATGTAGAGTCAGGTATTGAGTGCATCTCATGCCTTTTGACCAGAATGGGCAAAGTATCCAGCTGCTAATTGTAGAAAGGTGTTGCATGTATATAGAAGTTGTGGGAGACGAAGAGAAAGAAGAGGTTAGTCTGGACACCCAGATGCCTGGACTTAGTGACAGCTTGGCCACCAGCCAGTTGCCATTGCCATTAAGGCTGGGTAAGTGCTCAACTTCTCTTATATGAATAGGGCTGATATCTACCTTGTAATGATTCTAGATAATGCAGCACTTACCACATTGTCCAGGTACAAAATAGGTACTCAAATATATGAATACTTTTTAAGGTTCTTCCTAGCTTCAAAAATCAATGTTTCTGGCAAAATATTGATGATTGTTGAGCTGGATAATAATGAAAGTTCGTTGTATCTTCTACTTTCATTTATGTTTGGAAAATAATTATCTTATATTCCAAATGACCGAGTTTGGATAAGATCAGCTAACGGTCACCCGAAACAAAGTATCCACTGCCTCCTTGAACCACAGCATATGTTTTACACTCTTCCCCTCTCTCTTGTTATATATTTGGCTCATTTACATTACCCGCCAGACTCTGTAGGCATCTAGTGCCTCCTAGACTGGCAATGACTCACTCTTTGAGCAGTGTTCTCATCTATATTGATTATTGATGCTGTTTACTGGGACTGGGCTCTCAGAAGAGTGAGATCAAAATATATCTTTGTGCCTCCATTTTCCTGGTAACTATAAAGATCAACTGAAACTTCACAATTTCAAAAAGAAAAGAAAACACCCAAGAAAAGTGGACTTTCATAGATAAGACTGTACTTACCTCAGATGAGCCAGAGGGGAGGGGTACTTTCCCTACAAGTGTAGATAGGTTCCACAAACTATAATAATGAGGAACTAGGGAAATATGAGTCACATTCTTGGACTACATTCACAGCACCCAAACAGGGTGCAGATCCAAGTCATTTCGAAGTGAGAAGAAGGGCCAAAAACCTTTAGCCAGGTACACTTATGTTCATAGCAGTATTATTTACAAAAGCCAAAATGTAGAAGCAGCCCAAGTATCCGTCAACAGATGAATGGATAAACAAACTGTGGTATAGACATACAATGAATGCTATTCAGCCTTAACAAGGAAAGAGATTCTGACATATGCTATAACATGGATGAAGCTTGAAGACATTATGCTAAGTAAAATAAGCCAGTCACCAAAGGAAAAATACTAATAGGAATCCACTTATATGACATATCTAATGTAGTTAAATTCATAGGAGCAGAAAGTAGAATGGTGGTTGCCAGGGACTGAGAGGAGAACGGAATGGTGAGCTGTTGCTTAATGGGACAGAGTATCACTTTTGCAAGATGAAAAAATTTCTGGATGGTGGTAATAGTTGCACAGCAATGTGAATGTTAGTACACTCTAAAATGGTTAAGATGGTAAATTTTATGTTGTGTCTACTTTACCACAATTAAATAAAAACAACTAACCAAACTTAGTTCAAAGATCTGTGATGCTGCTTCTAATAATTTCTCACTCAAGAAGTAGCTACCTTCTAACTTCTCTGTCCTCCTTTGGTTAATTTGCAATAGCAAATGTCTCGGAGTCAGCAAATGGATGAACTCCTGGATGTCCTCATTGAAAGTGGAGGTAAGTCTGTCTTGTGTCTTGCCCGACAGGATACTCTGTAACTGCATGTACTCTAGGGAGGAAACCCTTAGGACTAAGGTCAGATGTTCACTGTAAATGGGACAAAAAAATCTATGGGGAGAGTGGTCACTTCATATGAGCTTTCTGTCCACGTTTGGAGCAGATAAAGGAAGGCATTAGTGGGTAATACCTCACTGCTTTGTTCCCTTTGTCCCGGAAACATTTTCACCAATCATTTTAACAGTTTTCATGTTTCAACTCAGTCCCTGTTTCTATAGCTGTGCCCTCTTGCTAATGCCATTTCTCTCTACTGTTCTAATCCCAATGAACCTATCTTCCTAATTATAAGAAGAATAAAGCAGATAAAGCAAATTTTGTGCTACCTACTCAAAATGAAATTCAATTAGCAATCTCCCACTGGATGGTTCATTCAGGATTAAATGTCATTCAAGCGAGCAATAAAAAGATCAACATTTTCTTTTTGCTTCCTTTTAAGTGATTCATTTATATATTTTTTAAAAAATTAAATAGTATGTGCCTAGAATTTGAAACTACACAGATGAATAAAATCATGTAAGGTGAACACGTAGATAGAAAGAAAAAAAATGTAAGGTATAAGCCCTAAATAACAGCATTTAAAGTTTCAAAGGAGTGTCCAGGCAGTAGGCTCAGTGCTCCACTGGAGCAATTCCCCACCTTTGTGGAGTTTGCAGTCTGGTAAGGGAGATGAACAACAAGCAAGTGAGCAGACAATTCCTCCATTGTAACAAGAGGAAAGAAGAAAAAGAGACAAAATCTTATCTTTATAAATTTTATGATAAAAAGATGAGAAGGTTCATATCAGACACCCTTATATTTTTAATAAGTATGTGACAAGGTCAGAAAAGAGTGAGTGTACAGGAGGGGAGCACAGGTAATTCAAGGAAAGAAGAAAAGTTATGAATCAGCCATGAATAAACTGGGTTTTCTGGAGAAATAGTAGGATTGCTAGGTGGTATTAAATGCCAACTGTAGGCTTGACATCATGAATTTAAAGTGAAATCAGTCAGCTTCATTGCATAATTTTTCTCTTACAACATCCAGCTGAATCCAGGGCAGGCTCAGAGAAAACAATGATAAGATTCGCCTAAGTGTGGTGTTTTGCTAGAGGAGAATGGTGAAAGGAGAAAAGAGCAAGGGCGTTGAGAATATTTATAATAGAGTAATTTTAATGGTGAGATGTTGAGGATATTTATAATGGAGTAATTTTAATGGTGGATGTTGAGGATATTTATAATGGAGTAATTTTAATGGTGGATGTTGAGGATATTTATAATGGAGTAATTATAATAGTGGGCCAAAGAATATAGGCTGGACAAAGAAAGAAATAAAAACCAGAAGGGGCTGATGGACAGTGACAAAATAGTAGAGTCAGTAGATTGAAGCGACTCCAAGTGGCTGAGAAATTGCTCTCGTCAGGTGAGTTGGAGAAATGGGAAGGGGTTGTCTAAGAGTGGGAAATTTTGGTTAAAACTGAGCTTTCAGAGGGATGCAGTATTTGAGGATGACAAGGTTGAGGGTGTGTCCAACAGAGTAAGAATGGAAGGAATCACTGGAGTTAAGGGTGATAGGGATGTCAAGGAACTGAGAGGTTAGCTGTACAATGGGTCTCTTCTGAGGATGCTGAAATTACATGGAATAACCAGAGTTGAAATGGGGGAAAGGCAATGAACTGGGGATTAGCTTTCAGTGGATGCAATGGAGTGACCGGGAGGTTGAGGAGGGTGCGTGGAGTAGCAGGGAAAGCAGAATGACCCTCAAAAACACTGAGGAGTTATAAGAAGGTGGGTAACAATCAGAAAGTGGCAGCAGGATAACACCCAGGAAGACTCATCTTCTGGCTCTGAAATAAATAAGCCCTCAGTGAGGCCATAATGGAGGATGCAGTGTCCTCAGGGGACAGCCAGGTGTCAGTGAAGGAGCAGGTAAAGGAACCTACTTTGAGAGTTTGATCATCACAGAGTGGAATTTGAAGGAAAACAAAAAAAAAGGATTTGAAGAGAGACCAGAAGGAAGAAGAATTGCAGCTATATAGAACAATCTAGGGATGAGACAGGGTGATGAACAATGACCAGAGAAACATAGCAGTCTCCTGTATCTTAGGTTTAACTCATTCATTTCAAAGATTCATATTGTGTGGCGTGCTCTACTTGAAGTGACTTAACTATTCCAGTTGTGTTTTATCAACAGAAATGCCAGCTGACGCCAGAGAGGATCATTCATGTCTTCAAAAAGTCCCAAAGATACCCGGGTCTTCCCGAAGCCCTACTGCTGCCCTCCCCAAACCCTCAGCTTCCTTTGAACAAGCATCTGCTGGAGGACAGCTCTCCTTCGATCACTATGGCACAGACAGCGATGAGCACCTTGAAGTCTTATTAAATTCCCAGAGCCCCTTAGGAAAGGTGAGCGATGTTGCCCTTCTAAGAATTGGGAGTGAGGAGCCTTCTTTCGATGGTATAATGGATGGATTCTCCGGGAAGGCTGCAGAAGACCTCTTCAATGCACATGAGATCTTGCCAGGTCCCCTCTCCCCAGTGCACACGCAGTTTTCACCTTCTTCTGTGGACAGCAATGGGCTGCAGCTAAGCTTCACTGAATCTCCGTGGGAAACCATGGAGTGGCTGGATCTCACTCCACCAAGTTCCACACCAAGCTTCAGCTCCCTTACCACGAGTGGCCCCAGCATCTTCAACATTGATTTCCTGGATGTCACAGATCTCAATTTGAATTCCCCCATGGACCTTCACTTACAGCAGTGGTAGAATGCCTGATGCCAAAGTGCTAAGGAAGACCGATAGGAATTCCATGGGGAAAGCACACAACCATAAATACTTGTATTGTCTGAAAAAGGAGGAGAAGGAGGAAAAGGAGAAGGGGAAAATTAAAAGGAAACAGTGGAGACTTCTGTTTCAATCAAGAAGAATAAATAGGAGTCTCTTTTACATATATAAAATGTAATATTTACCAACATTCAATGACTGTTATTGACTTTAGCAATGCATTTTAAAATGTGCCAGAATGCCAAAAAAAAAAAAAAAATTATTTTACTGCCTTTTCAAACACTAATATTTTTTTTAGCCCATAACTTTTTTCAGGCATTGTTGGGGCATGATCTCACCTTATAAGCTTTTCTCGTGAATTTATTAGATGTACTGTGTAAAGAAAAGGCATATCTGTGATGGAGGCTGATTCTCATCTCTCCATTACCTATCTTTCAAAACAAAAGTCAGGCCCGGTTTCGCTTAAGGAGTTCTGAGGCAGAATAGAGGGACAAAAGAATCCATTCCCAGGCAAGCAAAAGCAACTCAATGTCCCTCAACCACAAAGCTGCCCCATTGGAGTGGTTTCCAGTCCTGTGCCCATGACTCTGTGTGGTCACTGATTAAAAACTGACCCGCATTTGGTCCAGAGAAGCCTGCCCAGAACTTCCCTCTTTTTCAACCATTAGGCAAATTGCTCCCACTGTCTTTATGGTGATAAGCATTGTGAAACAGGTGAGAACCTCCTGACATGGAAGTTCCTCTGACACAATCCCCTCTAGTTCCAAAGACTAGTGAAGACCACCTAAACAGGTCAGAAGGATCTTCTAGCCTCAGGAAGCCGTATCAGGGATAATTCAGACAGAACTAGAAAACACTGTTTCACATATCATGGAAATAAATACCATGGATTACTATAACAGGACTATTTATGGAGGTCCAACTTCTTTTGGGGGTATGTGGGGCACCTCGCTTTATTTTTCTTCCACTCTCTGCTTTTCTTTCAAGATACCAACCCTATCTTGCTCCACTTTTGAAGATCTTTCTTTTTCTGCCCCAACATTGGGAGAAGACTTCTCAGATATAACAAGCTGACATACTCCTAACAAAGCCATATTTTAAAAAGCTAAAATTTCAGGTTCTCTTGTAGAACTCATTCTTCATATGCATACTTTGTTGCAAAAGGAAGTTGAAAGAATGTCCTTAGGAAGAAACTGGTGACTGGGCCCATCAGTCACAAAGCTTATTCTACCCTTATTTCATTTACAGCAATCATTGATTTGGGTTGCTCTGGGGAAATTGCAAATTATAATTTTGTAAAGATAAATATAAAATTTACAAGAATGGAGTATTTTAGGTATGGGCCTCTTCAAGAAAACACAATTGCAAATTGAAAATGATAGAAAAGAAAAAGGCAATGGTCTAATGTGCATGCATTCCTCATTACCTCTCGTGCTTTTGCTGGGAGTTGAAAAACCAGATGTCAGGACAGTCTCTCTAAGGCTCTTTGTGGCCCCAGCTCACCATTTTTATAGTGTTGCATGTTGTAGAAAGTAGCTATCGCTGTTTTTTTTTTTTTTAATTTAAATCACTAAGGCACTGTTTTCTTCTTTTGTAAAAAACATTGTTCACTGTGCACTTGTGGAGAAAATAACCAGAAACGTTGTGATTTTAGAAGTTCTTTTTTTGATAAACCAAGGGTTTAGAAGTCATTCCATTGTTAACTTGTAAACTTGTGTGAACAGAGTGTTTTTGGTGACTGCTACTCTAAAAGCTGCCAGATCTTATTGGGAATGGGGAATATATATATATGCACATGCATATGCGCATAGATATATACATATGTATATGTATGTGTATATCTGTACACATATATACATACATGTGTATATATACATACACATATGCGTGTGTGTATCTTGAAAAGCAGTGATACAGAGCTCTGTACCAAAAACCTTTAAGCCTCAATCTGCTGTGAAATGATACTTGGCCTTTCTCACTACGAGTTTCTGATTAATCAACCAGACTACACGTTGCCTCTCTGTGTATGACTAATGGCTCCAGCCTGATGACTCACAGCCACTTGCTTACCATGAACAAGCTCATCTTGACAATGAATATGGATGTGAAAAGACAGAACAGCTTCACTATTAGTAGCTGGAAATGATAATACAGTCTCTCATAGAAGAACATAAAAGAAATATAAATATTGTTTTACATTCCTTGATCTGCATTGTGCTTTAAAAGATCCACATGGTAAATTTTTCATTTTGCTTTTATGTCAGTCATCAGAACCAAAAACCTAGCAGGAAAAGTTACCAGTCTTTGAAGATGAAGCTATGGGGAAGAAACCCTTATTAACACATTCCTCACATTTGTTTATTCCTCAGATGTTGAAGTTCTATTTGGATCTTGACAAAGCTTGCTGGTCAGTACATTTTTCATGTGTCACATTGTATAATTTGTTTGTTATTTTCACCCCCACTCCCCCACCCCTACTTACTTCCTTTGGAAAACAAACTCATAGTATCCCTATTCTGAGACTCTGGTCTAAGTTAATTATTTTTCCCTTTGTTTATTTCTATTTGAAAAATGAGACTTGGTTAGGAAGCCTCTGTACATTGTAAGTTCCTGCATTTTCATTGGGATCTTTTTAGGATATTACCTGGTACTGATATACACACCTAACACAAAATGCAGATCCTATTTGCTACTATAAATCAACACATTTACGGATCATACCCCTGCATTACTGGTCTCAACTTCCTCCAGAATCTCCACACAGCATATTTACTCTGTCTCTTTATAGCTCAGATGTGAGATTTGTGGGATAAAACTGGGAATAATTGGGAAAAACGGATGAAGTTGGCTTCTCCCCATGGATCAGATAATCCATGTTAATTCACCTGTCTCCTGTTGGGGATTTTAGTTTAAGTTCTTTTAAACTCTTAGCTGTGTCCTGTATTCTGGTAACAAATTGGGCCTGA
The DNA here is from genome assembly GCA_003508835.1 of Eonycteris spelaea. Classification (NCBI taxonomy): domain Eukaryota; kingdom Metazoa; phylum Chordata; class Mammalia; order Chiroptera; family Pteropodidae; genus Eonycteris; species Eonycteris spelaea. The sequence goes on along the minus strand of PUFA01000083.1, from coordinate 1,917,540 downwards.
CTAAAAGATGTACAGAGACTTATAAAGATGGCCGCATTCGTGTTTCTTAATGGTCTTAGAGCCTGAAAATGACCACATGTGGTATTCTTAATACTCCTGGAAGATCCATGATGAAGCAGACCTGAAGATATTACAGCAATTTTGAATGCTACTGCAGTCCTCTAGGTTCATACTTATACAACAGAGTCATTCGTGTACAAAATTCATTTGTGCAAATACTTCCATTAAACCAGTGTTCATTAGCAGTAACCCTGCTCCTAACAATGTTATTGATACAAGACACATTCTGTTGGAAAGAAAGGGAAGGTAAAAGGAAAAGAGGGCAAGAAGGAAGGAAAGAAGGAAAAAAGAAGGCAGGAAGGGAGGGAAGAAAAAAGGTCCTAATTTCCTGATCTATGAACCTCTCAGTTCAACTAAGACATTGCAAGATGAAAAGTGAATCACAAATTTTTAGATAAGAAGAAACTCTTAATGCAACGATTATACCAGTAAATGAGGAAACCAAGAGAGTCTTCACCTGAATAGTCAAGGGTCTGGCAACTGAAGGCCTTTGCCATTCAAAATATTTATTTTCAATCTGAAAAATGAATCAATAAAAACTATCCCAAGCATTTGAGACAGTACTTTTCAAAAATTATTTAAACTCTATCAGCACTCCTAGAAGACAGATCCTCGTCTGGCTAAAAACTCCTGCATCAAATTTACTTGATGTCTAATATGTACAAATGACACAAATCTCAGATATCTAATATGAAGTTGACTCAGTATAGATAGTTCAGATTTCAAGTAACTGGAGGAATTGTAGTTCCTATAAGCAAGAACACTGGAAATATCCCAGTCCTCAAACCAAAAACTCTTTAGCTGTAATTAAAAAGGGGTCTCTATTTTTCCAGAAGAAAGAGTGGAGGGGTCCCTTTTAGTTAAAAGCTATCACCCACACTAACATTCTTTTCCTGTCTCTTTATTCATGATCAAACAGCAGCAGTATATTCATGAAGATCTTTCAATATCTCATATCACTTAAAACATTTATGAAAGTTTAGGGTTTTCATTTCTAGAGACAGAACCCCCTTGAAAATCAGGGAAGGGAGAAGGAAACATTTTTACCCACCTACTATCCTCAATATTTATAACAAGCTCTAGACAAAAAGAGCACTTACTGGAGGGAAGGGGTGTCCAAAGTGAGCCTTCAATCTTCAGCAGAAAAGCTGCAGAGTGTGAAGGCAGCTTGGCCTACCCCTTGAGCTCTTGCTGCATTCCTCACAGTGGGAAGCTTACAAATGCTAGCACCCTGTTAGCTATCAGATATGAGAGAACTTGGAGTGAAAGAGCCTGGAATCTTGTTTTCTTATAAGTCTAGTATAAACCAGCATATGGTTCAGATGCCGAAATTGCTAATGCTTTATTAAACAGAGATATTAATAAACACTCAGAGTCCAGGGCCTGGAACAAAATGATCTTATAGTTCTGAGGGCTGCCCAGGTTGTGTTAAGATGCTGGATTTGATTTGAGTATCTGCATTTTTCAGAGGACCCTAACAGGATTGAGACTATGCATGAAAAAATTATTTTAAGACAGGAAGAGATCTGAGAAGAGTTTTGCTATAATCTGCCTGAGAAATTGTAATAGGATTCGTTGTGTTCAATAACATACGAGTAAGTTCTTTTCTGATTCTAGGATTTGGCCATTTCCCTTATGGATTAATACAAACAAACTCCTGAGAGTCTCTTGTGCTCATTTTAACCACCTGCTGGTAACATAAGTTTCCTATAAATGGTTTAATGGCTCCTGAGTGTTTATGGGCAAAGAGAGTACAACAATGGAAACCCTGCTGGCTATTCTAATGTTTTCCAAAGGAAGGGAACCCACACTGCTCTCTATAGTTCCTCTCCAAGGCACCTGTAGTGAGAAAAGGGGGCAATGCCTTGCTGGGTGCTTGGAACCCTCTCTTGCTGAAACACGAGATGCTTTGTAAAGAAAAGACCAAGCATATGTTCTTTGTGGGGCCCCTGTGTGGTGTTGTTTTCATGTTGGTCTCTTTTGCTTAACTATACATAACTAGAAAGAAATGTGGGTTACCAGGAAGAGAAAAGAAGCAATGGCTAAAATACCAAAGTTGGCATGTGTTCTTTTATAAAATATATATATTTTTAAATAAAATGTTTATTTTAAAAAGAGACGTAAACTTTTTTATTGACTATATAACATACCAAGCACTGTGCCATGCCCTTTAAATGTGTCATTTCATTTTATCCTCGAAATGGTAGCATGAGATGGTACTATTATTATCTCTATTGTACATGTGAAGAAACTGAGGTTCAGAGAAGCAAAGTAAGTTGTTTAATGTTACATACCTAAAAAATGGCAGAGCCTGTATCAAACTTTGCTCATCTCCAAAGCCTCTGATCTTCAACACTGCATATCTTACCTGCCCTTACCACTGGTCATACAGTTCCTTTTGTGAAAAAAACAAAACAAAACAAAAAAAAAAAACAAACAAAAAAAAACAGACTCTGAAGCTACATACCTGTCTATTAAAATACATGCACACACACAATTTAGCTAACCCATGAATTGGGCTTCAAGATGACCCATGAGCTATGTATAAGCTCTGGAAGTATGGGCCCAGTTTTTTCTGCTTTTTTCTCCTAAATATATTCCTGTCATTTTCTCATCTGTGATTATATAAACCACATGGAGGAACTGAGATATCATAAAAAGAGCCCTAGAATGGGGGTCGCAAGCCCTGCTTTAACCAGAATTCATGTTGTTCCATGATATGGCTCTGTTTTCGCCTTATTTTATGGCGAACTCTCCTCATGTTAAAGCAAGAAGGTCACAGATGGCCAGCAGCCCCAGGTGTGCATCCTGCCAGATCAGCAATTTCAGCAAAAGCAGAGTTTGTCATTTCTGAGAGTCCTTAGAAATCTCGTAGTAGAGTCTCAGTGGTTGGGGACAGTCATGACCATCCCTGTTGCCATAAGAATGAGGTACAAATTTATTCACAGGGCCTGACTCTTATGTTCTGCCCTGGGCCAGAGAACAGGATCATTTGAATCTCATGGACTGGCATAGAGAAGGAAAGATTTTTCTGAAGGAAAATTGGGGTGCCATTACCAAAAAAAGGGCTTGGATGCTGAAAAGACATAAACATAAGTAGATTTCTACTATCAAACCCTGCTTTCAAGTTTGTCATCTAGTGAAGGAGACAAACAAGTAAATTACAACATGGTCTGATTGTAGGAATAAGTATATACAATGTGCTATAGGAAGGGCAAAAAAATTATGAGTAGGGAGGACAGTCAAGAAGGACTCTCCAGAGGAGGCCATTAAGTCAAGATATAAATGACATAGGAGTTAGCCAGGCAAAGGCTGAGGGAAAGAACATTATAGCAGAGGGAACAGCCATGCAAAGACCTGGAGATAAATGAAAATTTAACATGTTTATGGGGCTGTAAGAAGTTTAGGACGGCTTGAGATTAGAGAAAGGTGGTATGGGGCATTGATGGTAGAGATATGGGAAAGGTAAGAGAAGAATTTGGGAGCTGTATCAATTGCTAAGGCTGCCATAACAAAGTACCACTGGGTAGCTTAAATAATAGAAATTTAAATAATAGAAATTTATCAGGCTAGATGTCTAAAGTCAAGATGTTGTCAGGGTTGGTTCCTTCTGAGAGGTGTGAGAGGAAAGTCTGTTCCAAGCCACTCTCCTTGGCTTGTATATGGCCATCTTCATATTCACATGGCATCCTCCCTATATCTTCACGTAGCCTTCCCGCTGTATCCATATGTCTCTGTGTCTAAATTTCTTCTTTTTGTAAGGACATCAGTCTTATTGAATTAAGGCTCACCCTAATGACCTCATTTATGTTGATAACTTCTGTAAAGACCTTATCTACAAATAAAATGACATTAAGGGGTACTGGGAATATGGACTTTAACACTTGAATTTGGAGGGGAAGGCCAAAATTCAACCTATAATAGAAAACAAGCAGAGGCAAAATCACAAAGGGCCTAATAAGACATATCAAGGAGTGTGAATTTATCTTTAAAACAGTAGGGCATCACTGAACAGTTTTAAGCAAGAAAATCCTGTGATAATCTTTATATTTTAGAAAGATAACTCTGACTACACTATGGAAATGGATTGGAGTAACAAGCAAGTTTTTTTGTTAATTAGTTGAATAAATCACTGGTGGTCTCCTTATTTTTAAACATGAACACTTATTCTTAAGTATGAACACATGATGAACAACCCAGCATATCAGATTTAGTACATTAAGATTGATGGTGTGGCAGTGTAGGTAAGAGCAAAAGTAGTGACATAAGAACCTATGGCAATAAACCAGCAAAGAGGCAGATGATAACTCTAAGAAAGTGGTGATGGGAAGAGAGAGATGAAGATATATTTAAAACATGTTAATAAAAGGGGAAGTATGAGACTGGATCATTGGATGTGGATGGTGAAGGAGAAGACGGGGTGTCTAGTGTCTGTGGGGCCTCAAGTGAAAAGCTTTCACTAGAGAGGTCTGGAACTCAGGGTGCCTTTGCATAGGGATTTAAATATGGGAGTAGTCAGCATACAGAAGATAACTGAAATCATGGGAGACTATGACCTACACAATTGGTGGAATGGGAAGAGAAGAGGATCCTGAGGAATGCCAGTATTTGAGATATTGACAAAGGAGAAGGAAAGGGAGTGGTTAGAAATCCAGAAGGAAAACCAGGAGGAGGTAGAACCCCAGAAACTGAAGTGGAAGAAAATTTCAAGGAAAATGAAGTCTTTAATCATGTTTAATGCTTTTGTGTTCCATTACAGTGTGGACTGGAGAGTGTTGTTTGATTTAATAATAAGGAGGTGGTTGGTAACCAAGGGGAGAGCATTTTGGGTGCAGTGGCAAAGCCAGGTGGGTGTAGACTGAGGAATTAAAAGGAAGTGAGGAAGTGGAGATAGTGGTATGGTAATGCAGGGAAAAAGACACACAAGGCCACAACAGAGAGTCCAAAATTTACAGGACTGATTTTCAAGAGGAGAGATATTTGAGCTAATGTTTAAGTTAATGAGAATTAGGTAGTATACAAAAGAAAAAGTGGTAAAGGATGATAGTCCAGTTGATTTGCTTTTGGGAAGGAAAAAGAACTATCTGTTGTGATAAGAGAGAAAGAGAACAGTGGGTAGAGATGTGGATATATTAACAGGTGTAATGGTAAGACATTGAGGCAGTTCTCATATGGTGAATTCCATTTGATACTTGAAACAAGAGAGAGAGATTATGCTCATCTATTGGGAAGATGAGAGTGGGGCATAAATTTTAATAAAAATGGAGAAAGTTTGAATTAAGAGCAGTAGAAAATAGAAGCAAGAACTTAGGAAACACAGAAGGACACCTAGGCAGGATTGGAAAACTTGGCTAGAGATCATCCCCTCTGCAGAATGGTGGGACTTTCCATTAACAACATCAATAGCCCAGCTGTGGAAGCAGAGAAGGTAAAGAGGTGAGTAGAGCCAAATTTAGGATGCTGAAGGAAGAGGTATGAAAATAGAAACACAGAAAACTAGTAATTGAGAATACAACTAAAGAGGAGGTAAAATGGTGAACTCTGTGGTATATGATGCATTGTTCTAGGGAAACAAGTGAAGACTGGAGACAGAAAGTGGTGGAATCGAGAAACTAGAAGTGGACCTAGAATTGATTCAATGTTCTGTTAGTCAGGATTCTCCAGAGAAACAGAACCAATAGGATATATGTATATACAGAGTAGAAACAGAGATAGAGATGTGTAGATATAGAGATCTCTCTATATGTATTTCTTTCTATAGAGATACCTATATAAATATAAAAATGCAGATATGGTCTCTATCAGTGGTCCCCAATCTTTTTGACACAAGGGACTGGTGCTCCTATGGAATCTAATGCCTGATGATCTGAGGTAGAGCGGAGGTGTTGATGCTAGCGCTGGGGAGCAGCTGCAAATACAAATGAAGCTTCACTCACTCACCCACCACTCACCTTCTGTTGTGTGGCTCAGTTCCTAACAGGCCATGGACTGGCACTGGCCATGGCCTGGGGGTGTAAGACACCTGGTTTATAGAGATACCTCTATAGATATGTAGATGTTTGGAGTCTACACAGATAGAGGTATAAAGATTTATTGTGAGGATTGGTTCATGCAATTATGGAGGCTAAGATATGCCACAATATGCTGTCTGCAAGCTGGAGAACCAGGAAAGCCAGCTGTGTAATTCAGTCTAAGTCTGAAGGCCTGAGAAACAAGAGAGCAAATGATGTCAATTCTGAAGTCTGCAGGCTAAAGATCAGGGGCTCCAATGTTCATTTCAGCTCAAGGGCAGATTCACCTTCACCTTCTTGTTCTATTCAGACCTCGCGGATTGGCTGATGCCCACCCACATTTGTGAGGGTGGATCTTTACTCAATCTACTGATTCAAATGTAATCTCTTCCAAAAACACTCTCATAGATACGCATAGAAATAATGTTTTACCAGCTATGTGGGCATCCCTTAGCTCAGTCAAACTGACACATAAAATTAAACATTACAAATACTACTAATAATGATATCGTAATAATAATATAAATGACTATCCATAGTTACTGCTTAATAGAGCTGAATAGTGGTGCCCGCTGGGAATGGATCAAATTGAAAACTTTGATTTCCCATAAGCCTACATTGATACGAAGTCCACTTTATCACTCCAAAGCTCACATCATCCCCAAATAACAAAGAACACCCTTGTGTCTCATAATGGAAAGAAGGATCCACTATTCCTGTGAAACTGGAATACACATATATATTCTCTGAGACTCGAGAACCTTCTATCAGCTAAGATGGGTTACTTTGAGATGGGCCTAGTTGCCTCCTAGATTCCAGGCCTAGAACTGGTGTCATAGCTGCTGACAGCGAAGTCCAGGGACTGTCCACTTGTTACTGCTACCAGCCCAAAGTGTTCCTCAGGAGGTGTGGTCTTACTCCCTTGGTATCATGCCCAGGCAAGGGACCTCCTGGCCCAAGTCATCCTGGATTTCTCTGTGGGAGGGAGATGCTTTTCTTCAAGTAATATGGCCCTCTAGAATGGCATGCTAAATCCTATGCTCTTGCTGCTCTCCCAAGCTCAGGGAGGAGTTTGAGCCCTCTGTGTTTCTGCTGCACATCAAAGTGGCAAGTGTTCATACTGCCACTTCCTCAGGAGAACAGGACCAGCAAGGACAGGGTCCATGGGTGGGGGAGAGTGGACCATATAATTTATTATCATCTAGATTAGAATACTTTTTGTTCAAGATATATGTTAAATCCAAAAGGAGGCCAGAACAACAGGCATATCTAGGACTGTCCCAGGAAAATCAAGGCTATTGTGGTCACCTGAAGGGCCTAGAGCCACCACTAACTTTTATTTACCCCCAATTGTTCAGTTGACGTAGGCCAAGGGCCAGGCCACTGGTTCTTTCTTTTTTCTAGCATCCCTCTCTCCCCTGCACTGATACCCACTATCCTGATTTCTTTTACCATTGATTTATTTTATGTAAATTAAATCTTGTAATATGTACTCTTCTGAATCTGGATTTTTCTGCTCAGCCTTCTTTGTGAGATTCATCCATGTTTCTACTCATTGTTGGGTGCAGCAGTAATGCATCCATTGTCCATGCTATACAATATTCTGTTGAATATCACCATTTATTTATCCATTCTACCATTGATGGACATTTTAATTGTTTTCAATTTTTTTGCATATTAAAAATTATTGTTGATATAAGTATTCTAGCAATGCCTTTTGCTGCAATAGTTGTTCAGTCATGGGGTGTGCATACTGCTAAGCCTTAGCTGATAACACAAAAGTTTTCCCACTGAACTGTAGTATTCTTTATATATTCTGAAACTGAGTCCTCTGATGGTTATATGTATTATACATAATTTATCCCACTCTAAGAATTGCTTCATTCTCTTAATAGCGTCATCTGATAAATCAAAGTCCTTAATTGTTATGTAGTTCAATTTCTCGGTGTTAAGAGTTCTTGGTATTATTTTAAGAAATCATTGTCTACTCCAAAGTAATTTAGAAAATTTCTCTCTGTTCTTTAATTATCATTTCTTTTGAAAAGAATTTGTAATACCTTTTTAGAGACTGGGTGGCTAATTAATAAGTCTTTCTAGTCATTATGCATTTTAAAATGACTTTCTTTTGCCTTTGTTTGTGAATGGTAGGCCAGAAGTAAACTTTTTGAATTTTGCTTGAGTGACAACCTATTTCCTTTGGAGCTCTGTAAATGTGGCTCCAAAGTTTACTGGCACTGAGTACGAAGTAGGAGGTCACTGTATATATGTATATGTGCATATATAACTTACATATGCTTGGGGGTTATATTTTTTTAATTGAGATATAATCGACATATAAATAACATTGCATTAGTTTCAGGTATACAATATAATTACTAGGTATTTGAATATATTGTGAAATGATCATCACAATAAATCTAGTTAGCATCCAACACCATACATAAAATTTTTTTCTTGTGCTTAGAACTTTTATGATCTACTGTCTTAGCTACTTTCCAACATACAATACAGGACCTACCTATCTTGAAATTCAGAAGTTTTACCAAGATATGTCTAGGGTTTTCCCCTACACACACCCTGTAATAATATTTTCTGGCACTTGGTAAATTATTTTAATTTTGAATTGGAGCTTTCTTCAGCTCTGTGAGATGTTTTCTTAGAATTTTTATGAATATTTCTTTATCTGCTTTAAAAATTATATTACATAGTTTTGAATGTTCTGAAAAAGATTCCATGTATCTTTTTCTTTTTTCATTTCACTGAATTATCTATATTTTCCCTCTAAATTTTGGGAGCATTCTTCCAGCTCATCTTCTAACACACCAATTTCATTTTGGACAGTGCTAGATTTGATATGTCCTGCTTCCATTGAGTTTCATTAGTTTGGAAGTCATGTGTTTCTTATCCAAGAACTCTTGTTTAATATGGCTCTTTTTCACGGCAACCAGCTCCTGTCATATTAAAGCAATGTTCTCTCAGTTCTTACCAAGAATGCAAATTAGACTTTAAAAATATATTTCCCTTTTCCTGCTTAACTTTTTCACCAGAGGCCATTTTTCTGATTTATCAGATTAGTCTCCCTTTTTACAGAGGCAATAGCCTGTAATAGAAGCACAGGCATTCAAACTAGAAAAACCTGGGTTTGAATCCCAGCTGTGACAGTTGAATGGGTAATACTTAAACCCCTGAGTTTTGATTTACTTGATGAAGGTAATAAAATCCTCATCCCTGAGTTATTTTGTTAAATAAGTATCAAGCAAGATAATGTATTTTGAAATACTTTGGCAGTACTTAGCTATATAGTTTTATCATCATCATCATCATCATCATCATCATCATCATCATCATCATATCATCTTGACTAGTATATTAAACTACTGTTTATTCATTCTCACATAGCAAGATCTACTACTCTCACATAGAGAGTAGTTCAGATTTGGTGGCTGAGGTGGTGGGGGAGGTGATCTATCAGTGAAAATGTAGGTCTCCATTTACTTTCCCCCAGAAAGTTACCACACACAATATTTTCTGCTTGGCTGGTGCTCCCCTGACTCAAATCGCCTATAGCATGTTCTGTCAATATTGTGAGTGGGACCTTTCTCTAATTTCATGAGTGACATAGAATTTCTCTATTACATTTGATGAGTTATTTCAAAATGATATTGGAGGAAGAAATGAGTGAAACTATTAATTTTAGTTAACATTTGGTTCTAAAAGTTGAATTTAAATTTTAGTATAAGTAAAAAGAATTAACCCATAAAAGGTTTAGGTGAAAACAGTTGAATATTTCTATCCTTTAGGGATAACATAGGCTGTTTAAGCATTAAGCCAAAGGCATGAAACATAAAAGAAAAAAATGATAGATTTGACTACATTAAAAATGTAAAATTCATGGAAGACAAAAATTAACATTAGAGATTTTAAAAGGGAAAGGCCAAACCAGAGGGGGAAAAATGCCATAAGATACTACAGCATTAGTATAATATAACTAAAGAGGTTTTAAAAATTGATAAGAAGATATGAAACCCCATAAGATAAAAATGGGCTGGGGACATGTACAAGAAAGCAATTAACTGAAGAAGACATACTAACAACTATGAAACATGGGAAAATGTTTAATGTGATTTTTAAAAAATACAAATTAAAACAGCACTATAATGCTATTTCTCACCTATTCATCTGGCAGGATTATTAAAAGTGGTAGTCTGCAGTGTAGGTCAGGGGATGGGGAAAATCAAATATTTTTGCATGGCAGCTAGGCCTGCAAAATACTTAGAAGACAATTTGACAACACAACAAAAAGCTTGAAAACATGACACACTTTGATGCAGCAATTCTAATTATTTAATGTTGATCTTAAGGAAATAAGTATATGTGCAAAGTTTTAGCAACAAACATGTTAATTACAGAGATATTTAAAATCATAGAAGATAGGAAAGAACATATCTACCTAACAATAGTACGATCCCATTTTTGAAATATGTTTATAAATTCACAACTGTATCTTAGATACTAAGAGTATACATAGTTTTCACTTTGTAATTTATCTGAATTATTTATTCTTCAATAAATACCATTGAAATGTATGTACATTTATACATAAACACACATACTATTAGATTTTATTCACTAACATTTTATTAGTGAATTATTTTATTAATAATTTTAGTATCTACTCTTGTGATATTGGTTTGCTGTTTTCGTGTTTGTGCTGTCATTATCAGGTTTGGTAACAGAGTTAGGCCAATTTTATAAGATGAATTGGGTTGCTTTCGTTTTATTTCTGTGCCCTGGAACACTAAATAGCAAAGGTTCCTAGAAGCTTTGAAAGAACTCCCTGTAAAACCATCTACTTTGGGGAGTGTTGCCCTGTGACTTTTCCAATTTCATCACTGTTCTTGGTCTACTCATGTTTGCTACCTGTTTTTGAAACACTGATAGCAATTTTCATTTTTTTCCTAGTGAAAAAGAGCTTATTTAAAAATAAGTAAACATAAAATTGAAAATGTGTTCTCTCCTAATTTTTTGCATCTGTGATTAAATCCTTTTTGTCATTCCTCAAGTTGTATTTCAGATTTTCTTCTTTTTCCCTTTCATTAGGTCCATGCATTTTATCTATCTTTTAAAATAACCATTCCTAAAATGAATTTATCAATAATTACTCCTTTAATTTCTGCTGTGGTATATATATCAGCCTTGGTCCACAAGTGTTTGTTCTGGAGTCCAAGGTGAGAGACGAGTAGCCACCCTGAGGAAATTTTTTTTTGGCAAAGGCAGAAGTACAATAGGAAAAGAGGAAAATGTACAAAGCCTCTTAGCACACAGCGTAAAGGTGACACATGTCATTTCCACCCATGTGCCATTGGCCAAAGCAGTCACATAGTCAAGTCCAAAGTTATTAGGTAGGGACATATATTCTGCCCAAGATGAGGCCATGGTAAAAGTATAGATCCAAGGATGGCTGGAAAATTAAAGTTGATAATGCCCAAAGATGAGAACATCTATGATTCTGTTTAAAAGATACCTTGGACTAAGAGACATGCTTTAATGGTGTAAGTTTGATGCCTGCAGGAGTAAAGGCAATTAAAATCTGAAAAGCATAAGTAATATCTTTCCATTATAGTGTAGCACTGAATGTTATATTTGACATATTAAATACCAGAAGGTTTGGGAATATCTAAACCAAAAGCAATTTATTGAGCAAATAGACTGGTCAAATTATTGACTCCCTGAAACTTATGACTTTGTGATCTTATACTATAAACCCCTTTATAGTAGGTGAAGAAAGAGCAGCCTGGAGAGGTCAAGTAAAATGACTGGCCATAAGTATATTGAGCTTGTCAGCTGTTTAGTTTTCTCCCTTGTACTGGAACCTGTATTCTGAGTTCTATTCTATAGACTAGCGTGGTCCAAAAGAACTTCCCGTGATGAGCGAGATGTTCGATTTCCACTAATATGGTAGTCACTAGCCTCATGTGGTTATTGGATATTTGAAATGTGGTTAGTGTAATTGAAGAACTGAATTTCTAATTTTATTTAACTTAACTTAAAAATTGAAATTAACCAAATGTCTCAAGGACTCCTGAGTTGGACAGAGCAGCTCTAGCAAATGCTTGGACTCAGGATGAAGATGTTAAAACCAATCTAACTCAGGGCCTCCTAAGTGGACTATCATATTCCAAAGGAAATATCTCAGACAACTAGTTCAACATTGTTGAAGGAAGTAAGAAGCCTATATTTTGTTTGTGAAAGCAAGCCATGTAGCCAAATCTAAGGTCAATAGGTCAACACTTAGGAAGTATAATCCTCCCATAGGTCAAAGTCTGGTATATAAGAAATGCTACTTGAAACAAAACAAAACAAAACAAAACAAAACAAAATAAAATAAAATAAAATAAAATATAATTTTCTCTTTCTCCCCCTTCTCCATCTTCCTCAAATGCACTTAATTTTAATTTTAAATCTATTCTTCTGATAGCAGAAATTAAATGTCAGGAAATTTAGGACTTTTTTATTCTGCATCTTGGCCATTGCTGCCTTTTTGTCATCTTCAATCCCAACAGCTTTCACATCCAGCTCTTTCAGGTACTTCTGTATAGCCTCATAGCACATACACATGCAAATCACTTGCACGTGGCCTGATGCAGGGAAGTCTGGGGCCATCCAAGACTGTGGTATAGGCACTTCAGGTACTCCACGTACATATCTTTAATGCTCCTATGTTTCAGAAGGCAGAGGATCTCTGGGAGCTTTGCCACTCCTAGCCTTCACTGAAGAATGGGTGTGTAGATCCTCCATTGTCCTCAGATCCTCCCAAAATATATATTTGCTTTCAACCTGCCTGCCTCGAACCAAAGTTTGGACTGTGGGAGGTTGTGAGTTACAAGCCAACTTCTCGGAGATATCCGCTGTAGTAGTCAGCTTAGATTCAGTTATGCTGGAGTAACAAAAAATCCCCAAAGCTCTGACATATAACAACAAAGGTATATTTTTCACGCTGTTTGGATGGCCATGACTCTGTTCCATAGCAGCCCATAAGGGGCTCATTGCTGGTCTTATGGTAAGTGAAGAAAGGGGGTAGGATCACAAAAATGACTCTTAAAACTTCTGCTTGGAAGTGGCATAAATCACACCATTGATCTTGACCTCAGTGGGAAGATGAGCTAGGCAGTGAAATTTTTGAACAATAATAAAATCTGTACGTTTATCATCTACATTTCCTCTCCCTCTCACTCCACTTTCTTCTTATCATCTTCAACACCCCACAGCCTGTGGATTTTTTATCTAGAATAGGCAGGATAATATATTCTTCGTATTCTACTATTTATGGCATAGACTATTAAAGTTCCAAAGCCCACATTCTTGAAACTCAAACTCTTTCTTTAAAAATTCTGTTCTCTCACATGTGTTTCTGAAGCCTGCTTCGAAAGATAAAAAGAGTAGACTTGACACTCCTTTCTCTTTTTTTCTGCACTGTCATCCCTTCCCTGGGGTAGAAAGCAGAGAAAGCGCTGGCTGCTTCTTGAATGGAGGAAATGCTCGGGAAATATGTGAAGAAGCCATTGCTTAATAAAATATTATTGGACCACGCTCTAGTAGAGTAGGCTGTAATTTGTGGAGAAGCAGAAATTTCCCTTTTAGAACTGAAATATCTTAGGATTGAAGGCAGAAGTTGGTATGATATTGGAACTGTCCGCCAGAGTCTTCTAGGACTAATGCTATCCAATAGAACTTTCTGAGATGATAGGAAAAACTATATCTATACTGTTCTGCACAGCAGCCTCTATACACATGTGGCTAGTAAGCATTTAAAATGTGTCTAGGATGACTGAGAAACCAAAATTTTAATTTTATTTTACTTTAATTAATTTAAGTTTCAATAGCCACATGTGGTTGGTGATTACTTTATTGGACAGTGCAGTTCTATACCTTATCAGAGATAGTGTTGCTAAAAGTCATACAGTGCCTTTAATGTCTCTCTCTCTCTATATCTCTATCTTGATCTCTATCTATCTCTATCTCTATCTATCTCTATCTCTATCTCTATCTCTATCTCTATCTCTATCTCTATCTATATATCTATATAAGCAACTCTGTGCCTTGGATTTTTAAAAAATCTCAAAATGGAAATAATTTCAGTTCATATAAAAATTATATTTGGTAGCTGAAGGAAACTGGACTTTGTGTGGTGAACACACAATAAAATATACAGATGTCAAATGATAATGTACACCTGAAAATTATATGATTTCATTAACCAACGTTACCCCGAGAAACTTAATTTAAAAAAAAATTATATTGACATTTAGGCATAGCACAGTTGGTTAAAAACAAATAATGCCTTCGTTTATTAATTGGCTAGAGTTCCATGACCTAATAAGTAGAGGCTAAATCCACAATTAATTAAAGATTTCATGTTCATTCAGCCAAGACATGCCTCAAACCATCTTTTGTTCAGCTAGCCAGCAGGATACTTACAGCCATATTTAGGACATCTTGCAACTATAATCAACATATGCAAAATATCCCATTTCAAAAAAGTTCTTTCATTTATTGGATTAGAAAGTCTGTTGTAGAAATAGCATTTTTCTCTATTATGCTAACTATAATCAAATTTGTAGTAAATGAATATAAAATAATGTACTATGTAGACATTTGTTACTTGATTATTGGTAATTTAACAAATAGTTCTCTATCTTAGCTACCTATTGGGGAGTATTATTTCCTATTAGAATTGAGGCACAGACAAGCTTTGCTTTTTTTCTTAAGGTTATATAATTGGTATTTGGAATTCTAATATATGAACTCATATCCGTTTGATCCGAAGCCCCTAGCACCCAACAATACTGCTCTTACTTGACAGATAATGATAAAACCTAACTTGAGCCAACTGTCTTTACCTAAGGACTGAATCTGCAGAAAGTTACAATCCTTTTTCAAAGAGCTGATTGATGCCAGTGGGATACTGTTGTGCAGGACACTCCAGGCCTGCTACAGCTGATGCCCCTTGGTCTCCTGGGTGGAAGGGACATGCAATTAGCTATGGGACTGGAATCTAAGTCATTCAAGAAATTTGTCCCAGTCAAATTAGGCCCGATTATGCAATGCTCCTATCATTATATCCTATATTAACTTCTGGTTACCTATTGAGTTTGGTGAAAATTAAGACTCAAACTTCGGGGATGCATGCTATACTTGGTTTAAAATCTGTCCGTCAACCCCTGTACTCCAAGCTTAACCTGCACCTCAACATAAATCAGGTGTCCTTATGCAATTTCATGAGTACCTTCTAGTATAAATCTTCCTTCTGTGCATCCAAAACAGCAATGCCTCTTGTTCACTTATAATACAATGAAAGACAGATAAATACTCATTTTATTTGCTGTTGTATTCTTGGTTCCATTTTGTTATTTTTAAAGCAGAAAACATTTCCCTTCCTAGGATGCTAAAGTTCAAAGGCCTTGGCGACGCTGCTTTCTCCCACCACTGCACCACATTGTACTTGCAAAGTTTGGACGGAGGAAAGGTGGGCGCCGGGGCTCGAAACTACAAGTCCCAGAATGCACAGCTCCCAGCGCACAGGCGCAGCGGGGACCACCCGGCCGGCGGGCCAGCCAGCCTGCGGAGACACCCGGGTCTCCGCGCGGGACTGGGGCTGGGGGCGGACAGCCGGGGCGGACCTGGCCGGCGCCGAAGGCGACCCCGGGCGTTATTATGAAGTCGCCGCGGAGCGCGTGAGGAGGATGCGGCAGCAAGCGCCTCGGCGGGAGGAGGAATAGGCGGTGGTGCCCTCGAGAGGGAACCGCGCGCGGGCCAGAAGGCTCCTGGAGGCACCGCAGTACCGCCGCCGTCGCCCCAGGAGGCTCCGCACGAGAGCCATGTAACCCTGCGGCGGGCTCCGGGCTGCTCCGTCCTTCCCCAACTCCCGGGCTAGCGCGGTAGCGGGGCCAAGATGAAGAAGCAGTTCAATCGCATGCGCCAGCTGGCCAACCAGACGGTGGGCAGGTAGGTCACCCGCTGGCAGCCGCGGGCCGGTGCGCGCCTGCGAGGCTGCATTCACCGGGGCGTGCAGGTGATGGATCCCGCCCGGCCTCCTGTCCTCCTTCCTTTCCTCTCCGCCGTCGCTTTCCCTGCGCTGGCTGCCCCCCTCGGGGCGTCGCTCGCAGGCGCGACCCCTCCTCTATGAACTTCTAGATACTGGAGCCCTTCTCATGCTCTGTCTGCTGTTACCGGGCTCTGGTTGCCAAGCGCAAAGTGTGACGCATCCTTTACCTGCGTCCCCAGCTGCCCCTTTACCTCGTCCTCTCCGCCTTTCTTTCCCTAGGACTCCCTTCTCCCTTTGCCAGCATAGCTTCCTGGAAACAGGTGTTTGCTCTGATCGTGCTGGAGGCAACCGAACCGCAGTCGCTCTCAGAAGAGTCCTCCCGTGTGCCGAGTTCAGGGCTTCTCAGGGGTCCAGGACAAGTGTTGGGCCTGGTCGGCTTGGCAGAGCTGAATCTCCCTCCTGCTGTGTTTGTTTTCTGGGACTGTGCCTGTGCGAGGTTCTGAATCTCTTTCCTGGCTGGATTTGTTAAGGCGTTAGGTGGTGGGGAGAGGATCTGAAGGGGTGGAGGGTATGGGGGCAGGGAAGGTGCTGGTGGAATGGCGCTGCTGTGGCTGCTGTCGGCTTGGTCCTAAGATTGTTTTCAGTGGAGAGAGAGAGGCTGCAGAAAGGCCCAATTCCTCAGGAAGATGAGATAAGCAGAGGATCACAGCCAGGTAGGGGAGGAGGACACAGCCCCCACAGTCAGAATGAGCTAGGCCCTAGGAAGCTGCAAGACTCGGCCCACTGTCATCACGGTGAAAATGGGCTACATCTGGGCTAGTGTCTCCAGGAGCGGCTTTGCGGCTTGCCAACATCTATTAATGTTACATAAGGATTCTGGTGGGTCTCTTCCAAAGCTAGACATGCTCTGAACACAGGGTTGTTAGGTAGAGGGGATTTTTCACGGAATTTCTGCCCCTGAAGAAAGATTTCCATTGCTGCTGTGGCGAAGGAATTCAGGTGTGCAGTTCTAAAACCAGTGGAAAGCAGAGAACCTAGTCTTGGGTGCAATTCAAGTGCAAGCTCAACACCTCGAGAGCTCTCCACTAGCTTTACTAAGAAACTAAATACCTTTCTTGGGTGGGAAGTGGAGCCTGAACAGGCATCTGGTTGAGTGGGGGTGGGGACATCCCTAGGGAAATAAGGGACACTGAACTACCATGTAAGCATACTGCCCTAATTACAGTGGGCATTTGAGGGCAGGGCACGCTGTGGTCTTATGCTTCCAGGGACTCCAGATGGCTTCCAAATAACGATGTCTAAAATTGACTTGGATTCATTTTCCTTTCCCGAACACATGTGCTGTAACATGAGGGAGAATTTATGAATAGCAGAGTCAGATTAGCCCAGGTTTCTGGCATGGTCTTGTCACAGATATAGCCTCACGTGGGCTGTCTTTTGATATATTGGATGTTGAAATATTGTTTTTCTTTATTGGTTATTTAGCAGGTGACAGTCAAGCCTACCTGTATTAATGTCTTGACTTATGTATCACCCTGCAGGCTGGCATCAGTCATCAAATCAGACCAACCAAGAGATCAGTAGGCTCTTGACTATAGTCTTGGATGGCTGGTCCCTCTTGGTCTTGGGGTTTCAGTTCAGTGCTAGAATCTAAATGTTAGAATGTGTTTATGCTTCCTCCCTGTCCCCCTGAAACACAACTCTTTGTCCTTTTTCATGAGTTGTTTAGAAGTGGTAAGATTTGTGACTCTTGGCAGGGAATGAGAAAGGGAGAGGGGAAATTGGGTTTCAGAAGGTGGTCTTATTTAAAAGCACATTCTTGGACATTCAGACAGTGATCACCAACAGGTACTTTCTACTTGCTTTGGAACTCTGATGAATGCTGGCTTGTGGATGAATTCTGTCTCTTAATTAGATGACATCTATTGTGTCATGGGCCAGGTAAAGTGAGGGCTAGTTCACTATTGTGTATCACTCATATACATGCATTTTAATGAAATTCAGAGTGACCCTTCTAAAGCAAAAATCAATTCATGTTACTTTGCTGGTTAAAAGCCTCCAATGGCATCTTATTTACATATAGTGTCCCAAATCTTTCCAATGGCCTACAAAGACTATATCTGACCTGATCCCTCTTTGTCTTTCCATACTCATTCTGTTCTACCTGCTTCTCATCCGTTTACTGTTCTCCAGCCACAGTGGCCTTCCCTGCCCGAAGCACACCAAACTCATTTCTTTCTGGGGCTTTATTCTTGCTGTTTCCCCACTTTCTCTGTCTAGCTGAGGTTATGCTCTTTCCATATGCCTCATCCTTATCACTCAGGTCTTAGCTCAAGGGTCTTTGAGAGACTATCCTTCCCTATTCACTCTCTAGTCCATTGTCCTGTTAATTTTTGTCATATCACTTACCACTCTTTGAAATACCCTTATTTTTCATTTTTTGTTTTCTTGTCTGTTTATCCCCAATAGAATGTATTGATCACTGTTGTATGCTCAGTATATATAGCACAGTGCCTTATAGACAGCTGGTGCTCAAGTCATGTTTATTGACAAGATTAAAATAATTTACTGTAGAGTTCACGTGGATAAATAAAAGTGGCAGCATTTACTTTAATTGAGAATGTAGTGAGGCATGATCCTAATGTTTCTTCTTCTTTTCTGAATCAGTAGAAGCAACAGGATTGGAAGTTTGTAATTTAGGTGTGGAATTGGTAGATCACTTTATGGATTTGCTTTTGCATGTCATTGGATTCTTATCCTTGTGTGTCTTTGAAGTTAGGACTTTCCTCTCTTTGAGGGAAGACAGAGAGATGGGCTTCAGAGTTTTTTATGCTCACAGCTCCTCTTCCAGCTCGCCTTCCACAAGTTCAGGTTCTGGAGTTCTGCATATAAAACTGCTTGGGACGGGTTACAATCACTTTAACATGAGAATTGCTGTGCTGGAATGTAATCCTTAGAATTACTAGTATTTTCTCTTGGAGTGCTCACAGTGAGTAGAGAGGGTGTCAGCAACTTTGAAAAGAGTTAATAAAACCCATTGCATTTAACTGGGAAAGTTTTATCTCTTCCTTGGTCTGCTTCTCAAGTCTTTGCACACGTTCCTTCTTTGAACTTTCCGCTCTCTGTTCGTTTACTTTATTTCATCCCTGGGGAAGCATTCCCTGGCTTTTCAAGACTGGACCACTGTGTGCCTAATGATTCAGAGCAGCATACATCTTCAAAAGGATCAGATCTGGTTGTTCCTTATTGACTAAAGGATCTTGAGCTTAACTCTCTGCACATCTATTTCCTCATCTGCAGAATGGGAATAAAAAAGATTGCACTGCGTTAATATAGTAATTGTGGCAATGCAGATATGAGATAACCCCCGAAAAGTGCTTAACACAGTGCTCATCACTGGGAAATAATAAATAGTAGCTACAAGTATCTTTGGGCAAATGTAACTGTTATGGGGTTAAATGCACTATGGCATGCACCAGTCAGTCAATCAGTCAGTCAGTCTTTAATGATGCTTACTATGTGCCAGGCATTGTTCTGGTTTAGGAAATATTGCAGTGCAGAGTAAGAGATTCCAAAAGTTCTTTTAGAATCTGTATTCTAAAGGCATGCTATAGTTATATTGTAATTTTTATACTTATTATTTATATTTTCCACTAGAATTTAAGCTCCTTGTGGTCAGGGGTAACTGCCCTGACGCCTGACATATAGCAGGTTCTCTGAAATTCTTGGGCAACTGAATGAATGAGTGAGCAAAAGATCCATGTATCATAGATAGGGAAGTGGTTTGCAGTAGTTCAAAGATGGGAGAAGATCCTGACACTGTGCCTCTTTCATTCAAGATGGGATTGGGGGTTCAGAGATGTGAAGCACAGCTGCACCACTAGGCTTTGGAAGGACAGAGCAAGATTTAAGATCGGAATTAGTTCATGCCTGATTTATGATGCCATTATTTGTTTTTTTTTTACTTTCAGAGAATCTGTTGATTGCTGGGGCGAGAAGCACTCTGAAAGGCATTGAGTAGTTTTCTTGGAAGTGGCATTTGGTTTGTGTTGGGTGGACTAAAGCCCTGTGCTGGAATTTAGAGACCTTCTAAGTGAAAGAGAAAATGGAAGTAAAATCAGCACCTTGATCTGGTGAGGAGGATATTTTTTTCAGTCTACACAAAGGAGGTCACAGCAGCCCTCACCGCAGAGGGCTATTATGAGGTTAAAGGGAACCTGGCTTACATCAAGTGCTTGACTAATGATTAATGAAGTTCATTGTCATTTTCTTCTTCTGCTTGCCCATTGAATCTAAAAATGTTGGCCGCCTAAGTTGCAAGGGCTTCCTAGAAACTGATTCCAACAGCCACTGCCCAATGATGGCTGTAAATGGGCTCTGTACTTTTGTGCAAAAATGGGTACTCTTCGGAGTGCCTAAGAGTAGACAAAGAGCTATAGAAGTGTGAGATGGGGAGCAGGGCTGGTTGGGTTGGATTATTTGGTTTTAGAGGCTACATATTGGAGGATAGAAGACAAAATTTTGTCTAGAGTCTGTTTTCCATTTCTAGATTGCTCAGCATGCAATAGCGAGTAGGCTTGGTTTCCAGTGCATAGCTTGGCTGGGTATCATTGCTGCTTTGCAGCTTTCAGGATGCAACTACAGGGTCCACATGTTGGCCAGTAGGACCGAGATAGATGCTGAGGATGCAGCAGCCTCTAAGAGTGCTGGTGCTGCAGGCATTTTTGCTCAGATCAAAGCAGCTGAAGTCAGTGAGGATCTTTTCCTTAAAGTTTCTCTGAGACCCTACTCTGCCCATCAGCAGGCCTCTTAAGAGCCAAGACCTAGTCTGTAGGATATCAGGGAAAAGTCAGAACCAAGTCCATGTTAGTCATCAGACTGCTTCATTCCCACCTGTCTCCCGGACTATGCATTGAACCTATCAGACCAACATAGGCCCTGCCATGTCTTCCTGTTAGTCCAGCAGCACTGGGCAGACCCAGGCCTATCCCCCAAGGAGCACTATGAACATTTATTAGGTCTCAGAGTGAAGTTTTTTGTTTTGTTTTGTTTTGTTTTTGTATTAGAGTTGTATGGAAGCTATGTCTTGCCACCTGCTGTGGTATATATATATGTGAGAGATAACAGAATGTACTCACCAATTGATGAATGGACTAGCAAATCTGGAGAGAATATTTTTTGCTCCTATTTTCTAAGCTCCTTCCTCTGCAGATCTGCATCTTTCAGCCTTCTGCTGGGCTGTACTCAGCAGTGAGCCTGAGGCTGCCTGGATTTCCTGCAGAATTCTGTTATCCCAGACCTGCAAGTCATTGTGAGGGAGCCATTCTCTCCAACAGCAATTAATGACTTTCCCTCCCACTTTGCCTCCACCAAAGAAATTTATCAGTATTGATTAGTATTTTTTTATGGTTGGTGATAAGACCATTTTTTTTTTCTTTAGAAAAAGTGAATCAGTAGCCATGTGAGTACAATAGTAATTTAATTTATGGTTGTATTATTTAGAGGGGATTAGTAAGCATCCCTTTTATTAATAATTAAGAACAGGTTATTTCAAATGCTATATTGATTACAACAGCAAATAATGCACTTTTTAAAATGTATTATTTGTTTCAGCTCTGTGTGGAGTTAGTTATAGGTCAGACAGAAGGTTGAGAGGAGAGAGCAGGATAGTTCAGGCTCTCCTGCTGGACGCAGAGAATCTGAGTAAGCTGGCACCTGGAAACCCACTGCCTTTGGGAAGTGCGTGCCTGTCTAGCAATTTAAAACTATCCTTTCTGTCCAGAAAGCAGATGTTTTTGCTTTCGTTTTCCAACTTTAGAGTTTATTTTTAGGATAAATGTTTATTTTCCCACAGAATTCAATTTACTTTTTTTAACTTTCTTTTTGGTTACATAAGTGGTATTTGTTTATTGTAGAAAAGTTATAAACTTATGGATGGACAAAAAGGAAAAAAAATCACTAGTAATCTCATTACTTAGAGACTATAGTTATATTTTGGATATAGTCTTCTAAGTTTTTATTAGATGTCAGTGTGTTATTTGAAAAGAAATAGAGACCATGCCATGTATAATATTTCACAGCATGCTTTTTTCCTTCATGTTATGTCTTGAATCCACCCCATGTCAAAAGCTGTACCCCTACAGCATAATTGTTCAAGACTATGTAATATTCCATTGTAGTCACTACCTTTTGCTAATCATGTAGCAAATATTTCTCACTGGTTTGCTTATCTAGGATGAAGTTTTAGAAGTGGAATTGCTAGGTTAAAGCGTATTTGAGTTTTTAAGACTGAGCGAGCACATATTATATATATAAAAAAAACACGTGTTTTCCATCCTCAGTAGAACTTCTCTCCTAACCTTATGAGCAACTAATCTTACAACTTCGTTAATCACATGAAGGAAAACAAAAACTTCTTCTTTTTCTTTTAATTTCTAGTGGGATTGAGCATTCTTAATGTTTATCAGACATTTGTTGCCTCTTCTAAATTGCCTGCATATGTTTTTGCCCCACTTTTTAAAAGTAACGTTTATAACTGTTTTCTTATTGATTTTTAGGGAATTTTTAATAAGCATACATGTGCTTTGTTACATGCCACATATGACTTCCTGTAGTTTTTTTGCCTTTTTTGTTTTATGCCTTTAATAAAATTTTGTGATCTATCAATTTATGGTTTGCACTTAAATGTTATTCTTAGGAACATTGTTCCCAGCCCAAGATTACATAAATATTCATACATTTTCATTAACATTTATATAATTTCATTTTACCATCAAATCTTTATCAGTCATTCATTTTGGTATGTATAAATTGTCACATTTAGAGTTTTTTTTAAAAGTCAAACAGTTAACCCTAACTATCAAATTGAATGATGTAATCCATACCTGTATCCATACCTGTAATCCATACCATATTGAAATGTCATTATCACATATTAAATTTCGACTACTTGTTAAAAACGTTTCATCTGCTTCGTATCTATTTTTAGGATTTCTGGTTTGTTTCTTGAACTCTGTCAGTTCTGGTAGGAATTGAGGTGGGCTCAGCTGTTCAGGTAGCAAGTCAGCAGATTGGGATTGGTGTGCCTATGCTTTGGGAGTTGGATGGAGTCAATCTGGGCCCCTTATCCCAGGTTCATCCAGGGCAACTCTTTCTCGTGGCAGTTAGAAATCATCAGATTTGCCTAAGGATCTTGCTGTGCCTTACCTATAGCTAATCTATAGATTGTTCCCTTGTCAAAGAGAGTTGATTAAATTTTCTTGGCTATTCTTATTTATTTATTCTTCTTCAGCATTTTTGAAAATACATATATTAACACGGGGGGAATGGACACTTTTACATCATTGAGTATAATGAGAATTATTCCCACCTGGCAATAGGGTATGTTTACTCAAGTCTGTTTATGACCCTATAAACTAGTTTTTGTCCATTTAGGTCCTGCATAATTTTGTTTTTAGGTAATTTGTCACTGCCATTACTATAGCCTTAATGATTGGAATCTTTTGTTAAACTGTATTTTCTTACTCTTTGTTGCTGGATTATAAAAAAGTTATTGACTTTCATATAACTATCTTAACAACTACCTTCATAAACTATCTCATTACTTTTAAATACTTTTTAAAGAGTTGAGTGTATTGGATTTTCTAGGTAGACAATCACACTTTCTGCAAATAATAATTTTGCTTCTTCTTCTCCAGTATTTATAATTATTTTTTCTAATTGCATTGTCTACGAATTGTAGAACCATGTTAAAATATGTGGCAGTATGTGGGCATCCATGTCTCTTATTATCCTCCATGGAAACATAATAATTTGTTTGAGAGATTTTGATTTTTAATCTTGTTACATATTGCATAATTTTATTATTTTACTTTGAGTTTTTTTTTGGCATCAAAGCTACATTTGATTAACTATATTATCATGGTCTTTAGAGATAATCATGTTTTTTCTCCATTTATTAATAATTCAATAATTTATGCCATAAATATTTATTTAATACTTAATATGTTCCAGACAGTGTTTTCTGTGCTAAGGATACATCAGTGATGGAATTCCTCTGCATGAGGAGCTTATGTTTTAGGTTTTTGAACCTCAATAGATTTTATAATATTGAGTTCTTGTTTTCCTGTAATCAGTCTTACTTGAGTATTTTTGTTTTATTCTGCTAGATTTAATTTACTGGTGTTTTATTTAGAATTTTGGCATTTAGTATTCATCAATGAAGCATCTAATTTTTTTTTTTTTGTTATACCTGTCAAGTTTTGATAACAGTGTAAAATTAATTGTCCATTTCCTACATTTTTTATGCAATGGTGAGATAAGGAATTACTAGTTCTTTGAAGATTGAAAACTACTTTTCCAGGACTTTATTTGGAAGTGGTTTTGACAGTTTTCCCAATTTATTAATGGTTCCTAGACTATATTTGCTATAATTTCCTGAGCCATTTAACACTTTATATAAAAAAATTCATTTTATTATGATTTTAAAATTTAATAGAATCTATATTTTAGTATGTATACCATAACTAGCTTTGCCAGAAGGTTTTCTTCTCCACATTTTGTAGAATCAGTTTTTAGAGTGTTTTTTTATTTTTTCCAAAATATTTTTTCTTATTAGCTCCTTTTATTTCTTTTAACTTCTTTATTAATTTGGTTGCATAAAAGATATACATTCTCATATTGACAATACTTGTCATGAACAAAATCAACACAAATAAAGCAATAGCAAGAGATGCTTCACATATAAACATCATGTGGTAAAAATAGGAAGTCTGGCCCTGTACAACAAAAACATTAGGAAGCAAAATCTGAATAAGCCCTATATTCAGAATATTTCTAAATGTGTGTGCAAAGACAGTACACCCATAATATAGCTCACTCAATCTCCTTGTTTATGATGCATAATTCCTTAATCATTCATTTGTGAAATAAGAATGAACATTAAGAAACATAAAATCTAAATCTCATTTATTGTTACAACATCAGTGCTAAACTCAAAATAGCAATGTCATTGAATCTAAGTGTTAAATGTTTCAAAAGGAAAAGACAATCTTAATTTTTTTTAACCTTATGAATAAGGTCTGCAAAAAAAGTAGATTATTTTTCTCTCTTGCAAGGAGACTAGATCTCAGCTTGCACTTAAGTGGCATGAGCAACAAAGGACGGTAAACAAATGTCACTAAGGGTAATGCCTGAACATATCAAAATATCTAGTTGAATCATTTCTTTCTACTTATACATACAGCCAAGTCTGTTAAACAATTAGCATAATGAAAGCGTAAATCTCATGAGACAGAATTACTAAATTAACTATATGTCTGTTAGAAATTTTTATTTCCAGTTCCCCAGGTTTAGCACACTTATTAAGTATTCTAGGTCATTTAGAAAAACAAATAAAACATATACCTAATTCCTAGTCTTTGCAATTAAAATTTTTTCATAACATATAAACAATGTTCAGATGTAAATTCTGAACTAAATATGTTTTTTTCTAAATAAAATTTATGGTATCAAAGCTTTCTTAAACAGATAGATATACGACCTGTACAAACTTACAGTTGTGTATATTTCAAATAGAGATTTTCTTCCTATTATGATGTGACGATACAACCCTTTCCTGACTGAAGATATATGTTAAGGCTTAAGGTGTAAACACTTTGGAGAGCAAACAACTTAGTGAAGAAATTACTATTCATTTAAAAATGTGTTTCATCTCATAATAGGCCCCTGAATTTTCAAATTTACATGTGAGAATACATTGACATCTTAAATTTCTAGGAAAGGCACCAACTTTATGTTAAAAAGCAGCCAAATTTTAAGCCCACTAATTTGCTGAAAAAGCTATTACTTTTATTAGAAACAAATAATCCTTCTCAAGATGTTGGCAACAGGCCATAGTTTATATATATATTTTATACATTGTACTTCTTTTAATTATTTTCAGGTAGGAGGTAGAATTCCTCCTAGGCTCTGGGAAACAGAAGTTTTTGATGGACTGTGTAAGCTGGTCTCCTTGTACAACAAATCTTTCATTTCCTCCCTAAGTATCATATTCAGAGAGCCAAAGATCACAGACTTTTAGGGATCCCATAGTAGTCACAGAGCCAAAAGAACACATCACTCCTTGACGATTACAAGATGCAAGTTCCTGGACAATACTGAGACCAGTAGCTATTTCAGTATCTGCAAGAGCTTTAGCCCAGGCTGAAATGTTCACCAGCCCCCAAGAAAGTGGCAACAGGAGTGACAGTGAAGTCAGCCAGGGTAAGTTTTCAACTATCTGAGTACAGGTTTGTGTAACCAACATAGAGCAGAAGAGCAGCAATGCAGTACAGGAAGACAAAGATTGCAAGTAACAGAATTGCGGAGAAGAAGAGTAATCTCTGATAAGGACATGACTTTTCCAATTTATATCACACATTTACATCTGAAAGTGCCTGAAACAATGCTTGATTCAACTTGAATGAGCAACCAGAGGAGCTATAATTGTTTTATTGTAAGGAACTTTAGAACAACTCACTAGAATTTCTGTTTTGCCCTTAAAACTTCCACAGGTGGCAAAAGAGAAAGTAGAAGCAATCCACCTGATGAAGCCCAGTGGCTCCTTGAACAGGTTGAGGTTGAGTTGGAGGGAGGACATCCTCTGAGGGGAGAAGGGAGAGACAGTCAGTATAGCGGGGCAAAGGAGGAGGGCGACCAATGAGGCAGAGAAGCCCAGCGGGCATGTGGGGAAGGGCAGGCAGGGCAGGCTGGTGAGGGGAGCTCTTTCTCATTAGCTCTTGATCAGTATATTTTTCTATTTGTAGTCACTTCTGCTTTTAAAAATTTTAAATAAGAAAAATTAATTCCTCCAGATTTCCTTGGGCTTGTTTTATTCATTTCCTAGTCTTTAGTCTTTCATGATGTATTAGGATAGGTTAGTCTCTGCAGTGGTAACACATGAACTTGAACCTCAGTGGCTTAACATAAGCAAAAGTTTATTTTAAGCTCCTATGAAATGTGATGTGAATCAGGGGACTCCCAACGACAGTGCTCCTCCGTGGATTCACCTGTATCCACCCTGCCACCCCTGCTCCCTTCCCATTCTCAATATGTGGCTTTCAGTCACAGATAAGGTGAAGAGAGGTTGTAGAGATGGCATATTGGCTCTTAATGCCTGGGGCGGGAATTTTACAAATGTAACCTCTATTTATATTTCATTGGCTGGAAATAGTCATAGAGCTTCCCTGGATATGACTGGAGATGGGGAGGGGGAGCCTCTACCAGTTGCCAAACTAGGAATGTTACCTTTCCCTTCCCCATTGCCTGTCTTGGAAAGCATTCTTGCACTCCTGCTCACTGCAGTTCCCTCTTCTCCATTATGCAGCTATGAGAAGGTCATTCTTTGTCTCTATAATGGGAGGGTGGCTATAACTTCTCATAGATTCTTCACAGGAAAGTATCTTTAGGATAACAAACTTTTCTCCTGCTGACATATACTGTCTCTCATGTCAAAATTAGTTTTTGATACGTGTGTGTGTGTGTGTGTGTGTGTGTGTGTGTGTGTGTGTGTGTATAAATTTGTATTTATGTTTCCTTTTTTTTTTTTTCAATTCTTATCCCACCACACTGAATGACACCTGCCTTATGGGATCATTGCCAGGGTTAAATAAGATAATATTCTTAACATAACCCCTGGAAAGTACTAAATAAATTACAGTTATTACCACTTTCCCTTGCTGTGTTGAAAGTCTCTTTGACATGGCACATTCACTTCGATCTTATTTATATTCCTAAATACCTAAAAATTATAGCTTGGAACTGATACCATATGTCTTATTTTCTCAGATCAAACTCAGTTTTTCTATTGTTTAGTCACAAACATGAAACATCTTGAGACATCAGTAATATTGATGGCCCCACTCATTTAAAATCCATTGTGACTAGTAGTTATTGTATTACTTAGGATGGTGTAGGTTATTCTGCAGTAACAAAAATCCTTAAAATCTTGGGGCTTATAGTGCTGGATGTTGGGGGCTGAGAATAGCCCTTTACAGGCCCACACTTGAACCTGCTCCTCAGGTATCTCTGTGATGGTACAGGCAGTAAATGAGTGTGTGGTGAATTGTACACTGGCTCCTAAGGTTTATTTGAAGTGACGTATCGGTTCTACTTATATTTCATTGGCTAAAGCAAATCATCTGGCCATACCCCACTTCAGATGGCAGGGAAAGGCAGTCCTTCATGGACCTGTAAGGAGGAGAACCACAAAACCACAGCTGTGTCACTTGTAGCCAGGCACTGGGCTATGTACTTTTTAGGCATTATTTTTATTGACTCATTGCAATATCTATATGAATTGGGTGCTGCTTATAGGCCCATTTTACAGTTGGAGAAAGGAGGATGTAGAAGTAGCAGACCAAGAAAGGGGCAGGACCAGATCTGAGCTGGGCCCTAAGTAGATCCAGCAAAGGCAAATGCTCTCCCTAACATGGATCTCTGCGCCTCAGGACCTCTCAAGTTACTTCAGTTTAGGTGGTTTTAGAATGCTAATTAACTGTTCCTGACTTGTGTAAAAATAAAAATGTCACATTTATTAAAGGTAATCAAGTATCTTGTAAGTAGCCTTAACCACAAAGAACATACAATAAAATTTCTGCCAATAGCAAATTCTCTACTTTTTCCTTATTGCAGTTTCACTGGAATGGGTAGGAGCATGCCCATTCAAAGTGTTTTTTTAGCTCTATGCTCTATGTTTAAAGGTAGCAGTTTCTATAGCCTCTGTAGACTTCTACATAACTTATTAACAAAAAGCCTCTGTAGACTTCTACATAACTTATTAACCAAATAGAGACCTTAAAAAAAAAAAAAAACAGAATACAAAAGGCAGGCAGAGCTTTGAGCTGTCTCCTTATGTGCACCTTGGTGATTGCAAATATGTTCACTTGCTTCAGTGTTATAGCTGCTCACTGTCAAGTGTGTCCAGTGACGACACTTGTGCAGTACTGTATAGACATGCCTGTTTAATTCTCGCAGCAACTCTTTAAGAGTAGGTCCAGATCTTTCCCCCATTTTCTGCTTAAGTCTCAGATCAGGTGAGTGAACTGTTGGTTGCACAGTTGGTAAGGGAAATAGTTGAGATTTGCTCCCAGATCTGCTGACTCTGACATTGGTGCTCTACAGCACAATACTTTGATGACTCTGCAGTAGGGGAAAATGGACAACTTTTAAATGTCTATCTAATATTAGTGGCATGATTAAGTAAGTTCTGGCACATCTATATAGTTGTAATGAGCTTAGTGTTTTTATAACATTCAGAAAAATTAAGAGCTTGAGAGAAATGTTTAGAATATGGAAATAGGATACAGAAATGTAAGTGCATACAAAGTTGAGATTGTACAGTATTTTTAAAAATGCACAGCAAAGACGAAGGAAATCCAGAAAGATTGGTTCAGCATGTGATGTTTATCTTCGGGTAAGAGATAGAGTAATTAATCATAGAATAATTTGAATTCTTGCTGCTTCTGCTTTTTAAATTTTTAAAAATGCTTTAAAATAAACATGTATTTTGTAAAAACAAAACAAACAAAACCAGCCAAACTAAAAACCCTCCCAGAGGGGGCATGTGTAAAATGTAGTTGGAATTTCTTATAATGATATTTTAAGTTTAGGGCCCTGAAAGGTCTGGAAAAAAAAATGTTTGAAGTTCTCTTGAGCCTCAGTTTCAAACATGGGAAACGTCTTTATGCTCTCGAAAAGACATAACGTAAGGTCTCATTTTATAGAGCGAAATAGTTTGCTATTAGGAAGTGATATACTAATAACTTTTCAGGGTTGCTAATTTTAAAGACACATGACATTTTGAAACTTGGTCTGCATGACTTGGAACTGAGGACTTGTGGTTCCAGTGACCAGTTAGGGTTCTCTGGTTGCCGCAGCAGACATAGACTCTGGCTAATCTAAGCAAAAAAGAAGATTTGAGAAAGATGGGGTTGGCTCACAAAAATCAAAGGAGTAACTAGGTAGTGCCCTGCTGCAGCACGAAAGGGCAGCCTCTTCACAGGGGTTGCTTCCCAGCTGTTTTGTGTCATTGGTTCGGTTGGGTGATTCTGTCACTGGAGAGTTTCTGTATGGTTTAGTTTGGGTCATGTGGCCCCATCATCTTTTAGGGACAATGGAAGAGTAGGAATTTCTATGAATTGCAAGTCCACAGAGACTGCAGTGAGGGGAGGCAGTTCCCAAAAGGAAAATCAGAGGCTTTTGCCCAAAGGATGGGGAAGGGGTGATGGCCATTCATCATACCCAGATCCTTCCCAGACTCTACTCTATGACGTCAAAGACCCTACCTTGACCAGTTTGCCAGGGATCAGTGAATTTAGCAGTGATCTCCAGAGTATGTTTCCCGATATTGAGAGGAGCCATTTCTCAACCCTACATATCCAATTACTATGAATCTATCTCTGAATTATATTTGATCTATGTCTTCTTTTTCATTTCTCATTCTCATCATCTGTTTCTCTACCCTTGACAGTGCCCTTGTTATTTGTATTCTTGCCTTGAATCTCTTCTCTGACTTTCTGCCACACAGGCAAGACTATATTTTTGAAAACATGGAAAGAAGAATGTTATTTTCCTTCTTTATTGAGTTTGTGGGGGAAGAAAATCAAGAACTGTGGGAAATGCAGTATACTATAGACTCATCTTAGAAATTTATAATTGATCTTTGTATTTAAAGGCTCTAACTGCAGTAAAGAAAGCCGTCGATCACTTTTATCACTGAGACTGCTCATGATTATAGTAAATGTCAATTCAGAATGGTTTCAAGAATAAGGAAACTTTATTTCAGATTACAGGTTGTTCAAAGGTAGGGGAGAGTCCAGGTGCCTTGTGATCTTTCTCTCCATTTTTCTATGCTTTGCCTTCATCTATGTGTTGGCTTTTCTCTCCAACTGGCTTTTTTATGGTCAAAATACAGCTGCCAGCAGCAAATGAGGTAATTTGCTTCCATGTTTATAAACCAAAAAGGGGACAAGAGCAGGGGTGTTATGGTCTGAATGTTTGTGTCTCCGCCCTCCAAATTCAGATGTTGAAATTCTAATCCCCAAGGTGATGGTATTAGGATGTGAGGCCTTTGGAAGGTGATTAGGTCATGAGGGCGTTGTCCTCATTTATGTGATTAGTGCCTTATGTAACTGGCCCTAGAAGGTGCCCTTGCCCTTTCCACTGTGTGAGGACAGCATTGAGAAGGCACTGTCATGAACCAGAAAGCAGGCCCTTACCTTAATCTTGGACTTCCCAGACTCAGAACTGTGAGAAATAAATTTCCATTTTTTGAAAGCCACGTGAATACCTTTAAGGTTTCACAGCTCAAATGGGTTAAGAGGAGCAGCCCAGATGATCCTAATCATGGGATCAGCGCCCTTTCCTCTAGTTTAAGCCAATTTATTTCATGTGTTTACCATTGACCATTAATATGTTGGAGGGAAGGGATGTGGTGGGCTGATTAAGCTGCATATTTGACCTGGTCACTGGCAGGGGAGGTAGGATTATGATGACTGGCTCAGAGCCATCAAGGTTCTTTCAGGAATTGAAGTGGGGAAAGCCTCTTCTAAGTCAGGAGTCCTTCATGGAGGAGGGATGGATACCTAGACAAAATCAAAATTCTGTTCAGAAGGAAGGAGGAAAGCATTCTGGGTATACAGTCAGCATTGTCCATGTTGACTGTAACATGGCTGAACCCAGCATTCTGAGTGTGGAGACCATTTTTCATGGATCCCCCAGTCCTCAAACTAGAATTTATAGAATGTATCATCAGGAATATTAGTCAATGAAGCTCGAATACTACTTTGGATTTTTTTCTCCTTTGATCAAGCAGTTGCCTCTCCTTTCTACTTATCAGGTCCGGTTTTCTGTATCCCAGAACATTGCAGTGTTCATATTGCTGTACAAAACTTGGTGTGTTGTATTATATTTACAGTTATGCATACATTGGTCTCTCATAGTCCTGTAATTCATAGTCTGTAGATCTCCAGCATAGTGTCTGGAATATAGAAGGGACTCAAGAACTGTTTGTCAAATTTATTCTCAGAGTTCAATTCAGATGTCAGCCCTTCCTGTCTCTCCTCCTTTTGCACTCTGTTCTCTTGTATCACTTATTTCACCCTGCTTTGATTTCTAGTTGCTGTTAGTTCTATTTTTTCACTAGATTGGAAGTGGTGTGTGTTTGCAGGGATCAAGGCTGACTCCTTTGAAACCTTTCTGTGTTGTCCACAGCGCTTTGCAAATAGCAGGAGCAGTTCCTTATCAAAGGTGTGGAGATGAGGTTGTATGTCTACTCTAACAGGTGTCAGAATCAATTTTTTAATTGCCCCTAAATTGAGGTTTCCCACGCTAAATATTTAGCTGTAGGCTTGTAATCATGCCTTCATGATCTCCAAGATTTTACTAGTCTAGCAAAAACTATGACACTGCTTTAAAATTAGTCCCTAGTAAATTGTCTATAATTCCAAAGTATGAGTCTCCATTTTGAAAGCCATACCTAGGCCATCACATAGTCATATATGCTAAGAGGAATGTGTAAGTCATGATAACTTATTGAGTGAAGAAGTTCATTAAATATATATCCATTGATCACCTACTGTCACAGTTTGGGTCCCCAGGAATTAGATAATGAGAACAACTTGCAGACTACTGATTAGTGAGTGCCCGTAGCATCAGCACCCATGGAAGGGAGTGAAGAGAAGTAGGTCTTGGCAGAGGGAGAAGTGAAGCTGTGACATCTCAATGAAGGCTTCAGCTAATTCCATGTTGGGTCCTGGGGCTTGGGTGTCTCTTCAGAGTTGTCTTGAGTTGGGGACCAGGGACAGAACCTTTATACCTCTTCATTGGTTAGTCATTGGAATTGGGCTTCCTCTGGAGGACGGCATGACCTTCAGGCACAGCAGTTCCAAAGAGTAGACAGCTGATGGTGATCATTTGGGCGCATCCCTAACAGCTGTGGAATAAGTGTTCCATTTCTGAAAGGGAATCTGGTGTCCACTAGTCCTACTATGTGCCAAGTCCTCTGCTAGAAATATGAATGAGTAGGAAAGCAATTAAATAAGTCATTATAATGAAGGGCTGTATCTTTGATAATAGGTGGGTTGTTCATGGTACCATAAGAACATGTGAGTTTGGTTTGAGTGGGATTTGGGAGGAAACCATGTAAGCTGAGACATGAAGGGTGAGGCATTGTTAGCAGGCTAAGGAAACTGGGAATGATGTGTGTGAATGCCAAAAGATGTGGAATGTGGCTTCTTCAAAGAAGTAAAATAAGTTCTCTATATTTGGAATATCGCTGGGAGTGGGTATGAGGCTCATAAAGAGGATGACCATCTAATTTATTGTTGAAAAAGGACACTTCTAATAGTGCCAGAGAGCTGGAGACAGCAGGTGAAAACCTGAGCAAATTGTAAGGTCACCCTATTTATAAGACATGATTCAGCAGGTTTGTATTTTATGCAAGGACCAATGGTGAATTATTGACCTCTCCCCTAAGTTTTGGGATTATGAAAATGAGTTCTGATGTCAGATCCCATAAGTTTATATCTTGCTTCCATCAGTTATAAGTTGCAAAATCACTTAGGTTTTCTAAGCCTCAATTGCCTTATTTGCAAAATAGGGATGTTAATAATTTCTTCCCTATGATATTTTAAATGAATGAATACACATAAAGTATTTTAAATCATTTCTTGGACAGAATAAACCCTTGGTACGTGTAAGATGGTGCTGTTATTTTTTTAAATGGTAGTAGTAAGGTCAGATTTGAGTTTTAGAATGATAACTCTGGATGCAGAGTGGTGAACCAAATGGAGGGGAGCAAGCTTGGTGCAAAGAGACTAGTAGGAGATGATATTATTGACTAAGACACTAGGTAGGTAATCTATGAGACATGGTTATCTAGATCAGATTTGTGGTCAGGAGGAGGTGAAACATGGAGCGATTCCAGAGATATTTAAGATTTTGAATCAGGTGACTTTGGTGGAACATGTGGGAGAGCAGGAAATAAAGCTACTGATGAAGTTTGGGTTTGAGCAAAGGGTGGACAGTCATGCTAGGATGAACTTCTCTTGCTTGAGAAGGAGCCTGTGAAAAATGCAGCTGGGATAGGCTCTGGAGCTTGGAAGAGAGATCTGGGAGATCACTGAGTTAACTTATTGGCAGGTGGACAAAATTGAAGCATTGAAATGTGGAGAGCTCTGAGAATTGAGGAGGGCTGAAGAATGGGCTGAGGATGTGTTAGGAGGTACTAGATGGTATGGAAACAAAGGGAATACACTGGTAGCTTCCATTTGAGCTTACAGTGATAGTGTTACCCATAAGGGAAAGCCTTCCTCCACCCACTGTGTTAATTTCCTACCACCTCTGTAAAAATTACTACAAACTTAGTGCCTTAAAAAAACAGAAAATCATTTTCTCACTGTTTAGAGGCCAGAACTCAGAAATCAAGGCTGCCTATGAAGGCTCTAGGGGGAATGTGTGCCTTCCTATGGCATAATAAAGGACATCTCCTTCTTGTCCGCAGTTTCCAGCACAAAGCTTCAACAATCTTTGGAATTTCTTGAGTGATAGTTGTGCTTTCATATGCTAATGAAGCAACTAATGGCAGGCCCCTAGCTAATATGAAGATGGGAGCTGGTCACCAGAAAGAGCATTCACATGGTTAAAGGGTTAGAACTTTGGGCCAGCCCAACATCCAGGGAGAGGAGGGGAGCTAGAGATGGAGTTCAGTGCTTTGGCCAGTGACTTAATTCATCATGCCTACAAAGTGAAACCCCATATAAAAGTCTGGACACCAGTAGAGATTCCCAGTTGGAAAAGGCTGGGAAAGCACTCGAATTCCATAAGGAGAGGTCATGGAAGCCTGGTATCTCTGCCTGTTGCACTGCAGACCTTGCCCTATGCATCTCTTTCATTTGATTGTTCCTGAGTTGTAACCTTTCTACATATACATACACATAAAATTATAATTGTAAATGCAGAAGTTTCAGTGAGTTCTGGAGTTGTTCTAATGGGTTATTATACCTGAGGGAGTTGTGGTAAGCCCTGAATTTGTAGCCAGCTGAGCAGAATTATGGGTGGCTTATGGGACATCCTAACTTGTGGCTGACATCTGAGGTAGGGACAGTCTAGTGAAGTACTTTGTCCTTAACTTGTGGGGTCTGTGCTAACTTTGGTTAGTATCAGAACAGAATCAAATGATAGGACATCTGGATGGTATCAGAGAATAGTGTCAGAACTTTCGCTTAGTTTTTCTCGTTGCTAGCAATTCTTAATGTTCCTTGGCTTATAAATACATCCTTTCAATCTCTGCCTCTGTCATCGCACATCATTCTCCCTGTGCGTCTGTCTCTGTGTCTCTTATAAGGACACTAGTCAT
The DNA here is from genome assembly GCA_003508835.1 of Eonycteris spelaea. Classification (NCBI taxonomy): domain Eukaryota; kingdom Metazoa; phylum Chordata; class Mammalia; order Chiroptera; family Pteropodidae; genus Eonycteris; species Eonycteris spelaea. The sequence continues at coordinate 1,882,028 of PUFA01000083.1, read as the reverse complement.
ATTGGATTAAGGTCTACCTACTCCAGTACAACCTCATCATAATGAATTACTTCTGCAACAATGCTGTTTCCAACTAAGATCACATTCGAGTTTCCTGTAGTTAGGACTCCATCACCATCATACCATCTGTTGTTGGGGGGAGCACAATTCAACTCACATCACCCGTGAAGCACACATTTCTCATTTAACAAACAGTATTTATTCTGCTTGCTTTGTTCCAAGCTTAGTAGTGTGTGTGTGTGTGGGGGTGGGGGTCGTATAATCTTGCCCTCAAGGAGTTTATATACCAGTAGGGAGGTTAAGACATGAACACACTGCAGATATTTGAATCCAGTTTTTACTTATGCCCTAAGACAGTTTGAAATGTTAAAATTGATTGGAGGACAAAACAAAACAATCACACCTTTAGTAGACAAACCAGGATTTAAGGAGCAAAAGTTTATTTAGGTTGGACCTTGGAAAGAAGCATGGATTTGTGACAGCTGAAGATGAGAGAAAAATTTAAATGAAGATTTAAGATAGCAGTATGCACTACAGCAAATCTGAGATAGTAATCTGGATCTCTATAGAATTTTTTCTTCAAAAATAAATAGATGATGAGACATCTATAGACGGAATGCTATCTGAAACAAATCTAAGTACACCAATATGTAGCCATCTGCAAGATACCTGACCCAGGAAAAGAGCAAGATGCAGAAACTTGCATGTGATATTCAACATATTTTCTAGAAGGTGTATGGGAGGTGAATAGGCACCCAAACACACATAGTTAATATCTTATAAATGCATAGCACATCTCTGGACGGATATACAAAATTGCCAACAGTGAGTGCTGCTTGGTGGCTTGGAAACAGGAGATAGAGTGTGCATTTCCCATTGTATTCACAAGCTAGTCTTAGCTCTTTATAAACAAGCTACCACAGTCATGCATGGCATAACAATGTTTTGGTTAATGATGGACTGCATATATAACAGTGGTCTGGTGAGATTATGTTGGAGCTTAAAAATTCCTATCACTTAGTGATCTCGTAGCCATCATAACATTGTAGTGCAATGCATTACTCACGTGTTTGAGGTGAGGCTGGTGTAGACAAATCTACTGAGCTGCCAGTCTCATAAAAGTATAGCACATAGAGCTGGCAGCAGCCTCATATATCCTTTGTTTACTGTGTCACTTGATTGCATCATTTTCTCTAGCGTTTGATTTAACTTGTGTTATTTTGTACAATAATATGTTGTATAAGCTTCTAGCCTAGGAGCAGTAGGCTGTACCATATAGCCTAGGTATCTAGTAGGTTATACCATTTAGGTTTGTACAAATACACTCTATGATTTTCTCACAATGAGGAAATAGCTTAACAACGCATTTCTCAGAATGTATCCCCATTGCTAAATGGCCCTGACTATATTCTGACCTTACTTTTGCATTTTGAAATACTTTATTTCTCTTAGTAAAAGTCACAGACTTGGCTATACCATGTTCTATAGCAGTGCTTACTTATCCAGAGAATTGCTTTTTTTGATCCACTTATACAGTGGCAGGTTCCATGCAAGCATACTAGAGCCTTTGGTTAATTGGACTTTAAGCTTCCTTACCTTTCACTATTGGCGAAGGCTGCAGTCAGGCTAGTCTCCTTAGCACTGCTCTGCTAACTCTGTCTTAACAATATGAATTTGTATTACGTCCTAGTAGGACCTGCAGAAATCAGCATTCATAGCTCAGCATGTACAAATACATAGTCACAGGGAGGCAGGTCACCCTCCAGCCAAAACCCACCCATGAACAAGTTAGTCCCAGAATGCTGCGGGGAGGCTGATGTTTCTCCTGGCCCACGGTAAGTGTCAGGATCAGTATGGAACTGGAACCCACTCAGTCAAATTCACTGCCATCTGAGGGTCACTGGCATCTTGGACTTGAGCTCTTTGGTGTCAGATTTTGCGATTTGTTCTCACTATTTAGAGGAGCAGTTGCTTCCATCTCAGAGTAACTGATTGCATTTTGTCTTTTGATTGCTAGCTAAAAGTTTAATTACCTACAGCATTGTTTGTCAGGCTTTCTTAATGCCTCTTTTTGATCTGTGGTGTCAGACTTTAGGATTTCTTCTTGATACTCAGAAGAACAGTCATTTCCTTCTCTGTCAGGGTTATCAGTTAATGTTTGGCCTTTTCATTGTTGGCTAAAAAGTTTGATTCTCTGTAGAACTATTTGTCAGGCTATTTTATATTCCTTATTAATAAGCCTAATATTTGTATATTCTCCTCAATGGGGATTTTCAGGCTGTGATATACCCTCCTGAGAGTGGTTAGGGGCATGCTAAGTCACATTCCCAATCCTATCATTATGAATAAACCTACCAAGCTTGTTTTTGTGACTTTTTGTACCTTGAGCAGATGCATATTAACTTCCTACTTGAAATGAGGCTGGAGTGAAAGACAAGGAAGCTCATGTGTGTACATGTGTATATATGCATATATGTGTGCATATATGTGCATGTATGTATATACTAATTATTTTTTTTATTTCTATCTAGTACACTCTTCCACCTACTTTTCTTATTTTCCCTGGCACTTTTATTGTTTTTATCTCCTGCTCTTTATTTTTATTTTAGCTCGTTCTTTCTCTTTACCTTAAAAAAACCTTCCTTTACTTTTCACAAATCTTAAGTGGTAGATGTAAGGGTGGTAAACTATTAGGATCATATTGTTGTGAGAAAACCATTCAGCTTCCTTCCCACTCCACCCACTCACATTGTATTGGAAACTCTGGTTCATTTCCAGTGAAACCCTCCTGTCTGCCCTTACTTTATATCTCTCCTGGTTTTACAGAGAAGTGAGGATAAAAGGACTCTGCTGCAGCTGGTTTTTGATTTTAAAAAGATCTTTGTCCTCCCTTTCCTGATTCCCATCAGTCTCCTAGGGTTCTTGGAATATAATAGAAGAGGGAGGAGGAGCAGTGTTCCCACAGTGGTTTTCCTTTAGACATTTAAATACGAATGCTTATACACAGATGCCTATTTGCATTCCTTGCAAACTTACCCCTCCATACCTATCCTGTGAGACAAATAAGCAGTTTTCCCTTGTATTAAGTAAATGTTTATTATGTTCGATATTGGGGAAAATACTGAAATCGTCCTGGTGGGGTATGAAAGGCTGAAATAGTGAACAAGAGTATGTAGCCTGTGACAAAGGGGTAATGACTAAAAGATCAGAAGGACTTTGGGTGGAAGAGTGAAACGATCACTGAGGACTGTGATACATGTGTAAACTCATAATACATTTAGAGTGACCATGATTCTATTTTATAGGAGATTTGCCCAGATTTGGCAGACTAGAACCCAGTTGAATAAAAGCAGTGCCCAGGTCCCAAACTGGCCATTGGGTGATGCATACATGAAGCAGATACAAATAACATCACAAACACATTGAAATTATTTCTCTCTCTCTCTCTCTCTCTTTTTTTTTTTTTTTTTGTTGCTTCAGGGAGGAGGTAGAAATTAAAAGTGAGCCTTTAAGAATAGGTTAGAGATAAATAAAGAGAGAAACAGGCATTCTGTAGGAAAGGAACCAAGTACAGAGAGGTGGGAATAGGTATTGCATTTTCACAGTCAATGGGACTTGTGGAACTGTTGAGAAGGAAGTGAGTATTGTGGAGGTTGATGGAAGGTCAGGTGTTGGGGGATACTGAATTTTGGAGAGCTGTGGATGGTAAGCACAGGGGTTGAGATGTGATCTGTTAGGTGATGGGAGTTACTGAAGGCAGTTGAAAAGGGGGAGTGAGGTTGTAGGTATAGTTGTTGTAGAACTGTACTTTAGCTGCTATATATGGGGCAGACTGAAAGGGGCAGCCTAAAATAAAGGAAGGAGGCCAAAAAAGAGAATGTCAAGTAGAAGGCAGATCTGGTTGAGCCTCTGGATTTTTTAGATATATTTGGATGGTTAGGTAATGGTTTTCTTTGTTTTTCACTGTTCTTTCATTTATCTTGAAGCTATGAGCTTGAACAAGGAGCATGATCTTCCCCAAGTGAACAGGTATAAAAGTAACCATATATCCCTTTGCTAATACCACTGCATAGGCTTTTAGGCTAAAAGAGGAGGATGTTTTCAATTAATTTGAGTAGAATGTGATGTGGGATTATGTTACGGTAGCAATGGTACATATTCATCCCTACTATTCTAAGGAGAATAAGTCATAAAGTTCCTGAATATGATAAAAAAAGGTATGAAAATGAGAAAGAAGCACTAAACTATCATGCTTTTCAGGTATGATTGTCTACATAGAAAACCCCCAAATCCTACAAATAATAATTAGAATTTTCAAGAGTTTATCAAGGTTGAATCATTCAAAATGAAGGAGTAAATACTAACATCAGATACAGTAGACTTTCGATCAAGGAAAATTACAGGGAGGGATAAAAATATATTAAGTAATGACAAAAGGTTCAATTTACCAAAAAGACAAAATGAACCTAAATAAGTCTACACCTGAAAACAGAGGTTCAAAATACAAGCAGTAAAAAGTGATAGTACTGAAAGGAGAAGCAGACAAACCACAGTTATAAACGGTGACTTCAGCACTCCTCTCTCAGTTATCGATAGAATCAGTAGACAACAGATCAAGTAGTATATAGAAGAACTGAATAACACTTTTTAAAAACTAACTGAATCTGAGTGATATTTATGGAATACTTCACTCAATAAGAAAATGCATATTCTTTCCAAGTGCCCCTGAAACATTCACCAAAGTTACCCATATCCTGGGTCATAAAGTTAAAAAAAATTGAAATCATACAAAATTTATTCTCTGACCATAATGGAATTCAACTATAAATCAATAACAGATAACTAGAAAATCCCAATATTAAACAATATACTTATAAATAATCCATAGGTCAAAGAGGAAATTTCATGGGAAATTTGAAAATATTTTTAATGGAAATGAAAATACAACATATCAAAATTTGTGGGATGCAACTAAAACTTAGGCAGGCATTAATAGCATTAAATGCTTATATTAGAAAAAACAGTGGCCTCTCATCAATAATCTAAGCTTTCATCTTGAAAAGGAAAACAAAATAAACCCAAATCAACCTGAAAGAAGTAATAAAGAGATGAATGAGAATTAATATAGTAGAGAGGATAAATGAAACCAAAAGCTGATGTTCTGAAAGGATTAATAAAATTGATATACTCAAACTGACTAAGGAAAAAACTGAAGGCACAGATGATTAATATCGTGGAATACTTTCCACCTATTTTGTGAGGCCAATATTATCCTGATAGCAAAACTAGACATAGACATTACAAGAAACCATGGAACAATAGCCCTCATTAATGTAGATGCAGAAATCCTTAAAATATCAGCAAATCAAATATAGCATTATATAAAAAGAATAATATACTATGACCAAGAAGGTATGGTTTGTCAAGATTCACAAATTGTTCAATATAACCTCGCATATTAAGTGACTGAAGAAGAGATAACAAATGTTCATATCAATTGCTACAGTAAAAGCATATAACAAAATTTAAAATCCATTCATAATAAAATATCAAACTAGAAATATTAGGAGCTTGAATCTGATAAAGAATATCTAAGACAGCCCTATAGCTAAGGTCATATTTAAGTGAAAGATAGAATGCATTCCCTAAGATTTGAATGAAGACCAGGATTCTCTCTTTTATTTCTATTCAACCTGGTAATAGAGAGCCTAGTTAGTATAATAAGACAATAAAAATAAAAGAAATACAGATTGGAAAGGAATTTAAACTGCCCAATTTGTAGGTGACATGATTACCTACAGGTAAGATACTAAGGAATCTATGAAAACCTCTTAAAACTCATAAATGACCTAAGATGCAGAGTGAACATACAAAAGTCAATGTTATTTTTCATATACCTGCAGTGAACAATTGGAAATGAAATTTAGAAAAACTTAGAGATAAATTGAACAAAATATGTGCAGTACCTGTATGCTGAAAACAAACAATGATGAAATAAATGAATGAAGACCTAAATAAATGGGGAAACATTGTATTCAAGATTGCAAGACTCAACCTTGTTATGATGTCAGTTCTCCCTATATTGATCTATAGGTTTAATGCAATTTCAATAAAAATTTCTGCAAGATATTTTTGTAGATACAGACAGGCTAACTCTAAATTGCATAGAGAGGCAAAGGAATTAGAGTATTGAAAACAGTTTCGGACAAGAAGAATATCGTTGGAGGAATTGCACTACCTAATTTTTATAATTATTATAAAGTTACTATAATCAAGACAGATTAGTATTGATGAAGATATATACACTTAGATCAATTGAAAAGAAGAGAGTCCAGAAAAATACTTACACAAATGTAGTCAGTTGATTTTTGAACAAAGATGCAGAGACAGTTCTGTGGAGAACAGAATATCTTTTCAACAATGGTGTTGGAATAATTGGAATTCACATAAATCAAATCATATAGCATGTATTCTTTTGTGTCGGGCTTCTCCTAGTGCATTATTTTTTTGAGATTCATCCATATTGTTGGGCATATCAGTAGTTTATTCATTTTTCTTCCTCTTTAATAGTCCATGGCTCAATATACCCATAATTTGTTTATCCATTTACCTACCAGGGGACATCTGGATTCCTTCCAGTGTTTGGCTTTTCTGAGAAAATATGCTCTAAACATTCTTGAGCAAAACTTTTTATGAACACATGCTTTTGTTTCTTTGGGTATGTACTGAGGAGTATAATTGCTAGTCAGTTTTATAAGATATCAAAAAAATTTTCAGTGTTACTATCATTTTACCCTTCCATCAGTTATATGTGAGTCTAGTTGTTCCATGCCTATGTCAATACTCGGTATTGTCAGTCCTTTTCATTTTTGTCACTTTAGCAGGTGTGTAGTGGTATCTCATTCTGGCCTTTGTGCATTTCCCTAACAATTAAAGATGTTCAACAAATTTTTATGAGTTTATTGTGCCTTCAAATATCTTTTTTTTGGTGTGTGAAATTCCTGTACCATTGCCCATACTAAAACTAGATTCTGTGTCTCTTCATTACTGATTTGTAGAAGTTCATTATATATTTTGAATTGAAATTTGTCATTACTTATGTGATTACCAATACTTTCTTTGCCAGTTGTTTGCTTTTTCACTTAATGTCTTTTGATGAATAGAAGTTTTTAATTTTGATAAAATCCAAGTTATTATTCTTTTATAGTAGTTTTTAAGAAGGGTTTAGTAGTGTTGAAATCATACTTGCCTACTTCTTAGAAAAAAATTTTCTATATTTATTCCAGAGGCTTGTTATTTTACTTTTTACACTTAGGACTATAATCCACCTTAAATAAGTGAGTGTGTCGTGACATAGGCGTCAATTTTATCTTTTTTTCTAGATGAGTATCCAATTTCTCTAGCATCATTTATTGAAAAAGCTCATGCTTTCCTTGTTGTATTTCAGTAGTCTCTTTGTCATGCATCAATTGACAGAATGTGTAGATTTGTCCCTGGATTGCATTTGTTGTATTTTACCTATCTTTTCAATATTTTAAATATTTTTTGTAACTACTCAATATTTAATAACATGTTGTAAAAATTTCAACTAGAGAAGAAAAGAAGTTACTGATTATTGTAGGTGGAGATTGTTTTCATTAAGATTTACTTCCACATTCTGAGCTAGGAAATGGATTTGATAAACTATTGTTGAGCTTGTACTTTGTGCCTGTTACTATTGTGAGAATACAAAAATGAATCAGATGGTAAACTAAAAAACTATTAGAAGGTGACATAGGAGAAAACCTACATGACCTTCAGTATGACAATGACTATGTAGACATAAAACTGAAGGTACAGTCTATGAAAGAAATAATTTATAAGGTGGACTGCATTAAAATCAAACATTTCTACTCTGGAAAAGACAGCATTAAGAGAATGAGAATATAAGACACAGACTAGGAGAAAATATTTCCAAAAGACATAAGGACTGTTATCCAAAATGTAGAAAGAACTCTTAAGATTCAATAAGAAGAAAACAATGTGACTAAACAATGGGACCAAAGATCTTAACAGACACCTCTCCAAAGAAAATATACAAATGGAAAATAAGCATATGAAAAGATGCTTCACATCATAGGTCATCAGGGAAATATAAATTAAAACAATGAAATGCATACCTATTCGAATAGCCAAAATCCAGAACACAGACAACACCAAATGCTGGTGAGGATATAGGACAAGAGGAACTCTCACTCATTGTTATTGGGAATGCAAAATGATACAGCCATTTTGGAAGACAAGTTGGCAGTTTCTTATAAAACAAAACATACTCTTACCTCATCTAGAAATCAGGCTCCTTGATATTTATCCAAAGGAATTAAAAACTTATATCCACGCAAAAAACCTGTACACAGATGTTGATAGCAGCCTTATTTATAATTGCCAAAATTGGGAAGCAACCAAGATGTCCTTCACTAGGTGATGGATTAACTGTGGTACATCCAGACAATGCAATATTATTCAGCACTCAAAAATAAATATGAGCTACCATGTCATGAAAAGACATGGAGGAAACTTAAGTGCATATTACTAAGTGAAAGAAGCTAATCTGAATGGGCTACACTATATGACGTTCTGGAAAAAGCAAAAACTATGGAGATAGTAAAAAGATCAGTGGTTGCCAGGGATTTATTGGGAGGAGAAGGGATGAATAGACAGAGCACAGAAAATATTTAGGGCAGTGAAAATACTCTGTATGTTACTATAATGATGGATACATGTCTTTATACATTTGTCCATACTCATAGAATATACAATGCCAAGAATGTACTCTAATGTAAACTATAGACTTTGGTCAATAATGATGTATCAGTGTTAGGTTCATCAATTGTAACAAAAGTACCTATCTGATGGGGAATGTTGATAATGAGGGAAATTAAGGATGTGTGGGGGCAGAGCTATATAGACAATGTCTTCTGTTGCTTCCTGAATTTTGCTGTGAACCCAAAAGTGCTATAATATGTATATGTGTGTGTAGGGGGTGGATTGGTGGGTGGGTGGGTGTTTATAGCCTGCAAAAAAGGTATACTATAGATTCAGTCCTTGAGGAACAGATTGACTAGTAGTAAGAAAGACCACACAATGTGTATTTGTTCTCATTGCACCACTTGGGTACATTCACTGAGACACTGTACAATGTGGCAAATCAGGTGATGTAATTGTCAAGCACTTAGTTTTAAAAGATAGAGCTTGGGGAAGAGGACTGATGAGAGAGATTTTATAGTATACCAGTGTAATAGTTAAGAAGGCATGAGGATGTATCAGATCTGGGAGAGGAATCTTTGTTCCTCTCTTGTGACAGGCAAAGTTCTGAAGATAAGATACATAGCTTTGAGAAGGGATGCATGTCTTTGGCTGTGGGGAGGAAGATGGAGTCATAAAAGTCTTAGCTGTGTTTAACTAATCTTTGTGCTCTTTCAAATGTGCCCATTAAATTTTAGTTTGGAAGTAAGAAATAGTTGGTATGATGACAGTCTGACCAACTGGGAGGGTTTGGGATTTATTTGAATAGATAGCCAAGTTAGAAGCAGCGACATTGTGGACTAACAGAAGATGCTGGTCACATCTGACCCAAATGAACAGGAAAATTGTGCAACTCAACAAGAACTGAAAACAAAAAGTGAAAATGTAGGCATACGATGATAGGGATGTGATGCCTGGAGGTATTTCTATTTACCTGGGTATGAATGACAGGGACAGTTTTCATAGTACAGCTGAGGTTCCGAGGCTGGATTCTCTCACTTGGTTGGTTTCATTCACAGCTGGGTCAGATGATTGTTTATAAAGATCTGCAAACCACCTCTGGCCCAGTAATTTTCATTGGCACTATGTGTGCAGCCACCTCAATCTTAACATCTTTAAGGCAATAAAAAAAAATCTATTTCATTATATATTACACAATGTTAGAAAGTCAGTCTCATTACTGTACAGTGAGATACAGACAGAGCTGGACAGACAACCTTGAAGAGGCAAATAGCTTTCCTTGGCCTACCATGAGCTAGAGAGCTGTAGCAATAGGTATCTGACAGTTATTCTCAGTGATCCCCAAACATCAACTAGAGAAGATGGAAAAACAAAAGATAGCAAGCAAAGCATTATCTTTCTTTCCTGTGGGATGTTTTCTGAGCATTATGAATCACAACCTGTTTTATTTCACTTTCAGTGTTGCTTGTTAAACATAAACAGTAAAAACAAACCCACTCAACTTTGTATTATAGATTGACTGTCTCTATAGGGAAAGGTAAGTGTAGCCTAGTTTTTACTTTGGGTTTGCTTATCAGCCTCAGAATCACCGTACAGTACGAGCAGAAGATTTTAAAATCATGTGGCCAACTTACATGTGAGGATCTGAGGTCTTGGTGCTAGGATGGCTCTGGGATTTCATTACCTCTGTGTGCCAGTTCCAACTGATTGCTAGTTTGCGAGGGCACTGTCCTCAAAGGATTAAGAGTCTGAACCTGGTTTAGGGTCTAGGAAGGCTGCAATAGATAAGGGGTCAGCAAACCTTTTATACAGGGCCAGATAGTAAATATTTTAGGCTGTGTGTAAAATTACTTAACTCTGCTATTATGTGAAGGCAGTAATGGCAATATGAAAATAAATGAGCAGGACTGTGTTCCAATAAAACTAGTTGTGGGCATTGATATTTGAAGTTCATATAATTTTCACATTTTACAAAATATTCTTTTAAAAATTTTCTTTAATTATTTAAAAGGTAAAAATCATTCTTAGCTTGTGGGCAATACAAAACTAGGTGACAGGCTGGCTTTGGCCCACAGGCCATAGTTTGCTGATGCCTGGAGTAGATTGTCATCGACTTCCCTTGGCTTGAGAGGGAGAGTGGTGCATTCCTTTAAGCATGGGAGTTAAAAACTTCCATGCCTCTGGGAGTTCAGTGCCAAGTGGTCTATGGAGCACGAGTAAGGCCATACTCTATTTAATAAACCATTACTGTTAATTATTCATGGAAAGAACCAAAGTCTAGAATGCAAGCCATTTGTAAACCAGGATAGAATTGTCTCATCACCTTAGGCCTAAGTGGAAGTGATGAGAGCTGAACAGACAATTATGCACAGCAATAGAGCCAAGAAGAAGATGCATTGAGTAATGAAATATTGGTTCTCCTGGCTGCTCTCCTTGTCTAATGACTTTACCATCCCCTCTTTCCCCAAGCACATATCTGACTCTGAGCTGGACATTAACATTTAACATTAAGTCTGTATAAGAAGTTGTTCCTCTACTACACAGGTTGGTGTCAAACCAACAAGTAATGTCAGCCAGATTGCATTTTTTTCAAATATCAAGACGGTGGTGGTAGTGGGTAGACCTTCTCCTTATCTGCACTGCATCAATACATTTTGCTTTCTTTTATCTGCAGAATCTCATAACTCAGAATTCTGCCTTAGTAAAATCTCCAGTTAGTGTAGTCTCTATATATATACAGTAATGTTCTATCTGGCAATCTTTCTTGATAGAGGATATTATCATGTTTCATGGAAGGGCATGATGGTCTTTATGATAAGATGAATCTTCAGAGTTTTCCCTTAATTTCCCTCCATTTTCCCTTAATACTTTTAATTAACTTGCTGACCACCAAACCATTTTGAAGTATTTCCCATGATCTTCTGTGCCTGCACCTGAAGAGGAAAACCTTGCTGGAGGAAGCAACTCCACAAGGCAGGTTAGTACCACTATGATTTTTTACCACCTAACTCAAATGCGCTCCCTTTGCTGCCTGTGAAGCCTATTTCAGACCAGCTTGTTCTTTCATTCTCCAAAACAACAGCATTATTTCCTTTTCTGTTTTTCTAAAATTTATGCCTCCCCAGCCCCTTTTTCTCACAGCCAACCTCACTTTTTACTTCCTAGAGAATATCGAAGCTCTATCAGATGGATAGGATGACTTTACCTTTACCCTATGAAAGCAAAAGACCACCTACATCTATACCTTTTCCTCTCTTCCTTCGTGGAAAGGAAGGTGTTCTAATGGAGGAGGGGACCTTCTTTCTGTCTTCTTTCTGTCCTTCCATCTGTGGTCTTTCATCCTCCAGAAACTTTTCATGCTACCAAGTATCCTTCTCTCTCCTGTATTCTTTTAAATAGTTGGTTCCATCCACATTGGAATATGTTTGATCCCTTCCTTTGATACTACCCCACCCCACTATGTCTCTTCACACTTTTTGGAAAGACTTGTTTATATTCACAGTTTCCCTTTCTTTGCTTCACATTCACTTTATATCGTACCTTCTGGACTTATTCCTTACCCTAGCCACTCTGCCTGAACACAGTTCAATACCAAAAAGGCATGAAATTCCATATTGCTAAGTCCATTGGATATCTGAGCATTTGGTATTGTTGATCACTTTATTGAAAGGCTTTTTCTCCCCTTTGGCTTCAATGATACTGTATTCTACTGGTGTTCTTCCTGTTTTTCTGGCCATTCCTTATCTGTCTCCCTTTCAGGAAATAATGGATTTCCTCATGGATCATTCTATAATCTCATCCTATTCAATTTCCTTCACGCCCTTGGCTTCAGTGACCATTCTGTGCAGATGACTCACACTTATTTCTTATAAACCCTCTTAGAGCTTTAGATGACCTTATAAGATCCACAGGCCTTATGCACCATAGGAAAGAATTCGAATTTTGAAAGAAAGAGTAATATGTTACTGACATTTTTAAAAGATCTCTCTTCCTACTGTGCATGGAGTAATTAATAGAAAGGCGAGAGTGGAAGCAGGGAAACCTTTTTTAGGAGGCTAATATCCAGAAATTTAGGGCAGAGTTTAGGTAGACATTTCTACTTAGATGTTTAAAAGTATCTCACACTCAACATTTCCAAGCCCTAAATTCATGATCTTTTGCCTTGGCTTTCATACTGTAGTGTCTGCCATCCAGTTGGATGAGTCAGCAACTTTGACCCCACATGTCTTAGTTTATTCAGGCTAGTATAATAAAATACCACATACTGAGCAGCTCATAAACAACAGAAACATATTTCTCAGAGTTCTGGAGGCTGGAAGTCCAGAATCAAGGTACCACCATGGTTGGCTTCTGGTGAGAGCCTTCTTCTTGGTTCATAGCTGGCACCTTCTCGCTTCACATAGTGGAAGGGGGTAGGGACCTCTTTGGGGCCTCTTTTATAAGAATGTTAATCTCATTCATGAAGGCTTTATCCTCGTGACCAAAGCACCTCCCGAAGACCCCACGTCCCAATACCATCATCTTTGTGAAGTAGGATTTCAACATACAGTTTTGGAGGCACAGACATCCAGAGCTTAGCATCACCTTTTCTTTCCAATTCACCATTCTGCACCCTGACCCTCTTTCACTTTGTTTCTTACACAGTAGCTTGAGTAGTCTTCAAAATACAAATCTGCTGTCATCCCCAGGCTAATTTCTTTCAGTGCTTTCACATCACTCTGAAGATAATGACTACAAACCATAGTATAGCCATATAAGGTTCTTCACAGTCTGGCCTTGATGTACCTGTCCAGCCACCTTTTCCCCTCCCTCCTTTCATTTCTGCACTGCTCTGCCTTCTGCTTGCATTGCTCTCTGGCACCTGATCACTGTTTCCTACCTATTTCCTGTTCTTCTAGAATCTTGGCTGGAGTGATGACTTTTGGTGAAGATTTCCTATAGCACTGAACCCCAGGTTAGGTCAGATTCTCTTATTTTTTGTTCTTGTTGAATCAGATTTTTTTCTGTTTTGTAGGGTTAGATTAGTTTCTAACTACATAGTCATTTATAGAGTAACTTGATTACTATTTTTTTATGACATACATAGATATGAGAAAGACTTTTTTAAAGGAATTGACTCTTATGATTGTGGGATCTGGTAAGTCCAAAATCTGTAGGGCAGAATGGCAGGCTAGAGACCCAAGGAAGAGTTGATGTTGCAGTCTTGAGTCTGAAGACAGTCTGGAGGCAGATTCATTCTTTCTCAGGGGACTTCAGTCTTTTCTCTAAATGCTTTCAACTGATTGGAGGAGGCCAACTTCCATTACAGAGGGTGCCATAGACTGAATGTTTGTGTCCTCCCAAAATTCATGTGTTGAAACCTGCTCTCCAATGTGATGGTATTTGGAGGTGTGCCCGTTGGGAGGTGATTGGATCATGAGGGTAGAGCCGTCAGGTATGGGGTTAGTGCTTTTGTAAAAGAGACACCAGAGAGATCCCTTTTCTCCTTTCACCATGTGAGGACAAAGTGGAAAGGCAGCTGTCTGTGAACCAGGAAGTGGGTCCCCACCAGACATGGAATCTGCTGACACCATGATCTTGGACTTTCAGCTTCCAGAACTGTGAAAAATAAATTTTTGTTGTTTATAAGCCATTCAGTCGATCTTATAACAGCCAAAATGGACTAAGGCAGAGGGTATTCTGCTTTACTTAAAATCTATGGATTTAAATGTTATTCACATCTAAAAAACACCTCCACAGTAATATCTAGACTGGTATTTGACCCCAAACAGGATGATATAGCCTAGCCAAGTTGACAGATAAATTTAACTGTCACAAGGACTATGTCTGTTTTAGCCCAATTTTGTATCCTATTGCCTACCATAGTGCATGACGTGTAGAGGGCAATCGATAATGTTGATTGTATAGATTTGGGAGTGTTCTACCTGTAGCCAATGTTAATAGAGATAATGCATTTTATGATTGTATGCATTGTTCTTTAGAGTCATTCTTTGTCTTCATTCTAAATTATTTTGTTGATACTTTTTTTATTCAAGAGATATCTCAATTTTGACACATTTGTTTTATGATTCATTTAGTCCCTCTTAGCTTGTTTCTTTACAGACTCTTTTAAGAAGTTTCATAAGGAAGCCTTACAAGCCATTTGACTTGATCATTTGATTTGTTCTACTCTAGTCTTCCTCTTCGTGTCTTCTATTTTCTTGGTATAGTAGCCAGAACCAATCTTGTTCCCAGTGTAATTGGACCGTGACTTTATTTGAGGAGATAATTGCATTTTTATTTCTAAGTGCACTTAAATTTTATTGGCCATGTGGCTACAGCAGCACATCATGCTGAATTTTCTGTTTCTAAAACCAAACTTATCATCTGGGCCCTGTCTCCAGAGTTTTTCTATTTCTGTCATTGATGCCAGAAACTAAGACAAGAATGCTTGCAGTCATCCTTGATTTTTCCACCCCCACCATTCCCATTCAGTTACAAGATTGTTTTGATTCTTTCTTGATGTTTCCTCAAAAATTAATCTTTTTATTTGTCCAGTTCTTCCAACTAGCCCTCATCGGCTCATGTATGACAATAGATTTTATTTGGTGTTTCTACCATTAAACTCTTCAACTTCGATCCATGCCAGATGAATCTAAGTATTAGCTTGAGTACACTTTCTTCTCCGTAACTCCCAACACTGATCAGTATCTTGAAACTTGTTAGTGGTCCCCCTTTCATACCAGATAATCCAGACTTTTTTCCTTTCTTTGTTGGACTTACAGTACAGAGGGTTAAGTTAATCTTATCCTATTTTTCAATAAGATATTTTGTTTTTATTTTTTAAATCCCCAATAGATGTTCAGTTATTTCAAATGCTCTTCCTGTATGCATTGAGATCATATAATTTTTCTCCTTTACTATATATAGATGTAGTTCATGAAACTGATAGATTATTTTTATATTGAATCATCCAGTCATTACTTAAATAACAGTACTAAATTATATATTCTAAAAATATACAGTTGGATTATTTAGCTAATATTTTATTTTGGATTTTTACATTACATTCATAAAGAAATTGGCCTATAGCTCTCTTTTCTTATAATCCTTTTGTGGCTTAGGAATCAAGTTTACAAAGTCTAGTCTCATTAAATAAATAAAACTTTCATTTTTATTTTCTGGAATAATTTGTATAAAGTGGGTATTAAATATTCCTTGAAAGGCAGAACTCACCTGAAAACTATCATGGTACTACATTGCATAATTATTTATCTTCATGTATATGAAGTGTCTGGCACCTTCCATGTCCCCCTCCCCCAAACCTGGATTTTTAAGGCTTAGACATAATGCCTAAGTTTTATTTTAAGCACTAATTATTGATGGTGATTGTTTGATTTAATCACAGCCACCTTTGGTTAAACTGGCCTTCTTTTTAATTTTTTTTATTATCTTTTAAATTTTAATTAGTTTCAAGTATACACACATTGGTTAGACATCTATATTTAGTAAAATGATCCCCCCAATTGCTCCCTCCCTCCCCTGACCCTCCACCTAGCCAACGTATTAATGCTAACTGCATTCCCTATGCCGTGCTCCCCATCCCTGTGACCATCCATCAGCTACTAATTTGTACTTCTTTAACCCTTCACCCCATTCTCCCAGCCCCCAAACCCCTCCCCTCTCTGTCCATCACCAAATTGTCCACTATATTTGTGAGTCTGTTTTTGATTAGTTTGTTCTTTTTATTCCTTAAATTCCACATATAAGTGAAATCATATAGTGTTTATCTTTCTCTGTCTGACTTAAATACCTTCTAGGTCATCAAAGCAATATCTTTTTCCATCCCTTTTTTCATATGTAGGGTCTTGTTTT
Source organism: Eonycteris spelaea (assembly GCA_003508835.1). Taxonomy (NCBI): domain Eukaryota; kingdom Metazoa; phylum Chordata; class Mammalia; order Chiroptera; family Pteropodidae; genus Eonycteris; species Eonycteris spelaea. Next base: position 1,865,429 of record PUFA01000083.1, on the reverse strand, counting down.
CTTATCCTTTCAGCCACTCTATCTTTTGGTTGGAGCACTTAATTCTTTTCCATTTAAGGTACTTATTGATAGGAATGTAGTTGTTACCATTCTTTATTCCTTTTTTGATATGTTTTTTCTTCTTAAAGAAGTCCCTCCAACATTTCCTGTAATTCTGGCTTGGTGATAAATTCCTTTAGCTTATTTTTGTCTGGGAAGCTCTTTATCTGTCCTTCAACTCTAAATGATAGCTTTGCTGGATAAATTATTCTTGGTTGTATATCCTGGGTCTTCATCCTGTGAATATTTTTTGCCAAGCCCTTCTGTCCTGCATAGTTTCTTTTGAGAAATCAGCTGCCAGTTTATGGGTGTTCCCTTAGTAATATTATTTTTCTCTTGCTGCTTTTAATATTCTTTCTTTGTATTTAACCTTTGGCATTTTAATTATGATGTGTCTTGGTGTGGGCCTCTTTGGATCCCTGATTTTTGGAATTCTCTGAGCTTCCTGGGGTTTTATGTCCATTTCCTTCACCAGGTTAGGGAAGTTTTCCATCATTATTTCTTCAAACAGCTGTTCAACATCTTGATTTTCTTCAGTTACACCGATCAGATGAATATTTGGAGCCTTAATAGTGTCCCATATGCTCCTTAAATTATTTTTATAGTCTTGGCATCTTTTTTCTTGCCATTCTGATTGTGTCCTGATTGGCTTTCCTGTCCTCTAGATAGGGCATTGATCCTCTTCTTTATTCACTTTGTTTATTCCTTTGTTTATTCCATTTAATATACTTCTCATCTCAGATAATGTGTTCTCCATTTCAGACTGGTTCCTTTTATAATTTCCATTTCCATTTTTATCTCTTTGTTGGAGTTCTCTACACTTCCCAAAAGTTCATTGAGCATCTTTATAACTAGTGTTTTGAACTCTGCATCTGTTAGATTACTTGACTCTTATTTCTGGATCTCTGTTCTGTTCTCTCATATGGTTTCTGCTTCTTTGTCTTCCCATTTTGGCTGCCTTTCTGTGTCTGCTTCTATGTACTAAGCAAAGCTCCTTTAAGTCTCTAGTCTTATTAGTGTGGATTTGTGAAGTAGGTGTCCAGTGGCACAGCCCTGAGAGGCATTCAGCAGGCCAAATTTAGTCCAAGCCTCTACCCCTCCAGGGCCACCTGTTAAGATTCAGCAAGCAATCCACAGATGCTGTGCTTATAGTTGCCCCAAAAGGCCACACCAGAAACCAAGCCCAAGTGCCTCCACGAGTGTGAGTCTCAGCAAGGAACACCTCACTCGCTGAGGATACACTTGGATGTGACTTGGGTGGGACCCAAGTTGGGTAGGTGGGGTTTCAGGGAATCCTCTGGGAGGAGTGACCTTTATTACCAGTTTGATGACGTCACAGCAATGCAGCACTGTGTCCAGTGCACTGGTCTGGGGAGGGCTCAACTGGAAACAACGGATACCTCCGGCACTTCTGTACTGAAGGAGTCTTGCTTAGGCCCTCACTCTGACAATGTCTCCCTGTAAGTCCCTAGTGCCCACTGTGTGAAGCCGAATCAGCACTGGTGTTCAGAGCGAGCAGGTCCATCACCGTGAAAATCCACTCGCAGAAACGGCCCTTTTAAGAGGTGTCTGTCTCTGCTGCAGACCTGCTTCCTTGCCCTGTCTACCTTCTGCTGTTGCAGGGTGCTTTCTTGTATTTCTCCGTAGTTGTACAGCTTGTTCATCTAGATCCGGGGCAATTTTTCCTTGCCGCTGTTCCTTGTTTCCATCACAACTTTGATTTGGTTGCCAGAGGGATGAACAGAGCCTGTATTATCTATGCCATTTTTTTCTTCTAAACTATCCATTTCAATGTTATAATCACATTAAACATATTCTCACTTTAAGGCTTTTACACTGTATTTTTCTTCTTCCTGCAACATTCTTCTTCTGCATCATACCTGCAAGCCATTTTCCTTCTCTTTAGTAACTCTTTGCTTAGATGTCATTTTCTTGATGTAGTCTCTCTCAAACACCCTATTTAAAATTGCAGTCTCACTGCCTCAGCATTCATGATTTTTGTCCCCTATTGTGCTTTATTTTTCCCACATGGCAGTTATAGCATACTTACTCTACATTTATATTTATTTTCTTTCTCCCACTACTGTAATGTAAGGTCCTCAAAGGCAGAAATTTTGGTCTGTTTTGTTCACTATGCATCTTGGTGTCTAAAAGAGTAATATAGTTGGTGCTCAGTAAATATTAGAATAAATAAATACACCAGCCTTGGATTAAGTACTTTCCCTGCAATTTAGGCTTCCTACCACTATGTGGCAGCAAAGAATACCATTTTTATAAGCCCTGGAGTTTTAGGATTGCAAGGGGATTGAAGTGTTTCATAAATATTTATTCAAATGCTTTGCTTCTTCTTTGCCTAAAATAGCTGTGAGTCATTTTGCTCTGATTAATAATTTCTCTTAGGTCAGGGAATTTAAAATTCTGTCTTTAGATTTTCTGCAGAGATCATCTTATATGCTCTCTGGTGCTAGTGGTAAGAGAGGTGCTTGGTGCTTCCATTTTTCCCCCTGTTTTCTGATTGCTCTGGCTCAGCCACTCAGCTCTGTCCCCTTTAGCTTAAGTTAGGAGTGAGGGAGGATTGATTTTTCAGATTCTTAAATCTTAACTTTTCAGATTGTTTTAACGTCCCATAACTCAAAGTTTCTTGTCCTTGTTAGGGATATTTCTAGATCGATGTTGTGCTTTCCTCCATACTGTTACTATGAGGGATCATCAAGGTTGGTGAGGTTAGTGTCCACGTCCAGTCCACTCATGCGTTGCCTTGGAACCTTGGGCAAGTCATTTTACTAAACTCTGCCCTCCTGCAAAATTTGGAATCAGATTAGGTGCCCTGTAAATTCTTTTTTTCACAGCTAAGTAAATTTAAAAAAAGTCTATGAAATATTATGTTATTACTTTTTTCTTTTGATAGGGAGCTATTCCAGACAGCTCTCATCTGGTGTTTTGCTTAATTTGCACACAATGATTAATTACACACAAGTTTAGCCTGTATCCCTTAGCAACACTTAGCAACTGCCTGCTTTCAGAAAGTGGTTCCATTAGATTGTTTAAAGGGACATTGTACCCTTCATCAGAACAGAGAAGTGAGGATAAAGTTGCTTTCATTTGGGGGCATATCTCCTGACTTTGCAGTTATTTTTCTTTAAATGTATTACATTCACCTATCTTGGGGATTTTGCCCACTTGCACAATTTTCATGAACTGCCCCCCGACCCCCGAGGTTTATTCCTGTTAGCTTTTTTAGGAGTTACTTATTGAGCGCTTACTGTATTCCAGACATGATCCTAAATTCACACTCTAAATTCATTTCACTCTTCAACAACTCTTGTGAGTTAGCGGGTAGAGTCTTCTTTTACAGACTTAGGAAAACATCTTGAGGTCACACGGCTAGTCAGTGACAGAGTCCAGCAATCAAACTGGGCTGCCTGATCATTTCCTGTATTCTTTATTCCTTTATTTCACCAAAGTAAAGTAGTAAGGACAGATTTTTATCAGTTATATACTATTGCAGTAGAGAAGAGGGTCCAGCATGGACTGATCTGAACTTTGATTTGTGAGGCAAGTGCATTTTAAAGGAATGACTGGGGAGTAGGGAGGGGATGAGCAGAGGCTCAGTAAAGTCAGGAAAGAGAAAAATTACAAAGATTGGTCAGTGTAAACGCTGATTAGGCCAATTGTGTCTGTTAGCTGGCAACAGTGGAAGTTAAGATTCTATCCTCCCACAGAGACTGGGAAACAGAAGCCCTGTCTTTCCTGCTGATTACATTTTAAAGAAGTGGCTTTCAGGTCCTTGAGGAAGATACTTCTAGTAGTAGAAGATACATATACATCTTAAAGGGACAGAGGAAAGATTCACAATTCTAAGACCTTTCTAGCAAATCCTCTAGGGAATAAGTCAGGGGCCTCTGGTCAGGTGTTGGCTAGAACAAACAGTAAATTCTTTTGGCAGCCTTGAGCTTTCTCAGGCAGGCACTTTAAGGGGGTTAGGATCATCTCAGGAATGCTGCCTTGAGCTGTTAGAAAACTATGTTAGTGTTTGTTTAAGTCTCTTAATGTGGGCCAGGAGAGGGTGGTGGCGGTAGTTGTGGACAAAATTTTTTTGTCGAGAGTCTAGTTTTTGTAGTCCAAGATTGAGGCCTGGTTGAGAAGAGGACTTGGGGGAGCCTGGCTAGAGTTTGGTCAAGTTGAGGATCTTTGTCACTTTTATTGTTTGTAAAGTTGAAGCATTAGAAGTGTGTAAAGATCATTCCTAATTGTTCACAGTTGGGTTCTTGAATTAATTTGGTGCCAAGTCATAAAATCACAGGTCTTCCTTGTTTTCCTGGAAACCAGGCCTTGCATGGCTAACCTTTTCCTTCCCCCATAATATATTATTTTATTCTTGTTATATTCAAAGCTTCTGTGCCTGGAGCCCAGTACTATTTAGGGTCTCCCGTTTCTCCCCACTATATTCCCAGGCTGTGGAAGAGCTGGGGATAGTGTCCTTCCTGGAAATAGTTTAGGGTGCAACTGGATGGGAGCAAAGATTGAGGAGGAATGAGGAAGGAGGAGGAATTACTGAGGACAACCCTGAGCAGCTTGGCATAGTGTTCAGTGTCTGCAAAGGAATTCATATCCGTGAACTTATTTGAAAGTGTGTATACATGTATTCATCATAATCCTGAGATGTGATGATGTGGAGGCATTATTACCCCATTCTACAATTGGGAAGCTAATGCCTACCCAACTGTAAATTCACCTCCTTGACTCTCTCAACTCTTTCTGTGTTTTTGTTTTGTTCTGTCTTTTTTTCTTTTCTACCCTATAGACTTTGTTTCCTAGGATTGTTGTTATACACCCGGTTACCTTGAAGGTTATATTTGTTATGGGCCCTGCCATTGGTCCCCTGGATTACCATCTGTTTCTGTGCATCTTCCTCTTTGAATTCCCATTCTTCTCACTATCCTTTTGGAATTTTAAGCACTTACTAAACACCAGGAGCTGTTTTTCCATCCCCATCCCACTGCCTGCTCTTCTTACTCCTCCCACTCAGCTTTGCTTCCTTACGCTTCTTCCACATCTCTAATGATAATATGCTCTTAATTTACTAAACATATAGATTCAGTTTGCCTTCTCTGAATAGGGAATAAAACTGCTGTGAATTTGTAAACCATTGTCAAGCTAGTCCTATGAAACTGAAATCCTTTACCACATAATGATGTTCACTTATTCATTCAACTAGTAAATACCTACTGTCTCTAGCATTATGTTGGCATTAGGGATGAAATCTGGTCTCTTGCCAGTAGAGTTTATTTTCTAGGAAAAGTGCTTTTCTCAGATTAGGTATAGCATTTGGATGTTAGAGAACAAAGTGAAAGCAGTGAGAAATAGACAACTGGGAAAACTTCAAATACATTCTCTTTTTGGTTTCCTTTATAGTGCTAGTGTCTCTTATTAATAGTTATATATAAATACATGATAAATACTTTTGTTTTTTCCTATAATAATATTTAGTATATTAGGTTATAAGTATAGTTTATTCTAACCATTATAGGTTTAATTGCTTTTAATTATTTCATGTTTTTGGTTGCTAAGAAGACTAAAAGGCACGATTGCTGAGGGTTGAAAAACTGAAGGTATTTTTCTTCATCCCAGATAATGTGTAAGAGAATGAGAGATTTAATGTGATCCAGAGAAAGGAAAACATCCCATAGGAACACTGTGGCTTCAGAGTTGGCCCTTTTGATAAGTTTAATTTAGAAAGCACATATCAATTAGGGGGAAAGGTTTTCTAGTAGGGTGTAAATGACCAAATGATGTTCATCAATATAAATTTTAATTGGAACTCTAAAGCCCAATTGAGTACAGGCTTGCCCAAATCTTTAAGAACAATAAAAGAAAAGTGTGTGTGTGTGTGTGTGTGTGTGTGTGTGTGTGTGTGTGTGTGTGTGTGTGAGAGAGAGAGAGAGAGAGAGAGAAGAGAGAGAGAAGAGAGAGAGAGAAGGGGAAGGGAGAGAGAGGGGGAGGGGGAGGGAGAGGTTATTGATTTCTGGTCATGTTCAAACAAGATGAAGAATAACAAATATCACTTTCTGGGCTTCTGGGCATCATGATAAAAGGTAGAAAAGATAAGTCATCTCCTTAGGCTTGATGATATAAGTTGGTAAATAAAAGGAAGAAAACCAAACAAAAACAGACTCATAGAAACAGAAAGTAAAGGGATGGTTACCAGAGGTGAGGGGGAAAGGGCGATGGATGAAATGGTGAAGGGTGATATAGTCAATAACAGTGTGATAAATTTGTACAGTGACAAATGATTACTAGAATTAGTGTGATGATCACACTGCAAAGTATAAAAATGTTGACTCACTATATTGTACACCTGAAACTAATATAACTGATATACTATTATATATGAGCTATACTTACACACACACACACTCACTCATAGACACACATAACATATATAGAGACAAACAAAGCTCCTTCACATAACAGCATCAAAAAAAAAAGTAGAAAACTAGTCTTCTCAATTACTTTTTGTTTTCTATCTCCTGAGAAAAGTAATCCGATTTAAAAGGGTAAAATGAGATTTAGTGATTTGAAGTTAAAGCCTCAGATTTTGGAAGAAAATACTACCTTCTTTTTACCATTTTTACCTGGCTTGGTTCAACTGCCAAACAATGGCTGATAATTTTTTTAAAAAATAATTAAACTTTTTTAATTGTAAAAAGACTTGTATTATAAAATGTATTATCTTACCTATTTTTAAGTGTACAGTTCAGCAGTACTAAGTATATTTACATCATCGTGTAAGAGATCTGCATAACTTTTGCATCTTGCAGAACTGAAACTGTTTTCATTAAACAACTATCCTTTCTCCTCTCCCTCCAACCCTTGTAACTGCCATTCTACTTTAATTTAACCACTTCAGCTACCTCATATAAATGGAATTATGTAGTATTTGTCTTCTTATTTGGGGCCTAGCATTTCTCTTAGCATAATGCACCAAAGTCATCCACGTTGTAGCATGTGACACGATTTCCTTTTTTTTAAGACCAACTAATATTCCATTTCATATATATATATATATATATATATATATACGCATTTTGTTTATCTGTTCATCTGTCAGTGGACATTTAGGTTGCTTTCATCTCATGGCTATTTTGAATAATGCTGCTGTGAACATATGGATGTACAGTGATTTTTCAAGACCTTGCATTTAGTTCTTTTAAATATATACCCAAAAGTGTGAATGGCTGGTAACTTTTAAGAACCTTTAGGTAAAGACAGAAATGCTTAAAGAGCAGAGATGAGCAAAATCATGCTAGTTTGTTTGTTTTTTAAAGAAAAGAGGGTTGACTTTTTAAAATGTATCATTGATGGCATGATAATCAAATCCTGAGCAAGATGCCAGGACAAATGAGTGAGTTGACTTGCAGAAATTTAGAAGAGGAAGCAGTGGTCACTAGGAGCTAGTCTGAGAATAGTAAGTTATGGGAGGTGAATCTCATTTTTTAAAACAGACTGTTAAACCTTTAAATGTAGGTAAATGATAGAGCTGATGGCTTTTACAGTGGCTGACAGTGATTTTGTGGGTAATACAAGAACACATGTAGAATGATAGTATCATTAGAATAAGTGGTCACTGAATAAATAACTTTTTATACATTGAGGGCACCTTTAGAGAATGGGGTGGAAATAGCTGATGGTATTCTGATAGGTGGGCCCTGCCCTGTTTGTGGATAGTTTATAAATAGGTTTATAATCTTATATGTGAAGATGATTAATATGCTTCATTCAGAACCCATCCTTTGACTTTTCCATCATCCTTCTCCCTCTTGTAGACTTTTTCCTTCTCCATCGCCTAATGGCCTTTGGATTCCTCTTAGTTTTTCTCCACTTCCATCTCTGTTCTATAATAAGTAAAGCAGTGAATTATTTTTATTCATTTCTTTATCACTATAAATATTTCAGTAACATTTTATTTAAAAAACTGGATCCTTTTGTACTTCTTATTTAAGAGTAATTCCTGAAATTATCATTGTTATTAAAAATGGTGTGTTTACAGAAATTCTCAAGATCTTGGAAAAATTTGTTTCCCTGGAAAATATTAAGTGAGAGAAAAAGTAGGATACATATTTATATGTATAGGCACAGTCTTGTTAAAACTATGCGTATGTATCAAAAGTCTGAAGGAAAATACATTCAAAAGTTAAGGAAAGCTTTGAATGTTTCAGATGTTTTTCTTTACTAATTTCCTGAATTTTCCAAGTGGTCATCTTTCTTTTGCATTAGTCTTTGACTATTATGTCCTTCCGGCACTATAAATTGGTATTCTCTAATTTTAAAAAGTACCCTAGCTCTCCCTATTTTAAAGTAGATTAGTCCTATATTTGGGGGTGAGGAGGAGTTGGGAGTAACAGTCCCGTTGGAAAAATTCCTTCTGAATTTGTGGTTCGGTGCAGGAGGATTTAGAAAATGTATTCACCCTCTCCTTCCCACTTTTGAAAACTAGTTTTACATGTACCAGGTTACTTACCCTATTTCACTTCGACCAAACTTTCATTGACTGTATTCTATGGCAATTTTACCTGCTGGGGTGACAGCAGCAGGCTGTCGATTTAACAGTTGAAAAACTGGCACAGTTAAAGATTGGCCATTTGTCATGGTCTGGTCCCAGAGTATCTTATTTCTTCCCAGGGGCTTAATTTATAAAAGTGGTGATCTTTCCATCTCAAACTAAGGACTATTGTCATCCTTCTTTGCAGCATATGCTCCTCGCGTGTCCCTAGTTTTTGCAGGTGGTGCCTCTTTGAACTGCGTCCAGTTTTTTCCTCAGTCACCGTGTGAGTCCTTTACCATGTCCTGTGAACTTTATTCATACCAATGGAATCCAAGTTTTTAAAAATTACCTCTCCTTGAATTACTACACACATTTCATTCTTAACAAAATGAAATAAAGTCGTGTAGCACATTCTTTGATTTAAACTGATGAGACTTGGCCCCAGACACCTTTTATTACCTCCATATCTGTACTTGCTCAGAATTACTTATAGATTCTTGATTGGATTATGTTCCATTTTAGAGATGTTCAAACCAGATGTGCAGAAACCTGCAAAGGTTTAGTAGAGGTATATCACCAATGACCCTATTTTTTGTTTGTTTTATTTTGTTTTTGTTAAAGAATGAAGAATTTAGTGCTTTAAATTGAGAGGATATTATTTTTTCCTCCTGGCTCCTCTTGTGTTTCCAAATTATACCTCATTTTCATGCAAGTCACATTTATTTCCAGATACAGTTAAGAGATTAACCCAGAAATAAAACCAGTCAAGCACTCACACTTATAAGTAAAGAATATGTCAGTTTTGTTCTATGACCCAGATCGAGACTAACTTAAAAAGGTAAAGAAATAACCACCATTCACACTCAAACATTTTCTCAATAAAAATTTCAGTATACCCCACTCTAGCTCTTAGTGTATCCCCCTAACCGTTACTGTTTTTAGTGGAACACCAACATACATTTTGCAGTATTGTCATCTGTTGTGTGTCTATTCATCAAAACTTGGTTTCTTAATTACTCTTTTACTGTTAAGAAGATTTTCAGTACTGAGAGTTTTCTTGTTATCAGAAAGTTTAATAATAAAACATTTTATTCCATATCTCAATCTATGAAAATTGATCCATTTTAATAACCTGTCTCTTTGCAACCTGATGCAAATTTTACAGTCCAGGAGTATGCATGCGATAAGGCTCTGTAAGCAGTTTATTGTAGCCAAATAGGACTGTGTTCTTAGCTTTGTCACAGTGGCTCTGCCATGTCTTGGTTTTACTGATCTTAGATTTAAAAGGAATGGCAAATTAGGGACACAGCCCATGACCCAAGATCTCTTGATGCTGACCTAGGGAGCCAAGGTCAGAGAAGCCACTTTTGTTTGTCACTAGTCCATTCTTTCATCTCAGTAGTCCTTTATTTGCTTTGTTTGACCCCCAGTTTCTTGGGCTACCAACTTGTGTCCCAGGCCACTTCTCTCTCATCCATGAGAATAGGAATAAGCAGTTTCTGTCCTGGGGTAGCAGAGTACAGTGAGTGAGAGGTGGTACTTGGATGGCTCATCTGGGTTGTGGAGGTAGAGAAGAGGTGCTATTGCTTAGGGGAGTTGATTAGAAATCCTATTCAGGGCCACCATGAAGGGGACTACAGGTTTCACCTGCCCAAGGGCTATACGTAAGGGGATACAATTGCTGTCATAGACATAAATCAACCAGAGAGGGCACAGGTAGACAGGTGTATTCCAGGTTTCCTAGCCAAGTTATTGAGTTGCAAAAGAAAGTTCTATTTATATAAACCCACTGACATACACAGTATGGACACTCCCTCACCTCTGTGTGTGCTGGTAACCTGATCCTAAGAGTCCCCTGAATCAGTTCCCATCCCTACAGGACTCTGGCCCTGGCACAGTGCCCTCAGTGTGTGTATGTGTGGTGGGTGGTGTGCACCCACTGTGGCGGCTAAGGGACATGAGAGCAGTGGACAAGTCTGTGTTCAGCCAGGTGTGCTGCCACCAGTTTCAGAAGACTCCTCCAACAGAACTCTTCACACTGTGCGATACGTAGTAACCTTAAAATAGTTGCACTTGAGGAAGGGGTGCCTTTTCCATTTTGCAGAAAGGCATGTCTTGAGCCAACAGCAGTCTTGCTTGTACATAGCTTGGTGCAAATGTACTACAGTGAAAATGCACCCCGAGGGTGAGGGCCCAGAACTAGGAAATGGGATTGCCAATGACTTTTAGATTCTTCAAAATGTGGCCTTTGCAAGGACACGCTTGGGCTCCATTTTCACTTCTGCTTCCCAGCCCTTATTCTGGGCTTGCTACTGTTCCAAGCTGCAATTTTTTCATTTTAAAAATGAAGACAATTGAGGCAGACTCACTTTGTGAAGCTTATATGATTTGGGGGGCCCTTCTTAAAAAATGTTTAAAAATAGGTTCTTTGGCAAATTTCACAAGTGCATACAACTATGTTCATGCATTGGAGAAAGAACATTCTGGATAAACAGCATAACCTCTCTAGGGAAATAAAGTAATTCTGCATGTTCTCTGGGGTAAGGAGACTACAGACGGTGATGTGGAGTGGCCCTGACATGCAGCCTTGGCTGAATGTGAGAACCATATGAGGAGCTACCGATGCTCATGCTTCGATTCCCGCCCCCCCCCCCCCAAAAAAAAAGTTGTTTTCATTGGTATGTGGTACAGCCTGGCCGGTGAGGCTTTTTAAATCTCCCCAGGTGATTTAAATATGTTGTCAAGGTAGAGAACACTGATTGGTTCTTTGTTAATTGGTTCTCCATAGTCTGTGTGTATCAGAATCACCTGGAGGCCTTGTGAAAACTGGGCTCCACACCTCTAGTTTCTGATTCAGTAGATCTGTAGTTGGAGCCAATAAATTCCAGGTGCTGCTGATGTAGGTCTGAGACAGCACTTTGAGAACCACAGGCCTAGCCAACGTGGGTGCCATATGATGCTAACTAACCCCCAAAAGTCTATCCCTGGAGTCAGGAAAGCAGGGCAAGGCCTTAAAACAAGTTTAGAAAAATAGTTGTCCCAAATGTAACAGCAGGTGGGAATATGTATCAAACCCTCAGCATGTGACAATACAGGGCAATGTTGCATGTGGATACAGCACATTTAACACCTGAATAACACACACCATCCCACAGGCCACCCAGGCTTTTGATCATTCCTATCACCCCTAGATGCAGAAGGGCAGAATATTTTCCCAATTCCAAGACTTAGCTGAAGCTATAGTTCTTATATGCTGAGGTTGGAAGGGGAGAGTTTGCTGTTTATTTCATATAGATAGCTCTCCTCAGCCCCTAAGTTTTCAGCAACTGCTCATTGTGGAAGCCTTGTGTGAATAAGTGCTGTGTCTGTGGCAGAGAACATCTTGATGTCACTTCTGCTCAATCATGGCTACCTGTTAGGGGAGCTCATGCTTGTACTTTGCTAGCTTTGATGTTTCCTGACTTTTTTTCTAACTCTGGACCTTCTTTTTGCCTCCTTGTGCCTTACCTATGTGCCCCCAATCTCAGTCTGCTCCTTGCTGCCCTAGCCAATCTCCCCGGGCTTCTCCCATGTCAATTTCTCTTTTTATTGTCACACTAGTGTCAAATTCACAACACATCTATCACCAGATTGGTGTCCTACAACTCAACTCAATCCTGACAGTCACCCTGAGATAGTGTCAAATCCCACAGGTTTAGGACTCAGTCCCACAAGACTGAACCCTCCAACCTGCTTCAGCTACCAATCACAAGTTCAGATTGTCACCTGTGCTTCTGGGAAAGGGCTTGGAGCTTCCACGCTTTCTCTGAGTGTGCACTTTTCTCAAAATCTGCACAACCTGAAAGCTCTGGAGACCCTGTTCTGGGTTTTTATAGAGGCTTCATTACATAGCCATGATTGATTAAATTGGTTCATTGGCAGTCACTCAGCCTCCAACCCCACGCCCCTTCCCAGAGTCCCTCTCTAGGTGACCTCTAAATACCATGGTTGGTTCCTCTTGGCAACCAACCCCTATCTTTAGGTAGGGTCCAGATGTCTCCTCATTAACAGAACAAAAGACACCATTTTCATCACTTAGGAAATTCCAAGGATTTAAGATGAAGACCAAATATATATATTTTTATTATAAATCACAATATTACAGTTCCCACCATTCTTCAGACCATGACATCTGCTATAGCTCTTGTTTTCTGTTGAGATTTGCTATTCGTTCATTATAAGCATTTTTTTTCCTTTTGTATAAGCAAGGTTGTAATAGCTGTTTAAAACTTTATTCCCTAATTTCAGCATCTAGTTCATCTTTTGATTGATCTGAATTTTTTTTTTTTTAAGTTTGGGTCATGTTTTCCTATTTCTTATGTCTAGTAATTTTGATTTATATCCTGGATGTCGTGAATGATGCATTCCGGAAACTGTGGGTGCTAATTATATTCTTCTATAGAGTACTGGTTACTTTTGTTTGAAGGCAGTCTTAAAGAATTCAAACTCAAAACTTTGTCGTCCTCAGTGGCAATTTCTATTTCCTTTATTTCATCTTAACTGGGCTCTTGGGGGTCTGCTTTGTGCAGGAGTCTGACAGAAATTTGGACAGTTTATTCACAGATTTGGGGCCACTCTTTCATGGCTTTTGGTCATTTTCTCCCTCACCTTTCAGCTACTGGGGTAGCCTCTGACTCCTCTGGTTCTTCAAGAAAGTAACACTCACTCAGTTTTAGCTGTCCCTTTATTGTGGAGATTGTAGCTTGTCCTTAGGCAAAAGCTATAAAATTGAGAAACTCTGTTGCATTTTTTCAAATGTTGAACTTCCTGCAGCTTCTACCTTCCTTTATCCCTTCTACAGTGCCTGCAGGTAGTCTTTTTTGTTCACTTTGTCCAGAGTTTATAGTTACCTGTGGGAAGGTTAGTCTGATAGGAGATACTACACCATTACCAGAAGCAAAACTTACCTGTATTATTTAATAAATTTGCCAAGGATCAAAGAAAACTTAGTTGAGGGCTACCTTTACTGAGAGCTGAGCTCAGATTCACTTCTCTATTCTAGTCTGAGTTTACTCTGTCCACAGAATATAGAGCTTCTGTTCAATTCTGAATCTTACAGAGTCTAAAGAAGGTTGCCAGCTTAAAAAAAAAATTCTCCCTGCCCCCACCAGAATTTTTATCCTATTACTCAATGTCTCTTTATACTTTTTGTCACTCTGACATTTTTGTGTATGTTTGCTTTTTTTTCCCCCTATCATCTATCTCTCCTTACTAGAAAATAAACCTATGGGAACAAAGACATTGCTTCTTGTTCATCTTTTTTATGCTCTGTACCTCTAAGTCTTTGTACACAGTTGGCTCTCAATAAGTATTTATTATTTAATTGGTTAAAGCTTCATAGAACTTTCCTACTGAGTCACAGTAGATTCACCTATCCCTGGGAAGGTTGGAATGAGTTAATATCTCTCCATTTGTAACATTTTTATTCCTAATGTAACTGTAGTAACAGCTACCAATGCCAGAATAGTTAGACTCCCTCCTCCCACAACACACATACAAAGTAGCTAATAATTCTTTGGAAGGTCTCCTAGCAGGGCAGCAAATGTCAGTGGAGTACTCTGTGTAAGGTATGAAGCTAGTCCCGTATATTTATACGAGAGCTAAGGTTCAGAGGGTAGTAAGAAATAAATAGAAGCAGAGTTCCTGTATTAAAAAATCTGTATTTAAAGTTCCTGTATTTAAAAAATATCTAAAAACATACGAATGAAAACTTTTGACCTCTTTCCTAAAACTCGATTTTTCAGCCTGTTTTCAAAGTAATGATATAGAGAGAAGGGTTTTTTCGAGGGAAAATGTTCAGTTGACAAATGGATGACTTTGAGGACACTTGGAGGCTTAACTAAAAACAATGCAGACTTAGATCCATTGAGCTAGAAATTAAAATCTTTACTGTGTTTTTCATTAACTACTTTAATTGAGAAATAAGCACATAAACATGGTAACTTTTTTTGACAGTGCAATTAAAAATGTAAAATTTTCCCGCTCTGTAGCTCCCAGGCAACCACCTCTAATAGTATTTAGGATACTCAGTCTTCTATGTATGTGTGTATACGTGTATACCCTTCCTCTTTTTGAAACATGAGTGCATGCTGTACACATTTGTGCTCCATACGATGCTTATATGTGTAGTGTGTGTGTGTGTGTGTATAAAAGCCCATATAGATATGCTTTTTATGACTTGATAGTATTTCATTACACAGATATCTTACAATGCATTTAACTAGTCCCCTTGTAGAACATTTTATGCTGAAAACAAAGTGATTCGAGGCTGGAAAAAATATCTGTCGTAGAAGTAGTAATGAAAATTATTTTTTGCAGTGTTTTTGGTTACCTTGACAACCTGAGACATCTTCAAATGCCATGACATCTCTCAGAATGCCATTCTTAGAGGTAAAGATATATAAGTAAATGAGACAGAATTAGAATTAATGAACAGACTAGATCATGGACTACTTAAAATGATTTCATCTGGAGAACACTTTTATTATTTGTTCCTTTAACTAGGGTTGAATTCTCTTTGCACATCAGTCATAATGTTGACTTTTGCTACAGAGTAGTTTTAAATGATCTTATTCAGGGAGAACTTTGGTGGTGCTAGAGTAAAGCTGAGAATTCTCTATCTTGACATTTTTAGGTTGTTTTAGGTTAACCCACTAAGTACACAATGCTGACAAAGTCATTGAAGTGGCATGCAGTGTCAACTGTGCTTCAGCCCTTTCCGAATGACATCTTTTTTACTTGTCTTTAGCTCTGAATAATGTAGCACAATTTGATTGACCTAATTTGATACATGAAGTTCTTTAAATAATAATTAGGGATAAGAGTACAGATTGTTTTGCGGCCAAGTATGTTTAAATACGATAGAAATGCTTATTTATTTGGTCACATGTGATTGGTACATGGAGGAATGAATGTCAGTAGAAAGAGTAAGTTTGTATTATTTCAAAGGCAGTTTCCATCTGAATGAGAGAATATATTTGTAAGCAACACCTCCGATAAAGGCCTAATATCCTAAATGTACAAAGAACTCATACAACTCAATAACAACAAAAAAACAATCCAATCAAAAATGGTCAGAGGACTTAAACAGACACTTTTCTCTAGAGGACATACAAATGGCCAACAAATAATGAAAAGATGCTCAACATCGCTAGCTATTAGGGAAATGCAAATGAAAACCACAATGAGATACGATCTCACACTGTTATCATCAACAGGACAAGTAACAAGGATATGGAGAAAAAGGAATCTTCATACACTGCTGGTGAGACTGCAAATTGGTACAGCCACTATGGAAAACAGTATGGAGGTTCCTCCAAAAACTAAGAATTGATCTACCATATGACCCAGCAATCCTTCTACTGGGTATTTACTCCAGAGACTTGAAAACCCATATCCAAAAGATATTTGCACACGATGTTCATGCAGCATTATTTTCAGTGGCCAGGACATGGAAACAACCAAATGTCCTACGATAGATGATTGGCTAAAGAAGCTTGTGGTACATATATACAATAGAATATCACTCAACCATAAGAAGAGGTGAAATACTGCCATTTGCAACAACATGGATAGATCATGAGGTAATCATGCTAAGCAAAATAAGCCAGACAGAAAAAAATTGAAAATCACTTATATGTGGTATATTAAATCTAAAAGCAACAAACATGACAAACAGAGACTCATAAACATGGACAGTGGATGAGTGGTTACTGGGGAGGGGGGGATAGTTGGAGTAAAAGGGGTCAAATAGTGGTGACAGAAAGAAATTTAACTATGGGCAGTGAACACACAATGCAACACTTACACACACTCAACACATATAATCTCCACACACACATATAATGATTTATTGTTGAATTGTACACTTGAAACTTATTGGATTTTGTTACTAATGTCACAATACATACATACATACATACATACATACATACATACATACATACATACCACTCCCCCCCTCCAAAGGCAGTTTTCCCACCATTTAATGTTTCTTATACCAAGTAACTGAGAGCCGAGTACAAAAAAAAGAGAAAAAAAACCTAAAAACAGCTGAACACATCTAGGTATGGAGAAATAAGCTACCATTCATGATGCCTGTGCTTTCTTTTGGCTGAGCTGACCAAGTGCTTTTGTCCTAGAAGTGCTTAGGTGGAAGAATTTATGAGAGAGGATGTCCTTTTTGATCTTTGTGCATTTTGCTTTTTACTCCATAATTAGCTAAGTCCTCTCTGCTGTCACTTTTCTTTTTTAAAGTAAAGACCTAATTTAATTATTTAAAAAATAATAATAATTTGGTTTTAACATGACTTTGCAACTGTGTTAGGGTTTATTTATTTATTAGGCTTTACAACCCAAATGCTTTATTAGGGTTGCCATTACTTTTGTTATGCTCCAGTTATGATATTGTACTGGTTTGCTCCAACCGTACTTTTCCTATAATCACATTTTTACTGTTTTCCCATTTAGTGTGTTGTTACATGCTGAATATTTTTCAGGAATATATGTGTTATATTGTAGCAGAAACATTTATATTGTATAGCTATGAATGCTGAGGTGATCAAACAACCAGTCAGGTATCACTTAGAAATGATCTTGAATAAAGAAAAAAAAAACAACAAAAGAAACAAAAAGTTCATTTCTTGTTATCTGCTACTTTCAATGAGAATAGAATGGAAAATATGAAAACTGATATTCATGTTTTTTTTAATGAAGCATATAGCCTTGCTATCTTCTGTTCATTATAATATTAATAATAGCTTTGAATTAAAGGATAGAAGTCCTCTCCTGGGACTTATTTCACTGCCTTGTTTGGTGTATATTTCCACCCTTTGAAATGATTTATTATTTCTGCGTGGAAACACTGTGTGCTGCCTCAGTCTCATCGTCAGTATCAACCCACGCATTTCTCACTTTTTATTAAATTCGTTGATTGGGTATGAAACCCGAGTATCCTTCAAGCATTCCTGCTAACAATTTTTTTTCTATAATCCATGCAAAAGTCTGCAATTTTTTTGTTTTTTATTTTTTAAGTTAGAAGAGACTTCTGGAAATTGATTGTTAAATTTTCTCTCAATGTTCGTTAAACCTACACCAGGGCACTAATATGCTTCTGAAATCCCTGATTTGCTTCACCATGTCTACAGAATTAGAATTTCTAAGGATTTAGAATTTATAATTTCTAAGGATTCTGAGATCTTTAAGGGCAGAGACCAGTTATTAATATGTCCTTAGAGAGAACACAAGTATATGTTCGTTTATCAAAATAAATGTTGACTAGATTCTGTCACTCATATTTAGTTCATAAAAGACCATTTAGATTCTAGGTACAGAGAGCATGAAAAATGTGTCTTTTATGTTATGATTTAAATGAGCTTTTTCTAAGGTCTGCCTGTCAGAGATCCTTTCCTGAGGTTTGTGTGCATGTGGACTTTTCACGTTCTGTGTAATGCAGTTTTCAAAGACTATTTGAATGCATTTGGGTCAGTAGAGCTCTGTAACCCCAAAATTAACCTGCCCATGTGCCTTTCTTTCTGTTGTATTCATCACCTGCTTTTCCACCCTGACCCTATACCAGCCTGTGAGTCTGTAGTTGCTGTTTGCTTGATACTCTTCGCACGTGTTTGTAACCTTGGCTTGGCTTGTTAACCTGAACTGATTTTCTGTTTCTGGTTTGAATCATGCTTGCTACCTGGAACCCAATCTCTCAGGCGCCTGACGTTAATCAAGTAACCTAGTCTTTCCTTCTGCTTTCTGTCCTTTTTTATTGTTTAGGTTCTAGTATTTTCACCTTGGATGAATCTGACCTCAGTTAATCCTGCTTTCTAATCAGTAAGAATTGCCCAGACCCAGTCCCTAAGAGGTTCTGATGATAAAGTTTAACACTGTTCACTAATTGTTGGCTTTCTAAAATATTAATTTCTACCAGGTCCAAAAATATGATGGTACTTATTATAAAAGCTATGTAGCACTTTCTCATTAATCACTTTGCTTTCTTTTTCCAGGCAGCATTTGATGCTGTTTGACTGAGCATGACATGGTTGTCCAGGAAGCATTGGTTTAGAAATGATTCTGTGATGATTCAGTTTGTCTGTTATTGAAATGTTTGTTTTATCCCAGACCGAAAAGATTGCCCATAAAAGAGCATTTGGATTTTCCTTATGCTTCAATTCAAGGCACCAGATTCACTTTTGCCTGCTATGATAGAAGTTGGTAAGCATTGCCAAAGTTGAATGTCACTGGCATATAAAGACTTATCAAGAGATGAACAAATATAATTACAAAATGATCAGGTTTTAGAGGCAAGAAATCCTCAAGAGAGCATGTCAGAGCCAGCTTCGTTTTACAGACAATATGAAAGGCCTAGACAAATGAAGTGAATTACCCAAGATACAACCCAGAGCTAGTTGATAAGGAGCTTGGACCAAGTCAGGTTTTCATACTGACAAATTGTGTATAGCTAATTGCTTTTCACTGCGTGTGTTACATATTAATGGGATCTAACTTTAAAATAAGCAAAGCACAAGGAGCAGAGTGCCGTTTTTAAAGAAATTACAATTGCCTTTCTCAGCTACGTTGAGCCTAAAGGATCCCTTGCCTTCTTGTGTGTAGTGGATAAAACCGCAGTAGTCTCTCCTTATCCATGGCTTTGCTTTCCATGGTTTCAATTACCTGTCCTCAACCTCAGCCTGAAAATATTAAATGGAAAATTTCAGAAATAATCAATTCATAAGTTACAAATTGTACACCATTCTCAGTAGAATGATGAAATCTCACTCTGTCCTGCTTCATCCTGCCAGGATGTGGATCATCCCTTTACCCAGTGTCTCTGCGCCCATTAGTCACTTAGTAGTCATCTTGGTTATTAAATCAACTGTAGATGTATCTCAGTGCTTGTGTGCAAGTAACCCTTATTTTTTCTTAGTAATGATCCCAAAGTATAAGAGTAGTGATGTTGGCAATTTGGACATGCCAAAGAGAAGCAGTAAAGCACTTTTTCAAGTGAAAAGGTGAAAGTTCTCAACTGAATAAGGCATTTTATCATTACAAGAAGTGTGAGTATAGTACAATAAGATATTTTGAGAGATTACACATTCATAAAACTTATTACAGTATATTGTTATAATTGTTCTATTTTATTGTTGTTGTTAATCTCTTACTGTGCCTAACTTACAAATTAAACTTTATCATGCGTATGTATGTATAGGAAAAACATTGTATATATGGAGTTCAGTACTATCTATAGTTTCAGTCATCCTCTGGGGTCTCGCAATGTGTCCCTGTGGATAAGAAGGGACTAGTGTACCTTTCTCTGAGCCTACATGTCTATGGACAGGTGTCAGAGAACACGAGGGGCTTGTGTTCTGAAGACCACCTCTCCTCTGGCACCACATCACTTTGGGTAGAAGTGGAAAGAGGGTCCTGGGGCTCCAGAAAGTCTCTTCCTCCTTCACTTGCCCTCAATCCCACCAGCACTCCCATCTTCACTCTACTTTGTATCCGCCTGGAGATATCAGGACTGATCCCTGTATACCTGAGTCACCACAAAGTGCTCAAAGAGCTGGCACTGCTGTGTCCCTAGAGCCTAGGTCAGTTCTTGGTACACAGAGGGTACTCAATAAATATTTGGTGAATGGATAAATGAATGAGAAATCTGCTAAAGATAGAAGCTTCTTCTATATTGAGAATCATGCATATAACTGTCTGGGACCTAGATGAAAATTAGAATAACTGGATTTTTTTCTCACATTGTCTTTGGCCAGTTGTGATAGTATGGTGTTCATAATAAGAAATATGTGTTTGGTTTTTATTACCATTTCTTGGCACAGAGCTCATAAAACCTATGGAATTTCCTAAGTGATAAGAAGTATAAAGGTGTCTTGATATTTATAACAAACCCCTTTCAACAATGCCTGAATTGTTAATGAGGTGACTTTTGGAAAGCACCTAAGGATGGGGGCTGTTTGCCAGGGGTACTTACTATGTGATTGGAGGGTTGGAATTTTCAGTTCCATTCCCCTGATCTCCCCAGCCTGGACTGGAGGTTCAATCAATTGCCAGTGGCCAGTGATTTGATCAGCTGTGCCTATGTAATGAAGCTTCTAAAAAAACCCAGAAGAGCAGGTTTGGAGAGCTTCCAGTTTGCTGAACATGTGGAGATGTGGGAGAGTTTGCCCTTAGAGCATTGAAGCACCAAGCTCCTCTGCATCTCTTCCATCTGGCTGTTCCTAAGTTATATCCTTTTATAATAAATTGGTAATCTAGTAAGTAAAACGTTTCATTGAGTTCTGTGAGCCACTTTAGCAAATTAATGGAATCCAAGGAGGAGGTTATGGCAATCTCCAATCTGTAGCCTGTTGGTCAGAAGTGTAGGTGGCAATTTGGATTTGTGGTTGGCAACTGAAATGGTGGGGGCAATCTCGCAGGACTGAGCACTTAACTTGTAGGTTCCTATGCTATCTTCATGCAGATAGTGTCAGAATTGAGTTGAATTGTAGGACTGGATCCAGCTGGTGTTGGGAATTGCTTTGTATGGGGGAAATTGCCACACACATCTGAATTGGAGTCAGAATTATATCAATATATCAACTTTTGTGAGCTATTTTCTCTCTCCGCCTCAATAAATGAGAGGGTTGAATGAAATAATCTGTAGAGTTCCTCTCAGCTATTTTGCTTCTGTGCTCCAAGTATCCACATAGTGTGACTATAACATCACAAGGAGCCATGCTTTGGTTTCTCAGGTCCCACCTGTTAGGATTCTTCTCAGCCACACAGGCTTCCTTGTCACCACTCTATGGGTCCCTCATACTCAACTGGCCCAAGCTGTAGCCATTAGAATTAGTTTAGGTTGCATATAACAGAAAAGTCCTAAGTGGTAGAGCTTTAAACAAAATGGAAGCCTTGTAAAAGACAGAAGCTTTTTTTTCTTTTTACAGATAAGTCCAGCAGGTAGGAAGGCTATGCCTAGTATTGAGGACTAAAATCTCACCACAGACCTCTTTTCACTGGCCCACCATCCTGAGGCTATCCACATTCTAAATAGACAGGAATTACTCTCTTAAATATGAAGTCTGTTTGAGAAAACCTTCCAGAAATCAAGTGCTTTTGTCTACATCTCATTGGCCCAAAGTAGGGACCATGGCCACATCTAAGTCAGAGAAAGTCTGGGGAGTATACTCATTTAGGGGAGTGGCAGTCTACACTGCTGAAAATTGGTTATAACAAAAATGAGCTTGTCTTCTCAATTGCTTTATGCTATTTTTTGATTCTGGTTTGAAGGGTGTGAAAGTGAATTGGATACTGCCTTCCCTCTTCTTCGGAGTAGTTTGGGTAGGTAACGTTGAATTACTTGTTCCTCGACTGGGTGTTCGGCTTGTCTGCAAGACTATTGGAAACTAGTGAATTGTTTTGCTTGATCTTAGGGAGCAGTAGTAATATTGTAAGGATAGAGTATTACTTCTGATTAAATTTATTTCACCATAAATTCTTCACTTTGAAAAATTTTTAAAGTCAGTCTGAGTAATTTATCCTGAAATTTTAAAAAAAACTCTTCTTTTTCATTCACAGTATTTGTCATTTGTGCTTAGTGCAGTTTTTTCTTTAAATTAGTTTTCCCAGGGGCTTGTCTATTTTATGTCTTTTCAAAAAAAAAAAAAACAGTATTAGCTTCAGTTAATTCCCTTTATTGCTTGTTATTTTTCTTTTCTATAAAATATATATTTATAATAATATGTACATTTGTATATAGTGTTCATATATAATTTATATATATTTTTTTCTGTGTTCTTTGATTTCATTCTCCTATTTTTGTTTTGTTTTTAATAGAGAAATGGGTATGATTTCATGATCAGGTGGGGTTTTTTTAAGGCAAAAAAAAAGTGTGTGGCACACAGAGGCAGACGTTCTGAGTGTGGGGAACATCATTTTATTCAGTAAGTATTGAGAGGTACCACCTAAGGGTAGTGGTGCAGAAGGGTAGTAAGAGCTAAAGGGCTGAAAATAAGATAAATAATAGATTGCCCAGGGCCTGGTCTTCACTGGTGGTTCACAAGGGGAGGGAGAGGAGATAAAACACAGACTGCTAGAGTGGAGGAAAAGAACAATTGAGTGGATGTTAAGAAGGAAGAGGTGAGCCCTTCATAAGAGAAGTGTGGCAATTACAGAGGACAGAGATATAACTGTGAGGAGGGTTAGAAAGAACAGGGAGCACAAAGCAGCAAGCAAGAGACGTCATATGAAGAATTGTTTGGTTCTGAAAATGCTAGGAAACATGGCAGAGCAAGAGATGTCCTCAGATCTCTCCCCTTGAAACAACAATAAGCTGAACATCTAAAACTCAACAAAAACCCCAAACTGCACACCAGCACATCTGAGTGTGGGATCTGCGTGTAAGAGCTACCACAGATCAGAACCCCTGTTGGGAAGTGGATTGGGAGTAAAAAGAAGCTGCCTCCCCAGCTGCTGGAGCTCCCTGCAGGAGGAGGGGGAGAAGGAGAAAGAAGGAGCACGAGTTCACGGTCATTCCTGCCTGGGATAGCTGTGAGCTCCCCGAGGCCGGCTGCCTGTAGGGCCCACTCCATCAGGGCAGAAAGCAGAGAAGCGGGGTGGGACCACAGAGGATCGACAGCTGATTTTTGCTGGCCGTGGTATCAAAACTGAGGCTGCTCCGCACCCCCACCTTAACACAGAGGGCCCCTCCCCCCACACACCTTCCTAGACGGATCTCGGATCTCACCAGAGCACCAGGGGAATCTGAGGAAACGCTGCCAAGACTGTGGCTGACACTGACGGGACTGAAACTGAGGGCAGCCAAGCATGATTAAATATCTACAAGAAAATTTAAAAAAGACCGTTTTTTTAAGACTTTATATAAAGCAAGGGTCAAGAGGCTTAGACACCACCTACTGGAAACCAAACAGCAGAATGAATGCTTGCCATTAATACTCAGTGCAAGAAATAGTCCATTAAACACCATGAACAACCAAGATGACAAAGGCATCTGAGAAAGAAGAAAAAACCTCCAGAAAATAAACCTACAGACATAGAAATATGTGACTTAAATGACAGAGAATTCAGTATGGTACTTCTGAAAAAACTCAACGAGATCCAAAACAACTCAACAACAATTTCAGGAATTGGAAAAAACCTAGATGAGCAGAGCAAAGAGATTGAATCTCTCAAAAAGAACCAAATAGAAATTCTGGAGATGAAGAACATACTACAGGAGTTGAAATATTAAATAGCAAGCTTGGGAAATAGAGTCAATAAATGAAGGAAAGGATCAGTGATATTGAAGACAGAATCTAGAAATATATCAGAAAGAAGAAGAGAGAAACTGAAAAATGAAAAATAATAAAAGAGAAATATAAGAAGTAGCTGATGCCACCAGGAGAGGAAACATAAGAGTAATAGGCATTATTGAAGGTGAGAAAAGGAACAGGGATTAGAAAGCATTTTTTAGACAAATAGTTGATGAGAATCTCCCAAATTCTAAGGAATGAGCTAGAGCTTGGAATTCAAGAAGTTAACAGAACACCCAATTATCTCAACCCAAAACAGGCCTTCATCAGAGGCATTATATTAAAATTATCAAAAATCAGTGACAAAGACAGAATTCTCAAGGTAGCCAGGGGAAAAAAACGGTAACTTATTAAAGGTAAACCTATTAGAATATCCTCGGACTTCTCAGCACAAACCTTACAAGTCAGAAGGAAGGGAATCAAATATTTAAACTATTAAGTGAAAGGAACTGCCAGCCTAGAATATGTATCCTGCTTAAGCTCTCCTTTAGATATGAAGGAAAATTAAGACCGTTCCAGACATACAGAAATTGAGGGGGTTCTCTACTATGAGGCCTGCAATACAGGAAATACTGAAAGGTGTCAGTTCACCTAAAACACAAATAGACGCACACACACACACAAAAAACCCAACCCATAATTAGGAGTAAAGTGACTGTTGGGCAAATGGAAGCAGAGGAGTGTAACTCTTACTAAGAACAGGGCATTATAGCTTAAATAATGTGAAGAGAATTGTTATAACAAGATAGTAATGAACGTTCAGCATACATAGGAAACAAACCGAGATAACTGACAATGATAGGGGGGGATTCAGAGATCCAAATTTGGAAAGGGAAATGGAGATAAGGCAAGAGCAAAAGAAAATGGACACTGTGTGTGTGTATCCTTAACATATTCATAATGGTGATCTCACCATTATATATATAAACAAGAAGGACCAGAGGGAAAACCCACAAAAGCCAACCAAAATAAAGAAAATAGAAGCATAAGGACAAGGAAGCAGTGGAACCACCGAGCTACCAGAAAGCAAAGGATAAAATGGCTATAAGAAGACCTCATTATTCAATCATGCTAAATATAAAAGGATTGAACTCACCAATAAAAAAGGCACGAGATGCAGAATGGATCAAAAAACAAAACCCAACCATATTCTGTCTTCAAGAGACATGTCTCATCTCCAAAGACAAATATAGACTCAAAGTGAAAGGGTGGAAAATGATATTTCAAGCAAATGACATTCAGAGAAAAGTAGGAGTAGCAGTACTAATATCAGACGAAGTAGACTTCAAACTAAAAAAGATAAAGATACTGAGGGACACTTCATAATGATAAAAGGAATCATGCATCAAGAAGAGATAACATTTCTTAATATTTATTCTCCCAATCAGGGAATGCCGAAATATGTAAAGCAATTACTAACAGAACTAAAAGGAGAAACAGACCCAAAACACTATTGTTATAGGGGACCTAAATACCCCACTGTCAGTTATGTACATATCATCCAAACAAAAACAGTAGGAAATAACATCCTTAAATAACACATTAGACCACCTGGACATAATTGACATATACAGGGCCTTCCATCCAAAACAGCTTGCTTATACATTCTTCTCTAGTGCACATGGAACATTCTCAAGGATCGACCCATACTGGGACACAGAGATAGCCTCAACAAATGTAATAGGGCTGAAATCATACCAACCATATTCTCTGATCATAATGCTTTGAAAACGAGATAAACTGCAGAAAGAAATCAGGAAGAACCACAAATACATGAATATTATAAACAACATGCTACTGAAGAATAACTGGGTGAGAGAGAGAAATAAAAAGAGAGATCAAGAGATGCATAGAAACAAATGATAATGATAGTACAACATGTCAAAACTTTTGGGACATGGTACAAGTGGTCATAAGAAGAAAACAAGAATGAGCCAAATAAACAACGTACTGCTTCAATCTTAAACTAGAAGAGGAAGAACAAATGAAGCCTAAAGTCAGCAGAAGGAAGAAAGAATCAAAATTAGGGCAGAAATAAATGAAATTGAAACAAAAGATAGAAAAAATAAAATGCAACAAAGAGCTGGTTCTCTGAGAAGGTTAATAAAATTGACAAACCCCTGGCTAGACTCACTAAAGAAAAAAGAGAAAGGACACAATCAGGGATGAAAGGGGCAATTGTACTGACATCCAGAAATATGAAAGATCATACAAGAATACTATGAAAAAGTATATAACACCAAATTTAATAACCTAGAAGAAGATGGACTAGTAATTAGAGGAATACAAGCTTCCTAGACTGAATCAAGAAGAACTGGAAAAGTCCAGGACCAGATGGCTTCGCTAGTGAATTCTACCAAACATTCAAAGAAGATTTAATACCTATTCTTCTCAAACTCTTCCAAAAAATTGAAGAGAGGCAATACTTCCAACTTATTTTATGAGGCCAATATTGCTCTGACACCAAAACCCTGGTAACAATAACACAAAAAAAGAAAACTACAGACCAATTCTCTCATGAACACGGATTCAAAAATCCTAAGATACTAGTGAACCAAATACAGCAACATGTCAAAAAGATTATACACACAATCAAATGGACTCATCTCAGAGGCACAGGATGGTTCAACATATGCAAATCGATTAATGTGATACACAAATTAAAAATAAGAATCATAATGATATTTCAATAGATGCAGAAAGCCTTTGACAAGAATACATCACCCATTTATGTTCAAAACACTTAACAAAATAAGTATAGAAGGAAAGTACCTTAACATAATAAAAGGCATATAATGACAAACTCTCACCCAACAACAATATACTTTAATGGTGAAAAACTAAAACCTTTCTCTAAGATCAGGAACAAGGTAAGGCTGTCCACTATCGCCACTCCTTATTACACAGTATAACATTAGAAGTCTTAGCAAATGCAATCAGACAAAAGAAAGATATAAAAAGGCATTCTGAATAGGAAACCAAGAAGTTAAACTGTCACTATTTGCAATGAAATGATTCTCTATATAGAAAACCCTAAGACTCCACAAGAACACTAGTAGAAACAATAAGCAAATACAGTAAAGTCTCTGGATACAAAATCAATGTTCAAAAATCCATAGATTCCTATACTCTAATAATGAAGTGTCAGAAAGAAGTGGAAAATTAATTCTTTTGCAATTACAACAAAAAAATAAAATACCTAGGAATAAATTTAATGAAAGAAGTGAAGGACCTATATAATGAAAATACAAGACCCTATTAAAAGAAATCGAAGATACAAAGAAATGGAAAGATATTCCGTGTTCTTGGATTGGAAGAATCAATATAGTTAAAATGACCTATATTACCTAAAGCATTATATGGATTTAATGAAATCCCCATCAAAATCTCATCAGCATTTTTTA
The DNA here is from genome assembly GCA_003508835.1 of Eonycteris spelaea. Classification (NCBI taxonomy): domain Eukaryota; kingdom Metazoa; phylum Chordata; class Mammalia; order Chiroptera; family Pteropodidae; genus Eonycteris; species Eonycteris spelaea. The sequence goes on along the minus strand of PUFA01000083.1, from coordinate 1,838,103 downwards.
AAAGAAATAGAACAAAAAAAAAATCATCAGATTTGTATAGAAGCACAAAAGAACCCAAATTGCCAGCTATCCTGAGAAAATGAACTGAGGCTGGAGGCATCACTCTGCCTGAACTTCAAATATACTACAAAAGTACAGTAATCAAAACAGCATGGTATTGGCAACGAAAACAGACACACTGACCAGTGGGAACAGAATCGAGAGGTCAGAAGTAAAGCCATATTTACATGGGAAAATAATTTTTTGATAAAGGAGCCAAAAACATGCAATGGAGAAAGGAAAACCTCTTCAATAAATGGTGCTGGAAAACTGGAAAGCCACTTGCAAAAGAATGAAACTAGACTGTGTCTACTACCACACACCAAAATTAACTCAAAATGGATAAGACCAAATATAAAACTTAAAACAATAAATCCACAGAAGAAAACATAGGAATTAAACTCAAGGACCTTGGACTTAAAAGGAGTTTATGAATTCGACTTCAAAGCAAGGGAAGTAAAAGCAAAAATAAATGGGACTGTATCAAATGAAAAAGCTTCTGCGTAGCAAAAGAAATTGTCAACAAGGTAAAGAGATACCATCTGGATGGGAAAATATATTTGCAAACAATGACTCCGATAAGGGCCTAATATCCAAAATATACAAAGATCTCATACAACTCAATAACAACAACAACAAAATGATCCAGTCAAAAACTGGGCAAAGGACCTAAACAGACACTTCTCCCTAGAGGACATACAAATGGGCAATAAATATATGAAAAGATGCTGAACATTGCTGGCTATTAGGGAAATAGAAATCAAAACCAAAATAAGACACCATCTCACATCTGTTAGAATGGCTATAATAACCAGGACATGTAATAAGTAATGTTGGAGAGGATGCGGGAAAAAGGAACCCTCATACACTGCTGGTGAGACTGCAAATTGGTACAGCCACTATGGAAAAACAGTATGGAAGTTTTCTCAAAATACTAAGAATTGATCTACCATAAGGATTCAGCAATTCATCTATGGATATTTACCCCATAGGCTGAAAAACCCATATCTGAAAGATATTTGCCACTGATGTTCATAGAAGCATTATTCATGTGGCCGGACATGGAAGCAACCGAAGTGTCTACAATAGATGACTGGCTAAAGAAGCTGTGGTACATATATACGATGCAATATGATTCAGCATGAGAAGAGATGAAATGTTGCCATTCTGACAACATAGATGGACCTCAGGTCGTCATACTAAGGGAAATAAGCCAGACAGAAAAAGTTTAAAATCACATGCTATTACATATATGTGATATAAACTAAAAGCAACAAATGAGCAAGGACAAACAGAGACTCTGGACATGGACTTAGACTAGAGGTTACTAATGGGATGGGAGGTGGAGGAAGTAGATGGAGTAAAGGGGTTTCCAATACAGGGTTTAGGGGGAGGCGAAGGGGTAAAGGGATCAAATATTTGGTAGCTGAAGGAACTGAACTTTGGGTGGTAAACACACAGTAGAATATCCATATGTCAAATGATAAGGATATACTGAAAAATTATATAATTGTATTAATCAATGTTATCCAATAAACTTAATTAAAATTTTTTAAAATATATAAATAAAAATATAAACAAATGCTTCAAATACACACACCCACACATGCACACCGATTGTTTGTTCTTGACCTGCAAGCCTCAAGTAGTCAAGTGTTCCAGTTACCCAATTCCACTGTATATAAAATCCCCCACGATGAGCAAAACATTACCTAGCTCTCTGATGTTGTCAAGCAGCTTGTTGCATGTTGCAAACCTGGTCTCCTACACAGCTGTTTGGCACTTCAGTTCCTGCAGGTTCTTGGTTCATGACACAACTGGCTGAGCATCCTGCCACTTGCTTTGTCTTCTAGTGGACATGTCCTCTGTCTTTCCTGCTTCTCACCACTTCTTGTCCTATTTCCCTGTGTTTTCTGATCCCACCTTGTCCCCTGACTTCTCAATCCTTTTACACTGATTTCTCTGATCTGGACTAATTGTGCCTCAGTCTCCCCAAGCCACACTGCCCTTTGGTGCTCCTCGAGGCTGCCATATGGCTTGACAAATCAAGGGGTAGATTTGGGAGGAGGCAGAGCCCCTCTTCCTCTGGTATGGCAAGGGTGAGAGGCTGGATTTAGAAACAAATGCTGTTTGTCATGATGGTGGTAAACAGGCAGGCAGGAGCCTTTACCACATGGCCTCAGTCCAGGTGGAGAGTGGCAGAGGAGGAGGGAGGCAGCTTCTGCAGACTCAGCAAGCAAGGAGAATGAGCACCATGAGCTACTTGTGAGCAGGGATCAAGGGTAAAGTCAGCATGCACTTATAGTGGTCTGATTTGCAGTGTTCCTCCCACCCCATTTCCCAAAGCGTAATATATCCCTGAATGGGAATTTAGGGAGCTAATGGCTGGTGAGGAGTGTGGGGACTGGAGGAAGCTAAAGACTGGGAGTTGGTGAGGCAGACTTTGTAGGAGGAAGTTGAAAATAATGGAACCCACTCCAGGATAGATGCAGAGGGATGTTCAGTAAGCCTTGCATTCAAGACTCCTGGGTCCTATTCTCATTGTTAGTGAGGCCCTGCCTGTGTGCTGAAGCTCCAGGTGGGGCTTCCCAGCCTCTCATACTCCAGCCACATTACACCCTACCAAATGACCTTTTCAAACACCATTCAGATGCCAGGTACAGTGTCGTACTATGCCGTGAGCATTATCTCACTTTATTGCCCATGAGTTAAATGATGATTAGGCATCATCGCACACATGCAGTCACATTGTATGTAATTGCTGCTGCCCCAGTCTGTGAGCATGCTCACTTATCTCAAAGCCTTAGAGGGACAAAGGAGGCTAAACACTTCTAGAGGAGCAGAATGCAGGGATGCAAGTTGTGGAGTTTGGAGGCAGAGAAGCAATATTGGAAGGCAGCTCTGATTAAACAAGTATATCAACCCCCAAAACGAATAATCAGTTGTCCACTTAATTATGTTGACGTGATTAACACAATGGATTTTAATGCTTCTGCAGTCTTACCTAGTCAGTAATGCTGCTTCCTGCTACAGGCATACCTTGTTTTATTGGCATTTTCACAGATGTTCTGTTTTTTACAAATTGAAGCAAGACTGCCCAACCAGCAAAAATAATTAGGATCTCATTTATTATATGATACTTGCTTATTGCTGTGGTCTGGAGCCGAACCACAGTGTCTCTGAGGTATGCCTATACTCTCATTGTCTTTTAGGGTGAGGAACAGTGGTTCCTAGAGACCAGTTTCAAGAATGCTTATGATTGTCCTTTCTAGGTCTTGCAAGTCTAACTCTGGGCCTTTCAATGTCTCTTTCTGACCATCAGCTTTGACCATTAACTTTGATGGAAGAGTCTAGCTTGTCTTCTTCCTCCCTGTCTGCTGAAGAGCAGCCATGCTTCCTACATTTTGACTTCCTGTACTAACATAAGTACTAATACCAGATGACCGATCAGAGCTCTGCGATTTTTACTTTTTGTTGTTAAATATGACACAGGATCTTGTTCTTACCCAGAGGCTGTTCTTTTCAGTAATATATTCCTCTTTTTAACACAGCTGAGAACCCAGAAATTAAGTGGGAAAGGGAATCCAAGTGATTGAAATCATGGTTATAAACAGAGGGTGATGACTTATGCTTGCCATCAGAATTTATTAACTCATACTAAAACTTTTTTGTTGTAGAAAAATTATAAACCCCAGAAGAGTCTAAAACATGCCACTCAGTCCAATTATTAAGTTGTATCCACTAGTAATAATTTGATATGTCTGTTCTAATTTATTTTCTCTGTATCTCTGGTTGTTTTGAAAACCAATGTAGGGTAATATGATATATAGATTTGCAACCTTTTTTTCCATTTGACAGTATTATGACATGTATGCTCAAAGATAAATGTAAAGATGTTGATGGTACACATTTATAAATGTGAAACATTGGAAACAACATAAATATTTATCAGTTGGAGAAAGATTAAATAAATGGTGATATGATCAGTGGTTTCTAACATAACTGATAAAGATAGGTAGACCCAGATGTAGATGCATAGAAAGATGTATAAGACATGTTGTGTGGAAGACATCAAGTCACACAACAGTGTACTATATCAACCCAATTATGTAAAAAAGAAAAAGTGTGCATGTATGTGTAGATTCATGTACAAAAAAAGGACAAAAGGGTAGATTTTCAGGGGTTCCTTTGAGGGAGAGTTTCAGACTACTGGTAGATGAGTGAAAGGTCTTTCACATTTCACCCTGTGCCCTGGAAACCTTTGTGAAAAGAAATTAGTCATTTGTTATATATATTGCAAATATTTTTTTGAGTCTGTTATTTGTCATTTATCATCATGTCTTTTCTAATATAGCAGTTTAAGAAATTTGTGTCACAAAATCTTTTTACTTTATGATTTCTGAATTTAGAATCCTGCCTGGGAAAGCCTTTCTCACCTTAAGATTATACATTGTCTTTATTTTTTCTCCCTGATTTTTCATCATTTTACTTTTGTATAGCTAATTATTTAATCCATTTGATATTTATTTTTCCATGTGATCTGAGTAGTAGAATGCTTCCAAATGGACATCCAGTTGTTCCAACACCGTTTATTGAACGATCAACTGATCCAATTTTATATATTCTAAATTCCCAAATGTGGTTGGACTGCTTATAAAATTTGTCTACAATTGTGGGTCTCATTTGTTTACAGAAGTCCAATTAAGTGGTCCGCTGATGTTGAACACTGAGGGAGACACTTGTGTAATGAAATATCTAGCGTAGCCTTGGCACTAAATGAAAGCTGAACACAGAAATGTAACAGAAAGAATGTGCTATAAAGCTTTGAAATACCTAGCATGTAATGTGGATAAAGAATCCCTACTTGTATCAGAGCCCTTGGCAAAGCCCTGGATTTCAAAATGTAGAACAAAACAAGACCAAAATTCTTAAACTGTTAGGAAAAGGGGAGTTCATTGTAAGCATGTAACCCCAGGCATACTCAGTGATGCTGACTGTCAAGGATTCCCAAGTGTCATGGCAGTAAGAGATGAGTCCCAGCTGACTGTCCTCTCCTATTTTAAAATCTCAAGAGAAACTAAATAGTTACATGTCTTCACCCCCTCTCCCAGTCAAGCATGACTGCAGAGATGGAAGTTGTCCTTTTTTGTGGGTTGGCTGCTTCCAGAGATTTTAGGGTGGATGAAATTAGAAGTCTGTTGGGCATGAAGATAAGTCACCTTCCTCTCTGCTTCCCTATTGGTAGCCTGAGAGCTATGATTTTCTGCTGTTTTTTACAAGCAGTAACTCTATGTATAGAAACATACTGAAAGTTAGCCCTAAGCAGTTGAGAAGTAGGTGAAGTCTATTTTTGCATTTCCATCCTCACTGCCTTCCACAATAGGTTTTATTTGGAAGGCACTTTGACAATTGCCAGCATTTCTAACTTTTTAAAAAGCTGTGATAATATGAGGCAATGAAAGTGGGCTCTGAGCTCAGACTGGATTCATAATTTGCTTCTCTGAGCTTTGTGACCTTAGGCAAGTTATGTGAACTCAATAAACCTCAATTTCCCCATCAATGAAATGATGTTAATAATAGTCTCAACCTCAGGGATTGTTGTGAAAGTTAAATGAATGTCAAGTTTTAACACACCACAGGGTTCTTGGTGATGGCTTAATAAATGTTTTTTTGGTTTTGGGGTGGCTTTTTAATGAAAGAAGATGCTTGTGATTATGCATTTTTTTGTGTGTGCATTTTCCGCATATCCCTGTGCCTTCCCCAGATTTTGATATTTACCCTCTGTAGTAATTTGTTTTCTAAAAATAATATATCATTAGAAGTATAATAAATATATATTTTTTAAAAAAGGCAAAATCACTTTTCCCTACCTCTTTTGAGATTGTATTAAAATGAAGTTGCCTCACTTCTCTGAACCTCAAGGCCATGCTGCTAATTGGTGGCAAAGCTATTTACGAACCCTAAAGTGAGCCTCTTTTCCAAAGTCCCTTATAAGCTTCCTTTGGCCCCTTCCAGTGGAAGTTTGTTCTTATGCCAGGACCTGGTTAAATCCTTCCTGTGCAGGCAAGCCTGAGTGGCTGATGACGTCTAATAGAGGAGAGTGTTAAGCCACCAAAGGATTGAATGTTTCATTGTGCTATTTTAGACATTGCTCTCTAGCATTTTGAAGAGGCAAGGAATGAGCTATGTTGAAATACCAAAAGTCACCTCACACAGGATTTAGGAGCTTAATTAAATGTGAATGCAGCCCTCATCCAAAAAGAAAAGTCTGTCCTTTTACTAGGTTCTGCATTGTTCAAACCCTAAAAAGACCACTTGGGTTCATTAACTGCTAACTGAGAGATTTGGAGAACCTATAATTCAGGACAGATTAAATATTTATTACTAATATTCAGATTAGGAAGTTAGAAAGTAATATTTTGTCAAAAAGCCAAACCTATACCATGGGGTGAATGCCTCAGGTCATGGTATTCCTTCTGACCAGTGATCAAGGCTGTCTATAACTAGCCAAAATTTGGGGCAATACCTGATCCACAGTCCCATGTGAAGACTAGGGACTAGGCAGTAGTGGAATTGGCCATGGCCCAGAATAGGATGAAATAGGTTGTGGCTCTTTCCGCTTACACAGATGGTGCTATACACTGAATGTTGTTGTCCTACTCAAAATTCAGATGTTAAATCCTAACCCCCAATATAGTGATATTTGGAGGTGGGGACTTCAGGAAGTTATTAGGTCATGGCAGCAAAGCTCTCATAAATGGGATTGGTACCCTCATAAAGGAGACTCCACAGGGTTCCTTTCCCTCTTCTGCCATGTGAGGACACAGTGAGAAGACAACTAACTGTCTATGAACCAGGAAGTGGATCTTCACCAGACATCGAATTTGCTGGTTTCTTGATCTTAAACTTCTCAACCTCTAGGCACTTTGAGAAATGAATTTGTTATTTATAAGCTACCTAGTCTATAGTATACTATTATAGCAGGTGGATGGACTAAAACAGATGGGAACAGATATACTGCCATTGAGTGTCTGCTCTTTGAGTGATTTACTGTTAATAAGAGTGGATTTCTATTCTGTGGAGAAAACAGTGGCTTTCCCATGCAGCTGTCCTGGTGAGGGTATTCTATAATGATAGAATGGCTTGGAGTTAGCTGACTCTTCTAGGCAATGGCTTGTGACCATGTTTCCTGTACCAGGACACCCTGCCTGCTAACAGATTTTATTTCCATCAGTTGTTCATGCTGTTTATTTGTTTATATCCTGCCCCATGCTAAAAGGGACTTGTACATTTATTCAACAAACGTCAGATGTTGCTAAAGATTATGTCAGATTTGAGGCAGGTCTGCTTTGGGGGCTAGAGTCACTGATAAGCAAGATGGTAACTGCCACTTACCCTGGCAGTACTTGTGCTCAGGACCCCATAGGTTCTCACTTGTGTAGGTTTTGCGATGCCAGCATTTACTCACATTTGGAAGAAGAAGAGGGGTAAGTCTTATGCCAAATCCATAGTAAGCCATTGGCTATGTATTAGCCCACAGCGTGTAGACACAGGAATATTATGAATGGAAAGTTCTGACCAAATCTGCTGTTCTAAAACACCCAAGTCAGCCAAATAGTGAACTATTCACATACAGTGGCCATCTTGCATGTCCTTCCTTTACCTTTAATTCCCTCTATTAGCCGTAACAGTACTCCAAATTCCCCAAGCAGAGCCCCGACTCACCTTCACTTCACGTGCCCAGGAGGGAAGACTAGGAGAATCAGCAGGTTTCTGGCCAGGGGAGTAAGTTGGCTGGAATTCTGCAGGTGTGCAAGGATTCCTTTTGCACCTCTAGCATTAGGGCGGATAAAACAACCCGGTTAGGCTCTTTTACATTGTGTAAGCCCTCAGCCTTCTTCTTGCCTTTCGGGTTTTACTTTGGAAGTAATAAAGAGGAGTGAATTGGGATGAACTAAAGAAAAAGGATACCAAATGACAGGGAGCTCTTATGGGTTGAATTGTGTTTCCTCCCAAAGGTATTAAATTCCTAAACCCAAGTGTCTGGAAATATGACATTACTTGAAATAGAGTCTTTGCAGGTGATCAAGTTAAGATAAGGCCATTAGAGTGGACCCTAATCCAGTGTGCCTGTGTGTGTGTCCTTATAAAAAGGGAAATTTGGACACAGAGACAGACATATATATGTACAGGGAAGACAGTGTGAAAGCAAAGAGAGAATACCGTCTACTAACAAAGGAACAACTGAGGTGACCAGAAGCTAGGAAAGAGAGTCTTTGTTACAGCAGCCCCAGGAAACTAATATAGGAGCTTTTCACAGGTCCTGGACAGAGGATCTGCCTCTTCCCAGTGCGAGCCCATAACCCCATATGGTCTGTTCCAACCCAAAAGTTTGTCTTATCATCATTGCTTAAAATTTAGATTGCTTTACTGCCTATATTTTAGATTAGCACCCAGGGCCTAAAGATTGTTCCTTGACTCTTCTCTGTTGTCTCTTAACCTCCTGAGATGTCCTATTATTCTTCTTGTTGAATCATATCTGCCATCTTTTAAAAATGTACCTGGGACTTGTTTTGAGCAGGTAGTGTAAGACACACAGATGTGAAAATGATTGCCATGAGGAAAGAAATTTTTTATTATACTCAGAGTCCCCTAGAAACAGTAGTCACAGCAAACCACTCTGGCCACATGGAGAAGCCCTGAAGCAAGATGAATAGGCCAAAGAAAGAGAGAGGAACTGTGGGCAGGTGCCTTATTTTACTTTAAGTGGGAAGGAATGGATGAGGTGGGGAAGCAAGTGGTACAAACACTTATGATTGGATAATTTGAGTAGTGTTGGTGGGCTCTGGGCTTTAGAGGCTGTCTCTAGTTGTACTGGGGTGATTGCAGCAGGGGAATAATATCCCAGACTGTGGAAGTCTGATGCAGAGAGAAGGGTGGAGATATGATAGTTGTCTTGCCTATCGAAGGAAAGATGGCAAGTGAGTTATCTTTAGGAATTAGTTAACCCTGAGAGGGGCAGTTCTGGTCCACAGGCTCTAATGCCAGAATATCAAGAATTCAGAAAATGAGAAAATATAGTTAATGCATTTACATTATCCAGTTGTACAGTTTTATATGGCTCTTTCTATCCTCCTCCCAGTTTACAATTTAAGAAATTCTTGATTAAGTTAACAAGGCTCCTGACAATGTATTCTCTCTAGCATTTACAAGATATACTGTCACCTGTCAAAAAAAAAAAAAAAAAGTCCCTCAAATCCAGTTTTGTTATCTAACACCATCTATCCATGGACTCTGCTGTTTAATTTGTACTTCACTTTTCTTTGAAAGCTGTGCCTATCAGAGGAAAGCAAAGTTGAAATGCTGCCTGTAGCCTAAATGCAACTCTGGCATTTTAGAGATACATTCAGAGTTTCTTCTGGCCCTCCTATTTGTTCCCATGTGCACCTGATACCTTTTCATCTCCTGTTTATTTTCCATTCTCTCTTCTAGTACAGCCTAGTAGGAATGCCTGCCCTGTTTCCCCAGTCTTGCTGCATGAGGTACAAGTGGGATGGATCTCACCCTCAGTTTTAGGGATGGGATGGGATCCAGGTCTTATTGTCAAAATCATTGGTTCAGGCAGAGCAAGTGAACCAAATTGGACTAATCAGTTGGTTTATCCATTTTCTGTTGCTGGTGTAACAAATTACTATAGCTTATTGACTTTGAAATAATACACATTTAGACACTTCCAGTCAAGATAGAGGGGTAGGTAAACACTGTGCTTACCTATTCCCATGACCACATCAAAATTACAACTAACCTTCAGAACAACCATCATTGAGAATTGTCTGAAGTCTAGCCGAATAGAAGTCTTACAACTAAGGACATAGAAAGGAAGCCACCTCAGGACTGGTAAGAGGGGTGGAGATGCAGAATGGGCTAGCCCCACTTCTGTGGGTGGTAGTTAAAAATCAGGAGGAATATCTTAGTTGTGGAGGTCCTCTCGGAGGAACAAGAGGTCCCAGACCCACACCAGGCTCCCCAGCCCAGGATTCTAGTACCAGGGAGAGAAATCCGCATAACTCCTGGCTGTGAAAACCAGCAGAGATTGTGGCTGAGTAAGACAAGACTGCTGGAGTCACAGGTGCTCTCTTAAAAGGCCTGGACTTACTCATTGATGGACTCCCTCTGAGCTTCAGCACTGGGCCAGCAGCTTGAAAAGCATCTGTGGCATATGGACAAGAACTGAGTTGTCTGGCCTCAGGGCCAGAGCTGGGGGTGGGGAACTCTCCAGGATTAAACTGCTGTCAGTTTAATAGACATCATTATTTATACTCTTTTGAACCCTCCCCACACCCAGCCTGCAGGCACAGGTGAGCACCAAATTTGATTTCCCATCAGACTTGCCCTACCCTGGTGATATCCTGAGAACCCACTCTATCCAAACCAAATGCCAGCTCGAACTTTTTTCAGCAGCTGTTCCTTAAAAGCTGTGGGCCTCAAAAATGCTGGGGACTTTCCTAAAATCTCTCAAAGGTCCACAAACCCCAAACAAGTATTGACTAGCTTTGGCTTGCCTTATACGTCTTGCTAAGCAACTTCTGGCAGTAGTAGCAGTTGGCCTTAGTTTGCAGCATAGCCTCTTCTGGGTGCCTCAGGTCTATCACAGACAGCTATCAACCACAGCTCACTTGATAGCACCTACCAGGTGGCCCTGGACAGGGTGTAAGCAGTGACTGACCTGGGCCTGCACCAGAGCCCCTCCTGTGAAGCCCCAAAACTAACACCAGTGGCTGGCTTCAGATACTACCAGAGCATAATCCAATTAACTTCATAAATGACATACGCAAGGGTGGGCACGGTAGACACCAGAGCCCAGAGCTACAGAGAATCCCATTCAGTGGGGTCAGCCCCTGCACTATAGCCTCTTCACTGTAGTCACTGCCAGTCCTCACAGCCAGTCTCTCTAGGGGGTCAGTCCCACCCACTGACATGCCAACAGCAGTTAAGGCTCAACTATAACAGGAGGGCACACACAACCCATACCAGCGACATCCTTAGAGCACCCGACTCAGGTGCTCCAGTCTGTACCACTGGACCCCACAGGACACCTTCTATACAAGGGCACCTTGCCAAGACTTGGAGATGTAGCAGATCTACCTAATACATAAAAACACAGAGGGAGGCAGCCAAAATGAGGAAACAAACAAACATGTCCCATATGGACAGGATAAAACTCCAGAAAAAGAAAGAAATGATATGAAGATAAGCATCTACCAGATACAGAGCTCAAAACACAGGTTATAAGGATATTTAATGAATTCAGTGGAAGAATAGATGTTCACAGGAAGAACTTCAACAAAGATCAGTAACATAAAAAAGGACATAGAAACCATAAAAAAATATAGTTGGAAATGAAGAATACAGAAACTGAAAGGAAGACGATATTAGATGGAATCAATAGCAGATTACATGAAGCAGAGAACTGAGCCAGCAATTTGGAAGACAAGGTAGTGGAAAACACCCAGTTGAAACAGCAAAAAGAAAAAAAAAAAGAATAGAATAGGATAGTTTAATGGACCTCTGGGACAACATCAGGTGTACCAATATTTGCATCACAGGTGTAACACAAGGAGAAAAGAGAGCAAGGGATTGAAAATTATTTGAAGAAATAATGACTGAAAACCTAACCTGGTGAAGGAAATAGACATACAAGTCCAGGAAGTACAGAGAGTCTCAAACAAGATGAACCCAAAGAGAATCACACCAACATCACATCATAATTAAATTACTAAAGGTAAAAGACAAAGAGAATCTTAAAAACAGCAAGAGAAGAGCAATTAATTACCTACAAAGGAGCTTCCATAGGACTGTCAGCTGGTCTCACAACAGAAAATTTTCAGACCAAAAGGTATTAGCTTGAAATATTCAAAATGATGAAAAACAAGGCTACAACCAAGACTGCCCAGCATAGCTATCATTTAGAATCGAAGGACTGATAAAGAGTTCCTCAGTCAAGGAAAAGTAAACCAGTATTACAAGAAATGTTAACAGAACTTCTTTAAAAAGAAGAAAAACTAAGTTAAAAGTATGAATAATAAAATGGCAATAACTACATACGCATCAATAATTTCTTTAAATATAAATGGATTGAATGTTCCAATCAAAAAACAGTAGCTGAATGGAGAAGAAAACAAGACCCATACATATACTGTCTACAGGAGACCCCCTTCAGATTAAAAGACACACAGATTGAAAATAAAGGGATGGAAGAAAAGATTTCATGCAAATAGAAATGAAAAAAAGCTGGGGTAGCAATACATACATCAGACAAAATAGACTTTAAAGCAAAAGCTATAATAAGAGACAAAGAAGGACATTTCTTTGTCCTTCTTTAGCCAAGGCCTGGAATGCAACCTAAGTGTTGTTCATCAGGAGACAATTCATCAGGATAAAGAGGTAGTACATAGATACAATGGACTATTTATTACTCAGCCATACGAAAGAATAAAATCTTACCACATGCAACAACATGGTTGGACCTAGAGGGTATTATGGTATGTGAACTAAGTCAGAGAAAGACAAATACCATATGATTTCACTTATATGTAGAATCCAAAAAGCAAAATAAATGAACAAACAAAACAGAAACAAACTCGTAGATACTGAGAACAAATTGATGTTTGTTAGTTGAAAGTGTGATTAGGAGTCTAAGTGAAAAAGGTGAAGGGATTAAGAAGTACAAATTGGCAGTTACGTAATAGTCACAGGGATGTAAAGTACAGCATAGGGAATTTTGTCTATAATGCTACAATAAATATGGTGCCAGGTGGATACTATACTTATGGGAGGGAGATCACTTTGTAAGTTAAGTGTCTAATAAACTAAATAATATTAAATGTCATCTGTATTTGAATAAATTTTCCAAAAACATTTATTATGGTTCTGGAGGTTAGCCATCTGACGCAGGTCGTACTGGGCTAAAATCAAGATGTCAGTAGGGCTGTGTTTCTTTCTGAAGGCTCTGGAGAATTTGCTTCCTGACTCTTGAGGTTTCTAGAGTGTACCCATGTTCCTTGACTCCTGGCCCCTTCCTCCATCTTCAAAGCCAGCAACAGTGGGTCATGTCCCCACATTACATCACTCTGACCCTTCTTCTGTAGTCACATCTCCCTCTGAATTTCTGTTCTGCCTCCTCTTCCACTTTTACGGACCTTTGGATTTCACTGGACTCACCTGAGTAATCTGAGATACTCTATTTCAAGGTCCTGAAATTAATCACATCGGTAACATCCTGTTTGCCATGTAGGATAATATGTTCACAGGTTTTGGAGATTAGGGTTTGGACATCTTAGGGGCTATTCTGCCTACCATAGTCAGTGAGATTAAATTCTGTGACTTTTGCTGGGTCTGTTGAGAGGAGAATCTTTTTCAGCTAGGATGCCTGAGAAGATAGGCTATAAACCTGGAACAGCTGGCAGCTGTCTTGAAACTATGAAGGGGAGTTTCCCAGAGAAGCAAAACAAATCTGAATGATGAGGGGTGCCAGGCCATTTTCTGATGATGTCCTTAAGGCCCTAAAGCCCACTTAGAATTTTTGGTCATTGAATCAACCAATTCACTGTCACCATCATTCCATGTCTTTTTCTTGTGAGGTTGGTAGCAAAGGTCACACAGGCAGGGCATGAATGACTCCCTCTTTTATTGAGAATATCTGGATGGACACCCTATAAGCAGTTTCATGGCAGCATATTGTTTCAGTGGTGGGGATTCTGTTTCTTCCTTTCCCATAAGTCCTCATCTCTCAAGCACCTATTAACCTCTCAGGTTCTCATCAGTTTTTTTCATCAGTGAAATGACGGTGTTGGGTGGACAGTATGTCTTTGGTATCTACATACGAATATTCATTAAACTTATCAGAGTGGCTGAGCTGGCAGGATCCTCTTAAAGGTCATTGAGCCCAATTTCCTAACTTAACACATGAGGGAACTGAGACCTGGAGAAGCTAAGAAGTAAGAACTTCTGATTGCTAATCCTATTATACCACATTTCTAAAATCCCTTGACCTAGTTAAGTGAATTCACTTACTGATATTTTCCCCTAAATTCTACCATCATTCACTGAGATAACTCAAGATATTTGAGTCTCAGCCTCTGAACTGACATAATATTTAGCATGTCTTCTTTTGCTAAGTGTATTTTTGTAAAATAGAATTATTATGCCAGTTTCCTCCCATTTTACCTTTCACAGTCATTTTAGTACCAAAGAATTGGATGGTTCTAGAATCTTCTCAAGCTATCCCAAGGACCAAGAAGAGATTAAGAGACAATACTAAAACCTTGAGACGACACTAAATTCTACACCAAAGTATAAATCTTAGAGGATTCCAGGGAGAAGCTGATCTGACTACACATTGCTATTTTTTTTCTGTGGAATAGCATAGTGAACAAATAAAACGGTGGCTATTTTGGTCATCTTATGTTGTATAACAAACCACACCTAAACAAGTGACTTAAAATAACAATGACATTTATTTTCCTTATGAATATGCTATTTGGGCATGTCTCAGAAGAGACAGCTCATTTCTCTTGCACTCAACATTGGCGAGGATGGTTCCAGAGCCGAGGCTGGTATCATCCGAAGGCTTGCTTACTGATCTGCCATTTAGCCTATGCTGACATCCAGCTAGGACCTTACCTGGAGCTGTTGGCCAAATATTTATAGGTGGCCACTCTGTGTGCCTCAGGCGTCTTCCCAACATGGTGGCTGGGGTTCAGAACTGAGCATCCCTCTGATGCAGCCTGCAATGTCATTTCTGTCACATTTTATTTGATGAGGCAGTCACAAAGACCCTCACAGGGTCAAAGGGAGTGGAAATAAACTTCACCTCCTGATGGAGTAGTAGAAAGGCACTCACAGGGCATACGGGACTGGAAGTACTGCCGTTTTGAAAACTACCAAAGTGACAGAGCTTTGGAGGTTGTGTCTGAAGCTAGGGGTTCATCTCAGATATTCAGAGATGAGAGAGTGCTAGGCTTAGTTTTTCTTTTTTGTTTATATATTTATGTTTGTTTATTTTTCTTTTGCCAATTAGTATGAATTGAGAGGGCCAGAGTGGTAAAGGCTTATCCCTCCTCAAGCCTTAGGGTGGCTTGTAGGAATTACTTGATACTTTTGACCAAAAGAGATTCAAAGAAGACTAAATTGGAGAGCCAAATTACTCCCTGACTTTGTGATTAGGACATGATTGGTATTTGCATCCAATACCCTTGCAGTATCTCACCTTACTCCTTCAACATCAACCTTCAAGAAGCTGTATTTTCCACCATCTGCTGCTGCTCCACTAACTCAACACCAATAGCCTAACCCACATGGATACTGTGGGAACACATAACTTTGAGTAAGAGGAGAATCACAGCTCATTTATGAGATCATGGTAACGTGAAGTATGAACGCAAACTCTAAACTAGAAAATATAGCTTCTATTGAAGTAGAACTAAGTAAAAAGATGGAAGAGGATTTTAACAAAATGTGATAGACTCTCAAGGAAATACAAGTGTAGTGCCAAAACAAAACAAAAGAAAACAAAAACAAAAAACTTTGTGGACCTAAAAGCATTGGTTCCACATTACAAAAAAAACTTCTTTTAGATGTACTAAAAGTAGTCATTTCTAAGAACATAATTACTATGCTGTAAGATAAAGAGGAACAAATTCCTCATGCCAGATTGAAGAAGGGTAATAAATAACAATAGGACAGTTCTCTAAGTTGAAAAGTCAGGCAGGGTTAATGAATATTTCAGTCTGTATGTGTAAACAGTTCCTGGTGAAATTCTGGAATGTTATAGAGAAAATTTTATACATCTGGACAGGCAGAACCAAAAGAATTAGAGTAATATCAGTCTCTTTAACAGCAGCTCTAGAAGGTAAAAAACCATTGAGAGGTATCAATAACCTTATTGGGGTGAAAAGAGTATGATCAGAAGTCCTGTATCAAACCCAATTACTGTTTATTTGCAAGGTTAACACATAAATATCTTGGGGTTTGTACTTATGTAACTTACCTGTTTATTACTCATGTGATTTACTACTTATGAAGGGCATACAGGCCTTAGAGTTTATTATTCATGTAATTTAGCTGGGAAAACAATTGTTAAAATGGTAAACTTGATAGAGAGTTCTAAAAACTGGAAGGTAAGAGAATAGAAAACAGTAGTGAGTAGTGAATCTTGTGATGAATATGTAGTTTAGCCTAAAGATATGAGGTTATTTTTCCAGGAATCTGTGATATATAATTAAGTAATGATTATTAGTAATGATTATTATAACAGATCAATTGTAAGGGAAAAACCTAATAATAGCCTGAATTCAAACTCTCTACCAAACTCAGGAGTGGGAATGGGAATTGGGGCTGGGAGAGGGTCACTGAAAAATAAACATGTTTAAATATTTCCTCTCACGGATCAAGGGAGGAGAATGAGGAAGTAAAACATCTTGGTAGAGGGACATCATTATCTTCTACTGATATATCAATAGAGTAGAACAGGTTTAATGATTTTAAGGGTGGAAGTTCCTTTATGAATGATTTAGGGTTCTCCTTTCCTGGGTAATTGCCCTACAATAGGGAGAAAGCTGATTTTAACTTGTATCCTGTAGGTATACATCTCATTGTCAACCTTGATGTTTTTGACCACAGATAAACTGAGGTTTGGATTACTTTGCTTATAAAAGTTTTCCCACATAAGCCTTAACCTCAAGAGCACTATTAGCACCCTTACCTCCACTCCCCACTGTGTTGACCTAGACCACAATCCACCCAGCTTCATTTGAGGTTGCATATATACTTAGGAGCCTTCACAGTATAGTTTGGAGATCAATTGAGTCACACTTATGATAGAATATGGGGTTCCAGGAAGTGGGAGAGCGTTCTAGAATGTACATCTTTGGTCCACTAGGAAACATGACAGGTAACAGTGATGAGAAGGAACTAATTAATGGACAGAGCATTTGCCAGAAGGGGTTCTTGGAGACAGGCAAGGACACCAAAAGAGAAGTCAAGTGTTGACATCAATGTTTTATCTAGGTAGAGACTCTTTTCCCTCCTCATGGAGATAATCAGAGTATTCTTAGAAAAATAACATTTTATTGGTCTCTCTGAGCCCTGCTCTGCTAGAAGTGCCAATGCTAGGAGGTGAGTCAAGAAGTCCATGTCTGTGGCCCTAGTACTCTCACCACAGTGAATTACTTTCCAAGTTCTGCACACTGGAACCCAGGGCAGGCTTCCCAAGGTAAAATCTGCAAGTCATAGAGATGCTGCAGGGCACTTGGTCATTTTTAATGTCTCAGACTTGGATCTTGGAGACCTATACTTACAAGCCACTTTCTGTTGGACAATTTCATAGGTTTATTTTTAAAACTATGTCCAGAATCATAGACCAAAAAAAGGCCTTGGCCAGTCATTAGTCCATTCTCACACTTTAGAGAGAATCACTCTTAAACTGCACTCTAGAAAACCTTCCTTCAGTGACAAAGATCGAGAAAAATACACTGTAGGAGGGTTTGGAAGCTAGTTTTCCTGAGGTGTTATATCCCTTCTCTCTCAGGACCTATTTCCTGTGCCAATGTATCAGCCCCTTTTCTACCAGTCACCAGACCAGAGGAGTGCTGTGATCTGACAAACAAGGAACCAAAACCATGAGCAGAGGGATAATGTGATAGTACACACAACACTTTATTCTATGGCTCTAAGAGCATATTATAATCCGCTCTTAAAATCACAGAATTCCCAAAGCCTTCAGAATTCACAATGAAAAAGAGGGAATTGAGGTGGAAGATGAAGAGCACCCTAGTTTGTGAGTTTGCCAGGGATGCCATGATAAAGTACCACAGATCAGGTGTCTTAACAAAAGAAATTTATTTTTTTCACGATTTCAGAGGCTAGAAGTCTACGATCAAGATGTTCGCAGGGTTGGTTCCTCCTGAGGCCCCTTTCTGTGGCTTATGGATGGCCGTCTTTTCCCTGTGTCTGCACAGAGTTATTCCCTGTGTACACCTGTGGCATAATCTCCTTATGTGCACACCAGTCCTATTGGGTTAGGGCCCACCCTAATGGCCTCATTTTAACTTAATCACCTCTGTAAAGATCCTGTCTCCAAATACAGTCACATTCTGAGGTACTGGGGATTAGCACTTCAACATATGAAATTGGGGGAAACACAGTTTATCCCATAACAACACCAGAGATCAAATAACACCAAGATCACTGTATCTGCACCCCAAAACCACTTCCAGAATCATAGGGGAAACCTCATTATTCACAACCCTGGTCCATGTATGATAAATTGTGAGAAATTAAAAAAACAAAACAAAACAGGGACATTTAAAATAATATATATATATATGCATAAGAATATATCATATAATAATAGTACTAATTTTACATTAATTTTATGATATATAGCATATTATATATTATACATATGTGTGATATTAAAATGTATATATTATTACCCTAAAGGAGCATAAAATTACTGGAAGGACACAAGAAATATATATTTAAAGATTTAATGTAATAAATAAGACATTCAAGTTTAAACATCTTATTTTTGAGAAGGAAGTACTAACTTTGAGGTTTGAAAATGCCCTTTGGAAAAACTGACGTTGGTGGAAGGACTCAAAGAAAGCAGTGAAGAAATGGTAGGATTTGGATTAGAGATTTAAAAATAATGCCTGGATATTTTGGAACCAGCACGAAAATTTTCCATTTTGGGACTAGGGGAGAAGGAACATTTGGAGAGAATATAAAATATATGCAATGCAATACTTCTAAAACTCCTCTTACAAATGTATTCATTTTGTTAACCTTAACGATATTAAGATATACTATTTATAACTTAGTGTGCTCATAAATTTACCACTCGTGGCATAAAAAATGTTTGTTTACATTATTTTGAAATACATTTTATTTTATTTTTAAAGACTATTTTTAGAGCACTTTTAGGTTCACAACAAAATTGAGAGGAAAGTACAGAGATTTCCCATATAGCCCTGCCCCACGGATGCATTGCCTTCCCCTTTATCAACATCACTCACCACGATGGTGCACTTGTTATTACCACAGATGACCCCACATCGACACATCATAATCACCCAGTTTCTAGTTTACCTTAGGGCTCACTCTTGGTGTTGTATATCAAACAGCACAGTGTATTTTCACTGCCTTCAAACATTTTTTATTTTTTTAAATGGTAAAATACACACAACATAAATTTACCATCTTAACCATTTTTAACTATGCAACTCAGTGACATTAACTACATTCACATTTTTGTGTTATGGTCACCACCATCCATCCACAGAACTCATCTTGCAAAACTGAAACTGTACTCATGAAACAATATCGCCTCTCCATGTCCCCCCAAACTCTGTCAACACCTTTGTAATACATTTTATAATACATACACTGGAAGAATTAGGAAGCACAGCA
This sequence comes from Eonycteris spelaea, assembly GCA_003508835.1. Lineage (NCBI taxonomy): Eukaryota > Metazoa > Chordata > Mammalia > Chiroptera > Pteropodidae > Eonycteris > Eonycteris spelaea. Next base: position 1,818,594 of record PUFA01000083.1, on the reverse strand, counting down.
TGGGAACAACAGAGGACTGGCTAGTAACACTTTGACATATACCACAGGTTTCCCCCCCTTTGTACATCCATATATGTAATGTTTTTACTGGGCATACTGGTTTGTAGCTTTCTCCTTTTTGCTTAATATATCTTCAATACTTTTACATGTAAAATATATATCATCATGTTTAATTTTTATGTAGAAATCCATTCATATAAACAATCCCTTTGGATTTGGGTGAAAATCTTTGGATTTTTTTTCTATATATCCATACAGTGAAGGGCTGGACACAAAAGATTGAGTGCAAATATAGACATCCATGGAGCAATACTCTGATGGCCTTTCTTATAGTTAAGGCTTTGTCTATATCCTCAATTATTCCGTCATGATGAGTTCCTCCATTTAAGTTACTTTGAGAAAGGTGTTCTCTGTTTTTAGGCTTTTAAAATATATTGTCAAATTGCCTTCAGGAAAGATTGTACCATTTAATGTTTCCAACAATTGTAGATGAGCACACCTATTTTCCATATCTCAAGCACACTTGGGCATTGTGCCTTAAAAAAAATCAAAATAGTAAGCTGATGTGATTTAAAAAATCAAATTGTAGAGAAGGACTTCAAGGTATTAGCCTCTTTACCCTGTTCCAACTCCCAGCCCTGCTTTATGGACATAATTACTACTTTAATGGCTTTTGTTTTCAGTTCCTCTGGTGGTTTTCCTCTACATGTCTAAATTATATGCTTATATTGCTAGTTCTCTCTCACACATACACACACAATTATTTCCTGCTGGTGAGAGGAGGTTTTGATTCTTTTACCACCCACATCTTCCTCTAATACTCATTTTTAAAATCATTCTAACAGTCGTTAAAGATTTACTTCTTAAATATCTCTGCAGTTGCCATGGATGGTCCATTTTCTCTTGACTGGCTTTTGTATTATTCACTTCTCCCTCTCTAATTCTTGCTTCTGTCACCTGTTTTCCTTTTCTTTCCTCTTTTTCTCTCAGTCCCTTCCTCTTTTTCTCTGTTTCTATATCCTTTTTTTTTTTTTTTATGTTTCGAGGATTAATAAAACTTACATTTATTCTCTCGTAATCATTGTAATTAGGTTTTATAGGTGGATTCTAAAAGTTTAAAGATCAGTTGTGGCTACTTAAATGTCCATTACACAGCCCAGTAATATGTCAGTTGTATTTCCTTCTTTGTGGTTCCATCATAAAAATACCTGTTCACATAATGGAGAATTTCCCGAGTACCAAGCCTAATTGAATTCTCTTCTTTTTCATTCTACAGGTTATTTAATCATGCATCACTTTACTTTGATTCATTTTGAATCCTATCTTTTCTGGGCATTTTTTCCCCCCTGGAGTTTTATGACTTTTTTTTTTTTTACTATTATGAGAATCATATTTTTCATACCTTCCAGCTTACTCATTCTATCTCTTGCTTTGATTGATTCCTTCATCTTAGAAGGTACTAAATTCTGATTTGGATTTACTGCTTTCCAAGCCCTCTTATGGGTCTGACATCCTAGAATTTCCTCTTGTTGGTTTCAGGTTTAGTTCTGTCATTTCTTATTGAATTAAAAGCTTATCCTTATTTTTCTGGAGTGCATCCTCAAGAAATTGCTCAGAAAGGGAGGTAGCTGAGTTTTCTGATTCTAAAAATGATTTTATTTTGGCCTTCACACTTTACTGATAATTACTATAATAAAATTTTTTAGATTGAAATGAATTTTCACTCAGAAAATTTGAAATTTCTGTTTTATTCCAACATCTGTTTGTTGCTGATAATTTCTACTGCTGATCTGATTGTTGCAGCTTGATAGCTTCCTCCTCTCTGAAAGCTTTTCAGGATCTCTTCTTTATTTTTTTACTCCGCTCCTCACAGCTCAGGCCGCTTGCAGTTTAAGGACCGTGTGGTGTCCCTGCGGCACACTCTGCTTTTGCCTAATGACCTAGGGCCAGTCATATGGATACTTCTAATTTCAGGGGACTCTGGGTCAGTAATGGCCTTCCACCTTCTATACTAGGAGACAGCAAAGAAGCTGAGATGGAAAGTGGTGTTAGGAGAGTCAGAGAGTCTGCACCATGAGCAAGACAGGGTAGGGGAAGCCATGTTTCTTAATTGTATCAAGGTTTTGCACGTTATTTTAATAAGCATTTGGTAGAGTACTTGCTGTGTGCTGGTGCAGAGGATAATAGGAGTCCATTGGGGCTTGTTTGGTGAGCAAGGGAAAGTTAGGTATGCCTGGAGCATAGAGTGTATCAGGCAGGACAAGGTTGGAGAAAGACAGAATGGAGAGCAAGAGATGGCTGAGAACAGAAGAATGGAGACCGTTTGGAGGACCCTAAAGAGATAAATTTGTTGACATAGAGTGGGATTTTCCAGAGCAGGGAGTTTGGATTATATTCTATATACTAGTGTTTCTTAAAATGCATCAGAAACCCTTGGGGAGGGCTACTTAAAACACAGATTGCTGAACCTCACTCCCAGAATTTTTGATTGTAGATCTGAGCAAGAGCTAGAGAATTTACATTTCTATTAAGTTCTGAAGTGCTGCTGGTGTTATAGGTCTAGGAGCTATACTTCAGCATATTGTGCTAAGGTAATGACAATTTATAGTAACCTCATTTTTTTTAAAAAAAAAAATAGGGATAATACTGTCTTCTGGTTTGGGGCAGGGGCTCGGTTAAGGAATGAGTGATTGAATTAACAATATTTTCTTCTGTACTCTTGATGCTCTGGCTGCCCTCCCATGGCCAGCTAATTCTAGATAAAGCAGTCGACTCACCTACAAGCACATCTGTGATGTACAAACCAACCAACCCTGAGTCTGTACCTACACTTACTTGTTATCAGCCTCCTGCAGTCTGGACACTATGCCCTGCCCTAAATCACCACAGGGTTAGGCATTGAACAACTGGAGACCACTCTTGTAGCCCAGAGCCTACCATAATTATTCAAACTGTTCAGTCCTTAACCTGCTCAGTTTGCTTACTTTGCCTCACCCATTTCTTCTTGTGAAAATCACAATAAATGCTGTTGCCCACTTTCCCTTACTCTCTCTGCCTCCTGACTGGCCCCTGTGATTCCCCATGTAAACCTGCAGGGTGTGCTGTGCTTCCTGAGTCTAAGGAATTTGTGGGTATACTTTTCTTCATGACAATTAATTCTGTATCTACATGTCCTACTATATCTGATTAAAACAAATCATGGATATATTTCAAAACAGTAATATAGTACTTGTAAAGCACTGAGCAAAACACCTGCTAAGCATCAGGCAAAAGGGAGTCAAGGAGGCATTTTGGGGAGAATGCTAAGGACAGTGTGAATGATGAATGAGAAAGGAAGATGGTAGAGATGGAGACATATGATCTTGTGATCCACGGTTGTTCCATGGGGCCTAGCCTGGAACTGTGCAAATGGAAAGAGAGCAACAAGTGCTGAAAATATTAGCGATATGAAATTAAGAGGATTTGGCAACTTCTTGGGTGTTGCGGGTTGGTGACTTACGTGAAATGCTTTGTAATGAGACTATCTCTGCTTTAAAAGAAACCTCACTGCTTCATTCAGTGACTTCTGTAGTAGCAGCTAAAAAGTCCTCATTGCTTAGCTTTCAGTCCAGCTAAATATTTTTTTGTGATCCAGTTGGAACTCCTAGGGGAGATTTCCAAGGTATCCTATAGTGAGCATTTCCTTAAGCTTAACATTTCCTAAACTATATTCAACACTCAGTATCTAGTTGTTGATTGGTGTTATGTGAAATGTTCTTTCATATGAGTTTTTGTAGATTTGGGAAATAATGGGTTAGCCAAAATTAAGCCATTTTATTTACTGTAGTACTTCTCAGAGTCTTTACTATTTTGATGAGACTTTGTTAATCAAGAATATAATATTCATTGTTTTCCTAAATTGTGTGTCCTCAGAACCTTTTCCTTCAAAGTGTCATATGAGTCTGTTTTTCATTGGACATAATTTGGGAAATACTGCTGTGACTTAACAAACTAATTAAAGTATAACCTGGTGACAATCAAGATTTTTGTGGGTGGTGTTGATTGTTCCCCTGAAGCTCATAAGTAGAACAGTGCACAATTTTTAGATCAGTTTGCCAAGGCTCTATTTTGCTTTAGTCTATTGGTGTTAAAAAAAAAAAAAAAAAAAAGACATAACTTGAACCTAAATGTCAACCTCACAGTGCCATCATCTGTGAAATGACTCATCCCCTGAAAATGTAGATAGTGTTCATTGTCTTGCTAATGAATGATGCTGTCTTTCCTTTACAAAGATGAGGCCAAAAATACCAGGCTTTCTAAAAATAGCATTACCTGTTAACCCATCTCCCTTCCTTGGAAGATTAACATCCATGGCTCCATCTTTAATGCTCTCTTCAAGTGTTTCTGGAGGAATGGAGGGAAATCTCAGATGAGTGGAAAATGGGGGACAGTAGCTTCTATTACTCCTTCCAACTCAATATTGATGAGTCTTTTTCCTATTCAGTAAAACATGTTCTAGAATTTTCCATAGAGTGGATTGTTTTATTGTTGACCTGTAGATGCTCTTGATACAGTCTGAATGTTAATTCTGTGGCAGTTGTATTGTCTTACATATACCTTTTTCTAGTTTCTGACTTTCTTTTCACCTTTTTTCCAACTACCGTAACAGAAGTTGTTAATTTTCATGCAAATAATTTATTATTTTCTTTTATCATTAATTATCTATGTTCTATTTTCAAAGTCTCATTCCATGGTCAGAAATATAAGATATTCTATCTTGATATTTTTTTGTAGAAGTTTTAATGTCTTGCCTATTACACTTAAGTGTTTAATTCATTGGGGCTTGAATTTTATGCATGGTTTTGGGTAAGAACTCAGTTTTTTTCCTCGTGTGGATAAATCCAGCACTATTTATTGAATAACTCATTTTCGTTTTCCAGCTCTTTCCCAATCTGGGATAACACCCTATCACCTACCGTTAAATAGATGTTTCTGGACCCAGTTTCAGTTTGTGAGAAAGGTGGTTTCATATAACAACAAACAACTCTTGGATACCAGCAGTGTGTCCGAGAGTTTAACTCAGTTCTGACGCTGTCTACCTGGAAATAGCTTCAGATTCCACGTGTTACGGGTTCAGTCCTACAAGACTACCCCACTGCCACACACACCCCACCTGCCAATCCCCTTCAGGGCCATTCGCAAGCCCAGGCTGTTACTTGTGTTTCTGATCAACTGGCTATAAATCAGAGGTTCCCATTACCTCCTCAATGGTTTATTATGAAAGGATATAACTCAGGAACAGCCAGATGGAAGAGATGCATAGGGCAAGGTATGGCAAAAGGCCTTGGAGCTTCCATGCTCTCTATGGGGGTGCCACCCTCCCAAAGCCTACATGTGTTCACCAACCCAGAAATTCTCTGAACCCAGTGCATTTGAGTTTTTATGAAAGCTTCATTACATAGGCCTGATTAATTAAATCATTGGCCATTGGTTATTGATTTAACCTCCAGCCCTTCTCCGCTCCCTGAAGGTCTGAAGTGGGACTGAAAGTCCCAACCTTCTAATCTCATGGTTGGTTCTTGTAACCAGTCCACATTCTTAGGTGCTTTCCAACAGTCACCTCATTAACATAACAAAAGACATCTTTATGGCTCTTATCACAGGAAATTCCAAGGATTTTAAGAGCTGTGAACCAGTTATTGTGAAGGAAGAACAAATATATATTTCTTATAAATTATTGTAGGGGAGGAAAAATTTTTCCTCAATCTTTGTAGGTTCTTCCAGCTGTTTTTATAATTAAATGAATACAAGGCATATTAAGAGAAAATAACGAAATTTAATTACACACACATAATGGGAACTCCACATATATGAGAGAGTCAGAGTCCGCATACCTATACATGAAAGGTTCCGAGACAGGAAGTTAAAATGAGGTTTATATGACACCCTGAGCTAAGGATGAGGTAAGGCATCTGAAGCTTTAGAAAGGAGGATCATTCACAGAACAAGAACAGATGTTCAATAATTAGGTGTTTGCCCTGCTTTATAGATAGATCATAAAAAAGATATTTCTGGTGATAACTCTTAGTATGAGCAAGACCCCAAATTTAAATTATATAAGGCAGAGGTAAAAGTTTTTCTTGAACACAGAGGGTTTCAATTGTCTTCAGTTCAAAACAATCCACGTGCCAAGGAAACAAATCTTGGGGGGGCGTGTTCTGAACCCTTTTATCACAATATCACAATATCACAATCTTTCTTCTCCAATTTGATGGGCCTGTTTCTGGTACTCTTTCTCATTCTAGTGTTCATTGTGAACACTGTTATAATACTGTCTGAATTACTCTGATTTTAATAAGTTTCGGTGTCTGGTAGTGAAGCTACCCAACTTATCTTAATAATAATCTTTGTTTTTCCTTTAGTCCTTGAATTTTTGTATAAATTTTGGATTCAGCCTGTTAAATTTATTGTTTTAAATTCTTATTTGTCTTTTTTATTGAAGTTACATTGATATGAAGAGAACTGATATCTTTCCAAAATTAATTCTTCCAATCCATAAATATCTTTCAATTTGTCTTTGTTAATTTCTTTTACTAATTAAAATTTTTTTCTCTACAAATATATTGCCTATCTTTTATTAAATTTATTAAAAGTTTCTGTGTTAAATGATTTTTTCAAGTTAGGTTTTCTAAATATTTGCTAGTTGTATTGCTTTTATAATATTGATCTTATATCCAGCTACTTTTCTAAACTTTCATTATTTTTAATAATGTCTATAGATTATGTCAGTCTAGGTGCTTCCTTTTTGGTGTTGAAATATATTATTTCAGTTGTTTACTAAGTTGGGTAGACAGTAATAGAGGTATTGTCTTATTCTTGATTATAAAGGGAATATTTTTAACATGTTTCTGTTAAGAATGTTTTATAGGTACCTTTAAAAAGTCAATATAAAGATTTTTCTTATTTTTTTGTTTTCATGAGCAGACATTGAATTTTATTAAATATTTTGTCTAAAATTTTTTGAGATAGTCGTGTTTTATCCTTTAATCTGTCAATGTGATGAATTATACTTACAGATTTATAAAGTTAAATCAGTCTTGCATTCCAACAGTTAATCTAACTTTTTTACAGTGTGCTAATTTATTTTGTTTAGGATATTTGAATCATTATTAATATATAAGACTAATTTATAATTTATACAGTTCTTGTCTAGTGTTGGCATGAAGTTATACTCAACTCTTAGAATGAGTCCCAATATGTTGCTTCTTTTTCTGTATTTTAAAAGAGTTTGCATGTTTGGAAATAAATATTTCTTGGGAATTTACCTGTAAAACTTCTTGGTCTTTTGTTTTCTCTGTGGAAAGAGGTTTAATTATTGGTTTAATTACTTTAATGTTTATAAGACTATCCACACTTCCTATTCATTCTTGAGTCAATTTGGCTTGCTTTATTTTTCTGGCGATTTGGCCATTTTGTCTAATTTTTCAAATAAAGTTATTCATAGCTTTTATTTATATTTTTAATCTCTGCAGCATCACTGGTTATATTCCACTTTTATTTATTGTTTTTATATTTCTTTTCTCATTTTTATCCTTGATAGATCTTATAGAGGTTTTCCATTTTGCTAGTCTTTTCAAAAATTAACTTGGACCTTGTTGATTCTATTATATGATTTTTTATTTTACTGATTTCTTCCCTGTTTATTTTCTTCTAATTTCTTGAAGTTTATTATGTTTAAACTTATTTTAAGTATTTTTAGTCTCTCTTCTAATATAAGCATTTTGAGTTTCTATATTTTTTTAAGTATCACTCTGCTATCTGACAAGTTTGATATGCAATATTTTTATTGTTTTTCAATTCTAAATACTTTAAATTTCTAAAAGATATTTTTTTGACCTATGAGCTATTTAGAATTCTTTTTAAGTTTCTAAATTTTTAAAAAACTTTTTGTTATTGATTTCAACCTAAATTACACTAGGGTAGAGAACATCATCTGTGTGTCATCTGTCATTTGTTTGTTGAGATGTTCTTCATATGCTAGTTTTTGGAAATGAATTCTTACATGAGAAAAATTCATATTTTATAATTATTAAATTCAGGGTTTCATATATGTCTATCAAATAAATCCTGTGAACTTGTGTTTTTTAAATCCTCTATATCTTCACTAACTTTTTTTCTGCTTTACCTCTCATTAATTGAAAGAAGAATGATGACATCTATTATGGTAAATTTTTCAGGGCTTCCCTGAGGTTCTATTAGTTTTGATTTCTATATTTTGTGATTCTTATCACATATACCCAAGTTGAGAATTCTCACTGGTTCTTGATTAGTTAAACTTTTTTATCATTCATTATATTGTGATCCTCTCTTCCTTATGATGGCTTTTTTTTTTTTTTTTTGCCTCAAAGTCTATTTTGGCCAATATTAATATAATATTAACTAGAAATAGCCTGATATGTGTTCTTTTCTCTCTTTATCTTCAGTATTCCCAATTCTTGTGTTTTCGATACAGCTCTTATAACTAGCGTAGAGCTAGATTCTTTTATTTCCAAGCTGAACGTTTTTGGCTTTTAACTGGCATATTTAGTTCATTTTTATTAATGCTATATTTGAATTAGTATCTAGTATTTTATTTCATGCTTTCTATTTTTTTCTTCAATATTGCTTCACCTACTACTATCTTTTCCCTTTGTTTTGATTCAGTGAGTTTTTATCGTGAATTGTTGTTTTGTTTTTTTAATTTTATTTCACCTATGTTGATGTAGAAGGTGTGTATTCTATTTCTACTTCTTTAGTGCTACCCTTCAAATATTTATCATGTTTTAGCCTCACAAAAATCTAAATTATTATTTTAACTCCTTTAATGACCAACACTAGGATCTTAGTCTACTTCGGTCATCCTTCTTGACTTACGTGATATTGTTTTCTGGTATCTCAGCACTGTTTTAATTTTTTTTTTACTTTTAAAATTTACATAAAGAAAATTTAGTTTTCTCTGTGCAATTCTATGAATTTTAACACATGCATTGATTTTTATAATCACTAGCATAAACTGGATATAGAACAATCCATCACCTTAAAAAATTCACTTTGGAGCCAAACCTTCCCTGACTCCAATATGTGTCAACCACTACTCTGTTTTCCATCCCTATAATTTTGCTTTTCCAGCATGTCATATCAGTGGAATCATTTAGTATGTATGCAACCTTTTCAGATTGGCTTTTTTTCACTGAGCATTATAATGTTTTTGACAGCTATCTATGTTGTAGCATGTATTAGCAGTCTCCTATTTATTGCTGAGTAGTAGTCTATTATTAATCCATTCACCTATTGAAGGACGTCTAAGTTGTTTCCAGCTTTTTGTTATTGGAAATAAAGTTGCTATAACATTCATGAGGAGTGTATGTATGTGTGCATGTTTGTGGCCATAAATTTTTATTTCTCTAGAGGAGAATTGCTAAGTCATATGGCAAGTATAAGTTCAAGTTTATAAGAAACTGCCTGTCTGTACCATTTTTTATTGCCTACCCGCACCACCCAGCAATTTCTGAGAGTTCCTTTTAGTCTATATCCTATATGATCAGCTGTTGTTGTTGTTGTCAGTTTTTCATTTTAATAGTATTATCTCATTTGGGTATTAATTTGCATTTCCCAGTGGATAATGATTTTTCTTGTGCTTATTTGTCATCTATATATATTCTTTGATAAAGTTTCTGTTCAAAATTTTTGCCCATTTTTAATAGAATTGTTTTTTTATTGTTGAGTTTGAGAGTTCTTTATATATTCTGTATATAGTTCATCACATATGTGATCTGCAAATATTTTCTCTTTCTGTGGGCTGTCTTCATCTTCTAACACTGTCTTTCACAGAGCAAAACTTTTACTTTTGATAAAGTCTGATTTTTTTTTTCTTTTATGGATCATGCTTTTGATGTCATATCTAAGAACTCATTGCCTAATCCATGGTCAAAGATTTTTTCTCATATGTTTTTTCCAAAAGTTTTATAGTCTTAGGTTTTATATTTAAGTCCGTGATCCATTATGAGTTATTTGAGGTATGGATCGAGGTTCATACACCAGTACAATTTATTAGAAAGTCTCTTTTTTCCCCATCGAATTGCCTTTGCACTTCTGTTAAAAATCAGTCGGTTATATTTGTTTATATCTGTTTTCTTTATTCTGTCCCATTGATTTTTCTTTCTATCCTCTACCATAAAGTCTTAAAATTGTATAGAAATTCGTACAGATTTATTCTAAAAATTGTGTTAGATCTTCTACTTCCTTTGCAGTTTCATATAAATTGTAGAATCAGTTTGTCTTTACAAAAAATCCTGTTGAAATTTTGATTGGGATTACTAATTTTGTGAGTACTGACTTCTTCATTATGCTGTCTTTCAGTCCACAGACACAGTATGTCTCTCCATTTATTTAGACCTCCTTTGATTTCTTTCATAAGCATTTTGTAGTTTTTCACATACACATTTTGTTTATATTTTGATAGACTTATACCTAAGTATTTTATTTTTCAAAACAATTGTCAATGGTATTTTATTTGTAACCTCAGTATTCTAATGTTCATTACTAGTATATATAAATAAAATCTATTTTCTTGTGTTTACCTTGTGTAATGCAACCTTGCTGAACTCATTTATTAGTCCTAGGATTTTTTTTGTGGGGGGAGGTGATAGATTCCTTGGTATTTTCTATATGGGTATTCATGTCATTTGTAAATAGGAACATTTTTATCAGTTCTTTTCAGATCTCTATTTTTGTTTTGTTTTGCTTTTTCCTTTTCTTGCCTTATTGCACTGATTCAAACCTCCAGCACTATGTAGAATGAATGTCGAGTGCAGACATTCTTTCCTTGATCCCTGTCTTAGTGGGGAAAGCATCAAGGCTTTCACCATTAAGTGTAATGTTAACTGAGGGGTTTTTTTTGTTTGTTTTTTTTATTTTTTTCCAAATGTTATTATCAAGTTGAGGAAGTTCCCACCTATTTTTATGAGTTTTTTTGTTTGTTTGTTTTAACAAGAATGGGTGCTGAATTTTCGCAAATGGTTTTTCTACATCGATTGATATGACCATGTTGTTTTATTTCTTCAGTCTTTATTAATATGATGAATTACATTGCTTAATTTTCACATCCCTGGAATAATATCCCTAGAATAAAACTAACTTGGTCATGGTGAATAATTCTTTTTATATATTGTTAAATTGCATTTGACAGTGTTTTCTTAAGGATTTTACATCTATATTCATGAAGAATATTGGTTTATGGATACCTTTTATAAACTTTTTTTTTCTTCATCTGGTTTTGGTATCAGAGAAATACTAGTTTCATAAAGTGAATCAGGAAGTGTTCCCTCTTCTACATTCTGGAAAAGATTATGTAATATTGGTGTTAATTATCTTGAAACATTTGTTGGAATTCTCTTGGAAGCCTTCTGGGTCTGAAGATTTCTTTTCTGAGACTTTTAACAATACAAGTTCAATTTCTTAATAGTTATAGGGCTATTCAAATTATTTGTTTTATATTTGGTATATTGTGGTCATTTGCATATTTTAAGTAATTGGTCCATTTCATGTAAGTTGTCAAATTTACATATGTATAGCTGTTCAAAGATATCTTTTTTTTTTTTTTTGAAATTTACAGGGTTTTGTAGTGGTATTTACTGTTTCATTCCTATTATTAGTAATTTCTATCTTTTTTTCTTTCCATTTTTACTAGAGCTTTTTTCAACTGTACTTATCTTTTCACAAAGCCAGTTCTTTTTTATTGATTTTCTCTGTTATTATTTTTTTGTTTTTAATTCATTTGTTGCTGCCCTTTATGATTTCCTCCCTTTTGTTTGCTTTGGACTTATTTTTGGTCTTTTTTTTTTAGTTATAGTAAGAACTTATATTTTATCCATTTGAGAATATTTCTCTTTTCTAATGTATGGATCTAGTGCTATAAATTTTCCTCCTAGCATTGCTTTGGCTGTGTCCAGTTTTTTGATATATTGCATTTCATTTTTTTTACTTCAGTATTTTTTTTTATTTCCCTTGAGATTTTCTGGGTTTTCCATGGATTATTTAGAAGTGTTTTGTTTAGTGTCCAAGTGTTTGGGTATTTTCTTCATATCTTTTTGTTATTTATAAGAGAATACACTGCATATGATTTCACTTATTTCAAATTAGTTGAGATTTATTTTATGAACCTACATGTTTTCTATATTGATGTATGTACTGGAAAAGAATGTATTCTGCTAGTGTTGAGTGTTCTGTAAATGTTAATTCTATTGGAATTTCGTTCTCATATATGTTCTCGCTAGTTTTGAAGAAAATGAGCTGGTCTTTTGTCAAAAGAGGGGATGTTGAAATCTCCAGCTATAACTGCGGATTTCTCTATTTTTCCTTTCTATTTTCTCAATTTTTTCCCACATGTTTTTCAGCTTTGTTGTTTATTGCAAACACATTTAAGATCAGTATATCTTCTTGGTGAATTGACTCTTTTATCATTATATTGTGCTCCTCTCTGTGTCTGGTCATTTTCTTTGTTTTAATGTCTATTTTATCTGATATTAGTACAGCTACTTCTGCTTTCTTTGATTAATGTTTGCATGATGTCTTCTTATCCTTTCATCCTACCTATATGTATATTTATGTCTTTTGCCAAATTTGAAAGGTTTTCAGTCATTATTTCTTTGAGTATTTTTTCAGCATGACCTTCTTTATCCTCTTTTTCTGTGACTGTGATAACATAAATATCTAACCTTTTATTATAGTTCTATAGGTCGCTGAAACTTTGTTTTTGTTTGTTTGGGCTGTTTTTTCCCTGCTGTCCAGGAAATTTTTATTGTACTTTCTTTCAGATCACTTATTCTTGCCTTCACTCCCTACATTCTGCATTGGAACTCATTCACTGGGATTTGAAAATGTAGATTATTGCACTTTTTCAGCTTCAAAATTTTCATTTCATTCTTTTCTGTGCCTTCTTTTATGAGACTTTATTTTTTATTTGATTCAAGGATGTTCATAATTGCTCATTGAAGCATTTTATAATGAAAACTTTAAAGTCTGTCAGATAATGCTAACACCACTGTCATCCTTTTATTGACATTTATTGATTGTTTTTTTTAATTCAATCTGAGATTTTTCTGGTTTTTAGTATAAAGAGAAAAATTTTATTGAGACCTGAGTTGTGAGTATTATATTATGAGACTCTGGATCATATTTAAACTTTCTCTTTTAGCTGGCTTTCTCTAAAGCCAGCAGGAAAAGGTAGAATTCTGCTTTGTTACTGACAGGTGGGAGTAGAAGATCCCATCCCCACTCAGCCTTCCTTGTCCCTGCTCCCCCAAAAGTGGGGTGCTCTTCAGTACTGCTGGGTGGGAGTGGGAATTCTGGCTTCCCAGTAAGCCTTCATTCATTCCTCCCTGGCTGTGAAGGGTAGGAGTGCCTCATTATTGCTTTTCACTTGGCTTCCATTAATACCATGGAAGAGGGTGGCCTTGTTACCACTGGGGTATAGTAAAAGTCTTGACCTTCATGAGGCCTCCTGTAACACCACCACCACGGGGAGGAGGAGGGATGCTTTGCTACTACCAGGTGAGGATGGATGTCTAGGCTACCCACGTGGTTTCCATTGTCACTGCTTAGCAGTGATAATTGTCCTAGCTCTATACTCATTCTTCTCTGAGACTTCTACCCTGGCCTGGGTGAGTAGGGTGGTTTGAGTGCTTTGTTATACCCTGGCAAGGGTATACCTCATTACTCTGTGCTCCCCACTCAGCCTTTGCTGGTGTGGGTGGGATAGGAAAACAGTTATTTCTGTAGTGTTTGGAGTGAGCAGTTATTGTCTATAAATGTTCTATGCTGCTAGGCTGCCCCTTTCCTGATCCTTTGGCTATAGAGACCAGGCTTTTATTGAGTTGTTTTGTCTGCACCCATTGGTATTCCAGGTCGCTGTCAAGTCTGAAATATCTGAAGCAAAAAAATCTGGTGTTCTCCAGCTAGTCCACTTTCTTCCCACCTTATATTTTTCTTATGTTTGTTTTAGATATAATGTCTCAGGGTTTTGTCTGTACTTAATGAAAAGAATATGTTTACTCCGTATTCCCAGAAGCAGAGATCCTTTCACCAAGTTTTTAATATATCATTTGTTCTTCCATATTTTATTCATGTTACAATCTTTGATAATTCTAGTCATTAAGGTCTTTTGGGCTCTATAGATGTCGTTTCTTTTTTTCTACTTAATCCTAGTCTCAGTGATTTGTTTTTCATGTGAACTGGTAGTTTGTGTGTTGGGGGGCAGTGATTGTGAGAGTGTGAGAGTGAGGGAAAAGAATACGTCTGTGCGAGAGAAATCACTGACTGAATCTTATCTCTGGAATCCCAAGGCAATAATAAGTTGAGAATGCTTTGCTCCAAAGATTTGCATTCTCCTCTGATGTGAGGCCAGGGTCCTAACAGGTTGAGACTACTTCAGCCAGAGTCCAAGCTTTTTCTCTGGGCATGTTAATCTCAGGTTCAAGCCCTTCACTTCCTGGTGGGCCTGACACAGGTTGCCAGATCTTAGTGTTGACATTTGCATTTGTCACTAGGACTCAATGTTGTCTCTCTGTTTGCAGTTTTTCTTTTTGGGGTTTAGGAGGAGGAACCTAATTAAATGTGTTACCTAAAAAAATGTCTGGGAACAAAAGAAGTGTGTTTGCTATCCTTCATATAGGTTCTAGTCTGTAGCAGCAGACTCTTCAGAGTATCTTGTTTGCTGGTTATTTAAGGTTCCTGGTAAATTCCAGTATTGCCCGTATTTTCTCTTGTTAGAAATTTTTGCTCCTGTTTTTCTAATCTGTTCATAAATGAAGAGTGGAGAGTAAGTATGAGACTATGTTCCTAGAATGAGACTGTCCTCCGCCCCTTCTTTTTTAACTGAAAGTTTCTAATTTTTCTCTGTAGGGCAGAAAAGACTGAAGTTCTGAGTGAAGACCTTCTTCAGGTAAGATTGTTGTTGGCCCTTAGTTGATAGACACCAAAGATTTCTTTCACTTTAAAACCAAGCCATTCGTAATACTAATTAAACTGCTTAGTTGTCCCTTATACAATTTATTTAAAGACACATTTTATTCCTCACAATTGTACCTTGTGTTTTGAATAATGGTTTGGGAAGATTTCTCGGGAGACGTTTAAAGCCATTTCATTACATGGTTAGCAGAGAATCCCAGAGTCTTTGAGCACACCCCCTCCTGGCCTCCAGCATTGAGGTCTCCCCAGCAGTCCCTGACTGCAGAAACATGGGTCAGACTCTTTTTCTATTATTGTCCAGACATACAACCCATTCCTGACCTTGCTTTCACCCAGTGACTCCCCCCACCGCTCTGTCTGTAGGTGGAGAAGCGCCTGGAGCTGGTGAAGCAAGTTTCGCACAGCACTCACAAGAAGCTCACTGCATGTCTCCAGGGCCAGCAAGGGGCAGAGGCCGACAAGCGTTCTGTAAGTGCCCTCCTAGTCCTGGGCAGTTTAAAACTTGCCTACTTCTGGGGCCCTGTTTAGTGTCTGTTTATACAGCCATTTCTATGTTTGAGAATCTCCCTATAGTGTGGCAGCCCTTCCCACCTCTTCCTGCCCTTGAACCCTGCCTGAAGCGTCCTCACCCTCACCAGGCAAGATATTGTCCCTCTCCTTGTCCTCCCCCAGCTGGGGCAACCCAGAGGCACACAGGATGTTCTTGAGATCCCACCTTTAGGGAAACTTAACCTCCTTCTTACCATGCTTCAGCTCATTCAGATTCCACTTGCCACAATAGCACATTAAGATCTCATGGAAAAAATTATACTGTGGTTTTAGAGGTTACCTGTGACCTCTAAAGACCCTTGAAAATTATTTTTGCTTTAATGAAACAATTAAGAGAACCTTTTAAATGTACTCTAATGTCTTTGTATATAACCTGCATTAGTAATACCAGGCATTGCACAATGTGCTTTCATTGGACAGTAGTTGGTGCAAACGGTCATTGCAGGATTACTTTGCTATTGACCTCCCACCCCCTGACCTCCATCAAAAATTAAAATACATTCCTAGATGTTCCCTTGGCGTTATAACAGGAGATATACAATCTAGGAGTTTTTTTTCCTCTCTCCTTCCTTGAGTCTATAATCCACATGTTTGGTGTCTGTTTGACTTTTTTCTGATCCACAGTTACTGTTGACTTTTCACTTCCTGATGGTCTCCCAGAGCACCTTCCCCAACCTTTTGTTGGCTTCATTTCTATTAACTGTCATGTGATGTGCCCTGATTCTTCATCCTATCTCATACTGCAGTATAAGAATCTGCTTTGCATGGTCTATCAATCATTCCATTTTCTTCCCAGCTCTGGTTTCATCTTTCTTAATATTTCAGCAGGAATCACTTACATGTGGTAGAAATAAAATGTTCACAGCTTTGAAAAATGTCTTTGGGACTATTTCTGCATCTATTGAGAATTTCAGCAAGGGGAACTTGAATGGTCTAAAGGAGAATTTACAAAGTTGCTTCAGACATAAAACCCTTTAATCAGAGAAATCTCTAATACTAATACGGGACTCCAGGAGCTGTTCTGGGTGGGGTCACACAGCCAGGCCTGCCTGAGACCCACCTCCTTTCTTTTGTTTTAAGAAGTACTGTTTTTGAAATAACTGGTGTATAGTATAGTAGGTTTTGGTATCAAGTACCATCTGAATGTTACCACTGGATACTTGAAACTGATCTTTTCTGTTGATTAGTATTAGCATTATTTTTTGGGACAAGGTAAAGTAACCTAGATTTGTGGAGTTTTAATTGGATTGAGAGTCTTGCAAATTATATCAGTTAGGAAGCATTTGGCTCTCTGAGTATTCTAAAAAACAGTGTATTCATATAAAATTTGAGTTATAGCAAGGCCAGCAGGTCAGGGGATGATTGACACTGGAAAGGAAGGTTGTTACTTACATTTTCCTGGGGGGGGGGGGGCATGCCATGCTACACACGGCCACATGGGGAAGCACCAGGGTCATTCAGAAGGCAAAGCGAGGAAAATGTGGCAGGAGCCTTTATTATGGTTTCCAGGGGAAGGAACAGGTGAGTCAGGGTGAGCAGGCTTAGGATTGGCTAATTTGAATAATTTCTGCAGGCTGTGGCACAGAGGGGCTGCCCTTAGTTGTTTGGAACCTCATTCTGGGTGATCGGGGAAGGTGGATGGAGGTCTATAGTGTGGAAACTCCATACGGGAGTTGGTTGTGGTGTGGGCTTTGGGTTGGTTGGTTTGCATTTTGAAGGCACACTCATGGGAGAGTCAGCTACTATCTCTAGGAATTGGCCAACCCTGGCAGGGGCAGTTCTTCCAGGGTTAGCAAGGCCCCAGATGTCAAAGTTTCACAATATAAAAAATAAAAGATAGTCAATTTAATATACCAATTAATAGTGATTTCAGCAAAAAGGCACTTTCTATCTCACTTAACAAGATATCGGAAATAGCCAGTCCCAAGTTTGCTCATCATTTTTGTTTCAGAATTTCTGCAATGGTCGGGCTTCCCCTTATAGTCGTAATGTAGCTGCTGCAGCTCCAGGCATCACATTCTCACATAACCACATTGCAAATGCAGGAAGTGTGAGGGTAAAGAGAAAATGAATTATCTTTGCACACTCTTTTCATTTTTATCAGGGAGGGAAAAAAATGTTGCCCAGAAGAATTTCTTGTAGGTCTCCCTACATTCAAGGGAAGCTGAGAGATGAATATGTGTCAGAGAGAAATGGGTTTGCCATGATTGGCCTTATTCACCTGCTGGGACACACACAATTGGGCTTCTTTTAGCAGGGAAGATATGCAGTGGCTGTGGTCACTGAGGGCAATAGTCACCCTTGGACAATGATTAACATATAAACCAGGGGACCTATTTAGTTGACCTGGAAGCAGTCTATTGTAGAAGTAGTTGCTCAAGCATGTATAGTTCAGTGATTTCACTACACAGATTTCAAGTACTTAATTTTGTCAATGATTTCTTGAGCTGACCCGTTTTTCCTTATTATCTTATGACTGATCTAGCCAAAAAGAAAGTCAAATAGCTATTTAAAACATTTAATCATCACAGACCTGCAGAAAAAATTTCCAAAGCTAAAATACATTTTTTCAGTTTTTTCTAAAGTAATATGCCGAAATATTTAATGGGAAACATGACACTTATGAATCGCTTCAAGTACTGAAATGTGTGTCCAGATCTTTGTGATTATTAGGTAAGATTGTCAAGATCTATGGAATGGATGAAAAGAAAAAGGAACAAAATGAGGGAAACTGAAAAAAAGAGTAGAGAACAGTAAAAGTGGGGTTGGGGGAACTAGAGAATGAACACCAGCCAGGGCTGTTGAGTGTTAAGAGAAGGTCAAGAGATGACACTCTCAGAAAGCATGAGTCCAGCTGAAGTGAGCATGTGGGATCATAGAACCTTAGTCAAACTATGGTCATTGAATCTGAGTATTGGAAGGGACTTTAATGGCATCTAGCCTGTGTTCTGCATTTAATTTGAGCACATATAACTTGCATTTCATCATATCTCTTTTAACAAGCTCATTAACTCTTTAGCAGTTTAGTTACAGTTTCCAACACTAAAACTTTTATCATACACCTTTAAAGGTTTGGCCCTGAGAGCTGGGAATGGCTGCCATGTGGAGTTGAGTGGGAATGGGTTTTGTTGCTACTATCTCAGTGACCATAACAGTTATTTCCTGGTGTGTATTGAGTTAAACTAGATTCCTTATGTGGGGTGGAGAATAAAAAGGATATGAATTAGGTTTCCGTCATGCCTTTAGTCCAGGCTAATAGCTGGTTGATTCATAGCTTTTTAAAACTCTTAATATAATAAAAAATGTTTGTTTGTTTCACCATCCTTGCATTTCTCACAGGAAAGGCACATTTAACAAATACACTGGTAGCATGTGTTAAGTATTTCTCCACCTCACTCACCAAATACTTAGAAAGTACCAAATCTGGCATGCAGGGTGGCATATATGCTGAGAGCCAAGTACACTCAGTGGGATCCTTGTCCTCTGGAAGTTCACAGTCTGGAGGGAAGCAAGCATCGCACACTGAGTTTGTTAGTTCCTCGGATTATGTGTTGGTGCTTAAACTAGCTTGCTAGGAATTAAATAGTGGATGGTTTCCATGAGGAAGTGTAAGGACAGAGCAAAAGGTAGCAACACCAAAGGTGTAAACATGCTTCTAGGATAGAACAACATGTGTGGAGTGACCAGAGAGTTTGGCATTTTTGAGAAACATGAAGGTGGCCAGAGTGAGGAGGAGAGGGTCATGAGATGAGTCCACAGGGGACCTGATCTCAGCTTGCAGGCCATAGTAAGGATTTGGACTTTATCTCTAAGAGCAGTGGGAAGCCATTGTTTTAATGAGTAACATGATCAGATTTGTTGGCGATTGTGTAAAGAATGGATTAATGGGGTGGAGGCTGTGGTGGGAAGAAGGGGCGGTTAGACAAACATGGCAGCAGTCTAGGCAAGATGCAGTGGGAGCAGTGAAGAGGGAAAGAATCAGCACATGTGGTGGGTATTGGATGTAGACTATCTAGGACCTGGCTGCTGAATGGATGTGGGGGTATGAGGAAGGGAGAGGGATTTCAAGGTCCCTGGCTTGAGTCACTGACCAGTCCATGGGAGATGATGAGATCACCTAGGGAGAAAATATGGGGTGAGAGACAAATGGCCCTTGAATCAAGAACCCCAGGAAATACAGTATGTTAAGCTCTAACAAGAGGACTATCTAGCAAAGTAAACAGAAATTGAGAATGGTATTGTAAATCCATGTACTTTTTCAGACATAATCTTTTATTCTTCCCTTTCCATACCCCTCACACATCTAGTCTTTCACCTAGGCCTGCTGACTCTTTCTCTAAAGCATTTTCATTCGCCACAGTGTATACCACCTTAGTTCACACAACTGTCATCTCTTGACTGAACGCCACAGTTCCTAAGAGGTATTCCACTCTCCACTTTGATCTCCAACCCCTTTGTAATTCATTCTCCATAAACCGGAGTGTTTAGAATGGAAATCAGATGATTCTACTTTCCTCCTTAAATCCTACCAAACAATTCCTATTGAAGAATAAAATCCAAGTTCCTTACCTTGGTCCTCAATCCCTAATGCAATGTCTTCACATGCTTCAGAGCTGAGCTCATGCTCCTCTCCCCTTAGTCATCATACTGAACTGCAATGACCTGTTATTGAACACACCTAGCTCATATCTTTGGAGGTTTTGTACCTACTCTGTCTTCCATATAGAATATTCTTACCCAGTGTTTCATGCCAGCAACTTATTGTTTGAATCTTAATTCAAATGTCACCTTCTCAGTGTGCCTTTCCTCTATCACCTAATGTGTTTGCTCCCTCCCTCTCCCAATCACTGTACCCTATTTTATTTTATTCATAGTATTATCTGAAATCATTGTGATCACTCATTTTCTCATGTGTCTGTTCTCTATCACTGATACCTGAGCTACATGAGATCTTGTCTTTCCCATCACTGCTATATTCTTAATGCCTAGAACAGGGCCTACCATGGGGTAGACAATGTTAAAAGTAGATTTGTATCATGAATGGATAACCCATGAGTATTTTAGGCATGGAATTTGCCTAACCAGTCAGCAAACTCAGTCCAGTGCCGAGCCGGATTCCTGGATGTGATGGGCAAGCCCAGCTAACCCCAGGCCCTCATTCCTCCTTTCATTTGTGGCCTTAACCCTTCTGCATCAGGGAACACCCCCCACTCCTGCATCTCTCAGGTACCAGACCATGGGACCAGACCCCCTGGGGCCACATGGCACAATGGGACCTCTGTTGTATATTCTGATTGGGGGATGAACATTGCTATTTAATTACTGATATTATCAAATGCCTTAGAGGAGGCTGGGCCAGCCCCATGAGGACCCCTTCTGAGGTCCTGTGGCCCTGCAGAGCCTGACAGTAAAATTTTGTTTTAGCTAGAAAAAAAAAAAATTCCTATTCTATACAGAGACAATTTAGTATGATGGTTCTGAGTTTAAGCTCTGGGATCCCACCTAGCCCTACTGCTTCCTAATTTTGCCTGACCTTGGGTGAGTCGGTTACCCCTATAATGTCTTCATTTCTTTATTTGGAAAATGGTAATGACAATAATGAATTCCTACCCAGTAGTGTGTTTTAGTGTTCAGTGAGATAATGAATGTAATTGCCTAGCACAATGCATAACATAAATAAATATTAAATAAATATAATCTGCTGCTGTTATTATGTCTTCATGGTTAGGCTGAAATGACCATTGAGAACTACTGAGCCTTGAGCAGCAAGGCTGGGCTGTGTCTTTTGGAGTATGAACCACAGAAGAATAGGTTGGGCTTGAAATTAGAGAATAGTAGATACCAATAGAGGATGGAAGGGAGAGAGGGGTGAGGAAGAGAGGGAGGGAGGGAGGCAGGGAGAGAGAGTGTGTGTTTGGTGAACAGAATGGATATTAGAATAGACTTTTTGTCTGAGTCATCCCCCAAACTGTGTTGCTTATGCCCAAGATAATTTTAGAGAGAACAGTCATCTCAGACAAGTCAGATTGACTGCTTCTAACCTTAGAACATTCTGTCTTTCCTTCCCTTAATTCTTAAGTTTTTATCAGCACTCTAGAATCAGAGAAAAGTTTATTTCAGTCACCTCTTTTGACCTGGAAAATCACTGGCCAGGCTGAGGATTGCTGAGTAAGGACTTTTTACCTGGGCACTAATATTCACCTGCATATTCAGTTACTCAGCCTAGATCCTTGTCCGTAGAGGTAAATGAACTTCAGAGGCTGCTCTAGATTTGTGGGCACTTTAATCTAAGACTCAATATCCTTACAGGTGAGGTGGGTAGGGATGAGCAGAGTGTGGGAACAGAGCAAATAATATCTCAGTTGTAAACAGTCATTAGATTCAATGGGATCACCACAGTGTTCCACATCCACTGAGTTCTCAGTTTTTCCTGCCTCAGATAATTTCTTTTGAAATAGAAATAATTTGCATTCTGTTGTGGGTTATAGTCTACTAACTTCTTCTTTTCTACCACCTTTGATTATAATATGTCCCATCCCTTTTTGACATAAAGGTATATCACTTTAACCCATTTTTTCCTTCCTCTTTTTTTGATGGCTTCCTTCTAATTTCTTGATTTTTATAACATCAACACAAATAAACTCTCTTTATTAACTTCCACTGAGGCTTTACCCAGTTAACACCCAACTCCCATCCCTGGAATCCAAGTACTCATTTTTTCCGTAATGCCTCTCCTGGAAGTGAATTCTTCCTTCTGGGAGTCACCTGTGCCACAAGCACAGGCCCTGGATCATGACAGTTACACCATCAGTAGAGGACTTAAATAAATTTTGTCATCTTCATTCAATGGTCTGTGTAGCCATTAGGAAAAAAAAAGAACAAGGTA
The DNA here is from genome assembly GCA_003508835.1 of Eonycteris spelaea. NCBI lineage: Eukaryota > Metazoa > Chordata > Mammalia > Chiroptera > Pteropodidae > Eonycteris > Eonycteris spelaea. The sequence continues at coordinate 1,796,174 of PUFA01000083.1, read as the reverse complement.
GCTCTGTATGTCATGGTAGGAAATGACCTGAAAGAGATCTCTAGATGAAAAGGAAAACAAGGCACAGAGCGGTGTATATAGTAGACTCACATTTGTGGGGAGACATGTGTCTACTAAAATGGGTATACACACACACACGTATAAGTGGATCTGCTGAGAATATTTATGATAGCATACTCAGAAAAACTGATTACCATCCTGGTCTCTGGTGAGGGGAACCCAGTGGCTGAGAGTTAAGAATAGGAGGGAGACTTTTTACTGTAAATCGTCTAGCACCTTTTGAGTTTTGTGCCATATGAATGTATTTCATACTCAATAATTAATTTATTTGTTATAGATAGGTAGATATGAAAAAGAATGAGAAAGAGAAATGGAGAAAGGGTATTCTCCTTGTTAAAATCTTAAGAATTAAAAAGCAATTGAAACAAGAATAATTTTCTCATTTTGTGGAACTTTGACACATAATACTACCCTTTTTGACACCTTATTGCATCTCAGAATCATTATTGAAAGTGTTAAGTGACTAAAAATGACTAAAACATAATGTTGCCTCCCTGGCTCAGGAGGAGGGCCCCTACACGCATTACCACTTCAAGCTGGTTTTCCAGCATGGATTTTGGAGGACAGATAGATACTTGACTGTCCCATCCCATCCTCCTCCAGGACGCTGATCAGCCCTGTGGTCCTCAGGGGCTGTTCTTGTTATGTTGATCTTGATCTTCACTTATTTACTCAGCAGTGGGAACAGTTACTGCTTTACTCACTGACAGGGCTAATTGAACTAACCCTTTTCCATATTTGGGAAAACTGTACTTACCGACTGGTAGATATATTTCCCTAAAAGATGTCAACTTCTGGGCTATTAGAAGTTCCCTTTAGTCTTATAGGCAAGATTCTCTCTTACCTTGCTTCCTTGTCAAATTCTGAAGAAGGACTCGGGAAAGCCATGGTCCTGCCCTAAAGGCTAGTCATGGAGCTCCTGTGTGCTCGATATAAAACAGAATGGGCTTTTCAATGGAGCTGACCAATTCATTGGGGGTGGGGGCAAGGACACCTTCATTGGTTGGTTATTAGACTATTTTAGGAATTTGCAGTTTGAAGACCTTTCCTTAGGCCATGTTTCTCAACCTCGGTACTCTTTATATTTTTAGGCTGGGTAATTTGTTATTTCAAGGGAATGTTCTGTGCATTGTAGGATGTTTAGCAGCATCTTTAGCCTCTACCCACTAGATGCTAGTATTGTTCCTCACACTGTGACAACCAAAAATGTCTCCAGACATTGCCAAATGTATCGGGGGAACAAAATAACCCCTGATTAAGAAATACCTTAAACCGTGCTCTCTCTGTGAGCATTAATAATTATACCTGTTCAATTCTTTTTCTTTACTTTTTTTTTTTAACCACTTCAGATATATTTTTTCTAAAAAGTGCTTTAAATAACTTTTTTTTAATAAGTGAGGTGGGAGTAGATGCTCTCCTAAGGTACTGTTTCTTGTGCCTTTAATTAAGTCTCTGGGAACTTGTACCTAATAGCTTTGTAGGACAACCAGAAAGTGGTGTTTAAATTTGGATGTTTTAATACTGAATTGCCTGGTCTAGTTTTTACCAAGAATAATGTCTCATTTTATTTGAAATGATGGGGTAGTAAGTTTATCACCTGAGTAAAAGGTCTGCGACTTCAGTGGAGTAGACATGCTTAAGGGCAGGGAAGAGCGACATTTTAGACCCTTTGAAGGCCTTCTCCACACAGGTATATTTGGCTCTCTCCACTTTGACTTACCTCAGGAACCACTTGAACTTCCATATCGCTCTTGGGGGTTGACCTACCTCGCCAGCTCTTCCTGAGGAGACCATAGAGGGTCCAGGTGGCCTGTTCAAACCAGATTCCTAAGTTCTAGTGGATGAAGCTCTGAAAATCTTCAAGTTCATCCCTCTCTCAAGTCGCTCAGTTGTCTGTCTCAGGATTGGAGTTATTTTAATCTGATCGTGCTCTTCTTAAACAAGCCCTTCAGTGGTCCCCAAATGCCCTTGAGTGAAACCCCAACACCTGCCTCTGGCCAACAAGGCTCCACATGGTCGCACCTCTGCCCTCTTCTCCCTCCACTTTCCCTGTCACACACTGTGCTCCAGCCACGTCGACCTCCCTGGGAACCTTGAGCTGACCATGCTATTTCCCACCTCAGGCCTTTGCACTTGCAATTTTCTCTACCTAAGATGTTTTTTTCCATCTTCTTGAGGCATGGCTGACTTGTTCTCTTACTTCAGATTGCATCTTAAATGTCACTCCCTCTAAGAGGTCCTCCTTCATCATAGCTCCATACCCCACAGCTGCCCACTCTACCCTTTATGCTGCTTCTCTTTTCCACAGCACTTCTATCTATTTGAAATGATCTCCTTCATAGTTTCTGTATTTATTATGTGTCCCCCTCCACTGGAATGTAAGTTTTGTGAGAGCAGTGTCTAATCTCATTTACCACAGATGTAGTACCTGGGTAGGCACTCCATAAATACTGGATTAGTAAGAAAATTATAACTGAAACTCTCTGTATAATAATGCTCTGGGCTGGATGTAGTTTAGTCACTTTCCATTTGAAGAGCTATCTGTGTATCAGTGTGTACTAGAAGACCTGAAGCTATGCTAGCAGTTCTTAACCTTCTTTTGAGTATGTGCTGGATAATTTTGGCTGAGCAAGGAGAGGACTTGTAGATAGTAAGGAGGGGCTGGGCCATGCTACACTCCTGTAGTAGTAACATGCTTCTTGCTCTCTCCCTCGCTTCCTCCTTCCCCACATAACATAAAATTTACTATTTTAACTATTTTAAATTGTACAATACAGTGGCATTTAATACATTCACAATAGTGTTCAACTACCATCTTCTAATTCCAGAACATTCTCATCACCCCAAAAGGAAACTCATACTCATTAAGCAGTCACTCCCTGTTCCCCCTACCCCCAACCCCTAGCAACCAGTAATTTATGTTCCGTCCTTTTGGCTTTGTTTTTTTAGGACATTTCATATAAATAGAATCATACAATATGTGCCCTTTTCTGTCTGGCTTATTTCACTTAACATGATGTTTTCAAAGTTTGTCCATGTTGTAGCATGTATGAAGACTTCATTCCTTTTTATGGCTGAATAATATTCCATTGTATAGATATGCTACATTTGTTTATCCATTCATCCATTTAAACAGTTGAGCTGTTTCTACCTTTTGGCTATTGTGAGTAGTGCTGCTATTCACATTTATGCACATGTTTTCCTTTGACCATCTGTTTTCAGTTATTTTGAGTCTATACCCAAGAGTGGAATTGCTGGGTCAAATGGCAGTTGTTTTAACTTATTGAAATAGTGCCAAACTTTTCCACAGTACTGCACCATTGTACATTTTCACCAGCAGTGCAAGAAGGTTCCAGTGTTTCCATATACTCTCCAATACTTATTTTCTGATTTTTAAAGATATGTATTATTAATATTATAGCCATCCTAGTGTGAAGTGGTATCTCACTGTGGTTTTGATATGATTTCCCTAATGACTAATGATGATAAGTATATTTTCATGTCCTTGTTGGCTATTTTATATCTTCTTTGGAGTATGTCTTTATCTTGAAGCTTACATTCTTTGTATTGTAATTGTATGTGAACACTTTTTTCTTTCCTTCTTAACCATAAGTTGCCTCATTTATGAAATGAGGCTAATGTACTTCTCAAGTGAGAGATTAGTTTTGGGAAACTAAAGCATTGCTCCAATTTTATTAAAAATTTTGAAATTTTCTTTTTTCTTGTTGCTATCCCACTTGTGTTAAAATGCAGTTTGTAAACCTTATTTTCCAAATTGACAAATTTAATTCAGTTTTAATTTGCTGAATTTTGACATCTCTGCATCAAACCCATCATTAAATCTATAAATTTTTAGGTTTTAGACATAAAGCCATTTTGTTTCTTAGCAAATATAGTATCCAGGTGAGTAGATGACTTTTTGCTATTTTAGAGTAAGCAAGTGACTGTTGAAAGTAGTTTTCATTACAACTTTTTTTTTTCTTTTTCAGAAAAAATTGCCTTTGACAACACTGGCTCAGTGTTTGATGGAAGGGTCAGCTATCCTGGGAGATGACACACTTCTTGGGTAAGGTGATACCACATGTGGGTTTGCCAACTCTAGGTAAGTCCCCATCTGTTAAAGGGGACTAGAACTGCTCAGGGAAGTACTGAGGACACCTTCAGTCTGGCCGAGGACTGGGTGGAGAAGAAGAAAACATTGCCAGTGGAAATCAAAACCTCAGGCCCCAAAGTTATATTTACATTGTCTGTGCAGCAAGGCAACTCACAAGTGGAGAAATTATCATAAAACTGTTGAAGGACAGTTGGAATCCCTAGGGCTCCAGCAGAAGCAAATATGAATGTCAAATGTCAGAATTATGGGATTCCATAACAACCTGATTTGAGTTCAACAATAAAACAAGCCAAAAATAGAATCATCATGAGAGAGAATCCTCAGGCACAATCAGTGGGAGAATTTTTACCCTAAGAACTAAAATAATAAGACAGTATGAAATAAAATGTAATTATGTTTAAAATTAAATTTAAAAATTACATAGAGACAGTGTTTGCTATGGCAGCACATATACTAAAATGGAATGATACAGAGAAGGTTAGTATGGCCCCTGTGTAAGGATGAGTTTGTGAGGCATTCCATTTTTTTAAGAAAAAAAGTTTTAACTAGATTTATTATGTTGATCATTTTGCAATATGTACAAATATTAAATTATTGTGCTGTACACCTGAAATTAATATAATACAGTATGTCAATTATGCTTCAATTTAAAAAAGTAAGAACAAAATAATTCTTGACAGAAGAATCAAACAAAATAAAAAAAGAATAAGCAGAATCGAAGAAAATAAAACAATGGAACTTTTTAAAATTCAAGTTATACTTACAGTAACTTAAAAACTTAATTGGATGAGCATCATCTTGGCATTCTGGGTTTCCATGATGGGGATTTTTGTAATAAAGTTCTATTATCTGAACCAGCTTTTGCACATTGGAAAGTGACCATCAGGTTAATTTATTAACACAACAGTCCATTCAATTACTCAGTAAAGCATCACTAAGTGCAAAAAAAGTAAATAAAAATTAAAAAATCAAAACTTAATTGAGATAAACTGAAAATTTCACTCAAATAGAGAATTGGTGAATTTGAAAACAGATCTGCAGTCACTCTCTAGAATGTATAGAATGAAATACAAGAGATAAGGGTGTAGGCAATATTAAATGGAGAGGCAGAGAGGATAGAATACAAAACTATGTCTTGTAGTAGTTTCTGAAGAAGAAGATATGCAGAAGAGATGTTTATGGTTGAATTTCTCTTTTCTAGATTTGAAGAAAAACGTGTCTTTAGATTTAAGAAGCACAAAAAGTCCTGCTTGAGATGAACAAACAGAAATCATTCCTGGACACATCATAGTAAAGCAAATTATTAACCAAAAGAGAGAAATGTAAATTTAACTAGAGAAAAAGATAAATATAAAAGAAATTAGACTGATAAAAGATTCTTTATTCATCAGCCAAAATAAATGCCAGGAAATAACGGAGGAAAATCTTCAAGTATTGAGCCAAAATATATGAAAACTAGAGTCTATGATAAATTAAAGCAATATTCAAGAATAAAGGAATAATAAAGATATTTTCAGGTGAACATTTAGAGAATTTATTACTCATATATCCTCACTGAAAGAACTAGTTAAATTTATTTGAAATAGATTATTAAGTTTATTTGAAATAGAAGAAAGGAATGAAATGTAAGTATCAGGATAGCATTTAAAAAAAAAAGTAATGTGGTGTGGAAATGAAAAAAACTCTTTTCTCTCTACCCATTTTAGGTTCCTTTACTGTGGCTCTGCAAATTAAATTGGCAAAACGCAGGTTAAAAAGAGAAAAGCATACATATTTTATTACTGTGTACAGTGTGTACCCATGGGAGAACTCAGTGATTAATAACTCAGGTGGCTAGAACTTGAAGCTTATATAGAATCTTAACAAAAGAACAATAATTTTTAAAGAAGTTGCAAGACAAGGGAAAAGAAATTTGAGTTTCTGGGGTGACAAATTGTGGGAAGGCAAATATATGGGGGAATTATGGATAATAAAGGCTTACTTAGAAAGGTCTGCTATTCCTTTGGTGCCTTCTCTAGGTTTCTAAGAGTCTAGAACTGTCTCTAGTGGTTAACTTTTGTCCATCCTGGTGGAGAGGGAAAGGGGGACACTTTTATAAATTTATGTCCTCCTTTAGCCAATGGCAGGTGGGGAGGGCAGAAAGCTTATTTTGTATCCACTTCTTCTCAATTGTCTTCAGCTCAAAATAACCCTTATGCCATTGTGGCATGTTTTGGGGTGACATATTCACCCTTTAGTGCAAAGAAATATAAATAACCATGAACTAAAACTAGCAATATAATAATTAATTTGGGGAATGTTTACAGCAAGGTGAAACTAAAATATTGGAAAATAATAACATGAAACATTGGAAGAGGAATTAGTGTTTTATGTTTTTGTATTGAGAGGAGATAAAGATATTACATTTAAATTCAAAGTAAATGTGCATGTTAGAAAAATAAGAGTAACCACAAAAAGAATAGAAATAGAATGCATAACTTCAAAATTAGTAAAAGGAGGAAAAGGGAAGTAAATAAAATATAAAAAGGGACTAAAAGAAAAAAGCAAAGAAAAGCATAATAAATAGAACACAGAAAATGGAGGTAATAGCAGTTGCTGAATATATATCTGTAATCATAAGAGATGTAAATGGAATAAACTCAACTGTTCATAATATGGAGACTCTCAGGTGGATAAACATGAAATTGTCATATGCTGTTTCTAAGATTTACAGCTAAAGCATGACACAGCAAGATTGAGAGTAAAGGGATTGAGGACACCCAAGTAAAGATGATAGACTGAACACGCACATCTGATTTTGTTCTCTTCCAAATCCATTATAATAGTTTTTTTTTTTTAAAAGATATAAATCCACAAAGGCAGGGAAAACAGGAGAGAAGACAATGGTAGCATAATTTTGTGAACTATAAAACATATAATTGACTGAGAACTGACTTAGCAAGTCCCCTAAATCTGACTCCTAAGGCAAAAGGAGGATACGAAGAGAGTCAACATTATCTACTCTCTGAAATACTGACAAGGCTCAGCATTGGTGGTACTAGACATCTCTGGAATAGTGGGTCTTTGGGGGTGGGGAGGTGATTGAAATTATGAATGTGAGTAAAAAGCGATTCAAGTACTACTTGCATTGCTCAAACCCAGCACTTACCTCACCTTTGGGAGACTCTCATCCCCATGCCTCACTTCACAGCTAGATTCTGGAGCTTTATTCTCTGCAGGGGGCAAAAGAGTGTCTCCCACTAGGGATACCAGGTAAGGGTCATTAAAGAAGAGACTTAAGTGCTCTAATGCAGCCAGATGCTGAGACTCTTCAGCTGTCTTTCTCTACTCATGCAGCCCCCAGGCCTCTACTCTCTAGGGGTATCTGACCAGTGCAACCAGAATGAACTAGACCTGAAGATATAGAAGAAGACAGAGTTCCAATGAATGGCCCAGCTAGATCACCCTGCTGATGATCTCACTCCATTCTCTGAGCTCCTTAGTCTCCACCCTTAAATATAGACAGGCAGCAGAGATCATGAGACATTTGAGGAGGGTCCCTAACCTGAAACCTAGATACTAAAACAACTGAGAAAATAGTAAAAAAGTAAAATTAGGAAGGAATAGATGTTGTGTAAGAGAGGAAGATTTCAGGAAAACAATCACTTAATATTTTCAAGTGAAAAAATAATGCCTCTATTAGATAAAAAATAGAATGTTAATAAAAATCTTTATAGAAAATAAAGTTCAGAGAACAAAGCAAGCTTCATAGAAATGAAAAATATGACATCAGTAGAAGGTTTGGAAAATAAAATTGAAAAAAATCTTGAAAAGAGAGCAAGAAGGAAAATAGAAAAGTTGGAAAGTAGAGGAAGTCTTAGGCTTCAGTGACAAGAGTTCTGAGAAAAGGAAAGGGAGAAATCATCATCCTTATCAACATCTTCTGAAAGAGTATTCCAGAACTGAAGAATGTGCATTTCTACATCTAAGGGCCCATTGAGCTCCTAATACAATAGAATAAAGTTAAACTTGTGTCAGGGCTTACCACTAGTGAATACTAGTGACAAATAAGATTCTACAACCTTTTAGAGAAAATAGATTGTCATATATAGAGGGTCACAAATCTGAATGGTTTCAGATCTGCCAAAAAAACAGTGGAATTTAGCAGATTATTGAACAATACCTTCACAATCCTGAAGAGATATGATGCTCTATATAGAATTTAGTATCCTGCCTAGCCGTCAATCATTGTAAAAGTAAAAGAGAATGTCGTGATGTGCAAGGTCTCAGAAGTTGACTCTCCACCCACAATTTCACAGGCCGCTAAAGCAAGATGTGCTCCAAAATGAGGGAGTGACCAAGAAAAGATAGACACTGTGTATAGGAAACAGAATAAGTCAGCACAGGACAGAGAGAAAGAGAATCCCAGGAAATTGTGAGGGAAGATTTCAGGAAGATAGCTCTGCCCAGGGATACAAGGCGAACTCCAGTCTAGACTGACACAGGTCTGAGAGAGACTAATTCAAGAAGATGAAATTCATCCACATCAAATGTGGTTCATTGTCTTAAGAGACAAATTAGAAAAGTAACAGAAGATTTCAGGTTCAATCAGGTCTTAGAAAACCAAACAAAACAAAACAAGGTAATTGCTAATTCCAGAAGGAACGAATAAATATACAAGACCAGTAATCATAATACATTACCCAACTTTACTCTGAATAGCATATGGGGTCAAAATGTTGTGTAAATACTAAATGAATGGACAGAGGGGAAATGTAAAGATAGCTAAATTCTCATTTTCCATAGTTGATCGTCAATAGCTAATGTTTCAAATTAAAAAAAATAATTAAGAAGTAGCATTAGAAATATGGAGGCAAGTAATAGAAAATCAGATAAAAGATACCATTAAATATCTACAAAGATAAACCACAGCCTGGGAGTTAACATTTGCAGCAGATTTGAAAAAGAATTTGAATCCACTCTACATCCATACGTATATCTATTGGTATATAAAGAACTCCTGAAATAAATTCAAATAAATAGATCCTGATACAAAAATAGCCAATGAATATGAGTGGACACTTTATGGAAGAGGGATCCTGAATGGCCCCCAAAATGAAAAGATATTCAGTCTTACCAGTAGTCAAAGAATACAAATTAAAACCAGAATGAGATAATATTTTGTATTCACCAGCTTGGCAAAAATTAAAATTCCTACCAGTACCAAGGGTTGGCAAAAGGACTGAGCATTAGGAACCTCATTTGCAGCAGTGAGAGTGAAGTTAGTATCATTTCAAGAACAATTGGTCATCTCTAGTAAAGTTAAGGGTATGCACATCTTCTCTTCTTTACACATAAAAATTCTCACACATGCAAGAGACTGCACATATGCACTGCATCACTGCATGAAATAGCCACAAATTGTTGACTATAGGAAGGCTTAATAAATGGTGGTATATTCATAGAATGGAATTCTATACAGCAAAATGATCTAATTCTGCATGTATCATGGTGGCTAAGCCCAAAGATAATGATGAAATTAAAAAGCAAGTAATAGAAGAAGAGATTCAGTGCTAAACCATTATGTTAACTTTTTAAACTAAGTTATGTAGCAGTATTATATATAATATGTGAACACATATATTTGGTAAAAAGTATAAAATATGGATAGGAAGGGTACATACTAACTCTAGAATAACAAATGGCCTCTTCTCATACTCTCATTCATTTATAAAAACTTTTTACATGACTTTCACTTAATATGGTACCATGCAAAAAGAGGACTGCCTGTATACCATTCATGGGCAATTAACATCTTTTAAACATAGTATTCTCTCATCTAAGAACATGGTATAACTTTCTGTTCATTCAAGCCTTTTGTTATTTGCTCATTATTAGTAAACTTTGGACTGGTTTTTCCATTGGATAATTGTCTATTCATCCTGCATTAAATAAGTTTACATAGCTTAGGAGAAAGAATTTTCTTTCTGTTAGAGGCTATTGAAATTGATTTTTCAATGGGTTCTAATAGAAAAAATAGAAATTTAGTTTTTGGTATATTTTGAAGATGTTGATTTGTTTGTGCATCCATTTTAGCTAGTTTCTTCTGTGCTCTCAAGTAGATAGAAGTATCTGGCTCATTTTAGACCTGTCGATTTGGGACGTGTAAGTCTGTTCTCTCCACATCTCTCTTATTTTTCTCTATGTCCCATTTACCCTAGGCACAGTAGGGACTTAGCATCATTTAAAAAAAAATTGATAATTTTAGAAATGAAAATGGATGGAACAGGTTGGTAGTTGGATGCCATGGAAATCAACCAGCATTGTTTTTTTTCAAGAGAACAAATCCACTTTATTTACTTTGAATAAATTTAAATCCATTAGGGGTAAAACATTACACAGATTCTGTCTGTGCCCAATGGCCTTAGCAGGAACGTTACTTTGGAATTTGGCACAAACCGTGCCACTGATCCTATGAGCACAAGTTACTTTTCCCAGATTGCCCTGGTTTTGTTCAATTTGCCACCAGGAGTCACTTTGTGGTTTTTGCCTTATACCCATAAGCACATCTCTTGCCTAGATAAAACTCAGTCTCATCTTGGGTATAAACACCTTCAGTTTTAAAAAGAACTATGTATTTCCTCTAGTTCCGGAGATGTCACTTATAGCCAGCAAAAATGGTCTTGGACCATAGCCTTCCAGACATATTTGTCATTTTAGAAGTCCTGTTCTCAGCAGGCCTCCAAAGGCTCCAAGATGGTGGAAAAAGCAGAAATTAACCAGTTTTTAACACTGTCTTGTGAAAATGTATCCAGCCAGAAGCCAATGACAATATGACATAGGTGACATCTTGCTTTCTAGGGTATTCAGTATGGGTTTTCTTCCCCTTCTATTGCAGGAAGATGTTGAAACTCTGTGGAGAGACAGAGGACAAGCTGGCTCAGGAGCTGATTCATTTGAATTGCAAGTGGAGAGAGATGTGATTGAGCCCCTGTTCCTGCTGGCTGAGGTAAGAAGTGGAATGAGGCTAGGCCTAAGTGAGCAGGAAGGGACAGATCAGTGGGCCCTTTAGTCATTCTGCCCAGCCTTATTACTGTTTCTACCCTCACCCTACTTTGTGACACTGTTTTTCATTAGGGGTTATTACCCCTCAACTGCATGGTCAGGATTCCCCATTATGTTTGCTGCCCCTTCTCCCACCTATACTTCTCTCTGTTGGCATTCCAGTGGAGAAAGGGGTAAAGGTGGCAGCATTACTTCCTTCCCCACCAGGGTCTCCACTGCCATCACCACCCCTGTCCTCCACCCATCTCAAGTCTTCAGTGAAATGAACAACAGCCCCTCCTCACAAGGTTTTGGGGCCCTGCACCCAAGAAACTTTGTAAGGCCGCTTGGAGTTTATCTATTTAGGTCTCTTCTCCTGGACTTTAAATGACACTAAACAAAACTATTTTATTAAGAGGAAACCTTGATGTTTATGTGACAATTTTGTTAGCTTCAAACAAGAGAAGTTTTATCAAGTAAGAAAGGAAATGGTTGGGAGACTTTGTTTGCCCTGAACCTTGGACCTCCTCCCAGTTGCCTTTAATTAGTCATACAAAACCTAATGGCGCTGTCCCATAGAACAGTGGTAGCCACTAGCTTTCTTTGGCTTTGAGCTCTTAAAATATGTTTAGTTTTTTGACTGAGGAACTAAATTTTTAATTTTATGTCATTTTTTGTTCGAATTTAAGATGATATAAGGGCTGCTGTATTGGACAGTATTGCCCTGGACCATTCTGGTTTCCTATCTGGACTGCCACCAGCACCTCTATCTATCCTGGTGCTATTTATGGGGCAGAACATATGGGTAACTAATTTCCTAAGTGCCTGAAAATATTCAGGGATAAAATTCTAGATATGGGGCTTTGATATAGGCCAACTCTAGACTTCTCAGATGCTGTCCTGTTATAGGGCATCCCCTACCTGGAAGACCAAGGTAGTCTGGGGTTCCAGCCAACCTGAAGCAAATACAAGGGGCAGGTGTGACCTAGGTGTTGAGCTTGCTTTTACAAACAAGATGCCTGTGTGACTCTCCATGTGACTCCCCTTGTGACTCTGGCTCTGTGACAATGTAGGGTGCCCCAGACAGTATCCTTCTCTTTCTATTGGAAGTCCTGACACTCAGTTCATTACTCACCCCTGCTTGAAGAGTGAATAGAAAGCACTTCACATTTTTTCCTTCTATAAAAGCCATAGCCTGAGATGACTTTGGTTCAATTACGGCCAATTTTCCTTTTAAATTCTCACATCCTGCCCCACTTTTGCTGGGCCTGGAACCAAAATCCCTCTCTGGAATGTTCAGTTAAGTCATTTTTAGAAATAAAAATATAAAAAGAGCATCCCCATACAACCACTATGGAAGAACTTCTCATAGCTGAGAAAAGCCATGTCAATGTTTATTCATTATTTACTTTGGAAAAAATCTTATTTCTATAAAAACATATCCTAATTACATTCCTCGTAGCATCTCAGGTCTCCTGAGGCCCATTCTCTTCATCCTTCTGCTGTCTGTTTTGAATTAGGTTTGTGTGTCAGATCTGCTTTTCCCCTACATTGGGCACTTATGCATGTAAAGAGAGAGACGATCAAGCCCTGTTTTTTGCTGGCTAAGACCAGGAATGAGGCTAGACGTAAGTGAGAAGAAGGCACAGAACCTCTGAGATGGTCTGAGTTGATGGAGATTCCTGGCAGATGTCCAGCAAAGTAAGAGCAGAGTTTAGTTAAGGAAAAGAAACCAGGAATTTCATCTGAAAAGAAGGATTGGGAGATCTCTAGCAAACTTGTTGCGTGGCTATCAATAATTCCTTAAGAATTTATCTTGCGCTTTAATTCAACTCTCTTTTGTCTTCTGTAACCACAGGTAGAAATCCCAAATATTCAAAAACAGAGGAAACACTTAGCAAAGTTGGTGCTGGACATGGATTCTTCACGAACAAGGTACAGTAGGACCTCTGCTTTCATTTTTGTTTCTCTAAAGGAACAGTGATCATATTTGGTTGTGGTAGGAGTTTGTGTGTGGGTGTGTGTCTGTTTTTATTCACCAAGTTTTTTTTTAATACTCCAGGCACTGGAGGTAAGAGTAGGGAGCAGAAATACCGGGCCTTCTCTCATGGAAGCTGCAGTCTAGTTTGAGAGATACACTCCAGGCAAGTGAGCAAACATACAAGACAATCTCAGGCAGCCGTAGCCATGTAAAGAAATGGCACAGGGTAATTTTGGTAGGGAAGGTTGGAGAAAGGGGGCAACAGCATTAGGTAGGGTAACACAAGGAGGACTTTTCCAAGATGACACTTGACCTGAGACATAAACAATGAGGAGGCAGCCATGCAAAGATATGATGCAAAACTGTCCACAGCAATGAGAACAGCAAATGCAAAGGCCTGAGGAGGGAATAATGCTGACATATTCAGGGTACAGGATGAAGGCCAGCATGGCCAGGGTAGAAGAAAAAGCGGGAGAATAGTAGGAGAAGAGACTAATGCTAGCATCGATGATGTGTCGGGTCTATAATGAGGGGAGAATTTCAAATTCTGGGGACCAATTTACCTTTTTCTGAAGCTGACGGTACAGATATCTTCTCTATGTAGCCATTCCTTAAACCTGAGACCATTATGAGGGAGGTAACGTTACAACAGTGCTGCTCTTCTGTACCTTTCTTCCAGAATCCACTAGATGGGGATGTAGGGGGTGTGCCAAAGGCTTTGAGAGGCCTTGACTGGCATATGCCATGGTTGTGTCCATGTGCCTTTTTATTTTTTACAGAAGAAGGTGTGTGTTTGTGTAAGTCTGCAAGTTGAAAGAATGCAGGGCCATGAATATTAATATGGAAGTAACTATTTAGTTCTATTTTAGGTTCATTGTAGGTCAATTTTAATAATGTTTTCTGAGAAAAAGAAACAAAAACAAAATAGAATATACTTTGACTGAGATGTGTAGGATAGACTCCTGAACTAGGAGTCAGAGATAAAATACCAAGATCTAAGTCATCTATTTTCTAAACCTGTGTCCTTGGTCAAGTCACTTAAACTCCCAGAATAGCTTGCTCACCTGTCTGTGCACAGGTAGTAACAACATTTGTGGGATGACCTGGAGAGGTTGTTTTGAGTGTCATTTGAGATCATGCTTCTCACAATATATCCCAAGTGCTTTATAAAAGAAGCTGCTACTGTAACTAATTGGGACATTGGAATTCTGCATCTGGACCAATAAAAATATTGGGCAGTCCCTCCAAGACCAGAAATAAAACTTTGATCAGCAGAAAAACAAAGGGTTCCAAAAAAAAGTTAACTTAGTGTTTCCCGAACTTCATTCTACCTGAATGATTTTTGCCATTTGTGCTTACACATCTTTTGAAAATTGATTTACTTTTTCAGAATGAACCTATTTAAAAAATGTTATAACATCGTAAATTGAAAGTAGTGCCCTTTGCTACAAATAACCAGGTAAACATAAAAATGAACAGGACAAAAGCAAAGCCAATGTTATTAAATTTTAGATTCTGTTGCTTATGGAAGACTGTAATTCTTGTCTTTTTTGATTAAAAAGAAGAGGAGCAGGAATTGGAAAGTTGCTGTAGTTATTCTCACCCACACCTGGGTCTGTCCTTGCACCTGGAAGAATAGAGGGCAGTATTGATTTGGTGTTACTTACCACTATGTCTGTGTGCCACATAAAATTACCTCAATAGTAGTGTTCAAGTCCCATATTTTGGGAGGCATGTAAGGTGATTGAAGAAATGCTGACTGTCTCACTATTAGGAGGATAGTGGACACCCTGCTCCTGGGTTTGCAGAACGATTTCCTTCTGTGAAGCCCTGGCTGATCTGCTTCTGTAAGGAAAACCCAAATTTCCAGCACAGAGCTTCTGGTTAGCGGGCTGGATTCTAGCATCAAAGCTTATCATTGCCATTGCCAGTTATGTGTTTTTGTTTGGTCTTCTTATGAGAAAGAGTGTTACTCCTAGGTGACAGCCATGGTCAGTCTGGTCTTGTGTTGTTTTTAATGGTCACACTAAGTGGTATGTAGATTTTAGAGCCTTAGGGAAGTGTCATTAGAGACTCTCATCCATGATTTAATAACTTTTTCATATTTTCAGCTCATATTCTCTGGCATATTAAGATTTGGTAAGGAAATCTCTACTTCCACTCTCAAATTTCTATGCTTATAAACTTCAATTCAGACCTACAACCTTTTTGTTTAGATCAAAAAAAAATTTTTTTTCAATGAGCCTCATATAAACCTGATTCATCTTCTTTATCATATTGGTTGTTTTTCATAGCCTATTCTATGTAGTTGTGAGTTTGAGGGTTGAGGATTGCTTTGGAGGGAGAATATTGGCTGTACGGCCCTTGAAAAACTTAGTTACCCCTTCAGGTCTCTGCTTTAGTAACCATGGTGGAAGGTCCAACCCCAGGCCTCAGTTATGATTCTCCATCAGTTTAGGTTTCAGAATGAGAGGGGATGTCTTAGCAAAGGTGTCCTCTCTCCTACCTTTAATCTCAGACTAGCCGTTTCTAGCCTGGGTTAATGCATCTTGTAGGACCTTGCTGCAAGCCACAAGAAAAAGCCAACCCACCCAACTTCCTGCTTTTTCCCCTAACCCTTCACTCTTATTCAACATCAGGACTGCATTTTGTGATACAACAGTGAGAGTAAGATCAAATGCAACACTATTGAATAAGAGGGGTCACCAGTTACTCTTCTTGAATAATTAGTTTTCACTTCCCCCCACCTCCACCCCACATTACTTAGCTATTTAGCCAGTCTGTACATGTTAGATTCTATTCTTTGTGGCATCCTCCTAATGACTGACAAAGCTTTCTTTAGTCCTGTTCTGTCCTTCATGAATTATACTATTCAGACTCAACAGTGTATTCCAGGTGGAGACACATTCTGCCTTTTAAGAAAGTCAGGCTCTTTTATATATTTCAGTACATCTTGATCAATAGTTCTGTGACTGGATCTTCGAATTCTACTACAACTCTGGTGGGTATGCCAAATCCAACAGATTTATCCAATGTTTAATTAGGTCTAAATCTAATGTGTACATTTGTCATTATTCAAGTAAATCTGGCTTCTCTGTTTCAAAAGCCATTTAATATTCTCAGATAATACTGAAGTCTAGAATCTCAGACAAGAAAAAGCTGGAGTTCATCAACACCAAACTAGTAATTATAAGAAATGTTAAAGGAACTTCTTTAATAATAATAAGAAAAAAATAAAAAAAATATGAAAAATATAGTAAAAAAAAAAAATTCTCACTGAGGCAAACACAGAATAAAAGCAGTAGATCAACCAATACTAAAGGTTAAAAGACAAAAGTAGGATGACCATGTATAATTACAATGATAAATTGAAGGAAACACACACACACATACAAGTAAAATATAATGAGAAAAACAAATATGGAAGGAGTGAGTAAAAATGGTAGGTTATAGAATGTTTGAACTTAAGTGGCTATCAACTTAAAATAGACTGCTGTAAACATAGCTTGGTGTATAGGAAGCTCATGGTAACCACAAACCAAAAATATACAAGAAATAAAGAGAAAGGAATCCAAACACAACACTGCAGTAAGTCAACAACAAGCAATAATAAAAAGAGAACAGAGAACTACAAAAACAATTAGAAAACAATTAATAAAATAGCAATAACTGCATACCTTTCAACAATTACTTTAAATGTAAATGGATTAAATGCTCCAATGAAAAGACAAATGGATAAAGAAGCGGTACATATAAACAATGGCGTATTACTGAGCCATTACTTTTTGGGACAACATGTGGGGCTAGAAGGTATTGTGCTAAGTGAAATAGGTCAGACAAAGACAAATACCATATAATTTCACTTATATGTGGAATATTAAAAAACAAAATAAATAAGACAAAAGCAAATTTATAGATGCAGAGAGCAAACTGATGGTTGCCAGATATGAGGGGAATTGGGGGACTGAGTGAAAGGGT
Source organism: Eonycteris spelaea (assembly GCA_003508835.1). NCBI lineage: Eukaryota > Metazoa > Chordata > Mammalia > Chiroptera > Pteropodidae > Eonycteris > Eonycteris spelaea. The sequence goes on along the minus strand of PUFA01000083.1, from coordinate 1,779,018 downwards.
GAAGGGATTAAGAAGTACATATTGGCAGTTACAAAGTATTAATGGAAATGTAAAGTACAGCTTAGAGAATGTAGTCAATAATATTATAATAGCTATACATGATGTTAGTCGGGTGCAAGACTTACCAGCGGGATCACTTTGTAAGTTATATAAATGTCTAACTGCAATGCTTTACACCTGAAACTAATACAGAACTGAATGACAACTATAATTGCAATTTTTTTTAAAGTTAAAAAAGTAAAAGATACTACTGACCCTTCCAGGAAAGACCCAAGGACTCAGAGATCAAAGGAAGAAGCTAAGATTATGAACAGGTGGTATAAAATCTTAAACTCTACAATCTCTAGAAGAAAACACTGGGAAAAATTTGCAACATTGAGGGTGGGCAAAGATTCCCTAGTTTACAAAAAAAAAACATGAATGATAAAAAAATTAATAAATTGGGCCCAATCAAAATTCTTAAATGTTGCTCTTTGAAAAATACTGTTTAAAAATGAAAAGTTACGCCATAGAATGGAAGAAAATATTTGCAATACACATATCTGTCAAAGGACATATCCAGAATTTATAAAGAACTCTTACAGCTCAATAATAAAAATACAAACAGTATAGTTTTTAAATGGGGAAAAAATTTGAGGCAACACTTCACTAAAGAAGATATGAATGGCCAATATGCACATGAAAAATGGTCAACATCATTGGTGGTATTGACATTAGTCATTATGCTAATTAAAATAATAATGAAATACCATTGCACACCCATTAAAATGACAAAAAATAAAAAATGCTGACCATATCAACTGTTGGCAAGGATGCGAAGCAGATGAAACTCTTCTGCAATGCTATTGGGAATGTAAGGTGGTACAGCCACTTGGATAAAGAGTGTGGCAATTTTTTAAATGTTAAACAAATACCTTTCATAAGATCCAGTCCTTGAATTTCTGTTTATCCAAGAGAATTAAAGCGAACATAAAAGTTTATACACGAATATTCATAGCAGCTTTAATCAGAATTGATCAAAACAGAAAACAACTCAAATGTCTCTCAAGTAGATTTTTAAAATGTGGTATACAATGGAATACTATTCAGCAATAAAAAGGAATAAATTATTGATATGCTAGTCAAAGAATACTGAAGCTTAGAAGATGAATAAAAGATTATAAATAAGAAGGATAGAGACAACCTCAAGGAAGCTTTATGCTCAGTTAAATTTAAAATGAATGTGAATGATACACAAACCTCTTTTCTGCTATAGGTTTGGTTTGGCATTGTTAAAGAAGGAGCCCCACTTCTTCCCAAAGCCTGCCTCAGTTTGGGGGGAATGTATCTCATGGTTAACTCTCTGGGTCCAGGACACTTAACGTTTGTGCTGATAGCAATAGGTAGTATTGCCATGGGCTGAATTGTGTCCCCTTCAAATTCATATATGGAACTCTAACCCCCAATTAAGCTTAAATCAGGATATGGTGCTAATCCACTAGGGTCGATGGCCTTGTAAAAATTGGAGAGAGGGCAAGAGCTCTCTCTGTGTGCACTCAGAAAAGGCTCTGTGAAAACAGAATGAGACAGCCATCTGCAAGCCAGGAAGAGAGCCTTCAGAACCCAAACCCTGCAAGAAAATAAATGTCTGTTTAAGTCCCCCAGTCTGTGGTATTTTGTTATAGCAGCCTGAGCAACCTATCTGCCTTCTTTGGATATAAGTGAACTAATATAAGTAAAACAGGAGTTTGGGGAAGAATACTGGGCAGCTCACAGAATTAAAGAAGTGGATAACTAGAAGTGGAATTCTGGAGCTATGGCTATTTTCAGTACCTCTGGGACTTCAGCAGAGTCTTATTGCCACCAGGAGCAGTTGCACATCTCTCACCTCTGCTTCTCTCCACATATAGGCATCTTTTCCATTGTCTCCATGGTCACTAGATAACCTTTGGGCTTGAGTCTCCCCAACATGAGACATTTTTCTTTTTGTTTTAATCCTAAATGTGCAAAGGAGGGGCTCTATTTGTCTGGAGGTTGCTTATGTACCACTTCTTGGCCTGTCACTTGACCGTGGTGGTGAAGGATGGCTTGCAGCAGGGATCCCTACCTGAACTACTTACTGTGAGAGACACACAAAACTGGCGGCTCCTTTTGGCCCATGCATTAGAGCAGTAGTGGGACAGGACCTCAACAAATGGAGGATGCTGGTGACAGAGGAAAGAAGACTGGACAGATAAGATAATAAATGTCCCAGTAAAGAAACTTTCCCATTTGCCTTCCAAAAATTCTTCTAGACGTCCTGTTTCCGTGAACTTTTACATTTGTCTTCTTCCCCCTTCTCTTGATCCTTGAAATTTCATATTCTTATTTCTGGCCATTTTCTCTCCTCTAGCCTTTGTTAAAGTTTGTATTCTGTTGTCTTCTCCCCCAGGTCATATATTATGGTGATAACATCTTTGCCAGAGAATGATGGTGTCATATCAGCTACCTTAGTGGGAAAAAATGAACTTTCTGCTTTTCAAATTTTAAAGCTCAAACTCGTCTAGGACAAGAATCCCTGTTTCTTGTCTTGGTCCAAAATCAATTTTTTCTTCTTAACAGAGCAGCACAATTCTAGAGTTCATTTGTAGAACAACTGACAGAGAAGACCACCAGACCTTGAAAATGATTAATGTCACTTTTCATAGCAGATTACCACCTTTACAATTTTTAAGCTTCCCTTGAGATTTTGTTCTAACAAAGGGACCATTTTGGAGTATCTTATCACTATTTTATAGTATCAAATAGATCACTTGTATATTACAAATAAAATTCCTTGAACAGTGAGGGGAAAGGTATATGATTTTCAACTACCTGGATATTGACTAAAGGACAGAATTTTGAGGGAAGTGGAGGGAAATAAGGAAAAAAGATAACTCCGGAAAATGTTTTTATTTTAATATACTTACATTAAGTATAATTTGGTTTTTAATCTAACCCAGATCAATAAAACCATAAAATCAGTATAGCGTTTATAGTCGCTTTATTTTTTATTTTTATATATGGTTAGTTTATTTTTTCTTCAGGTAGCTGAGTCAGATGGCGGCTGTAGCTTGACTCACCCACAATCTGTCATAGAGGTATATTCATTATCCGAGATCTAAATTACAAACACAGCATCTCATATTTTATTTGAGAAGAAAACAGCAGCACTTAAATACTTTATTTAAAATAGTTAAACCTTGGAGGTATCAATTAAATATTTCATTTCTGTAGGGCAAACCATTATAAGAAAGAATTGACCAAGAATTTTTACTAACCTTTATCTTTTAGCTTAGATTTTTAAACATCTTTAAGCAGATTATTTCCTTTCTAATTTGCCCTGAATTTTTATCTTGCTTTCCAGGACATATGTGTCAGTCTCTAGAGTTTCAAGCCAGTTCGATGTCTCAAAACCTTTTTAAGTATTTCTCATAAGTGCATTTTTTAAATGACAGTCCTTTATTTTGCTACTTTTTGCTAATAGCAAAGATAACTTTAGTTTCCCTATCTTGTATCATAATCTTGCACTCTTTTGTTTGTCCTGTATATAACAAATGAGAAAAGAAATGTGTAGAGAAGACACCTAAAGCTTAGATTCCTGACTCTCAAAGTGACATTATGTAATGTTGCACTTTTTTCTTCTACATTGGATGGAGCCTGATGAACTGTCCAGTTTGGTCTGTATAATATTAACCAGCATAGTATTTAAAAAAAACTATTGAATCAGTTGACACATTGCATCAGGAAAAGTTCATATGACAATTTCCAGCTTCTCTTGTCAATGGAAATATCTGGCAACCTATGACCCACCCTCCTGCCTGGGCCCATCAGCCCCATGAAGATCAACTGCCTTCTTGACAGTGCAGCTTCCCAACTCAGCCCCTACCTCCTTCCCCTTCTCCTCAGTGTCCCTCCTGACTTCCCAAGACTGCAGCCAGGCATCAGCTGCCCTTTGTCATCCTTCTTACACTATTGTTTTTCTTAAAGCTGAGAAATAGTTTTATATCTCATGTCCCTATTACAAGTAGGAAATCAGGATCTAGTAGAGCAGTTTTTAAGATAATGGCCCATTTGACTTATTTTTCTTACTTGCTAATCCCTATAAGCTGTTACAGACTCACCTAGCGTACATGATTGGCTTTTTAGCCAAGTAGGTGAATGCTTCCAAATTCAAATGCCCGCAGTATAGGCAGGGAGCTTAAAGAAATGACATAAACTGTGCTTCAGAGAAAGCAATGGTGATGTTACTTGGGATTAATGTTCAAACGACAGTAGGGAAAATGGTGACAAACTGGGGAAGACTTGTCACTGTGTGAAGGGGTAGCTGATTCTCAGCTTCCATCAACTACCAAGTGGAAATTCCACTCCCATTCTCCTACTCTAGTACTTGGTACCTTTTCATTACATCTCCTTTCACATGAGGGGGTTGTTCCCTGGGTAATATTTGTAACCAGCTGTTTTCTCAGCCTTCCCACAATATCCCCAGGACTCTACCTGTCTCACATCTCTCCTCTTTTTCTCCTATTTTCCATCAGGTGGCAGCAGACTTCCAAGTCTTCAGGTTTGTCCAGCAGCTTACAGCCTGCGGGTGCCAAAGCTGATGCCCTCAGGGAAGAGATGGAGGAGGCTGCCAACAGAGTGGAGATTTGCAGGGTACCCCCCTCTTTGCTCCTCTCTACCAGAACAGACATAGGAGCCCTAAGGGAGGCCCTTTTTGTTCACTGGAATTCTAGTAAAACCTGAATAGTCAGCCTCTGCTTAAACTAACTGGCACTAAGCTTGACTGCTAGTATCTCCAAAGAACCTGGGATGAGTCCTGATAGCTGGGGCTTTGATGGTGACAAAGACAAGGTGGGCAGTGGTGAGCGATCATTGGCATTGCTGCATGGTAGGCAAAGAGGAAATGACCTTGGTTTCTGCTTGAAGCTTTTGTAAGTCATCTGAGTCCCAACTAATAGTTTCTAGGCTGTACAGAATCATTGAGAATTTAGATATAATACATGAGCCCTTGACTCAGTGTTGATACTAAATTATTCTGTGTGCCTTTTAATATTTCCTGAGGGTTTTTTTTTTTTTTTTTTTTTAGCAATCCCTTGCTTCCTGGGAAACACTTATCTACCAAGTTGAAATGCTAGCCAAGGAGATAGTCACAGAGAGAAAACTTGCCACTAGTTGAGAGGAGTGTCTCCTTCTAAGAAATGAGCCTCTGCACTCAGGAATGGTAGAGGCCCTTCATTACACATGGTCAAATGTGTCCCATCTCCTTTCCCCATAAACATTTTATAGGGCTTAATTAGGAGTACACCATTCATACTACTCTGTGTATACGTACATCTACATATGTGCAAATCTATCGGTGTTGATTTAGATACAAGGAACTAAAATCTCATGTTTCTGGAACTGTGCTGGGTATCTGTTATATTAATCATGTGCAGTTTTAAAAGAGAGTAGCCACTTTGCATGCCAACATCTCTGTTCTTTGTGGCTCTATCTAGTCTTGTTAGGTTGTCCATTGTCTTATCTTTTTATGATCACTCTTTGTAGGTGACTTTGACTTTGCATTCAGATGACATTCAGAGTCAGACATAATTTTTCTCTGGAATTAGAAACATTGAAAAAGATTTAAAGAATTCATTATCTCAGCCTACAGTACTGTGAAACCAAGTAAAGTTAAACCAATATTTCAGATCCAAGGTTCATTGTGAGTAAAGCTGACTTGTCATTTGAACTCCTGTGTAAATAGCAAATACCTAGCTAGTGCTATTTGTAAGTATAACTCTTCTCTCATGCTGATTTCACTTTTACTCTGTGTATTCTCTAACCATTCACACGGATTTATGTTCCTCAGTTAAGAATCTCATTTCTTTCAAAATTACTTCTTCAGTAGACATGGGAGGATGGTATTAAGAGGGGATCTGAATGTAAATATCCAAATACATCAGAATAAAAGTTTAACAGCTTCATCCATCCTTGTGTGGCTTCTTACATTTGCTCTTTTTACCAAAAAGTATATTAAATTCTTCCTCAAAGATTATAAGAGTAATATATGTTCACCATAACCAGTGAAAAATATGAAAATATAGCAAAGAAACACTAATAATTCTCCCCCTTCCTGCCCAGCAGCTAATCCCTCTTGCAAAGAAGGTGCCCAGTTTGCCCTTCTCACCAATATTTATCAAGATATTTGTTGTAAACTATTTATTCTGTCACATGCCGAGTGGCCACAAAAGTTATAAGGATAAGGAAGCCAGTGTTAGAACCTATTATATAGTTTTCCACCCCTTTCTTCATAATCATACCAACACACATATACAGTATTTTCCCTGTTACTTGTTTTATGTATGTGTGTGCATGTTTATAAAATAGTTATGTTGTGTATATTAATCTACCACTTGCTTTCTCAATTAATGATACATCCTAGACATCTCTCCAGGTTAGTAGCTATAAATCTAACTTAGTCTTTTTAATAAGATGCATAATAGTCAATAGTAGGAATATATGTATACATACATATATATATGTATATGTGCGTGTGTGTATGTATACACTATGATTTATTTAGCTATTTTCCTAGTGATGAATATTCAAACTAGTGTGTTTTTTGTTTTGTTTTGTTTTGTTTTGCCATTAAAAATTTTGCAATTAGCATCCTTCTCTGCATATTCTTATATGCTGGTAATTTTTTTTCCTTTAGAATAGATTTCCAAAAATGATATTTTTAGATCAAAGATTATGTATGTATACATTTAAAATTTTAATAGGTATTGACAGCTTACTTTTTTAAAAAGTAAGTTTCAATTCACATTCCCACCAGCAATGTACAGAACTGCACATTTCCCTCATCTTTCCCTATAATACGTGTTCCTCTTTTCAGTTTTTGCCAATCTGGTGAGGGTAAACAGCTGTCTCTATGTTATTATAATTTTAATTTTCTGAATATTAGTAGTGATGAGTATATCTTAATGTAGTTATTGGACATTCTTCATATAGTTATAGGCATTTCCATTTTGGGAAATTGCACATTTATATTGGTAATTGGACCAATATTTCTATTCCTTTAAATTTCAATTTATATAAGTTCCCTGTATATTAGTAATATTAAACTTTCTTCTGTCTTTTGTGCTACAGATACTTTTTCCAGTCTCCCAATTTGTCATTTTAACTTTGTCTTAATATCTGCTATTAAAAAGGTAATCATGTACATGTATTTCCTTTGCATGGGAAAGATCCTGAAGGTCCCACCAGGCATCTTTCACTGCAAGGTTAAAAACTGTTTTTCTTTCATTTTCCTTTAATGTTTTTAATGCATTTTATACACCTATTTTGTTCATTTTAATATATCTGATACTTGCTTTTGTACATGGTATGAGACAGATTTGTTGTTGTTGTTGTTTTTTCCCAGATAAATAGCCAATTATGCCAGCACCATTTATTAAATAAGCCACCTTCCCCTGAAGTGAAATCCTATCATCTGATCCCTCAAATTTATATCTGGGATCCATTAACCTCTTTGGCTATTCCTGGGATAATAACATATAATTTCTATTCTAATGACTTTGTACCACTTATAATATTCAGTAAGATAACCTCCACTCTATTCCATTATTATCTAAGCTAGTCCATGATATCTGTTTTATTACAGCGAAAATACTGAGTTAATAAAACTACATATTATGCTCTAGGTAGCTTTATTTGTGTGTTGACTTGATCCTCTTGAGAGCACACACTAATGTTTTTATAAAAATTCTCTTCTGATTCTTTTTTCTACTTCAGTGGTTGCCAGCTGTTCTAATATCTACTGTGGCCTTCCTCCCTCCCCTCTGGGTTTCCCTAAATGGATCATTTACCCTTATATCTTCATGGTTTTGTCTTTCCTTAGCAGGCAAGACAAATCTTTGGGATCTCTTACCTTGTGATGAATCAGTAAAATGAAAACATGTGGGCCAAAAGTGGCAATCTGATTCCTCTTTGTATAGGCTCAGAGAGGACCAAGCAGGGCTCCCTAGAACTGTGAGACCCCCAAGAGCTTTAGCCAACCAGGAAAACCAAGCTAAGATGAGCAGGTGCAGCATTCCTTACTTGCATTCCCATCTAATGCCTGCTTTGCTTCCATGTTTCAAAAGACAAGCCCCACTCTTCACAACTCATACCTGCTTTCTCTTTTCTTCCTGAGGCCCTTGTGATGACCCCTAAACCAAAACATCAAAGGGTATGTAAATAGTTGGTGATTTTTCAATAAGAGGAAAGGCAAGAAGGACCCTTGAACAGTGAAATAACAATGGAAAAGACAATGATTAGAAAACTAATCCACTTGATAACTGTAGTATCAGTTTTGTTGTTTCTCATTCAAAGTATTGTATAGGCTGCAGCACTAGATTTTTCACGAAACAGTGATACTTTCCACATCCACTGCTTTTCTCTCCCCTTGAAATATATCATCCCACACCTCATCACTTATATTTTTACCCTTACTCTACCCATATCATTTTCTGTCCCTCTAATCCTCAGCCTCTCTCTTTTTAAACTAGTGTCTCTTCTTATTTCAGTCTTATTCTTTGCCAGTGTATAATCTTTGCCCTTTGAAAATCAAGCTTGGACCCAGGAAAGATGGCAACTGGAAGACAGATGTCCAGCCCATTTTGTCCTCCTCACAGTCAGACTTAAATGAAATCTATTGTCAGACCAAAAGACAAAATTGAGCTTTGACCCATAGCTCCTTTTATTAGAAAATTAGTGTTATCATAAATTAGTAAATGAGATCCTGGCAGAACCCATTACTACCTTCTAATTTGGAAGGCTGTGGGATAGTTGAAGAACACTTAAATTACTAACCCCAGAAGAATCCCCATAGGATCTAAGGGCAAACATGGCCACACTCAAATAAAAGCCATTTGGTGGGAGACCTTCAACTAGTATGAATATTCTTGACATGACTGAAATCTATGATGTACCGGGCAGTGGTGTCACTTAGGAGGCTGTGCATGACCGTGTCATTTAACCAAATGGAGGATAGAACATGTTATCAACAGAAGGATTCTCCCTGGCCTGATCAATTTATCAAACTCAGAGAAATAATAATCATGGAGAAGTGAAATATTTTTGACTGCAGGCATCCTCAATGGCAGCAGCTATCCCTATTTCGCTAGCCTCATAGGCTGCCAAGTTACTAAATTTATAGCAAGCAAAATGGAGGTTCTGAGAAGATTCTATCAGAGTGGGAAGTAAAGGACAAGAAGGAGACACTTGCCATTTTGAGTTAAAAAGAATAGTTTTGAATCAGTTATCTTCCTATGTTAGAAAACAGTAATAAATAATGAAGTACTCAAAAATTAGAACCCTTTTGAAAAAGATTCATTGATAGTAACAATAAATTTCAGACAACATATCTTAGTGCCCAAAATAAAATTCAAGGGACTAGGGACCTTAGGTAGCAATACATAAGGGTGAGCTAAAGTTGCCAGATAAAATGTAAAGGAAACTGAAAGAGATTTGGACTTTTTTAAAAATGAAAAAAAAAAAAATACAGGTAGGAAGTTGCCTTTAGTAGAAGACAGAATTGACACTGAAGAAAACTGAACCAATGATGTAGAGAAAATCTTGAGTTCGCATATGTCCCCTGGCCCTACTCTGTACAAGCTGTCCTCCTATCAACACCCTAGTGATGCATTTGTTACAGTCAATGAACCTACATTGATGCATCATAGTCACCCAAAGTCTGTAGTTTACCTTAGGGGTCACTCTTGGTATTTTGGTAAATGTATAATGACATGTTTTCACCATTGTAACATTATATAGAATAGTTCCACTTCCTTAAAATCCCCTCTGTAATTGATCATCCCTCCCTCTCCCTGACCCCTGGCAATCATTGATTTTTTTATTCTCTCTATTGTTTTGCATTTTTCAGAATATCATATAGTTGGAATTGTATGGTATGTAGCCTTTTTATGTTGGCTTCTTTCACTTATTAATATGCATTTAATGTTTCCTCCATGTCTTTTCATGACTTCATAGCTCATTTCTTTTTAGTGCTGAAATATTCCATTGTCTGAATGTACTACAGTTTTATTTATCCATTCAACTACCAGAGGATATCTTGGTTGCTTCCAAGTTTTGGCAATTAGGAATAATGCTACTATAATCATCTGTGTGCAGGTGTTTGTACATTTTTGGTTCATTTGGGTAAATGCCAAGAAGCATAATTTCTGGATCTTGGGATAAGAGTATGTTTAGTTTTGTAGGAAACTGCCAAACTGTCTCCCAAAGTAGGTCTCCCATTTTGTAGTCCACCAGTAACAAATGAAAGTTCTTTTGTTCCACATCTTTGTCAGCATTCGGTGTTGTCAGTGTTTTGAATTTTAGCTATTCTACTAGGTGTGTAGTGATATCTAATTGTTATTTTAATTTGCAATTCCCTAATGGCATGATATTGAACATTTTTTCATATATTTATATGGATCTGTATATGTTATTTGATGGTATGTTTGTTCAGGTCTTTTGCCCATTTTTTAAATTGAGTTAATTAGAAGTGGGTTGTTTAATTCTCAAGCATTTTCAGATTTTCTAGCTATCTTTATGCTATTGATTTCTAGCTTAATTCCATTGTGGCCAGAGAGCAGGTATTATATGATCTTGATTATTTTCAATTTGTCAAGTTGTGTTTTATAGCCCAGATTGTGGTCTGTGTTGGTGGATTTTCCATGTGGGCTTGAAAGGAATGTACATTCTGCTGTTGTTAGATAGAGTTGTCTATAGATATCAATTATATCTAGTTGATTGGTTATGCTATTAAGTTCAACTGTGTCCATACTGATTTTATGCCTACTGGATCTGTCCATTTATGAAAGTAGGGTGTTGAAGTCTCCAACTATAACTGGCTCATGTATTTCTTCTTGTAGTTGTATCATTTTTGCCTCACATAGTTTGATGCTCTGTTGTTAAGTATATATACTTTAAGGACTGTTATATCTTCTTGTAGAATGACCCCTTTATCATTACGTGTTATCCCTCCATGTCTTTAGAAACTTTCCTTGCTCTGAATTATGCTCTGTGTGTGAAATTAATATAGTTAATCTTCCTTCTTTTGGTTATGGCATATCTTTCTCTATCCCTTTACTTTCAATCTACATGTATCTTTAGATTTAAACTGCATTGTTGTAAAAACCATATACTGTGTCTTTATTTTTTTGAACCACTCTGACAATTTCTCTCTTCATTGGTATGTTTAGACCATTGATGTTTAAGCGATTATTGATATAGTTGGATTAATATCTACATTATTTGTACCTATTTTCTATTTGTTGCCTTTGTTATTTGCTATTTTTGTCTTCTACATTTTTTTCTGCCTTTTGAGATATTAATTGAGCATTTATACAATTCTACTTTTTCTCCTTTCTTAATGTATAGATTATATTTCTTTTTTTTTTTTCCTTTTTTTAGTGGTTGCCCTCAAGTTTGCAATACACATTTACACTAATCCCAGTCCACTTTTGAATAACACTAGACAGCTTCACATGTAGAGCAAATACTTTTCAGTAAGAAAATATTTCTAATTTCACCCATTTTACTTAAACATAAGCATAGGTAGCATGGATATGTGTGTATACATATATAAATACATTGTTGCTATTTGAACAAATTTGTATGTTAGATCAATTATGAATTAGAAAAAAAGTATTAAACCTTCACTTATTCTTTCCCTAGTGCTCTTTCTATTTTTATGTAGATTTGCTTCTGACCTATATCATTCTCCTTCTCTCTGAAGAACTTCTTTTAACATTTCTTGCAAGACACATCTACTGGCAACAAATTCCCTCAACATTTTTTTTGTCTGAGAAAGTCTTTAGTTCTTTACTTTTGAAGATTAATTTTGCAAGGTATAGAATTCTAGGTTGGTAATTTTTTTTTTTCTTAAGACTTTTAATCTGCCACTTCTTGCTTGCATGGTTTCTGAGATGTTGGATGTAATTATATTTGCTCCTCTGTAGGTAAGATGTTTTTTCCCCTGTGGCTTCTTTCAAGAGTTTTTCTTTATATTTGATATTCTGGAGTTTGACTGTGATATTCCTAGGTGTATTTTATTTTTTTGCCATTGATGTTTTCTGAGCTTCTTGGACCTGTGGTTTGGTGCTGACATCAATTTGGGGAAATTCTCAGTCATTATTTCTTCAAACATTGCTTCTGTTCCTTTCTTTGCTTCCTTTTGGTATTTCTATTATGCATATGTTATATATTTTGAAGTTTCCCACAGCTCTTGGATATTCTGTTTCTTTTTTTCAGTCTTTTTTCTTTTTGCTTTTCAGTTGTGGAATTTTTGTTGTCATATTCTCTAGCTCAGAGATTCTTTTCTCATTCATATCCAATTTACTGATGAGCCCGTCAGAGACATTCTTCATATATGTTATAGCATTTTTGATCTCCAGCATTTCTTTTTGGCTCTTAGAATTTCTGTCTTTCCACTTTTATTATCTATCAGTTCTTGCATGTTATCTACTTTTTCCATTAAAGACCTTAGCATAGTGACCATAGTTTTTTTAAAAAAAATATAAGCCTGATAATTTCAAAAAACATTCCTTTTGCCATATGTGAACTCCTGGTTCTGATGCTTGCTTGTTTCATTTCTTCAATCTGTGTTTTTGCCTTTTAGTATGCCTTGTAATTGTAACAAAAATATAAATGTAATGTACTTGGTAAAAGGAACTGTAGTAAATAGGCCTTTAATGATGCAGTGGTGAGGTGTGGACAGAATGGCAGTATCCTATAGTCCTAAGATTAGGTCTCAGTCTTTTAGGGAAGCCTGTGCCCTTGGACTGTGAACTTCACAAGTACTTCTCAGTTGTTGTTTTTCAGCTTCTCAGGTTTGTTTGTTTATTTGTTTTAGGTGGGACAGGATGACCAGAGGGTATTAGAATTGGGAACTTCTCTTCTCCAATGTGTGGAAGGCTAGATCTTGCTAGAATTGAGAATTTCCCTCCCCACTGTTCAATAAGGCTCTTTAAAACCCCATTAGGTTAGGTCTGGTAAAATAATTTTCCTGAGGGTAGGCCTCATTAAGAGGAATAGAATACTCAAGTGTTTTTTTTTTTTTTTAAATAGTTTCTTTTCTCTTCCCCTTGCTGAAAGCAGCAAAGCATTTTTATCTGATATTCACTGTGAGAACTTGGTAGATCTTATGGAGATAAAACTCACAAAAGTGTAGAAGCCCCCAATGACTAGGTCCCTTCAAAATTTTAATTTTCAGACATGCCTACACTGAGCCTCCACCAATTTGTCAATTATAATTCAAGTTTTCCTAGCCCAGCACTGATTTCTATGGAGGTTTCTGCTCTGGTAAGTTGTGATTCTTATAGTCACCTGTCTGTCTCTCCACTTTGGGGACAGTGGTTTGCCATGTGACCTCACTTTTCTGATGGACCAAAAGAGTTGCTGATTTTTTAGTTTGTTCAACTTTTTATATGTTGTTAGTGGTGACTTCTTAAAATGGTGACTTCTAAGCTCCTTACATGCCAGACTGAAAACCAGAAGTTAACAATAAAAATAAAGGTTATGCTTTCAACCAAGGAAAAGTATTTAAGAGACCAGTATTTATAAATATCTTGGGATTTTCAATGACAAAAATACTAAAAATTCTACGGTATCATCATGCAATACAGGAATATTATAAAATATGACAGGAAATCTGAGAAAACTTTATAAAATTGAGAGATGTTCTTAAATGAGAAGTCAATGTTATAAAAATTTGAATGTCCCTAAATTAATTTGATTAGAACTGTGGTAAGTTGGTATAATTGTAATTAATGCTTCAAAGGGTAAGAAAAGGTTTCTGAAGTTAATGTGGGAGAATTATTGGCTCTTTGAATTCCATATATTCTGAAATTACATAATTAAAATTTAGGCACTATATTAAAAATAAATAAAACAGTGAAAAAAATAAAAACAGTAAACAAAAAACAAGACATTTCAGCCAGAAGAAAAACCAAGTGTATGAGAAATTTCATATATGACATTTCCAATCCATAGGGACAATCTATTCTATTCATGAACAATTCTGAGATATCTGCATAGCTCTTTAAAAATTTTTCTTATCTGATACAAATACCAAAATAAATTCCAAATGTATTAAGGATTTAAATGTTGTATTCTCTACTAAACATATATATGGACATTTATACTTTTGGTTGAGCTGCCCTGAACAAAGGAGGAAATTATAAAGAGAAAAATTTAATAGATAATACTATGTGGAAAAGCCATTTAAAATGTACAGTACCAAAAAAAAAAAAGTTGTAAGTAGTATCAAAAGTTAAATTAAAAAATGGGGAAAATATTAGTAGTATTTGATAAAGCCTATTTACTCATCAATCTAACGAATTCTTATAAATCTTATGTATAAATAAATGAAGACTCATAGGGAAATGAGCACTTATTGTTGACAAGCACTTGACAGTGGATACACTAAGACAATAAATCTAGAAGAAAGTTAACCTCTTGATAAAACAAAATGTAAATTAAGAACATTATTTAAATTTTCTCTATAAATTTTATTGTGATTAAACAGAATTAAAAGGTTATTGTAGAAGACAAACAAACCATTTATAGGTTACATCTTACAGTATAAATTATCCTTCTGATGGCTATTTGACAGTATATATCAAAAGCCCTAATGTCTCAACTCATTATTACTTCTCTAATATTTTTAAGTTTAACTATAAGCAATTGTATAATCAGAGTTAATTTTAACTGTGGAATTTATCCTAAGGAAATAATCAAGAGATGGATATACATCTGTATAAACAGATGCTTATTTAAGTGGCATTATAATGCAAAAAATTTAGAAACACATCCAATAATAAAAACATAGTCCATCCATATATTAAATATCATGTCCATTAGAAAACATGTTTATCTAGGGTTAAATGAGCTACAAGCATTCTAATCCCATTTTTGTAAGCCTAGCAATCATACAAACATGTGCCAAATAAAATAGCAAATGAGCACACATCATAGCCATTATAGCCATTATCTCTGCTATTGAGATTACAGGTAAATTTGGTTATTTACTTTGTAGTTTTCTGAGTATGGATTAGTTGCAAAATCAAAAAAGAAATGATGTTTTTAAATTCATTTAACTCTGCTGATTATTAATGAAGGTTTTTTTTTCTCTATAAAGATAATTCACTAACAATTTAGATAAATGGAAATTTGATTTATAGTTTTCATTTTTATTTCTTACTTGCCATGTGGCTTGTTTGGGATCCGTATTGTTAACTTAATACAGCAGTAATCTAATTGTAGCTTTAAAAATTCTTTCATGTTCCTGAAGACACACACAGATGGTCTGACTCCTCTAAGATCATCTGTTGACAAAGCTCGAATGCTGAGTTACTGAAGGTGTATTTGATATGGCATTTAGTCCTTCAGGGGGTCCCTTCCTTTCCAGTCTGCAGAGCTATTTTTGTCACTCAACTCTTTGTTTTTCCCTGACTTGAAATATCTCTCTTATGACTGCCAGGCTGGTGATGGATGAGTCCTGATGGTGATGGATGAGTCCTGAACAGTGCTGATGCGGGAATGGCAGACTTCGATTCCTCACAAAACAGCTATCTCTTGAACCTTAGATATACTCGGCAGCCCTACAAAAGCATGCATTATAGGGGCGCTCTGGTGAAAGGGAGCCATCGTGGGTGGGCTTAGTCCCATTTTATTCTTAGGGAAAGTTACCATTGCTGAGTCTTCATTTCTTCTTTTGTTTTTTCAGCAAATAGTTTTAAGCCCCGAATATGAGAAGAACTTTTGAGACAGGCAAATAAAATCCTTGAACTCCTGGTAGCTACTCATCTGAAATTGGAAATTCCACTTACCTAAGAGAGTTAGATGAGAATTCCATGTGACATTGTGCCTCTCACCTAGAATCTTCTCAACGAATAGTAATTGTTTCCCCTTTCTTCATTATTTGAAATTGGACCAAGTGTAGCATTGACTAATCCATGCTTTAAGCTCTCCCAAGAACAGATTTCTCCATTAACTCTGTACTTTGTTAACTCTATTGCCTAGTGTACAGGAACTCTTTAAGGATATTCCCCATGATGACTTGTCTGCAAGGATACTGGAAAAGGAAGCAGATCTTTGTCATATCCCAGTTCTCTCACTAAGAAAAGGTTTAATTGGCAGCTGGAGGGTCTGAGGGTTATGGGGTTGGTACAGGTACTTGAGGTTTCATGAAAAAGGCTTCCTGAAGTGTGTAGCTCCTGCTTTAATTCAGTGTCTGGATCAGCTTTCTTGTGTTCTCACGTTTACCCTCAAACTGAACATTAAAGACTCTTCTCTCCTCAACTTAGCATTTCATCTAAAGGTCTTCTACCTGAGGCAACCAAACAGGGAGGAACTTTAGAGATCATACATATGACTTGCATAAGTGGGTTCAGAGACATGACATGCTCAAAGATCTGGGTAGTGACAGAATCTACATTCTGCTCAAAATGTACTTTTTATTATGCTTCACTATGGGTGTTTCTGTGGAACTGAAAGTTGTTCTCAGAGAACACATTCCAGATTCAGAGACAGCATTAGGTCATTGCTTCCGATGTCATGGAGAATAGAAAGCATAAAACTGTTAACATGAGAGTTGTGTGTGAAGTTGGAAGAGACCAGGTTTTGCCAGGTTCTGAATCAGCAGTCCTTCTTCTGCCCACCTGTTTTATCCAACTTCCTCCAAACCAGTGTATTTCCATCTCTTTATTATATGCTTGTGATTAACCACTCAGTAATAAGAAAGAAGGATAGCAAAATAGTAGAATAAAGAGAAGAAATAACTGAATAAGAGAACAAAAGCAGTTTGTACTTAGAGGTTGCTTCACAACGGTAGCACAAACCGCAGAGGTATATGCAAGTAATTTGCACCTCACTCCCCTATACGAGCTTTCCTAACTCTAGATGTGGCCCATGTGTTAAAATCTCTGGGGAAACCAATGGCACAGGTGTTGTTTTCATGCTATCATTCTTCAGAGCACGGTTGGGAAACATGGAAATGTCCTTGGCAAAATTTATAATATGTCAAGTTTTATTAAAAATGAGATTAAACAATGGTTAATTGTTTAATTAACCATTGATTAATTGTTTAATTAACCATTGATTGTATCTCTTTCTTCCCTTATGTCTAGAATCATGCATTAGCCACTCTCTACTGTTTTATATTTTACCTTGGTTGTGCATTTTACCTTCCATAGGACCAGCTCTCGGCTGACATGTACAGTTTTGTGGCCAAAGAAATTGACTATGCAAACTACTTTCAAACGGTAAGGGTCCAGAAGGGTGACACTACTTATAACCTGTTTGCAAATGTGGGCATGGAACTAACGGCCCCTTGGTTGAACATGCTGTAGAAAAGAGTGGGGGTTTGACTGTTCTACCTGTGAATAAATGCTACCTTTTCTTCCCCTTGTATGGATTTCCCCAAAAACTTAAGAATAAAATTTAACCTCATCTATGAAGGTTACTGAAACTCAGTAATCTATGGCAGTTGTTCTCAATCAGAGGTGGTTTTGCTCCCTCTCCCAGTGGACAGTTGGCAGTGTCCGGAGACATTTTTGTCTGTCACCTTTTGAGGGAGTTGCTACTGGCATCTAGTGCATAGAGATTAGGGATGCTGCTAAACATCCTCAAGTGCACTGGACAGTTCCACAACAAAGAATTATCCAGACCAAAATGAAAGTAGGGCAAAGGTTGAGAAACCTTGGTGTATCAAAAAAACAAAGAACTGGAAAAAGATAATTCTGTCCCCAGCACATATTTGATTTTAATCTAGATTTTTGCCAAAGATGTTGACAGACTAGTAAATGATAATTGGTGTGACCTGTTTAGCTGCCTTTCATCAATGAAAGCAGATTTAGAGACAATGAAAGCAGATTTAGAGACAGTGTCTTAGTACAGAAAAAAAATACAAATTGAAAATAGGGAAGTGAGGGAATGATAAGGAAGGAAAATAAAGGAAGAAAAAGGAGAAATCCTAAAAAGTTTAAAATACTTTGTTAAGTATGTAGAATAGCTGTGGGCTATTAGCAATCTTCTAACACTTCCATCAGTGGATCAGAAGTTCAGACACGTTGCTTCTACCCTAATAAAGAGCTGATATGCATTCTTTCTAATTTAGAACATTTATTTTAAGGTAGTAGTATTTTTCAAGTATATTCCAACCGGTTTTACTTGGGAAGGTAATATTCAGTTTTAGAGTTTTAAAATTAATGAAATTTTTGACATACTGCTCTTATCAGTATTTCAGCAGGTTTTTTAGTACTGGGATAGCCAGAATAGAACATCTTGAAGGAATTTGTTCTTTGGGTTGTATCTCTATAACCAAGGCAATTTTACTTCCCAGAGTAGTTGAGGAGGATTGGGGATCAAGCCAAAAGTTTTCTGATCAGTTATATCTTGAACTGACTTTACAGAAAACAAGATATATATATATGTTTACATTTATGTATGTGTATGTGCACATACACACACAGGCTAATGGCATTTAACTTTTTTAGGCAAATGGATTTCTAAATGTGTTTTTCATTTATATTTTCCTATTGTTGTACCTCTGTTTGTTGCCCTTTGCTTTGAGGATGGGGTCCTCAGTAAGGAAGAATGGCAATGAAGGCAAACTCTCTAAGTCACGCTCCAGCTCTGAGGTGGTCCCCCCATATCCTTCATGGTTCTGCATCCAAACTGCCTTCTTTGCTTCAGTGGCTAAGGAGGAATATGCTCATTATTTTAGGTGGATTGAGGAGGGAACAGGGGACTCCACCTCCTTCCCTATAAGACAGCACTTTCATGCAGAGTACCCGCATGACACAGCAGTCTGTGCTCCCCACCCTTTGACAAAGGGTAATGTTTGCTCTTGTGTTTTTTCAGCTAATAGAAGTGCAAGCTGAATACCACAGGAAGTCATTGACACTCTTGCAAGCTGTGTTGCCTCAGATAAAAGCACAACAGGGTAAGTGCCAACCTTCCATAGACAGGTAAGGGTTGGGAGCCTGCTTGCCTTACCAGATGAGACCATTGCCCAATATTGCCTTTCTAGGTGAGACTGATGCCCTGTATTTCACCCTTACTCTCTCCTCAACAGGGTCACATTTAGATAAGTTGCTATAACTTCACAAGCTGGTGCCTTGATTCAGTTTCAGTGAAGCAGATCACACTCACATTCTTTCCTCAAGGGGATGAGTTGGGGTGGAGGTGGGTTGGGTGTGTGGATATGTGTGTGGAGATTGTGTGTCACATGCAGCCCAGCAGCTCTGGACACAGCTGGGTAGCCATCCATCTGCCCGGTCCTCCCTGTCTTCCAAAACACAGGAATGGATACTCAACTGTGCCTCCATGTCTTTGGTAGTCTGATGAGAATTTGTATGACAAGAAGAAAGAAATATTTCAGCATAAGTGAACATCAATAACTGTTTTCATTGATTCCTTTCTCTCTCCACCCCCTTAAGAGGCCTGGGTGGAGAAGCCCTCATTCGGGAAGCCTCTGGAAGAGCATCTCATGATCAGTGGCCGGGAGATCGCCTTCCCCATTGAGGCATGTGTAACGATGCTGCTGGAATGTGGGATGCAGGAAGAGGTAGGTTTGGGCACAGCCAAACCAAGCCCCTAGCCGGTCCCCTCTTCCATGAGACAGAGCCTGCAAGATCTTCTCTCCTGTTACTATCCCCATCCTGGCCCCCACAAATCCAAACATGGTAAGATGTGGTACAGCCCTCTCTCCTGCAGAACTCAAAGTGGCCCTGTTCTCTCCCATGAGCGTTCATTTTATAGGAAGAGTGGAGAACTGTGGAAGACTGATACCACTGGCCATGGGGAACTTATAGCCACACTCCAGCCATTCTTTCTTCATATTTAACATGATTTAGGTATGCTGCTGCTGTTGCTGCTATTGCTTTCTGTCCTGCTTCTTTCTCCTAACCCCCCCTCATCTTCTTCATAAGTTCCCTGATTTTAAAAATAGACCTTTTAACCTTTTTTATAGAGATCATGAAATATGATTGATTGAGAATTAGAAAGTACTTCTTAAGAGCCACATGTAAAAAAAGGCCTCTGAGGAATTGGCAAACTGATATTTTTATTGCCATGTAAATCATTTCTTAGGAGATAGATCTCATTTTGAGTTTCTTCTACAGGCTATTTTTAAATCTTTATCTTCCTTTGATCTGATCAGCCAATCAATATTTATGTAGAGCATGCTGTGCATTTATTACTGAACAAAGTATTAAAGAGTAAGATAGGGGCATATGAACTTATTGGGGGAGATGAGTCTAGCATCCATCAAATAAACCTGATGAATCCAAAACAGCCTTTTAAGTCAACACTAGGTCTATGGGGCAAACTGTGAGGGCTTGAGAAGGTGAGGAAGCCAATGAATGTTCACATATGTGTTGGCCGCCTTTTTCCTCGATGTCAGGCCTGCTCTAGATGCTGGCTATTTCAAACAAATGAGAATGAGTGTCTTTCTTTTTTTTTTTTTTTTTTTTTTAACCACATTTTATACCACATTTTTTTTTACCACATTTTATATGCCAGACATTTTCACATGTGTTATCAATTTCAAGATGAACGTTCTTTGCAGTCTCTGAGGTACAATTTAATGGAGGGAGGTAAACTGGGCCTTTTCTTTTCCCATCATTTTTTTTTAAAATTATGGAAAATCTGAAACATTTAAAAATAAGATAATGAGCCTCATCACCTAGCTTATGGTCAATCCTGTTTCATCTCGACCTCCATTTTCTGTCCCCCAATCCCTCTCTTGGACCTTTTGAAGCCAATCTCAGTCATTATATCATTTTATCTATACTACTTCAATAAGTTTCTCTAGAAGGTAAATGCTTTGTAACGTAACAGTATTATTACATAACAAAAGTCAAAATAATTTATCAATATCAATAATTTATCAAAAAGTCAAAATAAATTATCAATATTGATTACATTTATAATCAATAGAAACTGGTTCTTAAAGAACAGATGTCAGATGATCTGGCATCTCCCATCTTGTCCTCTGATCTTCCATCGACTCTTTCTGGGCCTTTCTGCCTCTTGTCAGAACTCACTCTCTCACTTGCATTTTTCTCTACTTTGCATCAGCTCTTTTCCTTTCATGAAAAATATACTCAGATTTCCTCTAGCCTAGAAAAAAATCTTCTTTCAACCCAACTACTGCCTCATATTCCTTCCCTAAGCTCTTAGGTTTTGTTTTTTGTGCTACCCAATTTCTTAAAATAACTCTCAGCATTTGCTTATTATTCATCTTTACCACCAAGAACTGGAGCGTTTTTAAGTAGACTTAATCTACTTTTCTCTGAGTCATCACTTCTGCTCACACCACTGGGCTTAGCCTGCCCTCAGCAATCCCTAGGGACCCTGGATTGCCCAGTCCCAGGACTTAGCCCAGCAACTTTGGCCACGCTGCCTGTGAAGTTACTACTGTAGCCATCCTTGAATCTAGCACCACCCTCAACTCCCTGGTTCCTCCCTTATACCTGTCAGCTGCATGGCGATGATCTGTTAAGCACTACCATCCCAGCTCTGCCCTCTGCTCCCTCTAATCTTTCCTGGGGCATAAACGTCCTTTCCTAGATCTCACCTCAACCTCATTGGGGATTCAGGGTCTTCACTCCTCCTTTGGGCTTCACTCCCATGTTTGCTGCCATTTCTTCAACATTACCATGCAGATTTTTCTCTGATGCCCCCAAAACTGCCCTCACTAACTACTTTAACTGTCACCTTCTCCTGATTTTTATCTCAGTTACACAGTCAAGAATCTGAAGACTTGTATTTGACAGCTCTTTTTTCTCTTTGGCATTGTCTATCACCAAATGCTGTTGCTCTTCTTCCATGTCTATGGCATGTTTTTGTGAGGATCTAACCCACTTCTTTAATGTGTGCTATAGCTTGCTCTCTTTGTCATAGCAGCCTTACTTATGTTGTAGTCCAAACATGTTTCAGGAGCTTCCTCACATGTATGCCACAGAGCTTTGGACATCTATTTATCTGATATACCCAATAATGAGAAGGGAGTTAACAATCTTAGCAGGCCCAAAATTCAGTATTCTAGACCAAGAACATTTTCTTCAGAAGGAACCTAAATATCTGAATGGCCATAAATATTAAAGGAACAAGGAGTATTCTGCCGCCTGTTTCTCAGTCTGTGAGTTGAATCACAGAATCCAAGGAGCTAAGGAGGTGAAACAATGCAGGAGATCTTCAACTCATGTCTAACTTACTTGTCTGTGACTTAGAGATTTCTTTCAAACTCTGACCTGCATTCGTCTCTTCTCCCAACATACACACACCCTGTAGAGCTATTCATATCCAACTTCCTAGGCCAGCCAAATCTAACCATGTCTCAGTCAAATTCTACTCCAAAATGTATTATAAATACACAAGAAGTCTGAGTGCCCAAATTTTATTTTTTCAACGACTACTAAGATAGAATAATGAGTCATTCTATACTACACGCTGGGAACACAACAATGGGTAAGGCCTAGTCCTGCTCTAAAGGAGGACACATTTAGAAAACACAGCTACAATGTTGAAAATGGTGTTGGTAAAAAAAAAAAAATGCATCTAGGAGAATTTGGGGAAAGGAGTGCAGCCCACTGACCCTCCATCCTGTTGGTAGGGACTCTTCCGAGTAGCTCCGTCTGCCTCCAAGCTGAAGAAGCTGAAAGCTGCCCTGGACTGCTGTGTGGTGGATGTGCAAGAGTACTCAGCAGACCCCCATGCAATTGCAGGTGGGCACCCACAGCCCCTTAGTAAGGTGCTTGCTTGTGCTGTAGAGCCTCATGGGGAAGGTGTGAACATGGAGCATGTGTGACCATATGTCACAGGCACTTGAGCCAGTGGCTCCCTAATATGCTTCAGATGTGTTCACTAAAGGCCCAGTGTTAGGCCTGGTTGCTATGGCCTCTTGAAGGAAGGTCTCCCCAGTGTACCAACAGAAAATGAGGTAACGGTGGGAAATAAGAGATGGGGAGGCCAGTGCAATTGTCAGCGCCAGTCCAGTTGCCATGCCAGAGCCTCGGATCCATTCATGTGGGAAGCTACCATTTGATCTTGTTGTCTGGGTCAGGGAGCCCATCCCCAAATGTAACCCACACAGGTATTGCTGGCTTGTAGAATTTGTCTCTGCCATATCAAAGTGGCTCATGGCAAATATTGTATTCATGCCCAGGAGCTTTGAAATCTTACCTCCGAGAGTTGCCAGAACCTCTTATGACCTTTGAACTCTATGACGAGTGGATTCAGGCTTCCAAGTGAGTACACAGCATTTTGGAGCATCTTGTGGGTTGGTGTTTATTTGGAAGTATTTATTGAAATTGTGAAAGCATGTAACCTATGCGTAGACGCTCCATTTCTTGGTATCAGTCATGGAGAAGTATGTGTACATGTGCCCAAAGAAACATGTACAAGGATACATGTTGAATGCAGCATTATCTAGAATAATGAAAGCTTAGAAGTTACTAAATGTTCATTGGTGGGGGATATGGAGAGTGGCTGAATAAACCATGGTATATCTACTCTGTAACATACTCTGCAGCAGTTAAAAAAAATAGGTAGAACCATTCATGCTAACATGAAAAGGTATAAAGATTTATTGATGAGTGAGATAAAGCAAGTTAACCAGGACATATATGCTATTCTATTGTTTGGTTAAAAACAAACAAAACACTAAAAACAATAGAGTTTTAATAGTGCCCCTGTATATGTGTAAATACATCAAAGAAGGTTCCAGAAGGGCTCACGGGCAGATAGTTGCGATTCCTTCTCAAGAAGAGTAGGACAAGGGAGTGGTCACAGGTGTCTTTATCTGTACCTGTAATAGTTGTGAATATTTTAATAAAAACTAATTAATAACTAATATAAAAATATAACATATGGGCATTGGACACTTTTCTACTCTCCTGAAGATGAGCTTCAGTGGGGAGGAGACAGGAAAAAGGCCCATGTAGCAGGTAGAGGGAAAATATGAAGAGCAGGGAAATCCACAGCCATGCCACCTATTATGGCTCCAAAGTACAATTTTCCTTTTTGCTTCTTGAGTTATTTCCTCACTTGATGCATGCATTAGGATTGGCAGTAAGCAAAAGCTAGTTTAAATAAATGCTCTTATTGGAAGGAATTGATTTTTACTGAGTAGTGGACACCAGAGAATTGGCACCAGAGAGTGGACAGTAGAGATGAACCAAAAAAAAAAAAGAGGTAAAGGAGGGGAAGAACATTTTATGAGAACAGGACCGAGCTAAGTGCCCATGAAAGGACATGATTTCTAGAGCTCTTTAGTCACAAGCTTTCGTTGTAAAGAACAGCCAGCTTAGCCTGTCAGAACACTGTAATATGTATTTGCTTCTGTATGTAAGAACTGGGAGCTGAGAGAGAACCCAGCTGACCTGTAAGTAAAGCCAGTCTAGTGTGTGTGGAGTTAGAGAAAAGTAGCTCCAATCAAGTTCCATAACACTATTTTGTTCCATGGTAGACTAAAGATTATCCTGAAGGGTGGCCGAATATATGTTCTTATATCTCATTGTGGAGAGTGCATGTCGAGTTCCATGGTGATATAAATAATCATAAATGATGCTTTTTGTCGAGTGTTTGTTAGAGACTTGGCATTGTTCTAAGCTCATTATACGTTTTTTAACTCATCTAATTTCACAACACTGTGAAGTGGGTTGTTCTGTTTCCCCTATTTTGCAGATGAAGAATTTGAGTCATAGTGCAGATATGTCATGCCAGGTTATTTGCCATCTAATAAATGTCAGAATGAGGATCTGATTCCAAGGAGTCTGATTCCAGAACCCATGTGCTTAGCCATGGCACTTGATGCCTCTTTAGAACAGCACTGTGGTTCTAGGGATGAAGTGGAGATGAGTGAGAACATACCCTTTGATGGAAACAGTCCCTTTTAGGTACTGAATGGCCAAGTGATCTTGATGAAGAAACCGAGGACAGCCTGCTGCTTCAGAATCTGAGAGACACTCCTTATTTGCAGACGTGGGTCTCCAAGAGGAAATAGGAAATAGGAACGATTCCAATGCCTCAGAGCTCAGTGTCTTGGAACCAGTGAAAACCAAGGCCTTATTTCCGGAGGGTATACGCATCCTGCCAATAGACTCCAGGAATGACTGTGACTGCCATTAAAGTCACAGTCTCTAAAGAAATTAATTTTTTCTTAGAACGGCCATTCCAACCCCTTTTGGCCTCAGCCTCCTGGGAGACTTTTAAGATATCAATGCCTCAACCTTTTCCCAGAGATTCTGATTTAATTGATCTGGGTCAAAGCTTGTCTCAAAGCTCCCCAGGTTATGGGGTTGATACCACTGATATTCGATGAGACTGGATCTCACAAAAGAACCACACTAACCCTAACAGGGGCAAACTCCACAGGACACAGCCAGCTCTGTCACAGGATGGGACATCCAGGAGTCAGAGCTGGAGCTAGGGAAGCAGCAAGAACAGAAGTTAAGGATCCCCAGGACAGTGCAAGATGGTCTGAAACTCAAAGGACAAGTCTTTGCAAGCCACTTAAATGCTTCCATGCTGGAGTCATTCAGAATAGAGATGCAGAATAGCCCAAAGGCCAAGAGATGCCTGAGAGAGGATGCAAGAAGGACTGACGCTCCAGTCAATGCTAGGACACCTTCCTCAGGACAGAAGTACCCTCACCTTTGCATTGGCCATGCCCTCTGATGTGACTGTCCCCAAAACTTCTGCCCTAGGGCTCCTGATTATTTGGGCTATACCTTAACTATAACCTCAGAGAGACCTTCCCGTGTCATGACCTGTCCCATCTCTGTGTTCATTCTCTGCTTAAAACTGATGGCCTGGCTCATGGCTCTGTTTGTGTAGCTGATGAGATTGTGAGCTTTGAGAGTGATGATGTCTCAATTGCTCACTGCTTCCCAGCCTTCAGGACAGTGCCTGACACACGAGAGGCACGCAGCACATGTTTGCTGATTTTTACTGAATGAAAGGTCTTAGCAGCATCTTCCTTGTCAGCTTGGAAGGGATCGAGGAACAGGACAGCAAACAGGGCCTAGTGCTGCAAGTGACAGACACATCAGCAGCTGGTAGAGGTGAGAGCGGAGGCAGTGGGAGTGGCAGTTGCAAAGGCTGACATTGATCAAGAGCTGAGCCCTTTGTACAGATTCTCTTTCAAATCTCTCACACCGATGCTGTAATATCATTTACAGATGAGGAAAGTGAAGTTCACGGAGATTAAATGATTGGCACAAGATTACAGTTAGGATGGAGTTGAGTCTTCGTGGCCTCCCTACAAAAAACCCTCTTCGGCTAGCTTTTGGTTGAATTATAACTACTTGGCAAATATGAGCTGTTACCTTTCCATTTCTAAATGGGAGGTTTAGTTGTCCCTTCAGTTTCCTAGCAAAAGTTTAATCTGGACAATTGTTTACCTTTTCCTCAAGGCTAAACTGTGGTCAGGTTCTGTGGGAGGACGTCTGGGTGCCTGATGTGTGGGTGATGGCTGCCACCTTGCCTTGGGCCTAGGTCAAGGGGTCAGAGCTGCAGCATCACCCAGTTGGTGTTTTCCTTTCAGTTTTTCTGGAGAAAAGGGTATCTGGGCATAAGGCTTTTCTAACTATGTAGGCCTTGATGTAGATTTTCATGAAGAGCATATAGAAAATGTAGTCCTATTAGTAATTTCTTTTAATCTTCCAAAGGCATATAAATAAAGAAACCCTTAAAGCAAACCTTTCTTTGGTTCATGGGCATTATCCATCTCTGAGTTATGTCTTGAAAGGTCAGATTTCCTTATGTCCATAGTGAGGTCATAGAACTTATTATTCAAAAGAGATTTGCTGAGTGTCAATTAAATAATATCCATTGAACCGGACAATATGCTGCTCTGTGGTGTGAATGCAGTTGAACTCCCTGACTGGTGCCATATATCCTGGTTTCCATGCCGGAATTGCCCTCTTGACAGCACCATGGCCCTGCTTATTCTAGAGCAGGTTTCTGGCCTCTGCCCTCCTGCCCCCACCTACTACTCTGGCACACATTCACTTGGGACATATGGCATGTGCAGGGGAACTTTCGTTAAAATATAGTACAGGACCAAACAGAAAGAGAACATAGAGGGGGAAAATAGTAACTAGACATTTAAATAATAGAGCTTGCTGATATGATCATTCGTAAAGGTTAGCTCTTTATTCTCAAATATCACAATGACTGGTTAATATGATTGCCAGTGAGACTTCATTGATCTGAGTGCAATCATTGGCTTTTCCTATTAATTTTCCAGCATCCAGGAGCAAGACAAGAGGCTTCAGGCTCTGTGGAATGCTTGTGAAAAATTGCCCAAGGCCAATCACAACAACATCCGGTAAGTTGACACTGGAGACACTCGAGTCAGGGTTATTTAAGCCCCAGACACACAGTTTCCTGGCTAAAGATCATGGTGACTAGCATACACGGCATTCATGGTGTTCAAAGTGTTGTTAGCATGCATGGTCTCTTTTCAACCTCAAACAACCCTATGAGGTTGTTAATTACCATTTTGCAGAGAAAACAGACTGAAAGGAGCTATGTGACTTTGGAGGCTGCCTAACTAGGTATTGGCTAAATCATTTAAGTTCTTTGATTTTCAAGAAGCAAAGATTAATGCAAGCTATTTGAAGATAGTGGGACTTATTATAAAGAGAGGTGTTCATGGGCACCTCGGAGAAGCTAACCAAACCTGGAACTGGACTTAACCGGTGTGCCCTTGAGCTAGTCTGCCGGAAGAGGCCAGGAGAATATTCTCTAGTGCTCCACCATTCACCAGCTGTTTTTCCACATATCTCTCACTTTTCTTGCGACCACCAGAGATTTTACTTCCTGCTGCTCTGCAGATCTTTTCTCTACCCAGCTTCTGCTTCTTCACACTTTCTGCTTCCTCATCACTTTGTCTTGCCAGCATCGCTCCTGGCCCTGCCACCTCTCCTGGTGTTTTCTTGAGATACAGATTTTCAGCTCCTGCTACCATCTGCCTGATTATTTCTGTTTTCCTGTAAAAAATCCTGAGTGACGGTAAGGAGGATCCTCAAAAAATCCAACATAGAATTACCATTTGATCCAATAATTCCACTTCTGGGTATGTAGCCAAAAGATTTGAAAGCAAAGGCTTGATATTTATACACCCATATTCATAGCAGCATTATTCACAATAGCCAAGAGGTGGAAACAGCCCAAATGTCCCATTGATGGATAAGCAAATAAACAAACACAAACAGTGCATTATTCAGCCTTAGAAGGAAATTATGACACATGCTACAATGTGGATGAACTTTGAGGACATTATGCTAAGTGAAAAAAAAGCCAAACACAAAAGGACAAATACTGTATGATTCCACTCATATAAGACACCTGGGATAGTCAACCTTCATAGAGACAAACTAAAATGGTGATTGCCAGCAGCTGTGGGGAAGGGCAGACTGTAGGGGGTATCATTGAATGGGTATAGTTTTAGTTTGGGATGAAGAAAAAATTCTGGAAATCGATAGTAGTGATGGTTGCATGACAATGTGAAGGTACTTAATACTAGTGAACTATATATTTAAAAATGGTTAAAATGATAACTTTTATATGTATTTTTCCACAATTAAAAAAAAAGTGAGAGTCAGATCGGCATAACACATTGTTACTAACTGTAATTTAGGACACTAGCCAGCTATGGACTGATTGCAGTCAGCTGAGTTCTCACGTCCTGGTCCAGGTGTCTGTGGCCTCTTGAAGACCTGGTCAGGTGAGGCTGTGAGTGGATTCGGCACAGCAACAGCTTAGAGACTATGTTATCAGACCCTGGGAATGGTGATCTTTCTTCTAGGCTGACAGAAAGTGAGTAAACAATTTCTGAGGGAGCCACTTCACTGCGATCCAAGCAGAATGGGGTCAAAAACAGCCTCTTGTAACTGAAAAAACACAGACCCTTGGGTGCAGAGACCTCTTGTCTCATTTTGGCAGATTTTTGGTATGGTTTGCCAGAACTGTTTAGCGTACCTCATTTGTTCATAGCTTCCTCACTGGTTCTTCTTTTTTTTTATGATAGCTTTATTGAGATATAATGCACATTGTACCCCTTTAAAGTGTGTAATTTTGTGGGTTTTTTTTTTTTTTTTGTATAATTGTAGAGTTGTACAGCTGTCACCACTACCTAATTTTAGGACATTTTCATCACCCTAAGACGAAACACTATTCCCATTAGCAGTCACTGCTCATTCCCCCTGACCCAGCCCTAGTAGCCACTAAGCTACTTTCTGTCTCTATCTCTGTAGATTTGCCTATGGTGGATAGTTCATGTGAATGGAATCATACAATATGTGGTGTTTTGCATCTTGCTTCTCTCACTTAGCATAATGTTTTCAGGGTTCATCCATGTGATAGCTTGTATCAGAGTTTCCTTGCTTTTTGTGGCTGAATAATGTTCCATTGTACAGATAGACCACATTTTATTTATTGCTCATCTGTTAATGGATATCTGGGTGGTCTCATTTTTGGTTGTAATGAATAATGCTGCCATGAATATTTGTGTGGATCTGTTTTTCTTGGGAATATCCCTAGGGGTAGAATTGCTGGGTCATATGCTAAGTCTTTAACTTTTTCTTCATTGTCTCTCTCCAGAAAGCCCCACTGAGCGGAGCTCCAGAGGGACCAGGGGATACCACCCCTAGCATGTAGATGTCCCTGGCAGTGGCACCTAGACAATTTGCTTCTCGCCTCTGCACACAGGGAGGATGGCCAGTGACAGGTTTGAAAAGAAGGAGGAACTTTAGGTCATTATTTACTGATTCCAAAGCAATGATGGAGAATTTCTCTGGCCGGATGTTGACATATAGTGGAGTGAAATCAGAGTCTCATGTGTCCTGATACATGACACGTCTTCATCATATTATAGGATGTATGACTCTTTTGTCAGTAAGATATGCTACATGAGAGAAGTTTCTACCCAGTGCTGGGGAAACGAGGCTGGTGTTGAGCCTTTAGTTAAAGCGGGTCCTTCTAACTTTCTTCTAGGTATTTGATCAAATTTTTATCCAAGCTGTCAGAATATCAAGATGTAAACAAAATGACTCCCAGTAACATGGCAATTGTGTTAGGACCCAACCTCCTGTGGCCGCAAGCGGAAGGGTGAGTATGGGGAGGAAGGGGCATAAAGGTGATGTTTGGGGCTGCAGGGGCATGGATGGGATGGCCAGGGCCCAGGTAATCACCAGTCCCATTTGTTTGTCAAGTCACATTTCTACCTTTGCCTTTACCTTTTGTAAGCTCAGAAGGAGGCGCAAAATTCTGCAGGTCTTTCCATTGATAGTCTCAGAGCTACAGATCTGCCAGGAGGGTCTTCTCTAAGCTAATCTAAGTCAGTATCAAGATGAAAGGAAAAGGGATATGGCAGACCAGGCAAGGTAGACTCTCAAACCTCCCCAATACATATCCCAGCATCAGGATCCATCCAGAGGGACAGAGGGCCATCTCAAAAGAGAGAACAGTTGGAAAGAGGATGAGTCTGGCAGCTATGAGTATCATACCTCATGTTGAAAGGTGCATCATACTTGATGATGTGTGCATCTTACACATTTGCTTATTCATATCTTTACATGTTACCTATAAGGAGGACTTCTTTGGTTATCACCATCCTGTAGATGAGGGGAGGTTCAGAAAGGTGAACCTCTTCTTCCCAAGAGAAATCCTGCTCTCAGACTTAGGTCTGCAGCCTTCCAGTCTAGGCCCCCTTCTCCAGTTGTGGGGCCAGGTGTGCCTCTCACTCTGCCTTGGCTGGTAACTCTGCCCTCCTGTGCTCTGTGCTTACAGGAACATCACGGAGATGATGACCACAGTTTCATTGCAGATTGTTGGGATCATTGAACCCATCATCCAGCATGCAGACTGGTTCTTTCCTGGGGGTATGTGGTGGCATCCAGATGTGGGAGCGGGAGTGGCTAGGGGAGAGCAGAAGTGTCACTATGAATTTTGAACCTTTGAAATCAAGTACCACTGCCCAAAGGTGTTTGTTTTATTTTGTTTTGTTTTGTTTTATAATCCTTTACACACACACACGTACACACACACACTCAGGTATGGGGGTAGAGTTGTGGTAGTTTTCTACTCTTTATTTGAGAGTGTCCACTGCCTGTACCAACCATGTGCATGCATTTTTCTTGTCTAACGTCCACACCTGGTTTCTTTAATCTATAAATCATGAAATGATGGTACAGAAAGGAAAGACAGAGTTTCTGTTTTATAGTTGCAGAGGGAGGCGGAGACCTGAGATGAAGGGGACTTTTATTCAGGGCTTATGGATCATCTGTGTGCCATCCTTTTGTTATTCTAAACTGTATCCTTTGAGCATCCTTGGGCATGTAAAGGTGGGGCTCACACACAATGAGGTTCTTTTTTGTAACTGGTTCAAAATTAGACTCTAAAGGCAGCTAGCTACCTAAAAGGGCTTTTCATAAATGTTCTTAGCCATGAAAACACCATTGCATAAGTATGACTCCCAGTGGTGAAGACTTTGAAGAAACAGCAGTTATTATGCTGAATTCTGTGTTCCCTTAAAAAAAGGAGGGGCACCATACCTTATGTTTAGTAACAGTAGGGTATAATGTTAATAATTCTTCACTCTATTAAAGGTAATCAATTAGTACTGACCTAACAACATCAAAGAGTTAGATTATCTATATTTTGTTTCATGTGTTTTGACTATGAAAGCTCTTAACTGCTAATCCTATAAGAGTTCATCTGTTGATGACATAAAGTTGGGTGAGGGTAAGAAATCAGAATAAACAAAGAAAGGAGATAGAAGTTGAAAGCATGATTCTGTAATTTCTGTAGATGAGCTAATCCATCACCATTGCAGATAAACAGGCTCAGACTACAAAAGGATAAGATGAGCACTTCCATGTGTCCATTAGATAGCCAACAAACACCCTTAGTAACCCTATTAAAATTTCTAGTTTTAATCCTTTTTATTTTTTTCTTCGATTTTCCAGAAATATATCATCATTTACAAATAGTCGTATTGCCTCTTTATTTTCTTGGCTGATTCCATTGACCAGCCCTTCTTCAGTAGCATTAAATACCAGTGGTAGAGTGGGCATTGCCCTTTTTTCTGATCTGATTAAGACTGTCCTGGTGTTTCCCTCTTGACCATGAGGTTTGAAGTACCCATCTGTACCTTTTTAACTAAGTTTGTTTTTAATCACAAATGGAAATTGCTTTATTAAATGCCCATATATTCTTAGGTAGATGAGCACATGTGTTCATCTATTAATATGATGAATGATATTAAGATGAATTATTATCAGTAGATGACCTAACATTGAATCATGGGATCAGATTCTCTAGGGGTGAAGTGTAAAGGGAAACCATCTCGGCTCATCTCTCTCCTGCCCAGGAAGGGTGTGACAGACCATTGGATCACATATATCCATTTTTTCTTCCCCACAGAGATAGAGTTCAACATCACAGGGAATTACGGGAGTCCGGTACACGTGAACCACAATGCCAACTACAGCTCAATGCCCTCCCCAGACATGGACCCTGCTGACCGGCGCCAGCCTGAGCAGGCCCGCAGGCCCCTCAGCGTTGCCACAGATAATATGATGCTGGAATTTTACAAAAAGGATGGGTATGAGCTGGTGTCCCTTTCTCAGCATTGGGGATTGGAGAAGGGAGGGGTCGACATGTAACATAAAAACCAGATTGACAGGAAGGCTGCGCTCAACAAGCAGCTATTTAGGTGACTTGTAGCAATTAAACTGTTACCTGAGTCTTGATGCTTCCATCTGTGCTCTTTGGGGTGAGTTGCTTGGCTCACTTCCCTCACTCTGGGCCAGAGGCAAATGCAGCCTTTTGAGCTGACAGTTGTGGTCAGTATTGATTAGTTCTCATGAAAAGAAAGAAAAGATGGTCAACAAGGGGAATGAAAAAAAAATACATAAACAATTGGTTTTGACTCAAAATTTGTAAGTGTATGCCAATTTTCAAATCTCTAATGATTTTACTTTGATGATAGGCCTCATTCGCCTTCTTAAGCAACATTAAACAGCATCTCTAATGCACAGTTTAGCATGTCCAGTTTTAGTTTCTTTAAAACAGAAAACCTAAAGCTTAAAGCACTCTGAATACAATATCCTTATAAATTTTTAAGATTTTTCCCATCTTTTATGATTAACACCTATACCTACTTTAATGCAGTTGTTACAAGACTGCTAAAAGCATTCAACTGAATTTGCATAGGAATGACCCTCTCATACTCATATTAAATCAGCTTACATAGTATATAATTGCACAATATTCCCATAATAAGTAAAATGGGCAAAGACAGGTTTCATAACAAGCACAACTGATTCATGGTAAGAATCAGCCCAGCTGTGGCAAGCAAACTATGTAGATTTCTGAGTGCTCAGCAAGCTGAAGGTGTCAGATGGTGTGTCTTCCAGAGGAATGGGTGCATTACTTGGTCGAGCAAGTTAGCTGAGTAAACTTTAGTTGGGAATTAAAAAGCACTACTATAAAATAAAATTTAGCAACTGCTGCTTTAAAACAAATGGGATCATAAAGCACCAAATGGGAATATCAGAAATTCAGGCAATTGCAAGTATAGCAGCTGCAACCTTCTGCTTTCCAGTCAGACCACTAGGTGACTAGAAAGTTCCCTTCGTTTGAAAGGATAAGGCCCAAAGGGCTTCATAGGGAAGGTTGAAAACCCAGGATTCTAGAGGTATATGAGTCTTACTTTCTGCCCCTTTCCTTTTCTGAGTGGGAGCTGGCTTTGGGGACCTATACTATGTCTTGTGATTTTGGAGGAGTGTTCAGAAAGGCCAGTGTCCCCGCTTGTTACCTGACCCACTAGACACTTTATCTGTGAACTGATGAGGGTTTGTTGTTTTCATGTCTAGTGGGGAAAGAAAAACTGGAAATTCTTAGAAGTTGAAAGGAGTAGAGGGAATTTCTTAAATCTATGAAAAAGAGCATACTTAGAAACCTGATCTTTGTATTATGAGAGCAAGTCAGACAGAGATAGAGACAGAGTAAGCATGCAAGCAAATGTATTGGAATTTGTTTTTAAAACTCAGTTTCACTGGATTCCTTTGTAAAGTACCTCTAGCTGAAGGATACCCTGAGGGGTTCAGCTCTGGTAGTGGCAGGGTCATAGAGCAGTGGTCCCCAACCTTTTGGACCAGCGCTCCTATAAGAATCTAATGCCTGATGATCTAAGGTGGAGCTGAGGTGGTAATGCTAGTGCTGGGGAGCAACTGTAAATATAGGTGGAGCTTTGCTCACTGGCTCGCTGCTCACCTCCTGCTGTGTAGCCCAGTTCTTAACCGGCCACAAACTGATACCAGTCCATGGCCCTGGGATTGGGAACCCCTGTTATAGAGAACTCCCCTGGTACCCAAGTGTTTCTGCATCAGAGGTATGCTCCTCTGTCTTCCCTGCCAGACTTCATATGATCTCTGGTACCCTCCAAGAGTAATCCAGATGACCGCTGAGATAGTTATTACTCTGGAGTTTGGGGGCATTCGAAGTCCACTGGCCTCCATAGCATGCAGGCAGATGTAGAAGCTCAAATGATGATATGTTAAACAGACGCTTCATCTCTGAGAAAGTTCTCTTGCTCAAGAACTTACTCAAGATGCATTTGTAAGTTTTCAAACTACCTTTACCCCTTGAAACACTGACAAATTAAAGTTCGCTTTATTGAGTTTTTATGGTGAGGGTAAAGAAGAACATATTCAATTATATGTCAATAAAGCTGTTACTTTTTTAAAAAGGAAATTTGGGGAAGAAAAAATGCATAACATTTTCCTTAGCTGATGGTTGCTATGTCCTAGACATCATTCAAGGTAGTTTAGCCCCGATCCCAGCTCCTGGCTTTGGTCCTGATGCCTTCCTGATTCATGACACAGGAAACTGAGTTTCATTAGCAAGTCCTGGGGTCAGAGTTAGAAGTTCACATACACATTTTTCATGATTGTGGTAGGCAAAATAATGCCCTTCCTCCCACCCCCATTATATCAGGTCTTAAGCCCTGGAACCTGTAAATATGTTTTATTTTCCTTATTTGAGACAGGGTCTTTGCAGATGTAATTAAAATATGGATCTTGAAATAAGGAGATTACTCTGGATTGTCAGGGTTGGCCCTGTATGCAGTCACATATATCATAAGAGAGTGGCTTATGAGATCTGACACACACACACACACACACACACACACATACACACACGTGCACGCACATGCACATGCACACACAGGGGGAGATAATGCGATGAAGCAGAGAGGGATTTGAATTTGGGGCCACAAGCCAAGGAATGCAGACAGCCTCCAAAAGGAAAGGATTCTTCCCTAGATCCTCTGAGGGGAGCACAGCCTGTCGACACCTTGATTTTAGCCTAGTGATCCTGATTTTGGACTTCTGGCTTCCAGAACTATAAGAGAATCAATTTCTGTTGTTAACAACTTTGGGTACTTGTGACAGTAGCCACGGGAAGCTAATACATCCCTCCTCTGAATCTTCATATTAAAGGTGACAGTGGATGTTTTGATTCTACTTCTGCTGAGAGTTGAAATCTAATTGCGCTCCCTTTGAATCTGAGCTGGACTCAGTGACTTACTTATTAATACAGTGTAGCAGAAGTAGTCATCTGGGCCTTCTGAAGCCAGATCAGAAGCCTTTTAGATTATGTCTGGGTCTCTTAGAACACGCGCCCGTAGAACCCAGCTAACTTGCTGTTTGGAAGTCCAAACTGCCCCTTGGAGAGAAACCAAAGCCCCCAGCCTTCATTCTGCAGCGAGCACTGAGCTGACAGGCAGCACCAACTTACGAGTTTCATTTGTAAGTCATCTTAGAGCCTTTCAGGCCAACTCAGGCCACTTTAGCTAGTGCTATGTAGGGTAGACAAGCTGTCCCTTTCTGACTCTGCCAAAACTGTGGAGTTGTGACCTAGATAAATAAGCTACCAAATTTTTAGAGTGGTTTGTTATGCAGACAAAAATAGCCAGAATGAGCTTTAAAAAAAGAATACCAATGCTCTGCTTCCCTAGATCCCTGTTCCTCCAACCTGATATCATTGGCCTTGGCTAAGATTCAGGCATTGGTGTTTTTTTAAAATGTCCTAGATGCTACTAATCTGTGTCTAGGATCAAGAACCACTGAATCCCAGAAAAATTTTGCCATTCTGCATAAGGAATTTTACAAAGATACCATAGTTTTTTTATTTTTCAAAAAATTTTCTACTTTAGTCATTGATTGTTAGTGTGACATACAGTCCATTCTACCTCTTCCAACAATCTGAGCAACATAATATCAATAGGTCACACTAGTGCTCTCTACTTTTCTCAATTCCCACTTAGAAATTTTTGGGTATAGGTTGATATGTACTTTTAATGTCTTGTTTATATTTTTGGTTTGTTTATAGAATAGTGATTTTGGGGGGATCATTTGTCCCAACTAATAAACAAAAGTAACCTTGCAAGTCCCTTCTATTTTTCTGACATTGGCAGAAGTGTTAACCCTAGTGATATCAAATGGTTTTTTTTGTTTGTTTTTTGTTTTTGTTTTTGTTTTTGTTTTTTAATGCAAGTCCTATTGCCTCAAAAAGAGTTAGCCGAGACTTTTATACGCTATTGCCCATTGGTCAGGATGGACTCATGGGCCCTAAGTATTTGTCAGATGCATCCATTGGCCACATCCGCAGCAGAGTCAGAACAAACTCAAAGAGGATTGTTGAGGGATATGTGGAGAAGCCCAGAGGCAGACTAGGAAAGACTCAGCAATGAAGCCACCTTACTAGTACCTCATCTCTACCCTCCTAATGGCTGTCACCCTCCCCTCTTCTACTCCTCTCTTCCTCTACTCCCTGTCTGTTGCCAGCCTCAGATTTCAGACAGACCCCACCAGCCCTTTTCCTACATCATGTGCCCATTTCCTTGGTGCCTGTTTGCCACCTCCTGGCTCTGGCCCATGTTCTCTACACCTGCCCTGCTGGCTGACACATCTGTCCTGCTGCCCCTGTTTACTTCGAGCCCCTTGGATCTCAATGGGAGGGCAATCTGTCCACAGAGATTCCAATGACCTTGGTTCTTCATAATCAGAAGACGAGTATGCCACACCTCTTTCCAGTATTGAAACCTTTCCAGTATTGCAGCCATTTCGCTTGCTCCACAGTGATCTAGCCTCAGAGTTCCTCTACCAGAGCCAGTTGACAGCAACCAAAACAACTCTATGAGGATATTTACAACAGAGCTAGCAGTCTCCCTTAGAGCTCAGTTTGGTGTGTGACTCATCCTCAGCCTATGCTGGAGAGGTGCTCTGTAATGGGTCTTGTCTCACCAATCTAGACCTTAACCTTGATGACCAGTAATTTGGAATGAGCATGTTTAATTAAGAAAGTTCAAGGGTAATCTGAATGTGCTCTGTGGAGTGCAAATCCCACTGTTGGTTATATTGGATTGGCGGGGAGGTTGGGAATCTGGAGTCAAATGAATTCTTGAAATACATGATTCAATGTGTTGAAACCAGTTTCTTTAGTGTATGACTTCTTAGAGTCTTTATCTGTCTACCTTCCTATGAGCAGTTGGGCTAATTCTGCAGGCATAAAATATGTTAAAGCCAAAATGGACTGGCCAAGGATAGCAGAAGGTCACAGGAGGCTCCTCGTGATGTGAAAGACCCATAGATGGGAAGGGTTGTAGCCATTCCTGGCTTATCTCCCACACACTGTCACAATTGGTTTCCCAAAGATACTTCTTTCCTTTTATCCTGCCCTATGACCTAGGATGGTCAGTAAGACTTAGAGGGTTTATAAAGGTTCCATCCCTTAGATGCCACATCTTCAAAAGTGGGCTCTGGTATGCTTCATTTCCCCAAATTATTGATTGTAAATCCTGTCACGAGACTATCAGAACTAGTGATCCAAGAAACTTTTTTTTTTTTTTTAACTATAGATATTAAGGTCCTCCGTCCTACAGTGGAAGGATGGATAACACACAAAAGACCAAAACCTTCAAAGGGATTACATCATGCATAGATGGTACAATCATTTTAATAGAGCCAGAACATATAATAAGACAAGCTTACCTAGAAAGTTATCCTAGGTACCAGTGGAAAACGTGACTCATATTTTGGGTTTGGATTGGTCAAATGGACCTTTGAAAGATATACTCTTGACCCAGACCCTACCTCAGCTTCCACGTTTCCAGGTATCATACATTGTGGATGCTGAGTCCAGGCCTGTAAGATGTTAACAGATGGACTCCAGCCTTTATTTATACTGGGGAGGTTAAGAAACTTTGTTGTTATATATTTATGAGAGGAATTATCCTTGTAGGAACTAGAAATTACCTGATTCTGGCTTCCTGGGTGAGTGTAGGCAAGGCTAAGTCTTAGGATTTTTAGGTTGCCTCTCGCTCACCTTGGCTACCCTTGGCACCATACCCTTGACTCCACAGGCCCCTGCCATTGCTAACCAGCCTCCAGTTCATCTTAAACATTCTCTGAATTCAGTATCTTCAATAGATATTGGGGAGCTACCCAAGTTCACCAGGGTCTGCATCTGATGGCTGACTCATTTCTTATCTCCTCTTTCCTGGCTGGCCTTTGCCAAATGTAACTGATGTCTAGAACAAAAAGCAAAACTTTCTAGATCTCTGTAGACTTGAATACATCAAAGCCATATATTGACTGACACCTCAGGCTAGGATTATTCCTTACCAGGATTCAAAAACAGTATGGCACATGTCCGTCTTACAGAGTGGGAAAAAAGCAAACCTTTGATAACTTATCACCTAGAATGGTTCATGGCATAATTGCTCAATGATAAATATATCCTTTCTGTAGACATCTAATTCTTCTTGCAGGTGGAAATTTCAACTTTGAGATTTTCAACTTTTTATTTTTTTTTCTGGGGCAGGCCTTTGTCTCAATTTTTAAGGTTCTAAATCTTAGGCTTTTCCTGTGTGGCCTACCAGATTACAGACTTTAAAACAAGAATACCACTTCATTTCCTACATCAGGAAACATTTATAGGTCTAACCTCTATTCCTTTTCCCTACCCACCATGTGTAAAAATAATCCTATACAAAATAGCCCTGTGGACATGCAGAGTATGAACTTTGGATCAGGTTTTCTCTGAGTTCAAGTTCTGGCCACGTGACCTTGGGAAGTTATTTAGCCCTTAATGCCTCATTTTTTTTTATATGCAAAATGGGGAAGCAATAGCAAGAACCTTAGAGTTGTTTTGAGCATTAAATAAAATTTTACTTACAAAATGTTTAAAACAATGTCTGGTACGTGTTAAATGTTAGCTGTTTTCAGTATGCACACTAGATTTTTGAGTTACATCACGTTTTTAAGAGAGCAACATGCCAGGGTACACTTCTCCACCCATGAGGCCCCCTAGCCAACCCCCTTCTTTGGCATCTTTCTAAAAGCACCTTGAATGTATTTGTCTTCACCTTCCTATGAGCAATTGTGCTAATTCTGCAAGCACAAAATATACCAAAGCCAAAATGGACTTGCCAAGGACAGTGGGAGGTTGCAGGAGGCTCCCTGTGCATGGGAAACCTTCTGTGGGTGGGAAGGGCATGACATTTCTGGCTGAGTCTCTGGCACCCTATCATTTCCCAAAGAACTTTCCAGCTAAGACGACCCATCTTATGCTTTCCTTCTTTCCTGCCTTAATGACCTGGGCTGGGCAGTAAGACTTAGGGGGCTTGTGAGGATCCCCATCTTTATTTTCTGTTCCTAAGCCTAGAATCATCCAATCTTTCAGACCCGTCCTCTGAAACCCACAGGGCCCATCTAACTCAGATTCCTAGAAGACTAAGGAGCCTAGGGAAAGAGGGATTCTTACTTACCTCTATCCTTTCTTTTGTTCCCTTTACTTAGGGTAGAAATCTGATGACAGACACTATAAACCCAGGAGATATGACCCAGATGGGGTCTTCTCAATATCTTCATGACATACTGTGGCTGATTCAATGAGACACAATATCCTTCTTTCCCCCTTTGGTCAGCCTGTTTTAGACTTGGGTTTACTCTCTTTATTTCTTTATCCATGGGGATTTTTAAAAAAATTATATGTACCTGGCACCTACAAGGACAGAGAATTGTCATAGTCAAGGCTACCATTTATTGATTTCTTAGTAGATGCTAAGAAATGTGTGCACACTGTTCTATTTGTTCTTTACAACAACCCTAAAAGAGGGGGATGGCATTACTTTCATCTTACAGAGGGTAATCAGAGGATACTAGATGTTAAGTAATTCATCCATATCACACAGTTAATAATGAAAAAATCTGGAATTCAGACCCCAGATTCCTCCTTCCAAAGTCCATGCTCTCGCCCACAGGGCTGTGCTGCTCCGTAGAAGAATTGAGATGAGCAGGACAGAGAGTGGAGTCACCCCATCATGGTGCTGCCTCTTCAGCTCCACACAGTCCAGCTACCAGGCCTTTATCTTCCCTCCATCAAGATGTCATATGATTACATCTCCAACTGGTCAACCCCCCAAAATACCATTTGCATAGCTAGACAGACCACTCATAGGCACACCTATGCTTCCCATTTCTCATACCACCACACCCATTGCATGATCACTTGGCTTCCTTTCCCAGGTTATGTCCCAGGGGCATGCTAACTATAACTTAGCACTGATTCATTGATAAAATTCCTTCATGGAAATGCTGGAAGTTGGGTGGGAAGTCTAAGCCTCATTCTGTAGATGAGGAAAGAGCTCTACAGAGTCAGTGAATGGTTTAGCTTAGGTTGTGAGGCTTGGATCATTCCAGAACCTATTCCATGATACAGTCTCATGAAAAATACAAAGTGTAGTTTATGATAAGTTCCGCACAAATGTAAGGTCTTGGTAGACTGGGAGGACTTAAACAAGGCAGAATTCACATCAGTGGGACTGCCTTGCCGAGGTGAGGATTTGTTACCTGGCCTACCTCACATGGAGCCCGATGATGAGCAGGTGAGAACTCTATATTCCCTGCTCCTCATCTCCTTACCCTAACTCTTATCCTTTCCTTAACTCCTTACTTTTTGAAAATATCAGTGGACATTTGATGTGTGTTCACTGTGAACATGTGACGCTGCCTCCCATAAGAAAGCAATTTCAGATGGGAGAGTGGTGATTACATGCAGCACAGCAGCCTCTCTGTAAAAGCAGAAGTGGATGTTCAGCTGTTACTTCTTTTGTTGCTGATGTTTTGCTGCCGATACCTAGCAGGTTTCACTCTGTCCATATGCATGCCCTAGTCTGGCTCCTTCACTTGGTAAACTAGGAGACCACCAGGTAGCCTGGTATCTGAGGCTGCTGATGCTAGAAGATGCCATTGGAAGTAGAAGGCACGCCCCACCAGCCCTGATCCCAAAGCCTGTGCCTCCCCTTTCCCCCCAACCCACACCAATGGAAAAGGTCTTTCTAAATGAAAGAGAATCAGGTAAGGAAGAGAAAATGGAGTGAGGCTTATATCTTTTAGGGCTCCTTCTGTGGATCACCATGGGAAACATCTCGCATGCCTGCTATCCTCGCCAACCACTGCAAAAAAAAAAAAAAAAAAAAGTGTCAGTTTCTCCCCACAGTGGAATATAAAGCCTCTTGCTCTGCATCCTGATAAATTCTGAAGCCCAAGAATATAGTTTGATACCCCCTCACAGCCTACTTTAAATATCAGAGGATGCAACTTGGCCCTGTTCCAGTCTTTTGAGTGGCCTCTGAGAGTGATTCTGAATCTCCTATAGGAGGTGCTTATTTATTGCTGGAGGATCCTTAGACCCAAGATGACTTGAAAGCTAGTGGGTCCTGGAAAGAGACCAACCGCTCCCCACCTCCCAAGGTGGCGCCTCAGAGCCATCCAAAGAAGATGAGAAAAATTAACAATTACATTAGACATAACAAGGTCTCTGGGTATCCTACAGAAGAAAGTGTCAGGAAGTCGTCCGCATCTCAGTGTGTACTCAGCTTTTAGCACCATTTCTCCACTGTGCATCTCATTGCAGGCTCCATCTCAATGCTTATTTTCCTAGAGGATCTAAATCCCACTTGTTCAAGCAATCTCCAAACTCGAACCCCTTAAAAATAAAATCTTGCTGTACCTCTACAAGGTAAATTCAACCTTTTAGGTGGTCAGGATTGTATGCTGTAATATCTGTGCTTCTGACCAGTGTGGGTGAGAGTAAGAGGTGGGAGTAATCACACAGAAACCCTCATCTGCAGACCCATTGTGTGTGTACATGGTGGAAACAGACTCTGCCTGGGAGCACATGTTTTCTCCCTGTGTGAATGTCTATGTCTCCCTTGATACTAGAAATATTAGCTCTTGTCTTAGTGAAGGCCTTGACTATGTACCACAGAACCAATTACCTCCTAGACCAGAGGAAAGGGAATTAACTGCCTTCTAAATTATGGAACTTAGAAGCAAGCAGGTGACTGCCATACTTCCATCAGTCTTTCTTCTCCCTTTCTTTGCCCTCTCCTGACCATCCCCACCCCTACACATACCATCTACTCT
This sequence comes from Eonycteris spelaea, assembly GCA_003508835.1. Taxonomy (NCBI): domain Eukaryota; kingdom Metazoa; phylum Chordata; class Mammalia; order Chiroptera; family Pteropodidae; genus Eonycteris; species Eonycteris spelaea. The sequence continues at coordinate 1,736,479 of PUFA01000083.1, read as the reverse complement.
TCAGCTTCTCTCTGTATTCGTCTTAAGCTTGGTAGAAGATTTTTCACTCATACAAATAAATAGAAGAGTCACTTTAAGAGTCCAACAAATTTGAAACAATTTCTTGGGACAATAAAAGCCCTATACTGAGACCCTGACCTTGACAAGAGACAACCTGTATGTCCAGAGAAAGGCATAGTTGTTTTTGACACTAATATCTGTATGTTTCTGTCCCTGCAGCCTTAGGAAAATCCAAAGGTACAGTATCTTCGGGTAGCTACAGGCCATGTTCAATCTCTGAAAATTAAGTGAGCTATGCCTTAGTGAGCTCTGCCAGAGGGTGAATGTGCCGTGTCTGGTTGCTTGGCCGACTTACTTGAAGCCTTCTGTGTTCCCATCACTAAAATGGAATCAGAGCAGAGAGTGACCATAGGCATGATTGCCCTTTCCCTACAGTGTAGAAAAGTGGGTGTGGCCTGCAGAGAGGGCCAGCACAGGAATCCTGACTCAGCCCTGCGCTCTAGACCGCAAGTGACATAAAGAAGGACGGATATTTAGATGTCTCCTGCTGGTTGGTGCCATGTTCTAGTCCCATGCTGCCCGTGTCCCTGTCCACCCACCTGCACCTCTCACTTGGGAGGAGTGAGTACCCCCCAGAGAGGCTGCATTCTGCCCGAAAGATCAGCTGGCTTTGGCAGAGGGTGGAAGCACAGCTGCCAGCTATGCCAGGGCCCTGGACGAGGCCTGCACGGGGCAGCCGGGATGCTCCAAGCGTCGCCTGTCAGTGGAGCCCTGCCAATGCCTCGCTTCCCTGGGCCCAGGAAGGTGCTAAGGCTGTGCTGCTGTTCTCCTAACACTGATGTGCTTGAATGTGTCCGCTTCGTGGGGGAGGGAGCCCGTCACCTGTCATGTGTGGGTAAGCACGTGTCTTTGTGTCCCTCACCAGCATGGGCGTGAGGGTGATGGACACATCCTGGGTGGCTCGAAGAGGCTCCTCTGCTGGCCGGAAAGGGTCATGTGCCCCACCCTCCATGCAGCCCCCTGCCCCGCCCGCAGAGCTGCCATCGCCTCTTCCAGAGCAGCCCCCGGACGACCCCATGGTGCCCTCACTTTCTCCATCGAGCCTGGGCCTCCAGCCAGGGCTGAGCGAACCAGGTAAGCCTGGGGCAGGCTGCCTGCAGTGCAGGGGGTGGCGGGGTTTGTTGCTCCCACTCCAGCCCTCTTGGATTCAGTCATTTCCCCCTGTTTCTAAGCATTTGTGTTGGCTCTCTGCATCATGCTGGCACCCAGTAAGTCATTCGCAGCTCCCTATATTATCAGATAAAGGCCAGGCTTCCCAAGAATAGCATCCCCAAGCAAACAGCAAACATCAGGCAGCAGCTTGCTGAAGCAACGTGAGGAATCTCAGTTCCCAGCTCTCCATTTCCCCCTCCAAAGCCATTATAACATCCCTATTTTGAAATTTAAAATTTCAGTATATCTCCTTTCCTCTCCTCTACCTTTAGATTCATACGGGCCATTTTTACTGCTAACGTGGGTGCAAATCTGGGAAGGAGCAAAGGTCATGTGGTTGTGCCAGCCTGTGTGTGAACTTTGCTGCAGCCATACAATCCTATTTCCATTCTTTTAAGAGAAGAAAAAAGAGAAAACAAGCTCATTCCATCACTAGTTCAGTGAACATTTATGGAGGATTGCGTGCATCCAGACATGAAAGATACATGGGTTCTTAAGGCATACACATTCCAGTGAGCAAATACTCACAAATAATTAAGGCACATGGTCATGCCCAGCATCACAGGGGAAGGAGGCTGTACCTGGTCCTTCCTGAAAAAGGGGCACAGTCAGAGGGGACTGTAGAAGCTGGAATGTACAGCAAAGCAACTTTGCCTGTTTCTGTCTACTCTCAACCAGAGAACTAGGAAAGCTACATCAAATCAGATGCCACTGTGCATTCTGTTGTTAGAAGACGCAGTGTTCCTGCATGGCCACTGCTGGAAAAAAATGTGGAGACCTTGGGAAACTAAACCTTTTAACCCAATTTTTGCGTGTGATCACATACACACCCCATTCCCTAAAGGAAAGCATTGCAGGCTTTTTTTTTTTTTTTTCTTTTAATGAGTAGAAGTTACTTTCCCTGTGAAACAGGGAAATAAGGGAAAGAGGGCAATCACAGAGTTTGGGAGAGGAGGACTGACACGAGATGTGCTTGGGTTGTTGCTGATGGCTCCCACTCAGGACGGGAGGATACCGGCCCTGCCGTGTACTCGCTAGGTTTCAGGTCCACTTGAGAGAGGCAGGTGGGGAAGAGTGAGTGCAGCGGAGAAGCAGAGGCTGACGGCTGTGGGCAGAGACTGATGAGGAGGATACGGACAAAATGGAGATTTTCTGGGAAGGTTACTTTTACATACACTCACTCATCCTGATTCCCCATTTTCTAACTGAGACTTGGTGCCAACAACATTTGGCATATAAATAGCATTTCTAGAAAATGCCCCTTGGAGATGGGATTTCCCCTCTGAGGTGTTCCCAGAATGTTATGGATGGGAGGCCTCACAGTGTCACTTTGGGCAGGGAACATTGCCCACTGGTTCAGATTATTTAAAAGGTCAGTCCCATTGCTTTACAGTCAGACAGCATACTGTCCCTTCTTCCTGGGGTAGATAGTCCTGTAGCTTTCCTCTGGGTGTCAGTGTCCTTATTTGTCTTGTACCTCTCTCTCTTCTCTTGCCACATGGATTTCTCTCAATACAAATGAGTGTTCTATTGCTTTGTTTGTTTGTTTGTTTGTTTGTTTGTTTGTTTTTCTGTTTCTTGGACAATTGCAGCCAAGATGATATTTCTTCCAGTTGCTGGATTCCTGTTATTGCTCCCCCTCCCCTAAGGATGGCAGGCTCTCCCCTCCCTGTGGCTTGCTCCAACGTCCCATTCCCTACCAGGTGTGACCCTCATCCCCTCCTCCCCTCATCCTTTCAGGGCTGGTGGCTCACTCCAGCCAGGCTCAGCCTCTGCACCCTACTCCTCTGATTGGCATTAACTCTGACCCCTGCTTCCTGCCCCTTTGTGCCCGAGCTCATTGAGTCCTGTGTCCTCACACGGCTGTAGCTATGCCTCATCCATCTAGGACTCCTAATAACCACCTAACACTACTACACTACACCTCTTCTACTGGGTCAGCTGCACCTATGCTGGAGAGAGAGGACCCAGCTACGTAGGTAAATACTTGTTTCTGCAATGACGGGAGTGTACAGGTGGTAGGGAAAAGAAGGATGAGCTTCTTGGGCCCTAGGTTCCTTGGACAAATGTCTATCCAGAGGAAAGCAGAAGAGTCTATTACCCCATAAGAAACCATTATTTTTAGCTTATTTTGTGTTTTTTTTTTTCCTGTTTCACCTTCCTCTTGCTGGAGGCAGAGATGGACAGAAGGGTAGAGTGATATTTGGCACTGATACCTGAGTGCCTGGTGACCTTGGGCCTGAAGAAGAATGAAAGACAAGTTCTTGCTCAAGGAGTGAGGCAAGGGTTTTCTCATTTTTCGTTGTCGCTCATTAACAGAATAGATAAAGGAATTGTTGCCCTTCTAATCCTCTGATGAAATGGCTTTTTTCCCTGCGGAATTACTGAAGCGTGGTGTAACACTCATCCTGAGACTGAGAGAACTTACTACTACCTTGAATGAGGCCTTCCCTCCATACTTTGATAATATTCACTGTTTCAGCCCAGGTTCTTCCCTGCCTCCAAGCCTTTTTCACGGTAGCTCAGTGGAATGAGCGGTATATTCTTAGTTATTTAATATTTGGAGTTTCTAGACAAATTTCGGGAAGAAATAGGCTATAGCTGCTTTTGTGGGAAAGAAATAACCATTGCAAAGAATCTAGGTTTCCACACTTCCCACACCCTACCCAAGGGCATCAGAATCCAGGTAGGTTCTAACACGGATGACAGATATCTCCCAACTCCAAGGTCACCTTCCTGATTTGCTAGGGGCTACCTGGAACATTATGCTAAAAATGCATGGGGGTGGATATGGAGATGGAATGATAACACCTGCCCTGAGTGGTGTGGGGGGAATGGAAAGGAGTGAGGAGTCAGCCATTTGTTTGCTGTCCTTGGTCTGTGAAGTGGAGTTAAGTAGGGTGTCTTTTAACATGTCCTTCAGAGAATGCTTGAAAAGAGTCAGCAGTGAAGGATGAACTATCTTTGAGACCTGGTGACCCAGGGTGTCCCTTTATCAATCCAAGAGACTCCAGAGGCCCTCACTACCATTGGCCCTGTTCCCACCTCCAAGCCTGGAGGACTTGGACAGGTCCACATTCAGAGCACAGCCAGGGTCTGTGTCAACCCTACCATTTGCTAGGGCCTGCTACTGAGTTTGGGTCCCAAAATTCCTCCCCTGCTTGAAGGCATGATGGTAGTTCAGGGAAAGCAGCTGGAGGGCTGGAGAGCTGTGGCTGTAAGGCTTGTCGGGGGAGCCTGAGTCATCACCCCTTATTCAGCACACTGACCCTATGAAGTCCTCTTGCTCTGGTATGCTGTGGATACAGAAGGACAAGAGCACATAGGTGTTCCAGTTTCAGAATGTTCAAGGTCCCCAGTGTTGAACACAGGGTAGAGTGGGTAAGCTCAAGGCCCCTGCCGCCCATTGCTCATGGTCTCTGGCTGGAGGGAGACACAGATCCCTTTCTCAAGTGACAAAGGCATATAGAGGGAGTAGTTGGCGTTGAGTTGAGTGCCACATAGAGGGAGGAGTGGGACCCAGGCCATCAGAGCCCCCAAAAGGGACGGTCACCACTGGGGGCATCTTTGAAGACTTTGAGAAGGGGCTGAGATAGACCAGAGCTGGAACAGACTTGCGCTGGCCCAGAGGAACATGTATTTGATCCACAATGCTGGTGCTGATGTTGCGTGAGTTCAGAGGTTCTCCTTCCTCCTGTGTGTTTATGTTTCAGCACTTCTAAAAGTAAGGAACTTTCTCCAGGATCTGGACAGAAAGGAAGTCCAGCTTCCAGCCAGGGGCCACCCTGTGTGGGGATACAACCAGGTGCACAACTGGGCACCAGCCCCCTACAGCCACCCGCAGACCAGAGCCCTCACACCCTCCGGAAAGGTATGTCACCACCACCCTCCCCATTGACCTAAGGCCAGGGACAGCTGCATGCTGCCTGAAAACTCATTTCTCTCACTTAGCATGGCTATTTAGAGACTGTGTGGCTTAGTGAAACATTCCTGGTCTGAGCATTAGAGGTTTTGGAAGTTAACAACTCCAAGAGGGATCATTTCATCACTATTCCTCAGTTTATTCACTTAAACAGTGGGCTCATTAGAGACATGTATAGGGCATTGCTTCCTGTTCACCAAGACCTCTGTGCAGAATCACTGCTCAGAATGATGTGTCTTCCATGCTTGCTGCCAGGCTCTTCCACCATCATTTAAGATGCTGTGTAGAGTCTTCTGCAGGAACCCCTGCCCATCAACCAGGTCCTTGCATAGCTGCCTGCCCTGCTATCTGTGGAATGTAACAGAGGAGGGAACCAGATTGTTTCTACAGGGCTCCTGCCCTTCTATATTTCTGTATTAGAAGGTCTGAGAATTTCTACACTGATCCCTGAGCTGCTCAATCCAGAATCTGCCACTGAAACTCACTGTAAAAGTCCTGATTCTTCTCTCTGGAATGACTCCCAAAAGCTAAAGACGTGCTCTATGCTGATATTTCATAAATGGGGAGCTTCAGGGAGTGTCTGCTTATCTGAATCTTTTTTGTTTGTTTGCACCTTATGACAGTGCTTTGCAAAGACTTTAACTTGTTCAAAATAGCTTATTGTTTAATTTGTTCCCAATTCAGGTCTTCCCAGCCTCTAGGTATGGCTTTAGTGCCAGGATTTGTGGAGCAGGGCTCGCTCACCTTATCCACACATACCTTCACGACAGGTGCTTTCCAGCCTTCCTGGCTTCAGGCTGCTGGGGCAATCCCATTATCCAAGTGTGCTCTCACCCAGCCCTCCATCTTGTCTGTTTCCCATTCATTCCTTATGCATCCTGCAAATAGTTATTGAGCAGGCTCTGAGGATGTAACAGAGAGGCAGGCACAGCCTCTCCAGAAAGGTCAATGTGGAACTATAACATCAGGGTGTGCCTCTCAGGACACTGTAGGTTGTATGCGACACACTTGCAGACATAGGAGTTGGGCCACAGTGGTGGTGGTAGGAATTTAGGCATTCAGGGTGTTTTCCCAGCAAACAACAGATTTTCCTTGTGGTCTAGCTGTAGCTAGTTCCCTGGCCATCTTTGTATCACCCTCCGAGGCAAGATGATAGCTAAGCCATCATTTTGTCCAGTGGAGTCAGGACTTCTGGTTCGGGCTAGTTTGTTTCCTAATGCCAGTAGCAGGTGGGCCTTCCATTTTTCACAGCTCATTGGACTATGTGGTGAATGCAGACTAGAATGACACAGGTCCCTTTCCAAAGTGATATTCAATAGCTCAGAGCCATCATATGAAAGATACAACTTTCATCTCCACCATTACCCACTAATGGCACACTTACCTTTTTTTTTTTTTTTAACCCTCAGTCTTTTGACAACGTGCCTATAGTTTTACATAATGGCCTTGTCTTGTCACTACCCAGAAGTGGTAAATGCCATCACAGACATTATGACGATATCACTGTGTCCTCCCTCTTCCAGTTCATTTAGGAAAAGACACATTCAAGAATGATGCCTGGGGTCTCCATTTGCTTCTCATCCAGTGGAGTAATTCCTACATCAGCCAGTAGAGCTGAAAAGTTGTCTTATTCTGTCACAATTATATGGTGCTTTATATACATGGTCCCATTTAATTATTGCAGTGCTGTAGTGAAGAGGGTTAAATAAAGTGCCCCAGGACATGCGATGGGTAGGACAAGATAAGAATTTGAGCCCATGTTGGTGGGTCCCTAAAGAGCATGCCCTTTCCTTGTCCACACTGCACATTGCAAAGACATGCCAAGGAAGTGCACGAGACATCATTAGAATTTTTTTTTAGCAGCTTAAAAACAATAAACATTTATTATCTCACAGTTTTTGAGAGTCAGAAATCCAGGAGCAGCATAGCTGGGTGGTTCTGGCTCAAGGTTTCTCATGTGGTGGGAATCAGAATGTAGGCTGGGTCTTGGGTCATCTGAAGGCTTGCCCGGGGCTGGAGGATCCACTTGCATGATGGCACACTGGCATGGCTGTTGGCTGGATATCTCGGTTCCTTGCCATATAGATATCTCATGACATGACAGTGACTTCCCCCACGGTGAGTGACTCAGAGAAGAGGAACTCAAGGTAGCGTCAAGGTCTCCACCAGCCCTAAGGCTCCATGGCTATGAAGTTTCTCTGTCTCTCTCCTGCCCTCCCCAAATGAGGGGTGGGGTGTGGAGGTGGGGGAACTGTCCCTGGTGCCTCCTTGAGGACCTAAAGGACAATTTCTTCCAGAATTAGTGTTACCTGTAGCCAGTACCCACTTAATTCTGATAGATCATTGGTTGCTTTTGCAAAATGTTTGCTCATCATTGGGATCTTCTGAATGTTTGAATTTGTCATCCTTCCTAGTTCACTTTCAGTTAAAGATATAATGTATTTGTCATCCTTTAGCATGATTAAGTAAACAAAAAAGGAAAATGAAGGCAATGCAGGGAAGGTTGGGGCAATGATGTACTTAAAACAGTGCTGTAGATCTGTACATATTTGTACCCAGAGACTAGGAATCTTAAAAGAAAAACACCCCCAAGGCAAGGACACAGGATTGAGAAAAGACAGAGGAAGGACAGACAAAGCAATGGAGACTGGACTCTGTGGCCATAGTACTTGGTCATATGTCCCTGTTATGGGACCCAAGGGCCATTAGACAGGTTCAGCCAAAAGTCGGAGTTTCCTATTCTGAGGACAGTCATCCTGTCCAGGGTCCACTGTCATAAGCTGAACTCCAGTTGTCCTCTGGTGGACCCTGCATCATTGACTCACTCTTCCTCAGTGTGTCCCTGATACCTTTTACCACTCTGAAGTGGTAACAGGACACTGGGAAATCAATCACTGCCTGTGGACAGGAAATTTGTTCTGCAGTTTGGGGGCGGTGGGGTGTGTAGCTCATGGCAGCAATCCAGAACAAGGAGAAGAAATTAGTGAACAACTTAGAGGATATTAAAAACTTGCAGTTCTGGGTGAATTTTAAAAAATTGCATTGGCTGCTGGAGGTGGGGACGGGAGTGATGAAGGGTGTGCTAACAGGCCACACGGACAAGGGGGTTGGTTATCTAACAACCTTGTGCATTGTTGTTATTGCATTGTGTTCTCTCTTCCAGTTTCCAAGAAGCTGGCGCCAGTTCCCCCCAAGGTCCCCTTCAGCCAGCCGGGCGCTGTGACTGACCCGTCTGCCAGCCAGCCATCCCCACTCAGCCTGTCTCCTACACCACCGAGCACCCCGTCACCCTACGGACTGAGTTACCCTCAAGGGTACTCCCTGGCCTCAGGCCAGCTTTCCCCGGCTGCTGCAGTCCCCCCTCTGGCCTCTCCTTCCAGCTTCACAAGCACTTTAACCAAATCTCGGCCCACTCCTAAGCCCCGACAGAGACCCACCCTGCCGCCTCCTCAGCCTCCCACCGTGCATCTCTCAGCCTCTAGTCCGCAGTCCACGGAGCATCCCGTGCTAGATGGCATGTCCCCTGGGGAAAGCATGTCTACAGGTAACCAAGCCTTGGCTTCCTCAGATTTTCCCATGAACCTTAGCAAAATGTGCCAAGTGGAGGGACTGCTGGTGCCACTGGCAGTTAACAAATCACTGTTTCCCGTGGGATCACTGTGCTGGTGCCATGTGTAGCTTCCTAGAAGCTCTCCTTAGATGCCTCCTAAGCCAGTGGGAAGCAGCTCAGGGTGGACCAAGTTGTCTCGCAGAGGGGCTTCTTAGGAGGTTCTCCCAATCGAACGCCTGCGGGCCCAGGGCTCTGATACTGTTCTTAATTTGGGGGTCTGAGTTCCTTGGAGTGTTGCTTCAGGAGAGGCTAGAAGCTGGATCAGGATTGCAGAATAGCTGGCATCAAAGCACAAGGGAGGTGTTGGAGGCTTCCTCTGGATGGAGCCCAAGCACCTAAACAGGTACAAACCCATATCTTAAGAAGAGACACTAAGAACCAAAGACATTCTTTCTTATTGATTAAATAAGCCTAATTACAAAAATGTATTTCTAGCAATATATATTTAAAAGGGGTCAGTTTCAGAAAAGATGTGTGTCCTGTGTTTCTTAGACGATCTAATTGGACAAGCCCACAACAGCTAAATTTAGTTTTGCTTTAAATTTGAAATCAAAGATGGAGCTATTTCCCTCATAAAAAAAATGTATAAGCATGAAATCACAAACACATACCACATTTAGCAAAAACCATTTGTTGGTTGGAAGAAGAGGACATTTTTGAAACATCTCTCCAGACATTGTGACCACATGAGATTAGAAACTCAGGGCATCTTTGTGGTGGCCACTACAGTCAGCATAGTATTTTCCTTGTGTAGGGAGGTAGGCCAAGTGTCGAGGTGTCTTGAAATTGAGCCAGCCTTCCATCTCACCAGGCAGCAGAGCTTGGACATATATATCTAAGTGTTGTTCTGAGTAGCAGAGGTGAGGCAGCTTGGGATGGAACATACACACCACACAAATATCACACAAATACACACATATGCACACACCCACAACCAAACAACACACTACACAGAAACACTACACAATACACTTACATGTACACACATGTGTACATACCACCGCATACAAACACACACTACATGTATACACATGCCACAAGGACACAAAGAGCAATGTCATCCTAGGTGTACTAGGATTTCTAATGGGGCTTGTGCTTTTATCCTCACATCCTTCTCTGGGAGTCATGGTGTTTTCCCTTGATTGAATGGTAGGGATAAGCTTGTGGGGTTCAGCTCCTTGCTGCCTACAAAAAGCCTAGTCCAACTTGAGTGTTTGCAATAGGTCAAGAGATTTAAGTATTGCTGGGAGCAATATTTCAGTGATTTGACCTCTTTATTTTTGGATGTGAAGGTACACCTGCTGTCATCTTCCCTGAGGCTTATGAAAAATTAAGGCAGTTCCTCCTTGAAAAATGACAGTGAGGACCACTTCCCACTGGTGGTTTTTGTTGGTGACATTATATGTCCTGAATGAGCCCTTATGGGAAGAGCATAGGCTGCTACTGCCAGGGCTCATGACCACACCCCAACAGCTTGTGGTCACCCTGAATCAGCTAGAGAGGCCACCTCCCCAACACCTCAGCTTGCTAACTTCTACAGCCACCCCAAAGAAAGGACACAGGGTAGTCTTGATACTGGAAGCAGTAGAATGAGCAGTGGATAAGACTGAAGAGAAATAGGTAATAGATTAAGGTGAAATTTGGGGCAAAAAGTGGGCAACAGAAAGCACTGAGGTCAGGCAGTACCTCTGCAGTCACCTGAGAAAGGTAATGACCCCCTTTCCATTGCACCAGCATAAGAACTGCTGACCTCTAGAATCAGTAATGTCCCTCCCACCCCTAGCCCCCATACGCTGTTTTGTTTTCATGTTCTTTGGCAGCAGACTGTTGTCCTGTCCTTTACGTGCAGGCCTGTGAGCCAGAGTAGAAACTGTAATGATCTGGTGTGGCCTACCTGACTGTGATACTTGGCATAGTTTTTTGTTACGTTCTTGTTTCATCGTGTTTATTCCTTTCTCCGAATCCTATCATTGTGTTCTTGCAGCTGTGTGACATGAGTGCCGCAGTTTTGGATACGTGTGAGGGGGATGTTCAGGGTAAGCGGTCCCAGCCTCGCCTCCTGTCCACTCGCCCGAGCCAGCCAGGCCACAGCTCTCGGCTCTGCACTCTGCATGTGGCTCAGACCTGCATGGCAGCTTCCCTCCTGTTGCCTTCCCCAGCCTCAGCAGGAGCTGCCAGGTCCATGAGCTCATTTGGCTTTTGGGGATCACTGGCCTTTTTTTATTTTTATTTTTTTGGTTTATTTTTCTTGTCCTTAGGAGATGGGGGAGAAAGCCAGGCAGGGTTCGAGCTCATCTGCTCCCACCTTGCCAAGTCTCAGCTCCCCTTTCCTCTCCCTGTGGTTTGGAATCAAAGGGATAACATGCCTGTTCTTCATGACGCACCTTTGCCATCATTGGAGTGCCTGCTGAAGACTTCTGTGCCCAGTGTCCAAGGATGATTCTTTATGTACGCATTGGTTTAGGGAAGTATCCTGATGAAGGACCCACCCAGTGCCGTGGACATAGCCTCCACCAGTGGCCTGGAGCCTGTTTGTAGATCTCTACTTCCGGACGGGAAGTCTAACTTGCCTTCCTCTAGGCTGAGACCTCTGGCAAATCCTGAAGAATCCATAATGTTGGGTTCATCCTGAGCTCATTTTTTCCTCATGTATATGGCCAGCCAGATCCTTTCTATCCAACTCAATATTTTGGGAGTGTTTATATCAGTTTCTGCCTGGGTTCCTCAAAAGAGCAGATGCTTAAAAGTAAATCCAAGGCAAGTGCATCAAAGCAGCCAGAAGGAACCAGGTGTTTTTGCCCCAGTAAGAAGGGGCAGCTAGTGTAAACCAGGGTAGGGCCCTCTAGTGCCCCCACAAAAGCTGCTAAGCTTACGGTTCTGTGGAGACCAGTGACAGGCATGGCAGGAGGGCATTCGGCACCCACAGACAGGTCTCCTAACAGACACTTTTGGAGCTTCCTCCAAAACAGGAAACAAGCCATCTCCTCCAACACCCCTTGGCAAAGTCGGTGGGGCTTCTTTTCCTCAGTCCTGCTCCCTGGCTACCTGAGCCACCTTCCTCCTCAGGGGTCTCTCTAAGGGAACAGCCAGGACAACAGCTGAGCAGTTCATTTCAGCTGGGGGTTCTTTACACACTCTGTTTGTGATGTAAACACATCATCACCCTTTGTCGTTCCCATTTGACTGCTGGGACACGGAGGAGGTAAGAAACTTGTCCAAGGTTATACTTCCTCTAGTGACAAGAATCCAAGCTGTGTCTTACCTAGCAGAATGATGCATAGCAGGGGACAGGGGGGCCCCAGGCCAGGCGCAGCCACTAGGCCCCAAGGGATAGGCCCCAAGTGATGGGCCCCAGCAGAGAGAGCAGGACACAGGCAGGCCCAAAGGCCTGCAAATGTCCTCTGGTGCAGGAGGAGGTGCAAGTGGTTGGGGCTGAGCTGAGCCTCAGACCCCCAACCACTGCTCCATCAGGTAGCAAAATGACAAGCTGGGATGACATTTTGAGAACTGTTTGGGGGTGGGGTAAGAGAGAAGGACCTTTGTCAGAGAGCTTCCATGTTTGTATAATGTCTTTTAGGATGGTGTCCAAATGTCTGTCTGTCCACTTGGTATGCCATTCTTTGGGCTGAATGTTTGTTTTACCAAAACAACAACAACAACAACAACACCCCCAGATCTGGCCTCAGGCTGCTCTCCTCCTAGGTGCCACTTCCTCTGTCACACGGAGTGCTGTTAGTGGCCCGGGTTGACAACGAGGCTAAGTGGAGGCAAAAACTAAGCAGGCCAAGGAATGGGGTAATGTGACAGAGTAAAGGATGCAGTGTCTGTGGTTCTGAGCTCTGTTACAACCCAGCTGGCCTCTTGCAGCCCCCAAGAGCCAGCAGGCTCAGCCTTTCCAGTGCACCCTACACCACGTGGCCATGCCTATGCCGATTTGCTCGCTCTAAGGACTTGCTTTTGCCGGCTCACAGATAACCCAAATCCCACAGATGCTGAGCCATGTTATCTCAGGTTCATTCTTCCTGATCATCTCCTAGGAAGAATGACCTTTTAGTGCCCTCAAGAAGGCTATACATCTAGATGAGAAGCTTCCCTAGTGCTGAGAGTTGGGGTTTTCTGGCAGTTGGGGAGCAGTTTACTGCCAGGGTCCCGGGGGATGCCCTCAGTCCTGCCCCATCAGTGACCTGAAGTGTACTGTTTACTGCCTTAGAGGTCTCTGTGAATGGCAGGACTTCTCCATCTGCTGAGAAAATAGAGTATTTTTTCCTCTGCCTACACCCTGTCCCTGCAGACTTCAGGGAACTAAATGCAACCCTGAAATCTCCAACAAGCTGTCAATCACTGAGACTGGTCCAGAAGGCAGTGTGTGTGGTAGCCTGCTGGGAGCTGTCTGAGTGGTCCTCTGTGAGCCACCCCACCAAGATCTGGATGCTCATCCTATAGGCTTGTTTGGTAGAAGCAAAGAGGCCCAACCCTAATGTGACCCTGCAATAAAACGCTTCCATCAGTCCCCAAACAGGCTAGCTCTCCAGTAGCCAAGCCATTGCCGCTTCCCAACGCTGACTGTAGTCACCTGCCATCGGCATCTCCTTAGCCGAAGCCCCTTTTCAGCCACCTCTCTCTCTGCCAACTTCCAGATCTTGTCCACTTTGATGTCCCCTCCATCCACGTAGAGCTCGGGTCGACACTCCGCCTGAGTCCCCTGGAACACGTGCGGCGACACTCGGTGACTGAGAAGAGGGACTCGGAGGAGGAGTCTGAGAGCACTGCCCTCTGACATGTGTGTACATACATGGGCCGAGACTGACACACCACCAGGAGCGCCCTTGGGCCTGCCAAGCATTCCCTGTTGGCCCTTTGCTGTCACTGCCAACACGAGGCTGGAGTTTAACAGAAAACTGTCATCTCTGGCACGTGTGGCAAATGTCGGTGGTGCAGATTTTGTTTGTTCCCTTTGGGTGGTAACTTTGGCCTTTTGTTTGATCTTTGCCTTTTGACTTTGTGCCTATTTTGATCCACTTTTAGCCTCCATGCCAAGCAACAGCCCTCTCCACCCAAGGGCTTGCCTGTCAGAAATGTCCTCTGCAGGGTGGTAGTGTGAAGGAGGGTCAAGTTGCCTGCTTAGAACTGGAGCTGCCCCCTGTACTGACAGCGAACGTCAAGTTCTTGCAGTATCAGCTTAGTGGCTACAGAGGGAAATGGGATAGCAGAGGCCCTTCACTTATGGTGGGACTAGATCCTGGGCACTGACCTGCCTACTGCACAGGGGAGGGCCAGCCTCCATAAAAACCTTTAAGACTGTCCTTAATCCATGGGCTCTAAAGTAAATATCTTAAAAACAGGATTTCACTTCCTAAGTTTTATTTTTCCACACTGTATGACTGAAAGCTCACATTCCTACCTTATCATTTTATACTTCCGAATTCAAAAAATGACCTTGAGGGTATCCAGAGGGCACAAAGCTAGCTTCCTATATCCCCCCAAAACATCAGCTCTCAGACAGTAATTCCATTCCTCAGGCTCTCAGTGACACCCAGCTCATGAGGTACGTGGAGTCCAGGAATGTGCCTTGTTTCTGGACATCACAGGTGAATAGCAATAACTTTGTTACCCAGAGCATGTAGAAGAAAGTGAAACTGGCCCTTGGAGACCTCAGGCCAGAGCCGTGGACCCTGTAGTGTGGCGAGCTTCGCTCACCAGCATCAGGCACTCGTCCCTTCTCGTGACCATCCATTCTCGGGGAGGAGGGCCGGGAGGGCACTGGGGAGCCTAGTCACACTTTGGGATTGAGGGAGTGAGGAACAGATTTGGGTCATGCATGCAAAGTCACACTTTAAAATTTTATCCTTTTAAAACCGATATGATATAGACCTATACATGATATAATATTTGTATATATGAAATCTATATTTGTTTAATTTGAGCCATTCAATCTAAACCAATGTACAGGTGTACAATGAGAAATTTAAATGCTTATTTTTCCCAACACAGTGTAAAATAACCCTTCTCAAACAGTGGGATTTGCCAACTTTTGATGCTAACAGCTTTGCTCACTTCCTGGCAAGGGCAGTTCAGTACCCAATTTGTAATGGAGCCCAGGGGTTGAAAGTACCTTTAAATACATGTACAAATAGTTGTCAAAAGTAATCTTATTAAAATAGATTTATTATCCCTGAGTGTGGCCTATTGTCTTGCTTCAATAAGAAACTTGTGGGGACACAGGTCTCAGTGTCAGATGCTGCCTCAGGAGGAAGCCTGAGGGCACTGCTAGGCAAGGCCAAGTCCTCAGTCTGTGTCTCATCAGCTGAGTTTTTAAAGCATTTCTATATACTCTTGTGTAGAAAGAATATACAAATAAATACTAGATTTATCTTTAAAACTTCTCTCAATTTTCAAGCACTAACCTCAGCATTGATAAATCTCATAAGGAGGGCCAGGGAGCCAACCCAACATGCTATTTCCCAATACTCTGAAGGGCACAGTGATTCTCGTTCTCATTACTGCCAAATGACAAATCTATTGTCCCCAGAACAGGAAGGGTGCATTTTCCTGAGCCATCACACGGGCTCAGCCGGCTCTACGAGTACATGAAACCAGGCTGCTGCTGTCAGCCAGAACCACTTGGCTTCTGCCAAAAAACTAGGCTACTGAGGGATGGTGACTCCATGGGGATAGACTCCAGAGGTCTTTGCTGCCATCAGAGCTGGCTTCCAGGGCACACTGGGTAACTGGCAACAGTGTGACACTGCACAGGGAGACAGACTCCTGCTTGGAGGTGGCACCAGGATGAAGCGAAGCACAGTTCCAAATGGAATCTTTATTTTGTTCTGTGTCTTTGGAAAGACTATTCCTTGAGTCTTGGCTATTTAGACTTCACATCCACAACCCCGTGTTTCCTGTGACATGGCTTGTCTCTGGCATGCAGAGGGAATAACGTGGCTGGAGCAGGCATGGGTGCACCATTTTACCATGTAACTTCTTTAAAAATCAACTGACACTAAAATCCAGTTGTCCCTACTTTGTTTCTTTCAGCAGCCTCCTAACTGCGGTTTTGCCAGGCACCATTTGTAGGAGGTGTCTAGCAGGCCAGTCTTTATCTGGGAGTCCAAGCCAAGACCCCGCCTAAGCTTCCCCACTGAATGGTGCTCTCTGGCTCCTGCCAGGCAAAGGGTGCACACACGGTGCTGTGCGTGGGGTGGAGGACGTGAGTCTTCTGATGCAGGGTCACTCCTGGACTTTCACTTTGCCCTGACCTTCTTGCTCTGTGGGCTCTGAGGATCCTCTGCATGGGCCCGTTTCTTCTGGGGCTCGCTGTCCTCAGGGCCGCCCGCCTGTCCCCTGGAGAGGAGGGCCGCCCGCACCAGCCGCAGCTCTCTCTTCTCCCTGCGCTCCTCCATCTCCTCGATGTCACCAGCAAACAGGGCTTTCAGTGGGGCAGTCAGCTTGGGCACTGTGGGGAAGTCATTGAAGCAGACCTAGAAGGCAAGACGGAGGATGAGGACACAGCTCAGAGGGGGCTGGGTTGGGGGCAGGAGCTGGAGGAAAGCATGTGCTTTACAAACCCACAGAGTCAACAGGCCATAGCTGGAAAAAGAAAAAAAAAAAAAAAAAGGCCATGCACAGAGGTAGGGAACTCTAAAGGGGCACACACTCCCCACAGCTAAGGGCAGGAAAGCTGAAAAGGCCTCAGAAAGGCAAAGCTTCTAGACTCTGAAAAGCAAGCTCCTTATAAATAAACCCCAGCCCATGCCCTGCCCCTTTGTTCTAGAAGGCAGAGAGGCAAGGCACCCTTTGCCACTCATGAGAGGACAACCCTGTCTCCAGGCTGTTACATGAGGCTCAAATGAAGTGACAATGGGGCTACACTGAGCCTCAGAGAGGGTCTCTAATTTTCCAGTGACCTGATGCTGACATCTGTCTAGAAGGCCCTGCAAAAGGTGGGCTCCCCTTCAAACCTAGTGCTGGTTGTGACAAGGTGATGGACAGATATCCTCACCACAGCCCTGAGCTACACTCCTTCGCTGTCTCTGCCTTGGCCCCACCCCACGCAGCCACACCATACACACACCTTCATGTGGTCAAAGGCAATTCCGACTTTCTCGTTGAAGTCAGGGCTGAAGAGCGGGATCTTGGCATAGCGCTGGCTGAAGTGGTTCAGCATGATGAACTCTGCATTCATCCGCATCCCCACACCAATCGCCTGGGAGGTGGTGCTGCAAATGGATCAAAGCCAGGTCGCAGCTCCACCAAAGGGCAGACTCCGAGGAAGAGCGACACAGGCCCTGCCCCAGCCCCCACTTCCCCTGACAGTTCCCTGCTGCGGATCACAGTTGATGCCACCATATTTCCAATTTTTTCAAAAACTGTGCTTCCCCCCAGAACCTTGCCTAGAGAACTCTACAGAAATAAAGGTAAAAGAGCCCAGAAGCAAACTGCAGCTCCTAGCCAGAAGCCCCCACAGTCCTCTGATGGGAAGCAGGCTGGCCTCACATCACTCAAGGGCAGTCTTTCCCAGCAGGGCTGATGCAAGGCTGCTCAGTTTGTCACCTAGGGGAGGTAGAGGGAGTGAGTGATGATGGCTCGACATTCTGAGCTACCTGTGTGTCTTTTCCACGGCTTCTTCTTCCAGACCATCTTCCAGAGTGGCCTCGTGTATTAGGAGGGTGGCATCTCTCCCTAGAGAGTGAGCACAGGCATCAAGCAGAGTCCTCTGCTGAAGAAGCACTTGGGCCCCAGGTCCATATAGCTGGTCCTGGGCCAGAATTCTCTCCCCTGAACCTATGGTGTGTCTGCGGGTGAGGACGACAACCAGAGGCTGTCAGGACCAGAGCAGGCTGCCTCTTACTCACCCATCTGGACCAGAGCCTCACAGGGCATGGTGTCCCCTGAGTAGACGAGTTTCCAGCCGGAAACGTGGACCAGCGCACAGCCAAAAGCATGCTTGCAATGCCGGACCAGGCAAGTCTGAAACTGAAGGAGCAGGGGAAGGGCTCTGCAGTTGTGCTCCTGACCTCCCCTCCCTGCTTGCGGCCACCCCCTTTACCTCTTCCAAATCACATGTTCCCAGAAGTGAACTAATCAACCTTTCAGTTGCAGGATTGGAGACATCAGCACCTTTCTGAAGGCATTTGGCAGGAATCATACTGTGAGATATAAAAAATTTAAACAAACAAAAAATTTAACTTGAATCAGAGTCTCTAGCTAAGAAAGCTCCAAAATCATTATAAAGTTTTAAAAAATGATCTTTGACTGTTAAAGTATTTATATTACATGGAAAGAAAATAAAGGAAGGAAGGAAGGAAGAAGAAGGAAGGAAGGAAGGAAGGAAGGAAGAGGAGGAGGAGGAGGGAGGGAGGGAGAGGGAGGAAGGAAGAAGGAAGGGAGAGAGAAAGAAAAGAGAGAGAGGGAAGGAGGGAGGAAGGTAGGAGAAAGAAAGGAGAAGGAAGGAAAGAAAAAAGGAAAGAAGGTTGCATTTAAATCAGTTACTAAGAGGGGAAAGGACAGTTGATTAAAAAGAGACAAATCAAAATCCCCAGGCCACTGAAAAAAACCTAATGGGTGAGTTGCCCATAGCTAAGGTCATAGCAGGCCCTTTTCAAGTGGGCCATGGATGGACTCTTTCCCCATGAGGTGAGGATGGGGCCAACTCCCACCTTGTCCACCTGGAGTGAACTGTCTCTGTGCTCTCCATGCCTTGAGTGCTTTGCCCTGAACTGTTTTATGGAGAAATGCTGGCAAAAGTCTATAATCTAGAACAGACCTGAAATGAGTGATGAGAGTCAATGCACCAAAGAAAACAAACATCTAAGGGGAACCACCTGATGGCTTTTGCCCTGAATCAAAGCACTTCTGCCATCTAGGGCCAAGTCAGGGGAAATGTTGCTGGGGGAGAAGAGGAACTGTCCCAGAATAACCTTGAGCTTGTGGAGGAGGAGGGGGAGAACTACGGCTTTGGTGGGCAGGCTACCTGGAAGCTCACCTGACATGGTGCAAAATCTGCTGGCACTGGTTGTGATACTGCTGGAGCCAGGGCTTGAGCGGGTTGGGGCAACCACCAGCAAAGGGTGAAAAGGCTTTCCCAGCGATGCCTGAAACAACAAAATCAGTGTCAAATCAATGGCAGACGTCGCAATAAAAATAGTGTGGAGTGGCAAGAGGTATAGCTGTTTAGGTGTAATCCAAGGAAACGCAAAATGGCACTAAAATCAAGTGCTGCACTCACCAAAGCTCGTTCTCTCTGCAGCAGGATATTTAGCAAGCCCTGAGAAAGCGAAAGGAGACGAGGGTTAGACAAGTCCAAACTCAACTCCGTGTTGGGGGTTCTAGGGTGCTCATCTTGCAGTAGTTCCTTAGCCCTCTACTGGCCACCATTCTCTAACACTGCCATAGTTGGGGGTTGGCACATGCTGACCCATGACCCTGAATGTCACAGGCAATATGGCCAGGAAAGAGAGGGCAGTGGCCCAGGACACAGCTGCCCCTGGGAGACCAAGTCTCCCACCTCTGGCTGAAGATTCCTCTGAGCAGGCTGTGAGAGAAGGCAAGATTCAAGACAAACTGGGTGAGGACAAAACCACTATTGCTACATGAAAGCAAAATAAACAGAAAGACAAGACATTCTTACTGGGCAGGGTTTTGTTAAAGGCTGTTACCTGGCAAGAGATGAGAGCCAAAGCTCTGGCAAGTGTGAGAACGGGAGGGAAGGAGCAGCAGCTGCCCTCCCGGTTAGAGCTCCGTTGTCCCGCCCAGCACTCACCGTGTGGTGGTCCGCATGCAGGTGGGACACGAACACAGCAGCGAGGGTGCTCAGGACCCTGTCCACGTCATCTCCATAGTGACGACACAGCTGCCCAAACGTGCCTTCACCACAGTCCAGCAGCAGGGACTTGTCAGAGCTAGAGAGTAAGACCTTCGTCACAGATAGGAAAGAGCTCTGACAGCTCAGAGGATAGTTACTGCAGAGGGAAGAGCAGGAAGCGGCGGGGGTGCTTTCTACGTCCGGCAGGGGTACTTCCTACGTCTTCCGTAATCCCTCATGCTGTTTCTCTGAGGAGCTTATACACACATGAATGCAACTGTAATGTCCATCTTCATTATCGAGAACTATCCACAGAACACTGAAGCTCTTTAAAGTATATAGAAAGTATAGAGAGCTACACAAATGCTGGGCATCAAAAAGAAAAAAATGCTTATATGGAATGGGAGAATTAAAACATTTACTAATTTTTGATTATTCAGATTGAATATAGCAACACCCACTGTTGGTAATACCGGAGACAGGCATTGTGTACTTATGAGATCTGGCTGTCATCAAATGTTTTCCTTTTTTAAGCAGTTCTGTTTTTCTCAGCCCATGTCCTCAAAGCTGGCTGGTGCAGGACAGGCCACAGATGTTCCCCTTGGGGAATGAGTTCATGCAGACTCCCAACTGTCAGAGCTTTGGCGTTAGCTGGTCTCAAGCGGGATTCAGGGAGCTTTGATTCCACAAGCTCTGCTGGCTATTCTGAGGAGCAGCCATTACAGAACCTCTGCTCTAGGAAACAGGGCCAGGTCTCCTGCAGGCCTTCCTCCTTCTCCAGGAGGAGCCGTGAGACTGAGAGAACTGCACCTATTTTTCAGAGAGGAGCCTGAGCGCACTGACACATTACATTTGGGGGATAAAGCAGAGTAGGGAAGGCAAGCCAGCAACAGTACCTTCAGATTAACTGCAAAAGGCTCTGGGGGGTGCTCTCAGGGCACTCTTCACTGAGCGTCTCAGACTCGGAAAAGCCAGCCCACACCCAGACACTGTACTGCTATTTCCTCAGTCATAAGAGAAATATGTCCCCAATTTGTATATTTCTGATATCGGGGTGCATCTTAGAATTGCTGTGTACATTTAATGCATTATTTGGTTATCATCCACCACTAGCATCTAAGATATCAAAGCAAAATTTTAAAATCAAGTACTTCAGTCTCACTTCCTTCACATACACCCCATGAACATTTTAGAGTGCCCTTGATTAATCTCTGTAGACAAATGACACAAGAGAAAACTACGAGAATCAACTAAAACACATCTAATAAGGGGCTGAACACAAAACAATGCACAGACCCAGAAACTGTTTTGCATATCAGCAGTACCTAGTTAGCAATTAAGACACCAATTCACACTTGGATCTGGCACTTACCAGGTGTGGGAACTAGAGCCAAGTAACCTGTCAGTTTACTCATCAATAAAATGGGTAGTCAGTCACCACTTCACAAGATTAATGTGAAAATTAAGTGAAATGATTTCTTAACAAGGGGCATGGCTTATGGTAGAATCAGCTATTTTTATCAAAAGACATAATGGATGACAAATTTCAGTGATTCCCAGAAGTCTAAGTTAACTATTGAGACTATAAAATGCATTGAGACCCACTACTCCACTTTGGGGGCACTCTAGCCAAGACGACAAGCTTAACAGGGTTTTAGACTGCTGTATTTTCAAATTAGCGTGGTGGGTGGAGTAGAACTTTGTCTGGAAAATTAGCATGTTTCTTGATGGATGCATGTTTCTTGGGAAAGCAGTAATACCTTATGTTGATAAGTGTGGAGCTGACATTTCGAATCTTCATCGGGATGGCAGACCCTGTTCCCAGGAAGATGATTTCTGGGTACTGCTTTTTTTTGTCTAGGGAAAAATACATATAAAAGAGTTCATTTCTTTGGGTCAAACATGAGCCAGCATTCATTCCTGAGAAAAGTCCAGCTTCCCAAGAGGGGCTGGTGGTCCTGCCTGGCAAAAGTCCTTATGTAAGGGCCTCAGTGAGAGGGGCCAAAGGCAGTTTGTGGGTAAACGGCTATCAGTCTGTGAGGGAAAGCAAATAGCTGATTCCCCAGCACTTTCTTTGATGGAACTGTCTAAATCTTTTAAATTACAAAAGAACTTCTTTATGCTTAGAATCAGCATTTATCTCAAGGGGCTGGTGTCACCTTGCATCCAGCTCTTAAACCACCAGACCTCCACTTGCTGTATATGCTCAGGTAACCCTGCATCGCCCCACTTTCTAGAGGATCAAATGGGATCAGGGAGTCATTTCTCCAGAGAAAGGAAGAGGCAGAGTCAGGACTCAGATCCAGGGAGACCTGATGATTCTTACACCTGTGCCCCTTCCCTGGCCTTACCATCCTGACAGCCTCCCTGTACACACTCGCAAGCATGATCTTACTGGATCTTTAACATAAAACCAGAAATCCAATCACAAACCCAAAGGAAGTAAGGCCAGGATAGTTGGTCTTCAAAATATCCAGAGGCTGTGATAAGAGGAGGTGAGGTTTTTACTTGCCTAAGGCTGACCAGAGTATAACCCTAAACCCATCTTTTACTCCAATATTCTCTATTTCTATCATTAGTTGAAAACACACTGGAAAAACCAACCACTGGAGCAGAGGTCACAAAGTCCCCTATCTACTTTTCCTCATGGGGCCATGAAAGCCCAACATGGTGAGCGATGTGGCCAAAACTTTCTGTGGATCCTTATTAGCAAAGCCAGGACTAGATCCCAAGTTAGCCAAGTCGCAATTCAAAGTTCTTTCCAGTGTCTCACAGGAGTTCTCAGAACCGCTGCACTCAGCATGTGTCTTGTAAGGAATGCCTAGGTGCCATCACCAAGCATCCAATTTAATTGCTCTGGGAGGGGGGCAGGCACCAGTGTTTTTAAACAGAGAATCTAGAGAACTGAGAAGCACTGGATTACACAAATAAATCCAGTCATACTGAGTCATGCTGACACTCTACTCAGTGCTTTGAAAACACATGCAGGAGGGCAGAGGCCAGGAGAGAAAAGCTGGCGAGCAGTCTTTCCCTCACCTGCTGTGGCTGGGCCATCCTGAGCAGTTTTCCTATACTCCTGCACGCTCTCCTGGAAATTGGGGAGCTCCAGGGCCTCGGCTATGAATTCATCAGGGTTGCAAGTAATAAGGGCATCCCTGTAGGGAGAAAAGCATTTCAGGTGACCAAAGTAAACACCAATGTGGAGACCCAGAATTAATTCACAGAGATAATTGGCAGAAACTTCTTTCAAATAAAGATTGTAGACTAAGCACTAAGAGATTGGGCAGTTCTGTTTTTATGCCTTCTCAGCTAAGTGGGGGTCTTGGAGTGAGTTCTGAACAGCTCTATCCCCTTGAAACATCTTCCAGCTCAGAGCCTGACAACCTTGGCACCACTGACATTTGGAGAGGAACTGGGGGCGGGGTCGTGTGCAGTATCCCTGATCTCTACTCACTAAATACCAGTAGCACCTAGCATCTCCCTGGAGGTTTGGAGAAGGGATGGGAGAAGGAAAAATGCCCCAGCTGAAGAGCACCACCAGAGAGGAGTGACTCTCAAACTAACATGCATACAACTAATCACCTAGGAACCTTGTTAAACTGTAGGGGATGTGGCTCTGAGGTGGGGCCTGAGACTCTGCATTCCCAGCGAGCCCTCAAAGCTATGTTGCTGGTCCTGACCACACTGAGCAGCAAGCTTTGGATCAGTGGTTCTTCAACCTGACTGAACACTAAAATCACCTCAGAGCTTATGAAGTGAGCCTCAGGCTTAACTCTCAAGATTCTACTTCCACGGGTTACAAGTACAAGGTGAATCTGGTCATCAGCTACATTTGTTAATCACGGCTTTATGAATGGCATCTATAGATCCTGACAAAGGGACAACAGGCTCTTCAACCCCTAGACATCACCTATGGGCCCCAGTCATGCTCCCACATAGCCTCTTAAAAAGCCCCAACTAATCAACACAACAGTACACAGCATCCAGTAACAATCTGAAGCATGGTCTATTCTAATATAGACACTATAGAGTAGGCAGGAAACTTCAAATTTCAAGATTCAGATCTTAAATATTAAAGACATGGGGCAGTAAGCACTTCTCACATTACTGGTTGGAGTATAAACTGGTAGAGCCTTTTGGGACTACAGGCTATGTTTGTCAAGTGCCTTAAGAAGTGTCACACTTTGACTCAGTAATCCCATGTCTGAGAATTACTCTAAGGGAACAAAGTTCCACTCAAAGACATATATATGACATTTAATGTTTCTTTAGAACAGCAAAACTTAGAACTGTCTCAGATTAACAAACATCCCTATCTAGAATATCAATAACATCTCATTACTGACTATATAACGATACAGGAAAGACTATATAATGATATAGTACCATACAACAATACTGAGATGTCAGGCCACAAATCCACAGATAAATATTTTTTAATATATCCCCGTATATTCAAAGTTAAAAAAAAAAAACCAAAATGTTAACAATCATTATCTCTCATCTTGGGATGAAGGGGTTATGGGTGATTTTCTTCACCATACTTACTTTCTACATTGTAAAACAACGAATATGTGTCGCTATTTAATCAGAGAAAACAATTATAGAAAAGGATAATCATTGGCCCCAGTCTTCCCACCTCAACCATATTAGAGTCAGCTTGTTTCAGCAAATAAATATGTACTGGAACACAGCCACGCCCATTCATTTACATATTGTCTATGGTTCTTTCCTGATATAATGGTGGTTAAGCATCTATCACAGAAACCACATGGCTTGTAAAGACTTCAGTATTTACTACATGGCCCTTCACAAACAAAGCTTGCCAGCCCCTGACCCAGATCATTCCATAGACTCAGAATCACACAGACCTCTGCCATTCCCTCCGGGGACGGAGCTGATACTTCAGGAGGCATTCACCACGGACTGTGGGAACAGTGAAGACGGTGCCTTCTTCCTAAAGAGACAAAAACACACTCTGTGGAGAGAAAGAAAAGAGTAGGGAGCAGGCCAACAGGGACCATTCTGTGACACTACCTTACAGTGGAGACTGGCGAGTGGGGGAAAGATGTCGGGGTGGATGAGGCTGAGCTGTGTTTGAATCTTGTGGCTACGGAGGTTGTGAACTGATGTACAATTCTCATTCAGGATCAGGTGCTGGGTGTCAGGTCCAAACCTAAGATGAAATAGACTATGTTCACAGTGTCCCTTAGGGAACATTTCCACCTGAGGAGCAGCACTGGAGAGTAGGAGCAATAATGTAGATGGAGTATTCAAAGAGAATAAATGACTTGTCCAGAAAGATTACTATTAAATAGCCAAACATAATCAACTCTAACTTCTTCTGTCTCAAAGTTCAGTGTTCTCTCCAAACCCAAACGCTTTTGGCTATGTTGAAAAGAATACCAGAAAATATGAGAAAAGTTATGATGTCTGGAGCCTACAGCTACAGATTGAAAACGAAATGGAGTACAGGGTGAAAAAAAGAAAAAAGAAAAGCCTAAGGAGAGGAAAAGAAATGATGTATGTTAAGACTCAAATCCTAAAGAAACAGGAGAGAAAGAGAGCTGAGGAGTAAGAGACTGCCAGGGGTAACAGATGAAGAAAGAGATGAAGGGAGAAGCCTGGGAAGAAAAAGGAAGAGGAGGTTGAACTGCCACCCAATGTTACTATGTGCTACAAATTCGACACAAGTTAATTCCTTCCACCTGGTGCTGTCTCAGCCAATGAAGCCAACGGGAAAATGTGACCTCGCCCTCCAGTTACTAAATTTTAGTAAACCATCTGCCTCACAGAGTTGTTGTGAAGATTGAGAAAATGAAATAAAATGCAGACTATTTACTATACTGCCTGACATGTGTTGGGTGTTTAAGAAACTGAAGCCATTATTTTAAAATCCAAGTCTCTTCTTTAGGAACACACAGAATCATCAACAAAAGGCAGCATTTGTTCAGACACTGAGCTTAGAGGGTGTAAGCTGGTACTAAGCTGAGCCCCACATAAGCCGTATGTGTGCGCATCGCGCCACCTAGTGGTGGTGTTTCTTGACAAGAGTGGCACAGATTTACACAGAATTCAGGGACAGCAGGAATCCCAGAGAAGCTTAGGTAGGTGTGTAAGGGAAGGCAGCACTTAAAAAATGAGGGGGAGGAGGGGTGGAGATTTGTCATGCATGTACCACTCGGTCAGGCTCCATACCTCTCCATCCACTGCTGGTATCTGCTATCTGCGAGCACACACTCGGGAGCCATGTGAACCACCAGTGCCACAGTGGCATCGGCCTTTCCTTGGTACCTGGGTGGACAGAAGGGTGGGGCTTTGCTTTATAAAGTGATACAAACTCAGAACATGCACAAACGGGACTGGAAAGCCAGGGAGAAGCACCACACAGCTCTCCTGGGGACTGCAGTGAGCCTGCAATCATTACGTCCAGGCTAGGCAGGCTGTCGCCGGCTACTCCCAGAGATGCCTGAGCATGGGGAAGCCCAGCACTGACCTGAGATTCCTCTATTCAGCAAGCTCTTGGGCCTTCCCAGAGGCCTGTATGAGCCTTTCTCAGGGCTGTGCTGCAGACCAAGGCTCCTCTTGTTCCCTCCTTTTGCAGGAGTCAGACCTGCACAGCCTTCTCCTTCTCCCTCTCTCTTATCTTTCAGAGGCATTTCCTCCAATAAATCTCTTATACCTCCAATCCCACCTTTGCATCTGCCTTCCAGGGGACCCAAGACAGAGATGGAAAATTGAAATTATCTGTAATTTCACCATCTAGAGAGCCGATCACTTACTAATATGTTGAAATGTTTCCTTCCAGTTCCCTTAAGGAAAATACATACAGTGGCTGTTTTTATTTACTCCCATCCCTTTTATTTATTTTTATTTTTTTAATATATATTTTTTATATTTATTTATTTTTATTTACTCCCACCCCTTTTCCAAACACATGCAGGCTGGGTATTTAAACCCAACAATGACGTATCAATGAGCATGGCTCTCGGCTCATACCCAGTCACAGTGACTTGAATAGCTTTGCTGCCTATGATTTGATTAAAACATAAAGCCTGTGCCACCAGAGTACTCAAAGAGAATAAAGTGGAATTTGAGAACCATGTCTAACCCTCTTATGTTAAAAGAGCTACAACTGCCCAGAAGGATTTGTTGTGCTCAACAGAATAAAGCAATAAGTGAAAAAGAATAAATGAAAATTAAAAACAGAAAAAATATGGATAGAATAAACTACTAAGAATGGAACAAAAGTAAAACACAGATGTGTGGGTCAAAGATTCTACCCAGGATAAAGTTGAACTGCAAAATGGGTCAGCTTCTTTAGCCGACGAAAGAGAACGACACTCAGGCATAGGAGTCAGCCTCGGCCTCTCAATCAGCACAGTGGCTTTCCCAGAGACCCGGCTCCACGCCAGGAGCAACCACAGGTCAGGGGAAGCCCTGTCGATGCCGCTGGGCTTTGTCAGCTGTGTGTCGGCTCTCATTTCTCCCACCCCAGGAACTGTCATCACCTCTGGAAGGTTGCGTTCGCACAGATGGGTTGAATGAATCCTTCATCTGGACATTCGACCACGACGAAAGCAAGGCTGGGATCCGGAGGAGTACAGATCTCTTCAGGTAAAATCTGCAAAATCATTGGGGTCATGATGTTCTCTCACAGCAGAGTCACAGCTCAGCAAACATATCTGATGGTCTTCAAATCCACTGCTATCATTACATAAGTTCTACTGAGCAAGCACAAAGCCAACATAAAGATCACCACCAACACCCTTCCTGCTCTCTCTGCTTAAACTTAGGCAGGCAGCTGGCTAGCAGAGGGCATTTCAAAGCTGGAGTGGCCAGGAAGCCAGGCATGGCATGCACGGTTCTCTTGGGTCTATGGCCATTGGCCCTAAAATTTTTAAGATGCCAGAGAAAACATCCTGGTAAAGAACATGGTGGCAATCTTTTGAGCCATGCACCTAAAGTTCCATCTAATGGGGTCTGCCTAAGCTGACATAAAAGAGAAAGAATCCATCTATTAGGAGGACAACCCCCGATCCTAATGGACAATCTACAGAAAAGCCCCAGCGCCGATATGCAAGAACAAGTCTAGATAAGTGGCCCCATGTTATCCCGTAACCAAGTGATGAAATCCAAATCCAGCTGTTCCACTTCCTTGAAAGTGGTGACTGTAGGGTCTGAGCCAGATAGCAACTCTGTCCAATGTTCTAGGCCCTCCCTGTAAATAGTAAAGCATCATGGAAATGGAGCATCTCACCACTCTTCCCTCGTAAGTGACACTTTTCCCATCCTTGACAGCAGCAATGATGGGAGCAATGGCAGCTGTCCCACTGAAATGAAGCGACAAGGCTTCTGTGAGATGAGGAGCTTTACGAACGAAAGTATGCCAAGTCCCCAGCAGCAGTGCGCCCTGACACTTACACTGGGAGGCCCAGCTCCTTTGCTTTAAGCGCCAAGAAGTTTCCTTTCTTCAGGTGAAGCTGCAACGAAGAGAACTTCAATGTAATTTCAGTGACTAATGAAGAAGCTTGGTTTTCATCGATTTTCTTATAAGTGCATCTCTCTGGTTTTACTTTTTAATTATTGTTATTTTCTTACAATTCATTATAATGGTTAGGTTATTGCTTTTAGGTAAAATATATTATATTCAGAAGAAGTCATTTATTTTGAAATGCTTTAGTAATAAAAGCTGAATGATTTAAAAACAGTCCTTTATTTCACTACAATAACTCCTGATAGATTTAATAAAATATAAGCCATTTCTATAGCAAATAAAAAAGTATCCTTTAAGTATCCTTGCAGAGAAACACTCTTCTGCTTTATCATCCTGCACTGGTCAACTAATACCTACAGAAATGTCCCCAGGACATCATCTAACAGAGAAATGACCACACACATCACTATGTAACACAATATTGCAATGACAGTGATAGGGTAATAAAAATTTGGACAGTGTTTCTCCCCTATTTTTCATATATTTGGCAATATAGTACTGTTGATTTTATACTGGAGAAAAATAATTTAAAAATTCTCAATATGGTCTTATTATATCAGAAGGGAAAACAACAATCGTAGCATAAAACCTCCTTATCATCATTCTGTACTGAAAAATTTGTCTGAACACTTTTGGAATCTATATATTTCACACATAGTAAGAGAAAAAAGACTGAAATGGCATAAAATGTTAATAAGCCCTTTGGTATTGTATTTGCTGCTCATTTTCTTCTTTCAATCTTTATTTAAACTATTTACATTTTCTTTTAACTTCCTGAAGTTAAGAAATTACTCTTAGAGCAAAGGCTTCAATCTGGATCCTCAAGTCTTGTTATGATTCTAGAATTTTCTGTCTTTGAAAACATTACCCTAGAGGAAGGATTACAGCCTAAGTGTGCACGCGTAACACAAAGATGATAGAACTTAGATGACATCTTTAGATAGTGACATTAACAAGCACTGTTGTGAGCATTCTCTCCACAGACCCAAATGGATCTGAGGATGGAAACTAAATGTTTCTAATGTCTAACAGGAACTTACAGACCTAAGACAGGCAAAACTCATCTCTCTATTACCAGCTGAATTCAACCCATGGAGAGAGTTGTTCCCACCCAAGGAATGCAAAGTATTTGGAAGACAGATGAGGACCAGAATGCAAGCCCAAAAGGCCCCAAGCAGTTACACCAGCTGTCTGGAGCCCATGCTCTCCTATAGAATGAGACTGCCTCAGGCCCTTGTACAAGAGCCTATTTTCTCCAATCTCCCAGAAGTTGAACTAGCTCAGCTTTATTGCCTTCCAAATCCTTAGCAGAGGCACAGCAAATTAATTAGAAGTGGGAAAAGGGGATGCAGGCTGACTCAGGGAGAGCAGCTCTCAGAAGCAGCAGCAGCCAGGCAGGAGACAGAAGCCACAGCAGCAGCTTGCAGCTACTTAGTGTCAGAGCCTCAGCTCCCAGGGACAGCTGCTTGCTAATAGTGCAAGAGCTGGAGTTTATAAGGATGCACTCCTATCACACAGAACACATTTCATTATGCTCGATGTAATCTATTTAGGAAGGTAGATAGGATCTAAAACACATAACAATTACCATGTAAACCACTTAAAAATATATTTTGCTGCCTAAAAACACAGAAATACACAAGTAATAAGCCTATTGGCAGTGGCACTTAATTTTCATAAAAATTACTATTATTATTCAAATAAATTAACAAGCGATGTTGATAATGATCTTGCAACTAATAACTAATATTACCACTAACCTTCCATAAGTATTTTCACTTCTTGGTGTTAGAATTTGAAAGAAAATTACAAATATATTTTTAAATTAACATTGCTTCTTTAAAAAAATAAAATAAAATAAAAGCCCAGAAAAAGAAAATATAGTCTTATCACAGATTAGACAAAAAATGTAAAGTCCAATAAAAAATAGATTAGTCAGATCTGAAAAATACCTATTATAATAACATTTGCATAGAATTTGACCAACTTCGGATTTGCAGATCAAAGCCTTTGTGAATGCTTACCAATATTAAATAAGTCCTGATGTTAGCAACTTTAAAAGTACCATTAAATGTAATAAACTAAAACAGAGTTGAATAAACTAAAACAGAGCCTAAATAAAAGCCTGATTTGTTTGAAAGAAAACAAAGCTTTTGCTGAAAACATTATCTTTAACTTTAGAAGCTCAGCCTTTAACTTCAGAAACATACTTTTAACTATTTCTGAAGTTCAAAAGGACCAAAAAGAGCCAAATATAAAAGAATATATAGATAGACCAACAGAACACTGAAGAGAATTTGAAAGCATATAACAGTATAAGTGGTATATTGAGAAATAGGGGATCTGTGTTTTTTCTTGGCACAGGTGACTTAGAAGCTGCTACCTGAGAATTACTGAACAAGTGCTAAAACAAGGTCACTACTCATGTGCTCACTTAAAGCCCACCAGAAAGGTGCTTACCTTACAGACGAAAGCTACAACCAAGGAGGGATCCCTGCCAACCTTTCTCTGGGTGACACCTGAGGAAAAAAAAAAAAATCTGATTATAAGAAAATAAATGTGAAGATTTATAGGCTTCACAGATCAATGCTTATCTGACACCTAATTTGACTTCACACAAAATTAAACATATATAACTGTTCCAGTACAAAGGCTGAAGAAAGCACTGGTATTTTTTCAAGCAGACCTTTTGTTTTTCCTATTCGTGATGAAATTTGAGTAAAATAAAAATGCAAAACTCCAAGTACAAAAACTTTAGAATGGCAGGTGAAATGTATAAAAAACGACACATTTTACCTAGGAAAGGAGAAGAGAGAAAAAACCATGTTGTAAGGTGGGTTATAAACAAGTATAAGAATAGGTGCAATAACAAAAGCTAAAAGGCCTGCAGAGAAGGTATAGGTTTGTCTTCACCCGTGTCATCCAAAAAGAGGAT
This sequence comes from Eonycteris spelaea, assembly GCA_003508835.1. Lineage (NCBI taxonomy): Eukaryota > Metazoa > Chordata > Mammalia > Chiroptera > Pteropodidae > Eonycteris > Eonycteris spelaea. Next base: position 1,705,505 of record PUFA01000083.1, on the reverse strand, counting down.
GCTTACAGGGTTGGCCTCTTCTCGGTCTTCAGACAGACACGACCCCAGAGCAGAAAAAGGAACTTATCAACGTGCCCAACACGGGACAACAGAATCCTTAAGCAGTCCAATTCCTTTGATACATCTACTCTTGGGATTTTAATCCAGTTTCCCAGTAGGTTGTCACTCTGAAAGAAAAGGTGCAGATCCACTCACTGATACAACTGTTTTGACAGCTTAGCAGCTATGGTTCTGCATTAATGAAAAATTAATTTGCATTAATGTTGTATTAATGGAAAACACAAAAGCCTCGATATGAATCAATTTGTCAGGCCCTGCTCTGCTCTGGGTAAACTGAACACAAGTCTGGGGCCCACACAGGGCTGTGGACTGGCTCTTAAAGGTCCATAGTGCAACCTTATGACAACCCTTCTCATTCTCCATGTAGGCCAAGTCCTAACATGCTGAGAAAAAAGTATCTATTTTACATGCAGAGCTTTCTTATGATAAGGATTCTAATTTAGAGAATTAAGAGGCAATGGATTAAGAAAACAGAATTCTTTTGACAGTGTACTGTTTAACCAGCATTACCATCTGGAAGGTGCTGCTCATTTTCAGTAGATCTAGAGTCTGAAGACTGCTCTGGACTGAGACTTTCTGGACTCTGTGATGGCTGATGCTTTCCACACCTCTGTTCACCTGGTCAGTACAGGAAACAACGCAATTACACACCATGCAAGGTGAGTTCCAAGCCAGAGTCCATATTTTCACACATGAGAATGTCAGAACACCCATTAAGTCAGCATGCCATGTCCTACAGCAGTAAATAACTAGTTACCTCCCTACCTGGTTTCTGGACTGCGTTTACATCTTATTTATCTTTTTGTTTCTTCTCAGCTTAGAGCCTTAACTATTGTAGGAACTCGACAGAGTCTGTTGACTAAAAAGTATACAGGTAGTAGGCTAGTTTATTCATCATCATCACTCTCAATAAAGAGACTAGACCTGAAGCTTATCCATCTGCATGAAGAGCATAATGTTGTAATCACTTAAATCTCAAGGTAAAAAGAAAAACAAAACAAAACAAAAACAACAAAACACTGTTCTAGGAAGCTGATGCACCGTTGCTGGCCTCACAGAAGCCTGCCTGCCTGCACCTCTGGCATACTCATTCCCTTAGTGCCCACTGGGTGCTGGGAAAGCAATACCAGCAAGCCGAGTAAGTTCACATTGGTTACACAAATATAAAAGTAAACTGTTCCATGCTAGGGAGAGAGGAAGAGGCTGCTAGAAAGGAAGTGGAGGGACACAAATCAGGTTGGGGGATGAAGTGGGGGTCAGGAAAGGGAAGGCACCTGAGCATGAGTGAGCCAGGCAAGGAGTTCTAATGGGACCAGACATCTCACTGGCACTCACTTGTACCTTTGCTTGAGCCACACCTCTTGCCTCCCTCCCTCCTCCTATCCATGGGTGAGCATGAGCCTTGTCTCCCGTCAGGTCTTACAGACTTCTTTGGCCATTGCTGGGGGCTCTCATCTGTACCCTTTCAGCACTTGGCAAGCATCACACACACTAGTTAGCAATGTCAAGGGAATGTCCTGACTGCTCTGCCTTCTCCTGGAAGACAGTAAAACCTGACCAAGTGTGTTTAGCCAGATTCAAGGACAACTCTGACATGGCAGGGCCCGATGTGCAGACTGTTTCTCTCTAGGTCAAAACTACATCATCTGACCCTGGAACCTGAGAAGGTTCCTGTGACCTTCTGACCTAATAGCGCTTCTTTAAAGTTGCTATTATCAGAATTTATTTAAAAATGTAAATAAATATCCTCCTTTGAGGAGGATATTTACATCTGTGGCAAATAAACCCTAAGCAAGAAATGTACAAATCTAAGAGTGATATATTTTCTGCCATTGCTTGTTATGTAATATTCCAAGGTATAGCCCTATCATTATATATGACTTAAACATATCTGCCCATAAGATTATAAGCTCCTTAAAGGCAGGAACCATATCTTAATTCTTCAGCTAAATTTCCTAATTATGCCCAGAACACAAAACTGAGTACACAAAGCCAGTATTCAAGCATTTCTATTTTCACCCACACTTTCCTTTCCCAGGACCTACATCCTCCTCCTCCTAGGAAATGTGGTTTTTATACTCACTGTATATGGGGATCTGAAAAACCGTCATGGTCTCATCCTTATATTCTGGTGCAGTGTGGGGCCGCACAGCTATGTGAAAAAGGCAACAGGAAAGCAACTGCATTAGTACAGAGATGTGTGAAAGTTAACTTTCCAGCTCATCAACCACAAGCAACTGAATTGCCTTAGAATTTTGGTTAAGACACAGCACTAAAACTAGAAAATCTGAGTAAATTAAAATTTGGGGGGAAGAAGCAAAATATATTTCATCAGCTATTAATATTTACTATGGCCAATAAAAATATATTATGATCACTGGTGACTGTAAAAAAAAAAAAAAACACTCAATACTCAAATTTAAGAGGCACAAGTTAACACACAGCATTGTGAGGCCAGAGAATCTACTATCTCAACTGTAAAAGCTGGTACTGATTTTGAAAAAAAAAAAATATATTGGTGTTTCTACAGAATAGGAGCACATTAACAAGCCAGAGATGCACATCACCTCCAGGACAAGAGCCTGCAAGCATCTTTAGTTAGGCCTTTCTCTATGAAGAGGTCACATGCAGCATGGCCAGAGCTGAGGTTCAGTGTTAAAGGACAGCAACAAAATCTGTAGGTCCCTCTGTTCACATCCCTTCTCCCAACTGTAAGGAATTCAAGGCAATTCAAATCTGAAAACTATCTCCAGCCTATAATTGGCGAATATAAGGTGGGGGCAAAGAAAGTATTAACATGCAGTATTTTTAAAATGCATCTATGTCCATAAAGCATTTAAGGTTTAATTTAGGTAGGTCTTTATGGATTCTAATTTGAGAAATTGAGGCATATATGAGAAAGAAATGGAAGATAATGAGTCATAATCAGGGACATACCTAGGTCTATTCCTTTCAATGGACCAGAAAATATTTTGATGGCTTCTAGATATTTTTCCTACAAAAGATAAAGAAAAGAAAGAAGTGAGCAGTTATGATTGCACAAATGCAGAATACCACAATGTATCCAAGTATATAAGAAGTATCGATAGGTATCAACATGACCCTTAGTAAGTATTTTGAGCTTCCTTTACACAAATATTTACCACCAAGTGCCTACTACAGGTTCAATGTCGAGTATTCTACAGTGAGGAGGAAATAGGGTCCCTGCCCTCATGAACAACAGCAGAATCCAGTGGAGGAGACAAAAATGAAATGACAACACAAACAACAACTTAGTGGCAGCTATGCTAAGCGCTTAGTGGTAACTGCTAAGAAACAGGAAAAACACATGGAGCTGGGATACACCTTGTCTGGAGAGTCAGGGATGGTTCTTTAGTCAATGACCTTTCAGCTGAGCCCTGAAGGTTTGGAAAGATTTAGTCATGGGAGAGAGAAGGTAGAGGGAACTCATGTATGAATGAAAAGCCTGATATGGGAAGGAGCTACAGTGTGGGGCAGTGAGACTAAGCAATGGCCCATGTAGCTCCAGCTTGGTAACTGGGACACAGATGCAAATTTGGGCAAGGACCAAGGCCTGTAGGACTTGTGGGCCATATTAAGGTGTTTGGACCACACCAGAATGGAGAACCTTTGAAGGGTTTTAGGACAAGTGCCATTCCTGCTATTAAGTCTTAAAGAGGTCCCTCTGCCTGCTGTGTGGCAGGTACACTACAGGGAGGCAATAATGGATGTGGAAAGCTATCACAGTAGAAAGGTGTAGTAGATGGAGATAATGAAAGCCTTAATGAGATGGAGATAAATGGACGGATTTGAGAATTATTTTTGATTATCTTCATCTTAAGAGATAAATGGATGGATTTGAGAATTATTTTTGGTTATCTTCATCTTAAGAGATAAATGGATGGATTTGAGAATTATTTTTGGTTATCTTCATCTTAAGTTTTAGCAATGTGCACACAACTTCCCAATAGTGTAATAATAAGATCTGAAAAGTATGAAGATGTCTCAAATATAATAAATACGTAAGAATAAAAGCTAACATTGTGTTCCTAGTTGGTGCCAAACCTGGAATAAATTGGTTTAGTGCTTTATACGTTACCTCACTTAATCTTTAACAACTCAGTGAAACATTACAGCCATCTTACAGATGAAGAAACTGAGGCTACAAGAGGTAAAGTAACTTGTTCAAGGTCATAGAGCTAACAAAATTTGGGCTCAGGCTTTTTAATCTCTATTATCAGTTATCTCTGGAGGACAGAAAACTGATTTGCAAAAATGAAAATTCCTGTTACAACTTTTAAAAAGGAGAAGTAAGCTTTAAAAGCTGAGTCAGGAGAGACTCACCAGTTGTGGAGGTCCAGAAAGTACACACTTTGGAAGCCCAGTTTCCTTTAAAGTAAGAATCATTCCTAAAAAGGACAAAGAAGATCAGATCTCTCACCATATGACCTGTAGTTTGTAAGGAGCACTCCTTACAAACCAGCTATTTTTCTACTTGTCCTCATTCCAGCTTCTAATGATCAGGGAACATGTGTATGGCAGAAGTGATGCTAGCTAGAGGTATAAGGCAGGGGTCCCCAACCCCCAAGCTGTGGACCAGTACCAGTCTGTGGACTGTTAGGAACCAGGCCTCACAGCAGGAGGTGAGCAGCTGGCAAGGGAGTGAAGCTTCATTTGTATTTGCAGCCTCTCCCCAGCACTAGCATCACCGCCTCAGCTCCACTTCAGATCATCAGGTATTAGATTCTCATAGGAGCACCGGTCCCTGGTGCCAAAAATGTTTTGAGGACTGCTGGTATAAGGGACAGCAAATATTCCTTGAATGCCTCTAGAATGAGCAGGGCTGACTAGAGAGAAGTAGCGATATACCTAGGGTGCAAAATCAGGTGGGGCTGTGAGGCACATAGGGTGCAAAATCACATAAGTGAAGCGATGGCCTTAAATTTTGCACCCTAGGCACCTCTTTGCCTCACTCTATTCTCAGCTCAGAGAATGGAACTGGTTTAACTCTCCACTCCTTCATAGCCATATCACAAAGCTTACAGAATTTGGTGGCAACACTATCCTGACTTTCCTGGTGGGTGGGCATGAATAATGTGGTAATCTGTATAGGAGTATCTGTGTGCAGCTGCTGATGTTCTCAACGGTAAATATATTTACTGTATCACCATCACCACATTCTCCAGTTTACTGTCACATATCTCCAGTCCAGCAACTCAATAAATGAAGTGGATGGTAACACTTGAGGGCAGAATCCATGTTAAACTCTGCTCTTCTGAGTCACAGCTTTGATGCTTTATGCTGTAGTTGATTGAGCTATCATAAAAAGAATTCCTGCTCCTCTGGACTCAGAAGGTGAGCAAAAAAAGGGCAAAGCAGGTTAAAACCCCAGAGACTTCCCTCCAGCCTATGATGTTAGAAAGAATATGCTCACCACACAATCCCCAACGTTACTCCAGTGCATTCGGGTCAGGAATATGTTGTCCAAACGAGATACCTTCAGCCTAAGAAAGAGAAAACATTTGAGCAGGACAAAGCAGATTGACCAGGGACCCTTTCTTCTGCTATAAAAACACTCCTACGTTTCACCTCAGCTTTCAATCCCCATAATCATCCCCACCCCAAAAGAAAATGGTTGACTCACTTGTGCTCCTGCATGAGTCGCTGGACTCCTTCCCCACAGTTGAAGAGATACCTACAGGACGAATATTAAACGAGTTACTTGTAAGATTATATTCTGTAAGGTCTCCTCCACTGTTTAGAGGCTTTACTGTACACTTTACTGTAAATAAAAAACCGTAACAATCCATGCTGTATCTGACAGTATTTCTGCTATTACGATAGCAGGTTTTGAGAGGTTTTAGCAAAGGAGGGACGGGATTGGAAGCTTGTGTAGGCTGGTGTTGGGACGGAGATGGGTCCTTTCCACTATCACCAGACCTGTCAACCCCACACACCAGCTATGAGCTCTCCACGCTGGCGTGCACGGGAGGGGGTGCGGCTCAGATAGTAGTAGTAAAGGTGAAGTTGGAAAAAAGAACGTTATACACGTCCTAAGTTCTTCAGGGGCTCCCAGAAACGATACGAACGTAGGATGTAAGGGATCGTTAGGACCTCTCACCCACCAAAAGACAAAGATCGTCTGCGATAGTGAAATCTCAGATGTGTGAAGTAAGTAGAGGTAACCGCAGCCCCGGGAGGTGCAGCGATGCTCCGGAGAGCGCAGCAGGGAGGGCCGGGCGGGGCTCCGTAAGGAGACGCCGCGAAGGCCAGGCCGGACCCCCGGCGCGACGCACTGACCGGTTGTACTCGGAGAAGACGTAGAGGGCCGCACCCGCGTCCCGGCCGCCGGCCGCCACCACTTGCAGGTACACGGTGTTCGGGCCCCCCGGCTCCCACGACGGGCCGCGCTTCTCCCGGGTGCGCAGGTGCCGCAGCGGGTCCTTGGGCGGCCGCTGGCGGCGGGCGGGTCCCTGCGACATGGTGCGCCCGGCCGCGGACCGTAGCAGCAGCAACGAGCGAAGCACCCACATGCGCCAGCTTCCACCCAGGCTCAGAAAAGCAGTGGGTCACCTAGGTCCGCGTGCCCCACGCCCCGCCCCACGGTCCCGCATGGCAAGCCCAGCCAGTCATTGCGCCGCAAGTGGAGCTGCCTGCCTACGCGAGGATGCGCGTCCAATAGAGAGGAGCCTTGCCGCTCGGGACTTGTCAATTGGCGGTGGCCATAGAGTGGGGGAATGCTAGAGCGCCCTGAAGGCCCCGCCCCTTGCTTTCTTCCGGGTTTCCCGGGCGATTCTTTCCCGGAAACCATCCTTTACTTGGGGCGGGACTTCAGGGAGCACGTGAACGAGAAAAGCAACTGGATCTCCTAGTGTTGCGGAGGGTTTGGAGCCCCGCCACCGTCAATTGTGAGCTATCCGCTACACAAGTTATACCCTAGAAACTTTGATTTGCTTTTGCAGGTGATTATGTTAGGATCAAATGTGAGAAGATAAATTGTATAGAGCCTAGTGTAGGACCTTTCACTAATTTTATTTCCCTTGTAATTCTTATGAATACATGTTAAACGATCACTTTTATTGGCTTTGGGTAAAAAAAGCATAAGTAGTCAGGGGTTAAAAGAACAAACTGAGGAGCAAGAGCCTTGGGTCTATTATTCAGCCAGAATAAATAAGAATTTGCAACATCATGCATGAACCTTGAGAGCATTATGCTGCAAAAAACATAAAGGGGACCACTTTAAAATACAGTCAGAGCTGCCAGCCTTGAGGAATTGCCTTGCACCTCTTAGTCCTCAAACATTTGGAGTGTTAAAACTGGGCAAAGTAACTTTTGGACTGGGCTTAAAGCAACATTATATCCCAAACAAGTGTTAGCAAAGATAACAAGAAAGTAGACACTATGACTATAAGACTGATGACTAATGAATACAGGCCTGAAAATTAAAAACATCGTTTAGAATTAACATCACTATGTTATCTGCACCTATAGAAATGCCTTCTGTTGATATAGGTGATGATATAACTGGTATAATTTTTCCCTTTCCCTTTCTCACAAAAACCCTTTGCCTTCTAATTAGACACTATTTGGGTTTCTGCCTGAATCAGTGCTTTTCTTTTAATCTCAAATAAATGCTTGCTACCTCTCGTTTTGGCCTTTTATTTTTAGGTTAACAATGCTAAGTGAAGTAAGCCAGAGAAAGACAAAAACTATGATTTCACTTATATATGGAATAAAAATAAAACACAGAAACAGTAGATTGATAGGTGAAGGTGGTCAAAGGATACACACTTTCAGTTATAAGATGTACTATATACTTGAAAACTTACTAAGAGAGTAGCTCCTAAAAGTGCTGACCGCACACACAAAAAGGTAACTATGTGAGGTGATGGATGTGTTAATTAACCTTATGTGGTAGTCATTTTGCAACATAAATTATTGAGTTGTATACCTTCGAGTTATACAATGTTACATGTCAGTCATATCTCAATAAAGCTGGGAGGGAGACAAAAACAATACTAAGCTTTTAAAAAGATATTAGAAAGTGCAGTAAAATACTAATTTTTCCCTTTGTGCTGTCTGGAAAGTTACTGTTTATCGCCCATGGGAACATAACGCTCTAACAATAAGCTTTCTGCTTCTGTACTCCCCGCTTGCACAACCCACCTGTGGGTTGACAGTAAAAAGAAGAAAAATAGACTTATGTGTTCAAACAGGATGAAGAATGGGGTTTAGAGCTTAAAAACCCTGTACCTCTACATTTCGGGGCTACATAATTTGTGGTCTGCATATCCCTGGCAGGCCCAGATGGTTGACTAAAGAGTGTGTTTCATATAACTCACTGATTTCTGGTGGTCTGAGTGTCTATCGGGGGCTGGCAGATATAACACATTGATGACTACTTTAATCCTTTTTTAAAAAATGTTAAGTTCCATGCAAAGAAAAATAAATTTTGGTTCTGTTTTACTGGTTCCCCAGGTTCATATCTGTCAGGTAATCCCAAACTGTTTATACTTTAAAAATACAGGAAGACTCATTTTTGGTCATCTACTTATATAAAATTCCGAGAGCTGGGTGAAGACATGTGGAAAAATTAGTGTTTACAAGGTTGTTTCCATGCCACAGTATTCCTTTCTGCACTGATGCTCTGGGTCATATTTTTATGCCTAGTATATGATGAAGATAAAAGCTAAGAATTCCCCAATCCGAGGTTATGCTGGAATGTAAATTCCATGAGTACAGGGCTTTGTTGGTCTGGATTTCTGCTGTACCATTAGTGCCTAGGACATTGCCTGGTTTGTAGCAGCCAATTAATATTAGGATGGTAGGAAGAACCCAGTAGCTTAAATGACATTGTGTTCTTGAAATTGAACATGACCCCAAATTCAGTCCAGACTGTGGACAAAAAAGCCATTCTATGGAAACTAATAACACAGGGTGATCTGATCATAAATTCCTAACTGTACAGGTCATAGTGGGTAGTCACAGCCTAGACATAACTTTTTAGTAAGGAGATTTACCTCTGCCTTAAACAAGACCTGCCAATTATTTTTGTGTATCTAGGTTAACACATCTTTGAAATATGTTTAACCACCCTCAAAAAAGTACATAATCTAGTTAACTTCTATAATCCAGTCCTTGCCTTACTTTCTTCCACTTTCATTTGTTCTTCTTTACATTCCCTCCTTAATTTCAAATGCATAAAAGAGACTGCAAAACTGTCACTTTCCAGAGCATTTGAGATCTTGCTTCCTGAAAATTGTCATCAGTTTTTGGCTCAAATAAAACTCTTATAAAAATTCTTTACAGGTTTTGATGTTTCTTACACTGACAGCAGTGAATGTATTATCAGAATGTATTATCAGCATGGTCTGATTGGTACCTCCAAAAGAGTAGGTCAGCAAGTCAGATACAGAGAAGTGTCCCCCAACTTGCTGCAGTAGAGAGAGCCTGATATCAGGGTAGCAAGGAAAGTGGAGATGGTGGCAATGGGCTTTCAGAACTCAACAGTATTAGCAATTAATGTAATCCAACCACTTTCTTGCTTTCAGTATTTTTTGCTGTGTCTACAAACTACCTCCAAACTGATGCTTGAAAGCTGTTTTCAGTCATTGCTCAGTTTTGCTCAGTGAGAATGGCTCATCTCTGTTCCTTGTGGTGGCTGCTAGGGCAACTCAGTGGCTGGTAGAGTATCCAGCATGGCCTCACATATCTGGGGCCTTGGTGCTGACCGAGCTGGGGTGCCTTGGTTCACCTTCACATAGCCTCTCCTTCATGTGGATTATTCTTATTCTGTCATCAGACTGAGTTGCTTTACACAGTTGCCAGCTTCCAAGAAGGTGAAAGGGAAACTTCAGTGCTTCCGAAGGATTAGGCTCAGAAGTCAAAGCAACTCACGGTCAGTACACCCAGATTCAAAGGGAGAGGAACTAGACTCTACCTAACTGATGGGAGAAGTATCAAAGTCACACTGCAAAAGGACACTTGGAATGGAAGAGTCCATGCTCTCCCAGAACCCTCTGACTACCCCTTGAGCTCCTGTAAAGCTGTGACTACCGAGCAGAATAAGCTGGTCAATGAACACTGGTTTAAGTATATTTCCATAAATGTACAATTATAAGTGTGTAATTTAGGACTTGGCTTTCTGGTATATACACTTATAAGCATGGTTGCCATGAGTTAGTCCTCCCAGCCAGTCATCTTTTGGTGTCCTCACAAATTTCTGCATCCGCAAAGCCAAGGCATATCCTGGGCTCCCCAGACTTTTGACCTGACCAAAGGATACCTACTCTGCGACCCTGTCTGAGGTACCCACTGGCCTTCTTCACACATATATTCATTCATTCATGTATTCATTCATTAATGCATACATACGGAACTTGCATTAGGTTCTAGATACTATATTAAGAATGTATATAGCTATGAAAAAGACTGACATATTCTTGCCATCAAAAAGCTCAGGAAGCTGGTATCTTGTGGGCTGGAATGAGCATGGCCCCAAGGCACACAGGGAAAATGTTATAAGGGGATGGGAACAGCAATGCTCTTTGTCTTCATGAAGTCTGACTCAAGGTATCCAGGTTTTGATCCCCGGAAACCAGACAACTCCAAATTTGCTGTCCACAATGCATCTGAGGGAGATTTAAATATATATATATACATATATATGTGTGTGTATATATATATGTATGTATGTATGTATGTATATTCCAAGGACAAATTACGTCCACAAGTCCCTCAGCAGGTTCCCAGACTGTTCTTCATTACTAGGAACTCTGAAATGGTTTAAGCAGTGATTTCTCCACTTAGTGTAGCAGCTAGACCCTGGCAGGGCTGTCACATTTCACCTTTCATGCGGGAACAGCCCTCTGCTGGTACACATCTGGCTTATGGATCTAACCTTTGCATGCATTACTCCATTTAATACTCCTAACAAGCCTGCTAAGACGTAATCAATATCCGCATGTCACAGAAGAGGAAACTAAGGCTCAGAAACTTAATAACTTGCTTAGGGTCTACACAACTGTCTGACTTCAAAGCCTGTAGGTTTAACTATACGCTGGACTTAACACTGGGTGGGGATAGGATTCAGAGTTTTTGGCCTAGGCTCCCTATTGAGGAACTCCCTATTGAGGAACTCAACAAAAATATTATCAAATTTAAACTTTGATATTTTTAATTGAGGTTATACAGTCAACATATTGACAGGATTGAATGTGTCAATACATATGACTGTTCTTTTTATATGACTTTAAATTTATGTGCCCTTTTCAGATTATACTGTCTCTACCACAGGTCAGCAAGCTAGCCTGGGGCCAAGTCCAGGCCACCATCTGTTTTTATAAATAAAGCGTTATTGGAACATATCCAAGCCCTTTGTTTGCATGTGTTCATTGGCTACTTTGACACCTCAACAGAGTGTGTAGTTGTGACAGACCCTGTGACCCACAAAGCCTGAACTATTTACTACCTGGCCCTTTACAGAAACTTTTGAGCCCTGATCTATGCAATGAATGAATTTTTTAAATAAATCTTGTAATTATCTTGAGCATAGCAACATTTTGTTGCATCATCATGTTAAAAATAAGTTAGTATTTTCAAGAATACCCAAATTTTAAAAAATTCTGGTACATTTTTTAATATATTAGGAGTCGAAACAAACAAACAAACAAACAAAAATGTGGCTCAGCCTGCCTCAAGCTCTGAGAAGCTGCAGGTCTACCATAATTAATGCATCTCAGGATTTACTCATTTTTCAATTTTCCATTGCAAGCACAGTGCCCGAGTATTGGTGGGGGCTCAGTAAATGTTGCCTGATGTCATAGACGATCTGCCTCGTATGAGTTTGCTCAGGCTGCCACAACATAATACCAGGGGGTCTTAAACAACAAACATTCTCACAGTTCTGGAGTCTGGAAGTCTGAGATTAAGGTGTCGGCAAGATTGGTTTCTTCTGAGGCTTCTCTCTTTGGCTTGAAGATGGCCATCCTCTCCCTGTTTCCTCACATAACTTTTCCTCTCTGCATTCCTGTTGTCTGTCTATATGTCCAAATTTCTTCTCTTATAAGGACATCAGTCATATTGGATTAGGACCTTCCATAATGGCCTCATTATAACTGAATCACATTTTAAAGACCCTTTCTTCAAATACAGTCCCATTTGAAAGTTCTAGAAGTTTGGGCTTCACCATATGAACTTTGAGGGGACACAAATCAGCCCATAACAGCTTGCTCCACCCTCTTCTCCCCAAGGCCCCTTCCACCCCAGGCATTCTCAGCTTTCCCTGTGTCTGCTGCCCCCAGACATTAGCAGGGAGAACTTTAGGGGCCCTCTCTTTTATGATCCCAGCCAGTAACTGAACCATAGTCTGAAATGAGTGGTTGTGGTTCCTTACAGACCAGAGGTAGAGAGATGGGCTGTGAGGCAACTAACTCCTTCTTAACCTGATTTAAATAGTTCCCTCAGTTGAAGGGAAGCTAGCTCCTTATCCAGCAGGTGCACGGTGCACTCAACTGTCACTAGGCGGAGCACTTAAGTCTTCTAGACTCTCAGCTGGCATTCTAGATTCATCCCACATCCTTGATGAAGCATCCTGCTGGTGGCTCTGCAGTCCTGCCTCCAGGTGTCTGGGTCAGAGTGGAGACCTAGTCAGAGCTCAGGGTCGCTCACAGAGAAACAGGTCCCTAGGGGTGCGATGCGCACCCTCGCCACTAGAGGGCCCAGTGGCGCCGCAGCCTGGAGAAGGCTGGTCCTCTAGAGAGGAGGCTAGTTCAGAGTCCAGCTATTTTTAAAGCTTATTTTTAATGCTACCAGCTACTAAGCACTGTGTTCCCAATAAGAAAAAGTTACCATTAGTTAAAAGTCGCCAGTTTAACCAAGGAACTTACAGACTGGTTGGAGGGTAGCAAATATAAGCCTTAATATTTTTCCCTCCACAAAATTATACTGAAAAATTTCAAACATGCATAAAACACCCATCACCCATTATTTAGATTCCCACAATTAATGTTTACTATACATACTTTGTCACGTATCTGTTATTTGCCCATACAACCATCTATGTCATTTTTTATGCATTTCAGACCAAGTAAGGCATATTGTTTCGAGATTTTTTTTTGCTTTGGTGTCCCTTCCCCCACCTTAAGCAGCAGTAAGCTACCTTTAATGTCTCAGGAGAGGCATGTGGCTGGAAAGAGCAGTGGCCCTGGAGTCTTCCTTGTTTCTGTTTCATGTCAGCTCTGAGAAGAGAGGATTTGCTGGGCAGACACAATGTCTGTAGCAAATAGGTAAAGGGAGAAAGGATTCCCTATGAAATAGGGACTTAACGGAAAGACAGGGGCAAAGTAGGGAGACCTGTTTTCTGTTCTCTGGGGAGAGTATCCCCCTGCCCTCGGAAGGTTACAAGACTCCAAGGAGGAATGGCTGCATGGGCATCTGAGTATTTCTGCCAAGATGATGAGCATCTCAGATCCCTGGGGCTGATGACTGAGGATCAGATGGGCCCCCCATTTGCCTTGAAAATGTGTGGGCTTCCTCTATACCCCATGTTAGGGACTGAATTGTTCCTCCAAAATTCCTTCGTTGAAGCCCAAACCCCCAGTAACCATAGGATGTACCTATATTTGAAGATAGGACTTTTAATTAGGTAATTAAGTTACAGCAAGGTCTTTAGTGTTGGTCCTGATCCAATTCCTTTTAGAAGAGATTAAGACACAAGAGAGACATCAGGGATGCTCCCACACAGTGTAAGACCATGGAAGGACACGCCAAGATGGCAACTGTCTGCAAACGAAGGAGCGAGACCTCAGAAAAAAAGCAAACCTTGATCTCAGACTTCTACCCTCCAGAACTGTGAGAAAACACGTCTGTTGTTCAAGCCCCCCAGCCTATATATTTTGTTATGGCAGCCTAGCAAACTAATACAGCCCACCCCCAGATATGTGGCAAGGCCCCTAGGTGTACAGGGAATTCTGAAGCAGAGGTATGAATATTCTGCCAACTCAGCCTAGTGGCTCAAATTAAGATATAAGAAATATATGGGGGGGGGGCGGTTTGCACAGTTGATGTTTTTGACAGATCCAACATACCATTAAACAGCTGATCTGAGTATTTATTATAATGGCATACTCTGTGTATAGAAGAGTGGTGTCAGAGGCTTCTCATAGAAAATATGGGGTGCTTGGGATTTTGAAAAAATTATGGCAAGATGAGGAAAGTCTTTCTAACTAGGAGGAACAGGATGGAGATAGGAAAGGCAGGAGTGTACCCAAAGAATGACACAGAGGGGTGCTGACTTCATGTTGGGCACAGGCCCATGAATTTAAATGTATAAATCATCTAATCCTCACAATGATCTTCCAGGTATATCCTATTATAATCCCCATGTCACAGATGAGAAAACTAAGGCAGAAAGGAATTAACTTGCTTGAAGTTACAAAGCTAATAAGTAATGGAGTTAGAATGTAAACCACGCTGCTGAGTTCCCCAGTTTCCATTCCCCCCGCTTCCTTTCTCACTCCTCAAACAGTTGTTATTGCTGGAGGATAAATTCAGGATGAAGTGGGACTACCCTGTAGGAGGGCCAGAAGGTGTGCCTGGAAATTGGCAAAAGTCAAATGACGAGGACCTTGCTGTTTTGAATTTATCCTGCAATCCAGGGTTATCCAGGCTCAGGTTCTCAGACCCTGAGTTGGTTGATTTACTCTTGGGATTCGAGGATTCCGAAAGAATTTTTCAGTTTGGCACTTTCCACTTGAAGGTACTCTGAGATAATATAATCACCATAAGCCTCAGGAATGGCCACCCATTTCAGGGCCCACAGTTGAATTGCTAGTTATAGTCTAGCTGGTGCCACAATCTCCAAAGGGACCAGGGTTTGCTAGTTAATTCTTAAGTCAAACCGAAGTTCATGGACACATTCTCGGGAACGTCAACATATATATTTTTCATTTAAGGGGGTTCCTCATATTACTCAAATTTGAGAAACACCACTGCAGGATTGTAAACTGGGGTAGAGGTTGTGGGGGAGAACAGAGAGGCTGGATTCTGTGGTTCCTGAAGGGGAGACCAGGCGTATCCTATGTGGGCACCAGTAATGGTCCTGTGCACTGAAAACTGAGCAGAGGAGTTAGAGCCTAGCATCTATGGAAGTTGTGTGGTGTAGTCAGGAGTCCATGGACTTCAGAGCCTTGATGACCCTGGCCTAGACCAGCCAGGTACCTTTGGGCAAATTTCTTAGCTGTTCTGAATCCAGTTCCCCAGGGAATGATAAGGGTTAAAGGAAGTCGCAGAGATAAAACCCCCAAACAGAGCAAGCAATGGATCCACGGTGGTCTCTCCTCACTCCTTTCCTTCCTCTCTCCTCTCCCTCTCTCTCTCCTCTCTGTTTCTCTCCCCCTTCTTCTATCTCTCTCCATCTCTTTCCCCACTCCTTCTCTCCTTCTCTTCATCAATCCTTCCCTCAATCTCCCTCATTCTCTATAAGCACAGACTGCAGCCTCTTTTTTTTTTTTTTTTTTTTTCTGGCAGGTGCCACACTGAATTGTCATCCTGCGATTGTTTGTACTGTTAAGGGTGGAAAATTTTCCAGTAAGCCAGCATTAAGGATTTAATTCTGATTCTGTTAACCAGGGTGTGGTAATCTGCTCGAAGATATGCTAACGCCAAGTTCTGATTCTGTAATTTGCTTACTTGTTTTGATGTTAGCCAGGGTGTGGTTCTAAGCTTTATAAACTGCCTCTTTTGGGAGCTCAGGACTGATCCCCTCTGACCCTGAGTGGTAGAATGTTAGTCACCGCCCGGCTAATAAAGGCTCACAATTCATCTCAATTGGCTCCATGGGTCTTAGATTCTAGATTCGATTGAACCACAACAGTACTTCCTTCTACCCAGCAGTCCCCAACCTTTTTGGCACCAGGGACCAGTGCTCCTATGAGAATCTAATGCGCGATGATCTGAAGTGCAGCTGAGGCCGTGATGCTAGAGCTGGGGAGAGGCTGCAAATGCAGATGAGGCTTCACTTGCTCACCTACTGCTCACCTCTTACTGTGCAGCCCCATTCCTAACAGGCCGAGAATGGGTCCATGGCCCAGGGGTTGGGGACCCTTGCTCTAGACTGTGCCTCCTTAGAGACAAAGAGAAATGTGTTTATATCTCATTATAAGGACTATGGGAACCAACAAAAAGGAATCAGCAGTGGAATGATAAGATTTTCATTTTAAGAAGATCTGTGGCTGCTGCTGGTTGATGCGTAGAGAGGAGATCTGGCGGGAATGAGAGTGACATGGGGAGACTTAAAGAAAGAAGAAGGATTGCGCCAGGGGCAGGATGGGTATGGTGCAGATGGAGAGAAGTGGGTAGATCAGGATACAGTTTGAAGTGGAGTCCTGATGGATAAGGGTGGAGTAGGGGATAAAGGAAACTCAGGATCAAGGATAACTCCATGTTTTAACATGATTAAGCAGGCAGATGGGGTCCTTTTTGCAGGGATGGTAAAAACCAGAGGAAAGCAGACAGAGGGTAAAAGCAGAGTTCTGTTTTCATCATGTTAGGTTACGTAGCCAATCATAGGTGGTTATAGCAAGTTACATGCATGACTCTGGTGTTCTAGAGGAGTTTAGGGTTGGTGATATGAAATTGGAATCCATGGACATTTAGCTGTCATTTAAATCCCTGAGCTGGTGTGATCTCCTGGGGAGAGTACCTCACACAATAAAGAAAACATGGCCTTGGCCCAGTCTAGAGATAGCAATATCCCAACACTAAAAACTGAGCAGAGGAGTTAGGGCCAGAAAAGGAGGCTAAGAAAGAGCTTCCAGTGAGTCAGATACTAACTCAGAATCCTTCTCAATGCTATTTCTGGATGCTACCTCTTATAGAGTGAAGATGGCATGTGAACTGGATCTACTTGCCTTTCCTGATATCATCTAATCTCCTAGTTTTGTAGAAGAAGAAACTGAGTCTGAGAGGTGTACTCTCCTTATGTTTCATCAGCAGACCTTCAGTATTCTGCCTACTAGTTCAGTGGGGGTAGGGGAGTAAGGGCTGGGGGTGGTGGGACTATCAGTTATCTGGATTCTATGATGTTTTTATGGAATTATTCTGTATTAGTTAGGACTCTCCAGAGAACCAATAGGATATATGTGTATATATGTGTGTGTCATGTCTCTGTGTGTGTATGTAGAGAAGGATTTATTTTAAGAAATTGGCTCATGTGGTCATCGAAACTGGAAAGTTCAAAATCTGCAGGGTGAGCCAGCAGGCTGGAGAGCCAGAAAACTGTAGCTGAATCTGAGTCCATATGCTGGCAGAATTCTCTCTTCCTCTGAAACAGTCAGTTTTTTTTATCCACTCAGGCTTTCAACTGATTGGATAAGTTCTACCCACATTATGGAGAGTAATCTGCTTTATTGAAAGTCTACTGATTTAAATGTTAATCTCATCTTAACTATACCTTCACAAATACATCTAGAATAACATTTGAACAAATATCTGGGTACTATGGCTTCACCAAGTTGACACACAAAATTAACTGTCACATATTGGTTAAATTGGCTCATTTTTGGAAACAGAGTTAATAGTAGTCTTGTCTAATGTTAGGAGAAAAGATAAAAAGAAGTTTGGGACCTGGGTTGGCTGTCCCTTACTAAGAAAGCATACATCGGGAACTTGGCTTTGGTGATAATAAAAGTATCTGAAACGTGATCACCCTAATAAAAGCAGCAACAGCTGTGATTTATTGAGCACTTGCTATGTACCAGGCACTCTGCTAAGTGCTTTTCAGGAATTATCTCATTTGGGATCATTCTGGCCCCATCTGGCCAGAGGCTGCATGTAATCATACCCTTTCTAGGGTCTGTTACCTCCCTAGAACTCTAACCTGGAAAGTCAGCCACAGAACCACTTTCTCTGGGACCCACTCATAATCATGCTCCCTGCTCCATAGATTAGAGGATATTTTTCAAGAGAAATTGTGGGGCAGAAATTCCTCTTCTCCTTCAAGACCTTGAAACCATAGTCCAGAAGTTTCTTTGTTTTCTCCTCTCTGTTCTGCCTAATTCCACCCATGAGTGATCCTAGCTATGTCGATAGGGAAGTGCAAAGGTGGGACTCTCTGGGAGAAAAATTCAGTTCAGATTTTAAAGACATTCTCCCATCTGGTTCATGATGGTCAATGATGTCACATTCTCTTGGTCACGTATTTTACTTTCTTCTTCCTTCCATCCCACCTTCCCTTTCGTAAAGGAGAGGAGGGTACATTGAGAGGATTGCAAATACCTGACTATTATTGACATAGATAACACTACAAGCTCTTGTTTTATGAGAAGAAAACTCACAAAAGATCTTGAATGCTGCTTTATATTCATATCTACTTTCATTTCCACCCCCTCACAACCCCTTAACTAAAGGGAGCTGGTAGCAACCACTTTGCTTTGCAGCTCAGCTGGTAAAATGCCTGGAGAGTAGCCAGTTGCCTGGGTTCAATCTACTGATGAGTCATCAATTTCTTTCTCACCTAAAACATCTGGTTTAGGATCCTGAGTTATGAGCTAATATTAAATATAAAAGTTTATAGCATCACATATATAATACTGTTGATTAGAAACATCAAGAAAAGTAATTGACTGGAGGGGACTCTGTGTGACCAGCTGGTTAAACATCTGGATGGGATCCAAGGGGCCTGAATTGAATTCCCAGTTCATCCATTCTTTTTTGGTCAGCCATATCTGGTTGGGATCTTTAAAGATTTTGACTCTCCTCTTTGGATATTACTTTTTAGCAGTTTTTTATATACAAACATTGGAATGTGTATTTCAGTTCACTATAAAAGACTGAAATAAAATAATTCTAATTTTTATCCTCTCATGTATCCATTCATTAGACATTTACTAGTTTTCATTAGTATTTCCTTAGCCGCGGAGTATTACCAGCCATAACCACTTGGTGGCAGTGTACACTCATTTTTTTCCACCCCCCTGTGGGCTGAGGTTTGAGAGGAAGATGCAACTGCGCAATCCTCCATCTGTTTTGCAGCTGAGCCTCGGCGGAGGAAGTGTACGAGTTCCTCACAGTCTGGTGCTTTGTTCTCAGGGGGCTTCGCTTGACATACATTACTTAGTTCTCCACAAAATTCCTTTGCCAACTTCCTCCCTGTGACCAATAACCTGAAGCTACCATGCCTTTGGGTGATACTCTATGTTTTGTTTGCTCGAATAGTTGCTTCCCACCAGGGCACCATGGATTTCTCCACGTGCCCTGGTACATTCGGGTCCAGGATTTAAGGACAGAGGTTTCTTTCCTGGAATCTCTTCTCAAGCAGCTTCATTCCAGGATGTCAGGTGGAAAGGAGTTCACATCTCATATGCCAACTCAGATGGATGAGAGTAGCAGCTTGGGTGTTGTGTTAAGGACTCAAGAGGGCTGAGGGTCATATTGAGCTGTGAGCTCTTCAGGGGCAGAAGACATCAAGACCCAAATCAAGAACTACCAGACTGCCCCTTTTGACAGCCGCTTCCACAAGCAGAACCAGACCAGGACCAGTTGGCCAAGCTACCTGGATTTCCACTGCTGCAAGAAGGTGCTGAACGCTAGGGGGTGATGTCTCCATGTGTGAATGGTACCGGTGTGTGTACAAGCTCCTCTGTTTTATATCCTCATTGTCAGCCTTTGGGACATGCGCGGAGAGAAGTGGCATAAAGCTGACATGGTAGGGTACCGGGCAGGGGAAAGCACCGATTCCTGGAAGATCTGAATCTGGCTCCAACCTCACCTCTCATCTGCTCTCTACCCTTTTCCCAGGGAGGTGAAGGGGGACCTGGGTACATCCTATCCTGGGATCCTGAATCATGGCTTCACTAATGATAAACAGTTGTTAGAAAAATGTATTAAAAAGTGTAAAAAAAAAAAAAAAAGACTCTGAGGCCGCATGTTCCCTGCCCAGAGGTCATGAATGCTATGCTTGACTGGCAACTGCTGGATATTTGCCACCCTTTTACTTAACCACGTGATTTGGGGAGGGCAGTAGGAGATGCCTGATATGTAGTATCATCCCAATCATCCCAATCTTATCCGTGTCACTGAAGAACATTTTATCGTCTCTCCCTCCATCATTTTTCCTGCTTTTTGTGTCTAGAAAGTTGTTGCTCAGGGAGGAAGGACAGCGAGCTAGCTATTGTTATTGCACACAGGAATCCTCTCCTTTGTTGGGTCAAAGCTTCACAAATCACTGTAGCTGCCCTTCTCCTTCAGAGCACTGCAGGCATGGTAGCAAAAGCCATTCATTTATGTGTCACTTGACCACTATTCATTGAATACCTGCTAAATTCTAAAATAAAAAGAGATGAATTATTAAAAGTCTATAAACCATTTATAGAAGATGGATGATCTTTTGAAAGATACACCAGGAGTATAAGTTCTCAAAATGTGAGTTCCAGGCTAACATCATCAGGATCAGCCAAAAACTTGTTACAAATGCAGATTCTCAGGCCCCACCCCACATCTACTAAATCAGAAGCTCGGGGCAGGGGCAGGGGGCAGCTGACTATGTTGTGACAAGTTCTCCAGCGGGTTCTGGGAACCACTGTGGAATGAGCCCTTCCCTCCCTCTCTCCCTTCCTTCCTTGTTTAATGAGTTCTTTTGAAGAGCCGGGTAGAAGATTATCTTCGTCCCTGCCCTCATAGAGTTTACAAATTAATGCAAGAGACAGTAAAAATCTGGGCATATAATAGTATGGTATACTCTATGATAGGGAACCTATGGTGTGTTGTGAGGGGCACATATTAGAGGTTCCTCAATCAGTTTTGGGCATGAGAAGTGACATGGAGATGTACACAGTAAAACCAGAGTGAAGACTAAAATATTAGAACAGAAAAATGTATGCAGGCCGTTCTCAACTTTCATTTTGCTGCTCTGAATCAGTGATTTTCTAAAACCACCTATATACCTCTTAGGTGGTTTTGGGCTATTGGGGTGGCAAACTCTATGGCCTACAGAGGCCAGACAAGTGGAGTGGATGAGTGACCAGCACCGCGAGGAGCGATCGGGCTACAGCTGCCGTGCCCCAGCTGAAGGGGAAGTTCGGCTGCGAGCCCCGCGGTTGTTGCCCTGAGAGAGGCAGCCCCGGATAGTGCCCACATCTCGGAATTGTTTTGCCAGTGAGCCTGGAAATAGAGGTTTTTACGTAAAATTTCACAGAATTATTTATAAACGCTTTGTGGGCCAAAAGGGAGATTCAGGGAAGCCGAGTTTGGGCCCCTGGGAATGTCTGGCCTGCTTGAGCATTTGTTTTTTATCACCGCCTCTAGTGGTGAAAATGGGTTGTTGCGCCCTTTGTTCTTCCACAGAGCGGAGCGAACCAACTTCCTCCCTTCTTAAATAATGGTTTTGGCTTCCAAAAAAATATATTATTATAAAAAGGTTTAGAGCAACACCCTGATCTTCTTTCTTTCTTCTTCTGGAAATCAGTTAAACTGAAGGTGGGGCAGTGTTGAGAAGGTGCTGCTGAAGCCCTGGGGTTGCAGTGGGGTGGAGGCGGAATGGTGACAGCCAGGCTTAGGACCTGCTTTGCTGCCGGGAAATTTGCAGGGTGGTTCCAGTCCTCTGGATGAAATATGATTAACACATCGACCTAGTTGGAGTCCGGATTCAAAGACCTTGAATGAACATTAATGATTCATGTGTCTATAGGCGCAGTGGGCATTCTCAGCCACAGTCCTGGATGCTTAAGACGTTCCTTAAATGAGCTTCACCGAGGTCTTTGAACAATAAGCCCAACCCCCAAAATTGTATGCAAAAGTCTTTGCTTGTGCATTTTTCTTGGGGAGCTGCTGGCCTGAGTCAGATTCTCGAAGTGGCCTGTAACTCAGAAAGGGGGAGGGTAAGTATGTCTCAGAGTATTCTCAAACCTGAGTGGTTTGGATTCATCCCAAGGGCTTGTTAGGACACAGACAGGCGACCTTTCTCTCAGATTTTCTGATTCCTGAGACTTTTCCTGTCTAACAAGGCCCCAGGTGATCCTGAGATGCTGGTCCACGACTATATGGACACTTCGGGAACCGAAGGAGTCCTGGGTGAGAAGCGAAATCCTTGATTCTTGTCCCTGTGCCTACAGAGACAGACGTGTGACCCGGGGCCAGTCTCTTCACTTCTCTGAGCCTCGGTTTCTACACCTGTGAAATGAGGTCGCTGGGCCTGATTCCCCGATAAAGATTAGAATCCAGTGTTCTTGCCTTTCTCCTTGATAGGGAGAATTAGAGACATTGAAAGAAGTTTTCTTTTTGAAAACACTTGCTTTCACATTTATTAAGGTAGTGTTCATACAGAAATGCACCCATTTTATCCACTTTAAGTGCAGTTCGATGAGTTTTCACTTCATCGAAAGCATGCCTTCGATGAAGCACTGTAGTCAGGGCATAGCACATTTTCCCCTCCCCTAAATGGTTCTTGTGCGCCTTCACAGGGCATTTGTTCTTGGTCCCAGGCAACCTTTGGCACCTGCGTCTTAAATTTCATTTCTTTTTGCTTACTGTATCAGCTTCTTATTGCTGTTGTGACAAACCACACCACTCCATATTTACTGGTTTAAAACAACACAAATTTATTCTTTTAAAGCTCTGGAGGTCAGAAGTCCAAAATGAGTTGGCAGAGCTGTATTGCTTCTGGAGGCTCCAGGGGAGTCTGTTTCCTTGCCTCTTCTACTTTCTGCCTTTGCCGTGGCTCCTGTGTTTGCATCACTCTGACCTCTGCTTCCCTCCACACATCTGGGTCCCCGACTCTCATTCTCCTACCTCCCTCTTATTAAGACTTGGTGATTCCATGGGCCCACCCGGATAATCAGGCTAATCTCCTATCTCATGGTCTTCAACTTAATTGCTTCTCCAAAGTCCCTTTTGCCAGGTAAGGTGACATAGTCACAGATTCTGGGGAGTAGAACATGGACAGCTTTGGACTGTCCAGCCCACTACCCTCATATAGCACAGGAGAGACTTCAAAGCCCTCAGCTGAGCGTTGCAGACCAGGCCCTCTGTCATGGGGCCCATGTTCACCGTCTCAGCTATATCTGCTTTTCCACTCTTAGGCTTTTCCGCATAAGCCTAAGAGGTTTTTTCCCCCATTCAAATAAAAATAATACTCGTTAATATTAATTCTGCATTTAGTATGTACCAGGTACTTTCCTAAGCACTTTATATACCCTTAACTCAATTCTCCCATCAATTATGAGGTGAGTGTCATTTTGTTCTTGTTTTAACAGTTGAGAAAACTGAGACATGAAAAGCATAAGGAACTGTCCCAGGGTGCACAACTAGATGGCAGATCAGGGATTTACTCAAGGAAGTGGATGCTGGCATGCCTCCTGTCAAACACTGCGCGTGCTCGTACTTCCTCTCCAGAACACTCCTGCATGTTTGCTCAGTGCTGCCCTTGGGACCAGTTTCCTTGCTGCTCATGAAGGGGGTCAGAACATGCATTCCAAAATATGCTATGTTGGCATTTTGAGCATTTTGAACTCTAAACAATTGAGCATTATCAGATGCAGAAAGCACTTGCTTACCTTCTACTTTCTACTTAAAAGCAGGCCATACATTTCCCATGAGAAAGTACAATTCTGACACCAATTCCCATGCATTTTTTTTCCCCATACCACCAAGAAATTCTCTGACACTAGCTAGGTGTCCTGCAATTCAACTCAATTCTAATATTTACCTGGAGATTACTCAGTCCTACGAGACTGCCCTCTCCCTCCGCTTCAGGGACCAATCACAAGTCAGTTGTCACCAGTGTCTCTGGCCAACCAGCTATGGACCAGAGGTTCCAATGACCTTCTCATTGGGTTCTATTAATTTTTTAGAGCAGCTCGCAGAACTCAATGAGCCAGTTTACTTACTAGAGTCTGGTTTGTTACAAAGGATATATTTTTAAAAAAAAATGAATGAAGAGCTGGATGAAGAGATACATAGGGTAAAGTCCAAATGGGATGAAAGAACTTCTGTCTCTATGAAGTTTGAGGGCCAGCATGTGAATATGTTCTGTTTCCACTGACCTGGAGTCTCCTGGATCTCTCTCCTTCTGGGTTTTATGAAGACTCAACTACATAGACATGATTATTTACATCATTGATCATCGTAATTGATTCAACTTCCAGTCCTTCTCCTTCCTAAGAGGTCAGGGCATAGGACTGAAGCTTCCAACCCTGTAATCATGTTTTATTCCTCTGGGAAACAGCCCCCATATTTAGGGGATTTCCAAAATTCACTTAATTAATAGACTCAGTTGTGGTTGAAAGGAGTGTGTTACGAATAATAAGATACCATTTTATTTATGGCTCTGAAGTGAACTTTCAGGAACTGAGGACAAAAGACAAATGCTGATGACAAAGATGCTCTTATTACTCTTATTGCTTAGGAAATCAAAAGATTTTGGGAGCTGTGAGCCAGGAACAAAGATCAAGTACATATTTATTATAAATCACAGAATCAGAGAAAGGTACCCTCTCTGTGCCAGGAAGAGAAAAATCTTATCACCAGAGATGGGGAGCTGATTTTGAGATAAATCTGTACAATCAAATGTAGTAAAATTACCCTTATCTTCCATAAGTTTCTCTCATGTTTCTTAGTCACTTTTCACAATTTACCATGCCTTGCCAAAACTTCTTTTTCCTCTGTCTTGTCACAGTTTACTTACTAGATTACTGGTTTATTATAAAGGCTATTAAATGATATGACTATACAGCCAGATGTTCATTCATGTTTCTACAATTTATTGTTCTTTGTTGAAAAGGTTTATAAGCTCTCAGGCCTATCTGCTTCTTAGGTTTTCATTTCTCATATATGAAGGCCTCCTTCATGTAAAAATATTAACACCGAATAAAATGTTTATGGATTTCTCCTGTTTAATCTGTTATTTTTCAATTTAATTCTCAGGCCCAGTCACAGAACCAAAGAGAATAGAGGAAAAGTACTTCTCTACAGTTTCACATGTTCACATCCCACCACCCCCCATCTCCTCTCTGTAGACCCAAGCTATTTTATAAAGATAATATTCAAATCTCTACTCCTCTTTAAACTCTTCTTGAGGAAGTTGCAGACTCCTCCCCCATCTTCACCTCACCCTGAGGGGTAAGAGGATTTCTCATACAGAAAGTGAAAAGCTAGGATGGTGAGACAGGAGAGGGTCAGGGAGAGGAGCTGGTAAGACTATCAGCTTCCTTTCATGTGTCATGTGACATCAGTTTGAATTCATTTGGTTAAAAGTGGCAAAAACAATTTAAGGGATTAACTGTAAAACTATGGTTACTAGCTCATCCAAATGAGAAGTCTATGGGTAGATCTGGTAAGAGATCCTCAGTTATGACTGGATCTAGAAGCTCTAAAGGTGTCACAGAAACCTGTCTCATCTCTACCTCTGAGCTCCATGCTTCTCTTTGTTGGCCTCATTCTCAGATGGGCTCTACGCAGATGGAGCAGTTGGACATCATAGCTCCAGGCAGATGATCAATCATCTCAGCAACCCCAGCAGAAAATGCCTTGTTCATAAAGGTTCCAATGAAATCTTGAAGATGATGCTCATTGGCTTCAGTTGGCTCAGCTTTGGTCACATAGCCAGCTTTAAGCCCATCCGAGGATTAAGGATGCTTCACTCTTATTTGCCAGGACAGGTTTACTTGCTCACATACAGAGTGAAAGGAATGGGTCAGCCCATCCAAAACTCATAGACTGATGGTGGGAAAGGGATAATGGTCCTCCAAAGTAAAATCAAGATAATGTGTTACCATCAGAGGAGGATATGATCTCTGGCATCCAAAGTTGCAGGTAGTTCTCCAAACTTTCTCCTTGGAATTGATCATTTTTGAGGCCTGCTGTCTTCTTTCTGGATTAACCTTTTGTATATCTCTTTTGCCAAGGAGGGGCTTTGGTATACATTCCTGCCCAGGAGGCTCTTTTTCTCTCCTTCATATTCTTTTGAATTCTGTGTCCTTATAGCAAAGAAGTCACATGATGTGCATTTAGTCTACCTGTGGCAAAACATGTCCTGCATCTTATATGTGTTCCAGGCCAGCTTGCCAGAAAGCCACATTCAACAAACCCCATTAGGAATGCATATAAACTGAACATAGAGCCATGTTAGATCCTGGGGCGCAGTGTCCAGATGCCCTTTCAAGGCCTATGCATCCATCTCATAGCTCATAACTATGACCCTCACTGAGAATTATCCATGGTTGCACAACAGGGACCTTTTTCACCCAAGGTTACACGTCCTCCCAAGGTTCAACTCATAGTCAATGACTGGTGGAAGTGGGTTTGGCTACCCAAATGCTGAGGTCCCCACTGGATCAGTTGATGCCTCAGTGGCAGCCACATTGTGAGTCATGTTTTCCCCATGCCATTCCTTCTATCCCCCCTTCCTTAGAGATATATCCCCAAAGTTCTTCCCAATAAACTTTCTGCACACAACTTCCCATCTCAAAGTATGTTGCCAGAGAAACCAATCTAAGACATCTGGTTTTCTCCCTTTATGGTCAGTTGACTTGTTGTCTTAAAAGAAATGAGTCTCTCTTTTAAAGGCTCTAATATTTTATAACTCTCTTGTGCTGGTCCAAACTCAGTCTTAGGTAGTCCCTGGTGTCAGGGCCTTGGGGCCATCTTCCTGGGACAATTTCACTTGCGCAACAAATACCAATACAGGTATACAGCTAAGGTGACTGATTTTGTATTAATTAGGTCAATATTTGGCTAAATTTTCAGCGATAAATGGAGATACTCAGGGTTGAAGTTATGTGATCATACTAAGAAATAGGGGGAGACCAAAAAAAGCAGATTTGTTGTTCTGGCTGAGAGCTCTTGTTTGGTGACACATTCTTTCCTTGACCAAACTCTATTTAGGCTCCTCTAAGCTCTCTTTCAATGAGGCCTTGATTTTGGATCTCTGTGTTCACCTTTGAGTTGTCCAGTTTTGTCAAGAATCCTGCTGAGTCACTTTAGCCAGAATCCTTCATTGTCCATATTTGATCACCCTCCATAATCAAGTCCCTTGTCCTCTGCCATCCCACCGAGGGATGTCTAATCACTCTGGCTGGCCTTCAGAGAAAACTCTGTTAGGTCAGTTAACCAGAATTCCCCTTACCTTGATGTTTTGATGCTTTGTCTTAGTTATTATCCATCCACTGATCCTCACCCTGCTCCTTGGCTACAAATTCCTACTTTTGTTATTGTATTCAATATTGGGCTCAATCTCTCTCCCCTATATCTATTGTGATAATCCTCCTTGAATAAAGTCCTCCTTACCATATTGAACAGGTATCAGGAATAATTTTTTCTTTAATGCTAATGTGGGCCTGCTCATCATTTAAAATCTAACTCACTGTTATTTCTTTAAGAAGACTTTCCTGCCGGTGAAAGTCACTTCTTGTTTGCCTTTCTGTGTATATGTTATATGTTCTAGTAAAGTATTTTTCAAACTTAAAAAAATATGAAACAGATTTGTTATAGAAATCAGATCCCACACATTGTAGGAGGAACCAGGGAAGTGAAGGTCCAGAAAGAGAAGCTGAAAGACCAGAGGCTCCTCAGCACTCCCAGAGCTCTGGCATGTTGGTTGAGTCAGGGTTTACAGGGATATCTAGCCAGCTGGCATATCTGAATGCTGGAATTTTTCAATATTTTCCACATACTCCATAGTAAGAAATACTTTTTATATTAATATCCAGTAGAAGGACGTACACATAAACATCTATGACATTGGAGAATAAAACTTCTGTAAAAGAACACTAATCCCTACTATGTGCAACTTTGGTATAATGAAACATAATATAGTCTTTGTCCTAGGTTTCTACCATGAAGCTCCTAAAACCTTGGAATTACCTGAAGGATCAGTGATAGAAGTAACTTTTGTTATTTATAATGAGCCTCTTCCAACCACACCTGGGTTTATGCTAATGATGTGATTCTTGGCATGCCCTAGACAGCTTCAGGATGGGAACTGGTCACCAGAAGAGCCAACCATTGGATAGAGGTTAGGACTCTCAGCCCCACCTCTGACCCCCTGGGAGGGAGGAGGGCAAAGGGCTAGAAATTGAGTCAGTCACCAATGGTCCATAGTTAATCAAGTATGTCTACATAATGGAACCTTGATACAAACCTCAGAACAACCAGGTTAAAGGAGCTTCTTGGTTGGTGAACACATCCATGTACTGGGAGTGTGGTGTTACCAGTTCCACGGAGATGGAGGCTCTTGAACTTGGGATGTTTCCAGACCTCACCTTATGTACTTCTTCATCTGGCTATTCATTCATAGCCTTCATAATAAATTGTAATAGTAATCATAATGCTTTTCTCAGTTCTGTGAGTCATTCTAGCAAATTATCAAAATGAAGGAGCATCATGGAAACCCCTAAATTTATAGTTGTGCATTTAAAATGCAGGTGCCTGGGGACCCCTGGTGGTTGGCATCTGAAGTGGGGACAGTTTTGTGGGACTGAGTCAACGTATGGAGTCTGTGCAAACTTCAGATATTTAGTGTAATAAATGAATTGAATTGTTGTACACCAGTTGGTAGTCAGAGAGTTTGAGAATTGGTCGTTGGTGCTGTAAAAATGACAAACAACAACATTATACACTAATAAGTTCTATTCTATTCTATTCTATTCTATTCTAAATTTTGTTCTATTTTTTTGTTAGAATATATTCAATTTTTTAAAAGTGCTATTAGTAACCAACTAAATTGATTCCATACCTCTATACTTGATTACAACCCATAGCTTAAAAAACACTCTGTAATGTTTCTGGAAGCTTCTTTAAAGCAGGGATGTTGAAATATCTTGGCATCCCCATGTCTAACACAATATCCAGTATAGAAATGGCACTATTATAATTTCATGGAAAATATGAGTGAACAAATGAATGAAGTTGTCTGATTTTTACTGTGGTCTTCACTCACATAGGGACATTCAAACTTAATTAGTGTAAATTTGTTCCTCAAAGTCAGGCAAGGCGTATCTACTGGAATGTTAATCTATTAGTTGGTCATGGAAACCATTTTGGGTGGGGTAACTGGTGTCAGTCAGTGGAGGTAGTTTCCTTGCCAAGTACAGAATTAATCAAACGGCTTTGGTTGCTCCTTGGAGTTATTTCCCTCAAGATGAGGTAACTAGATGAATTGCCCTTCTCAATTTTGAGATGTTTCTCACAGGATAGCATCTGCCAGGGGCACAGCTAGGGCAGTCCCTCCCCTCAGTTTTGAGAGCCTCGCAGTAATAGTTGCCTTTTATTCCTTAAAAGTTTACTCTTCTTGACTGGCTACAAAGACCTCATGGGTCTCCATTCTAGGTAGAGATTTAAGGAACACCCCAATCTCATCTGCAACACATTGCCGAAGGGTGGTTTACCCCTGCAGATGGCTAATTGCTTCAATTTCATGTTACTTCTTATTAGCTTCAGTTTGAGAAGGTGATGTTTCCTGACCTTGTCCTGAAATTCTGGGGCTGAACTCTGTCTGAAGCCAGTTGACCCTTCTGCACTGAATACACACAATAAAAAGTGGCTGAGTGATTAAGCTGATATTATCAACCGAAGTTTTGATTTGCAGCTGACCAAGTCTGACCTGTAACATCTTGTTCCCAAAGGATGGTCAGTAGGGTCATCATTAGCCAAGATTGGTGAAGATCTCTTCCCCCACTAGGTCCAAACCTCCGGCCAATTCCAACTTCACATAATATTCAATACAGATTTCCTGAAACATTCAACTAATGCATGAAACACACTCTATTTGTTTTCCATGTGGAGCCTATAAAAATGCATTTTCCTCCCTCTTGCAAAGACTCTCTCACCCATCTGGTTTAAATTTGTGTGAATTGCAGCCTGCCGAGAAAAGGGTTAATGACAACTAGGAGAAAGAGGTCTGTTTACTTGGCTGGGCTTTGCAGGAGTCCAGTTTCTCCCAGAAGTTGAGCCCAATCAAAACCATCCAGGGGGCCGAGGAGGACTTCCTGTTAACCTTATAGAACTCTATATTAGCAGGACAAATGTGGTACCGAGACCTGGAAATTTCAGCTATAGCAGCAGCAGCAGCGGCCCTGGGAGCAACTGTGCTTCTGGGAAGAACATCTGCAGAGAATATGGCCTGCTAACAACAGCTAGCAGTTTAATAACATAATGAAAATCACATTTCTGTAATTGTATAATATACAGGCCCAGGATTGTAACATCACTTGTCTAAATGTGATACAAATTAGACGCAGAAGCTTGGTCCCTTTAACAAATGGTTTTCCAGGCATTATTATTTTCATAGAGACCTAATTTCTGACTGAACTTTCAGTCTCATGAAGCTGGGCTTCTTTTTTGGTGGCCAGTTCAAAAAATTAACACCTTCACATTCTCCTTTCTGGTCTTGCTGAAGGTTTCCAAGAATGTGACATCCTCCTGCAAGCAGAAAAGAACACTGGGATGTGTTGGCTGGGACACTTTCAGTAATTATTTCCTTAAGGGCTGACAGTAGAAAGGAATTCACATGAGGTGAAAGTGAACAATTTTTCAGAAGGGCCACTCTCCGGAGACATGTCAGCTGGAAAGATGGCCAAGCTTGAATTAAGCAGACTTCTATAAATCTCACTGTTACGATATTAAGAGAACGAGCCAAACTGTTTGATCACTTTATGTTTTACATGAATGCTGTTATGATAATACAAAATCTTCTTTTTGGCTGTAAGTGTCGATATTATCCTGTAAGATGGATAATAAAATGGGGTAGTGTATTAAAATACAATTTAGGACAGAGTAGCACTACGTGTGACAAGTGAAAATATTTGCAGCCTTCTTGATAGAAGGGTTATTTTGCACCCCATTTTTGCTAATACTCCAGAGCCCAAAGAAAGTGGTCAATATTTTATTATTTGAAATTGCATTGAAATTTCCCATATTTTGTCTAGTTTGACCTTCAAAACAGCCTGTTAAGTTAATTAGGGAAGTTATTATTACTCTCCATTTTTCAAATGGTTAAATGGCATGCTCACTGCCCACTAGTGATGGCAAAAGGTTAACATTCACATCATGTCTTCTGATTCCAAGGCCAGCACAAGTTTCACCTCAGCACACTGGCATTTCACATGATTCCCCTTTGCTCTCAGTATGAGAGCTTTAACGTGATAACTGACAGCTATCACACAAATAAAATTCACTTGCATTAAACCACCACTAAGTTGAGATTCATACATTTAACTCCCCATCACACGCTTGTCCGAGGATGGCCCAAAATAAAAGTGCTCTCCTGACTTGACCTCAGTGCATTACCTAAGATCCTTTACAACTGTGTTACTCAAAGTATCGGTCTGCAGACTAGCAGAATCAGTACTGCCTGAGAGCTTGTCCAAAAAGCAGATGCTCAGCCCCATCCCAGACCCAGGACAGCAGAATCTGTGTTAACAAGAGCCCCATGTGATTTGTATACATGTCAGGGTTTGAAAAGTGCTGCATCTATATAACTCACACTTTTGCTCAGCCCTGCCTATTTCATGTAGCCACTGATTCCACGTAGTCACTACATTGTAGTGGGCAGTTTATAAGTAGGAGAGGAAAGGAGGAGGGGCCAGGCCAAACATACCTACCCACATGCTCGCTTAAGGACTGAAGGAGACATTAAATTGGAAATAGGTAACAACTGTGGAGAGAAGAGCCCAGGGAAGAATCTGCAAACGTAGAGGACCTTGCCGGTAGCTGCCTATAGACATCTGGTTTGTGGTCTCAAGGAAGCAGACAGTGATATCAATTTTTTGAAAATGACAGGTATTTTGAGTGCCTCCTGCTCATGAGCACTTTGAGAAATATCATTTGAGTAACCCTGCTTTGTACCTGAACAAAGACATAATCAGGCTATAAGCTGTGACCTGCCAAATGGGCTGTGGGCTGGAGGAAAACAGCCTTATTTCCGCACTCATGTCTGGGCTCTTCTTCACTCCCTTCTGTGGCCCAGCCCCTGGTATGAGACTTAGGGCTCCCCTGTCCAGCATCAAGAACCTCCTCTCTAAGCTTGGCTAACTTGGGTCCCTTCAGGAAGTCAGAATGTATGACGCCAAAGCCCCTACTCCTTCTCTTGTGGGTCTGAAGCCTAAACTCCTTTTCTACCCTGCTCTTCCCAGCCTGCATCTTCTTTTTTTTTCTTTTCTCTCTTTTTTAAAAAAATTTTTTTTCAGGAGCTGCCAGATGTCAAATTGCTCCATATTCTGTGGCTTCGAGATCCAGGCAAATGTCCATGAAGGAGATGATTGTAGCCACTGAAATGCAGCATGAGTCCTGGATTCTGTTGTGGGCGAGTTTGTTGAGCGATTTGAAATGACTCTCCTGGGAGACGGTTGTCAAATTTTGGTGTGTTCAGGAAATGTCTGCCACATTTTACATCAACATTTTCAAACTGCAAGTGAGTGAAGTGTTGAATTGTAACAATGAGAGAGTGAAATGAATGGATTGCAGTGCCAACACTGAACTAGCTTGGGTAATGGAAGTAACTCGTTTTTTAATTTAAAAAAATCTTCAGTATGGTATGGCTGTTCCTGGTACTTTGCTGCATAGAGTATAAATCCCATCCTGATATCATGTGAAGCCACAGTATGTGGAAAACTATGTGTGGATCATGGGTGGAAAGAATTGTGTGCCTCTTGGCTATCTGCTGTCACTCATATTTTAAGGTCCAAAAGGCTTGAAGTCAATCAAAATACAGTTAATATGCTTCTAATCACTCCCTTACTCAATATCCCAGGGTTTGTTGCTCAAGGGTTCAAAGCATTTATGTTACTTACACTATGACTCTCAGCTGCTTAAGATCCTACTCAATTTAACTTCCTCCCTGAGGCCTCCCTCCCATCTGAGGTTAATCTCCTATCTTCTGCTTAGTCTTGCCTGGATACATGAAAGCAAGTGTGAGCCAACATTGAGGTCCCTATTTCCTACAGGCTGGCTGCTCAGTTCCATACATTCTTTCTGTTAATCTTCCCCATGTTTACAAAAGAAGAAACAGGAGCTCAGCTACATCATACAACTTGCTCAAGGTCATGAGGCTGCAAAGGGGCAGACCAGGGTTTTGCTCCCAGAGACTGTTCTTTTCTCCACACCAAACATTCTCAAAGTGGAGCCACAGCATCATCCTTATCTGGGAATTTATTAGAAATATAAGTTCTCAGGCTCCACCCCAGAATCAGAAATTCTGGGGCTGGGCACACACACACATCAAAACCAAAATGCAAGAGGGCCTGTAATTTTGGTGTAGTCATCCCAACTGAGCTTAGTGTCCTGTGATGTCTTATTTTAACCACTACACTCTAAATTTCTCTGAAGACAGGACTTCTGCTTACCCATAACTGAGCCAGGCACTGTATAAATGCTGCTGTGGAAATCTAACAGTAACAGCTAATATCATAGAGCATTTACTGTATGCCAGACAGTACACTAAACCTTCCTAGGATCTATTCAGATTAGTCTCAGAATAACCCTCAGAGGCAGGCACTCTTCCCTGCCTTTTATAGATGAGGACACTGAAGAAAAGAGAGGAAACAGCTTGCTCAAGTTCCAATGTATTGCGTAGAGAAGCTGGGATGTGAACCCAGGGGTCTGACTCAGAGCCCAAGCTCTTCCCAGCAGCCTCTTCTGCTCAGTATATGCTGATGAATTGATGCTAATATATGGACCCTTTCATACATATGAGGAGGAAAGTCTGAAATGTAAAAGAGGAGAAAAGTCTGCATATAGAACAACTTAATGAGGGAGAGAGAGGGCTCGAATTCTAGCAGAAAGGAAAGCATGATTTTCTTAGAGAATCAAAAATGAGTTCTCAAGCACCTAATGTCATTTCTGATAGATCTGACTAATGTGACTTCTGATACAGGGGTAGTGCAAAATCCACTCAATCCCGTTGGTTCCAAAGGCATCTGACTGTCTCAGATCCCTGCACTAGAAGGTTCAGCCTTCTGGGCAGTCAGGGGAAGGATTAATGAAGTGAAGGAAGAGGACTGTCTACAGGTTAGGGCTCTGGGAGAGATGCTTGAATTCAAACCACTTAGTCCAGGTGATGACTGTGCTGCTTAGAATCTGTGTAACATTTGTCATAAGCCACTCATCCTCTCTGGGCCTCAGTGTCTTCATCTGTAAAGTGGCGATAATACCAGCTGTTTTGCTTGTGTGCAGCTCAGATGAATGGGGGCTGTGAGAGTACGTCATAAACAAAAAGCGATATCTGAGAAGTTCAACATTCTTTGCTGTGACAACTGGGGAGTTGCAATGTAGAGAGAGCGTTGAAGAGATGTCCACCCAGTCCTGATTCCCAACATGGATCCTTTCTACGTGCGCTTCCTTCCCCGGGACACATGCGTGTGCTTTCTTGGCCTTACTGCAGCATGCAGACCTGTTCTTCTGAGGATGCAAGTGGGTTAGTTCATGGTTCTTTTGTAACAAGAATTTCTGAAGAGGAAGGGCTCAAGGCCCTAGGAGACTAGGGGCAGAGAGCTCCTTAAGGATGCATGCTGTTTCGCATCCCATACCACAAAACCATGGCATTCTCAGCCTGGATTTATAGAATCTCATTTGGATATCTGGGTTTCCTCACTGAACAGTCCCCCCCCCAACACACACTCCCCTCATTCATCCTCTTTGGGCACCAAAGGCCTTTCTAAAATGTCTTCACCTTTCATGGAACACCAGCACTCAAATCTCCCATTCCAAACAAATGAGAAAGAAACCTTTTTCCTCCAGGTTTTGCTTGTGCCCCAGCCACCCGAAGCCAGGATAAAATTTCCAGGCAGGCATGTGTGTGTAATTGCTTCTGAGAGGAAGACCAAGAGAGCCTGTTGCAAATGAGGTGTTAATGATGAGCGCTGCAGGATTTGTTACTGTAGCAAAGTCCCATCTGGATTGACTACATTAAATTGCTTTTTATGTGAATGTGGCCCTTTAATAGAGTCCCTCTCTGCTTTGTTAGGGAGCATCCCACAATAGGAAACAAAACAATGCAAAGAAGTGAAACAAACCCCACCCCCTCTGCTCTGCAGTAAGGGCATCATGCTGGTTTATGTTATCTGGTGTCCTGCAGATTTTGTTACCATATCCTGGGCAGGGGCTCTGTATAGAGAAAGAACTTGGAGATTTTGTTAGTGGACTATTACTTCAAAATAGTTGGGGCTTTGATGAGAAATCAGAATATCTGGTGTTTAGTCTGAAATCTGAGGTTAGAGGAGACCAATTAACTTGAACAAAGTTCTGGAAGATCTATGAGTATAGGTTTTTCACTCTAAATTAGGTTTAATAATTGCTTTTGAATGAAATATTACCTACTATGCTGCAGGTCCTCTCTCATATTAATCTTATAAAAAACTCTCTAAAATGATATCTTAGATCCAAAGAATAATAGCACTAAAAGAAACTGTGGTTGAAGTTTAGGTTCCACCACTTGTTTTTTTAAAAAGGAGACAGAAGCTCAAAGATGCTATGTCCTGTCCAAGAATAACAAATTTCTCAGTGGTTGAATGAGGACCAGAGCCCTGGTCTTTAACTTTAAAGGGAGTTGGCTGTTGGTTCTATTTTTGGCAAAAAAAAGAACTTTACTCATTTCCAATCTTCCCATTGCAAATGACTCCAGTCTCATCTTCCTACAAAGCAAAGGATTTTGCTGGTGTAGAGTGTGGCTGGGGCTCTGAAATTCTCTCCCAACTTGGACATCTGCTACACCTCTCTTCTAGTTGTCCCATGTACCAGCACATAAGTCATCCTTTTGGCTATAGACATGGCCTTGGGAATCATAGCCAGGCAGGGAAAGCATCTGTGTAAGGAAACTGGCAACCTGGAATGCAGGAGATGTAAGTTGAACCAGCTGAATCAAAATAGTTCTAAAGTTTCTCAACCATGACAATTATTTAGTTTTTCATTTATGAAGACAGGACAATTAGCCAGATATAAATGAGAATACTTAGAGCTT
The DNA here is from genome assembly GCA_003508835.1 of Eonycteris spelaea. Lineage (NCBI taxonomy): Eukaryota > Metazoa > Chordata > Mammalia > Chiroptera > Pteropodidae > Eonycteris > Eonycteris spelaea. Next base: position 1,669,501 of record PUFA01000083.1, on the reverse strand, counting down.
TCCTGTGAAGTGGAGACCCATTGGTTGTTTTTAATACTATCAAAGAAGTGACAGTCTTGATGATATGGTTCCTCCAAAAGGTCACATTCCTGGTCCAAATTTGGATTCATTACAGCCACCTGACTGTGCTCAAATAAAAGCTTCCTTTATCTCATTAGAAGGCAAAAAGAAATTTCTAGAATGTTTGCAGGATGGGGCAGATGGAGATGTTAATGTTTTCTAAATGCTCGTTGATGTTCATCTATATTCTGAGAGGGGATTGGGCTGTGGAGCATTGTGGTGAACACAATTGGATATGTTTCATTAAGACTGCACCTCCGTTTTTTAATTAACTTCTTGTTCCTGTCTTTGTTGAAATATTAATTATTTTTTAATCATCACTGGGATGCACTTTAAGGAGAAGCAGCTGGAATCATCCAACCTTAGTTTCATTATACAGATAGGTGTTATAATAATTAACTTAATTAGCTTGTCACTGTGCATAAAATATGACTGTATTTGGAGAACAGATATTGTTTGCTGGTCCAAGGTTAATTAAAAATAGAGTGTGCAAAAGGTCAGGTTAAACTGAGTTGGCGATACCCTAATATCTGGCCAGCATGACAAAGAATGTTTCTGCAGTGGGCCGTGACCAGAAACCAGTCATGGCAGAGTTTTGAAGCTGTGTGTGGGGGAGTCAACGTCATCAATATCCAGGGGGCTGCAGCTCATCTATAGTGGTTACTTCTTTCTCTCTGCCAGGGGTTCTTATTTTGGGGTCCATGAACTTGCACAGGATGGAGGGGGAAATCAATGAGACACTTTCTTTAAGTGGAAGATAGTTCTTTGTTTTCTCTTGAGATCCAGATATACCTGAGGGCAAAGTAATAAGACCAAAAAAGAACGAGCTTGTGTATTCAACTAACGTTTACCAATGCTTCCCATGTGCCAGGTACCAAGCCAAGTGATCTACATTAATAACTCACTGCATCCCCACCACAGTCCTGTGAGGCAAACAACATTATTTCTATTTTAGAGTTGAGGAAACCATCCCTGAAAAATTAAATATCTTGTCTGAGGTCACACAGCTAGTGAGTGGTAGAGCCAGGGTTTTGAACCCAGGTAGTTTGGCTCCAGAGGCTAATTCACAATTGCTAATCCTAATCATTGCTTTTGAATGAAATATTATTCTTCTGTGCTGCCTAGTCATAATGTTAATGAAAACAAGTAGTATTTCTTGGGGAGAGGAGACTTTATAAAACACAGACTCATTCCTCTAGAAGCAGGATCCTTTATAATGAGAAAACTGATACTAACTAGTTTAGTCTGAATTAAAATGCTGCAGAACTGGTACGGGTTTGGAAGAATAATTCTGTTCATCCTTGTCAATATATGGGTGTGTATAATGGGTATAACTGTTTTTTGTTTTGTTTTGTTTTTGTTTTGTAATTATGTAGTAGTATGAAAGGTCAAATTGGTTTCATAATCAGTCATCCTTCTAATGACTCATTTGGAAGAGTAAATGTGTTTTGCAGAAAAATTTACATCTTTAGAGACATAGAGATAAGAACATCACTGCGTTACTTGAAAATGGCTCATCTAATAATGGAAATCTGGAGAATAATGGAAATCTCAAACCTAGGTGGTTACAAAATAGTGCGAAACATTGTTGACATCAGCCCTGAGCTGTAACTGTGCTCTTTGGTGATTGGAAGGGAACTTCGTGTTCAACAGATGGTACCTGCATTATGGGCTAAGATGGACTATGAATAACCTGGAAGATTTATCCACATTTCTAAGAAATGATCTCAAAACCATTTACTCTGATTCCTCACAGCTCCTGGGTTTGATTTCATATGATGGTTTGCTGACTTTCTCCATTGGAGTGACTTAAAATTATTTTAAACTTACTGTGTGCTCAACACTGCTATTATTTTACTTTAGGCTGTTATTAATTTGCTCTAGAGTGATGTGTGGTTTGGATTGAATTGTGCCGATGTGGTTTGTCATGTATAATGCTAAATGTAGGACAGAAGCTTGGGAAGGAGGAAAATGAGAATGTGGAACAAAAAATGTCAGTTAATATTATTGTGGCTATGAGTAATGTGTCATGTGCTACTACTATTTGGATCAATATTATCTCTTTTTTTAGATTATGTGATCCAAAAGGTGAGAAGAAATATAGAAACAAAAAGGAGCCACTATAGCATTTATACATATAGTAACAAACATGAGGTCCAGAAAAAAGGTGATAAAATGCAATAATATATACAACATGTCTTGTATATATTATTATGGGAGTAGTGATGTCTGGAAAGAGAAGCAAACTCTGGGGTCAGAGGCAGCATGACTCTGAGAATCAGACACCCTCAGGCTTCCCATATTAGTGCTCCTTTGCTTGAGTTGTTGAGAAGACAGGTGGCAGACATCATCACCTGGGCAGCAAGGAGCACCTTGAGGGATGCCCTTATAAGGTGAATGGATTAACAAATGGTGGTATATCCTTATTATGGAACCAATAAAAAGGAACAAATTGTCAATACACACAATATGGATGGATTTAAAAGGCCTTATGCTAAGTGAAAGAATCTAATCTCAAAAAGTAACATATTATATAATTCCATTTACATGACATTCTAAAAAAGATAAAACTGTAGTGACAACAGATCAGTGGTTGCTAATGTTTAGAGTTGGGGTGACTAAAAGTGGCAGCCAGAGGAGTTTTTTGATATGAAGTAATCATTGTAGTAAACAACACATGAATCTTTATATAAATCCATAGAATTGGAAACAAATACACAGAAATTTTCTGTATATTAATTGAAAAATAAGTATTGAGAGATAATTATAATTTTAATCAAATTATTTCCATATTTCTATTCTAAACTTGCTTAAAATAGTATCACAAAGTTTACTATGTATCTTTTATGTTAAATTGGTGCCATAGTATTTTGTGTCTGAGGTTTTATGTCCAGGGTTTACCAAAATAATGAGTCTAGAACAGGGGTCCCAACCCCAGGTTGCAGACTAGTACTAGTCCATGGCCTATTAGGAATTGGGCTGCGCAGTAGGAGGTGAGCTTCAGATAGCAAGTGAAGCTTCATCTGTATTTGTAGCTGTTCTCAGTGCTATCATCACTGCCTCAGCTCTACCTCAGATCATCAGGCATTAGATTCTCATAGGAACACCAGTCCCTGGGGGCTGCTGGTCTAGAAGGCTTATAGGGTTTGTTGCTTTTTGGGGGGACTTCTGTCAATGGAGCCCCAGGATAGACATATAGGCAAATGTCAGTTGGGAGGTGGGGCCAATCCCAGGAGAACACTCTTAAGAATCAAGGCATTTTCCTAATTCAACCAAGCTCTCCTCAAACCATGTCTCCACTCTATGAACAAAGATCATGCAAAAAAATGGGGTAGGTACATATTTGTTTTACTGAGATTTTAGTTACTTCAAATAATGGGGAGTTTACTAAAAGTGTATATAAGCATAGACCTCCAGAAAAAGCCAAACAAAAAGGTCCCAAGAAGAACAGGAAGCAGTGGTGGTTATGAATCCAGGATGGCTCAATGGACTTCCATGGCTGGAGCTGGTGAATCTTTGCTCCAAGTTCCTCTATTAATCATAATACAGCTCATTTTCTCAAGTCTGTTGCTTCCTGTCTAATTACTAACTGGCTTATTCCCTGCCCCCTGCCTTGATTCTTCATATACTTTTTTATAGCTTTTGTTCACTCCCAGTGTCTGCTTTCTTATACTTTCAGCTCAGATATCACTGCTAACTGCACCTTTCTTGATGCCTGAATGTGGCCCAACTCATGCTTTTGTGCCATCCCACGTCACAGATTGCTGGCCAACTCACGAATTGGCTGTCCCTTGGTTCCAGTGCCTGCTTCAGGTCTAATTAGCTGTTGCTAGGTGAAGAAATAGTCCACCAGGCCTATATTATGCTTCATCTTCAAGGGACAGTCTCACTTAAAGAGGCTGTGGGCTTGGAGGTCCTGTGGTAAACCGATCTAGCACAATATTCCCGAGTAGCAAACCACATGTGATAGAACACAACAAAATAATACAATATATACGTACTGAAAACTATAAAGGGTCTGGGAGTTTACCCTATTTGTAGGCTATTAGGTTGACCTATTAGTGGTTCATGGATGTTGGTAGAAGACATGAGACTCCTGGTCCAAGACAAAGGGCTTTAATATAGCATAGCAGACAGCATGAGCTTCATGTTGATGTCAGTTACCTGTGGCCCCATGGGAGTGATGTAAACAAGCCTAAATGGTTTGCCTTTATAAACATCTAATGTCTCTAAAGGAGAGGAACACTGAGCTTGGGGAGTCCTGTTTTTCTATTGAGTGGTAAGCACGTCTACTCTCTGGGCAGGAGAGCATGGTAATTCATTCCTCAAGGTTGCTTGCTGCAAACACAGCCTGAGAAATGGACTAGGCAAGAGTGGTCAGGATTTTGCATTCTTTGGTGTACCCAGCTAGAGCATGCAGGGACACTCAAAGCTCGTGGTAGTGGTGGATTGCCACTTGTAGCAATAAATGTCTCAGCCAATGTAGAAATAATGGAGAGTGCAGTCAAACAATAACTGGGATATAAATAATCTCTATTTTCTACCAACAAAGTATTTCTAGAAACTTCATCATTATAAGATTACAAAGTTAAATTGTTTCCCATTTTCTTCTACTCTCAAGCCCTGCCTCCCTCTAGAACAAAATATTTTAGCTAACTATAAGACTGCAATTACCACTTGTGGCCATGGGATGGCATACTGTCAAAAGTGAATTTTTTTTTTTTTTTTTTCTGGGAGAATGCTTCTTCATTCTTCCTAGCTTAATGCGGAGGTGGAGTGATGAGGCAAGGGCTCATTGCCATATTCAACAAGAGCTGACAATAATTTAAGAGTAGCCTACCTGAGGCAGTTATTATGCATCACACACACCTCTGAGCACGTTGGGTCTCATTTTACTCCTAGGTCTCAGCCTCGATCTCCTGAAGGTAATAGGCAAATGCATCCACTTCAACAAGAATCTGTAAAATGACTTCAGCCTATGAAGCTATTTCCTCTTTGTCTATGATCAAATCAGAAGTCCTCCTCTGAGTGGTTTATCAGTCTTTGATGGAATCCATTTGGTAATTCATGGTGCAGAGATCTTCTTCCTATACTGGAAGACAGGTCACATTCCTGGGATTGCTCTCATAGGCACATGTAAAAACTGGGCTGAAGAGTGTCCCTTCACTGAGTGCTTACAATGGTATTTTCACAACAACTCTATAAGGGAGATAATTTTATTATCAGATTTTATAGTTGGAGTAACTGATACTTATAAAGGTTGCAACAACTAGCAATTGGTGACGCCAAGTTTTGAGCCCAGCTCTAGAGGCTGACCAACTCTTTGCCCCTGTTATGTTCTTGGATATGGAGGACCTGAGGTATTTTGGAACTTCCCACTGTGGGCTGAGTGCAGCTGCAGTGCCATCTAGGGGAGAGGGCACTGTTTTTTAGAGTCAGGTGATCTAAGATTAAGCTTCCTAATCACAGTGTACCAACCTACATAACTATGTTACCTTGTGAACAAGTGCCTGATTCTTCTCAGGAAACCAAGACTGGGCCTTTCTACTTAACAGGATTATTGAGATATTAAGATCACCATGAGAGTACTTTATAACTATAAAGCAGCTCACAGATAGAAATAATAACAAATTGTTATTTGGTCTCAAGATCCAAAAGTACAGACTCTGGTTTAATAGGAGCTCGGCTATCAATGAGACAACTGACTTTAATTTCTGGGGGCCACATAGCTTTCTTTTGGTTTATTGCTTCAGATTTATGATTGATGATATTCTTGTGTTGAGAAAGATGCTGGACTTGTTGAACTGATCAATGAAACAGTTAGGGGAAAGGAGAGAGCTTGTGTTCATGCCTAATTATGCCGTGCTGGCCTTCAGGTGAAACAGACATAAATGAAGACAAACAGAGTATTACGTAGTAGCCCTCAAGAGTCTGGAGGAGCTCCGGGCATGGGCATCTGGCAGGACTTCTCTTGTGGTGTTTCCTTCAGTATCAGGAGTTCTCAAGTACATTTAACTACTCACAGTAGGAGACTTTATTCTTCCACTGTACCAGCAGCTTGGAAAACTTGTCATCCTGGAGGCGTGCCTAGGCCTGCCTTCTGGAATGGAGAACTGGGCTGGGAGCCATAAAGAGAAGCAAATCTCCCTGGATTGGGGCACACGATGTGATGAAAAGCTTTGACAGTGGATGAGATAAGGAGTGCTAACTGGAAGCATGCGTGGCTGATTCCATAACTTGCAGCATGGCTTCTATTAAAACCAGGCCTCCTGTCCATCATTCACACAAGTTTTTCTTAATCTCTGCCCATCAGTTTAGAAAACTGTTAGAAGAGTAACATTGACCAAAGCTCAGGGCAGTGACTCTGGGGAAGTGATCCTTGGTGTGCAGGTTATGGGACCGTGACATCTGAAATGGTCTTTGGGAAAAACAATTGGGGGCTCACATTAAATATGACTCAGTTTGGGTGGCCAGGCAAACCCACCAGGGACCTATGTGAGAGCCCAGAGTTTTCACCACTCTCCACACACAAAACTGTTTTCAAAGCAGTTCATTTTTTTTGGAACTCCTATTTGTAATATAACCCCTTCTCACATTAAAACAAATTTAAACATATTAAGCAAACAAAACACCCATAGTTTCACTCATCAGAGATAACCATTATTTACATTTTGGCATATGTCTTTCTAATATTATTATTGCATGTACATATGCAGATAAATATAGGATCATACCATAGATCCGCACTGTCTACTATGTGACCACATGCGACTGCTCAAATTAGAATTAATTAAATAAAAATAGGAATTCAATTTCTTAATTACACTAGCCATATTTCAAGTACTCACATACCATATGTGGCTACTGGGCAGTGCATATACAGACTATTTTCACCAACACAGAAAGTTCTACTGGATAGCATCATGAATAGAGGCAGTTTTATAATTTTTTCTCCCTAATTGTGATCATCTTTCACATAATAAAAATATGACTGTACAGTATCCTTTTTAATGACTATGCAGTATTCCATGGTGTGCATGTACAATTACTTTTTAAAACCATTTCTCTAAAGTTCAAAATTCATATTACTTTCAGTTTGTCACTATTATAAGTATGAAAATCCTTCTTATTCATAAGATTCTATTAAAAGAAATTGAAGAAGATACCAAGAAAAGGAAAAATATTCTGTGTTCTTGGATTGGAAGAATCAACATTGTTAAAATGACCACATTATGTAAAGCATTATACAGATTTAATGCAATCCCCATCAAAATCTCATTGGCATTTTATAAAGAAATAAATTAAAAAATCATCAGATTTGTATGGAAGCACAAAAGACCCCGAATTGCCAAAGCCATCCTGAGAAAACAGAACAAGGCTAGAGGCATCACTTTGCCGACTTCAAATTATACTGCAAAGCAACAATAATCAAAACAACATGGTATTGGCAGAAAAACAGACACAACTGACTAGGGGAACAGAATTGAGAGTCCAAAAGTAAACCTGTATTTATATGGGCAAATAATTTTTGACAAAAGAAGCCAAAAACATATAGTGGAGAAAGGAAAGCCTCTTCAATAAATGGTGCTGGGAAAACTGGAAAGTCACTTGCAAAAGAATGAAACTAGACTGTTGCTACCACCACACACCAAAATTAACTCAAATTGGATTAAAGACCTGAATATAAGACCTGAAACAACAAAATGCATAGAAGGAAACATAGGAACTAAACTCAAGGACCTTGGATTTGAAGAGGATTTTATGAATTTGACCTCAAAAGCAAGGGAGGTAAAAGCTAAAAAAAAATAAATGAGAGTATATCAAACTAAAAAGCTTTTGCTTAGCAAAAGAAATCATCAACAAAATAAAGAGACCATCATCTGAATGAGAAAATATATTTGCAAGCAATGCCTCCGATAAGGGCCCTACTATCTAAAATATACAAAGAACTCATACAACTCAATAACAACAAAAACCAAACAATCCAATCAAAAAATGAGCAGAGGACCTGAACAGACACTTCTCCCTGGAAGACATACAAATGGCCAAAAAATATATGAAAAGATGCTCGATGTTGCTAGCTATTAGGGAAATGCAAATGAAAACCACAATGAGATGTCATCTTACACCTGTTAGAATAGCTATAATCACAGGATAAGTAATAACAAATGCTGGAGAGGATGTGGAAAGAAAGGAACTCTCATACACTGCTGTTGGGACTGCAAATTGGTACAGCCAATATGGAAAACAGTATGAAGTTTCCTCAAAAATTTAAGAATTGATCTACCATATGATCCAGCAATCTCTACTGGATATTTACCCCAAAGATTTGAAAACCATATCTGAAAGATATTTGCACACTGATGTTCATAGCAGCATTATTCACAGTGGCCAAGACATGGAAGCAACTAAAGTGTCCTACGATAGATGATTGGCTAAAGAAGCTATGGTACATATATACAATGGAATATTAGCCATAAGAAGAGATGAAATACTGCCATTTCTGACAACATGGATGGACCTCAAGATAATCATGCTAAGTGAAATAAAGTAGAGAGAAAAAGTTAAAAAGCACATGATATCACTTATACGTGGTATATAAACCTAACAGCAACAAGTGAGCAGGACAAACAGAGACTCAAGGACATGAACTATAGACTAGTGGTTACCAGAGGGCAGGGGTGGGGAAGGAGGGGGTAGATGGGGTAAAAGGGGTCAAATAGATGGTGACAGAAAAAATCTAACTATGGGAGGTGAACACACAGAGTAAATACATATATGCCTTTCTGTTGAAGTATACAGCTGAAACTTCTTGGATTTCGCTAACCAATGTCACCATCAAATAAACAAATAGATAGATAGATAGATAGATAGATAGATAGATAGATAGATAGATAGATAACAAACAAATAACATACCTCTTATTCTAACTTAACCAACAATTTAGAAGATTATTGCCACTTTGATAGTTTGAAGCAGCATTCTCTGAAAGACGTTTTGCTTTGCTATTCTTGGATTTATAGTAGAGTTTATTTGGATTTATACCCACCTGTTTTCTTTTGTGACTTGCTTTTGCCAAGATTTTACCAGAAATATTTATTCTTTTCTAATTGATTCGTGCAAGTCTTTAATGTGGGGTATCAAGTCTTTACCTTATAACATAAAGGTTTTTTTGTCATTCGCTTTAATTTTTTTAAAAAAATTACAAATATTGTAAAATTGTATTTAGTTAAAGCTCTCAGTGTTTTCCTTTTAGATTTCTGCCTTTGATAAGACATTTTAGCTCTACCCTGCTAAAAACTATATATAAATGTTTACTATGTTTTATAGTTTTACTTTTAAAAAAACACTTAAACTTTAGTATGTCTGGAGTTTATTTAGGGTGTCATGTGAATTTGGTAATCACATTTACTTTCTAAATAGTTAGCCAGTTTTCCCTAAACCACTTGTTGAATTATTTATTCATTTTTTCATTGACTTTAAGTTTCACCTTTATCAGAATGACATTGGTGTGTGTGTGTGTATGTGTGTGTGTGTGTATGTATATGTATGTATATATATTACACAATAACATATATTACACATATATTACACATATATTACATATATAAATATACACATATACATACATACTGGGGTCTGCTATTATACTTTATATTTTATTTTATTACTCTTTCTAATTTGGTAAAAGTAACATATTGCTTTAATTACTGTACTATATATTACATGTTAATATTTGGTGGTAAGTCTTTCTTGTAACTTCCTTTCCAAAATATTTTTGGCTTTTCTAGTGTGCATACTCTTCCATATAATGTTTAAACCATTTCTGAAATTTCAGAAAATAATCCTGTCAGAATTTTTATTGGCATTATTAACATAAAATAAATTTGTGAAAACAATATTATATTCAATATTAAATCTTTCATCTAGAAATATGGTATATATTTTCTATTCTCATATGTTTCTTAGCAAAGTTTTTCAGTTGTTTTCTTCAAGTAGGCCCTGAATATTAATTATGAATTCCACTCCCACTTGCCAAAAACTTTGTTTTCATCAAGACACCCTTGGTCCTGGTTTCTGGGTAGGTGGGGTGTAGGGTGAATTGGACTTGGAATGAATTAGACATGTGAGAAAGCAGATCTCTTGGACGGGGTAACATAATGTGATCTTTTAATTTTTTAGTGGGAAAAATGAAAACATCAAGACAAAAATTTTTAATTTTTGTTGTGAATCAGGTCTTTACATAACATTATCTTTGGAAAATATTATCGGATATATATAGATGAGGTATAAATTTTGCATATTTATTTTGCAATTAGCTTTAATAAGGTATTTTTTTATTTGCTGTAATAGTTTTCAGGTTAGATGTCTTGGACTTTGCAAAGACAATCTTATCATCTGCAAGAAATGTTTGTCAATATGTAGATTTCTACTTTTTTCTTATTATATATCGATATTATATATTGCTTAAAAAGCATAGCTTTTTAAGACAGACAGACTGAGGGTAAATTCCAACTGTACCACATACTAACTCAAACCTTCCTGCAATTTACCCAATGTCTGGGGCTCAGTGCCCTCTGTCGTAAAAAGGGATAATGATATCTACTTTATATGGATCTTCTGAGGATTAAAGGAAATATATCCAGTAAAGCACATAGCTCAATACCTGGCACATACAGCTGCTATTATTGCTTGTGTGATTGCAGTTGGCTGGAATTCCAAGAACCTTAAGTATTAACCGTAATGGTGGACATCAGGCTTTGATGGTAATAGATTCACTGCTAAATAGAAATACCAGGCACTGTTGATGACAATGTTGATGAATGGTGATGATGATGACCATGACTAACATTTATTAAGAATTTGTATCCCACACAGTACATTTACCGAAAGACAATTACAGAAAATTACTCCATCTTGCAAACTTGCTCCTAATCATATTGCTTTTATTCATTCATTCCATCATTCAATGAATTCATTCAAATCGTTTGTTGAGCATGAATTGAATCTCTCACTCAATATGCCTCAATTCTTACTACTACGGGGTTTGTAGTGAGATAAAGAATGGGGCTGGCCTTCCTCTGATGAAAGATCATTTATTCAAACCGTCATTTACTGATGCTAGTAATAAAAGATGGATAAGATGAGGATCTTACCCTTGAGTCATTCATAGTTGAAAAAAAATCAGACTATAAGGAGCATTACCCAAGAACATGTAAAAGTCATGAGACGATAAAGAGAAAGAGCTTGTATAGGGAGGTGGGGCTTTGATGGCTTGGGCTTGTTGTGGTGTGGGAAGGAGACAAGGCTTCAAAAATAGGTTAGGTAGGTTATGACACTAGGTGGATAAGAGAAAACAGGAATGTTGGTGTTAGAAACGGCTTACGCAAATGCACATAAGGCACACTGAAGCCGAATCCTTGACTTGTGAAATAACCTATTCCTCTACAGTGTAGCTAAACTGAAAGTAGATGGATTAAATTCAATTTTAAGTAGCCTGGCTACAAATTAGAGCTTATCTTGGATGGTTTAATGAGGCCAGAAGAGTAAGAAGGGAAACAATTGTGCCTTATTAATATGTATAGTCGTGATATTTACTGGGGCTAAACAAAGATAAAGAAAGTAAATATAGTTTTCACTGGAAAAGACTGAGGACAAAGTGTGGAACTGAAAGAATCACTGCTTATAGGTGGAAACAAAGAAGATATTGATTTTCTTTGAATTAGCTTGGTCTCTTTATTTTTCTCTTTCCATCCTGTCTTTATCTCCTCCCAGACCCTTACTCAATAGGTTTCTAGGCTGGGTGGATTTCCTAAAACACTGATGAGGAATATTAGCTAGGTGTATAGAGGAAGATTGTTTAACTTTCTCCCTAAAATCATACAAAAATAGTATACATAGGAGGTGTTGTATCCCCTTGGCCTTTATTATCTGCTGGTGAATCCAGAATTTGGGGATTGATTCATTTGTCCTCCAGGGTTAGCTTCTCCTTTGACTCTCTAGCCTGCTTCCTTCTCAGGTATTTGGGTTTGGCAGGCTATTAATGGGTGGAACCCACAGACACAAGGGAATGATTTTATGGGCTTTCTTCTGGGCTCATGTACAATTTTAAAAAATTCCTTTTGATCCTTTAAGATCCCAGCAGCCAACTCTGATTAACATCACCCAAAAGTTAGCTATACTCAGATCTTTCCTAAGGGCCTGGCTTCTCAAGTGCCAAGCTGCAGCCAATTCTGTCTCCCTCCTGCAACTGGAAGCAGAGGAGACGAGGAGATTCAAGAAAAAAAAAATGGCAAGTCAGATCATTAACATGTGAATTTGATCAATATTACATCTGTGCAAAGCGTTCTGTACTGATAAATCTCTTAGAAATTGCGTTGCCATCTCCCCACCTCTAGATCGAATAGCTTAATCCTCACTTCTTAGGTACAATATTCCTGATTTGGAGCCTAGTAAGAATTTAAGACTGATCCTGTTTTGAAACTTCAGGCTGTTCTCTTGAAGTTCTTACAGGTGTTTGGAACAGAGCTACTACCATTGCATCCTGATGAATAGCAGGAAATGCGTGGAAAGTAGAAAACTGGACTGCTTCAAACAGTAACCAGACCTGTGAGCCAGGTCACAATTATTGCCTAAATATGGGTCGGGCCAGGCTGGTGACCCAACCCCCTTATCTGGCTTTTGATCAGGTCTGCCAGACAGGGCATTTGATGACATTGCAAGCACTTACAGATACAACATACATACATACAGATAAAACACAACAAAGTACAGATAAAATTATATTCATTATGAGTGTGATACCAGACTGGATCCATTCTCCTCCTCCTCCTCCTCCTCCCCTCCTCCTCCTCCTCTCCTCCTCCTCCTCCTCCTCCTCCTCCTCCTCCTCCTCCTCCTCCTTCTTCTTCTTCTTCTTCTTCTTTTTATTTGAGTTAAAATTTTTTTCTGGCTTGCCTCCCCTGCCCTCCCAATTTTTTTGGAGATATAATTGACACACAACATTATATAAGTTTAAAGTGTATAACATAATGGATATGATTACCACAATAACTTTAGTTACATCCATTACTTCATATAGTTACCAAATTTTTCCTTGCAATGGTAACTTTTACGATTTACTATCTTAGCAACTTTCAAATATAGAATACAGTTCTGTTGACTATAGTCATCATTGTTATATATTACATCCCCAGGACTTATTTATCTTATAACTGGAAGTCTGTGCCTTTTGACCACCTTCAACCAATCCTCTAACCCCCTAATTCTTAGTGTATCTTAACTGGTCTCTTGGTTAACTAATTCATTGAACTTGAATAAGGCGTTTGAGCTATGTACCAGTTTCCCTACATAGAGAGGTAACAATTGTGGATAGAATGACAATATAAAGTAGAAGAATTGTATTTTATTGAGCTCATGGATCCAAAAGATGAAGAACAAAGATTAGCGTCAATCTAGGAGATTGTCTCTAACGGTGAACTACGGGGCTCTGCCCTATAGAACATTTTTACTTATGTCAAGTTGGAAAGCAGATTTTAGGCTCCTTGCTTCTGTGTATTACATGGTGGAAACATTATATAATGGAACCGAGCCTACCAAATGAGTTCAAACCATGGTTCAGGTGTCTTGTGGCTAAGAAAAGTGGAAGCAGACCTTCTGTTCTTTTCTTTCCTTTCTTTCTCCATTTCTCTCTCATTTTCATCTTTATGACATGTAAAAGTTTATAAACCCTACACAGGGCTATCGAGAGATTAAGTGAGGTGAAGGGAAGTGGGTGAGGTAGTACCTATCATTCTACATATTCTTCAGTCCTGGTCCAGAAGTTCAGGGAGGTCCAAGATCAAAGGCATTCTGAGTGGTCCTAGTGACAGCAGAACTCAGACCTTAGTTCCCCTTCTTTGCATATTATGCTGACATCATCTAGAAATACTCTTTGGGAGTGAACACAAGCATTCAGTGCAATAAAACGATGTTTATGGGGGTCTTCACATGCTTGATGCATTCTTCTAATCAGGCAACCAGGCCTGGGATAAAGTAACTGCTGCTAACATGTGCTTCTGCTGAGGAAAGCACATCAAAAAGACCAACAGAGCTAAAAATAAGTGAGACATGAATGTACTCAGGCCACAAGATCGAGAACCGGTACTTTAGATAGGTTACCACCTATGCCGAAAATGACTCAATGCTAAAGACTAACATTTTAGAGCTAAAAGAGACTACAAGAAATAATCCGGCCTAACTTTCCACTTGGATATCGAGAACATAGTACAGAGATATGATAGATGATTTCCCAAGGTTGTCCAGTTAATTACTCGCAGTGTTGGTTTCTTGATGCCTGGTCCAGAATTCCTTCTACTCCATCACATTGTTCTGATTCTAATAATAATAATAATAGCAAAGACTTACATTTATACAGCTCTTTATAATTTAAAAATCTTGGATGGTTTAATCAGGCTAGCATAGTAAAGAAGGGAAACAGCTGTGCCTTGTTAATGTTCACAATCAGGCTATTTGCTGGGGCAAAACAAAAAATAAAGTAAGTACAGTTTTTCATTGGGAGAATATTGGGGACATAATGAGGAACTGAAAGATTCTACTACCTTTAGGTAAAAACAAAGGTGATATTAACTTTATTCAAATTTGCTCAGTCTCTTATTTCTCTTCCCACCCTTGTCATCCTCTCCTTCCAAACCCTCATTTAGCAGCAGATTTCTTGGTTAAATAGATTTCTTACAACACTAATGAGGGTGTTATATTTTATATAAAAAAGAGATAAGGCAAATAGTATCCTCATGAGACAACAGAGGCACAGAGAATCTAGATGATTTCTAAAGAACACATAGCTAATGAGTGATAGAGAGATTCAAACTGAGGTTTCCTAGCTTATGGTCTAGTGCAGTGGTCCCTAAACTTTTGGCACTAGGAACTGGTTTCATGGCCGTGGACCGGGGGGTGATGGTTTTGGGATATTCAAGTGTATTACATTTATTGTGCATGTTATTTCTATTATTATTACATACAACTCACCATAATGCAGAATCATTGGGAACCCTGAGCCTGTGTTCCTGCAACTAGATGGTCTCATCTGGGGGTGATGGGAGACGGTGACACCTGAAGTGTGTTGCTTATGTCCAGTCTACTTTATAATCTTGTTTTGATTGCCGTCACTGCAGAAAACTCTTCTTTACAAAGATAGGATACTGAACACGAAAGCAGGCTTTTCAGTGCTTTTGCGGCAATCTCAGGACATTTCACCTTGGCTTTAATCTAGAACATATGGAGATTTGAAGTTGGCTCAAACATACTTTTAAGGCTACTGTCATTTGCAATCTCAAGCAGTTGATCCTCTTCTAGCATGGACAAAGTCAGTTCACCTGGCTTACTCCCAAATGGGTTGCGGATCCATTCCTTCCCAGTTTTGGGGTCTTTTGTGTTTGGGAAGTAATGCTCAAACTCTTTTGAAAGCTGAGATAGGCAATCATGCACCAGCTGGGAGAAAGAAGGCCTGGCTCAGTCTCTTTCAAGATTTCTGCTAATGTTTGAGAATTGTCAAAAATCCCAATGTTCACTTTGTTGCCCCCGTAATTCCAGTTTATTTTTGAATGCAGCCACTTAATTTGCCTTGAACACCATTGTCATTCTCCTCTGCAGTGGCTGATTGAGTTGGTTAAGCAGGTTGAATATGTCACACAAGTAAGCAAGTTTTGTGACCTATTCTGTGTCACCAAAATGTGCTACTACTGGTGACTATTTTTCTAACTTAAAATCTCTGGCCAGTGATCTACCTTTAGAAAGCCATCTCACTTCTGTGTATAAGAGAAGATATGTGTGCTCTGTGTCTATCTCTTCACAGCTGCATGAACAGACATGAGTTAAGAGCATGTACTTTAATGTGGTTTATAATTTTAATCATATTAAGCAAAACATTGTTAAGTTCAGGTGACATTTTTCAGCTAGCCAGCATTTCTCTATGGATGACACAGTGCATAGACTCATATTCAGAAGTGACTTCTTTGGCCCGAGTAGTGAAACCAGAAAGTTCTCCAGTCATGGCAACCACTTAGTCAGTGCATATACCGACACAAAATGACCAGTTCAGTTTTCCCGATATGTGATCATTCAAAGATTTGGATAAGTTCTGCAGCTGTGGTTTGGCTGGCAGCAAAAGTTCATGTAATATATCCTCATGCACATCCTCCTGAAAAAACACATCACACAAAGACAAGCATTGTTGCCTTGTTGTCAACATTGGTAGACTTGCCATCCTGGAGTATGTACCATAGTGATTCATTAATCCTCTCTAAAAATTGTGTCTTAGTATCCTCTGCTATTTCATCAATTCTTCTAGTTATGGTGCTAGCCAAAAGAGGAACACTTGCCACCTTTTGAATAGCAATGTCTCCTAAAAGTTTACAACAAATGTTTTTAGAACCAGGCAGGATCAAGTATTCACCTATAGTAAAGAGCTTCCTAGCTTTAGCAATGCAGTTAGTTGCTAAGAACGATGCTCTCAGTGCAGAAACATTTGATGAAGTGGTGGCCTTCAGTAGTTGCTTCTGCTCTTTGTAGTCATGTTTTCTTTTCTTTTGAAAAACTCCAAAGTCTTGTCTTTTAAAGCAGTATGCTTGGTCTCCATGTGGCAAAGCAGTTTTGAAGGTTTCATGGCTTCATTGGATAGCTGGTCACCACATATACAAAGCAGGCTTGGAGAATGTGAATCACCTGTTGCAATGAATCTGTAATGTAAGTAGGACTCTTGGTGTTTTCTTTTAAATGCAGTTGTATTTTTTGCTGGCAGTGAGAGTCTTCTGCTGTCTCATCATTAGGTCTTTCTCCCTTTTCAAAGAAGCTCTCCAGTGACATTTATTTTTTACTTATTTTGGCTAGGTTTAGCTTGTGGGCTTACCAAAACTGTGACCCAGTGCAGGAAAGAGGCACAGAGGAAGTGGTAAATAAAATAATGGGCAGGCCATGCAAGAACTGAATAAGTGTCAGATTCTGACTTACAGCCTGCCAGCAGATTTAGCTTAATTGTCACTTACCACTCACTGATAGGGTCTTGATATAAGTCTGCAAGCAATTGATTTATTGTGGTCTCTGTGCAGTCAAACCTCTCTGCTAATGTTAGTCTGTATTTGCAGCTGCTCCCCAGGGCTAGCATCACCACCTCAGCTCCACCTCAGATCATTAGGCATTAGATTTTGATAAGGAGCTTGCAACCTAGATCCCTTGTGCACACAGTTCACAGTAGGGCTTGTGCTCTTATGAGAATCTAATGCCTGATGACTTGAAGTGGAGCTGATACTAGCTCTGGAGAGTGGCTGCAAATACAGATGAAGGTTTTCTGGCTAGCCCACCATTTACCTCCTGCTATGCAGCCTGGTTGGGGACCCCTGGTCTAGTGCTCTTTCTTACTCAGCACATTGATCTCCTAGCTGTTACTGAAACAGACAGTGTGAGTCCCTGTGAGTGTTTGTTCTAAACTAATTTTTAAGTTCTACAGGTAGAGATTGCACTATTAAAAAGACACAATTTAGGGCCTTTAATATATAACAGATATCTTGTTCTGGAAAGTGAGAGGTAGAACTATAAGGAACTAAAATAGTCTATCTAATAGCCTTCTGCTTTGATGTGTGATGTATAACATCCTGGTAGGCCTCATCTCCAAAAAAACAATGCAACCCAAGACCTTATAAATAAAAGTGACAGAGTAAGAAGCAGAACCTTGATTTCCTTTCTCCTTGTGAAGTCCACTTTGCAATACATCTCATCTGAATCTCATAGCTCCAGGCTTAAGGAAAACCATCCATCACTTCTCCAGCACAGTGGAGTACTCAAAATGTCTTCCTCAGATTATGGCAATGTAGGAAAAAGCATTCATCTTTTAGTCAGAGGACTTGGTTTGAATCCCAGAACTATCACTTAGTGACTGAGTAAGCTTAGGTAGGTTACTCAGCCTCTTTAATCTGTGTCTTCATTTGTAAAATTGGCATGTTAAACTATTTAACTCACAGAGCTGCTGAAGTGAAGAGAGGCCATGCATATTTACCTGGTAATACTGTGCTTGTCACCAGGTATGCATTTCAATAACCAGATATGGAGATCCTTTGGCTTGGCTGACCGTGATGCCTCTGAAGCCAGCAGCACTGGTCTGAGGCAAGCACTACTCAATAATTTTTCCAAGCAAGACTGTGCCCTAATGCCTCCATCTTTCTCACATTATATGTTGGTCACAGGAAGCAGAGGCTGAGAAGTAACCTATTATCCCTAACGGAAAGTAACACCACCACAAAAATCCAACTCCATCATGCTGCTCGTGATGGTTAGCTTTAGTTGTCAACTTGACTGGATCACAAATATCAGGCTGCCCAAATATTTGGCTAAACATTATTTCTGAGTGAGTCTGTGAGGGTGTTTCTGGGGGGATTAGCATTTGAGTTGTTAGACTGAGTAAAGAAGACTACCCCCCCCCCCCCAATGCAGGCAAGGATCATACAAGCCATTGAGGACCTCAATAGAACAAATACAAGGAATAGGGGTGAATTCTTTCTCTACCTAATTGTTCGAGCTGGGACATTGGTTGTCTCTTGCCCTCAGCCTGGGATTTATACTGTCAGATCCCTGGTTCTTAGGTCTTCAGACTCTTACTGAATTATATCATCGGCTTTTTTTAAATCTCTAGTTTGCAGATAGCAGCTCCTGGGAATTCTCAACATCCATAATCACATAAGCCAATTCCTATAATAAATCTCTATATATCTATCCTATTGATTCTGTTTCTCTGAGTTTTTGTTACTGTTGACCTGGATTCTTCCAATCCCACTTTTGCTTTATTTATGTAAAGTTAACCTAACAGTTAGAGTAGATGACTAACAAGGATTGGTACATATAATTTTTTACCTTACTGTGGTACACAGAATAATGCACCTTCTCCCTTTCCCCCTCCAAAATGTCCATAAATTAGTCTTCGGTGCCTGGGAATATGTTATTTTACACAGTAAAACAAAACAAAACAAAAACTTTGCAGATGTGATTGACTAAGGGTACAGACCTTGACATTGGAAGATTACCTTGAATTACTTGGGTGAGTCCAGTCTAATCACATTAAAGTGGAAAACCTCTCCAACTGTGGATCTAGAGAGATCAAGAGATCTGATGATGGAGCAGAGTTAGAGAAATGCTAACCTGATGGCTTTGAAGATGGGAGATGGAGCTGAGAGCCCAGGAATCCAGGCAACCTCTAAATGCTGGGAAATGTAAGGAAATACATTTTCTCCTAGAGTGTCCAGAAAAGGGTACAGACCTGACGATGCCTTGATTTTAGCCAGTAATGTTCTGTGTTGAACTTCTGACCTACAGAATTATATGCTAATAAATTTGTGTTTTAAGTCATTACATTTGTAATAATTTTTACAACATGTTATAGATACCCCTCAGAGACAGGATGGACCCCCACCCAAAATTTGGTTCAGATGTTGAGACTGATGAAGCCACACGCACACACCAAAAAAGTATAAAAATGTTTGTTACTCACATAATGAGACTTTCAGAGTGGCTCCCATGGCTTGAGGAAGCAGGGAAAGGAGACTGGCTTGGGGTTTTGTGGTGGTTAGGAGGTGGGGACTGCATGAAAGTTCCTGTGAATGGTTTGATCTTGCCGTTAATACTAAAGGAGAGAGACCTAGACATTCTTATCAGCTTGCCTAGATGTGGGGCAGAAAGGGAATAGGGTAGATGCTGCTCATATACTGTCAGCAGTCAAACATCAAAAAATAGAATCACATTCTATTCCCAACAATAAAAAACCAAGACAGCAATCTTCCTCTAGTTCCAATGATGCAACAATCCATCCATCCATCCATCTATCCAATATTTTAAGGTATATCTACTGTTTGCCAGCCATAGCTAGAAGTTATGAATACAGTCATGTCCCTGAAATAAGCTTTACTCTTGATTTGCTCACCATCTGGTAGGAATGGACATTGAAATGGTTCATAATTTGATTATGATTGAGGTATATAGAGAAGAGCACAATTGAGGTATATAGAGAAGAGAACAATGGAAAAAGAGATTTTTCTTCCTAAGAATTTTAGGAAAATTTTCACTGAAAAGATAATAGTTGACAAAGCTCTTGAATAACAACTAGGAGTTTGAAAAGCAGAAATAGAAATGAAAGCCTCTTAGATCTCTATAGGATCATCATGGAATAAGGTATAAAGGCATAAAGTTTTATCTGTGTGGCAGTAAACTGGATTAACAGATGAGAATTTTTTCATCCTCTGATCCTATGAAGATTTGGGATTGGAGAATAGGGTTTTGGAGATAATTTAAGGAAAAAGTGGAATAGTAGGAGATAGCAGGGACAAATACGATTTCCTGCAGGTTGACCTAATTTAAGGATGAGAGTTTGTTTTAGCCTGAAACCATTAACTTACATGAAGGAAACATGTGAGACCTATAACATGAACAAGACTGGGAAGAAGTTTCAAGAAAAGGAAGCGAATCGATAATGAGCGCTTTTGTTATAAACTATAATTGCTTCTCCAATAACTGTCCAAGCAAGTGATATACAGAGTATGTGGCATTCCAGGATTGCTTACTGAAAGGAGTGTGTGATTTGAAAGGCTGGCAAAGGAATAAAATTGCTTGTAATAATTCAGAATGTGTCTACTCTCATTTGGGTCCTCCTCTTTATGAGATCCTAAAACATCCTGGGACACTGCTGGTCTTTCAGTTCCACTCCCCGCCCCAGAGCCTAGTAGCCTCCATAGCGGCCGCCACAACTTACAGCACCCTTGTGTGGGTATCAGCTGAGGTAACCTGTGTTTTATAAGGATTCCAATATTAATGACTAGGTTCTGTTGGAAGACACATGAGTCTTCCCTCTAACCCCTACCCAGCCTCATGCTGCATCTCTCACTTTTCTCTCTGTTTTGTATTTTAGACAAGAAGATCTTCATATGTATAACAAGTTCTTGCTTTGAACTTAAATATAAACATTATGGGGGGAAAAAAAACTCTGGTCCAATTTTCCTTGAAATGCCAAATATGATTAGTATTAGACTGTGAAATACCTCTGCCTTTATCTCTAGGAGCCAGCTGCTGGGAGCATTTTGAGAGATAGGCTGGTGGTTGTGGTGTGATTTTTTTTTTTTTAAACAAAACATAAGCCCCAAATGATCTGTGTATAGACTTTCCACAAAATCCCCTTTGTCAAAAGCTGAATTTCTAATTTTTTTTCATCATTTGGAGTGATCCCAATTCATGGAAGCCAGTGTGGGAGTGAAATAGTTCTAGTCATAATCTGGCCGTTTCCCTCTTACTTCTCTCTGCATTTCTGCTTTTCTCTTTTCTAAACCTGCCTGCCTACATTAAGGATTTCTCAACCGAGGAAACAAATTATTTTGGGTCAGACAGGCCACCATTGCTATTTATGAGCCAAAAATGCGCTTGGCATTTTGAAACTGATTTATTAATACACACAGGAGGGTCTTGCATGTCAACAACTGCAAATTATGGATAAGATTTGCATCTTCTATAATTTCATGGCCTCATTCAGAGGACTTTGTAAGCTATAAAAAATACTAGATGATAAAGTGTTCTTTTAAATCTCTTTTTGAACTAGCTGCCTACCTCTTTCATCAAAAAAAAAAAGAAAGAAAAAAGAAGCAAAAAAACCAAAAAATATGTTCTCTTAATTTAACTGAAAAGTTTAGCTTTAAAGCACTAGATTTTTTAATCCATGAATTACTATGTGTATGATGTATGAGTCAATTATAGAAAGAATGGGAAATGGCTAACCAGTTCACATCAATCTCCAACTAAACTATGTTCAGGGAAATGAATTCAGGATTGAATCAAACAAGGAGCTAGAAGTAAGTTCCTTCCGAACACAGTACTCTGAATAGTATTTAGGGGATACTAAAAGTGAAAGATAATGTATATTTATCTTCAGTGATATTCACTTTATCTGGAGAGAGAAGACATCAAAAGTTTATATTGATTTATTCCCAAGAGGCCAACTAGCAGAGGATCATCAATTAGTGAATAAACAATAAAGATAAAGATGCCATTATTTGAGAGCAGTGGGACATCACCATAGGATTAGAGAGGTCTGAGAGGATTTTTAAATAAAGATGAAATGTTTTTTCTGAATTTAAAACATAATTAAAATCCTAGATGATGGGAAAAGCAAGAAGGGCATCTCAGAAGAGAAGAGCTTAGAAAGAATTGGAGAAGGATGTCCTACAGGTAGATGCTCAGGGGCCAGTGAGTAGAGCTGCTTTAAACTTTATATAAGTGGGATCATAAAAATATGTACTCTTTTTTTTTTTTCACTCACCATTATTTGTGAGGATCATCCATATAGTTACTTATATAAAGTTCAAAATAAGGGAAAACTAATTTATGATGATGGGTCAAAATAGTAATTATCAGAGGGATTTAGAGAATTCATGCAGAGATGTGGTCCAAGAGTATCAAAAACATCAGACACCTAGGGAATGCCCAAAGAAAGATATTCAAGATTTTACACACACACACACACACACCACACACACACACACACACACACACACTTCACAAAATGACTGACAATAAATGGAAGAAAATACCATATTCATGGATTGGAAGATTCAATTGTGTTACAATATCTTTTTCTTGAAATAGTCTATGTATCTAAAGCAATCTCAGTCAAAATATCAACAGATTTTATTTTTTTGTGGCAATTAACAAGCTGATTCTAAAAATTTATATATGAATGGAAAAGGCTATCTTAAAATGCTGAGGTTGAAGAAGAATAATGATGATTAACTTTACGATGCATTACAAAGCTATAGTAATTAAGATTGTGATTTGCTACTATAAGGACAGGCCCACACAATCAATGAAATGGGATAGAGTCCAGAAACAGATTACACATATTCAGTCACCTAATTGGTAATAAAATTGCCACTTATATTGCTGGTTACGGTGTAAATTGATGTACCCACTTTTGGGAAACTAATAATATCAATAAAATCAAACATATGACTTTCAATGACCCAGCAGTTCCATATTTAGGTATAACCAACAGAAATGTGCCTATATATGCACCAAAAAGACATGTAAAACAATGTGCATAATATAGCTATTAATTATTTCCCCACTGGAAACAACCCAATACTTAACAGTTGAATGGATAATAAATGATAGTAATATTTAAATTCATACTAATAGCAGTTATCTTAGTATGTTTGGGCTGTTAGGCCAAAATACCACAGACAGGTAGCTTATAAACAATAGAAATTTATTCTCACAGTTAGAGGCTGGAAGGTCCAGAATCATGGTGCTGGCAGATTCCGTCCTTGGTGAGGGCTCACTCTTCCAGATGGGTCTTTTCTCTGTAACTCACATGCCAGGAAGAGCTAGGGAATTCTGTGGGGTGTCTTATAAAAAGCATCAACTTCATTTATGAGGCTCCATCCCTGAGGACCTAATCACTTCCCAAAGACCCCACTTTCTAATACCATCCCATTGGGTATTGGGATTTCAACATATAAGTTTTGGGGGATACAAATATTCTGACCCTAGCAGCATGACTCAATAAACCATTTTCTGTAAAAGTCAGATAGCAAATATTTTAGGTTTTTTCTGGCTGTATTGCCTCTATTATGACTTCATCTCTGTGTTGTAGTATGAAAGTAGCCACAGACAATCCATAAGCATGAGTGGGGCTATGTTTCTAAAACTTTATTTTGAACACTGAAATTTGCCTTCATATAACTTTTGCATCAGCAGATATTATTCAAAATTTTTTTCAACTAGTAAAAAATAAAAAACCCTTCTTAGCTTATGGGCTAATACAAAAACAAGCAGAAGGAGAGAAATGAAGAGGAATTAACAACTGCTACACACTCAACAATATAAATGAAACCTCGCAGATATGGCAGTGAATGGAAGAAAAGCCAGACCAGAAAGAATATGTATTTTTATGGTTTCACTCATATAAAGTTCAGAAACAGGCACCACTAATCTATGGTGATGAATGTTGTAAAATGATTATCTGAGGGTTATAATGAGGCAGGCTTCTGGGCTATGGCTAATATATCTATCTTGTTGATCTGGGTGGTAGCTAATCAAATGTGGTTATTTTATTTAAAAAAATCAAGTTGTACTATAAATATGTTATATTTCTAATGGATAATTAAAAAGAATTAAATCTAGGCCCTGTTTAAGGAACCAGACCATGTGGCTAAAGTCATAGATTTTGTTGACAGACTGCTGCGTCTAAACTTAGTTCTATCATTAGCTGTGTGACCTTGGGTAAGTTACTGCATCTCTGTGCTCTTAAGTGTTCCTCAAGTGTAAAATAGGGGATAACTATGGCACTCCTTTGTAGTATTGCTGTAAGAATTAGAATTAATTCCATATAAGCCACTTAGAAACAATTGGCATAATCAAGGCCCTCAATAAATGTTAACGCTATTATTATTGTAGCCAATAACTTTATGCTTGGGTCTTATGCTCTAAGCCTGTTAAGTTGTTTTATAAACTCTTGATTCTGCGTGTATCACATTTACTTTTTAGATTAAGTCTTGGGCCAGGAACACAAAGAAATCTTTCTGACTCACACATGGTCCATCCTGGCTCACCAGGAATACAATTTTTTGGAGATAGAGCCTGGGAGTGAAGGCTTGTAGTCATAAATAACATAACATCCCTTGCCTTTTTAGAATGTACACATTACCTGTGAAAAGTTTCAGTGTCAGTAGATACTAGTTGAAAGCTCAAATCTGGGATTCCAAAACAATATATTTCCATTCTGAACTAAATTATTTTACAAAAAACAGAAGGGGCTTGTTGGAGAGTTGCTTGAACAATATACTCTGCTGCTGCCTGTTCTAGGCCTGGGGCTTGCACGCTAAAGAGTGCCTGAGGCAGGATCTCTTGAACCTTCCAGGAACTCTGCAAGGTATAACCCTGCTCATCCACTTGAAATATTTCCTGAAAAAAGGGCTGAAAGTAAATAAAGGCAGAAATAAACATTTATCTTCTATCCTTTTTGTTCTATAAATGACCACTCTACAATACTGGGATGCATAATGTTTGATGACTGAAAAAAATGAAGCAAAAGCTTTTCTTTTCTGACTATGCAGATTTATTTTCTATTTAATCATTTGACAGATTTTATTGAGTGCTTAATATATGCTGCATAACAGGCAAATGAATTCCACATTAAGAAGAAATATTTTTTAAACTTTATTTTAGAAATGATGTTTCTTTTAAAGTTTGAGCCACGAAATGTCACAATCCCTTTCTTTTTTTTTTCCAGTCATACCATTTATAATTCCAGAACACACTTTAGAAAATGCTGAGTTAACCAGTCCTTTACTGCTGAATACTGAGGTTTCCCAATTCTTTGCTGCCATAAATAACACTGTGGTGAACATTCTTAACCTACAGTTTGCACACATGTTAGATTATCTCTTTAGGATAAATTCCTTGGATGAAATTGCTGAGCTAAGTCTCTGTCTTTTTTTTATGTGCATAAAAGACCCCATGTCAGTTTTACAAATCTTAAGGTATTCATAGACTTGTAAAACAAATCAATGTTGGAAGGGGATTTCAGAGAACATCATCTCAAGCCCTCCTGTCTCACTGGGCAGACCAGGGCTGGAAGCCAGGTCAGTCTTAATGTACTTCTCAGTGGTCTTTGGGGGCTCTTGGGACAAGCTGTCCAAAGAAAAAGACATATTGGAGGGAAGTCAGCAAAGCAATCCCTAGATCAAGATGTGCATCTGTGGCTCAGATGACTCTCTGCTTCACTTTCCTCGAGTGCTTTTCCCTTTCAAGCCAAGTGTGTATATTATATTGGAGCCACGGATATTTACCAAGAATAAAAATATAAGGGAAACTAAGATCCAAGTTTAGCACCCACTCTTCTTGTTAAAGAATTAGCCAAGGACCCAAAGTGCACAAAGGGTGATTTTGTGAGTGTGTGTGTCTATGGTCCTCTGTGTGTGTGCTCACTTAAGCAATAATTGCTTTGGGGAGCTTAGGATGATATGCACATCCAAGGCTATGTGATACTGGTTTCCCTGCAGCACCACTATGGACCTGTGATTAGACTGCCTTAAGAAAGGACTAGTTGGCGGTTGTGTGAATTATTTCCTAGACTCGCCTGCTGTTTCCAGGAGAATTGGCTGCCATGGTGGGAGAGCATGTGCTTAAAATATTCTTGGGTAGAAGGTAGCAAGCACATCGCTCACTGATTTGAGCAGCCTCAGGCATGGGAGCAAAAACAGAGACCAAAACAACCCAAACTGGACTCAGAAGCTGTAGCACCTGCCACCCCACCCTCCGACAGGGACCAAGTACTTCCCCTGCACTCCCTATGTGTCCCTTCTAGGTCTTATACTTGATTTGAGCAGTATCCAGCTTTTTTTCAAAATGAAAAAGCAAGGGAGTTCCCAAGTTGCCTCTAACTTTCATTTTGGGGAAAATAACATCTTTTCCCTGTTGTGAGACACATTTCAACATCAAAGTAAAGGTTCCTAAAGCTCCATTCTTATTTCTGGCTTGGAAAAGCGCTTGATATTTCATAAGAATGTTCCACTTTATCTTGTTCTCACTCTGCTCCTGCATCCTCTACTTCATGACTGACTTCATGCCTATTATTAATGTAACAGAAAGTGGATTGAAAAGAAATATTCATCAAAGGTTGGCCAGAGCTGCCTGATAGGACCTGCTGGGCTTCAAGCTATCCTGGATATGTGGTTCTGGGGATTCCTTGTTGTCTCAGGTTGTAGTTCACACCAAGAAGAGTAGTGCACTGTGGTTCAAGATATGGAAAACTTTCTTTGGTCCACCCTAGGGTCACACTCAGCCTGAGGTCAGCTCTCAGATCAGAGATGGTGTAAGCATCTCTTCCTGCTATGGTCCTATCACAGCACTGGTCACTCTCAAATCTCAGTTTCCCTTCTCTAAAATAAGGATGCCTACTGATATCACCCTTGAATGGGAGGATAAACCTGGGAGAACATGTGTTTAAAGAGTTCCTGGGCTCCTAAGTGCCTCACATCACAGGCGTTGGGCCAGCAGGGCCTTTTGAAGGCCTCCGGGCACTGTGCTTTTCTTATTTTATAAGCTATAAATCATTAGACTCAGCACTTGATCCTTTTAGACATTGGGAATCACCCTTTGTGCTTCCACCCAGATCCCCTTTTCCTCCTTAACTCTCCTTAATTTATAGACTTTTATGCAGAGAGAGCAATAAACAAACTGATGTTTCTGAATGATGTTCCATTCTTTAAATCAAACTTGAGGCTCACGGCGGTATCACGTGAGTAAAGAATAACTCTCCCTTCTTGGTGAGGGATAGGGTTCAGCAGAGATTAAGTTTGCAGTATAGAATAAAGCTTGATCCTTATGCCCACCCCCCTTCACCTCCTCAATGTAATTTAAAAGCAACATTAGTCTCTTTTGGGTTGAACAAAGTCTTTTTCAATCTGATCTCTTAATCATCTTCAGTTAAATGTGAAGTTGGAGGGTGAATGAATCAAACAAAAACAGGTTGTGAAAATAAAACGAAGTGTTTATGTTTCTTGACCTGAGATCCAGGTAGGTATTACCCCAAGACATTTTGTGTGTGTGTGTGTGTGTGTGTGTGGTGTCAGTCTGGGTCTAGGTCTATGTTTACTTGGTAATATATTCAGAAAAGTTTCTTTCTTTTTAATGCCCAGTGACTGGAGAAAAAATATTGAGAGCTCCATATGTTAAAGGAGAAAGACACTTCAGAACTAAGATGTCAAAATAGATTTGTTAAAGAAAGACATACAGATGAAATGTCTTGTTTACTTTGTAGATTAAATAAAGAGAAAATTACATTTAATAAGAATAACTCACCACATATAGTTTCATTCTACATTATTAGCCATATAAAGAATAAGATGAGAGGTAGAATGAGAATGTTGCAGAAGGGTAGTCAAGGGGAGGTGGAGAGAGAAAGGGGAAGAGAGAATGAGACAAAAATAATATGGGACACACAGAGAGCCATTAACTAAATGCTTGAGCTGCCTAGTGCCCCTGCCTGATGGGTTATCTCTATGGCTCTTCTCTCAAAGCCATGGGATGGATAAAGGAATTAGATCACGGATGGGGCAAATAGGGATTGAGGCTTGCAGAGTTTGAAGGGAGGCGATGACTGGATACACCAAGTCAAAGGGTGCTGTGCGAAGGAACATTTCTGGGCATCACCTGTGGAAGGGTGCTCAGGCTGTTGAGAGAATGTGACATCTTGCTGGATTTGAGTCCCAGAGGTTGAGTCCCTGGACAAACACTGTTTATTATTGCTCTGAGGAAATTTTAAAGTGATTATTGTGTTGTTGAGTTTTAGGAAGCTGGGCTGAATACTATAAAGTAGTTTTTATCAGAATCACTCAGTGTTTGTATAAGTGCATAGACCATAGCACCTGCCTCCTAGATCCAAATTTGACAAGTCTGAATGGGGGCCAGGAATTTTGATTTTGAATAGGTCCTTCTCCAGGGGATTATGATTCAGGAGATCCTGAGCTGAACGTGAAAGAACCTCATTTATTGGGTATTTCAAACTCCAGCTCCGTACTAGGTTTCATGCTCCACAGAAGCATGGACTCTAGGGAAAGTCAGAGTTGTTATGAGGTCAGGAGTTGTTATGAGTTATCGATACCATTGATAATATTAAGACTATCCTTCCCAGCCCCACAATCTGTTTTCTTTGTCTGGTAACTCTGTCACTGCCCCTTCCATAAACCTTGGTTCATTCTGGAAATAACCACCTCCATGCGCATCTTCAGCAGGTGGTTTCTGTGTATCTTAAAAACTTCGCCGTTAAGAGCCCCTCTCTCTGCTTAGAATTTTATCTGGCTCTGAAGTGTTCTCTGTCTGTTTTTAAAGGTAACCAGAACATCCAGGAGTGAATTCTTAGAAGTCCTTGTAGTAGTGATGAAGTCTATGGAATGCACACCCAGCTTCCTTGTCTCATGATGGGACAATTGAGGTGCCTTCTACACAGTCTATAAGTGATCCCAGCAGAATTGAAGTGCACTCTCCATGCAGCAACACACTCAATTATGTACACATTGTTGGTTTTCCTTTTTCCCATCACACTTGTTCTACTGTATCACCAATTTTTTGTTTTTGTTTTGCCTTCTGTTAGATGGTTGACACCTATTGTTATACAAATTCACCCCATTAAGTCCCAGTCTTCACATTCCTATTTACAAATTGAAAGAATAGATCACCTCTACCCCCTTGCCTTCCGTTGGTCAGCAGCAGAATTCCAGAGATGGCCAATGTGCTGACCTCCTTCCAACAAGCCAGACCCATCTTCAGCCCTCCTCCTGCCCCATCTCATTCTTCTGAGCCCTCCAAGTCTGTGGGAGCCTTGCTCTCTGGCCCACTCTAAGAAACACTCATTCTGGAAATCCACTCCTAGCCCCACCACTTCCAACGATGAGTGTTTATGCTGGCAGCACTGCAGCTGGGAACCAATAAGGCATGAATGAATGTGTGTCCATATTTTGGAGCCGATTTTGTCAGGAATGTACTAAACACTTCATAAATTAAGTCCTTGGCTGTCAAGCTACCTCTGATATTAGATTGTATGCTAACCATTCCTACACAAAACCCAGGGGACTGAAGCACCGGATGGTGCCAGAATTTTTTTTTTCTTTTTCTTTTTAAATGGAAAAGTGTGTGCAGAGAATAAGTCACCCTGTCCCACACTACATAATCACAGATGTATATGATGGACATTCCTCTTGGTTTTCCCAGTGCTCCATTTCCCAGCATGTTCTGTGCAGAGCGTTTTTGGTGAGTGCTGGCCTGGACCCTGGATGCTGTGGGTTTCCTCAGGCTTTGTGTGTGCCAGGCACTGTTGTCAACAACTTTATATGTTTAGAGGAATTCAGTCCCTACAACAGTCTTATGATGGAGCGGGGCACTGCTGTTATCCCCTGCTTGGTGGCTGAGGAGGAAAAAGTAGTTGAGTAACTTGTCCAAGGTTACATTACTAGTTCATAGCACAACTGGACCATTAAGAATGCCATGTTCTTAACCACCCTGCAATTCCTCTGCTCCACTTGTGTCAGTTCCATAGTGACAGCTCCCCTGCTGGTAAAAGATGATGGGAGGGCCTTAACTCCAGTCCTCAAATGCCTACTCATTCATTTACTAACACAATAAATATTTACTAAGGAGAGACCTACTGCCCTAGAGGGTCTTAAGAAATTTTCTCTTAGCAACATTAAAAATATATTATAGTATATTCCATTCTATTAAGTAATTGCACATTCAAATATATAAAATGTAATTTAAAGAAAAAACTTCCCTGGTTGAACAGAAGGTGCAGTGGGCATAGAATCACAACACACCTAACCTTTTGAGGTGTCCCCTGATGTCCTCCTCAAACAGGGCCACTTTGAGACATGCGGGCATCTTCAAATCAATGTTTCCCATGTATATTTTAGAAGAGTTGCTATATTGCATGGACAAAAGAGCAAAAAAGGATAATAGTGGCACCAGAAGTTGTATTTTTTTCATTTTCTGGACTCACTTACTTTGGTCATGAATTTGCATGAATCTAATGCATGACAGTTAGTTAAATGACAGTAAAAGTTAAAAACAAAGTGTGCAGCACAGGACCATGGAATACTTCTGTATATTCACTTTAACCACGTGTGAAATGAGAATAGTTGGAAGGAAAAAAATGTTAGTAAGTCAGATATACTGTGTTCCTCTGGAGGGCTCTAAGAAATGTGCAGTTATAGATACCCACTGTCTATTGACAGCTGTTCCTAAAATCAATAGCATTGTATTCTCACTATTCTTTTGCCTGCAATGATAGGAGCATAACTGAAGCTAACTCAAAGCAGAACAAGAAATTGATTAGCTTTTATAAGCAGAAATCAGTGGTTGATCTGGCCTGGACACAGGCTGCACCCCAACCCTGCCACTTTCTCTTTCCCTTAAGCTCTGCTACCAGTGTGTGCTGGCTAATATTCCTCTTCCTGTAGATGGACAACCTGCATGAATGCTGGGTTGGTGTCTACCTTCAGCTCCAACTGCCCATCTTCCTCATTCCAAAATTCCAAAGACAATAATTAAACTTTCTTCCTAAGTTGCTAAAGAAAAGTCTTGGTGGATATCTGGTTGTACCGAATTGAGTCACCTGCCCATCTCTAAGCTAATTCTTAGAGCCAGTGGTTCTCCAATTGACCAGCATAGGTCACACACTTTTGGTGTATATAGAACAGTGGGTACCATTATTTCCATACTGTTAGAAACACGAGTAGAAAAGGATTATTCTTCACAGGAAAGGAAGCAACACATATAACCACTATTTATAGATAGTCTGTCACTTGAGTCACCAAGAGCGCCTCAATTCCCTTATTTATGGATTAATTTATCCATTTATAAATCCTATAGATATTTACCAAGCTTCAGGAAGTGTTCTGGCTGCTCAGAGACCTCGTGTCATGCTTTGGTATCTGTATTAGGTTGTTAGGGTTGCTGTAACAAAGCATCATGAGTTGGTGGTTTATAACAGCAACGTATTCTCTCACAGTTCTGGAGGCCAGAAATCCGAGATCAAGGTATTAGCAGAGTTGATTCTTTCTGAGGGCCATGAGGGAGAATATATTTTATGACTCTCCTAGCTTCTGGTGGTTTGCTGGATCATAGAAGCATCACCTCAACTCTGTCTTCATGTCCACATGGTGTTCTCTCTGTGCGCATGTCTGTTTCCAAATTTTCCCCTTTTATTTTATTTATTTTTATTTTTTAAATTTTATTTTATTTTAAGTGTACAGTACATTGGTTAGACATTTATATAGTTTATAAAATGATCCTCCTAATTGCTCTTTCTCTCCACTGGCTCTACACCTAGCCATTACATTAATGATAACTGCATTCTCTATGCTGTGCTCCTATCCCTGTGACTATCAACTACTAATTTGAACTCCTTTAACCATTCACTCCATTCTTCTTGCTGCCCAACCCCACTCCCCTCTGGCTGTCACCGGATTGTCCTCTATATTTGTGAGTCTTTGGGTTTCATTATTTTTTATTATAATGGTGATATTGGTTAATGAAATCCAGTAAGTTTCAACTGTACAACTTAGCAGTAAGGCTATTGCGTTGTGTAATATATTGCTTATGTGTTCATCACCCATAGTTAGATTTCTTTCTGCCACCACATATTTCACTCCTTTTATCTTATCTACTTCCACCCTCTCCTTCTTATGCTCTGGTAACCACTAGTCTATAGTTCCTCGGTAACCACTATCCTATAGTCCATGCCATGAGTCTCTGTTTGTTTGTCCTGCTCATTTGTTGCTTTTAGGTTTATATCCCACAAATAAGTGATATCATGTGATTTTCAACTTTTTCTGTCTGGCTTATTTCGCTTAGCATGATTATTTTGAGTTCCATCCACGTTGTCGCAAATGGCAGTATTTAATCTTTTCTTATGGCTGAGTAATATTCCATTGTATATATGTAGCACAGTTTCTATATCTAATCATCTATCTTAAGAAACTTCATTGCTCCATGTCCTGGACTCCGTGAATAATGATGCTATGAACATCGGTGTGCAAAATCTTTTCTGATATGAGTTTTCAAGTCTTGAAGGGTAAATACCCAGTAGGGGGATTGCTGGACTACATGGTAGATCAAATCTTAGTTTTTGAGAACTTCGTACTGTTTTCCATAGTGGCTGAACCAATTTGCAATCCCACCAGCAGTGTATTAGGCTTCCTTTTTCTCTGCATCCTCTTCAATACTTGTTACTACTTCTCCTGTTGATAACAGCTATTCTAACAGATGTGAGATGGTATCTCATTGTGGTTTTGATTTGCATTTCCTTAATAGCTAGTGATGTTGAGCATCCTTTCATATGTTTGCTGGCCATTTGTATGTCTTCTTGGGAGAAGTGTCTATTCAGGCCTTCTGCTCATTTTTTAATTGGATTGTCTGTTTGTTGTTATTAAGTTGTATGAGTTCTTTTGTATATTTTTGAATTCAAGGCCTTTATCAAAGGCGTTGCTTGCAAATATATTTTCCCATTCAGATGGTTATCCCTTTATCCTTGTTAACAGTTTATTTTGCTGTGCAGAAACTTTTTAGTTTGATGTAGTTCCATTCATTTATTTTTGCATTTATTTCCATTGCTTTTGAGGTCAAATACATAAAATCTCTTTAAGTCCATCCTTGAATCTAGATCCTATGTTTTTCTTCTATTCGTTTTATTGTTTCAGGTCTTATATTCAGGTCTTTAATCCATTTTGAGTCAATTTTGGTGTGTGGTGGTAGACAACAGTCTAGTTTCATTCTTTTGCAGGTGGCTTTCCAGTTTTACCAGCGCCATTTATTGAAGAGCCGTTCCTTTCTCTGCTGTTGTTTTTGGCTTTTATGTCAAAAATTATTTGCCCATATAAATTTGGAATTACTTCTGGACTCTCGGTTCTGTTCCACTGGTTCGTGTGTCTGTTTTTCTGCCAATACCATGCTGTTTTTTGATCACTGTCACTTTGTAGTATAATTTGAAGTCGGGCAGAGTGATGCCTCCAGCCTCGTTCTTTTCTCTCAGGATGGCTTTGGCAATTCAGGGTCTTTTGTGCTTCCATACAAATCTGATGATTTTTTGTTCCATTTCTTCAAAAAAAAATGCCAATGGGATTTTGATGGGAGTTATATATATGCAGGACATGGTTCCATAGTGAAGTAGTTAGCATGTCTGCTCTACAACGCAGCAGGTCCTGGGTTCATGCCTCAGTGACAATACTTCCCAACTGATTTTGAGGCTAATATTACTCTGATACCAAAACCTGGTAAGGATAACACAAAAAAAGAAAACTACAGACCAATATCTCTCATGAACACAGATGCAAAAATCCTAAATAAGATACTAGTGAACCGAATACAACATATTAAAAATGTTATAATCATAATCAGGTGGGCTTCATCCCAGTGACACAAGGATGGTTCAACATATGTAAATCAATTAATGTGATACACCACATAAACAAATTTAAAAAAAGAATCACTGATCATATCAATAGATACAGGAAAAGCCTTCGACAAAATACAGCACCTATTTATGATCAAAAGACTTAACACAATCAGTATAGAAAGAAAGTACCTTAACATAATAAAGGCCATTATGACAAACCCTCGGCCAACATTATACTTAATGGTGAAAAACTAAAAATCTTCCAAGATCAGGAACAACACAAGGCTGTCCACTATTGCCACTCTTATTCACTATAACATTGGAGATCCTAGCAAATACAATAGGACAATGGAAAGATATAAAAGGAATCCAAATATGCAATGAAAAAGTTGAATTGTCACTATTTGCAGATGACATGATTCTCTATATAGTAAACCAAAAAGACTATACAGAACACTACTAGAAACAATAAAAATACAGTAAAGTCTCTGGATACAAAAATCAACGTTCAAAAATCCATAGCGTTCCTATACTCTAATAATGAAGAGTCAGAAAAGAAGTGTAAAAATAATTCCTTTTGCAATTGCAACAAAAAGAATAAAATACCTAGGAATAAATTAAACAAAACATGTGAAGGACCTATATAATAAAAATTACAAGACCCCATTGAAAGAAATCAAAGAATATACAAAGAAATAGAAAGATATTCTGTTCTTGGATTGGAAGAACCAGCATAGTTAAAATGACTATATTGCCTAAAGCATTATACAGATATATATATATTTTTATGCCTACAGCACCTGGTCTTCCTGAGTGGTCTTCCATCCAAGAACTAACCAGGCCCGACCCTGCTTAGCTTCCGAGATCAGACATCAGACTTGTTCAGGTGGCATGTGTAGACCATGGACCATGGCACCACTGAGGCATGAACCCAGGACCTGCTGCGTTGTAGAGCAGATGCTAACTACTTCACTATGGAACCATGTCCTGCATTATACAACTCCCATCAAAAATCCCATTGGCATTTTTTTTGAAGAAATGGAACAAAAAAATCATCAGATTTGTATGGAAGCACAAAAGACCCTGAATTGCCAAAGCCATCCTGAGAGAAAAGAGAGGCTGGAGGCATCACTCTGCCGACTTCAAATTATACTACAAAGTGACAGTGATCAAAAAACAGCATGGTATTGGCAGAAAAACAGACACACGAACCAGTGGAACAGAACGAGAGTCCAGAAGTAATTCCAAATTTATATGGGCAAATAATTTTTGACATAAAAGCCAAAAACAAACAGCAGAGAAAGGAACGGCTCTTCAATAAATGGCGCTGGTAAAAACTGGAAAGCCACCTGCAAAAGAATGAAACTAGACTGTTGTCTACCACCACACACCAAAATTGACTCAAAATGGATTAAAGACCTGAAATAAGACCTGAAACAATAAATGAATAGAAGAAAACATAGGATCTAGATTCAAGGATGGACTTAAAGAGATTTTATGTATTTGACCTCAAAAGCAATGGAAATAAATGCAAAAATAAATGAATGGAACTACATCAAACTAAAAAGCTTGTGCTCAAGAAAAGAAATCGTCAAGATAAAGAGATAACCATCTGAATGGGAAAATATATTTGCAAGCAATGCCTTCAATAAAGGCCTAATATCCGAAATATACAAAGAACGACTCAATAAGAAGAAAGCAAAAGATCCAATCAAAAAATGGGCAGAGGATATTCTCCCCAGAGGACATACAAATGGCCAACAAATATGTGAAAAGATGCTCAACATCGCTAGCTATTAGGGAAACACAAATCAAAACCACAATGAGATACCATCTCACACCTGATAGAATGGTTATAATCAACAGGAGAAGCAATAACAAATTTTGGAGAGGATGTGGCAGTAGGAATCCTCATATACTGCTGGAGAGACTGCAAATTGGTACAGACACGATGGAAAATAGTGTAGAGGTTCCTCAAAAAAGTAGGCATTGATTACCATGTGATCCAGCATCTCACTACTGGTATTTATCCCAAAGTTGAAAACTCATATCTACAAAGATATTTTCACACCAATATCACAAACAGCATTATTCACAGTGGCAGGACATGAAAGCAACCTAAGTGTCCTTCGATAGATGATTGGCTAGCAAAGCTGTGTTACATATATACAATAGAATATTACTCAGCCATAAGAAGATATGAAATACTGCCATTTGCAAACATGGATGGAACTCGAGATAATCATGCTAAGCGAAATAAGCCAGACAGAAAAAGTTGAATATCACATGATCACTTATATGTGGGATATAAACCTAAAAGTGACAAATGAGCAGGACAAGTAGAGAGTCATGAACATGAACTATAGACTGGTGGTTACCACAGGACTATGGAGTCATGGTTACTAGTGGCATGGGGAAAGAGGGGGGAGATATATGGGGTAAAAGGGGTCTAATATAGGGGAATAGGGGGAGGGTGAAGTGGATAAAGGGGATCAAATATATGGTAGCTGAAAGAAACTGGACTTTGGATGGTGAACAAACAATTGAATATACAAATGTCAAATGATAATGTACACCTGAAAATTATATGATTGTATTAACCAATGCTACCCCAATAAACTTAATTAAAAAAATAAGAAAAGATGAGCTGTAATTGATTTAATGCAGATGAAAATGACCCACATGTTCCAATGTGTTTGCTTTTTAACAATATTCACTCATTTATATATTTGCAAAAGCAATATGTATGTTTTGTTTTGCTTTTAAAGGTAATGAAATAAAGACTCAGAAATGTTTAATAATTTCCTCAAGTTTATGTGGTGGGTTAGTTAGTGACCTGATCATGGTATTACCCATGTAACCTCAGGGAGTAAGCCTCCACCCCGCCACCCTGCCCCGCTAGTCTGCCCTTGGACAATTCTCCTGATATTGATTAAACACAAGAATTTATTAAGTGCCTGTGTGCAAACAACTTTGCAAAATTAGGGCTGAGTTGCACAAAGAAATTATTTAAACTCAATAAAAAGGTATTCTTAGGGGAAAAAAATGTGTCCAAGGAGGAAAGGATTCTCTATTCCAACAACCAAGTTCAGCAACATTTAAAGTGAAGCTTTTTTTCCACTCCATGCTCCATTCTCCAAATAGGGTTTATGAAGCAGGGATGGGTGGAGAATCTTGCTTGGATTCTGAAATGCTAATGGCACCGCAGTTTTAGGGGTCTTCACTCATAGATTTCACATCTTCTCTGCTCTTTTTCCTCCAGTGTGTTATTGTCAAAGATGAGAGCCAGTTGAGAGGATACAGGGTTTGAGGTTGTGGGTGATGGAGGTTTTATTTAAAGTGCATGGGGACTTTGGGGGAGATCTCTCAACTCCACAGTTTTCTGCAGGACCTGGGTAGGATAGCAATTTGTGGATCAATGAGAAAGTTTTCACCCAAGCACTTGGGAATTAGTTTCTATGCTCCTTTCCCAACCCCAGAAAGTTCCCCACCCCGCATCCCACCCCCTTGCAGCACAACTGAGAAGCCTCTTGGTTCAAATTCCACTAAGCATTCTCAGGAGCTTGTCTCTATTTCCCACCTAAATTATCACCTCTTTTTTCTCGAGAGAGTTTTGTAATGTCTGCAGGTAAATCATCAGGTAGCTTAGTTCTCTCTACCACATGTGCCCACTGTCCTTGGCATACGTTTCTTTTGGGCGGTCTGTAGCTTTGATGTTAGCACTGAGCCCAGCTAAACCATCATTAGCCTTTGATCTCGGTGCTACTTAACCTCTCAGGGCCCCTGTTTCCTTAAAATGGAGGCCTTAGGATGGCTCTATCTTCTTTACATGTATAAATATATATACCCTTATCCACTCTTATTCACAGTTTCACTTTCCTCAGTTTCAATCACCTGTGGTCAGCCATACTCCAAAAATATTTTTTAAAAATACCAGAAATAAAAAACTATATAAGTTTTAAATTTCTGCTGTTCTGAGTAACGTGATGAAATCTTGTGAGGTCTTTTCCATCCCACCCCAGACGTGAATCACTTTTTGCTGGGTGTCTCCACACTGTATATACTTTCTGCCCGTCAGTTTGTAATAGCTATCTGGTTAAGAAGATAGACTGTAGCTGTATCTCCATGCCTGTGTTCAAGTAACCCCTATTTTACTTAATAATAGCCCCAAAGTGCAAGAGTAGTGATCATGGCAATCAATATGCCAAAGAGAAGTTGTAAAGTGCTTCCTTCAAGTGAAAAATAAGAGTCTAGACCTAATAAGGCATTTTATCATCTTACATCATCAGAAAGGTGAGTACAGTAAAAAAAATATTTGAGAGAACGAAGAAAAGAGTCCATATATCACATATCTTTTATTACAACATATGTTAGAGATTATCCTATTTATTATATGTTTATTATTAATTCTCTCACTATGCCTAATTTATAAATTGAAAACTTTATCATAGATATGTATTATAAAGTGTATATAGTGTTTATATAGGGTTTTGGTACTATCTGTGGTTTTTTGGCATCCACTGGGGATCTTGGAATGCATACCTCACAGGTAAGGGGGGAGGCTACTGTATTGTTAAAAGGAACTGAGGCATATTAAAAATTTTAT
Source organism: Eonycteris spelaea (assembly GCA_003508835.1). NCBI lineage: Eukaryota > Metazoa > Chordata > Mammalia > Chiroptera > Pteropodidae > Eonycteris > Eonycteris spelaea. The sequence goes on along the minus strand of PUFA01000083.1, from coordinate 1,630,865 downwards.
GAATTTTTTGGGCAAAAATTCCATTCAAATTGGGCACCAAACCAAACCAGAAGTGGTTAGGAGAGCTCTGCTGACAGTAGTTGGGGAAAAGACTGATTTATAAAAAATTCATAAGCAAAGCTTGGTCATAAACTTAAATCCTAGTTGGCTGTTTATAAATTGGTTATACTTTAGGTTTTCGAGTTCTAGATCTTGACATCATTTATAGCTTTGGTTTTTGTTTGCTTATGCGGGCTTCCAAAGCATGAGAGCGCACAATCGAGTGTAAATGGCCTCTTTAATTGATTTAATATATTGAACACTTACTTTGGCAAGCACTTTGCAACCATATTATTAGAATTCTTATAAACAATCCTAGAGTAAGATCTAACATTGTTATGAAGAAAAAATTATTTCATTTTCTCAGGGAGGCCAATGCCTTCCCTAAAATGTTCAGAATTCAGATCCAGACACTTCTGAGCTGTTTTATTGATTTTCATGAGAGCAAGGCAAGATGATTCATTCAGAGAAAATGAATCCAAACTAAACTTCTAAAATCATAGGTGTCGACTATCATTTATAACCCAGTTGAGGCATCTTTTCTACTGCCACATGTATAAGAGGCAATTGTCAAATGTTAGACATACTCCCCTGTTCAGGACTTGTTCTGCCATATCTATATGCCAATTACACCTCAATAAAGCTGGGAAAAATAAATTAAATAGAACTTGTTTTGCCAGCTGTAATGCCTCTCCTTTTCTCCAGCTGGAAAAAGCACACTACAATCCAGGTGAGTGAAAATAATATTTATACTAGGATAATGGGATTCACCTAAATTTTTGAAAAAAGAAGAGTAAATTAGAAATTTAGGTTCCTACATTAATTATTTTGAATAAATTAATGAGTGTTCAATTAGCTTCTAGCTGAGACATGTTGTATTGGGTAAGTACTTCAGTGTTTCAATCAGGGCTGCAGGAGGAACAGCATTATTTGTTAGAAGAGATCTTTCTCAGGCTTTCTCAGGAGTGGTTGACTTTGGGTGGACAGACCTTTTGGGATGACTCAGATTGGCTTCTGCTTGCATGGAAACCAGGCCTGAGGGGCTTTTAGCACTCAGAGACATTGAAATCCTGACATTCTGGTTTCTGAGACAGCTCCCCACAGTACTACAGATCTGGTGAAGATGTTTGTCTCCTGTTTCCTAAGAGAATAACATTTTAAACCAAGTTGTCAAAGAATTCTTTCAAGACAATCTTTAAAGTAGACAAAGAATAAACAATTTCTGCTTTCTGTTTTTTGTGTATACTTTGTGTCAACGAGTTAAGTTTGAAGGAAACCCGAAGTCCAGACTCGGGCTCAGCAAAGTTTGAAAGGTAGATTCCTCAGCAGGTAAATATTAAAAAAAAAAAAAAATAGGGGTGGGTGCTGCATTGCCCTAATGTATATATCAGTTCTGACTTTCTATGATGCTAATGATTTTGATAACATTTATTGACTGTTCACTGTGCACTAGAAGTTGTTTTAAGTGTACTTGCATTAACTCATTTACTCCTCTCAGTAACCATTGGATGAAGATAGTATTTTACTTCCATTTTACAAGTGAAGCATTGAAGACAATAACAGGAGCCTCCAGTTTTACCATGCAGAAATGGGATTCCCATCCTTTAAACATAGTTCCAGAACCATGACACTTGACTGCCAATTTGAGGGGACAAACAGAAATGAGAAGGAAGGCAATGGGTGACTAGACATCACTTATCATTAACAACAAGCAGCAAATATTTATTTTGCAAAAGTACATAACATTTTCTTTTCTTTGTTTATGGATTCAAATTCTGCAAAATCATTCTTAACAAAGGAATTACTGTCTTTAATAAGAACAAAAACTTTATGAAGCTATTAACACTCTTTTTGTGTAAGAATTTTATAATAGGTAATTTTGGTGGAAATAAGCAGAATATTAGGTTTGGCTAAGGCAGGTTTTCTTTTTCTTAGTCCTTTACATATAATGTTGATTATTGTTATTAGTTTATTTTCTAACCTCTCTATGCTGGGTTTACCCTACCTGCAGCACTGGATTCTTCAGTATTGCTAGGGTATATCCATCAATAGAGCTAGTACAGGCACAGGGAGGCATCCATGAGACTTTTCCTTCCTCCTGGTCTCTTAGAAACTTCCAAGTGCTGCTTCCTCACCTACATGCTCCATCATGGGTTCCTCTGGGTCCTGAAGCTACTGCCTCACCAGAGCTCTGTATGGGGAGACTGCTCCTCTCTCTCTTTGATATCCCTTCCTTCTTTTATTAGATGGGTGGCAAAACCATGCTTCCTCAACCAAAGTGCTGGGAGCTTTCAGTGAAAACAGAGCTTGGAGATTTCAGTTTCTCTCTGAAAACCAGACATGAATATGGAGCACTGGCCTGCAAATGGCAGCTTGCTGCACTCACAGTGACTTCTCTAGTCAGGTAGTCCTTGTCATGGGGTGACACTGTCTCCCTGGTGCTTTTCTCTTCCACTGAATTCTCTCTGAGACCTTTCCAGCCTTCATGAAAACCCACTTCTGGCCCCCAGCACCCAAATTGTGTTAGACATGCTTGGACTTACCTGAAATTAAAAAGTAAAAACAACTTAGTCTGGGGATCACAGACTGAACCAAATAAAGTTAATTTCCTAAAATGTAGATCGGTGTGTTTAAAATGTAATCCCCACTTGAGAAAATTTGCAGTATCAGTACCAACAGCCTACTTTTCCTCTCTGCCTGCCGGGAGAGTATGGCAAATTTTAAGTGCTTAAAAAAAAAAAACAATTTTCTAAAGACACTTTTGACTACATTTAATATTTTTAGTTTTATTAGAAAAAAAGATGTTCAGAATTTTTTTTTTTTTTTTTTTGCCTGGGATAAAAGTCAGCTGCCTGAGCTTTACAAATGGGGTGTGAGGGGTCTTGTGCCAACGGATCTGCCAAGCACAGACCTTTAGTGAAACCCTAATTTTTGAGGGGAGCACATTTTACCGTGCTTGGAGTCTCTTGTCTTCTAACTCTTCGTATACTGCTGCTTTCAGCTGTCTGTTGCTCCACCTGCTTCACAAACCTTCTACATCTCCTGGAAATTTGCTGAAACTGGTGATTTTCTCTTCCTATTCTTTCAATTACTCCAAACTTAATGCTTTCTGAACTTCTACATTTTTGTGTCAGAGTACTCTCAGAAAGGCCCTGAAGGTCTTGAGCTGGAAGTCTGCTCTTTAAGCTTTGAAGAGAGGCGAAGTGTGGGGGAGGATGTGTTCCAAGTAAGATGAACTCAGAATCTAACCTGACGTAGAGTGGTGAGAGGCCTCCGATGAGGATGCCCTTCAGATATATCAGGCCCATATCATGTCCATGTGACACTAATGACTGTGATGAAGATGAGCCAAATGAGAAAAAGCAGAGAACATTTGTTCATAGCTTTCTCTTGCACAGAAGTCACTACCTGCACTGTGTTTTGGCAGAGACTCAAAGGCAGGTGGGGGGGGGGGCACAGGAGAGCTTAACAATGGGACAAAGCTTTTTGTGCCCTGATAGAGGCTGTTGGCCTGGGAAAGCTGTAGGAGGGCTAACTAGAAGTGGGGCATTCTATATGAGTGGTCAGGGGGTACATGTTTGACTTTCTCTGATTGGTCCTAGATTGGAAGTGGGGACAAAAATTAGGGAAGCCATCAGTTATTAATCAAATCTTGGACATTTGAGGCTGCTTCTTGGAGGGGTTTTTGTTTGCTTTTCTGGATTATTACTTGAGACAGCAGTCTGACTTCCTGCAAGTCTAACTGACAGTAGGCTGCCTTCCTGGGTGGGTTACTGTGGAGTAGGAGTTGGTTTCCTGGTCTGGTTGCTGAAGGTTGCCAGCCAGGGTTCTAATTTTATATATGAGCAGCATTTGTGTATTCGGTCTGTCATGAATGACTGATTTGGAAATTGTATTCATTTTGTGTCTTTGAGAGGAATAATAGTACTTTCAATTTTTTTTTTTTGGTAATACCAGGCATTTTGTACACATTATGTCATCTAATTATCACTTCAGCCCCTTAGTGGGTGGTATTTATCTCATTTTACATATGAGGAAACTGAGGCAAAGAGAGCACATATATCTTGTCAAAGGTCAAATACCTCAAGAGTGGCAGAGAGTATATTTGAACCTCAGTCTGATTCTTTTGAAGATCATCCTTCTTCCACCATTACGACATAATTCTCAGCCAAGATTAGCTATTGCAGGAAATGTATTGGTCGAGCTACCTAGAAGAACAGAACCGGCAGCAATGAATCCCCTTCACTGTTGGTTGGCTGACTGCTTGCTCCAGAAGGCTTTCCAACTCATTCTAGCTCCCCTTTTAGCCACTTTTTTTTTTTGTATTTTAAAGATTGTAGCAAAATACACATAATATAGTAAATAAAATAACCATTTCAACTATTTTAGAATACAATTAAGTAGCATAAATTACACTCACAATGTTGTACAACCACTACATTATCTAGTTTCAGGACTTTGCCATCATTCCAGATGGAAACCTGTACCCATTAGCAGTAACTTTGTATTTCCCCTATACCCATCTCTGGCAGTCACTAATCTGCTTTCTGCAGCTGTGGGTTTGCCTATTCTGGACATTTCATATAAATGAAATGATATAGTAAGAGACCTTTGTGACTGACTTCATTCATTTAGCATCATGTTTCCAAGGTTCACTCATGTTTTAATATGTAAAATAATTTCATTCCTTTTTAAAGATGAATAATATTCTATTGTATGGTCATACCACATTTTGCTTATCCGTTCATCCATTGATGGATAGTTGGATTGTTTCCACTTTTTGCTATTGTGAATAATGCTGTTATGAACATTTGGATACAGGGTTTTGTCTAGACTTGCAGCCACCTTTGCTCTATGCCCTCAGAAAGCTTACTGAACAAGCATCTCCTTGTTCCCATATTAAACTTAGAATTTTGCCCTAGTGCAATCTATCTTCTGGAACCTTCAGGGTGGTCTGTGGAAAGATGAATGAGAGCTATAGAAAATATTATATGTGATCTCCATGACGGTGCTCTTCTTGGAACCAAAATTCATATTTGTAAACCGCTTGAGGGCAGAAACTTCTTTAGACCTTCTGTGTTTGCACATGAAATATTTTCTTAGGCTGAATATCCTACTCTTTCCCCTGCCTGTTAAACTGCTACTCAGCTTTCATAAACAGTTCAAATATCATGTCTCTGACTTATGTTCTAAAAAGTGTTCTTTTGGGTACAAACTACTGAAAAAAAAAAGGCAGAGTATACCCTAAATAAATTCAGAGATACCTAAGGTTGTGATAGCCAGGAATCATAAACAAGGAACTGATACTTACCAGCAGCACCAAGATGACCATGCTTTCCGACTTTCTTTGCTCTCCCTCTTCCTCTCCCTCTCTCTAATCTCTCACCAGATGCAGAATGATTTTTGCCTCTCTTTACCTTGTCTCTGCTCCCCCACTCCCAACTTTGGCTTTCTCTGCTCTGTTTACAGCACTTGACCCATCACCCCCATCACTAGTTTCTCTGTAGACCTTCTGTAGATCATAATCCTTCCGCATCAGGCTTATTGCTTTCTGTTCCTTTGTTAATTTAACCCATAATTTTTGGCTTCATCATGGTTGGGTCCTCTCATGCATGTGTTCCCCTCCTGGTCTGTGATCTCTGAGACCATGGTCATGTGATCCCTGGCCACTATGGGGAAGGACAGTTTAGAAATGGGGTAGACTGTGAAGCACATGTGATTTCTCTTGCCTTTATGTTCTTATAGTATTTTTGTAATTTAGACATTATAAGGAGCAAACAACATTAAAATGCCTATTTCTTTTTTGATGAACAGCTGGGATATTTTGGCTATGGTTGATATTTCCAGCACCCAGTACAGTAACTGGCATATAGTTATTTACTACTAAATTTGCTTTAAAAACACAGCATTGGATGAAATTAAACTACCTAAGTTTCTTCCAAATGTTGAGAACATATTGAAAGGCATGTTCTCATGTCAGAGAATACCAAACAAGCATAAGGGTTTAGATGGATGCCTGGAGAGCATGATAGTGTATAGAACACTCCCTCCATACTTTGACTAGACTGCTCCAAAGCAGGGAGATGGGGGTAACACATGGGGATGTCAATCCCAAGGTATGAAAGACTTTAGATATAGAGAGTATGTGGAAAGGCAGCTCTAGCAGGGCAGGGCCCTGCATGGACTTATTCTATCAAGTTCAAATATGATAGCAAGCAGGATGGTGTCAGGGCATGTGTGAGCTGGGCATCCTCAGGAAGGAGCACTCGCCTCCCCAACCCCCCACACTATCTTGCTTCCTGCTGGAGTCCTTATGCTGCATTTGCCACTGGAGCCTTCATTAAGCTCCTTAGTTCCTCAGATCAAGAAGACCAAGGGAACTGAAACATGGGCCTAAGATAGTGGTGCAAACTTTGTTTAACATGGTGGAGATTTAGTATGTCTAATGTGGTTGACTGGACAAGGAAATTATTAACACATTTGGTCAGAGATGAAACTAGCCAAATAGACTTTTAAATTTTTTTAAAATTTGCTCTCCTCACTCCCTGCCAAATAGACACCTTATCCTAATGAAGATAAAATACTGTTCCTATTCTTTGTACTTTACAAGTCAGTTTTGGTCTGGTCTTCAGACTCCGAGGCTGCCTGGAGAGGAGGGGTGTGAACATTCCAGGCACAAAAATTAGAGCAATGTTGACATGACAAAGATGCTTCTTGAGGACTACTGGATTCAAAGGCATGCAATATTGGATGCAGTTAGCTTGAGACCAAATGCGTGGTTGTGCTTCTTTGTGAAGAAAGTCTCAGGTGTCCCAAGAAGATGGAATTGGAGCAGGTCATGGGAAGGATAGATGGGGTCTTTGGGGTGAGAATAATTGGAAGATTCTCCTCTTGGAATTTGTTTTTGATATTCTCCAAAAGTGAAACACAAACCAATAATGATCTCAAAGAATATTTTAGCATGAATTAATATGCATTAAATTTAACACATTTTAGAGAAAGCAGTATAAGTTGCATTTGAAGTGCATAATTCCATAGATGTTTTTAGGATCAGGTGAAAGTAGATAAAGCCTTGGCAATCTGCTTTATGCAGAACATATGGTATAATAATGTGCTCACCAATGTTGTAAACCATCTGTAACTTAACTTTCTGTCACAATATTTTTGGAAGTATTGGTAGAATGAATCACCATTGCCATACTCCCTTTACGTCCAACAAGCTTCCCTCAGCCTTTCCTTTGAGAATGGCAGGATCTGCTGGAGAAGGTGGCTTAGGGGAGATCATTGAGCCCACTCCGAAGAGTGATTACCTAGGAATAGACACATGGACTGTCCTCAGTGTGCCCTTGACTATGAACAATTCCACAGGGAATGGGGGAAAGCTCAGGTCTGTCTTGACATGCGCACACCAACCAAGTCTTCTGGAAACACAGAACAGGAATTTAACACGTGTTTGACTTGCAGACTGCTTCCCCCCACCCCAACCCCCCGCTGTAAATTATCAACATTTCTCAGTTCTAGTATTATTTTATTATTACTTTAAGTTAATTTTTTAAACTTGAGAGCATTATTTTCTTTTTATCCCAGGTACTGTTTGGGGCTTTTTCTTTACTTTTGACTAAATGATTCTACTCTTCAAACCAAAATGTTTTTAAAAGGTAATATGTTTTAAGAAAAACATCGAGAAATGATAGTAGAGTTTTTGGGCAGGAATTTGGTACTGGGGATATCCAGATGGTATGTGGATATAATACAAATCCTGAAGGTAGCACAAAGAACCAAGTTAGGCAAACGTTGGCTTATAGAATTCACTTTTCCCTTTTACTTGCTTGTTGCTTTTGGAAACTTTGAATGTCCTCAGAAGTCAAGATCAAATCCTCCTCTACCTTAAACCCCAGTGCAGATGTTCCTTTCCCTGAACTTTAGCAATACTGTCTGTCCCATTAGTTCTCACTGGTTCTTACAGCTGCATATCCAGCCTATATGTCCAGTTTTGTTTCTACATGCTCAAGTCCGATCTTCTGAACAAAACCTAAACCTTGTTGAGAGGAAGGACTGTGTCTCATAAGTCAGTTCAACTCCACCCCACCCTTCCGCAGCCCACCATGTGTGATGTTGCTTAATGACTGGCACAAATTTCTTACTACTCTTTCCAAGCTTTAGTTTTCCCATCTGCAAATAAGAACAATAAGATTTTGACTTTATGGCGGCCAGGATCAAGTGAGATGATATTGTCATCTCAGAGCCTGAAGAACCTGACACATGGGAAGCAGCCAATAAATGCTGGCCGATACTTTTAATATTCCCTTGCAGGACCAAATGGACATATAGCTCTGTTTTCCTAGATCATGAAATTTAGTCTTAAAATGAAAGAGCTAGATGAGGAAATGCATTTAAAGCAACAGTTTGAGAAAGAGACAAAAAACAGTTTGTTTCTCAGAGGGCACAGCCTCCCCAGAGTATAAGCAGGAATTTACCAGGTCACATACATACAGAAGATGCATTTAAAATGATCTAGTTGCATATTAAAACTTAGAGGGTGTCTGAGTTACTCAGAGCACTGAGTGAGCTATTATGGGCATAGAAACTGTAGCAAATGTCCCTGCAAAGGAACAAAATATGTCCTTTCTCTGGCTTGAAATTCCCAAGCTCAAGTTTTAAAGGGATCTTACTTTATTGTTATTTTCTTTAACAGAGGACTTTGAGGTGTGAATTGAAAGCTGTTATTCTCCCCTGAATCTGACTGCTGGATTACCCAGCATTGGTTGCTACACTGAAATGAATGGGCATATTATGCTTTCTATTAAAAGTTGTGGCTTTTAATTAAAAACGTGATTTTGGACTTTATATAGACATTGTTTAGGTTTTCTTTAGCTGTTAACACATAATAAATCATTTTAAAAAGGACTTTTTCTCCTATCGCTTAATGGTTAGTGTATTTTTAAAAAGCAATTCGAAAATAAAATTGGGATTACATTTAGTGTTTGACAAGGTGCTAAGGGCTCACCACCTCGGCTAGTCTAAGACAAGAGGGCTTTACTTGATCTGCTACTGACCTTGTCTCACCAACCGCAACCTCGTTTCATTGGTTCAAACAGTAGAGTAACTATGGTGTCAAAAGTTTAACTTGTGGATACAGGAAAAATTGCAGACAGGCCACTCTACCCAAGCCTCTCTTTATTTTCTTGTAATTGCAAAACATGCAACTTCGCTGAGAAGAAAAACCTGTTTCTTGTATGAACTCTCCATAAAACAAAGAATGGCGTGGTCGTATGTGGCACATGTGGATAATCCATAAATACCAAAGACCTTGGCCTCATTTCTTCTTCCTAATACAGGTTCCTTGAGAGTGGAATAAATGGCTTCAGACCTTAGCTTCAAGTCCATCTGGGGGTTCTGTGCTTACAGAGGCACCTGAGCAATGGTCATGAACATGTCCTGATTTACAGGCTGTTCTTAGGGCCTCAGGTTGGATGGTACAGCAGAGACAAGAATGAAGAACAAGCCAGGAGATGATGCGGGGCTTTAGTTGTGAAATGTACTCTTTCAGAATGACTGTGCACTATATTTTGCTGCAGAGAAGGAAAGCAGTTCTTCATAGGGTGTGATAAGATGACAAATGTCAAAGTGTTTTACAAACTGCCAGTCACCAGGCAAATAACACAGGCTAGTTATTATGATAATGATTCTGTTAGTTTTACTTTTATGTTTAAAAATCATTTCTCTGCAAAATTTGTAGTCAGCTGTGCAGATGGTTTTGGCTCTTCGAGTTCCCTTCCTTAATGGAATTTCCATTTAGATAAAGGCATAATCTTGTTTGTCGCTAGCCAAGAGAAGCCTGTGTCCAAAATGTTTTCCTGGTTTTAAGGGACCCGTCTCCAAGGTGGGGCTCAGACTTAGAGCCTTTGAGTTGTAGTCCCCCACTAATCCAGTAGAGGGAGGGCTGTCCCTTTGCTCTCAGCACCTGGTACAATCATGGCTTCTGAGGTTTCCTCTCTTGTCCTGGCTTTAACCTTCATTCTTGTGTGCCATCGGAACCACACACATAGTGGGTAGTGGTTTTTTGCCATGTTTATGAAAGGACAGGAAATTGAAGAGGAATTCTGATGATACAAAATGCTAGGCTTCTCATTCCTGCTTACAGTCCATTCAAAGTTTATCCCTGATTTAACCTGTGGTCCGTTCGGGTTGGAATCTCACCACCTGCGGCAGCTTTTGCCTAACTTTGTCCAGCTTGGTGTCTGTCTGCCTTCCTTCCTTGTTCTAATTTTCCATCCTGGCTCTGGATCCCTCCTTCTACACCCAGAATTCTCTTTTTGAGCCTCAGGCAGATGTCCTTCATTCTCCCCACTTCAGAGGAAAGTATGTGCTGGTGTTATTTTCTTTCCAAATTTTGATAAAAAGAGTAACTTTCACCCAGCGTATGAAGGCTTCAGCAAAACTCATGATTTCAGCATTTACCCGGGAATGTAAGTACCAATGTATATTATAACTTTTTACTCTGAGAAGTGACATGCTTTTTCTTTACACCTCCAACACCACCCCCGCCCCAGCCCCCACACAAATATCTCTCCTCTTCTTATCAACTCTGCTGCCTTTGATTTTGAAGAACGGGTGCTCATATTTAAGAGATCTTAAACTTTATCCTTGATTAATAGTCCTCCAGGCTGAGCTTGAAATCCACAGTGAGTGAAGGTGACCTTGGCAGTAAGCTCACTTTGATCTGAGATAGCTCCTTTTATTGTGGAAGGACTGTTTGTCTTTCTTACGGCTCAGTCCAGTGATCTAGTCCTTCTCCTTGGAAACATACAAAGTGAACCCCACCATTTTTTCTAAATGGTAACCTTCAGATTATTTGGAAATAGTGATCATGTTTTTGGAGCCTTTCCTTTTTCCAGGTTAAAAATCCTCATTTCCTTCAACTGTTGCTTTCATGGCATGGTTTCACTGTGCTGGCTGCTCACTCCTGAGTGATAAGAACACTAGCTAACTTCTGTTGGGTGCTTACTATGTGCCAATATTAAGGACTCAATAAATATTAACTATGATTATAACACTATTATAGTCCTAGTATTATACAATTTAATACTCTCATTTGATAAATTCTCAGTCTAAGAAGTATGAAACTCATGCAATGTAGAAAGAAAACAAAATCTCCTTTTCTAACTCTTCCACCCCATTCTTTAGGGGCACTGGCACTGATTTTTGCCTATGTCTTCTCAGATATCTTCAACATACATGTTCAGAACATGAGCAATAGTACTGACGCTTCACATGTGTTTTTTCCATTATCTTTTCACTCTTCTTCCAGGGAGACCCACTTTTTCTCATTCCCTTGCTTCCCTTGATAGTTTTTGCATGTATATATTTGTCTCCAAGTAATACTTTGTTTTTGTTTTAATTGTTTTTATTAACTTAGAACTGGTATCATGTTGATGTGTTCTACAATTTGCTTTTTCATTTAATATTATGTTTCTGATAGTCGCATCAATGTATTTGCCTTATTTCATATTTACTGTTGAATAGTACTAACACTGTGTCACTAACCAACAGTTTATCTGCCAACTTGAGGTTTTCAGTTTTCTGCTATAGCAAACAATGTCATAAATATTGTATATATGGCCTATTGTGTTTTTAAAAAATGACTGCAGCGTATGGTTGACCAAATTTTACTCCTCTCTTAAAAGGTGGTGTGTGTGTGTGTGCGTGTGTGTGTGTGTGTGTGTGCGCCGTGCGCGTTTATGTCTGTTCTTCTGGGTATTATCTCTATACAGATGAAGAATATATTTATGCTACCAATTCTGGATGAATCCACTCTAATTGTTGACTGTTGTCTTTCTGTTTAACATATAATAATTTTTGTCACTTTTATCACCACCTAAGTGAAGTGTGTTTTTATCATTATTGAGCTCTTCCTTTAGTCACATTTGTGTACTCAAACATTATTCTCCAATTTCCATTTCATTTTCTAGCAACCATAAGACATTTTAATTTTGTATCAGTAATTTGCCTCTCTCATGGTTTACTAGTACTCCTCCATGTCTACATCTTAAACTTTATTCACAAAAGCTTTACGTTTCAATTATCAAGGTTTATAGTATTTACATTTTGTTATATAAGCAGGGTTGCCTCCCATAATTTGGCTAGAATTGATTTTAAAAGCTGAAGACTTATCCACAGCATTGATCCTCATTTTTTTGTATATGTATATACATATTTTTTTCTGCAGAACCAAGCAATGTGCTATAATTACATTTCTATTAATATGTGTAAATATAATAATCTCTATGCCACTCAAAGGATAATCTTTCCCTAGGTTCAGGTTCCAACAGGTGTCCTTATTTTTTTTATTCCATTATTCATCTCTATTATATTTTCAAAATTTCCTCAATTCTCGATCTTAAGAATTATTCTCTCAACTTCTCCCACTCTGCCTCCATCCTTGAACTTGCTCTCCATCTGAATTGGTTGTGATTTAAACTTGATGCTGTCATCATGGGAATTCTCTTTCCTCTTCTTCTGGGTTAGAGTCATTGTAGATTCCACCTCTTTCTCTATTTTGGTTTATTCTTTTATTTTGCAGGTAATTTTCTAACAATAGTTTCATCAGAGGTAAGCTTTCTGAGACACTTAGGAATCTGAAAAATCTTTATTTTACCCTTACATTTGATTGATGCATGAACCATTAATGCAACGCAACATTGTCAACTTTTTCATAAAGTCTCTTATTCAACAAACATTTAATGAGTTTCTATTATGTATTATTCTTCAGAACTAAAAAAATGAATAAAACAAAACTTTGCCCTGCAGTTTTTCATGGTGTAGTGGGAAAGAACAAATACCTGTATGTAATTATAATACAATGAAGTAACTGTTCTCATAGCAATAGGTAATAAAATATTGAAATACATGCTGCAGATAATAAGCACAATAATAGCCAATAATAAATAAAATTATTTTCAAGGAAATAGCTATGCTCTAAATATTTAACACATCTCATTTAATTCTAACAACCACCTTATGAGGTAGGTTTTATTATTCATTTCATGTTTAAGGATGAAGAAGCTGAGACTCAACGGGGTTGAGTAAATTGACTATGTTCCAGAGGGTATTGTTAAAAACAAGATGACAGGCTCAAAATGGAGTTGCTTAATGCTAAGCTCCACGTCACCAAATCAAGACTTAATTACAGTCTTGGTTCACCCAGAAATGGAATCTTAAACTGTTCAATCAGGAAACACCTGGTCAATACTAGTTAGGTAAAGTGCCTGATAGGCCCTGCCATCCCCTAAAGGAAAGTAACTGTGCAATAACCAACGTGCTTTTTTTTGTCTAGTACAACTTCCTTGTTTCTGCTCCTTTTTGCCTGTAAAAATCTTTCATTTTGTACAGCTCCTCAGTGCTCCTTTCCCTCTGCAAGCCTGGATGTTGCTTGATTTATGAATCATTGAATAAAACCAATAAGATCTTTAAAATTCTTAGTTGAATTTTGTTTTTTAACAGTACGTGGAAGAAGAATTATAATATAGACATAGGCAACTCCAGAGGTGACCTTCATCATCTCATTATTTTACATACCAATAAATGTTCAGTAAAAGAAGCTAGAACTGTAGCTTAGAGATAGCTTTCTAGAGAAGGTGAGGAAGGACCATAGTCTTAAAGTTTTTTCAGCATTTGAATAAACATAGAACAGTAGTCCCCAACCTTTTTGGCACCAGAGACTGGTGGTCCTATGAGAATCTAATGCCTGATGAGCTGAAGTGATGATGCTAGCTCTGGGGAGGGATTGCAAATACAGAAGAAGCTTCACTCATTCACTTGCTGATCACCTCCTGATGTGTGATCTGGTACCTAACAGATCATGGACTGGTACTGGTCCACAGCACAGGGGTTGGGGACCCCTGACATAGGAGACACAGGGGAGAGGATTCCTAGTTAAATTCCCTTGCAGTGGGTGAAACTCAGGTGTGCAAATATCAAGGTCCTTTCTTCACCTTTAAAATAATTTTCCAAGCTCAAAGAAATTTCTTAATGGGGATTCCTCCTTCTCTCTTCCTCCAGGTCACATAATAATCTTAGATGGTCACTACCCAGATCATCGGGGAGTCCATATCTTATTCTCTCCTCCCTGGTTATGTCTGGGATGTTTATCCTTTATGCCTACATGGTTTATGAAGTTTGGCAAATTTTCTGGTATTGTGATTCCTGGAGGCTGAAAATTTTATAGGGCAGTCTCCCAAGTTCATCACCTAAGGTTCATCATCTCTACGGTCTGGTCACATCCTGCCTCTAAGGACTGAGAGGGTTCCCACTGCTCAAGAAACCATAGGTAGTCTGGGGAAAGTCTCTCCTTTCTCCTCTGATGGTCTTCCAAATTTCTCTCTCTCTCTCTCTCTCTCTCTCTCTCTCTCTCTCTCACACTCACACTCACACTCCACACACACACACACACACACACACACACCTCTTCTCTCTCTGAACCCCAAACAGGCAATCTTTTCAATTATTTCAGGCTTCTAAAAAACATGAGGATCTGTTGACCTGAAGAGACTTATATTTTCAGCCCTGTAAAAGTCTCTGAGGCAAGAAATTATGAAGGAAGAACATACAGAAACAGGACTGCCAGGGAAGGCTAAATGGGCACCATCACTTTGAGGAGCTATTTGGCCATATCGAGTGATATTGAGGATGCTCACGGTCTATGAGAACAGTTGGCAGTTTTGCTGGAATACAGCACTCACTTTTTTTGCATTGTCCATGGCTGTTTTCATGCTACAAAGTCAGAGTACTCTTGACAAAGACCATTTAGCTGGCAAAGCCTGAAATATTTACTATCTGGTTTGTTGACCTCTGCTCTGGATGAGCAATTCTACTTTTAGATGTACACGCTTAACTCTCACAAAAGTAAGTGTCCCAGAAGACAATCTGCTGACAGCACTGTTTGTAACAACAACAACAACAAAATTGGTTATAACACAAATGCTTATCAAAAAAATAGACGTATAAATACATTATGGTATATTCATGCTCTGGAGTACTACAAAGAAAGGAAAATGAATGAACAAGAGCTGAATCCGTCAACATATCTACAATCTCCAAAACATCATGTTGAGAGAGAAAAAGAAGATACATGTTTTATATGATTCATTGATTTATATTTCAGTAAAACCAAAAACATACTGTTATCTCTCTATATATACATATAGAGTTTGTTCATATATAACTCTATATAGATATAGATATAGATATATAGAGAGATGCATTATATAGATATATATAGAGAGAAGTATTAGATGTATTTATGTAGATTTTTAAAAAACCTATCATCATGAAATTGTTTATACCTACATCTATGTGCATTACACATGTGTGTGTGTGTGCGCGCGTGCGTGTGTGTGTGCATGCGTATAATTTCCTCTGGAAAGTGTAAAGAATAGCACTGAAGATGAGAACAAGGGGTACTCTTGTTGTTTTAAAAAATTCTGAAGCAAAAGTGATAGAGTTAACATTTATTAATTTTTAATAACGGGTTTACACATATGTTACCATCTGTTTTTTTTTTTTTTTCTTGTACTTTAAAAAAAGCTTTAGAAATAAAAACCAGTGAAAACCTAGCAATTTCTTGTTTGGAATGCAGGCAGTGAAAAGAAAGGAGATAAAAGAAAATATATAAATTAATAATACTGGCACATACCTGTAATTTTCTTTCCGGGTTCAGTTCAGCTTGGTGGCTGAACACAGTGGGAGAGGGTTAATTCTCAGAGTCTCCCTCTAAAAGCTCTGGGGTCTTAACATCTTATTTGCATTTCTTTGACAGCAATCCTGCTGTTTACTGCTGCTTCTCTCCAGTAAGGATTGGATGCAGTTACACTATGAAGGTCTTTGACCTGGGTTCTCTGTACTTGGATCTCAGAGACTGACTTTGCCAATGGTTTGCACTTGATCAATTGCCTCCATATTTAAGAATCAGCACTGGAAACCCCTGGATCTTTTATGATAAACTGCTGCTCTCTGGAGCCAAGTAGGGGGAAAACTGTGTGTGTTCATCTCTTTACTATCAGAAGTGTCTGTGGGACACTGAAACTGATAGAGAGAAAGCAGAGTTATTTGAGCTTAATTAATTTTGTAAGAGATCTTCCTGTTAGTACTAGTGTTAGAGAAATGGATGCCAGCTTAGACCTGCTTAATACATGAAAAAAATGAAGCATCAAGACTTTTTTAAAAATAGAGATTTGGGAAATCTTACCTTTTCAAAAGTTAAAAAAGTATAATGAAACTGCTATTTTTGATCAACTCGGATGGATCTTTGGTTAAATAGAATTGAAAAAAAAATCTTTGGGAGAAAGAATTTCATTTCACAAACACCAAAGGAAAGTCTAGATTCATTTAGATATGCTTCCCTGCCTTGTGGTCTTCAAATTTCAAAAGCTTTCCAGAGAAAAGAGTCATTATTCCAAACCTGAAATCATTATAAGAAACTGTAGCCCGCAAAAAAAAGATGAAATACTTTCAAAAATTAAATTCTGACAATATAATTACAAATGATTTTTGATGAATAAGAAAAAGAGACATCTATAAAAATCAATGTTACTAGACTTTCTGATTAATTCACATTTTAAAAGAAACACACACAAGATATAAGGAGAGGCATAATACAAAGGACAGATAGAAAGAGTGGCTGGTATGAATGTGTAAATGTAGAAAGTGCTGAGGCATAGGAAAAACACCAAGATGATGGGGGCTTCCTAAGATGCTTCCAAAGCAAGAATTATAAAAAATATATACGTGTGTGTGTGTGTGTGTACATATATATATATATTATATATATAATATATATATATATATATGTGTGTGTGTGTGTGTATATATAAATATATGTGTGTGTGTGTGTATATATATATATATATATAGAGAGAGAGAGAGAGAGAGAGAGAGAGAGAGAGGAGAGAGAGAGAGGAGAAGAGAGAGCGAGAGCGAGCCGCGTGAGCACGCCTCTCACTGGGGCAAACAGTGTAACAGAGATAACACTGAAAAAACAAATAACTCAAATATTTTTAAAATTTATTTTTATTCTGTTTTCTATATTTCTCAATCTCTACATTTTAAAGGGATTGAATAAAATTCTGAAAGTGGGAATTAAAACTATGAGACAGTAATTACATAGACAATATAAACTTTAAAATTTTTATATTGTATCAGGTTTTTGTCATCAGAATCATTCTATTTTAGAAAATGAGTAGATACATTTTTTCCTATGCTCTTAAATAGTTCAGTTGACATAAGAGTTAACTATTCCTTGAATATTTAAAAGAAATTTATATCAGTTAAAGGACTGTGTGCAGGTCTTTAACAAATTTTTTAAACTATATTTTCCATTATTAGGCTTTTTAAGGTATATGCGTTGTCAGTTTTCATAATTTGTTTTCCTAGCATATTTCCATTTAGTAAAATTTAAAAAATTAATGCATAACATTGTTTAGGGTTTAAAAAATTATCTCTCTATATGATAATATGCTTTTCTTCAAATATCAATTACATCCTTGTTTTCTCCTTATGATTCATTAGCATTACATTACTTTTTTTTAGGTTTACTGATACTTGCCTTTATCCTTAATATTTCTTTCTCCTTATATTGTCTGTCTGTCTATAGGTGTACATTTTTAAACTTCTTGAATGAAAAGTTTTTTGGTTTTTTGATTTCCATTTTTTTTCTTTCTAATGAAAGCTATTTAAAAGTAAAAATTTCTCTTCGAGTTTAGTTTTGACTGCACAATCATAATTTTAAATGTTATTGTTATTTTGCTAAAGAGGCTGTACTAGTGTCACCATTGGGGCCAGAGTTCCGTGTCACCCCAATGGCAGCAGGGAGGGAGAGGGATAATGATGGCACAGACTATAATTAGCATTTCCCTCAATTTTTCCTCAAATGACAGCAGTGAAGAATCACAGGTCATTGAGTTTTAAGTTTTATTTAAAATATACTTTAGAAAGACAAGAGTGTCCTGAGGAGGCACATGGTCCCAGTGATGAGAGCTGAAACAGAGCTCTGTAATAACAACCACAACAAAAGAGCAAGAAGAAGGCCCAAAGGGGAAAAAGGGGTCCAGAAGTGAGAATTTCTGCCTTATATTTGGGGTGTGATGGGGTAGTTCCAAAGGCTTTCTTAGGTAATTGTCAAGTGAGGTCATTTTGATTGACACCTGGCTGCTATATAACTGCCTAGTGCGCATGTGCGTGCTCAGAATTCTGCTACCATTGGGGTGTTCTTTGGTGGTCTCTAAGCTGGGCCCCTATTTCTTTGTTCTCCCTGCTGTTCACGTCTGACCTAACACTTCAGTTTTTAAACTTTTTTATTTTGAAACATTTTTAGACTTACAGAAAAGTTACAAAATTAGTACAGAATTCCCCAGCTTTTCTAATGTAATGCAACATCTTATACAACCATGGACAGTTATCAAAGCTGAGCAATTCACATTGGTAAGATATTGTTAAGTAACCTACCAATTTTATTCAGACTTCACCAGTTTTTTCCACTAATGTGTTCTGTCTAATCTAGGGCCCCACATTGCATTCAATTGTTAAATCTTCTTGGCTTTCACCAATCTGGATTGTTCCTCAGTCTGTCTTTTAGGACCTTGACACTTTTAAATAATACTAATTAATTATTTTATAGAATGTACTTCAATTTGGGTTCGTTTAAATGTGTACCTATGATTACATTGAACTTGGATTTTTGGCAAGAACATCACAGAAGTTCTATGCCTTTTCGTAGTGCAGGGATACATGATGTAAAAATGTCTTATTATTGGATGTTAATATTGATCACTTGGTTGCCAGCTTTTCCAAAATAGCGTTATTATTTTTCTTTTCTATTCCATTCTATTCTATTCTATTCTATTCTATTCTATTCTATTCTAGCCTAGCTTATCCTATTCTCGTTCTTTTCTAGTCTATTTATATTGTTATATGTTTCGAGGGAGATACTTTTAGACTATTTAGATATCCTGTTTCTCCTCAAACTTTGTTCACATTTTAATATCTATCAGTAAATTTTGTCTAAAAATTATTGTTGTTGGTTATTTTCCATTTTCCTCATTTTTCTGCATTTGTAATCAGAATTGTCCTGTAGGGAATAGTTATTTCTTCTTCACCTTTTATTTACTTATTCAATTATTTATTTTAAATCTCAATGAGCTCATGAATACTTATCCTATTCTATTGATTATAATTCTATTGTTATTTATTTTATCCAAATTATTCATGTTTTGGCTATTGGGAGCTTTCTCAGATTAGCTCCATGTTCTTTCCACATGTCTCATTCTTTCTTCAGTGCTTTCTTACTTTCTGGACCACAAGACTCTATAGCTTCATCGATATTTTTCTCGCCCCAGTCCTGAAAGTGCCCACTTCTCAAAAACACTCTTGTTCTTTTTATTAAAGAATGGTGATTGGAAACCAAGATCTAGACACTGGGTATGCTCATTGCTACTAGGCCCTTTCAGTGGAAGGAGAATAGAAATACATAAATATATATTAACTTAAGTGATCACCTATACATCTGTGAGGAAAAAACTTATTAACTAGGTACAATATCAGTGTGCAGTTCTTTTGTCATTAGTTTTATAATATCTAGTCAAAATACACTTTTCTAAAGTTACTTAAGTTAGTATTCTTCCATGTCATTCATAGCAATTCTTATTAATTTGTAATATAGTCAAGCTTATTTTTTTATAGTTTGTATTATATTTTTGTGTTACTCTCACATCTTGACTGAGTTTTTTAAAAACCCACATATAGAGAAATTTTTTTTTTTGTTGGGTGAGTTTGACAAAAATATAGTCATATATCTACCACCACGATTGTGATACAGACCAATTTCACCATCTCCCTCCCTCAGTACTCTCATACTGGCCCTTTGTAGTTCAAACCTCTTCCTTCCCAGCCTGTAACAACCACTGTTCTGCTTTTTCATTTGTTGGGTTTGCCTTTTCCAGAATAACATGTAAGTGTAACCATACAATATGTAACCTTTTGGTTCTGACTTCTTTCCTTTAGAAAAATGTATTTAAGATTCATCCATTTGTTTTATGAATCAGTAGTTTGTCCTTTTCATTGCGAAGTAGTGTTTCATTGTATGAAGGTAACCCAATTTATTAACTCTTTCACTAATTAAAGGATTTTGGGTTTTTCCCAGCTTCATGTTATTATAAATAAACAGTCACATATAGGTCTTTTTTGTAGACACATGTTTTCATTTCCCTTGAAAAAATTCCAAGATGGTTGAGATTGCTGCGTCATATGACAGGTGCATCATTACCTTACAGGATATTGCCAATCATATTCAAAATTGTCTTTATAATTTTCTGGTCTCACCAGCAAGGTATGTAAGTTCTAATTGCTCTGTATTCTTGCAGCACTTGATATTGTTAATCTTTTTTATTTTAGCCATTCTAGTAGATGTGCAATGATATCTCGTTTTTTTTTTTTTAATTTGCATTTCAAAATGAGTAATAGTTTAGTACATATTTGCTATTTATATATCTTTTGGTGAGTGTCTATTGAGCTTTCATTTCGACTTATATCAAATTTTTTGTAGTGGGATAATTGGGTGCTTTTCTTTGACCTATTAAATTTTTGTATACGTTGGTACTTTTCTTTTTTTTCTTCACCATTGAAAGATTAGTGGTAGCAGCAGCAGCTGTGGTGTTGATGACTATGGCAATGGTGACATTGTTAGCCCATGTTTTTCAAATGGTTGATAGTATTTTTCCTGGAGAAATGAAGACTTGGGATAATGATAGTAGCTTGAAACTGTCATGCATTTTATATGTAGAAACGCACTAGGCTTTTTCAGTATAGCTCTGAACAATGGGGAGTAGGAATTGAAAATGCAGGCCAATGTCAGCTTAATATGTGAAAGAATTTTCTAACAATTACAAATGGCCAAGATGGAATAACCTATCTGTGAATAAATGTATTCAGTTTCAGACGTAGTCAGGTAAGAAGGCAGAAAGTAATTTAAGCAGGGATTGGGAGCAAGAGTGACTGCTGTGGTCCTGCTGAACATGAAGATACTATGATCTCATAGTCTTGTATAGATAGTTGTGACAGAATTTAAAAAATTTCTGAATCACATGCTGTCTCTAAGCTGTGTTAGACTGACATGCTTAAAGGGGTACATGCTACAACCAGGTTTTTCTGGCTCTGCTTTTCACTAGCTCTATAGACCATAAATAGGTTACTTACTAATAGCTTTGTTGTGATAGTGAAATGAGATTATGGGTGTTATGGAGTATCTGCCTGGTGCACTGTGAGCACTCTCTATATTGTAGTTATTATAACCACTTCCTTCCTCCAATTCCTCAACCTCTCTGCCTTCGTTTTAGCACTTTCTACTTTTTATTTTTTACTAGTTGATAGTCTCTGCTACATTTAGGAAGATGTGAGGTCTTGGTTCTTTTGTTCAGAGACTGACTGTGTACTCTGGGAGCCCCATCCCTTGGTCACATATTGACTTACTCTGGTCTTCCTAGTTCAGCTCTGCTGGGTGAAATTGTGCAGGAAGGAGAGCTTATAATCTTTCCTTCACTTTTCTAGACACATAAGGAGCCAAAATTTACCCACTGTTATGAATATCCATCAAGAGTTTCCTACCAGCATTTCCTTCACATTGCTATCTGATGTGAGCACAAATAATCAAGGTTATTTGTGCTTCAGCCTAAGTTTTCTTAGTCACTCTGTTCCTCATCCTGTCCTGCACCAAGCGTTGCTATTAGTGTTCACTTAATATGTAAAGAAGATACTCTACTTAAAACTCCCACTCTTAGTGTTTTAGAGCCACGAGGATTTCTATTTTCAGAGCAAAATGTCATGATCCTCATCTCCTTCTCCTCACAGCTCTATTCAGCCTACAACTGCTTCCCTTCATTTACCATCAACAAAAGCCCAGTCTCAGGGCAAGCCACAGAGTTTTGTTTCTACTTTCAGCACTTGGGCTCTCATCTGAAGGGTAAAGGTCCCTAAAACTACAAGTTGGTGACATATCCTAACAGCCTCTTCCAAGGGAGTGTTTCATAATATTGTCTAATCAGGTGGGGTCTGGTCTAAGAAGTGCAATATTGGGGAATCTCTGTTTCTTCATGTCTTTTCTCAGAACGAATAACACCATGAAATGTGAAATTAAAGACCAATTTCTGCAAGTCCTTGCTTTCAACAGAAAGTATTAGAATAGTTTGATAAATTTCTGAAAAATTCTGAATTTTCATTGAACAAATATTTTTCTCCACTTTGGCAGGACTACCACAGTTTAGAAAACTAGAACTGTATAATCTTAGATAAAAAAATTTTAGGAATCATTTAATCCAATTCTTTTTCAGTGCAGAAATTTCTTTAAGAGCATTTCAGATGGTTCTAAATTCTTTCTTGGGTATAGGCCTCAGTGCTTTGTAAAAGAGACCATCTAACTGAAGGCTGATTTTTAATGTTGGAAACCTCTTCCTTCTTCCCTGTGGCAAAATGTTACAATGACCTCCTAGTTGTTTCACTGACCATCTATGTTAGACAAAATTTTGGCCCTCACTCCCTAGTTTTATTCCTGTGAATACATTACATTAAATGGCAAAAGGGACTTTGTAGAGGTAAATAAGTTATTAATCACTGACATTAAGAGTGGGAGATTGTCCTGGATTATTGGGTGAGCCTAATCTAATCACATGAGCCCTTAAAAGCAAAAATCTTACAATTGCTGGTAACACTAAGGGAAATCAAAGATTCAAGGCATGAAAAAGATAGAATAATTGTTCTTGGGTTAACGGTGATGGGAGCTACTTACTAAAAAAAAAAAAAAACAACAACTGAGACCTCAATTCTACAATTGCGAGAAAACAGAATTTTGCTAATAACTTGAAAGACCTTTGACCCTTTGATTTCAGCCTTGTGAAATAATGAGCAGAAGAACCAGTTAATTAATGCTGTGCCTAGACTTCTGATACACAGAACTGCGAGGTAATAAATAGGTGTTTTTGCTACTTAAGATGGTACCCCTAGAGTCATCAATGATTCTTGGCTCTCCTTCGTATTTTACCTCCAAATGTTAATCACGACCTGTCCATTTACTCAGGGCAAGCTCATGCAACGCCTCTCTCACCCTCCCAAATGTCACTGGTAGTAACTTTTAGTCCTTAATGAGGCTATAAGGATATCCTTCCACCTGTTCTACTCTCCACCATTCTACATGGTCAACAATGACAGATGGGTGACAGCATTCAGTTTGCCCAGGGCTGAAGGGGTTTCCAGGATATGGAGCTCTCAGTTCTAAAACTGGGAAAGTTTTGGTAAATCAGAATGAGTTGGTTACCTTTAGTTGCATTGGGTAATGTATGTTAATGTAGTTAACACATCTAATTTCCAGGTGGAGTCAAAGAGAGAGGGACCCTACAACTCTAAGCTATAACTTTGAAGTTATTGAATATGTAGATCACCTCTAGTACTGAGGTGAAGGTGCACTCAGAGTTCAGTCTATTAGCAACAAAGAAAATTGGATTTATACATCTCAATAGGTGTGTTAATAAGCACAAAATATGAGTGAAAAATAATTTACCAATTTCAGAGAAATGTCATCAGCATTTTTTTGTACTTAGTAAGAAGCCTTTTTAATTTGTGAACATGAATCATGTTTATAAGAGCTTCATGAATTCATTTGTGTCTATAATCTCCCTGCTCTATTTTCAACTCTTAAGTTTGTACACCCAAAATTATTCTAACCCTGAGGTAATACAGAGAGAATAACCTGCATATTTGGGGTGAGATTGCAGAGCAGAAATGTGCCTATCTTCCTCTGAAGGCACAATGTCTTCTTGTTTCTATCTTCAATGCCTATCAGGGACAAGTGATAAGTAATAGATATTTTTCTAAAATACAAATCTAATCTTATTTCTGTTACAGTTGCCTATAAACTTCCATTACTTCTACTGTCTATAGAATTAAACTTTATCATGACATACAAAGGCTTTCACAGCCTTATCTGTTTATCTGGCAAGTTTCATCTGCAGATTTCTTCTGCCTTTTGCCTCATACACCCTCTGATGCTGCACCAAGAAGGTCACTTGCTCTGCAAACACAGCTCCCATCTTTTCACACTTATGTCCCTTTACTGATCTTGTTCATCTATGCATACTCTTTACCCTGTGTATTCCTGGTCAAGTCTTGTATATAATTTATATCTAATTAAAGCCAGCTCTTCTCCATGATTTCCTTTTATACATGCCTGGCACACATGATGTGCACAGTAATTGCCTATGGAATTGAGTCAAGATTAACTGAATTCAAACCCCACCTCTTGTAATTTGAATATGGCACTAGTTTTTCCCTGAACATACACAAGAAAATCTATCATCTATCTTCCACATAACTGAGTAAATTTTGAAAGTAGCCATCAGGCATTTATTTTAACCTTTGCTTTTCTAGATTCTTCCTGATGACCAATCTTTATTGGTGTGCAGAGATTATTATAACATTATCTTATTTGACACACAGACAACTCCCAAAAGGTAGCAGATATAAATACGTTCATTATCCCCATTTTATAATGAAGAAACTCGGTTTTAGAAGGGACAAGTTACTTGTGCCAGGTCATACAGGGGCATTTGAGTTCATCTGACTCACATTTCTATGTTGTTTTATGTACTTAATTGGTCCTGACCATTTTAGCAACTCTATTCTGAATCACCTCCAGCTGAATAAAAGTTTTCACTTGCGGTCCTCAAGTTAGAAGAAAGTGTTATTTTTCATGCTGTGGCTATCTTTTTGTTTTGTTTTGTTTGTTTTGTTTGTTTGTTTTGTTTTTGTTACTGGATACAGTTAAGTGGAGCTAGAGAGTTTGGTTGATTTGAAGCTCTATGTATTCTAATGTGAAATGGTGACTGGAAGGACCCATGTATATCAGGAATGTGCTGAATGTTACTTGATCAGCCCTAAATAATAATATGTTTTTGCATTTTTTCTTACATTAATCATTTAGGGGTCTCCATCTGAAAGCACTAGCCTGTGGTTAAAGCTAACCTCTGACATGGTATATGGGTATAAACGCCCTAGTTGTTCACAGGTCCTGAAAAAAGTGCATCATTTTGGCCAGCTGGGTTCAGTGGCTCCATAAACTTTAAGAATTACTCTATTGATCTATGGAAATGCCATTTTCTGATGAAACAACCCGCAGAATTCCTTCTTCTTCTCTTAAGTTGTATATAGCAACGTATGTGTTTGGATGTCCATGTGTTGTATCCCTTGTGTGTTTTGTGTGTTGTGTTGTGTGCATTGGGTATGTGTGGTTATATTATGCATGTTAGGTGTTTGTATTGCTTGTGTGTGTGTGTGTGTGTGTGTGTGTGTGTTGTGTGTGTCTGTCTGTCTGTCTCTGTGTGTGTGTGTATGTGGCAGAGGGAGAAAGTATGCAGGAAAAAAGAATCTGTCTTCTCACTGGGAATGGCAGGGGTGTTGAAAATCTCTAAATCACTAATCTCTTCACCCAAGATTAAGCAAATAAAATTGTTAGCTTGAAGAAGTCAGATTCTTGATGACTCCAAAGAGACAGCAGCAAAGGAGGCAAGTAGCTTAGCTTCATATCAGCAAAGAGATAAAGGGACTTCAGCTGAATGACAGTTTGAGCAATATAGGCCTAATCCGATTACCAGGGAATTCAGTGTCACTCTATATTAATGGTGGAATTTTAAAAAATGGATGCTAAGAGTTTTTGTGTTTCATCAAAGACTTTAGTTATTTTAGGATGAAAATAACTCTGGCTTGAAACTCAGGGCTTAAGGGCAGGAGGCTGGGGTGAGGCTGGGGCTGAGAGGCAGCCAAGGCTCATCTCTTATAAGGTCCTTTGTTCACCCAAGGCTTTGTTTTAAGCTGTCAGCATCTCCTCAGCCCAGAAGAGGAGAAGGGGGGAATGAAGTCCAGGGGGCTATGGCAAGTCAGGGGGCTGAATCCCAATACCAAGTCATTTCTGCTTTGAGTTTTCTAGGTGAAGAAGATTTTTACATTGAGTACATTTGCCACCCTCCTTTAACCTTCAGGCTAAAACAATCCCTCATTTTAAAAATTTTCCTGTGGGATTTAGCATCTCTTAATGCTTTTATTTATTTGGAAGAGAAGGAAGGATATGGGTTGAAAGAATAGAAAAAGGTATATTTAGTTACAGATTAATTAATCTTTAGGGATTTCGATGGAAATCCTGGTGTAAGACTAGGCATACAGAATAATTTACAAGTAAAACAAACACTCTTGGGTCCTGAATTTCAACCTTTTGGCTCCCGTGTTTCAAATCTGAGCCAGGTCCTTTAAGATCAAGGCCTCATTGCTTAGCTGGAATGCCGATGTTTTGTGCTGTTTCCTCAGTGAAAGGTTTATTCCTGGAGCAGACACCCATAACCTGTATGGGCTAGGTTATGTTTTGAATTAAATTTTACCTGGCTGGCAAATATGAAGTATATCTACACTTAGCTTGAGTAGAGAGGAAGTACCTGTGATCTCCTTGGGTAGAAACCCCGGGTGTGGTCTTTAAGGGTAAGGAACACTAACATCCTCTAAGAATTCAGCACACATCAGGTTTGGACTGAGAATTCAGTTAACCAACTTTAGTGACATAATTCACTTTTAGCTCTAGCTAGAAAACAATTTAAGGACAAAGACAAAGTCCTATACATTTCATGGCATGCTTTGATCTCAGAGAACACATAAGTGGTTTTTTCCTAACACACAGAAAATGTGAGGCAGTTGTACATGTAGGGTTTTCTTGTTTTAGCAGCTTGGGGGTAATGGAACAATCTAGATAAATGCATTAATCACTCCCTGATCTCAAAGGAATCCCCAGATTGTTCTCTAACTACAAGTCAGTAATTCCCAGACCTAGTTGATCATTAATATCATCTGGCGTGATGTTACTGAAAAACATAGATTCCGCCCAATTCTAGACCTAACTAGAATATCCAGGGAGTAAGGCTCAGGAAACATAATTAGAATAGTTTTCTGCTTAATGGTGATTATCAGTCAGGTATGGGAAGCACTGATGTAGGATGTCCAGAGGCATGAGAATCCATCAAGGAATGTAGCAGAAGGTTCTAAGATGTTTTGGTCCTTTCTTACTATTAAATGGTTATTGGCCTTCTTTTCTTATTATAGAATCCTTCTTTAGATATATGATGGCTAGATTGAGAGTAGACCTATAAAGGGTGCACATAGGTCAGAAATGGAACTATCTGAATGGTTCAAATTTTTGTTCTTTTATGTTTTTGCAGCTGATGGATGTAAGGCTTAGATGAAGTAATGACTTGCATAGGCTTACCCATATAATGAATAGTAGAACCAGGTTTCAAATTCAGCTTTATTGAACCCCAAAGTCCATAATTTTTCTGCTATATTTATGTCTATAAGAGAAGAGAAAATGCATAGGTCCTGTTTTTATAATTCCTCTCATTTAGTTAGGTTTTTAAACCAAGATTGTGTCTTCTAAGCTTCCAGTCTTCTTGTGGTTGTCGTTTGTTATTACAGATTGCCCAAGAAAAAAAAAAAAAGTGTCTTCCCATTTGGAGTGCACATCCCTCAACTATACTGAACACTAAATGAGAGTTTATGGGCACTGGATGTTCTTGGTTAAAGTTACTGGAACATACTACATTTATATTTTATTTTGCGATTTGCTAATTTCCTCATCATCTTGAATGCAAGATTTGTGTTTACACCCAGTGCAATAAAATCTTCTTTCTCTTTGTGGAGTTAAAAGTTGACATGTGGCAAAGCACTTTTAAAAATAGAGTGAATTATTCTTCATTTGAAAACAAATGTAGGGTCTCAGGTCAAAGAAAGAAGTGCCTAAAGAGAGGTACATTCTGTAATAAGACAGGTGTGAGTCTATTGGCTGGAGCAGAAATAGATGCTGAGATAGAAAACAACTGTATCATCTGAGTTGTTGATGGAGTTGATGGAATTGATTGGGAACTTTGTAATAAATGGAGCAGAAGGTATAGAAGTGAACAAAGATGGTGGAAATGGGATGAAAATAGAGGAAAGAATAGAATGGCCATGTGTTTCAAAATGGAAAATCCAGAGGAGGATTAGCCTCCGCTGAAATTTGAAAAGACTCTCCAGATTTATTTCAAGAGTTATACCAGGAGTCAAAATTTACTTGCCAGTTCTTATAATTATTTTGATGATATAGTATTAGTCAACCTCATATAATAAGTAGATGAAATATAGTATATGATGATAGTATATTCTAAAGCTACATACTCTGTATGTCACAATATTTTGTACATCTAAACTAATTCTCTGAAGCAAAGCAGGGTGGGGAATGAAATACTCATGGGAAAGCCAATGCTAGAAGAGCCAAAACCCAAGCTACAGCTTTTGATATGAGAATTCTTTCCACTTTACCTGTCTCTGAGAAAGAGAAAGGCTGGCAGTCTTAGAGTACCACATTTGAAACATATACTAGTTTCACACTACTGTTCTTTAAAAACTACATTAAAAACCTTAAAAAAATAGAATTGGGACAATGGGTATGTAAAGAAAAAGAAAGAGCACAGTTAAGTCACAGCCCATAGATGTCAGTAGAAACAAAAGAATCTGACTAAAAAGGAAGCTGAATTCCAAGCTGCTTCCAAGAACAAGAATAGGACTTTATTGATTCTGCTTCTATTCTTTGTCTGCAGCAAAGGCTGTATAAGCCCATTCAAAGGAATCTCACCCCTTGGATTTCCATATCAAAGAGACCGGGTTCTCTGCTTGCCTTGGTGGCAGTTTGACAGCCAACAACCTACCTCAGATCAATATGCTCTGCCAGTCATTACACAAGGAAGACTTCCTAACTTATTTACCCTGAGAAATTTATTCTTTTCAAATTTACTTGCAAGGGAAATCTCAAGGGAAAAATTAAAACACAGCCTTTTGGTTCTGGAGGTGAGATGAGATCCTATTATCAGCCCAGCTCACTTCCCCTCCATGTTTTCTCCTGGCATCAGAATTAAATTGGGTTTAGAGTGAAAAACTCTGAAAACAAGATACATAGGTATTTTCAGTTTTAATTATTGTTTATAGCTTTTCCAGTCTTTATGTGTTAATGACACTGCTATCTATCCTCCCTTGACAGAGGAAATCTTAAAGTTATATTTAACCTCTTTTTTTGTCCCTGTTAGAAAAATGATTACTGACTTTTTTTTAAGTTTAAGTATAATTGGTAAACAATTTTATATTGGTTATTTTAATTTCAGTTGATTTGACATTTTATGCCTTATAATTTTGATCATCCTTCTAAGTTTAGTAATCATCTGTCACTATGTAAATTTTTTCACAATATTTTTGATTATATTTCCATCTTCTTTTTACCTCCCTTCCTTCTGGTAACCATCTCTTTGGTCTCTGTTTCTATGAGTCTGTTTTTGTTATTGTTGTTTTTCAGATTCCACATATAAGTTAAACCATTTATCTTTCTCTGCTTGACTTATTTCACTTAGCATAATACTCTCTAGGTTCATCCATGTGCTTGCAAATGGCAAGATTTCATTATTTTTTGTTCCTCTACAATATTCCATTATGTGTGTATGTGCATTACATCATCTTTATCATTTATTTATCAATAGACACTTTGGTTGCTTCCAAATCATGGCTATTTAAATAATGCTGCAATAAACATGGGGATGCATATTTTTTAGAATTAAATTAGTATTTTCATCTTCATTGGGTAAATAGCCAGATGTTGATATTTTTTCATAAATATATTGAGGAGTCTTGCTTTATAGAGAAACATTTAACATTAAAAGGGTGGAAAGAATCTTCATACAAATATGAAGAAGTCAATCTGAGGATTTAGCTGACTAGAACAAATGGTTGGTGTCATACAATGTTAGTCTAATTGGGATGGTATTTCTTGTAGAACTCTACTGGGATTCTCTCCTCTTCTTCAACTTAGAAATCAAATAAACAAATGAAAACAAACAAACATATAAACAAGAGAGTGAATTAAAGGGCAAGAAATACTCTTTCCCAAACTGGGGGGAGATGGAAGGTTGTGAGGGTATGTGCTGAACTGTGGGAACACATAGAGATGAGAATATATCCAGATGAGTCTGATGCCTACACATGAAAGGCACTGCACGCTAATGGGAGTCCTCGCATCAATGGCTCCATGTTTTATTTTGACAGCGATGATTATAATTGAGATTCATAATATTTGAAACTCTATTTGTGGCCTCGTGAGTGGTGGGTCCCAGCATTTCCTCAAACTTGGTCTTTAAAAATATACATTGACCAATTTTGTTACATAGGTCATAGACATTGTTTTTTCTTTTTTTTTTAAATTAACAAATTTTTTATGGTGACATTGGTTTAAGGAAATCCAATAAGTTTCAGCTGTACACTGTAACAATAAGGCGTATATATATATATATATATATATATATATATATATATATTATTTACAATGTGTACTCATCTCCCATAGTTAGATTTCTTTCTGTCACTACCTATTTGACCCCCTTTACCCCAACAAACCTCCCCCCTCCCCCTCCTCTGGTAACCACTAGTCTATAGTCAACGTCCATGAATCTCTGGTTGTCTTGTTCATTTGTTGCTTTTAGGTTTATATCCCACATATAAGTGATATCATGTGGTTTTCACTTTTTCTGTCTGGCTTATTTGCTTAGCATGATTATTCTTGAGGTCCATCCATGTTGTCAAATGGCAGTAGTATTTCATCTCTTCTTATGGCTGAGTAATATTCCATTGTATATATGTACCACAGCTTCTTTAGCCAATCATCTATCATAGGACACTTTGGTTGCTTCCATGTCCTGGCCACTGTGAATAATGCTGCTATGAACATTGGTGTGCAAATATCTTTTTGGATATGAGTTTTCAAGTCTTTGGGTAAATACCCAGTAGAGGGATTGCTGGATCATATGGTAGATCAATTCTTAGTTTTTTGAGGAACCTCCATACTGTTTTCCATAGTGGCTGTACCAATTTGCAGTCCCACCAGCAGTGTATGAGGGTTCCTTTTCTCTGCATCCTCTCCAGCATTTGTTTTACTGTCCTGTTGATTATAGCTATTCTAAAGGTGTATGAGGTAGTATCTCATTGTGGTTTTGATTTGTATTTCCCTAATAGCTAGCCATGTTGAGCATCTTTTCAATTATTTGTTGACCGTTTGTACGTCCTCTATGGAGAAGTGTCTGTTCAGGTCCTCTGCCAATTTTTGATTGAATAATTTTTTTTGTCGTTATTGAGTCATATGAGTTCTTGTATATTTTGGATATTAGGTCCTTATCGGAGGCATTGCATATTTTCCCATTCAGATGATTGTCTCTTTACCTTGCTAACAGTTTCTTTTGCTGCGCAGAAGCTTTTCAGTTTGATGTAGTCCCATTCATTTATTTTAGCTTTATTTCCCTTGCTTTTGAGGTCAAATTCATAAAATCCTCTTTAAGTCCAAGGTCCTTGAGTTTAGTTCCTATGTTTCCAACTATGCATTTTATTGTTTCAAGATATTATATTCGGTCCTTAATCCATTCTGAGTTAATTTTGGTGTGTGGTGATAGACAACAGTTTAGTTTCATTCTTTTGCAGGTGGCTTTCCAGTTTTCCCAGGACCATTTATTGAAGAGGCTATCCTTTCTTCACTTTATGTTTTTTTTTTTTCTATTATGTCGAAGATTATTTGCCCATATAATTATGCGTTTGCTTCTGGACTCTCAATTCTGTTCCACTGATTCATGTATCTGTTTCTCTGCTAAGACCATGCATTTTGGTTACTGTCATTTTGTAGTATAATTTCAAGTCAGACAGAGTGATGCCTCCAGCCTCGTTCTTTTCTCTCAGGATGGCTTTGACAATTCGGGTCTTTTTTTGCTTCCACACATTTGATTTTTTTTTTTGTTCTATTTCTTTAAAAAAAAAACAATGAGATTTTGATGGGAATTGCATTAAATCTATATAATGCTTTAGGTAATATAGTCATTTTAACTATGTTGATTCTTCCAATCCAAAACACAGAATATTTTTTCTTTCTTGATATCTTCTTTGATTTCTTTTAATAGGTCTTGTAGGAAGGTTGTATTTTTCTAAGTACTGTTCCATTTTTTCTAGGTTATTAAGTTTTTGTGTTATATACTTTTTCATAGTATTCTTATATGATCTTTTGGTATTTCTGTGATGTCAGTCATAATTTCCCCTCTTTCATCCCTGATTTTGTTATTTGTGCCCTTTCTCTTTTTCCTTTAGTGAGTCTAGCCAGGGATTTGTTAATTTTATTAACCTTCTCAAAGAAACAGTTCTTTATTGCATTTACTTTATATATATCTATATCTGTATATGTGTGTGTGTGTGTATACACACACACACACACATATATATAGTTTGTTTTCAATTCCATTTATTTCTGCTCTAATTTTGATAATTTCTTTCCTTCTGCTGACTTTAGGCTTCATTTGTTCTTCCTTTTCTAGTTTTTTAAGATGAAGTGTTAGGTTATTTATTTGGGCTTGTTCTTTTTTGTTGGAGATAGGCCTGTAATGATATGAACTTTTCTATGTGACCATTTTTGCCATGTCCCAAAAGTTTTGATATGTTGTAGTAACTATCATTATCATTCATTTCTACGTATCTCTTCATCTACCTTTTTTTCTTCTCTGACCCAGGTATTCTTCAGTAGTATGTTGTTTATTCTCCATGTATTTGTGTTTCTTACTGATTTCTTTTCACAGCTGATCTAGTTTCAGAGCATTATGGTCAGAGAATATGGCTGATATGATTCAACCCTCTTATATTTGTTGAAGCTATCTCTGTGTCCCAGTATGTGGTCGATTCTTGAGAATGTTCCATGTGCACTAGAGAAGAGTGTATAAGCAGCTATTTTGGGATGGAAGGCTCTGTAAAATGTCAATTATGTTGGTCTAATGTGTCACTTAAAGATGTTATTTCCTTATTGATTTTCTGTTTGGATGATGTGTACGTTTCCAACATAGAGGTATTTAGGTCCCCTACTATGATAGTGTTTTGGTGTGTTTCTCCCTTAGTTATGATAGTAATTGCTTTACACATGTTGGGGCTCCCTAATTGGGAGCATAGATATTAAGTGTTATGTCTTCTTGGTGAATAATTCCCTGTATCATTATGAAGTGTCCCTAGTATCTTTTTTTACATTTTTCATTTTGAAGTCTATTTCACCCGATATTAATATCATTACTCCCGCTTTTCTCTGAATATCATTTGTTTGAAATAGCATTTTCCACCCTTTCTCTTTGAGTCTACATTTGTCTTTGGAGCTGCAATGAGTCTTCTGGAGGCAGCATATGGTTGGGTTTTATTTTTCGGTCCAGTCTGCAACTCTGTGTCTTTTTATTGGTGAGTTCAGTCCATTTACATTTTGGATGATTATTGAAATATAGGGTCTTCTTACAGCCATTTTATCTTTCATTTTATAGTAGCTTAGTGTTTCCATTGCTTTCTTGTCCTTGTGTTTCTGTTTTCTTTATTTTCGTTGGCTTCTATGGGTTTTCCCTTTGGCCCTTCTTGTTTATGTTACATACTTCAGTTTTGCATCTTTGGCATGTGGTTACCATGATGAATATGTAGAAGATAGTTATCTATATATCTATATATCTATATATATTTATATATATCTATATATCTATATCTATATCTATATCTATATCTATATCATCTATCTATATCTATCTATATCTATCTATATCTACATCTAATCTATATCTAGCTCCATTTTCTTCCATGTGTGTCTTATCTCCATTCCCCTTTGTGAATTTGGACCTTTGAATCTTCCCCTTTTCAGGCATCATTGTCTCAATTTGTCCCTATGTATGGTGAACATTCATTACTATCTTGCTATAGCAATTCTCTTTTATTGTTTAAGCTAGTAATGCCTGTTCTTACATTTGCACTGCTCTGCTTGTATCTGCCTGGTAGTCACTTTATTCCTAATAATATGTATAAATATTTTATGTCATTTTGTCTTAGGTGAGCTGATCTCTTTAAGTATTTCTATAGTGCAGGCCCCATAGTGGAGATTTCCCTCAATTTTTGTATGTCTGGAAGGTCTTTCTTTCTCCTTCATATGTAAAGGAGAGCTTAGCTGGATACATTCATTATTCTAGGGTGGTAGTTCCTTTCACTTAATATTTTGAATATTTAATTCCACTCTTTTCTGGCTTGTAAAGGTCTGTGCTGAGAAGTCCAAAGATAATCTAATGGGTTTTACTTTATCAGTTACCGTTATCTTCTCTCTGGCTTTCCTGAGAATTCTTTCTTTGTCATGGATTTTTGATATTTTTAATACAATGTGCCTTGGTAAAGGCCTTTGTGGGTTGAGCTAAATGGATTTTCTGTTGACTTCTTGAATTCCAAGCTCCAGCTCATTCCTTAGATTTGGGAAATTCTCATCCACTATTTGTCTGAAAGTGCTTTCTAGTCCCTGCTCCCTTTCCTCATCTTCGATAATGCCCATTATTCTTATGTTTCCTCTCCTGATTATATCAGCTAGTTCTTATATTTCTCTTTCATCATTTTTTCATTCTTTGGTTTCTCCTTCCTTCTGATTTATTTCGGGATTTCAGTCTTCGATATCACTGATCCTTTCCTCCATTTGGTTGACTCTATTTCCCAAGCTTGCTATTTCATTTTTCAACTCTTGCAGTGTGTGTGTGTGTGTGTGTGTGCGCGGGCGCATTTTATCTCCAGAGTGTCTATTCTGTTCTTTTTGAGGGTTTCAATCTCCTTGCTCTGCTCAGCTAGTTTTTCAGTTCCTGAAATTATTGATATGATTTGTTTTCAATCTCCTTGAGTTTTTTCAGAAGTACCATCCTGAATTATCTGTCGTTTAAGTTGCATATTTCTATGTGTGTAATGTCTTTTTCTGGAGATTTTTCTCTTTCCGTGATGCCTTGTCACCTTGGTTATTCATGGTGTTTAATGGACTATTTCTTCACCTGGACATTAATGGAAGTGTATTCTGTTGGTTTTTCCAGAAGGTTTATTATATAAAGGTCTCTCTTTAGCCTGTTGCAAAGAAGGCCCCCCCCTTTTTTTTTGGTTTCCAGTAGGTGGCCTCTAAGCCTTTTGAATACCTGCTATGTCTAAAGCCTAAATAATGCCTTTTAATTTTCTTGTAGATGTTTAATCACCCTCATTACACTCAGTCTCAGTCCCTGCCAGTGTTATTGACAGTTTTGGTAACATTTGTTGATTCTTCTGGGCTCTGTGGTATTCGGTGGTGGAGGACATAAAGGAGAGTGGCCCACTGGGTTGGGGGTTGGAGGCTGTGGCTCTGCTTCAGTTTGCAACTGCAGCTGGTAAAAATTAGCTGTTGTTTCTTTGCCATCATGCTTCTCTGCTTTCTGCCCTGATGACTGAGCCCTGCCACTGGCCATGTGGAGCTCACAACTCTTCCAGGCAGGGCTGTTCAGGGAACTTGCCACACCTTCTCCCCTCCACCTCCCTATATAGGAAGCTCCAGTGGCTGCAAGAGGCAACTTCTCTATTTCTCCAATCCACTGCCCGATACCTGGGGTTCTGACCCGTGGTAGCTTTTATGAGTCAATCCCACTCTCAGACATGCTGATGTGCAGTTTGGGTGTTTCTTGTTGAGTTTTAGATGTTCAGAATGTTATTTCAGGGGAGAGATCTGGAGAAGTCTCTCACTCCACCATGTTTCTACACACACACACACACACACACACACAACACACACACACACAAACTACATTATTTTTTGAATTCTGATTCTTAGCTCTTCATTTTTTTCCCCCTTATTATAAAATGAGTACATGCTCATCAGAGTAAAGTACAGATAGGTCAAGGGAATAAATAACACCTCTAACTTTATGCAACCAGGCACCCTGGTGTGTATTCTGACAGTAATATTTGTTGTTTTGCTTTTGCATATATATGTTCATTTCTTTACAAAAATTGTTTTGTTGTAATTTCATAATCTTCATTTTAAAATCTATAATCTATTTTGAAAATATTTTCATACAATAAATACTTCCACAGCCTTATTTGTGAGGGTCACTTAGTACAGTTGACTCATGAACAATGCAGGGATTAGGGCTGCTGACCTCTGTGGTTGAAATCCATATATAACTTTTAGCTCCCCAAAACTTAACTACTAATAACCTACTGTGAGCAGAAGTCTTACCAATAACATAAACAGCCTACTAACACATATTCGTGTGTTATATATATTACATATTGTATTCTTACAATAAAGTAAGCTAGAGGAAAGAAAATATTATTAAAAAAATAATAATAGAAAATAGAGTTACAGTATTTATTGAAAAGAAATCTGTGTATAAGTGGACCCAAGCGCTTCAAACACATGTTATTCAAGGGTCAATTGTATTTCATGGCCAAGTGTCCTCCATTGCGTTTTGAACAATTAGATTAATAACATTTTCTCTATCATAAAAAATGTTATTATAAACTTTTAGAATAAAACTTTGTTCACAATCTTAATTATTATCTTTAGATGAAATGTTTAGATGAAAGTGGATTTTCTATGTTAAGGGCCATGAACAATTTTAAGTTTAAAAAAACATATTTTGATAGATTACTCTCCCAAAGATACCAATACCAATTACTGTTGTTACTTCTTTCAGTTATCAATTTTTGATATGTATTAAAATTATCATTGTATTATCTTTATTTATTTACATTTATTTTTTAAATGATAAAACTGAATAACCATCATGTTTTCATTGATTATTAGTAGCTACTAGTTGCTGTGAGATACTAGTTCATGTCTTTTTCTATTGGGGTATTTAACTCTTTATTATTCAGTTTTAGGAACGTTTTATATATTAATCACTAACATTTAATCATAGGCAGTATTTGGTACTTATTTTGTGCCAGACACCATTCTAAGCTTTTACATACATTATCTCTGTTAATCCTTATAACTCCTCTATAAGATAAATACAAATACTATTTACTTTATTTTTTGATGGAGAAACTAAGGGACTTTGAGAAGGTTGTCCAAATACATGGTGTGTAAACTTTAGAGCTAAGATGCTACCAAAGCAATTTGATATCCTGTTTTAAAAGAAAATTAATATTAAAGATACTAACCAACTGAGTATGTTATAAATTGTTTTGAATATTTTTATTGGTCCACAAAATATTATGTATCCAAATCTATTAGTGTTTATTTTATGTTTAATGTTTTTGGTGTCATAGCTATGCTTATTTTCCCTAATAGTTAAACAATTCTTCCAAACCATAATAGCCTACAATTTGCAATGTTATCTCTTTCATATATAAATACCGTATATTCTATTGCTTTATCTGGATTTTCTATACTTTTCTATTCATCTATTTCTTCATAGGTACTTT
This sequence comes from Eonycteris spelaea, assembly GCA_003508835.1. Taxonomy (NCBI): domain Eukaryota; kingdom Metazoa; phylum Chordata; class Mammalia; order Chiroptera; family Pteropodidae; genus Eonycteris; species Eonycteris spelaea. The sequence goes on along the minus strand of PUFA01000083.1, from coordinate 1,593,434 downwards.
TTTTTATTGTGGATTAAAACACATTTTAACATCTGATAAAGAAATGAAGAAAATTTTTAATGAAAACTTCTTGTCTAGTCTTATTTCCTTCAGTAAAGTTTTGCTAGTATCTTTGGATGTTTTTAACTATTTCTTACATTTATTTTCAATTCCTTAAATATGTTCATTATTTTGAAATTGCTCTTTTCTTTTTCATTACATTTTCTTATCAGTTCCCATTCTCTTTTTTGGGGGGTATTCCATTCCTCTATTCCAGCCACGTGATTCCCAGGAGCTATCATGTGTTGATAAACCCCACTCTCAAGTCGATTGGTCGAAAGTTGGAAATCCCACCCAAATAAGGATAGGCAATGTCTTTTCCCAGTATTTTAAACTTGAGATCTAGAGAATAAGTCCCATTATGGTGATGGAAAATGTGGGAGGTAAGACACTGGAACTGGGGAATGCCATGCTTCAAATGAATGGTGGGAAACAAGAGTTTACAATGAAAGGAACCAAGTTACATGAAAGACAATGAAGATCAAAACAAAGGTGGAGATTATCCCGTGTTTAAGCTCTGGTTCTGGAAAACTGGAGTCCTTGGAACTCCTTTGTTTGACTTTCCCTTACCGCTCATGAAACCAAAAGAGGTTGCATGGGATACTAAATATACTTCCTATTAATTTTATTTAGCCTAATTTAGTTCAGAATAATTTCACTTATTTTCAGCCAAAGTGATTCTGAAAAATATATTGCTCATTAATGGTATGTAAAATGATTGATTTCTGCATATTCTGTTACAAGTGACCAAAAAAATCATTTATTATTTTAAATAGCTTCTCGTTTGAGATTTTCAGATTTCAGAAAGTTAATGCATTTTATTTGTAAATATTGATTATGTTGTTTCAATTCCAACATATATACACACATATACACACATATTTACATAGATAAATTCATGTACATATGTATACACATACAAATGCACACATATTCCTTTCTGATTGTATTTGCAAGGACTTCAAAAGTTACTTTAAATAACAGCAATGCTGGCATTTATGTCACACTTAATTTTAATAAAAAGGCCTCTAGACTGCCAAGGTTAAGAGTGATATTTTATTGGTTTCAGATGGGTTTTATGTATCACATTAATTAAATATTCTTTTATTTTTATTTTGTAAAGCCATGCTTTTAAAAAAGTTAGGAACAAATTTTCCATTTTAAAACTCTTTTTAGCATCTAAGAGGATAATTATATGCTTTAGAAAATTTCCTTTGATCCACTAATATAATGATATCCATAGATTTTTCTACAGACTGATTCATTTTTGAAATTCTAGAGGAAAACTATTGTTTTTCAATTGTATGTGATTTATTTTTTATGTGGCTAGATTTGCTTTGCTATTATTTTTCTTACCAGTTTCCTCTATATTAATAATTAAATATTTGTAAGTTTTTTTAGTGCAATATTTTACAGGGTCTTTTATCAAGATTATGCTAGTTTTCTGTCAATTTACTTGCTCTGAAACAATTAAAATACCATGTGAACTACTTGTTTCTTTATGTTAGATAGAATTCACTGGTAAACTTTGAGAGCTCACCATCATTTGTTTTTTTTTTAATCATTAAATCTCTTTTTTTTTGGTGGCTATTTCTGTTTTCAATTTTGTGTCAGTTTTGGAACTTTATTTTTTGCTAGAAAAATTCACTTCATTGAAATCATCATATTGATTATAAATTTGTATATAGCATTTATATTTATAAATTTCTTCTCTATCTGTGGTTCTATGCCCTTAATCTTTTATAATTGTATATTATAGAGCTAACTTCACTAGAGCTCTGTCTATTTTATATGGTCAGGTCAGTAAATCAGCTCTTGGATTTATTAATCAATGCAGTTTTTATTTCTAATTCATGAATTCTTTTATCTTTATTAGTAACTCTCTAATACTTATCTCTATTTTTTTTAATTCCTCTGTTGTATGCTAAGACAATTTGTTTTCAATATATCTAGCTTATAATAAAATAATTTAAAGCTTTGAATTTTCCTAGAATTCAGCTTTGTTTATACTCAATATTATCAATGTTTAATATTTGCTATTTTCTAACTGTGACTTCGATTTTGATTTATTCTTTACGCTAGGAGTTATATATCACAGCAGTGTAAAATTTTAATGTGGCTGAGTTTTTTTTTTTTCATTTACATTTTATTTCTAATATGAAGTATTATTGTATTAATGGCCAAAGAATATGACATGGAACATTTGTTTAAGAGAAATTTATTTATATTTCCTTTGGTTTAAAATATGGTAATGGGAAGACTGAAAAAAATGATGTAGATGATAGAGGTTCTATTCATCCCTCTGGAGACCAAGTCAAAATTATGACAGAAACAAGGAGCAGCAGCAAGGAAAAATCACCTGGGATCTAGATGAACAAGCCATACAAATAGAGAGAAATACAAGAAATCACACTGCAATGCAGGAAAGTAGGATGTGGTGAGGACGTGGGGCTGCCTGGTCTCCAGCAGTGAGATCGAGGCTGCAGCAGTGGCAGAAGCCACTTAAAGAAGATGCATCCATGAGCGGATTTTAGCGGTGATAGACCCCTCTATGCCACTGGACAGACACCTACTTCACAAATCTACACTAACAAGACCGGGAGACTTAGGAGCTTTGCTTAGTACATAGAAACAGACACAGAAGGACAGCCAAAATGGGAAGAAAAGAAGCAGAAGTCATATGAGAGAACAGAACAGAAATTCAGAAATCATGGAGTCAGCAATCTAACAGATGCAGAGTTCAAAACAATGATTATAATGATGCTCAATGAACCTAGGGGAAGTGTAGATGAACTTAGTGAAAATGTTAACAAAGAGATTTAAAAAACCAAAAAATGGAAATGGAAATTATAAAAGGAAACAGTCAGAAATGAAGAACACATTATCTGAGATGAGAAGTATGTTAAATGGAATAAACAAAGGAATAAACAAAATGAATAAAGAAGAGGATCACATATCCTATCTAGAGGGCAGGAAAGCCAAGGATACTCAATCAGAATGGCAAGAAAAAAGAAGCCAAGACTATAAAAATAATTTAAGGAGCATATGAGACACTATTAAGGGTCCTAATATCTATCTGATCAGCATAACTGTAGAAAATCAAGATGATGAACAGCTGTTTGAAGAAATAATGATTGAAAACTTCCCTAACCTTGTAAAGGAAATGGACATAAAACCCTAGGAAGCTCAGAGAATTCCAAAAATCAAGGATCCAAAGAGACCCACACCAAGCCACATCATAATCAAAATGCCAAAGATTAAATACAAAAAAAAATATTAAAAGTAGCAAGAGAAAAACAGATAATTACTTATAAGGGAACACCCATAACACTGGCAGTGATTTTTCAGAAGAAACTATGAAGGACAGAGGGCTTAGTAAAAGATATTCGACAGGATGAAGACACAGGATCCACAACCAAGAATACTTTATCCAGCAAAGCTATCATATAGAGTTGGACAGATAAACAGCTTCCTAGACAAAAATAAGCTAAAGGAATTTATCACCACCAAGCCAGAATTACAGGAAATGTTGGAGGGACTTCTTTACAAAGAAAAAAATACAGAAGTCTCACTTCAGATTAAAAGACACACACAGACTAAAAGGAAGGGAATGGAAAAAGATATTGCTTTGATAAACCTAGATGGTATTTAAGTCAGACAGAGAAAGTTTAGCATTATATTATTTCATTTATATGTGGAATCTAAGGAATAAAAAGAACAAACTAATGAAAAACAGATACAGATATAGTAGACAATTTGGCAATGAAGAGAAGGGAGGAGGTGTTGGGAAGCTGGGTGAATGGGGTGAAGGGTTAAAGAGGCACAAATTAGTAGCTGATGGATGGTCATGGGGATGGGGAGCACAGCAAAAGGAATGCAGTTAGCATTAATATGTTTGCTCGGTGGAAGGTCAGGTGAGGGAGGGAGCAATTGAGGGGATTGTTTCAAGAACTATATAGATGTCTAACCAATGTACTGTATACTTGAAACTAATTAAAATAAATAAATTTAAAAATATGGTTAATAGTGTTAAAAGAATAAAAAATTCTATCTCTTAATTTTGACTTACTAATTATATTATTCATGCCTTTATGATTTTAGGGGGAACTGCTCAATCTTACAAAAACTTAGCGAATTGCATCACAGTTTTTAATTTTTTGTTAGTTTTTCTAAACATTACAAGCAGTTTTTCCTTTATATATTTAAGTACATTCCACCCATCCCATCCATAAATATTCAAATCAGTTGTAACTTCTCTGTTAATTTTAAGCTTCATGAATATAAAATGACTTTTTCTTATGTCATAGTTTTTGCTCTAAATTTTGTTTCATTTTATATTAAGATTGGCATGCTTGCTTTTGAGCATGACCATTAGTCTCCTGATTCAACTTTTTGGTCAATTTCATTTTAATCTTTTTAAGGCCTTTTTCCAAGTATGATACAAATGTGTTCACTATAATTAGCCACAAGCAGTCCACTGGCAATCATGAGTAAGAGAGTTTTGGTGGAAAAGTTTGAGCATGCCAGACTTCAGCGTGTTGAGTGCTAGTGGGCTGTGTGGACAGTTACTGCAGGCAACTCTTTCCAAAACTTTGTCTGTAAAAAACATCTTAAGTGAGAATGAACTTTGGATGAGGGACATGCGTTTATGATAATTTTTAATTTTAAAAAAAATATGGGAGAGAATTAAGCACATTTAAATGCTGATAGAAAAAAAATAGTATAGGATTGTGTTGAGGAGATAATTAATGCATAAAATCCCTAAAGAAACTGTTGGAAATAGGATCGAGACCATAAGTAGAGAGATAGCTTATGCAGGAGGAGAGACATGACCTTTAAGAATACAGGTAAGTTTGCATATGGGATGAAGGAAAGTACAAGAAGTTTCCATCTTATTAATTCTATTTGACTGTTTAGTAAGAGGCCAGTTGTCTGTTGAAAAAGAGAAGAGTATAGTAGTGTACAGATTTTCTATGGTGTAGATTGAGATAGCCACCATGAAAAACCAAGAAGTTAACTTAATGACAGGAACACAGACAAGTTGTCAGAGTGCTGAAGACTGAGGAAAAGTTTCTTGTGGATTTGAAGTCATATATTTTATTAAGGGGTGTGATTTCTTCATTGTTACTTAGAAGTTTAGTAAGTAGTAAGCAGAGAGTAAAAATTTAACCTGATTCTTCACGTGAACTTTGGTGGGCTGATGTAACAGAGTAACACCACAAGGGAGTTGAAGACTTTGCTGAGAGTGGCAGAAATAATAGACATAGGCTTACAGGATGAAAATTTTAAAAAATGGGTTAAAAGAGTAAACAGAAGTGGAGAAAATCAATAATTTAATTCTTATTGAGGTCAAATAACAGATGTCCTGAAGTAATGGAGGAAAATAAACAAAACATTCTATGGAGAGGAAATTGAGACATTGGTTGAGAGACTACATTTCTGGGAAACATAACAATATGGAGATGAGTATAATTAGAAAGGATAGATAAAGCCATAGTATGGCTTCCATTTTTATGGTGATCAAGGATGATTAGAGCTGGGTGGCACTGTATTAAGTTGTCGCAAACAATTTTCTTATTTTTTGTTCTATGTGATAAAAAGCCTGGCCCAAATTTCTCTGAAATATAAATCACTAAAAATTTATCCAAGAAGAATAAAATACTTAGAAAAACCTACATAAATTAAAAAAATTTATATGGGCTAAAAACTACCTACAAAGGAAACTTCAGTTTCAGTTTGGTGAGTTATGTAAGACATTTAAAGATAAAATAATACCAATTGCACACAAACTTCTTCAGAAAATAGAAAAAGGGAAAAATTTCAACTGATTCTATGAGGCCTATACTGCCATGATACTAGGAATAGAAAAGTATCTACATGGAATGAAACTACAGACATTATCTCTTACAAAAAGAGATGAAAAAAATGCTTACCAAAGTTTTAGAAAATCAAACCCAATAATATATACAAAGGATAATACAAACATGACCAAGGGATATTTATTCTGAAATCAAGGTTGATTTACCATCTTTAAAATCAATCAATATAATTAAATATATTACCCTCCAAAAAGAAAAACTAAGTAATTAATTTCAATAGATGCAGGAAAAATATTTGACAGAATTTAACACTGTTTACATTGAAAGCTGCCAGTAAATTATAAGAGAGAGAATTATTTCAAATTGAGAAGTCAGCATCATACTCAGTGGTGAAAGTTCAGTGCTTTATATTTAAAATCAAGACTAAGGCAGTAATATCCACTCTCACCACATGTATTTAACATTGTACTGAAAGTTCTATTCAGTGCAATAAGGGAATAAAAATAAATAAATGGCATACAAAGTGGAAAGGAAGTAAAATTGCCTTTATTTGCAGATGGTATATTAGTGTACAAAAAAATCCAAGAAATAAATCAAAAAGCTACCAGGATATAAGGGAATTTAACAAAGTTGCACATACAGAGTCAAATACAATAATTATATTACTATGTACTAGCAATTAACTATTAGAGAATGAAATAAAATTTTACAATAGAGTCCAAAGATAAAATATTTAGGACCATCTTAATAAAAGATGTTCAAGAACTTATATACTTAAATCTACAAAATATTGACAAGAAAAATTGAAAACCTAAATAAATGATAAGATGTAGTATATTAATGGACAGATTCAATATAATCCCAAATAATATCCTAGTAGGCTTTTTTGTTGTTGTTTTGGGTTAGTTTTAGGTTCACAGCAAAACTGAGCAAAAAGCACAGAGTTCCCATGTACTTCCTGCCCTTCCCCAAATGCAGATCTTATTCTACAATCAGCATCCCACACTACAGTGGTACATTTGCTACAGCCAATGAACCTACATTGAGACACCACTATCAACCAAGGTCCATGGTTTACATTGTGGTTTACTCTTGGTGATGTGCATTATTTGAGTTTCAACAAATATATAATGACATATATCCATTATTTTTGTATCATAGGAATAGTGTATTCACTTATTCCTCCCTCTCTGCTAATTCCTAGCAACTACTGATATGTTTATTATCTTCATGGTTTAACCTTTTCTAGAATGTCATATAGTTGGAATTCTACAGTATGTAGCCTTTTTTTTGATTGACTTTTTCTCCTTAGTAATATGCATTTAAATTTTCTCTATCTCTTTTCATGGCTTGATAGTTTTTTTAAAGCACCAAGTAATATTCTAGTGTCTGGAGATACCACAGTTTATTTATCCATTCACCTACTAAAGAACATCTTAGTTGCTTCCAAGTTTTGCCAATTATAAAAAAACTACAATAAATATCTATCCAGATCTGTCCAGATTTATATATGGACATGAGTTTCAACTTCTTTGGGTAAACATCAAAAAGTGTGATTGCTGCATTGTTTGATAACGGTATGTTTAATATTGTAAGAAACTCCTAATTGTCTTCCAAAGTTGCTGTACCATCTTGCAGTCCCATTGGAAATTAATGACAGCTCTTGTTGCTGCACATCCTTACCAGCATTTGATATTGTTCTGTTTTGGATTTTGGCCATTCTCCTAGGTGTGTAATGGTATCACATTTTTGTTTTAATTTGTAATTCCTTAATGACATATATAGCATTTTTTCATATGCTTGCTTGCCTTCTGTATGTCTTCTTTGGTAAGGTGTCTATTTAGGTCTTTTGCCAATTTTTAAATTGAGTTGTTTATTTTCTTTTTGTTGAGTTTTAAGAGTTCTTTGCATATTTTGGATAATAGTTCTTTATCAGATATATCAGATATATCTTTTGCAGGTATTTTCTCCCAGGCTGGGATTTGTCTTCTCATGCTCATGACAATGTCTTTTGCAAAGCAGAAGTTTTTGGTTTTAATAAAACCCAGCTTATCAATTATTTCTTTCACGAATCATGCCTTTGGTGTTATATCTAAAAGGACATTACTGTACCCAAGCTCATCTGGATTTCTCCTGTACTACCTTCTTGGAGTTGTAGTTTTAAAATTTACATTTAGATCTATAATTGATTTTGAATTAATTTTTTTGGGAAGATCTGGGTCTATATTAATATTTTATATGTAGATATTTAATTGTTCTAACTTTATTTGTTGAAAAGATTTTCATTTTTTCATTGTATTACCTTTTTTCCTGTGTCAAAGATTAGCTGATAATATTTATATGGGTTTTTGGGGGGTGCTATTCTGTTCATTGATCTACTTATCTATTCTTTCACCAATTACACACTCTCTTGATTACTGTAACTAATAGTAAATCTTGAAGTTGCGTAGCACCAGTCCTACAACTTTGTTTTTCTCTTTCAATACTATGTTAGCTTTTGGGTTTTTTGTTTCTCTATATAAACTTTAGAATCAGTTTGTCAATATTCACAAAATAATTTCCTGGGGTTTTATTGAGATTGAGCTAAATCTGTAGATTAAGTTGGGAGGAACTATCATCTTGACAATATTGAATTTTTTTTCCATGAACATAGAATGTCTATTCATTTATTTTAAAAAAAAACCATTTGACTTCTTTCATCAAAGTTTTGTAGTTTTCTTCACATATATCTTGTACATATTTTGTTAGATTCATACCTAAGTATTTAATTTTACATGGTGTTAATGTAGATAGATGGTAATGTGTTTTTTATTTCAAATTCTATTTGTGACATAGTTGGAATTCTACAATATATAGACTTTTCTGGTACATAGGAAAACAACTGATGTTTGCATACTAATCTTGTATTCTACAACCTTAGCATAATTAGTTAAGTAAATAATTATAATTGCTTATTAGCTCAGGAGGTTTTTCCGGAGGGTCAATTCTTTTGGATTTTCTGTATAGATCATCATGTCATATGTGAACAGAGACAATTTTGTTTTTTTCTTCACAATAAGCATATGTTTAGTTACCTTTTCTTGTCTTATTAGATATTAGCTAGGACTTCTAGTATGATGTTGATGAGGAGTGGTGAGGGGGTTATCCTTACTTTGTTCCTAATCTTAGTGGGAATGCTGTATTTCTCACCATTAAGTATGACATTAGCTGTAGGCTTTTGTAGATGTTCTTGATCTAGTTGAGGAAGTTCCCCTCTATTTCTAGTGCACTGAGAATTTGTCTCATTAATGGGTGTTAGATTTTGTCAAATGCTTTTTCTGCATCTATTGATATAATTATATGATTATTCTTCTTTAGTGTATTGATGTGATAGATTGTAACTGATTTTTAATTGATTTTTTTAGTGTTGAACCAGTCTTGCATACCAGGTATAAAATCCCATTTGGCATAATTCTTTTTATACATTTTATACATTTTGGATTTAATTTACTAATATTTTGTGGAGAATTTTGTGTCTATTTTCATGAGAGATATTGGCCTGTAGTTTTCTTTTCTTATAATGTCTTTGTCTGGTTTTGGTATTAAGGTAACACTGGCTTCATACAATAAGTTAGAAAGTATTTCCTTTGTTTTTAGCTATTGGAAAATTGTAGAGAATTGATATAATTTCTTTCTGAAATGTTTGGTAGAATTCACCAGCAACCACTTGGGGCCTTGTGCTTGATGTTTTAGAAGATCATTAACTGCTGATTTTGTTTCTTTAATAGATATCAGTTTGTTCAGAAGGTCTGCTTCTTCTTTTGTGACTTCTAACAGATTGTATCTTTCAATCACTCTATTTCATTTAGGTTATCAAATTTGTTCGAATAGAATTCTTCATAGTATCTTATTAACCTCTAAGTTTCATGTAATCTGTTGTGCTATCCTTTTTTTAAATTTTTATGTTAGCAATTTTCATCTTTCTTTTTTTCTTAGTTAATTTGACTAGAATCATACAAATTTTATTGATCTTTTCAAAGAACTAGCTTTTTGTTCTGTAGATTTTCTCTATTAATTTTGTTTTCAATTTCATTGATTTTTGCTCTATTTTTAATATTTCTTTCTTCTGTCTACTTTGGAATGAATTTGCTATTTTTTTTCTAGTTTACTAAGGTGGAAACTTAGATGATTGATTTTGAAACTTTCTTCTATTCTATACAAGCAATCAATACTACAAATTTCCTTTTAAGCACCGCTTTCACTGCATCCCATAAATTTCAAAATATTTAAAAATTTCTCTTGAGATTTCTTCTTTGAACCATGTGTTATTTAGAAGTGTGTTATTTGATTTTAAAGTATTTTGGGATTTGCTAGCCAACTTTGTGTTATTTATTTCTAGTTTAATTCCATTGTGGTCTGAGAGCATACAGTGAATAATTTCTATTCTTTTAAATTTATCAAGGGTGCTTTATGGCCTGAAATGTGGTCTAGCTCAGTGACTATTCCATGTGAGATTGAGAAAAATGTATATTCTGTTGTTGTTGGATGAGATAGTTTACAGATGCCCATTATATTCACTTGATTGATGGAACTATGGAGTTCAACTATATCTTTATTGATTTTCTGCCTGTTGGATTTGTCCATTTCTGACAGAGGTATTTTAAAGCCTCCAACTATAACAGTGGATTTATCTCTTTCACCTTGCAATTCTACCAGTTTTTGCCTCATGCATTTTGACGCTGTCAAATTAACAATTAAGAATTATTGTATCTTCTTAGGGAATTGACCCTTTTATCATTATGTAATATTCTTCTTTATCTGTGATAATTTTTCTTGCTCTGACATCTGCTCTGTGTGACTTTAATATAGCTACTCCAGATGTCTTTCGATTAGTGTTATCATTTAATCTATATGTATTTTATATTTAAAGTTTTTTTTTTTTTGGTAGACAACATATAGTTGGGTCTTGTTTTTTTATCCACTCTGACTTTTAATTTGTCTTTTAATTGGTGCTTTTAGACCATTAGACTAGTGAGTATTGATATCATTGGATTGACATCTACCATATTTGCCACTGTTTTCTATTCATTGCCTTTGTTCTTTTTCCTATTTTGGTCTTCCTCTCTCTCTCTCTTTTTTTTCCTTTTGTGGTTTTAACTGAATACGATTCCTTTCTTAAAATTATACTTTTTTTCAACATTTTTAGTGTTTGTCCTAGAATTTAGAATATACATTTACAACTAATCCAAGTCTACTTTCAAAAAACACTATGCCACTTCATGAATAGTTTAAGTATCATATGATAACAAAATATTACTAATTCTTTTCTCTTGTCTCTGGTATAATTGTTGTCAGTATTTTCATTTTTACACATATTACAGTCATTAACTATGTTATTGCTATTATTATTTTGAACAAACAGTAAATTATTATCTGTTAGATCAATTAAGAATACAAAAAATAAAGTTTTATTTTATCTTCACTTATTAACTCTCTAATGCTCTTTTTTTCTTTATATAGATCTGAGTTTCTGACCTATATCATTTTTCTTTCTTTCTGAAAACTTCCTTTAACATTTCTTGCAAGTCAGGTCTAGTGACAATCAAGTTCCTCAATTTTGGAGGTGGGGGGGGTCTGAGAAAGCCAATTTCTCTTTCACTTTAGAAGGAGATACAGAATCCTCAATTATTTCCCCCCCACACTATAAATATTTAAATATTTCACTCCACTTACTCCTTGCTTGCATGGCTTCTGAGAAGTCACATGTAATTCTTGTCATTGCTCCTCTATAAGATATTCCTCCTTTACCCCTGAGCTTTTTTCAGAATATTTTCTTGATTTTTGAATTTCTAAAGTTTGAATTTGATATGCCTCAGCATAGCAGTTTTTATTTTTTATCTATCTATCTATCTATCATCTATCTATCTATCTATCTATCTATCTATCTTCTTATTTGGCACTTATCTTGCTTAATGTTCTCTGAGTTTCCTAGATATGTGGTTTGTTGTCTAATGTTAATTTGGGAAAAATTCTCATTGAGTTTTGCTACAAATATATCTTCTGTTCCTTTTTTCTGTTTCTTTTCCTTCTGGTGTTTCCATTATGCATATGTTAGTTTTTGTAACTGTCCTAAAGTTTTTGGATACTCTGATTTTGTATTTGGTCTTTTTTTCTCTTTGCATTTTCATTTTGGAAGTTTCTATTGCTATATTCTCAGGCTCAGAGATCTTTATTCAGCCATACCCAGTCTTCTCATGAGCCCATAAAAGGCAGTCCTTAGTCCTGTTACAGAATTTTTTTCTATCATTTTTTATTTTCCATCTTTCTGCTTACATTATCCACCTCCCTTCTTTGTTTGTGCGTACTGTCTACTTTTTCCATTAGAGCCTTAAAGTATAAAATTCCCAGTCTCATAATTCCATAATTCCTGTCATATAGGTATGATTCTGATGCTTTCTCTGCCCCCTCGAACTGTGTTTTTTACCTTTTAGTGTGCCTATTTTTGTTTTTCTTGATAGCTGGGTATGATGTACTAGCTAAAAGGAGCTGTGGCAAATATGCCTTTAGTAATATGGTGGTGAAGTGTTTGAAGAGGGGAAGTATTCTGTAGTTCTATGATTAGGTCTCAGTTTTTCAGTGAGCCTATGCCTCAGTGAACTTCACAGGTACATTTCCCTTTTTTTAAAAAAAAACCTCTTAGGTGAGACAGGATGGCTAGAGAGGGCTAGAGTTTGTTTTTCACATGGAAAGCTAAGGAAGTTGAATTGAGTATATTCCTTCCCCAAAGCCAGTTAGGCTCTGAAAAAAAAATAATTGAGGGCCTAGTAAAATAGTTTCTTCTGAAGGCAGGCCTTTTTAAGAACAAAATGATCTTCAGTATTTCAAAATAATTGTTTTCTCCCATTTTTTCTTTATCTTTATTGTGAGATGATAAGTCTTCGTCTCTCAGACTTTCCCACCTCTAGTATTTCATAATTACAGGTTAAGTTTTCCTACCTCAGCACTGGTTCCCATGGTTTCTGTTTTGGTAAGTTATGATTCTCAGTATTTACTTGTCTATTTTTCCAATTTTTGGATCAATGTTTTGCTCTATGATCTTACTTTTCTGACAAATCTAAGAAGAGTTCATGAGTTTTTCAGTTTGTTTAGATTTTAAGTTGTTGTTAGGATGAAATGATAAATTCTAAGCTCTTAACATGCTGGACCTGAAACTAGATGTCTGGAACTGTATAATATATTTTTATGCATGAAAGTTTTGTCAATCACCTCATCATATCTCTTTAAAAATGTGTGTGGTATGTATGTATATGTGTGTATGTATTATATATATATATATATATACACACGCATACATTTATATATATATCCCCCATGCTTTATATATACTATTTCAATAGCAATGCTTTGACTTTAATAGCAATATTATAAATATGGAGAATGACACAAAACCCTGAGTGAGTTCATGGTGGTTTGATTAAAAGTTCCTCAGACACTAATGTTTTGAATGGTCTGTGCTCTAGGACATTTTCACACCCTAGGGAAGTATAATGCAGTATAATTTGGGATGGGTGAGAGTTATATCTTTCTTTCATAAAGTAGGAGATGATGCTGGAAGAAAAAAATTATTAAAGAGTACCACTTGATACCTCTATGTACCACAGTTATTTTTTAGGCAGATCAATTTCAGAAAAAAGTACTAGTTTAAAAAACTACTTTAATGTACTTCTATTAGTTTCCTATGTCTTTTGTAACACATTTGTTGACTTAAAAACAACAGAAATACATTTTTTCTCAGTTCTAGAGGCTAGAAGTCTGAAATCAGTTACACTGGGCAAAAATGGAGCAGTTAGCAGGGCATTATTCCCTTCAGAGTCTCTAAGAGAGACTCCATTTTTTTTGCCTCTTCCAGCTTCTGGTGGCCACTGGTATTCTTTGGTGTATGGCAGCATCATCCCATCTTGCCTCTGTGGTCACATTGCTTCTCTTCTGTGTCAAATCTCCTTCCGTTTCTGGCTCATAAGAAAGTTTATGACTGCATTTAGGGCCCATCCAGATAGTCCAGAATAATCTTCCCAATTCAAGATCAGAAACTCAATCACATCTTTCGAAGACTCTTTTTTTCATATAAGGTAACATTTACAGGTTCAAGGCCTAAGGCCTGATATTTTGGAGGGCCATTATTCATCCTACTATAAGTAAATATTTCTCATCTGCTTTAATTTAAATAATTTTCTTTTGTACTTTTAGAACAGAAATGGTGTATGCTGAAAGAGAATAACTCATGGTTACATTAACTTCTTTAATTCCAACATTGGTGAATTCTCTTGGGTTCCAGAAAAATGTTGCTTGTTAGGCTTTAATTTTACAATATTTATGAATTTTTCTGTGTGTATGTGCATGCACACACATGCAAAATGCCCTTATGGTATATTGGCCAATGCATCATTAAAATATCAGGTGCTCTTTAATATTTTGGAGAGCCAAGTGGAACATGCCAATAAGGGAGACAATGCTCGTATCAATTTACATAGAAACTTGAACACTACATTATATCTCTTAGTACGAGGCTCCTTTTATTGTGCTATGTGATTAACTCCCTCATTAATATAGTAAACTCCAGTAAGTATAAATTACCCCAGATGTCTTGGAAAATCATTTTGTCCTGATTTGGGGGTTCCATTCACCACAAAAAGATCACACATTCCAGAGAGAAACAAACTCTCCAAGACAGAGTAATGATAAAAACAAAATGAAAGCATTATTTGGGCAGAAAAGGCTTCTCAATAGCTAAGTAGGCCCACTGCATGCCAGATAAAGCATAGTAATGGTATCTCCAGCACACAGGCCCAAGACCAACTATAATGATCCATTCAAGTCACTCTGCGAGCATGTGTTAAAGGACTTCCAGATGTCCTCAAAGGCAGGCCCTCTGTTTTATAATCTGGGTCTCATCTACCATATGGTGCTGATTTGGTTGTCGTGATAGAGCAGTGTGGGATGAAACACGGGCTGCTTTGCAAGCTCCAAAAGAGCTGGAAGATTGTTTAAGACCTCATCATTCATCAGGTTGGAGGTCCCTATGGCAAACACTTCCTGATTTCTGTGGGATAAGGAGATGTGTAGGCACATTCTAAGGACAGACCGTTTATGAGGAATATAAATTATTTCAGTGCTCTTGAATGACCCAGATATTTCAAGATCGTATCAAAATGCTCAGTCCGTGGCCAGAAGTTTGGAGCTAAATTGGAATTGTTAAATGCAAAGTCGTGATCAGAATCTTCTGACTGTACTTATCCTTAAGGGTCTTATTTCATTACTGACGATGCTTACCATTTTCTTGGTTATGAGCTGGTGGCCACTCCCACTACAGTCTTTCAGCAGCAAAGAATCAGAGATAATTAGGATCAAATGAAGGCATTTAGGAACATCTATTTCAACTTTTTAATTTTCCAAATGAGAAAACAGGCATAAACAGGGTTCACAACTTAGAGTCTATGCCTCAAAATTTGATTCCATACACTTTATACTCTGGTGGATGGCCTTTCTGTTATGGTTGTTATCTTAAACAAGGTCATCTTGACTTGAAAGCCAAAGGGAAATTCACTGCATTGAATTGCTGGGATCATGAACTGCAGGCAGGTTGTATTAGTCATGAACATTGGGAGGAAAACCCAGACCCACCTATAATAAAAATCGTGTCTTCTTTCCTAACTTTTCTGTAATAGTCATAATCATAGAATTTCACTGTTACTTTTTGAGAAGAGAAAAATCAGAACAAAATTAAAAAGGGACAAACAGTTAATCGATCAATCGACCAACCAATCAATCAATCAATCAATCAACCAACCAATCGACCAACCAACCAATCAAACCGAATAAGGGTAAAAAAGGGACATGAGACATTCAATAAAAGGCTGTGGAAGAATGAGTTTCTTGAATTCTTTTATATAAGAGAATTAAGACTGTTTGGAACTAAAATATAACACATGTTAAGCTTACATCCATATGATCATGTCTCATATTCATATGCATATTAGAAATAAAATACACAAGAAGAAATGGGTACCTTGGCATCATGAATAAGATGTTTTGGCAATGTAAGGATATACTGTAGTTCATCTTTACTTCACTTCCTATTTTCTTTGTTACTAGCCATCAAAGTAATAAAATAAATTTTCTGACCCATCTGTCTGCCTCTCTCTAGTTACCTACTCTTTCAGCCTTTTTGCTTTCCTACCACATGTAATGTCCTCTATATAGCAGTCTTCTCTCTCAAAAACCATCAGCAGCTTCTGGTTGGCCTTTGAATAATGACTAAACTCTGTCCTATGGCATTCCAAAGCTAGCACCAAAATTCAACTCTGATGGATTTTGTCCTCCCTACCTGGAGTGTGGTGTTGAAAAGAGATTTAAAACTATATCTGAATTCAATGGGAATCAAATTGTGTTGTGATTGATAGGGTATGCCTATCATGACTTTGGTATCTGGGAGTGAAAGCCCAAGGCCATATATTTCCTATCCTTGCCAGACATGATTCAGTCTCATCTGTCATTCCATTTCCACCTCTCATTGCATTATCTTAATTCTTTGCTTCACAACTCCAGATTATCTTATGTGCAGCAATAACTTTCTTATTAGACTGTCATATAATTAATATCAAATGCACTCTACTTCTTAAATATTTTTAAAGAGGTACTCCTCCATGCCATCTTCATTGTCCCTGCCTTAGTTCAAACCCTCACCAACTCTCACCTCGCTTATTTCACTATCATATCTTATCATCCGTGGCTCCCATTTCAACTTCTTTAGCTTGGCTTAGATGCTCCCCATCTCTCTTCTGTCCTATGCTTTAGCCAATGCTACCCTTTCCAACGTTATCTCTACCACACCTTCAAATGCAATCTGCAACTTTAATTGTAAGCTCTTTGAGAGCAGAGACGATGTCTTATTCACCTTCATATTCCACATCACCTATTCTGTTGCTTCTAATACTGTTGATATTAAATCAACATTGATTTGAATGAGAAGATTAATGAGTGGATAAAGACAACTTAATTATTTAGATCTTAGTAAACACATTATGACTATAAGAAGTGCTGAAGGTATTCTAGAACTTTAGAGTCTTGGGAGTGAAAAAGGAAATCGAGACCTGTGGCCTAACAGAGGCTCACTCAGCAGAGGTGAACTGAAGTTCTAGGAAAATTACCTGGCTATGTTAGCCAGACCTAGATCTGGCAACCTGAGGAGCTCCAACCTCTGGGAGGAAATCTCAGCCTTTAGACTTTTTTTCAAGGCCAGCTCCTTCCTTTCATTTAGGTCTCAGCTCAAATGTTATCTCCTATTATCCATTGCATCACCCTATTAATTTTATTCAAATAACTTTTTATTTATCTTAAATTATTTTTAGTGTTGATATATTTTCCATCTTTCCCAATAGTATATAAACTATATGATAGTGTAGTTTTGTTGGTTTGTTTTAATTTACAATGGTGTCCTCAGCTTCTAAAACAGTGTATAGAACTGTTAAATGTATTGAATAATTGAATCAAAGAATCCTCAGTACTGGTATTCACTCAGATAAGAAAGGGGCAAATGTAGTGATATAAGTGGAGGCTGAAAATTTGAGGTGGGTAGAAAGAAACTAATAGTCAAGGGAGTTTGTGAATTTACATTTGATCTTAACCTCGGGGAAGAGAGCTGGCAGTTATCAAGTATCTACCAGTTCTAGTACACCGGATCCTGGATTCAGTTGGTAGTCTGGAGTAATTTCAGGAATGAATCCTGTCTCTCATTGGGTGATTTAGTTTCAAGACTGATGAGGCGACTTTTAAGCAGATGAAGCTTTTATATGTGTCTCAATGTTATTAGTTTTAAATCAGTAATTGGAGGAAGACAAAGTCCACAAATGAAGCCATGTGCACACAGGCTTAAGAACTTAAGGAAGTCTTAGGAAAGAAAAAATTAGAGAGGGGATGAAGTCAGAAGGGAACAATTTGTTTTTGTAGGCCCATCATGTGCCAATCAGTGTATCTGGTTGCTTACACAAGCTGTTTCTTTTAATACAATCCACCCGAAAAAATAGATTTATCAATTCCATTTCATGGATGTAGAAAAGATCTCAGTGAAAGTTAAGGAACCTCCCAGAGGTCACACAAGTAATGGGGAAGCCAGAGTTTAAAGTTAATCTTAGATGATTCCCTAATCCATGCATTTTCCTATTCTGCCACAGTAGTTTTCTATAAAACAATGGTTCCTCTGGTTTTTCTTTGGTGATACATATGACAAACAATCACACAAGTGATACACTTCTATATAATTGTCAAAAATTTTGAGGCATATTCTGTACTTTCCCTCTTTTCTTCCCACTCAGAAAGGCATATCAGAATGTGAGCTTTGTGTTATCATGGGGATAACTTGAAATTTGGGTTAAAAAGCAAAAGATGATTAGATTTATAACCTTCAATAAAACTGGTTGTGGACACTAGAATTGAGATGAACCAAGGCGGGAAATGAGATGTTTAATTATTTGTTCTAATCTTCCTGGGTTACTGTACTTGATATGAAATTAATGCACTATCACTAAAATCTATTTTAAAAGGCACAGTGGGGAGAAAAAAAAAAAAACTCATCTGAATTTGGAAGCCAGCCTGAAAAAGCTGTTGCTCTGGATCAATAAGTGGGAAATTAGTTGGACTAAATCCATAGTTTGGAAGATTAATGATAAATTGTAATGTATCCTGGACTTTTTGGTAAATTGAAATGTATCATGGACTAGGATTAGTTTTGATGTAAAAATGTCAGTACAGACTTATATTGACTCTCTAAATCTGAATTAGAACAACTCTAGCTTATATGAATTGACTTCTGAGTTCTGAATTCTAGGAATCTTTTGATTTCACAGACAATAAAAAAAAAAATGTGATTGTAATTTTATTAGTTTCCAGGACTGCCATAACAAATTCTCACAAACCTGGTGATTTCAAATGACAGTAATTTTTTCTTTCATAGTTCTGAAGGCCAGAAGTCCAATATCAAAGATGTCAACAGAGCTGTGCTCCCTCTGAAGGCTCTAGAGTAGAATTCTTTTTTATTATATGTTCTAGATATTCCTGGCTTGTGGCCACCTAACTCCAATCTTTGCCTCCATCTTCACATGATATTCATTCCTGTGTCGTCTCATTTTCTGTCTGTCTCTGATAAGGACACTTACCATTGAACCTATGGCCTATCTACAATGATTCCGTCTCAGAATCATTGATTTAATTTCATTTGCAAAAAGTTTTTTTTTCCCCAAATAAGTTAGCATTCACAGGTCCTGGAGCTTATATACATACGTGTGTGTGTGTGTGTGTGTGTGTGTGACTTCCATCTAACTCAACTGTGAGAATATATTCTTACATGACAGAATTACAAAACAGAATTGTACAGGAAATATTGACTTTTTTTTGTAATGCAGAGTGACTAAAGCAGAGGATAGGTGTTGTACGTGGACATCAAGGCAAATTAGGTGGCTGTGCATATGGCTGGAAATAGAGTTCTTTCAGGAATGAGACAATGAAGCATCTTCCGGAGAACTTCTTGAAAGGCTTAGAAGAAATGTTAAGACTTGACTTCTGAGAAAAGAGCAAATGAATGAAATGTTTACTTTAGAAGACATTATTGGCTCCTAACTTAAAACATCCTTCCTCTCATGCCTGACTCCACTACAGCAGCTAGAAAAGCCAGTACTTGCTTTACCAGTCATCTGTGCCTGAGGGGTTTGCCATGTAACTCAATTATAGCCAATGATACACAGGCCCTGGATTGCCAACTCATTGTTTGAGAAAAGAAATTTTATTTTTTATGTTTAAGCTAGTGTTTGTCAAGCGTTTTGGTACTTGTAGTTGAAAGCATTGTCTATCAATAGAGTTGCTTTGCCAGAAGAATTCAGTCCTTTTATCTAAATAAGAAAAGTCCAACTATTTTACAGTCTCCAGGCTTAGCAGGTGAGAAACCAAAAGATGAAAGTGTTTCCCTCTGACTTAGAGTGACTATAAAATTACTATTAGATTACTGTGGGGTTTGGCACCTAGGTTAGTTGACCTTTTGTAGCCCTCTGCATCTCCAGGGTGCTGGTCAATTTCTCACTACAGGTGGCCTTTAGTAGCCTACTCATAATTAAGGGCACACGGACATACTGAAGCTGGCAGAGGAAGCTTTGCCCGAGAGCTCTGCTTATGGGAACTGTTCTAATTACTTTGACTAGTATTTGAGGTAACCAGAAGTTTAAAGAAGCTGACTAAGACAGAAGGATGCACCTGAGAATAATAGCTAGATTCATTATTATCTTGGAGTGACTCTCACTCTCAAATTTTTGAGATTATACTCATCTCTCAGGGCAAAATCACATTTACCCAATTTTTACATGATCGCATCTACCTGTATTTTCACTGTCTCCTGCCTTCCATTTACTGTGTTCACATGTAAGACTTTATACATATACATGTTTTTAATTTTATAAGTAATACATGAATACCTTTCTCATTCATTTATTGATGAACATTTGGGTTATTTATACCTTTTGGCAATTATAAATAATGCAGTTGTAATCATTCATATAAAATTTTGTATGCATATATGTTTTTATTTGTCTTGAGAAAATAGGTAGGAGTTGAATTGCTGGGTCATATGTTAACTCAGTTTTTAATAATTGAGAAGCTGCCAGATGTTTCCCAAAGCAAGTGGACCACTTTATATTCCACCAGAAGTTTATTAACTTTTCAATTTATTAATATCCTCACCAACACTTGTTATCTAACCTTTTTGATTCTACCTATGCTCCTAGATTGTGAAGTGGTATCTCATTGTGGTTTTGATTTACTTTCCTGATGACTAATAATGTCAAGGATCTTTTCATGTGCTTGTTGGTCATTGTATACCTTCTTTTGAGAAATGTCTGTTTGGATCCTTTGCCTATTTTTAACATAACCAAGAAATTTAAACCTAAGAGCACTCTTGAAGGAGAGTGGAGGTTGTAATGAAGAGAATTAGAAAGAGAATCATGAATCTAATAAAGTCACATCTTAGACTGAAGGCCAGCTAGTTTGTAGGAGAGAATTGGAGGATAAGATGGCTGAAAGGAGTCCCTAGAGTCAGGACAAATATAGATAATTGGAAAATTAAAATGAACATTACAGAATAAATATTTTGATAAATATTTATATGATGAACTTCTTAGCCATCTCTCACACTAATATCCTGTCACTGGTATTTTCCTGAAAAATGCATTTTTAATGTGACTTTTTAATTTTAAAAATATCTCAAATTTTGACAACCACAGTTTTAATTTCAATTAGCATAATATCATACCTTTTTTTGGACTCAATTTTGAAATGATGCGTGTACCAAAGCTATTTTTGAGTACATCTCTGTCTCTACATTTCTAAATTTAGTAAAAACATTATTTTACCACACTACTATGCTCCACCACAGTTTGTTTTCCATATGTTTTCTAGTGTTTCCATTGCCATGAGCTAAACTGTTTATTAGATATTTAACTTTTAAATTAAATATAAAATAGAATTTATAATAATAATAGATATATCATTTTTGACCGAAGGAATTTACAAAAGGTTTATTTTTGTTGCATTTTTAAAATGCAGATCATTACATTATTTAAAAGTAGTTAGATTTGTGCCTTTTCTTTGACTTTCTTGACTGGTCATTTGCATCGTCAGAGACCTTCTGAGTAATGTTGAATGACAATAGTAATAGAAGCCATCTTTGCCTTATTTGTAACTTCAGTGGGAATGCTTCTGCTATTTTATCGTTAAAACTATACCTGTTTTTGATTTCAAGAAGATAGCCTCTTTTCAAGTAAAAAAAAAAAATGCCCATTGATTGTGAGTTAAGATTTATTTTAAATCAAGAATCAATATTGAAATTGATCAAATGTTACACCTATAACATTAATTATTATATTAATACCTTTCAAAAATATAAACCATCTTTCTACTTTTAAGTATACTCAAGTGAATCTTCTGCAATAAATCCTCTGTTTCCATAAAAATATAGAGCAAAAAGCTAGACAATCTTTCATAAATTGAGACGGGAGCAGAAGGGACACCTATGATCTTTGATCCATCCTTAAGGGGATGAGGAAACAGAAACTCTTATGAATTCTGGTAGAAGTTTCATCTTGCATAATTTTAATGAATGGAAATCAGGCAATACTCTGTCAAAATTACAAATACAATTACCTATTGACTAAGAAAATTTTGTTCAACAAATTTATCCTGTAAACATATTCTCCTATCCTAATGTGACACATATGCAAAGATTATTCATTCCATTATAATTAGTAATATCAAAAGGTCAAAAAACCCCTAAATATTCTTCAGTACAAGACTGGTTAAATAAATTATGGCAATATTCACAGGATGGAATTAAGTACAATCATAAAAAGAGTAAGAAAGCTCTTCATTTACTCAAGTAGAAAAATTGCTATTATATAGTAAAACTCAAAAAGTTGTTTCAGAACAGTATGCATGTTATTCTAGCATCTGTGAATTAAAAATGAATGGCAGAATGATGCTCCACCTTCAAAATATATCTGGAATTCAACTTATTCTTCCCATTCTCATTGCCACCACCAGGTCCAAACGGCCTTCATCTCTCACTGGGGCGGCTAGGGCAGGCTCCAAATGGGTCACTGCTTCTGACCTTGCTCCTCCGCTGCTTGTTGTCAACTTAATGAAAATGGTTTCTCTTAAAAAGCAAGTCAGATTATGTGCTTCTTCTGCTCTTCAAAGATTTTCCATCTTCTTCACAGTACAAGCCATAGATAGTCCTTAGGATGACCTACAGAACCTTTGTTCCTCCTACTTGCTCTCATTCACTCTGCTCCAACATTACTAATTTTCATGGAATCCTTCAAGCATGCTTACTTGGTAAGTTCTCTCTTCCAGGCTTTTCTGCCTATTGTTTCTTTCCTCGATGATTCTTCCCAGGATACCTATACAGTTGGCTCCCCCATGCTTTCAATTCTTGACTCAAAGCCCTTTTCTTAGTGAGGTCTGTCTTGACTTCCATTTCTAATAGTTTGGAGCATTCCCACATCAATATTTTATATCCATCTTTTCTACTTTTTTTTCTTTGTCATGTCATTATTTATATTTTTTACACTTTTTAAATGTGTTCTTGTCTCCCTAACTAGAATGAAAACCTGATAAGAGAAAAATTATTTTGAGGAAACCTCTTTGTTTACTACTAAATGCTTGTTCATAGTAGGCATTCAACAAATGTTTTTTTAATAACTGAATGAATAAATAACTGAATTACTATAATTAAAACATTTTTTGAAGAGTACGCTGGAAACAGATAATATGGTTGACTTTGGAGAAGGGAACCAGGTGGCCAAGGTTAGGTGGAAGACATTTCATGGTATTTTCTTTTGTAATACATTACAAAGTTTAAATATCTTATCTTTTAAAATATCCATAAGTTAATCCAAAATTAAAAAAAAAAATGAAACAGCATTGCTTCGATTGGCAATCACCATTACTCAAGTAGCCAGCTTAAGGTTTATGAAATCTGTTGTATTGCCAATCCAATTATGTATATTGTTCTTTGATTCTAGATTTAATCTACATTTCTATTATGAGTGAGGTTAATTTTAAACATCGGAGAAAATTTTAAACATTAGTGATAGGCATTACAAATGTATTTTCCCATTTGTTGTTTGTCTTTTGACCTTGCTTATGATACCTTTTTTTTTATGCATAAATTCATGATTGTGTATACTTCAGTTTATTATTTTTTTCTGTAAAAGTTAGTTTCTTCCTGGGGCAGTTTAGATAAAATCGCAGTTATCTGTTCTTTAAACATTTAGATGCTTTCTGCCATGGAACTAATTGTGTTTGGGTGTTTTGTAGAGTATAGGTCATGACAGTTGTCTCTGCTTCTTCTGTAATTGATGTGTTTAAACCATTCATATCTTCTAGTGTCAATTTTAAGAAATTCCATATTAATATACTAGAAAATTATTTACTTTAAGTTTTCAAGTTTATTTTCACAAAGTAGAGGAAAGTAGTTATTATTCATTCTTTTAATTTCTCTCTGTATTTGTAGTTATTTTCTTATATTTCTTGTTTTGTGATGAACTTACTTTTTAAAGTTAGATACAGTAATTTATTTTTTATTTTATATTTCAAAGAATAAGGTCTTGGTATTATTTATTAATTCTTCTATGTTCTATTTCTAATTAGTTATTTTCTTTAGCTTAATTTATTTCTTTTTATTTTATTCACCCTATTTTTCTTATTTTTGAGATGAATGTTTATTTTGTTAATTATAATTCTTTCATTCAAAAATATACTGAGGACCATAAATTTTTCTCTGAGCACTCTTTACCTATATTTCATGGGGTCTAATATGCAACATTTTTATTGTTGTTGATTTTAATAAATTCTATAGATTAGGTTAGATTTGCCCTTTGACTTAAGAATTGTTTAGAAAGAGTTTTAAAATTTCCAGTGGTAGGACTATTGTTTTCTGATTTGAAATTAATTATACTTTTCTTATTTTCAAATGGTATTAATATTTTCTTATAGCTTAATGGTTAAATTTTGACTATATTACTTTCAGATAAAAAAGATCTATTTTATTCTTCCTTATTTTTATTTATTATTGTCTACTTTTTCTCTTATGGACTGAAGCGTTTATATTAAAACTTCCTTCTCCTAATATATTTCTACCTATTTCTCATGATATCTATCATAGTTTTTGGATTATAAATATAAATGCTATGTTGATAAGAGTTACTCACAAACCTTCATTTTTTCATTGTCAACCTTTTACAACCAATCTTTCTAAATCATGTTTCAGCTATATCTTATATATGGCGTATTTGTTTTGTAATTCAAATTCAAATGTCTTTTTTCTACTGATGCATGAATTTAGTTCCTTTTTATTTAATAATATATAAATTTGATCTTAATTATCATAGATACTTTATGCTATTTTTTTTTTTGGTTTTGTAGCTTTAAAAATCTACAATTATGTGGTCTTTGTTTTTGTTTTTTGTTTTATGAGTTATTTTATCAGGCATTAGAAACATTTAAATATTTATTCTAGTGGTTACTTATACAGTATAATTTTTGTAATCTCCTTCAGTGTTTATTTTCAAAGACAATTTCTCTTAATTTCAGAAACTTTTCCCCCACTCTTATACCACTTGATTTTAATTATATTAAGCACGTGTCCTGGAAGCTACCTGTGTTCATGAGTATGGAAATGGAAATGACATCAGGAACAATACTTAATTCATTTAATATTCATAAACAGTGTCACACCCTCATTTTATAGATGAGCATACAAAATTAAGAAATATTGGAGTGATACATATACTTACCTTAAAACTCATTGTCAAAATAATAAATGAATCCAACAAACAGAAACAAAAGCAAACTACATGATTAAAAATACAGATAGTTCCAGTCAAGAAGGCAGAATAAGTAAACGCTGTGCTTATCTCCACTCATGACCACGTCAAAATTACAACTACACTAACCTAACAATCATTGATGAACAGAAATCCTATAACTAAGGCTATACAGAAGAAGCCATTCTGAGACTGCTAGGGGGACACGTGTGGTGACTAAAACTTGGGAAGGATATCTCAGCTGCAGAGGTCTTCCTGGAGGAGCAAGGGGTTCCAGACCCTCACCAGGCTTTCCAGCTCAGGGTCCCAGTTGGGGAAAAGAAGTTCCCACCAATTATGGCTGTGAAAACCAGCAGAGATTGTGGCTGAGTGAGATGCAAAGCAGCAGTAGTCTCAAGCAGTTCTCTTAAAGGGCCCATGCATGGATTTACCCACAAACTCACTTATTCTGAGCTCCAGCTGCTGGGGCAGCAGCTTGGAAGGTGACAGGGACATACAAGAAGGAACCAAATTGTCTGGCTTTATGGTAAATGCAGGAGGGGCAATTTTCTCCCAGACAGAAGGGCTGACAAAGGGCATTATTCTTTTTTGAGTCCTCCTCTGTCCCTGTGTCCAGACTTAGCCAGGTACCATATCTGAGTCTTCATCAACCAAGCTAATAATATTTTCCCCACCCTGGCAATTCTGGAGACACCACCCCACCCAACTGGTGGGTCTACCCAAGCTCCTTTCAGGGGCTTTTCCATATAAATGACCTGCCTTGGCTCATGCTGTGAACTTTCCTAAAACCTCTCAAAGGTTATTAAACTCCAAACAAGTAGTATCTGGCCTAAATATGCACCATGCCTCTTGCTGAGTAGCCCCAAACCTGTTATTAACAGCAGCTCATCTCAGTGTTCCGCTTAGCCCTTTCCAGACACCTCCAAGCCCCATGTGGGTGGAAGACATCTGTGAATTTCTCTGTGGAACATGCCAGGTGTCCCTAAACAGGACATAGGCTGAACACGGCCTGTGGTGAGGCCACACCTAGAAGGCACTGCTGCCAACCCCCCAGGAGGCCCTGCTGCCAAAACACCTAGTGGCCACTTCAGCCTGAACTGAAGCACCACTCAGATGCCACCACAAACAATATACCCAAAGGGTACACTGAACAAGCACTAGAGCCCTGTAAAAGTGAATCCTGCTCTGTAGGGTCAACCCCTGCACAACAGCCCCTCCACTGTAGTCACAGCCTGTCCTCAAAACCAATCAGCCAGAGAATCAATCCCTCCCATTGATGGGCAAACAGCAATCAAAGCTCAATTACAAGAGGAGGGAACACAATCCACAAAAGGGACATATCCCTAGAGCAACCAGCTCAGATGACCAAGGAGACTGAACCACTGGACCCCATAGGACTCCTACTACATAAGGCCAGGAGACATAGCAGTTCTACCTAATACATAGAAGCAAATACAAGAAGTAGCCAAAATTGAGAGACAAAGAAATATCTCCTAAACTTAAAAAAAAAAAAACACAATATAGCTCCACAAAAAGAACTAAACAAAACAGAGACAAATAATCTACCAGATGTAAAGTTCAAAATGATGGTTATTAGGATGCTCAATGATCTCAGTGAGAACTTCAACAAAAAATAGGAAACATAAAGAAATGGGAGATAGAAAACATTAAAAAAAAAAGAGTCAGAAATAAAGAATGCAATAACAAATAAAGAATACATTCAAGGAATCAATAGTAAATTGGAGCAGCAGAAGATCAACAGGCAATTTGGAAAATAAGGTAGCAGAAAACACCCAAACAGAGCACAGCATCAAGAAAAAGAATCCCCTCTCAAAAGGATAGTTTAAGGGGCCCCTGGGACAACATTAAGCATATCAATGTTCACTCATAGGGTTACCAGAAGGAGAATAGAGAGAGCAAAGAATTAAAAACCTATTTGAAAAATAATGATAGACTTCCTAACCTGGAAAAGGAAATAGACATACAAGCCCAGGAAATGTAAAGGCCCCAAACAAGATGAACCCAAAGAGGCCCACTCAAAGACACATCATAATTAAAATGTTAGGAGGTAAAGATTAAAGACAGAAGGTCTTAAAAGCAATGAGAGAAAAGCAGTTACTTACAAGGGAGCTCCCGTAAGATTTGTCAGCTGATTTCTCAATTAGAAACTTTGCAAGCAGAAGGGATTGGCACAAAATTTCAAGGTGATAAAAAAAATGAACTATAATCAAGATTACTCTATCCAGCAAAGATATAATTTAGAATTGAATGACCAGATAAAGAGTTTCCTAGATATGAAAAAGCTAAACGAGTTCATTACCACCAAAACAGTATTACATGAAACATTAAAGGTACTTTTTTAAGATGAAAAAGAAGAATCAAAAATATAAATAAGAAAATGGCAATACTATATATCTGCCAACAATTTGTTAAATGCAAATGGCTGAATGAATAAGAAAACAAGAGTCTTACAAATGCCGGCTACCAGAGTCTCACTTCAGTTGGAAAGACACAAACAGACTTAAAGAATAAAAAAATGATACTTCATGAAAATGAAAATTAAAAAAAATCTGGGGGAGCAATACTTATACCAGACAATATAGACTTAAAACCAAAGGTTGTAACAAGAGACAAAGAAGGACAAAGTTATCCTGCTTCTGGGTATTTATTCCAAACAAACTCAAAACACTACTTCAAAAGGACATGACCATCCATATGTCATTGTAGCATTATTTATAATAGCAAAGATATGGAGGCAACCTGGGTTGTCCATCAACAGGTAAATGAATAAAGAAGAGGTGGTACATATGTACAATGGAATATTACTCAGCCATAAAAAGAATGAAATTTTGCCATCTGCAACAACATGATTTGGACCTAGAAAGTATTGTGCTGAGGTGGAGCAAGTGAAACAAAGAAAAATGCCATGATTTGACTTAATGTGGAATCTAAAGACCAAAATAAACAAACAGAAACAAATTCGTAGATATAGAGAATATTTTTGATGGCTCCTAGATGGGAGGGGCATTAGAGGATGGGTGAAAAAGGGCAAGGAATTAAGAATTACAAACTGGGAGGTGACATCAGAAACATGGCAGAGTGAGAGACATCTCTGGATCTCTCTCCTGGAAACAACAACAAGCTGAACAACTAAAACTCAACTAAAACACCCAAAACTACACACCAGCATATCTGAGCATGGATCTGTGCATAAGAGCTACCACAGGTTAGAACCCTGGAGTCGGGTGGTAGACTGGGAAGAAACAAAAAAGCTTCCTCTTGCAGCTGAAGCTTCCTGCAAAGGAGGGTGAGGGAAGAAAATTGGCAGGCTCTCTGAACATCCCTCCCTGGGATTGCTATGAGCGCCACAACAGATGGCAGCAGTGCCCAGGCATCAGGACAGAAAACAGAGAGAGAGAGAAGGCAGAGAAGGGGACGGCCAGAGAAAAAACAGCTAAACCAACAAGGCTAAGTGGCAGCCTCCATACCCCCCAGAGGGCGCCATCTCTCACATTCTCCAAGACCAAACACCATAGGAGACCCAGGGGAATCTGAGCAAATGCTACTGAAACTGTCAATAACACTGACAGGAACTGAGACAGGGTAGCAAGTATGATTGAATATCTATTAGAAAAAAGGCAGAATACACTTCCACTAATGCCCTGGCAAAGAAATAGTCCATTAGTACAATGAACAACCATGGTGACAAGGCATCTCAGAAAGAAAGAGGGAAAATCTCCAGAAAATAAGCTACAGACAGAAATATGTAACTTATGTGACAGAGAATGTGATTGGTATTTCTGAAAATACTCAATGATATCCAAAACAATTCATATCAACAATTTCAGGAATTGAAAAAACAGCCAGATGAGCAGAATTAGTTCTTTAGCAATGAGGTTTAACTTCCAAAATAACCCAGGACTTCTGGAGATGAAGAACACACTGCAAGAGATGAAAAAATGAAAAGAACAAACTTGGGAAATAGAGTTGACTAAATAAAGGAAGGATCAATGATATTGAAGACAGAAATCTAGAAATAAATCAGAAGGAAGAAGACAGAAACCAAAGAATAAAAAATAATGAAGGAGAAATACAAGAACTAGCTGATACCATCAGGAGAGGAAACATAAGAATAATGGGCATTATCGAAGGTGAAGAAAAGGATTAGGGACTAGAAAGCATTTTCAGACAAATAGTTAACTAGAAGTCCCAAATCTAAAGAATTAGCTGGAGCTTGGAATCAGAAAGTCAACAGAACACCCAATTATTTTCAACCCAAAAAGGCCTTCACTAAGATACGTTGATTATAAATTATCAAAAATCAATGACGAAGACAGAATTCTCAGGCAGCAGGGAAAAGAAGATGGTAAACTGTGAAGAAAAACCCATTAGATTATCATCGAAACTTCTCAGCACAAATCTTACAAGCCAGAAAGGAGTGAAATTAAATATTCAAACTATTAATGGAAGAAACTAGCAGCCAAGCTCTCCTTTAGATATGAAGGAGAAATAAAGACCTTTCCAGACATTACAAAAAATTGAGGAATTCACTACAAGTCCTGCATTACAGGAAATACTGAAACAGATCAGGTCACTTAAAACAAAATGACAAAAAAAAAGAATAAAAACATAACTATAGAGTATGATAGCAGGCAGATAGAAACAGAGGAGTGCAAACTTTACTAAGAACAGGGCATTATAAGCTTAGACAGAGATTTGCTATAAGCAAGATAGTAAGTGAACGTTCAGCATTACATAGGGACAAATTGTAACAGAACTAAAAAGGGGAGGATTCAAAGATCTGAATTTTCAAAGGGGAATGGAGATAAGACATACACAGAAGAAAAATAGATATAGATAACTATCCTCTACATATTTGTAACGGTAACCATACACCAAGATTCAGAACTGAAGTATATAACATAAAACAAAGGATCAGAAGGTAAACCCAAAACCAACCAATACAAACAAACAAACAAATAAATAAATAGATAAATACACAAACAAACAAAACAACATAAAACACAAGGACAATGAAGCAATGAAAACACCGAGCTACTTATAAAGCAAAAGATAAATGGTTACAGAAAAACCTCGTTATTTCGTAAACACCCTATAGGTTAAATTGGACTGAACTGACCAATAAAAAGGTACAAAAGTTGCAGACAGAATGTATCAAAAAATAAAAACCCAACCATATGCTGCCTCCAGGAGACACATCTCAGTCCAAAGACAAATACAGACTCTAAATTGAAGTACAAAATGGCTATTTCAAGAAAATGGTATTTAGAGAAAGGGGGTAGCAGTTATAAAATCAGATGAAATAGACTTCATGATAAAAAAAGAAAGATACTGAGGAACACTTCATAACGATAAGTAATCATACACCAATAAGACATAACACTTCTTAATATCTATGTCCCAATCAGGGAGCCCCGACATGTGTAAAAGTAATTACTAACTTAATTAAAGGGAGAAACACATCAAAACTCTATCATAGTAGGGAAACTAAATACCCCACTGTTGGATATGGACTGATCATTCAAATAGAAAATCAATAAGGAAATAATATCCTTAAATGACACATTAACACAACTGGACATAATTGACATTTACAGAGTCCTTCATCCCAAAACAACTGCTTATATATTCTTCTCTAGTGCACATGGAACATTTCTCAAGGATTCATATACTGAGACACAGAGATAGCCTCAACAAATATAGAGGAGTTGAAATCATCCAACCATATTCTCTGATCATAATGCTTTGAAACTGAGATCAACTGCAAAAAGAAAGCAGGAAGAACCACAAATACATGGAGATTAAACAACATGCTACTGAAGAATAACTGGGTCACAGAAGAAATAAAAAGAGAGATCAAGAGATACATAAAATGAATGATAATAGTACATATCAAAACTTTTGGACATGGCAAAAGCGGTCATAAGAGGAAAGTTCATATCATTACAGGCTATTCCAAAAACAAGAATGAGCCCAAATAAACAACCTAATGCTTCATCTTAAAAAAACTAGAAAAGGAAGAACAAATGAAGCCTAAAGTCAGCAGAGAAAAAAATAATCAAATTAGAGCAGAAATAAATGAAAGAAAACAAAAGAAAAAAGAAAAATAAATGCAACAAAGAGCTGGTTCTTTGAGAAGGTTAATAAAATTGACAAACCCCTGGCTAGACTCACTAAAGAAAAAAGAGAAAGGACACAAATAAACAAAATCAGGGATGAAAGAGGGGAAATTATGACTGACACACGGAAATACAAAGGATCATACAAGAATACTATGAAAAAATATATAACACCAAATTAATAACCTAGAAGAAATGGACCAGTACTTAGAAAAATACAACCTTCCTCTACTGAATCAAGAACTGGAAAATCTAAATAGACCGATCAGCAGTATGGAAATTGAAACAATCATCAAAACCTACCAAAAAGTAAAAGTCCAGGACCAGGGCTTCACCAGTGAATTCTACCAAACATTCAAAGAAGATTTAATATATCTCCTCAAAC
This sequence comes from Eonycteris spelaea, assembly GCA_003508835.1. NCBI lineage: Eukaryota > Metazoa > Chordata > Mammalia > Chiroptera > Pteropodidae > Eonycteris > Eonycteris spelaea. The sequence goes on along the minus strand of PUFA01000083.1, from coordinate 1,561,651 downwards.
TCTTCCAAAAAATCGAAGAGGAGGCAATACTTCCCACTCATTTTATGAGACCATACTACCCTGATGCCAAAACTTGGTAAAAGATAAACCACACACCACACAAACTGTAGACCAATATCTTCTCATGAACACAGATGCAAAAATCCTAAATAAGATGCTAGTGAACGAATACAGCAACATATTTAAAATATTACACACCATGATCAAGTGGGCTTTATTCCAGAGACACAGGCATGGTTCAACATATGTAAATTGATTAATGTGATAACACCACATAAACAAATTAAATAATAAGAATCATATGATCATATCAATAGATGCAGAAAAAGCCTTTGACAAGATACAGCATATTTATATGATCAAAACACTTAACAAATTGGTATAGAAGGAAGTACCTTAACATAATAAGGCATATATGACAACCTCAGCCAACATTATACTTAATGGTGAAAAACTAAAAACCTTCCCTCTAAGATCAGGAACAAGGCAAGGCTGTCCACTATCGCCACTGTTATTCAATAACATTGGAGGTCCTAGAGAGTGCAATCAGGCAAGAGAAAGATATAAAAGGCATCCAAATAGGAAATGAAGAATCAAATGTCACTATTTGCAGATGACATGATTCTCTATATAGAAAACCCTAAAGACTCCACAAGAACACTACTAGAAACAATAAGCAAATACAGTAAAGTTTGGATACAAAATCAATGTTCAAAAATCCATAGCTTCCTATACTCTAATAATGAAGTGTCAGAAAAAAAGTGGAAAAAATAATTCCTTTTTGCAATTGCAACAAAAAGAATAAATACCTAGGAATAAATCTAACAAAATGTGAAGGACCTATATAATGAAAACTATAAGACCCTATTAAAAGAAATCAAGAAGATACAAAGAAATGGAAAGATATTTGTTCTTGGATTGGAAGAATCAACATAGTTAAAATGACCATATTACCTAAAGCATTATACAGATTTAATGCAATCCCATCAAAATCCATTGGCATTTTTTAAAGAAATAGAACAAAAAATCATCAGATTTGTATGGAAGCACAAAAGACCCTGAATTGCCAAAGCCATCCTGAGAAAAACAAGGCTGGAGGCATCACTCTGCCCACTTCAAATTATACTACAAAGCGACAAAATCAAAAAGGCATGGTATTGGCAGCAAAAAACACAGAACAGACCAGTGGAACAGAATCGAAGTCCAGAAGTAAACCATATTTATATGGGCAAATAATTTTCAAAAAAAAGCCAAAAACATACAGTGGAGAAAGGAAAGCCTCTTCAATAAATGGTGCTGGGAAAACTGGAAAGCCACCTGCAAAAGAATGAAACTAGACTGTTGTTATCACCACACACCAAAATTAACTCAAAATGGATTAAGGACCTGAATATAAGACCTGAAACAATAAAATGCATAGAAGAAAACATAGGAATAAACTCAAGGACCTTGGACTTAAAGAGGATTTTTGAATTTGACCTCAAAGGCAAGGGAAGTAAAAGCTAAAATAAATGAATGGGACTACATCAAACTAAAAAGCTTCTGCTCAGCAAAAAAATCGTCAACAAGGTAAAGAGACAACCATCTGAATGGGAAATATATTTGCAAGCAATGCCTCCGATAAGGCCTAATATCCAAAATATACAAGAACTCATACACTCAATAACAACAAAAAAACAAATCCAATCAAAAAATGGGCAGAGACCTGAACAGACACTTCTCCCTAGAGGACATACAAATGGCCAACAAAATTAAAAGATGCTCAACATCGCTAGCTATTAGGGAAATGCAAATCAAAACCACAATGAGATATCACTCACACCTTTAGAAAGCTATAATCACAAGGACAAGTAATAACAAATGTTGGAGAGATGCGGAGAAAAAGGAACCCATACACTGCTGGTGGGACTGCAAATTGGTACAGCCTATGGAAAACAGTATGGAGGTTTCCTCAAAAAACTAAGAATTGATCTACCATATGATCCAGCAATCCTCTACTGGATATTTACCCCAAAGACTTGAAAACCATATCCAAAAAGATATTTGCACACCATGTTCATAGCAGCATTATTCACAGTGGCCAGGACATGGAAGCAACCTAAGTGTCCTATGATAGATGATTGGCTAAAGAAGCTGTGGTACATATATACAATGGAATATTAGCCATAAGAAGAGATGAAATACTGCTATTTCCAAAACATGGATGAACCTAAAGATAATTATGCCAAGAAAATAAGCCAGACAGAAAAAAGTTGAAAATCACATTGATATCACTTATATGTGGGATATAAAACCTAAAAGCAACAAATGAACATGACAACCAGAGACTCATGGACATTGACTATAGACTAGTGGTTACCAGAGGGTAGGGTGGAGGGGATAGGTGGATGGGTAAAGGTTCAAATATGTGATGATATTAAAGAATTAAAAATAATTAATTAATTTTTAAAAATTGCAAGCTGGTAGTTACAAACAGTCATGGGCATATAAAGTATGGCATAAGGAATATTGAATAATGTTTTAATAACTAGGTGTGGCATCAGATAGGTACTGGTTTTATCAGAGTGATCATGTCATAAGTTATACATTGTCTAATCAATGTGTTGCGTACCTGAAACTAATATAATATGTATGTTAACTATAATTGAAAAGCATGAAAATATTTTTTTAATGGGCAAAAGTCAATCCAGTGCTGCACAAAGAGGTATCCAAATTTTCAAAAAAACATATGAAATGTTGGTGCTAAGCATCAGTATTCATTCAGGAATTGCAAATTAAAACCCAAATAAGATACCACTACACATCATCCCTACCTGAATGATTAAAATTTAAAAATTTAACAATATCAAATACTGTCAAGGATACTGATTAACTGAAACTCTCTATTAGAATTTGCCTTGCTATTGAAAGTGTAAAGCAGTTCAGTCACTTTGGAAAACTGGCCATTTTCTTTTTTTATAATTTAAGCATTTTCCAACCATACCTGGTCCAGCAATTCTACCTCAAGATACATAACCAAAAGAAATCAGTTCATATGTTCCCAAAAATATTTGCACAAAAAAAGTTCAAATCGGCTCAATTATAATAGCTCCAACTTTTTACAATCCAAATGTTCATCAACAGGAGAATGGAAAATAGTAATTAACTGTGATCTATTTGTGCAAAGAATAACACTCACTAATAGAAAAGAATGAACTACTGATGCATGCAACAACATGGTTGAATCTCAGTCATTATGCTGAGTGAAAGAAGCCAAACCACACACTCAAGAAAACATGTTATGTAATGCCAGAAGATGCATAACTGATCCATGGTGATCAGTATCAGAATAGTATATCCCAAACATATAGAGCCTTGGGTTCACACTCAATTCTATTTTGCTCCAGTCCTACTCCTTTTCATTATAGCATACAGCTTCCCAGTGATCACCTCAGACTTTGGGGCTTATTGCCTGGCACTGCTGGTAGGTGTCATATCACCATAAATTTATTCATTCTAGCCACACATCACTGTTTCTTGGTCCTCAAGAGGCTGAGGCTCATGATGGATGCCACCTGACTATGTCATTGCTTGAAGAGTTAGCCTGCTTTGCAGGCAGGGGGACAAGAGTGGTGCATCAAAAAGTCACTGAAATCACTTTATCTAAAATTAAGTGCTAAGGAATAATAATGGAGCTTTTATGCTACATGCATGTTTTCCTTTCCATTAAATCTCAGATATGCTGTTTGCTTTAGTATCCTTAGTTCAGGCTGCTTTGAAATCCATAGGGGGAAAGAAACCCTTCATTAAGTTCAGCAGCACAGCCTGGCAATGCAGCAGCGTTCCTATTTGGTTTTCCTTCTGTAAATATTTGTGCTCTCTCAGGCTAAGGAGTGGCCTGTGTTAGAGACTAAAATATCCCCATTTATAAATCCTCCAGGTGCAGCAGGGAAAGCCTGACCCCTCACCCTGCCCCTGCAATGACCTCAATCTCACTCATGTGGACCACACTCTAGGCTGCCTCTAGTGCAGACCCATGATCATCTCTCCAGGTTGACTGCTGAATAGCAGGAGAAGATGAACCTGAAATTGAATGGTTATTGCAGCCTAGTTTTTTCAGTCAGCAGGAGAAGGTTACTTAGCTTTTGTTGCTGCCTTTAAGCTTGTTAATGAAAAGATGGAAAAATAATACTGACAACAGTGAAAACCAATTTCTCCAGAAATGGAGTCTGATTTATTATAGAAATGAAACAAAACACAAATGGAAAAATAAGATATGTAATAAGACCAATAATAGAGAGAAAATTGTAAAAGTCTTAAAGAAATATTTCTTTTTCTACTGTGTTCATTCATCTGGGTTTTCAAATTTCTGCTTTCACAAGGGGATCATGATATGAATGTTAATTTAAAATAAGAGGTCAGACTAAGGCTATTGGACCTATTTGCTTAATTATCTCTCACTGCTAACTCCAACTTAGAGCTAAGGAGATTTTGTTCATGTATTTAATAAACTTTTATTGAACTGCATGATATTCCAGGTATTTGGTTTATTCATTTATTTTTTAAAATGTCTTTATAGATTCACTTTCTTTTTCATTTTTCCAAATTCTTATTATGTTAATTCATATCAAAGCTATAACAGCCCATCCTAAGCTATCTCTTATATAAATTACCCTTTCTAGCTTATGAGATCATGATGAGGAGAAAGTAATCTCGGTAAAAGCATATACAATAGTTTTTTAATTTTTAATGCATTTCAAATTGTAATATAAGTTTTAGAATTTTGTTGGAAAAGAAAAAAACATTGTGTAACTTTAAAAATAACCTTATAAAATTGAAACAACAAAAAGTAATGAATAGAAACTAATGTGAAATCAGAAATTTCTCTAGCAAAAATATGATTGCTGAATTTCAAAATGCAATAAGTTTATAAACATTATTTGAAGGTCATAAACAAGTATAGCTTTAAAATATCTTGTCATATTCTAGACTGCAAAGAAATTCTAAGGAAATCCAAAGAAAAATACTAGGACATAATTGCTCACTACTTTGCAATACAATTAAAAATTAATAACAAAAGGATGAGACAAAAAATAGAAACAGAAATTTTAAAATATTTTCATAAGTAACATGTGGAATGAGGAAATAAAACTGCAGTTATAGAGTTTTATAAAATAATGGGTTTTGTTATCATCTTCCATCCTCTGGGTAAGAGCTTAGAGAAGAGAAAGTGAATGATACATCTGACTGCCTTTTCCCTTCTTTTGGGGAAAAAGAAAGTGGGTGACATATCTGGCTGCCTTCCACTTCTTTTCTCCATAACTCTTCCAGTGACTTGAAAGGTATCATCTATTCTATTTTCTTCTGCAAGCTAGGACTATCTTCACTAAATACCTGATGTTTACCCCTGCAGCCTATCACTTAATATAATAGTAGAGGAGAAGAGAAAATTTAGACAATCTTTTCTCAAGATAAAGTGTGTCTTGCTGCAAAATTCTATTCTTCAATGCCAGATGCTGAATATTCATGCTTCAGTCTTTTCATCTGAATTTCTTTTGCAATAATTTCTAATTACCTCCCAGGCAAGTGGGATGCCTTAATGGGACAGGGTGAATGTCATGCCTTTGAAAGGAACACAGTAAAGCCCACTAATAAATTTAAAATTATTACTACTATTACACTTTATTACTAAATAAAAAGAGGGAAAATAAATCAAGCATTCAAGAAAAGAAACTAGAAAAACAAAAAGTAACTAAATAAACAATGGAAACAGGAGAAAGGGAATAATAAAACAAGTAGAAATTAATAAAGGAAAAGAACAATTAAATTGACAAATTTCCAGAAAGAAAGTTCTTAGAAAAAGATAATAAAACAGATTATGCTAATGTGGTATAAGTGAGAAAAAAATAGAACAAATATGCACTAGTAGGAAGGAGAAAGGATATAAAAATAAGAATTATTAAAAGCATACAAATAATACAATATAAAACTTTACGACAATAATTTCAGTGTTGATAAAATGTTCAAATTCTGGAGAGGTATACATTGTCAAATTAAAAAGAATTAGATTAGAAATAATAAAAGCTGAATGTCCATAGAAAAAATATAGAATAACCAAAACCTCAACCTTTTTTTTTTAAAAAGGCTAACCACAGACATTTTTACAGGTTAGTTATTGATTTTTCTGAAAGTTATTCATGTTATAAAATATAATAAATCCTTAGGAAGAAATAAAAATCTTTCATATCTCTGACCCTACAGCATAACAATTACAGGATGAAAATGGAACATAGGGATAGATATGTATAAAAGAGCAAGTATCATGAATAAAATGCCAACAAATTAAACATACTGGTATATTTGAAGCAGAATTATGCATGGCAAAATAAGATCACAAAGGTACTACAAAGATAGATAAACAAATAGATGTAAAAAATATTAAGATAATTAATCACAACACAAATTAAAAAACAATTTATGATCCTCTGTGTGAATATCAAAGTGAACATCTGCTCTTTGTAAACTAAGGATGTGCTCATAATGTAATAAAAACATCTTTCTTATAAACTCTATTTATATATAAAGGTGTGAAGTTGCTAGAGATATTCTTTTCAAATCAGAATCCAATTTTATAATATTAATATTTTTCTGAAAGTTTTTAATCAATCCAATTAAATAAGAAAACAATAATAGGAAAAGGATAACTATTCGAAATAAGGAGAAATTTATTATCAGTTGATAAAGAGATAGAGTACCTAAAAAAACCAAAATTGAACTAGAATCACTTGGAGCTAGTAAGAAAGATCAGAAGATGGCTAATTACAAAGTCATAATAATAAAACAAATAAAAATAATAATTGAAAGAAAAAATTACAATTATAGCTAGCAAAGGGTGTATGTGAGGTCAAGCAAAATGAGAGAAAAAAGCATGTTTTATGCTGATTCTGCAGAGTAAACAATTTATAAAATAGCAGAGAGAACTGATGGAAAAATATGAGAAGAGTGAAGAGAGGAGAAGGAAGAAAGAGAAGACTCTGGGCCTCATAGTTTTTACAGATAAACATCAACCTTCAAGGATGAGCTAGAAAGGATCACCAATAGAAGATCCAGTGAGATTGGAGGAAGATCAACGGTCACAGATGACAAGAGATGAAATATTTTCAAGAAGGAGAGAAGAGTCTCCTGCTGAAAGGTCAGAAACATAGAGGCCAGAGAAGGTTCTGAATTTTGCAGGAGGGAGATTTTTGATGTCCTAATAGGAATGGTTTTGGTGAAGAATTACGTTAAAGTAGATTGCACAGTGAATAAAGGGAAGCAAGTGATTTTAGACAGTTCTTTCCAAAGGTTTCAATGTGGAGGGAAAGAGAGATACAAGGATATGAGGTTTAGGTTAATTTTTGTTTTCCTCAAGGAAACAAAGTCATGCTCATTTGCTGATGAAAATAACCTAGGAGAGAGTCAATTAATTAAGCTGGAGAGAGAGGATGTATTGCTGGAGGCAAATATTTGGAGATGAAAAAGAGAAGGGATCCTTCATAAATGATTAGAAAAATTGTTCTTAGATAATAAGATATGTAAATGTACTTTACTATCTCCAAATGAAACTTTACAATTAAACGTAGTTGTTAATTAAAATAATAGCATTTAAAACATTTAACTTGATCAAAATAAATGCTTCAGAAAAATGGGGGTGGTTTTGAAAATAACAGTCATGAAGAAAGAGCTGCTTTATTATAAGTTTTAATAATTTTTTATTAAACAAATTGGTCAGTGGAACAGAATGTTATATCTAGAAGTAACCTAAAAATAATAAATAAGTAGTTTGAATGTATCAAACCAGTGAAGAAAACACTATTCATAAAATCATCTCACAACTTGACTCATGGCCAGCGAGTCATTTGAAAAAACAAGATTAGATCAGACTGCCAAATCATAAAATAAAATAAATTCCAGGTAGATGAACACTTTAATAGACACCTTAAAATACTAAAAAGAAATGTAGTGGGCTACTAAGCATACTTTCAAATGCATATAGATATGCAAGTGGACTGATAGATGAATTATATAAAAATTAAAATCCTCATTGTAAGATCCAAAGATGAAAAACTATGTGCCATGAAAAGTATGTTGTAGAGGAATATTTAATGACAAGGGAAAATAATCACAAAAATGATATATTATTAAGTCCCAAACTAAAAGATTATGAACAGCTTGTATTATGCAATCTCTACTATGCAATAAAAATAGTTATATATTCACAGAGCAAAGACAAGAAGAAAAGATTAACTGTTTATCTCATGGCAAAAATTCTCCTATAATGTTAATTTTCTTTTTAGAGCTTTTCTGTAGTTCCCAATATCTGTGTTGCTTTTGTCATCAGAAAAATATATTATAATACTTTTTCATAGTGTTTGAGCCAGTAGTGGCTATTTTAGATAATTTATATTAAAAACAAAAAAACCCTTAAATACCCAACAGCCTTATAAAAAATGTTTGCTGTTTATTTACAAAAAAATTAGAATAATGTAAATTACATATGAGTATTTACATATATATCATACTCTTATACATATGTCACACTTATATGTATGTGTATATATATATGTATGTGTGTGTATATATATAATAGTGTGATATATATTTTTTCCATTGTAGAATTGAATAACCCTGCCTTTGGGAAATATGCAAGTATTGGATAATTTTATATTTGCCCTGCTGGATTCATGGGTGGGAAGAGATTTTCCTTGAAAACATCTGTGTTATTTCTGTCAGTCACTGTATTAGTTTCCTATGGCTGCTATAACAAATCACAAATTTAGTGTCTTACTTTCTGGAGACCAGAAGTATGAAATCAGTAGCACCGGGCTGAAATAGGTTTCAAAGGCTCTGGGGGAGAATCCTATTTCTTGCCCGTCTAGCTTCTAGAGGTCGTGGCATTCCTTGGCTTGTGGTTGCATATCACTCCTCTTTCTGCCTCTATGGTCATCTTAGAACTTCACCCTACATGGCCTTTTTCTCTTTCTGTGGTATAATCTCTTTCTGCCTCCCTCTTATAAGGATATATGTTATTGTACTGGCCCACTGAGATGATTCAAGGTAATCTCCTCATCTCGAAATCATCAATCACATTTGCAAAGTCCAATTTTTGCCATATGAAATAACATCCCCAAATTCTAGGGATTAGGATATGGATATTTTTTCAGGGCAGAGAGTGGGGCGTCTTTATTCAATCCACCCACAGTCACCCTGAAATGTACTCAGTACTGGGACAAAAACTTTGTTCTTGGGCAGGGAGTGATTTCATACTCTTTCTGGAAAAGTGGAGAATAGATCTCCAGTGATGTGGTTCTAATGAGGAAAGTGAACTATCCCCCAAGGCACATGGATGCTGGGCTCAATGAGACTCCAACCTTTCACCCTCTGCTAGAGAGGTACCTGTGTCATCAGCAACAACTACTCCCAGAAGCAGTTTCTGGGCAGCTGTCTCCAGGAGTATAAACTCAATTCCAGCTCCACCTATGGGTGGCATAGGCAATCAGGACTGACCTTTGGATTCAGAAGACAGAGTAGGACATCCTTCATAATATTGTATAGAAGGTGATAGGCTCATCAGAGGGGCATTCTCCCATTGTGATCATCAGCCTAGAGCAAGGATAAAATTAGTGAGAAGAAAGCCAAAGTGAAAGAACCCAAAAGCTTTGTTTTGAAGCCCCTACTAGTAAAAGATCAGGAAAAGCTAAGGTTAATTTAAATAGGATTAATAATAGCTAACTGTTTAGTAGGAGACCATATCTTCTAATATAATCCCATTTTTAGATCTGGGAAGGTGAGAACATAGTTTATTGCTTATCTCTTTTTAGATGTTTTTAATGTTTTGTTACTTTTAATATAAAAATGCTTTATTACTCTTAATGTAAAATTTCATGGTCTTAGGGATGGATCATGGAAGGTAAACACTGGATTTAAGTATCTTAGAAGTGAAAGTCAGAGACGTTTCTTATTTCTTTTCATTAGCTTCACTCAGGATCAGAGATGATATAAACTAGCATAGAGAAAGGATAGATCTCAGTGAACAGGAGTCCTCAGTTGTCTCCACTGTGCTTCACAAGAATGCACCTCAAACAGTGGTGGTCAGCTGACTACTCAGAGTTATCAGGTCTGAAAAGAGTTGAACAAAGGGACATCCAGACTTTTATTATCTCCTCTGCTGGAATAGCCATGCTGGGATGCAGAAACAATTTTGTTACCATGGTGATTTTGCTGCTCAGAAATTTATGTCACCCAAGTCCAATGCCTAGGTTCTGAGTCATTAAATACTTGATGACTCATATTTATGTAACTACTATTTTCTGTGCCTGTACCACAAGTTATGATATCTCTCTTTGTCTCTGCCTGTTTCAGGACCTAGGAATTCTCATTTATGTCAGCTGGGGACTTTTCATGTGCAGGCATGATCATAGGTTGCCAATGTCTGATCTCTAGCTCCAAGCAATCATCTCACTGTACTTTCATATTTCCTAAATGCTTATTTAACATTTATAGATAGCTCTTCTACTGCTGCTCCAAACTTGACATGTTTTTCCTCAATAAAATTATTTTTGTCTCAACTTTTATATGTTTATCAAAACTTTCTATTGTTCATTTTGTAACAAGGCTCAATATCTTAGCATCCCATTTGATTCTTTATTCTCTTTGTTGTCCACTATTTCCAAGCAGTTAACAATTGATGTTGCTTATTTGTTTAAAATACCTCTTTCTTTTGACTCCCATTGCTCCCTAAAACTTCAGTCCAAGATCTCATGCCTCCACCCCCTACAAGTAATATTAAAATACTTTGTACTTCCATTTTCCTTATTCTCCTAACCAGGGCTGTGTATTCTTAGATTGACACATTTTAAGGACATTGAGAAAATTTTTCAGACTTCAGACTCTCCAGTTCAGTTGGCCAGAAATGCTATCATTGAAAATACATTTTATTGGCACCTTTCTGTATGAAGTTATTTGTATGATTTCCATTGAAAATGATATAAGGTGACTATGTACTCTGGAGAGCTCAGCATGAAAAATATACTCTAACAAAATAACTGAATGAATTGAAGAACTGAAAACTTCATCTTACATGGTTTGGAAATGCTATGATCTAAAAATAATGATTTTGCTTTGCCTCAACTTCAAAAGCCTTAACACACTTAACTTTGTCAATCATTTACAGTTTAGAGTGAATAGGTATCTTAGCTTCTTTGAAGGAGCTGGTAGTTCTAAGATTAAGGATAAAAGCAATTATAATTTATTGTTAGAGAGGAGGAGTCACATGCACAAAAAAGGTTTTAAAAAGAGTGTAAAGAAAAATCAGACATCTTTTTTCTTAACAATTTTTCATTTCTATAATATTCCTGAAGTCTATCACTGTCATTCAACAAATATATGATGAGATACATATTATGGGTCCAGCTCTATGGTAGGGACTAGAAATAGAGAAGTAAGAAAAATGAACACTACTTTTACTTTCTTGAAGTTTATATTCTGATAAGGTAGAAAGACAATAAACAAGTAAGTAAACCAAACATAAATAAATAAATACACAAACTAAGTCAAGAAAGTGATACTTGATATGAAGGAAATAAAACAGCATGATCTGATGGTGACTGGAATGGCTGCCAATTGGACTGGAGAGGAAAGACCTCTCAGAGGAGATTATTTTTGAGCTGAGACCTAAACGATGAGATGATAGCAGCCATAGGAAGATCTGGGCAAATGTGTCAGTTCAGAAACACACATTACTGAATCTGGGGAGATGTTTCAAGAAGAAGCCTTGTATACCCAGTTTTGTTTTGTGTAGTTGCACTTGCCCTATATAGCTACGCTCCCCAGTATGGTAGCCAGTACCCACATGTGGTTACTAAACACTTGAAATGTGGCTAGTCCAAACTGAAATGTACTATAGGCAAAATATACACACTGGATTTTGAAGACTGGATTTTAATATAAATATAAAGTAAAATATCTCATTATAATTTTTATGAACTGATCACATGTTGCTATAATACTTTCTATTGGGTTAAATAAAAGATATTATTAAACTTATTTTCACCAGTTTCTTTTCACTTAAAAAATGTGGCTACTAGAAATTTGAAAATTACATATGTGGTTCACATTTGAGTATCACATGATATTTCTGCTGGACAGCACTGCTCTAAAGCCAGGAAGAGTCACTTTCCATCTCTATCACTGTTGTGCTCATTCTTACTTCCTGGTGACAATAATCCAAAATCTGCACAACCCAGAAGGTAGTCTTTTCTTGTTTCAGTTCTGTAGAAGAATACACATTTTCTTCACTCCTTTTTGTTTCTGACGGTTATCTTTCATTTTTAAGAGATGGGAAGAAGGATGGAGAGAAAGAATGAGATGTTTATTTTCAGCTGACTTTGAGAAGACATCCTTAGAAATGAAAGTTCAGGAAAGACAGGTATAACTTAAAATAACCAGTTGAGAAATTATCTTAAACACGTCAACTTTTCTAATACTTATTTAAGATGAAAACTTCAAAAGTGCTTTTTTTTTCCTTTAAAATTTCCTAAAAATGTTTTAGAGCCAAGCAGAGACTGTGTGCACCAAGATTTGGTGAAAAAGACTTTTTATTGCAAAGTTACTAGGTCTGAGAATTTGGTTTTAATGAAGAGTCTGCATAACCTTCCATGCAACATCAGGAATGTGCTAGTTAATAATGACTCTACCTGTGTTGTAGGGCACAATTAATGAGAATCTCTATAATAGGGGAAACAAAACAATTGAGAATTTTCAGGCTAAATCTCCTGGTAATAGTATTAATGACTCCTTCAAAGCAGAATCTGGCTCCTAGCTTTATCAGAAACTCTTTAAGTGGTTGTCAATTTAATAAATAGAAGTAGTTATTTTATTTCTTTTAAAGCATTAGACTCTGCAAAGCTGATATAATTTTTTTTTTGTAGTGGTTTTCCTTGCACAAATCTAACAACTCTTACTAGATAACCAGGAAGGTTGTATGCTAGACATTGCTAGGCTTGAATGCTCTGTACAAATTCCTTATAGTGTGCAAATCATTACTCATTTTCTGGTGGTTATCAAGTGTGAGAGGCCCTGACCCTCACAAACACAGCTAGTTTAATTACATCCGCTTTTTAAGAGCAGTTCAGTCATTCAAAATACATTTTTAAAGGCTTCCAATGAAAAGCATAAAAAGTAAAAAAAAAAAAATTTAACCATAATTTAGTAATTCTCCAACCTTGATTTTGGCTTTTCTTGCTGCCTAAGTGGTCATATATTTTATAAGCCTCGCTAATTTGCTGTTAAATTTGCTATTTATATGATCCTAGATGATTTGTTGGACTTCACTGAATAGAAAAGATTTTTATTAGCAGTCAGTGCTTTAAAAGAGGTGGTTTTTTTCACACCATCAAGGCCACTTTCTCAACTTATTGACAGCTTTATGAGTGTAGCTGGATAAAGAACAGTTTCCTGTATCCAAAGACGTTTTGCATTCCATGGGGCAAAAGCTTGGGCTTTTAATTAGGATATAAGAGCCTTCCTTTCTCTCCCAACATTCCCTGGGGTGCACAGTGCAGTAACATTGCATTTAGATAGTTAATCACTTTTCCAGACTTCGGCCTACTAAAATGAGGGAGGTTTTTAGGTCACATGTTTACCTGGCTCTGGGCCAGCTCACGATGGTATTTGTTTAGGCACATCTGCATTTTGTATATCTATGCACACGGTGTTTTGCTTTTCTAATTAATTGAAGGTACTTTGCCTACTGCAAGAGCTGTCAGATGAATTCTGTTTACAATCTTATTTGAGTCCTTATTCAATGTTTCACAAAGGAATGAAATATACCCTAGAATTTTCTCAGATGAGATTGTTTTCTGCATTGAGCACTAGGCAAATTCTTCTCATTCCTTTCACTCTTGTTCTGACTTCACTATCCACCATATTAATAGAAGTTTTAAGGTTTTATGTTTCTGTTAAAATTTTCCTTATTGTTATAGCCCTATCCAGCAAATTCTTTCTCTTTTCAACATGGTTTGGGCTTTAATTATGAAAACATTGAGACACTGAATAGTAAATGAAAAATTTGAGGCTCAAAGTGGTAGCCTGGTTGATATATTTTGCTAGTTTTTGTGTGTCTTTTGACCCTTGGGGGAAGCGTGTACTTCCAGAATATTCCAGTTGGCTGGCTCTGGCCTCTTGTTCAGTCTTTGCAGAATCTCACCAACATCAATCAGATTAAATGGGTTATCTGTCCAGGGCATGAAGAAGCATCATCTCAGAGTGTCTTGCCTGTGGCATGAAGCTAACAATAAAGGCACTGAGACCACTGGAAATCTATTCACTTATATTTAAGTAACCAGCAAGCTTTTGATATGAAGATGTGCTTCAGGAAATTTTTTCTGAATTACCCATTTTTTGTTTATTTTGTAACCATGTCAAGAAGACCTAATTCTTGCTTCAGAAATGAATTAAAAAAAAAAAAGAAAGAAAAGAAAAAACAAGCATAGATTTTAATCCATGGCTCAGAAATCTGATAGTTTGAGCGATGCCAGAGGTAAACTTCAGCTGAATCTCAGTGTATGGGATAAAGGGATAGAATATTGATCTCAAGTTCAAGATTTGCTTGCATCTGAGTATCAGCAAGAGTTTTTCCATTCTTTTAAAACTCCATCTTGTCCTCAATAAACATACACACACATTTACATGCATTGGCAAACATCTAGGCAATTCAGAAATGGTAACCCAAACTAAACTAATTCTGTATGTGCTACTCTATGAGTTATTGCTTAGAATGTGTTGACTGCTTCCTTGAAGTAATGAGCAAAGTCACAGAAGGCATTAAGCACTCTGAGTACATTTCAGTTTGGGACTTGCTATATCAATCATTTGCATGCAATTTTCATAATGCCAATATTTGTAGTGAATGGCAACTAATGCTGAGTTTTAGCCTGTTTGTTTAACAGATTACAGTGAAACCCAGTCCTCTTCTAATTTGTGCAAAATGAATATTTACTTTATGGGTTACTTTATACTGGTAAACACATGGTCTGCACTCCAGAATCCCTGGGGAAACCCACCCTGATGCTATATTTGTGCTTGAAATCAATAGGATAGTAAAATTGAGTCTTAATATCATCTATCCTCATGATTCTGTCAACTACATTTTTTTCTCTTTCTAGTCTAGGAAATAACTTTGCCACATTTTTAGCAACTGCCCTCCTTTTGTTGTTTTGGCTGCTAAAAATTTCTTTTCTCACAAATCAGTGATCCTAATCTAGCGATCCTGTGAAAAGTAAGTCAGCTTAGGATCTAGGGACCCTCTTGTTCGTTCTGCTCTCATTAGCTGTGAGGATTTGAGCTTATCACTTCACCTCTCTGAGCCTCACATTCTTTACCTGTCTAATGAATAAGTAAGGCCAAATGTTCCCCCAAAGCACTTCCCAATTATTGAATTTTGTTGTCCCCAAAAGGCAGCTTTATCCGTTGGAATTCTTGGTGCAGAAATATGCCTCAAGGAACAAAACATATAGTCTAGTTTCAATGCTCTACTTTCCACTTTTTTTGCTGACAATGTCCTAGAAAATTATACCAATTTAATAAATGTGATGTATGGAGTATTTTAGATTTTTTTTTAATTCCATCTATGTATTTTACCTCTACTCTTTGGTGTTATGGCCTTCACACACTTCCTGATCTCTTTCTTTCTTTTATTTTTTTACTCTCCCCCTTCCACTAGTGACAAGAAAAGCTACACTCTCTCTTTATTTGTCCCATAGTAAGATTTTCCTTGACTCATTGTCCCTTGACCCTGTTCATATGCCCAGCCATACTCTTCAGCTAATCTACATACCCTCTGGATTATATGTATAGAATAATTGCTACCTCTATAGTTATATGGACATAATGAGTGAGGATGTATATGTGTGCATGTGTGTACATGGTAAGAAAGGAATACAGTAGACTTTTCCTCCTACACTTCATCCTTTTTTTTTTTTTTTTTTTTTTTTGCCATATAACTCAATGTTGGGTGTGCTAGGAGAAACAGCCTTGCCAGTTTTCCAGATATCTATATTAGTTTTCTATTGCCATTTAACAAATTACCCTCAAGTTTAGAAGCTTTAAACAGCAAATATTTTTTTATCTCATGGTTTTTATAGGCTGGGAATCTGAGCATGGCTTAGCTGGGTGCCTCTGGCTCCAAGTCTCCATGAGGTTTCAGTCAAGCTGTTGGCTTGGGCTATGGTATGATCAGGTGGCTTAATGGGGGAATGGGGTCCACTTTTGAGCTCATTCACTTGTTGTCTGGGCTTTGTTCCTCACAACATGGGTCTCTTCACATGCCTGCCCCATGACATGAAAGCTAATTTCCCCTAGATAGATTTGGGAGTGAGAGAGTCCATTCATCACTTCTGCCATATTCTATTTGTTAGAGATGAATCAAGAAATTCAGCTTATTCTCAAGGGGAAGGGAGAATGCAAAAGTGTGACCACTAAAAGGCAGGAATCATTGGGAGATGTCTTAGAGGCTGCCAATACCAGGACTCCAGTGCTCAATGTCTTATGTTTCTCCCACATGAAATATATACATACCCTCTCCCAACATCCTGAAATGTATAATCTCATTACAACACCAGCTCAAAGTCTAAAATATCATCATCAAAACCAGGTCCAAATGTATATAAGGCTTCTAGAGTATAATTCCTTAAGTGCAGCAACTTGGCTACAGTTACTCTTGGTCTGCAGGTTGTGAAACTAATAGAACCAGTTATCTGCTTCCCACATCCTAACAAAGAAAGGTGGGATAGGCATAAGACCATTGCTATAGGTGTAGCCATTCGAAAGGAGGGAAATGGGAGGCACAAAGAAATTACCGGTCCATCGAAATTGTGAAACTTGGACATGCAAATGTTGAAAGTTCTTTGATTAGGTCTCAAGTCCTGAGAACCATTTCCATGGCTTTTGGCTCTGCCTTTGAGGCTCTTCATTCTGAGTCATCACTCCTTTTTCATGAAAGGAGGCATGTGCAACTCTCTCAGTCTATTTCCTGCCAGGAGAATTACGAGAGCCTAAGGCCTCTTTTCATTTTACCGTCTCTCTGCCTTCAGTGGACTCTCTCTGTCTCTCTCTGTCTCTCTCTGTCTCTCTCTGTCTCTCTCTCTCTCTCTGTCTCTGTCTCTCTCTGTCATCTATATCTATCTTTTAAGAAATATATGGGTCTTCTGTTTATCTTCTTGAGGTACATTCTATCACACAAAAAAATCACACTCACAAATCTCTTTGTGATAAGGTAAGAGAGAATCTGTGAGGCATACCTCTAATTTCTTTAGAGGGCTTTTGTTTGACTTAATGATACTGAAACATCATTTTTAATCTTTTGAGGTCTTAACAACAAATTTCACATTCCTACTCTCAGCTGCATCTTTGCACCACATTTCTCGACAGTGCTCTGGGTCCGATCTTCAGCTCAGAAGCTATTTTTTAAATTTTAAAGCCTTCATTGGCCATTTGAAAGAACTAGGGATTTTCAGCTAGTCTTGGCTTCTTTGTGTTTAAGGGTCCTTTCTTCAATTTATCTCTCTTACATTTTACTATAAGCTGTGAAACAAGAGGTAAGTTGCTTGGAAACCTCCTAAACTATATTACCTGTTCATTAGGTGTGTTTTCTACTTTCTGTATAACTTCAGTCAACAGTTTTGCTAACTTTTCTGCCACTTCACAGTAAATCCCTTCTGCCAGTTTTCAATGAGAGTTTCTTCACTTTTCTACAAACCTTCAACTTTGGTCTTTTCAAAGATTAACAGCTTTTTACAAGTACTCAAAGTAACACTCTTCACAAAGCCCACTGGTTCCAAAGCCCCTCCTAAATTGTATTTACTTATTTGTTTTGTGTGTGTGTGTGTGTGTGTGTGTGTGTGTGTGTGTGTGACCTTTTAATGACAGAACAAATTGTAGTGTTAAATGGTTAAATGGAACTAAGAGGAAATACTGTCATAGTAATTCTTGATAAGAGTGCCAAGGAAGACTGAATGAACTTTTCTGGAACTCAATAAGGACTCAGGAAAAATTTTCCAGTATCTGGAAGTTTTGTACTTTTTGAAGGAAAGGAAATAAACCTGGTAGCCTCTTATGGTTCTTTTAAAACAAGGATTGGACTAGGAGCTGGATGTTCTTTTAGTATTTGAGGATTTGGCAGGTTATTTATTTTTTTTCCTGAGAAAACTTTGACTGTGAGTAGTGATTAAAACAGACCGCATCTATTTAAGGTTTTGGCTGTTAGTAAAAGAAACATTAAAACCTGCAAAGAATTTTCATGAGTCAAAACTGATAATTGCCTAGAAGCAAGATCTCAAATGCTCCAGAGAATGACAGTTTGCAGTTTATTTTATGCATTTAAGATTAAAGAGGTAATGTAAGGAAGATTACATGAAGGTGGACAGCAAGGCAATGATCAAATTATAGGATAGTTAAGATTATGTGCTCTCTTGAGTGTGGTCACACTTTAGAATAAGGGGTCTGAAAAGGTTGTCACATAGTAGAAGAAAAGTTCTGAAAGGGAGAATTTCAAAGGTGTGTTAACCTAGATACACAGAAATAATGGACAGGGTTTCATGGAACCCTTTTTTTTTTTTTTTTTTTGTCCACAGACTATGTCAGGGATTTAGACTATAGAGTGTCATAACCGGTGGATTTTCCTAAAACTCCACAGTGAGCGATAGAAACAAAACTGGAACTTTTATGTATTCGACAGACAATAGCATGCTTCTTATAATGGCCCATTTGTCCCATATGTTCTCTTCTTTGTGGTTTTACATTCATCACACCAATTTGTGTGTGTGTGTATGTATGTGTGTGTGTGTGTGTGTGTATATATATACATACATATATATACACACACACATATATGTAGTGGGGTTGCCTTTGGTGGTCAGAAATCCATAAGAGAGTTCCAGTCAAGATGGAGGAATAGGTAAACATTGTGCATGCCTCCTTACATTACCTCATTAAAATTACAACTAAATTATGGAAAAGTCGAACTGGAGAACCATCTGAAGACTAGCTGAACAGAATTTCTATAGCTGGGGATATAAAAAGGAAGCCACATCTAGACTAGTAGGAGGGGCAAAGACATGATATGGGCTGGACCCACACCCACATGTGATGGTTAAGTATCTGGAGGGATATATCAGCTGTGGAGGTCCCCTTCAAGGAGTGAGAAGCCCTAGCCCCACGATAAGGCTTCCCAGCCCAGGGTTCAAGTGCTGGGAAGAGGAGTCCACACAAAATGTGGCTATGAAAATCAGTGGGGATTCCAACCATCTGCGTGAGACGGAAGGTAGCTAGAAACCCAGATATTCCCTTAAAGGACCCATGTATGGACTTACTTGCTTGCAGTCACTTACTCTGGGCTCCAGTGGAAGAACGGCAGCTCGGGAGGTGCTAGAGACATGTAGAGAAAGATTGGGTTGTGTGGCTTCAGGGTGAAGGCTGGAGGGACAGCCACCATGTCCCTTTGTTGAGCCCTCCTCCTGGGCAGCCTACAGACAGGTGCTGTCTTGCCCACATTGAGCCCTTTCCCACATGGCCAAAACTGAAGCTACATTGGCCTAGTGAAATCTATTCACTCCACCCCAGTGACTGACTCCATGAGACCCCATCCCACCCAACTCGCAAATTACTGGTGACAATTTCATTGCTGGGCAAACAACCTCACCCTGTACTCTTGGCATCAATCAACAGGTCTCAGATTGTGCACCTTAAGAGACACAGCAGGAGGCTCCTTTGGCAGCAATCAACAGGCCTTAGTTTGCACATCTTGGGAGACATTCTCTGGCAGGCAACCAGACCTGGCTCAAACCACAGTATTTCTTGAATAAATCTCCAGGGTCTGCAGGCTTGAGGTGAGCAGTGGCTGGCCTTGGTGTTATCTGAGACTTTTGCAAGTGGCCACAGGCTCAGCTGTAGCAATAAATATAAATCTGTGCTAATGTGAGGAACACAAATTGCCCCACCCTGGTGATCCCCTTGGACCCCACTTCGCCCAACTGGCCTATGACCTGAGTTCTTTCAGTTTTTGAGCCTTACAGGTAGCCAGCAGGAAGCCTCATTTTGGGGGGTCCTGGGCCTTTTGCAGAGCTGCCCCAAGCCTGGTGTCAGGTGGCCTTGGTTAACTGCATGGCCTCTTATACATTTCTCCAGGTTCAGCACAGGCAGCAACCAACCACAAATAGCTTTGTAACTCCTACAAAATAACCTCAGGCCAGTCACAGGCAGTGGCTGATCTTGGCCTGAATTGGAGCCCAAGGGGCTCCAGAACCACCACATTCAGAGGCTGGTGTTAGACCTCAACAAAGCACCACCTGTTTAGCCCCACAAGTGGTACATCCCAAAGGTGGTCTCAACAGGTGCAAGAGTTTGCTGGGGTGAATTCCATTTCATGGAGTCAGCCTCCAAACAACAGCTCATATGCTGTGGGTATGACCAATCCTCACATTTAGTCAGCCTGAGAGACAATCCCACCTACTGACATGCCAACAGCAATCAAGGGTCAACTACAACAGGAGGGCATACACAACCTACAGAAGGGACACTCCTGGACAGTTGGCATAGGTGATCAGGGAGACTGTGCCACTGGGTCACACAGGCTTCCCAGCTAAGACAGAGAAATAGCAGATCTACCTAAAAGACAGAAACAAACACAGAGAGGCAGGCAAAATGAGGAAACAAAAGAACATGTTCCAAATGAAAGAATAGGAGAAAACTCCAGGGGAAAAAAAAAAAAACTAAATGAAATGGAGGCAAGAAACCTACCAGATGCAGAGTTCAAAACACTGGTAATAAGAATGATCAGTGAACTTAGGGGAAGAATAGATGATCTGCATGAGAACTTGAACAAAGAGATGCATAAAAAAGAACACAGAAACCATAAAATAGAACAAGTCAGAAATAAAGAATACGATGAATGAAGTTAAGACTGCACTAGAAGGAATAAACAGTAGATTAGATGAAATAGGGAATCAAATCAGCAATTTGGAAGATAAAGTAGCAGAAAACACCCAACTGAAATAGCAACAAGAAAAAAAGATTAAAAAAAATAAGGATAGTTTAAGGGGCCTGTGGGACAATATCAAACATAACAACATTTGCATCATAGTAGTTCCATAAAGAGAAGAGAAGAAGCAAAGGATTGAGAACCTATTTGAGGAAATAATGACTATAGACTTCCCTAAGCTAGTGAAAGAAATAGACATACGAGTCAAGGAAGTGCAGAGAATCTCAAACTTGATGAACCCAAACAGATCCACACATAGACACATCATAATTAATATGGCAAAGAGCAAAGACAAAGAGAGAATCCTAAAAACAGCAAGAGAAAGTTACAAGGGTACCCCCATAAGAATTTCAGCTGATTTCTCAACAGAAACTGCAGGCCAGAAGGGGTTGTCATGAAATAGTCAAAGTGATGAAAAACAAGGACCTACAACAGTCTTGTACCAAGTTGCTTCACAGGTGAATTTTATCAAACATTTAAAGAACTATTCTTCCCAAACTGTTCCAAAAAATTCAAGAGGAAGGAGGGCTCCCAAAATCATTTTATAAGACTACCATTACCCATATTCCCAAACAAAACAAAGACATTCAAAAAAAGAAAATGATGCAAAAATTCTCAACAAAATATTAGCAAATCAAATTCAGGAAGACATTAAAAAAATCATACACCATGATCAAGTTGAATTTATTGCTGGGATGTAAGTTTGGTTCAATATTCATGAAACAATTAATGTGATACACCACATTAACAAAAAGCGAGATAAAAATCATACGGCCATATCAATAAATGCAAAAAAAGCATTTGACAAAATCTAGCAGCCATTTATGATAAAAAAAAAAAACTCTTGGCAGAGTGGGAATAGAGGGAACATCCTCAACATAACAAAGTCCATATATGACAAACCCACAGCTAACATTATACTCAATGGGGAAAAGTTAAAAGCATTTTCCTTAAGATCAGGAACAAGTCAAGGAAGTCCACTTTCCCTACTTTTATTCAACACAGTACTGGAAGCCTTAGCCACAACAATCAGACTAGAGAAAGAAATAAAAGTCATCCAAGTTGGAAAAAAAGTAGTAAAACTGTCATTATTTGCTAAAATACTTTGTAAAACATTTTCCCCATGTTTGTCAACATTAACTCCTTGTTTATTTCTTCATATTACATTTGGTATATTAATTCTCATTGACAGAATAGAAAGATAATTTAATTTATCCTATAGCCTAGTTAACAGAAATTTTGTTTATTATTATGAATTTAGAAGTTTCATCTTTACAACTTATTGGTAGTCTTATGTAAATTTTTAGGTTTGTTTGTCAAAGTTGAAAAAACCTCTAAAGTCTTATTTCATGTATTATGAGCCATAGATTTTGACGTGGCATATCAAATTGTCTTATGCAGTTACTAATATAACTACTCCTTGAATTGATGACTTCATTTATTCAATTCATCTTTGATGGTTTTATGTCATGATGCCAGGAGAGTAGGCACAGATAAGTAGTAGTATTTCTAGAAGTCATTTTTATATAAGAACAATAAACAATAACTTCTATGTGGAAGTGACTGCAAATTATGCATATATATCCTATTAAACTCCAACCAAGTGTAATTCTAGCCCAACTTCTCCCTTGGCTGGACCCTGACACAAGAGGAAGTGTGACAGAGGGGAAGTTAGAGTGGAGAGACAGTAATTTTAACCATTTGTGATTAAAGGATCTTGCTTAGCAAATTTTACAAAACACATGGCCATATGGACATACTACCAGGGTCTTTTGAAGCCTTGGAAGGAGCTGGTACAAGTGAGAGATGTGAAACAAACTGTATTAGCCTCAGAGAACATCTGTTGTAAGGTAGCCAATGTGAAAATGAGCCGAGGGCAAACTGCCCGGTGGGGCACAGAAACCTTAGAGGGGCTGTGACAAAAGGTGTATCAGTGAGAATCAAAAAAATATTTAGGCATATTTAGGCATATTTGATTTTTACATATCTTCTTTAAGGGAGATATAATTGATAAGATTTGGGTGATTTATTTTTGCTGGAGATTCAAGAAGGAAAAAGGAGGAAACAAGGAAGATGCAACTTTCTGACTTCGGTAACTGGAAGAGTTTGTGTCACTGGGACAGGAACTATGATTAGGAGATAAGACTTGTGAACATTATTGAACCTGAGAGGTCCGGATGATGACTGAGTTGGCAATGTGGATCTAAAGAGCAACCTGTGAGGTGATGGTGGAAGCAATGGGATTGGGAAGTTGGTGGTGCCACTAATCAATGAAATATTGGAGCTAGAGCCAAAAAGTTACCACTGCCTCAGTGAAAGGAGCCCTAGAATCGGACTGCAAACCAGATTGACGGCTCTGGCGATCCTCTAGGGACTTGGCTCAAACCAAATGTGCTGACTAGGTGTTTCACTTACTGTTTCCACTGCTATCATCAAGCCTCTCATTAAACTTAATTTGGCATGTCTCATGACAAAAATTCCCGGACCCAAAGTTTATTAGATCTTAGTTGAATGGCTTTCTCAGTTCACAATCAGGTAACAAACCAGGGCATTTTTTCCCACTTACATAGGTTCTAGCAGATTCTTTTTATTCTCCTTCTTCTGCCCATTGTTATTAGTCATTTGGTCCTTACTCATGCTTTTTAAATTATATCTTATTTCTATAATCATTATAAACATTCTTACTCTATTCTGTATCTAAATAAACAATCTCTCTGAAGTCTTTTCAAGTCTAATTCTGCTCTTTGGTGTGTTGGTCTAGTCTCACTGATGATGTCTTTTTTTCTTGTAAGTTTTGTCTTTATATTTTGTTTTGTTTTGTTTTTATTGTAAGCTTGAATTTATTGGAAATTTATCGGGACAGTAGAAATATTTTGAGGTTTACATTAAGGGCAGTTTCTCTGAAAAAGATTGTGTTTGATCCTGACTAGAGGCATTGTTAATTTCTGGAATCACATTAAACTAACATCTCAGGTTATTTACTATTTACTTTGATTGTTTTTAGAATATTCCCACAACATGAGTTCGTACCACAAATTTATGTAAAAGTCAGACCATAGTTGAAAATTATAAAGATAGGTTTTTGTTTTGTTTTTCCCCTTTTATCCAGAGACAAGGTAATAATAGGAAATTGTCTTTAGTGTCTCCTCTTGTGGGGTAGATTTGTGTGTGTGTGTGTGTGTGTGTGTGTGTGTGTGTGTGTGTGTGTGTGTGTTTGTGTGTGTTTCTGATTCTCTATTTCACTAAAGATGCCCCCGATGCACAGGAACTTTTGTATCTAACTCTTAATTTTGTCAGATACAAAGACACATTCCTAGACTTAGTCTCCTTTCTCTGGGCAATTTTAAAAAGTTAATATTTGGGTACAAAGTACTGTAGATGCCTTTGGGTAGTCAGCAGCTTCAGAGCTTACTTGCTGTGCTGGATTCATGCCTCTAAGGTTTTTCTTTATTTTCTTGCTAACTTAGCCACGCAACTAAAATAATCACTTTTAGATATTTTGTTGCTGATGGTTATGCAGATTATTGCTAAAACCAGAAGTCGACCCTGACTTTGTGTACAGTTCTCAGTGCTGCACCAGAGTTTTTAATTGCCTTTATTTTCTCTTGTTGACAAGAGAATAGTGTGTTCTTACTCTGTTCACAAATAATATAGGCTATCAATCATATCTGTATGGAATCTACTTCCTTCACAGCCATTCCTGGAGACCCCTTGTACCTTCTGCTCTACCATGGATCAATGATTCTCCCGCTGTCATCCTGAGATCTTCCATCTATGCCTTCTGAGGTGAACCTACTGTTTCTTAGATCTAATGGCTTCCAATATTTTATTCATTTCTGCATTTTCTCTATCATTTCATTAAAGGACTCTTCAATCATTGGACATTTCTGAATCTATTCACATCTAAAAATATCTTTATTTTGCTTTCAATCTTGACTTATAGTTTGCTTGGGTATTGAGTATAAGTTAGAAATAAATGGCCTGGACTTCTGTTTTCAAGTCCAAAATTTAAAGAGGTTAAAAGTTCTCATTCTTGTCCTTAAAAAAGACCTGAGCACACTAAAAATCATGACCTTTCTTGGGCCCTTTAGAGAACTGAAGTCTCAGTGCAAAGTGCTAAACCCAAATCCAGAGAACAAATATCTGTTTACATGGAACAGAATCTGCTAAAGCCTTAAACTGGTAGAAACACTTAAATGGTAATTTTGATTAATTGCTGGAGACTGGATGTGGAATAGCATGGAAGTGAAAACATGCTAGAGGAGGCAGTTTTTAGTGTCTCCTCTTCCCTAATCTAATCATGTTTTAGTTTTCAGAACAAGTTTTTTATACTAAGGAGCTAAAAGAGATCCTCTGGTGACTCTGGCAGGGGAAAGGGAAGAACTAATCTTTTAAAAATGCCCACAGCATTCTGTATGACAAAGGCCTACCCTACAAGGAGTAAGACTTTACCAGAGCCTTATGAAACCCAGGGGAAAGGACATTTACCCAGCTTTAGTCCACTCTAGTCTTCCTGTATCACCAATGGTGGTGGGAGGTTTGCTAGGAAACATTCGTAAAAGTCACATCCCAGTAACACAAGCCAACTGAAAGAATCATAAGATTATAGTATGTGTTTCCTTCCTCACACCTCACCATCACATCAATAGGAATCCAGTATAATAACAGTGTATTAGAGCTGAAAGAACTATAAGATACAGACTCTATTTAAGGAAAAGCCTGCAGAGAAGCCCAAAAGCAAGAGTAGAGACAAAAACAAGGCCACAAGAAGAGTTTAGAGACTATGTAACTTAACATTAAACAGTCTAACTCCTAGTTACATTAACATAAAACCTCACACTAAAGGCTTTTTGCCTCAGTTGACATTACCTAATACATCATGCCTGGCTTTCATCAAAAAGTGACAAGGCAGGCTAAAAAGCAGAAAAATAATTCAGTCTGAAGAGAAAGGGCTATGATCTAAATGTTTGTGTCTCCTTAAACTCATATGTTGAAATATTAACCCCTAAAAGTGATGGTATTAGGAGATGGGGTCTTTGGGAGGTGATTAAGTCATGAGGATGGGCCCCTCAAGAAAGGGGTAGTGTTCTTATCAAGGAGATCTCCCAGAGCTCCCTAGCCCCTTTCATCATGAGAGAATAAAAATAAGTCTGGAATCTGGAAGAGGCCCTCAGCTGACAATACTGGCACTTGGATTTTGGACTTCTAGCCTCTAGAATTATGAGAAATAAATGTGTGGGTTTTTTTACAAGCTACCCAGCTTGTTGTATTTTGTTATAGCAGCCTGAAAGACTAAGATCAAAAACAAGCATCAGAATCAAACTTTACTATAATATGTATTTTGGAATTATCAGACTGGAAATTAAAAATGACTATAATTAATATGTTAGAAGGCTTGTATTTGTCAGGGTACCCCCAGAGAAACAGAACCAATATTGTGTGTGTGTGTGTGTGTATTTATTTGTTATAAGGAGTTGGTTAACATTATTATGGAGGCAGACAAGTCTCAAGGTGTGCAGCTGGTAAGCTGGAGACCCAGAAGAACCAACATATGGTTCCAGTCCAAGTCCAAAGTCCTGAGAATTAGAAAAGCTGATGATGCAAGTTTCATTTAAAATCCCACAAGCTTAAGACTCAGAAAATCTGATTTATTAGTTTGAATCTAGAAGCAGGAATAGACTGACTGATGTCTCAGCTTATGCAGTTGAGTAGGAGAAGATTCTCTCACTCAGCCTTTTTACTATTAGTGTCATCAATGTAAATCTCATCCAAAAATGCCCTCTCAGACACTTTCAGAGTACTGTTTGGCCAATTGTCTGGTACCCCATGGCCCAGTCAGGTTGGCATAAAATTAACCATAACAAAGCTCTAATGGAAAAAGTAGACAACATGCAAGAAGAGATGGGTAAAATAAGCAAGCAATAAAAACTCAAAGAAAAAATAAAAATAAAATTATAGGAAAAAAAAGTTAAGAGAAATGAAGAATTCTTTTGATGAGCTCATTAGTAAGCTGGGCACAGTGAAGTAAAGAATCAGTAAGCTTGAGGATATGTCAATAGCAACTTACTAACCTGAATCATGAAAAAAATAAGAAAAAAATAGAAAAAAGTCTAAGAAGTGTGGTACAAGCTCAAAGGGTAAAGTATACATAATTAGATTACTAGAGTTGAAGCAAGAGAGAACAGAGCAGAAAAAAATATTATAAGTAACCATGGCTAAGAATTTTTCAAAGTCAGTAAGAGACAAAAATCACAGATACAGAAGAGGATCCACAGATACAGAAAGTTCAGAGTGTACCAAGCAAGGTAAATACTGAAAAACTACACCTGAGCACATCATATTCAAATGAATAAAACCAAAGATAAATAGAAAATCTTGAGAAAAGCCAGAAAGGGGGAAACTTACCTATAGAGGAACAAAATAAGAAGCACAGTGGGTTTCCTGTCAGAAGTCATGCATACAAAAAAAGAATGTAATGAAATATTTAAAGTGTTGAAGAGAGAAACTGGCAACCTAGTATTTTATACTAGAGATTATTATTCTTTAAAAGTTAAGGAGAAATAACTTTGTTTTTTTCTTAGACAAACAAAACTGAAGCACTTTATTGTCAATGAACTACACTGCCAAAATATGTTATAAGATACAATGCAGACAAAAGGAAAATATGATAGGTCTGATACTTGAATCTACATAAAAATATCATCAGAATAGGCATAAATAAAAGTAAAATAATAACTTCTAATTTTTAAATTCTAAATTGCTCTAAAATAACTTTATTTAAAGCAGTAATCATGACAGTTTATTGGACAATTATAGCACATGAACAAATTACAGCATATCATAAGAGGCAGGAGGGAGGAACTGATAATACTCTGCTATATGTTACCTAAAGTGGTATAATTTGAATTACACATGAAGTAGTATAATTTTTTTAAAGGTGGACTTAAATTCGTTGTAAATATCTATTGCAAACTCTAAGGCAACTACTAAAATTTTTGTTAAAGGAAGCATCATTTATATGCTAAAGGAAAAGATAAAGCAAAATTATACAAAAGGCTCATTAAAACCAGAGAAGGAAGAGTGGAAAAAGAGGAGAAAAAATAACAATGAATGTAATGCAGAGAAAACTGTAACAAACTTTGTAAATATTAGTCTGTTTCAATAATCATTTTAAATGTAAATAATCTGAATATGCCAACTAAAAGACAGGAATTGGCAGAATGGATTTAAAAAGCAAGACTTAAACTATATATTGTCTACAGGAACCCACTTTAAAACTCAGATAAATTAAAAGTAAAGGGTTGGAGAAAGATATAACATGATAATACTAATCAAAATAAACTGCGAGTAACTAAATTAATCTTATGCAAGGTAGATTTTAGGAAAAGAGAAATGATCAGGGATAAAGAGGATTGAATACAATAAAGGAGCCAACTTTCCCAGAAGACATAACATTCCTTAACCTAACAACAAACCACCAAAATATGTGAAGAAAAAAACTAATAGAACTGGAAGGAGAAAATAGATAATGTCACTGTGATAGCTGTGTACATCAACAACCCTCTTTCATTAATTAATAAATCAAGAAGGCTGAAAGCCAATAAAAATATGGTTGAACCGAATGTACTATAAATCAATTTGATCTAATTGACATTTATAGAGAACTTCATCCAACAGTAGAATACAAATTTTTCTCAAGCTTATGTGGAATATCATCAAGATACATCAAATTCTAAGCTATAAAACATGGTTTAATCAATTTAACAGAATAAAAATCATATGATGTATTTTTTCAGACTACAGTGGAATTAAAATAGAAATCAATAACAGAAATATAGTGAAAATTCCAAAATATTTTAACATTAAATTCTCAATAACACATGAGCCAAAAGAATCTCGAATTGAAATTTAAAATTATTTTGAAATAAATGAAATTGAATATATAACTTATCCAAACTTGTGAAATTTCTAAAAAGTGGTTCTTTGGGAAATTTTATAGCACCAATACATGTATTAGAAAATAGGAAAAATCTAAAATTAATAATCTAGGCTTCCACTTTAGAAATCTAGAAAAGGAAGAACAATAAAACCCTAAAGCAAGCAGGAGAAGGGAAATAAAAACTAGAGCAGGAGTTGATAAATTTGAAAGCATAAAAATGATAATAAAACCAACAAAACCAAAAGCTAGTTTTTTGGAAAGATAAACGAAATAATAAATTTCTTGCAAGGATAACCAGGATAAAAGAAAACACACACACACACACACACACGCACACACACACAAATTACTAATTGCAGAGATTAAAGAAAGGTCATTGTTATTGACCACATGGACATGAAAAGAATAATAATAATAAAAATACTATGAACAACTTTATGATCACAAACTTGATAAGTTAGATGAAATAAACCAATTTTTTGAAAGATATGTTACAAAAACTCACACAAGGAAAAGTTGGTAATTTAAAAAGGTCTATATCTATTTTAAAATAGAATTGATAATGAATAACCTTAAAGGAAAAGGGAGCATCAGTCCTAGATGGTTATATTGTTGAATTCTATCAAACATTAAGGAAGAAATAATACTAATTCTGTGCAATCTCTTTCAGAAAATAGGAAATATAACATGTCCTTATTCTATGAGGCCAGTATTACCCTAATACAAAACCAGATATAGACATTAGAAGAAAGAAAAACTACAGAACAATACCTCATGAACATGTTGTAGATAGAATATATCCCCAATGATGTCCATATTTTATTCACTGTAATCTGATAATATGTCACCTCACACAGCACAATATACTTTGCAGATGTTATGAAGTCAAGGACCTTGAGATAGGAGATTATCTTGGATTAACTGAG
Source organism: Eonycteris spelaea (assembly GCA_003508835.1). Classification (NCBI taxonomy): domain Eukaryota; kingdom Metazoa; phylum Chordata; class Mammalia; order Chiroptera; family Pteropodidae; genus Eonycteris; species Eonycteris spelaea. The sequence goes on along the minus strand of PUFA01000083.1, from coordinate 1,531,734 downwards.
TGGTCCTAATGTAACCACAAAGGTCTTATAGGAGACATATAGAAAGTCAGAGTGAGAGAGGAGATGTGATGACAGACAGAGGTCAGATTAACATTTTTTTAAAGCTAAGAGGGAGGGGTCAATAGCCAAGGAATACAGTAGGTCTCTAGAAGCTGAAAAAGGCCAGGAAGTGAATTACCCCCTAACATTTCCAAAAGGAATGGCACTCTGCTGACATCTTGATGTTAGCCTGTAAGATGCTTCAAGAACTTCTGACTTCAAGAACTATAAAGTAATAGGTTTACATTATTTTCATGCCAATAATTTTGTGGTAATTTTTTAAATGTCAAAAGTCAACTAATAAAACACAGATGGAAAAATCCTTACCAAAATGTTAGCAAACTGAATCCAACAATACATAAAAAGAATTATACACCACAACCAAGTGGGCTTTATTCCAGGTATGCAGGGCTAGTTCAATATTTAAAAATCAATTAATATAATCCCCCACACCAATAGGCTAAAGAAGAAAAATCATTTGATCATAGCAATTATACTGAAAAAAGCATTTAATGAACTAATACCTATTCATGATTAAAAAAAAAAAAAAACCTTAAACCTAAAACTAATTATATTTGGTGAGAAACATGCTTATTCTCTGAAGCCAAGAATGTGGTGAGGATGTCACCTCATAACACTCCTATTCTACATTTTACTTGTACTCTTAGTTAATGCAATACAACAAGAAGGGGGAATAAAATATAAACAGATTAGAAAGGAAGAAATAAAACTATCATTGTTCACAGAAAGCATGATTTTCTTCATATAAAATCTCCCAAACTGACAAGAAACAGCCAAAAAAAGAAAAAGAAAAAAGAAAGAAAAGTAAAGAAAAGAAAGAAAAGAAAAGAAAAGAACCACAGAAAGGAACAACAACAACAAAATCCTTCTGGAACTAAGAAGCAAGCATAGCAAAGTTGCAGGATTTAAAGTTAGTATACAAAGGTCAATTACTATTAGAATTTGAAATTAGAAAAACGCCATTTATAATAGCGCCAAAAATGGAAATATTTAGGTATAAATTGAACAAAATATGTATAAAATCTATGTGTGGAAAACTATAAAACTCATAAAAAATCAAAGATATAAATTAATAAAGATGTATTTCAGGTTTGTGATTTCTAAGACTCAGTATTATTAAGATGTTCACTTTCTCCCTATTTGATCTCTAGATTTAATACAATCCCAACCTAAATCTCAGCATGCCTTTTTGTAGACACTGACAAACCGATCCTAAAGTTTACGTAGAAAAGCAATAGACAAGAATGGTCAGAACAATACTGAATAAAGAAAGACAAAATTAGGACTCAGCTTTCCAATTTCAAGATTTACTATAAAATTATAATAATTAAGACAGCACTACATTAGTGAAAGAAAAGATGCTTGATATCATTTGTCATTAGGGGATTGCAAATTAAAACATTAATGAGATACCATTACAAACATATTAGAATGAATAAAATCCAAAACACTGATAACACCCAGTTCTGGAAAAGATGCAGATCAATATTGCTGGTGGAAATGCAAAATGTTACAATTACTTTGGAAGAAAGTTTGGCAGTTTTGGGTTTTTTTCTTTTTCTTTTTTTTTTTTTTTTTACAAAGTGACATGGTTTTACCACACAATTCAGCAATTCATGTGAATGTTTATAGCAGTTTTATTCATAATTACTAAAAACTGGAAACAACCAAGATGTCCCTCAATAGTTATATGAATAAATAAACTGTGATACAATCTGTATAAAAGATTATTACTCAGTATATTTCGCATTAAAAAGAAATGATCCATCAAGCTATGAAAACACATTGAGGAATCTTAAACATATTGCTAAGTGGATAAAAGCCAGTCTGAAAAGGCTATATACTGTATGATTCCAATTATATGATATACTAGAAAATGCAAAATTATAGAGATGATAAAAGAGGACTTGTCAGATGTTTAGGAGGAGGTGGGGAGAAGAGTACATAAAACATGGGGAATTTTTTTAGGATGGTGAAACTTCTGTATAATACTGTAGTGTATACAAGATATAATTCATTCATCAAAATCATAGACAGTACAGAGTGAATTTCAGTGTCCAAATTAAAAAACAAACAAACAAACAAACAACCAGAGGAAAAGGAGTTGATCTATGTAACTCTGGAAACAAGTGGAATCTAATTTTATAGGCAGAAGAAACTGCACATAAGTACATACTCTAACTGCTAAAATTGTTTCCCATGGGTGTATGAGCGATTCTGATACTTTATATATGTTTACTAGAATTGAACGATTAAGGAAATGAATGGAAAATGATGGGAGCCAGGTTTTGCACTGTAAGAATGGTAGTTTACAGATAGTTTACAGATAGTTTACAGATAGGTAAGGAGAGAAGGCTAGAATAATCCATGTGGTAGTGGAGTCCAGTTGGAGACATCAGTATGAATTCATGTTTAACTTAATATAGACCCAAATATTTACATATTAAAATAGTTACAGGTGTGTGCATATATATGTGTTAGTATACACACATATATTTCCAGCTCAGGGAGCCTAGAGACAGACACCTCAGTAGCTGTGAACACACCTTAGCACTCTTAGTTTCTAAAAACCATTTCAATAAAAAAGGCAGGTCTTGGAGAAGTTGCTCATTTTAGTACAAGGACAAAAAATATACAAGATGATCCTGGATTACCTTGTAGTGACAGAAAGTTAGAAAGTGCTCAAAATAAAAACCAACAGAACCCCCAAATTCAATGAATACACATTGAGGAGATTATGTCAAAGGCACACAAGAGTCAACTAAAATAGCTCCTTTGGCCAATGCTGAAACAGTTTGAGCAATAAAAAGAAAGAAAGAAAGAAAGAAAGAAAAAGAAGAAAGAAAGAAGAAGAAAGAAAGAAAGAAAGAAAGAAAGAAAGAAAGAAAGAAAGAAAGAAGAAATACTGGATTATAACCCCAAATATAAACTAACTGTCCATGAGTCCATAATGATATAAATACATAATTGATTAATGGAGAGAAAGAGACAAAGCCCTATACAGAAATATTCCAAATAACTTAGATATTCTGCTTTCAAAGAGGTGGATCAAAAGACCCCAGTCCTTCAGTGTGAGCTATGCATAGTACAGTACAGAAAGAGGGATAAAAATGTGTAACTTTACAGTGGAAAAATGTAACAAATGTTACCTCAGTTAAATGAGTTCAATATCAACAGTGATAAATCATGTTGATGATATTTAGCCTTAATATGATGTGATGAGAATGGCACTTTACTTCTGTGGTCTTCCTTCCCAAAACCCATAACCCCAGTCTAACTATGAAAAAAACAGCAGAAAAATTCCAACAGAAGAATATTTTACAAAATGCCTGACCAATACTTCTCAAAACTTAAGTTCATCAAAAACAAGGTTAAGGCTGAGAAATTGCCACAGTAAAAAAAAGAGCTTAAAGAGGCATGACAACTAAGTCCAATGTTGCACCCTGGATGGGATTTTGGAACAGAAAAGGGACATTAGATAGAAGCTAAGGAAGTATGAATAAGTATATATCAATACTAGTTCATTAATTATAACAAATGTATCAATGTAACATTGTAAGATATTAATTATAGAGGAGACTGGGTCCTCAGTTTATGAAAATTCTCTATACTATTTTCTCAATTGTTCTGTAAATCTACAAGTTTTCTAAAATAGTCTATTAAAAAAATCTACCCTCAGGAGCTTCGGGCTTTAGTGCAGACATGGCCAAGCCCAAGAACCACACTATGCACAACTAGTCCTTAAAATGGCACAGAAATGGTATCAAGAAATGCTGATCACAAAGATACAAATTTCTTAAGGGGGTGGACCCCAAATTTCTGAAGAACATGTATTTTGCCAAGAAGCACAACAAGAAGGGCCCAATGAAGATGAAGCCAACAGCACCAAGACCATGAACACACATTCAGAGGCTATCAAGGCCCTCGTAAACCAAAGGAGGGATCTTCTGCTCAAGATCCCAAAGGGCAGCAGCCACAAACTCAGTCGACTTGCCTGTATCGGTCACCCCAAGCTTGTGAAACGTGCTCGTGGCTGTAATCGCCAAGGCTCTCAGGCTCTGCTGGCCAAAGTCTAAGGCTAAAGGCTCAAACCAAGCACCAGGCCATGGCTGCAGCTCTGCCTCAGGCTCAGGTTCTGGCTCACAAAGGTGCCCAGGCCCCGTGAAGGCTCCTGAGCAGAAGCCTCTGTTTGCCCATGTGAAGATGGAAGGACTGGTGTGAGACCTGGCCTGCAATCTTTGTTAGGCTGGAGACTTCCTGTGCTATTTGTGCAAATAAACCTGAGGCAGGATCTATCTAAAAAAAATTACCCTCAAAACTTTGAAAACAGTGTCTTCTAATAGTTACTGGTCTTCATGAGAAATCAAATTATTGTTCCATTGTGGGAGATTCAATTTTTTTTTCCCTCCTCTGGAAGCTTTCAGACTTTATTTTTTTAAAGTCACACTGTTCTGAAATTTCATGACAATCTTTTAGATGTGGTCTTCTGTCATCCGTATTTATTATTACATCACACTATAGTCTTTTTATTCTGGAAAATTTTGTAGTTTTTCATCTCTGAGTTTCATTCTATATCTGATTTTCTCTTCATTCTCTGATCTTCTTCCTAGTAACTTTCATTAGTAAGATGTTGAACTGCATGGGACTGACAATCTGTTTTCTTTAATCTGTCTACCCCTAACATTCTGAGTTATGTCTTAAGAGAAGTATTCTACTGTATCTCCCAGTCCTTCCACTGACGTTTTATTTTGGCAATCTAATTTTTAAGTTCTAAGAACTCTTGATTACCTTATTTGTTTCAGTTTTACTTACCTGATTCAAAGATTGTTATTTATGTTTATTTGTATGGTCCTTTTTTCCATAATGCTGTTATTTATCATATATCTTGTAATTCTTGGTTGCCTTTTTATACATAAGAATGAAGAGTCATGTTGATAATCACATGGAATTGATGCGAGGTTCCTGTAAGGCAGGCTTCTCTTCAAGATGGCTTGAAAGGCAACTTATTGCCTGTGAAATGAAAGTCATTCAAATGCAGAATTAGAAGGGCTATACTCTGTACCAAGAGAACCCAGTAATGTAAATTCTTCCTGGGCACTTTGCTTAATTTATCTAAAAGAGAGATGTTTTAGTACTTGGATGGGAGACCACTAGGGATACCAGGTGCTATAGGCATAAAAAAAATAATAATAAAATTTAGAAAAAATTTAAAAAGTAAATTGAGGCTTTTGGTTCAAAGTAGCAGATCTATTACATACTATTACATATTTTTCACTATGGGAGGAAAATTGGCTTCTTATGCTCAGGGTGAGGGTGGGGCAAATGGCCTGCCAAGCATGCTTAACCTTTCAGTAGACCTCCTCCCACTCCCCTTACATTTCGCAATAGCCTTCTGCCATCTCCAAATTGGAAACCTCTCATGGGCCCATCTGGAAGACAGTCTCGTCCTTACCCTGGAGCTTTATCTTTAGCACATTCCCATCTGTTTCTGACATCCCTACATCCTGGAGTTGCTTGTCCCCTGATAACTTCCATTCTTCCTTTCCGTATGGTTATAGGTTTATTTCCTTGTAGAATTATACGGACATTTTCTTGAACTTTAAGAGAGAAGGCAAAAAAAGGGCGTGTAACAGATCTGCTACTTTGAACCAAAAGCCTCAATTTACTTTTTAAAATTTTTAAATTTTTTAAATTTTAATATTATTTTTTTATACCTATAGCACCTGGTATTCCTAGGTGGTCTTCCATCCAAGTTCTAACCAGGCCCAACTCTGTTTAGATTCCGAGTTCAGACAGGGTCAGGCTTGTTCAGGGTGGCATGGCCATAGACTTCAATTTACTTTTTAAATAAAGACTTTATAAATATCAGCCAAATACATTACAAAATCTAATACACATTAATTTAAATTTCTTTTATTACCTGATTCATAAATAGGTGGAAACCTCTTGAGGACTGCATTTTATATATTTCTTAGTCTCCTCATATTTATAGGGATTGTTTTATCTAATTTCTTTTCTTTACACATGAGGAGACAAGGCCCTGAGCAGGGCTCTGAACTGACTGTATGGATTTTGGAGTAAGATTGGTCTAATTTGGATTCCAGCTATCCCACTGGCTGTGAGATTTTGAACAAGTATTGAATATCTCAAAGCCCCAATTCTCTCATCTATTAATTGAGAAAAATGGAACTTGCTTAGTTGAGTTCTGAGAATAGAATGAAATTATGTATATAAAGTGTTTAGCACAGGGCTATAAAAGGTCATAATCTAATAAATATTGCTGTTATCATCATCATCATCATCATCATCATCATCAGGTTTCAGTTACTTGCACATTCAATAATAGATAACTTGTTTTTAAGGTTAATAATGTCATCTAATTTATATCATTTCAGTGTGTTATGTTGTAAGTGATATAAATTGTATAAAATAAGGGAGAAAAGAGTTTCATTTGTTAGGAAGAAAAATTCAGAGTAAAAATAGAATACTGCTGTGAAGAGAAAAATGTAAAAAAGAAAATATGAGACATAGAGGCCATGTGAACAGCCTTGAAGATCCATATGTGTTTTCATTGTTTTGCCTAAGAAGTTTGTTTATGAATGACCTGTGTAAATGACAATTATTAAGAACAACATTCAAATATTTGACTCCAGCAGCATCTGGAATTCGACCAAAAAGGAATGAGACCAAAGTATAAACACTGTTTATTGAAGCAGTTGTATGGGAGGAAGAGAAATTTTTGGAGGAATTTTACTTTTCATTATGGGTCTCAATAACAGTGTAATTATACAAACATCCTTCTCAGCACAGAAAACAAAACAAACAATTTCTGCATGGGGAACCAAAAGAAACTTTAGAGCAAATGGAATGGGAGAAGGAGCCATCACAGCCAGGATGGAGAGTGGGGTCTTGGGACAGAACACATTTAACTGCAATATTCAAACCCAGAGATTAATTCTGTAGTTATGATTCAGGAGTAGCGGGAGTGGTGTGGGAAAGAGACACCAGATTCCCTCTTCTCAGTGTTATATTAGCTTTACAGGCTCTTTCTATTGAATGTGTGCTTTTCTCATTTGTTTGACCAACACAAGCAGGGAATGAGTAAGCTTCTCCTGGCATACATTTTCCCATTTACTAGGGTCAGTGTTTACATTAATAACACACCACCTTATATGAGGTGCTGTCTTTGTTAACCCCACACAGCTACTAATTAGCAGGTCACTTGTGGGTTAGAGTTGTGCTTGTGTTGTGCTTCTTGGCTGGCTGTTGTGTTATTATAACAACTGTAAATGCCATATGCAGCTGCCATACAGGTTGTGCTCAGAAGGTTGTTTGTATAATTATAGGCATTAGCCAGAGATGGAGCCTGCCAGACATTGAAGAGGCAATAATAACTTAATTTCCCTCACAAGAAATTGGCTCTCTAATAGAGAATTTAGTTATACTCCGAACTGAGGGGTGGCTTGAGAATTCCAGCAAGCACATTTCTGTCCAGTTGTTATCATAAGGGTAAGATCATCATACCTGTATCCAAGTCAGTTTCCTCAGTTGCCTAAGGATCAACCAAGAGGTGGCATACCCCATATCTCTTTATTTCCCAAGAAAAGATACATCATCAGAGGAGTCATTTGGCTTCAACAGGGGATTTGTCACACTAAGCACAATCTTAAACATGTTAGAAAAGGTTTTTGCCTACCTGGTATCTCTTATTGGACACAGTTCAGGAAATTATTTGCTTTGTCATAATGTTTAGAACTAATCAACTAGAGATTTCATCTGAGAATGAAATCACTGGGATTCCAACTTCATTGTCTCCTGTTTTCTGTCAGCCAAGATATTTCTCCCTACCTTTCACCCATCAAATATTAGTGCAAACCCATTTCCTTTGTGACAGTTTTCTTGATTCTTCTCTCTTACCTCCAGAAGTTATGATCTCTTTCTTCTTGTGTTTTTTAGCACATGGTGTAATAATTACAACATTTTATCTTTCATATTATAATGGTTTGTGCCCATAAGTGTCTCTGAGTTGACTAGGAGAATCCAGTAGCATCTGTTTCTTATCCAGCTTGGTAACATCTATAATGTATTTCACCCAGCTTGTCCCAAAAGCAGTTGTTAAATAAATTTAAAATATGCCTTAAAAAAACTATAATCATTTTGTATTTTAAAATATAATAGAACTTTAATCATAATGGCAAACTCAAAAGTTGGAAAAGATTAATGGATTTATTTGATTATTGAAAAATGAAACCTATTTCTTTACACAGTGTGTATAAACAGGTTTCTCTATATATGTTAGATAATATATTTTTATATATTTTGTACCTACATATTTATACATTTATTTCTTCATTTACACATCTATAACCATATTTGTATTTATATCTGCATCAAATATTTTGGTATTCTGTGTTATTTAAATGGCATTACAAAACGTTTAATGACCTAGAAAAACTTGATAGCCTCTGAAATGGTAAAAGAAAGTTACAAAACCTTATAAACAGTATGCATACATATTTATATTAAAAATTACAGGAATAAATATTTATGTACTTAAAGTTCTGGAAGATAGGCATAAACAATAATATTGGTGGGATTTGGATTACTTTTGCTTTATTTTGCTAATCTATATTTTTAAAGATGTTTATAATGCTTTTGTACTCAGGAGGAAATTATTAATATATGATTTATTAATATATTTTTAAAGTTTTACAAGAGAAATAATTATAGCTCCTATTTCTCTTTTAAAATAATCTCCAAGTCATAAAGTGATGTTGAACTTTTTTAATGCTTAATAAGTAAGCTTAATTATTTTACATAAATTAAATGTTTCAGATAATGTGTTTCTGGGTTCACAGGTACAGCATGGTGAGGCAGAAAGTTAAAACATTTTGAAGTGAAAAACACCAGTGTGGGGGTCAGAGTAATATTAAATTGAACATAGACTTTAGTTAGTCAGTTATTTGTTTATTTTGTACATATTTTGTAAGAGGTTCAAAGTTAGCTGTATTAGGCAGTAGCAAAGGAGCAATTAGCTAAAGTTTACTGAGACTGCACCATATTCAGGCAAAATGCTAGTCACACTGATACACAGTCTATTAAATCCTTATGGCTATCCTATAAGATAGAGTTTTAAAAAATAATTATATCCATTTACCATGTCACCATGGCTGAGCTGCAACTCAAAACCAATTTATTTGACTCAATAGCCTTGACTCTGACTGCCTTCGAAATGGCAAATATTCGTCAATAAAATGCCTGTGTGTTTTAGATTTATAGTTCTTTATTTTTTTCTCTAAAGCTTTATTTTATATACAATGTGTTGAGCAAAGGCTGTACTTAGTGTAGTGAATTCAGTTGGTACCCTGCCTAGATCCTCCTCTCAAGATCAGTGGTAAGCTGTCTTCAGCCACTGTGGGTGTTGGCTTCTAATAGCTCACATAAGCCCTTTCTCCAGGGATGTCCCCCAGAGGAGCCATCTTGATCAGGAGATTGCATGCTCCCTCCTCACCCTGGGAGACAGCGAGTAAAGGCAGCCAGAAAGGTAAATGACTGACTGACACAAGGACATGAAGGACTACCTCCTTGCTTTGAGACGGACCAAACACATGGTGTGACTTGTGCTCCAGAGTTTTCTGTGGGATCAAGCAGAAGCCAATTTGGTGCTGAGACCACTTTCTCACTCGGTTTTCTTCTTCTGACTTATCCACTTCCCCTCGCTCCCCTTTTCTGAGAGCACTTCCTCTTAAAATCACTCTCATGAGAAACTCTTATCTCAGGCTCTGTGTCTAGATGCTCTACCTGAAACATCTAGATATGTAAATAATTGAAAGGAAATATTTTATATTTTAAATTTCACTTACATGAATAAAGTCAAATATATTTTATATATTTAAGAATTATTTCTATTTCCTATTATGTGAACAGCCTATTCACAAACTTTGCTTGTGTAAAAATGTGGCTTTTAAATGCTGAAGCTTACATTTTAATATCTAGTAAAATCACTTTCTTCCTCTCCAACTGCCTATTGTGCTTGTTGAACTACTCTCCTTTTTTCAGAATTTTCCTCATTATCTTTGCTTCTTTATTTTTTCATATAATTTTTAGAATCAGATTATCTAATTTTCTCTTAAGATCCCATTGACGTATTTGTTGGGATTGTAGTAAATATATAGATAAAGTAGAAAGAATTAACAATTCTTATGATGTTGGGTCTACCTAACTAAAACACGACCCGACTTTATTTGTTTAAAACTTCCTTTGTGTTCCAAAGGACTGTATCAAGGCTTTTTCATAGAGAGACTGCATTTTCTTAAGTTTATTCCTACATATTTTATTATTTTTTTGTTTTTGTAAATGTAGTATTTTATTCAATTATATAGTCTAATCAGTTGTTGTTTTTATATATGTTACTGACTTCTGCATATTAATTTTTACTTGCTTCTTTACTATGTTGTCATATTGTAACGTTTTGAGTTGATTCTCTGGTATGTTGCAGGAATATGATCATATCATCTACAAGCGACAATTTTACCTCCTCTTTCCCAATATTTACACTTCCAATTTTTTGGTTTTGTTCAATAATATTGGCCAGGACCTTCAGAATGAAGATAATTAAATGTCCATTATCACCATTAGTGGACATTCTTTTATTGTGTCTGATTTAGGTAGAAATTCTTGTAGTATTTTTCCACTAAGCTTTATGCTGGCTTTAGGTTGATATGGATATATTTTAGCATCTATGCATCTCTTTATTTCACTAACTTATTAATAAGACAATTGGATTTTGTTTAAGTAAAAAAAAATGTAGCGAATCAATTCACCTCTAAAATTGGGAAAGAAAGAATCAACCATTTATTCTACCTTTCCTATTTGATCTATACCACTAGATCACCAATAGAAGACAAGCAGAAGCATCACTTTTTACAGTATTCCAGCTAATTGGTGAAAAAGGGAAATGAGAGAGACTATCATTTTGTAATTTCCAATGAGTTAATAAATCCAAGCATTGAGCATCAGTGACTGAACTTTATGAGAAACAATCAGTCATGTGTTTTCAGATGAAAAACCGCAATGTCACCTGTATTTTGCCAAAGGTATCAAACCCAAGCCTGATCAAACCTCTCGATCCAGCTGCTAATGTGAAAGAAATACAGAAGACAGAGAGACATGTTAAACTGTACCATGAGCATACAGTCTGTGGGAAATCTATATGTCAAAGATTTAGGTTCCTCAAAAGATAAATTATAAGGAAATAGAGCAAATAAAGCAGGGATCTTTAGATTAAAAGGAACTTAAAAGGCATATCAATTTTTTAAAAAAACTGACACATGCAGTATAATGTATAGATATACTCAGGTGACAAAACAATAAAGAAATGCAAAGATGAATTTCTATCAAAGTCAAGGTGGTGATTTACTTTTAGGAGAGGACACATGAAAAAGCTTTTGGGGTAACTGGCAAATTTCTAGTTCTTGACTCAAATGGTGGTTACAAAGGTGTATGTAATTTATCAACTAAAGTTCATCACAAATTCAACACCAACAGAAATCCCCAATTTGGGGTTCAGTGAAGGTGGAGAACTTAGTGAAAATAGGTCAATTGTAAAACATCTTGGCTACAAAACAGCTCTGCTAAAAATAACTCAGTTGTGACATAGCTCAATTACAAAACAGCTTAGCTGTGGAACAACTTGGCTGAAAGACAGCTCAGGCATTAAACAGGTCATTCTAAGTGGCTCAGTGCGGAAGCTCAGGTGAGGAGTCTCCAGTGTTACAGCTCTCCTCTGGAGAAACTCAAACTTTGATGGAACCTGGAAAGTCACTTTGTCCAAGCAAAGGTGAAACGAGCTCACATAGAGAAGAGTGCCCACCCTCCATCCATGATTGGTCCATTTCTATGCAAATGAAGACTCAAAATCCTCACAGTTTGATTGATCCAAATAGCACTGTTCTGATTGGTCAGAATGGAGTTACTCTGATTGGTTGGTAAAGATGATTGGATGGGCACAGTCTCAGTCCTATTGGTCAAGTTTTGATCCTAGGAGCTTTCTTATAAGGGTCAACTCAGGGAGCAGGTGCCAAATGCAGGAAGCTTGGCAGCCTAGTGAGGGACCTTTGTAAACAATGGTTGTTATATTCTGCTTATCAGTTTGAATCCAATTAACTGCAAGGAGTTATTTTTGGCAGGCATTTTCCTTTTGGGGTTAACAAAGTCTTTTAAATAATTTTTGTATAGTTTTCTATAGTTGTGTTTTATTTTACACTAAATAGGTTAAATTAAAATAAAATAGGAGGAAGTCTCTTGTGGAGAGTAGTCTTGGTAAGTAGTCTAAGTAGCCATCTTTAGCTGATCAGGAAGATAGTAGTTGCCCAGGAGGCCAATTGGATGATCTAGGAAGTCTCAGGTAGTGGCATGCTGGTAAGCCAGATGTCTGAACAAAGAAGCCCTGATTTGTAGCATTTTGCTCATTTTCATGAGGTAGAGACTCCCATCATAATCTTTTTCAAGCTCCATAGTGATGTCCCTAAATATGGAAATGGAAGATGTACAGAGTTGGTTCTCACCAGCCAGTAAGAACCAGTTCCAAAAAACTGGTGGGGATATCAACATCAAGACACATTTCATCATCTTCAACTTTTGTTTCGGGATATACCTATTTGTGGGGTTTATTACAATGTGTTTCTTTGAATAGAAACATTGATTTGTTTTGATCAAGGTTTAAAATAAAATAGATCATCTTTGTGAGAATCAGTCATGAAGACCAAGGAGATTCTCATATTTTCTTCCTTTCCCACTGTATTATTTAAGGATGCCAGTTTTTATACTGAAAGAAGGATGAAAGTGTCTCTCACCCTGATCCAATATTAACAACATGAGAAATCTTAGAAAAAAGTTTAGAAGATGCAGCTGAGCTAATAAATAATTTAGGATGGCTGAGTTCTGGAAGGGTCTGATGAGAGAAAGCTAGGGAGCTAGATGTTTTTTACTTGGTTGATTAGATAATATCTACCTCTGGGTTATATGAAGGTGGAAGATAGAAGGAATGCAGCAAAACTGCAAGCTCAAGCAGACCTATGTACTACCTTGTCCATTAAACCAATATATACTTTTCAGGGAAATCAAATTTTATGGCTTAATGACTTTTGAAAATGATTTAAGAGAGATGAAATATTGATATGGACTCCCCACTGGTCCTCATGCTTCTGCGGCACTATGAGAGCACATGAAGCAAAATTTCTCCAGCACTGATCCTTTCAAGGTTATCAAAGGCTGATAATCTGGCTTTGCTTCAGAATCACTCAGGAAAATTTTTGAAATCCCAGCTTTCTGGGCCCTACTTTATAGACACTAGATCAAAAGATTTGAGGCAGGGTCCACAAACATATATTTAAAAAATATATATCTCCAAGGGGTTCTTACATATTCAGTCTATAAGCTGGCATTCTGCAATACTAACTTACTTGATAGGAACATACATTGGGGCAGAGAGCATAGCAATATGGAGGAAGGACTGGAGTGAATAAGGATAGACAATAGGGGTAACCATTTCCCAGTGATGGGAAACAAACCTCAGAAATGTTATAAAGTGATTCAGCATCTTTTCAAGTATTCTCAGTACTTTTTTCCATGCCCAAAGATGGCCTCTTTTAGTCTCTGGTCTGTACCACCCATAATTCATGTTCGGTTCTTCTAACCTCATATACTCTAAGAAAAATATTTCTAAGATTACTCAGCTGTATTCCTGGGTGTTGGAACTTTATCAAGGGATAAGAAAATTAAAGCAAAAACTTTATTATTTAATTATGGACCTTCATACATAGCACAGAGGTAGATATAAGAGGTGTGGACTTAACTCAGGGACCTTCTCCGAGATGTTAAAAATAATACTTTATAAATGACCTAAGAATAAAATGTACCTTTCCTAATACTAAGGAAAAGCAGGTAAAATGTGAATAATACAGTAAAGAAACTTTTTCTCCTAGTTCTCATTAGATCAAAGTTTTCCCTCACTCTTATTTCACTGGATGAGATACAGTATATTAAGTACCCAGCCCTGTTTCTTGCACACAGTAAACTCTCAGTACAGCAGTACTCCTTCTCATTTCCTATGCATCCGGTGCACACTCAGACACCATAAACAATTTGCAGCTGTTTTGAGAACAAAATCTGGACTATAACCAGGAAATATAATTCACCATTGAATTATGCTTCCAGTTAAGGGAGAACTGTAGAGTGGACTCTCTGACTTTAATAACTATGGAGGATTCCATTGAAGTATGCAGAGTGAGTAGTGGTCTTTTCACATTTGGCCTCACTTTTAACATCATTGGGGAAAAAGTAAAGAATTGTGGTTAATAGCATAGATTTTAGTCTGGGAGCACTGGGTTTGAGGCTTGACCTAACATTTTGTGGTCAGTTAAGTTACTTAACCTCTCTGAGCTTTGGTTTCCTTGCTTGTAATATTGGTGTGTGTGCACACATGTGTGATTTCAAAGAGTAGTAAGCAATACTAATGTAATTTAAGAAGAATCCTTAGTATTGTTCCTCAATAAAAATTTGCTATTTATGTATTATTGTTTTCTGAATCTGTACCTAGTATACATAGACTAAAAAGAAAACAGATCCTTATGATCTTATTTTGAGCTTGGGTTGATTAGAGTTTATTAACCAAAAACTGATGATACCTGTCTCTGCAGTATCATACACTATTCCTCTATTGTTTTAAAAATATTACGTTCTTATGTTATTTATGTATTTAATTAATTACTGTATGTGTAAATATGTGACTGTGTGTGTGAGAGTGTGTGTGCGTGCGCACTCATGAACTCTGTATCCTGGGCTTGAATTTCCTGTCTGCATCTCTTATCTGTAAGGGGAAGCACTGCAGAGAGACTGTAATTTTAGCAAGCTTCCACGGTGATGTTTTTACATGATGTTTCAAAATCATTCTTAACCCTCTCTCTTTATGTATTTATTCACATGACAAGTATTTATTGAGTGCCAACTCTGTCTCAAAAGCCAAAAAAAAAAAAAAGACTTAGATGTTACAGAGAGGGTCCAAGTTCATGAAGACTATTCTCTGATCCTTGTGTACTTTTAGTTTATTGCCCAGGAGATAAATACTGGAGCCACTGCAGCATTATCTGCTCCAGGCATGTTGGAAGTCACAGAGCCATGAAGGGACCTAATGTCTGCCAGGAACAATGACCATTTCAGTATAGATAGACATGAAGTGTGCTGGACTAGGCCTTAGTGGTAAGGGGAACAGAGTTTTGAGAAACAAACCTGGAAAAGTTGGGGAGAGGGTAGGTTGTAAATAATGGTCTGATTTAGACAGTGCCCACCCTGTGTCTAGCACTTTGCTTTACAAATGTTATTTTATTTAATCAGCATAACAGATAGGTATTATTATAACCTGACATTAACACATCAAGTGTCTCCTTTTAATTCCAGCTGGGGCAAAGAAGCTTGGAAAACAGAAGCGTTCCCAGCAGGCAGCAGAAAACTATACAAAGCAAAATGTGGATCCCAAGTCTGAAGTGTCAATTATATTTCTAACAATTGCATATGGACTTCATTAGCTAGCTAAATGGTACCTATTTTAGCATCCCACCAGCTGGAGGGATTTCCAGTAGGAAATGTGAGAAGGGAAAAAGTCTAGGAATCTCAGGTTCCCCAGGGCCTTCTGGAATTTGCACAGATTAAGCAGATAAGTCAGCTCTAAACTCCTTTCTTCTCTGCACCCCTCTGTGTAGTTTACCTTACGAATGAATATACAGAGCCTGTATCTGTCCAGAGGGGGTTCAGGGATGTTTTTTCATGTCCCTTTGGGCTCCTGGGCTGAGTCCCTCAGGGATGGTAGGAAGAAGCAGAAAGAATTCATTCAGTAACCAGCTCTCTGTGGGAAATGTGTATCTCTTTGACATGAGGTTTCTTATTATATGCTTCTATTCATCTTTAGCACAGTTTGTGTTGGGCTTTTTCCCATAGGTTAAATAATATAGATGGGTACCTAATCCTGAAGGTAACAGAATAATCTTAGAGGAACAACAAGGCTCTTATTTAATTCTTGCCAAATGACAGAATATACCCGCAGACTTTGAACAGACCTCTGCAGAGCTTCCAGTAAGTTTTTGAGTCTTGCCGGTTTTAGAGCCAGACTCTTCCTTTCTATTCTTTTTCCTCCCAGGCAGGATCTTATTTCACACCAATTGATTCCGTAAGAGGTAATGGTAATCAGTTCAAGACAGTCAACCATGGATAATTGTTTTTATATGCTTCTGATACTCAAGAAGTTTCAGTGGCCAGGGCTAGGTCTCAGTTTTTCAAGGAGAGTCAATTCTATAGGGCATATAAGACAGTATGGCAAAGAAAAAACAATGGACTTTGGAATCAGGTTGATATTGGTTAGAAACACAGTCTGTCTCTTATTAGCTGTGATCTTGTAGTTAATGTTTGGGCTGTTTTTCTAATTAGTAGAATGATGATAAACCCATAGCCATCTTGTAGAAAATTTTGCAGGAATAGAATTAAGGAAATATGTGGAATGACATTCAGAATTGGGGTAGAGGGTATCTTTTTCTCTCTTGGACTCGTTTCGAAGATAATTTGAAAATACCAGGAGTATTGTCTGATTAATTCTTCCCCCACCACGAGTGGTGTCATGCTGTCCTATGAACAGCCACAGTGTTTGATGTTGGGACAGTAGCTGGTATTAGTGTTAATGTGTCTGATGTCTAAATTCTCTACTTGAACTCCATTTATATATGCAAAAGCATTTACTAAGAGCTTTTATGTAGTGAAACCAATATTTGTTTTTAGGTGCTGAGAGTTATGTAAAGGAGAACACATGGCTCTGCCTCAAGAGATTCAAACCAGTCGGGGAGCATATACTACTGCAGAAGCTATGATATAAGATGCTTGAGTTGTTAGTGAGTTCACAGAAAAGGTCAAAGTCACTTCCATCAGGGAAAGGGAAGAGTCAAGAACATACATCAGAAGAAATGAACTTTGACCTGAGACTTGAGTGAGTAGGTGTTCTAAAAAAAAAATCATTGACAGCAGATATCAGATAGCGGGAGCTACTTGGGTAAATCAATGAAACTGCCCTGGATGGATTAAGGAATGGTTAAAGTTCATGGTAATTGAACATAGGGAAGGGGAGAGGGGAGAGATTAGTTTGGAGAGACATACAGGGCCATCTTTGAAGAATTATGTAGGGCATATATAATGAGTTTGACTATGATCCTGAGTGTTGTTATGGAGTCGTGAAGATTTTTTCGTAAGGAAGGTGCCGTAATTAAATTTAAACTTTAGAAAATTATTCTGCCTACAGTGAAGAGCAAGTCTGAGTGATAATTGTCTTATTTGTATCCTCATGCTTGGGGCTTTTTGTATTTATTGAGTCTTTGGCTTGAAGTTGTCCAAATCATTTTGGAAACATGCTTAGCCGTATCTCTTCAACTGTCGCTCTGCTTTGTTCTCCCTCTGCCCTTTTTCTGTAACTTTTTATCATGAGCTAGAACTCTCTTAGAATTAAAAAAAAAAATTATCCTTGTTTTTTTTTTCCTGCAATTATGTAATCTGCTTTTGTAAATAAAGTTTTAATTGCAACACAACATGCTCACTCATTTGAGTTATTGACTATGGCAGCTTTGCACTCATTAGCAGAGTTGGGTAGTTTTAGCAGGCCTATGAACCTGCAGTCTAAAATATTTACTATCTAGACTTTTCAGAGAAGTTTGCTTACTGGGCTAATCTGTGATTAAACATAATACTGAGTTCTTTATTCAGCTATCATTTTTTCAGTTACACAATTTCTAATTGATTCTTTTGAATAGTTTTAGTTCTCTGCTTAAATTTCCACATATGAACTTTTGAACAATACCAATCACAATTATTTTAAATTGTACTAGTTCAGGGGCAGATCAACTTATTTAGTGAGGGGTTGAGCTGATAGGAGGCTGTTCTTCAGTCTTTGTGGAGGTTCCTTCCTTCATTTTGTGAAGGGCTGGTATATTTCTTGAATACTCATACTTTTGAGGAAGAGCTCTGTGAGAGTCACAATGAATCTAGAGTTGTTCAGAGATCTTCTCTTCCTTGGTGGAGCTCTGAATCTATTTCCTATTTCTTATCCACACTGGATTGTTCTGCTCAGCTTCCGAACCATTGCTTTCTGCTTAACTTTTCACTTTCAGCTGCACCCTTTGAATCAATAAGTACTTTGAAAGGAAACTAGTGCTTAATATTAGTCCTATATCTTTGCATTTTTCCTTCTCTCCAAGATTACTCTTGGCTGAGTACTCTCAATAGAGTTCTTTGTATTTTGGGGTAATTTTAAAATTATTATTGGAAGGGGATTGATCTATAACTATCTACTCTGTATTACTGAGGATAGAATTATGGATTTTATGTAGCTTGTAATAAAGACACAGAAACAGAGACAGATCAGAAGAAATTACTCCAGTTAAAAAACAATGGTGATTTGAACCAAAGGCTGTAGTAATGAGTAGGGTAATAGCAGATGGCAAATAATATATGAAAGATGTTCAGCAATCATTAGCCATTAGGTAAATGTACACTAAAACATAATGAGATACCTGCATGCTTATCAGATGGTTAAAATAAAAATAGTGACAACCTCAAGTGCTTGGTGAGTATATGGAGAACTCAATACATTGTTGGTGAGATGTAAATGATATAGTTACTGGAAAACAGTTTTGGCAGTTTTGTATAAAACTAAACATTGAATTATCATCCAGACCCACAAGATTACACTCTTAGTCATTTATTCAGAGAAAAGAAACTGATGTTTTATGTACAGAACATGTACATGAATGTTCATAGTAGCTTTATTTGTAATTTCCCAAACTGGACAACCCAGCTGTGCTTCAACGGGTGAACTAATCAAAAAATGTACTTCCATAACCATGAAATACTACTCAGCTAATACAAAGGAACTATGATTTGTGCAAAAATCAAGATGAGTACGAAGGGAATTATGATTAGTAAAAAAAAGCCAATACCAAATGTTAACATGCTATATGATTTCAATATCTTGGTTGTGATATTATACTGTAGTTTTGCAAAATAAGAGAAACTGGATAAGGAGTAGAAGATATCTCTATGTATTATTTCTTATAGCTTATGTGAACCTCTAGTTATCTTAACATAATTTTCAAATAAAAGCCAACGAAAACAACAAAAATTATATCACTCAGACTTTTACTTTGAAAAATTTATTTTTGCATATTGTAGTACATCACACATTTTTTAAAAATGAAAAGCACATTATTTTGAACTATTGTACATTCACTTTCGTGAATGCAGTATTTAACCAAGTGCATGATTCAGAGTTTTTTTTGTGTACAAAAGAATCCTCTGTTGTGTTCTTTAAGCGAAGTATCTACTAAAGGATACTGGTGGGTTTAAAGAATCCCAGGAGAGCCAGGGGTCTTTTCTAGTAGAAATATATAACTCCACACTGAATGCTGAAGTTCTGATCCTAATTCCTGAAGAACTGGACAAATCGCCACTGTCATGACTGCTAAGTAGACAGCTGCATAGGCATGACTTTTGGTTTTTCTTGATACTTTACTTCTTCTAAGGTTCAAATGTCTTGTGGATGAACAATTGATAAAACTAGACACCATATAGCTGTATCTTTGCTACAAGGGAATGTGAGAATGTGAATTTCCTGAGTTCTTACCTTAGGAAGGTGTGTCAATTAATTGGAAAATGAAACAAAAAACATAAGATGCATATTCAAAGACATTGGAATGAACATAAATTACAAATGTCCACTAAAGTCCTGCCCTTGGCTTTATTTCCAAATGGAAAAAAAAAATCTATTATAAAATAATACAATATTCTTCAAATCAAGAAAAGCAGTATCAACTGTCTTTCCCAAAGGGGAACATTGAAGATTATAGGCTTTTGTGGGTGATGGTCAGTTTTCCTCTAGCTCAAATAACTATTTTCTCATTAATTATTAATAATTTGTAACCAATGTACTAAGTTGTGAGATTCACCACCACCAGCATTGTGCTATAGAAATATAGCAAGGGTAAGGAACAATGATCATGAAGCACAAGTTTGTATTTTTTTCTACTTCTTCATCTACCCATTTTTTTTATGCTTCTTTTTGCCTTAGTAATCATTCACCTAGTCAAGATTGTTTACCCAACAGGGGGACTCAAACTTTCATAACTAAAAGATTTTAAACTTTGGAATCTGCAACATTTGAAGTTTCTACAATTTTTCTATAACTTTTACCATTTTTTAAGTCTATATGACCCCAGGGGAAATAAAGCCCTTTAGTAAATGTGTTAATGTCTATGAAAATACTAGCATAGTTTTTTACACATACTCTGTAAAATTTAATTATCTCACCTCTTCCATATCTTACTTATTGCTTGAAAACCTTTTTTGATCTTTCCAGTTGGAATTAATTACTCTTTTTTTTTTTTCATTATACTATAGTAAAACTATTGTGAATTTGAATGTGTCCAGTCTACGGGATATATATGTATACCTAAACAAATGTAATTTTTTATTGTTTTGAAAAAGTACCTAAATCTTATCACATAGTTAATTTCCAGTTTTATTCAAATATGAGTGTTTTTGAAATCTGATTGATATCTAGCTTTAATGATACATATACTACGTATTTTATTTGTTTTTTCCCTTCAAGGACATTTCTTCCCTTGCCCTTCTCTCTTCCTTCCTTACTTCCTTCCTCCTCCCTTCCTTCCTTCTCTTACTTCCTTTCCTTGGACTTTTGGGAAAAACTCATTTGTCCGCTGAGATGATAACTGGAGATCTCAACTCCACTGATCACACAATGGACTTCCCTATGTTTGTGTCAGAGGACAGTAGTAGCCTCTGTAGAGACTCCATAAGATGGGGCATAATGCTGTGGAAAAGAAGCTAAGAGCTGGTACTCTCTGAACCTCAAATGGAAATATATTGAATTTGAAGGGTTCAGGAACAAATAAACCCACCACTGGGGCACTTGTCATATTGGATTGGACTCTAGTGCTTTTCTAAATTGTAGTACAAGGTCGAATTCTAGAGAGACCTCAGATGTTAGGATAAAGTCAGTCTCAAAAACTGTTATAGTGTCCTAAGGCATTTGGAGCCACCTCTCTGGTTATGTCAGGGCAAAGAAATCCAACATACTCTTACACACATTTTATCCATGGCATTCCCAGTATCTACTCTAAGATACATTTCTATGATAGAAAGGGCTTTCATTAGCATAGAATGGTTAAAAATCACCTCCAGATAGGGTGGCAGAAGGGGACAAATCAACACTAAATAATTTTCTTCACTGGTTCTTAGCCACCTGTGGGACTTCTAAAAATGACGAAAAAGAAAAGGTTGATGACAGCAGATAGATGTCTTGTTCTTACAAACACTACCTGTAGCCCCATCACAAAGTTGTCTAGGTTATCTCACATGTTGGGGTGTAGGTCATCCATAATCAAGTCCAATTCATAGATAAGAGACATACAGGATAACAGGATTTGGCTCTTTTAAGAGTAACTTCAGAGCCAGCTTTATTTCAAAAGCAGTGTTCCCCACATAATAGAGAGGTGGACATTGTGCTTAAATTGTGCAGGGAGTGACATGAGACCAGTCTAGAAATACCACAGGGTGGTAAGGAGCTAGAAATGACCAGTATCATATTTAAACCCAGAAGACAGTAATTTTTTTGAGGCCTGTTAAGTAGGAACCAAAGCAGAAAGCTACAAGGGGGGTATGGCTCAAGTAAATATCCCTTGAGAGCCAACTTGACTAATATAGTATAAAGAAACATACAATCTCAGAATAAAATGCTATCTTGTACTTGAATTTCAATGGGACCTAATAGTGACCTTGCTGAGTGTTTTATGATGTTAACTGTGCTGCAGCCCGAGATTCAGTCAAGTAGAACCCTTCTCAACCATGCTCAACACAAGTGCTTCTATTTGCCTGAATCCATCATGGATTTGGTTCTCCAAGGCTATGGCTTAAAGTCGATTGCCAGCTGAAAATCGCCAACATCACCATCTTCCCCTCATATTATTTCTTCTCTTTTCCCCAAATCCCTAAACATAATGACTGTTAAGTCTAATCCACAGGGAAAGCAAGGATGAAACTTGTATCCAGTTGAGGGAGAAAGAAGCCTTGGAATAGGAAAATCTGTACCCCCCCCCACACACACATGCACGCACACACTATAGTTTATTTTTCCCAACAAAGTTAGGCTCTCCTGCTTAAGAAATCTTTGAGTGTGTGTGTGTATGTGTGTGTGTGTTTTATGCAGAAGAGATGGTGGGGCAGAGTAGGGAGGAAGGGACAAGAAAATCCATCACACCTAATGAGCCAGACCTAGCTGCGATTGCCACATTCTTTCTAACCAACTCATAAGGCCAGAAAGCCATCACCTATTCACTATCATCAAGGCTACTTGAATATCCAGCTTGAGCACAAAGATTTAAGAAAATAATTGTTCACTTGACAACTATAAAATTGCATCAAGTTTTCCTGTGTTTAAGGAAAGGATATAGCCCTGAAGAAACAAAAATTTAGAAGCCAAATAAAGGTAAAACTGGAGGTCCAGAACTTATTTCTACTGGGGATGATTAAACTGTAAAATATCATGAGAATTATTTTATATATATCATACAAAAAAAGTGAGAGGTAAAGAAATAGAAATTTGATTATTTTTTGAGAGAAAATCAAGGCTTTTGAAAATTATGTTTGTTACAGCAGTACTATTGAAGATGTTTAACAACTGTTTGCCAAGTAAATTAATGAATCCTTTGATATGGGAGAGAAGCATAATGAATTATTTCTGGAGGGTATTCTAAGGAAATTGTAACAAATATCTCATATTACTTGAGGTGGCACAGTCAGAGAAACAGAAAAATCAGTATAAACAAAACATGAGCTGGCCATTTCTTTCTGAGCATGTCTGTTCTGTTATTGGAATAGCATCATCATCCCCAGAGAAAGAGTACTTATTACAGAAGCTCAGTGGAGTCCATGGTTGGTTTTCGTTTAGACTTAAATCTAACTTCAAATCCCTAACACTTAAAACGCTCAGGACATTCTAACTGTCTGTGCTTGAGCAAACATAAAAAAGCAATAAAAATGTAAACTGACTTCCTCAATTGTAATATCATGAGAAATATTCTTTACTTAAGAATACCCTATATTTCTGAGTATAAACAAGAATTAAAATGATATTTGATAATTCTCACATCAAAAGTGTTATGAATGGAACACTAAAGATTTGAGCATGGCAGACAGGAAGGCAATATCAGCATTGGCAATGTCACTACAGTACTTTTTCTGAACTAAATCCTCATAGGCACCTGAATTCTGGGTTTCTGACCAAGTAAAATTTATTTTTTCTTTGAAATATATAACCTTGAGCAATTTCACAATTTTTATTTTACATAATACATCATAAATATTTTTAAGCACATTACTAAAATGTATTTTATATGGCTGCTTCCCAAAAGTAGAAATAATTCTTTTTAATCCAAAATCCAAAATCTATAAAATAAGTAACAGTAATTTTTAAAATATATAGGTGTTTATTTTATTAATTTATAATGTTATTTAGCCATGTATATATTTTTTGAGATAAAAGTTTTAAAAAGTATTTGACTTCATTAAAATATTTATAAAATAATATAATTTTTATTTTTCTACTGTATCATGGATAACAAGTTGACCCAAGATATGTTTTTGTTTCAACTAATTGTATCAACAGAATTTTTTAACTTAACAGCACTGTGTAAAAATCTTAATAGTACAATTATAAGTATCTTAATATAAAATGAAGATAGAAATTGCATAAAGAAATATTTAAAAGCAAAAACATAAATTAGTTTAATCTTTATTTCTCATTTGAAAACTTTCTATATTTTAAAAGAGTTTTTAAATATTTTATACTAGGTGTTGTTAAAATTAAAATGTATCATCATCTTACAATAAATGATCAAATACAATTATATCTAAATTTAAAAAATTAAAATATGCTTCTGTTTTTATTTTTTCATGCCTCGCTCTCTGAGTAAAACTCAGTATATTTTCCCATGATTTTATTATTTCTTGTACAATTATATACAAGCAATTACACACTTAATTTTTAAATGAACCATACCTATACACATTACTTTGTAACTGCTTTATATCATATATATATGTATACATATATAAGTATATATAATTTTAATTAACTTTAAAAGTAACACTATACATTGCAACATTTGGAATATTAGAGATTATAAAGTGGAAAATAGAAATTACTAATAATTTGTTTACTCAAAAATAGCTACTATTTCATGTCCTTTTTATTATGAATGTTTTATATTTAAGTGGTTTAAAACTCATAGAAGTTAAAAAAATAGTAGAGTTCTCATGAATCCCTTCACTGAGTTTCCCCATGTTACATAACCAGAGTACATTGTCAAACACAGGGCACTACCATTGGTAAAATACTATTAACTAAACTACAGACTTTATATGGATTTCACCAGTTTTTACATGCCACTTTATTTTGGTATATTTTCTGAAATTTTTATTGTATCTTCAGAATGTGTGGTTATCTCCATCAACACAAAGAAACTCCTTCATGTTACACCTAAGACTCATTCTCCCACAACCATAACTAATGGCAGCCATTGATCTGTTCTCCATCATTACAATTGCATTAATTTAAAAATTTATATATTTAATATATGTCAAATATGTAAACATATAATATTTAACTTAAACAATATATTAAATATGTCTAAAATTAACATATTCTAATAATTTATATTATTAAAATATATTTAATATATAACTTAAAATATATAAGTAAATCATATATATTTCAAATAAATATATTTTAAATGATTATTTTTATATATTTATGTATTTTCTTATTTAAATATTTTCACACACACACACACACACACACACACACACACGATCCTGAACACTTGGGAATTA
Organism: Eonycteris spelaea; assembly: GCA_003508835.1. Lineage (NCBI taxonomy): Eukaryota > Metazoa > Chordata > Mammalia > Chiroptera > Pteropodidae > Eonycteris > Eonycteris spelaea. Next base: position 1,506,678 of record PUFA01000083.1, on the reverse strand, counting down.
AAGCCCTGACCACCACAAAGTCAAAAATCCACATATAATTTTGACTCCTCAAAAACTTAACTGGAGTCATCCCTCAGTATCTGTGGAGAATTTGTTCCAGACCTTTGTAGATACCAAAATCTGTAGATGCTCAAATCCTTTTATAAAATTAGGAACAGTGCATAATCAGCCCTCCACATTCATGGATTCCCAACCTTGAATTGATTTACGACTCATGATTGATTGAGTCTGTGTATGGGAAACTTGGAGATATGGAGGGCTGACTGTATATTTATTGAAAAACTTTCTGTGTATAAGTGGACCAATACAGCTCAAACCTGTATTATTCAAGGGTCAACTATATACATAAATATTATCTCTTGTTTAATATGCAAGTTTTTCGCTAATCAGAAAAAAAAGATTTGAACATATATTTTTTAAAGATTTTATCCTTTTCGTGAAATTTGTTGAAATTCTTTCTTTTTTAGTTGATCACTCATTTTATTTTTTATTATTATTTTCTGAATAATTTTTATTTTTATAACAGTTGACATAGAAATTATATGAGTTTTGGGTACACACCATATTGATTAGATATTGTATAATTTATGAAGTGATCACCCCAATAAATATAGAACCCATTTGACACCATACATATGTAGTTATTACAATATTTTTGACTATATTTCCTATACTATACATTACATCTCCATAACTATTTTTGTAACTGCCAATTTGTACTTCTTAATTCCTTCCTCTTTATCTATGGCTATGACACCTGAACATACCCCAATCTTATCTTAATCCCTTCCTCTTTTTCACCCATCCTACCAATCCTCTTCCCATTTGGCAACCAGTAAAATGTTCTTTGTATCTATGAGTTTGTTTTTGTTTTGTTTGTTTATTTTGTTCTTTAGATTCTACATACAGTAAAATCATATGGCATTTGTCTATCTCTGATTTATTCCACTCAGGACAATACCCTCTATGTCCATCTATGTTGTTGCAGATGGTAAGATTTCATTCTTTTTTTATGGCTAATATTCCATTGTGTATACGTACCACTTCTTTATCCATCAATGGACACCCAGGTTGCCTCAATATCTTGGTTATTATATAAATTATGCAATAAACAATGAATTCACATGTCCATTTGAAGTAGTATTTTACATTTGTTTAGGTAAATTTCTTATAATACTGGTTTGGTGATAATGAACTCCTCTAGCTTTTTCTTGTCTGCGAAGCTCTTTATCTGTCCTTTAATTCTATATGATAGTTTTTCTGGGTAGAGTGTCTTGGTTATAGGTCCTTCTTTTCATCACTTTAAATATTTTGTGCCAATTCCTCCTGCCCTGCAAAGTTTCTGTTTAGAAATTGGCTGACAGTCATATGGGAGCTAACTTGTATGTAACTAGTGGCTTTTTTCTTGCTGTTTTTAAGATCTTCTTTCTTTAACATTTGCTTCAACATTTTAATTATGATGTGTCTTGAGGTGGCCCTCTTTGGGTTCATCTTGTTTGGGACTCTCTGTGCTTCCTGGGCTTATATGTTTATTTCCATCTTCAGGTCAGGGAATTTTTCCATCATTATTTCTTCAGATAGGTTTTCAATTCCTTGCTCTCTCTATTCTCCTTCTGATACCCCTATAATATAAATGTTGGCGTCCTTAATGTTGTCCCAGAGGTCTCTTAGACTGCCATTTTTTTTGCAGGGGGAGGGGATTCTTTTTCTTTTTGCTATTCTCACTGGTATTTTCTGCTACCTTATTTTTTCAAATTGCTGATGTGATCCTCTGTTTCATCTGCTCTACTGTCAATTCCCCTAATGTATTCTTTATTTTAGTTATTATTTCATTTTGATGGGTTATTTTTATGTTATCTATTTCCATTTTTATGTTTCCTATATTTTTGTTGAAATTTTCACTGAGATCACTGAGTATTCTTATAATTAGTGTTTTGAACTTTGCATCTGGTATATTGCTTGTCTCTGTTTTGCTTAATTCTTTTTATGCAGCGTTGTTATGTTCTTTCATTTGGGGCATTTTTTTTTTTTTTGTATCCCAATTTTGACTGATTCCCTGTTTTTGTTTCTATGTATTTGGTAGAGCTGCTATGTCTCCCAGTGTTTGTAGAGTGGGCTTACGTAGCAGGTGTCCTTTGGGGCCCGGAGGTACAGTGTCTCTGATCACCTGCGCTGGATACTCCAGGTGTGTCCTTGTGTGGGTTGTATGTGCACTCCAGGTGTAGTTCAACATTGGTTGCTGTTTGCATGTCAATAGAAGGGATTAATCCTCAAACTGATTGGTTGTAAGAACTGGCCTTGGCTAAAGTGGAGGAGCTGTTGTACAGGAGCAGGATTCATTTTAGTGGGGTTCTGGTGCCTGCCGAGGTCTGCCCTTTGGATGTGTCATACGTGGAGGTGGTCGGGTGATGCTCTGGTGTGGTCTGTAGATAGCCACCGGGTGTCTTGGGTTTGGGCCTCTTGGGAAGGACTCTGTTGCAGAGTAACATAGGCCACTATCTGTGCCTTGCTTGGGGCCACTTGGTATGAGCTATAAAATGACCTGCAGAAGGTTCACACTTGTGTTGGGCTTGGAGGTGCCAGGAGAAACTAAACTGTGAACAGAAGCTGTTTGCAGCTAGTGCCTGACTTGGGGCTACTTAGCTAGAAGTGTAGGGCAAACTGAGGCCAGATACTTCTTGTTTGGGGTTTGTGAACCTGTGAGAGATTTTAGGAGAACTTGCGACATGAGCCAAGATAATCTGTTTATATGGAAAAACCACTGAATGCAGCTTGGTTGGGCCTGTAAGTTGGATGGGGTGGGGTCTTAGGGAATCACCAGAGCAGGGCAAATGGTGTTAGCTAGGTTGAAGAAGACTCAAATTTGGCATATGTCTATATCTGTATGCAAGTTGGCGGATGGGCTCAAAAAAGGAACAGTGGCTTCTTCCATTATTTCTGTTTTGGAGAAAGCTGCCTCTCCAGCTCTTGCCCTGAAGCCAGACAATTCAACTCCCCCTTTTATGCCCCTGGTGTCTGTTGAACTCCTATACCAGTGCTGGAGCTCAGAGTGAGTGAGTCCATTAGTGAGTAAGTCTGTGCATGAGCCCACTAAGAGAAATGCCTGGTACTCCAGCCACTGTCATCTTACTCAGCCACCATCTCCACTGGTTTTCACACCCAGAAGTTGTGAGGACTTCTCTTCTTGACACTGGAACCTTGGGCTGGGGATCCTGGTTTTGGACTGAAATCTCTATTGTTCTGGGGGAAACTCTGCAGCAGAGATCTACCTCCTGATTTTTTTACTGCCATGCATAGTTGTGTGACCAGTCTGTTCTATGTCTCTGCCCCTCTTACCAGTGTTAATGTGTCTTCTACCGTATATCCTTAGTTATAGAACTTCCACTGAGCTAGACTTCAGGTGACTCTCAAAGGTCGTTTTTCTGTAGTTTAGTTTGTAATTTTGATGTTGTAAGAGGAGGCAAAGGTAGCATTTACCTAGTCCATCTTGACCAGGAGTTGTTTACACATTAAAAAAAAATTGTTTTATAGAGATATAATTGACATACAATAAATTGCACAATAAAAAGTTTAAAATTTAATAATTTTGATGTGTATATACACTATTGAACTATTACCATCAAGATAATAAACAGATCCATTACCTCCAAAAGTTTCTTCATATCCCTTTGTAATTATCCCTCTCACTTCTTTCCACCCACACTATCAACAAGCAATCATTAATCTGCTTTCTGTCACTATGGATTAGCTTTATTTTCTAGAATTTCATATCAAACTTCATCGTATTGTCTGTTCTCTCTCTCTTCCTCTTCCTCTTCAACTCCCTCTCCTTTCCCTTTCCCTCTCTAAGTAGTTGGCTTATTTTACTCAGCATAATTATTTTGAGATTTATCCATGTTGTTTATTTGTGTCACTAGTCATTCATTTTTATTGCTGAGTAGTATTCTATTGTACAGCACAGTTTATTTACCCATTCACCTTTTTTATGGGCACTTTCTTAATTTGGGGCTCGCATGAATAAAGTTTCTGTGAACATTTGTGTGCAAGTCTTTGTATGACCAAATACTTTTTATTTCTCTTGAATAAATAACTGGGGTGGAATGTAATATATGGCTAACTTTTAAGAAAGTGTCAACCACTTCCAAAGTGGCTGTAACATTTCACATTTGATACAATATCTCATATAGTTCCAGTTGCTCCACATCCGTACCAACACTTGGTATAGTCAGTCTATTTCATCTTAGTAATTCTCTTAGTTTTGTAATGGTTTTCATTGTGTTTTGACTTTGTAACTCTTTATTAATGATGTTGAGTGTCTTTTCAGGTGCTTATTTTCCATATGTTTTTCTTTGGGTGAAAAGTCTTAGTAAATCTTTTGTCAAATGCTTAGTGAGCTGTTTATTTTCTTATAAATTTTAAGAGTTCTTTATATAATCTGGATATAAATATTTTTTCAGATATGTGATTTGTTAATAATTTCTTCCAGAATGTGGTTTATCTTTTCATTCTTTACTTTAAACAGTATCTTTCAAGAAACAAAAGTTTTAAATACTGATGAAGTCCAATTAATTTTCTTCTTTTATGAATTGTGCTTTTGATGTCTTCTCTAAGAATTTTTTGCCTAACCCTGTCTCAAATATTTTCTTGTAGTTTTGTAGTTATACCTCTATGATCCATTTAAAATTAAATTTTTATTATAGTGTGACACATTTAATATAATTTATATATTACATATTATGTGTATGTATATATAGCTAGATAATTATTCATTATATAGATTACAAATTTATAATTGTTTTTAAAAAACTATTTTTGTAGCTCTAGTATGATTACTCACTCTGCTCTTAATTATGAAGCTAATTTTATCTGATTTACTAGGATGGAATCTGGTATAAGTTTACCTCAGTCCCACCCAACAAAGAATTCATTCTCCCAGGGATCCCATAAAACTGTGTGCTTTCTTATTCTACAACAGAAATCATTCCCTTTCATCTTCATGGCTCCTGAAGGCAATCATGGATTTTTTAATGCTATAATAATATTATAACACAGTACTCTTTCAACTGTGTCTAAGTTTATTTACGTTGTCCTCAACTTTTGGTTAGGGACAGGTTCTATAACCCCAACATGGCCTCCATAGGTAGTTGTACAATCGAACTTTATTTTTCATAACAGCAACATCCAAATGCAGCATTTTAAGCATTTGGTAACAGCATCAAATTCTATATGTATCCTGTTTCCAAAAACATATATTTGCAGATTGCATTTCAGAGATAGACATGAGAACTTCTTATAGTCTCCAATGTCAATATAAAAAATGTAGCTCTTCTAACAATTATAACTTTTGATTTGTGTCATGTGTTTGAAAAACAAAGCATTTAGGGACTGGCTGAAAAATAAAGTGAAAATAAGCCTTACAATGCAGTTGTTTACCACTCTTAAACAAATGGACCATAAGGCTCCATGGATACTCCAGTTGTTGATTTTCTCTAATTTCAGAGAGAAGAAAGTCACTTAAAATAAAATCCCTTTGCCTTTGTAAAAACACAGTTGTGAGTAAAAAGACATTTTATTTCAGAAATATAATCTGCTGATGACTTATTTAGGAATACAAGGAGTCCAAAATTCTACTCTATTCTCCTAAGGAACAGAAGAGAATTTCCTAAATAAATGAATCATTAAAAGAATAATTTTATACATATGTGTGTATATGTGTGTGTGTGTGTGTGTGTGTGTGTGTGTGTGTGTGTGTGTGAATCTCAAAACTTTATTCATAATGTATGTCAGGCACTCTCCTAGATATTCAAGATATGCCAGACACAGTCTTTGGCCACATGGAGCTTACAGTCTAGAGGAGGAAGAGAGATATTATTCAAAACACAGGTAAACATGTACATAATTAAAATAGACATGAATGTTTTAATGAGAACATAGAGATGCTATATGAAGGTGTGTATCTGACTAGAGCTTGCTTGGGGATCAGTAAAATTATCTCTGAGAATTTGAACTGACTGATGATTAACTGAGTAAAGAGATGAGGAAGTACATTCTAGACAGAGGAAACAGCATATTCAAAGACCAGGTAGCAGGAGGAAACAGGAAACTAATTGTCCATGAGAGAAGGTCCAGGTAGATACAAGGAGGTAATAACAAGGAAGATGGTAGAAAAGTTAGGCAGCAAGCAAAATACTGAGGGTTTATAGGCCACATTAAGGTATTGTGGTTTTGTCCCAAAAGGATTAGGAAAGTCAATAAAGGCTTTAAAGTGGCACTAGTTTATCAGATTTGTGTTTCAAAAGATTGCTCTTGTTATTGCATGGAGAACCATTTTCAGTGGGATCTGATTGATAGTAAACAAACAAACAAAACTTAAAAAGAAGTTGTGGCAGGAGTCCCCAAGAGAGGTGATGGATAAGGTAGTGGCAGTGGACATATATTGGGAGAGTCTCACTAAAGACAGCAGGAAGCATTATAGATGACTTATTTGGGTTTCAAGCTTGAATAGCTATGTGCCTGGTGATGGCATTCATGGAGATAAGGAAGATAAAAATGAGAGAATTTGGGAGTCAAGTCTAGTTTCAGAAATGTTGAGTTTGACATGATTTCAAGACATTTAAAGGAAGGTAAATGGGAAGATGTATGTGTAGGTCTGAAGCTAACAAGAAAGACATGCTTTAGAATTACATTTAGGGGTCTCTATCATGCAAATAATAACCAAAGCTATAAGGTATAAGCCTTTGACTTCACAGTACTTATAGAGTTGAGATGAGGTTTAAACTCAAACTCTGAGGAACCCCAATAGTTAATGTTTGGATATGAGAGAAAAGTCTGAAAAGAGAAATATCTGGAAAGATAGAAGAATTATCAGAATATGATATTCTAAAAGTTAAGGGGGCAGACACATCAGAAATATGGCAGAATGAGAGATGTCCCAAGATCTCTCCCCTTGAAACAACAATAAACTGAACATCTAAAACTCAACAAAAAACACCCAAACTGCACACCAGCACATCTGAGTGTGGTATCTGTGCATAAAAGCTACCACAGGTCAGAACCCCAGGAGTTGGTTGGCATACTGGGAGAACCAAAGAAGCTGCCTTGGCAGCAGGAGATCCAGCAGGAGGAGGAGGAGAGAAGAATGCAGTGGATTCTCTGACAGCCCTGCTTGGGAGAGCTGGGAGCTCCATGTGGCTGGCAGCAGGGCCCAGACATCAGGCCAGAAAGCAGAGAAGTGGGAACAGCAGAGAGGCAGGAATAGCAAAGAAACAACAGTTAATTTTTAAAGCCAAAGTTGAAAAACAGGCTGAGCCACAGCCGTCATCCTCCAACCCAGAGGGTCTCCGCACTCCCCGCTCATATCCTCTGAGAACAAACTTCATGGAGCCCCAGGGGAATCCCAGCAAATGCTACTGAAACTGTTGCTAACACTGACAGGGACTAAAACTGAGCATAGCAAGTGTGATTGAATATCTATAAGAAAAAAAGAGGTATTATTAAGACTTTATATAAAGCAGGGATCCAAGAGGCTTAGACACCACCCACTGAAAACTAAAAAACAAAAACAAAACAAAACAAAATACCTTCTTTGCAACAGGCTAAAAAAGACCCTGATGCAGTAAATCTTTCTGGGGGGGGGGAACAGTATACACTTTCATTAATGCTCAGGCAGAGAAATAGTCCATTAAACACCATGAACAAGGTGATCTCAGAAAGAAATAGAAAAATCTCCAGAAAATAAACTTATAGACATAGAAATATGTGACTTAAATGACAGAATTTATAATGGTACTTCTGAAAAACTCAATGAGATCCAAAAAAATTTATGTAAATAATTTCAGGAATTGAAAAAAACAACTAGATGAGTAGAATGAGTTTTTAGAAAGGAGAGTGAAACCCTCAAAAAAGAACTAAATAGAACTTCTGTAAGTAAAGAACTTACTGCAAGAGATGAAAAATGAAATAGCAAGCTTGGGAAATAGAGTCAACCACATGGCGGAGAGGATCAGTGATATTGAAGACAGAAATCTAGAAATAAATCAGAAGGAAGAAGAGAGAAACCAAAGAATGAAAAATAATGAAAGAGAAATATAAGAACTAGCTGATATAATTGGGAGAGGAAACATAAAAATAATGGGCATTATCAAAGATGAGGAAAGGGAGCAGGGACTAGAAAGCACTTTCAGACAAAGAGTAGATGAGAATTTCCCAAATTTAAGAAATGAGCTGGAGCTTAGAATTCAAGAAGTCAACAGAACACCCAGTTATCTCAACCCAAAAAGGCCTTCTCCAAGACACTTTGCTTAAAAATTATCAAAATCAATGACAAAGAAGAATTCTCAGGGAAGCGAGAGAAAAGAAGATGGTAACCTATAAAGTAAAACCCATCAGACTATCATCAGACATCTCAGCACAAACCTTACAAGGCAGAAAGGAGTGGATCAAACATTCAAACAATTAAATGAAAGGAACTACCAGCCAAGATTAATATATCCAGCAAAGCTCTTCTTTAGATATGAAGGAGAAATAAAGACCTTCCAGACATACAAAAATTGAGGGAATTCTCCACTATGAGGCCTGCATTACAGGAAATACCGAAATGGGTCCACTCAGCTAAAACAAAATGACAAATATAATAATAATAATAATAATAATAATAATAATAATAATAATTAGGAATAAGGCAATTAGCAGACAGAAGCAAGAAGTACACCCTTACTAAGAACAGGGCATTATAAGCTTAAACGATAAGAAGATAATTGCTATAGCAAGATAGTAATGAATGTTCAGCATACATAGGGACAAATTGAGACAATAATGACTGAAAAGGAGAGGATTTCAAGTTCCAAATTCACAAAGGGAATAGAGATAAGACGTACAGAAGAAAATGGATGACTGTGTGTGTGTGTGTGGTGTATGTGTATGTATGTATGTATGTATGTTGTATGTGTATGTGTATGTATGTGTGTGTGTATATGTATAATATATATATTATATATATATATATATAAAATACTCTTTTAGATATTCGTAATGGTAACCACATGCCAAAGTTTTGGAAGTGAAGTACATAACAAAAAAAAGAAGGACCAGAAGGAAAACTCACAAAACTCAACCAAAATATAATAATAATAATAATAATAATAATAAATAATAATTAATAATAATATTCAAAAACACAAGGACAAGAAATCAATGAAAACATCAAGCCACCAGGAAGCAGAACATAAAATGGTTATAGAAAAACTCATATTTTAATAATCTCCCTAAATGTAAATGGACTGAACTCATCAATAAAAAGTCACAGAGTTGCAGAAGATCAAAAAACAAAATGTAACAATCTGTTGCCTCCAGGAGACATATCTCAGCTCCAAAGACAAATATAGACCCAAAGTGAAATGGTGGAAAATGCTATTCAGAGAAAAGCAGGGGTAATGGTATTAATATTGGAGAAATAGACCTCAAAATAAAAAAGGTAAAGAAAGATACTGAGGGATACCTCATAATGATAATGGGAATCATATACCAAGAAGACATAACGCTTCTTAGTATCTATGCTCTCATCAGAGAGCCCCAAAAATGTAAAGCAATTACTAACGGAACTAAAGGGAGAAACAGACCAAATCACTATCGCAGTAGAAAACTAAATACCCACTGTTGGATATGGACAGATGATCCAAACAGAAAATCAATAAAGAAATAACATTCTTAAATGATACATTAGACCAACTGGACATAATTGACATTTACAGAGCCTGTCATCCTCAAACAGTTGTTTATACATTCTTCTCTAGTGCACATGGAACATTCTCAAGGATTGACCACATACTGGGACACAGAGATATCCCCAACAAATATAACAGGGTTGAAACCACCAACCATATTCTCTGATCATAATGCTTTGAAACTAGAGATCAACTGCAGAAAGAAATCAGGAAGATCCACAAATACATGGATAAAACAACATGCTACTGAAGATTAACTAGGTCAGAAGAAATTAAAAGAGAAATCAACAGATACATAGAAATGAATGATAGTGATAGTACAACATATCAAAACTTTGGAAACAGCAAAAGTGGTCACAAGAGTTCATATCATTACAGGCCTATCTCCAAGAACAAAAATGAGCCCAAATAAACAACCTAATGCTTCATTAAAAAAAAAAAAAAAAAAACCAAAAAAAAAAAACAAAAACAAACAAACAAAAAACTAGAACAGGAAGAACAAATGAACCTAAAGTCAGCAAAAGGAAAGAAATACTCAAAACTAGAGCAGAATAAACAAAATTGAAAAAAGAGTATAAAAATAAATGCAACAAAGAGCTGGCTATTAGAGAATGTTAATAAATTGGCAAACCCCTGGCTAGACTCACTAAAGAAAAAGAGAAAGGACACAAACAAAATCAGGGATGAAAGAGGGGAAATTATGACTGACATTGCAGAAATACAAAGGATCATACAAGACTACTAGGAAAAAGTATATAACATCATATTTAAAAACCTAGAAGAAATAGACTAGTACTTAGAAAAATACAACCTTCCTTGACTGAATCAAGAACTGGAAAACCTAGCATAGACTGATCAGCAGTATGGAAATGGAAACAATGATCAAAAACCTACCAAAAGTAAAAGTTCAGGACCAGATGGCTTCACCAGTGAATCCTACCAAACATTCAAAGATTTAGTACCTATTCTCCTTAAACTCTTCCAAAAAATTGAAAGAGGAGGCAATACTTCCCAACTTATTTTATGAGGCCAATATTACTCTGATACCAAAACCTGGTAATGATAACACACACACAAAAATTCTGTAGACCAATATCTCTCATGAACACAGATGCAAAATCCTAGTAATATACTAGTGAACAGAATATAGCAACATATTGAAAAAATTATACACCATGATCAAGTGGGCTTCATCCCAGAGCACAGGGATGGTTCAACATATGTTAATCAATTAATGTGATAACACCATGTAAACAAATTAAAAAATAAAAATCATATGCTCATATCAATAGATGCAGAAAAAGCCTTCGACAAGATACAGCATTTATTTATGATCAAAACACTTAACAAAATTGGTATAGAAGGAAAATACCTTAACATAATCGAGGCCATATATGACAAATCCTCAGCCAACATTATATTTAATGGTAAAAACTAAAAACCCTCCTCTAAGATCAGGAGGCAAGACTATCCACTATCACTGGTGTTATTCAATATAATATTGGAGGTCTTAGCAAGTGCAATCAGACAAAGGAAAGATATTAAAGGCATCCCAAATAGGAAAAAAAAAGTGAAACTGTCACTATTTGTGAATGACTTGATTCTCTGTATGGAAAACCCTAAAGACTCCACAAAGAACACTACTAGAAACAATAAACAAATACAGTAAAGTCTCTAGATACAAAATCAGTGTTCAAAAATCATAGCATTCTTATACTCTAATAATGAAGTGTCAGAACTGTAGTGAAAAAAAAAATTCCTCTTGTAATTGCAACAAAAAGAATAAAATACCTAGGAAAATCTAACAAAACATGTGAAGGACCTATGTAATGAATACTATAAGATCCTATTAAAAGAAACAGAAGATACAAAGAAATGGAAAGATATTGTGTTCTTGAATTGAAGAATCAACATAGTTTAAATGACCTTATTACCTAAAGCATTATACAGATTTAATGCAATCCCCATCAAAATCTCATTGGCATTTTTAAAGAAATAAACAACAACAAAAATCATCAGATTCATATGGAAGCGCAAAAGACCCGAATTGTCAAAGCCATTCTGAGGCAAAGAATAAGGCTGGAGGCATCACTGTCTGACTTGAAATTATATTACGAAGCAACAATAATCAAATGGTATGACATTGGCAGAAAAACAGACACACGGACCAGTGGGACATATTCTAGAGTCCAGAAATAAGCTCATGTTTATATGGACAAATATTTTTGACAAAGAGCCGAAAACATACAGTGGAGAAAGGAAAGCCTATTCAATAAATGGTGCTGGGAAAACTGGAAAGCCACCTGCAAAAGAAAAATCTAGACTGTTGTCTATCACCACACACCAAAACTAAGTCAAAAATAGATTAAGGGCCTGCATATAAGACCTGAAACAATAAAAGCATAGAAGAAAACATAGAAACTAAACTGAAGGATTTGGGTTTTAAAGAGGATTTTATGAATTTGACCTCAAAGGCAAGGGAAGTAAAAGCAAAATAAATGAATGAAACTACATCAAGCTAAAAAGCTTCTGCACAGCAAAAGAAACCATCAATAGGATAAGAGACAACCATCCAAATGGGAAAAATATATTTGCAAGCAATGCCTCCGATAAGAGCCTAATATCCAAAATATGTAAAAATGAATAAAACTCAACAACAACACAACAACAACAACAAACAACAAATGATCCAATCAAAAAAAAATGGACAGAGGACCTGAACAGACACTTCTCCCTAGAGGACATACAAATGGCCAAAAAACCTCACACCTGTTGGAATAGCTATAATCAATATCAAGTAATAACAAATGTTGGAAAGGATATAGAGATAAGGAACCCTCATTCACTATTTGTTGGACTGCAAACTGGTACACCACTATGGAAAACAGTATAGTTGTTCCTAAGAAAAACTAAGAATTGATCTACCATATATGACCCAGCAATCCGTTTACTAGGTATTTGCCCCAAAGGCTTGAAAACCCATATCCCAAAAGATATTTTGCACACCAACGTTCACAGCAGTATTATTCACAGTGCCAAGACATGAAAGCACCAAAATGTCCTACGATAGATGATTGGCTAAAGAAGCTGTGAGAGATACACACACACACACACACAATGGAATATTACTCAGCCATAAAAAGAGATGAAATACTGCCATTTATGACAACATAGATGGACCTCAAGATAATCTTCTAAATGAAATAAGCTAGACAAAAAGTTGAAAATCAAATGATATATTATATTTGGGATATAAACCTATAAGCAATAAATGAACAGGACAAGCAAACAGAGATCTTGGTCATAGACAATAGGTTAGTGGTTACCAGAAGGTAAGTGGGAGTGGGACAGGGAGGTAGATGGAGTAAAGGGGGTAAAATACGTGGTAATAGAAATAAATATAACTATGGGAATTGAATACACAATATAAATATATATATGACTTACTGTTAAAACGTATAGCTGAAACTTATCGGATTTCATTAACCAATGTCAACATAAAATTAATTAATTTATTATAAGAGAAATAAATAAAAGTCCAAAGGGGAAAAGTGTCTTAAGAAGAGAATGATCAAGTAATGTCAAGTATTTCTGAGAGGTCAAGAACTACAAAGCTAAAAAAATAGTGTTATGTTTAAAATACAGTGTTGATTATTAAACAGATAGGTTTGTCTTTTCTCTGTAACCTTACTTTATGCTATTTCTTCCTTGTTAGCATCTTTAACTTATGTCTTTATCTATGCAGATTTTTTTAGTTGTTGTTTTTAATCTTCCTCAGTGTTTAGAAAGGATACATATATATTATATATTATATATGTTTATATATATAATAACATTATATATAGCACATTTGTTCTATATTTCCTAATTGTCAGTGTTAAGCAATGATAGAAATTTTTAAGTTTCCTTATAAAGGATGAGAAATTAAACAATCCATATTTTTCTTACTGCTTTCCTATCTAGTATATATTAAAAAAGTTTACTGTATCACACTTTTTTCTTCATGAATAATTTTTCATTTATATTTACTTTTGTACTTTTACAACAAATAAGTCCCCCTCTGTATATATGTGTGTATGTGTATGTATGTATGTGATATATAATATATATATACACACACACACATATATACAAACTACATAGTAGGCATTTATGCCGTATCTGCCTATCCCCAAATTCCCTTATTTCTTGATTACAGTACATCTTTAGTTATATTTAAATAGAGATATTTTTCAATTTGTTGATGATAATATCACTTCAAAATAAAATCTGAATATGGAAATATAGACAATGGGAAATGAAAAATCCTCACAATTTTACCCCTAGCTAAGAAATACAATTACAATTTCTTGGTCTCTCTATCAAACACATGGGGGTGTCACTATACCAGCCTACTTGACAATCTGTGGTCCTTTGTAAACCTGAAAATTCATGGCTCTGTAATTTGTAACTTTCAGTCCTAGAAAATTATCTGTAAGTAATTTTCTTTTTTCCATCTTCTCTATTCTCTTTTTGAACCCCTGTTGCTGGTGGAATCACTTTAGTCTTCAAATTACTTCAGGTAACACAGTGCAGCACCACTTTCCTCTTGTTCCCACCTAGTTGTTGTAATTGCTACTGCAGAATGGATGCAGGCAATGGAACAAGATAAACATGGCAATCAAAAAGTAACACCCATTCACAAAGGAATGGCCACCTTGTCTTCTGATTGGTATAGCTGTAGATTTCTTGTCTGTTCAAGGGAGTCTGTGTTTAATGTGGAAGAGCTAGGATTTGTCTGTCTCAATCCAGTTCTATTAGCTTCATAGTTATGGGGTAATCAATAATTCAAGTTTCAAGTACCATATTGCTTATAGATTTCAGTTAGGCATTATGTTGCCTATCATTTTTAGTATGGCTGCAAATTTTTAAATTCTGAATTTTCAGAGTTTTTTGGTCCACTGCCTTAGGAGTATTATTTTAAATTGGAAATATCCTCAAGAAATGTTTATTGAGAACTGATTCTAAGAATGACACATTATTAACCTTTTTTTATCTAAAATATAAACCTGAAAAGAGGGAAAAAAGAGAGGTACAAAGCTGGTTTTATATTAAAATAGTATGTTAATATGGTAACTTTTTCCTTGTTTTGAATTTACTACCAAAGGAAAAAAATCTTCTAAAATATCTATTACTTTGATTTTTTTTAAGTAGCTGTGAACTGGCCTATAAATCTGTTCCACTAGTATCTAGAGCTTTTTTCTTTCACAACTGTCCTGCTGGCATCAATAAACTGTTGATTAAAAACTTTGCTACTTAATACATTTAGTTAGCTTAATCTGTTTTTTAGAAACGTAATCACTTTCATGTCACTAGCTTCAGGGATAGAGACAAAAGCTGTGGCTAATTATTAACAACTTTACAAAGCTGATATTGAATTTCTAATGTATACCAAATGTCCTTTTTCTCTGATTAGTTCCTGTGTCTTGCTAGCTAGCATATTACTAGCTTGGAGAATGGCTTCAAGTTTAAGATCTTAAGGTTTCAGAAAAACTTGAAACAGTAACAGATTCTCTGGTAATTTTGAACAGTCCTGTAATGCTGCAACATCTGGATACAAAGGGGAATAATTGCAGGCTAGTCCACGACCAATAGCATCCTTCCGTTCCACCTGCTTCAAGATGGCTGGCTCCCAGCTGCTGAGTAAAGAGGAGGAAAGAGGTCAGAATTGCCTTATAAAACACGCCAAACCAGTTTAGAAGTATTTTAGCTCTCGGTTTTTTGTCTCTTTCCCTGAAATTTCTCCTGAGCCTCAGAACTATATTTCCAAATGCCAAATATACAAATATTTCCTAAGTTACAGAAGATAATGGTTATCTTTCTAAAAGACTGTATCAAAAATTAGAAACCAGAAAAAGATTTTGAAGTGAAGACCAGTCCTCAAACTCTCCCTGGGGGTATGTACTGGGTGTGAAAATGACATAATTAAGGCATCCAATTAAATTGCCACTTATTGGTGAAAACTCTGCCTTCTGATTAGCTCACACCATATGTCACAGAATCTCATATTAAGAAAGAGCATGCTGGAATCATTAAGCTTCAGACATGAGTCTTACTGGTGAACAAGGTCTAAGGCCAGGACAAAAATATCACTTTCCCCTGAAATCTGCCTATCTCATTAGCCTTTTCATGGGTGATAAACTTATTCCCTCCAAATATGCAGGGGTCCCATGGCTGTCACTACTAAGCATGCCATTTCCATTATTGTTATAAATTATGTGCCAAGCCCCTGGAGGCCTTTCTCCCAAGTTACAGATACTTATCAAAGATGAACTATTATATGACAGTACAAGGAAAAATAAACGTTAGGAAGTAAAACAGATTTTTTATAAACCATTAATCTATCCAGCTTGTGTAATATAGGTCGTTCACATACAGTACATAGTTCATATGGATTATTCCTGAACTTATCACACACACACACACACACACACACACACACACACACACACACACTTTCAAATATACTAGACTATCAGTTTGATATTCTAATTTTTATTAATAATTTTAGTTTGATTTTTCTTAACTTTTCTAATTTTTCCAGTAGAATTCATGGGTTATATTTACTTGTATTATGTTAGTGTTTTATTTTCTCTTATTAGGAACTGGAATGCAAACAGAGCTAAAGTTTGGACTTTTGGTTATATAACAAGGACATTGTGAAATTATGTTGTCATCATTTGTAGATCTCTTGCTATAGAACATCTCTGATGTACTTGGTTGAAATTTGATTACCACAAAATGAGATTGGTGCCACTATGAAGGTTCTGGAAATCACACGTTTTGGTCAAATAACTAAATCAGCTCTGTAATTTTACACAATGCTGTGTCAAAATATTTATTTAAACAACTATCTTGTTCCTTTACTCTCTATTACCAATTACCAAATTGAAAATGTTTTGTATAAATATAGTTATAAATTAAACTAATACATAGATAAAGTTAATTTCCTTTCTAACTCAGAATTAAGTATTATGGAAGCTAGTTTTTTCCCCCCATAATTTTAAGAAGTGAAGCACTATTCTTTGACAAACAAAAAGAATCTGTTGCTAGCAGACCTGCCTTAGAAGCATGTCTAAAGGAAGTACTTGTAGGTAAAAGGAAACAATAACAGATGGTAATTCAAATCAATAAGAAGAAATGAAGAGGACTGAAGGCGTAGGTTAACATAAAAGATTTTACTCTGTTTTCTCTTAATTAAAAAATATTTATATAAAATTGCATAAAACAATAATCACAATATATCTTTGCATTTATAACATATGAAGATTAATATATATAATAACAGCAGCACAAAAAGGGGAAGGAAATAGAGCTATATTGGGGTAAAATTTCTACATTTTACCTGAATGAAGTTTCAATTTGAAGTACACTTTAATAAACTAAGATGCAAACATAGTTCCTAAAGGAACTACTAAGAAAAACTAAAATTATATATAGTTTAAAAAGACAAAATAATAAAATGATACATTAACATATAGCTATTTAACAAAAAAGGCAATAAAAAGAAACAAAAAAGCTAAGAGACACTTGTCAAACAAAATAGCAAAATGAATGATGTAAATCTAACCATATCAATAATTTTATTAAAATATGAATTAACTAAATACATTCAAAAGGCAGAGATTATCATACTTGATCAGAAAAGGAGTCACAAATATATATGCTTTCTATAAGAGACATACACTTTAGTTTCAAGTTAGGTGAAAATAAAATGATGGGGAAAAGATATACCATGTAAATACTAACAGTAAGGGATGGCTGTATTAATAGCAGATAAAATAGACTTAAAGCTTAGAAAAATGACAAGAGATAGTCAGGGACATATTATATAGATAAAAGGATCAATTCATCAGAAAGAAATAACAATTTTAAGTGCATGTATATTTAAAGTAGGACCCCAAAATACATTAAGCAAAAAATTACAGAACTGAAAGGAGCAATAGACAATTCAACAACAATAAACTTTAATATCCCACTCTCAATAGCTAATAGAATAGCTAAACAGAAAATCAGGATAGTTAATAGAAAATTTGAACACTATCAATTACTTTAAACAGTTATCTATAGAAAATTCTACCCAATGACAGTAGAATAAACATTCTTCTCAAGTGCAAATAAAATATTCTCTAGGATAGATTATATGCTAGCTCATAAAATTATTAAGTTTAAAAGGATTTAAATAATAAAGAGCATGTTTTTTGGCCACAATTAATTAAATAACAATGGAAAACAACAACGGAAAGAAAACTGAGAAATCCTCAAACATTTTTAAATAACCCACAGGTTAAGAAATTGTAATGAGAATTAAAAAATATTTTGTGATGAATGAAAATAAAAGCACAATATATCAAAACTTATGAGATGCAGTTAAGCTTAGAGAAAAATTTAGAGCTTTAAATGGCTATATTAAAAAATAAGAAAACTCTCAAATTAATAATAAGCTTCTACTATAAAAAAGCTAGAAACAAAAAAGCAAGCACAGGAAGCAAATACTAAAGATTAAAGCAGGAATCAATGAAATCACTAACAACCTAACAGAAATTAAAAGGATTGCAAAAGAATATTATGATCAAATTTGTGACAACAGAGAAAATGACTTAGGGGAAATGGAAAAATTCTTAGAAAGACTCAGATAACCAAAATGAACTCAAGAAGAAACAGAAAATTGAAAAGGTCCCATAACAAATGAAGAAATTGAGTTAGTAATTGAAATTCTGCAAAGAAAAGTCAGGTCCAGCTGGCTTTGCTAATCATTTTTTTATTTAAAGAAGATATGATGGCAATTTTTTACAAACTCAGGAATTAGAAGAGAACACTTCTCTTTCATCTGGAGGTCAGTATTAACCTGATATGAAAGTAAAAAGAAAAAAAGAAAGAAAAAAATTATAGACACATAACCATCATGAATATAGACACAAAAATTCCTAAGGAAACATTAGCAAATTCAGCAGTATATGAAAAGAATTGTACACATGGTCAAATTGGGTTTATTCCTAGAATGCAAAATCACTTTAACATTGAAAATCAGTTAATGTAATTCATCAGTTGTTAGAATAAAAAACGAAAACTGCATAATTACCTAAATAGACTCAGCAAAATTATTTAATGAAAATCAACACCTATTTATGGTAAAAGCTCTCAACAAACTAGGAATAAAAGGGGAAAAAATCTACAAAAAACCTACAGCTAACATCATACTTAAGGGTAAAAGATTGAATGCTTTTTGTCTAAGGATGGCAACAAAATAAGAATGGCTCTTTTATTATTTCTCCTAAAACATTGTAGTTGTGGTCCTAGCAAGTGCAATCAGGCAAGAAAAAAAATAAAGACATCTAGATTGGAAAAGAAAAAAAGAACATCTTTTTTTCAAAGATTGTTTGACCTGAATGCAGAAAATTCAAGGAATACACACAAACATACATCACATCTATAAATAATACATGAATTCAACAAAGTCATAGGATACCAGATCAAAGCACAAATATCAATTGCATTTCTATATGTTAGCAAGTAATAATTTGAAAATGAACTTAATAAAACAATTCAATTTATAATAACATAAAAGATCCTGAAGAATAAATCAAAAGAAATATGATTTATACACTGAAAACTACAAATCATTGATGAGAAAAACTAAGTTGAAAGGCACACTGTTCTTAGATTGAAGGACTCAAGATTGAGAGACTAGTGATTCACTGAAATTGACCTATAGTTCCCTGTGAAAATATCCTATAAAACACTATCCCCTATCACTACAATTCCTTATCAAAATCTGAACAGATTTTGTGTATAACTTGACAAGCATATTCCTGAAATATATGGATGAAAATGCAAAGAACCAAGAATAATCAAAATGATTTTAATAAAATACTACCATATTTTAAACTTACTATATACCTATAGCAATTGAGATACTGTGTTACTGATGTAAGAAGAGGCACCATAGATCAATGGAAAATAATTAAGAGTCCATAAGTAAACCTTTACTTTTAGTTCAATATATTTTTGACAAGGTGCCAAGGCAATTTCATGAACAAATGGTGCCGTGACAATTGGATACTCATAGGCAAAACTATAAAGTTAAACTTTTATTTGACACTATAAACAAAAGTTTACTCAAAAGTGATCATATGCCTTAGTGTAAGAGCCAAAACTATAAAACTTATAGAAAATATTTTTTGTGACTTTGGGTTAGGCAACTAGTTCCTACCCATAACACCAAAAGGCATGACTGTAAAGAAAAAAATAACTAAGCTTCATTACAATTAAAAATGTTTATGTTTCAAAATACACCATAAAGAAAATTAAAATAATGAGCCACAGACTGGAAAATACAGTAAAAAATCATATATCTAATAAAGGATTCATACCCAGAACTTATAAATAATTTAACAACTTGATAACAAATTTTGCCCTATTAAGAGAATGGGCAGAGGGGAAAAATATGGCGTAGATGATAGAGGCTCTGTTTATCCCTCTGGTGGCTAAATCAAAGTTGTGAAGGAAACAAGGAGCAAACATCAAGGAAAAATTGCCTGGGATCTAGATGAACAAGCCATAGAACTAGGAAGAAATCCAAGAAATCAGCCTGCAATGACGGAAGGTAGGACAGGATGAGGACACGGAGCTGCTTGGTTTCAAGTGGCTGAGTGAGACAGACACTGTGGCAGTGGCAGTAGCAGACACCTATTACAGGGGCCACATCTGCGAGTGGATTTTCCCCGTGATGAAGCTGCTCACTCACTCTGAGCATCAGTGCCGATTTAGCTGCGCGCAGGGGCACCAGGGACTTACAGGGAGATATTGTGAGAGTGAGGGCTGAGGTGAAACTTACTCTGTATGGAAGTGCCGGTGGTATCCACTGTTCTTTGTTGAGCTCTCCCCACTCCCAGTGTGAGGACACAGCACCACCATAGCTGAGAAGTCAACAGAGGCCTTTCTGCCCAGAATATTCCCTGAAACCATGTCTCCCCAACTCACGGCCTCACCCTAGCCACATTCAGGTGTATCCTCAGCGAGTCAGGCACTCCTTGCTGAGCAACGCCTAGATTCAGACTGGAGGCAGCTGGCCTTGGTTTCTGGTGTGGCCTTTTGAAGCAACTATAAGCACAGCATCTGTGGATTGCTTGCTGAATCTTAACAGGTGGCCCCAGAGGAACAGAGGCTGGAACTAAATTTGGCCTGCAGCTGAACCCCTCTCAGGACTGTGCCACTGGACATCTACTTCACAAATCCACACTAATAACACCTGGAGACTTAGGAGCTTTGCTTAGTTTATAGAAACAGACATGGAAAGGCAGCCAAAATGGGAAGACAAAGAAGCAGAGACCATATGAGGAACAGAGCAGAGATCCAGATGCAGAGTTCAAATCATGGGTTATAAAAGTGCTCAATGAATTTTTGGGAAGTGTAGATAATTCAGTGAGAACCTCAACAAAGAGATAAAAACATAAAATGGAAATGAAAATTTTAAACGGGAACCAATATGAAATGGAAAACACATTATCTGAGATGAGAAGTATATTAAATGGAATAAACAAAGGAATAAACAAAGTGAATAAAGAAAAGGATCAAATGCCCTATGTAGAGGACAGGAAAGCCAGGGACATGTAATCAAAATGGCAAGAAATATGATGCCGAGACTATAAAAATAATTTAAGGAGCATATGGGACACTATTAGAGATCAAAATATCCATCTGATTGGCATACCTGAAGGAAAACAAGATGTTGAACAGCTATTTGAAGAAATAATGATGGAAAACTTCCCTAACCTGATGAAAGAAATATACATAGAACTCCAGGAAGCTCAGAGTCCCCAAAACCAGGGATCTAAAGAGGCCCACACCAAGACACATCATAATTAAAATGCCAAAGTTTAAATACAAAGAGAGAATCTTAAAAATAGCAAGAGAAAAGCAAATAGTTACCTACAAGGGAACACCCCTAAGACTGGCAGCTGATTTCTCAAAAACACTAAGCAGGACAGAAGGACTTGGCAGAAAATATTGATGTGATAAAGACCCAGGATCTACAACCAGGGATACTTTATCCAGTAAAGCTATCATTTAGAGTCGAGGCACAGATAAAGAGTTTTCCAAAAAAAAAAAATAAGCTAAAGGAATTTATCACTACAAAGCCAGTATTATAGGAAATGTTGGAGGGACTTCTTTAAGAAGAAAAAAAACCATGTATCAAAAATAGAAATAAAGAATAGCAACAACTACATTCCTATCAAAAAGTACCTCAAATGGAAAAGAATTAAGTGCTCCATACAAAAGATAGAGAGGCTGAATGGTTATGAAAACAAGACCCCTGCATGCTGCCTACAAGAGATTCACTTTAAATTAAAATATACACACAGACTAAAAGGAAGGGGATGGAAAAAGAGTTGTTTTGATGGATCTCGAAGGTATTTTTCTCAGACAGAGAAAAATAAACATTATATGATTTCACTTATATGCATAACCTAAGAAATAAAAAAAACCAAACTAATCAAAAACAGACTCAGAAATATAGTGGACAGTTTGGTGACGGACAGAAGGGAGGGGGTGTTGGGAGGCTGAGAGAAGAAGTACAAATTAGTAACTAATAGGTGGTGGTCACGGGGGTGGTGTGCACGACATAGGGAATGCAGTTAGCATTAATATGTTGGCAAGTGAATGATCAGGGGAGGGAGGGAGCAATTGGGGGGATTGTTTTATGAACTATATAGATGTCTAACCAATGTACTGTATACTTGAAACTAATTAAAATAAATCAATTTTAAAAAAGAGAGAATGGGAAAATTTTTGAGTAGATATTTCACCAAGAAGATATATGAATGGCTAATATGCACATGAAAAGATTCTCTACATGACTAATCATAAGAGAAATTAAAATAAAATCATAAAAATACCACTTTGTACACATTAGAATGGCTATAATGAAAAAGAAAGAAAATAACAAAAGGATGTAGAAAAACCTGAACCATTGCTGCTGGGAATGTAAAATGCCATAGCCACTTTGGAAAACAGTTTGTTGTTTTGTTTTACTTTTATTTTACTTTTTTTGTTTCTTTGTTTGTTTGTTTGTTTGTGTACTGGTCTTTTTTGGTATTTAGAGACCATAATCTGGGTTCTGTTGGTACTCACTGTTACCGAATAAATACATATTGCTTTTTTAAAAATTTTCTTTTGCCTTATTCACTCATTTCTTCCACCCTCCATCCCTGGCTCTCTCTAGCAACCACCAATCTGTTCTCTGTATCTACAAGCTTGATTTATTTGTTTTTTAAATTTTATTTTGTTTTAGGTTCCACATATGAAAGCTCATACAGTATTTGCCTTTCTCTGAAGGATGTTATTTCATTTAGCATAATGCCCTCAAGGTCCATCCATGTTGTCACAATGGCAAGATTTAATTCTTTTTTAATGACGAATACACACACACACACACATACGTGATATCTATATCACATCTTCTTTGTTTATTCATTCATTGATGGACACTTAGATTGTTTCCATATTCCATATCTTGGCTATCATAAATAGTGCTGCAATGAACATGGGGTATATATATCTTTTCAAGTTAGTGTTTTTGTTTTCTTCAAATAAATACCCAGAAGTGGAATTGCCAGATCATATGGTTATTCTATTTTTAATTGTTTGATGAATTTCCATATTGTTTCCATAGCAGCTGCATCAATTTCCATTCCCTCTGACAATGAACAAGGATTCCCTTTTTGCCAACACTTGTTATATCTTGTCTTTTTTTAACATAGATATTGTAACAAATGCGAGATTATATCTCATTGTGGTTTTTGCTCTGCATTTCCCTGATGATTAATGATGTTGAGCATATTTCATGTACCTGTCGGCTATCTGTATATTTTCTTTGGAAAAATGTCTATTCAGATCTATTGAGAAACATGAAAAGAAATACTGCTAGGGGTCCTGATCAACTAAACTTATCTCTAGACATTTCCTACCTATGAGTAAGTATGCACCTTTGTCATTTCAGAGCATTTTCTATTACTCATAAGTATTCTGCCTGGTAAAATAGCTATGTCTTAAAATCTAAGTCCTGGGTTGCTAGAATCTTTGATCATAAAGACTGAGGAGGGGAACTTATTTTTCCTCAAATATGACTGCAAAATGGTGGGGGGCATGAATTTACTCAAAGCTCCAGGCAAATATTTTGGGCATATTTTTAGATAACAGACTCTAGGATATGGTAGAGCTTTTGCATATCTTATCTTAGAGATGATGAACAGTTTGTACACCCTCTCTATTTGGCACATGACTGCTGGCACCTGGTTCACTGGAATATCAATAAGTATTTATTGAATCAATGATTAAATGGATGAAAGAGAGTGGAGGAAAGTATATTTCAGTATCATACCTGTACTGATTGTGGCAATTTTGTAAAGGAGGAGTGTATGTTTTAGTATCATAGCTGTATTAATGTGGAAATTTCATAATTGGTGGGTCAAATCAACCTGGATAGTCTCCAGAAATCCATTGCCCCAGCTGGTGTTTGTACATCTGAGATTTATATCTCTAAAAACAAGCTATAAACATTATGAAAAATAAGTGTTAGCCAACAGAACAACTTGATGACAAAAATTAGGAGAGGAAAAATTTGGACAAGTTGAAGTCTTTCATGATGTATAGTTCAGGTTATTCTTTAGCAAGCCCTCTACCCTGGTTTACATTGCATGGCTGCATAATTATATCATATGACTGAGCCTCTTAATTCAATCTCCCACCTTGATTTCCATTGCAACCCTTAGCGTGATTCATTAGGAGCTGGAGATTTGTTTATTGACTCTGATTCTCTCCTCTATAAACAGAAGGCCCATTTGCTTCAGAAATTTTCCATTTGGTTTCTAGCAATATGTACAATGTGAGCTCACAAACTCTTGAAACAAAAAAACTTTTAAAACATGTATTTAAAAGAAGACCATACAAGTGCCATTAAATATGAAGAGGAAATTGTACTTTTAATGGACATGACTACAATCTGCCAAATGACTAGTCCCAAAATTTAAAATTTCAGAATAAGAGAGGGATATCAATGAATTGCACATATGAACTGAAACTTTTATATCTATGAAATAAAACTAAACAAAATTTTATAGATTTGATTTTACTTTTGCTTCACAAAAGCTATACTTGAGAATCTTATACTTAAATTTATTTTATCATTAGAAAGCACTCACACACACACACACACACACACACACAAATACACAACGCTCTTGTATCCATTTCTGCCAAATGTACAAGATGGATTGTTTTCTGAAATGTTAAAAATACAAATAATTTCTTACCTTAGAATGACCCTTTAACCTACATGATCTCACCCTACTTCACAGCTTTGCATGTGATAGGATATCATGTAATGAAGCTATAAAGCTCAGAAGAACCACATTTCCGCTAAAAATGGAAGTTGGTAATAAACAAAGCTGACTAGTTTCACTGGGAATGAAACAATACACTAAAATCAAACATCCTGTAAACTCAGCTTGGACAGAAGGGTTTGAAATTTACTTAACACAGACAAAGACAGTCACTTTTCCATCTTTCCACCTGAAAAAAAAGAGTGAAGCCCCAGATTTGCTGATGACACTTGACATACTCAGAATCAGTACTACTACCATCATGATTGCTACTCACCTTAGAATGACGAGATTTGGCCAACTGACCCCTATATAATGAGCCAAATACCATTTTGGAGTTTTATTTTGCTGTTACTGTAAACCCAGACGAAGAAGCCAATCCCAGCTGAAATCTAAGAAGAGAAGAAATGAGATCTTGGCTATGAACGATTATTCATCAACCATTCCAGAGGGAGATGTTGGCAGAGGTCACTCAGGTCAGCAGAGAGCAAATCCTTCATCACTTAGAAAAAATCTGTGGGTTGGCATTGCATTATCTCATTGCAAATGCAAAGCTTTAAGCCTTCAATCAGTAGCACCTGGTGTGCTCCTGATGGACGAGCAGAAATAAAAGTGTCAGAAATTCCTGGAAGAAATCCAGGTAACAACATTCTCTGGGGTGAGTATAAAGTGAACAGAGTTTAGGAAACACATGTACTTGCTTTCATTTTATGTCCCTCTTCATGTCTTCCCAGGAATATGCAATCTTTTGCAAATCACTTGTCATGGCAGAATTGGGTCTGAGATGAAAGCATAGGTAATAGAACTGCATGTTTTTTCCCCACCTCTACTACACACATCCCCTGAAATAGCACACAGTATATACAAATTGGGAGAAGGGATGAGTGCAGGTATTAGGCTGTCTTTCAAGCTTATGCCTGAAATAGAAAGCAACAAGCATTACTAAGCACAGCTAGATTTTAACTCTACATATACATGGAGATGGAGGGAAATTGTATTTTTCTGACCCTTTAAGACAGAGGAACCCCTCTTCAGTGGACAGAGAAAACTTGATAAGCTGTTAGGGGTGAGGGTGAAATGCCCGAGAGCATGTTCAAACTGCCTTTTAAGAGGACATGCCCTATTAACTGCAGGGCTTTTGTCTTCTTGTGAAGAAAAGTCTGCCAGTTTGCAATCAGGACTGAATCTACTAAGCAGCAGAAAGTGACATTGCTCAGCAGGTAGATCCTTCAAGCTGTTCTCTCACATAATGCTTAGTCTTTTCTCTAAATAAACATTGAACGAATATTTAAATGATATTGGCTTGAAGTAGTGTCAAATGTTTGGCTTGACTTGAGCTCTCACCTCTTCTCTCTCTCTCTCTCTCTCTCTCTCTCTCTCTCTCTCCTCTCTCTCTCTCTCTCTCTCTCTCTCTCCCTCTCTCTCTCTCCAGAAAGAAGGGGCATATCTGAGCACAGAAGGAAACAGCATGAAAACAAATAAGCAAGCAAACAAGCACATTTTAGAACAACAACAACAATAACAAAATCATTTGGGGTTTAAATTATGGGGACTTGAGAATATTCTGGTGCTGGAGAATATCTTTTCACATGAAAGAGCCAAAAGGTCAGGGAAAACCTACTTTGGGAAGACTGGAAAATCTAGACTCATCCTAGAGTCAGAAGAGACTAGAAAATCCCTACTCTGGTGTTTTAAAAATATTTTCTTAGTAGAACACCTTTTGTTTTATTTTTTAATTTTTATTCAAACAAAATGTTATAGGAAGCCTAATAGTGGAGCAGGGGGCTGTGGAACTCTCCTGGGAATTAAGAAGGAGGCTGAGGTCTTGGCTGCTGAGTTCTCTTGGGTAACCATCAATGGTGGAACTATTTTGTAATACATTATTAGTAACTTTGAGTTGTAAATTATTTTTGACTATTATTCTTCAAGTTCTAAAAGTTATCTAGAAAATTTTAAGCAAGAAACTGTGTTTAGTGAAATTTTAAAAAGAAAATGTTTTCAAATTTTATACAAATATTTTGCATATTGCAAATATCAAAACAAAAAATTTAATAAAAAGCAAATATATATATATTTATATATAAACATATATTTTATAAATATATACATATATACATATATTATATAAATATATACATATATACATATAAATATATTTATATACATATATAAACATATACTTATATATTTATAGAATATACAAACATATGTTTATATATGTATGCATATACATATAATGTGTGTGTGTGTGTATATATATATATATAGAGAGAGAGAGAGAGAGAGAGAGAGAGAGAGAGAGAGAGAGAGAGAGAGAGAGAGAGAGATTGAGAGAGAGAGAGAGGGGAGAGAGAGAGAGAGAGGAATTCCACAAGACCGGAGCTTTGAAAGAACATAATTTGAACACATTTTTAGATGAAAAAAGAGGAACTTTTCATAAAATGTCATCTATTTACTAAAACAAAACAAAAACCAAAACAAGTCCAATTTAATGTGTTGAGATTTTTCAAGACACATCATACGTAAATCATGGCCTCAATGAGGTTTTCATCTAACACTGAGGGAAAGACATGCATAAAAACATTATATGAACTATACACTAATATCAACCACAAGAGAAGCAGATAAAATGCTCTGGGAGCTTATACTAGAGAGAGTTTTCATTCAACTATGGAGATACTAAAGGTGACCCTTAAACAAGTTCTGATATGGGCTGTGTTCAAGTAGAGGAGAGTTTGAAAGTATAGAGAAAAAGGATCTAGCAGAAAAATCAAGAAAAAAAGCTCAAAGTAAATACAGCCTACAGTAAGTGGATGGACCTCATATTTTTATAAAGGAATTCTCAGAAGGTGAGAAAGGTGGGTCCAGCTAATACTAAATCTTAAATGTCAATTTAAAAATTTAACTTTTATTCTATAGAAGAATTATTGATTTAAGCTAGAAAGCAAGGATTAGGAAAATTAGTCTGGTGGATGTTTTCAGAACGGCTGATTGTAGGGACAGACTTCAAAAAATTTGATAGTGACAGGAAGGGGCATGTGCAAGATCAATGACCACTGAGTCACATTTACAGTATAGTCCATGTTATGTGACCATGATCTGACAAGACGCCCTACGTCAATTTTTAGTGCTAATTAAAGTATGAATTGTAATGAAAGGAAAAGGCATGATGGGTCAAAAAAAATGGAGTTCTAATTTGAGCTTTGAGGCCCTGAATAAGTGAGTATGAGCAACAGTTTCCTTATATTGTTAAGAGGTAAGACACTATTAACCTCTCATGGTAGTTGGGGAGAATTAAGATAATAATACAGGTATAACTTGAGTTGCCCAGAGGTCACAAGACTGGGTGCAGATAAAGCCTGAGTGGTATTAACACCAAAAATTCCTTCAAGGGATCAAGGCTGAGTCCCCAAATACAAGGCTTTTGGGCCTCATATCCTTCCAAAGTCTATCTCCTTTATTTCCAGCACTTTCCAGGTAAGGTGGCTAGATTTAGAAAAAAAAAAAAAAATTACAAGATGTTGTGTAAATTCAAATATCAGATAAACAATGCAAAATTTTTAAAATTACATATCAAATGGGACATCTGTTTTGATTACCTCTTATTTACTCCATTGGTGAGGGAGGAATTCCTACCCATGGTCAGACACATGGCACCTGATACTGGACAGTGGAGATTGGCAGCAGTTTGTTAGTCACATACACTCACAGCCCAGGGTAAAAGGACACTGCACTCAATGCAAGGTCACCCAGGAGTGGAACTCAGGAACATTGTGTGGGGCTGTGGGAAGTAAGTTTTTTAGTATTAAGAGGGTGCAGTGACCCCTGGTTCCCCTGAGAGGTTGTGATGGACTTGTTTGAATAATTCCATGGGTTACCAGGAAACTGAAGCTCATCACTGGTCCCCATGATTAGGAGGGTTGTTTGACTAGGTAATATTATCTGCAAGAGCATAATGGGGAGGGATATTTACAGTTTGGCCATTTGAGACCTCCCAGTTTTAAATGTCTAAGCAGCACATTATATCGATTTTAGGTTTTATTCCACAATATTGTCAAGTATTTATTTGGAATTGAAATTTAAGTGGGTATCCTATATTTTACCCAGCAAATTTATTTCCAGGGGTTGCTTCAAATGAATGTTTAACAGCCTAAGTCTTCTTGGGGACAGTTGGCCACCTGAAGTCTCTGCTACTACTGCCATCCATAAGAATCTGCTCTGGCTCCACTTGCTCTAGCGACCATCCACAGCTTCTCTGCATGTGTGAGCCTATTCTCCTGAATGTAAGGGCTCAGATACTCTGAGGTCTGTGGCAGGATTCGTTAGGACCCTTCTTCCATATTGATGCCTCGTTCTTTAAATGTGCCCAAAGAATTAAGAAGCCAAGACTCCAACTTTTACTAGAAACTCAGTTATCCTGACTTCTGTCCCTAACCTTTATCTTTAGAGCTTAAAACTAGTCCTTTGGGCTGAGACAAATATATATATATCCTTTCAATATCTTTGTTCTTCTCCCAGTTTTCATTACACAAAAATATGAACCTGCTTCCTCTTCCAGACATCAAATATGAAAGTGCCAACTAGACATCCAGCATTTCCTCTGCAAAGCCCAAGATGACCTGTGACTTGTGAAAATCCAACATGTGATGTAAAGAGGTACTCGCAGGTGGCCAGATGACCTGTCACATGTTAGTTTGTGCTTCTTCTTAGTTCTGTGGGAGACTGCAGGGAATTAAGCTTTGTGTTCTGTACTGATTTCCTTGTCTCAGTGGGTTGTTTATGGTTTTGGTGTAACAGGACAAAATGCAATATATTTGGGAAAGGGGGAGGTGGAGTTTGCCCTGATAATTCTGAAGGGGTTAAAGGCTTTGGTGGTGGGGAGGTGGGAGTTGAGGGATGGTGTTAAACAGTCCGAAACTCTTACCCCTGAGAAAGAAATAGGAGCTTTCTGGGGTGAGTCAGTGTTGCTGGCTGAGACAGGACAACGAGAGCTGTGACTGGGAGCCACTGACTCAGCTTGGAAACAGCTGAGCTATTTGACTTCAAGTGACCATGTGAGCTTGGGAAGTGGCCAATTAGGGAAGGCCCAAATTATTATTCATTATTTTTACAATAAATACATATTCAGGACCTACTCTGTGTCAGCACTCTGGTAAGTGCAATAGACATAAAAGACTTTTTGGATCTTACACTTCAGTGAATTGTAGTTAGTCTAAACAATGCATAGTGCCAGGCATCTAGTTGGCTATAGAGCTCAGTTTTTCTACCAATAATTTATACAGAAACATAAAAGGCAGAATAAGATTTTCAAATACAACCACTTATATGCCTCTTCGTTGGTTCACCATTACTTCCAGATAAAGACAAAATTAATGACCATGCCCTTGAAGACCTGCTTTATCAGGCCCCCACTGACCTCCTCATTCTCATCATGCTCCGCACTGGATTTCCTTCAGTCTCTCACATGATCATGTTCTCTTCAACAGAATCATGGCAAACCTTTTGCCAGAAAGAATTGGCTTTAGCTAATATGTCTGTTTGTTTACAGAGCACTACATTGTAAATATGAGTTTTAAGGTGTCATTCTTATGCAATCTATGCATTTCTTCTCTTCGTTCCCCTCATTTTCTTACATGTAAACATAAGATAATACTATTTTTATAATTCACCTGTAATATTCAGAATAATATGACTTGGCAAGAGTTGGTGGAAATTTATAAATAAAAATTATTGAATCTAAAAAGAATCCCCTTTTCACCTTTTCATCCTCAGTTATACTGCCTGTTTTATAAACACTAGCCATATGTAACTATTGAGCACTTGAAATGTGGTCATCCAAACTAAAATATACTCTGGATTTCAAAGACTTAGTGAACAAAAAGGAAGGGGTGGATATAAAAGTATCTCAGTAATGTTTCATATCAATTATATATTGAAATGATAATATATTGAATCTATTGGATTGAACATATTAAAATAAATCTTTAAATGTTTTTTCATGTGGCTAGCACAAAATTTAGAATTACTTATATGAATCACATTCTATTTCTCTAGGACAACAATATTCTAACTCTTCATTCAGTCTTTACCTTAGGGAAGACTACCTGACCTTCCTGACTAGATGAATTCCTCCAATTACATGTTCTGTTGGCCTCTGCTCACCACAGCCCTTCTCACACTTACCTGTGCGATATTTGGCTCACATTTGCACCCTCAGTAGACTGTTGCTCCATGAGTGTTAGGACTATCTTTGCTCATCACTGACTCTCCACACCAAATGCCGTTCTTGCTCCTATGAGCAATTCAGTACATAATTGAATAAATAAATGAGTGGTAGTTATATGAAAAGACTATTAACCCAGATCTATGGATAAAGTCTAGCCACAAAAATATCAATATTTAAAGTTTTCATTTGGATGAAGAGTATGAAAGACAAAGCTTAACAGAAATAAAAGCCTCATCCAAAACACAGGTTCGAAAATCAGTGATGTCAGTAAAGGATGGGGAACTGAGTTTATGTGGATTCTGGGCTTGTAATCAACTACAAGCTCAATGTTAGCCATTACTGTGAAGCTGTTATGGCAGTGACAATGCAAATTCTATTGTCCAGATAGAAGTAGGAATCTTCCTGTTGAGCTATATGTTTGTCAAATGATCCCTGGTATGTTGTACCTTAGTCTAGATGACCTTCACAAGAGCAATTCCAAAGTTATTTAACTAGTATGAAAAGGGGACTTGAAACCAAGTTATATTTATAAAAGCTGAAGGAAATAAGAACATTCTACTTGAAGAACAGGGAGAACATGATGTGAGCTTTCAAATATGGAAGCTATTCTATTAAAGAGGCATACAGACATTTTTGTATTTTTCCAGATGGGAGAACTGGGAACTGTGAATAGCAATCACATAGTACCAAATTTTAGCTTAGTATAAAGAACTTTCAATTAAAATTCCTCAGGACTTCAACATCTTATGTCACCAAGCAATCACTTCCTTGTTAGTCACAGGTTTGTAAGCGGAGACTGGGAGCTCATTTGTTAAAGATGTAGAAGTTTTCCTCAGGTCTAGCTAAATTATTTTGCGGGGCTCAGTGCAAAGTGAAAATATGTGGCTCCTGCCAGGGGTAGGAAAGTCAATTTTCAAGGGCTCAGCACACTAGGTTATTCCTCGGGGTTGGAATCTTCTGGCCAGGACATCCTACATAACTGGATTGGGGGTGAATGAGAGGCCTCTAGGAGTTACCTGGGTTGGGGACTGTTGGGCTTTTGCCTGGCCTGACTCTGTTGGGGGCAGAGGGTTATGGCAAAAAGCAGACCTCCTTCTGCTGAAATGGTCCGGTTGCCACTTGGTTAGTAGTGATCCACGGGTGTGGGGTAGGGGGAGAGACCCATCCTGAGGAAGCTGGAGGCAAGGGGTGTTGAGATTGAGTATGAATGGAAGCTCCAGGTCCTTGAAGCATGTTCCCCAGTCCCATTAGTCTTCACTTACAAAACACCAATTCAGAGATAAAAGTATTAAGAATGTCAACACAGGCACTGCAGAGCATTAAACCTCAGGTGGGCCCTTCTGAGCACAGGATGCTGTACAATTGCCTAATGAGCTTAATGGTTTTTGGCATGAAGTCCTTCCAGGAAAAACTAAGGGGATGGATTATTCTTTGGTTTTTGGCCAGTCTAGTTGGACAGAGTTAAGCGGATAGAGATGACAATGAGAGGACAAGGTCAGCTGCAACAGAGAAAAGATTTCCTGCTGGAACAGGTGATCAGACACTCCAAGGGGTGGAGGCCCTGCTGTGTGAATGATGAGAGTACCTCAACAGAGACACACAGAGGCCTTGAAGAAGGAAATCAACCTCCACTGTGCTGAGAATAAGCAGATGAAGTGTCACCTGATCCTAGATCTCGACATCATCCTCAGTTTCAGTGACATGGACCCCTGCTCACATTTGTGAGATCTGTTTCGTCCTTAAAAGCACATAAGCACACAAAACATTTTTCTTTATGCCCAAATCAAGCCCTTTGTGCTCCTGCTTTATCTTCTCCTCTAACTCTGTGCTGTCTCAAGTATTTGCCCTGTGATTATTGGAGAATTACTTTATGTTCATTCTCCTGGGAACACACACACACACACACACACACACACACACACACACAAATTACACATGAGATTCTATTGTCTGAACTTATTTAAGTTACAATAACTGGAAATATTAATGTCTTAAAAAGCAACCAACATCACCTCTATTTGGTCACTATATTATAGAACAAATAACTCCAAACTTCTCTGATATCCTTATAGCAGTTATTTGTTTCTATTTATTATTAAAATATTTTCCTACTATCTCATATGGAACAGCTTTTGAAGATTCTTGTGAGCACAGCTGGGAAATTCCTTCTTTGAAGTGCCCCATTTATTCATCTTTTGTCAGTGGCAGGCTCTTTATGCTCAGACATTTTATACTTTTCACAGTTATTTCAAAATCTATTTCATTTGACATAGAGTCAATTTATCATTCTGTACACATTCCCATTTCTCTTTTCTCTCATTTCTCTCACTTTGGCATTCTGCTAAGTCCATCAGAGTACTTTCTTCTTTTTTTCCTTTCCAACTGTATTGTGGAGCCTAGAAAGACACTGAAAGCCCACTACTTTCAAATGTTCATACCTTCAGTTTTTTTTTTTTATTTTTTTGTGCCCAGAGTTTACAAAAGTTGGGAACCTAAACTTAGACTCTGCCTAATTATACTTTCATACATAAATCTAAAAGTGGTGGCTCATTGGAGAATATCAGCTTTATTTCACTTAGAATCAAAGAAAGCTGCTATGGTTGGTCCACATCGTTGTCAAATATTGTTTCCCAGGTTTTATCAATGAACCAGTTCTGTACATGGGTGAGATTTGTGTTAAGCTGTCTAGGTGTGAAAGGAAACAAGACAATGATCCCATGGGTCCGAGATTGTTTTAATTTCAGCAGAGAGTGTTCCCTTGAAGCAGCTACACAAAAGGATTTTTTCCCCACTAAATTTACTTTAGCTGAATAATACCACTTTTATTTGACTTAGGGAAAAAAAGGCAATTCACCAAAATGGAAATCTTGGGAGATATCTTGGGATCTTTATCATATGTGATATAAAAGCAGACATGATGTAACTCAGCAAAATTTGCTTACCTGACTCACTGACTCACTAACAATGCAAATGACATCTAAGTCTGCATGAATTTTAAGTAATCTCATTGGGTTTTGTTTTGTGCAAACCAGAACTCCTTTGGGGTATATCTTTTCATTTTGGAAATTTATGAGAGACTCATTGTAAAAAAAAAAAAAAAAAAAGGCACCCAGAGAAGGAGAAACCAGAACGGTTCAGAATCTATACAATGATTTGGTGTAAGGGGTCTGCAAACTGAGTGATTTAGTGAGAAATTAAGGAGATGCTGGGCCAAAGCTGAAAAGACCAAATGGAGATATAGATTGCTGCTTTCAAATAATCATGGATGTCTTTTAAATACAAAACTTACACTTCAAAGTATTTTCTTAATTGTAGAAGTTATAATCCTATTTAAAAGATAACTCAGAAAAGAATATAAGGGAAAAATAAAAGTTGATGGTAATCCCTCTACAGTCTTTTTATAAAAATGGAATTACATTTTATATGTAGGTCTTTTGACTAATCCTATTTTTATCTTGTACGAATCAAATATATGCTTACTATCCAATGTGAATATTCCATACAAATAAAGGAATTAAAATCTCCCCACATTCTGGCATCCCAAACATAATTGCTGGTCACAAATTTTGGGGTTACTTCCTGACATTTTATTAGATATTGTTTTCTCAATTTCTTTGATGTTCATTTCCTTACACTATAAAGTAAGCTATCTGAAGAGAGGGTTTTGTTTGGTTTTACTCTTCTATCCTTAGTACCTAGAGCAGTGTTTGAGCATATAGTGTACACTCAGTCAATGATTGCCAAATGAATGAATGGGTACATAAATAAATTGCTAATAACTCCTCATAATTAGCACACAGTGTATTAATGCTATTTAAGATCCTTAATCATATTGCTTATAACACTTATAAACAGAATGTTTAATTAAAAGAAAGAAGGGAAAAAAGGAAGGAAGAAAGAAGAAAAGCAAAGAAAAAAGAAAAAAGAAAATTTTTATAAATTAGGTTTGAAAAAATAATATCTCACATAAATTTTAATTTATTAATTTTAATGGGGTCTTTTATCATTTTCTCTATTAGATTTTCTGGAAGATCTTAGGCTAATCAATGTTTTTTATCTTCTAATTTATAAAATTCAACTTTTATCTTTATTATTTCCATTCTCTGTTAAGTTTACTATTTTCTGTTGTTTAAATACGAAATTAGTCTATTTTAAAATTTTCTTGTTTAACTATGAAACCATGTAATGTTTTGATTTTGTCTTTGAATATCATTTTGACCATACTGTAAATTTTGGTAAGTACTATTTCTATTTTATATACATTCTGTAGTTGTATTTTTTAAGTTTATCTCCTATTCAATAATTACTTAGAATTTTAATTTTTCATTGTTTAGATCATATGTAATGAAACCTTTATTTGTTATTAACTTATACTTCTACTGTATTTTATTAAAGTAATTTGTATACTTTTCACTTTTTGGAATTCACTATGCTTTTAGAAATGTCCTCATATATGATTAATTTTTATAAATGTTCCACAGATGTTTGAGAATGAGTTATAATCTTTACTTACAGTACAGAAAATTCAATATATTGAGAAACACAATAATCCTTAAATTATGAATGTCCTTTATTTTTTTTTTTTGTCTAAGTCATCTGTCATTTCTAAAAATCTAAAAATCTCATTAGAATTGTGGGGTTTTTTTGTCAATTTCTCAATGTGTGCTTTATATTTATAGTGATTATAATGTGATGTCTAAATATTATTTACTTATATTTTCATTGTGGGTTATAGTTTGATTGATTTTGTAATGTTAACCTCTTTCTTTTGCATAATAATATTAACATTTTTTACTTTGTTAAGCCAGACTGAAAAGTAGCTTTTATGCTTAGTAGAAGCTCCTCTAGAAATGCTTACCAGACAGTTGCCAGTGTTATTATGATTTTTCTTCATTTGTTATAAAAGAAAAAATATATATATATATATTTGAATAAGATAAAGTATGCCTTTAGGATCTAGGAATGAGAATAATCGTATCAGGTGGCAGGATGGTATGGAAACAGCACTTAGACCTAAATACAGGGATTAAAACCCTCTTAGAATTCAGAGAAAAAAGCACCTTTATTATTTTAAGAATAGGATAAGTAATCCTTTTAGCTCGTATGTGGAGGAAATTGTAGTTTAGAAGCTAGATATACATGTTAAGTTTCTCCTAACAGTACTCTATAATTATGTAATTCCAAATTGCTAATTTGTTAGAAGCTGAAAACCTAATTTCCACCATAACTAAAAACTTTTGTTCTTAAGATCTGGGTCACAGTATTTGGGAAGAAAGTAAAAGGTTAGGCTGTGTCTCTGGAGTTAGCATCAGAGTGATAAATTTCATTTAGGTATATGAGTGGTAGCATTTTAACCACCTACAACAGCACATAAATAATTCTGACCTCCATTAATTGTTTTTCTTTAGATAGAAACACCTTAAAATTTTCCTCACTCCTATCAATATCATAAGGTCTATTGGTATTACTCGCTAGAAATACTGTAAATTTTTTTCTAACCCAGAACTTCTCAGTTGACACATCTATCAAAAGAACATTTGAAAATAGAAAGACAGTCATCTATCAAATAAAGATCAACCAAATTTGAGAAATGAAACATAAGTAAGTCTCATTTCAGTTGCAATTAGATCTGGAAGCAACAATAAAGTTGGCATTTAAAATATTTGGGCAATTCCCCATCCTTATTGTCATTTGCACACTCAGATTGCAAGTCTTCTTGAGGCATGCAGCACAGACCATCCACACTAAAGAAAACCCCAGGTCTTTGCAGAACTTTGAGAAGAAAGTCATCATTTTGACACACTATTTGTTACAATGAAAAGTCTTCATATAACCATCTGTTTCTTATTAATGTGTTTATTTGCTCACCCAGAAGGAGCAGGATCTTGACTACGCAGTCCCCAGTCACATAAGAAAAGTCATGACTATCATCAGAATCTTCAAGAGCGGATAATGAAAGTCATGCTTTTCAGTTTCTTCACTGTATAAATCACGACACGTAGATCTCACTAAATGTTTGTTCAATGACTCATGTTCATGTATTCAATGTCTAATTTTTTTCAGTCTCATAAAGGTCTAAAAGTAAAAAAAAAAACATGAATATTTTTTTAGTGTAGTGTGTATCTATGCATTACTAAAAATAACTGGTTTAAAAGTAAAAATTATAACATCTACTGAAGTCCAGGACACAAGGAATGGTACTCTTAGACATTGTTTTAGGAATGGTGAATTGATTCGACATTTTAGAAAAGTAATCTAGTAATATCAACAGGAAAATACACATTGTTTGATCCAGCAATCTACCTATGCAAATTTAGTCTACAGAAATAAGAGACTTAGGACTTAAGGATATTTAGCAGATGAAATGGGGTCTGAGTAACTTTTTTTTTAAGGATTAAAACCCAGTTGAAATGAAAGGAACTGAGCACTCTTTTATTCTCAATTCAATGTTGACATTTCACTAGAAACACAAATCTTGCCAATATTGGCGTATGGGCAAGAAGGAGTAGAGCTTGGACTCAAACGTAAAATTCAGGTTTTAAACAGATAAGATAGCATCTTCTGAACTTATATAAGGTTGTCTTATCAAACAAAAGCCACAAAATTATGATAAGGTTTTTATGGAAAGAGGGATTTGACAGAACATAGTTAAAAACCATTATTGGACAAATAAAATTATTTCATTTTTACATTTTTACATTTCAACAAGTTGATATGCCACATTTGCAATTATACATAAATACACATGTATATATCTTTGGAAATTGTAATGGCAGAAATGAAGAAAAATCAGAAAGCAATAAACAATAGAAAAATAATCTAAAAAATCAAGACACAAACTGGATGGCTATCATTAGGTGAAAGGTTGAATAACTGGAATTTGATGCACCTTTTAAAGTGAAGTGGTTAGTGGTTAGGCCAAACTTATTAACCTGGAGAAATATTGTTAAGGGAGAAAAACAAGTTACATTTAAGTGTATTGTATCACTCAGTTTAGTAAAACAAAACAAAATTAAAAAGTTCCTCCTTACCTATCATTTAGTTATTGATATTGGATACCCTGGAAGGAAGGAAAGAGGAAAAGGGTAAGGGTGGGAAAAAGGAACAGTTAGTAAGAAATTATTTTTCTTTATTTTATCATTTCAATGGTTGCAGTCCTTGGTTAGTTTTTTACTTTTTGAATAAAATTTTGACAAAAGATATACAAAATTAAATAAAAATCCAGTGAACATAAATATGAAAACCAAAATGAGAGCTAGAAAGAGGTACAAAACATTGCTTCATTAACTTGGGTGGTTTATATGTAAATAGATTAAATAAATATTTATGGAGTACCTGCCGCATCTGAGTTGGGTGCTTGCACATTTATCTAATTTAATACATCTAGTATAGTCGGGGATGCATTACTTGATTTCAAGTTTCTTTGTAGACAAAATTTTCAGTAACTGCAAAGAAGAATATTTGGAAATATGATATCCTGAAATTTTAAAATTAGTTTATATGTATTTCACAGAATCGAGCTAAAAAAAATATGAACAGGTAGGAGGAACAAATAAGTCAAAGAAGATTGTGAGCTGAGAAACCGGGGTCAGTTCTGCCTAAAAACTCATTTAAAAAAATTAGCATAGTTTTTAATAAAAATCTTCTCTGAACAGGGTTTTGTTTGTGGGACATTTTGCCCAATAGTTAGTTAATTCACTTGAAGATTACCCACGTTCTTTATCTCCTTTCCTTCTCTCTGACCCTGCATGCCCAACTCAAAGTGAGGTTCTTTAAAAAAATGCAACAAACAAAACATGCTAATCAGCAATGATCAGACTGTGTGAATTCACATGAGGTCATTAATAAATAAACTACTTTAGAACATAAATAACCTTGTTTTGTCTTCGAGATTGAGTCTCCATAATGTCTAGTCTTGTTGTATTGCCAAGTAGCTTTGTTTATTCAGAACTCCAGCTATAATGTCCCAGCAGTCATAGAACATGATCACCAGGTCATGGGCTTCTAGAAACTAATGAGGAGAATCCAAACCAGAAGCTTAGAATACCCAACCTCTCATCTTGCCTTGGCCAGAGACTTCTTGCTGTGTGAATCCTTCTTGTTTGATTTATTTTTCTCCACTGTCATCACCAAGTTTACCTGCCCTCTGTGGCTTGGATAACCAATTATTAGTTGCCTGGATATTCTTTTTTTTTTTTTTTCCATTTTATTTTATTATTTTTAACAGTGTTAATTATAGGCTATATTTATTATTTATAGAGTTACTTTTTATTTAAAAAATGTTTATGGTGACATTGGTTAATAAAATTCAGTAAGTTTCAGGTGTAAAATTTAACAGTAAGGCATATATATATATATATATACATTGCATTTTGTGTTCACCTCCCATAGGTTTCTTTCTGTCACCATATATTTGACCCCTTTTACCCTGTCTACCTCCCTCTGTCCCCCTCCTGCCTACCTTCTGGTAACCACTAGTTCATTGTCTGTGTCCATGAGTCTCCATTTGTTTGTAGTGTTCATTTGTTGCTTTTAGGTTTATAGCCCACGTATAAATGATATCATGTGGTTTTCAACTTTTTCTGTCTGGTTTACTTTGCTTAGTGTGATTATCTCAAGGT
Organism: Eonycteris spelaea; assembly: GCA_003508835.1. Lineage (NCBI taxonomy): Eukaryota > Metazoa > Chordata > Mammalia > Chiroptera > Pteropodidae > Eonycteris > Eonycteris spelaea. The sequence goes on along the minus strand of PUFA01000083.1, from coordinate 1,466,687 downwards.
CCATCCATGTTGTTGCAAATGGTAATATTACATCTCTTCTTATGATGCCTGGATGCTCTTATGTTTCAGCTTTCTCTTGTCATTCTTTAAATGTTAAATCATTTGAATAGAAATGACTTGGTATTTGTCAGTGTGGTCTGGCTCCTAACAGGTTATGGACTGATATCAGTCCATGGTCCCAGGGATTGGGGTTCCCCTGCTCCACCCTACAGAGCCCTGCTCACATAGAGCTACTGTGTGAGTAAATGTGGGGGAGTTTTAATGATGATTAGAGGGTGAGCAATGAAAATTAATTAGATTATAGAAAAAAACAATTTTCAATTCAATGATAGACATTGTTTTATAAATGTATTGGCTAATTTCTAAAATAGGGACACTCTTATTGACTGTGTTCCTCTGTAGACCTTCTGCTATAGGCTCTCTAGACCAGTGGTTCCCAGTCTTGGCTATATATTAGCATCACTTAAAGATATTTTTAAAAACCCTCAATACCCAGGCCTTACCCTAGACAAAATTAAATCAGATTTTTTTAACTTTCAAATCTAAGATGGTTTTATTTTATTTTATTATTTTATTTCTTAAATACCAATTTTTTTCATACTATACATACATTTTAAAAAATATTTTATTATTATTTTTTTTATTTTCCTCCTCCCCATTGCCTCTCCCTTCTGGTAACCACTAACTAGTCCATTGTCCATGTCCATGAGCCCCTGTTTGTTTGTCCTGTTCATTTGTTGCTTTTAGGTTTATATCCCACGTATAAGTGATATCATGTGATTTTCAACCTTTTCTGTCTTGCTTATTTCATTTAGTATGATTATTTCAAGGTCCATCCATGTTGATGCAAATGGCAGTATTTCATCTCTTCTTATGCCTGAGTGATATTCCGTTGTATATATGTACCACAGCTTCTTTAGTCAATTATCTATTGTAGGACACTTTGGTTACTTCCATGTCCTGGCCACTGTGAATAATGCTGCTATGAACTTCAGTGTTAAATCAGAATTCTTTGGAGTGAGATCACTGACATGTTTAAAGCTCTCCAATTGATTCTAGTATTCAGCAAAGTTTGAGAACTTTGATATTTCTTATATTTCCCTCTTACCTTTTCTGAGACACAGGAAATCTTTTCTCTCAAAGTTCCCAAGAAAACCAAAAGCTTCTCTCATTTTATTAGGAGGAATTCAGATATTTTATGTATATGTATATATATATATATTACATATACATAAATACATATGTATATATTTTTGATCTTACTAACACCCATATTTTTGATCTTACTAACTCATCCATGCTGTGCCCATTGCTCTTCATTTTTTCCCCATAGGGTGCCCTAAAATAGGCTGAAACAAAGAAACTATTTACCCCAAAGACAATTTATGTCACTGGCTGACAAAGCAGACACAGCTGCAATCAGTTTTGTTTAAATAGGATTTTTTTTCTTAACAGTCCACATGGAAAAAGTTCTGTGAACCCCTTGAAAATAAAGGGCTTTGCACATCTGAAAGCTCTTCCTATTTGTACAGTGCCCACCTCTACTTACCTCCTTGGGGGATCAGAATTCCCTTCTGCCCAAGCTGTGCCATCTCAGAGAAAGCTGTTCTCACCCCAAACTCACAAAACCAGACCCGCCAAAGCGAATCCCAGGGCACTTCTGCACTGGTGCCTGGGGCTCAATAAAATGAGCTGTTAAGTCTTTTTGATCTTTAACTCCTAAGAGTCTGATTTCCCTGCACATGGGAGAAGAACCTGGAGCAAGCTGACCCACAGGTGTGAAGTGAACTTGACTAATCTTTGCTCTTCACATCTGTTCCCTTTGCATCAGTGTTATTGGCATTTTAATGGATGCTTTTATTGAAGATTCCATGAGAACAGATGCCAATGAGAAAGTATGTTTTTCTACAGCTTCATCTATCCAAGCTTGTTCTATCACCCAATAATTTGGCTTTTCCAGAACAAACAATATCTTCAGCCTCTATATTCAGGGGCTTTGGAGATCTTGTAAGGATGCCAGAGAGTGCCTGTGGTTGTGTTTTTGGAAGGCTAATTCCTTAAGTAGCTAGAAGCTAGCCAAGACAAGGGATTCCTTCAGTCAACGGGACATGTTGTGCCTTCTAAGTTGGCAATATAGGTGGTCTTCAGAAATCTTGGAAATGGTAGTTTTCTTTTCTTTTCTTTTTTTTTTTTTATAAACCACCAGTTCTCAGCTCTGGGTTGTAAAATACTGTCGCTTTATAATAATCAAATGTTAGATGTGTCACTGATAATAGTGTTTTCATAGTGTTTTAATGTCAACATATGTGAATCATTTACTTTTCACCCAGAATATGTTTGAGTAGATTCAAGGGTGTGTGTGTGTGTGTGTGTGTGTGTGTGTGTGTGTGTGTGTGCATAATCTGTCTCTCACGTGGATTCCAGTATGCTTCCTTGAGCCTGATAGAAAGGCATGGAGTTATAGTGAGCGCTTGGAAATCCTGCATAATACAAAGTATACCCGTAATAATGGGTCATACCTGTCATCCATCATGTGTGTGGAGGAAAAAGGTTGAGAACTGTTGAGATAATTAATGCGGTAATAGGGAGTTAAATTCAAGAAGACTTCAGTGCAAATCACATGAATAATCACCTTCTTTCCACCACAAGCTACATCTTTGCTTGGGTTAGGATTTCTACACCTAGGAAATTATATTCTTTGTCATCTCTGTTTAATAGTTTATCTATTGTCCTTTCAGATGTTTATTTACTTTACTATGAGGCTTTGGAATGGATCTAAAATCACTGATCAGATTTTCACTGAGTTTAATCTAGTGCCAGGTAAATCTTTTTCTAGTCAGAAGTGCTCAATAGGAAAGGGCTTTGCACAGTTTGGACTCACATATTTGTTGATAGACTAAATTAATGACATAACCTATGTTATATAAGATTCAAAAGCCGATGTGACAAAGTTACCATTTCCTGAAAGCACAAGTATATCTTCCCCCCCCTCCCAACCCCCATACACTTTCTTGCATGTCTTCTCTCAGAGAAGAAAGTAAAATTGCTTTGATACACCTAAGCTATAGAGTAAGGATAAATCTGCAATCAAGATGAAAAAAGCTGCTTTCCCATTGCAGGAGTGGAGTAAGTCCAAGCTCCAGGGCCTTCATGGGTATAGGGGCAGTTGGGAACCACTATGGGTCCTGGTTCCTGCAAGCTAGAGTGTCTCCTGCTTGCACAGTGGCTGTTCTTGCAAAGTCAAATGTTTTTCCTCTTCTCTTCACTGCAGATTATATTCCTTGACCTCTCCTTCAGCCTTTGAAACTACCAAGTGTTTCCTCTTTGAATTTTCTTGCATTGATTTCAATGCACTACAGTCTCCCAGACTTGCACCAACTTCTCTGACTTCTCCTGTATCTCCTATACTGCTTTCTTTCCCTGCTTCAAGCTAAGGAAGAGTTGTGTTCTCAGCTTTCTGCTTACTGCTCTACTTTTTTCTCTCAGAAAATTCATGGCTTCTTTCCTCACCTCTGTTCTTTAACTTGGTGCCTAAAATGCCTAAATCAGAATCAAGAGATCTTATGTCCTTAAGTCTCAGCCCTCTATGTCCAAATGGACACTTCCACGTGGAAGGCTCATTGTGATTGTAAAACCAACTTACCACAAACAGAGATTACAACATGCTACTGCAACAACTTAGACCTGGGGCATTACATAGGCTTCTATCAGATGAGCAGAAACATTAGGTGGGGTATAGAAGGTGTTCACTATGGGCATTCATCTTTACCACATGGTAACAGCTGGTTAAGTAGTTTGTGTACATCTGTTTCTTCTGTCTTTGGTGTTAGAGCTTGAATTCAGTAGAATAAGTGTTTGGGAAGAAATGAAGTGCGTAAAGTGTGAGAGAGGGGGGCAAACTGGATTCTACATCTTTCTCTTACTCCTCTAAGTAATTGGCTTCAATTACGGGGTTGATTTAGTGGAGATTTGTGTCATGGACCTTATATACAGCTGGTCTAACAGTCTGAGAAGTTGCAGGAGATGTGGCAACATGTATAAGCTGCCATAAGCATTTAAAGCATCTGATTAAGCATGAATTCTGCTTTACTTCCACCTTTCAAATCTCACACAAAATTCTCTCATGGCCAACTCCAACTCCACACCATACAGGGAAGAGAATTCAGAGAAACAGATTTCTAGCTTAGTCATGTTGATACAATGCAAAGTCACCTCACCTCAGTGCTATTACTGTCCCCTCCACATCATTGGTCACCTTTCTACCATGTCAGTGTTTTGAAATGTGTTTTTATTTAGCCACCATGTCATTTAAAAACTTCCAATGGTTTGGCACTGCCGGGTAGTGTTTCATTTCATTTCTTCCTTCCTTCCTTCCTTCCTTCCTTCCTTCCTTCCTTCCTTCCTTCCTTCCTTCCTTTCCTTCTTCTTCCCTTCCTTTCTTCCTCCCTCCCTCCCTCTTCTTCTTTTCTTTCTTTCTTTCTTTCTTTCTTTCTTTCTTTCTTTCTTTCTTTCTTTCTTTCTTTCTTTCTTTCTTTCTTTCTTTCTCTCTTTTCTTTTCTTTCTCCATCACCACTCCTTAACTGTGTTTTCTACAGACAGATTTTGGATGTTCTGGTATAGGCATTATCAGCATGCTCTGGGTTTCTTATCCCTGCTTCAACCAGAACAGTTTTGCCTTCATCTTCTTTATGTACTTGACTTTCATGTAAGATTTCATTTGTAGAAGACCTACACATGATTCTTAAATAAAAAAAGAAAAGACAGAAAGACAGAAGAAGGAAAGAAAGGAAGGAAGGACAGATGGAAGGAAGGAAGGAGAGAAGGAAAGAAGGAAGAAAAAGGAAGAAAGGAAGAAAGGAAGGAAGGAAGGAAGGAAGGAAGGAAGGAAGGAAGGAAGGACAAAAGGAAGGAAGGGAGGACAAAAGGAAGGAAGGGAGAGAGGGAGGGAGTGAGGAGGGTTAAAGAAAGGAAGGAGAGAAGGAAGAAAAGAAACTGCTAACCTAGAGAATAAAGTCTTTACTACCTAAGCACAATCCTCCATATTTACCTATTTTTCTCTTATTACTAACCCCAATGAGAACCATCTTCATTAGCTTGACTGGGTCTCTTACCAATCTCTCAAAAGATTGTGTTCATTACTAAGTTTATACCTCAACTTTCATACTTTTTTTTTTTCACTCTAGGTTGACTCATCTCCCTTGGTGTTTCCTAAGGCAACTATAGACCAAATTTGTCTCTGGATCAAGATAAAGAGGTGCAGGCTTGTGTTCTAGAAAAGAGGGGAGGATGACAGTGAGGTTCCATTCAATTTAAGTACACACACATGCATACAAATACAAACACACACATGCATACATGCACATATGCATCAGTATATAATCTTATGTTAAAACTTTCATGTAAATGGATCTATATCTTTAAATTTATATGTAAATAACTGTCTCAATGAATTATATAAAGATAATAATACATCAAGCCATTTAAAAGAAGAGAAGAAAAAATTTAGTAGCATTGATCAAGTGCCTCCTATGATTATTACCTCATTTAATTTTCAAAGCAACCATAAGGTGTAGGGGTCATGAGTCTCATGTAACCAGTTTATTGAGGAACCTAAATTATTTGCAGGGCAACCAAGAAACAGTTTTATTTTTTTATAATAACTTCCCAATCACATTCTTGATTCTGGGCAGTGGGAATGTTTAATAAAATCTCAGCTAGATATTATGACTTTTCAGTCTCTTTTGGTTTTTTTGAAGTGTTTCATTTGAGTTCTTAAGAATCGGTCCTGTTTATTTAAAGTGTTCAGTCTAATGCCTAATAACCTCTATATTTTCCTTCCTGCTTAGGTGGGCAAAACTTATGGCTGTAGTAGCTTATGGAGAAGAAGGGATGAGCTAGGTGGTCTGCTCTCACACAGCTCCCCTTTCCCTCTCTTTTGCCTGCCTTCCTTCCTCCTCACCAGATGTGGCTGGAAAGAAAGAGAAAGACAAGAAAGAATTATTTTTACTGAATACTCTTAATGAGGTCACAGTCCTTGTCTTGGAGAATTGGAGAATTATATATGCTGTTTTAACTCATCTTTGGATTCTACTTCCATGAGTAATGATTCCAACATGCCTACTTTACAAGGAACTCATCCCAGGCAATTCTCTTATGTGTTTATTGGTCTTGTAAGATCTTTTCCCATTGCTCTGGTGTGTGTTCCTTTTCATCCTTGTGGGGAGGCAATTCTTAGTAAGATTGTTAATGTAAATTTCATCTATCCTCCATAATTGAGCTTAAGCTTATATATTATATCTTGCATACCTCTTTGTAACTACAAACTTGGAGGGTGAAATCAGAAATGATAAAGATAAGGCATATGTGTATTTCATGGAGAAAGTTGCCAGAATCATGTCCAGACTCTTTCCAACTACATACTCCTGCTGTACACCGTATGATGTACACCATTCTGATATCGGTGTAAATGATGCCATAAATAAAAACTTACATGTATATATAGAGGTAGAAAAATTTTAAACTCCACTACTCATAAGTACAAAAAAAGGGCAGGTTTTTGTTCTCTATAGCCGATAGAATCTTTCTAATAACCCCTATCCCGCTGTATGTTGGCGGGAGGCAGAGGGTGGTACCTAAACTTACCAATTAATTCTTCAGTATTTGGAGGCTTAAGAAATATTTTTATACTTTTTAGGTCTTTTGGGATAAATGCTCAATCTATCAGAGTTTCATCTCCCCCTATCCACTTTTTTCTGTACATATGGAGGCACTTATGTGATCTCATGGCAATAGGAGGAAGGACCTCAAACCATGTGCTGAGCTTGCACTCGTACCTGGTCTATCTAGTCTATTGGTGAGTATTTACTATTTGAGGTACCTCATGTGTACCTATAGCTGTTGTCCATGATCTTGGTTCTTTACCTCTGGTAACGAATCTCTAATATTCTGTGTCTCCATTTCAAATCCAAGTGTATATCAGTCTCCTGATCATTTAACAGCTTGGCATTATCAGTGGGGATGCAGAACTTCTTGGATCCCCTGAACATCCAATTTAGGACAGGAACCATAATCAATAGTATTGGCTTAAGTTCATTTGTCTAATTGTCTTCATCCATAAATGCTGCACATTGATGACCTTTCCATCTAGAAACTTATGTTTTTTTTTTTTCCCAAGGCACATATCTGAGAAAGCAGTCCACTAGTCTTTACCTTCTAGGGTTTCCCCTACTTTATATGGACATTTCTATAACCTCTTTCCTTAGGAATCAGTCCCATGAGTGTGGAGGAGAGACCTTTTGCATAATCTCCTCACCCTACTGTAGTTTGCTCTCCTTCTGATATTCCTCAAAACTGGAAGCAGCCAGACTCCTACTTTCTGTTAAATGAGACTTCCTATACCTCATAATGCCTTCCTGGAGATAGTAGGCTTCATGGCTCAATGGAATGATACAGTACAGAAAGAGAAAACAGCTTACTGATAAGGGGGGAACATTAGGTGAGATTCTTAAAAATGTTATTCTTATTTCTCATTATGGAGAAATTTTATATATATGTCATGTGAGGATATATGAGATTTTTAAAGAGAATATCAATGAGTTTGATGAAAGGAATTTTGGAAGGGAAGATAGCTCTAAGCCGCTGTAAATTCAGTCTGTCTAACACTTTAACCCACTATAGAGAAGACCTAATATCCCACACCAGTGAAGCATTAGGTTATATGTGTTACCTCTTCCTGAACACAAAACAAGATACTTACACATTCTTAGAGTGGAAGTCTATCCTGAGATGGCATTTGAAGATACATTTTCAAAATTAATTACAGACAGTTCAATGAGAAATCAAACAAAGAATGAATTCCAGAGGTTGCACACACACAACACACACACACACACACACACACACACACACACACACACACACAAATTCAAAGTATATTTTTAGGTAGTGAATGGGTAAATAAATACATAGTTTTCTTTCTGTATGTGAGATAGAGATAGAAGTTCATTATTAACAATGGTGTGGCTATTCCTGTTACACAAAAGCTAATATTCTGGATTAAAACTGAGAGACAGAAAATTTATTTAAAGGTATACACTAGTCCTGTGAAGCAACAGCTGGATTAGGCAATCAATAACGAGCTAAGTTTAACAAACTCCAGGAAAATTGATGTTTCAGTGAATTTTACATACTCAAAAGAGTAAGAGTTACTTATTCTGTGTAACTATTCATTACTTACAAAGATGTGGTTTGTTTATGGCTGGTAGGAACTTAAATTTCCTTGCCAACATTAGATTTCAACTCTTATAAATATAAATTCTCCTATTTAGTTTTGTTATTTATGTAATAGTATTTGCTATGTGTTGCCATAGTCCCTGTCCTTAAAAAATTCCTGACATTAAGGAAGAGATGAGTTATTCAACCAAGAAATTGTTAAATCACATGCTATGACTGTAGCATGTCTAATGCTTATTTCTGAAACTTCAATGGGGTAAGTCATCAAGGGCTTGCAAGCATGTAATATCTTAGATTCATTAGGGGAAAAATTGTTCTAGATTGCTCTCTTAATAATAGAGTGAAAACTATCTGTTAAAAAGAGGACAATGGAACTGAGTTCCAGTGTTTTGTGTCAATAAATGAAAGGAGAGGAAGATGTGAAGCCCCTGCTACCTATGATTAACACCCTGGACAGGAACAGTGGAGAAAATTTCAAAGAACTGCTGGGCCCAAATCACAGTGGACAATAGTGATATGCTGTGTAGTGAAGCTCTAAAGTTGAGAAACAGTATTTGTTATGCCTACTTGGAATAGCAAAGACATTTTCGAAGAAAATTAAAGTCGTGGAGTCAGAGATTAAATAGTTGGAAAGATACCAGCATTGTTCATTGAGGCCTTGTCACAGATACCACCGATTTTCATGCAAAATTTTTTACCTAAATTTTATTCTACTCTGGGTACTACCAACTTAAGTAAAAAGCACACTAATTCTAGGCTATAGGAATATAACTGAAAATGTTATGCAATTCTTACCAGGACACTTAATTGCTGTGTAGAGTGTTGGATAGAAGCTGAGATGAAAAAGTGATACATTGGGAGACATTTCAAAAGCAAAGTGTTGGGTATTAGGAAGTAGAACATAGAGGGAATAAAGAAAGTACATTGATTTTCTGAATAACACTAAGAGTTAAAAATTATATGAAAGGTAGAGTGAAAGCGTGCTCAAAGAGAAAGAAAATTTGGATTTAGGAGCAAATTTTAGGGAGAAGAGAAGATGAGCTGATCTGGGGTTTGTTCATACAAAGCGATGTCAAAGTGAAGTTGAGATATATGGTTGATGACATGAATCCTGTTGTGAGGAGTCAGGAATGGAGAAAGAGATTTGGGTCCTAAGAAACTGTGGTAGGCTGAATAATGGGCCCAATGGGGATTATATTTTCATCATAATCCCCAGAATCTACAAATGTTACCTTAATTAGCAAAAGAGATTTTGCAGGTGATGTTAACTTGAGGATCATGAGACACATTATTCTAGGGGGCTTGATATAAACATAGATGCCCTTATAAGGGGTAAGAAATAAAAGAGATCAGAGAGAAGTAAAAGATAAAATGATAAAAGCAAGAGGTTGAGTGACATGAAGAAGGTAACAGAAGACAGTGAATGTAGGTGGCCTCCAGAAGTTGAAAAATACGAGAAGAAATTCTCCCTTAGAACCTCCAGAAGGAAGCAGCCCTGCTGACACCTTCACTTCAGCTCAGTGAAACTTGTTTCAGTCTTCTGACCTCCAAAAATATAAGATATATGAATTTGTGTTGTTTTAAGCCACTAGGTTTGTGGTCAAGTGTACAAACCATGGGAAACTAATAGAAGGTCCTAGAGGGACTAATACATGGGAGGGAGAAAACCCTATAAATAAAAAAGCATTCTTTGCTGTGTTTTGAGAATCTTTCAGTTCTGTTTCAATAGCATACAATGAAGTGGGAAACATGTAATACCACTAAGGTGACTCAGAGACTCAGAACCATATGCAGTCTTCACAAGAACATAGATGATCTGCTGTGGTCCTCTTTCTTTTTGAAGACAAAACCAGTCCTTATTGAGCCTGTATTGGTATCTGATACATAGTAAGTATTTAATACAACAGTAGTTTCTTAAATTAGAGAGAATTTTAAGGAAATTTTGTGTTTTTAATTCCATCAAAACATTAGAAAATATTTTTACCCATTTAAAAAAGGAAATTTATTTATATTTTGCATTGTAAGACATTTTCATAGAATAAGATTTTAAGCTCTTAAGTCAGTGTTTCTCAAGCAAATGTTCATGTATCCCCAGGTGTGCCTGTGGACAGATTCTTGGGAATTTTAAAGAGGTTTATGCATTACTTAGGTTTGAGGAACATTGAAATACATACACGTTGAATTAACAAAGGGATAAATGTTTCCAAAACAACCAATCAGGTAGTTAATTCCTTGAGAAAAAAATTTAAAGCATGTGGTTTGGTGGTGTGGAAATCAAAGACCTAACAGATATATTTCTTTTCATTTATAACTCTGGCAATTATGTAGACGTGGCTTTGGTACACATTTATGTATGTATGTACGTACGTAAGTACGTATGCGTGTGTATGTATGCATGTATGTATGTATATATGTATGTATGTACATATTTTCATGGATGTATTTTCCTATTTTTATTCTCTCCTATAGCACTAAGTGAAGGGCAGCTAAGAGAACTAATATCTCAGCATCACACTACATCTTGTACCTATTATCAGTCCTGGCTGACAGTAAAAGTTAATAGCGCCATCCCCTTTAGGCCTCTAATAGATGGCACATCATTGTTTCAGAACACCTGAAAGAATGTCTGGGCTCGCCTCTGGAGCACCTGACAAGGGAGAGGTGGAGGGCCTGAGAATAATTGCCATGTCACTGGCATGTGATTTATTGCAATGCTTAATTATGTCTACAGGGCATCATCTGGAGACTCAATTTGGGTTCTTTATGAACAAAAGTTAAAGTCAAATGTACCTTCTTCTGAACTCAATTGAGTCCCAGTTTGGACTTCTCACACCTGGAGAGTATTACTTTAAGCTTAGTCCCCAAACCACATCCTAATTGTTTCAGTTTAGAGGGTTCCAGCCATATAGAGCAACTTTCATTGTGGAGACAATCGGTTTCCCTTTTTTAGACCATGTTATCCAAAATAGATAGACTGTTCAATAGTATACTAAAAACTCAACTGTAGAGAGAAATCATCTTTAGCATGTTTCTGAATTGTTACTGGCCATCAACCAAAAGCAGTATTGCCTTCATTGGCATCTGATTTTTTCTAATTATCAATTGGCTAGTAATCATCCCCCAAATATTTGATTAAAAAGGGTGATAAAAAATTAGTACTAAGTGATGAGGATAGTTTTTTAATAGTACTCAGTTTTCAAATGAATATTTAATATATTCTAGAGATTTTTTAAAAACCATATTACTCTTAAGAGTTGATTTGAGAAATGCTTACCCCTTTCAATTAAAACCCAGAGCATTAATCAAATGTTTGACACTATAAATGTTTTCAATTAACATCTAGCTTAAAACCACATGTGTTCCAAGCAAAATTCAAAAGATCTATCTGTACAGGTGACCTCAGAGAAACCATTAACACATGGCTGGAGACAGCAAAAAACATTCTCCATTTTGTGAGACTGAGATAAAGAATTAGTTTATGATTTATTATTACTTTCAGCATCCCTTTTGGGTGTGGGCTTTCTAAGCTAGAAGTGTGTATATATATATATATATACACACGTATGTATGTATATATATACGTATATATACATGTATATATACACACATATATATATGTGTATATATACATATATATATATGTATGTGTATATATATATACGTATATATATACGTATATATATATATATATATAGAGAGAGAGAGAGAGAGAGAGAGAGAGAGAGAGAGAGAGAGAGAGAGAGAAATTAGAAATAATCCCACAATCCCATATGAATGAACTAGTATTCCCAAACCTATCAAAGGCAATGGTTGCTCACAATATGGATCTGATCAGTAATCTTAGGGCCGACAAAACTTTTCTAAGCAGTTCTTTTTCACTTTCTGCTGGAGAAGTTGTAAACTCAAATACCTCCAGGGCTCAATCAGATAGCATAAATGAAAGGAATGGAATGTCAGGTCATAGCAGAAAACACAGCAAACTGGAGGGCATGCCTCTTGTCTAAATTTGAGAGTTAACCACCCAACTCCATCTGACTATTGTTGTGTGAAAATGGAAGCCCCATTGGACTAAACATTCTGATATTTCAAGAGAAGCTGGAACTGAAACATTTGAATGTGAACCCATGAATTTCACGTAATGGCAATTAATTCAATAGAAAATGACAACAATAACAATAGGCTTCTTTGCAGTCAGTTTGTGACCTTCACATCTGCAGCATGATCAGGAGTTGGGTAGCATGCTCAGAGGCAGTAAAAGGCACAATTTGGATGAAAATGAACCTCTTTCAGTAATGTCAGTATATCACCAGCTTCGGAGAGCATGCTCTGGCTTGCTCACTGTTGTATTCAGCAGCCTCTGGCAGAAAAAGGGAGAGCACATACTTTCCAAATAATTTCTCAAATGATTGGTTAAACTCGGTTAAATTATTCCAGGTGTGCTATGCAGGGGGTTATTATGACCATAAGAAAAATGGTAACATTCAGACCTGTCCATTTGCCCAGTGTCCTGATGAATTGCATTCTCTCTCTCCTTTCTCGCTGCAGCCTATCAACAGCTGAGGTTGTCCATCCAACAGCAAGAGCTGCCTACAAACACCTAGGGCTAGTCTGCTGTGGCTGGAAAGGTACCTTTTGTTTTTTCTTTTTTCTTCAAACATTTTTCCAAAAGAAAAAAAGCAGAAAGCAAAAGATGACCATAATAAGATAAATGCTTAGCAGCCTTACACAGAGCAAAATATTTCAATTTCAAAAAAAAAAAAATTCAAGACTACAAAAGCTGATATGCCCATGTTTATGCAATGATTTTTTTTTTCCCCCTACGAAAAGTAAAACAAAGGTTTGTATGTCTTTGGGGAAAATTATTCAATGGCTATAAGAAAAAAAAGATGATAATTTTAGCTTATCGAGGAGACTATTCAATTCATAATTAGAGCCAGAAGACGTGGATTCTAGGTCCTTGTTTTGCTCCTTAATTAGCTTTGTGACTATTGAGTAATTTGCACTGAGGAAATCCAGAATGAGCCTCTGTAGCATAAAAATTATTTTGAGCTGAAGGTGTTTGAGTTCTTAAAATCCCTTATCTGCCTAAAAGCAGAGCCCTCAATTGTTATAAATCCCTTTTCATGAGCAGCTTTAATTTTCTCTTCTCTGAGAGAAGTCAGTATCACTCCCAGACAGACATTGCCAGAAGACTATCAGATCTCCCACCTAAGTGTTCATTTATCTTTCCAAAAAGTCATTTGTTTCCCTAAAAGTGCCCTTTTTCTTGTCTCCCTCACCTGTTACGATGGCATATAAACCCCAAATTTTAACTGCCCTTTGAGTCACATTTTTCTGTGAACTCCTGCTTACATATACCTAGGCAAATAAAAATGTGCTTTCTCTTGCCAATTTCTCTTTTGTTAATTTAATTTGTAGGATCATAAGCACAACGTAAGAGAGTAGAGGAAAAAGTATTCCTTCCAACATCACTTTCGGTTTTTAAAAAAATGGCCATGGATGCCAAGCTTTATGCTTCGCATGTAGCTAACAACACATGGCAAAATAATGCATGTAGTTACTATGCTCAGATCAAATAAAATCTATAAAGCAATTTATAAATGCTAGTTCATTTTTTATCAAGATCACTTATGGATTATATTATTTTATTTTCTGAAAGCATTTTCTGAGTTTCCTTTAGGGCTTATTTGATTTAAGTGGCAAGAAACCCAATTAAAACTAGCTTAAAAAAATAGTTGGCTCTCATAACTGAAGTGTCCGGATGTAAATTGTAGGTGTGGCTTAATCCAGGTGCCTAAGCAACGCTACAGTGATTAGATATCTTTCCATGTCTTGGCTTTGTCCTTCTCCCTGTTTTTATTCTCTATAGTTGCATTCCAGGAGCTCTAGGCTCATATTCTGCCAAATTCAATTCCACAAGAAAGAAACACATCTCTTTTCTTCATGCCAAAGTCTTGCAATTGGGTTTGAGTGGCGTAACTAAAAATATAGTCTGAATGGCTTAATTAATTTTTATGTATATGGTACTATGAATCCTTGATTGGGCAGAAATAGGTCACATGTCTTCTTTGAAGCTGGAAGTACAGTTAGTCTCACCTCAGTACACAGAAATCTTTACCAAAAATAAGGGGAATGGATATCTATTACACCCATGACATGAACAATATTTTGTTTTAGAGTCTAGCCTAAAACAATGGTTTAAATAAACTATGCCTGTAATAAAGTTTTTAAAAGATTTGCTTTCCTAAAGAATGCTGACTTTGCCAATATGCCCCTTTTTGGACTATGAGAAAATTGTAAAACCAATTTTCTACCAAAAACCATTTTCTAACAACCAGTTCTATATAATTAAACAGAACATTGTTCCATAGCATGTTTTTTCCCTCACTGTTATACCAACAACAAAAATTATTGAGATATAATTCACATACCACAAAATTCACCATTTTGAAGCGTACAATTAAATATTTTTAGTATGTCCATATAGTTGTGAAATCATCACTACTATTTAATTCCAGAACATTTTATCACCCTCAAAATAAATCCCATATCCATGAATAGTCACTCCCCATTTCTCTCTACCTCCAGCTCTTAATAACTACTAATCTTTATGTCTCCATAGATTTGCCTATTCTGGACATTTCATATGTATTAACCATGTCTTTTGTCTTCTCTATTCTAATGCTTTCATGTCTGGGGCCCTGCTATCCCTGGAGGGACTGCCCTCCCACAGTTAACTAATTCCTAGAGATAGTAAGCAACTCACCAGGGAGTGTGCTTTTCAAATGCAAACTAACAAATCTGGAACACAAACCTCCAATCACCCCCTTTAATGAACTCTCACACTTAGGGACACTATCTACTTTCCCTTATTACCCCAGCACCAGGTATTGTTGTAGCCGCCAGCCCCCGAAAGACACATGGACCACCAGAACTCAGTGAGTTATAGGAAACACACTCTATTCAGACACCTGGGTCTGCCAGGGGTATGCAGACCCCAAATTAAGCAGCTCCTAAATGTAGAGGTACAGGGTTTTTAAGCCCCAAATCCCATTCTTCATTCTGTTTAAACGCAAAGGGCTATCTTTCTTCTATTCACTACCTGTCAACTCACAGGTCAGGTGCATAAGCAGGATTACAGAAGAAGAAAGCTTGTTTAGAATGTTCTGTTCCTATAATCAAAGGCCTACGTGCCCATAGCAATAGTCGAACAGTAATTTCCAGTAAGAGTCAAGTTTTCAGCCACTGCATTCTCCACTGGCCTTAGCAGACAATCAAATCTTTGATTCTTCATACAGAATTTGCTTATAGACTCTATTCTGTAATACTAAAAGTCTAATAGAATTAACTCTTTTCCTTATGTATGCAAACAAGAAATTAAGGAAACATGACCAAAAGTTAACAAAAAGAGGAAGATTATTAAAGGTCCAGCTATAGCAGATTAAAAGGTTGTTAGCCATGGTGACCAATTGAACATCCTATGAAACCAGTTATTTGATTCTAGTCTCTGTTTTTCCCTGATATCTAAATTTCTCTGTATTTGTAGTAAGCTTTTCAAAATTATTCCAGAGTTATTGGCATAGAAGCAACAGGTTTCACTTGAGCCATATGTAATCTATCTTGTTCTAAAAATAATAAATTTAAGCCTCTTCTATTCTGAAGGACTACTTCTGCAAGTGAATTGAAGTTCTAGCCTGCTGAGCTCAGTTAAATTTAGGGAGTTCCTACCCCGACATAGTAAGGGGGTTTTGGGTTTGGCACAACCAGTAACCTTGTCATGTCTGGGGTGGTCTTATTTAAGACCTTGTGTATTGTCATCAGCAAAGTTATTAACGCTCCTTCGGGTTCTGGTTGTGACTGATCAAATGTCTGGGCTAAAGAGGAAAACAGGAAGAAACAGAGGGTTATACTTATGTACACTTGAGTTTTCATCTCAAGGGCCCGTTTTCCTGAGCTGTTCACTCTCATGCTGCCTTCACGTGGGGAGTGATGAATCCATGAATGGATGCCATCTACTTTAACTGCAGCAGGCATCATTAAGTAGACAGTGAAGGGTCTTTTCCATTTGGGTTCTAATCCCTTAGAAGTGAACTTCTGGATCCACACAGAGTCTCCAGTCTGAAACTGGTGGGAAGTCCATCCCCTGGAGCCGAGTGGACAGCATGAACTGGGACCAAATCTCCTTCTGTATACTTTGAAGGGCCTGTAAAGACTCAAGTAAGAAAGGTTACGCATTTCTGCCTTTTTTCATCTTCTATTCTAGGTATAAAGGTGGGAGTTTCCAAAGAAAATTTCAAATGGGGTGAATCCATTAATATAAGAGTACACCTGGCTCAGAGAAGAGCAAAGGGGAGAAGTTCTACCCAGGTCCCACCAGTTTCTAATCCTAACTTGACTAATGTCTCTTTTAGGGTCCGATTCATTCGCTCTACTTGGCCTGAACTTTGGGGCCAGTAGGCGCAGTGGAGTTTCCATTGCAAATTTAGGTAGCTAGCCAATTGTTGTGATACCTTTGCTATGAAGGCTGGCCTGTCATCCACCCTAAAGTTCTGGGGAGACCAAATCAAGGGAGGATTTCTTGTAGTAGTTTCTTAGTAACTACTAAGGCAGTCTCTTTCCTGGTAGGGAAGGCCTCTACCCATCCTGAAAAGGTGTCTGTAAAAACAAGTAAATATTTGTAGCCCCCCACAGTCGGGGTTACCTCAGTGAAATCGACTTCCCAGTGGTCCCGGATAAGTTCCTTTTCCCTATGCCTAGGTTCTTCTATCTTCCCTTCTTTGGATTAACTTGGGCACAAGCCGCATCATGAGGCAATCTCCTCTGCAGTTCTTCTCTTCTAACAAGTGAAAGTAGGGGTCTAAAGCTTGGAGCATCTTAGTTCACCCTAGGTGTGTGGTCTGGTGTAGTAGTGGAGGAGAGTCCTTCCAAGGGCCTGTGAGAGCCCGATTTTTTCATCTGGGGTCGTCCACCACTCCTGTTGGTTCCTAGTGGCTCCCTTATCTTGAAAATATATGTCTCTTCCGCCATATAGGTTGGAGACAGAGGCAGTTCTGGGTAAGGGACAACAGTCAGTAGATGTGGTGGGGCCCCACTGGCCTTGTGGCTGCTGTTCCTCTGCATTGGCTCTTGGTTTCCTCAGCCTCAGGACTATTCCCTTTTTGATGCCCTTTACAAAGAACAATAGCCAGAGCCTTAGGCATCTATATGGCTTCAAGTAAGGCTAAGATCTCCTCCTTGTTCTTAATGTCCTTTCCCAGCTGAAGTCAGAAGCCCTCTTTCCTTGTAGATGGCTCCTGTACATGTGCAGTGGCAAAGGCATATTGGCTGTCAGTGTATATTGTGACTGCCTTATCCTTTCCCCATCTTAGTGCCTCAGTGAAGGCGATGAGTTCTGCCTTTTGAGCAGAAGTCCTATGGGGAAGAGCTTGTGACCAGATGTGCCAGTTAGAGTTATGACCCTGCCCCAGCATACCTCCTTCTTCCTGCATGAAGCTGCTCCTGTCCGTGAACAGAACTTCATTGGCCTCAGGCAGAGGGGAGTCTTTGAGGTCTGGCCACGAGGAACACACAGTGTCAGTGAAATCTGTGCAGTCATGAATGGGGGTCTCGGGGTCTGAGTCTGGCAACAGATTGGCTGGGTTGATGACAGTAGCTTTGGATTTTAGCCATACATTTGGGTTATTCGGTGCCTCCCTGTTGTTGAACACTTCTGGGCTATCTCAACAAGTTGGGACAGGTTCATCCCTGCAAAACCTTCTAATTTTTTGCAATTTACACTGGATATCAGGGGCTGCCTGAGTAGCAAAGGCTAATTAATTGCCTGCTGGTTCTCAGGGGCCTCAGGATCAATGGGGGTATATACCGGTATGCCTCATTCAAGAAACACTCCAGGGGATTCCTGAGGTCTCCCTGTATAACTTCAGTTACCTTAGAAAGGTTAGTTGGCTGAGAGCAGCCATCCTAATTCCCCCAATTAGAATCTGGTGGTACTGATCTGATCTAATGCCGTTCCCTGCCTGAGAATTGTGTCCCCAGTCTGGGAGGTGGAGGGAAATTCCTCCTCAATCTGTTCCCCTGCTTTCTCAACTCTCCTCCTCCCACAGCTATCTTTTGTGTTTCAGTCCGAATGCAACCACATTCTTCTGAGGGATCAGGGGTAATTAAAAGCTTGTTGGCAATCATCCCAGGTGGGGCAGTGAGTCTGAAAGACACTTTTAAGAGTCCCATTAATGCCTGGCATTTCTCAGAGAAAGGTGTATCTGTGCCTTCCAGTTGTACAGGCACTAGTCGAAAAAGGCATGTAAACCATAAAGGGCCTGTCTGTGTGATGCCCCTGGAGTGTGCTTCTCGCAAGGGGAGGATGGCCGGGGTGGTGGTATCAGCTGGTGCCCTGCCTGGAGCAGGAGCAAAAGGCCCATAGGGGTTACCTGTTCGCATTCAAGGGGAGGCGGTACTATTTGGCCTCGTTGTCCTGAATTATAGGGTGGGGGAAGTCACTGTCCTCGGTGGAGATTGGAGGACTGAGGGACTGGGCTGTCTTGGAGATTCAGTTGCTGCATGTTTGGGGTGCCCACAACTAAAACCCTCTCCCCCAGAGAAAGGGCACACTGGTGGAGCCAAGGAGGGTGCTTCTGAACAAGGTTTAACCATTGATCAATGTAGGGAAACTGATCAGGATGTCCCTGGTCTCCTGTGACAACCTTCCAAACATTCCTCACCAAACCCTTGTCAAAAGAGCCCCCTGGAGGCCAGTTTACACAAAAGACAGCCACTCAACTTTACACAATGTCCTTAGTCTGCCTGGAGAAAACTTTGTGCCATAGTCAGCTCCCTCTACAAACCATCTTTGAAATGTCGCAGGAGACACACCAAGGGTGTCTTCTGTGAACTCAGGCTTCCCCCCATTGCTTGAGCAGAAACACAAAACAGAAAACACAAACAGACAACACAAAACAGACACTCAGACAAGAACAATTACTGTGCAGGTGGACCCAGAGAAGTCCGCTACTACAACCTAGACAGGACCAGAGACAATAAACAGAACCCGACAACAGGGCACAGGAGGGCGTCCTGTGGCCCAGCCATGGTCCGGGAGATATGACTGCATCCAGTCTCTCCACAGACCCCCAATGACCGGTCAACAGAACCAGGAAGGTATGTTTTATCCAGATGCTGAGGCCTTGAAGATTCCAGATTCCCTGGACCAGGAACAAAGAACGTGTCCTGAAAGTTGCATTCTTGACGATTGCATTAACCCCATCACGGCATTCAAGGGCCCTGAAACGTCTCAGGTTGGCCAACCCTTTGTATCCGTAACAGAAATAGCAACCGCTTCAGGGCCGGTCCGGTCTTCTATCTCAGGGCCACTCCCTGAGATCTCACTGGGGCCTCCAAATGTTGTAGCTGCCAGCCCCCGAAAGACACACGGACCATCAGAACTCAGTGAGTTATAGGAAACATACTCTTTATTCAGACAGCTGGGTTTGCCAGGGGTACGAAGACCCCAAATTAAACAGCCCCCAAATGTAGAGGTACAGTGTTTTTAAGCCCCAAATCCCATTCTTCATTCTGTTTAAACGCAAAGGGCTATCTTTCTTCTATTCACTACCTGTCAACTCAAAGGTCAGGAGCATAAGCAGGGTTACAGAAGCAGAAAGCTTGTTTAGAATGTTCTGTTCCTATAATCAAAGGCCTACATGCCCATAGCAATAGTCGAACAGTAATTTCCAGTAAGAGTCAATTTTTCAGCCACCACTTTAATGCCCTGGTTTGGAACTCCACGAGCCAAGAAGGAAACTGACACCGATGTAAGCGCAAAAGGGAGTTTATTGACAAACCCGAGTTTGGACCCCACTCGTTCACTGACGCAGCAGTGGTTGAGAGGAGCCCCGACTGGGACCTAATTTAAAGGGTAAAACCGCAAGCCTTGGGGAGATGCCTTAGCGTTACCTGATTGGGGTTTAGGTTGACCTTTAAAGGGATTGGGTGGTAGGTTGTTGGGTCTGCGTGCAAAAGCGGGTCGTGTGCAGTTGGGGCTGCATATAGAGGGGGCCGTGCGCAGAAAGGGCTGAATGCAGAAGATGCCAGGTGCAGTAATCAGAATATGTGCAGGAGGAAATAAGGGTGGGGTGCCTTAAGGGCCCACCGATTAGCTGCCTTGGCTGGTTTGGTCAGGTGGTAAGGCATTGTTCTTGACCACTGGCCTTTGGAGAACTTTTCGTACAATTCGTCTTGGGATCACTCAGAAAAATGGAATCATTCCAGTCTTTCACCACAGTATCAAGACAACTAAGGATGCCCTTATACTCCAGAGTCTGCTGGGTGTGCTCAAACTCACCAGTCCTGAGCCAGTTTACCATTTCTTCCCATGGAAACCTCAATAACAGCTATTGTTGTGGTGCAATCAAATCTAAGACCCACGGAGCCAATTGAGATGAATTGTGAGCCTTTATTAGCCGGCCGGCAACTGACTCTCCACCACACAGGGTTAGAGGAGATCAGCCCCAAGCTTCCATTAGAGGCAGTTTACAAAGAAACAAGCAAGCAGATTACAGAAGCAGAAGTTGGCCATTAGCATAATTTTGAGCAGATTACCACACCCTAGTTAACATCAAACAAGCAAGCAGCTTACAGAAGCAGAGTAAATCCTTAATGCTGGTTTACTGAAAAATTTTTCCACCCTTAACACTATCACCCACAGCTCCCCATTCTCCCTCTGCCTACTGATATACCCCTGTGTTTTTCAATGGTTTCCCCCTTCATCTTGGAAACTGTAACGAATTATTCAATGGCAATCGTCTCCTGATCTGTTGACCCTACAATACCTAAATAAAAATAAAATCTATGATAAAGCATTATATAAATAAAGTCATACAATATGTGCCTTTTAGTGTCTGGTTTATTTTATTTAGCATAACATTTTTAAGGTTATCTATATTGTAGCATGTCTCTGTATTTCACTTATTTTTATGACTGTATAATATTCTATTATATGCATATACCATATTTTGTTTGTCAATTTATTAGTTAATGGATATCTGGGTCATTTCTGTATTTTGTCTATTATGAGTAATGCTTCTATAAACAAGTTTACAAGTGTATAAGGTTTTGTGTGGATGCATTTTCAATTCTCTTGGGTATATACTTAGTGTCTCAGGATACTTGGACAGAGAGACAGGATACCAAGGCAATAAGCGGAAAGTAGCATTTATTGATGCCAGCACCGGCTCAGCAGATTCACATGTAAAGGCTGAGCCTGGATGCACTGGAGCTTTCCTTTTTATACACACCTTATACTTCCTCATAGTTAAGTGTATTTTGATTGGTTGGCAGGCCATAAGGGGCGTGACCAACCAGGGCCATCCAATGGTCTGTGCCACGTCTGCTGTGACACTGAAAAGTCCCTTACCCATTATGAGATGCATAATTTGCAAACATTTTGTCCTATTATTTGGGTTGTTGTTTTCACTTTCTTGATAGTATCCTTTGAAGCACAAAACTGCTTATCTTGGATGAAGTTGGGAGAAAAACTTGTCCTCCTCCAATAGGGCCTAGTGGTTGAGAACATGCAAATTAACTAACAATAGACAGATTAACAGGAGATAAGTCAAGGGTTATGTATGCCCTTAGCAAAAAATAACTCCCTTAATAGCTTGAGATAAAAGGGTCATATGCAAAACTTAATAAAGATTTTTTGGGGGTGTAGCGCTTCAGTGGAAATGTATGGCAGATTCCATTGGACTTTTTGATGCCAATGGAATCAGACAAACTGTCTCAATCTCAGCCAAATTCACAGGAAACTGCCTAGGCCTGGAGTTAGTGACAGCTGTATTTTCTGTAGGCTCTGCTCTAGTCAGATAAAATTTCTTTCTACATCTTCTTTAGCTCAAATTTTTTCACTAAAAGAATAATCTTTATACAATGAATAGGTCCCACCAGGTCCAATTCATTAAAAAAATTTTTTTTTGGTTGCTTGTGCTTTTGATGTGATATCTAAGGAAACTACTTAACCCAGATCACAAAGATTTTCACTTTTTTTTTAAACAAAAGTTTTACAATTTTAGCTCTTACATGTAGGTCTTTGACACATGTTTTGTTGATTTTTGAAGATGGTGTGAAGTGGAGATTCAGCTTCATTCTTTTGCATGTGACTATATAGTTATTCCAGTACTATTTGTCATAAAAACTATTCTTTCTTATTGAATTATCTGAACACCATTGTTAAAAAATCAATTGACCATAAATGCATGAGTGTAGACCTGGACTCTCAGTTCTATTCCATTAATCTATATGCCAGTACCACACAGCTTTGTTTACTGTAGCTCTGTAATAAGCTTTGAAGTGTATCATATTTTGAAAAGCCATTATCATCAATGTCAATTAAAAGTTATTTATTTTTGGCTTTTAATAGATGGTTTTCAGATGACAAATAGATGTAGGCACCACCAGTTTCTCTTTTATAACTTTGTACCCATTTTGCATTCATAGTGCTTATGATTCTCTCACCAGAAACTCTAAGACACGTTTCCACAATATTATGCCTTGGCTCCACCAACCTTCAAACTTACATTCATATATTTCATTGATGGCCTATAAGACAAGTTATACACAGAGATGCTCACTCTTTTGTTTCAATATTTTACTTTTCAAAATGTTAAAACTTTTCATTGTTAAATTGGATTGCTAAAGCCCATACTAGGGCTCATTTTAAGTCATTATATCTTGGTCAACATTTTAAAAAGCTTACTTACTTTCTAGTGATACTACAATTAATTATTATTCAGAAGTGAATTGGAGGCTATAATTATTCTATATGATTTCTTTAAAACATCTTTTTTTTGTTGTTGTAATTTATACACTATAAGATTCATTCATTAAAACATACAATTCAGTGGCTTTTGGTATGTTCAGTATATTTACAGTTGTACAACTATCACTATAATCCAACTTTTGAACATTTGCCTATTTTTGTCATCTCACAAAGAAACCTACTCATTTTCTGTCTTATCCCTTCCATGCTGCCAAAGGCATACTTTCTGTGTCTATAGATTTACCTGACTTTCTAGGGCTAGCCACTGGGTTAATATAGCTTAATGGTCAGCCATTGATTGGTCAGAGGTTACATTTGAACCCCTCTGTTTTGGACCGAATGTTCATACCCCCACAAATATATATTTTGAAGCCACAACTTTCACTGTGATAGTATTTGGGGATGTGACTATTACCAGAAAGTGGGATTTCCCTCTTGACACGTTGTACAGGTTCTTGATATCTTGAACAAAGAATTGAGGGCCTGAGCAAGAGAAGAGCAGCTCAAAAGGCTCAAGGGCTCAAGGGCACAGTTACAAAGTCTTTGAGGTTTTTATTACTATTGTTGTGGGTGGTTACTTCCTTGATTGACAACTAAGATTGACAGGACCCAGTGACTCATCATTTGCTTTCTGCACATGTTCATTCCCAGAATTCAGTCCATTATATGGTATCCGTATTATAATGGTATTAATGAACTTAATGATGATATAATGAGGCTCAGGTGAGCTGAAGGTTGTTGTGGTCTCCTGAGTGCAGATGCGAGTGACTGGCTGATACTAGTACCCAATTAATTATCTGCTCACTTGTTTCCTTGTATGAGTTACTTTTTGCCCTCAAATGCCTTCTTGCTTGTTTAATTGTGGGCAGACTAGGGTGTACCCTTTCTAGAATTGGATTACCTCAGGATCTTTGCAGGCAGATCTGAGACTCCCTAACTAACTTTTCTGCCTAACCCTTTTCTGAGATCCATTGACCCCTTCTTATTAGTGTAGATGTTGAAGGACGGGAGGTCTCTTCTTCTATATCTGCTTCCTGCTGAGGAGGGTCGTAGTACCTTCTTATTGGGGTTTCATTAAACTCTTTCCTTCTCTGCCTTAGTCAGGACAGGGTCATGGGTATCCCATTGAAGTGCTGCTCCAGTCCCTAGACAAGGAAAAATGAAGATACAAACGTGTCACTTTAATCATATATCCAGTTATGTTTCTATCATTAATTTGTCCATCAAGAGAGTAAAGAAAAACAGGTGTGGTTAATATATTTTATAAACAAAATAAAAAACTTGGGTGAAATGTCCCCTTCCTTCTCAGACTCTAAAGGCCCTATTTTGGCCTAAAGTCATTCCTGCCTTATAATGGGCCAAGAAGAATGCTGAGTTTCAATGATACTTATCAGTAGCCAGAGGACTTGAGCCGAGTTACTAGTTTCAAGGTAATTATTTAAGTTTGAGGGAGAGGGTCTTTCTCCAAAGAAAGGAGGAACAAAAAGACAACTAGGTTTACTAAAAAGATTAAGACTTTTGAAAGTGATAGCCTGTATCAGGACCTTTCCAAGGTAATTAGGGTAAGGTAGATTTAGTGCTCCAAAGACTCGCTCTCTCTCAACATGTGCACATAACCAGGATAGTCTGGTGAGAAGTCAGCTGTCTGCAAGCCAGGATGAGGGTCCTTTCCAGAACCTTACAATGCTAGCACCCTCATCTAGAACTTCCAGCCATTAGAACTGTGAGAAAACAAATTTCAATTGTTTAATTCATCCAGTGTATGCTTTTTGATATGCACCGCAGCTGATTAATATACTGAGCCAATAAGGTTCATCCTTTACTGTTTGATCTGTGATTGGTTTAGAGACTGCCTCCACAGTTCAGGAGCTTATGACTAGTTCCTAAAAGCCAGTAACTAGTAGCCTGGAGGTTCCCTTTTCTGTTGCTACTGAGAAGGCAAGCCTTGGGTATGCACATAATCTTATTAGACTACCAGGAGCCACTGCAATTTTAGCAGGGTCTTTGTTTTTTTCTTGATCCCCAATAAACTTCTGTGTTTTTGTTCTCTACTGAAATTACCTTGATCTGTAAGTCACCACTGATTGCTAGCTGATTGTTATTGTTTTTAACAACACCCTGGGGCATACATTTCTCCCTGTTCTTATCCAAATAAAATAAGGCTTGGGTTCTTCAGATCACATTTGCCACAACCCTATGAAATGGGACCTGGGAGAGGGGAGAGCCACTCTTCAGTGACTGTCTTTTATAGAGCACCCCTCACCTACTATCTCTGCACAGTATAGGTCTGAGTATATTGCCAATAATTGTAATATAATTCTCAAAGAGCTTGCTCTCAGATAAATGTTGCTTGTGTTTACAATATAAATGCTATTTTCAGTCAATCTGATTCCTTTATAAGAACTTTTAAAGCTATGTGTGAATGTCATGATAGGTAACATCCATAAATGCATTTGACCCAGCACATGGGAACTGCAGAATGTCACACTATGCTGAAAGCCGACAAACTTGTGGGAAGCCATTGTCATTCCCTCTGTGTTGTGGTCCTCACTCACTCCTTGGGGCATTTCAGATTATCTCCTGTGACTGGAGGGACACCTAGAAGAGTAAGAGGACCAATGTTGATCTATACTTTAAATGTTAATAAAAATTAAAGCAATTTTTCGAAATAAATTTTGGTAAGAATTGATTTTACTATATATATATATATATATATATTTTTTTTTTTTTTTCTTTCACTCAAATGGATTGGCTTGTGCACTTTTTTGGTTGCTTGAAACTCAATTTGGAGATGGCTCATGTTAAAGCTTGTATACCAGTGTTTCTCAATTTTGGCACTATTGATATTTTGGATCAGATAATTCTTTGTTGTAGGGGACTTGGCTGTGCATTGTAGGATGTTTACCATCATTTCTGGACTCTACCCACTGGATGCCAGCAGAATCCCCAGTTGTGGCAACTGAAAATGTCTTCATATATTGCCAAGTGTCCCTGGAGGAGGAGAGACAAACTCACTCTTGGTTAAGAACCACTGCCCTATACAGATTAAAGCCATAGACATAGAATTGTTCACATGTGACATCTGCTGTCATAAAAGATATCTCTGTTATTCACAGATAATTAAATAAACACCTCACGCTGGTCCTACAGTCAACCTTGCTCATTTATTTTGGTTACTGATTTTTGTTAGTTTCATGATATATGTATGTCTTTAATTACAGGAAATTTGGAAAATACAGGAAGTATAAAAATGAAAATCATAAAAAACATTGTACCACTTAATATCTGAGTTTACTGTATTTCTCACAATTACTTGTTTAGAATTCATTGGCTAGTCAGCTCTTCCTTCGATTTGATATTGCTTAATATTATAGAAATTCCTTTACATTTCTATTATGTGATTTGAAAGTTCTATCCCCCCCACCTATTTATCTAATTCTTTTATATGGCCGTGTTGCTGCAGATTCGAGGTTCTACAATAAGGGGTATGAGGCTCAGGCAGCTGAAAGAAAATGCAAGGAGCTGTAGTAACTGTGACATAGCTATTTATTTTAGCAAGGGCACAGCCAGCCCCACAGGATAGCAACACCTTTATACACACAGATTAAACAATAGTGGTACACTGCCAAGTCATAGCAGCACGTGCATGCGTTCCAGGCAAATAGTTACATAAGGGGAGAAGGCTGACTCACTTCCGCTTGGAAGTTGCTATGGATGGCGAAGGGAACCTGACTGCTGCCTTCTTTCTTTCTCTGCCACTCCACCTCTTCAGGGTTCCTCCCATACACCTACGTAGGCTTGGCAAGTGATTGCTGCGGGAGGGCAGAGATCGATACCCACACGCCAAAACAATACGGGGAACAACAAATGCCACTAGAAGGCAGGCCCCATCTCCTAGGAGAGCTAAGACCCAGTGCCAAGTGGACATTAGACCTGCCCATCACTCCTGCAGAGGATCACCAGTGAGCCACTGGACTGCCTTTATCTCTTAGGAGAGAACTGCCATGGCTTGTGAGATGTTGTGCTGGTTGTCTGAGATGTAAACACAACATTTGGTGTGGAGAACAGCACAAGTGCCCCCTTGGGCAGCAGTTAAGATGTCCAAAATCATACGATTTTGCAGACTGCTTTCCTAAATTGGTCTACTTCATCAGTTACCAGACTAAGGGCTTCATGAGTATAATTCAAGCCTCGAGCAGTATGTTCTGCCAAAACTGTCACTTGCAGTTCAACTACCTTATCACTCACTGCAGGCAGAAAGATGGCTAAGGGGTAATATCACCATGGGATCCGCTTAATGCAGACATGTTGCAAATAATACTTATCCCAATTTGTGGAGTGCCACGGTAGTGTCTGCCACACAGTTGCTGGCAAATATGGATGTCCCCAAGTACAGTGGCATGTTCAATTCAAGGGAATGTAGGGCCATCAATAGGCCCCACATACCCATAGGATTCCTGAGGGCAAAATCATAGTCAGGTGGGTGCTGGCATGCTTTTGTCCTACCTGTGGATGAGACAGTAGTTATTTTTTGGCATAGGGGACATGGCATCCATCCTCAGTTGAGATTCTCGTGTTTCTCTCAATACAATGGGGCACATCCCCACTCACCTTCACCCCTTCACTTGTCAGCCATGACCATCCATCATGTACCAAGTACCACAGAAGGGTTTGCCCAGCTCATGCTGAATTCTTCTTTGTGTATTCACTCTAGTACAGATTACTGGTCCAGTTGGGTGACTGGAGTTCCCAAGGATCAGCCGAGCCCATGCTGTGACATCAGCCGTATGTGTGTGCCAGGGCAGTCTTGCAGGGGTACTAAAAGGAATCTGTGCAGACTCAACAGTATGAGACATTCGTGATTGTGGCATAGGTATGTGTGTAGTTAGCCCAATTAGTATTCACGTGAAGTGGCCTAAGGTCAGAAGGAAAGGGAGGACAACAGTACCAACACAGGTAAGTCTTTTCCATCAGTCAGGATGCATGCCACCATATTATCTTGTGATTAAATTGCTGCCCCAAGTGGTGGGATGGCCTTGCCATCATTATATCCTGGCACCAGAGAAACATACACTTTATACGGATGTGGGGGCAAATGCCTTATTTCAAGAGGCAAAGTCACAGCTTTGGTCTCAATAATCTTACCCCCATAGTAGTCTATATTGATGGCTGGTCCAGGGAATCTGCTTGGATTTCTATAGATAAGACTGCAGTTGGCCCCAGTATCTACCAGTGCTAGAACCCTTTGCACGTTGTGTAAGGACCACTGGATTGCCAATTCCACATGCAGCCTCTGATCCTTGCTATCCCCTACAAATGGGCACTTTGGCCTTCTCCCTAATCATATAGGCACAACAGAGAGTCCTGGGGTTTCAAAAAGTCCTTCAAGGCCACAAGCCTAGCTCTTTTGGTGGGAGGTTTCTGCCCATGCCTGAATTGCTGTTTAGATTTCAATTGCTGCCACAATTCTGATAACTCTGGATTAGGCTGGTGGTCTGTCTTGTCTTGATCAACTCCTGCAGCTAGCAAATCAGTCCACATTTGCATTTGGGTCACTTGAATAGGGCCCTGCTTAAGACTTTTCTTTTTTTTTTTCTTGCCTCTCTGGTGTCTGAGCATTACCACACTGACAATTCTGCCCCTTCCCTCATGGCATCTCCCGGCTACATCCCCCAGAGCAGCCATTGTTGTAGTCACTTCATGTATGTGTTTCCCCATATAGGGAGCCAAGATGGCAACCAACAAGCCAAAAGCTATAGATGGAGCAGTCCCTAACACTAGGTCCCACATGTCAGTTGTAAACCATTCATCATCTGGTCCTTGCATGTTCAAACTAAACATAGCTTGTCACATGCCCAGTTCATGAATAATTTTCACTAGTTCAGCGTACGTTTGCTATTTACTCATTTGCTTTGGGAGTTCTCCGGCATCATTCCAAACTGTCCACACAGCAGCAATAAGCCATTCCATCAGGTTATGCTTCCCCCGCCCTTGAGCCAAGCGGTGACTGTTCTGCAGATGCTGCCATAATGAGGGCTGTACAGTTACGGATGCCAATTTCTTCATCTCATCAGGGGAGCATGAGATAATGTTAGCGTCCTCATCCCAAAGGCACAGCAACCAGGCTGGCAATGGTTTACCAGGTCTCTGCCAGCATTGTTTGCCCAAATACTGCAATTCCACAGGTGTATACGGGGTATATATGGTGACCTTAGTCGCCATGGGGCTGCCAGCTTGCACCCCACCTGCACCCAGGGGTTGTCATACTTTACCTTTTGGTGTATGATGGGCTGTACTTGTGGGTGACTTCTTCTGGGATAACTTCGTCTACCTCAGAGGGTGACCAATGGTGGACTTCTCTGCTCAGCTTCCAGTTGTTGCACCTTGTGTCCAAGGCATCTGCCTTTTGTGGAGGCTCTTGTACCTACACGGTCTCTGTTATTGCTTCGTCCATGTTCTGCTTCAAAGCCTTTCAAAGCAGCACCCAACCCTCCAGCTGGCCGAAGCCTGAGCTTTTTCCTGTAGCTGCTCTCCCAGGGAGCAGAGAGCCTTCTCAATACTTATCAGGGACCCATCAACTGCCTCCCAAGGCTCCGGTGGAGACCAAGTTATCAATACTGCTGCCAGGGTACACCACATGCTCTGTGGGGGCCACACGGCGTCTCTGGTAGGACAGATGGCTCCCTTACCTGGGAATCCTGCTCATGACTATGCCAAGTATGTTGCTGTAGATTTGAGGTTTTTAGGTAAGGGATATGAGGCTCGGGCAGTTGGAAGAAAATGAGGAAAGCTATAGGAAACTGTGACATAGTTCTTTATTCTAGCAAAGGCACAGCCAACCTCACAGGGAGGTGGTGCCTTTATATACACAGCTTCAACAGTAGTGGCACACTGCCAAGTCATAGGAGCTTGAGCATGTGTACCAGGCACATAGTTACATAAGGAGAGAAGTGCTGACTCACTTCCACTCAGAAGCTGCTAGGGGAATCGGCATCATTCCAAACTGCCCTCACAGTGGTAGTAAGCCATTCCAGGGAACCCAACTGCACCCCATCTTTCTTTATCCTTATAAGGGCTTCTGGAGAGAAAGAGACTTAAAGGTGAGAATCAAACATGACATGAAATGCAGCCATGAAAAATATAGATGTATTTTACTATAATGAAAACAAACAGTTGTACTTCTAAAACACTATAAATAAAATTAATATTCAAATGACAGAAATCTGAAAAAATATTTGCAATGTATATAAAATGAAAACATTAACATTCTTAATATAAAATAATAAAATATCATGTATTAAACTTTAAAAGACAAATATTCTAGTAGAAAAAAAGAGTAACAATTAATTCACAGAAAAATATGAGATATCAGCCAGAAAAAAAGGTTTTTATAGTAATACCCTTGCTAACTGAGCAGTCTCATACCTGATGTTAAAAAAAAAAAAAAAAAAAAAAGTGGTTGTGGTTCCGTAGGGTCGTGGTTAGCACGTCTGCTTTACATGCAGAAAGTCCTTGGTTTGCACCCCAGTGGAGCCACGGTCCATGGTCTACAGCCATACTACCCTGAACAAGCCCAAAGTCTGATCTCGGAAGCTAAGCAGGGTTGGACTTGGTTAGTACTTGAATGGAAGACCACCTAGCAAGACGAGGTGCTGTAGGCATAAATCATCATCATCATCATCATCATCATCATCATCATCATCATCATCAAATGGAACAAACTTTCTAGAGAATAATTTGAGAATAGGTACCAAAAGCTATATATACATATATCTCAAAATTACTTGGAGTGATTCATCCAACACTCCAAGCTTTATGATTTCTAGGTCTCTATGTAAAGCAGTGCTTCTCAAAATTATTTGCCAAAGAATCGCTAATCATGAGGAGTCCAAAATGATCTCCTACATGTTGGACATGAAGGTAGTTTCACTGAAACGATTATAACATTTTTTATTTGTAATTTTTAAAATTCATGTAACCTTTTTTTATTCAACCTAAAATATGTCAGTGCATACATGGCATAATTTCCCTAAAAACTTTGATTTAAATCCATGCTATAAGAGAAAGTACTGTTTTGTTTTGTGTCCAACATGAAATGGGCCACTAATTCTTAAAAAAAAAAAAAAAAAAGAAGAAGAAGAAGAAGGAATGTAAGAAGGAAGAAAAGAAGGAAATAAAAGGAAAGAATGAATAAGTTAAAGAATACATAAAGCATATCCTTGGCTATCAAACCATCTACCTCCAAAAATGGAACCACTTCTTTTGTGATCTTCTTCTGTTTCTAATATATATTTATTTAATATTTTTCAGTGTCTTGTTCTGGGTTTTCTTTCAGTTACTCAATACCTTTTCTCTCACTTCTTTTTTCATATTCACTTCTTTCTGTTTGATTATAATGTATTATGTTAAAACATAAGCTTGCTTATTTAACAAATACTTATCGAGCACTACTTCTATGCCAGGAACTCTAAATACAAATCTAGTAATAGGTAAGATAAAACTGAAAAATTGATGTTTGGACAGTCCATGGTTTCTTTAGACATCCTTTTTTTCCCTCCTCATCCAGATTATTGTCATTTGTATAGTAAGAGCTTTTGAGTTTGAAGAGTCTCCCATCCTTCCTCTTTCATCCCTCCTCTCACCCCATTAAAATGCCACTAGCTATAGAATAATAATTACTCATTCTCTGAAAATACATACAAACCTTTTTCTAAGTACTGCTGTCATCTTTTAAACATGCCTATGTACTCCTAAATGAGAAATAGTTCTACTTAAGCAGAAGGTGAGTGCTCTTGGCTCAGGTGAGGAAGCACTAAGAAACAGATCCCTGAGTGAAACATCCTTGTCCATGAACATAAGGGCTTTCTCAAGATTTGCTTCCTTCTCAGACTGAAGCATGTTGTGTGAAACAACTTACATGATGATTTTCCCAGCTGGTAACCATTTGGAAAGAAAAACCCTTCTATGCTATTTCTTTCTGAACTAAAAAATATTTCAAGGGGCTCACAGTATTATTATAATGACGTTTAAAGTTTTTATTGCAAAAATTCACTGTAGCAATATTTTAAAATATAAATGGCAAAAAAGAAGAAAATTCAAATAAATTTAGATATCCACTGACCAGAGGTATCAATATTTTAATGTAGATCTTTCCACATTAAAATGTTAAATTACAAATATTATATTCGTCACTTCACTTCATACTGTTTGGTATTGGACCATTATGCCATACCATATTTTCTTCTGATAATATGTGATTATTTCCCATAATATTAAACAATTTTCTAAAAGGTAATATTAATTATGGTATATTGTACTGTCATACCATACTTTATTTTAAAATCCCTTAAATCAAACATTTAAACAGTTCTCAAATTTTTAATAGTATGATGAACTTTTTATAGCAATGTTTTAACATAAATCTGTATATATTTCCTTAGGATAATTCCTACCAGTAGATTATTGAGTCAATTTCTAAGGCTGTGTATTTATGATTTATTTTGGATGAAAGAATCAAGATTTTAAAATATCTTTAGAGCCTGGTCTTAAGGGACCAAAGTAAAATGATAAAAATTGTCCTAGTACAATAAATCATTCATTCAAGGAAAAGATGGAGAAGAAAGGGTTCACAGAGAAATTCACAAGAAAAGGGTTTCAAACAGTGTATATTTAATGTGCTCCAACAACTGGATAGAGGGACTAAAGAAAAAAAGCTTACATAGCTTAGGCTGAATTAATATGAATGAAGAGAAACTCAATTTTATTCCATCCAGAAATGGTGAGTTGTGTTTATCTCTGACCATTATGTTTTAAGAGAAAGCTATTGACAAATTAGAATATACTTAGAGAAGAGTTGACAAGACAATAACAAAGACAGGAAACCATGTTATATGGGACATAGTGTAATCTGATTAAGAAACATCTCAAAACTGTTAGAACCACTTTTGTGGTATATCACATACCACCATTCTGAGGTCACTAACAATGTCTAAAACTTAGTGAATTAACAACAGTTTTTTTTCTCAATCATACTACGTGCTCGCCATGAGTTGGTAGGGATTTTGCTCCAATAGTAGTAACTCAAGGACCCAGACTGATGGAGGCTCTGCCATCTTATACCTGCATCATCTGGAACATATAACCTATTCAGTCCCTGTGGCAGAGTAAGAGACAAACTGGAAAACTTCATGAAGGCTCCTAAATGCTTCTGCTCAGCAGTGACACATGACACCAATGCGCTGTAAGGAACTGGAATATATGAGCAAGCACTCAGGGCCTAGTCAATGTTTTACTTAATCTTTTTTTAATTGTTAATTTTTAACTTTGCCTTGCTTTATCCTCAACCTAAAAGATAATGCCAAGAAAATCATGGGTCTGCTACTATATTTTCCCTAATACATATTAAAATAAATGATTTGTAAAAATACAGAAGTTCATCCACTTAAAATCATTTCAGATACTACTACAAAATATGTCACTTTTAGAGAATGACTAGCTTATTGGATATAATCAATTTCAGTAAAGGGCAAAAGGGAACAGAGCCTATATGGAGAGACAGCACAAAGAGGCTGTGAACTGCTTATAGAATTCCTTAGTAGAAATTTGACATCAAATTGTAGAACAATTACAACGGTGTTCTCAGATCAGGACAATAATTCTGTCTTGGAAATATTGAACAGGATGGAAATTCATAGGGAATAAATCATGGAAGATTCATAGTAATAGTAGTAAAGAAATGCAACATAAAAATGAGTTGTAAATTTTGAGTTTTGACTTTCACACTCTTTTTTTTTTTTTTTTTTTTTTTTTTTGTGACTTGTGTTAGTCACTTTATGAAGCTGAGTAGCCAAAAAGAAAATAAAGCTGGTTTACTTCAAGATTGCTTTGCTTTGATACGAAGAATCATTGGTACTGTTATACCCGCTGTGCTAATTTTTTCCTTACATTATCTTATTAGATATTTTCAATAATTCTATAAATTGGATTCTATTAGTATTTCCATTTTATAAAATAAAAATCTGAGGCTTATTTACAGCAAGATACTTGTCCAAGATCATGGAGCTAAAATTGAAACCCAAATCATCTAAAATCCCAACTCTCAAAAGAAACTCTGATCTCTCGGCTTGTTTTATGGTGTTTCATTTTAATTTTTCATCATTTCTTTGTCTCTCATTATCTTTTTGAAAGTAGATAAGGTTTAAAAATCAATAGTTCAAAGAGGACTGTTAGATTTTTTAAAGTGGTTATTCTGTCTTGTTTCATTATCTTACTTTTATATTTCTCTTTTCCCACATTTTCTTCTTTCTGTTTTTGAACACTTTTTTTTTTTTTTTCAGTTTAAAGGCCAGTATCAACAGGATCAAAAATCAGACAAAAATCTTGAGCTTCCCTAAGGACACACAGGGGATTTGGGAATGTCAGCTGTACAAATATGACGCCATCTTTAGACAAACTGTCTGGAAAGATGGGGGGACTAGCCCCTGTGTGTGCATGCAGATGTCATGTGGCCATGCCTCTAGCTAGCTTTATTATCTGACAGATATGGAGCACAAATATTGACTTTTGCTATTTTAACTGTAACTGCAGCCATAAACATCGATTACTGCAGGAGACAGCAGACTGGAAAGAAAGCAGCAGTGTCTTCACAGCCCAAGAGAGCTTTGGTCTTTGCCTCAGGACAGATAGGAGTAGGATATGAATAAGGTCCTCCTGGAATGATTCAAGACAGAAATAATAAAATGGTGATGATGTGAAAGATCCCACAGTTCTGACAGACTTGAAAAATAATTCTTTATTGATTCCGCCTTGTCATCTGTGTTCATTTAGCCCAAGCAAATTCCTAATGTAAGGAAGAACAGAAACTTAAAAGAACTTAGCCTACCTCTCATGGTACAGAAGTTCATCTTGTCAGACTTTTTTTTTGTTTTTGTTTTTTGTTTTTTTTGCATTCCAATGGCAATGCACAAAAGTTGATAACTGTATTTTCCAATTTCTTCCCACCCATATCTCAATATGACATGGCAAGGGAAATAATCAATGGACAGTGCTTTGTCAGTCTTTTATAAGAAATGAAGAGATTCCTGTTTTGGTGGCAAACTGTTCCAAAAAACAGATTTTCCCATTTAGTGCTTTATATTGTTGCTTTTAGATCCATAGTTTAGAATTTATGTGGCCAGTATAGAGTAACTCAAATTTCCTGTTTGATTAGATCGAATGTGTTCAGCATGAGCTTTGGGAACCAGCAAGATCATAGTACATATTAAGGATATCAACAATATGATGGAGGAACAGGCAGCTCTAAACCTGAGACTGGATCTACAGAATGACTGGTTTCCTTCAGGTAGGTGCTCAAAGGCTTAACATAGTTCAAGGCTGCAGAGTCTCCATCTTAAGGTGCATCTCATACCAGTATTTAACAATGGGCCCAGAGCAAATGGATCTACACCTTCTTCAGAAATAAGGGAGTAGGAAATGAACCAACCAAGTCACCATTGGAGACCAAAAATCACTCAAGTAGGCAGAGAGGAGCAAAGAAATGAATGCGGTCTGGCAGTAGAAGAGTGCCTGTGGTCGAAAGTAGGAATATATGCTATGTGAACCCAGTTTCCTTTACAGTCACTGTTGGGATATGAAAACATTAGCGCATTTGCAGCAGTAGCTTCAGGGTCACATGTTGCTGGTATCTACCTGCAAAAAGATCATTCACTAATTGATTAAATTACCTTGACTGAAGGGTTTCTAGGACCATGAGAAGTTGAGTAGGACATATGAACATGTCACATAGAGGAAAGACCTTGATTTTTAGAGTAAAGCAGAATTGGATACAAATCTATGTGCTGACATATAGATTTATGTGATTTCAAAAAGTTTTTTGGTTTTTTCTGAGCCTCATTTAAATTTTCTATAAAAGGAAAAGTGACATGGTTATTACTAGGCTGAAAAATAATATCTCTACAATGTTTAGTATATATGTTTACTCCTTCTCTTCAGTACCATTCTTCATTCCCTGTAGGAAATACCAATCAGTAAAATATAGAATGGTATCTATCACACAGTTTATAGTATAGTGTGGGTCTATAAATTCAAGGAAATTCAGTGGGATGGATATTTTAGAAAACTGTCTGATAGGTCCCATTCACAGGGAAGGCTGCAGTAGTACTACATTTTTTTAAGAGTCACATAAAATATTAGTCTCCTCTCTACCTTTGTATGTACCTTATAAAACACTTTTTCTTTTGAGCTTTTATTTAAAAAAGAGTAGAAAGGTGCCATTTGTATAGAGTTATTCTCCACCACCAGTTGTAGAATCCATCATAATAGGTAGAATCTTTTTGAATTCCAGCCTTTAGAGGTCTCTAATTTCCCACTTGGTGATATGAGCTTGTTCTCTGAATCATCTATTTAAAAAAATATTCTTTTAATGAATTGCAATCTCTAGAATTTTCAGTTGAGTTAATTATCCTAGATATACATCTCAGTTCTCCACTTAGAATCATAAGTTCTTTAAACCAAACACTTAAATCCCCATTCATTGTTAGAAATACTAAGCACTTATTTACCTTTACCAACATCCACTGAACTCTCATTGTCATCTAACAATTTTATGTTCAAAATATATTTTATTTATGTATTCATTTTGATTATGTATTAACAAAAATTATGGCCATTTTTAGTGAGTTAGTGAAGTAATATGACATCAATCATTAAGTCAATTGTTCTCAGTAAAAAAAAAATTTTTCTAATATCCAGTCCTCCCCTTGCTGGAACTAGTAATGTAAAATGATATCCTTTAAAAAAGATAGGCAGATGGAAGGGGCCAGTGCCAGTGCCAGTGCCAAGATATGTAATGAACTTATGTAAGCTCAACCAGTTTGGGCCAGGGCAAAGGCCCACCTGAGTAAGTAGGGAACATGCTGGCAAGGACAATCACGTGGGCTGGTTGGACACATAGTTCATGGGATTCCTGGACCTAGATTTATGCTCAGCTTCATAGAGTAGAAAACTGTTTATAGACCCTTCTCCACTTTAGTGAGGAAAGAAGTATTATTTATATTATTATAGGGTCTAATGGTGGCTTTACTAGGATATTTGTGGCCTAATACTATTATGGAACTATTTTAATAATCTGGGAATTAACACTGAATTTGAAATCATAGTATTTGTCTTTATGTCATCTTGAGCAACCTTGGCCATCACAGCGTACTCAGCTTTGATTTACTCATCTACAAAGTGGAATTGGCCATTTCTGCTGCACAATGTTAATAGGATTAGGTAAAATTACGTATGAGAAAAGACTCCTAAATTAAAAGTGCAACATACGAATAAGGTTAGTTTCTCTGTTCTCACTCTTCTCACATTTCTCCACATTTACTAAACTTTCAAAAACCTTTGATGACTTTCTGTTATTTTTGACTTGTAAAGCCAAATACCTATCATTCTGAGTCTCTATTATTATTATTATTATTATTATTATTATTATTATTTCCCAATATAAAATTTTAGCTTACAACAACGAATATAGTTTCCCCTAAATTACTCCAATGTAGTTGCAAGATCTCTCTAGGACATCCAGTTGTCCAATTAAGCAGGATATCACATGTTCCAGCATTACCACAGTGAGAGAATTTTTGGCTTTAAGGCACAGAAACTCCATGGTCAGAATCCAGGCCTAATTCCTGGCCATGGGTTACACTGAAAAGTTTATGAGAGCCAGAATGCCAGCTCATTTATAATCAATATTAATTATCAACTATTTATATCGATAAATATGTCAATCGATATCAGCATGGAAAGTCACATTATAATTATAGATTTGCTAGACGACTATAAAATTAGCAGAAAGAATTCATTTGATGATATTAATAATGAGAGTGCTGTTCATGCAAAGAGGTCCAGATCCCAGTGGATAATTGTTCTGCAGGTGCCTTTGAGAGGCTTTGGCTTTTGGCAGAGCTCTCACATGGGTGCACCATCATAGCTGGGTGGAGGTCATAAATGGGTGGGACCTGGAACTGCTCTCAGACAGACAGGGCCTGGCAAACAGGGAAAGCACCTGATATTAAGTGCGTGTGTCTGTAGGGGTTCTTCTTAATCGTCCTCTGGCTGACATGTATTGGAAAGACAGAACAATGTCATATTTAGTGGGTTATTATAGAGATGGAGACTGAGTGAAATCCCTGAACACCTTTCTTTGTTCAGCTTATAAGTCATTTTCCCCCAATAAACAAAAACCCCACCTAAAACAAATTAGGTCACAATGCTTTTCTTGGTAGCATGTCATATATTTTCTTTCCCTCTTGCCCATGTTCTGTCAAAGATGAGAAATGATCTTGCAGAATTCCTGACAAAGTTGGGATCACAGTAGAGACAGCCTGCCCCAATAAGCTGACCTGGAAATCTCATGGGAGATTCTTCTGAAACATCCCAGCCCCATTTCAGGGCCTATGTGGTTAATCTTCAGATAACAACCTCAGCTCCTTACAGCCTGTTTATCACCTCATCTATAGTGTTTGCCATTCTTAGTTTGTATCAAATTCTTAAGAGTTGGGGTGGGGGTGGGGAGGACATTTTGGCCAGGCAGTTCAAGAAAAGTTAATTGGTGACTTGATTCTTCAATTTTTTTCCCCATACTACACACCAGAGAGCTAAACTCAAAATAGCATTATGTGCGCACACAACACACACACACACACACACACACACACACACACACACACACAAACCCCGTCTTGACTCCTTTACCATGTTGTTTGAGTAACTGGAAAGAATCTTTTAAGATTTTTCCATTAATTCACAAAAAAAACCTACTTCTAGACTTCCTGAGTGACTTTATCAGTCTGCATTTTGTTTTAAGTTCTATTATGTGTACTACAGTATTCTAAAATGCAGCTGTGTTATTATCACTGCATTTGGTATATAAATGTTCAGTCACCTCTGAGCTATTGACTAGAATGTTCCTTAGGGATATCTCACTGCTAGGTGAAAAGAATGTTCACTAGTGGAGTGGCAGCATCTGGTTTATGTTGAATGGGATTGGGGAGGAGCAATGTATGAGGAAGGGAGTATAGTGTTGAAAAGAGTATTCTACTGCTATAATTACTTATTTGTTTAAATTTGTAGTAATTATTTTGAAATTTCAAGTAACACTAAAAAAAAACTCAATTTTTTTTTAATGAAGAAAGAGGTATAGATTTAAAAGGCTGAGAAATATAAGTGCATTAACTCATCTCAGAGCAAATGCAGAGACAATTCTTAAATAAGTGTTTTTACCAATAAATGGCCCTATAATTGAGAGAGTATAAAGATAATAAAATACAGAACATGGAATTTTAAACAGGAAACCTCTGGGATGTCAAAGGTCCTTTTTATTTTTTACTTTATTGAGGAATAATTGACAAATATAATTTATATGTATAATGTGTGATGATTTGATACACACACACATTATGGAATGATTACCAAGATCAGAATAATTATATGCATTGATGGTCCTTTTAACTGTGCCCTTTTTTTGTGTTAATGCCCATAAACTGATATTCTATATTTCTGCAGACCACATATGAAAGCCTGAAAACAAACCTTCCACATTATTAACAGTAGTTACCTTCATGGAAGCAGAAGCCTCAAGAGGAACCTTTTTTTAGACTCTTGGACTCTTTGTGAAATAAATATTATACTGTTAAATGTATTCATGTATTACTTGTGGAAACTGAATATGAATACATTTGTTAAAAAGTTTATATAGTAAAACCCAGAAA
Organism: Eonycteris spelaea; assembly: GCA_003508835.1. Taxonomy (NCBI): domain Eukaryota; kingdom Metazoa; phylum Chordata; class Mammalia; order Chiroptera; family Pteropodidae; genus Eonycteris; species Eonycteris spelaea. The sequence goes on along the minus strand of PUFA01000083.1, from coordinate 1,426,889 downwards.
GATCTCATAGCAGTGCTAAACCTGCCCAGTTAAGCAATTTAGAAAATTTCCTCAAGGTTTCTGGCTCTCAGTTTTTCTCATCTGAAGGAGATGGTCCTCCATCAAGATTAGAGAATTCCTCACAGGGTTCCATGTTTCCCCACCACTCAGCAGAGTCTCAGTCTCTGGGAATGGAGGGATGAGAAGGCACGGGAAGGTTAGTGAGAAAGCTGAGTGGATATGAGAGTGGGGTGCTCTAAGATCTCACCCCAGTTCAAATCCAAGCAGCCCTGCTCTCACTTAATTTTTTCTTTTCAAAGTGCTCTTCTGTATTAAACCAAGTTTGAAAAAAAATGCTGGAGTAAATAATTATCTATTGATAATTCTAGTTCCAGTTCTGAAAATGTCAAAACCAAAACAAAACAAGTAGTATGAGAAGATTCTAGATCTACAAGTAGTGTGCTCTGAGCTTAAAGATACAATTTGCATAGAAGTCACATGACAGCCAACATTCTCTGACTGTTGATGAAGACAGTAAAGAAAGTAAATGTAATGTCAGTGTCCAGCCCCTCTTTCGTTCTGTTTATTCATACCGTAGTACTGGTGTTGTGTATGCCAGTCTCATCCTGACTTATGGGGATTCTTTAGTTTTAAAATTCAAACTCAGCAATTAAAAAAATCATTTGGTGCTTTTTTCTTGGCAAATAGAAAACTCAATAAAATTAACTTAATAAAATTAACAAAAAATAGTATTAAAAAATTTTTTTATGTAATTGAGAAACTCAAGGCTTTAAGCTTCTATGGATCCAGTGACTCAGGTGATATAATTTGTCTCTCTTTTCTTATCCCTGTGTTCCATGTTACCCTGTTCTCAGGTTCCAGGAAGGGACAAGGTTGCTGCCTCCCAGGTTTGGTCCAGCATAAGAGGGAACATCTTTTTTCCGGTCACTTCTGTGAAAGTCCAATGATTTACTGATTGGTCCAACTTTAATTATTAGCCATCTAGATCCCAGTCACTAAGTAGGGGAGTTCAGTGCTCCAACTGGCCAAAGAAGAGTCTTACCTTAACCACACGAAACACTGGGGTTAAGGATGGGGATACTCAAAGAAAATTCAGTGTACTATTTCCTGAAGTATAGAATAAATAGTAGTTCTACTAATAATATCCTTAATGGCTGTTAGAACTATTTTTACAAAAAGGTCTAAAACAGTAGGAAATATGGTGCCTTGTATACCTCTTTTATCCTGCAGTCTCCTCTGTCTTCTGTGAGTCTAAGGCAAGAACCAGGGACAAATGTCATCTTTCCACAGCTTGAATTTTTAAAAATAACTTACAGTTTTTTTTTCAATTGCAGTTGACATAACTGTTATATCAGTTTCAGGTATACAACATAGTGACTAGACATTTATATAACTTATGAAGTGATAAGTTAGTATTAACATAAGTCTAGTATTAATCTGACTAAAATAAGTTACTTCTAACAAAGTTTTTCTTAAATCAATACACCTTTTTCTTTAAATGTCAAATATTCTCAAATCATGTAGTAATGTATCAATATTTGCTTAAGCAGACCCACATAGTCAAGCCCTGTAAATGGTAGAAGCTGCAGAATGAGTCTTAAGTAGAAAAAGAAGAGAATCAAATGAGAATGAGATAATTATTGGATGAAAAATAATAACTATGCCTAATTCACGTAATGGAAACCTCTAAGTGTGTTATTCTTAACAAAGTGATTTTATTAAGCTAAGTCCTTCTCTACTTAGCTCAAGGAAAACATTATTTTAGTTTCTTAATAATTCTAAAAGCATTTTAAAATTATATTTTGACAGTAATTTCAAATGGAAACACATTCATATGCATACATAGAGTGATTATTTTTAAAGGTATGTAAAGTGCATATATATATATATATTCACACATACACATACACATTCATACACATAATAATTATTATTAGTTGGATCTATAGCCTGAGGTTAACAAGGGGAAAAAAAAGGTTAGACTTCCAAACACAAAACACATGAACGCTGAAAGCACTACAAGATGAAGGAAAAAATAAATGTCTTCTCATATTTTTCATCAAGTTGTTTAGAATTATGAACAGCAGAGACCCTTCTTATTGATTAAATTTTATAACGCTGAACTTGATCAAATCATAAAGAACCAATAAGACTGTAGTTTTTTAAGCCATATGGATAATGAAAGATAGAATTATTAATATAGAATTCACTAAGAAAATGAAATTATCCCATATTTATCTTGTTAAGTAAAGTTAGAAATTATGTGTGTATATATGTGTTTTCAATCACAAAGAAGTGTTTCCTCTTCTCATAAACTCACATAAGTCCACTTTCTTAAGTCTCTAAAGGCAGCATAGCTACAGGTGGGCAGCAAACATTCCATCTTCCATGTGTTATTAACACATGCCCTCCCAGCGGACAGGATTTGTGTTTCCCTGTTGCCTGTTTTGAAGATTCCAGACCAAGCCAGGATCTTCAAGTCTCAGACCTGAAGAGTTTCCCTGATGTGCACATGTTATACTCAAATTTCTGATGGCAGTCTTCTAAGAAATGCTAAAATCTTTTTAGGAATATGAGTTAACCAGTTAATAGAGAGGAGTCTACCTCCATCCAGCTGAGAACTTCTTAGCATTACTCAGGCCTAATCAATATTTTAGGAGAGAGATTTTCCTAAGTACAAAACAGAGGTAATACTCATTGTAGAACCAGAAGGGGGAGCCATAGTGTAAAGGTACTTTAAACCATTCAGACTATTTCTATGTAGATGAATAATTTTCACAGCACAGATTACAAAACTTGTGGTATGCCACAAATGAAATCAATGCTATTAACATAAAATTCTGTAAAGAACATTTGGATAAAGATGACTGTCTTTATATTTTCACTTATGTAACCAAGAACAAATAGAGAAAAATCTTTACCAAGCTTGGAAATTACTGACGGGTGCCATCAATGACATCAATGTCTCAGAAATCTTAAAGCACATTTACAACACAGATTAAAGAAGAGAATTTGTTGGCCAATTGGCTTCATTGCTTAAAACCTGGCTGAGGAGTATGTTAAAGGACTCCCTGTAAAGAATCCATGTATTTGAGAGTGGCGGGTGCTCCTCAACTTGGACAGGTTGGCATTGGGGGGTAAGAGCTTTCTTTGTTCCTACCCCTGAGAAGTGCTCAAAGCATTAGGAATTTTATGGGGCAGAGAAACCAGCTGTGGCATTTTTTTCTTGACCTACACTATCAGGGATGATACCATAATGAAGGCAGGCACTGAGCTAGCTGATTTCTGGTTCCACAACAAACCTGAGAGTGCAACCTGAGCACAAAGGCAAACGTTTTGACTTTCTGTTTCCTACTTTTTACAGGAAAATGGACCTCAATTTTAGCAAAAATAAAACTCAGCTTTTCATTCCTCCTTTTCCTGAGTCTGAACGATTTAAAAGTATTATTTTAAAGTGGGCCAAATCAAACTCATTTCAGTCATACTCACCTTTATAAGGTTGAATGGAGAAAAAAGAAGCAGCAACAAAGAAAATATTCTACCAAAAAAAGAGAACAATTTAAAAAATCCAGCTAATTTAGCCCATGAAATGAAATTCCTATACAAGATGGAATAGAGTATTAGAAAATCTCTAATTGGTATTCTGACCAAGTTTAGAGAATGCGCCTTCTATGGAGCTAACTAGGCAGTCATGAAAGGTACGGATCTGAAGTCAGGCAGATTGTTTACAGACAAAAAGCAAGCTGTAAAATTTTTTAAATGCCATGAAAGAAGTGAACTAAAGATAGGCTGTCACAGAACACAGATTCATTCAAGTAGAAGAGAGTTTAATAAAGTTTCTCAGAACTAAGAAAAGCATACTGACAGAAAAGGAATGAAAAAAAAAAAGAAAGGAGACATGTTTTGTGCATCAAGAATTCCAAAAGTAAAAAAAAAAAAAAAGCATATTAGAAAGAAAAAATCACTAAACTAATAATAGAAGAGACAGTTGATAAAATGAGTAAGTGTTATTATCTTATTTGAAAGATTTAGCAAGCCCCAGGAAAGATTTATTTAATATAGTAACTCATTGGATGAAAATTATAGAGCATCTTTATATCATGGTTCTGAACAAGGAAAAAAGTAATAAACAGCATGAACATGGTCTCTGTTCAAAACAAAGTTTAGCCTACCCTATAAGATAAGCAAATCACAATCAGTAGCATAAAACATGAAAAGTGCTGGACAGAAGTGACAAGCTTACAAGAAGTGCATTTTAATTGACATAGAAGATTAGGAGTAATTTTCCAGAAGAAATGATAGTTTAGCAGACTTGAGGAATATGTAGACATTGTCTGGATGAATAAAAAATTCTTAGTGGCTGAAAAGTGATATAATCCAGGTACAAGTAAGAGCTTGGATACAATCCCCAAACTAAAAAGGACACATTCAAACAACTGGAAAAATTTCTGTAAGTCTGAAAAAAAAAAAGGTAATGAAGTTGAAGGGAAAACAGGGGCTATATTACAAATAATCTTGTTTTCTTTTGACTTACTTTAATCCTTATGCTGGGACTAAGGATGTAACATAAAGGTAAGGACTTTTAGTAATGATTGCATGTGTATTTTCAAAAGAGCTCTCTAGTTATAATAAGTTGAATGAGCCATAGAAGAGCAAGACTAATAGTGGGAGACCAGTTAGGAGGTCATCATCAGAATTTAGGGGAAAAAGAGTAATCTAAACTTGGGGAGTGGATTATGAAAATGGAGAGAAGTAGGTAGATGTGAGAAACTTTTAAGAGATAGAATCAACTTTTAAAATAATTAAATATGGGTATCAAGGAGAAGGAGAGTCAAGATGACAACCAGGTTTCTGGTTTGGAGATATTAAAGGTCATTCTCTGAGAAGAGAACCTCAGGAGAAAGATTTAAATATGAGTTCCACTTTGAACTTGTGGAACTAATGCATTACTGAGATGTTAAGTAGGCAATTGGATGTAGAAATGGGAAGATGATCTAGTCTGGAGATAGGCCCTGGTGAACACTCAGTGTATAAACGGTAAATGATGCCATGGGGGAGAGGATGGCATTGCCTAAGAGAGTATGGAGAGTAAGAAGAGAATAACATTGAAAACAGAAGAGAAATTCACTATCATATTATTATCTCCTTACTTTCTACACTCTCTTAAGCGGTGTCATCCTCTCCTGTAGTATCATTTACTACTTATATACTGAGTGCTCCCAAAGCCTCTCCTTGTGATTAGGAGGATGCAGATGATAACTGCAATTGGAGTCTTAGGGAATTGTCTGCACTTATTTTTTCAACAATGGGGAGTAATAACCAGGAGATTAGGCAGTTGTTAGCCATCTAGTTGAAATACTTAACCTTTAAAATGGCATGTGGAAAATCTTGCCCACTCCAAGTATTTGAAAGAACAGCAGAGGATATTCTAAGGGGAGAACTAGGATTCATACATGGCATGAAGGTGAAGTGATAGGGTAATTAAAAGAGTTTGTTTCTTATTGAAGAGGAGCTTCAATTTGCAGAGTAGAAATTCATTGTAAGGAAGGGGTGATATTTAAGAGAAAATATAAAAAGTATGTGGAAGACAGGAGATAACTTAATAGCAAAGAGTTACATCTTATAAACTGAAAAAGAATTTGAAACATGAGATATGAGACATGATGATATAAAATGGGAAACCCATTGAATTATATTCTAGGTATATATTTTTTAATTTCATGTTTTAGTGGAAAAATACAATAAGTAAGCAGAAGGAAATCAACAAGCTAAATGGGAGCTAATATACTTTGTCACCAGATGGTAACTATAAATATCAGACAATTGTGGGGTAACATTTACAGATTTTGAGACTAGAATTTTATACCCAGCTATTGTTTGAGACCATGCTAAATTTTTCCAAAATGCAAGGATGCAGAAAGTACTAACACTTTTTTGTAAATGTACTCAGATAACTCTAGTAAATTAAGAAATGAATTGAAGTTAGGGACATGGCTATTATACCAAGAAGGCAGACAAAGCACATATATACCTTTACATTTCCTCTTCAAATCCGAAAAATGACTAAAAGAGTATAAGAATGACATTAAATCCTTAACAGTCCTGGAAAACAGAAAAATTTATTAGCAGAAAGTTTAAGGAATTTTGTAAAATTATAAAGTAGCCAGTTTGACAGGGAAAATAGAGCCAAGAAAATCACAAACAAATAGAGACATCTGGAATGGGTCACTGAGGAAGAGAGTATCAGTCTTCCCACAGAGCCCTGGAAAAACTCCAAGATCATCATCAACAAGAGCTAGAAATATTTGTTGAATGATGTTGAATGAATGAGCAGCTTGTGTGGCAATTAGCAGTATATTAATTGAAGGGTTGCCAATTCAGCTGGACTGGTCTTCAGTTCTGGTACACAGAGGGTTGGCTGTGGCATTTTCTCTTAGGATATAATGGATGAGATAAACACTCCTCTTTATAGTGGAGACTCTATCTCCCAGAAATGTAAAAATAATAGGAAAACAGCTCTGTAAAACCTCCTGCTCGCAGAGAAATATCTTGCTTAGCTTATTCAGATTTATCAAGACAAGACTTTAAACTTCATATGTGCTCTCAGCTTGCCCAACCTGAAAAGAGGTCCATTTGCAGGAATTTATGCACCTATCCACCCAGAGAGGACTGGGGATGCTTCTGTTAGGGCAGGGGCCTGAAGTAAGAATGGTTCCCTCCATGACTGATGAGGAAAGCTAAGAAAGTAACCAGCAGTGATCACTCTAGTCCTTCAATTGTAATTACAAATGGACAAGCAGACATTGAGGAAAACAAACCTTAATAGAGAAGCGTATATAGGAGCAGGTAGAACAGATGGAACAGACAGTCCTTAAGAGAACCAAAGGCAACAGAAAATAACATCATTTCAACTAGAATCATCAAAACTATTTGAAAGAATATTAGACAATAGATGATAAATGATGATATATAGATAGATGATAGATAAAGACAGACACATTTCACCAAAAATAAATCAAATAATGAATAGGAAAGAACTTGAGAAATTAAGAAATTAAATAAATAATTAAAGAATTCTTTTAAAGAAAAAACCCGAGAAAGGCTGAATCCTACAATAGGCTGGGCTAAAAATGAGTAGCGGTGGCATTTTCCTAGATTGTAGTAATAGCAAATATATGAAAAATATTATTGCTTTGTAATAACCTTTTCCACTTCTGGAAAGATGTAAAATTTTCTCTTTTGGAATTCAGCAATTTTACTATTGGTATCAAGTGTATCATGATATATTACCATGGTTTACCTTTTTTGGAACTGTGGGTTCCAGTCTTGGCTGGTCTCAGGTCTGGCTGTGATCCAGGCTCGTGGCTAGTAATCAGACCCTGGATTTAGAATGTTACATTAGTGTAGTGGGGTGCCTGCGCCTAAAATATGTAAACATAATTCAGCTTACTGTATCACACATGCGTAGCTGAATGCCACTATTATAGTCTGCTATGTGTGGGTCATGCAGTCCCCTGGAGATCAGAAGGGGAGCATCAGAAGGGTATTAGGAGAAGTGCACACAATACTGCTCTCTCCACAATAAAGTTGGTGCCTGCCATTTCATTCTCATGTCAGTCTTTTGTGCATTCTTCCAACTGGGCCTCTCACCATCGAAACCTTCCCTTCTTGATCAGCTCAGCGCTGACACTTGGCATAATCTGCTGGATGGGGTATGTACGGTCCCAGTGCTCCAGACAGTTCCCAGGTGGAGGAGACCCGGTGGAGGACATGTGGCTCCCCACCTCCCAGTGGTATCCCGTGGCCGTGTATCTTGCTACTTGGATGCCCTGGAGGACTGGAATGTGGTGAAGTTGTGTCTGGAGGATGTCTGGAAAACCCTGGAGATGTTGTAGCTGAATGTCCCTACAGCTCACTGGGAGACAGCGGGTCTGGTGGCCTGGATGTTCCTAGCAGTGCTGAGGCAGGCCAGTCTGAAGGTTCAGGATTATGCTCAGCGGGTGCAACAGCTACAATGTCAGGAAGAAGCTCTGAAAAGCTGGCTGGCAGCAGCAGAATGTATGCTGCAGGACTCTGAAGGGTCATTGCCATTGCCCAGTCTGGGAGCCCACCAGCGATATGATCGCAGGTGTGGCCAGTGATACGGCAGCAGGTTGAAGTGGAACCTGGCTCTAGGGCAGGAACAAGGTGGCAGCACCCCCAGGCTAAAAATCAAACCACCATGATCCAGTACACTCCCATGGAACTGGGAAATGGTTCTGGGTGGCTGCTTTGGCAGTGGGATTGGGGCCGCAGTGACTGAATTATCTCTGGAAGAGATAGCTCAGCTGGCTTACATAATGATGATACCATCCCTCAGGCAGCACCTCGAGAATGTGGCACGTTTGGAACGGGGGCACAGGCAATCACTCCCTGATTAACTGGCTCATGTCCACTGCATGAACATGAGAGCTGCCAGAGACAGAGAGCAGATGAACCACACACTTAGATCTAGTCCAAGTAATTTGGAAAACGAGCATGCGGCAGATGAATGTTTCATACACAATATAGAAGCCCTGATGAAGAGATATTTACAACTTGTATGAAGAACTTGATTTTGAGTTTTGGCCTAGACGGTACTTTTGGCGCCATGGTGGCACTGCTGGCCCCTTACATGGACAGGCGGATTCACGAGGTAACATTCGCTATGGATAAGTTGGGGGATGTGGAAGTGAAACACAAGGAGCATTCCACCCAAATGTGCACCATGTAGTCCGCTGCACTCCACCACTAGCCAGTGCATGGACGGAGGCATGGCCGAAAAGTGGGAGTGGAGCAGAGCCCAGCCCCTTCAGCTGAGAGAGTGAGCTGCAGGCAAATGTGTTTTGATCTCCTTGGGGCAGGGGTCACCGCAGAAAAGATTGAGCAGCAAAACCTAATGAAGTGCTGCTGGCTCTGTGGAATCAGCTGCACCCTGACCAGCAATTCACTTTTATTCCCAGGAAAGCCACAACCTGTGAGGTATGGCTGGCCAATTTTCCCCTGATTAGGGATTTGGCCAGGGCACCTGGTTGGCGGGGTTGCCAGTTGACCTGAAGCTTCAAGAACTGAATAAGGCTACACTGCCCCTGCATGCTGCTGTGCTAAATGTTATGTACATCATGGACTGGTTGTCACATGAACTTGAACAGTACCATTATGTAGTAGGCTTGGCATATGCCTTTTTCTCTAGCCCTACCCTATGCCATGGTCTCTTGGCTCAAAATTTAGCCACATAGAAATGACCGCCTGCACTGCACTTGTATCAGTACACTGATGGTATAATGCTAACCTCTGATTCTCTTACAGAACTGTAGCACAAGCCCAAACTCTATGTGTTGTAGATCCAGCCCTTCCATTCTTGCTTACAGTGGATGATGCATGTTTTCTATGAGACTTGTGGTAGAAGAACAAATCCTGGAAGGTACTGATAGGCTTCTGATCCCAATTGTGGAAAAGCATGGAAGCCAGTATTCTCTAATAAGCATGGAAGTGTGGTATTCTCTGATAGAGAAGCAACTGGCTGCCATATATGCAGACTTGTTGGCCAGTGAGGACATCACTGGCCATAATCCTGTAATGGTGCAGTCCACATAACTTGTGGAGGGGTGGCTGTGATCTTAGGAAAGACTCCTTCTACGAGATTTGCACTGACCTCTATGCTGTCTAAGCAGAGCTCCTGACGGAGCCTGCTAAGATGGGAGATATACCGAGTCCCTATGTAGAGAGTCAGACTCTCATTCCTGAGGATGCCTGGTACACAGATCGCTCATACCATGGAACAGGTAGTGAAATGATGGGGGCTATTGTTGATGTGGGCGCAAAACACAAGGTGCCGTGTCACAATGCCACTGGTATGCTGAGCAGCACCCAGAGAGATAGCGGGTAAAGAACAACACTGGGAGTGATGTCCACAGAGCTAAGCCACTCCAGGAATGGCAAGAGGATTGTGGGTCCAAAGTAGTGCCCTCCGGGCCAGATCCCGTGCCCACAACCCTGTATGGGTGAAGTGTGGGTTCCAGGCCTGGCTGGTCCCAGGTCTGACTGTAATCCAGGCTTGCAGCTAGTAATAGTACCCTGGATTTAGAATGTTATATCAGTGTAGTAGGGTGCCTGCGCCTAAAATATGCAAGATAATTCAGCTTATTGTATCACGCATGCATAGCTGAATGCCACTATTATACTCTGCTATGTGTGGGTCATGCAGTCCTCTGGAGAGCAGAAGAGAAGTGTCAGAAGGGGAGCGGGAGAATTGCACACAATACTGCTCTCCTACAATAAAGTTGGTGCCTGCCATTTATTTTCATGTCGGCCTTTTGTGCATTGTTCTAATTGGACATCTCACCATCAAAACCTTCCCTTCTCAATCAACTCGGTACTAACAAGAACAGGTAAATTTCCTTTACAGTATTGTGATTTTTGTCCTCCTTTAACAACACCTTTTACTCTTAGGAAATTCTACTTAATCCTTTTTGAATTATTCAATACATTCACCAGTCTCTTAACTTTTCCATGGAAACAGCACTATTTCATTTTTATTTGAAAAATTTTAAATATTTTCATGTGCTTAGAAGACAAAATTTAATATTTTATTAATTTTATTCTTTTTGTTTACCTGAATTTTGAAAATATAATAAAATGAAATTTTACATATAATTTATAAAATACATATTTTATTGAATTTAATTCTTTGCTATAATTGTTCTTTACTTTTTGTCTTTTTTAAGGGAATTTAGAGGTTTTATATAGATATATAAGCACAATATTTAAAGAGCCAATATTGCAATAGATTTATAATATTTGTCATACAGTTATCAATCCCCTTTAGATCTATTTCTCCCTCCCCAAAGAATCACTATCAACTCTGTCAGCTGATTCCTTGTGGCCTTTCCATGCTTATCTCTAAAAAATGTATTGGTTTTATCGCTTCTTGAATTTTCAGCTTTATGTATTATCTATTGACTTTCCGATAAATAAAATAAGCATTTAACTTTTATTTTTTCACCCCTTTAGCTATCTCCAAAGAAACACACCCTTCTCCCCTTCAAACTTTTAATGTAATTATACTGTAATTTTAGATTCATTACTATTTATTGCTTAAATGGTTATATATCACATGAATGCTACTGAGTAAAACATTATTAGGTAATGTTTTATTTCCTACACAACATTTCCATTTCCTGGAACAAATAATTGTCTTTTTATTCATTTGATTGCCCAATTTTTATATATTTATCACCTATATAACCCAAACCCTCTAGTAATTATCTGAATCTTTTCTTAATAAATTTATTCACATTAGGTGTTTTAAAGATTTCATCTTTTTGAAGAAATTTCTCTGTGACTTATTACAGCATGGTTGTTCTTTGCAAGGGTTATCCTAGGTTCTCTGATCTTCACCTACTTTTAATGTAATTATACTGTAATTTTAGATTAATTACTATTGGGAATTTTTCTTTACTTTTCTCTTTAGTTGGATACCTTGTTTCATTGATCTCATGTCTTCTTTCTGGGCTTACTCTCTTTTTTTGGTGGAGCATGTCCTCCAATAGCTCTCTTTGGATGGGTATATGAGGTAAACTTTTTGAGACCTTTAATTTCTGAAATTGTTCATATTTTTGCTTGACACTGGTTGATAGCTTGGCTAGGTATATAGTTTTAAGAAGAAAGTAAGACTAGGAAAACATTGCTTGCTCTTATTCTAGTTTCTAATATTTGCTAAATCTGAAGCCACTGGGATTCCTAATCTTTTATATAAAACTTGTTTTTTTATATACTTTTTCTCTCTGGGAGACTAGGATTTCCTCTTTGTTCCCAGTCTTCTAAAACTGCACAGTGAAGACCATTTCCCACATCACAACCAAAGTTCAGTTCCTTTAATGGTTCTTTACTAAAATGCACTTGCTAAGATACTCCCAGTTTTCTGTGGTGTGTATCCCCTCTCGTGTAATGAGTATGAACCCAATTCTTTTAACCCTAGATGTATTCTTGTTGGACTTGGCTATAGGCATCGACAAACCTCACATTTAACCCACAACGCCACCACTGCCAAGCCAGAGAAATTAAGAGTCCTTCATTTATCATCCTCTTTCACCCCATCTAATGCCTGTGAAACTCACAGGTATAAAGTTGTGAGGATAGACATATAATTTCCCTTGTGCTTTGAGGACATCAGTTTATTTCTGCTTTCAAAGGGTTGATTTTAAAGCCTTTCCAACTCGGCAGATGGTCAAGTGCCTTGCTTACCAATGTGGCATGCAGGGTCACTTCTGTTCCAGTCAGGAAGGCTCTCATGGTAGGCATTGAGAATCATCTTCATTCCAGAAAGCAAATATAAACTCCTCTAGATGCTACAACAAAGGATTTGTACAAGCTGGCTAGCAGAATAATGGGAGGTACATGCTATTCAGACACTTCATACATGTGTAAATGTGTGCGATTGAGCTCACGGTCAGAATTCCAGTGGTTGCAGGGGCAAAGCCAGCAAGTGCATGCATAAATAAGACAGGCCAGATCTAATGTAATACAAGGTTATGGAGTGTTTAGCAAAACTGGCAAGAACATTTCCTTCTAAAGAGGGGACAGTTTAATTGCTGCTCATTCTTGCCATAAGGCGATGGGGTCCCAGGATAGCCAGAACTTTTGATTTTTCAAGTGAACTGAAAATGCAGATTTAAAAGTATAATTATCTCCTGCTTTTATGTTGATGGCATTAAATTAAAATGTCTAAATATACTAGGAGTATTTTTAAAATTGTATAACAATGCAAATTCATCCTATTTATATCTGGCTGTGACTCTGCCATACAGCTTTTAGTTTCTCCTTTTTTGCAGAGTGAGAATAAAACATAATAAGAACACTTGAATAATTATTTCTACCATGTCTGCTTTTTATTTTTCTTTTGCTACAGAGGTAAGTTATTCTTTGTGGGTTTTCCTAGGAAAATAAAATATTATTAAATATTTTACTTTTCTTATACATATACATGGTTCTTAATGATAATTATTTTCATCAGGCTTATATCCATAAGCAATTCTATAAAAACAGACTAGGAGTCAGGGAACTAAACAAAGTCACTAATATATATATTTTTTAGGCGAGGCAACCAAGTTGCCTCATAGATTGCAAAGAACTTGTCAGCTTACAATCTCTTATCGATTGATTGATTGATTGATTGATTGATTTTTATTTTTATGCCTACAGCACCTGGTCTTCCTAGATAATCTCTCATCCAAGAACTAACCAGTCCTGATCCTGCTTAGCTTCCGAGATTGATCAGCATCGGGCTTGTTCAGGATGGCATGGCAGTAGACAAAGTTACTATTTCTTTTTTTTTTTTTTTTTTCAATTTTTATTAAGTTTATTGGGGTAACATTGGTTAATACAATTACATGATCTTCAGGTGTACATTATAATTTGACATCTGTATATTCTATTGTGTGTTTACCACCCAGATCCCCTTTACTCACTTCACCCTCTCTTTCCTCCTATATTTGACTGCATTTACCTCGGCTACCACCCCTCTCCTTCCCAACCCCCTACCCTCTGATAACCACTAGTCTATAGTCCATGTCCATGAGTCTCTGTTTGTTTGTCCTATTCCTTTGTTGCTTTTAGGTTTTATCTTACATATAAGTGATATCAATGCGATTTTTGACTTTTTCTGTCTGGCTTATTTTGCTTAGCATGATTATCTCAAGTTTTATCCTTGTTGTCACAAATAGCTGTATTTCATCTCTTCTCATGGCTAAGTATATTCCATTGTATATATGTGCCGTGGCTTCTTTAGCCAATTATCTATCGTAAGACACTTTGGTTGCTTTCATGTCGTGACCACTATGAATAATGCTGCTATGAACATCGGTGTGCAAATATCTTTTTGAATATGAGTTTTCAAGTCTTTGGGGTAAATATCCAGTAGAAGGATTGCTGAATCATATGATTGATCAATTCTTATTTTTTCGAGAAACCTCCATAATGTTTTCCATAGTGGCTGTACCAATTTGCAGTCCCCACCAACAGTATATGAGGGTTCCTTTTTCCACATCCTCTCCAACATTTGTTATTACTTGTTCTGTTGATTATAGCCATTTTAACAGGTGTGAGATGGTATCTCATTGTGGTTTTGATTTGCATTTCCCTAATAGCTAGCGATGTTGAGCATCTTTTCATATGTTTGTTGGCCATTTGTATGTCCTCTAGGAGAAGTGTCTGTTCAGGTCCTCTGCCCATTTTTTGATGGATATTTTTTTTTTTGTTTATTGAGTTGTATGAGTTCTTTGTATATTTTGGATATTAGGCCCTTATCGGAGTTTGCTTGCAAATATATTTTCCCATTCGGATGGTTGTCTCTTTACCTTGTTGATGGTTTCTTTTGCTGAGCAGAAGCTTTTTAGTTTGATGTAGTCCCATTCATTTATTTTACTTTTACTTCCCTTGCCTTTGAGGTCAAATTCATAAAATCCTCTTTAAGTCCAAGGTCCTTGAGTTTAGTTCCTATGTTTTCTTCTATGCATTTTATTGTTTCAGGTCTTATATTCAGGTCCTTAATCCATTTTGAGTTAATTTTGGTGTGTGGTGATAGACAACAGTCTAGTTTCATTCTTTTGCAGGTGGCTTTCCAGCACCATTTATTGAAGAGGCTTTCCTTTCTCACTGTATGTTTTTGGCTTTTTTTGTCAAAAATTATTTGCCCATATAAATATGGGTTTACTTCTGGACTCTCGATTCTGTTCCACTGGTCTGTGTGTCTGTTTTGCTGCCAATACCATGCTATTTTGATTACTGTAGCTTTGTAGTATAATTTGAAGTCAAGTAGAGTGATGCCTCAGCCTTGTTCTTTTTTCTCAGGATGGCTTTGGCATTTGGGGTCTTTTGCTTCCATACAAATCTGATGATTTTTTTGTTCTATTTCTTTCAAAAAATGCTGATGGGATTTTGATGGGGATTGCATTAAATCTGTATAATGCTTTAGGTAATATGATCATTTTAACTATGTTGATTCTTCTAATATGGAGTGATAGGAAAGCTTTTGAGGTCTGAACAGAGGTGGGTCATGGTCAGATTTACATTTTTGAAGAAACTTTTTTTTTGGAATTTTATATTAAAGGTGTTTATTCAGGTCACATATTGACATGGAAAATATGATATACTATCAAGTGAAAAACAGGACATTAAATTGTATATACTGCATGATTTAAACTATGCAAAGACATATCTTTAAAAAACAGATTGAGATTTAAAAATAATTTTGTATATCCAGAATCTGACCACTTCCCATCACCTACAATGCAAACCACCTTTCCCTGATGCCTTGTAGTCTCTCACATCTTCATCCCTGCAACAGCCTCATTGGTCTCCCTACTTCCACTCTCCCTCCCTCCCCTCTTCTTGATATGGCAGGCAGAGCGTTCCTTCAAAAATGCCCTGTTATTAGTAAGGGTTGCAGTCTTCTGCTTCTATTTGCTTGATAATCACTTTATTCCTAATTATGTATTTTGCTGCTGTTATTGTTATTTTGTTTTAGGTGAGCTGACCCTTTTCAGTATTTTCTGTAGTGCAGGCCTCATAGTGGAGAATTCCCTCAATTTTTTTTTTTTGTGTGTGTCTGGAAAGGTCTTAATTTCTCCTTCATATCTAAAGGAGAGCTTAGCTGGATATGTTATTCTTAATAGTTTAAATATTTGATTCCATTCCTTTCTTGCTTGTAAGGTTTGTGCTGAAAAATCTGATGATAATCTAATGGGTTTTTCTTTATACATTACTGTTTTCTTCTCCCTGGATGTCTTGAGAACTCTATTTTTGTCATTGATTTTTGATAACTTTAATACAATGTGTCTTGGTGAAGGCCTTTTTGGGTTGAGATAATTTGGTGTTCTGTTGACTTCTTGAATTCCTAGCTCCAGCTCATTCTGTAGATTTGGGAAATTCTCATCAACTATTTGTTTGAAAATGCTTTCTAGTCCCTGATCCTTTTCCTCACCTTCAGTAATGCCCATTATTCTTATATTTCCTCTCCTGATGGTATCAGCCAGTTCTTGTATCTTTTATTATTTTTCATTCTTTGTTTTCTCTCTTCTTCCTTCTGATTTATTTCTAGATTTCAGTCTTCGATATCACTGATCCTTTCCTTCATTTGGTCGACTCTATTTCCCAAGCTTGCTATTTCATTTTTCAACTCTTGCAGTGTTTTTTGTTTTTTTAGTTTTTTGTTTTTGTTTTTTAAATCTCCGGAGTATCTATTCTGTTCTTCTTGAGAGTTTCAATCTCCTTGCTCGCTTATCTAGTTGATTTTTTAATTCCTGAAATTGTTGGTATGATTTGTTTTTGATCTCATTGAGTTTTTTCAGAAGTATAATCCTGAATTCTCTGTCATTTAAGTCGCATATTTCTATGTTTATAAGGTCATTTTCTGGAGATTTCTCTTTCTTTCTGAGATTTCTTGTCACCTTGGTTGTTCATGGTGTTTAATGGACTATTTCTCCACCTGGGTATTAATGGAAGTGTATTCTGTTGTTTTTCCAGAAAGAAGATTTATTATATAAAGGTCTGAGCCTGCTGCAAAGAAGGAGCTTTTCTTTTGGTTTCCAGTAGGTGGCGTCTAAACCTCTTGGATCCCTGCTTCATATAAAACCTAAAAATGACTGTTTACTTTTTTATAGATATAAGATCCCACTTGCTACACAGTTTCAGTCCCTGCCAGTGTCAGCAACAGTCTCTGCAACATTTTCAACGTTTGCTCAGATTCCCCTTGGGTTCTGCAGTGCTGGGACTGGGAGGGTATGGGGGAGGGGCCCTCTGGTTGAGAGTTGGAGGCTGTGGGCTTGCCTTGGTTTTGCAATCAGGACTGGTAAAAATCCTGTCCCAAACCACTTCTCTGTCTTCTGCCCTGCTGACTGGACCCTGCCACCAGCTATGAGGTGCTCACTATGGTCTCAGGCAGGATTATGCAGGGAAGTTCCCGCACTTTCACCCCTCCCCCTCCTCCTGCGGGAGTTCTGGCGGCTGCAGGAGGCAGCCTCTTTATTACTTCTTGTCCACAGCCTACACCTCCCAACACCCGGGGTTCTGACCTGTGGTAACTATTATGCACAGATCCCAGGCTCAGATGTGCTGGTGTGTTTTTTTTTTAGTTTTAGATGTTTCGCTTATTGTTGTTTCAGGGGGAGAGATCTGGGGATGTCTCTCACCCCAAGTTTCCACCAATCCTCCACTATATCTTAGATTGGAAATTGTAATTCGAATTTATGGTGAATATTATAAGCAAAGGGACATACCTTGCTTTAAAAAATATTAAAAAATATAAAAATGATATTTTTTGTTCAGTTAGGTCCTTTAATAGTAATTTGTTTCACAAAAATAAATCTTATAAATTCATTTGAATATTAAGTACAGAGAAACTACAAAACTAGATAATGATTTATAAGCTTCTCTGATACAGAGAAGTTTGTTTTTTTTTTTTTTCTGTGCCATAATTATGCTTATCTTTTAAAGGTTATGATGTTGTATGATGATTAGGCAAGGTTTTTCTGATGTGATTGACGAATGATATAATCCTCTTTTCATATTTCTTTTAGGAGGTTCTTTTTTCTTTGGAAATAGTTTTAGAACTTGGCAAAACCTCAATGCCCTCAAGGACTGAAGAAAAAAATAACCTAGCCATAAATATCAACCCACTCTATTACATGCTTAAACTGAGGACAGCTTTTAGAATATAAAAGCACATAATATAGCACTTGCCCTTTAGGGCTTGTAATCAAGACTCATAAAGTCATAGAAATAGAATACCTTCAATAGCCATTAAGCTCACCTCCAAACAATGTTCGAAAAAATATTTATCCAGTTTATTCTTAAATCCACCCAGTAATAGAAAACATTCAAATTCCACCCTCTATTTCTTCCTTGAATAGTTATTATAGACCATCTTTTCTTTGCATGGACTGATATATCTCATTATTTTGACCAAGTTTTACACATTGGGCCATACAAAATAAGTATAATCTTCCTTCTGCATGATTACCCTTTATATTGTTGAAGATAGGGTTCACGTTCTCTTCAGGCTAAACAAAACTGAGTTCCACAATGTTTTGATGTCATACTTCCTTCAAACATATGTTCTGTTTTCACCTTCCTGGTCATCCTTCCTATCTTGTGCTCCAATTTGTCTAGATTCACTCTGAGGAGTGGTACTTAGCAATGATAAGGCCGGTAAAGAGTGAGACTATTGTCTCAATTTTACTTCTATGAATCCAGCAAAAAAATTATATTAACTGTTTAAAAATGATCTCATCAGTAGTTGAAACATTTTAAATTTATTGTCAGCTAAAACTCACAAGAATTTCCACTTATGCTCTGCTTCCAAGACACACCTAAATGATTCTGCATTTATGAAATAAATCTTTGACTAGCTCTGGTGAGTTTCTTCTTGTTAGATTTATGCTTTAGTCCTGAAGTGTCCAAAAGCCTTGCTTGGAGGTGGCTGCTTGGAGCTTTTTCTGAGGTGGAATATGACATTGTGCTAGGAATTAATTCCTTTAGGAACCCCTTCTTTTGAACCATCTAATTTTTTCATACTCTGGGGATTTTCCTCTTTCGACTCATCCTACAAGAGAGAGGATTTTGTTTGTTTTGCACTTAGAATTTAGAGAAATTTCTTCAGAAACTTGGGTACATCTCATCAAATATTGGAGGTTCTGACAAAGACAGTAGGGAAATTCAGATTCCTGCTAGCTTTACTTTGCCAGATTAGAGTTTCATCCATGTAGAGGGCATCAGGACGGAAACTATAGCTGCAGCTGGCTGTGGGATACCACCTCAGTGACAAAGAGGTTTTTTTTCCTTCTTTTTTTATGTGGCAATGTGAAGTGAGCTGGGACAGTGCCCGGGATTGCTAACTGGCAGGACTTGCAGGGATTTGAAAACACGCCTTGACCATCAAGAGTATTCAAGATCTCCAGTGCTGTTGAAGTGCTCCTTGTATCAATGGGTGCTTTTTCTATTTCTAGAAAACCTCTTTCTGGTGATTGCCTTTAGTTTCTGTCTGCACCTTGTATCTCCACTTTGATCTAAAAAGACTTTTTGCTTGAGCCTGTGAAACCTTTATATTCCTTGAGCTCTCAGAATCGGGTTTTACTTGTGTATAAAACTCTCATTAAAAAGCTTTGTTTATGATTATTTATCTTTGTTTATGACTGATTGTGCTATTTGAAAAGAGTGGGACAGGAGGAAATAAGAACAGTATCAAATATACTGAGATAAGTAGAAATACTCTAACATTGTAGAGTAGTCAATTATTAAAATGACAGCATGTTGCTAAGAGAGTTGTTAACTAATCAGTGGGAAATAAACATTTTTTTCTGACAGTACTGTAGAAGAGGAAATTTTGGTCATGAATCTGGGCTGTAATGGAAAACATCCTGCCATTTGGAGCAGATCTCTGATTCAACTCCTGGTTCCTTGAAGAAAACAATCAGCTTGGCACCCCAACTCAGCAAGGCATGGCCTATGGACAGTCTTATTACTGTTATGAGTCCTAGGCACAGAGAATCAGCTATAAAATACCACTTTTTACAACTAAAGAGGTTCGACACACTGATCCATTGTGCTGATGCACAAATGGAATCCTCTACGAAGTGCTTTAACAGTATTGAACCCCAGTGTGTTAAGGATTTGAAAACATAAGCTTGTCTTCTTTCTGGGGCAGTTAAGCCAGGTATAAAGTTCATATCAGAAGGAAGACACAACCCATGACAAGTCATTCTATCACTCCACACCCTAATATGCCAAACTAGGACCAAGACATCTGACTTTGAATCAAACCAGGTGCCTTTGAGAATTATCTGAGAATTCAGAAGCCAACATATCTTGCAAATGAGATTTTTTTCCCCCAGTCAAACAGTACTAGTTTAACTTTAGGCAAAGCCAGATATTTAGTGTTAATATGTTAAAGCCATGATCAAGGCATGACCAATAATATTGATCTTCTGTTGCTATTCTAATCTAAGGTATCATTATTTCACCTAGATGATAACAACAGTCTCCTTTCACTCTTTCTGTTTATAATCCATTCAGCAAAGTGAGCTTATGAAATAAATTAGTAACTATTTCTTTTTTGTTTCAAATTTTCCAACGTACTAAGAGTACATTCTAACCTCTTCACCATAGTTTATAATTCTTTATATGATTTGACCTCCACCTACCTCACCAACTTTGTTTCATTTCATTCTCTTTCGCTTTCTTAGTGATAGAGGGTTCATACTCCAATAACTTGTCCTTTACCTTAGAAATAGTATATCCACATGCCTGCAAGGATTAGATTTCTACAAGGGTCCAGGGTACTTGCCACTTCCTGCTCACCATATCTGATTAGCATAATACCAATAAGGTGAACCAACACGCTATTCTGTTGAATGTCAAGATAGCCAAGATCCCTGAAGTCATTTTCTATGACAGAGAGCTGGAAAATAAACAAAGCCTGGACAAATGGAACATGGACTGTTGCCTTTCTCACATAAAAGAAAATTGTGATTCTTCTTTTCTGATGGATATTGAAAAGAACACATTAACCAACTTGGTAACCACATATCAAATGCCAGAAACTGTGCTGCTCTTTTCCATGAAAATGTCTCATCTGGCATGGCAGCTGAAATTGGGGATGATTTTAGGTTTATAGCAGTCCACTTTCATTCAACATGATGCATCTGGTGTTTGCTAGCACCAGACAGTTTAATTAAAAGGGGATGGGATGAAACCACCAGCCCTGCCTCTTTCAGTGTCTTTGATGCTGGTAGTAATCTTTTCAATTCTTCCTAGAAGGCAGTATTCTTCTAGTTTACAATCTTGACTGGGGTGCTGGGGGATGGGTAATTTCTAGGTCTTTCCCTAGTTCTCTTATAATTGTATAACTCAGAGAATCAATGTAAGAGTTCTGTTAGTTACTAAATATATTTATCCCAATTATACACTTGGGGATAGAAAGCCATTATAGACTCATTACGGGATTCCATTTATACGAGCTTTCAAATGTGCTGGAATGTACTTTAATTGGAGGACATATTGGAACTTAAGTTTCCTGAATGTCAGTGTCAGTTAAGACTCCTTAGCCATCTGTCCTTTAAAAATCTGGATATCCTCCTTTCCCTAGGGTACAGACACCCTGGTGAATGGCTGCAGTTCATTTAGGGTAAGTAATGGAGAATGTTTACTGAATGTGCTTGTGGTGATGTTGCAGAGTTCTTCCTCAGCAGGTCGATATCCACTTTAATGAATGATCCTGGGTTTGTGACTTCAATCTGGCAACTAGATCAGGAATTGCAATTTTATTGCAGCAAATGTCCAACTTCTTTTCTACACTTCTTACTCCTTTTCTTTTTCCTTTTACAACTTAAGTAATGTCCTAGTTGGCATTCTATGTATCTTGTCCCTCAGGACATCATGATTATTTAGGAATTGGCAGACATAGGCACTCTTATTGCCACTCTTGCCCCATTGCCCATTGCAATAGTAACATTCACCTTTTCTCTCACTACTAAGCATTATTACCTGGTACTGCCATTATAGAAGCCTATCATCCCCCTTGATACAAGAGGGACAGATCTATTGTTGTCAGCTCTCACCTTCAAAGGGCATTACTTGAAGATGGAAATGTTCTTCGAACCCCCTTGGAGTATATTATCAATTGGTGGATTTTCTGACCTCATACAATGAATTTGTTCTAACATTCCCACTTCCCTGCACCTTCTGATATCTTCTTGAATATCATATTTAGCCAGTTCTAGTATCCCTACTACATATGTTTTAGGTCTTTTTTTCTTTTCCCAATTAGCTACTGGTATATACAAGTTAATTTATTTAAGGAAACAATTCCACATTAAAGCTAACTTCTAAAGGAGTTAATTCCCAATTTTAAAATGTCCTTATTCATGATTAGCAATAGGGAAAATACTTTATAGGACATATTGCAATGAAAAAATATTAGGCTTTATAGAACTGTGACTGCTCATGTCATCCAAAATTAGATGAGTCAGTAAAACCTCTAAGAGGAACTCTTTTTCTTTCTTCACCTTTGCCTCTCAGTCTCTTCCTTCCTTCCTTCCTTCCTTCCTTCCTTCCTTCCTTCCTTCCTTCCTTCCTTCCTTCCTTCCTTCCTCTTTTTCTATCTCTTTCTCTTTCTTTCTTTCTTTCTTTTTTCTTTCTTTTTTCTTTCTTTCTTTCTTTCTTTCTTCTTTCTTTCTTTCTTTCAGACTTTTTGCTAAAACCAGTCATATTCTTGCAAAATCAGTCACCTATTAAATAACATTTTACTACCTCTTTACAGATCCATAATAGGCTATGGTAAGACATTCTATTAAAAAATACATATGCTTTCTTACATTTAAATAAGTGGATTCATAATCCACACTTAGCTCTGGAGAATAACTAAGATTTCACCTCTGCTGGAGAATAACTAAGATTTCACCTCTGCTTTTCAACTCCCAACCTGTGAGCTTTATGAACTGCTCAATTCTCTACCAGCCAGTTCATTGGACAAATATCAAAGTTTTTCTTATCCTAGAATCCTTATCTTCATTTCTAACTGAGCAGGTTGACTTTCACCACCTTATCTTAACACTTAAAACAGAGAGACTGTGCCAATCACTCATTTTCTGCCAAGAGGGAAAGTGACTAAAATACATTTTTCCATCTAAGGATTGGAATCTTACTTAAAACCTACCCAGTGGTCCTGTGACAAAGTGATCGCAATAAGAACTTTATTTTTTATTTTTATTTTTTGCTA
The DNA here is from genome assembly GCA_003508835.1 of Eonycteris spelaea. Lineage (NCBI taxonomy): Eukaryota > Metazoa > Chordata > Mammalia > Chiroptera > Pteropodidae > Eonycteris > Eonycteris spelaea. The sequence goes on along the minus strand of PUFA01000083.1, from coordinate 1,404,097 downwards.
GTAAAAGGACCTGTACATTATAATTACTAACTAGCTCTGTGGCCACCCCACTGACGATCTGTAGATAGTGTATCAGATGTACTCACTATGTCAGATCACAGATAAAAAAGTAGATCTAAAAGGTATTCATACTGGGATTGCTCCAAGTAAAATAAAGGCAATCTTTCAAATAGGGTTTTCTAGGAACCACAGGGCAGGGAATGGGATTTTGAACATTTTCCTGCCCTAATTGGCCCTTTTAAGTGGCTGCTGGGCTTTTGGTTTTCACTGCAATTGTAGTTTGTTGGTTTTCAGGGCTTCTGCAAAGCTGGGGAGATGGGATGGGAGTATCAATAGCTTAAATTATACAAAGCTTGCTATCTTATCAAGATTCAGCCTTTTTTCTTGAGTAACTTTTCCCTGGATTACTTAAAGCTTTGGTTAATTTTCAATGTTGTGGAAAACTTAATTCCGACAACTTTGTAAGTGTTCTCATTGCCTTTATGGAAGAGAGAATTTTCAAAGGTCTTGACTCTGCCATTTTCATTGACATCACTTTAAATTAGCTTTAAGGTTTGAAAATGTTAAAGTCATTAACTGTAAAATTTTAAAACTATGTCTAATGTGAAAATTAATCACAGTTCCAAAAGCATTTAAATATAAATAACATAGCAACAAAAGCTTTATTAAGAAGCAACTTAAGAAGGTTTCTTTTCAAAGTAATAAATGGAAATTCCTCATGGTTAAGATGAACAATCTTAATTTTCTTCCTGTGACTTCTAAGTTTTTTGTGACACCTAAATATAGCTAGGTGTTTATTTTATTATTTCTGTACCCAACAAATCTATATATTGGTATATACCCCACAGAAATACTCACACCTGTCTGAAAAAGCTGAGTCCAAGATTTACAAAGTAGAAAAAAAATTGGTAACAAGTTGAATTTCTATCAGTAAGAGGACTAGTTAAATAATTTATGAATATAAGCAATAAGAAATTATGCAGCTGTTAAAAATATTGCTGGAACTTTGTGAGCTAATATGAAAAAATTCACAATGTAGTTTAATGTAAAAATAAATAATTGTACATTTATATGTTTTGATACTAATTATGTTTAAAAACAGTAAGATAAAACGTAACTATTTCTACATGTGCAAATATGTTTTTTAGTTATCTGCAAAAACATCCAAAGTGTACACATTAAGTGAACATCATTGGTTATTTCTGGTGATAGTTGTGGAATTGAAGCTGGGTCTGAGGTTGGTTGAGGGAAAAAGGGTAGAGCAAGGGACGAATTGTACAGGAAAGGAATAATATTAACTTGTCTCTGAGATTTTGAAAATCTATTATAGGTATAATTCTATTAATATAAATTAAATACAAGATAGGCATAACTAAAATAAAATTTTATGTATGAACATATAAAATTATCATCAGATTTCACAGCAAAAGTCAGGTAGTAATTACTTTTATGGCTCTGGGAGATTAAGTATAAGTTTAATTTTCTTATGTATACTTTTATTTTCCCCACATTTTTGTATAATAAACATGTATTATTTTGGAATAAGAAAATTTTAAAAATCGACACAGGTAAATATCAATAATGATGCTAGATAAGAAATATCCAAATATTATTTTAATACTTTAACAATATTAATAGCTGGACAAAAGTTATAATTTTGATTTAAAATTAAATAGTAGTGTTCCCAAATTCTTGTGTAAAATGTCTAATAAGAGAGGCATATTTGTATTCTCTGGAAACTAAAACCTATTACCATTAATAAAATAATAGGTGAAAAGTTTTCCATTGTCTTTGAACAGACTGCTATATACAAAGACAGAATATTTTAGAGATTCCCAGAGGTTCTCCTTGAAAATTATACCTCTAAATAACCATAGCACATATTAAAAGCCAACCACGGGTCTGGAAAATAATATATACTTTAATTAAATATATGTGGTTAAATCTCATAAGATGAACAGAAGTTTATTCAACTTTCCATCATAATTCCCTAAGCCATTTGAAGTTATAGATTCAAATGTATTTTATATCTACATGACAGATGTGACCCAACAAATGCCTCTGAATTTTTATAAATTTCAGGATTTATTGCCTTTCTCCCCAAAAACAATCTCCTATAGGTTTGTATTTTGTTCTTGCTTTTGAGATGCTGATAGTCTGCAGACAAAAAATACTGTAATCACAGGACTGCATCAGAGAGTTTCTAAAGATGTCTTGAAATGAAATGAAGCGATTTAATTATAGGGTCTAGTCTCTAATCCTTCTTGATGTGTCCTGGTCTTTATACCCACCACAGCCCTGTGGAAAAAGCAGGACAGCACCATCTCTTCTTGCCCCAAAGAACCACAAGTTGATTTAAATAATTTGGTGTTCCAACTCTACCTGTTATCCCCCTTCATCCTTCCCGCCCAATAATGTGAATTATGTCAACTACCTTCCTGGGGTTGTAGAAAAAAAATGTGACCCAAATGAATAATGTTTTGTAAATGTCAAAATAAATTTCAGCTAGAAATGATATTTTTCAAGGAGATCTAATGAGAAAACTGCTCAAAAGGCAGAGTTAGAGTTTTCCAGTTCCACATTTAATTAACTCAATCTGACTTTTATTATGCTTTGTATTATGTGTTTCCCTGTTCAGTAAACAAACAACAGAAAATTAAACTAGGGCAACTGCCAACTACCAGTAAATTTAATTGAAAAATAATGAATTGCCAGGGGTACCATAGGGTTGTGTGCAGATAAACTTATTTTTACTGGAAAAGTTCCATTTGCATTTATCACAACTTGATATATAAAAGGAACGAAAGAAGTGAAATATGGTATTTGGTGGTAGATGTATAAGAGGGGAATAGCCTTGGAGAATAATTTAGAGTCTGATTTTTAGGACTTTCAAGAGATGAGCCACGTTTCCTCTTGAAGAACACAGTTGGCTCCCAGGAGAGTTAAAACTCTGCCCTCTGGATCCACAGAACCTGCCAAACTGTGCCCTATCAACTTTCAATCAAAGGAAGCTCAAGCGGAAGAAGCACCGTAACCCTGAAAATAAGGAGTGCACGTGATTTAGGGCAAGGGAGACTACAGACAACAAATGATACTCCCAAATAATTCTACGCTATGTGACTAGTAACCACTTAAATCATTCAAACTTGATACGAATCAAAGGTATTTCTAAACATTTGACTATTTATTTTTTTCCCTTGATATCTCTTCCTGATGAATAGGTATTCTTTGGGCTAGATGTTCGAGTTTATGTCCAGGCAGGAGAAGTTTTGACTTAAATCAGGAGAAAAAATAAGATCTTTCTGAGTGATATGAAAACTACCATATCTGGTTCTAACTCTTGTAGTGTGGAGGGCAGGTGTCAGTTTGTCTGATTTCAGATCCTGTATTCCAGGTTTGAGTCCTGGGAGCAGACCAAAACCTCCCTACTCTCCCCACTTCTCTCAAGCAGGAGTGGAACCACTGGCTTCTACATAGGTGTCAATCTTTCCCTGTTTCGCTTCTGCTGCTAAGGAAGATACTATTCAGTTATTTTCCCAGATTTCCAGCAATGGTTTCCACAATCACTATGAACCATTTGGGCTTCCCCAGAGGCTGTTTGGCATAAAATAATCCACTGTTTTGTGTTAGATATATCTTTTTTTGTGCTGTATACTCATTCCTTACTGGTTAAATAGTTTGAAGAGTCATTTATTCATTCGATAAATATTTTCTAAGCGCCAACTATGTGCCTCACACTATTTTAGGTACCAGCGTTTAAATAAAGGACAGAAATGTTTCTGCCTTCATGAAACTTACATCTTTTGGGAGAAAGATAGAAAGGTGAAATAAATAAATGTGTCATAAAGTAATGCTCATTAAGGAGAGATATATGAAGCTCCAGAAATCAGAAGCTGGTTATCTTAAAAACTGAAATAATATATGTAAATGTTTATTGCCATATAATAGAGGATAAATAATTGTTAATTATTGCTGGTTCCCAATGCAGCAGAATTTGAATGAAGGAGACAGGAGATAAGTTAGAGAGGTAACAGCAGCCAAATAATACAGGACCTTTGCAGCCACTGTAAGAACTCTTAACTCTCAACAAGGTGACAAGCTCTAAAGAAGCCTTGGCCAGACATGACAAGATCTTATTCTGACTTCAGCGTGAGAAGAGAATATAGGAGGCAAGAGGGACACAGTTAGACTGCTGCAGTTATGTAGCGGAAAGATGGTGGCTTAGATCAGGGTGTTCATTGTGAGAAGAGCTTAAGATCTTAAGCTATACAATGAAGAGGAAAAAAAATTTACTTGGTTATCTTAAGAATTGAAATAATGTATGTAAATGTATATTGCCATATATAGGGGATCAACAAATGTTCCCAAACTTCTCACCTAAACAGTTATGCATGAAGCAAGAACCACAGGTTTTTGTAGGCTTTGAAGTTATAAATTCAACTCAAAGAAAGAGTCAGAGGATATAATTTATAATTGTTAACAAACAATTTTTAAAAATTACAAGAAACAATACTGACAATCAGAGAAAGTTTATGGACATACTTATGTACACAAATTATATTTTTTAAACAGTACTGAGGTTTATAAGCCAGATTCATGATAGTCATTCCACTAGAACGGTAAAGAAAGAAAAGAAACTAGAGATAGTGATTAAAAGGAGATGTAGTTTTCTTTTCTTCTCTTTCTCTCTCTCTCTTTCTTCCTCTCTCTCTTTCTCTGTATCTCTCTAAGCAACGAAGAGAAAAATATCAACAGTTAAGTCTGGGTGATATTAATAAGAGTGTTTTTCATATTAATATTTACTTTTTTCATAATCTTTAAAACATTTAAATTCTTAATCTTAATTTAAAAATTAAAATAAAAAGATAGAAGGCAGTAAGAAGGAAAGAAACACAAAGGAAAGGAAGGAGGGAGCAAGGGGAAGAGTTTGAAGAGAGTATCAATCAGATTAACCATACACTACTTTAAGCAGATTTTATTTTAGCTTGAAATATGGCTTTTTAAATATTCATCAATAGCTAGATGTTCATTGAAATTATTTACATAATTGGTAACAGTTTTGACATTGGAATAGCAGTTTATAGATTATAAAACCCTTTTATATAACTTAATACATTTAGTTCTCAAAATAACTATAAACAATAATATGGCAGTTATGGAGTTTCTATTTTACAGGTGAGGAAATTAACATTTGGAGTTGCTAAATGATTTTCCAAAATCTCATGGAATGAGTGCTGCAGAACCAGGCTTGGATCCCAAGGTTTGGTATTTGAGGGTACAAATAACTACTCTCTTAAGCCTCCGTAAACATGTAACTGAATTTTCAATTTTATAGCAATTTTTTTTCTTTTTATTTCACAAGAAACACATGGATTCTATTCTCACTCCAAAAAATCCAAACAATAAGGGAAAGCTAAACACTCCCCTGATTCACTGGTACCTTTTCACAAGCTCTATGACCTTTTTCAAGACCATTGAAAGTTACTTGGAAGTAACTGCTTTTACTATTTTGGTGTGATCCTTTCAGACCCATTACTGCACATTTTCATACATATATTTGTACCTGTATAGATAACATTTTATTTTATTTTTAACATAACTAGGATTAAATTGTATTTTATTCTGGAATAAATACTTCTCAATTGTCTTCCAAAATGGCTAAACCAATGCCAATACTATGTAAGAACTGATTGTTTCACATCCGCAATACTGGCTATTAATAACCCTTTTTTATTTTACCAATCTAAGATGGAAAAACTCAATGTTATTTTAAGTTTTATTTCCTTAATTAGAAGAGAAATTGAGCATCTTTATATATATGCATTGGCTATTTGCATTTCCTCTTCTGTGTCCTTTGTTAATTTGTCTTTTGGAATGGTTTGCCTTTTTATTGATTGCAATTTTCCCATGTTTCTCTCATTATTAATTCTTTATGTTTAATTGTTTTGAGTATTTTTCATAGTTTTCTTTGCTTTTTAATATATTATGATATATTTTCTCATGTAAATGAACTCTACACATTAACATAGACTTGACATTTATGCATTCTCTTTGGGCATGTTTTATAAGGTCTCCCCTACCCAGAAATTAATAAGCACTTTTATACTTATGTATGATTTTGCTTTTACATTTAGTTCCTTAACTGGACTTGGAATTAATTTCTGTGAGAACACAAAGCTCTATTTTCTAAATAGAAATGCAGAAATTTCACTAGCATTTAATAAAAGCGTATACTTGACCCGATTATCTAAAGTGTCACTTTTGTTGTATACGAAATTCTCATATAAACTGAATCTATTGTGTACGTCATACATTTTAGACTGGATACATTTTGACTAACACATTTTAGAATGTATTTGCTGAGTTACAAGAAATCTTACACATTTCAAAACTCAAGCTAGTCAGATTATAGAGCTAATACTTCCATTGTTCTTTGACTTTCATCCTCCTGCCCAATTGTAGGCTCTTCCTCAGAGAAAATCCCTATTATTGGTGTGTATTTCTCAGATCCTTCTAAGTCTTAAATTTAATTACATAAACAATACATGAATAGATTATCTCTGTAAAAAATGAAAATGCTAAAAGAAGACCTCAGGTGACTTTGATGATCCTTTTCAACACCAAAACCTTCTTTTGCAATAACTACTATGAATAATTTAGGGCTTTTCCTTCTAAACCTTTTTATTACATGCATTTACATATATGTCAGCATATAAAATACAACTAGGGCTGATGTTTAGCTGGCATGCAATGGTGTGGTTCTATCGGTTATTGAAATATTTATATAATTCTGTACTATTTGACAGAAAGCTTCTGGTCTACTTTTCCAAGTACCCTCCACTTGCTGAGGCACCTCAGACCATCCACACCCTCCCACCTCCAAACCTCTGCAAATCCTTCATAATATGTAAACTGATTATAAGCAGGATAATGCCTTAAATAACAGGAGGCCCCCAGCACTACAGCCAGCATCTATTTTGGCAATTGGTTTCCTGCATACTAGTTGTTAAATACCTTGACTACACAGTACACATAATAAATCTCTAAGACATACAATTAAGTTTAAAAAATCAAATCAGAGAATGTGGTAGCAGAACCTCCTCCCCCCACTCACAAATGTTCATGCCCTAATCCCTAGAATGTGTCAATATGCTATATTATATGACAAGGTAAGATTAAGGCTACAGATAGAATTAAGTTTGCTAATCACCTCATTTTAAAATGAGGAGATAATTCTGAATTATCTAGGTGGGCCCAAAATAACCACAAAAGGTCTACAAAAGTGAAAGAAAGAGATAGGAGTGTTAAGATTAGAGAGATTTGAAGATGGAAAGGGACACCAGCCAAGGAATACTGGAAGCTAAGAAACCAAGGAAATGGATTCTCTTTCAGAATCTCTGGAAAGAACACAGATAGCCCTGACTACACTTGGATTTTAGGCCTGTAAGACCCATTTTGGACTTTTGACCTCTAAAATTGTAAAATTTTTTTTCGTGCTGTTTTAAGTCAATAAGCTTATGGTAATAGAGCAGTACGAAACTAATACAGAGAACTACAGTACAGTATACAGTTTATATTACAATACAATTCATTTTAAACCACTGTAAGCTTTTTTTTTAAATCTCTAAATCCTTTGAGATGTATACCTTTAATGGTCTTCCAATTGTATCATTTAATAGATCTATCTTTGGTTCTCATCTTATTATATCTTGTTGTACTTGCCATTGTAGAGACCTCTTTTCTAGAAACGTTCTTCTCCCTTAGTTTGTAGGACCCTACTCTTTCTTAGTCTTTTTTTTTTCCTACCTCTTTCACTGCTAGCATTCTAGCATTACCTCATAGCCTTTTCTTATTTTTGCTTTTTTTTTCTGTATCTAAAGTATCAGTGTTCTACAAATTTTGTTCTCTCTCCCTCTCTTCTAAATTTGCATGAATTCTTGCACCTCCACCACTCTGTCAATGATTCTTAAATTCTTGTCTCTGCTTGAATTATGAAGATAATCATATTGTTTTGGTTGTCCTTCTACTCTCTGATTTATGATTTTTTGACTTTTACAAAATTAAATAGTACTTGAAGTTGCCTCACTGTTATCAAAACTCCTTGTACTTTCTAAAAAGATGAGCTGGCTTCACCTCCTGGTGCTTCTTAAGTTCTCACAATTTATTCAGATCTAGAAGAATATGATACATTAAATCTTACATTTCCCAGCCTATCACAGAAGCCAACAATGTGTTTGTTCATGGCAGTGTTACAGTGGGACTGGAGGTGTGAGGAGAGCCTGAGAGAGCTAATTCCCAAACGGAAGTATGGAAAAGAAGGTAGCCTATCATCATCATTATCACCATCTTCATCATCTTCATCATCTTCAATATAACAGCAAATCATACTTGAAAGGCATGGAATTTTCTTACTGCCCCGTGGGTAGAGTTTTTAAGGAAAATTGGACCAGTTTGAGAGAATAAAGACATCTCATTTTTTTGCCCATTTGAATTGTAGCTTGAGTCATTATGCGATCCTACTACCTAAAGGGCCTACCTAGGTGGTATTAGAATCAGAGAATAACTTGTAATCAGCATCACAAACTGATTACAAACTAAAATGAGTAAAATTAAAGGAACTGTTTTTATTCAAACCAAAGTGAGATCCAGATGTAGCAAAAGAAAGAGCTGGAGGAGACAAGGAGAGTTATTACTTAGAACCCAGTGGGATCTCTATTTTTTGAAGGAACTAAGAATAAAAAGCCTTATTCTAACAACAGTTGATCCAAGTCATAACTGCAGTGGTTAGATGTAATTTGGGGAGACTGTGCTTCTGTGCTTTATTTAGGTTCCATAACTAGTCCAGAAAGAAAACTCTCAACTAGTAAGACCAGGTCAAACACCATCTTGAAAGATATTAATAAGCCAGAAAGAATCTTGCTGATCTCTCAAGATGCTCAGACAGTTCCTGTTTCCCCAATGAGTTAGATAGTTGAAACTGCGGATTGGACCAGTGGTGCTGGGAGAGGATGTCTTGGAGTGGACATGCGGTTTAAGAGGGCCCATATCTGCTATAGGCTTTCAGCAGAAACAGCTGCTCATCCCTTGTTTATCCCAGTGCAAGGGAAGTTTTGGCTGCACACATGATTAACCTTTCTAAGTGGGCTCATGGGGTCAGTTCTAAGAAGAAGACGCATCTTAGAGCAGCGGCCCCCACCTTTTTTCTCCAGGGACCAGTGCTCCTATGAGAATCTAATGTCTGATGATCTGAGGTAGAGCTAAGGCAGTGATGCTAGTACTAGGGAGTGGCTGCAAAAACAGATGAAGCTTCACTGACTTGCTCACCTTCTTTTGTGCATCCCAGTTCCTAACAGGCCACTGACTGGTAACAGTACATTGCCTGGGGGTTGGGGGCCCCTGTTTTAGAAGAATGAGGGGGAAAAAAAACATATTCTAGAAGATATATGAGATTTCTCATCAATGCTCACTTAACCCAAACACGTCGAGAGCCTAGGGGAATAAAGCAACAACAGGTTCTAATCAGAGACTTGGATTCTCCCATCATGGAGTGGAGTGTGAGTATTTGCCTTGAAGGGATCATGGAAGCCTCCTGGGAGGTGGAGTGTCATAGACAAAACTATTCCACATAATCATTATGAATGTCTTATAAACAACTGGGTGCAAACTCTTCTTTTTAACCAATTCCAAAAATAATCATCTACCTTAGAGGTGGAGGTGAAGTGGAGGTGATTATTTCTACAAAAACATAAGAGAATTAAAGAGGTCCATTTCAGGTGTCCAAACTAGAATTCTAGAGTAAAATAACTAGAAACCAAGCTTTTGCAAAACATTTTCTGGCCCACCCAATTATTTTCCCTAAGTGTAGAGATGATACTACTTCTGCATAGATTAGAGGTGGCAGTCTCTACCTGCCTTACTGGAGCCCTCCTTATCAGGTAAATATCAGAGAGTTACTTGACTCTCAAAGTTTGTCATCATTCTGCTGTTCTGCTGCTGCTTCTCCATGCTTAGGCTGGAAACTGTTGGTTTAAATGCCCAACATTTCACCCTTTGCCTGGGAGGAGCCATTCCCTTTCTTTGCAGTGTCAACACTCCATCCCATTTACCGTTCTCAGGATAGTGACTGATAGCTTCTGTATGAACTGCCTTCTTTAGCCATAGTGATGAGAAGAAAAAGCAGAAAACTCAGGTAAGCCAAAAAGGGTCCTTCCTTAAAGTCTTTTGAACTGTGCTTAGTAGCGTCTTTTCGAGGTGAAGCTTAAAAGTTGCTAGAAGATCAGAAATCATTGGAGACCTGGTTCTAGTTTTGTAGGAAAAGCCAGGCAACAGAAGTGAAGAAAGCTGACATTCAGGCTGACACAGTGTTTAGCAACACTCAGAGAGAGTCTGGACAGCATTCAATCCCCCTTCTACCACCACCACTAACAGCTCAGCCCTGAAGACACAAGGATTCTGTCCTTCCTGTAGCTTAGCTACATGAGTCAATATATTTTCCTGTTTTGCCTAAGCTTGTTTAATTTTGGTCTCTTTTGCTTGCAATTAAGAGTTCCAACCGTGCAGTGCTCTCATGAGTATCTGAATTCAACGTAGCATCATTGAAACTATTTTCTTTTCTAATTCTATATATACCGTATATAAAGTATTCCTAATACATATTAAAATTCTTCTAGAAAAGATTTTTGCTAATGTTTGTCCATTGGTAGAAAATTTAAAATTGCTTTTCTTTCACATCCCTCTTGCAAACAATATTATAACTCCATTTTAGAATAAACAGGCAAAAGGAAGAACTGTTCTCAGAGGTACAAGATGCTATGCTACGATGGAATTAATCTGGCCTTTCTGTTGGGAATGACTTTGTTGTATTTTTATTTATTTTTCAGAGATCAGATGAAAAAAACACATTATTTTCCTTATGTGTGTATGTGTGTGTGTGTGTGTGTGTGTGTGTGTGTGTGTGTGTTATAAATGCATATAATTGCCAAAAAGTCAACAAAGACTTCTGATGTAAACCTGTATTAGTTTCATCTAAGCTTCTTCAAACATCATCGCATACCTAAGGACATGAGTGGCAAGATTATTTTCACAGTTCTTTCCAATTCTAATGAGTGCCAAAGAAGTTTATTTCAAAATAATCCTTTTGTATTAAGCATTGGCTTATTGACAGGTCCTTTTTTAAAATCATAATTGTATGAAGTTTATTTTCTAAATGAAGGTTTATTTTCACATGGAATTCTGAGGTTTTGCATTGTGTATATGAAGCAATTAGTTTGGGATTTTTGGAATTTATTTTAGACTAGACAGATGTCTTCAATTTACACACTCTAGGAGGTGACAAACCCCATTAACATTCAAAAGCTATCAATTTGCTTTATCTTTATTCTTCAGCATTCTCAGCTATGATCCAAGCTAGTTCATTCTTTTTTGGTTGCTTGTTTTTTGCCCCCTCTGTGTTTTAATGTAGACAGAAGCAGAAATCTAAGGAAAAGTGGAAGATAGTTTTAGTAATTTTATCACTGTCAGAATCTGGTAGATTGCTTTGAGGCACATGAATTTTTGTTTTTTTGCAAGCGCATTTTTTCTAACTAAAATTATTTTCTCTTAGAAGTCATGGTTTATGCTTGTACACATACCTGAGCTGCTAGTTGTTCATCTTTACTTGTGTTTTTCTGTATCATGTTGCCAGCCCCTGACTTAAATCTGGTATTGCCTTTGCCTACATTTTCTTTATTTAGTTAGTGTTTGTTTTTACAAAGGCAATATAAACCTATCTCTAAGTAGTATATACTGAAACATGAATCTAGTTATTCTTCTATGCATTAATAAAATCCCTTGTAGATTAAAAAAAATGTACTCCTACTGTGTATAAAGTTCTGGACCATGTTGATTTGGAAGATGAGGGTGGGAGTGGGATTCAAGTACTGTTGTCCTCATTCATTTTTATTCTGAAATTGGAGACTTACACCAGTGTTATTAATTTTTTTCAGGTGCACTCTGCAGCCACTAGATGGCTCAGTAGATATGCTTAAGTCTTCACCGGGGTCATTATTTCAAAACCTAACAACCAAATTGCTATTCATTTCTCACATTGAAGTTCAAAACTATACCTGAATTATGCCAATTATAGGATTAAAAAATGAGGGCACAACAGACCTATAACTTGATTTGGCAAACTAGCCCTCTATTGTGATGACATTGTTTATATGTTTGCTTTTTATTATGGCTGCCATATTTTATTTCCAGTAAACATGGAGTATATTATTACTGGCAAGGAAAAGATTATGGACTAACAGATGTCATCGGTCGCATCAGATCTAGATCAAATGTAGAATGATTATACATCTTGACACAGTTGTTTTTGAAATATAGAATAATCCATTATGCACAAGATGTCTGACAACTCTAGTTTTAGTGACATTGTACTCAACTTTGAACTCATGCTGTATCCTTTATCTTGGAATTAGTTATTTATATGAGTGCAATAGAACTAAAACCACTTATAACTAAGATTAGAAGAATACTTCCTTAACATAACTACTTCAAACCACTTCAAAAATATATATCAAAATATATTTAGTGGTGAAATATCATAGGTATTCCTCTTAAATTGAGGAACAAGAAAAGTATGTTTGCAATTACAATTTAAAATTTTTCTTCTGGACATTCTAGATAATGTAACACATCTAGAAAAACAAAAAAAGGTATTATTTTTGGAAAAAGAAAAAATCATTGTTGTGTATAAATCATTATTTTCCACTTAAAAACTGAAGGTTATGATAAGTATTTTAAGTGGGTAAGCTACAAAGAAATTGTATAAAAGGCATTAAGTTTTTAAAATTAATTGTACAAAATAAACTTCCTTATATGTAGCAATTATCAATTAAATGAAACAAACATATATTTTACTTACAAAATATGTAAGTTGCTTAAAAGAAATGCATATGACCACACAGTAAATACTCCAAGAGTTTCCTGAGTAGTATAAAAATACTTTTAAAAAGAAAAAGATTACTCTCTTCCAGGATGGGAGAAGCACAATGTAAATGTATTAATTTTTCCCTTAAAATTAAAAATTTTAATGATAGTTCAACAAATGTCATTCTAGAATTTATTTTTTAAATTTCACAAAATATTTCTAAAGTGTATGTGAAGACTCAATGAAGGAAAAGAGCCAAGAAAATAAGAATGAGGAACTCTGTCATTGTTAAGCAGTTTGTTTATAATTTGTCAAAAATCTACAGTAATCATATATAAGTATAGCACTGATTACTCAAAGAAAATATAAGAAATCATATATAATATACTGTATTATATTATTAACTAAATACTAATTCATATATTATACTATATATAAATTAATATTGAATAAGATAGCACTTCAAATTGTTGGATAAAAAATGGAATATCCAATAAATTATATTTATTTAATATTTAAAAATAATTAATTTAATTTCTTACCATGAACTATACTGCAAAATAAAATTAATGTGGATTATATAGAGAGAAATGAAACATAAATATATAAGAAAACTAAAAGTATTGACTATAACATTTACAGAATAATAGGGTAAGGAAAGCCTTAAGCAATTAAAGGGGAAAGTATTCACATATATAATTACCTAAAATACATGTTTTCCCCAAGACTCTGGAAACAATAAATTATCAACAAGGAAAAATATTTTTAAAAGATTAATGAAAAGATGTTATTATCATCATGTGTTGAGCTCTTACAAATCAATACAGAAAACTCACTACAGTAGAAGTTAAAGGCAAAGATATGAACTGGCAAGTCACCAATAAGGAAATATAAATGACAAATAAACAAGTTTAAATTATTTTCAATTACACTGGTAGCCCAGGAAATGAAAATTACAACATCAATGAAATACTGTATTTCTCTCAAATTGGCAATGACTGAAAGGAATCATTATGAGTGCTGGGCAGAGTACATAGAAATGGACACTCTCATATTCTATTGGCGGGTATGTAAATTGGAACAACATTTCTGGAGGGCAATTTGGCAGTGCATTTCAAACACATTAAAATGTGCATATCTTTTCACCAAGAAATGCCACATTTAGGATTTGATTAGATATATATAAAAATATCTGTGCAAGGATGATCACCATTTTATTTCTCATTACTATAAAGTCAGCCAAATTTAAATGTTTAGAAATAGTAGAGAAATTAAATAAACTGTAGTATGTACATATAATTTTTTTACCTAGTCATTCAGCAAATATTGATTTACAATAAGGTAATATGTACTCATTACAGATCTAAAAGACAAAGGGCTAAGGAAATGTTCATACGATATTGCTGGGAGACAAAAGCAGGCCACAGACATGGGAAATCCCATTTTGATGAAATCTGAATGCTGCGACCTCAAGAGCGTGAGGACACGAATGGAAGTTAGAGCAATATTGACATCTATATTATGCTGGCTTATGGAGCCTGTGAACAGAACTGTATAACATAGTGTCCTTCTCAAAATTCCCCTCAGTTATTATTCTTAAGATTCATATAAAATTGACGTGAACTTATTAATCTATATCTGGTGGGTAATAGAAATAGATGAATGGAATATGTATATATGTAAAATGTGTACATGTACATTAAAAAAAGAGGTTTATTACTAAGAATTGGCTTGTGCATTACATAGGCTGAAAAGTCCCAAGATATGCCATTTGCAAACTGGAGACTTAGGAAGACCAGTGGTGTAGAACCATTTGAGTCTGAAGGCCTAAGAATTAGGGGAGCCAACTGAGTAAGTCTCAGTTCAAGTTTAAGGGCAGGAGAAAACTGATTTCCAGCTCAAATCATTAGGGAAAGAGAGCGAATTCTCCTTTCCTTTGCCTTTTGGTTCTGTTCAGGCCCTCAATGAATTGAATTATACCTAACAGCATCGAGAGGGCAATATGCTTCACTAAGTTGATTGATTCAAATGCTAATCTCTTTCAGAAACACCTTCATACTCAGAAATAATGTTTAACCATATATTTGGGTAACTCACAGCCAGGTCAGATTGATACATAAAAGTAAGAATCATGTGATAAGAGATTGGAAACCTTCCCAACATTCTTGAAAATGTTACAGATTTATCTTTTCATGGTATTCTAGATGTTCCTGTATTCTTGTCTTTCCAAACTCTTAACTCACAAATCCAGTTTTGCATCTGAGTTCTCCTCTCTACCTAAACCCAACCTAGACATGGAACATTGCACTCTCTAATTTTTAAATAAACATTCTAAAATCACTATACCTGCAAAGTATACTTGTGTGCAACACCTTTACTGGACATTTGCATTGGCATGTCAATGTATAATGACAACACTCAAAGTCTTCTGGTTACCTCCCCTCCCAACTCAGGGAGTTCTTTTGTGTGGATGGTCCTCCACCTCAGCTTGGCCATCTCTCAGGAATCCCTTGTGTTCCCCCGGGGTTCTCTAGAAAATCAGAGCCAAAAAAAAAAAAAAAAACTTTATCATCTATCATCTATCCTATCATCTATCTATCTATCTATCTATCTATCTATCTATCATCTATCATGATATATCTATCTAAAAGAGATTAATTTATTTTTAAAAATTGACTCACATAATTATATATGTATATAATTATGATAGAATGTCAGATACAGACTTTTTTTGTTTCGTTTTTTTTTTTTTGTTAGCAATATTCTGTGTTTTCAATGCTTTAAACAATATATAATTTTGCAGTGGGAAGAAGTATAGAAATGCATCAGTTAGCAAATATGTCAATCATTTTGTACTTTATTATTTATTTAGAAAATGAACTCAAAGGAGGTTTAGAATAATTTACATTTAAATAAAACATTGTTTCTTATATATATTATTTTATTTTGCATCAATTATGGTATTTTCTAACATCCTATAAAGTAAGCAGAGAAATTGTTATAGTTGTCTTTTTACATATGTAAGTTTAATGCAATAAGAAATGTCCACACCGACACTCAAATACATGTCCTCTGTCTCTGGGGCAGTGATTTTACCATTTACAGTAATTCTTGCATTAATATGGAGCAGAGTGAGAACATATTACCCTTACCTCTTTGCTGTAACACATACCATGCAGGGGAAACCAAAGAAACATATTGTTTCATCTTGCTTTTTTCTTATGTATATTCAAAGTTGTTCATCACATATAGAGCCCACTGATAAACCTATTCATGTTCCCTGCCTTAACTAACTCCTCAGTGCTTTACTACGTGCTTAACATACAGTATGAGTTGGTCCAGCATCATTCTCTGGTCCCTATTAGACTTTCTCCTCACTAGCCAAGCTCTTGGTCTTAGATTCTCATAGATAGGCCTGTCTGGAAGCCTTAGGAAAGGTTTTCTTGTTCTTCCAATCAAGTATGCAGAAACTTTTAAAACAGTTTTCATTGCATTGACACTTTCCTGAGACTAAAAGATCAATCATTAGAAAAATAGGCCCTGGGAACTCATTTGTCTTCTCACTGGGCATCTCTCAACTTTGGGTCTAAATGAAAAAAGGCATCCTTGATGGAAGAAAACTCTCTAAATACTTCAGTTATAAGGTAATCATTAAGCTGAAAACTGGAACTTTGAAATGTAAGCTAACTGAACATGTAAAATAACAAAACTTGTTTAGTACTTGCTTTGGCAGCACATATACTAAAATTAGAACAATACAGAGAAGATTAGCATGGCCCTTGCACAAGGATGACCTACAAATTTGTGAAGCGTTCTATATTTTTCAGCAAGAAAAAAAAAAGATTTCTATGTGAGAAGCACTGTTTAAATACTTTAACTAAAACAATTAGTTTAATTTTTTATAACAATGCTAAGAGGTACTTATTATTATGATTCCTATTTTTCTAGACAGAAAAACTATAGCATGGAGAAGCTAAGGTATATGACCAAGGTCACATAGCTAATAAATGACAGAGAAGGGTTTCCAACCCAGAGTTTACTATATTACCCTATGGTATGGGTTTCATACACATTACACAAATCATTGCTTTACATAGGTCTATTGAATACCTTCTCTGTGCTAGGTACTGTACTTGACATCTTATAGGTTATTTCACTGCCCCAAGAGACAATCTTTATGCTGATGAAGACTTGGGGAGGAGTGTTAAATTATTTCTTTCCACCAGAACCTGAATTCAAAGCTCTATCCATTGGCTTTAGATCTCAGATCTGTCTGATTCCAAAACATGTACTGAATTGACTATGCATCACTACTATTTGATTATCGGGTATGACATTTTAAGCTAAGTAATGAAACCCTTGATTTTTTTTTTTTGAGAGGATGTTTAACAATGTGTCATTTAACAATGGGAGTGCCAGTGGCAGAATTAAAAAAGTGACTAAAATAAGGATACCAGGGAGAGAAGACTACATTGATTCTAATCTATCATGTAGGAGAGGAAAAGATATTTTTCTTTTACCCTGTAGGTTCTTGGCTGACAGCACTCCCCACCTATAATAAAACATTAAAGTACTAAATAACAAATAAAATCGAAGACAGGAGAAAAACAAACAGATGTTTAATAACGTGTTTATCTCTTATACATAGGAGAGATACTTAGAAAAATGGATTCCTGACTCAGAGCTCCCAAAACTCTTGGAATGTCATAATTCTTAAGTGCATCTTTAGTTATAATATCTGATCTTTTGTTCTCAGTTCCAAAATTTGCTTCAGAGCTATAAAGGTGAAATGGGTGTCTTGTTATTTACAATAAGCCCCTTTTAACACAACTGATTTTATATTAGTGATGTGACTTATGGAAATCCCCTAAAAATTGCCACAGAACATGTGGCAATGTGGGTAACCAGGAGAACCAACCATGTGATGAAAGGGTTAGAAACTTCAGTGTTACCTTCTGACCTCAGGAGAGGGGAGAAAGTCTGGAGATTGAGTTCAGTCATCAATGGCCAGTGATTTAATCCATCACAAATATGTAATGAAGCTTCCATAAAACCTCAAAGGGATGGATAGGGGTTTGGGAGTTTCTGAGTTTGTGAATGTATGGAGATTCAGGGTAAATGGTGTGCCCAGAAAGCATAAAAGCTCCTCACCCTTTCCCCATACTTTGCCCTATGCATATCTTCCATATGGCTGATTTTAAGTTATATTCTTTTATAAAAAACTGAAAATCTAGTAAGTAAAATGCTTCCATGAGTTCTTTGAGACACTAGCAAATTAATCAAACCCCAGGAAGCTGTTCTTGAAACCTCTGATCAATAGCCAGTCAGTAAGAAGGACAGCTGACAACCTGGACTTACAATTGGCATCTGAATTGTGTGTGGAGAATAAGGTGGGAGTCAGTCTTGTGGGACTAAAACTGTGGGATCTGATGCTATCTCCAGGTAGTGTCAGAATTAGGTCGAATTGTAGGACACATAACTGGAATCAGAGAATTGCTTGTTGGTATGGAGAAAAAAAAACTATACACTGGAATTGGGTGCAGAACCATAGGGGCTGGGAAGAAAATACATCAAAGATCCAATTGAGGAGTGTATAAAGAAACTGATGTTTCAGCATAATGAATTTTAACGTAGTAGCTAAACAAAATTAACTAGCTACACTTATATCAACACAGGTAGATTTAAAAACATATACTTCATTGAAAAAGCAAATTGCAGAATAATGGACAAGAATTCTAACATTTCTTTACATGTTTAAACATGCTCAAAAATAATATATTACATAGGCTTCATCGTTCCAAATAGGTAAGTACATAAGAATAAACAAGAAACAGATCAAAGGATTCGCACTAAAGTAATCGTAAGAGTTATCTTTGTTGTGGGGTGAAGAGATAGAATAGGAGGCATAAAGAGGAGAGGGGCAATGAAAGGGACTTTAATTTTATCTATAGTTTTTTTAATATTTAAAAACGCAAAAGAAATATTTGTAATTATAAGTAATGGTCAATTATACACAGATGTGCATTATAGTTCTTTTTAATTTTATCAGAGTGAAATTTATGACAAAATAAGATAAAATAGGCAAATCAACAAGGAAAAAATAGTTAATTCATAGGAGAAAAAGTATAAATAACATATGTAAATGAAAATGCATTAATAGTCAAGGGAAAAGGTAATAGAAATAATTGTTATAGTTACTTTTTTTTTACAAAAATGATAATTATTATTGTTGATGAAAATGTGACAACTCTTCCATATTGCTTGTGGTAGTTTAAGTTGGTAAAATACCTTTAGAGGATTGGTTTTTAATATGTTTCAATACCTGAACAGTTCACATCCTTTGAATCAGCCTTAAGAACATAAAGAGAAAAAAATAAAATGATTAAAAAAGATTTATATACAGAGTATTTATGGGGATGTTATTCAAAATAGTTTAAAATTAGAAACAAAATGAATATATAACAAATATTACACAATATGATGGAATGCCATGTTGCCATTCAAAATCCTGCTATGGAATGATGTGTAATGACATGGAAAGTTCAGTAATGTGCTAAATCTTACCACACAGTAAATTCAGATATAATTATATATAGGTGTACACATGTATATATGCATGTATATACGTAAATGTATTTTACATACCTATGTATGTGTGTACGTATGTGTGTGCTTAACCAGAAAATGGACCTACCTCTTTCCAACAGCATTAAAAGGAATCCCCATTTTCTAGAATCGTGTCTGGAGTCCCATTGCTTATGGTGGTATTTAGAAGCAAGAATCCTCACATTCTGAAGGGAAGTCTATGCTTGCTTCCAGGCCCATTCTTGCAAAACTCATCAAGAGGTAAATACATTTGTCCTGCAGCCATAACCGCACCAGCCTACATGAGGGAGACTAGAAATTTGAGAATGTATTAAAGTAAGGAATCATTGTCAATGGATGACAGTGGTATTTATCCCAGTGCACTCCCACTTAGATCTTAGTAAGGAAAGATCTAAGGCAATCACTCATCAAGACTGAGGGTCTGAAAGAAGGGGAGTCTGGCACTGTACCCCTTGGCTGACAGCTGACAGAACTCCAAAGTCCAGGAGCTCTTGGGCATGCTGTCACCAGAACTGGGTGTAGTGAGTCGGTTTCTTCGGGGAGTCTAACAAAAGATGCAGGAAGTTTGAGGACATCAGTGAAGGTATTCTTATTCCAGGGAATACACAGTAAGAGTTCTGTTTGATCAACTAATGATGGGCAGGGTAAAGAGAAGAGGCACAAAAGGGTTGTCTAAATTTCCCATTCCTGGGGTAGGTAAGGACACATTTGTTTTAAAACATAGGGGTTTTAGTTGTTTAGGTATAGTGAGGCTAGTAGATCAGGAGAAAACTGCCATTGAAAAAATAATTATTCACAGTTCCCAAGAGGAGGGGCCATACCCTGCTACAGGGGCTGCAGTGGCAGCACAAATCTTGGTCAGGAGGCTGTGTTATAGCTGCCAGCCCCCGAAAGACACATAGACCACCAGAACTCAGTGAGTTCTAGGGAATACATTCTTTATTCAGCCAGCTGGGTCTGCCAGGGGGAGTATGCAGACCCCAAATTAAGCAATCCCGAAAATATAAGAGGTATGGGGTTTTAAGCCCCAAATCCTATTCTTCATTCTGTCTAAACACAAAGGTCTATTTTTCTTCTATTCATTACTTTTCGACCCACAGGTCGGGTGTGCAAGTGGGGGTACAGAAGCAGAAAGCTTATTGTTAGAATGTTATGTTCCCATAGGTAATAACCTATGTTCCCATGGCGATAGTCAAACAGTAATTTTCCCAGCCAGCACAGCTGGGGTTGGGGGAGAGACAGGGATTGTGGGCAAGATAAATGGGTTTAGGATTGGCTAGTTTGAATAATTTTTTTAGTGGGTTTTGGGGTGAACAGACTTCCTAGTTGTCTAGTATCTGGCCTTGTAATTAGAGCAGGGGAATACTGCCCTCAGTGTGAGAACCCAATGGAGGAAGTGGTAGGGTGTGAGGACTCAGATTGGTTAGTTTGCATATGAAAAATAAATCTTGAGCTGGGTCATTTACTATCTCTAGGAACTGGTTAACCTTGGGAAGGGGTTCCTCCAGGCTCTGTAAAGCCCCAAGGTGTCAAAGAATTAGAACTACAGAAAATAAAAACGCATGTTTGCTTAAAACAGCATTTGGGGATGGGGGGAACTGTAAGGCCAGTGCTCCCAGAAATGGCCCCAAGGACATCAGGTCCCTGCCCCTAGCTCCTGCCTGCTAGCCACCTGATGCCCATGGACCAGTCCGCGGGTGCCACTTCGTTGTGGTGCCACACCGCTGCACCAATGAAAGAGCCCACGCTATGCTTTTGCCTTTTTTGAATCTTCCCCTTCCTGGATGTGACCCTTAAAATCCTGTCCTGACCCCGCCCGGGTGTGACTTCTCTGGGTTCTTTCTTCGGGACCAGAGAACCTTGCCCAGGACTGCTTGCCTTTCAATAAGGGATGCCTGTCAATCATGAGTCAAATTCTGTTGAGTGGCCAAACCATACAGGAACAACTACACAGGAACAGATCTACTATCTGGAAAAAATGAGGTGAGAACTGCGTGGGCTTTCAGAGAGCCTCTATCTATACCCCCCAGAAAGTGCCTTCACATACTACTCAGAGGATACTCAAGGTCAAGCCAGAAGGCAGAAAGGCAGAGAACATTTATCAAGTTACAATACTCTTGTCCTTTCCCCATGCCTTAATAAGAGAACCAGGAAGCAGCAGAGGGAGGAGAGGAAGGAAGACCAAACAGGGAATTGCAGCCTTTCCCCAGAGCCATTCCCTAGGGCATAGGTCAGACCCCACATGAAGAAAGTGGAGAAACTGTATTGGAGTCTTGCAGGATACTTGGACAGAGAGACGGACACTCACTGGCTTAGCAGATTCACATCTGAAGGCTGAGCTCCAATCGCTGCAGGGCTTTCTCTTTTATACACACCTTATACCTCCCCATGCTCTTTCTATATAAGGAAAATGTATTTTGATTGGTTGATGAGCCTAAAGGGAGTGACTGACCAGGGTCCGTGGTCTGTGTCAAGTCAGCGGTGACACTGAAATGTCCCTTACCTATTATGGGAAGAGAAGTGAACAACTTTCGACTGTTACAGGAAACGGTTAGCTCAGCTTCCACTACCACAGGAGGTGAGATTGAAGTTGGTTTGCTGGACCGTTTTCTTTTGCTTTTGTTATTAGTTTTTAAAAATGTATTTTATTTCTGTAAAAGATACATAACATACTATTTATAATTTTAACTATTCATAAGCATACAATTCAATGGCATTAAATATGAGGATGAAGTTTTAACTGTGACTAGATGGAGCAAACTTTTTATTTTCGAATCTGTCGGAAGTGGCATGAAAATATCTTGTGACCAAAGGTGACTGGAAATGTTTTACCGCTGGTGGGAAAGGAAGAGTGGGTGGGACAATTTTGAGCATCTCCATCACCAAGGAGGCGTGTGTGTGTGTGTGTGTGTGTGTGTGTGTGTGTGTGTGTGTGTAGGTGGAGAATATTTTATCGGCAGTCACCACAGCCTGGTTCTAAATGATCTACTTTTCCAGGTAATTCACTTTATTTTATTCTATTTTTTGGTCACCAAGACCCTTTTTGATCACTGATTGTGTTTGATGGGTATATAGAATCATAGGTGGGCTAGCTTGCCTGAGGAGAAACCTGAGCATGGGGTCACTAGTTTACATTATTTTTGTCCCATTTTGAATGATTTATCAGTGTCATGTAATTTCAGTGAGCATCATTTAAGCAAAGGGAGAAAGATCTTTTCTAAATATTCTAGTAAAATCTAGTAACCAGATCTGGTGAATGGAGGGTGTGACTCTGTTATTGGGACAAAAAGGGGTCCTTCTGCCTGTGTGTATCTAAGCCAAAAAAGAGATACATGCAAGTTTTGCAGCAAAGAGTATAGGTGTATTAGAGAGAGGCAAGTTCCAGAGACACAAGCAAGCTATCGCTCAAAGGCCTGGCTTCCCAGGTGTCTTGGGAGTACTGATTATATAAAGAAAAATCAGTCATCATGGAAACTGAGGGAATTGGGGTTGTGGGTGCTACTGATTGAACTATTGGAGGGTGATGAGGTAATTGATCATTATGTTGGTTCTGGAATGAGCTATAGTGCCATCCTGTCTGATCCCATGGCCATTGGGGTTGTTCTGCCTCAATGGGCCTGTGGCTGAAACACGTCTAAAGCCAAGATGTTGTCCTTAGTCTAAAGTACAACAGAAACCTATTGTCTTCATGATTATAGACCTGAGCCTTGCTTAATTTTATGTCCTAAGGCTTAAAGATTAAAGGAGCAGACATACAAAGGTGAAAGGATAAGGGCAGAAAAAATGGAGTCACAATACTATTACCTGGGCAAAACCAGCTTGAATCAGAAAAACAAACTATGTTAAAGAAATGAAGTTTGCATGTGGTTATAACTCTGAGAGGCCTTCACTTACTAAACCATAGTACCAGTGGATCCCTGGGCACATCTTGACAGCAATTTTCCAAACTTGTTATCTAATTTAGCAGTCTCTCCCTCAGAACTATCATTGTTTTATAGTCACCACTGCCTAGCATTGTACCTTGTGCATGATGTTTACTCAGCAATTATTTATTACATTTGAATTAAATGTTTTCTAGACATTTCTCCCAATCAAAAAAATCATTCACTACCTTTAGTGTGGTATGAGTCCCCTTTTTCTTTCTCCATTTAGTTTATCCTTGAATAGCTAAAGGTTGAAATAACTCCTCTGACCATAGTAGCCTTAGTACTTAGGGGCTAGCCTTTTGACAGAAAGACACTTGACTCATTTTTTTTTAAATTTTATTTTGAAGTTAAGATATAATTCACAAACTATGAAATTTACCCATATGTTATAACTATCACTACTAGCTAATTCCAGAACATTTCACTACTTCAGAAATAAACTTTCTACCCTTTAATAGCCACTCCTCATTTCCCCCTTTCTCAACTCCAGACAACTGCTATTATACTTTCCATCTCTGTAGATTTGCCAATTCTGGATGTTTTATATAAATGAGACCATACAATATGTGACCTTTTGTCCTCATCTCACTTCCAATTTCAATTCAATAATTTAATCACTGATCTAAATAACTCGCTGATTAATTAGATAATCCTTAGCAGAAAAAAAAAAATTATTTCAAAAAGGTCCAAGCAAGATAAACAAGAATACATATCCCCAACATTTAAATAAATAATTGTCACAATAATAATTGGGTCTAACCCTACAGTACAGTCTTAGTTATTCTGATTTATTGTTACCTAGAATGTACCAACAAATACAAATCTATAGTCATAATCGACATGCCACTCCAAAGAGAGTTTCACTCTGGAGATAAAGAACTCAGGTTCTAGAATCATAATGGTTTGGCTAAAACCTTGCCAAATCTCCACTACTTCCTAGCTGTTTGATCTGGGTTCAATTATTTCACCTCTATTCTTCCATCTGCAAAAGAATAGCTCCAACTGTATAGGACCGTAGTGAAGATTAAGTAAGTTAAAGAACATTGGGAACATCGAAGAGGTCTTGTCACATAGCAAGTACTCAATAGCTATTATTATATTAAGAAAAATAAATTGCTGTGGAAATGTCATATTTAGTATTTATTTCCACTCTATTAATTATGCTTATGTAGCTTATACCTCTCACAGTTCTTAGGATTGTATCAGTCTTTAGCAAAGTCTATTGTCATATGCAGGGTAGAGATTCAAAATATGTAGTAACATGTAATGCATAGGCACTGCCCAGTCATAACTGACGGACACTGCTCTAAAGGGGCATCCTAGTGTTAACTTATAGATGTCAGATTATGGGAAAGTTTGAGGAGTGGGGCTGGACTGCGGGTGGTGATGGGGTACTTCTAGTCACTCTGGGAAGCACCTACGTACCAATCTGTAAGGAAGTATTTCAGTTTTTACCCACTGGCAAACTGGATGTCAGCCTGGCTTCATAACTACTATATGAATCATGTTCTTTCTTACTATTCTAAATCAAAATGAAGCAGGAAATAAATACAATTATTAAACAGGGAATATCTTTCACACTCTACCCAGTTCCAGAAATTAAAACCACTTTCCCTTTAGTGAAAAAAGTGTAGTGCTGAACTGTGTTTAGATTTGTATATCTATTACATTCTCCAAAGAGGGTAAATGGACCACAGCCTGGGTTAATGGCCCTGAACTAACCAGTCACCTCAGTTTGCTCATCTATAACATGAGTATGTTAGACTAGGTGATGGTTTAGATCTTTTTCTCCCTTTAAACTCTATTTCTTTTTCTTTTTTAATTATACAGCTCTAGCCTAAGCTATACCTCAGGGCTCCAGAGCTTAGCCCAAATCTGAAAAGGTAGGAATGCTATGATACATTCACTGGGTAGAAAAAGGCACCCAACCCACAGCGTGATTCATTTGCCCCTGAAAGGGTTTTGCTGCTACAAATTTTTGTCCAGAATATTTGAGCCAGCAGTAGTTCAGTCTAGACACAAAGTGGCCAACATGCTTTGAAAAAATCTGCTTTTAATGTGCAGAGTACTCTTGTTTCCAGTTATTATTCTGAGTGATTAAACAACCTGCCAAACTCTTGCTGCAACAGTCAGCATTTATTACTGAGATACTTATTGGGGATTTAATAGTACTGCATTTGAGACAACATCTTCAGCCCTATGAATCCAAAATAAAAGATGTGTTTTTGGCACAAATTGATAGAGTTTCAAGATTTCTGTAATAGATACATACACAATCATATTGTTCAGTTAAAAGAAATGTGTTTCCAATAAGCAGTATTTACTGGGGTTTAACAACGATATAATAGTTACCTGTCTATTACATGGTAGTCAGAGCTAAAGAAATGTGTTTTTAATAATCAATTGGCATTTCAAATAATATAACTGCCACATGAAATCCAAACTTGGATACAACCTACATTTTAGACTTATTCTTGAGAGTCTCATTCATGAAATCAAGATATCAGTGAATGGACATTGTTGAAAGGATAGAATCATCAAAAGGCTAGACATTTTATTCTCTTCACTTAAACCTTCTCAGCTTTTCTTTCTTTTTTTAAAATTTTGCTTTCCCTTTTACTTAGCATGTATTTCATTACAGCTCATATTATAACAAGTACAGATTGAATTCTGTCTATTAAATAATGGATCCTTCCTCCCAACTGTAAAAAAAAAAAAAAAGTAACTAAAAAAGTAACTTTAGCTGATTTAATCCATTCCTGGAGAAATAGAAAGGACAAACCTGAGAGCCACAGTGGTGTACATCTGGTGACAGATTCCCTTGGGACTAACTGCCCCTTCCCAGAAGTTTGCAATAAGAATTTCACAACTCGTGCTGTATACCTTAAATTTATACAGTGTTGTATGTCAATTATATCTCAGTAAAACTAAGAAAAGAAAATCATTTCAGCCACTCTCATTTCTGGGCCACCTTAAAAGCAGCTCATTCTCTCACAGTAACATTGTCTTTGCCAATTTCAATCATACATTTGACAAATATTTATAGAATGCCTATCTTATGCAAAATTTTTCTACCAGGACTAGAGACACAAAATCAAAGGCAGAATACCTGGGGAGAAGATTACTCAGCCAGCTTCGTTCTGTAGAAAACCCCATCAGAAGAGTGTAGGGCAAGGACCATTTGAATAAAGATAATAGTGCTGATAAAATATAACTGTCCTCTGCCTTGTAGTTTACAAAGCACCTTCCTACATAATCCGTCACCTGCAGAGCCTTCTCCCTTTCTCTGTGCATCATCATCCTTCTCCCCTAAATGCCTTTCTTAGCTCTCGCCATGAACCCTTCCTGAGCAAATAACAATAATATTCAGGACATTATACAAAAGGCTGGGTGTCACATGTGACTTGGTGACTATCATAGGTTTGCTTTGTTGCCAGCCTATCTAGAACTTCTATAAGAGAACATTTATTAGAGTGTTTGAGATAGGAAGCACCCCTATACTTTGTGCGGGACATCACCTATTTCCCATCCAACTGAACCCTGGCCAAGAGCGATGATACCCAGGGGCTCCAGCCTGATGTGGCTTGATGTGGTATCTCTGCCTGTTGCTAACTGCAGCCTCCTGAGAGCCAAGGCAGATAACTGGAGGAAGCACGTGGCAAGAGGTATGCTCCTTCGATGCCAAAGCCTCTTAGGAATGAGAGCTCATTAAGAGCATGTGCCTCTGCTCCCCGCTTCTGCCAAGTGTCAGCCTTCATTACAGTGCTCAGAAAAGATCAGTTGCAGAGCACAGTGAGTCTGGGCCAAGGTGGGAGTTCCCTCCCAAGGCTCAAAAGGGCTTGGTTAGCAGTTCTGCAGAGATTGGCAACTGCGGTTAAACTTGTCAGACCGTGAGCTTTCCACAGGATTTATCCATCCCAACGTGTGCACATTTTGAAAAGCAGGGATCTATTGAGATTTGATTCATTTCTCCATGAGGCCTTCTAATTCTATCTCCCACCGCTGCTAGCCTATCCTCCCCCTTTCTTTGCTCCCTTTTTGGAATTCTGAGAGCCCCATGTTAGAAAGTATCCTTTGCTGCTCAAAGTTAGTGTTTTTTCAGAAGAAGTTGATTCCCATAATAATAATACTCTGAATTCATACAGTCCTTTGACAAAGAAAGACTACTGTTCTGAAAGTACTCTGAAAGACACTGCTACACAAATATTAGCTCACTTTGAGTTATCAGCCTAATTAAAAATTCTGAGAGAGCAGCATTCCAATTTCACATAAACAGAAATTGAGACTCAGAGAGGTTAAAAAGTTTGCACAAGGCCACACCACTGATGAGAGATAAAGGGGGAAACATAAGACTTCTGTTGTCTCTGTAGTCGTGTGGTGGTGTCATCTCAGTGTAGATCTCTTGGGAATTTTCCTCCAAGACATGGTTTAGAAAGCTAGAAATTGAAAATTTGATTTCTAGTTTGGGAAACATTTCTTTTTTAATCTAGAAGAAAATTATAGCTTATTTACAGATAAATTGTAAGAGTAAATATATCAGCAAACATAAGCATGTATAAATGCAGCTTACACAATGGGTTGTATGTGGTTTTCAGAAGCATTTTTAATATTTTAAAATATGTCCCAAAGGAAGAAATCTTTGCAAATACACACTCAAGTTTTTCTTTCTTTAAAAAGGGCCAAAATTTTATAATTTGATATTTAAAAAGAAATGATATAGAATTTTTACAGTTTATACTGTTTTACATGGTATTAAAACTACTGCTTGATATTTTAATCTGAACTCTACTAACTTGAAATTCATGACCTTTCAAATATAAACTTCTGCCTTTGTTTGGCTAATGGGGAAAACATGTAGGAAAATGTAAACTCTAAGTGTTTGATACACTTTTAAAAATGCATATTTCATTCTCTAAAAACACATGCTTACATTGTATGCTTACTTATTTATTCATTAAGATAAATCTGTAAGGGATTTTGCATACCAGCAATTATTGGCTTAAGAATGAAGTATGATATAGCCTTGAAAGTCATAGTTATAATTTATTTTTCTTACACTTCATTTGTGAAACTTGACTGATTCAAGCTACTAGTCCAGATCAGTAATATTTAACAGCAGTGGAAAGAACACAGAATTTGGAGCTAGATAGACCTGGTTTGAATTCCAATCACTTTTTACTGATTGTCCTTAAACAAATGGCCTACTCATCATGAATTTATCATCATTCAAGCTGAGGCACTTCTAAGATTAAAAGGAAGTGTTAATAATTATTTTGGAAAAACAAACATAATCAGGGACTGACCTGGGCAAGCCAGACAGATGGTTACTCTATCAAAATGTGACTCATCTTTCATATTTCTGGTCTTTGGCTTATCTAGGTTGTTGGTGGATGGTGTTTTGTTTCAATTTTTCTATCATTGCCTTCAATTATAAAGAATCACACCTTCTATACAAGTCCCATGATGTCAGAATATTCTTATTAAGGTTAAGTCATGTGTTCATGTGTAGAGAAGTCCTAAAGTCAAGTTTAAAACTTCCTATGTAATTCAAAACTCTTCCTCTCCCCAGTATCAGGCCTGACTATGGCCCTCAGGATCAATTTAGGGAAAGGGTTTATTCTCTTTTATTTCTCTTTGTCCTTTTAATTTTCCTTCTTCTCCTCAATTCACTGTTTCTGTCTCCCCAGGGTAAAGGTAAGGGAAAGGGGGATAACAGGAAAGGGGCCTTGTCCCAGGCTTTGTGAGCAGTATACCTACTGTGCACTATACACTTTATCAAAAATCTGTGCCAGTTGTGGCTTTAACTTGCAACACATTGGCTAACAATGATGTTGAATATGTTTTTACTTCCTTTTCTTCTGTAGATTACCTATTTATATTTTTGGTCAATGTATCTTTCTTGACTTTTTGTAATATTTTCTTTCTTTTTTTTTTTTTTTAAACATTCCCATGCCTAGAAAAGATGACAATTAACATTTTACAACATATCTCTATCTGTTTTTAATAAAACACTTATAGATAAAATGGAAGTATGCTTTATAACCATAGCACCCATGAACTCTAAGCAGTATTTTATTCATGTGTGTGTGTTTCAAATTTATATAAATTGTAAAATAGTGTGCCTATATTCTGTCATTTGCTTTTTTTTACTTGGCAATATAAGCATATTAGATCATTCTATTATATATGTTAAGAAAAAATATATTTTTAAAAGTTTCTTTAAATTGATATGTAATATTTCACAGGTGCATATGATTATTGAAAACTTGTAACTGCCATATTTATTCTATCATGTTTCTAAGGTCTTACTGTTACAAATAATGCTTATAAACATTCTGTACATGTCTCCCCATGTTTGTGTACAATATTTCTTGAGGATAGTTACTAAAGTGAAATACCTGAGTGATAAATATGTGTATTTTGATTTTACAAGCTACTGACAAAATACTCTCCACAGTAGACATAATACTTTATACTTCTGTGAATAAAGCATGGCACAACCCATTTCTTCACATTTTTACTCAAAAGTGACATTGCTAAACATTTATATTTTTATTAAGCTTATGAAGGAGGTATAAAATTGTGTTTTAATTTATAATTTATTTCATTTCTGCATTACTGTCCATTATTTAGTTAACATTGAAGGTAAACAGTGTTTGTTATGTTTAATGGCCACCTCTCTTTCTTTATTTTAAATTTCCCATCTTATTCTTTGTCCAGTTTTTTTTTGAAATAATAATTTTTGCTTCTGTTTTAATAGATGTACATTTACTAATAATGATAACCTTGATTTTGTTCCAGCTTATGTTTTACATTTAAGTTTTTTCACAGTGCTTTGGACACAGAAATGTTAACTTTTTGTGAAGTAATATATCAGTTTTTTTCTTGATGACTTTCCCCGTGATTTCATGCTAACTATATTTGGATGCATAAATGAAGGTTAATATGGCTACAAAGCTTTTTCAAATGAAGAAGGAATCTTATAAAAGAACACATACTGTATAGCTTTAATATTCTTAAATAGGAGGCAAAATTATATGAGAAAGATAATAATGTGGGAAGAAGTAAAAGTATTACCTGCATTTCTAACAAATATGTAATTTTTTTCTGATAAAGCAGCATTCCATGAACATAATTATTTGCCTAGTTCATACTTTTTAGGTACCAGGACAGTCCCAGTTGAATGAATTCCAAAACCATGTTTACCATGATCATCGTTTATTTTTGGACTTTATGTCAAACGCAAGAAATGTTTTCTGAGAACTTTTTTTGTGGCACTGTGTAGTTGAGTAGCATATTCCTTTTAGTGTATAGATCACCAGTAAAATAAGATTACTCCGGTAGTAATCTGAACTGAACATAATATAAAGAACAGTGAAATTATTATTTAGACAAACAACAAATATAAACATAATCAGCCACTTCTAACAAGTCACATTTGAAGTTCCTGGTTAGCATAGTGGACCTTCCTGATACTACACAGAGACTTTCTCTGACTGACATTTCCTGTGTGTAAATTCTGCTCCATCTGTAATTGTCGGAATTGATTATTTAAGAGTCAAACGGATGCTATGCTTTCCTGGACCTGGCATGTGTCTGAGTCACTGCCTCCCAGGACATGATCCTTCATGCAGCATTTGCTGATATTCTGTGTCCTTCCAGGCCTGGACACCCGGAAAGAAACCTAAGACTCATGGAGCAGATTTGCATAAGGTGGTATGTGAGTTGGAAAGAACTCTGATCAGCTACTGGGCCCTCTGTAGATAAAAGTTAGAAGTAAATTATATGTTCTCCAGTGATTGGCCTGAAAAAATAGAGAGGCAAAAATTCTGATCCATGGTTACTAAATATTAAAATGATTTCAAACTCAAGTCATTAAAGCTACCCACATTAGAGGAGCACTGTGATTCCTCAGTTGAAAACAATCTCCAAACTCAATGGCAATGATTATAGAAATGCCAGAATACCTGTCACTAAT
This sequence comes from Eonycteris spelaea, assembly GCA_003508835.1. Taxonomy (NCBI): domain Eukaryota; kingdom Metazoa; phylum Chordata; class Mammalia; order Chiroptera; family Pteropodidae; genus Eonycteris; species Eonycteris spelaea. The sequence continues at coordinate 1,372,674 of PUFA01000083.1, read as the reverse complement.
CAGTTTTAGGGCTTCAAGTTCAAATATCTTCTGCTATATTTGAAGCGACCTCATTATCTTATTTCCACTGATTCTTGGAATGAAGATTATTCTCCCAATTTTCCCCGTAGCTGTTGGAATAATGTCATCACTTGCTACATGGAGAGTTCCCTTTTATAACTGTTGCAGAAGCCCTCCTATCCCCAGGAACAGATGAGACAGAGCACTTCTGAAACACAGTGTCATGTGCTTAGCAGTGGGCTAAATGTTTTTAATGCAATTTGTTATTTAATCCTTAAAACAGCCCTACAAGCTTGATACTATGGCCTAGGACAGATTAGTCTACTGAAATGCAAAGAGGCTACAGTTATTCAGTTTGTACGTGAGCAGCCCAAGATTCAAACCTATGTTTATTAGATTTTTGTCTGTTGTATACTTTTGTACCTGTTTGATGTCCCACACTGCCCCCCACCCCCACCAAAAGGAAACTGGGTGATCTTGGACAAGGTGTATTATCTTTCTTGGTCTACTTCATAGTGCATAAAATGAGAGGGACAAACTAAATAATCATAAATATTCTTTTTATCCCAAGAGTGTTCTAATTTTATAAAAGATGAATAGAAATGTCAGTTTTTCAAATCAGTAATTTATGTAGAGAAGTTAATTGCTATCAAAATTATATAAAGACCAGAAAAATGTAGATGGGTATGATTTTACTACATATCAGATAAACTTACTATTTTAAAAATTTGTCATACGCAAAATTACTGGAAAATTTACAGTGCAATTTTCACTTCTAGTAATGATTTTTTAAAATTTCTGTTTATAATCCAGTCATGTTTTTCTTTAAATGTTTGCTTAGTTTTATGATGTATTAAGATCAAAATACCAAATAATAAATTAGCATTTTAATAGTAATAAAATACATATAAATATCTAGAAATTAACTTAATGAGAAATGTGCGGGCTCTCTAACTACAGAGAGGAAAACTTGAATAAATGTATGGAAATATTTCCTTAGAAGAAAAAATTTCATACTGTTTACTGAAGAAAAATGTTAAATTCTCTTTGAATTAGCATAAACTTAAGGAAATATCATTTAAAAATTCAAAATGTTTTTTTTTGAAACTTAATATAATGATTTTAATGCTTACTTGATGGAAGAAAGGCATAATGAAAAATGAAAGTAAATGGGGTTGTGGAAGGATTATTGACACATTTCCAGTTGCATTATTAATTTTAGTTCTTAAAACTGTAAGCAGAGTTTTGAAAAAAAAAGGTAGAGAACAGATTTTCTAGTTTGTCAAGCATATTAATTTAGTTCTAGAAATTTAAATGGGTTATCAAGGAGTCTGGCCATGGATTGTTTAGAACAATAAAAAATGAGATTAGACCTCTTCAGACAAAGGGTGAAGGCAGGGATGTGATTTATTAATTGCCTCGTTCCAACACAAATAGTGGATGTAACCAATTATGTTAGGTAGGGAGCTGTATTACTTAGAATGGAATTACACTGTGAGCATATAGCCTAGAAAGGAAGGAAGCTCTGCTATAAAACATTCTCAGATTTCTTATTCCAGGTCACATTTTGTCATCCCTGGGGCATAGTCATCATCTTTTTGATCCAAGTCATGCACATACTAGGCAGTAAGACTTAGGAAGAGACTAAAAAGAGGAAAAGTGCAGAGCTATAGACCAATAGAACTAAAGAAAAGATCCTGAAAGTGGCCTTCTTATTATATCATTTGCCAAAACTGAGTCACACATTACACTTAGCTGCCAAGGCAGACCAGAAATTTTGCCTTATTCTGAGGAGCCCAGTGTCCAGCTAAAATTCTACTATTATGGGAGAAATGGATACGAGGAGACAACAGTTTCCACCACAAAAAAGAGGGAGATAAAATTGAAGGGAAGAGATAAAGCCAGCATTATTATTTAGGATTTTAAGACGTCCTTGTGAAATCTCTGAAATAAGCATAGATGAGAATATTTCTTGATTTCCTCATCATGAATATGATCGTGAAACAACCCAAAATCTAAGATTCTGACAACTAGAGTCACAGCCTCCTGTAGTTATAATTTATGTTATTCCAGAACCTAAACAACACAACTTTTGGAAAAAGATTCTTGTTTTTGAAAACTTTTAGAAATTAATAAAATAATTTATGAAGCCATGGAACCATGCTTTGTATATTTTCATCTGCTTTAAAACTTAAAAAATAGTAGTATTGATAGTATTGTTTGGAAGAATAACCAAAATGAAGTGAGACATTCCCAAAATATATAAATACTTTTAAAATTGTTATGTTTTTAATGTCTGAATAACATTTCACTGTAATTTAGATTACCAATACATATAGTTTTGTTATAGTGGGCAAAGCAAAACCTAAGCTCAACCTAATTTAAAGACCTCCTACTATCAAAAGCAAACAAACAATTCAACTGCTACAGAATAAATCTAGCTTAAGCCTCTTGCTCTGTTTTTCCATTATCAATTGTCCTGGTACAAACGGTTAATTCCAATTGCTTATTTGGCTTCGAAGGATTTTTTTTTTCCTCTTTCTCTTTAATCAGTGCAACCAAAAGAAACCACAAGTAACTTTGACTCTCAGGTATCAAAAGCTGTCTCCCAGGTCTCTGACAGGTTGAACTTAATGTGTACAACAGGGGATGCAGATTGATGCGTGGGCAGGTCTGGTGCCCAGATGGCCTGCTCAGTCTTGTTTTGTTTTTAAATTGAGCCAACATACAACAATTACGATATTTCAAATAAACATCTAGTGTTCTGGCTTTTCTTAAAATATCAGGAGATGTGACAGTTTCTGACCCTCTCACACACATGACAACAATGAGTAGGAACTGAGAAGTGACCAGTCCCTTTACCATATGCATTCCAACTCCACTCAGACTTCACCACTCCATATTATCACCTCCATCCAGAGACCAAGTATGACTTGCTTTATAAGCACACATGGAGTGTTGTTTTTTTCACTAAAAGGAAATCTTTCTCTTTGACCATGTCTCTATCAAAATTGAGAGAGTGACAGGTAAACTAAGAGGGATCCATGCTTCAAGAAAAATGAGAGAGAGCACATCATTTTTCAGAAATTCAAGGTTCTTAAGTAACTGGATATCACATCAGGTCACTCATGCTATTACCTTTCTGGCCCCAGTCGATATTTGAGTTTGAGATCTCTAGTATACAGCTTACTTCTGAAATATTTACCTCATTAAAAGTCTTTATTTACATCATTGTCTTGAAGTTTCATCTCTGTAATTATATCCTTCTCATTATCGATCTTAATGTAGCTCTATGTCTACATGACTGTCTAAATATGAATCTGAGCTCATTCTCAGCACCTGAGAGTTTTGTTTCCAATGCTTTTCACATTTCTACTTTTTTTTAAAAATAGATATCATCAGCTATAAAGTAAACTGTCACTTCCTTAGCTACTGTGATTTCTTTCTTTTATTGCCTAGATACTAATGCAGATATGGTGTGGTCCCTACCCTAACCTTTGTTTCACTCAGGCTACCTGCTCAAACCAACCTTGATTCATGCAGCATGGTACCCTTTCCAACAGCTTTCCTGATAATTCTTTCATAGAGATGACCAGTGGTCGCCTAGCTACTTTCAGTCACTTTACTTTCATTAAACTTCCTGGGTCTTTGTAGCAACTTTGACTTTTCATTCTTTCTTAAGACTTTGCTGCCCTTGATTCTACAACAAAATACATTGTAGATTTTCCCACCTTCAAACGGTGAGTGACTTCTTTGCTTTTTTAATTTTTTCTCTATATACTCTAAATTTTATTCTATGAAGAGTTTAGATATTTATGATGGCTTGTTATTTCATATACGTCTTCCCCACCCCACATCTCTCTGTCTCTCTCTCTCTCTCTCTCTCTCTCTCTCTCTCTCTTTGTCTCTCTCTCTCTCTCTCATTTACTTACTGTATAACTGGAATTTTGTACCTTTTGATCACTTTTACTCATTTTGTTCACCCTTCACCACCTTGCCTCTGGCAACCAGCAATTTCTCTGTATCTATGAGTTTATTTTTGCTTTTTTTTTTTAAGAGATCATACAGCACTTATCTTTCTCTCCCTGGCTTATTTGGCTTAGCATAATGCCCCCAAGGCCATCATTGTTGTCACAAATGGCAGAATTTCCTTCTTTTTATGGCTAAATAATATTCCATTATATATTTATATCTTATGCATCCAAGATATACAGCTTCACATAATCTTTTATCCAAATATGTGTATAGTTGTTTAGATTATGAAAATGACTTTTCACTTATAATTAGCCTGATGACTTGCATCATCTCCCCAACAACTGCTAACATTGATATTATTATTACTATTTATACTTTAGGAATAAACTCCAGAGAAATTAATAGGCGCCTGCTCAGGAATGAATAGGAATTTGTGTAAGTTCTAGTTTACTGGCTGAAGGATGTTGGTACTGGGGTAGATGGCTGCTGACAAAAGTGACTAGGCACAGTGAATTAATAGTAGGAAGTAGATTGGTGATACATAGAATCTTAATCCAAGTACCAGCTCTATTACTTAATAGTTAAATGGCACTATTAGCTATTTTAAGTAATTGCTCTGACCTGTCACAATGGACAATATAATAATAACTAAATTACTTGAAGCTGAATTACTTGAAGCTAAATTACTTGAAACTAAATTACACACTTCTTACTTTAGGCATGAAGAGGTGTATGAGAGTCTTCCTCCACTTGTGTTCTTGTTTGTCCTGTCCACAACACTGGGATTTTCTGCCTTCCTTTTTGTATCCTACAATCTCCCATGCAGCCTTGTTCTGAGCATGATAGAGTGCTAGCACACTACCTGACAACAACTTCTTCTGGTGTCTAGACTGTTCTCTCCTCCCTGGATAGGTGATTGGTCCTCTGCTCAGCTGGAACCATGATGAGATTAACTGCCTACATCAGTCTCTATTACTCTCGACACACTCCTGTAGCTACAGCTCATCCTCACAGAGAGCTCCCTTGGATACTGAGATTAGTTCCCTATTATAACTGATTTCACTGGCTGCAGCGGTTACTTCAGAATTTCCACACATGTGGGCCCTGAGGTTAGCCTTTTGTTTGGAGGAAGCTTGTCTAGGAGCCTTTCCTTAAAATTCCACATGGATAGGAAGATATTGTTTTTACATTAATTGCATGTTTGTTAAAGTTAATTTGGAAGAAGGCCTGCACCCAAGCAACTGTGAAGCATCAGCCACTTTCCTCTTTGTTGGGAGTAGCAGCCTACATTTAGATTGTTTCTCTTAGTCCTGATTCTGTTTGGTCTACCTTCTTCCTTTCTCATGAAGAATTTAGGGTTCCACAGTACTTACTCTATTGAGATGTGACCCATTCTAGACACTATCCCATCCTCTCATCCAAGGTAGTTCATCTGTCTATCCAGTAAGATGCACAGGCTCTTTCTTCCTTCACTTAATAGGTCAAGCCATTAATCCCCCATAATTCTTTTTGTCATCAGTAATGATGACACCTCTTTCATTCTGATATTAGTAACTTGTGTCTTTTTTCTTTTTTCCTTGGTTAGCATGGCTAGCAGTTTATTATTTGATGGATCTTTTCAAAGAACCAGTTTTCGGTTTCATTGATTTTCTTTATTGTTTTCCTATTTTCAATTTTATTAATTATTGGTCTCATTTTTAATGTCTTTTTTCCTTCTGCTTTGTTTTAGGTCTAAATCAATCTTCTTTTTCTAGTTTCCTGAGATAGAAGCTTAGATGATTGATTTTGTAACTTCCCCTCCACCCCTCAATATTGACATTTAATGTTATAAATTTCTAAGCAGTTTTTTTTGTGTTACATAAGTGTTGATAAACTGTATTTTCATTTGGTTCAAGAATTTTCTTAAAAATTATTTTGAGACTTTTTCAATCCATGTGTTGTTGAGAAGTGTGTTGTGTACCTCCAAAACTTTGAGAATTTTTCCACTTTCTTTCTGTTAGTGATTTCTTGTTTAATTTCATCATAATTTAAGAGCATACTGTACATGATTTTTATTCTTCTAAACTTTAAGGTATTTAATATGCCAGAATTTGGTCTATTTTGGCAAATATTTCATACAAACTAGAGAAGTATGTGCTTTCTGCTGTTGTTAGATAGCACTTTCTGTGTCAAGTGCAACAATATGATTGATAGTGCCTTCATATCAGCTATAGCTTTATTGATTTTCTGCCTGATTAACCTATCAATTATAATAATGATTAAAGTCTCTGACTACAATAATGACTGAAGTCTCCAATTATAATACTGATTATCCATTTTCTTTACAGTTTTTCCCTCACATATTTTGATATTTTGTTGTTAGGCACATAAAAGTTTCTGATTGATACGTCTTCCTGGAGAATTGTAATGTAATTCATCACTACATAATGTCTGTTTTTATCCAGATAATTCTCCTAAATCTAAAATCTGTTTTGTTTGAAATTAAAATAGCTACTCCAGCTCCCTTTTGATCAGTGTTATCATGGTATAGCTATATTGTTCTTTTATTTTTAATCTATATGTATCTTTAATTTAAAGTGGGTTACTTATAAATAACATATAGTTGGGTCTTGTTTTTTATCAACTCTATTTCTTTTTTTTTTATCCACAATAGTCTTTTCAATAGTGTATTTAGATTATTTACCTTTAAGGTGACTATTGATATATTGGATTAATACCTAACATGTTTGTAAATGTTTCTCTTTATTGCATTTGCTTTGTTGTTCTATTTTGCTCCTTTTTATGCTTTCTCTGCTTGTAACTGAACATTTTATATAACTGTTTTGTCTCCTCTCTTGGCATATAAATCAGACTTCTTTTAAAAAAAAATTAAGTGGTTTCCTTAAAGTTTACAATATATATATTTTAAACTAATCTAAGCCCACTTTTAAATAACACCATACCACTCCACATGTGTTATAGGTAACTTGTAACAGAATAGTCCCAATTCTCCCTCTGTTCTTTAAGATTTTATTATTATTCCTTTTACTTATCCACAGCCATAATAACAAAATACATTATTTTATTAATAGTCACTATAAAGAGTTATCTTTTAGATCAATAAGAAAAATAAAATATTTTATTTTCCTTCATAGAGTCTTTCTCTGATGCTCTTCCTTTCTTTCTGTAGATCCGTGTTTCTCACCTATATCATTTTCCTTCTGCCTAAAGTGCTTATTTTAATATTTCTTGCAGGGCTGATCTCCTGGTTATGAATTTCTCCAGTTTTTATTTGTCAGAGAAGATCTGGATTTCCCCTTCATTTTTAAAAATAATTTTGCCAGAGTTAGAATTTTTAGGCTGTTGTTTTTGTTTATATTTTCTTTCAAAACTTTAAATATTTCACTCCATCATCTTCTTGCTGGCATGGTTTCTTATAATTCTTATCTTTGTTTCTCTTTATAAAAAGAACTTCACTGCTCCCCAAACTTGTTTCATGATTTTCAATTTGTCCTTGGTTTTCTGCAGTTTGAATATAGTTTGTCTAGGTGTCAGTATTTTGGTATTTATATTTCTTGGCATTCTCTGAATTTCCTGGATCTGTGATTTGGTGTCTGTCAATATTTTTGGAAAAAATTTTGACCGTTACTACTTCAAATATTTTTCTGCTTCATTCTTTTTCTATTATTCTAATTACACATAGATTACACTGTTTGAAGTTTTTAGATATTCCTTTCTTTTCTTTTTTAAAAAATTTTTTCTTTGCATTTTAGTTTAGGATGTTTTGATTGACATATCTTCATACTCACTGATCCTTTTCTAAATTATATTCAGTCTCATAGCTGTGGTCCTCAAATGTTGGTGAGCGTAGTTACCAGGGTACTAGTTATTATTTTTTAAAAAGATTTTAGAACACATGTCTTCAGATTTTGACTCAGTAGGTGATAGCTGGGGCTCAGGCATCTTCGTTTTGAGCAAAAGACTCTAATACTGATGGATTAATAAGTCTCTATGAAAAACATTATCATAAATGACATTTATAAAACATAGAATGGTGGTCAGCATTCATGGACTACCTAGGTAACTAAACCAGTAAAAACATAATATTAAAGGAAGCAGTTTCCATCTAGTTCTGTTAAGTTTGCCCAGAAAATAAAAAGGTTTGCTGTTGAACTTTTGGGCTTTCAACTACAAACAAAAATCTTTTTAGTTTTCTTAAACATGTACACCATTAGTTAGTTATCAGGGAGACTGAAAAATAGCTCAATATAATTTAATATTGTCACTGAAAATATATGTATTCACTATTAAAGATAAATGAACTAATTCCTTTACTTACTTTCCACTTAGGTAAAGGCTAAATATATGCTCATTAAGGAAATTTAGGAAATATTGAAAAATATAAGAATAATGGCTACTCTTTATTGAACTTGCTTAGTGACAGTTCACTGTGGATTATTTAATTCTTAAAACTACTTTATGGGATAGATGGCTTAAATTTCTATTTTATAGCTGAAGAAGTAAATCTTGTAAAGGTTAAGTGACATTCCCAAGGACATAGAGTAAGTAAACAGTAGTTTGTGAGTTAAATACCACATGTCTAATTCTGAAGTCTATGTATGACATTAAACACTAGACTCTTTCCAGTGCAGATCCTATCATTCCTAATTGTATTGACCACAGGTAAAGCCTGTTAGCATTTGGTGCATTTTTATAGTCCTTCAGAAGTTATATAAGTATAATATTGAAGTCTGGTCTTGGAACATAAAATGAACTAGGTTAAATTTCTGGCTTTGACACTAACCTTGTGAGTTTGAGTAAATTTTTCTTTAAAATTTCTCTGAGTCTCAGTTCTCCCAGCTGTAAAATGATGAAAATAATATTTACCCTGTGAATGTGAACAATTTAATAAGATAATGATTAGGAAGCACTTAGCACTGTGCCTAGCAAATTATAATGACTCAAGAAATGCTATAAGTATTTATAATTTAAATTTGATATGTTTTAAATTTGGAATTATACTGAAAATAGTTTTATATACTACTTATTCTGCTTACATTTATAATCTAGTCCAGATAAGTGTCCAAATGTTTGCATTGCATATACTCCTGTCCAAGAAAACCTATCCCACCATACCCTCAATATTTGGATAGCCATATTTTATCATATTGACTATCCACTTTTTCACTTCTCATCTACTGCTGATTAAAACTAAGAAGGCACCTGATACAGAGAGAAAATCTCACAGCTGTCTAGTGACCTGTGGCCTAGTACTAATACATAAGCTGAGATTTTAGAAAAGACAACTGAAAAATGGTAAGAAACTAAACCAGTTGACAATAGGGTCTGCGATGAGAATAAACACATAATGAGACCAGGACAGCTATGGGGAGTTTCTACTAAAGCAAAAAGGCAAGTGGGAAGCCCACAGATAGTGAAGAAATGAGAGAGGGGGGTGAGTGGGGAGAGAGAAAGCAGAGTCCTAAAGCTGTATCTGTCTCCGGCTCTGATTTCATTCATTTCCAGAAAATTCTCAAGGGGATTTTACTTGGAATTTCCAACATAATCCTTAAGTTAAGTTGGAACAATAAACACTCAGAAATAACTAAAAAATGAGTAATGAAGAGGGGACTTTCCCTGTCAATTAAAAGATACACATTAAAATAGTGAGATACAGGGTCGTGCAGACAGACTGATTCATGGGGCAGCATATGAAGTCCAGAAACAGATTATGAGCATATAAAAATTATGACATAATAAAGATAGCATTTTCATTCAATGGGGAAGGGATAGATTTGCCAATAAATGATATTGAAGTGACTGGCTCACCAGTTTGAAAAATACGAAACCAGATTTTTCCTTCACACCTTTTACCAGCTTAAATCCCAAAAGGGTTAATGATTTAGATTTAGAAAACTATACAAGTTTAATATGAAAAGACAAGTGACTAGTTACATAATCTTTGGGTAGATGAAGTGTTGTCTAAGGACAATATCAATGCTATCAATCATAAAGAAAAATATAGTGAATTTAACTACATAAAGATTAAAAACATTTGCATGAGAAAAAGGGTTAACCAATAAGAGGCTATTTAAAAATTGGGAAATGTTGTAACATATGAAACTAACAAAGGAATGGGCTTCTTAATATATGAAGAACTCATAAATAAAAGTACATTGGAAAAATAGATACTGTATATGCAGTGTGGTCCACTTTAGTGTATAAACTTTTTTGGGGTAATAACATATGTATACATGTATATGTGCATGTACTTACATATACTTTTTATAAAAATGTGTATTCATGTAAAAATTAATATATTTTATAGTTAAATAAAAATAACTGAAGATATTTACCCAAAACTGTAATAGACCATGGATGATTTTTATTTGCTTTTTTTTATCTTTATGCATTTTCCAAACTTTTAGCAATAAACAGTTTTTACTTCTAGGATGAAAAAAAGTTATAAAAATTAGAAGAAATATGAACAATGTGATAAATGGTTACCTATTATTATTATTATTATTATTTATTATATTTTATTTTGCTCTGGTTTTTTCAAGATGCTTTAATTTGAGGGGAAACAGAACTTTTGGGTCTTTTACTGAAGGCCCTCAGTATGGCATTTGTTAACTGCTCAGTTCAGATGTCTTACACAGGGGGAGCCATTGTAAGAACTGACTTGCTGGCCCAGCCTGCCTCCAAGGGTATGTTCCTGGGACAGAGGGCACAATGAAGAAAGAAAGGAAAACAGCCATAGGCTTATATCCCAGTAAAAAGAGAGGATGACTCTAAGACTTTCCAGGGCGTTTCCTACTTGACATTTCCTTGCTTGACCTTTAAGCTTCTCACTTCCTTCACAAACACTGGCCCAGAGATAGATTTGGCATTATTTTTAGAAAAAGGCAATTTCCCCAGGAACTAAAACTATAGTCCCCTAAACTCAAGAAGACAGGTTCAGAGATAGCCTCACGTGGGGTTTATTTAACCCGATTATATAACCTGAGAATAGAACTTCCTGATTCAGGAGAGTGGGCAGGTGGCTTCCCAAACTTGAGCAAATCTTGGGTATTCAATAATCTTTGTCCGTGGAAAAGTACATTATACTGGGGTATTAATGCAGCCTCAGAATTATATAATTCTGCAATTTCTCTTCATTGATTTCTCTTGACCTGCCTCCAAACAGAAAGAAAAATATGTTACTTTTGCCTTTAACACTGATGACAACTTTGATATTTGGGGTGATGTGGGTTGTGATAGAAGTCAACAAAGAGGGTTATATATTCATGGTTTTGAATCTGCCTGTTGGCCCACAATCAAGCCCCAGATACTCACTGTCCCAATGTTTCAGTATGCACAATTGCTTGGGCCCTCTGAGCAACTCAAGTGCTTTGAAAGTCTCTGGTCTCCATCTTGAAACACTGGCTACACCTTGCCCTCTCCACCTGGTCAGTTCTACTAGAAAGTCATGGCTGACCTCTTAGCCTTGTTTAGATGTTCTGTGAGCATCCCTTGATTTTCGGAGCCAAGATGATATATTCTTATTTCTTATTTCCTGTTTACTCCTCTGGCTTCCCTATACTTTGTGTGCTACCTAACCACCAGGTGGCAGTGCAGCAGACAATCTAAGCACATGCATGCTGGCATCAAAATGCCTGGGTTCAAATCACTGTTCCTTGACCTCCATTATGAGCTGTGTTATTATTAAGCAGTCGAATCAATTTTTTGCTCTCTCTTGTTTCATTTGTAAAAGATAGATGATAATATCTTATTAGTTTGGAGTGCGGTAAAGCATGTGGATAGTTTAGCCTAGTATGCGGTAAACAATTAATATCAGAGTTAGCTGATCTAGTTAGCTAAAGTCATTAGATATGTCCCCACCACATACAAGGAACTATTCATATTTGTGTTTTGCCACTCTTCCTCTCACTGGCTTTATCTGGCCACACTGGCCTGTATGTTCCTAAAACAGATAAACTCTTCCTTGCCTCAGGGCCTTTGCACTAGCTGTTCTCCATGCCTGGAGCATATTTCTCTAACCTTTTCCCTGTGCATTTGGCTCTGCTCTTCCCTCTCATTTCAGCTCAATTGCCACCTCCTTCAGTAGGGTTTTGGGCTTATCCTAGGTGAAGTGGGTAACCTTACCTTCTGCTTAATCTCCTATCATAATATTAGGTTTATTTCTCCTTCAGTTACTTTGTTTCCTCCTAGATTGTTTGTTCCTTTCATCAGCCTGTAAACCCTCTGAGAACAGAGGCTCATCTTCTCTCTTTGTATCCTCGGCATCTATATAGTATCTGGCACGATCCTCACTAAGTATTTGTTGAATGAATAAAGGAAAAGATTATTAAATAGGCTAAAGAAATGTACTTCTTTTACAAAATTTATCAAATAAAACACTCAGAGAACACTGAAAGGCTTAGCAGGATATCCAAGTTCCTTTTTAGAGTCAGCTGCTAATAAGGAAATCTGTCTCCATTTTCTCTTATCAAGACCAACAAGACTGCAAAGTCCTTTGAGCTTCTTAGAAATAGCAATGCTTAAACACAAAAGATAATCTTGTTTCTTTTTATAAATTCAAAATAATTTTTGAAAAGGAACAGGCCCTCTCAAAGCATTATGCCCACACAATCTTTCCTTTAAGTAGCAAAAAACCCCAAATAGTTTTATGATCTCTAATGTAATGCAGATGTAGAGGGTAAGAATTTGATGGTCAATTAATTTAGAAAATATCCAGGGCCTTGCAGAGGTTCAACTTTGAAATTTGACTCATGATTACTTGCCCTTCCCCCTACCCTTTTCCCCACCCTAGATATAAAGAGAAAGGAAATCTTGTAATATTGCTTGTGGAATGTTCTAGAGGGATTTTTAAGCCGTTCTTCATAAAAATGCTTGGACCAAGTTTTCCTGGCCTTTTCCAACTGGGACTCTTCCTGAGCATTGAAGTGAAGCAATATTAAACTGGCAGGCTGCTGAGAGCTGATTATTGTGGGGAGTTGAAAGAGCTGGCATTTCTGTGCTTCATTAATCTTTGAAGGAAGGAAAGCTCTGGCCACTGGACCAAATGTCCACGTGTCAGAGCTTGATTTCCTGTTGTTCTGGGTTTCAGTCTGATTGTAAAGCAAATGTTTCAGGAAGCTTCAGGCAGCTAGAGGGTATGCTTCTCTCTCCTATGTGACCAGGCTTGATTTCATGAAACAATATCTAACTCTGAGAAAGCCAAGGATTATCGAGACGGGTATGAGAGTTAAGTGCTGTAGGCACAGCTAGTCATCACTTGATTAATTAATCAATTAACAAATGGTTATTCAGGTTCCCTGATATGCTCTTGAACAAAATAATGTCCTCCTCCTCTTTGCATCAAAACTTCTTCACACGCACCTCTAACATCGCATTTTCCACCTTATGTTACATTTGAATATAATGTTTTCCTAGAGAGACAACAAACTACATAACAGCATTTTTGGTAATAGCTATATTGAGATATAATTGCAATACCATATAATTCATCTATTAGAGCGTATAATTCAGTGGGTTTTATTACATCCACAGAGTCGTGCAACCATAAACATAATCAAATTTAGAACATTTTTATCTCCCCCAAATGGAACCCCAATATCTTTTAACTGTCATCTCGCCAAACTCCTTATTACTCCTTCCCAAGCCCTAAGCAATCACTGGCCTACATTCTATCTCTATAGAGTTGCCAGGTCTGGACATTTTATGTAAATAGAATCATACAATATGTGGTCTTTTGTGACTTGTTGTAAGAACATTTTATTTATGACATTTATCTTGGCGCTAAGCACAAAACACGTTCTCAGTAAATAAAGGTTATTTAAATGAATGATTATGCTTCTACTATCAATTCATCACTGTCCAATATGGTATGGAAGGAATATAAGACATAAATCTTGACCTCAGTTATTTCCAATTCAGATGATGAGGATTGATCTAAAATACTAAAATTAGCTTAATTGTATGACCTAAAATGCTCAATTAAGTGGTACAAAACTATAATAATAAGATGATAAATGTGTAAATTTTAGGGCAAAATTTAATGAGCAATACAAATGGAGTTTTGGCTTGACAAAGAAGGGTTATACCTTTGTATTCTAACTTAACCCTTCATCAAAACATTTTTCTTAGCCCCTCCACTTATATCAATATCTAAACATCTATATATCTATATCATCTCTTTCTACTATGTTTCTACTCTGCATTTCCATTTCTTCCTTTGTCATATGTATTTAATATATATGTATGTATATTCCATATTGTCTCTATATAAAGATAGTATTCATCACATTTTGGGAGAAGCATCACAAAGTTTACATCTTTCAGTCATTGTCTTTTAAAATATGAATAAGGAAACCTATAATTTAATTGATAAATACTAGAAAAACTCAAATGAAATAACCCTTCAATAACTCCCTCCTTGTTTCCTGACCGGGCATTGTTCAGATCTAGTCTTCGATTTGCTTATTAATAATGTGGCTCTATAACTTTCTCTAACACAGGAGTTTCACTCTCTGACAGGCCTTTCCCAAGTGGATATTCCATCCTACTTCAAACTCCATATGTTTAAAACAGAATTTTTTTTTTTTAATCATACCATCCTCTTCATTTTATTTCAATGAAACTACATGGGCTTTAAACATGAGAATCATATTTCACTCTTCCCAGCTCTTCATGCTCTATGTCCATTTAACTGTTAAAGTCTATTAATTGTTGTCATCATTTGTATTTGACTAGATATTTACTTTGCTTGCACCCTAGCTACAAAATGCAGATAACTATACCCAACCCCGCAAAGGAAACTATGAGGAGTAGAATGGATAAACATTCTGTTATTCTCTTTAGAGAATACACATTCCTAAACAAGACCCCTAACTCTGGAATCTTCCTGAGTGTGGCTCTGTGACCTGAGAGAAGTAAATTAACTTTTCTGTGTGTTGCTTGTAAAATAGGAATTTCTTATATTAGTAACAGCATGGGGTGGTAATAAGGATTAAATAAGATGGTCTATGTAAAGTGCTCGGAAGGATGCCAGGGGCAGAGTAAGAACTCAGAAAATATAACCTCTCTATAGACATACACATTGTGTGTGCTTTGCTTTGTCAGAAGTAGAGGAGTAAGGAGCCCAAGGTTTCCCTAATGGAGTATCATATGCACAGGTAGGCATGTGTATGGCCTTTGCCTGAACTCACATCATCATGAATTTACTCAAATGTGTTCCTGTGGTTCCTTTTGTTCTGGCCAGAAAGAGAGAAGTGGTGCTTGGTACCTATAAACTTCTGTGAGATTACCGAAAAAATAAATGTGTATAAAGATTTAATAATATTCATTGCTCTAATTTTTTTTTTAAAGGTAACATTTGAAGTTTGCTATTCCTTAGTGAATCCTGACAGATGAGTGATTTTCAACTGGCCACTTTAAACCAACACATCTACTTTGCATTAAGCCAATTTCTAGCTTAAGAACCAACTTCAAATTTCCTCAGGAAAGTTAAGATACACACAAAAATCGTCTCATGGCATTATATTTATGTCTCACACAGGCTCTCTTTTTCCATATTTCTTTTCATTCTTTAGTCTGTAAGAGAAATATACCTTTTAATTACCCACTCTGTTCATCATTATAGTTCAGAATGATTTTGTTTTTTTCCAAAAGAATGTGTCACAGGCTCAGGGGCCATGCCCACAAAAGGCTCCAGAAAGGATATAAGCAGGAGAAGCATGGTTTTTATAAGTGCATGAATTCCCAAGAGACCCACGTTCATGATTCCCGAACTCATGCACGCTCATAACATCTGGTATGTTAGATAAAATAAATCAGAGTCATTACCTACATAAATTTTGGGGAAAAAACCAATCTCATTATCTTTGAATAAAACAAACCTGTATTTATTCTGGTACACAGCCATCTCCAAAATGCATTTTCTTTGGCTGTTGATTTTATGCATGTTCGCAAGGAAAATCGAAAAGACCCATTCAGCAGGAATGCAAATGTGGCTTGAGAAGGAGAGAGTTCTTATAAAATTCCTCAACAAGGGCCAATTTGCTATTGAACTCTCAAATCCTTTCTCCACTGTGAATATCAGTTACAAATGCATTGAGAAGCTTCATGGTTTTGCCATCTTTTCCTAATATAAACAGACAGCCAACACAATCACACAGAGATTCACACAGGCACATTACAATCTGCAGGTCTTTGGCTCTCCTGTGGCCAAGAGCTATCCCCTGAAGCAGCAGCACATTCTCTTCCTAGAGGTTTGGGCAGCAAACAGCTCTTATTAAGACCATGAGGCTGTAGATATCAGACTTTGCCATTTTGTATTCCAAGTGGTAAGGAGGTGGCAGTCATTAAAAAGAGATCATTGCTAATAGTGTATCTAGAATATTCAGCCAACAGCCTGGTTTCCTTTTATAGCCCTCATGAAAGAATAATGTAAACTAGACAATGGCACTGGAACTGCTTTAAATAATGCCAGATACTCCCTAACAAAAGCCAATGAAAGAGGTGTAATGTTGATTCAAGACAACTACCCACCTTTACACTTTTCTCTTTCTTTTACTATTTCGATGAGTATTTAGTGATGGTTTGTTAGGCACCAGAGACCAGTGAGCAACGTGACCATGATACCTGCCCTCAAAGACCTTATAGTCTGGTGGGGTAAACAGAAGGAAAGTGCTCCTAAAAGAAAAGTAACTGTAAGGGCTGTAGGAACACATGGAGAAACAGTTAATCCAACTGTGAGGGGTCAAGGATGGCTTGCTAGAGTAAATATGATCTAAAAGGAGACTTGAAAGATACAGAGGAGGGAACCAGAAAAGAAAGAACATTCCAGACACAGAGAAAGCTTGTGCATCAATCTGAATGTGAGAGAGAGCATGGCACTTTGGAAAAACTGGATTATGGCAGAAAGAAAGAAAAAAAAAGTAGTCTCATGTAGATCATATTAAGGCATGGAAAGAATGTGGAGTGACTTTGTGTGTGTGTGTGTGTGTGTGTGTGTGTGTGTGTGTGTGTGTGTTGGCTAGGGGCACGTGTAGGAGTGAATTTACTAAATTTGTATTTCAGACACTATGATTGCAGTATGCAGAATGTATGGAAGATTATAGAACCACACACAGAAGTGTCAACTTGAGGCTGACATCCAGATCTAGATAGGAAGATGATTGTCTGAACTAAGGTAGCAGAGTGATGATGAATAGATATAGAGTCCAAGGTGTCCATTAACACTGCCAGATATTAACCATATTCTAAGTGCAAGATATTCCTCTACAGAGACTGTAAGCTTACTACTGATGGGGCTGCTGAGATCCAGAACACATATATACTAGAAATTCATTTATGTGAATGGTAATACCCAGTTCTCAGTCTATTAATGTGCCTTGTGAATGGAAAAAAAGTGATAGGTTAGGGTGGCTGAGATTTAGAAGATACCACAGGAATTTAACTGTTTGTTTATCTTTATTTTCTTGAATACCTTTAAAACAAGTATGGAAGTTGGGTAGAATTAGCTCTCCACAAATTTGATTTTCTTTTTCAAAGTTGTTCTGATTATTCGAGGTCTTTTGTGTTTTCTATGGGTTTTAGAAGGAGCTTGTCAATTAAAAAATATTGCTAGTGGTTTGATGGTGATTGTATGATGTCAAATATTAAAGCTTACAAGTATGCAAAAATTAAGAAAATTTACCTTTCATGTACCAATCTGAGGAAATTATTTGAGGACTTACACCAGCAAAAACAGAGAGAGATCAAAGAGAGGAATCGTGGAATGCAGGAATGCTGACAGACTTCACTGGTATCCACAAAGCCTAGAAAGCATCTGGTCTAGATTGCAGCAAGAGGTCAGAGGGCTGATGAATGTCCCCAGGAAGAAAGCAGATTCCATACAGTAGTAGACCACATAATGGAAAGGCTGAAATATTTTGAAGATATATGGGGGCACATTATATTTCTGAAAACAAGAAAAAAAGAGAAAGTATTTAGAGACTTCTGGCAAGGTGAGAGGGAAAGTATACAGGAAATCAGTGGTCAGAATATGAAACAAAATTAGAAAGTGATGTTTAAAAAAGCTATTGTTAGAACATAAGAGTAAGACATTTATTTAACCATAATTCAAGAAGTATTCTACTTTATGTGGTCCAGACATCATCATATTGAAATAGTAAAGAAAGAAATGTAATGCTTGCACATGACTGGGCTAAGCAGTGAAGAATAGCTAACACATGAGTTTCTACCATGTTACATAATCTCCACAACAACTCTAAAAGATAGATTTTTTTTTTTTAACTAAAGAACTAAGGCAAAAAGAATTTAAGAGTCTTGTGCAAAATCACAGAGGTAGTAAGTGTGGTGGAGTAATACTCTTAAATATTAATTATGCTGCCTGTATAAAAACATATTTGAATACATATATAATATTTCTGATTTATGATATTTATATTCAACCTATGGATAAATAATGAAATAACCTTCTGAACAAAATCGCACAGTATACAAATACATACATGGTTAATGGAGGTTGATAGGTGGGATGTTGGAAAGAGGGGATAGAAAGATAATATCTCATCTTACATAATGGGTAATAAGAAAATAATGTCTAAATGTGATAAACCAGACATAGAATTATCAGAATTTATTTTAAATTATAATATTACCATTGGAAAAATCATTAATAATTATATAACTATCCATGAGGGAAAAGAAAAGATGAGAGTTGTATGAATAAGATAAATCATGGGGGAAGAGGAAAGATGAGAGTTGTATAAATAAGATAAATCTTCAGTTCTCATAACAGAAAATTAATGGTTTCTAACATGTATAAGTCAAGTGATTATTGTGTAAGTATATTATATAACTCAGAGGTTTTGAATTCTCAAGATGCATCAAAATTACCCACTGGACATTAAAAATAATACCACTGTCTGAGCCCCACCTCCAGAGATCCAGATCAATTAATATTAGGGAGGGTTAATATTTACTAATATATTGAGAACTTTAGAAAACTCTTGGACAATTTTTAAAGTGAAGCCAGAAATGAAAATTTCTGATTTAAAGGTTGGATTATCCACCAGAGATACATAAAAGAGAAACTTTCAAATGTACAGGATGTGGGTTGGGAAAAATTGGAGTGGAATACTTTATGCTTTTTAGTATAAAATCTTATATAATTAGATTTTTATTATATGCATAAATGAATTTTATAAATATCAAAGAAATACATACTATTAATTTTGTAAAATAATATATTTAGGTAACAGATTGCAAAAGAACTAGTACCAACAAGATCATTCCACACTTGCAAGACTGTGTTATTTTTCACAAACACATAAAAAAATGTCAACAATGGTTATCTTAGGGTTGTGCTATTCAAGTTTATATTTTTTAAATCTTTTTGTTTATCTTTTTTGAATTCATGAAAATGTGCACTGCCTATGGTAGAAGAAACAAAATATTTACATGTATTAGGGAATATGCCAATGAACCTGAAAGGGTGCACATTTCTCAGCTTGAGGTATAATTGCTTAACGATGCTGGAAGTCTTACTCTATGAAAATATTTTCCAATTATGAATTACCAGGGCAAAACATTCATTCACTCATAGTAATTTTATAGTAGAATATTAAAACAAGACTTTTAACCTTAGGCACCAAAGCTAATAAAAATATAGTAAATCCCAAATACCTTACTCTTAAATCAAAGTCCAGGGACCACCAAAGGACTGAAAATTTGGTTCTGCCTGAATTAGCTCATCACCCAACTTGAGATTACAAAAGAGATGACATGGAGAAAATAAGTTGAGAAAATAGCCTTGGAAAGAACTGTGCAAGAGTGGTGGCATTTATCCTCCTTCCTTCTCCTCCTTCCCCAAGTTGGAGAGGATGGCACCTTGACTGTACCTTAAGGCTAATAAAAACACTTGAAAACTTGGATATACATTTCATTCTCTGACATTGGAGACAGAGTCTAGTGTGTGACACGGGCCTGAGAAAACAGAGCTGACAGAAAAGTAGAGAGATGAAAGCATTGGGAGGGGGTTGCATTTCCACTGGGGGCATAGGTTTTCCTTGGGATTAGGTCTGGATGCAATGGAGGGAGCCACCCTAGTGTCGTCTTTCAAAGGGTTCTCATTCAAAAGGATGTCTGGAGTGGAGAAAGAACAACAAAGAATTGGACTATATGAAACCCAGCCTGCCTAACCCTGCTTGAGTCATAGAAACCACAGCTGGGAGACCCCAGAAGGTCTATGGAAGACCCACAAATAATGCCACATCAGGATAATCAGTCTATGGAAACTACCACAGCCAGAGGGTACTATCGTATATTATAATTGTACCACCCAAATCCTTTTCTGCCCTCCCCTCACCTCCTCCTAGGTCTAATACCACAGGAGCCAAGTGTTGCAGCTAAGGAATGGAAGGGAGCGTGGAGCTTGAAAGAACTGACTATCCCCTGCCCTCTGTTCTGGGCTTCCAGACCTGAGGCCAAGTTGAGGGAAAAGAAAAGTTTTAAACTTGAATGGAATTCAGGATTTTAAAATAACTCTGAATTGAAGTTATGGGTTTATTAAGACAGAACTGGGTTCTTTATTTTCTGAGAGTGACAGAGAAAGCTAAGAAAACCATGTGAGATGAGAGCTAGGAGTAGATAAAGAATTTTTGACAGAGTAACTTTAATAAGAAGTGGTAAAAAAAAAAAAAATAAGGTTGATTCCAGCCTACACTCTGACTCCAGCTCATTCTATTGATAAATAATTGTCTTGAGTTATTGTTGTTCATTTAAGTGTGTAGAAGAGACCATTCAGAAATTTATTTAGTTTTTAAAATTAATATTAGATACATTACAGTTATAAAGTTAAAACTCTAGTTCTTCCTCATGCTTTTAAATTCTGCTTATAAATTGTATTATTCTAGTTCTTCTCTTAGTAAATTTTAATGTTCACTTTTAAAGCTTTTTTGATTAAGGCATGGTCCCAATTATAAATTTAAGTAATTTAATTTCTTCAACTATATCAGATTGTATATTGATAAATTTTATTTTCTCCTTAAGTGCTTTAACTGTCTAACTTAAAAAGCCATTCCTTATAAATCTAATAAATAAACATAAATATAATGACCTTTGAATATTCTTAAATATCCCAATACATAAACTTAGAAAGATTTAAAATTAAATTAATGAGTCAAAATAAATATCTAATTAATATTTTAATTTATAGTAATTGGGCTGCCACTCTAATAAGTCAAATTTTTTATAAATATAACAAGTTCTAAAATTCCAAATATTAATGCCCTGGTGTTCTTTTTTTTTCACATTTAAATGCTAAATTCTAACTCTTCTAAAGTTATGAGATTCTTACTAGTAAGCAAGGTATTTATTCTTTTGAGTAATTGATGTAAATTTTGACAAGAGATTTCTAATAGATGTGAGACAGAGTTGAATGTATCCAGGACAGCTGTTTCTGCCAGTTAAAAACACTGTTATATTAACCCATATATGATGTAAGTTTGCTTTCTCAGCATGTTTGGAGTTGAAAAACAAAAATTGCAGCCAGGACGCTGACTGCATTCTTGTAAGCAACTTTGATGTGATGCATTGTATCATATTGATAATTGTTACATCAATGACTCTGTAACTCAGAGGAAGATTTCACATGGTGAAGTCCTCCAGATTTATGTCTCATGCATTACCTAACTTTTTTTTTTTCTGCTCATAGACATCTGCTACTTGAACCTAGGTTGATTAACTCATTAGATTTTCTGCTTCCTTAGATCTTAAGTTATGTAGGCTTATTTTCTGCCTACTGCTAAACATCTTTGAACACCTGCATTCTTTCATCATTCAATATCACTCAACTCTTACAGTTATTAAAATGATAACCTATGTGTTAAATGGCTCACAGAGCTACGAGGCCATTCTACTAACCATTTGTACAATGAAAACTCAAATTAAATAAATAAATAAAAGACACGAATATAGACTTCAATTTGAAAGACTATTCTACAATGTAAATACGAGCAACTAATTATCTATTATATTTTGATAAAGCCAGGGGGGAAAAAAAAGACTGTGCTATAACCATTGCTATGTTTTTTTTTTTTCTATTTAACAGTCATAGGAGGTAGGCTGCAGAGATATTTCTATTTTTTAGATGAATATATTTGATTGTAAAGAGGTTAGACAACTTATCCCATAACATGAATATAATAAGCAGCAGAATTAAGATCCAAACCCAGTTCTAATTATAACTGTATTATGTATTCTATTGCACCTCCCTACCTCAGCAAAGGAAGACTAAAATAATAAATGTTAAGAGAAGGTTTTCCAGGAATTTTTGAACTTCATGAAAAAAATAGAAAAACAGCTTTTAAAAAAATAAGGATGTGTGTTATTCTTGTTAAGTCTTTCCGACGAACTTCGATGATTCTTCAAGATCATGCAATGATGTTAAATTCTGGAGAAGAAAAATGGCTTTTTTACAAGTCTTGTTGATTATCTACTTAAAGTGGACTTGTTAAGAGTTGGTAATTTCTATGGTCAGGAGTACTGGAAATTTTCTTTGCTATATTTCAAACACTGTAAAAACTTTCAAAGCAGAGTCACAAGAAGCTTCTGCTAAAAATCCTTCCCATTCCACAAATTAGTGTTGACTGCCACTGCCCGCAGTGGTATGAAACAAAAACCTATAAAGCAAAGTGTCATGTCACAGATATGATTTTGAAACACTCTCACTTTTTTTATTTTAAAGGAGTGGAGCTGTTTCATCACACTAGATCTTATGTAGGGTGGTTGTAGTTTAAATGCAAGTTAAAAATTTAAATTTTTTCAGCACCCATAATGGTTCATGGAGGACAATCTAAATACCACTCTCATTAGAAAGCACATGACTTTCTAAGTATAGATTTTCTCTAGAAAAATCTATGGAGGACATTTCTTAGATTTCTCTCTTATGCCCTGAAGAGGAGGGATTTTGAACACAATATCTATAGAGGCAGACAGCATTCTGATTCTATCTCCTGCATATAATATTAGAGACAATGACATTATTGTTCTAGCTATACAGACGCCTAAGGTGATATTTTCCAGATGTAGCACATCTCTACGATTTTGTCTGAGACAAATATATATTTGTCAGAGAATAATTAGTAAGTATGACTGCTAGAGTCAGGTCTCTGTGGGAGAAAATTTCCCTTCCCTCTGTTTTATCTCATCC
Source organism: Eonycteris spelaea (assembly GCA_003508835.1). Lineage (NCBI taxonomy): Eukaryota > Metazoa > Chordata > Mammalia > Chiroptera > Pteropodidae > Eonycteris > Eonycteris spelaea. The sequence continues at coordinate 1,349,498 of PUFA01000083.1, read as the reverse complement.
CAAATGTGGCATTTGCAAGTTAAGGGAGTTTATCAGAATAAAGCTATTTCATGAAAGGGGGTTAATTTTGTTATGTCCTAATTCTGCTTTTCTCACCAAAACTTTTAAATTGGCTATTGGGCGTTAGGCAGATAATTAATGAAAAAGAAGGAAAATGCGTCCCTGCCAAACTTGCAAGTTAACACTGGCCTTCTGGAGACCCAGACTCTGTAATGCTTGAATGCTCAATCCACATGTAATTTAAATTACAATTATTGATTGCTTTTGCTACTTCAGAATTATGGAAACAGACTTGGAAGCTATCAAGAAAAAAGGTAGAGACTATTATTATAGTGCTTATACTATCCAATAGTTTGTGGTTTTCCTTTCACATAAACTTGGGAGTTGAAACCCAAGGCCAAGTGGGAATCACAGCCATAAAAAAAAAAAAAAATGGGCATCTATTTTATTCCTTCAAACCATTTTGAAAAACTTTGACTATATTATCCACCCCAAACCCCACCCCCCAAAATTTCAACCCCAAATCCCCTTAAAGATTAACAAGCTGACAAACCTTGCTAATGTCAAGGAGAAGAAAACAGCTCCCTGCTAGTTGCCGGAAATGGACTCCAGACTGCCTCTTTCTTCAGCTGAGGACACTATGTAACTGTTCAAATATGTGAAAGTTTCTTAAAGCATGATGACTATTACAGGACTGAGACACAGGCTTCTCCTGGAGCCAGGTAGCAACATTCAGCCAATGAATCAGACCCCAGTCTGGCCTGATGTTCAACAAGGAGATGATTTATAATGGGATATAGGGGCAGCCAGTGGATACACCTTAGAGGTTAGATAATCCAGACCAGCTGGGCATAGACTGTGACACTTCTTTCCCTCTCCATGTCATTTTCTTCCTGCAGAATGTGGGGAGAGCAGGTCTTTGAGAGGGCAGCTTGGAGACATTCAGCACACAAAGATGCAGGCTTATCAAGGACTGGTTCTACTATATGTCTTTTTGAAATCAGTGTCAGCCCAGAGGAAATATCCCAGCAGAAACTGACTCAGTGGAATTCAGAAAATCGTCAGAAGTTATAGCATATAGAAAGATTCTTCTCCTCTGTGTTTTGTTGTTTTTAGTAGGAAGGTGGCTGAGTTCATAGAAGAGTATCACATATTTATCTCAAAAGGTTTAGTTCTATAATGTCTAATATATTTTGGGTCATAATAATTGTACCATTTTTAGTTCTGTAGATTATATTATAAATATTTTCTTACCATATACATACATAATATTTACTAGCATAACAATATACCTGGTATGTAATATTACTACTCCAATAAACACATATGTTTAAATAGTATACAATTATTATTCTAAAACATATGAGATCTATAGATATGTTATAATATGAAGGGCAACTTTCACCAAATGGAAGAGCACATATATTTAGAAACATTTCAAGATCTGTTTATATAGGAAAAAATACTATGAAGTGGTATTGTGATCTTATTTTTAGCCCTTTAAATGAAACTGAACCCATGAAATTGATTAAACATGGGTCAACCAGTTGTAGACAGTCATATCCACCACAGTTCCTCATTCTTTATTCCCAGCTACTCTCTTCCTTTCTCTCTACAAGCTATATGGCAGAAAACTTGCTTCCCTAAACTATACTACAATTTCCGTCACAATCCTACTCTATGCTTTAAGAAAATACTCCCTATACAGGTTTGTCATGATTTTTGATGATGTTATCAGAACCAAGTTAATATCTAAATCAAACTTTTATAATTAAAAATTATATTGTAAAGTTCATAAGGAGGATGGGAAGGCTCTTATATAAAGGGACTTATCTAGAAAATTCTTTTGCAGAGCTAACAAGGACCAGGGATGGCTGAGACCTCTCTTCTACAACATTAAATGCTTGGGGACATTGGAGAAATTCTTAAAGAGTTTTGAGAGAAAAATTTAGTGACCTCCAAATTCCTGGAGAAAATGTTATTCATGTGTGAAGATAACGGAAAGAGTTTCCAGATATTCAAATACTCAAAGTATGCACACTGCATACCTATCCAGAAAAATGTTACCCAAAGCTGAACTCAAATGTAATAAGAAATGATAACAATTTTTTTAAAACTCAGAATCATAAATAAGGAAGTAGAATAAAAGGCTAGAAATAAAACTTGACATTATTTAAGAATATAATTAAGGCAATAAATTTAAAATATAGTTGCAAAGCATTATGAAAATGCCATAAATAATTTTGAAAGATTAAAAAGCTTTAAAATGAGAAAAAATAATAAACAGCTTCTAAAATCTCATATTATACTTAAAATAGGAAATGGAAAAAGAGAATTTTCTTCTTTCACTGAAGGAAACCAGTAGGTATTATTTCCTACTTGTGGCTGATAATTAAAGAGCTAAAGGACGCAGGTTTTGAAAAATTAAAATTAAAATGTAATTGAATTGAAAACCAAATTTATATCTTATAATTCCCTAGAGAAAATAAGGAAATATACATAGTGCATAATGATAAAAAGTAGGAAAAGAAAACCAATGTACAAGCATATAAAAGAAAAAATAAAGCAAGATGACATGTGAACGATAAATGTAAAGTGGAAACTGTTAAACATAAAAGACAAAGATCATGAGTTTGTATTATAAAATAGAAGTTAACTGTATTCTGTGTACAAGAACACACTGAAAACAAAGGAAACTAGAAAAGTTTACATGCAAATGCAGAATAAAAGAAACCAGGTATCACAATATTAATATCAGAAGACACAGAATTCAGAACAACTTTGATAGTTAAAGTATATAGAAAGAATTCCAGGCCAAATACACACACACACACACACACACACACACACACACACACACACACGTACATTTTACATTTGCGACTTTCCACTGGGCTCAGTTCCCAATGAAAATGACCAAATCAATGTATTAGAGAAAATTTTATATCATGGCCAGAACTTACAGAAGGATGTCACACACCTAATACTTAGAGATGCATGGTAATACATGGTAGAAGCAAAAGCAGGCAAGGAGAGGGCCAGTGAGGAGAATTTTTAATGAGAGAGACTGAACAAACAAAGAGATGCTGACTTCCTGTTAAAACTGTGTCTATAAAAAATAATACATAGGGAAAAGTGGAACCAATGATAAGTAACTTCTCATCAAAAAGAATTATATTATACATTTTATTAAGATCACAAGGCAATGGAAAACTTTAAAGTGGTAAAAAAAAAAAAAAAAGAAAAAAGAAACTCCACAGAGTTCTATATGTATCAAAAAATATCCTCAAACATGAGGTAAATAAAAACTAAGGGAATTTGTTACATAAACTGCAAGATATACTAAATTATTTTTGCAGAAAGAAATTGGTACCAAATTGCATTTACAGGATGGTAAAAAGAGCACCAAAAATAGTAAGTATGTGGGAAAAAAGACAACTGACTATAATTATGTTGAAGTAAAATACATGTCAATAGCACAAAGAAGATGAGAGGAAATGGAATTATACTACTTTAAGGTTTGTACACAGTTCGTGAAGTGATATAATATTAATTTTAAGTAGGCTATGATAAATTAAAAATAATTACAAAATAATGCTATCAATAATACAGAAATATAGCTAAAAAATAAAATGAAATATTAAAATATTCAATTGACCCCAAATAAAAAAGGAGAAAAGGAATATAGAGGCAAACAAACAAAAACAACAACAAACCAGATGGAATAGCAGAAAGAACAACATTTAATAAGATTCAGATTAAACCCAATCACATCACTATATACGCTAAATGTAAATGGGCAAAGCAGTCCAATAGGTAGAAATCATCAATCTAGACAAAAAGCAAGACTCAAGTAAGTTCTGTTGACAAGAGATGCATTTTAAGTATTAAAGCATAGATAGGTTGAATCAAAGGATAGAAAAATACGTAACATGCAAATATTAAGCATAGGAGAGCTGGAGTATCCATATTAATATTGAAGTGGACTTCAGATAAGGAGAATTACTAGAGATATATAGGGACATTTTATTATAATAAAAGACATAAATCATAAGGTTGACTCTCTAATCCCAAATGCATATAAATCTAATGTCTTAATGTGAATTATATCTCAATAAAGATGTCAAAAATACATTAAGAAAAAACTAATAAAATTAAAAGAAAAATAGAAAAGTATACAGTTACAATTAGAAATTTTAATATCCCCTCCATCAGCAATGAATAGAATAACTAGACAAAAAATAACCAAAGACGAAGAAAATTGAAATATTATCAAACAACTTGTTCTAACTGACAATTTAAAAGCACTATCTGTAACAACTCTTGAATACACATTCTTTTCAAATGCACATGAGGTGATTATAAAGATAAGCCACATTCTGGACCATGAAATAAATCTCAATAAAATTTAAAAGATTATAATCTTATAAATAACATTTTATGATCCAAGTGAATCAAATTGAATTAGCAATAAATAGGTACCATTAAAATTTTCAAATCTCTAAAATCAAATGCATACTTTTAAGTAATCCATTGGTCAAAGAAGAAATAACAAGGGAAATTAGAAAATATTTCAAAGAAAATTGCATTATAAATATGACATATCAAAGTTTCTGGGATGCAGCTAAAGCAGTGTTCAAGGAAAATTTATAGATTGAAGTACTTATAATAGAAGTCAGGTTTAAAAATATAAATCTAGTTCTATCTTAAGTTATGAAAGGAAGGACAAATTATACCCTAAATCAATAGTAAGGATAAAATAATAAAGATAAAAAAAGATAAAAAGAAAATAATAGAGAAAATCAACAGAGTTAATATATAGTTCTTGGAAAAGATGAGATAAAATTGATACAGCCCCTGGGAAGACTAATTAAGAACAGATGATACAAATAACCAACTTCAGGAATGACAGAGATGATGTCATTAGAGAGATCCTATAGTTATTAAAAAGAATATTGTGAGGAAATTATGAACAACTTAAATGCCAATTAATATAATGACAAATAAAATAGACAGTTTTTTAAAAATACAATTCATCAAAACCAACTCAGGAACAAACAGAATCTAAATAGCTTTAACTTTATCAAAAATATTTACTTCACAGTCAAGGACCTTCCCCCAAATGACCTGAATTGTATCTGACATTTAAGGAAAAATTACTACCAATCTTACATGAACTCTTTAAAAGGTATAGAAGGAGGAAACACTTCCCAATTTATTCTGAGTCCAGCATAGCAGATACTGGTGAAGATGTGAAGCAACTGAAACTCTGATACCTACTGGTGGGGGTATAAAATGATAAAACGAATTCAGAAAATATGTTTGAAGTTTCTTTAAAGTTAATCACACATTTACCCTGTGACCCAACAATTTGACTCTGAAATATTTACCCAAGAGATGTCAAAATATACATCCACAAAGACTTTACCAGGTCAAGGAATTCTTCCCCCACCTGCTGTTATTGTTGGAGGCTGATGGTTCACAGCTGCTCCCACTCATGAGAATTGTCCTCAGCTTATAGGTGTCACCTCATTCAATATGTTATAAACCCACCCTCAGAAGGGGTCAGCATGCCTGATGACTGCTACAAAGTACAGAAGGCCAGCCCCCTTGCCTCAGTGGTAATCTAAGACTTGACCTGAGACCTCATCGTTACTCTGCTTCCTCCCTCCATTATAGGTTTCTCCTGAGAGCACTCCTGAAATAATTACCTCCCCCAAAATCCATGTATCAGTCCCAGCTTCTAGGGACCTAACCTGGGATAAGAGGCAACAAATCTGAGAATTCCTCATATAAGAATATTTATAGTAGCTTTATTTGTATAAACCACAAACTGGGAGGAGGCATCTACAAATATCCATTTACTGTAAAATAGGTAAACTACGGTGTACTTTCAATATGAACTGAAAAAAAAACAAACTGAGTTTTCTATAACTGATTTTCAATTGAATTGAATTCCATTTAAAGAATTTTAATACCACTCAGCCATCAAAATGAACGAACTACTGATACATAGAATGACTTAGATGATTCTCAAAGAAAAAAACACTGACAGGAAATGAATTCATTCAATGTCTGAAAAGAAAAGCTATGTGATCATCTCAATAGTTTCCACATCCATTAGTGATTAGAAATACACTTGTAAAAAAAAAAAAGAAGAAGAAATGATACAAATTCTTCTCTCTTCTTCCTTCCTAATGAACATGTGTATGTTTACGTATAGTGTACGTGTTCTCTATAGCTAGTAAAACCAACAAGTGGGCCCTAGAGTAATTTGGGTTTATTTCTGGGCTCTCTGTTCTGTCCCATTCACCTATGAGTCTTGTTTTTATGCCAGTAGATTTTAGTAGTTAAAATATTCTCTATGTTTTTCCTGTGGTTACTTTCCTTTGTTACTAGTAATTTTATTTCTTATTTTTTCTTTTCTTTCCTTAATTATAATAAGCAGAAGTTTATATATTTTGTTTATTAAAGAACCAGCCATTAAATTATTGATCATATTATTTCCTTTTTTCTAATTATTTTTTTCTGATTTTATATTTATTAACTTCTTTCTCCTGTATTTGTGGTTAATTTCATTGCCCATTTTCCATTTTGTTAAATTCGTGATTTAATTTCATTTTTCTTATTTGAAATAAAGGCTTTTAATCTATAATGTTCCTCTGATTATTTCTGTGTATCGTTTTGAGTTTTTAAGTGTCGTGAGGTTTTATGTGTAATGTCCTGAGTTTTGTTTTCATTCAAATGTTCTGTAACTGAAATTTTAATTATCCTCTTTGCACAATATTTATAGGATATTAGGTTATTTTATTTCCATTCTCCATTCTTATGTGTTTAGAATTTTGTTGTGGCTATTATTTTAAATTTTGTCAATTTCTAGTTTTTTTCTTTTTTCTTTTCTTCTCTCTCTCTTTTTTCTTTTTGCATTGTAAGCACAGAAAATAGCCTGCACAATTTTTTTTTCTTTTAGAAATTATTGAAAGATTTTTTTTTTTTTTTGTATTGTAGATCATGATCAATTTTCAATTCCTCCCTTGGGCTTCATAAAGAATATGTATTCTCTATTGGTTAAAAAGTTTGACATATCTAGAAAATCAACCTTATTTCTTTTATTATCCAATTATGCATGTTATGTCTAGTTGATCAAATGTGTGTGATATGTTAAAATCATTAACATTCATATTTCTGTTAATGTTGTCTACACTTGTAAGAAGTTTTACTTTATGTATTGTGAAGACATTTTATTTGATGGTTAAAGATTCATATAGTCATATCCTTTTGAGGTTTATAATTATTATCAAATTGAAATAAATTATTTCCCCTTCAATGCATTTTGTTCTGCATTTTATTTTGTCTAATAGTAAAGTTGTCAGTTTGGTTTGTTTTTCTTTTTTGCTTAAATTTACTTAATATATTCTTATGAGAGAGAGAGAGAGAGAGAGAGAGAGAGAGAGAGAGAGAGAGAGAGAGAGAGAGGAGATACAGAATATATTCTGCAATACTTTGTTTTTGGTGTGTCTTTTACATTCATCATATAGCTGGAATTCTTTAAATTAATTTAAGTGTGCTTATGATTAAAAAAAATTGTTCTGGAATAATTTTAGATTAACAGGTTTTAAAGAGGTTACAGGGAATTCCTACACATTCTTCGCCCAGTTTCTCCTATTCCTGACATCTTATGTAACCATGGCACGGTACTATTAACTTAATTAACACTTCATTGGGACTTCATCAGTTTTTTTTTCCATTATTTTTTTTCTTTTTCTGGATCCAGTCCAGGATATTGCATTGTATTTAGTTGTCATGTCTCCTTAGTCTCTTCCACTTTGTGACAGTTACTTAATCTTTCCGTGTTTTTCATGTCAACACTTTTGAAGGGTACTTTTCAGGTATTTTGTAGAATATCCCACAATGTAGGTTTGTCTCATGTTTTCTCATGATTAGACTGGGGTTATAGATTTTGAGGGATAAATGTTATAGAGGAAGAAACTTATCACCTGCTAGTAGGAAGCACATAATATGGACATGACTAATTCTTGATGTTAACCTTGATCGCCCACTTAAGATGATGTCTGCCAGGTTTCTTCACTATAAAATTATTTTCTTTTTCTGTATGCTGTTTATTAGAAGAAATTACTAAGTCTAGCTCAAATTCAAGGGAGTGGGGAATGAGGCACCACCTCCTAAAAGGAGAAATACCAAAGAATTTGTGGATATGTGTTAAAACCATCATAGTAATTAATAAGTACAGTAGAAAGAACTGTGAGGCTGTAAATATCCTGTTTTAAAATATCCTTAATGTTTCACCAACTATATTTATCATAAGTCAATGGATCTTACCTGCAGCAACTATTACAGTCATATTCTAATAGTAATATTTTAATTTTCTCTTTCTACATTTATTAATTTAAAAATTTCTGCAAGAAATATTTGTCCCTCTCTCCCAATTACTTATTTTTATAATATTTTTTTAGTTTTCAATTAAAGTTGACATACAATATTATATTAGTTTCAGGTATACAACATAGTGATTAGACATTTATATAACTTACCCAAAGTGATGACCCAGATAAATCTAGTACCCATCTGATACCATACATAGTTATTACAATATTATCGACTATATTCCTTATGCTATACTGTACATCCCCATGACTACTTTGTAACTACCAGTTTGTACTTCTTAATCCCTCCCCCTTTTTCATCCATCCCTTCAGACCTGCTCCCATTTGACAACCATCAGAATGTTCTCTGTATCTATGAGTTTGTTTCTGTTTTGTCTGTTTATTTTGTTCTTTAGATCCCATATGTAAGTGAAATCATATAGCATTTGTCTTTCTCTGCCTTCCTCCACTCAGCACAATACACTCTATGTCCATCCATGTTCTTCAGATGGCAAGATTTCATTTTTTATGACCGAATAATACTCCATCATATATAATGTACCATCTTTTCTTTATCCATTCATAAATTGATGGACACCTGGGTTGGTTTTATATCTTGGTTATTGTAAATAATTCTGCATTGAACATATGGGTGCACATGTTCCTTCAAAATGATGTTTTGGGTTTTTCAAATAAATACCAAGAAGTGAGATTACTGGAACTTTCTTTGTCTTTTGTCATAGTCTATTTTGACTGATATAAGTCAAAATAGCAACCTGGTAGTGCTACCCCAGGTTTTTTTTTTTTTTTTTCATTTTCACGAAATACCTTTTTCCATCCCTTTGCTTTCAGTCTGTGTGTATCTTTTAATCGGAAGTCTCTTATAAACAGCATACATAAGGATCTTTTTTCTTATCCATTCAGTCACCCTATGTCTTTTGATTGAAACATTTAATCCATTACATTTAAAGTAATTGTTGATAAATATGTAGTCATTGCCATTCTGCCATTCTATTTTTCATATATATATATATTCTCTTTTTCTTAAAGAAGTCTCTAACATTTCTTATACTACTGGTTTGGTGTTGATGAACTACTTTAGGATTTTTTGTTTGTTTGTTTATTTGGGGATCTCTTTATCTTTCTTTAGTTTCTAAATGATAGCTTTGCTGGGTAGAGTACCCTTGGTCATAAGTCATTGTTTTTATCATTTTGAATATTTTATGCCAATCCTTTCTGGCCTGCAAAATTTCTTTTGAGAAATCAGCTGATAGTCTTATTGGATCTCCCTTGTAGGTAACTGCTTTTCTCTTCCTGCTTTTAAGATCCTCTCCCTGTTTTTATCCTTTGGCATTTTAATTATGATGTGTCTCTTTGGGTTCATCTTATTTGGAACTCTCTAAACTTTCTGGGTTTATATTTCTATTTCCTTCTCCAGGTTAGGGAAGTTTCCCATCATTATTTCTTCAAAAAAGATTTTCAATTCCTTGCTCTCTTTCTTCTCCTTTCAGTACCCCTACTAATAACTTATTTATTCAATCTGTTATTATATCAATATCGACTTGTAGATATTTATTTTGTTGTTTGGGTTATAATTCAATGTTATATGTTACTATATATTTTGTTGATTGGCCTGTTTCAGCTTGGCCATTGAGATCTCTTTTGGGTTACTCCTGTGTCCTTTTGATATGCCCTTATTTTTCTTCTTTCTTTCTTTTTTTCCTTCCTTCCTTCCTTCCTTCCTTCCTTCCTTCCTTCCTTCCTTCCTTCCTTCCTTCCTTCCTTCCTTCCTTCTTCTTTCCTTTTGTTCTTTTGTTCTTTCTTTCTTTCTTCTTTCTTTCTTTCTTTCTTTCTCTTTCTTTCTTTCTTTCTCTCTCTCTCTCTCTTTTTCTCCTTCTCTTCCTTCCTCTCCTTCTCCTCTCCCCCACCTCTCCCCTCCCCCCCCTCCCTCTTCTTGCTCTTCTTTCTCCTTCTCCTTTTTTTCCTTTTAACATTTCATTGCTTTTGGGTACCATGAGACTCTCCAGGCATCTTGTATTTTCCTTACCCAGTTTTAGAATCCATCACTTCTCTAGACAGCCTTGGTTTCAATTAGAGACCAGTATTTGGAAACTGGTATAGACTGAATATTTGTGTTATATTTAAAGCCCAGTGTGATGATACTTTGCCATGGGACCTTTGAGATGTCATTGGGTTATTATAATGGAACCCTTATAAAATAAACTCTAGGCAGGCCCCTTGTTCCTTCTGCCATGTGAGGACACAGCAAAAGGATGGTTATCTGTGAATCAGAAAGTGGATCTCCACCAGGCACCTAATCTTCTCACATCTTGCTCTTGGAGTTCCCAGCCTCAATAACTGTGAGAAATAAATTTTTGTTGTTTAAAAGCCACCCAATAGGTTTTTACATAAAGATGACAGCTCTCACCACCAGCAAGGTAGCCTCCCTGGGTTGTAACAAGCCTGTGTTCCTAGAGCTAGATTTCAGGTCTGGAGATCAGGTGGAGGAATTGACAAACTCATCCAAGAATTCATGAAGGCATGACCAGTGGGAATACAATGACCAGACAGTGTTGGACTTTCACACAGCCAAGGATTTCATCTTTTCTATGCTGAATCAGATATATGCCAATGATTCCAAAAGAAGAAGAGACCCACTCAGAGGAATAAGCTCCTTCTTCATCGCTCCATTTTGTTTGTTTGTTTGTTTCCTGCTGACAAGCTCAGTGGTATGAATGGTACAAAACATGGACCAAAAGCCAGTAGCCAATGGGTACTTGTTGCTCTCTGGAGGAGTCTGGGAAGGTGTGATGAACCTACACTTAGGTGAGCTTCATGCCTATGTTCAGGAGACTGACTACGATATGGATTTCACTCTTCTGGTGCCAGCCCTTAAGCTGCATGACTGTATTCAGCCTGTGACACTCAGTATGCACCACTCAGCCTTGTGCCACTCTTGGCTGAACTGTCAGCTCTTTGATGAGGGTAAGTGTGGATCTTAACCTTGTTTCTTAAAATTTACATAATATTTAATAAACAAATTAGGTCTGCTGACTCAGGTCTGCTGATTCAAGAAAATTTTTACTTTTTTATTTGAAGCTAAAATATGTGAAAGGCCTGCATGCCTGGACAGGGTCTGAGACCAGAGTTGATTTCATCTTGGGAGACAAATGTAAAGACTGGGAGAGAATCACACTTTGCCTTTAGCCCCAGCATGTGTTCTTTTCGTTTTTCCCCTTTAAATTTACTTGTGTTAAGAACACTTAATATAAGATCTATCCTCTTAACATATTTTAAAATGCATAATACAGTATTGTTATCTATAGGCATAAGGTTATATATGGACCTCTGGGACTTACTCATCTTTCATAACTGAAATTTTATACACATTGATTAGCACTTACACAAGTTTTTCTCCCCTTTCTCCAGGCAACCACAATTCTATCTTTGCTCCTATTTTTTAAACCTTTGCTCTAGTTTTGATTCCTCATATAAATGGAATCATGTAGTATTTGTCCTTCTGTGACTGGCTTATTTCACTGAGCATAATGTATTCTAAATTCATCCATCTCATCACATCTTGTAGGATTTCCCTTTTTTCAAAGTTGAATAGTGTTCATTATTTTATTCACTCATTTGTCAATGGACATTTATTTGTTTCCACATTATGACTACTGTGAATTGTGTGTAATGAACATGGAGAGCAGGTACTACTTTGAGATCTTGATTTTAATTCTTTTAGATAAATACTTAGAAGTGAGATTGATGGATCATATGATAATTCTATTTTTTACTTTTTGAGACACAACCATACTATTTTCCATAGAGGTTGCCCCATTTAACATCCCCTCTAACAATGTGCAAGGATTCCAATCTATTTTCAATCATGCTAATTATCAGAAAAATGCAAATCAAAGCCACAATGAGATAGCTCCCCAAAAGATTTTCAAATGACCCCTTAGGTACAGCAGTTTCTTCTGAAACCCCAATTAATGCAAGGAAGCTAAATTCACCACTACTAACATCTTCAAGGCTGAATTTACAAAAACCAGAGTTGAGAATGACAGATAAAATTACGGTGGTTGTGAAAGAGACATCACTTATAGCAGAGAGGGGTATTAATTGGACCCCAATTTGAGGACTTTGTGGAAAGCTGACTGGTATTTCAGTTTCATTAAAACAGATGATTCGACATCAGTATAAAACTCTGGTTGGAAATTGGAAAGACATGTACTTCCACTCTCAGGCAGACACTGTGGAGACAGGGAGATTCAGAGGACTGGTCAGGATGGCTATGTTTGTAAGAGTATAGACACTCAGGCACTGCCAAGCCCCATGAGCATCTGTACCACCTTTACAAACTTCTGCGGGCTATTTTCCCCCATCAATTCCAACATACTGGTCCTGTCCCAAGAATTCAAAAAGTAATGTGGATTCTAACTTGAAAAGAAGAGTGATGCTGGCAGAAGATTATGATAAAACCTGCTGGTTTCTATTTAGTTATATGCCACAGGGTCATTCCAGAGTGAGACTAGGTAAGAGTTTTCATTGTATACATGATATAATATCTGCTCCCAGCCTCAATACAGATAGCCCATTCTCAAGTGTGGGGAAACTCAGAGTATCGGAATATCAGGTTCCTCAAAGCACATCTGGAAGATTTCATTGCATTTGTCTATGACCCTGGTATATACCCCAGCAAGAAACTGTTTTGTTATCAGAAAGTCTGGATTTGTGTTCTGGATCTTTCTCTATGTGGTCTGGACAGATACTTAGTTACTTATAAAATACAGTAATTCTGATCCTACACCTGTAGAGAGAAGTTCTGAGATTTTCATGGTAGACAGATGTGAATTTGTGTGGAAATCTGACGTTGCCTATTCAACCCTTTACTACTGTGTGACAGGATGATGCAGCAGCTAAGGAAACAGCCTCTGGACTGTGATCACAAGAATCATAATCCCAGCATTGACTCTCAGCAGGTATAAACTAGGAAGGTTGCTTACTCCCTGTGCTTTAGTTTCCTGAGAAAGGGATGATACCAGTCCATACCCTAAAGTTGTGTTGCAAACATAATACATGTAAACCTATTCCTTTGTGCCTGACATAGGGCAAATGTAATTAAACAGGCCCAATTGATTTGGAGCTGTGATCCAGCCCTAGAAGGGTCCTGCATTGATTGAACAACCTGAGATTTAGGAAAGGTCTTATTCCTGGATCTTCCCAGACTAATAGGAAAAAAGTCACAGAACCATCTTCTGGCCCCTTATGAAATATTTCCATAGACTCTACCTTATTTTCCATGGCTTTTTTGTAACCATAAATAGTAGTGTTTCAAAACTACGAGGGATATTTAAGCTCACCTGATCCAAATCCATCCTTTTGTAGACAAAAATTAAATCAGAAAGTTGAGACAATTTGACATAGAACTAAGTGGAAGCTGGAGCTAGGCCTTCTTAGCCTGAAGCCAGCATTCTTTCTACTAAAGCTTGCTTCAATGCTATTCACAGGATTTAATGTCCCTTAATCTAGAAGAGATAGGTTCAAACCCCCTTTCTCATGACTTATGGAAAGTCCCTAAGGTTTCTGAGAATTTCCCAAGAACTTCCATTCTCATTTCCTCTTGAGATGACTTCATCCATGAATGGGCTTCCCATCTTACACTCTGCTGACCTTCCTTCACACTGTTCTGACATTTTTTGGTTTTATTTCATTTTCAAATTCAGTTTTCTTTCAGTCTCCAATTCAGTTTTCAAGGTCAACAGTGAGGTCCCAGTTCCTACATTTTCTTCTGTTCTGAATTCTCTTTTACCCTTCTGCCTTTCTTCTCCCATTGCCATCCTCCTTCTGCTTTTTCATTTCCTCAAATCACCCTCAGACTATGTTTTTATGCGGCAACTTTTTAAAGAAGTTTTGTTGTTGTTGTTGTTGTTGTTTTAATAAGCATTAATTTTAAAAAGCAAAAACAAAAACAAAAACAAAAAACAAAAACAAATTCTTCCCATTTTCTCATGCAGGGCAATTCCACTCTCAAACTCAACTCTGGGTTACCTCCTTTTACCACTAAAACCTTGAATTTACCACTCTTGGGAACTCGTATTAAGTTTGTAGACCAGGAAATTCTCCTCATTGTGTTGTGTAAAATGACTGTTGCAGTCTCTCAATCACAAATACCTCCTTAGCAGTTCCAGATAGAAATTTCTCAATAGTTCTGACAGAAAAGCACTAGGAAAGATTTATATCTCCTCCTGCTTCCTTTATGAAGACATTGTTTGGGACAGATAGTCTAGTTGCTGTCCAGCAAATACACTTTGTATGATCCCACACCTGGTCATTAAACAGGTTGTTGCAGTATCCAAGTGAGAGCCTGCCCTCTGTCTTCTATAAAATCCTTATCACCCTGCAAGCCATTTTCTAACCCCAGTTATTGGAAAGAACCAGGAAAAGAATAGTAAATAAAAGTCTGTGTGTTCACCACTGATAAGAATTTCTAGAAATTTAGTTATCCTCCTCTTCCTAGAACAGAGAGGAGGATATCCTTACAAATGGAGATTTCCCTAATAAACGTAAATTTCCCTTAAAAGGGGGCACAGTTTTAAGAGCTTCTCTTTTGTGTGCAGCCTCTAAAAAAATCATCTCTAAATAATCCTTATGCAAATGGAGCATATTTTGGGGTGGCATATTCTGTTTCCCTTCAGAGCCCTTAACTTGGGGGGCCTCATACTATTTTTAAGTAGTTTCAGAATTGAATTAAATTGTGAGACACCCAGCAGAATTTGTTAGTGTAGGGAGAACCACACACATTTGGAGACTAGAAATGATGTGGAAAGTAGAGGAAAAAACAGAATTGCCCTTTATTGATGTACAGAAGTTTTTCCTTTCGGCAGTATATAAAATTACTTTAGAAACACACCCCCTCTGAGAAAGACATAGAATGCCCCTACATCATGGCCATTCTTCTCACAGGAGCTGCTTTGCACTTTGTTTTCAGGAAAATATAAATAGACACTTACTTCTCAAAGTGTTTATAGCCCCCTCAAAAATGAATGGAAGAGGTGAATTGAATACTAGCCTCTGTGTCTATTTGGGAGAACAGAAATAAAGTCTGTACTTTCCAGTATAATCAACCAGCCTTTAGAAATACATTTGTTCATTCATTTACTTTCCCAGGTAGTGGGATGGTGACAAAGTATGCCAAGAAAACAAGAAACAAAGTATAATGAATAATAATACTTGTTTAGAAATTTGCATGCAAGGTGATTTTAAATTATGGTTTATTAAGCATAACTTATGAATAAATTTCCAAGGAACGAGCTACACACAAAGGAGTAGTGAATATTTTCAACATTTCATTTTGCAGCTTCATTTACTTGAAATGATGTGATGTAAAAAGATACTGTACACATATTTCCTTTTCATGAATATACTTACACACTATGAGAGCAGATGGGATCATTTCAGTTTGACAGTGGTGAGATAAGTAAGGAAACATGCAGGATAGATTTGAAGCCGAAGTCTATGTACTGTGTTTTTTGTTCAGGAGTCAAATTAATTTCATATTACCTTGTCCCAAGGTATTACTCCAACTGCACTGTAAGGGGATGTCATTATATTGTCATCTGGTCTGACAATCATCTTAGTAAACGTTGGCAGCTCCATAGGTCATACTTCTCTCTGGCAAACACTGATGAAGTTTATTAACATACACAGTATGACTTTGTCAAGCCTGCTTGTTAATCTGCATTTACAGATGCACAGTGGTTGATGGGGCTGAAATGCTTCCCTGGTCAAGGCACACAATGGCCCTAAATCAGAATGTGTAGCAGAAACAGCAAACCAGTCTCAAGGTTGGGGTGGAATATACTTCTTCTATTTTATGAATTCAGATATTTGCAAGCTGCTGATAAAGTTTATACACTCATATTTTTCCAACAAATTGTTCTCCTGAAAAAAATTAATAACATCGGTTATACTTTTTTTCAATATGATATAGAAATATGCAGTTATCTACAAATCAATCCACCCAAAGCATACTACCCATGTGGCCTTTGACAAGCAAGCTTACTTAAACTCTCAACCTTAGTTTTCTTATCTGTAAAATGGGATTCACCTATTTACCTTTGTATTCATTCATAGACATCCCTTCTCCTCAGACTGGAAGGTTCTAGAGAGTAAAAATTCCATCATCTAAGTGTTCTTTCTTCTTGACAAACTGACCTCCCTCCCATTGTTATAGGTATGCTTGGTCCCACATTCTCATGTGCTGCAGGTTACCATATAGGTCATCATCTCTGATTTTCTTGTAGATGTCACCTTATTACCAGCCCATTTGCATCCTGTACTAAAGGTACAGTAAACAATTATGCTTTCTATTATCTTAGGGAACCTTTCCTCATCAGCCTTGTGATTTGTCTGTAGTCATTAATTGGGATCCCTTAACCCATGCAGAATATCTTCTGCCATACTCAGTTAGCTATCTCAAACCCATATGGAAAAACACACAAATCTATGTAAGAGGGCACAGCATTGGCTACACAGTGAGAAAAGTTTATCCATAGAGTTCAGGAGCATCCAAGCTGTATCCTGGAAACTCTACTTGAGAAGCAAGATGGAGACTGAGTCCCAGACAATGACTGGTATAAGAGATATCAGGGCAAAGGAATAAACAGAAAGAGAATGCCAGGGCATGGCAGCCAATGTTAAGAGGGAAAAAGATGCTGCCAATGTGAAAACAAGACAAAGTACTCAGAACTTATAAAAATTCAATTTATTGAAATATTAGCATTTGTTATGCACTGTGCTAAATGCTTTTCATGCTCCATCTCATTTAATTCTCAAAACAGGTCTAAGGGGGTATTATTACCCCCAGTTTAGAGATGAGAAAGCTATGGTTTCATAGTTAAGTTATCTGACCACAAACACCACACACATAGCCAGCCAGAACCAAGATTCAGATTTAAGCAGTCTGATGCCAGACCTCAGGCCCTTAACCACCACTCTCCAGTTGAAATCAACAGGAGTGGCTAGAAGAAAAGAGAAGGATAATATTTCAACCCTGCTCGTGTTATAAACTTACACTCTTCATTTACCCCATTTATTTTAAAGAAAAAATTTTTGTTTGGACCTTTTTTTTTTTTTTAAGGAGTAGGGTAAGATATATCAGGATGCATTGGTCTACAAATAAACAACACCAAATAAGAGTATTTTAAGTAATAAGGCCTTTATTCTTCGTATAACAATATGTATAGTCACAGAGCAATCTGGGGAGCTTTAATTTTGTGATACATCCTACGTATTTCTCATCTTTCCACCCTGCCATCTTAGACTATTGGATCAGTCACTCCTCATGATCACAAGATGACTATAGCACTTCCAGGCATCAAACACAAACTAAAGATGTTATTTATTTATTTTTTAAAATAGAGCGTTTCTCCCCTTCATATCCATTTAATAAAGAAGAAAACCTTTACCAGAAGCTTCTTTGAAGACTTCCTCTTGGGCTGTATGCCCATGGCTATATCCAAATTAATCACTGGCAAAGAGGATGAAATTACCGTGGGTAGTTTAGACCAACGGTGACTCAATTCATGAATCTGAGGAGGATTTACTCTCTCCAATCACATATGAAAGCAAAGTTCAAAACAAAACAAGATATGTATACCTGGGGAGGTGAGGGGTAGGGAAGAAGGCTATTGAGTAGTGAGCATAAATTAGTGACTGCCATGGGGTGAGGAAAGGAGAATGCTGGATTGCTTTTATTTCTTCTTATTTTTTCATAAGATTGATTATGCAAATTGCAGATATACATACATATACCAGAAAAAAGAACCTCAAAGAATCATTATAGAAATTACAACACAAATGATTTTCACTTCATTCAGTGGATCTATATGATTGTAAATACCTGTGGATCCTTTAAAAACAAAGTGATGTTCAACCCAAAGAAGAGTCTCCTTACAGGGTATCTTCATTAAACTGCTGCTAGAGGACACAAAATAATAATAAAACAATAATGCCACAACCCAATCACATGCCAATCACAATCATTTCTACCTCCAGTCATATTTTCATCTTGTTAAGACTATTAAGCAACTCAAGCTCATTTTATCTCTCAATTGCCATATACCACAGGTCAGCTGTTATATGTTATGATGATTCTCTCAAATAGCTCTTCTTTTTGTAAAAGATGCTGGAAAAAGTAGTATCACAATGATTTTTAAGCATCTCAAATGTATTCTGTTTACTAAAATGGTTCCAAAGGGAACTTTTTACTTTTCATGCAAACTACATGAAAATATAATCAACTGGGCCTCCTGTTTGATGGCAGGCTGAAAACCAAAACTAATCCCTTGAAAATTTGTTTTAGGAATAGAGGTATTTATACCCAGGAAAGGAATCCTTCAAGTCAGCAGAATATTAAGCTGATGTTAATAAAAATAAAGTTGTGAATTCCTCTGCTATCTTTTTTCTACACTTAATTCTAACCACACACTCTTCACTCAGGAAAACAGACTTAGTTACTATCTCTCTACTGTGAATCACTCAATGTCCCACCTCCCACTCTTGAATCCTAGTCAATGGCTTCCACTTTTTTAGAATTTGTATAAGATTTCAGTGAGGCAATGATGGCCTCAAGTTCAAAATCCTCCATTCTTGATGTTTCACATCTCCCTGTGTGATGTAAGGTGAGTATGGACATTCAATATGGCAGACATGGAATGGAGTCATAGATTAGTCAAAAAAATTTGCCCACCATACACAGCTTAGAAACTAATTTGGACACAAATCCTTCTGCCTCAACTTCATAACTCTTCCTACTTTACTATGCCTCTTCTCATATTTCAGGACAAAAACATTTGAAGAAGGAAAGAGGCTAAGAGCAAATGCATCTGCTGATAAATAAGAGAACCAAAATGTAACCCCCTTCCCTAGCTTTCTCAAAGCCCTGAAGAAATACAATAAAGCTCAATGCAAACCAAACTATTAACAGCATGAGTTATCATACTGTTTATAAAAGCCTGCATTTATTAACATTCATTGCCATTTTGAGCTTCATATTCCCAGGGCAGAAATGTAATTGTTGCTTTATCTTACAGAATTCCTGATTCCTAATTGAAAGTGGCTCTGTAAACATGAAGAGTCTCCTTTGCTGACCAACCTTCCACCTGGACTCAAGCTAGTAAATAAATAGTTATAGTGAATTATAAGCTGTTTCTTGTTTCCCAGACATGCAAATAGGTTTTTTCATGGAAGCAGGAACACTGAAATTGGTGAAATCCTCTATACAGATTATATTTTTTTTCACTAGTTGTGGAAAGACTATGATAAATGAATAAACACTCACTATTGAGTATCTGTGATGTCTCAGGCACTTTGTTGGGCACCTTTAAATCTCACAATGCAAATGATCCTGGAGAAAATAGTTGATTTGCCCAAGTTCTTTCAGAAAGTGACAAAGCTGTGTAATACAAAGCCAGACTTTATCCCTCAGGTCTCATGCTTTTCACACTACATCACTTTTTTTCCATTTAATAGGGGACAATCCCATGAAGTAAAAATGTATTTGTGTGAAACTACTATGTGTATGATTCTATATGGGAGAACGTAAGCCACATCTTTTGAGCTGGGCAGGATTCAGATAAGAAAAGAGAAGAGAGTCATCAAAGTAGAAAGAGGAGCAGAGGGTTATGTATATCATCAGAGAAGGTTAGAGAACATCTACTCAGACAAAGCTTTGATTCAGAAGCTCTGCCTCTGCATGCCTGAAATTCTGGGTTCCAAGAGAATTCTTAGGGCTTTTGTTTCCTTTTTTTAGAGCCCTGAATAGTATAGCACAGTTTTGACCAAGTGACCCATTCATGTGACAACTATGGATGAACTGCTTTAATGTGCCAGGCACAGTATTAGGCACTGGGGATGCAGCAGAGAACAAAACACACATGGTTCTTGCCTTATATAAATTACATTCTACAAGGACAGACAATAAAAAAGTAAGCAATGATTAATTGCTTAATCAAGACAATTGTACTATGAAAATAATAAATAGAATAATGAATTAGAGAGTAACTGGGAGAGGGTGGAAGGCCTCTTTGAGAAAGTAACACATGATATCTGAAGGGCTAAAGGCAGCCAGTCATGCAAAGAGTCAGAGAAAGAGTGTTCCCAGCATAAACAACAACCAGCCCATGGGGTTTTAATATATGGAGGCACATGGAAAAACATGAAAACAAACAACAAACAAACAACAACAAAAATTCGTGAGCTTACAGTCAATGAGCAGGTGAGATGTGGTGTGAGATGAGAGGAAGGCAGAAGCCAAAATTGGGAGCTCATTTCAGGTCATGTGAAGGAGTCTGGATTTTATTCTAAGTCTAATTAAGAGTAGTAAAGTGACATGATCTGATTTAAATTTTTAGAACGATACCTCTGGCTGCTGGAAAATAAGCTGAGAGTCATAGTGGGACATAAAAATATTTTCAGGAGCAAAAATATATTCTATTCTTATGGACAAGAGAATCCCTTAGAATAATCTAAGCAGTGTAACAATCATACTTTTGATTCCGCCTTATTTTCCTTTTTCAAAATAATTATTGGCTGATGAGTATCTTTCCTGTTTCATAATAGTTGTAGTAAATACATATATTTTGCTTTATAATCTGCTCTCTAAAAAGTTAATAACCTAATATGAGCATGTCTTTATCTTATTAAATATTTTTACCACATAATTTTGATGGTTGTACAATATTTTAATGTATTGATATATTTTGCAGTATAAACTTTCACTATTATAAAGAGTGCTGCCCCTAGCAACCTTAAAAACAAAACTTGGTGAAAATATTTGATATTTTCTTAAGGAAATTCTCATAAATAAAGTTTCTGATTCAAAGATAAAAATTTTTAAACTTTTGCTCTGCATTGCTCAATTATACTCCTAGTATTATTTACTCACACTTTTGCTAACTTTTGCCAACACAGAAAATTATTAAAGAAAATAAAGTCTTGGCCATTTTTTACAGCTATAATGCTCTAATTCTTCTTAAGCATAAAACTGATCAAAAAATAAGGTTTATTAATTGATTTTAAAAATTCTTGTGCTGCTTAGTTCATTTTTTTCTAATTGAGGTGTTTTCTTTTTTCCTCATTTATTCAGAATATTTTGCATTAAAAAAGACAAGGAGATGCAAAACTAAAGTCAGATGAAATCAGAACTTGTCTGAGTACCAAAATGTGCTGAAATTGGCGCCAAGCCTTAACCTTAACTTGGATACAGTCTTTAGGACAGCATCCTTATGAATGGATCTGTTCATGTTATGAAGCTTCCACAAGAATGTGTTTGTTTTATATAAAAAAAGAAAGAAGAAGAAAGAAAGAAAGAAAGAAAGAAAGAAAGAAAGAAAGAAAGAAAGAAAGAAAGAAAGAAAGAAAGAAAGAAAGAAAGAAAGAAAGAAAGAAAGAAAGAAAGGAAGAAGGAAAGAAAGAAAGACAGAAAGAAAGAAAGAAAGAAGAAAGAGAGAAGAAAGAAAGAAAGAAAAGAAAGAAAGAAGAAAGAAAGAAAGAAAGAAAGAAAGAGAGAGAAAGAAAGAAAGAGAGAGAGAGAGAGAGAGAGAGAGAGAGAGAGAGAGAGAGAGAGAGAGAGAGAGAGAGAGAGAGAAAGAAAGAAAGAGAGAAGAGAGAGACAGACATACACACAAACCCAAAACCAAAATCAGTTATACGGAGTTCTCAATTTTTTTCTGTCAAACTCATGTTTCCATTTTCCTTTTAGACAAAAGAGTCTGGGCCAATTTAACATTTGCTAACCATTTACAATAGTCCAGGCCCATTGCAGTGCCCAGGCAATTCAAAGATAATTTAAAGACTATATGTGTCCTTAAGAATTTTTGAATTTTACACAGGAGATAACCAAGCTAACACAGTTGTAATCAGTGTGAGAGGGCATGTTAGAAAGTTGTACCAGGTATAGAAGAGTTGCCAAGAAGAAGACATAATTCTGAAAACCACCAACCATGAACATGATACAGAAGCAAGTATTGCAGAATAAATACAAGCTCTGAGCTGATAGTAGAAGCAAAAGAATGAAACAGCCTGGCATTAGAAGACAGCTAGAAAACTGTAGAGAGAGCAGAAAAAAAGAAGGGCTGGAGACGAAGCTACAATTGTGGGAGTGGCAAGACCACAAGGAATGACAGTCTGCAAACCACGGCTCCCTGGGCCACATTCAGGCACAGCCTTACTACTAAGGATGTTTTTTTATATTTTAAACGTAAAATGCAAAAATGAGTACTAACCTTTCTGTGAGAACAGGTACTTGATTTTGCTTCCTAGTCCACAACACCTAAAAAATTTATTGTGGGCCATTTACAGAAAAAGATTGCCAACTCCCGGAGAATTTTGTGTCCTGTGTTCAGAATATTAAGTTCCACCCTAAGGGTAACAAATGCTATTAACCGGAAGATAAACTTGTTTTGTATTACATTTTTAAAAATCTTGAGAAAAATCATACAATAAACTGAAAGGGAGAGGTAGGATAGAAAAATCAATTAGTCTAGAAAAGGTGCAATAATCAAAGAAGGATAAATTGTTTGCATTAAATGCTAGAAGACATGCGTTATTTGCTCAGTAAATAAATGAAATTTAGATTTGAAGAATAACTGCTCCTCATCAAAGTAAATTTTTTCCTTGGAGAAAAAATTCTTAATCATGGCCCTTGACTATATTCACACGTCCTAAATGCTGTGGCCTCCGCATTCTGTAGTGACCACATATAATTGTTATGGAAAATGTAGATATCTAGTGCTGAAAACTCTTGATAATTGCATAAATGTTTACAGAGATCTGACTAAGAACATTTTAAAAGGAGATAGTGAATAAAAAGGGAGCAAAAATTTGAATTCTTTTTCAGGCAATAATTAGATACTATCACCTCCTCATGGGATTCTCTCTAGCACCCTTCACATGGCAGCACATGGAATATAACCGACACTTCTAGTGCACAGATAATTCTATACCAGATTTCCTGGTCACTTCAGATTGAGGGGCTGAGAATGGTAGCTCTAACAAACCAAATAATAGGGCTGTGGAAACTGGGGTTAGACCACACATGACTAGCTGTTTTCTCTCAAGCTTCCTGGAAAGCAAGAGAAGAATGTGGTCTGAATTCTTTTGTAGTGGCCCAGTCTGTCCCAATCTACTTCCTTGCCACTGCATCACTGCAAGATGGAATGACTGCAACCCAGCGTGATGCAAGTTTCTGGGTGTGTCCTCTGTCTCCCTTTGAGTCTTTCTGATTCACAAAACTAATATTTAATCTCTGAAGCAGTAAAAGACCAATGTTGGTGAAGAGTCCAAGGCCATGTAAGAGTTCAGTATCTTAGGCACTAACTGATTCAAGCCTTGCTTCACGGAGCTTCTCGATTTCAGGCTATCTGGCAAGAGCTCGTCCCTGTTATTTATCTGTGCAGGCTTATCTGCAGCTGCTGATAAATCGAATTGCCTGATAAAACACAGGAAGAGGAAGGCTGAAGTCTCCCTAACACAATCTCGTATGTTGGGAGCTTTGTTCTTCTCTGGTCTTCATCCAGGGGACTCAGTGGCTTCTGACAGATGTTAGGTAGCTTTCTGTGATTGTTCCTTTGAATAACTATCTTTCTGTTTCCCATTTCTGCCCAGTCACTTTATCATTCTCTAGCTACCATCCTGACTTCTCGAAGATCCTCTTGGGGATACCTCTCACAGAGCCCTCTGTGTCATGACTGTTTGCATCTCTTTTCACAGGTTCTGTAGTGGCCTGATAAAAACAACATGGAGAAGAAATATAGGTGGAGGTAACTATCAGCTCTAATTTTCTTGTGACACCTCTTGAGGCCTTGTCTCTTCTGTGACTTGGGATGTATCCTCAAATCCCCATGTGTGCTTTTCTACAAAAGAATAGGCAGGCATCTCCTCCCTATTATGCCCATATTAATATATAACCTCCAATCTTTCCTCTTCTGTCTCCTAATATATGGAACAGAATTAAAAATTGTATTTATAAATAACCATAAATATCTCAGAGCTCACTACGGAAACTGGAAAATTATGTCCACTAACGCTACATCTTTAATTACAACTGTTTGATTGTGACAATGGGCAAGGAAAGTGGATCAGGAGCCATAAGAATGGTCTCATGTTATCCCTCTATATACTCAAGATGACTTTAGTAAAACAGCCCATAATAATAATAAATGTGCTATTTGTAAACCTAAAAATTAAATATAGAGAATATTGATTTGAGAGTAAGCAAATCACTAAAAGTTCAAACTCACTATACATTGAATTAAACCAAGATATAGATGTGAGAGTCTTCATCATGGAGTTGGTAGATGGAAACATTGGGAATAGCCATCATACCCAGAGAAAGTAGAGAATTAGCTACAAACTGAGATGGACAATAAAAATCCTCAAAAAAAAAAAAAAACAGTTAAATGTATTTCAAGGTGTGATAAGCACCCTTTGTGTCTAGTCTAAGCAAAGGATATCTTAGATAAATGCATATTTTATTTCCTGAATTGACATTATGACTCATAAAATAAGTTTTGCCAAATGAAGTGTCTCTGGCAGTGGAACACTCAGACCTTCATGAATGGTGGGCATTGTAGGAGGTGGAGAAAAGAGAGAGCCAGACTCATTAGCCACCAAGAGAATAAAAGAGCTATCTATAGAATGGGCGGAAAGTTCTGAAACTCAGCTGACTTTTAAGGTCATTGGGTCATATCCACAAATATTTATTGAGTTACCTACTTGTAGGTGTATTCTTGATGAGAATTTTTCACCTCCTCCCTTCAAACTCAAGCAGCTCAAACCCGGAGCTTTTAAGTATGGCTTCCATTCCATCTGATAATAGCACTGATGATGTCACTTTTGGCTTCTGCAGGAGTCCTTCAAAATGCTCGTACACAGGAGCCTACAGAGGACAGTTAGTTGTAAACCTCATGGTTTGCCAAAAATGTGGGTGGCAGGCCAGGCTTCCTTACTCAAATCACACTCAGAAAACACAAAAATCTAAGCTGTTGCCTGATATTCAACTAATGAGTGTTTAGGTTTCACATTGGACTTGTGTTCTTGCTATGAGGTCTCTTTCCATTTATGAGCAGTCCTTTATTCAGGAAGCCAGTATGACACAATGTCCCGCAGAAACCACAAGTGATGCACATTCAAACTCTTCATATTCCTTCTGGAGGAGGCACGCAGTATTTTATTATTATGATTATTTTACAGAAAAATGCCTAAAATACTCAGAAATAATTTGAATTGCCCAAGTTTTTCTAAGTTAATCTCTGAAGAGTGAATGGGTTCTACTGATGCTTCTATAAAATGGTGATTTTAGGGAAAAAACTCAAAAAACTCTCTTTTAAAGAAAGATGAGGTAAAGACCCATTTTTGCCTGACACAGAAATAGGCTGTTAATGCTACAGAAAAATCATTCAGTCATTGTATGATTTAAAAAAACAACAAACCTATATATAGATAAATGGGAGGTGAATAGGTGGATGGATGGATGATAGAAAGATAAAAAGTACATAGGTGGATGAATAGATGTATAGATAGATGATGATAGATATATGATAAATAGATGATAGATAAGATGATTGATGATGAACAGATGATATAGATAGATAACAGATATATGGATGTGTATAGTTGGGAAGAGAGAGAGAAATATCATGACCAGCATTACCTGTCATTGAATACTGAAAAGTGAGTCAGTCACAACACCGTATAAAAGAGCACTCTGTCTCCCCTCTTAATGTCACTGCTTCAGTGTGTCACCTGGAACCAGCCCCTTTTCTTGAGCTTACCTTGCCTCATCTGTTAAATATACACACATATGATTTAATGTTTGTTATTTGTTATTCACATATGATGTCAGAGGCTTATAATACATAATAGTGTCTAATAGAAATTGTAACATTATCTTTAAAATAGATATGTGGCAAAAAGGAATAATGGAATTATGCTCCAAGTATACACATTTGCAGACATTTGATTCAAGTTATAAGGCTGGTGTTTGAAAAAAATATATAAAATATTATATAGAAAATCAATTTTACATGTAAAATAGATTATTTTAATAGTCTTCAGGACAGTTAAATACATAAGAGTTGGCATTAGAATGGACAGTGGAAAGCTGCAAAGCCCAGCATTCTCATGCCAGGTCCTGGCTACCTTCTTGGCTCAAGCTCAGGCTCCTTCTCCCAATTCCATGAACTCACCTGCCCTGTTTCCACTTATGTCTTAATGGAGATGTCTCTCTGTGATTCACTCTTTTCTTTTTATCTTGCTCATTCTACTCCTTATTTTCTCTCTCCTTACCCAGCCTCCACTCTGGACACTCAGAGTCACCAATTTCAAATAAACTCTTCCTACATACTCAACCTTTTCATGGATTTTCTTCCTCCTCTGTGCTTAGCTGAAATAAACTTCCCATGACTTCCAAGTAAGTTTGTTGAAGTCACCCCTGTTCTTCACTTTCTCCAGGAAACGTCCTTTAACAGATATCTCTTCTTATAGCCAACAACTGCTACTTTCATTTTATTCCCTCTATAGGAGAGCCATAAATGTATTCTGATTTTTGTGTTTTTGTGTCCTTCTGTTTTAGAGATTTTCTCTGATTATTTGCACTTACTCATATTCCCCACTTTGGAATCTAATACCTATTGTCTTAGGTAGACTGAGCATTTCTTGACTGAGAATTTCCAGTGTCATTCTCATATAATAGTCCACTAGTTCTAGGAGGAAAGCGTTATGATTATTCCCTGCTCACAGATGAGGATGATGAGGTTATAGGAGCAGTAAGATGAATTGTCCAAGGTCACACAATAAAAGATAAAGATAGGATTTAAACCATATTTCTTGCACTTTGGAGCCCAGGCTATTATTATACTGATTTTCATTGTTTATTAAATGTATTGTCTCTTCCTCACTTACTGAAATCTTTAGAACAAGGCTTACTGACTTCCTCCCCACCCACCAAGGCTGTCTGCATGGCTTCACCTTCCATGTTGACAACACATCTAATCTGTATCCTCAGGTCTGATGACTCCAACTTCAAATCTTCATAGCTACTCATGCCTATGGCCACCACTTCCTCTCTTTAGAACTCTCTCCTTCATCTGTTGTCACAACACCATTCCTTGGGTAATAATATCCAGACCTTCAGTCACTTGATGGATCTAATTATCTTGTCTCTGTCACTTTCATCCTATACTTTTCTTTTCCCACCAAATTACTTTCTAATCTCACATGGCCAGTTTTCTTGAAAAGGTTGACTGACATGTTTTTCTCTACTTTATTATCACTCCATCTCTAGAAATATGACTCAATTTCCATTGTCTCTTTGCTACCAAGTTACTATAGAGGATAACATTTGTAATAATTTCTTATTTTTTTTTTTATCTCAGCTAATATATTGTCCCCTTAATCAATATAACTGAGTGGAGCACTTCTGCTAAATGCATTCATAGTACCTGTACTCACTCCCATCACAACATTAGTCTTTACCAGAATGTTTCCATATCCTTGAGGGAAGGAATGGTTTTGAGTATACTAAGCGCCTTCACTTAGCAGATAATTTGACAAATAATAGGGGCTACTCAAATACTTGGTTTTTATTGTTGTTTTATTGAGTTACATTTGTCATACAACATTGTATAAGTATAAGGTGTACAACTTATTGAATTGATACATTAATATTGCAATATGGTTGCCATGATAGTACTAGTTAACATCTCTATTGTGTCATAATTATAATTTCTTTTAGTGTTGGGAACAATTAAAACTTGGTCTCTTAGCAAGTTTATGTTTATAATACAGTTTTATTATTTAAATCACTGTACGGTGTACTAGGACTTACTTAACTACTAGTTGCAAATATGTGCCCTTAAACAAAATCCCTCCCATTTTCCCATCCCCTGTCTCCTGGTAATCACCATTTTACTCTCTGTTTTTATATATTTTTTAAAGATTCCACAAATAAAAGATATCATATAATGTTTATCTTTCTTTGATTTATTTCACTGAGCATAATGTCCATCTATGTTGCAATGTCACGATATCCTTTCTCATGGCTGATATTCCATTATATGTGTGTGTGTGTGTACATATATATAGTAATTGTTCATAGTATCAAGATATGGAAACAAACTAGGTATCCACTAATCTTTATCCATTAGTGGACACCTAGTTTGTTTCCATATCTTGATACTATGAATAATGCTGCCATGGAGAGCAGTATGGAGGTTCTTCAAAATATTAAAAATAAAACTTCCATATGATCCAACAATCTCACTTCTGAATATGTATCCAAAGGAAATGAAAAAAGCTTACAAAGAGACTTATGCACTCCCATATTTATCAAAATGTCATTCACAGTAGTCAAATAATTGTTGAGTAGATAAAGGAATGAACAATAGAGAGATCCAACTAGACTGACAGCAAAACTGATCAAGAGACGTGTAGAGGTAAAGTTTTTGAAACAGTAGTTTCATAGAATAATCTAAGTGGAAGGAAATATGTGGAACGTGTCCCCAAGACATAACTAGGAGTCTTGCAGGAAGAAATTGGGGTTGAAGCACTAGTGAGCAGTTGTCAGGGCAATTTTTACTTTCCAGAGGGAGAAGGGAAACCAAAGAAATGCCTCATGTTATTATTCATGAAAAGAGCTTAATGGCCAAGTGGGAACATTTGTTAGGGAAAAAATTGAAAGGAAGAGTTTAAAAGCTAAGACAGTCTGGTGACTATTTTAGAATAGCTTGCTAAAAGTCCAGGATAAATGCATGCCAAGGTAGCAAAAGACCTGGCACTTTAGAGAAAATAACAAAAGCACACATACAACTCTTCGTGGTCAGCTGGCAAAATAAAATAGGGTTTTCTCCTGCCATTTTTCAAAAATGGAAAGACAAGCTAAGTGAGGAAAACAAGAAGGCATACACTAGAAATTAGATATGCCCCAAAAAAGAATTTAAAAGAATACTGGTAAGAGACTCCAAGACTAAAAATAATCGACTCTTTATATTCACAAAAAGGGTGAGGTCAGCTAGAAGCTGAGGGAGCTGGTTAAATGGGTGTTGTACAAATGTAAAACTCAGATAAACTACAGTGACAGCAGCAACATAACAGAAAATTTTTAGTGACTACTAGTCATACACAAAATGAGATACATACATATCTCATTTTACAGATAAGGAAACTGAGGCAGATAGAGAATAAATATTTGTCCAAAGTCACACAGCTGGTAAATTTAACAGATTTGAGATATGAACACAGGTCTGAGTTTAGAGTCTCCATAGTCTCTCAGTTAGATTTTACTAGCAAATTACCAAATAGGTCAGAGTTATTGGATAGATTACTAGAAAAACACAAGGTCAAACTGTCAAATCAGATAGAAATACAGCAGGTAAAGACCAGATGGAACCTACATGATAGGTCACTGAAAAATTGAGTTGTTATTGACACATAGCCTCTGAGCTAAAGAGGTAAGTAGTGATCTATGTCCCCCCACCAATCCATTTGCCATCCCCAATATAAACCCAGAGGGAACTACAAAATGGTGAGTTTAAATTTCACACCAGCTAAGTTAGTATCAAAGTTAGTTTATGGGTGTTTAATAAAATATTACCTGGACTAGAAAAAGTCATTTCATGGTTTGTCTCTTTTAATAAAGCAAACTTCATGCTTTAATTTACCCATTCAAAGGGCTAAAGAAAATAAATGGTTTTGATAGATTTTGGCATTAATTATTTTGACATTATTTGAGACCTTGCAGGAAGGATTTAGGGGTGAAATACTAGTGAGCAGTTGTCCAAAGGGGCTTAGTAGAGATGAATAAAACACAAGTTGAATTAAAAGAGAAAGCAAGAAAAGAAAAGTGAGAGTAGGAACAAAAACTATGGCTGGAAATTTAAATAAATTCTGTTACATGATCCGCAAATTTAGCTTCTAAATTTTGTAACACTAAATATACATACACACACAGAAACATTTTCAATAGTATAATTTAGTTTCAAAAAGACAAAAACAAATCAGTTGCTCAGGAGAATTTATTTTTACTCTGGGGATTCTCATAAAGAACACCCTGTGAGATAAAATAACTTCTCATCATCAATTATAGTGAACACAAGGTTGAGTTTCAAAAAGTTATTTCTTACATCTACTCTCAATATAGATGGAGAACATCAAAACAAAACATTGTATCAAAAGTTCCACAGGGAGCAGGTTTTGATGCCTTTGGAACAGTTTTGTGCCAAAGACTTATTTATTTATTTGTTATTAAAGGATTGTGAAATGGTTTAATTGTTACTTGGCAGGCAAGATTAGAGATAAATTGTCTATTCTCTAAATAAAAAAGTATTGGCATCTTTCCTAGGAATAAAAACTCTTACAAATGATCTGGAGAAAATAATTTAGAGTGAAATCTTTGGTATTAGTATTATCTGAGGTTATACATTTATTCATTTATTTATTCACTAAATATTTATTAGACACTATTATTTTCCAGCAAACCTGGTATTAGGTTTGGAGGCTATATTAGTCTTCAACCTCATGGAAATTCCATTTTGCTGATAAACCACATGACTCTTTCATAAAATGGACAAGAAAGCAAAATACTGTCATATGCTTTTAATGAAAAACACAGGGTAGTTGCATTTTCTGCAAGAGATGCATTTCTGAAAACCTAGCATTATTCAAGACTAATTATCTCTTAAGAACAAATGTAAAAGTGGAGTAGAGGAGCAAATTAAAATTTGGGACCATATACTCTTTCAACTGTTATTACATATTTTTTGCTTTAAGACTGCTTTTTATTTCCTCAGCAATGTCTCTAATATTTCTCTTAGTACTCTCTCCAAAATTAATACTACAGCACATTTTAGTAGTTTTACCTACTTCATAGTGTTTCACCACATTTAATATGCTTCCGAGAGTTACTGATTTCCAGGTACAATTTTCAGCTGCAGATCTACCACCACAATATAGTGAACATTTATATGATATTGTTACAGGAGATATTTTTTTCAGGATCACATTAATAATAACAATGCATATTAAGTAATGAATTATAATAACAATACACATTGAGACAAATACAATGGTTACCAAAATTGTTCAGGAGTGCTGATACATATTAATTGCAATGTGCTTCATGAAATACTGACAAAAATCTTGGATTTTTTTTTTTACCAGCAAAATTTCATGTAGCACTGGTGTAAAACTTCTCACACCTGAGTGATGTAAAGCAATGACCTACAACCAAGACTACTCTACCCAGTAAGGTTATCAATTAAAATTGAAAGTGAGAAAAGAGGTTCCAAGATAGGAATAAGCTAAAATAACTTATCACCACCAAGCTAGTGTTACAAGAAATGTTAAAGGGACTTCTTTAAGAGGAAAAAGGGAAAGAAAAAATAAATAAATATGAATAATAAAATGTAAATATCTATGCATCTATCAATAAATACTTTAAATATAAATGGATCGAATGTTCTAATCAGAAAACATAGGGTAACTGAATGGATGTGAAACCAAGACCCACATATATACTGTCTACAAGAGACACAATTCAGATTGGAAGACACACAGAGACTGAAAGTAAAGGGCTAGAAAGAGAGAGTTTATACAAATAGAAATTTTAAAAAGCTGGGATAGTTATACTTATATCAGATAAAATACTTTTAGTATATGTATTGCTAAAGCAAGCAAGAAAATAGACTTTAAAACAAAGCCTATAATAAGAAACAAAAAAGAACATTACATAATGCTAAAGGGATCGATCCAACAAAAGGACATAACCCTAGTAAACATTTATGCATCCAATGTAGGAGTACCTAAATATGTAAAGCAAATATTGACTGACATAAAAGAAGAGATTGAATGTAATATAGTCATAGAAGGGGACTCAACACTCCATTGACACCAGTGGACAGATCTTTCAGACAGAAAATTAACAGGGAAACAGCAGCCTTAAATGACACACTAAACCACATTGATTTAATTGATATTTTTAGAATGTTTCACCCCAAAGTAGCAGAATATACATTCTTCTCAAGTACACATAGAAAATTTTCAAGAGTAGACCACATGTTAGTCCACAAAACAAGTCTCAATACATTTAAGAAGACTGAAATCACGTCAAGCATCTTCTCTGACCACAATAATTGGAAACTAGAAATCAATTACAAGAAAAAATGGAAAGGTACACTAATACATAGAAGCTAAATAACATGCTACTAAACAATAAATGGGTTAACAATGAGATTACAGGAAAAAAAAAGATACCTTGAGACAAATGAAAATAAGAACACAATGACTCAAAATCTATGGGATATAGTAAAAGCAGTCCTAAGAGGAAAATTCATAGCAATAAAGACCTACTTGAAGAAACAAGAAAAAAATCTCAAATAAACACTCTAGCTTTACACTTAAAGAAACTAGAAAAAGAAGGATAAACAAAGCCCAAAGTGAGTAGGAGAAAGGAAATAATAAATATCAGAGTGGAAATAAACAAAATAAAATCTAAAATAAATACAAAAGATCAATGAAACCAAGAATTGATTCTTTTAAAACATAAACAAAATTGATAAATTATTAACCAGAGTGATCAAGAAAAAAAGAGTAGACCCAAATAAATAGAATCATAAATGAAAGAGGAAAAGTGACAGCAGACTCCACAGAAATACAAAGAAGTGTATATATATATATATATATATATATATATATATATATATATATATATATTATGAGCAATTGTATGCAATGAATTGGACAGTCTGGAAGAGGTGGATAAATTCTTTGAAATATACAGTCTTCCAAGACTGAGTCAGGAAGAGACAGAAAATCTGAACAGACCAATCCAAAGCCTACTAACAAAATCAAATCAGTAATCAAAAAATTCCCAACAAATAAAAGTCCTGGACTGAATGGCTTCACAGGTGAATGTTACTAAACATTCAAAGAAAATTTCACACCTATTCTTCTCAAACTGTTCCAAAAAATTCAAGAGGAAGGAAGGTTTCAAAGATCATTTTACGAGACCACCATTACACTGATTTTCAAACAAGACAAAGACAGTCAAAAAAAGAGAAAATTATAGGCTGATATATTTGATGATCATAAATGCAAAAATCCTCAACAAAATATTAGCAAACCAAATTCAAGAAGACATTAAAAAGGTCATACACCATGATCAAATGAGATTTATTCCTGGCACACAAGGTTGATTCAATATCCACAAATCAATTAATGTGATACAGCACTTTAACATATTGAAAAATAAAAATCATATGATCATATTGATAGATGTAGAAAAAGTATTTGATAAAATTCAGCATCTATTTATGATAAAAATTCTCAGCAGAGTGGGAAGAGAGGGAGCATACCTCAATATGATAAAGGTCATTTATGATAAACCTACAGCTAACATCATACTAAAGGGGAAAAACTAAATATGTTTTCTTTAAGATCAGGAACAAGACAAGGATTTCCACTTTTACCATTTAATTCAAAATAGCCTATGAGGACCTAGCCACAGTAATCAGACAAGAACAATAAACAAAATGCACTTGAATTGGAAGGGAAGAAAACTGTCATTATTTGCAGATGACATGATACAATACATAGAAAACCCTAAAGAGTCCACCAAAAAACTGTTAGAACTGATAAATGAATTCAGTCAAGTAGCAGAATACAAAATTAATATTCAGAAATAGGTTGTATTTTTATGTACCAATAATCAACTGTCGGAAATAGAAATTAAGATAATGATCCCATTTACAATAGCATCAAAAAAAAAATTTTTTAAAACCTAGGAATAAATATAACCAAGGAGGTAAAAGACCTGTACTTGGAAAATTATGTCAGTAAAGAAAGAAATTGAAGAAGATTCGAATAAACGGAAGCATATACACTATGCTCATGGATAGAAAAAAATAACATTGTTGAAACGTTCATACTACCCAAAGCAATTCATAGAGTCATAAAACCCCTAACAAAATACCAATGGCATTTTTCACAGAACTGGAACAAATATTTCAAAAATTTTATATGGAACCATAAAAGACCCCGAATAGACAAGGTGATCTTGAGAAAGAAGAATAAAATTAAAGATATAACACAACCTGATATCAAACTATGCTACAAGGCTATAGTAATCAAAATAACATGGTCCTGGCACAGAAGCACAAATCAATGGGACAGGATAAAGAGCCCAGAAATAAATTCACACTTACATCGTCATTTAATCTATGACAAAAGAAGCAAGAATATATAATGGGGTAAATGCAGTATATTCAATAAATGGTGTTGGGAAAACTGGACACATACATGCAAAAAATAAAACTAGACCACTTTCTTACATCATATACAAAAATAAACTCAAAATGAATTACAAATTTAAATATAAGACTTGAAAGCATAAAACTCCTAGAAGAAAATGTAAGCAATAAACTCTCTGACATTTGTTCTTAGTTATATATATATATATATATATATATATATATATATATATATATATATATATATATATATATTTGCTATAACTTCCTGAGAAAGAGAAACAAGAGGAAAAATAAACAAATGGGACTACATCAAACAAAAAAAGCTTTTATACAGCAAAAGAAGCCACCAACAAAATGAAAGATGACCAACCGAACAGGAAAATATATTTGCCTATAATATGTCTCATAAGTGGTTAATATCTAAAATTTATACTCATGCAATTTAAAACTCATACAACTCAACACCCATAAAGCAAACAATCCAATTAAATTAGGCAGAGGACCTGAGTAGGCATTTCTCCAAAGAGGACATACAGATGGCTAATAAACATATGAAATGATGCTCAACAGCACTAATTATCAGAAAAATGCAAATTAAAACCACAATGAGATATTGCCTCACACTCATCAGAATAGCTATCATCAATAAATGAAAAAACAACAAGTGTTGGTGAGGATGTGGACAAAAGAGAACCCTTGTGCACTGTTAGGATTGCAAACTGGTGCACAAGTATGAAAAAGTTTGGAGTTTCCTCAAAAATTTAAAAATAGAACTACCTTACGACCCAGCAATTTTACTTCTGTGTATTTATCCAAAAGAATTGAAATCACTATCTTAAATAGATATCTCCATTCCCATGTTCAGCACCTTATTCACAATAGCCAAGAGGTTGAAACAGCCTAAAATGTCCGTTTATGAAGGAATGAATAAAGAAAACGTGGTGTACACACACACACACACACACACACACACACACACACACACACACACACACTGAAATATTTTTCAGCCATTAAAAGAAGGAAATCCTACGATTTGCTACAACATAGATGAACCTGAGAAATATTATGCTAAGTCAAATAAGCCAGCCACAGAAGGATGGATATTGAATTATTTCACGAATACGAAGTTGCTATAGTAGCCAAACTCATTAAAGCAGAAAGTAGAATGGTAGTTACCAGAAGCTGGGGGAAAAGGAAAATGAGGGTTTACTTTTCAATAGGTGTAAAGTTTCATTTATGAAGATAAAAAGTTCTAGAGATCTATATCACATTATGCTTATAGTTAACAATACTATATTATACATAGAAATATTTATTAGGAGGGCAGATCTCATGTTATGTGTGTTTTTACCATACACATTTAAAAAAAAATTTTAAGCACAAGCAAAGAAAAAAATAAAAAAAGAACTTGGAGCTTTTAAGCTCTTAAATAAGTTTTCCTCCAGGAAGAGGGATTAGATATTTCTGGAGACAAATTTCATAGAGCTTCTCAAATTTAAGGACAACTAGATCCATGTTCTGCATTTCTCCTTTAACTACTGCTGTCCAGGCTTGCCTCCCAGACAGCATCTGGACACTACAATTGCCCTGGGAGGGGACTCAAGCCAAAATGGAGTGTTGTTCTGACCACTTGTTCTGTGGTCACTCAGGCCACCCTGTCACTGTGGTCCTAGCTGGCAGAGAGCTGTGTGGTGGCTGCCCAGGAAGAAATGGCAGATTATAGTAACCTCAACCCTTTTTTCTGGTCAACTCTTCATAAAACAGTCACTCAATTTTTTATATTTCAATTGGAAAAATTTGTACTCATTTATCCTTTCCTTGTGAAGCAACTAAAATCCACAAGAACCTTCTTTTTTTTTTAATGTCTTTTTAAAAATAATTAAGATATAATTGACATATAACATTAAATTAGTTTTAGGTATACATAATAATTCAATATTTTTATATATTGTGATTTTTTATATAAATGATAACCACAATAAGTTTAATTAACATTCACTGCCTCACAGAGTTATAGTTATTTTCCTCATGGTGGGAACTTTTAGGGTTTACTCTCTCAAAAACTTTCAATTATACAATACAGTATCGTTAAGTATAGTCGCCATACTGCATATTACATCCCAGGGCTAATTTATTTTATAAGTGGAAGTTTATACATTTTGACTACCTTCACCCACAAGGAATCTTCTTGAAACATGATTAGTTTTGGATTAAACTGAATCATAAATATGTAAATGCTGTAATGGTTAATTTTCTGATACAGTGTATTGAACTACAGGCACATGTCGTATATATTATGGGTTCAGTCTCAGATCACTGTAATAAAGCGAGTATCATGATAAAGCAAGTTGCATGAACTTCTTGGTTTTCCAGTGCATATAAAACTTATGTCACACTATACCATAGTCTGTTCAGTGTGCAATAGCATTATGTCTAAAAAAAATGTACATAACTTAATTTAAAAATACTTTATTGCTAAAAATTGCTAACCATCATCTCAGCTGGTTGGACAAATAGTGCCGATATACTTGCTTGATGCAAGTCTAATTTGTAAAAAAAACCATTATTTAGTGAAGCATAATTAAGCAAAGCACAACAAAATGAGGTGTTCTTGTATAACTATGCGGTTGCTGTTAGAACTTTGCAAATAATTGTGATCTGAATTTAGTTTTTGCTTAGGAAAAAAAAAACACATAACCATTAAGATCAGAGACTCTAATTATGTGTGGTCAATGCAATAGGTCATATCTTTTCATAGACATGACGACCTACTGTAATGACTTTGTCTTAGAGAAGTTACTAGTTGATCTTTTTTATTAAAGATAGTTTGACTTTCCTCAACTTATGAGATTAATATAAAAGATAAATTCAATTTTCAATATTCTTTCAACTTTATTAAATTGAGGTGTGGCTAGAAATAGTTTTAAGGTAATAAAAATTCTTATTTTTGATGTAGTCTAAATCTCTTTAATCTTATTTTCTAATAAAAATAGAGATTGTCAGTAGGCTCCCATTAGTCTTAGGTAATGACATCAATATAGACATCAAATGCAGAATTTATATTATAGCTAAATGACCATATAATTTATATTTGCCATTTTGCCATAAACTTTTGTTTTCCTAAAGAAAATAATCAGGTCTTTTGCTAGGTTTGGGGAAGGTATGTCAGGTAAACACAGTTTTATAGTTTCTCTCCCACTGGGACTACAAATACAGAGAGCCCTAAAGGTAGAGTTGTCAGATTTAGCAACAAGAACAAAAAAAATATAGGATACTCAATTAAATTTGAATTTCAGATAAACCATGAATAATTATCTTTAGCATAAACATGTCCCATGTACTATTTAGGACATACTGTACTAAAAAGTTATTTATTATTTTTCTGAAATTTAATTTTTAGTTGGATATCCTCTAACTTATGTGGCAAATCTGTCTACCAAAGATTGAAAGTAGAAAAAAAAATTCTCTATTTGTCCTGAATATGGGGAATTTAAGTTAAAAGCTGGTTCTGGCTAATTAAAATACCTTCCATGTGGGGTCACCTGAAGTAAGCCATAACCATAAGCCTCATCTGCACTTCCTCAGATATTATCATTCAGCTCACCTTGTGTAAGGGATAAATGGGGAGACAGGAGGCCATAGTCAGCAATGCATGAAGAAGTTCAGCACAAGAATTACTTTAACAGACTTATGCTGCATGATAAAGCAGATAGGAAAAGACTGTTTCCTGAATATTCACTCAAAGCATAAATATTCCAAGCCTATGAAAGCACTTTAATTTTTTCATCCTCACACTACAAACATACACAGAAGCACCCCAAACCCATTACGTGTGTGCAAAAACATTTTTTTAATATTTTCAATTAGGATAAGAAAACATGTGCACACCACTTGCAACTCTGTGAACTATGGCTTTTCGCCTTCTCCACACTTTCATCTTATGATTCACCTGCCACTTTCAAAAGATAAAATGTGCCATGTTTTTGCCTAGATAGTACCAACATCAAAGGACCTATTAAAAACAGAGACTTCAAATAAAATCAGTGCGGTATAGTTAAGTGTATTCCGAATTTCCAGTTCAAAATGGCAACTGGCTGCCATGCCCATAACTTCTTACTTAAAGATCCATGAAGACAGTAAAAAAGTAATACATTTGCCACCACCAAAAGACTAATGCCAAGAGACAAACAAACTGGTATCTGGGGAATGAGGCAACAGAACTGATTTAAAAAATGTGCTCAACTTTCATATCATTGTATCTCCTAAATCTCTTCTTGAAAGAAAATCAGTCTGTGTTGCCCTCTCCACTAGCCACATTGACCAGAGTTTGTATGACCAGGAGATTAGGCAGCCATTCTTCTATATCTCTTTTGTGTTATGCTATGAAAAAGGTGGAACACTACCATTTTGTCATTTGTCTACCTTTGGAGACTCCAGTCTCAGAGACAATTAGACAAGTAGGTGCCACCAGTGCATTCTGGGGTTTATTCTTCAAAGAGCTGGGCTAGGCATGTCCTCCGGAACATGGCATATTAAGGAATGTTTTTAAAAGAACTAGAAAGATTTCCCAACGAACATACAAAAATACACAATATATAAAACTGTGGTACTGTTAAAATCTGAATTGTTGATCAAATTAACTCCAATCACCCTTTTGAATCTGTTGAGGCTGATTTTTAGGAAGCTCTGCCCTTATCTTGGTTGTTTTCATTCTTGTTTTCATCTGTAACCCTTTCTAGAACAATTTGTGAATACAAAATTGACTCTAGCAATCTTAGAGTTGATACTTTATTTCAGACATTTGGTCTCTAAGATAAAGAACTCCAAAAGTACATGAGATTTTCTCCTTTTAACGAAACTCTCCATGTCAAAGCTGAATCAAACTTTTGACCCCAGAATCAGAACATGAGGGCAGATGGTAACCAGCTCAGTCCCTGGTAGCTTATGAAAACCAGCTTCATTTTAGGATTATTTTTGGGAGGTAGAGCATCAAAGAGGAAGTTAACTGGACTCCCGAACAAATGAGTGCAATATGAAAGGGACCTCGAGAGGCATTTGGTGTTCATTAGTGGGTGTTCAGTAGCTGCTTTGTCATTTTTCTTGTTTGTCATAAAAAATAAATAGAGTTTAATAGATGATCTAACCTAGCAGGTTTTGGCAACAAGGTAGACTGTGTCCCATTATGATCTTGATGTGTTTAATTTAAAGTAAGATGGAACATAAAACCATTTCCAGCACACATAGGGGAGTGAGTGACATAGATTTAGTCCCTGATTGTGCAGAAATGAAAACCAGTACTGTCTTGGATGGTGTATTAAATCATGTATTCTGTTTTATGGAGTTTGTGCTATAAACAGCATATTTCAGAATAATTAACCCTGTCATTTTTTACTTAAAAGTTTGTTTTTAAAAATAGGAATGTTTTATGTAGAAAGCAGAAGCTTAAGTGCCTTAATAGAGTGCATGAAGGGCAAAAGAAATTCGAAGGGCAATAGGAATTAACTCACAGGTCAAAATTACCATCAGTTAGCAGGAATTAAGACGTGCTCAGGAAACCCAGGGGAAATTCTGTGCTTGGTGGGAAAGATCTGGGATTCCAACCAGGGATTCTCGCCTGGCTAGGGCAGTAAGGTGACCGACGGGCTTGCAGAAGTCATGCCTTTGCCATTACACATTGGATAATCATCTCCTTTTCCACAGAACAGCATCAGGAATGGATTAACCTCTGTGGCAGTTTGGGGGACTCTTATCGGAGAACTGCTCAGATTTTCCGCCTGGTGGGTGAAGTGACCTAATGGTAGTCACCCCCAAGGGATTTTCTTTGAGATATATTTCTTGATTTGTTCTCAGATTTGTAGCCTACATTTGTCCTCAAAATACAGAAATTCTCTCTAAGAAAATTAAAGAAGTCAGTGCTTAGTTGCATTCCTAAAGCCCCAGAATTTTGGAAGAAATCCTTACCGAATCAGGACTAGGAAAAGCCTCATGCTTCTGTCTCTGCCATTTTTTTTCCTGCCCATTATGCATAGAGACCCTTCTTCTTTTTCTCATCTTCGAAAAAAATCAAGCAATAAATGTCTAGTGAATAAATACATTCTAATAAGGTGTATTGCTGTTTGTGCAAATATCTTTAATATCTTACAAGAAGAGGTATCTACCTAGTCCCATATCATCTGTCAGATCAAAAGACTTGGTGGCACGCTGAATGTTCACCAATTAAATGACGAATTTGGAAAATGGGTCACCAACATCCCTCTCTTAGAGACTTTGTTGGAAAACTTCTAATGGCACTTTCTTTTCAGATTCCATGATTCTATCTTGATAACTTTTCCACATCATCACACCACTTATTTCATCGCCTAAGCCCAAGCATGTATAAAATTTATTTTATCTGGTATTTATAAATATGACCGGTATAAACCATTTTCTAAATGATCTTTTATAAAATAAAATTTTTTCTTAGGAATTTAGTAATCCAGCAAGAAAAATCAATATTTACCCAGAAAAAAAGCATACACACAAATGCTGACCAAACAGAAGATGACTCAAAAAGTAAAAAAATAGTAATGTTCATCCAGGGCTATTCCCTCAAGTCACCAAGACAACTAGAAGGATCTCTCATCTGACGTGTTGATTGAATAAATTTGACTGATGGAGTCCCAATACTCACTCTGAGCCAGCAGCCAGAGCTCTGTCAATGAAGGAGGGTGCCACCTTAGGCATCAAGTGTCTGCAAAATTTTGAATAAAATTTCCTTGGCAAAAAAAGAACTAGACCTATAATTTCAGAAAAATAGTTTCATCTTTTCTATATAATCTTCGCACACTCCTGTAAACAAGATTATTGTTTCCATTTTACAAATGAGTTATGTGTGGTTTGAGAGGTAGTAATTCATCCACAATCTTATATTTTGTGAGGGGTAGGGCTGGGACTTCTGCTCATACCAAGCAAGGTCCATGTACCATCTTTCCTCTATACCAGAGAAGTAGCTAAATAGTCATACATCTCTAAGAGATCATCTTAAAGCTGGTGCCTTACAATAATGACACTTGATCAAGTTCAGAAAATGTTCTACATATTATTTGGATATTTTGTTTTCATAATCTCAAATATCAAAAATGACAATTTTTAATTCTACTACCTGAGGTTGGGATTAAATTGACCTCATGTTTCAAACATGCAGTTTTATAAATTTTATAATTGAAGTAATAAAACCTGCTTTTTTTTTAATTAAAAAAAAATTGAAACCATACATAGAATAACAAAGTTAACCTTTCTCTAAAGTTAACCACTTAATTTTGGGGGGGCATCCTTTTGGAAAATTCTTATGCACAAGGGCATGTGGTCTGTGCGTGCGTGTGTGTGTATGT
This sequence comes from Eonycteris spelaea, assembly GCA_003508835.1. Taxonomy (NCBI): domain Eukaryota; kingdom Metazoa; phylum Chordata; class Mammalia; order Chiroptera; family Pteropodidae; genus Eonycteris; species Eonycteris spelaea. The sequence continues at coordinate 1,307,432 of PUFA01000083.1, read as the reverse complement.
GTGTGTGTGTTTGTACTTGTGCTCACACATGTGTGTGTATGAAAACTCATTAATTTAATTGAAGTATATATGCAATGTTCTACCTCGCTCATTTCACTTAATGATACACATTCCATGGCCTTTCTATGTCAGCATATTTACAGCACCATTTACTTTCAAAAACTATGTAGTTCTATAATTTAAATAACCTTCCCTCTGCTGATGAACATATAATCTGTTTTTTTTTATTTAATGGTTGATTGTTTTCTCATATCAAATATTGTTATACTCAACTTATATTTGCCAGTACATGCATTGAGAAAATTCCTACAAAATAGTTTGGTTTACACTAGTACATTTTGCATTTTAATACATATGACATGTTCTTAATCATCCTCCAAATAATATTTTATGAACAAATTCGTTCCAACAGTTCATGAGAGGATGTTTTAGCCCAGATCCTGGCCAACCCTGGGGTATATCAAAGTTTCAAACTTTTACTGGGTTAATAGGTAAACTATGATATTTTTTTCACTGTCTAATTTGCATTTTTAACTATAAATGAATTATCTTTTCACCAACCGTGATTTTTAAAAATTATTTCAAAAGGCTCTGTTTATTTTCTTCTGACAATCTTTAAGTTTATTAGAAATATTGCCAACATAATTCTAAGATCTTTGCAAATAAAAAAGCAATAGTCCATAGTCTATTACATATGTTGTAAATTTTTTTCTGGTTTTATCTTTTGTATATGGCTTTGTTTGTAATATTTTTAACAACTTTAACATGCAACTAATGGTACATATCTGAAGTATACAATTAGATAGCATTTGACATCTGTATACAGTATTAACTACCAACACAGTCAAGATAATAAACATGTCCATCACATTTCTCTGTGTCCCTTGGTAATCCGTCCTCCAGCCTCTCAGCCCTTATCTGCTATTGTGCTTTCTATCACTATATACTAGTATACATTGTCTAAAATTTTATTAATATGAACTCATATGGAATATATTGTTTATTGTCTAGCTTCTTCATTCATCATATTTATTTGATCTTGCTCATCTGTTCATCTGTTGATAGATATTTAGGTTGTGTTCATTTTTATAAACATATATTATAAGCAGTTGTATGACCTTATGCTTCTTTTAATTTTAATAAATACCTTGGGGCAGAATGGCTGGATTATATGATAGGTGTATGATTAATTTCCTAAAAAAGATTTCCAAAGTGGTTATCCCATCTTATATTACCAACAGCAGTGTGTGAGAGTTCCAGTTCCTGCACATTCTTATCAGCACTTAGAATGATCAGTCTTTCTAATTTCAGCCATTCTAATAGGTGTTTTTTTTTTTTCTCATTGTGGTTTTTAGTTACATGACCAAACATTTCATGTATCTTTTCTTGTTTTTCTTTGCTCTTCATACTTCCTCATTGGTAGTCTTTATTCAGATCCTTTGCTCATTTTCTTATGGGGTTGTTTGTTTTGAGAGTTACTTATATATTTTTAATACAAGGCTATATTAGATGTGTGCTTTACATTTAGATGTATGCTTTGTAAATATTTTCTCCAAGTCCATGGCTTGTTTTGTATTTGTTTAATAATGTCTTTCAAAAAAAGTTTTGATTTTAATAAAATCCAACTTTTTTTTTTTCTTTCATGGATCATTATTTTGCTGTACCTTAGAAATCCTTGCATAAACCAGGAACACAAAGAATTTCTTATATGTTTTCTTCTAGAAATTTTATAACTTTTGGTTCTGCACTTTTAAGTATATGATATATTTTTAGTTAAAGTTTCTATATAGTACATGGTATGAATTAGAGTTCATGTTCATTTATTTTTCATGGGGATATACAATTGATATACCACCAATTGATCTATTATTATTTTTAAAAGACTATTCTTTCTTTGGTGAATTGTCTCTTCACCATTGTAAAAGGTCAGTTGTCTGTATATGCGTGAAATTATTTCTAGTTTTTGTTTCATTATAATAATCATTTTGTTTATCCCAATGATGATGGGTCTCAGGGCAGGCATCCCTAAATACATCAAAATGGCATCCTGATTATTTTGAATTAAAGTTACTTGAGAAAGAGCTGGTATAAAAGGTCACTCTGACTCTTCTTTCCATGCGCCCCACCAAAAACAGGAAATAAATTGCCCCCGTGAAAGGTACCCTTCCTGAACCAGAAGGTAGAGAGACATCCTTATCCACAGAAATAGAGAATCCTGGGCCAATAAGACTGTGTAAACAAACTCTGCTTAGTTCTTTACTAATTAGAACTCGTCTAAGTTTCTTTGTCTTGTCAGTTTTTCATAAATGTATTGTTTTTTGTTTAAAAGGTATGTACACAGTCTGCTCTGGTCATTTCTCAGGTCCAATATTTATGAAGCTTACATACATACAATTTTTTTCTCCTATTAATTTGTCTTGTGCCAATTTAATTATTAGACTAGCCAAAAGAACCAAGAGCGGTACGGAGAAACTTTCCTCTCCCCAACAATGATAATACTCTACTGTATTGATTACATAGTTTTATAATAGATCTTGAAATTAGGTAGTGTTAATCTTTTAATTTTGTTCATTTTAAAAATAATTTTAATCACCGTAGGTTCTTTGCATACACACACACACACACACACACACACACACACACATATTTAAAATAAATTTGTCAATTTCTAGGGAAAAGTCTGTTATTTTGTTTTGAATTGCATTCACTATGTCAATACATGGAAAATTAATATCTCAACAATAGTGTCTTCTGAACCATGAAAGATGTACATCTTTTTTATTTACTTTGGTCTTCTTTCATATCTCTCAGATTTACTTTGTAGTTTTCAGTGTACAGGTTCTTTATATCTTTTCTCAATATTATCACTAAGTATTTCAGATTCTTATGTTATTGAAAAGGACATTTATTAGTTAAATGTTTTATTGTTTATTGCTAATTTATGGAAATATATTTAATGTTATGTATTAATCTTATATTCTGCAACCTTGCCAAACTCACTTATTAGATCTGGTAGAAAATTTTTGCAGATTTACTGGCTTTTCAACATCGATAATCATTTTTCTGCATATATAGTTTTATTCCTTTCTCTATAATCTTGATGCCTCTTCTTTCTTTTTCTTGCTTTACTGCATTGGCTAGAACATTCAGTATGACGATGAACAAAAATGAAGAGAAAAGAAAACTTTCTTCCTGACCTTAGGGAAAACATTCAGTTTTCACCATTAAGCGTGATATTGGCTATAGGTTTTTCAGATGCCATGCTATTCCAATGTCCAGAAAGTGTGTGTGTGTGTGTGTGTGTGTGTGTGTGTGTGTGTGTGTGAGAGAGAGAGAGAGAGAGAGAGAGAGAGAGAAATTGACATTAAATTTTGTAAAATGCTTTCCCATGTTGATATGATCATACATTGTTTTTATTTTTTAGAGTGTCGATATAGTGAATTACATTTATTGATTTTTGACTGTCAAAACAACTTTACATTCTGGGGTCAAACTCACTTATCATGATGTATAATACATTTTATATATTGTTAAAGTAATGTTTGAAATTTTTGCATCTATATTTGTGAATGATATTGATCTGTAATTTTCTAGAGATCTCTTTAAGAAGTTTTGGATCTCACCCCAGCAAGATTTGTATGTGTGTGGGATGGGAGGGGAGTTTTTTTCTTGGACAATCTATCTGAGCTCTAGGGATAGTGGGTATTCCTTATCTACTATTCTTATATGCTGTACATTTCTTTGTATATTTTACTAGCCAATTGTTGGTTACTCCAATGACCAGTAATAGTTAGTGATTCTTTATAACAAACTTTTTTTCATTCAATTAACTACTAGGTTTTGTAATCTGGGTTACAATTACTCAACTCTGCCATTGTTGCATGAAAGCAGCCATATTCAATACCCAAATAAATGGGTGTGGCTGCATTCCAATAAAACTTTATTTACACACAAAAAAAGTCTGCTGACATTTGGTTTAAAAGACAACTATGATATGTTTTATGACCTAAAGAAGGAAAACCAAGTGTCCACTTTGCTTTTTACTTCAAGTTTATTTACCAGATAAGTTTTTCTCTGTTGAAAAGACCAAGAATCTGATAGACAGCTAGAGATAGGCAGCTCGAGAAAAAGCAAATAGCACAGCCCTGGGGAGCCAGGATTTATCCCTTACAAATAGAGGTGCCCAAGCATAAAGGTAGTCTCTGTTCTTTCCCTCTATACTCCTATCACTTTAGTGACTCTCAAGGCCACTTGAAGGACTTGAATTATAGGACCTTTGGATAATACCTTTAGATGTTGAGTTAGTACAATGATAAGAGCACAAATCTAGCTTTGAATTATGGCTCATAAATATACGAGCTGTGTAACTTTAAGTAGGTTACCAGTTACCAGAACTGTCTGAGCCTAAATTTCCGACATGTAAGCCGACTGTAGTAATGCCAACTCTTCATGGTATTTCTAAGGATAAAATAAGTGAATGAGTTAAAATCCTCTACACATACAGTAGTCTCCTCTTACTTGCAGTCTTAGTAACCCTCAGTCAACTGTGGTCTAAAAACATTAAATAGAAAATCCAGAAACAAACAATGCATATGTTGTAAATTGTGCCATTCTTAGTAGTATGATAAAATCTCACATAGTCATACTCTGTCCTGCTGGGGACATGAATCATCCATTTGTCCAGCATCTTCATGTGGTTTATACTCCCTGCGCATTAGTCATTTAGTGGCCGACTCAGTTACCAGATCTCCTGTCATTGTATCATAGCGCTTGTGTTCAAATAGCCCTTATTTTACTTAAAAGTAGCCCCAAAGTGCAAGACTAGTGATGCTGGTAATTCAGATATGCCAGAGAGAAGAAGTGAAGTGCTTTCTTTAAGTGAAAAAGTGGAAATTCTTGACTTAATAAGGCATTTTATCATCTCACATCATCACAAGAAGGATGAGTACAGTACAATAAGATATTTTGAGAGAGAAAGGGACCACATTCATATAACTTTTATTACAATATATTGTTATAATTGTTCTATTTTATTATTAGTTATTGTTGTTAATCTCTCACTGTGCCTAATTTGTAAATTAACTTTATCATAGGTGTATACGTATAAGAAAAGAGTATATAGAGGATTTGATACTATCTTTGATTTTAGGCATCTGCTTGGGACCTTGGAATGTATCTCTGATAATAAGGGGGGTTACTGTAACAGAAACTTTAACAAATATTGTGTTGTCAACCTTTCAAACACACATACACAGATGTATGTCACATACACAAATATATGAGGCCTGTTCTTTCCCTTTGTTTTTGGCTGGCTTTTTGAGAAAGGATCTGATTGCTCCTTTACCAGCTATTTTTGACTAGTTGTTCTCTCTCCTCCACCTCACAGATCAAAACTAGTCCTAAGACTACTTCCTGAACTCCTTTGCCTGAAGCAAATATATAAAAACCCCATTAAAATTTTTTTTTAAGATGTTTACTACTGGCCCAGGAATAGAATATTATGATTAAAAACTGTATGAAGAAAAATTAAATCTTACAAATAACAGAACTGTCTTTTGTGTAGATTTGAACATAAGTGGAGTAGATCTTTTTATCTCTTTCAATAAACAATATTAATTTCATTTACATGAACTTTCCCCAACATTTTATGTATATTTTAATCCTGAAAGGAAGCTCTTGAGTTCTTGTGGCTTCATTCTCTTTCTACATATGTATGAATGTATACATGTGTTTATGTATATTTATATTATATTATATTGTAGGATTTGTTTCTGAAGTTATTGCGAGTAAGTTATAAACAACTTAAAACTTTACTCCTAACTACTTCACAATATATTTAAAACTTTTATATTCTCCTACATAATCACAATAGAAACCATTCTTATAAAATTTAACATTGCTAATCCAGGATGTTAATATTCACATTTCCACAATCATCCCCCAAATATTCTCTTTTGCTTTTTTTCTTTTGATTTCTAATATTTAGTTTTTTCATTTTTACGGTATTGGGCCTCAGTGGCACACATTTATTTTGCTCACAATAAGAACCAATTTGTTCCTTAATTGGACTCACTGTTATGATGCAACCCTAGTTCTTTAGAGAGAAGCTAACTCATTTATAGAGTGCAGATCTGCCTCTGGCTCCCACTGACTTCCCTTTGCCAGGTATAGTCAGATTTTGCGTTATTTTGAAATTCAGTTTTACCATTTTCCAAGTACTCAGCATTTCCCTGAGTTTATATTTTTTTAATAAGCCATCAGATTATTTTGCAGAAAGAAAGAAAGAAAGAAAGAAAGCAAGAAAGAAGAAAGAAAGAAAGAAAGAAAGAAAGAAAGAAAGAAAGAAAGAAAGAAAGAAAGAGAGAGAGAAAGAAAGAAAGAGAAAGAAAAATGAATGTTTTCTCTTTAAAGGGTAACAGACACAAGAGGGTATCTTTAGGAGCAAGAGAACAGCACTGGCTAGCTTAAAAGAAGCTTTGATTTGTTCCTTTTCTACGACTATGAGAACACTCTTTTCTGAGAAAAATGTTGACAAAAATTGCTTTTTGTCCTGTTTCATATATGGCTTGTGACATACAAACAGGAGTAATCACTTCAATTGGTGAGGCTCAGAAAGGCAATGGAGCTGACCAGAGTCTGATTTCCTTAGGGATGGCTTTTGGAGCAAAAGGTCAGCAGCAGAAACAGTAGCTAAAGGCTCTCCCAGCCCCTTAGCCCCTGGCTATTTTCCATCCTATGTGGGTAATTTGCCAAAGTAAATTCTTTTAGATGAATGAGTCCTCTCCCCAGTCACTTTCCCTCTAGTGTTAGCTGGTAATGTCATCCTAGCACAGATAATGGAGGTCTGTCTCCCGAACCCCAAAGTAAGAACTATTTACAAAACCTAAATCCAAGAATCACCCTATATTGTCAAATCTCACAGGTATGATATAGCCCCAGTGTAGAGCTGTCTTCTTCCTCCCACTGTAACTTTGGCACTATACTTCACACAATTTCTACAGTTATAATGAAGCATATTCTTGATTTTTTTTCTTTTTTTTTAAATTTTGCTATATGGTTTGGAGGATTGCAGAGGGATATTACGGAAAGGAGTTTCCAGCTTGAGTAGCTTCTGTCTTCTCTGCCCTGTTTCTGAATTTCTCATCGTTTCTTTCCAAAAGAGAAAATTGTATTGTGTTCTTATCTAACACAATTCTGTTCCAACCAGCTTCTGAATTTAAATTTGTCTATATCCACCAATAACAGTGCTTAGCAAATAAAATCCTTTCGCTTCTATGGGAAAGTCTACTATATGAGGGAAACAAAGCTTTATGTGTTTGTGCTTTTAGGTTAACATTTTTTTTTTTTTTTTTTTTTTTTTTTTTTTTTTTTTAGTGACAAACCAGTAAAGCAGAAAACCCAACATTTTCCTTGATAGAGTTAGGACCTCTAAGTTACAAGAAATGGAAATTCTAGCCTCAACCTAACCTGATTTGAGCTGGAGAAACTTAGAGGTGGAGCTAGCTTTAGGCACAGTTTATTTCAAGGTTCCAGTCACATGACTAGAACCTTTGGGTCCTATCCAGGTCTCTAAGTGGTAGTCCTTATAGCATTAGGCTCCTATGAAATAGAGGAGTTGATTCTCTCAAAGATCAAGGGAAAGCCTCAGAACTAAGAATTGTGGGCCCTGTTTATTTGACTTGTGTTATACCCATCCCGGAACGAGTCAGTATGTGGGGAGCGAGGGATATGAGCATGGGGGAAAGATGGGTTACTTCCCTAGTGTAGGTCATGCTCTCCCATGAAGGCAGAGTCAACTTTACATGAGCTGAGAGTAGAAATAGTTCTTCTAAAAGGAAATTGAAATCAAGTGGTGTACACATGCTCAGTGGTAAAGCAGCAGATATCTACCACAGTAAGTAGTATAAAATAAATCAGACACAAGAATTATATCCTATGTATGAAAAATTAAGCTGACCTGTTTCCCTCGGCTGCTGACACTGGTCCATCATCCTGACTCTGGGATGTCATCAACACAGGCTGGGCAGTTGGTTATGACTCCAAGGTATGTGTCTCATGTTCACAGGGGGGTCACCTCCAGTTATCTCAGTGCTTACCTCCCCAACAGCCTCGTGGCAACACTCACAGACTTTGCTCCCCTAGCATGGCGTAGAGACAGTTCTCATTCTTCAGGGTTAAGAAGACCTGCCCCATTTTTCTACCCTAGAACCTTCTCCCTCTGAGATGAAGCACTGTGTGAGATCAGATTCATCAAGGAACAGTAAAAATTTCCCCTCACTATCTTTAGTCCTATGATTTTTATTTTAAACTTAGTAGTAGGACTCTATCTTATATTGTTCAAAAGCCATTATTGTTGCTGTTGTCTGCTTCTACTCATACCATTATTATTACTATTATTGCTACTGCTAGTGTTGTTGTTAAAAATGGCAATCTCCTGGAAGTCCATAAATAGGAGCTAGAGAATACTAATTTGACCATGACTTCCAATATTATCTAAGACGAAGAGACAACATCTCTGGCAAACCAAATCATCAAACACTGATGTGTTCGAGATGGCTTCTGAGGGGCATGGACTTGGTACATGTCTAACATGAATATTCTGTTCAACTAAAGGCTTTGGTCCAGTAAATTGATATGATGCTTCACAGAGCTGTCTCTTGTAAATCTCTCTGAAGTACATTGTTCCCTAGACTCTAACAATACCTGGAAAACTGCCTAATTATGCCAAAATGGAAATAGCCTCTGAGTTTTTGCCATTTGATTTCATTTCCGAAAATTGATTATTTTAAACATTGCCTCTACTGTCGGTGTTGGTATTATGGCTTCCAAGAAGTTCTTTAGTGTTTGATTATGACTTCTTTGATTTGTTTATAATAACCTGCTGCTTGAATGTTTTGTTAACAAAATACTGGCTGGTTTTTGAATCTAGAGAATGGGGGTTTTACCAGGCTGTTATCTAATGAAAAAGCTTTTCCTCCAAATCAACTTTGCCCAATGATTGACTCTATTATTTAAATTTTGTGTGACTTTTGATACGTTAAGAAGGAATCCCTGAAAAAATATAAGTTATGATTATCATATCAAATTAATAAATCCTCATGCTGAGCAGATGCTGGCTATTTTTTTTTTTTTTTATCTATTTCCATAACTGCATTTAAAGGGCAGTATGTGTTGTTATTGTGGGGTTATTTTATTTGGCTCTCTTCATCAATTCCAGACATAATACAATAAATTTTAAAGATACATTTTTAGGGTGTTGCTTTTGGGACTGAGAAAGTTATTGCTTTACATGAGACTCATTGAAAGGATGGTTCGGTGTTAATGATAATGGCCTTTGAAATGTTCTACATTCGAGAATATTCCCATTTAAAGCTATGCCCTTTAAGTCACTCTTTCAGCTTGTACCATCACTCTAGGAAAATAGCACATGAAACTCCATGACTATTACTATCACTAGTCTCATTTTATCTGAACACTTATTCAGAGACAACACAACCCAGAATGTGCAATGACAAGGAATGTTCTGCCTCACTTTCTGAGTCAGCTGACAGGGGCTTCCATCACCCATTAGTCTCCAAGCTCTCTTGGCAATTTCTAGGTCAGGTCATATTTGATTGATTCATGTCATTATACAAAAATACCAAGTCATCAAGCCTTTTCCTTGTGTTGCAAATCAGTTGTGTGGATGTGAGGAGGGACCCAGAACTGTTTTTTTTCACTAAAGAAAAACAAACACAAGCTCTCAAGCAAGCCTAAAAATACCCATGAAAATGGAAAGGTGACAGCAGAACCCAAGAAGTACATAGGCTACGACAGCCCATGTATAACTTATATTGGAAACTTAAAAAGAATAAGAAAACCTCCAGCTAGGCACTCCAAATTAAATAACTACTGGAACCTGGTAGATGATGCAAATGAGAGATACAGGCCCAATGTGAGAGGTGGGCCTCTCCAGCAACAGACAGGTAGATTTGGTCTGCATCCCCAGCAACAGACAGGTAGATTTGGTCTGCAACAATGATTCTAGCTATTGGCATCCCAGTGTGGCCAGGTATTTTAAGTTTTAAAGGGAAAATCAAATCCAAATTTTCATAGGAAGTCTAATTTTAAGATATCTTAAGAATTGTGTGTGAGTGTGTGTGCACATTCATGTATAAATATTAATAAATGTACCTGGGGCCATTATTATATGATCTCCACTTTGAAAAGGACCTAGGCACAAGTTTTGGAAAGTTGGCGTTCTGATACAAGTTTTATGAGAAATAAAGGTAAGATACTAGTGGTAAATAAGATTTATCTCTGGGTAAGGAAGTGACTTTTTATTTCTGGTTGTTTAAGAAAGTTCACATTTCACATTTTAATTGTGCCCACATTCAACCTTTTGTAATTCATTTCTAAAAAGGTGACTTTTATTTTTAAAGAAAGGTGGTAAATGGATAATGGAGGCAAAAGGTGGTAAATAGATAATGGAGGCAAGCTGACTACTGTGTCTTCCCTCAACTATCAATAAAGTAACATCTAAGGAACAGAACAAAAAAGAGAAAAATGAGGGTGAAGAAACACAAACAATGGTGTCTTTGTAATTCCAATGTCTCTGTGTATCCAGAGATCTCTAAATGTAAAGGATCACTGAGGTGTCAGCTACTTGCTTGCTTATCAGTTCCCCTTTCTAGAGCCACCAGGGAAAGTGCCAATGTATAGGAGGAGACTGCAACACCTGTTTCCCTCTCTTAGGCCTCACTCCAGTCTTAACAGGATGATCATCTTAAGGAGGGACTTTGCCACTTTCTCTGCTTGCCAGGGCCCTCTGGGGGTAAGGGGCTCCCACAGCTGTACAGCAGATACCTTGACACCCCCTACCTCTGCCCCCATGAGTTAGTGCTCTAGGAGTAGCAGAAAAGTGGAAAATACCATTTTTCTTTCCAGTGTCTCATATCATCATGGGCCTTCCTGGTTGAAATGGCCCCTGTGAATTTTGGCATCTCTTTCTACTCCACTATGGTGATTGTATCACTGAGCATCTCAGCTAAGCCCAACCAAGAACTGCATCTGTTGGCACGTAATATGTGATAAACAGGGGAATTTTGGTTTTGACAAAAGGAGGAACGAAGCTGGGTCTCAGGTACTGTGGAAGGGAGGGAAAGAAGGAGAGGCTCTAGCTGACCCTCACAGAGTAAGAAGTGATGGCAATGACTAAGCATAAAACACACTTGATTCTTTACATCTATTTTCCTGCTTTGTTTTCATGTTAACTCATAGGTTGACATTCCAACCTTTAGTATTTGTATGAAACTCAGGTTGATTAACTTTAGCTTAGTCTTATGCTGGAGGAGGAGCCGGGATCCTCCTTGTCAGACAGCTCTCTCCACCCACCAACCCTGCTGCCTCCAGAAGAAAGACGGTCAAAGATTATTTTACTTTGAATGCATGAGACCTCAGAAATCAGACGGCACAAAGTTTTGGTAAACATATTGTAAGAAGAATAATAACACACTACATGGTCCCCAGAGGAGAGAGACCAAGAGACTCAAAACGAAGCCTTCTGAGGGCTAGCTGAGATGAGTGGAGACTTTAATCTCAGAGTCAGAGGTTTTATAGGAAAGGAGAATGTGATCTTTTCTTGAAATACTTGTAGTGGGATTCAATGTCACTGTGATTGTAGAGTATGCATGCATAAATAGTACTTACAGAGAAACTTTTCAGTTTTTTTTTTTCTTTAACAGAGGAAGTTTCAGACATGACTAGTAAGTTCCACGTCCTAAAATATATTCAAGTGCATCCAGTTAATTACTTTTCAGGGAAGTTTTAGAGCAATTTCTCAAAATGTGGTTCCCAGAATCATCATCATCACCTGGTTCCTCGTTAAAAACACAGATTCTCAGGCCTCTCCTCACACCTGCTGAATCAGAAATTCTGGAGGTGGGCCCAGCTGTTTGCATGTTAGCAAGCCCTTCTATTGACACTGATCCACACTGAATTTTGAGAGCCACCACAACAGTCTATATCTGTATGTCTCTCCTGCCCTCTAGACAGTAAACTTCTTACCTCATGCTTATGTCATCTATGTTTATCACAGTGCTTGAGATGTGATAGGTAAACCTTTCTTAATTGTTTGATAAACAAATATATTAACTGGGAAGGAGAACACTTCTGCAGATATAATTTTCAGCTGTGGTCCTTAAAGCACATGAATCATATAAAGATAGAATGCTTGTTAAAAATGTAATTTTTAGACACCTGCCCCCACCCTATTTCACTACCCACACATGTACCTATGGAATCCAAATCTCTGGGGTGGGATCTTGGAATTTGAATTTTAATTACTTAAATAACTACATGAATTTCACTCTTTAAAAATTTGTATTTCTGTGGAATAAGTAATAAATACATCTATATGGTACAACATTCAAAACATACTAATGAGGATTCATAGAAGAGTAATCTTCCCACTACCCTGTATCCACCTGCCCAGGTCTCCTCTCTCAATGAAATTAAAGGAAGCAGGGTTTGTTTTGTTTATTTATTGTATATTCTTTCAGACATCTTATTTAAACATACACACACATATGCACGCACTATACAAAAGACTGTGTAGTCTCTTCTGTCCATTGATTTTTTTCCCCTCTCAGACTTATATCTAGTATGTACATTTAAAGAAATTCACCAAGTGATTCTTTTCACTGTTGGTGGAGATGTAAATTGATGCAGCCACTATGGAAAACAGGATGGAAGTTCTTTTAAAAAATTCAAAATAGAACTACCATATGATTTAGCAATTCCACTTCTAACTCAAGAAGATATTTGCACCCATGCTTATTGGCTATTATTTATAATAGCCAAGACATGGAAACAACCTAAATGCAAACAAACTTTTGAGATTACTTTTTTGGATTTTTGGACAGAATTTGAAAAATGTGTTTTCATAAGTAAATTATGTAGTCTTTAGAAAATTCTAGTTCAATTTTAGTTCATTCTCCATCTAGGACCTTACAAGTTAATGAGCTATTATTTAATTAATGCTTATTTTTAGATTCTTATCTATCTATCTATTTATTTGTTTGTTTGTTTGTTTGTTTGTTTATTTATTTTTATGCCTATAGCACCCAGTCTTCCTAGGTGGTCTCCCATCTGAATACTAACCAGGCCCGACCCTGCTGAGCTTCCAAGATCAGACAGGATTGGGCATGTTCAGGGTGGCATGGCCATAGACTATTCTTAGATTCTTAGTTTGTATATCTGTCATGTGTCTCCCTTGAGTGTGGGAAAACCACTTATGAGACGAGACTAGGTCTCTTCTTTCTCTTCAGACCCAATAATTAAAGCAGTAGTGCCTGGCACATGGTCAGCATTTAGTAAGTAAGTACTGAGTGAATAAGTAAGCGTGTAGCATGTGTGGCTGACTACCAGTGGTTTTGACTGAGTCGTGTGGATGTGTTGGCCTACCAGTCACAGTAGTGAAGTTTGGAGGTCTTGTGAGGGACACCAAGATATTTTAAGCTTCTTTGCTGGCTTCATATAGTTCTCTTTCTAGATGTGGAGAGCCCAACACTCTGTAGTGTAGTGGTATCAGGGTAAGTACGCAAATTAACACTAAAGGGATTCTTTAGCACAAAGGCATTCTGTTTATAATAAAGGAATTGTAGCAGCCAAACAGAGCAGACAAAGAAATAAAATCTATTAAACCAACAAACAAACCAGACTCTTTATCCAGCCAGTTCTGAAGGGCAGAGGACCAGCTCTGCTTCTCCAAGACTCCTTGGATTCACAGCTCCCTCATCTCTCATGTTGATGATTAAAATCAGACAAAAGTTTAATATTTCTTAATGTATGCAAAATATCTTTCCTATTAGTTCAATAAAGCCAAGCAAATGATAGTTAAGAATTTTTTTTCTAGTAGTTTATCCCCCCTAAAATGCAGAGATTATATTTAAAAGATCCTCTGTGAAGCTCATGCCTATCAAATAGTTCTTCCCAGAACCTTTTCAAGAGTAAACAACAGCAACAACAAGCTGGGGTTATTAAAGAATAAAGCCTCAAGCTATAGTCTAAAGACAAGGCTTGCTAAAAATAGAATTAAATGGCTCTGGAACTGTTGGAATCTAGAAGACAAAGAGATATAAATAGTTGAATCAAAAGATGCCTATTCTAAGTTGTCCTTTTTGCTGGGCATTCTGGGGGATAGCTGTGCCTGGGGCAGAGCCACTAGGTCCATGGGGAGGGAACCAAGAGCAGACCAAGTAGACACTCTCTTCTCTCTCTGCTGTTTGGTCTTTTGGTTTGCAGGCATCCCAGAACAGAATTCAGTGAGTGTCTCAGCCTGCAGGAATGGACCAGAGATAAAATGCAGATGGAACAATCCTTAGGCGTAAGGTGACCCAGGAGGCTTACATTTTGATACAGAAAGACTCAAATAGATAAAACAAGCTAAAACTTGATGGAAATCAAATTTTTGAGAGTAAGAGTTGAAATCATATTGTGCTAAAATGCTTTTAAAAATCTCCTAAAACATTTTGTGGATGATTTTTGCACTTCCACAAAGTCTTTGTTGTGGAGTAGTGAAGTTTCTGCTTTAACCTGATGGATGCCCAGATTTCTGCCTCTGTGCCTCAAATTAATTCTCTGACCTTCAATTCAATTTAGCAGACACTCAGTCATCACCTAATATGAGCTAAGCCACTATCTTAAGCACCTTGAAGATGCATAAATGAGCAAAGTGAGACACATAAATATTAGTGATAGAAAGGACCTTTGAGTTTATTCATTAATTCATCAAGTAAATTCTGAGTGCCAAGCCTTATCTTCCCTTAGAAAACCAAGGACATAGCAATAAGCCAAGACAGGTCAGATATCTGGTTTCTGTGATCCAAGAGTACATTCTAGAATCACTGAGGAGCTTGTTAGATGTCCATGCCAGGACATCACTGCACCCTAAAGATTCTGATTCAGTTAGTTCTTGTAGAATCATGGCAACACAGGTAATTCATGCAAAATGGATGTTCTGACTTAGAACCAGTAATGTAGCACCATTTTATCATCATTAAGTTGAGGAAAATATGGCTCAGAAAGAAGTTTTGTAGTTCCCAAGGATAAATATGGATTAATATTTGCTAGGGCATTGAATTTTGTACCATACTATGCCATGGCTTGATAAAAATGAAACAAGACAAAACAAAACAAAATCATGTCCATAAGTGACCATACAAATAGGTAAAACACGACAAGAATTAAAGAAAGGTCTAGAGTGCATGAGGACATAGAGGGAGAGATCACTTCTAGGATGGTAATCAAAGGTGCCTTGAGAAGAGACTTGGAGAGGATTATATAAGTGTTTAAGTCAGAGAGTGTGAGTCCTCCAACTGTGTTCTTTTTCAAGACTGTTTGGATAGTTAAGGATCTCTTGAAACTGCATAGGTGTTAGAACTGGCTTTTTAATTTCTAAAAAAAAAAAAAAAGGCCACTGGAATTTTGATAGGCATTGCACTGAATGTAGAGATTGCTTTGGAATATATTGCCAATTCAACAGTACTCAGTTTTGTAATTCACAATCAGGGATGTTTTCCAATTATTTAGGTATTCTTTAATTTTTTTCATCAGTGTTTTGTCATTTTCAGTATATATCTTACACCTATTTGGTTAAATTTACTTCTACGTATTTTATTCTTTTTGATGCTATTATAAATAAAGTTATTTTCTTAATTTTGTATTTGGATTGTTCATTGTTAGGGTATAGAAATCCAACCAAATTTTGCATGTTAATCTTATATCCTGCAACTTTGCTCAACTAGTTTACTATTGCTAATGTTTTTTTTTTTAAGTAGATTCTCTCCAATTTTCTGCATATAAGATTATGTCATCTGTGAGTAGTTTTACTTCTTCCTTCCAATTTGGATTTTTTTTTCTTTTTTTGCCTAATTGGTCTGACTAGAATGTCTATTATCATGTTTAAGAAAAGTAGTGAGAGTAGGCATCCTTCTCTTATTCCTGATCTTAGAGGGAAAGCTTTTAGTCTTTACTGAGTAAAATGTTAAATATGTTTTTTTCATATATGCCCTTTATTAGGTTAGAGGAAGTTTTCTTTTATTCTTAATTTTTTGAGTGTTTTTCCCCCCATGAAATTTGTTGGATTTTGTCAAATGTGTATTTGACAAAATACACATCTGCATCAGTGGAGATAATTTTTTTCTCTATTCTATTAATGTGTCCATTACATTGGTCAAGTTTTATATGTTTAACCCCCATTGCATGGATAAATCCATAAATCCCAATGGTGTATAACCCTATCAATGTACTGCTGGATTTGGATGGATTTCTTCTTAAGTATTTAAATAATCTAGTATATAATATAGCTGCCAGTTAGATTCCTAAAGAAGGACCCATGCATAATATAAGGAGAAAGATTTTAATTTATACCTCTTACATGGATGGTGAAACAAAAAGCAGGAAAATTAGAAAGGAAAATGCAAACTTTCTTCTTATTGGCTTAAAGAAACCTCAGAAACACTCTGTAAAGGTCTTAAGCTGCCAAAAAAAGAGAAAAGCTGCTGATAAAAAAGCCCTGACACATGGTGAAGCTTTAAAATCCCAGGTGAGTGATGTAGTCCACTCACCCATAGCATGAATATCTTGAACAAGGTCTGTGCAGCAGGTTATAATTAAGTTGAAATACGTTGGTGAGCAATTTCTATGTCTATAATTCTCTACATTTTTAAAATTAATTTGTGTTCCTGTTATCTATTGATAACTAACAAGCCAAAACATGATGGCTTAAAATAAGAACAATCAATTATTATCTCAGTTTCTGTGGGCTAGGAATTTAGAGAGGATTTTAGCTAGGCAGTCCTGGTATGAGATCTCTCATTTCAATCAAATGGCGTCTGGTGGTCATCTCTCTTTCTCTTCATTTAGTCTCAAGGCTTCTCTATGCACTTTTTCTACATAAGCTACTTTGAGCTTCCTCACAGCATGGTGTCCTCGGAGTGGTAAGACTGTGCATGGGCAGCTTAGAACTCTAGTTTGCGTGCTCAAAGGTACCAGGCTGAAGCTGTATCTCTCTAATGATCAGCCTCTGAAGTCACACACCATCATTTCTCTATAGCCT
This sequence comes from Eonycteris spelaea, assembly GCA_003508835.1. Classification (NCBI taxonomy): domain Eukaryota; kingdom Metazoa; phylum Chordata; class Mammalia; order Chiroptera; family Pteropodidae; genus Eonycteris; species Eonycteris spelaea. The sequence goes on along the minus strand of PUFA01000083.1, from coordinate 1,290,334 downwards.
GTGAGTTGATCAATCACTAAGGAAGGCCAGATTCAACAATGGGGACATAGATCTCACCTGTCCAGGACAAGGGAGTCAACAATTTTGCAGGAATGTTTTCAAACTGCCATAGTTTACTTGACTGATTATTTTAATGATATTTTATTTGATTGATTAAAAAAATTTCATCCCGATACTGAAATATAAGTTTTGTCATTTGGCCCACAGAGCTCACAGCAAGGCAAAACTGTTCACTCAATAGCAAGCAAAATGCCTAAGAAGAAATGATAACTTTCTGAGTCCTGCATTTGCAAACTAAGGTGAGAGTTTTACAAACTATAACTACTCTCAACACAGATATATAAAACTCTTCCAGAAAACAATGTTCCATTTCTCTTTATGTGAGGTTTAAGAAAATATCATAAAATCAAGGCACCTACAGTACCTGTGGCTGACACTTATTTGTTATTTTTATTTGCATGAACCATTTTCCTTGTTCCACAGAGCACAGAGCAAACAGCTGGTTACCTCTTAAATGGACATGATGATATAAGAATGATGTTCTATGTGTGTGCTAAAGGAGGTCTCTCTGGATAAATAAAAGGTTGCTCATTTATTTATGATGCAAAAATCCATTGTGTGCTCTGTGGGAAGAATCATCAATTATTTATTCAGAGCTCCCTTCTCTAAGTACAGCTTTTGTGCGTATGAGGCATGTCTGTTTTTATTACTTTAAAACATGTAATTTTCATTTTGAGTGTGGTGAATGTTCTGTCTGAAAGTGTGTGGCATTGTGGTTACCTATACATTTGATAAAGAATTTCTAGTTTGTTATGCCATTTTCATCTGAACCCCTTGTTGCCCTATAGTCAAATGCCCAGCAATTATGACAGATGAATATCAGGAGTTCATTCATTCACTGCATGCATTCTCATTCCTTTTCCCTTACTACTCTTTCTCTCCTCCAATAGAAATACTATATCACTAAATCATTAATTATATTCTCAGAGCAAACATCTACTCAGACATCACTGACTTGTTCTAACCCTAGTGAAGACATGATTAGGGTGACATCATTTCTCAAATGTATTTTATAGTCCTTAAACTCTCTTTCGTTTACATTAACTCTAGATCCATCACATCATATCGCCAGATCAGACAATCTGATTTCTATGGTCTGCATAGAAAATGTAAATAGTGTAGAGACATCTACAGCCTACTGTGTAGGTTCCCCAGGGGATTCATTCATTCCCCCAATATATATACACCAGCCCCTCTGACGCAGCGCTCGGTTAGATTGTGACTAAGGGAAGATACATGGCTCGGGCCAGGAATTGCTCCTCTTGCAGCCAGCTATCAAGGGCTTCCTTGAAACAGAAGGTATCAAGTTCCCCTCACTTAAGGTTTGGCTGGCTGGCTAGCAAAGACTCTGATCAAACACAGCTTTGAGGCATGGCTCAGATACTCCTTGGGTGAGCCTACTGAGGGGAGGATGGTTGACTAACAGCCTTCAGCTGCCACACCTTTGGACCCAATGTGGCATGTATGCTGAGGCCACACTCTTTCCAAGCTGTTTCCAGCCAATGATTAAGTACAGTGGAGGGAAAGGGGCCATTCCTTCCCAATGCAGAGTTCCTCTAACAGGCAGTCTCTGCTCTAAGTTTTCCTATCAGAGATAATTTCTCTGGGCTGCATTGCAATTTGAGGTTTTCCCTACCCAATCTTCCTTCCTTTCTCATTTCCTTTCACAGATGTCAGAACTGCATTGTAATTTGAAGGCTCTTCTCACCTACTTTTGCTCCATCTTCCCTTTATCAAAAGATAAACAGGCATTTCCCTAGCACAGCAATCCTACTTCTAATTCCATTTTAGTGTCTGCTTTCTGGAGAACCTGAGATGACATACTTGATTTCCAGGTTACTTCTTTCTTATTCTCTCATTCTTCCATTCTCTTCTAGTTCCTGTCCCTACATTCTATACCTGTCCATGCAATAGGTCTACTTTCTCCTTTTCTTGTAGTGTAGCAGATCAGAGACAAATATTCTATTCTATCTAAGCCTAAATCCTTAACACACACACACACACACACACACACACACACACACACACACACACTCAAAACAAAACAAAAAATTTTGATTTGCAGTTTTCACTCTCTGCAAATAGGTCTGGGTACTCTTTCCTCTACTCCCTCATAGAGCAGAAGAGTCCTTCTAATGAAGCAAATAAACCAGTAAAAATCAAATTGCAAAAATAAATAAATTAAATAAATAAATAAAACATTCACATACTACTATATAAAAATTTTACTTGACCATGTTTTTTTTTTCATCTTTATATTATCATTATCAGAGGCTAGAATAGTATTAACATAGTTGTAATAATTGTTGAATAAGGAACCCACCCAAATTATCTCTAATGTTTGTCAACCCCCACTTCTCTTTACATAATCTTTTTGTCACCTCCTGGCATTTTTTTAAAGACCTTAACTATTACCCCAAATCAGAATTTTCACCACCCAAATTTGTTCTTGGTTCTCCTCTAAAATCCATATTAAAATTTTTATTCTACTAACACCCATTATTTTAACTGCCAGAAACCTGATTAAAGTCATAAAGTAGAAAAAGAAATTTGCCTTTAACTTCTTGTAGATTTTGGATAAGTAATCCTATTTCCTTTGGCTTTAGTTTCTCACCCATGGTACCTAATTTATAATCTCTATTGTAAATTGAAAGTATTTCCTAAGAAATTAATTCATGCACCAATGTGAATAATTGAAATTTTACTTTACATTTTCTGGGCTATATGTACATGATTACACACACATATGATATTCTTGTTAAATCAAATAAGTCAATTGCATCAGGTTTTCTGTTGATGGAAGTGAAGAATGGCAAGTAATATTGAGGACATACTGAAAGGACTAGAAAGGGTGATTCTCTTGGTGTCAATATATATTCCCTCCACCTCATTACACATACTTGCACATATCACCTAACCAAATCACCCACTCATACATCTCTTGATGTGCACATATTTGGCCATGTTTACTAACTCCTGGGTTAGAGTATACCTTTTGGTTATCCATCAAGGCATATAATGGATATTCTGACAATAGAAGACAGCAACACTAATAAATGGCATGTAGGGGGTTTGAAATACAGGACAAAACATTAGTTATTTATGCTTAATCATTCCAAAGTTCTGACAGAAAGAAAATCTGGCATAAACCTCCACATTTCCTTTCCCACCACTGGGAAGAGACCCAGAAAACCCATACACTTTAGAAAAATGCTTGATATCTCTTGGATCTAAGCTCTCTCTCTATCAACTTTAAGTATTATAATAAACTTAGATAACAGATAGCCTTGGGACACTGCAAATGGTCCTTAGTAAATGTGCTGTGGAAAGACCCTCCTATCTAAGAGATTAGAGGAGAAATGAAGAGCTTGTTTCTTTTCTGTCTAAGCTTTTTGGCAAGACCTTAACTTTTCAGGTTCTCCTTAGTCTCAGAATATAACCAACATATGTCAGTACCCTTCCCCTAAATGTTCCTGAGGGACCCTTGATGTTGTAGGAATGGGAGCCTCAGTTCAGATGACAGACCATGGGAAACTTGTTGCATCTATCTGATCAAAGCAGCAGATAAAGGAGGACAATATTTTAAAGTATTAGCCAAAGATTTTTTTCTCACTTTTCTTTACCCTGTGACACTTCCCCTAAACCAGACAGAACATTCCACTTTTGTGTCTCAAGGCAGGGATATTTTAGCAGCTACGCCAAGATGAAGAAGAATTGATTCAGTTTTGAATCAAAATTGATTTTTGAAACTGCTGGCTGGAAAAATGGTCTGTAAGTAAGAAAACTTTTAGTTACATGGGCCTCAAAATTATGAGTTTCAAGGGCACACATGGTACAATAAATGTTTTGATAAATACAGAAATGAAAAAGTAGATGAAGAGTTGAGTTATGATGCTTCTACACTAGATTTCATAGTCTGGGAGGAGAGAGAAAAATTAAAGAGGTAAGAAGTTCTCCTGTGCTGTCTTCTTGCCCACTCACTTGGTCCTCAGGTGGTTCAGGATGGTAACAACTCCAGGTGGACTGGGAGAAGTAAGGCAGTGACATCCATGTCTCTCTTCCCTATGGAACTTGGGAGTATTAATCCCTATTCCCTGGTGCCCAGCACAGCAATGGAACTGTGGAGTAGAAATGACTGTGACATGTGTTTCAAGGAATCAATCTCTGAGGATGAGGAATGGCACAGAGAACGACTAACTCTTTGCCATGCACCTTTCAGAAACATACACACACACACAGACACACACACACACACACACACACACACACACACACACACACACACTGAAGGAGAACAGACTTGAAGAGGCCTTGTGGCTGGGATTAGAAGAATGGAGCAGCGAACTAAATAGCCAAACAACTGGAGAAATGATGGGAACAAGGAGAGCTCCATAAATACTAACACTGACAGACAACCTAGGACCAGATACCCACCCACCACAACACACACATTTACACATTCACAGCCTCACACACACTCACAGCTGTGTACACACACCTGCCTTGGCACTTGGCAAGAAACTGAGGTCAAAGCTGCATAAATTGAGAGAATCCTAACATTAACACATTCAAAAACTAGCTTCTTGAGTTCTATATGTTGTTTTGGGCTTCTGGGGATACAAGAAATTTAGTTTCCATCACACAGTGGCATAAATTTTTTTAAAAAGACATGATTAGCTATTAAAAATAATCTCTCCTTTCTTCCAAAAGTGTTTTTGTGGCCTAAGGTTAGTATCTGTTCACTGGGGATCTTAGAGGTGTCTTAGGAGTTAGAAGGCACAAAGAGAAGGACATGAATCTTTTCCTTTGTTTCCCTAGATTGAGGGCCTTAGTTTGCCAGCCTGATGTACGATAGGCTTTGCCTCTCTTAGTTGGATACCCACAGCCAACTTCTGGTAGTTTAACCACAGTATAAGAAAGAAGGAAAATCATCTAGATAGCTGACTCAGAATAAAGGTAGAAGCTATGGGACTAAATTCCATTTCTCTTAGTCCTAGATTCTTGATCTTGCCACTTTGCCCAATGCTCACACTAATGTAGTTTGTATATTAGCTTTTCCAGAAGGACTTGCCTCCTGAGCCAGATGCGGTTATTCCCAGCACCTAGTCTCTAACTACTCAGTTACTAGCTACTCTAGTTACTATGTCCCTAGTTCCCCGAGGCTGACAAATACCACTAACTCCGTTTGGATGGAAACAATATGTTTATAACTTCATGTCAGTGTCAGATGGCAAGACACGGAGTAGAGCTATGGCTTCTTGTTCCACAGAGTGTTTGTTTGCCTTAGGCTCATAAAGATCAGTCCTACAGGGTGCTGGGATAACCAGCATTTCTCAACTCCACACACAAAAAAAGTCTTTTTTGCTAGACTTGCATTGCTCTTGGTACTTCTAGACAAGGAGTTTAGAAGAGTCATTTCAAAATTGAGGCAGTTCATGCATCATGCTACCCACCCCAACATTGCTTCCCTCAGGAAAATAGCCCACTTAGAAGGCAGTGGATATCAATCTGGGCTTTGTTCATTTATGGTGGTGGAAAATACTAGTCACAAAACTCCAAAGTCACCCCAAATGCCTGTGGTTGATTATAAACAAAGAGGAGGGCCTGAGATGGGCAGAGTCTAGGGCCAGGATCACCATCTTGGGCCTGAGCATAGGAGGGGCATAAAGACTCCTATTGTTTACACAGAGCCTCTCTGATGCCCAGTCAGGAAGCCCCCTTCACAAACAGAGTCACCTCTGCCAGCCCTTGGGGACCTGGGGAATACATTTGCCTGGCCTTTGGTCTGTGTGTTTAGACTCATGCCACACTGAATTTCATCTGGGAGGAAAAGCTGTTTCAGATGACTATGAATAGCAGCTTTCATCAGCTGTCACTTTACATTAAGGCCAGCATGACATGGAAATGTACTAGAGGCTGCTAGAGGCCTGGAATGGGAGTAGTTCTTTCTATTCTAAACATTTATTGACTTCATTTACAAAAAGTTTAATCAGTCCATTTGGCCCTGAGCTCCACCTCCCATCACCAACCCCGACCCTGCCCCACAAATCACTGTACCTTGCTTAGGTTCATCTGAGTCTTTGGGGCAAAAAATTTGGCACCTTAAACCAGCTCTGGATAGAACTAAGATGTTGATCTAGATTATTTCTGGAGCCCCATTCTGTTTTTTTCCTTTGGAGCAATCAGCTCTATGCTTCAGCTTTCTAATATACATTTGATCTCAAAGAAACAGGATATATTTTCTTATTATGAGAAATGGAATAACACCCTTGTAGGCAGGCATCTGTCTTATATTTATCATCAGGAGTAGTGATGGGCTTACTTCAGTTGCATTTAGTAAAACAGCTCTCTGCCAAAAAAGAAAAGAATAAAAGAAAAAGAAAGAAAGAAAGAAAGAAAGAAAGAAAGAAAGAAAGAAAGAGAAAGAGAGAGAGAGAGAGAGAGAGAAGAGAGAGAGAGAGAAGAGAGAGAAAGGAAGGAAGGAAGGAAGGAAGGAAGGAAGGAAGGAAGGAAGGAAGGAAGGAAGGAAGGAAGGAAGGAAGAAAGAAAAGAAAAACCAGGCCATATTTGTAGTCTTTGCCGATATCTACAGTGTAAATACTCCTACCATGGTCAATTTCAAGCTACCAGTATGGTATCACTATAGTGAAGTCCACGAAATTGGGAACAGATGCAAACAATTGGCTCTAATAAGCTAATAGGACTTGGCTCCAACACACAGCTGGCCCATGGGCCTGTTGATTTTACAAAGCTGTGTGACCAGTACAGCCATAGAAATTTATTAACCTATATTCCTGAAGCCAGCACAGATAATAAAAGAGCTCTTGATCTAAGGGATGGAGGAGGCAGGAAGAGGGGAAGACATGATAGTCTACAGCCCAAGCTAGGTGACATAATGTGCTCTAAGCTCCAGCCTAAAACTAAACAAGTAAGAAGAACCATTCATTAGCCATTCAAGATGTTGAAACAGGCAGTGGAGATGGGCCAAGCCTGCCTGTCTTGACCTTCGAAATCCTGCTTAGGTTTGGCAGTATTACAGAGAAACACAGAATTGGGAACCAAACTTTACTCATCTAGGTTTGATAGAAATCACCAGATTCTATCATGCTGGGCAGGCAGGAGAAGGAATTGAACCTACAGCTAAAGAAAAATTATCCTCACTAGTAATTTTCTATATAAAGTTGCTATGACTAGAGTAAACTTGCATGAAGTCACCTCAACTCCCCCTGATAACTGCTGATTAGTTTAAGGATTAGTTCTTGATTCAGAGTAACTATGTATAGGGTGGGGACAGTGGAGCTCAATGACCTCTGGGGTGATCTGAGACAAACATCTCCCAATAGGAGCACTTGCACAGCATGTTGTCAAAATGGCCCAATCAGGTCCTGTTGGGGAAAATATATAAATGTAAAGTAAACAATTGCATCACTTGCCCTCAGCCATTTCTCTGTGAAGTGTGAGAAGCTGCTTTTCTGGTTCTTTGTAAAATGTGAGGCTATACCCAGTGCTATAAACTTGGGGCCCCTACTCTTCTTCCCTGTGTCCATTATCATATTACTATGTCTGCCTCTGTTTCTATCCCAAAGTGAAACCAGTCATGTGCTTAAGGAAATTGTCATGTAGGAATATAAGACTTATATAAATTACTAGTATATAAATACCAACAAAGACCAGCCAGTGTCACAAAGAGATTCTGATAAAGGGCTGTGAAAAGAAGGGAGATGGCTTGAGTTATTAGAGTGATTGGAGAAGGGATTATGACATAGCCTTGCAACTGGTTCACAGTATAAAACTCTGAAGAGAATTTAAAAGATGAGGAGAACAAAAGAACATTCTAGAAACCATGAGCCACTGTATTTGAGTTAGGCAGCCATGAACTGTGAAGGGGAGCAAAATATACCACCTCAAAATATGCCTTCTTGACATATTATTTATTGGTCTAATTACTTAAAACAAAACAAAACAAAACAAAAACAGCAGCAGGTGAGAAGCTCTAAAAACCAAATGGAAGTTATCCTTTTGTAAGAGACATTTACATCTATAAGGGAAATCTCCATTTGTAAGGGTGTCTTCCTCTCTGTAGAGGAAGAGGATATAACTAAGTTTCTAGAAACTCTTATCAGTTGAGAAGGTATAGACTTAAATCTACAAAACACCTTACCCTTGTTGACTGTGCTTTTCCTGGTCACATTCCATAACTGGCTTTCCCCACCGCCAACATCTTCTTTTGTCTTTAGCTAGAGATTATGTTTGAGGTAGTTGCTTGAGCTATTTGAGGGAATTAATTTTCCTGGGCCTCTTCCATGTATACAGGAGATATACATGTTATGTTATTAAACTTATTTTTTTTCTCTCCTGTTAATGTCTTTTATTACAGAGGGGTCTCAGCCAAGAACCTAAAAGGGTAGATGGAAAATTATTTTCCTCCCCTGCAACTGTAAGATGGAGAGCAAGAAAAAAGGAAGGTCACAAGAAAGGAAGGAAGGAGTCACAGGAAATTGTTAGGTCGGTGACCCGGCAGGGGGCTGCCTGGAGGCTTCCCAGCTTGACATCAGAATCCCATTCCGACAAGGGCCCACCCTAAAGCCCTGGCGCCACCACCCTAATCCGCCACCACCCTAATCCAGATGCTCAACTGACATTCCCCATTCTATACCGTACCCGGACATAACCCTATAAAGACTACTCCCTCCTGTCCTGGGGCCCCAGGGCATGACTTCTCTGACCCCTCTCCTCTCTGGACCAGAGAACCTCTACCGGGAGTGCTCTCTCAATAAAGGTTTGCTTTTAAAACTTCTCTTGGCCTGTCACGTGTTTACCTTACAGAAATAATATCAGAAAAGAATAACCCAGACCAGATTATGGGATGATTTTAAATGGCAGACTGAGAGGCTGGACTTCAAGATATAAATAATAAACTAACAAAAACTTTTGACCAGAAGGGAGACTCTAAGAATTTCTGGAAGATGACTGTGGTGATGGTATGAAGCCAGGAACACAAAAGAAATATGATACTATTTCACCGATTCATCCGGAAACCATCCAACATTGAAACTTTTTCTGATTAGGATGCCATTTGTATTAAAAGGTGACAACTGATATGACATCTGGCATAGATGAAAAGAATACGAGACATGAAATGCTAGCACTGGAAGTAAATTAACTCTGCTTGGACATTCTGCCAGGACTTGGGTAAGTGCCATGGGAGAAAGGCGGTTCTGACTTAGCCTAGCAGAACACAACTGTATGAATGAGGTATAAATAGTCAAAGAAAGGAAAGATATTAGGATTCACTCATTAAATTATTTTGTGGGGCTGGTTCTCTATAAAGGCAAAATCTCTAGAGAAAAAGATATCACTTCTATTATAAACCTACTTTCTAAAGAACAAAGTTAGAAAGAAATGGGATAGGTTTAGTGTAGGGAGGAGGCAAGAGAATTAAAATGCTAATCAAGCCATTCAGAAACTGCAATATGCTGATCAGCCCTGCAGCTAGGCCAAGGACACCTTCAGAATAAAGGAAGATTTCTGCTGGGATTACTAAAGACCCATTCTCCACACCTGCGAAGAGGAGATAGTCCCCAACAGAGTCATTCCCTATGGCTAAAACCATGGGGAACCTATGGATTAAAGGCTGGGAACTGCCAGCAGGACTTTCACTCTACATATTCTTAGTTTCCATGCTACATACTCTTTCCCTTCCACACTATATGTCCATATCAAAGGAAATGAGAACTAAAGAATGATAAACTGAATTTCCTGAATACTCAAGGATTTTCTCAGTGCCTTAACTCTGTCTCTTGCACTGTCCCTCTCATCACTGTCCTTCTCACTGTCTCTCTCACTCTCTGTCTCTGAGAGGAGACCACTCTCTGTGGAGTGTTACCTCTTTTTAAATAAACTTTTCTTTTGACTCTAACTTGGCATGTGTGTTGAATTCTTTCTACACTCTCTGCCCAAGGATACTCTTCTTGCGGTTCAGGGCTTGGTCTTCCCCCGCCAACTCAGGGAAATTTTCCCTGTCCTATATCAGATTTATCATAGAATTGTTGCTAAAAAATAATATAAAACCTTCTAGCACTGTGCCTATAGAAACTACCTAGAAACGCTTTTCAAATAGGACTCATTTGTCTTTGAAACTCTCAAGTACAAAGTTCTCTGTGATGATGTACCTGTAATACGCCAGAGGTGGTGGAGTTGTGGGTTATGAGTGAAGATTGTGGAGCCAGGCTGTCTGGTTTGTAACTTGCCTCCTTTGGAAAAAGTAAGCCCTTAGCTAGCCCATGCCTCAGTTTCCTCTTTTATAAACTGATGTTGAGGTTTCTGGGAACACTAAGTGATCCACATGTGAACTTAAAATAGTACCTAACATATAATAAGCATTAAATAAATATTAGCCGGAAATACCTACCAACTTCTCTTTATTGAATGTTTACCCTCATTTTGAACAGATGGGAGTTTATTGGTGTCCTCTAACACACGGAATGAAGTTGGGAAGTTTTCATGCCTCCAGAATCTACCTTTAGCAGCGCATTCACTGCTACTTGTCAGAGAAATTGTCTTATCGAACCCATTTCAGTCTGCAGACAATGCGTGGTTTTAATTGCTGTCTGTCAAAGTCACCCTTGGGCAGCTTTCTGGAGATTTTCCATTTCCACAAGGTTCTCTGATTTGCACAGGAACCATCCCCCCTACCATACCTTTCCTCCTCTAACCCATGCCAGACCAAATCACTACCTGGGGGATGGAAAGATGGAATGGCATTATTTAAAGGGAGTAGAAAAAAAAAAAATGCCAGAGTCTTTCCCTCATTTTTTCTAAGCACATTTCTTTTATTGTCTAATTGGGTCTTTTAAGCAGGCAGATATGTTTATTTTTATTATTTTTATTTTTTAAAAAAGTTTTTAGATTACCATCAACATCTACATGTTTTTAAACAAAACTTTAATGAATGCTTCATTTTGTGCTAGTGTTACTATGAATGAGGACCATGAAAAGACCTACTGAGTCAATGCCCTGGACTCCACTATTTACCAGCCTTAAAAAATGACTTTTGAAAATTTGAGCTGTGCTAGCTGGAAAATTACTGCTTGGCTATTGCCCGTGGGAACATAGGCTATCCCGTGGGAACATAGGCTATCACCCATGGGAACATAATAGTCTAACAATAAGCTTTCTGCTTCTGTACCCCCACTTGCACAACTGACCTGTGGGTTGACAGTTAGTAAATGGAAGAAAAATAGACTTTTGTGTTCAGACAGAATGAAGAATGGGGTTTAGGGCTTAAAACCCTGTACCTCTACATTTCGGGGCTGCTTAATTTGGGGTCTGAGAACCCCTGGCATATCCAGCAGGCCAAATAAAGAGTGTGTTTCCTATAACTCACTGATTTCTGGTGGTCCATATGTCTATTGGGGGCTGGCAGCTACAACAGAGCTTCTCTTCTCACTCCCAGTTAACAGCATTTTCTTTTCTGGTGCTGATTTTATTCCAAGATAATATATTTGCCCTTACTTTTTTTTTTTTAAACTAATGTACATGTGCATCTTATGAGAAAACTTCAGTTTATCTACTTCCTCACTCACAATTTGCTATCCCTCGCTTATCCTGTAGACCTACCATCTCAGTCCAGCTTTCTTTAAAAATATTATTCTTCTAGTTTTAAGATTAATAAATCCTACAGATGTAATAAACAGCATGGTGACTATAGTTAATAAAACTGTTGTATATTTGAAAGTTGCTAAGAGAATAGATCTTAAAAGTTTTCATAACAAGGAAAAAATTGTAACTATGTGAAGTGTGATGAATGTTAATTAAACTTATTGTGGTAGTCGTATCTATCTATCTATCTATCTATCTATCTATCTAATCATTGTTATAGACATTAAACTAATACAAAGTTACATGTCAAATACATCTCAATAAAACTGGGAAAAATTGTAGATGTCTTTCTCTAGTTATAGGGAGAAAAATTATAAGAGTATTTTCTACCTGAAATTCCCTTTAATACAAAGTTAATATTTTTAAAAAGGTTTTTAATAGCTTTATTAAAGTATAAATACCATACAATAAACTATACATATATAAATTATATAATTGGATACTCAAGAAACTCACACCACAATCAAGATAATGAATTTAACTGTCACCTCCAAAGTTTCTTCCTATCTCTTGGTAATTTATTCTCTCTTCCCTACACTCTATTCCCAGGAAACCACTGATCTGCTTTTTGTATTATGAATTAATTCTGCATTTCATATAATTTTATTTAAATAGAATTATACAGTATGTACTCTTCTTTGACTTCTTTCACGCAGCATAATTATTTTGAGATTAATCCATGTTGTTGGATGTATTAATAATTCATTCCTTTGTATACTGGGTGGTACACCATTGTATTTATTATACATCTATTCATCGTACAACACATTGTACAATTTATTCATTCATTTGTTAATGGACATGTGAGTTCTTTCTGGTTTGGGTTATGATATATGAGCTGCTATGAACTTTCATGTACAAGTCTTTGTATAAACATATTCTTTCATTTATCGTGGGTAAATACCTAGGAGATAAATTGTGGGGTCATGTGGCAGACATATGTTTAACTTTTTAAGAAACTTTCAAACTGTTTTCAAAAGTGATTTCACTTTCCTACTAGTAGTATACATGAGTTCTGTTTCTTCCATATCCTTACCAACACTTGGTGTAGTTAGTCTTTTTAATTTTAACAATTCTAAGGTTCTCTCCTGGTGGTTTTATTTTGCATTTCCTATTAATGAATAATGTTGAGTATCTAAATATGTGGTTATGTGTCATCCACATATCTTCTTTGTTAAAGTTTCTAAATCGTTTCCATTTTTTTTTTATGCTGTCTGTTTTCTTACTGTGTTTTGAAAGTAATTTATATATTCTGGATGCAGGTTGTTCAACAGATGTGTAATTTACAAATATTTCCTCCCACTCTGTAGTTTGTCAACAGTATTTTTGAAGAGCAAAGTTTCTTAATTTTGATGATACTCAATTTATCAATTTTTTATTATAAATTGTACTTTTGGTGTTATATCTACATCTAGAATTTTTAATTTTGTTTTTAGGTTTTACATTTAGGTCTATGATCCAGTTTGAGATAAGTTTGTAAAAGTACGAGGTTTAGATCAATGTTTGTTTTTTGTTCGTTTTTGTTTTGCACATGGATAGCCAAGTGTTCTGGCACAATTTATTGAAAATATTACCCTTTATCCAATCAAATGCCTTCACATTTCGGTTAAAAATCATTGGCTACATATGTGTGGCTTTATTTCTGAAGACTCTATTCTGTTCCATTGATCTACTTGCCTATCTTGAAGCCAACAGCTCTGTCTTGATTATTGTAACTTTATGACAAATGAGTCTTGAAATCAAGTAATAAATATCCTCCAAGTTTGTCATTTTTTTTAATGGCTGGCATTTTGGCTATTCTAAATCATTGGCATCTCTAAGATTCATCTTGTCAATTAAAAAAAATCCTGCTGGGATCTTGAGTGCGAATGCATTCATTGGGGAAGAATTGATATCTTAGGGGAATGGGGGAGTAGATAAGGGTAAAGGGGTCAAATATATGGTAATGAAAATTCTGATTTTGGATGGTGAACACAAAATGCAGTATACAGATGATGTATTATTGAATTATACACTTGAAACTGATACAATTTTATTAACCAATGCCACTCCAATAAATTTAATAATCAAGAATAATTGAAAATTTAATATTGACTTCTGTAGACCACAAATAGAGAATATTGCTTCACTTATTTTGGTCTTCAAAAATTTCTCTTCACATTGTTTTGTGGTTTTCAGGGAACAGGTCTTACAGTTTTTCTTTTAAATCATATTTATCCCTAAACCTTTCATATTTTTTATGCTATTCTAATATTTTAAATTTTGATTTTTCTTTTCCCATTTGGATGACTTGTTTTCTCTTTTGGCACAGTTATTGTTTTTGAGAAAACAATAACTAACCCCTTTGCCTCACACAGTCAAATATTTTTTTGAAGACCAAATCAATAGATGTGCTGTGAATTCAGAAGAAGATGGGAGTCAAGCTTGTGTATGTGGAATGAAAGTTGGGAATGGAGCAAAAAAAGGAGCGTTAGGGGTTTTCTTCTCCTCTGGCAGATAGGATTTCTGAAGAACTTAGAATTTGGGGACACTCCCTCTCATACTCTCTTTGACTTCATTTGACAATTTCTTTCAGCAATTCATAGTTATGTGGACTATTCCACATGGCAGGATCTCAGCAGGTTCTCAGGATGGTCTCTGGGAAACTGCTCAAGTTACTCTCCCTCTCATTGCCTGTCTATGGAGGTGAGACCCTGCTCAGATTTACACCACCCTCTGAATGCCAGTGAAGGTGCAATGACAATCTGATACATAGGATTCAATGGGCATAAACCAAATAGTTTGACTGGGGAATAGGGTTTAGAGAAAAGGGAGGATTTTTCTCAATTAAATTGAGGTTTTCCTATATTGAGAGAGATATGGGAATGAAGGGGAAGAGTTGCTAGATAAGTTTCCCAGGAACTCAGAGCTTATCCAACAAAATGCTTAAGAAGGGAGAGGACCCACTGCTTGGGAAGCCTAGAAGAACAGACCCTGCCTGCTTCAGTAGAGGAGGGTGTGGGAGCTGAGTCAGTGGCCTGGGCTTTTCCCACCTTCACTGGTGAGCATTGTCCCCTGGGCACTGACTACAAGGCTGTTGCATTTTATACAAATTAAAAATAGTGCTATCAAGACACTATTAATACAATTTCACATTATATGAAAAGAAAATAATTTAAAAGGCAAATTTTCTGAAGATTGCAGGAAAAATTAAGGAAAGAATCACATCATTTCAAATCACAAATGTATTGTCATTTTGCCAAATGGCCCAATTCATCTATAAAATGATATTCTTGACAGCTTTTGTGTGTGTCCTTTGTACTATATTGTTTGTGGGTATGAAAATTTCTGAAGTGATTGTGGTGACTATTGTGCTGCTATTTTTGCATTCACTGTAAATACAATTAAAATTATTTTAAACTCAGAACAATGTCATCTGAATATTCATTAAGTAGTATTAATGCTATAGTGAAAATTGTACGTGGAAATCAGTAAGTTTGGTGTGGAATTTGAATAGTACACATTGCCATAATAAAGGCCAAATAGTTCTTATGATACATCATGTTGTTATTTAGAAAGGCAATGCTGCAAAATATTAGCGATAGTACTGATAAAGAAAAACAGCATTAAAACCAAACTGTTCTCAGTGATTGTAGATTTGCAGAATTCACAATTCCTACTGCCTAATATATAGTTTTAAAATATGAACATTCTCCATGAATTTCTCTTTAGCATCAAACCTGACTTCCCTGGGTCACTGCTGAGACTTTTATTTTCTCATTTTGTGACTACTCAACTAGAGGAACATTCAGGCTCTAAGACCTTTGCTTAGTCCCTATCTCCCGCCTGCTTGTGTAATGTCCCAGAACAACCACTAGTTCAAATAGGAGAGCAAATCTGGGACACTGAAGAGGAAGGAGGGTAGTGGTGGTGGGGAAGCCACTTGCATGTGTCCTTTGGTGGGGAAGAGCATTGAAGTGAATGATTTCATAACCCTCTGAACTAGATAGCCATTAATAACACCCTTCATTTTACTGATAATATAAAGAAATTGGCTCAGTTTCTTCCTTCAGGCCACTATGATTGGTTAACTGAAGTAAAAATTTGTAGTCAAAAACCAAGAAAATTTTAAGCTAAGAAGAAAGTCAGAATGTAGATCAAGTTATCACAGTAGAGAAATGTGAATTTTGATATGCATTAAAAGAAATGCGGAAAACTGGGTAGTGGGTTGTTTCCCATGAGATTTGCGGTGGTTGTTAAATGATAGCTAAATGATAGCTTAGCATTAATAGTTTACAGAAGGCAATATAGGTGGGATATGCGAGGTGCACTACCAGGAATTGGAGCTCAGGCTCCTGGGACTGTACCTGAGTGACAGCATTTAGAATAGGCATCCTTTAGGGTGGCTGAGTACAGAGTATAGACTGAAGTCAGAAATAAGTCACTTAAAACTCACAGAAGAAACCAGCCCACATCCACCAGGGTCATAATTTAAGAGTACTGATAATTATAGAGTTTGGCGAATGTTAAATAAGGGCAGTCTCCCACTTACCAGAGATTACTACTTTTAATATTTGTGTAGATAGGTTAGTAAAAATTCAATTTTATAATTTGCTCTGTTAGGCAGGATATGCTCAATCCTACTCATGGATGACTTTTTGCAGAGAGACTTTAGTCGTTCCATCCACCAGAAACTTCTGGAATGGTTGAGGTGATGTCTTTTGGCTAGAGAGGATATCCTCTGGAATAAACCAGGAGTTAAGGAGCCTTACTGATTACATCAGCTCAATATTACAACCTTGACCCTCTCATCTCTTTCCAAGCCTCTTTGGCCAATGCTTCTTTCGCACCTTCTTATCTCCATTTCTTCTTCACTTTCTCCCACCTGACCCAAGTCATCCCTCTGTCAGAGTGAATGTGGCATATAGTAAAATCCGTCAGTCCTTAACCCTTCCAACTATTGTAACTAGGACTTTATTTGTACTAGACTCTGGCTCTATGAATTGGATCAAACCCTTCTATGTCTATACCACACATGATTTGTATTAATAATATCAAGAAGAATGTCTTATGCCAACCCGGAACTGAGCCCAGAATGCTACACTGAATACAATGATATTCATTTCTTCCTCCTAACTCGGAACTTCTTGTTCTTATGTGTAAATGACCTGATTCTCTCTATGCTGGGTTCTAAGATAAGTCAGAATAAACCTAGAGCTGAGCAGATGGCTTAAGCAACTTGTAGACCGTGGAGGTTGTGGCTAGGGGCATACTATGTCTGGAAATGGAGCAAGGAGGTAAAGGAATATTTAGAAATTCAGGTTAAATGACATTATTCAGGCAAATTATAGAGTCCACAGAGGCAGGTCTAGACTGACGTTTAGAAGTCAAAGACAGGGGTGACCGAAGTATGGGATTGTTAGTGGCATCCAGTAACTGCTAGTGTTCTGAGTTCTCCCCTCTCTACTCCTACTAATTGCAAGAAAAGTTTGTCAATGTATTACTAGGTGGAGTTCAAAGTTGAAATAATCAAGTTGAAAGCTCCTATTTTTTCATGGAGGGCCAAGCTATGACCTCTTTTTACTTCCGAATAACTAACAGAGTAAAAGAAGCTGAAGGGATCTCCTCCTCTATTCTCTCTGAAGGTGAAGAAAATCAATATGTGACCAGTAGAGAAAAAGACTACGGTGACCATTCGTGCGCTTTGTCTAGGTCTTAAAGATGTTGGAACTGTTATTCTGAAACATCTTTTTGAATTCCAAGATTAAATAAAATCAAAAATTAACAGGTTTTATGTACTGCATTTGACATTTCTTTGACAATCCTGTGCATTTGTTTATGCCCTTGACCAATCATATTGAATTCTTGAATTTGGGTAGAGGGGATTGAGAAAAGGATCAAATTGCTTTGCTGTCTTTAAAATTCTAAGTTGTGGATAGAATTAGGATAGAAACAACAATTCTAGTGTCAGTAATTGAAATCTTTGATTTCATTGCAGTATTTTTTTATTCTTTTCAAATATTTTACTTGGTGCACAGGCAAAAAAAAAAAAGAAAGAAAAATGAAAAACTACCCTATGATTTGCCAAATTCTTTGATATCATCCCACTTTACTTATTACAGCTCTTCAAAGTGCTGTAATTCATGACCCAAAGGCACAAGGAGGAGGAGGCCATGATATACTTGCGGGGTCTAGAATGGAAGTTGAAATCTTGGAATACTTCATGAATCTGGGAGGACTCCCTTGTGTCTGCTTGCAAACCTTTGGCCTCTGATCTCTAGGTCAAGTTCAATAGCACCTTTCTTCTGAGTATCTCAGATATAAATCTTAACCCATTGTGCAACCAGAAGGTCCCCGAGGGCCAGCTGGCTCCAATTTTCATTGCTCTGTTGAAAGGAGGTCCGTATGTCTATCTATTCTTTTTATTTTTAGATAGTAAAATAGAGACACAGATATGCAAAAAGTTTGTGACAATGACCATCATTTAATTTAACCTGAAAATGTGATAGAAACCTATGACCTGTTTTTGCTTCAAGGCTACTCCTTAGCTCACTAAAACTGTAATTATTGCCAAGAGTGAGGACAAAATCACTTTTCTTAATTGTTCTTGAATGTAATGAAGCAGGAAAAAGAAGGCAGGTCTGGATTCCTAGCCTCATCGGTAGCTAATGAATCAATCATATCATCCCTGGATACCAGTGGTTTTAACTAGCAGTAGGTGCAGGATTTATTGGGACAGATGGCTATGATATAGGATGCTGGTACTCAGAAGTTCTCCTGAACTTGGAGAGCTGTGTATCCACTGGGGCAACCCAGTACTGTAGAACAGATGTATTTCCTGCCCTGGTTACTTCACTTGGGTTCTGTAACTAAAGAGGTCCCTGATGACAAATTCCTCCAACACTTTTAAAACCACATTTCCCAGGAAGGTCTTTCTGAGGTGAAGTAAAAGTTAATGGGAAGCACAGTGAGAGACTGGGGTCAGGTTGCATTGGGAAGTTTATTACAATTCACACAATGCTATAGACCTTGCAGACATATCCTCTCTGCCATGACATGGTAAATGCAGAGGTAAGCAAGTTTGCCATTTCCTTTCCATGGCTTGTTTCTGGAGCAGGGGCAAAATGCTGCCCAGCCCACACAAGAAAGGTTGTATTGGTGTTAAAAGATGTCTCACAAACCTCACCAAGAGGGTAACAACTTGCAAATTATAACTAACATTAATATCAATGATAGCTAATATTAATCAAGTACCTACCACATACCCAGCACTACTCTAAAAGTTGAACATATGTAACTTTATTGACTCTTTGCAATTCTGCATATTTTATGCCATCATTACCTTTATTTTACAAATTAAAACGAAGTAAATTAAAAACACTATAATCTGGTTTTGCGATTTTAGGAAACCCAGATATCTTCTGGGCACCAGTATTTCAGTTTTAGGATTGGGAAGCTGAAATGTGATAAAGTTAAATGTATGATAAAAAGAGTAAGATGACATTTGAGATCCCAGTGATCTTGTCCATTTTCCTCTACTAGCCTCTTTTCCTATTTTATTCCTTAATATTTTCTGAACTCTAAAAACAGGTACAACTTTATCACCTGCACCCGCTTTTGATCATTTGGTAGTAGCTTCCCAGAGCATGTGGTTAGGAGGACTCTCAAGGGGAACAAGGGTTTAATATGTTGGAGTACTATGATAAATTAATGATGTCTTCTGTGGGTACAGGAGGGAGCACAGAGGCAAGTGAGCCAAGTAACATCCATCTCCACAGTGATGCCATTGCACCTTTGTCAATACTACAATAGTGACCTGAAACAGTAAATTAAGTCATTAACTTATATAGTCTGAGAAGTTTCTCTTTGGTAGCACTGTGCTCTCTCCCGCCTTCATATCACCAATACCAATAATCCCATCCCTCCTGTGAAGCTATGATCAAATACTACTAAACTGAGGAATGGGTTCACTGTTTTGAGATTGGAAATTGAAGACAAGTTTTATTAGATATTGGCTCCAAGTCAGAATTACTTATTTGAATCTAAACGTAAAAACTGATCTAGCTCTATGTTGTTTTATCCCAGGTCTGAGAATGTCTTTCTTTCATCAATGAGGCCAGAGGTGGGATGGGAGTGAGGATACTAGTTGGTAGGCTTTTAGAAACTGTTCTGTCAACGTAGTTCAAAAATTAAAGAACCTAGTGTGATCAGGAGGCGGGGTGGGGGTGGGGGTGGGGAAGGAAGCAGAGTAGAAAGATTGCACATTTGTGTGGACACTGACCAGAGTGGCAGCTCAGTGGGGGATGGGGTATGGACATGAACTCATTTTTTCCCCAGAGAGCATCAGTTTTTAATCATAAATGATACAGTGAAAAGGAGGCCAGGCCTGTAGCTAAGATGTATCAGTGCAGGATGAAAAAATGAGGTATCAACAGGGATACAAGAAAAGGCAGAGAAAGGCCACAGACACTTCAGGATCTTGCATGTGTGTTTTATTTTGCTGTTGTTTTTACTTGAATGCTCTTATTGTGTTATTCACTCCCAAGTATACAACTGCTGGCAACCCCCACCCTCACTCATCATGTCCCACCTCTGCCGTACAAGCACAGAGCCATTCAGAATTTAGTTAATGAGATTAGCTGGAGCCTGAGCAGGTCAGAGAAGAGAGAAGAGAGGAGGGAAGAATGAAAATGTGGTAAAGTAAGCAGAAGAAATTGTGTGGCAGGTGAGAGAAGAAGGCTTATGAAACAAAGTCTTCTAAGCAGAGGAACATGAAGATCGAATCTGGTAAAAGCAGCCCAGAAACAAACAATATGATAAGGATCTTCTTTAGCAATTAGTGAGTTATATCAAAAAGTCATAGTTCTGTAATTTAACTTTTTGGAAGCAAGGTATTTGATGATAACTTCAGATCAGCAAAGAAAGTATTCTTTAAGAGACTATATAAGAGAATGTATCAAAGGAAAACAGTCAATAGTGTTATCAATTCAGGTTATTCTACTCAGAGGAAAGTGAAAGCCTTGTTTTATTCAGGAATTAAATTATTCAGGAAAATACACCTTATACTGGTTAGAAGCTTTTCTTTGAATGGTTAAAAACCTCAGCAAAGATAGTTACTAAGTCTGGGTCTCTTATTGGCAAAAACATAGATTAAGTTCTGAATGGCCCTGTGTTTACATATCAGAAAGTGGGACATGATGGACATGAAAAGGGGTTGGCAGCAAATGTAAACTAGGTGTGAAGGATCTCCTTAGACACTTAGATGCCAGAGCTGAAGTGTAACTTAGTGAGCATCTACTGCAGTCCTTTCATTCATCAGACAGGGAAACCTGTGGCAGACAGACTCTAAGGTGGCCCCCAAGATACTAACTTCTGCATGCCTCTGTGTAACCCTCTCTTGAGTGTAGGCAGGACTTGCTTCTAAACAACAGAATATGGCAAAGGTTATAAATGTCACTCCTGTGATGACATGACTGATAGAAGATTTCCATCTTACTAGCAGACTTGCTCTAGAGACTCTTCTTGATGGCTTGATGAAGTAAGCAGGCATGTTTGAGGAAATCCACATGGCAAGGAACTGTGTGGCTTCTGGGATCTGTAGACAGTCTCTGTTGCTGAAAATAGCCTCTAAGAGCTGAAAGAAAACTCCAGATGACAGTAATAACTGGGTCCTTAGTCCTATAACCACAGAAAAAAAAATTTTTGCCAACAGATTGAATGAGTTTTGAAGCAGATTCTTCCCCAGACAAGCATCTAGATAAGAAAGCGACCTGATACTGCAGCTTTCTGAGACTGATTAGAAGACCAAGCTAAGCTTCCCTGGAATCCTGACCCACAGAAACTATGACTTAATAAATTTGTGGCATTTTGTTCTGCAACACACAAGTGAAACCCAAGAAGGAGAATAATTTATAATTTATCTATGGCACATTCAGTGTAACTCAAAAAACATTTGTTTTATGTCCCCTGTATTTACAATACTGCTTGGGTTTGAATTGTGTTCCCCAGAAAACTATGTTGAAGTCCTGACCTCAGGTACCTGTTAATGTAACCCTATTTGGTCTTTGAGGATGTAATCAAATTAAAATGAGTCCATACTGTTTTAAAATACTAAAATAAAAAAAATAGAAGTACCATACAATCTAGCAATTCTACTCTGGGTATTTATCCAAAGAAAACGAGTTCTAACTAAAGAAAAATACGTGCACCCCATGTTCATTGAAGCATTATTTACAATATCCAAGGCATGGAAACAACTAAGTGTTTATCAATGAATGAATAAAGAAAATGTGGAATATTATTCAGCCATAATAAAGAAGGCAATCTTGCCATTCGTGACAACATGGATGGAACTTGAAGGCATTATGTTTAGTGAAATAATATAGAAAAAGAAAAAAAAAAACATCTTGTAACTATGTAGGGTGATGGATCTTAATTAGACTTACTGTGGGATCATTTCACAATATATAAATATTGAATCACGTTGTACATCTGAAACTAATAAAATGTTATATTTCAATTACACTTCAATAATATATATATATATATATGTTTTTTTGTTTGTTTGTTTTGCAAAAGATGAGATTATACTTGGTTAAGGAGAGCCTTAAATCTAATGACTGGTGTTTTTATAAGAAGAAGGAAATTTGGAGACAGAGATGACACAGATGTACACAGAGAGAAGAGGGCCATGTGAAGACAGACACAGAAATTTCAGCTATAAGTCAAGAAATGACAAGATTTCTGGAAATCACCAGAAGCTAAGAGCGAGGCAAAGTCTACAGAAGGAAATTATCCTACCAACACCTTGATTTCAGACTTCTGGACACATAGACTATAAGAAAATAAATTTCTATTGTTTTAACCTCTCAGTTTGTGGTAATCTGTTTGGGCAGCCCCAAAAATTTAATATAGGTATCTGGAAAGTAAGCTTGGTGACCCAAGTTTTCAGGGTCCTAAATCAGAGTTCTTTAAAGTGATGAGAAGGAACCCTCATACACTGCTGGTGGGACTGCAAATTGGTACAGCCACTATGGAAAACAGTATGGAGGTTCTTCAAAAAACTAAGAATTGATCTACCATATGATTCAGCAATTCTTCTACTAGGTATTTACCCCAAAGACTTGAAAAGTCATATCTGAAAATATATTTGCACACTGATGTTCATAGCAGCATTATTCATGGTAGCCAGGACATGGAAGCAACCAAAGCATCCTACAGTAGATGATTGGCTAAAGAAACTGTATAATGGAATATTACTCGGCCATAAGAAGAAATGAAATACTGCCATTTGTGGCAACATGGATAGACCTTGAGATAATCATGCTAAATAAATTAAGCCAGACAGAGAATGTTGAAAACTACATGATATCGCTTATATGTGGGATATAAACCTAAAAGCAACAAACGAACTGGACAAACAGAGATTCATGGACATGAACAATAGACTAGTGGTTACCAGAAGGTTGGACGGAGTCAGGAACGGGGAGGTTGATGGAGTATAAAGGGTCAAATATGTGGTGACAGAAATCTAACCATGGGCAATAAATACACAATGCAACATATATATGCTTTACTGTTGAATTTTACACCTGAAACTTGCTAGATTTTTAAAACCCATGTCTCCATAATAAAAATAAATTTAAAAAAATAAAAAATAAAATAAAGTGATGAGATACCAAGACAGAGTTAGAGATGTGCAGGGCTAAATGAGACTTGTGGTGAATACAGTGTGTGTGTGTGTGTGTGTGTGTGTGTGTGTGTGTGCACGTGTGCGCATGTATACATGCTCATTTAAACTACATAAAATTGACTACAGTAATGAAGAGTGGTGGGTAAGACTTAATACTAGATATCAAGTGGAAGAACCACAGTTCCTTTGTTTGCATCATGGAACTATAAGGACTACACATTATTTCAATTCTACTTTTTTGGGGAACATTCCACACAAAACCAAAATTCATTAGGTTTCAAAAAACGCTACTTCCATAAGTCCACAAAGAAATAAAATGGAATCATAAAAAAGTCAATTAATCCCAAAGAAAACAGAAACAGATATAGAAAGGATGTGCCAAATAGCCAACAAATATCAAGATGATAAGATTTAAACCAAACTGTATCAATAATCACATTAAATGTAAATGGTCAAAATACCTCAATTGCCATAATGTACAAAAAAGGTAGGGGTTGTCATAATAGATTAAAAAAAAATTGAGATCTAGCTATAGCTGCCTACAAGAAAAATAATTTCAAATATAAAGACACAAATGGATTAAAAGCAAAAGAACAGAAGACTTACCATGCTAACACAAATAAACATAGAACATGAATGTCTATTTCCAAAAAAAGGAATGTTACCAGGGATAAAGAAGACTACTTCATAATGGTAAAGAGATCAATTTATCAAGGGGAAATAATAATACTGTGCGTATGTACCTGATAACTTCAAAATATATGAAGCTAAACCTGATAGAACTGTGAGAAAAAATAGGAACATTTTAAAGGAATTGAATATATTTGTTATTTTGAATATGTTAATATTCAAAATTAATATTCAATTTAATGATTTCATGGGTTTTTAGATATCTCAAAATTGATGAAACCAATGCTTTAAATATGTACAGTTTATTATGTTCAATTGTTTGTCAATAGAACTGTCTAGAAAGTACTTTGGAAATCCGAAAGAATAAAATAAACCGTTTAAATGATAAAGAAGCTAGCATTAAGTTTTGCTTTGTCAGAAAGCAGAAACTCTCCTCACGTCTTGCTTTTGGACCAGAAAAAAAAAAAAAAAAAAAAAGGTAGACATCGTTAGTTTTAAGGAAGGAACAATAATAGATACATGTTTAAAGTCTTAATAATTTTCATTTTAAAAAACATAAGACTAATTTAATGTTGAAATAATGTTTACCCCTTCAGTAATATTAAGATTCTTAAGTGTCGTGTTCATGAATAAGCATCAATGAATAACAGTAACTGAGCATGTACTGTATAAAATGAGTGCCTTTTATTAAGTAAAATATAATATACAAACAAAATTTGTTTTCTTTTTAAACAAATAGCACTAAAGGGAAAATTTCCAAAAAAATATTATGTGAAGACAGATGTTTTAAATTATTTAAACTTTTATCATGGAAAACCTATACACATTTTAGGCTACATAGAAAGAGAAAGAAAACCTGGTATAGTGATACAATTTAATAAATACATTTAAAATGGGAATTTTTCAATGTATTATTTAAATTCTTAATTTGTTATTATTGTCTGTAATTTTCCTGGCAATTTTGTCACAATGAGTTAACATTTAATATATTAAACAGTTTCCGGTTTCAATTACTAGAGTGGAAAAGTTGCAGAGTTAAGAAAATTCACAGAGAAGCATTTTGAATAAAAGACCTTAGCAGCTTTTGTAAGAAAAAAATCAAGAATGATGGACATAAAACAAAAGGAATTGTATTTCCTCAGAGAAAGAAATCAATGAATTCTCTCAGATGAGGAAAATTTGCAATACTAAAAATAAATTCAAAGACTTGAAGCACATAAAAGCTACCTTTTTGATGACTTAAGTCATAGAAGACTATTTTAAAGAAACTTTGAAAGACATTTTCTTTTAATGTTAATGATAATCAAATATGGGCAAAAAACTTGGAACTTCAAATAGAGTGCCTCCTTAATATAGTATGTATATAAATATAATTTCTATTTCAACAAATATGTGCAAACAAATTGCATCAAGTTAACATCCACCACCACAAATGATCTCCTTTCAGTTCCAATTCTACCACACAGGAAGAAAATAAACAAAAATGTACTGTTGGCTTAACTGAACCAAACCATCAAGGGAAACTATTAATTTGCTTGTTATTTACAAATCTTAATATATTTGCAAAAATCTCTAGGGAGCTCAGGTTTATCCTTGAAAATTAAAAATTTTAATTTAAGAAAAGGCAGAGAAGCTAAAACCATTTAACCAATATGTTAGATATATAAAATGCTAAAAGCCCTACTCTATAAAGCTGGGAGCCTTGTAAAGTTTATTTCATAGCTTTTAAGTGCTATTTTATGGTAAATATCTTCATCTTATGAAACTGCTGCTAAATACCATTTTCATCATGTTGACGTTTTATGAATGCAAGCATGAATTAATTCTATGACCTCAAAATATTCTGATAAACAGAGCATCCCAATTTGATTAACCTAATTTTTATAGTTATTGTGTTTGAACATCTTTGCCATTATATGAATCATTTCTCATTGTTTTTTCCCTAAAGTTCATTACTCGAAAAATCAATATATTCCTAACTTCCACATCACCATCTTTTTTTTTTCTCTTCCAATGAAAACATAAAATGTGAATTTCTATACTAGATGATTATAGAAGTAGGATGTGGTGTAGACTGTTAAATCTACCAGATCACTCTGCTCATGTTTTTACAAAAATATTACTGGGAAAATGTCATTGAACTTAGGTGCTATTAGTGTTCAGTAATGAACATGGAAATATCCCATTTTTAGGGACACTGACTGCTAAAGAAATTTACTCCGTGCCATCAAAGGACTTGTGCAAACTCTAAAATGGTTTACCATTAAAATGTGTCATTACTAGGATTCACCAAGCAAACAGTTTGATGAAATTTGCATATATATTTGCGTAGCAACCTTTGAAAACATTTCATCTACTCCCTGTTGTGCAAACTGAGATTCTGAAAGCCCCTAAGAATTTTGTAAAGTCAAAGATAGTGTCAGACAGAGCAAAATTCCAGGTCCTGAGGCCCTTAGGGGATTCTTCTTACAGATTCTCACAGTTTTGCAATGGGGAGACCCATAGGTCATTCTACCAAGTAATACCAAGTGTTTGCTTTCTGTTGAATGACTTATGATGAGGAAGCCTAGATGGTCTTCAACTCCTGCTTATAACTTATTTCTGCAAAACATGAGGGATATAACTGAGATGACAAAATTGGAATCCATCAGTGTCCCATTTCTACTTAGCTGTTAGAAAGCTTTAAAATTTAAAACCTTTTAGTATGTATTTAAGCAGTCTTCTAATTTCAAGATAAACTAATCTTAAAACGTGATGCAATTATCCGAAATTGCATATTCTCCGCAAAGAGGCCTGAAAGTGCATAGGAAGATAGAGATGTACATGTACATAAATACACTCATGCAAATGACAGTCATATTCTAGAACCAAGAGAACAAGTCTGTAAAGTTTCTAAAATAATAGCGAATATAAAAGCTGAAACTAATATCTTATTTACTATGTGCCAGGCATTGATATAAGCACTTCACATACTTTAATCCTTATAACAACCCTATGCTGTGAGTGCTATTATTATCATCCCTTTTTTACAGTTTAGAAAACAGTCCCAGAGAGGTTAAGTATGTTTCCCAGAGTCACACAGCTAGAAACCAGCAAATCTAGAAATTCAAATCAAACGACCATGCTTCTAACAATCTACACTGACTCTCAATAATAAAGATTTATGTTAGAAAATAGTCTCTGGAGAGTCTAAGAGGAGCAGGTGATTTGTGAGTTGTGTTAACATATCTCGTGCCCCTGGTCAGCATGGGTTTAGGCCTGTATGATTAGCTTGATCTGGCATTACCAGTTAAAAAAATGCATCATCATTCCATTCCTTTCAAAAATAACTGAGAGAATTGTCTCCCATTTTACTGGTTTGCCATCGTTTTTTACACAGATCTTTAAACCTCTCTTTGTAAGTTACAACTATCAGCCAGGTATGAGATAAGAATGAGGAAGCAGAACTGGAAAATACAACTGAGAAGTTGGGGAGAATGAAATTTGAGATGTACTAAATCAAGAAGGGGGTGCAAGGGGAAGAAATGAATCCTGCTGGTAGGGCACATTTATCTTCCCCAAGAATCACACAGGCAGAAGTGGATACAGGTTTCATGGGCTCAGACAATTTTAGGGACTTCTTTAAGAAAAGAATATAGAACTACATGTGAAAATTTGGTAAAGAATCATGGAAGGAACTAGTGCCAGTGAAAGATCTAAAGCTTGAGCTTTATTCCCTCCATAGTAAATCCATCTGATCAAGGGTGAAGGCAGGAGAGGAGGACACAAGGAGCTCCTGTTGTGTTGTATACCTAGGTGAACTGGAGAATTCTTCAAGGAAACCTTTCAGGAGAAACCACAGCCACCTGGGGAATATCAATTAAACTGGGAGAAACCAAAGCTGCAAAAGCTGCCCTTCAACTTCCTACAAGGAACACAAAATGAGAGAGAAAACTGATTTGTTTTAGAAAATGTGTGAAAAGAAAAAAGGGCAATGGCCATTGGAACATGTTCTTTAGAATTAGGCTTGGCTTTAGCATGGATCAGCGGTGACATCAGTAAGATGATAAAATAAACAGAGAGTCCTAGTATTACAGGCACAAGTCACATGTTCGGGTGAATTCAAATAGAAGGCTGTCATCCCATCTCCTGACCTGCCTCGGTAGATAAATCAAAGGAGATCTGGCAGCAGACATCAGGAATGCGATCAAAGAGATGGGTTTGGGCAAATACCTTCTGATCCTGAAATAACTGGGAGGAATAAAGGCTTAAACCCAGCTATATATAGGGTTAGCAGTCAACACTTAGCTACTGAGCAGCGTTACAAGATTGGGAGCTTGGTTACAGAAAAATAAAATGAGCCTAATTTTCAGAATTTGAGCAAAATGTCCAGGCTCGTGGGGCCTCAGTGAATGTGACTGCCCACTTAAGGATTAGGCATCTATGTCCTTTCTGAGGACAGGATTCATCTCTGAGCCTGGAATGGTGCATTTTTCTGATACCCATTTTCAAGACAACAGAGGCAAAAATTAATGTAGATCTTTTCATTTACAGTGACACTTTAATATTTTTTTTGAAGTGAAAATAAGGAAAGATGACTTGACTTGTTTTTATTCATAGAGGTCTTGCTAAGTAGGCTTAAGTTAATTTTGCTATCCCTTCAGGGTAAGGGAAAATTTGTGACTGCGTAAAGGAACACTGAGCTGTGTTTACAATTCTGGTGAGGTTGACAAGCCAGCCTGGGGTTTGTATTAATGAATATATTATGTGAAAAAGAAAGATGGCATGAAGAAAATGTTGTCTGCTATTTGGAACTTGCTTGATTATGGCTGGTAAACCATTCGCTAAAGGTTTGGAGTAAGTCAGAGAGATCACTTGAGTGTTACATACCATCAAAAAAGTGTCTCCAACATGCAAAACATGGCAATACCTCAAGTAAAGGTGAGATTAAACACAGTCTTTAGTGAAGACTGTACAAATGTGAGCGTGGGTACCCTGGCCATGAGCTGACTGTGACAATAATGAAAAGGTGCGGGTTGGTCAGCTTCAAAAGTCCAGAATGAAAAGGCCAGACAAGTTGGGTAAATTACGATTCATCCAGATGAAGTCACCATGTGCTTTCAGGGTAGACAATCAGGAGTGGTTTCTAAGGTGCGGGAAGTTTGAAAGAAGGCAGAGGAAGCAGTAGAAGAAAGTAGAGGATTAGTTGGTTCCTATTGTGAAAATGGAAAAGGGGAAGGAGGAAAGGAAAAGGCAAGGAAAATGAGAAACAAGTCTGTATTTATAAATAAATAGCCCCCTAGAAGTATTACAAGAAGAAAGGGGAAGCCAGAAACAAAGACTTTGCGTTAACAAATAAAAACAAAAAAAAACCCTTTTCTTCGTATCTATTAGGATGGCTATTATTCCCTTGCCCCATTTTTTTTTTTTTAATTGAGAATGGGGAGAAATTGAAAACTTCATGTTTTGCCAGTTCCTTAAGAACTTAAGCACAGAACTACCACATGATCCAACAATTCAACTCCAAGATATATACCCCCAAGAAACTGAAAGCAGAGAATCTAGCAGATATTTGTGTACCCATGTTCGTAGAAGCATTATTCACAATAGCTAAAAGGTGGAAACAACCCAAATGACCACCGACAGATGAATGGATAAACAAAACACACATATATACACACACAATGGAATATTACTAATCCTTTAAAATGAAGGAATTTTGGACACATACCACAATGTATATGATCTTTAAAGAAATTATAAATGAAATAACCCAGATACGAAAGGACAAATATATGATTCCACCTATATGAGGTAGATAAGAAGTCAAATTCATAGGGACAGAAAGTAAAATAGAAATTATATGGACTGAGGGATGGGGAATGAGGGGTTATTGTTACTGGTTACAAGGTCTCAGTTTGGGATGATCAAAAAGCTCTGGAAATGGATAATGATGATGGTTGCAGAACAACATTGTGAATGTATTTAATGGCACTGAATTATACACTTAATGGCTACAGATGGCAGATTTGTTATTTTACCAAAAACAAACAAACAAACAAAACTCTTTTTAAAAAGGGAGTTCAAAAGACACCTTGGAAACTAAGTAAATTCTCACAAATCAAAGCAGAATGGATTTAATTGTAAGGACCACAGAGGCCAGAACACAAAGCCAGAACACTTTGATGGTCACTTAATGACAATTTTTGGCAAGCCCTAAACTCAAAAGTCATTTGTATGCTTGATCAAGAGGCCAAAAACACTGTCTCCATTTTGAAAAGATTATAAATGGTACATTCTCTTAGTAGTAGTATTCAAAGAGTAAAGTTCTACCTCCTTTTTAAAACAGAGAATGCAGAAGGTGGGAAAAACCAGAGTATAAAAATTCACAGAAAATAGCATATGTTAAAGGAAAAATATGGTCTGTCTGGACCAGATCAAAGTGATGATGAAAGCAATGGTTAACACAAGAATGAATGAGTTTCTTTATAGCTATATTTTACTGTTTAAGGTTGGGTGAGGGTAGTCTGTAAATTAAAGGACCTAAAATGTATGAATTAGAAAACTCCAATTTAGAAACTGTTATTAAAGGGTTTTTTTTTTTTTAACAGATTTTTTTCTCAGAATCCAGAAAAGATATGGCCTCAGAGTCAGGGAAGAGTGATAATGCTAGTACCGCAAGGAAAATGGGGAAAAAACCCCACAAAATTCAAGGGCAGTCCATCACTTCTATAAAGTTGACAAATGTTGCTGAGTTACAGAGAAGAAAAGATTTGGTGGCCAGCTAGCACTGATTCTTATTAATAAAAGCAAATTTTGGTTACAGTTTTCAGTGCCCTATGGGAACTAGGTAAAGTGATTGATTTAATGATAATCATTTTAAGAGACAGAAGAAAAATAAGTATTGTGATAGCTCCAACCATAAAATGTTTTTAGACGTTTTAACTGGAATAAGCCTGGCAGCATATTTTATCCTCTGCAATTTTTTTTTTAATAAATGAGAAAACTGAGGTTCACGTAGTACTGAATGATTCATACAAGACTTTATTATTCCTGGTCAAATCAAGACTATTCACAAAATTATCCACAAGACATGATTTTTCATCATTAAGGTACAGAAAGAACTGATGAATTGAAGAAATGTCACCAAAAAAAGGAGGATCAAGAAAATGGATGAGAAAAAAAGGACACATACAAAAAAGAGAAAATGGATGGATTGGACAAGCTAACGTTTCTTTTTCCAGGTATACATATATATATGAAGTGGTACCTACATCTAGTGAATATGTAATCATATTATTTATCAGTATAGCTATATCTCTCTGGCCTCAAACAGTGGGTTTAGAAAAATTTTAAATAATGTGGAAAATGAAGAAGATGGAAAATGACAGGGTGTCAGGGAAAAGGCAGACTCAGAGCCGTTTTATACACCTAGGAAACATCATAGTGGTGGTAGTAGAAATAAGAAAGACAATAGTAAAAATTATGAAGATCATGCTGGAGAAATTGGAGCTAAAGTCAATTAAATAATGGAAGTGTTATAGGAATGCATGAACATGAAAAACAGAGAGCAGAATGATGAGAAACCTGGGGACTAGCATTGAAGGATTGATGAGGGAAATGAACTCTGGGCATTGTTACCATGTGGGAGATTAGCAACTTATGTTAGAAGACAGGATGAGTGAGGCTGGTGCAAACAGATCTGCTTCCAATTTTTCTGCATATTCATTATATATGGCTTGGGTTAGTAGAGTTTATCATTCCATTGATACAGAACTTTTTATTAATGGCCTCATCAAAAAGCAGGGGCCAAAGAGTCTGAAAAAGAGTTCATTATTTACAGCTAGATGGAAGAAGAGCTAGACATGTTCAATACGGAATCATTTTACAGTTGGAAGCCAATACTGCTGAGTACTTTTGCATTTTAGTGGGTTAGAGGGAATAAGAAAGCTACAACCCCAAGCAAGTTTCAAATGCCATATGCTGGAAGGTGAGTGGGAAGGGATTTTTCTCTAAAGAAAATTTTCCCTATAATGTGACGACACAATCTAAGGAAAAGAAAAGATGATATCAGAAAATAAAGACCAAGTTTTGAAATAAAAAATAAGGTGTAATTCTGGTGACCAAAAGGGAAAAAATAATGAGTCTCACTGGAGAGGAAAGAGGAATGAATAAACAAACAAACAAACAAACAAACAAATAAACAAAACGCAGGATGACTTTTGGCATAAGAATTTTGAGACATGAAAATATTGAAGGGTAAAAGTTCACTCAAAAGAGAAATGATATGGCGGAGGGGAGGAGGAAAATCAATAAATAAAAGGTTAAATAACTAAATAAATAAGGGAAATGACACAGAAGTAAGAAGGGTAGAAGGAAAGAGACTTTAGATGTTTGAAAGTAATTCAATTGAGACGAAATGTGGAGATTGTTGGAAGTGGGAAAGACCTATAACAGATCACATAAACTTCTTTTTATCCAGAAAGGAAAAAGAGAAAAATAACCCTATTCAAACCTAAGTAGGGTTTAAAAGTGCTTTAAATAATTCCATTTAAAGGAATGCTTTATTATTATTATCGAATATTTAGTTGGGCTTTTCTTAACAAAGAACAACTGATCTTAGATTTAAAGAGTATGATCAAGTAGTCTGAAATAAGAATTAAGTTTGACTATAAACGTTATCAGTTGATGGTAGCTAATCAAGAACTCTTATTCCCTCTGAAAAATTGCAGTGATGTGACTGTAAAGTTTTCTTGCTTCCTACTGCTGTTCTCTGGTTGACCAGCTGTTGCAGGCTTGAAATAAAGAAATCTGAGCTTAGATAAAGCCGTATGGGAAAACAGGTGTGAGAAAATGCCACTGCTCAGACCAGAGGCAGACAACATTTCAGAAGTGGAATGATAAGTTGTGGACACTGGTTCTTCGGACCAGTGTGTGGCGGGGCACGGGAACACAGTAAGTATCCTTCCAACACCATCTCCATCTCCTGTCAGAAATGTGCCCCTAGGCTTTCATACTGTTTTATCCATCTTCTTTTAGGCCTGTTTTACTAATATAAATACTTTGGGGGAAATTTAAACCCCTTTGACCTTAATCTATCTGGGTATCTGTGTCAAATAATGACTCCTTTCCATAGAACTGAAGTTGAGAGCAGTTGCCTAAGGTGAACTGCAAGGTTTTCCCCAAGAATCTTAGGCAAAAAGTACACACCATGGAGTATGCCGCATTTGAAGAGAGGGTAGAACTTAGGCTAGTAGGGATTGTTGGAAGTGGGAAAGATCTATGCCAGTCATCCTTGGACTTGGTAAGATGTAGGGAGAGAAGGCACTAGAAAGTAAAAGAAGCATGGAGATGGGAGGTGGGAGGGAAAAAGATGCATTATTCCTCCTTGTAATAAAAACACGACTCCAGGGATGATAAACATTCTAGGTTTAATATAAAGTGACTTCGGGAGAGACAGGAAGCATATGGACCATAGCTGTCCCATGTGTAGACCAGATAGTAACTTTAAAGCCTTCTTAGGAATTATCAGCTAGCACCAGGCTAAAAATCTAACTTGATCATGTACAAGCCAGGCAGAGCTAATAAAGGATACCATTTCTTATTCTATCTCATCTTTCAAATGCACCTAAACTATAAGACCCAGGAATTGAGGGATTAAAAGTATGTTCCCAATGTATTACTATCTTTTATTTTGACAGTAAAACTAAAGGAAATTGCTGAGCATAGAGCTATTAAAACAATACAGCCAACAATTGGAAAGTGAAGTC
Organism: Eonycteris spelaea; assembly: GCA_003508835.1. Taxonomy (NCBI): domain Eukaryota; kingdom Metazoa; phylum Chordata; class Mammalia; order Chiroptera; family Pteropodidae; genus Eonycteris; species Eonycteris spelaea. The sequence continues at coordinate 1,256,563 of PUFA01000083.1, read as the reverse complement.
GAAAACTAGGGTTATAGACTGAAATATATTAACTAAATATCTTAAATATCTCACAATAGATCCATTATTTTATTACTCTGTGTCTGAAGTTGCACTGCCTCATAATTTTCCCAAATCACCTTTTATCCCAAGCTTAAAAGGAAAGGCTTGCCATTCCAAACTCCATAATGTGGCAAACAGGTTTAAACTTGCCCTATCCATGTTTTTTACCATATAATTGAGACTCTGAGTGCAAATATGTGTTCATGTTAAAGAAGATAACTAAAGGACCAAAAATCCTACAGTAATGCTCATGTTTCCCCAACAGGACTTGACATTGAGTTTTTTTGCTTTCCAGTCTTCTCCAGTGATAATAGGAGAATAGGTAGAGTTTTACTTCTGCACTAAGACTTCACTGGACTGAATCTCAGCCATACTTTCCTATGTTAAGGGATCATAAACTCTTCTCTTCCCTGCTTCTACGGTAATTACATACAAATTTCCAGGGTTTCTACAAAATGTGGCAATAAGATTGCTCCTTCCTTGCTAACTCAGCAACCTAGGGCCATTTGTAAACCATAGAGTATCCATCTGAATTTAGCAGCTTAACATTTGCATTTGGTTGTGTCAGATGACAAGAAATACGGTCACAGCATTGTCATAGAGGTAAATTGAAACTACAAGACTTGAACTTAAAAAAGCCTTTAGAAATGTTTTATTGAAATGTTATTTTTCCACCTGAAACTGACTGGTTCCATTTCAAACAAATGAAAAAATCTGTTTGTTATAAGCTGCTCCTGCCTCTCATAGAAACCCAGTTCAGTGATATTTCTCTTTAGTATTCCTCTTGGTAAAAGATAACATTAAACTTTGACCTGGTTATTATAATGAAGTCACTTATAGAGTAAGAGAAATAAATGTTTTCAAGAGAAAAACCTAGAATGGCGAGTGCAAGAATTACAAGTCAAGCAATAATTAGAATCTGGTGTTTAGACCTGGTTCGGACACACACAAGCTGTGCCTATTTTACTTCTTATACTGGGAACTCTAGCGCCACTAACATTTTCGTGGGGTACTTCTTTGTTGTGAGGGCTCTTCTGTGCATTATAAGATGTTTTAACGGTATCCCTGGCATCTACCCACTAGAAGTTCCTTACACTCCACCATCCTTAGGACAACCAAAGTATCTCCAGACATGACCCTGGAGGCAAAATCATCTTTTGTTGAGAATCGCTGTCTGAAGGATTAGTTTCATCATCTGTCAAGTGGAATTAATGAGTAGAGAGCTACTACTGGTGTAAGGTGAAATGTTGCATTTGAAAGGTTAATCTGCTACATGCATATAAGGGATTATTTTTATAGACATATTTATTTGTTTATACTCTGAATTTTATATATCTTCATGAGTAATTTGCCAGATCTCAGCTGACGGAACAGGATGAATGTGTTTAGGGAAAATTTATCTTCTTTCTAAATGCAAAATCAAGAATTAAGAATTTACAGAAACATCAATGTTTTCAACCCAGGCATAATCAGCTAAAGAAAGGATTCAATGCTAAATGGGGATTTAATTCATATTACCTTTGAGGTTTGTTCTAACATTAAAGATCTTTGAAAATAAGAATAGAGTAGAATTAATACTCCTAGAGTAATTACCATCCATTCTCTAGAAGCTTATTAATTCCAGGTTAATAGAATAAAATTAATGTTCCTGAAAAGTTACTAAGTATCTAGAAAATTTATAGGTATAGAGTTATCAGTCAACAGTTAGCTACTGAGCAGTGTTACAAGATTGGGAGCTATCTGGAGAAATTATACACCGTAGACATGGCCTCAAAAGCAAACTGCTCAGAAAGAAGCTGTGGATCTCTGGTTGTTCTTCTGGAGAGACAATTCTTCACTTTTAATAAGAGTTAGGAGGTTATTTGGCATGACTGTGGGGCAGACAGCTTGGAGGAAGGATGGCTAAGATGTTCAAATCAAGAGCAAAGCCTATTATTTGTTATAGCTAAATGGACAAAAGAAATCTGAGATCATGCATAGCAGAAGTACCACAAAGAAGCAGAATTAATAAATTCCCATTCTTGAGGAACCTTAGAGTATACTGACTCTAGATTTTAATATATTTTATGGGATCTATAACTTCTAACACCTTTATGAAATCTTAGAAGATTTTCCTGCAGTGCTGTTTAGTCATTCATTTTAAAAAATAATATGAAGAACAACAACAAAAAGTCTACATGAAGAAGAGGTCCTTTGCACTCAACTCTGTTTTTATTATTATTATTATTATTTCTTAACACAAAAAGATGAAGACTGCTGAATACAATTGTTAGACGCATTTGTTCCCTTGTGCAAACTACTTTTGCATAATGCCAAGCAAATGCTTATAAGAGAATCAGAAGCACAAACAAAATGAGTTAAGAGAAAATATGAAAAAAAGTTTAATATAACTATCCTGTTCCTGGTAGTGATGATTCAAGTAGAACAAAGTCTGTGGCATTGGAAAATTAAGGGGAGAAAATCTGCTGGAAAAAGGGACCTGAATTTGGGGTTTACTTAAATCCCAAAGGTGGAAATTAATAAAATAAAGCCAAAGATTTTAAGCAATGATGAAACATCTAGAAATTAAAATTACTTTTGTCCATTGTTTTAATCCTATGTTAGCCTTCTCAAGAAATATTACTTTACCTGATTCAGTCTCTATGCAAATGCACAGTTATACTGCATATTTAAAACAAATTTAGTTTCTTTTAATTGACAACATTGGAGAAGAAAAAAACATTATTTTAGAATACTGGAGTCCTTTAACTTTTGGCAGATATAGAAAACTTTCATGGGATAGAAGACACTTTCCTCTTGTGTTTAAACCTGTAATAAAATGTTGCTGACAAATTATCCATGTTTTATATATTTCATGCATATGTGCTCCTCTCTAAACCAATTAAATTTCCATTAATGCTAATCTTGTTACTGCCCGCTTAGAGAGGAAAGGAATACTCTTAATCAACGATTGATTTATTTGAACTATTTAAATGGGAGATGGGCAGAAACAGATGAGAGAAGAAGAAACCACCATTTTAACCTCATCTGCATTTCTGAGAATATTTCCCAATTATTAATGAATATTGGGTTATAATTGGTATAAATAGGAAATGGGGAAAAATAAAGTGTCAAAGTGATAGCCTTCCATCAGTGAAAAATAAGGGCATTATAAATGAGATGTTTATTGCTATATTTTTAGTACTAGCTCCAAGGTTAGTAATGAGATATTATAAGAAACAGATTTTCTTTGCTAAAAAAAGAGGTAAAGAAAAATGAGATTCATACTTGTAAGCTCTTAGAGACATGAGATTTTATTAAATAAAAAAAAAGGACAGTCAAAACAACGAATAAGTTGTGCTCTGCCACACCTTCTCCTGTTGCCAGTGTGACTGTCCGTCTTGTTTTTGATATAAGAATCCAATAAATTTTGTCAGCTTCAGTCAAGCTAAAATTTCTGTATCTTAGGGTACTTTAACAAGCCAAGATTTGCTCTTAAACGATGTTGTGTCTAGATTTGAGTGGTTTCCTTAAGCACACTTTGTAGTGTGACTGAGTGCCAGTGGGCCAGCCTGGAACTTAGAAGGCAATAAGAAATACTCTCTGTCCCATCTAGATCATCTCCAAACTAGCTAACCATTTTTAGAAGTACAGATGTCTCTTATTTCCCATCCTCCTAGAAAAGGTGACATGAAATAAGGGATGACTAAAAGATGGGGTTTTGTCCAGGGCTCACCATCTGGCTTTCAGATATTATTTAACCTCCCTGAGACTCAGTTTCTTGGTCTGTAAAATGTGGGTCATAATCTCTAGGTACCATGTTTTATGCCACATAGTAGTGTAAGGATTAAAAAAATATGTTTTATTTGAAAGCACTGTGATAATCCAAGTGGTGTACAAACATACAGTATTATTAATTGGGAAACATTTAAGAAAAAGTAGGGCACAAGAAAAAAAAGGGATAAAAACAAGGATAGATTTCAATTTTATCTGGGCCGTGTGTGTGGTGTGTGTGTGTGTGTGTGTGTGTGAGAGAGAGAGAGAGAGAGAGAAGAGAGAGAGAGATTGATTTATACTCAGGATTTACTTAAGTTTTCATGGCAACTCATGCTCATACTTTATAATTATGTATATAAAATGTAAAATAAAAATTGAAAATTGAAAGTATTTAGATGAGTAAAATTTTTCTTTGTTGCTTATCCAAATATTTGGTGTCAGTTAAACATGAAGATGGGAGTGGTGGTGAGAACAATCTCAACGTTCGTTGAAAAAACTACTGAAACAAATATTTTCAGCACAAATATTAAACAGCCTTTTCTCTACCGATTGGTAAAAAAATATATTATATTATGATTTTTTTCTTTTTAAATTATATTGTTATCCATCCCAGCCAAAGTTGTGACCCGTCATCTGGTAGAACTTGAGGTTGAAAGGCCGGTAGAACTCCCGCAGTCTCTGCACCACCTCGCGGTCGATCTCGGGGTGTGTCCTGCCCTTGGTCTTACCCAGGCAGTGGGGTTTGCTGCTGCCCTCAGCCTTCTTCAGGCAGGGAAGCCCTTGGTCTTGTTGAAGTAGAAGTGCTTGTCGGTGATGATTCTCTTGAGGCCCAGGAAATCCTGCACGCGGCCCAGCTCGCCGGCAGGGTCGCTGATGAGGTGCTCGCCGCTCACGAAGAGCATCTGGCCAATGGGGAAGTGGCGCAGCCAGTGCTCCAGGTGCTTGGCGTAGATGCCGATCTGGATGGCACTCCATGATGTGTCAATGAGGCCCGTGGTTCTGTTTTTGAAGGTCAAGCTCTCGAAGGTGGGAATATCAGGCCTCTTGGAGAGAGTCTGCGTGTAGTCCGAGATGGCTCTGGTCACCGGGTCGCGCACCACCACGATAAGCTTGGTATCCTTGGACATGGCCGAGATGCGCGCGGGCGCCTCCCGGGTAACAAAGTAACTGGGCGTCTTCTCCATGGTGATCTGCCCTTCCAGGGTTCTGGGCATCAGGTCCCTGAGAAAAGCCAAAAAGGCATGTTAAGGCCTGAAAACTGACCGACTTACCCTGATTTCAACAACAGCTCATTCCTAGGAGACAGAATGTAACACAAATTCTGGAGCCAGACTGCCTGAGTTGCAATTGCAACTCTCCTAATTACAAGATGTGTGACTGCAGAAAAGTTGCATAAACAAAGTGCACCTCTGGTTCCTTGTGTATTTAATGGAAAATAATAATAATAATACTGATCTCATATGATTGTCATGATGATTAAAAGAGTTAATATACCCCAATAGCTTAGAAAAGTGCCTGGCACAGAATAAATGCTATATAATTTTTTATTTTTTATTATCAACCCACAATGCTGTAAGAAAATAATCTTGATTGAATTCTTTAGGTGAATTAACATATTGTAATAAACACAATTATACTGCTATGAAATAGTATTAAAACACCCTGAGCCCTTTCTGTAATTCTCTTATAAACAAAACAATTATATTTAACAAAATATCATAGTATGTTACACAAAATACTTCTCTTTATAATTGTGGAATTTTCCTGTAACAAACAAGACATTAAATAATTCATCTTTTATCAATAATTTGAAATGCCATCATTACAATATTCTAAATATCTTGGCTTCCCTCTACATTGGCCCAATTGTCATGTTAAGTTATTATCCTGTTAGAGTATATTTTCATACATGCCAAGTAAATTCTGACTATTGTTCAAGATGATCTTGATGAGTCTTGTCTATTTCTTCTTAATGAGGGTTAAAATCACTTTGTCATAATTAAAAAAAAAATCCCATTGGAATCCCAATGGAGCAGATATTGCTACCCAGTTCAAGTATGCTTTCCTACTGAGAATGGATGGTCAATCAAAAAATATGAGCAGGGGAAAAAAAAGTATGAGCAAGACAGGTAAAATCTACTTACTCTTCCAACTTAAGTGTACTGTCACTAAATCCACTATTTATTTGAAATTTATATATATATATATTTATATTATTAAGGCACTGTTTTCTAATTCCAAGTTTTACAAGAAATAGAGTGTTGCTCAAATCAATATTAAAATAAATATATTTTGGGGATTTACAATGACTAAATGTGTTTTGTCTTTTGATCCATCCATAAGAAGAATCAAACTTATAAATATCTTTATACAGGATTCATTTTATTCCTGGAATAAACTTTATTTGATTATGATATATTATTCTTTTAATGTAGTGCTAGATTTGATCAATCTTTATTTTGTTTTGGATTTTTCATCTATATTCATTAATGAGGTGTTTCCTGTAGTTTTTCTTTTGATTAATAGCTTAATCAATTGTTAGAATATGAATTATTTTACAAACAAAATGAGTTGAGAAATGTTTCATATTTTTTTTATTCTAGAGAAATTTAAGTAGCAAAATAATTTTATATTTTTTCAAAATTTTATAGGTGTACCTACAAAGCCCTTTAACACTAGCACTTTCAGGAATGAGGGTAGCAAAGGAACTAGAAACTTTAAATTTCTTTTTAGTTTCTTCTTCGGTTATTTATTATTATTATTATTATTATTATTATTATTATTATTTTATTTTTGGTAATACTATGTCTTGTCTCATGTCAATTTTGGCAATTAATATTTTTCTAAAAATCACCCAGTCGAGTAGTTGAAGTTATTCTCAATTGTAATTTTGTGTTTTCTGCCTTTCTTTCTGCTTTCTAGGTTAGATTATTAATTCGCTAATTTGCCTTTTAGCTTTTTAATGCCCCTTTTATTCTTTTTCTAGTTTTGCTTTGTTATTCTTCTAATTTATTTGGCTTACTTAATTTGTTTTCATTCTCTCTTCTCAAGAAATAAAAGCATTTGGGGCTATGATTTTTCCTTAAAGTACAGGCTTGGTCAAATTCCACAAGTTTTGATATGTACTATTGTCATTTTCATAACTTCATAAATATTTAGGAATTGAATTTTACATGTTATATTTCCTTTTTGGTCCAGCTATTACCTAGACTTACTTCTTTTTCAATTTGTAATTCTAAGGGTTGATTTGGTGTGCTTTTTGGGGGGAGGGAAGGGTAATTTTGCTATTAATTTCTATTTTGCTTTTGTAATAAAAAGTACTTTGTATATGTGTTTGCCTTTGTTAACTTCCTATAATTTAGTTAATTCTAGATTATTTGCTAGCTATATATTATGAAAAATTTCAAACATACACAAAAATAGAGAAATTATAACATAAATCTCATGTGCCTTATATCCAGCTTCAAAAGCTAATAACTACTGACATTTTCATTTCATTAATAACTTTTCCATTTCTAATTCCCCACCACTCCAAATGGATTTCTTTGAAGTCTATCTCAGACACTTTATCAATTGTTTCTTAAACATTCCGGTTCCCATCTGTATTGTATCTGGCACAAATTCAACATTTATGGCAATCTGGTAGCACTGACACTGTCTTAGTTTAATGATTCAGGTTTTCTCCCATTTTGTTTTCTTTGATATTGCAGTAAGGTTATCTTTACTTTTTTTTTTTTAGGAAGGGGCAAATGATAATAGATATATGACAGCTATTGTTTTTGTTGTGTTGTTGTTTGTTTGTTCCTTTTTTTTAATGAAATCTGAAATTCTTTTTCCAAAAGAACTTTTAATGTGCTCTATTTTCCATTTCTTAAATATACCTTAAGGTCTGGGTAAGATTAAGCAAAGACCAGAGAGTTCAGTGTTGACATAAGAGAGACACAGATTGTTATGACTCTTTATGCAACACTAGTGCCACTGTGTGCCATGAATTCACAGATTTTGTCCCTGTGTGCCTCTCTTGAAAGACTTGAGAAATTGGCTAGGCGATCCTACTCTGGATCCTTAGGTTACATTTTTATAAGATAAGCCAGGAGATCTATCGAGAAGTTGTTGGAAAATCTCAGTGAAGGACATTTGATCAAATGTGTGAAAAAGTTTTAGACTGCCAAAGCAAACATCACTACAGTGATAAGAAAGAGTATTTTTTGATTTGAAAAAAAAGTCAGCTTTTTGTCTCCTTTCCTAGAATCTGTGACTTTCAACTAGTCAACCTCATATTTTGGCCAGTAAAATAGAGATAACATACTTCACTTGGGAGCTACTGATTAGTAATCTCAGCTTTCTTTTCCTCTGTCTCTGGGGGAATGCACAGATCCCCAGTAGCCTTTCAGTAGAGATTAAAGCTGCATATCATGCCAGGCCAGAGGAAATACTAATATCTCTGATAAAAAAAACCAAAAACCATATTTTAAATTACCTCAATAGAGTAGGAAAAGTAGCTATCCAAAAGAGGGGGAGTTTGAAGAGGAAACAGCTAAAATAGGATTTCAGAAGAAAAAACACATTAATTACTGTCAAGTACAGGATGAGGAAAGCTGACTTGTTTAGCATGGGGTAGGTTGGGGAGTTGAGGTTAACTATAATCTGCCTGCAAGCTATTTTTTAAAAAAATGAAGAAGTGATAGTTTAAATAAAGCCTTAATTAAGCTTACATTGTAGAAAAATGTTGCTTTGCAAAGGACTCACAACCATTTTTCTTAAAATAGCAATATGTCTTTTAATTTATTCATTTTCTTATTGCAATTTGAATTTTAATGTTCCAAAAAGAGTTTACCTCTCACATAAAATAAAATGCACATGTAATTTGGAATACCATATTTTAAAGTGTTTAAGAGAACTTAGAAATTGTCTTTCCTTACCCGAGTGGAGCATATACTATGGCTCTACTCTGTGTAAGGGCTTGGGCCTGAGATGAGCAATGAAAGGACCCTACCAGTATTATAAGAGCTTTGCAGAAATACCAGACAGGCTATGGGAACAGAAAGATGTGTGTAATGAGAAGACATATGATATTTGCCTGAAGACAGAAAAAGTTGGGGTGGGGAATGAGAAATTTAATTGAACAATGGGAGGGATAGATCCTAGGAGGACTTAATTTCCAAGCTAACATTGTAGGCTATTCTAAAATTTCACCTCTAAATAGGGAAAAGGATTTGAAGACATCTATAATAAGTATGGGAATGGAGAAATGAGTAGAAACCAGGATTATGAGAAAAAATTAGAGAAGCTTATTTGTTTTCCCCTGAAAAAGACAAGGATAAGAAGGGATTCCACAAGCAAATTAAAGATTTTTACAAGATGAGTTGCATTTATTTGCTCTTTGTCCCTATAAAACACAATGAGAATTCACAACGACCAAAAAGTAGAAGCAATCCAAGTGTCCATACGTGTATGAATAGACAAACAAAATGTGATATATACATACAGTGGATTACTATTTGGATATATAAAGGAAGGGAATTCTGACACATGCCGCAACATGGATGAACCTTGAAGACTTTATGCAAGTGAAATAAACCAGTCACAGGACAGTTACCAATTCCAGGTACCTGGAGGAGTCAAATTCATACACAGAAAGTAGGATGGTGGCTGCAGGGGCTGGAGGAGGGAGGATGGGTACCAGCTTACTGAATATAGAGTTTTAATTTTGTGAGATAAAAAGAGTTTCGATGATTGATTACTTAACAATGAAAATGTACTTAACATTACTGAACACTTAAAAATGGTTAAGATAGTAAATTTTATGTTATACCTACTTTACCATAATTTATTTAAAAAAGAACTCCTTACGAAGACAAAAGTTTCAATTGCATCAATAGAATTTAGTTAGACAAAGGAGTCTTTTTGGCTATGCAGGTAATTAAACATTAATACAAGGTACTGAAGGAGGCTGCAGTTTTTCTTTCCTCTTGCTAGACAAAGGGGAATATAATAATTTATGAAGTTTTGGCGGAGCTATGTGAAATTAGAAGATGAGGCTTGTGTCTTGCATTTGCCTATTGCCAGTTGGGTGACCATGAACTGGTCATTTAACCTCTCAAATCTCAGTTTACTCACCTTGCCAGAAAAATCCAGCCACAGGTTTGGGAAATCTAGATTGTAAATGGAGTGTGGGCATGGCCATTACTAGAGGGATTATTCCAAGCACTCTTCTTAAGAAAGTGACACCTGGTGTTCCGAATCTCCAACTGCCAGGAGAACCCCATTCAGTGCAGATAACTGGGGCCCAGAGATAAGAGACCCTCCAGCATGTCCCTGGGACAACCACACACCTCTCCGTTTCAGGCCTCCTATGTATACATACGGAGTGAGAAAAGCTGATTTGAGAGCCATGAGCTGGCAAAACCAAGTTCTTTGAAAGGACAGAAACTGGCTTGTTATGGTGTGAGAGAGGTGAGCTCAGTTTTTAAGGAGAATCAATGTCCTTCTCTGCGATGTGGTATAGTTGTGCCAAGAAGGAATCAGTTTGGTAAAATTCCATCTGATTCAAGACTTTGTTCCACCTCAGTGTCCTGGAGATTTAATTTTGGATATAATCAGTTACACTGGGATAAATTCTATGGGCCTAGAGTTATTTGAGCAGCTCTCTATCTATGGTGTGGGAAATGTTATGGCTAAGTAGGAACCATGATAGAACCAATAACTAGTTTGTTCTTTTCTACTTGAGCCTTAAATCAAGTGGGTAGTTTATGGTATGAGTACTAGATGACACAGAGAAATTTTCCACTTCCATACTGCTGACAGGACATGTTCACTTTCAGGGTTGTGCCACACTGACAAGGCCTCCCTCAGAGGAAAATGGCCCACTGCTCTAGCACTGTCTGCACCACCACCACTTTTATGGGAGGGGTACCATCCAGAGGTAGCCCTCAATGGCACGCAACAACACATATTCATAATATCTATAACACATCAAGAAAGTACAAAAAAGGAACCTACCTCATGTACTTTACCTTTCTTGTCCCTTTGGGCCATTTCCCCTGAATTCCCACTGCCCTTATATTGTCTTCTTGCTCCCCCACCTGCCCACTGGAACTGCTACTGGCTCCCTCTGGACATACTTCTTCCTAAGATATTATCCTTCCCCACTGTATTTTTAATAATGATGTTTGGTCAATTGGTTATTCATATAGAAAAATAATTCTTAATCTCTCACCATATACAAAAATCAATTAAAATAATAAAGGTTTTGAAAGGAAAACCGTAGTGAACATCTTAATAATTTCTCATGGAGACAAAGATTTCTTAAATTTCTTAAAAGAGTAATCATAAAGAAAGTAATAATGAATTGGACTATATTAAAAACAGAAACTTTGTTAATTAAATGATATGTCCTTTAATTTAAGAGAGTGAAAAGGCAAGCCTCAGAATGGGAGGAAATTTTTATAATATATATACCTGAGAAAATATTTATATCCATAATATATAAAGAGTTCCTATGAATCAATAAGTATATATAGAAACAGTCAATAAATGTATGAAAAGGTGCTGAACTTTATTAGTCATCAGGGAAATGAATGTTAAAACACAATGGATGCCATATTATGACACACTCACTTGAGTGGCTAGTATAAAAACCACAGAGAATTCTGAGTATGGGTGAGGATGTGGAACAGCTGGTTCTCTGTTGTTTTGAATGTAAACTGGCATAATGACTTTAGAAAACTGTTCACCCTATCTACCAAAGCTGAACACATGCATATACTGTGACCCAGCAATTTCACTGCCAGGGTTATACTCATTAGAAACTGTATATATGTTTGCCAAAAGACATGTTCATAAATGTTCATAGTTAATCATGATAGGCCCAAATGCAAGCTACTCAAACTTGTATATCCTTCTATTTTTTATGCTATATACACATATACATACATATATGCTTATATATAAATGTATAATTTCATATATACATCCTATATATATATATATATATATATATATATATGAACTACTATACAGAATTGGCATGAATGACTCAAATCTGTGAATGAATCTCATACACACAATGTTAACAAACATAGCTAATCACAGAGATTTATATACAGTATAATTTCCCTTATAAAAAAGTTTAAAAACAAGCAAAAACTCACCTAGAGTATTAGATGTCAGGAGAGTGGTTACCCTTGGGGAATGAGTCATTAAAAGGGGGAAAAGGGGCCTCTGGAGAGATGGAAATATCCCAGTCCACGATCTGGGTGCTGGTTACACAAGTGTATCCACCTTGTGAAAAGTCATTGAGCTGTATGTCAAGACTTGTGTCCTTTTCTGAATTTTGTTATGTCAATAAAAGTTTACAACATATTTAAAAAACTGACCATTTGGATATTACCTTATGTGTTCAGTATCTGTTGATAAGTCTTTTGCTTTTTTCTTTTATGCTATCTATTTCATATTCTTTAAGAAATTGTGCATTTCAGAAAATGGTATTTGTGGACGTGGTTCTTTAGTTTAGTGGTTAGCATGTTTGCTTTACATGCAGAATGCCCTGGGTTCGTGCCCCAGTGGAGCCACGATCCATGGTCTACGGTCATGCCATGCTGAACAAGTCCGATGTCTGATCCCTGAAGCTAAGCAGGGTCGGGCCTGGTTAGTGCTTGCATGGGAGACCACCTAGGAAGACCAGGTGCTATAGGCATAAGTAATAATAGTTAAAAAAAAAAAAGAAGAAAAAGAAAATAGTATTTGCTAAACCAACCTCATTTATAATTTGTGAAAATTCAGATCATAAAGGAAAAGGGGTTGAACTCCCATACCTAAGAATCAATGGACCTCTCAGTGACCACTTTCCACTCGCCCTAAGGTAAGTTATCAAAACAGAAGCTGCCCAGCCTGTGTCCTCTATGCTGAGCATTGATTCTCAGGTGCTATAAGCACAGTGCTGTTCACAGTATTGTAGAGCATGTGTCTCTAGAGTGTGGACACAAGTACAGAGATAACTGAAGAGCACACCATGTTTGTACAACATTTTAGCAATTGCTTTTTCATTTAATCTTATCATAGCCATAGGGGAGATAAGGTAGATACTTTGCTCCCAATTTTTTTTTTTTTTTCTGACGAGAGAGCTGAGATTCAGAGAGGCTACTTTGCATGCACAAACTCCCATAGTCAGTATACAGAAGGCAATTGGTAGTTTTCTCTAAGCCTAAGACAAGTTATTTCTATTTCATAAGATAAGAGGAAGTCAACTGACAAAGATGATAGGAAAAGAATATATATATAAGATGGCAAATTCGAAAAATGGAGAACACGAGAACATGTGTTATCCAGAGGGTAGCTGTGAAGATACTGGAAGACCCAAACTCTGAGTGAAATACAAATAAAGGAATTTGACTGCTTGTGTTGGAAAGTTGTATAAAATCAGACTAAAAAGATGATGATATAATTTATGTCAGTGATAAATCTGAGGCAATGCACAAATTAGAATGGAGCAAGAATAGAATGCAGGTAGTTAAATATAACTCATTATAACCCAAGCTTGAGGAGCTAAAGACCTGGATTATTAGAGGGTTGATAGTGAGAAACTTTGCAAAGGGTAATGAGAATGAGGCAAGATAGATAGTCTAGGGAAGTCCTCTCCCCTCTAGGACTTATCCTTTGGAATTTCTCCTTTGTCCTTTGTTCAGCCCTCCTGTGCAAGATAAGAATGTTCCCTCCATCCTAGAATAAGACCTGAAAATTTTCTTTCATCCTTTGTTCAACTGACTCTCTCCATATTTTAGCTTTGGCAAGGGGAGATAAGATAAAAACAGTCCTTTCCAGCTTAGATGCCATCTTAGGCCGAGACGTGACTTTTGGCTAATTATAATGTCATTATAATGTCATCTGCATTGCACATACTACAGCTTTCATCATACACCTGATGCCATGACAGTACTGGAAACACCAAAAAAGAAAGAATGGGGAAACTGAGCTTCCCACCTACTTGGAGGAGACAACGAGGCTACTTCAGAACTAAAGTCTCTGGGCCCTGTCCCCGGAAAACAAAAGCCCATAATCTAGACATCCTCAGCTGGACTAGTTCTGTGTATGAGTTTGCTCGCACTCCCCTCTTAAGTGTGTACTTTCACTTTAATAAACCTTGCGCTTTCCTACTTGATGTTTGTCTTGCCCTTGAATTCCTTCTCATGGCATAAGATAAGAACCTGGTCACCGGAGCTCCGGGTTGAATCCTCACTTGGATTTCCATCCCCATTGAGCTCTCCAGGGTCAAGAACATGAGAAATATTACAGGGAGAACTGATGTGGCTGGAGAGCTGATTTATGAAGGGAGCAAAGTAGAAGTTTTCAAAGAATATCCCAACATTTTAAAGGTGGAAAATTATGAAAATTTTACTTAAAAAAACCCAGTTATTTTGAGGAATGAAGTAGACCCCTCTCTTTCTAAAAAAAAAAAAGAAAAAAGAAAAATAAGTTTCTCTTTCAGTAGAGTTGAGGCTAATTTTTAAAAGTTAGTGTTTCTGCTTAAGAATGCTAATGAAGACAAAAGATTGTTAGTTTAATTCTAAAGTATGGCACAGATGGATCATATATCTCTATGAAGACAACATAGCTTTATAAGCTCGAAACTGGGTATAGGAATGTGGATTCAGTCTTGACTCTGCTGTTAATAGGCTGTGTGATTTTGGGTGAATCACTTTAGTTCTCTGTGCCATGGTTTCTTCATAAGCCAAATAAGACTATTGTCCTCCATATCTCTAAGGCCTTTCTATTTCTAAGATTCAATGTACGGTGTAGGACTCCAATTAATCATTAATTTGCTAAATTTAAAACTCTGCACAGCCTCACACTGCCCTGTACTGAAGTGTGGCTTCACCAATCAAATAAAAAAAAAATTGTGTAAATCATTAGTGCAATTCTTCACCAACAGAATGGATTTAAAAATCAATGATGTCTGAAAGAATGCAGCTCAAATAAAAGATGCCCAGAGAAAGTGCTGAGGTTTGTTCAAACAAAGGCTCATTTGGAATTTTCCCAGGACTTCGAGTATCAGGAAGTCCAGGAGTTGAGTGGTCTCCCTGCATTTGATAATGCAGTGACTAAGGAAACCAACTCTGTCTCATGCTTCCTCTATACCTGAAACACCAAAATAAGATGCCATAGCCAGAAAATGAAGTTCATGGATAGGGCTAAGTTAAAAATAGATACAAGACAGCCACGAATTCAAGTTCAGGTGCATTAGAAAGAACACGATGAAGACAGAAGCAAATGAACACTAATTAAGCATTTACTGTAGACTAAGATCTGATGTATTATTTCCAGCATCTCACAATAGTGAAAAGCTAGAATTATTATAATTTCAAGATGAGCTAAGAGATTCAGAGAGGTTATGTGACTGACAAAGGCACAGTAACAAGTGAAAGGGGCAGAATGAAAATCCAGATCCATTCATAAAGCACATATTCTTTCAACCTTCATAGACACCCAAGCAATGTCAGTGGGACTCTTTTGGTTGATGTTATGGCTGCCTTTGACATTTTGTCAAAACATGCATGTTAAAAGCACTATTTTACTTTTCATCTCAGAGCCCAAATCATCCTACCTGGAATGTTGCAAAAAGGTAACATGTTTTTCCAATAGTGTTCTTCTTCAAGAGAAGGACATGCAACCTGGGAAAGTCCCTGAGTTATATTGCAATGGTAATTTACCTTGAAGAATTAATAAGTCTGGCTCATGTATACATACATTTTTTTAAGTCTATAAAACCAAACCAAACCATGTCTGTTTTTGGAAGCCTTTGGCAGTAGAAAATTGTAGGAAAACATGCTCTTTTCATGGTCATGGCATGAAGGTAGTTCCCGTGGGTCCCTCATGGCATGAGCCTGGAGCAGAGGAAACTGCTACAAAATTCCTGGTGCTGTTAGCCTGCTGTCCCTCGGGCCAAGCCCCAATCACACCAATATATATATTTTTTCTTCTGTTGTTATGTGGGACCCTACTCAAAACATGCTGGCAAGAAAACTCCTTTTAGTTGATTTGGCTCCTGTGAAAGAACACTTATGTTTTTAAACTGGCTCCCAAACTGACCAAACCTAGATGTGCAATTCTAATAATCAAACCATTGTCTAGATAAGTCAAACATCAAACTTCCAGGAAAGGCTGATACACTACACCATGCCAGATAGCAGACTCCTTATAAATCTCTTAATTATCAAATACAGGAAGAGAAACAGATGGTTTTTACTCTCATTAGTTTTTATGACAAAGGAAAGAAGTTTATTTCAAGTGAGACAATGTCTGTTGGCACTCCAGGGCAGGAAAGAAAGGTCCAGGATTCCTGGTTGATAATTTTGGGGAACTTTATAAAAACGGCAGGAAATATATCTGTACTCAGGTCACAGAGAACAGCAGTTCTGAAAGGGAAGGGGCAAGAGTTATCTTGGGCCATAAATTCAAGCAAAAATGCTTTATGTTTGTGTTGGGTCTTAAGAGTTTCCCAAACAATCCCACAAATGATCTCATTCATTGACTTTTAGGAAATACAAAAATAGACTAATATCTTACAAGGCTCATTGCTTCAACCTCGGATTTTCTCCTTCTAGGTTTACTGTATTGGGGGAACTAATGCAGTCACAAGATTTAAAATATCATTCCTAACCCTGTATACATTATTCAAAACTCTGTTTTAAAATGATGTCTGGCTCTTGGGAAATGATGTACTTCCCCCAGTGTCCTATCAAAATATCAAAGAATACCCCCCCCCAAAAAAAACACCTAAAAATATTAAAAAACTAAAATTCACATTAAAGCCTAATAATGTCAGAATATATAAGCCAATCAGAGCCTAAGAAACTACCTGGAAAAAGACAGGCACATGCCATATCTCTCAGTACTGGGTCAGTCTCTGGATTTAAGACATTATTTAGGTACCATGCTTAAAAGTAACAATTATTCTTTTATCTCTTCGTGCAGAACTCAACACTTGCATCATTTCAAATCTTGCACCCTATGTGCTACTAGTGCTTCACCTTAATTCCTCACTCTAAAGTGGTAGAGATCCACAATATAAAAAATAGTAAAATTTTAGAGTTTCAGAATAAAACATTTCATAGACATTCATACGCAAAGACAAATAAATAACACTGATAAATGAGGAAGGGGGACTTTGGTCTTATACTTTAGTAATAAGTGCCCAAAGGCCATAAAAGATTAAAGGGGAAAACACTTGTACTAATCTAAATTTTACTTCACTCGAAGTAGTACCAAAATGACATTTTCAGATATGCAATGAGGCAAAAATATTAGCATCCAGTGATGTTTAACATCTTCCTTGAGAATACCAAGGTAGTTTTCTCAACAGTGAAGTTTCATTTTAATTGAACCACAGATAAGAGCCAAATTAAAAGCTTGAGAATGAAAATGTAAGCGTATAAGATCTAATATCTAAAACTGGTTAGAACAGAAATAAGCCCAAGAATAATTCCAAATTTGGTTATAAAAAATGATGGTAAATAAACAGTTAAAATAAAATATAATTAACTTAGGATCTAAAGCCTGATATTTACAAACCCTGACAAGTGTGTGTGTGTGTGTGTGTGTGTGTGGTGTGTGTGTGTGTTGTAAGAGAGAATGAGAGAATGAGAGGGAGAGAGGATGATATTAACTGATTGCAAGGAGACAAGAGAAGAAGAGACTGAGAAGGTAGGAGAAAAAAAAAAGAATGTGTTGGAGAAAGGAAAGTGGGAGGACTGTGTTCTCCTAAGCAGCAACTCCACTAAACATTAGAACTGGGAGGAATTTTGGAAATCCCCTAATCTAGCCTCTTCATTTCACAGATGTGAGAAGATCTGAGAAATCATATGAGCCAAATGGACACAAAGCTTGGCTTCGATTCTGATTCTCCAGACCTTTGGTTCACTGTTCTTTCAATGGCTTATCATTCTGCCTTAATTCTCAAAATATAATATGCACAGGATCTGACCACCTTGATGCTTCAAATCCCTGAAAAATAAAGCTTATCTGTGGAAGGGAAGCTCCCTTGCAGTGCTTCTGAAGCAGGAAAGTTCCGTTCAATATGATCCCTGACAAAAGGAAGAAAAGTACCAGATGGGTATGTTTAACCGTGTTATAATATCAACAATCTAGAAAAGGAATGTGGAATTCTTAGAGTGGGCAGGGCATGGCCTAATGATAGCTGCCTCTCCCAGCTTTGTGGCTACTGCCACAGCAACCCTCCATCTACTGGCTCATCTTGGTTCCTGACAGGGGTTTTAAAAATGATTAGTTTGAGAGCTGTGCTATCAGCTTTTGTGCTACTGTGGACAGCTGCTTCAGAACACAGCTCTCCCATCAGCCAGGAATTATCAAGTCTTTACATATGTGCTGTGGGAGATAAGGGAAGAAGCTTGCTTTCCATGCCTGGAAATCAACAACCTAAGGAGAGTGGAGAAGCTGAGAGGAAACATGTTGAAGGCATAATGAGGAAAAACCTGAAATTTTGTAAAGATTCTTTGTTATATTTTGGCAATGGTGGGTTTTTTTGTTTGTTTGTTTTCTGTTTTCTTGATTTTTTGTTCTGTTTATTACATACTGAACACAGAGTAGGTCCTAAATCAATATCTCTTTTGAGTTTAAAATAGGAAAATCCATGTGAGGCCATGATTATGCATAGTTTGGGGCCTTGGACTAATTGGGTATTCCTTCTAAAGTTTACCATCAGTACCTTGCCATCAGCTTCCCTGATTTTGAATAGCAGAAAATGATACGTGATCTGTCTTACATCAAAACAGAACTTCCCAAATAATCTCTCTTATCACATAAAACAAACCTCCAAAATAATGACTTCATCATAAAATGGTGCATGCAGACAAAACAAACTTCAGGGAAGCAATCAATCAGTATCCATTAGACACAGTTTATCAGTGTAGTTGTACCACATGGCATTGTGAAGGAGAAAACACACTCTCCAGTAGGCACACAGGTAAAAAACATCAGTAGTCCCCATGGACAAGAAAAGCCCCAACTCAAAGTCTCACAATTTAGAAGGTTCCACATGACACACTAATTTATTAAAGAAACTGTCACTCAAACACCGGCAATGTGCAACCCGTAACCCTAAATGTCCACTCTCTTGATCAACACTGTTCAGGCCCCAGGAAATGCTTCTGTAAACCTCTTGCTTTGTGTCTTTAAAACAGAGTCTGAATGCTGAGAATGTAGATGGGTTTGTGTAGCTGCCAACACTAAAGATGGGCTTTGCTTTTAGCTGGGGAAGGTCTGAGTGAGGGAAGTAGTGTAGAGAGAAGACAAATTACCTTATTTATGTAATGCTTCATGAGATATCATGGAATAGCTAATTGATAAAAGCTTTTGTGCATATTACTGAGAGTTTTCTTTGCACCTCCTATTACAATTCATGGTCCTGGAGGTACTCACATATTAATATGATACAACAGTTGCACATAGAGGTGGAGTGATATTTTATATTATTAATCAAATGATGCTACTCGGGATGCTGTAAATATGTACGGCTAGGTGAACCCAGTAAAGCATGATACTGAATTTTTTCCACTGTCAACTCGAAGTGCATTGCAGGCTAGAATTGAAAATAGTTCTAATTTTATGAAAAACTTCATAAGATTTAATTATAATTTTAAAAATTAATAAAAAGTCACCTTTAATTTTGATTTCAAATTTTGATATTTATTAATTATAATTTATATTTTGTCTTTGGATGTTGCTAGATAACTTGGAATACTTCAGAAGAAAAAATGACTTTTAAAAAACATGAAAATAATTTTAATTTTTATACTTACTTTGATTTACAGTTTGGACCATGACACATCTAAATTTCTACATTTTCACTTTACAAATCCTTTAGATCAAGAGTTGCTAAACTATGGCTCACAGGTCAAATCCAACTATTTTTATTAGTAATGTTTTATAGAAATATAGCCATGCCCACTTACTTACAGGTTGTCTATGGCTGCTTGGAACAGCAACAGCAGAGCTGAGCAGTTGTGACAAAGACCATATCGCCTATAAACTCCAAAATATTTATTATCTTGACTTTCAGAAAATGTTTGTCAACTCTTGCTTTAGATCATTATTGTCAATAGCAAAATATTAATATGAAATCTTTATTGTAACATAATTGTACTTTGTTGAAATTAAGTATGAAAAACAACCTATACTGCCTAAGTATCTGAGCTCATGATCTGTGTGTATCTTTATTACTCATCCAAACATTACTGGCCAAAAACAGCATACCCAGTTGAGCAATAATAATTAAATCTAGTCACTTTTGGTATTCTGCCAAAACTTTCGGACATATAAAACCAGTAGATTTAAACATATTTTTATGTTTTATTATTATGAAGTAATATTTACCAAAATAGGAGAACAGAATCTATTCCATTTAACATCTTATTAGTTTGATTTATCACTTTTTAAATGTTTAGACACATGGGATTGTGGAGCCTTCATTTGTACTCTTGTCCAGAGACCTGATGATGTTCAGAGTGGGCCTGAAGAGAATGTACCAGGGCTCAGAAAAGTCATTATAAAGGGGAAAAAAAAGCAGACAGATGAGACTCTGGTTCCAAAACAAGCCCAAAGGCCCTCAAGAATTGGACTTTCCTAATGAAGCAATTCACGTGAACTAGGTAGTACTTCCATAGCAGAGATGTCAGAGATGTACTCTCCCTACATTTATGTAGTTACACAAAAGTTTCTCTTCTTTCAGCTCAGGAAGACAAAATATCATAGGGTATAGGGTGAGACCATGGAGAAAACAGTTGCTTTCAAAACAAACTTTTAAAAATTGTTTCAAAAATTTAAAAATTACACAAGTAAAATAAGTTCATTATAGAAGGATTAGAAAAGTCAGAGAAACACAAAATTCTGAAAAGTAAAATCACCTACCCAGCAAGCAGATGTAGTGTTTTAAAATATATCCATCTAGGCTATTCTATGCAGATCTTTATAAATTATTTATAAAGTAGATCATTTTATAAACACATCATTTTAAATGCTTTTTGTGCTAAATTGGAAACATCACTCATGATGTTGAATACACATCGACTTCATTTCAAATGACTGTGCAGTATCCCATAGATGGACTGCCATAAAGTGTTTAGTGAATCCCTTATTGTTGGATACTTAGGTTGTTTTCAAAGTTAAACAATTTCATTCACATGTTTAATGATTTCCTTGAAGTGAAAATGAAATCACACATATTTTAAAGGCTTTTGAATTGTATTGCAAATTTGCCTTCTGTGAAGGTATTTAAATTTTATCTTTGAATTTTAATATATTGTTTTTAATCTTTTATTTCTAGTTCAGTATATGTTTTCTCATGAACTTATTAATACTGCATGTTGTGATATTGTGCAGTTATTGCCAATAAACATAGGAAAATTTTTTTTCAGCATTTTAATACTTATGTTTTAAACTAGTGAGCATTGTCCCATATAGTATTAGGAAAATAAATTTTAAAGACATTTCCTGGTTTTGTATTCTTTTTATCCTATTATTTTCTACTAGATACCTTTTTTCTTAGATTTTAAGCATTTTCTTTATATTAATTATAGTTATCCCTTTTCTTTTATGCAGCAAATATTACAGTTTATCATTTCTCATTTCCTTTTCATTTATGGTTTTTAATTTTGTTGTTTTTAAATCTGTCAGTATTTTTCTTCATGACTTTTGCATTTTATTTATGATGTTTTCTAAGTAAGGTCTTTCTTACCTTAATATGATATAAATAAATATCCACCTTAATTTTAATTTTATTCATTTTGTAATTAATTTTAGATAATTGCTGAGGTCGAATTCTAAATACTTTTCTTTTTAAAAGACTTATAGATAACTGTCTTTTTATCCAATATTGATATGTCGCCTATTTAATATAGTAAATTCTTATATAAACTTCATTTTGTATGTCACCTTTTTATAATGTTTGTTTATTAAGTTTCTATATTATGTTCTGTATTTGTTTTGGCACTAGAATAACACTCTTTTAATTACTGTAGTGTCCTAATATCTCTTAAATCAACATGAAATTGACTGTTTATTCTATTCTTAAATATTTTTTATCAAATGTTTTCTTCCAAATGGACTGAAAAATTATAAAATATTTGCATTAAGTCCTTCTACCACTGGAATTGGATTTCATAACACATACAGATTAATTTAGAAAAAAATGGCATTTTTTTATATTGAGTCTGTCAATCTAGGAAGATAATATGCCTTTCATTCATGCAAATTTTATTTAATGTTCCTCACTAAAGCTTTTATTTTATTTCATATATAAGTTAGTATCTAGTAAAATTGACTTTTTGGGGTACAATTCTGTGATATTCAATATATGTAGATTTGTGTAACTCCAACCAATCAGTTCTGTTACTCCAATAATGCACTATCATTTTGTAGTTTTACCTTCCTTTCACCCTTAATCCCTGGCAAAACGTGGATCTGTTCTCTATCACCACAATTTTGTTTTTCTAAGAATGTCATATAAATAAAATCGTATAATACATAATCTTTTGAGACTGGTTTCTTTCACTCAGCATATTGCCTTTGAGATTCATTCATGCTGCCCCAGGCATCAATAGTGTGTTCTTTTCTATTGCTAAGTAGTAGCCCATCGTATGGATGTACCACAATTTGTTTACCATTTACATGTTGATGGACAATTGAGTTTGTTCCAATTTTCAGCAATTTTAAATAGAACTCCTATAAACATTTGATATAGGTTTTTGTGTAAATATAGGTGTTTAGGGCAAATAGCAAGGAGTAAAATTGTTAGGTCATTTGATAAAAGTATATGTTTAACTTCATAGAAACTGCCAAATTGTTTTAAAGAGTAGCCTTTTTCAAAAACAATGTATGATGGCTCCATTTGCTCCACACCTTGCCAGCGCTTGATATTGTCTTTTTTTTTTTTAGCCTTTCTAAAAGTGGTATCTCACAGTGATTTTAACTTACATTTTCCTAATGGTTAACGATACTGAATATCTTTTTTGCTTATTTGCTTCTTTGTTGAAATGTTTGTTAAAGCGATTTTTGCATTTTTAAAATTGAGTTGTTTATTTTTTACTGTTGAGTTTTAAAGTTCTTTATGTATTCTAACTAGGAGTCCTTTGTTGGATACAGAATTTGGAAATATTTTCCCAGCCTGTAGTTCGTCTCATCATTCTTTTCTTTTTTTTTCTTTCATAAACTGAACTTTAATGATTAAATTTGAAGACTTCTTTTATTAGCGTGTGTGTGTGTGTGTGTGTGTGTGTGTGTGTGTGAGAGAGAGAGAGAGAGAGAGAGAGAGAGAGAACATTTAAGTACTATTCTTTTAGTAAGTTTCAATTATACAATACAGTGTTATCGACTATGGCCACCATGTTGTACATAAGATCCTCAGACCTCATTCATCTTTTAAATGAGAGTTGTGTACCCTTGTACAACCTCTCCCTATTTCCCCCACCATCTAGCTCCTGGCAACCACTTTTCTAATCTCCGTTTCCATAAATTTGCTTTTTTTTTTTTTTAAAGATTCCACATATAAATATTATAAAGTATTTGTCTTTCTTTTAAAAATGTTTGTGAGCAATATATTTTCTTTTAACTTTGATGAAGTCCAATTTATCCAGTTTCATGGATTATGCTATTAGCTCTCTGTCTAAGAATTCTTTGCCTAGCCTCAGGTCATGAAGCTTCAGTAAAATTTTTTGCAGGGAAGGTGTACATACTTCTTATTGACATTATTTGTAAATAGTTTCTATTTTTATTACTATTTTGAATGTGAACTTGATGTTTCATTTAGTATGAATATACCTTAAAATGTTTTTTTTTTTTTAATGCAGAAATCATATTCTATACCTGGTGATTTTTTCTTCCAATATATCAAACAGATCTATATATTTACACAGAATTATGGTTAAGTCACATTAAATGAGTCATGAGACATATGTGTGGTAGATGTTTCCATTTGTATTATCACATTAGCAGTAGCCTAAAATAATATGTGAGCCTCTAAAACTAATTTAGGGCTAGGCAAGATATCTAAAATATAGCTAAAGGCATAAATATGACAGAATCCATATTCTGGCAACTTGCACAATTATCATGAATGAAAGATGAAGTATTATGGGTGGGTCATGATGAGGGTCTAAGCTCAAGTACTCCAAATCTGTCTTTAGTATAGATAAGTCTAACACAGGCATGTTCTTATCAACTGAAGGCAGAGGTTCTTAATCTGAGTCCCAAAGAATGAGCATCAGGAAGTAGTGAGCTCACTGTAAGTGTACGTAAAAAATGTGAACATGAGCATGTATGCATTTTTCTGAGGAAAAAGTCTGAAATTTCACCATATGTTCTAAAAACCATCTCATTTCAAGATGGTACATTCATATCCATCCTCTCCTTTCAAACATATCCATTTCAGTGCACATATTCAATAAATATTATTGAATGAATGAATAAATATTTTCTGAGTTATTATTATATAGCTACCTTTAAGATTGACCTCAAGTAAAAGATTTTTATTTAGCAAACATTTATTGAGTGCCAATTTTGTTTAAGCATTGTATTAGAAAATGGAATTACAAGGACAGAAAGACTGTTCCTGTTCTCAAAGACTTTACCATCTAGTGGACAGATGGGCTTATCAGCAAAATGTATTTCAGTGGGAGATTTACCATAATGGGAATGTTTATTACATTCAGAGCAGGAGTACCTGAGCTGCTGAAGAAATTTAGAGATGGCTTTAAAAATACAGTGGTGCTTAAGTGCAGACTAGAATGATAATGAGGATAGAGCTATGAGTGGCCTCCCATACAGTTCAATTGCATTTACTGTGAACTTGAGATATTGCACTTAGTCTGATGCAAAGGCTGACAGACAATTACCAAGTATGCTATATGTAGATTCACTTTATCACAGGTTTCACTGTAGTTTATCAGGGACAAGTGGGAAAGAAATTAATTCTAGAAGAAACAGTGTTTGAAGACATAGAGGCTAAGAGATTGTGGCATGTTTAGGGAACTACAAGTGGCTTAGTCTTGATGGAGGCTAAAGTATGAGGGATTCCACATTTTTATTTCTACAGGTTCCATTTACAGAATATCAGAGTAAATATACAAATGTAAATGGGAGTCCACTGCAGCACTATTAAAAAAAAATCTTCCAAAGCAGGAAACAACTTATATGTTTATAATTAGGGGATTGGATAAATCTTCTGGTACAGAATATCCATATAATGAAATATTTTTCAATATTTAAAAGATTGAATTACATCTGCTTCAAATTTAAAAAAAAGTCTTCAAAATAGTATAAGCCATAAAATGATAGGCTACTATCTCATATTTGTACAAACGGGCAATAAAAAACAATGCTTGTATGTTAAAACATGTTTCAGTAATTGTTAGGCTAAGTGAATTGATGGCCTGAATTCTTCAACCCGCTCTCTATTTTTACCCTCTGCCATGGAGTTTGCAGCTTATTCATCATGAGTAGAATAAATGTTTACATTCCTTGATATTGAGTTCAATCATGTGACTTGCTTTGGCCAACGGACAGTAGCAGTTGTAATACAAAAAGAGGCTTGAAAAACTTCTCATATGTTCCACTCACGCTCTTGTGTCTGGCCATCACTGTGAGGACATGTCTGGATAAGCCTTCTGAAGGATGAAAGACAAATAGTTGAGTCACCCAAGTTATCTTGGCAAAGACCACCCTAGATCAGCCTTCAGCCAGTTGATTCCCCAGATATGTGAACAGACCCATAAGTCTGGAGAGACATCTGGTTGACTCACAGCTGACCACAGGCACATGAGTAAGGCCAGCTGAGATCTTAAACTAGCCTGAATCAACTGAACTCTGTAGACTAGTAAAATAAATAACTGCTTTTGTATGTCTCTGAGGTTTTGTGGTAATGTTATGAAATATTATTTTATTTTAGCCATTGGTAACTAATATTCTATATTTGTATATAACATAGGTTTGCCAAAAACCTTGATGGATACACAGCAAACTATTAAGGTGGTTACCTCTAGGGAATTGAATTGTTGGTCAACACTATTTCCAAACACTGAACATATTGCTGCATCCTCTAAAAAATTGAATTATTACTTCTGATTTGATCCATTTTTCTTTCTTAACTTGTTCTTAAAATGCCTAAGGCATATTAAGTAAGAAAATGGGTCCTAATCCTGGTAGGTGCCTAGGGTCATAAATTAAGTCTGCATGGTTACAATACTGAATTTGTCAAAAGTATTAGAATGGCTGTCTTTGGTTCTTGTCTGCAACACTGATAATCTGAAATCAGTGAACAAGTCACTTAACCTCTATTATAGCCCACTTTTCTTTTATAAAGATGCAATGGCTCCTGCTAGAGGGTGATGTCATCAAGACAATAATTGTTTCTACTATAAATAGGAAAAGCAATGATGAGAAACTGTTAATACTACCCAAAATGCTGTACAAATGAACAAATAAGCTGAAAGTGTTTAGCATAGTGATGATGATGGTAGTGATGATGATGGTGGTGTGTTTATTTTTAGGTACAGTGACAGTAAATTGCCATATGATCTCTTAAATATTTTGCAATGATTCGTAATTTGACTTTCAATCATGATTAAAATACATGAGATAGTTTATAAATAACTCGATACTGATGCATAGTTATTCATTCATGTCAACTGTCTGAGAGAAGAATGATTATGGTTTAAACTTTATCAAATCTAGAAAAAAGAGGGTAATTACAAACTATTATTAATCTGGTCGGATTGTTTTCCCCACATTGAGCTTCAATAAATACTGTTAACAGTCTGTAAGGCATTTAAATAAGTGAAACACGAGATATCAGAGGTTTATCTGTGAAGAGGTTTATAGTGTGAAGCACAGAATTTAGAGTTGAATGAAAAATGAATTATATGAAAATGGGTCAGGTTTGGAGAATAAAAGTATCTGATTCAATTTCCTAATAACTACGTGACCCATAAGTGTCTTAATTTCTCTGTCTGTTTCTTTATCCATTAATGAAAATAATCAAAGTACCCTTATTATAAAAATTAAATTGAGTAATTTATCACACTATTTTTCTACTTCTACCCTCAAATTAGTAAGAAGTCTGGCAAAGAATCAATGAATAACGAATATGCTATTGATATTGACACTCTTTATATTCCTTATAATCAAAATGTTTTGACTCATTATTAACTTCCCTTTCCCCAGTATGCTTTAATTTTCTAATGTCTGCTTGAGTGGGATATAAAACAGGATCTGCTGTACTTAGAATAGTTCCATTATTATCCCATCCTCTTAAACCCATAGTACGTTCAAGGAGACACAAGTTTAGCTATCACACTGTTCCAATCACATATTTAAATATTACAAGAAACTGAACAGGAGACAAAGTAATTTCCCCAATATTATACTCATCAAGTAGTAGTAAAAATCTAGGACCCTACCTTCAGACCAGAAAACCTCTAAAATATTTCCCTAACAATGTATGTCTACATAACTAATCCATAGTGATTATAGCTAAGAATGTTGAATATGCAAAATATTTCTATTTAGGTAAAAAAAAATTGCATTGCTTATTCATAAGGAAACTGGAATATCATACTTGTATGTCAAGTTTAATGAGAGCTTGAGAGCTTGCTGAGACAACCTTAAACTTTCCAACCAAAAGCAACTGCATATGTTTCTTTCCAAATTCTCTACTGTTTACACATATTCTGCTGAGCTTTCTTAGTCCCACTGCCACCCTTTCTTTCTACACAGCAGCAACTACCTGCGGTGACAAACCTCCCAAATCCATGCTTCTGAGTTTTAGTCACAACCTGCTTCTTGGCAGGGTTGGTCCACAGACTACATTAGAAGTCTTTCCACTTTGTGTTCTTTCAGATTCTTTGCTAATCTCCCATTTCTTTTGAGGGGCATAAAAACTGCCTTAGTGTCCCTGCTCCTGTAGGCAGGATGTTCTCTGCTTTCAGATGTTACAGCCCTTCCAAAATATAGTCTTGATCTTGGGAAAAGAAGTAATTAGCCTGATGGGGAATGAACTATTTCAGCAGTTTTCTCACCACTGGGTTTTGAAGGAATAGAAGTCCAAGCAGGTCAGAAAGAAGTTGAGTGCTGTTGGGTCTCAATGCCCCACTAAGCTCAAATAAATACTGGCACCCAAAGCTCATTAGTTCTAATCCAACACTGCTAATTGCCCTGAGTGCTGAATCAGCTTCCATGGACACTTAGAGAGGCATTCATTAATATTTTAACCTCAAAGTGCCCTGTATGGCCTCAAAAACCAAAGTCTCACAAGTTGATATAAACTTGAAGAAAGAGTATACCAAGCACTATAATAAGGAAAATGGGTGTACTTTGTGGGGTCCCCATAAAGACGAAAATTGTTCTTATTATTCTTTTTGGAAGAACCTTGGAATATTATTACAGACTATGTTTTCCCCTTCTTGGTAACCCAAAGATAAAGGTGTTTTTGAGGTCTGTGGGCACACCCACTACATCAGGGTTACTCAACCTCAACACTATTGATATTTTGGGATGGATAATTCTTTGTTGAGGGAGCTGTTCTGTGTATTGTAGGATTTGAGCAGCATCTTTGGCCTCTACCTACTAGAAACCAGTAACATCCTCTCCCACCCCTCAGGGCATGATAACAACCAAAAACATCATTGTCAAATGTTTCCTGGGCAGAGGAAACATCCCCTGCTGAGAACCACTGCTTTGGAAGACTGAAACCTACATTAAAAAAATAGACTAGAATAAATAAGATAGGATAGGAAATATCAGACAATATGAAAGTATTCTTTCATGAACTTATATGTCATATGTATCTGTTTATATGTATATACATATAAATAATGTGAATGAGGGTGAAAATATGTTTTAAAAATACTGATAGAATATCTTGAATCTCAAAAAAAACAATTATTTCTCTGTGCTATGGCTAAGAGATGGGTATTAGCTCCCACTTAGAAATCTCTATTTTTTTTCTCAATAATTTATTGCATGCTTTGTTTGGTTGTTTTTAATTTAACATGTTTTTCTTTTAACAACTAATGGGCACTTCATCTTCTACTTTACTAAGGCAATTATAGTGCCTTACCTCTACCTCAGATAACACAAAATTATCTAAATAAAACATCATGGGTCATCCAGCAGACTATTGAGTATTTACTATGTGCTATAGGAAAACGTGTGAAGTCAAACCCTGCCATCTTAGATCTTATCATCTGCTTCAAAAGACAATCTATTAAACAATGTCAATTTAGGTCTCACTTCATAGACAGTTCACAGAGTTAGTTGGTAAATATCAAGTCATACAAGAAATGATATCTGCTCAGTTGGGATATGTGACATGAGCACATAAAAACTGAAACAAGTATATAAGGATAAAACAATGTTTAACAATACTGAAGCTGTTTTAAGTCAAGCTTCATAGACTCCTCCCCTCCACACACACACACACACACACACACACACACACACACACATACACACAAAGTAAGTGCATATGATGGTGCTATTGGTTTGGGACATATTACCATAAAACACAGAAATGAAGTTTTATAAGCAGGGGTAAAGCAAGTTCTCAAGCTAAAAATAATAATAATAATAAAAAACATATCTAGAGTGAACTAGAAATACTGAATGTCTATAAATGAAACAAAATGGTTCAAAATAGGAATCAGAGGCAGGAGATATGGTCAAAAGTGATGCTATACAAGCTTGTATGGTCACAAAAGAGAGAGGAAGAACAAGATCTCAATGGTCCAGCAACTAAGACTAGAATCAAGCAAAAGGTCAAGTGAAGTTTTGTCCATTTTTCTTCTTATAAATTTCCTTTCTAGAAAAAAGTTGGCTTCAAGATCTAGCCATGTAGTTGTGCAGGAAGTGAATGAAATAAGGAAAAGACAAAGAATGTGGTAAGTCCAGTTAATTTGTTGAGTAGAGAACAGAATCAATTAATTGAGACAAAGAACATAACAATTTTCAGGACAAAGCCTGGACCTTTGGGAGCCAACATGGGGTAAAATTAGGAAGAAAAGGCAGTGAAGGAGTATGGTAGTGTCAATGGAAAATAAAATAAAGGGATACAGAATAATGTTTTAAAAAGTGGTCCTAATCAACAATGTCAAAAATTAAATGTTGCAAAGACATGATTAAAGATGGCAAGGCATGATAGACTGGGCAACACAGTGGGTTGTTGTTGCTCTTGAAAAGAACAGTTTCACCAGAATGCGTGCGCTCCATGGTGAGGCAGGTTTTTTAATGCTTCAGATAACAGATAAGTTAGTTTTACACAGAGAAATCTCTAATAGTTTCTCTCAGTAAATTTTTGGCTGCTTTTGTTTTCTTGTTTTTAATTTAATTTAGATTGTCTTTCAACAACTGATATCCCCTCTGATTGCTACAGACAATTTTGGTGATTTGTATCTCTTTATAGATAACAAATGATCTCTGGTATACTTTAAATTCACTCTTACAAAGTTATACAAACTATATTTTCTAATTTCTTTGATATTTTTGGCTGTACCCATTCTCCTTGTTTTATTTCTTGCTCTTTTTCTGGTGTTTGAATTTAAATGTTCACTTTACTAATTTTCATTCTTTCTAGATTGATATTAAAATATATAAGGACATGAGTTCATTCTACTTACATCACTGACTGTACACTATGACAGGTATGTACTGTTATCATTTGACTTACCTAAGTTGTAGACTCGATTTCCTTTTCAATTCAAGAGTTTAAAAGAAAATAATTTTTAATTAATTTTGTTATTTTGTATTTTTACTAATTTTGTTTTTCCCTTTATTATTACGTTTCATTTGTAGTTAAAGCGTGACTTTAATATTAGTTAAACTTCAGGAAACATATGCTATTTGTGGCCATGTATATAAATGCTTTTATAAATATTCTATAGACTTTTGAAAAGACTCTTTTCTGTTTATAGCATAGGTTGCCATTTTTTACCTATTTATTAAATCAAAATTAAGACTATTTTGAGATTTCCAGGTGTTTTTCTTCCAATTGTTCTGGCAAAGATTCAAATGGGCATATTAGAATATTGTGATTTTTTGTTAATCTGCTTGTTTTGTCAAATATATCAGTATCAATTTCCTGGTTTTGATATTATACCATAGTTATACAAGATATTAAGGTTGAGGAAATCTAGGTGAAGAGTACACAGGAATTATCTGTATATTTATTAGAAATGCTATAAATCTATAACTATTTCAAATTAAAATGTAAAAAATAAACTAGAAAAAATAAAGTAAAAAAATCTGTTTGCATTTCTAACAGTTTACACTTCATGTATTTTGATACTAAATGGTTATGTCATCTAGCAGATAAAGGTTAACGGAAATTAAGCTATAGGTTGTACTCTTGATTATTAAAAATAGATCTTTAGTTTCATTTAAATCTTTTATTTTGAATTTTACATTGTCTGATGTAAATTTTGTCATCCCAGCTTGCTTACTTTTATTTTTCTTTTCCCAGTTTTGAGTATGTGTGTGTGTATATGTGTTTATGTGCACACCTTGTACCTAAGTGAGCTTTGACCATTCTTATGTTTATAAACATTATTTTATGTTGCTGTAGTATGCCTCTTATAAACAATGAATTACCATCACAGATTATTAATTCCCTTTTACATTATGTAGTTTTAGTTCACTCATTTTTATTGTGCTGTCTCAACTTTCTTTATCTTACCATTTGAGATACTTTAGGTTAAAAGTTCTTAAGTCACAAAATTTCTCCCCTCAAAACTCTGCAATAAGAGGCTAATGTTTTCTGAAATATTATTTTTGAAGACATTTAATGCTAACTTCATTTTTCTTCTTTTGAGTAAACTTGTTTTTGTCATTTAGATGATTGTAGAATTTTGTTTTGTTTCCTCCCTTCCCTTTCATTCTTTGATTAAACTTTTCTCTTTGGAATCAGGATACATTTAGCTTATTTTCATTACTTTTGCATGGTATTCAGTACCGTTTCAATTGAACACTGAAATCTTGTTGAGAAATTTTTCTGAAGTTTTCTCCTCTTTCATACTGAAACTCTGTATTATGGAGGGGTAGGAAGGCAGGATATTCGTTCTGATTCCTACAACTGGTAATGATCTTTTGAAGGACAAAGACTTAGGTTTGGTCATGTTTCTGTCTGCTGACCTTAGAGAGCACCAGAGTGAATCTATATTTGTCCATATTCAGGGGCTGAAATGACTTGTTTTTCTGAGTTCCTATTGAAATCTGTCAGAGCCAGAGAAATAGAGAAGAGAACTGTTACATACTTTCTGGGATTTACTTTGTAAAATTAAAAGTGAAATAAATAGCCCATATAGCAGGAGGAGGTAGCACACCAACACAAGAGCTACAATGTCAAAGCTGACTTAAAACTAGCTGTGCTGAGTCCCTACATGTACCCAACACTCTGTCCCTGAAGAGTGGAGACTCTCCAGGCCCTGACCCTGACATCTGCAGGAGTGAATGCTAATTTTTCAATCCTGGCTCTTGGTGTCGTCTGTAGGGGTGAATGCTACTTGTTCAGTTCTGGCTCTTGGTGTCTCCCCAGAGACAACTCGATATTTAACTTCGGTCACTGCATTGCAGCACACTCTCCCTCAGTTCCTATCAACTGAGCTTAGTGGTTTCCTGATGGTTCCTCTACTTACTTCCCAGGCCAAGCTTTTCTTCACTGGCTCTGGGCTTGACTGCCCTTTTCTCAATCTAGATTTCCCTGAATCATCTCTTAGAGAAATTTATGAACATTTATGGCATGTGGATGGTGACTCGCTTTTGTTCCGTTACTGATACTGCCTTTTCTTTATTGCTACTATTTCTTTGGTCATTTCACTGGGGGTTGGGGAGATGGGGAGACTTACACACAAAGGTATATATTATCATATTGAATTAAAACATAAATTTAATTTTCATATTTTTTAAATTATCTGGTTGTCTTGTGCTTGATTTTCATTTTCTCAAAGTAGAGAAAAGAAAAGGATTCTCTTTGCCCGAGGACACTAGATGAATCTGAGTGAAGTTAAAAAGTCACTAGCAGAGATAATTTTCTGTGAATGCCCCTCGGAGCCACCACACACTGTGTTTTTGGCTATACATCTGACTATGCTAGGGACAAGGGGACCCATTTTCAGAGACTTCTGTACAACTGCATGTGCCAGCCTGAGAGAGCTTACACCATTTCTATTCCTCAAGCCCCAGAAGCTGAGGCTGGCTGTAAGGTGGAAATGGTAAGTCCCAAAAGCTCAAGCTGATAGCCTGGGTCTGACTTACCTTCCGCTCTTCAAGTTCATCCCTTTCAAATGATTTCAAATGATTCTCCCCTTCTCTGCCTGGGTTTTAAAAACACAGAATAGAGGCCTCCTATGTCCACAAAATGACACTTTAGGGGAAGGGGAGGGAGGGAACAGAGCGTGAACAAGAAAAAGAGATAAAATGCTCAAGGGACACAGAGTTGATTCTGCCTAATTATATGTTTTAAATTCCACTAATTGCTCTGTTTAATTATTGATGTGGAAAGTGTTTCCTTTTAAGGAGTTGAGTAATCAAGAGCCCTCAGGACCAGGAAGACAGACATCACCTGCTTTGGATTTGGTAATTAAGGCATTATCAGTCACCACTAGAGTGGGGCAGACCCCTGTGGGAGAGTGTAGTCCTCCCCACACAACCAGCACAGATGTCCTCTACAAAGCACCAAGGGAGCTGAAAGAGCAAGTGAAAGCAGCATCTAAGACAACCTTGGAGTCAAGGGGCTCTATGAAAAGTAATCGATGAACAGAAAGGAAAACAAACACTCTGTTGCAATTTACTCCCATTCTGCTCATTGATTTTCTTCCTTCTACAAAAATTTGTTCTTAGACTCCCAACTATTGATGCAGCTGATCTGACTTTGTGGGTTTCAGTCCCCCTTCATTATCTGTAATTGTTTGGGGACTTCAAGTCACAAAAGCCTAATATTCAAAGTGTCAATACTTTTTTTAAAAATGTGTAATTGAACTACTATGTCCTCTGCAGGTATTACTAATAATTTTCTCCTTTTATTCATTCTTCTTGGCCTCCAGAAAAAAGGCAGTACCTCTTGGGATGGCCAGATAATTGGATTCTTAGATGTAACTGGAATGAAGAAGTAGAAATGAGAATGAATGGACTGATCTAGTAGATTCTGATTTGGTATTTAATTCAGTATGGATCATATAATGAAAGAAAATGTAACCCAGTGTGGATGACAAATGTCTGTTTCCTTGTCTGTAAAATGTGATGGTTCCACTGCATGATCTCAAAATCCCCTCTAGTGCTAATATTCTGGCGATGTGGGTCACAGAATAAAAACTCTGAGAAGCAGCACAAAGACACACAGATGAGATAATCTGATCTCCCTTAACCAAAGAACTTGCAGTCCAGCTATGTGAAGTGTGGTCAGCTGATAGGTTCTAGCTGTTAGAGTCCTTACAGGCCATTTGAGCTATTGAGCACAGTTTTTGCTCCAGGTGGCTCTTGGTCAATGACTGAACAAGGTGATGGCATTGGAGCTTAACCCAGATGAGCAATCTTTGTTCTAGACCTCCTGGCAGGGCTAGCAGAGACTGTCAGGTGTGCACTGGGTCTGCCCAATCCAGCTTCCTTTTCTCTCCCTGTACAGGTAACCATTTCCAAAACACCTTTGTACTTTTAAGTCCTTCTCATGATTTGCTGCCTGGAGAACTCAAAGAGTGACAGAGGATGAGTTGTAAACAAAGTGGGATGCAACTCAGAAAAGAATGTGATGAATTCAACCACTGAAGGAGCCACTGTGGAAAGCAAAGCCATAAAGGAAGTGGTGCTGGATTTATCTTTGAAGAATGAGTGAGGGTTAAATGGATAGAAAAAAAAAATAGGCATCTCAAACAGAGAGATGAACATGTGTATAAAGGCACAATGGCATAAAGATGAAGGATGTGGGTGGGACCAAAGGTATTGGTGGGGAATGGAGTATGGAAGTATGCAGTGGTTGGGGCAGAAGGGCAGACTGGGGAGAGAACGCTGGAAAATATGGGATGCAAGACATACAGCTGTAATAAATGCCCTATATATATAGTTCTATTGGTTTGCAGACTCTAGTATAGGAAAATGGTAACCCTGGGAGAATAATGAGCTTCCTAAAGCAATAAAATGTGGAAAATTCCATAAAACGGTACTTTTGACAGCCCTAAAAAGATATTTTATTCTATGTAGGTGGTTTCCTTGAACAAATAGCACCTGCTATTTGTTAGGGAGAAAATGAATTGCTTGTCTAATGGTACAGCAAAATCAATCATATCATAACGCCAATCTATCAAGTAAAATTCCATCTCTAAGACCACATTTCCAGAAAAGAAATTGGCAGTTAATATTCCTATCACCATCTACTTATTCAGGAGAAGAAAATGACCTGCTCATGGTATCCTAAAATAATTTCCTTAACACTATCAAATTCTAACAATAAAGTTCATCCATCCTAACAAAGTTTTCATTTTATAAATCGTGATTTGCTTTAATTAAAGAAACAAAACAGCATTTCCCAAACCATGTTCCAAGGAACATACAGTCATCTAGGTTTTTGTTACAAATGTTTTCCATGGTCAGAAACACTGCATATGACAAAACCTATTTGACTTGTCACAGTGGATCTTAGAAATACAACTCTTAAATGTTCACTGTAAAAAATTTTAAGAGTGTTGAATTCATGTCCTATTCACATTTGATCACAAAGTCCTCCTATTTTCATAACATCGTGGAAGTAACATTATAGTGAATACATTTTGTGGGCTGACTTTGAGGAATTCATAATAGTAAACAAAACAATTGCCATCTTGTTTCATAAAGTTTCATCTCTTATTCTTTAACTTGCTGTTCTCAGCCAGGTATGTGGATGGTCCTTCTAACGGGTTATTCTGTGGAGAGTCCTATTAACAGTGTGACTGGGGTATATTCAATGTACTGTTTCTTAGATAGAAAGAGAAAAGCTTACAGCTAAAAACATACTTTGAAGGTACTTAGGACTCTGGTTTTCTGGTGTGTCAAACATTCATCTGTGAAAATAACTTTTAAATTTGCAAAATGAAAGAACATTTGTATAAGGTTGTCAGTGTGTAACCGCAGTGCAATATTCTTGTGTTGACTTTAAGTTTCAGTGATGTGATATGATGTGATCAAATCATTAATACAATGATGCAAACCTGTTGAACACAGTTAGAGAAAATGCAAGCCATTCAAACTATGCTGAAGGCAACCTTAGAGGCTGGTTGCAAATGTTCTAGGGTCACCCTATGGAGAAAGGATGGGCTAAGCACATGGGTTCTAGACATCTTCCTTCCCTCATTCAATCAGCACAGGTTCTACTGTATGGTAAGAGTTGGCAACACTATTTTTTTTTTAAATGAGTCCCAGTGGTATAAATATTTGAAACCACAACTATAATCTATCTACACACACACACACACACACACACACACACACACGGAGAAAAAGGTTAATTCTGTCATTAGGAAAAAGAGGACAGCCAGGGACTTGATCACAGAAAAGAAATGCTCTACTTTTCATTGCTCTTAATGGGTGCAGCAGACTTCCTAAGAGATTCTTCTAGTCAGACATACACAATCCCACCTAAAATATAGTTCTTATTTTCACCTTTGAAAGTTAAAATCACAGGGTCCCATGTCTCCAGTTACTTTAAATGTAAAGGATATTCACAAATGATGGCTTCATGAGGTCATGGGTCAAATGATAAAAATCACAACAATAATAACAAGATAGCTTACATACACCATCTCTACTCCAACAAAGGCCAAGCCAGGTATAAGTTATTATTTTTGCCTTTCCAGATGGCAAAACTAAAGTGTAGATAAGTCAAGCAACTTGTCCAGAGTTACCTAGGATGTAAGGAGGAGTGTTGAGACTTTAACCTAAGACAGGCAGACTTCAAAGACAGTGGGTTAACAGACTAACTTTAAAAAACCCTATATAATGTTATCTGTTTGGATATGGGACAAAACAGGTTGTTTTCAAAGCTTCTCAAGGTTAGCTTGCTTGAGGGCATTGGCTATCACCCAAAATTTAAGTGATATAAATTTCATAATCTTATATCCCTGAATCATGGCTTTTCTCCACTTAATCTTCACAGTGGCACCGGTCAGTACAATGCAGTCAGTTCAAGTGGAAACGCTTCAATCTCTCAGTTTGGTAAATGTGACTTTTCATTTTGTTAGAGTGCTAAGCAAGTATAAGTTAGGTATTGCCTCCCTTCCACCCAGTGGTTTTACAGCACTGACTCAGGTCTCTCCTCTCTGCCCCTGAGACCTCTTTGAGGAAGGCTACTGAAAGTCCTGTTCACTGCATTCTGCCCAGGAATGAACCCACTGGCTTTTGCATTCTGATAAATAGAATCAAGATATTATTGAGTGTTTCCATTTGGTCCAGTCAAATAACTATTCCTGAGGTCACTTTAGTGTCATTTAGAATTCAAGAGAATCCATCTATAGTATAGGCCTGAATTTCTCGGTTAATTCAACCAAACACTTAGGGGATAAAGCATAAAAAGATGGCTGTGTAATTTTATCATGACTTCTCTCCTAAGTGAATGCCAAGTGAGCCGGGGTTACATTTGTTCAAAGAACAGCCAGCAGCTTAGACATGCTTTTTAATGAATAGCTCACTCTTCAAAGTCCAGAACCCTGCAGGGTTATATTTTCATCAATTTTTGTTATAGGTGCAATTCCAGAGTGACTAGTTGCCCTAACATATGACATTCCCTGTTATCAAAACAAGAGTATGCAAATGGAAGCTGTATTTGTTGGAGTGGAGCTGGGGTACTGATCCTAACTACATCCCAATATCTGAGAGAGAAAAAATAAATAGGTTTTGTCCCCTTTAAAGTGGTACAAAACAGGAAAGACCTCCTCGAATGTTATAAACTTGAATAGGAAAAAATGTCTTTTCTCTTTCCCCACCCCCACTCTGTTCCCAGCTTCTTTGTTTGAACCCAGTCTCAAAAAATATGTAAATCTTGGCCCAGACTAAGCAAATCACCTTAAAAAGGAAGGTTAGAGAACTGTTTATTATTTGAAATGTCTCTCCCTAGACCTTATTTTTGATAAATTGGCTTCAGCTTCATTACTTCATGATATATCTCCCTTGACATTTAATTATACTTACTCCAAACACATTAAGCGAATCAGTCTGAACAGCTTCTTATTAATATGCAAATTTCTCCTTTGAAAACCCATGAATCTGTGAAAAATCTCTTTAGGCTTCCATTAAACCCACTCAGGAAGTTGTATACCTCACACAGACACTTGCCTCATTCACTGACTCAATGATTCAGCATTTACTAATTGTCTGAGTTAACTATTCTGGCCACATCAAGGGGAGTTGGTAGGAAAGAGAGAGGGACAGGGGACCAAATGGGTTTCAGAAGCTGAACACTCAAAAGATGAATGATCAGAAGGCCAGGCCTGAATTAGTGACTGTAATTAGAGTTGAAAATCAAGTCTTTGGAAGCACAATCAGCCAGATGAGTTGAAACAGCCCATTCTGAGGCAGAGAAGCCACAGACACTGTTCACCAGTGAGTGACTTCTCTGGCAATTGCTGTGAAGGCTGGAGTTGGAGCTGCTGAATTGGGACTATGGTGGTCTCCTGCACAGAGAGATCTCCTGTGCACTCACAAGGGTTCACAGCACAGGAACTACCAGGAAGTTAAAGCTTCAAACTGACAAATGGATAGTCCTAAGGCAATCGGGGGAAAAGAGGAGGAGGAGGAGGAGGAGGAGGAGGAGGAGGAGGAGGAGGAGGAGGAGGAGGAGGAGGAGGAGGAGGAGGAGAAGCAGCAATAGTCAACTTTCCAGAAATCAGGAAATAAAGCCTAGTGCTTCAGGAGCAAGCTGAAGATCTGGAAATAAGGAGAGAAGCATATGGTGAGAGAATGAGTTTTCCAGGAGAATCCAAAGCCTGAGGGGTCAGAACTAAGGAGAATAAAGTAGAGATTCACACAAAAAACAAATCTGGATATTTGGATTTTAAGAAAGAATTAAGAATTTCATTGGCATCTGTTGACAGGATACCCAACATGGGGAAAGACAACCATTCTTCCTCATCGAAAGTGTGAAATTAGAGATGTCTGGGCAGCAGAAGATAAGAGTATCAGAAAGCAGCATCTTATAGTCAGGTTCTACTGGTTTTTGAATATTTGAAAAAAATATTTGCTTACTAAAGCAATATGATGACATGTATGCTTTGACTTACAATGAAAATAGAGAAAGTATAAAGGATATTTTTCAGTGACATGTGTGGTCTTACCCTGAATAACCTCATCTCCATAGACCCTGTCTCATCATCTTACCCAAAGAAGGCTCTGTCCTTTTCTCAGAATTACTGTAAGAATTAAATTGAATAAAATATGTCCAGGAGGTGGGGGGGGGGAGCTCCATAAACTGTAGAGAATTCTACACATGTAAAATTTCTCTACATAACAGTATCTTTACATGTTAGGTTTTCTCATTTACACACTATCCTTACAATGACCTCAACTGCTAACCAGAAATTAAACTGCTTACCAAGGGAGTTAGGAAAGAAACTAATACTTAATGAGTCCTGGTATAATTCAGGTACTGCTTAAGGTGATTTTTAAGTTATTTAACTTTATTCTTATAGCAACCTTGAAGAAACAGGAAAAAAAATGTCACTGTCCCTAGTCCTGATTGGGAGGGAAAGGTCTGGAGCAAACCTCACTTTACAAGAGTTCCCAAACCTTTAAAGGGAAAACAAAACAGAAAATAATATAAAAACTCTTATAATATGAAAAATTATTATTTTTTTAAGGCAGGAGGAAATCAGTCCATATGTACCTGCCATTTGAGGTTGATTACGTTCATTGAGAAGGATTTAAATTAACATAATACACATCTACACATCAGAGAAATATCTGATTGTATCAGGATAAAAATTCTTACTTTCATGGAAACAACTTCCTAAAGCTTTAGATACAGTCAACAAATTGATCAAACAGGACAGCAATAACCAAAAAACAAACAAACAAAAAAGATATTTATTGTAGTAAAGGATCATAGTCTCAAGTACAAAGTTCTTTTCTTGCTTGTCTAAAATTCTTACCTTATATTTAAAGCAACAAATCAGAAGAAAAGACTTAACATATGAAGAGCTGTAAATTTTAGATTAGCTTATTTGAAAACATTTTTTATAAATATCTCAAAGCAAGCTAGAGAGAGAAATTAGGGCTTGGTGTTTTTTAGAAAACCAACCATAAATATGTGTTTTTGTATCTTCTTTTTCTCAATCTAATAGTGACAGCATGCGAATTTTCTTTTCCTTGCTAGATAGATAGTGGAGTATGAGAGGATGAATGCATAATTTGGGGTGGGAGGAGGGGTCAAGGAATCAGATCCAAATCCTGGGTGTGCCACTTAGTAGTTTTGCCAACTTGAGTCTTTGTCCCTGTGAATGGTTTAATGCTCAACTTACAGTACTCTTCAGAGAATTAAAAAAGATATTGTATAAGGTGCTTAGAATAAATAGTAAAAAATGATCACCACTGTCATTAAACACACTCTTTGAGGGGATCACTCTTCTATTGCACTTTGCAGGCTTTAGGGCACTTGAACAGAGTGGGGCCTCAATGCATTCAGTCAATTCTCATTACTGAGGGTCATTATATTCTACAAAGTCACTGTGAATACTGAAGTAGCAAACACTGAACTGTTGTTCCTAGGGGAAACACTGGGTTAGGTTCCCAAGAGTCTCTAGTCCCAGCATTGCACTGACTAATCAATATATAACCTTGTTTTATGTGTGTGTCTGTTTAAAGACTTATTTAATATACATTGTTGATTCATTAACATTAAACTCACAGTCAACCGCACTATAACTCATACCTGAATGAGGTTTATCTAACACATATATTTTCTCCATAGGACACATCACAGCTTTCCTGAACTTAGGGAACTAGATTGTACTTCAGCAACTAACCTTGGGGACCACTTAAACAATGAAATCATTTGCATGAAAAATTGCAAAGTAAAACATGGCGCTAAATAGACCAAAAAAGGACACTTACTGGCAGTATGAGAGCTAAAACAAGAAGGAAGAGTGTTGCCTTGTGTGACCTCAGCTGGGAACGTATGCACCAAGTAACGTAAATTTTCATTACTCGGTGCATGCCCACAAATGACTATGAAAATGCTACAAGTATTAATTTTGGGGTTACAAGTAAATTTTAGCAAGTAGATAAATTCAAAAATACAAATCTATGAATAACAAAGGTCAACCGTATTTGTGAAATAAATGTCTTTAAGAACCTGTAAAAGCAGGCCAAATTTATTGCTGGACTTCTGTTCTTCCAAATCAGGTTTTCCTGTTTTACAAAAAAAAAAAAAAAGAAAGAAGAAAGAGAGAGAGAGAGAGAGAGAGAGAGAGAGAGAGAGAGAGAAGAAAGAAAGAAAGAAAGAAAGAAAGAAAGAAAGAAAGAAAGAAAGAAAGGAAGGAAGGAAGGAAGGAAGGAAGGAAGGAAGGAAGGAAGGAAGGAAGGAAGGAAGGAAGGAAGGAAGGAAGGAAGGAAGAAAGAGAAAGAAAGAAAGAAAGAAAGAAAGAAAGAAAGAAGAAAGAAAGAAAGAAAGAAAGAAAGAAAGAAAGAAAGAAAGAAAGAAAGAAAGAAAAACATCAACAGGTCAATGACACACCTATTCATATAAAATAGCAAGTTGATATGTCAAATTGCTCTCCCTAGCTAATGAATGGCTTTACTGTCCTCATTGTCTACTACTCTCTGAGTCATACAAAGGGGAAGAATTGCAGATCTACAGAATTATATTAGATTCTCCCAACAAAACCAGAAACTGAAATATCAGCCTGTTTTTTTGATGACTCCAGAACCTTCCCTAAATGAACTGGAGAACCAGAGTTACTCATTTTACAGCTGCTAGACACAAGAGTGATGTTTCTCAGAACTCACAAGCCAAATCCCTATGCTCAGGTTTAGTGATCCTTTTATGGTTATAGGAAGAAAAGTTATACTTCATCCTGTTCTCATTTGTCATCTCCCAGAAGTTCAACTTCAGAGCCCAAGCTTTAAAGAAGGCATTTGGGTTTCAAGGTCTCTTTTCAAATAGATAAACCTGCCAACATTGCCTGAAAAGTCAGTCCAAGATAAATGAGCATATGCTATCTTTTAAATTTCTGTTTGGGGACAAAAACAGATTTAAATTGTTTTAGAAGAAAGGCAAAGACTAATTTTTTAATATAAATGAATGAACTTGATTTTATTTTATAGATATGAGAAAATATGCTCTTATTTTTTAAGTCCTTTTTGTTCTATGAGACAATGGTCATAAACTTTCTACTACTCACCTCCTGGATATCCACAGACCTTTGCATAGATACCTGGTTTAAAGAACAGAATGGGGAGAAGTTCTTTGGCATTACGATTAAGACTTAAATTCCATAGTATAGAGATCTAAATAATGCTGCTAACTGACTCCAACAACGTTTCACCACCACCCCTCCCAAGGTTAAAGTTTCTGATCCTATCTAATCAGTTAATTTTAACTCATGGAAATTGACCACTCCCAATGAGAAGCATCTTATTACAAAGTCCTGGAGCCAGGATGACCTTGCTAGGAATGAAATCTGTGCAGTTTCACCAGGTCCACACTTATAAAGGCTCTGTCCTCTGTTTAGTGCTCTGACATTATAGCCTAAAAATTCAAAATACTTTTTAAATGAGACCCACATTTTGATTTTGTGCTGTGCCCCACAAATCATGAACCTGGTCTTGCATGGAGCTAATTACTGAGGGAGGACTCCACTGATTGCTGGTGCAGTGCTTCTCTTATTTATTCTAAGTGATCCAACATTAGGTCTGCAAGATAGGTCACATACACAGACATCTGTGTGGCGTCAACTTTGTGCCTCAAGAACCCATCCATCTGCTGAGAGTGGGCTGTGAGCCAGTCTCTCTCTCACTACCAGACTCAAGTACACTGGAATCATAGCCTCAGCTGTGCAATGCACAGATCCAGTTTATCTTTATTAAAGGAATGAGCTAACAGACAGGGAGTTTAGGAATATACTGTTTCCTGGGTAAACAGTATGTCCTTCACTCACTATAGCAGCATCAGGTGGTATATTTTATGCATATGCATTTTTTATAAAGTAGCTAGAGAAATAAAGTGATCTTATATCATCTAAAAACAACAACCCGACTTTCTATTTGGCAGGCTGCCCTGCAGTCCTTCCTCCACAGCTTCTCCATCTCTCCTTCAGGCTCCTGGAGCAGTCTCTCTCCTGTCCCCATTACTTTGCACAAAGGTGAATAAATCAATGTGAAACTCTTATTATCTTATTTTTTCTCTACTCCCTCCTATTCTGTCCTACTATTCTTGAATGGTTTGAGAAAAATTAATGCCTGTGTCTCTGGCAAATGTATTGCACCTATAATTCAGTTTTAAAACAAGCATAACAGCAGTGGTCAAATCTTGGATAGAAGGTTCATTTTTCACAAGAGTAATTGAATCTTTCTTTTCAATTTTTTTCAGCTATTAAAAACAATTGATGCCTCACTGAAACTCATAAAATTCCCACCATTTCCACCAGGCACTTGTCAATAGAAGGTAGAGCTACCTCTTGTACAGGACAGGAGATGGGGGAGTAGGGAGATGGCAGTGGAAAAAGAATTCCCTTGTAGTTCATAACCAGAAAAGATTGTTCCAAGGTAGTGAAAATAATAAGATTTCTTTATTCCATCAGCCTCTACTTTATGCCATCCATATTTCTGTAGCGTTGAAATTTGGGTTTTGGTGTTTTTTAAGTGACAGCATTGCTGAATTTAACTGAGTTTCAATTAATACAGTAAACATTCTTTAGAAGATTGCTTTACCCTGACAAGGTTTTAAAAGATGTTTTCCATCAAGAAATAACTATTTGGTCTGTAGGTGCTACATTTATGTATTTTAAGTGACATTATAGTGTTTTTGATCCAACTGAAGTGACATGTCTTACTATTTAATGGTCAGACATCTAGCAACTGTGTTTAACAGAATGAAGCTTATGGTGGTATTGCATGGATAAGTCACTCTTTGTGTTTACAGATGGGGATTCCACTTTTTTTTTTTCAGACAAATTTCTTTTACAGTTGACTGACTTAGCCATCCAGATTGGCCACTGAGTAGCTCAGAATAGGTGGATTCACCATTTTGCAAGTCACTGAACTTG
This sequence comes from Eonycteris spelaea, assembly GCA_003508835.1. Taxonomy (NCBI): domain Eukaryota; kingdom Metazoa; phylum Chordata; class Mammalia; order Chiroptera; family Pteropodidae; genus Eonycteris; species Eonycteris spelaea. Next base: position 1,212,491 of record PUFA01000083.1, on the reverse strand, counting down.
TTTTTTGATATTTTTGTGGTAGTACTATTTTTTTCCTAGAAATAAATTTTCTACCCTTGCTCTATAATTTTTTTAACTTCTCATTTCCAATCCTTACCACTGCCCTGTTCTCACTAGGTATTGAATCCTTTAGAAAGTAGTTGTGTGCCACCTGTCACTGTCTTCTTTTGCAATGGAAATTAAAAACTAAACAAAATAAAATATGGAATGTGAGTTTATGAAACCACGACATGCATTAGTGACCACTCCTACAAAGCTGAGAACCACATTGAGATACTGAAGCCAGATCCTTCAGCCCAAACATCTATTTGAGTGGGACCAAAGATTGTGCGGGTCTACTACTGAGGAAGTACCTGGTGTCTTGTTTTTGTTTTACTTTTCTTTACCAAGAGTGTGGGTAGCTTTGGAGCACACAGAAACATAAGAGTCTACTTGGAGGAAGGAAAACTACCAGGGCAGAGTATACAAACCAAAAATTATCAGAACTCTCCAGGCCAACTGTTTCAATTATCTACTGCTGTCTAACAAAGCACTCAAAACTTAATGCTTAAAACAATATAAAGCATTTATTTCCTCATGATTCTATATTTTAGGAAGGGCTAGGTTAGGCAGTTCTTCTGCTTCATGTGATGTCAGCTGGACTAATGCAGCTTTATTCATCCCAGGAGCTCAACCGGGGCTACAATGACCAAGATGGCTTCACATGTCTGGATCCTCAGCTGCATTGGCTAAAGAGCTGGGTGCTAGCGAGCCTCTCTCTCCAGAAAGGTGGTTGTCCTCCTCAGGGCTCTAAGGGAGTAAAAGCAGAAGCAGTAAGGCCTCTACATGGCTAAGCCTGGAACTGGAATATCATTGCTTCATTCTATTCACTGCAAGTCACAAAGCCAGCTCAGGTCCAAGGGGAGAAGAAATAATCAGATTCCACTTGATGGGAGAAGTGAAATGCACATATATGAATGAGAAAAATCACTGGTGGCCACCATTGGAAATAATACCATACCAACTCTCAATGTTCTTCTAAATCCAGATCCTAGCTCACAGGATCAGTTGGGGGAGTTTGCACTCACCATCCGTAATTTCTCTTCATAGGTTAGAAACTTTTCCAAAGAATATCTTTCTCTTAAGTATCACTGCATATTTGCTATTATATCCTCATTTCAAATTTATTTGAGTTATAAGTCAGTTCTATCACCATGAGTTAATTTGTGGGTAAAGTAGGAAACTTGTATTGTGGTATCAGATCATGCGCAAATTCCTCAACGTAATCAATCAATGAAGCTCAAAAAGAACAAAACACAACATATTTATGCTGCCTTGCTCAGTTAAAAATGATCTTGGTGTCCAACATCACAGGAAAAGTAATATCTCAGTCAAAATTTCCAGAGACAAAAATAATATAGGATTTGTCTTTGAGCTCCAAGAGTCTAAAGGATTCTCAGAAGTAATTTTGATTTTCTAGGATCTTTACCTTTTACTCTGATTTTAAAACTCACCACCAACTCTGTAAGAAGAAAGCCCACTCTATTTGTTCCAAACATCAGTACAGAACTATAAAGAGTGGGTTCCCCTCTGCTCCTCAGTTTGGGCTTAGGTAAATAAGCCTAAATTCTTCTAAAAACATGTTTTAGACTTGCAGGTCCAGAATGACATCTTTCGTGTTCAAAAAAAAAAAAAAAAAAAAAAAAAAAGAAGTAGTTCTTGTACATGAGAAAGCAAATGGTTTATTTTAAATTTCTTATTGATCTCTGATTACTAGGTTTTTATAACTGATCAAAATGTCCTCAAGCAACAATCTGTAATCTTCTAGTGTTATCCGTGTCACTGATTAGCTGCTTGAAACTGAGCAAGATATTTTTTCTGAACTCCAGTCAAAAGAAAGGGGGAAGCATTATCATCAACACTTATTCTTGCAAAATATTTTAGAGATGACAAAGTATTTTTAATGCTCTCATTTCATTTCAATTTCTAGGGTCCCTTACATTTTTAACAGTGTATGATTTTATGAATTAAAAAAATGCATGTTCAATTGATAAAATACACCTGTTTGCAGTATTTTGCTTTAAACAGTCAAATAATTTTAAAGGTTCCTGCTATGGGGGAAATCTACTTTCCTTAATCTCTACATTTATGTTGGAAGACCATATATCATTTTCAAAATATTTTTCAAAACTTAAGGAGAGGTGTGACTTACTACTTACTTAATAATCAGCTTTCACTCACATATGTTCTGTGGTTTATTGAAGAAATTCACTGTAGAATAAGAATCTCCTAGAGAAAAAGCATTCAATCTATCTTCTTGAAAAATCTTGGCATTTGTTCCTGCTAAGGGCTTTCCCAAAAAGTGAAATGGAGAGATGGGGGTCTCTGAGACTGCACATTCTTATGTAAGCAGAGCAATTTTCCTTTGATAAGTTCTGTTCAATTTTACTTCAATGAAAAATTTCATTTGAACTAAGAGTTCTAAGGTCATCAAATATTTGAAAACTACTGCTTGAGAAAGCACATGTACCTTTGTAAATCTTGCTAAATCTACTTCTATATTGTGATATAATTCTCTTTACTGATACTGTAAAATATTTTCTTTTACTGAAAGCTATGATAGGAACTATTCCAACTGACCCTGCATGTCCCCTAAAACCTCCTTTATAGTTTGCCTTGTGGTTTGAATGAGTTTTGGATGAATGTCAAACACTTCCTATCTTATCGGCTAAAGAGACTAAGAGTACAAAAGAAATCAAGCCAGAAAAAAAAAAAATCCCAGTCATAAAGTTTTAAAGAATTCTCAGATGTCAATCCTGACCCAAGATGCTGGAGTCAGTTGCTGGTGGCAGATGCTGAGTTATCTTACTTTGGACTTCTTAGTCCGTGTTCTATTAATGGATTTGAGCCACAGATCCAAAGGTTAGGGATTAAAGACCCCATTTCCACCTTTTAAAAATCAAATTATTCTAACTTCATTCTGGGTAATTCAGCACTGTCTTTCTCACTCTTGGTTTACAAGTTGAGAATGGAAGGGTCAATTTATATAATTACCATCTTTACCTTCTCAAACATATTATAAGAAAACAAAGCTTGAATCTGGTTTCTTTGAGATCTGAGAGAGTAAGTCTTCTAGTTTTAAACCTGCTGCTGAATAGCCAGTTCCAAGAGTCTTTGAGAACTCTCTTGCCTTAGTGGAATCATATTTCTTGCCTTAGTCCTGATCATTTTCAGTGTTAACTTAGGCTAACAATGGCTGAAGGCCACTTAAAGAAAAGAGATGGCGGTCAAGTCCTTCACGAATCTGCAGATACCTCCTCCACTTACGAAAGGTGCTGGCTTTCTCTGTTTCTTATACGTGTGATAAAGTATGCTAATGAAATGGAGGCCTTGACTTAATTGTACCTGTTATGAACTGAACTTTCCTCCTCTCCCCTGCCATTTTCATGCATTGAAGCCTTAACCCCCGATGTAACTATATTTGGAGATCAGGCACTGAAGGAGGTAATTAAGCTGAGCTTTAATCTAACAGGACTGGAGTCCTTAAAAGAATAAAGAGAGACACCAGAGAGATGCAGAGAAGAGGCCATGTGAGGAAACAGCCAGAAGGCCAAAGAAAGAAGCCTTAGGAGAATCTCCGGCTTCCAGAATTGTAAGAAAATAAATTTCTGTTGTTTATACAATCTCATATGTGGTATTCTGTTACGGCATTCTTCGAAGATGAATTTAGTACCACATAATCTAAATACCTGGAATTAGCCTAAAGAAGAAAGTTTCCAGGAAATATTTTGGCTATCCTTAACTATTCAAGAGGCCTACTCATATGGAGAATCAGGCTTGTTCTATGTGCACCTAGAAGGAAATCTTGAATAAGCTGGAAATTACAAAGATTTTGGCCCAATTATAAAAAATGAAATTTTAAATGTTAAAGCTATTTGAAAGAAGAATGAATTAGATACCAAGAGGGAGTAAGGTCTCCTCACAAGAATAACCATTTGTCAGGATTTTGAAGCATCACATAGAACGTGACTACTGTGACTCTCTGGTGATTTCAAGGCTGTAAAATATTAAGGAGAATTCTTATGAAGAGTTACTAATAATCAGCTCATGATATTGGGCAAATTGCACAAGGTTAACCACAGTTTCCACAAATTTTTTTAGAAAGCAAATACAACTTTTGTGAAAATCAAAAAAGACTATATGAGTGAAACATTATATTAACAGAAAGCATCATCATCACCGTATCACATTGTATGTGCCACCAAATAAAACCATTATCAGGACAAATGTGTAAAATTTTTTCTTGCTTTGGGACTGCTTTAAAAATGTGTGTTTATTGAAAAGGCAATCATCTACTCTTAAAAAACCAAACTCTATAACTCTGTATTACATAAGAAGAAAAAGAACACAAAGCCCATGTGAAACTGGACAGAGTGTTCCCTGTTCCAAAATGGGTGAGATGCGATCTGAACAATCTGTGGATATAGAGAAACAAACATTAGTCCTTCATTATCAGGGATGGTCTTTCCCATTGGACAAAACTGCCTTTTCTGTGAGTCACCCTTTGAAGGAACGAGCTCTCTGTCTGAGATCAGTTCTGCTGTGTCCCATTATTTCTATTCATCACTTTTCAGGCCCTTTGACTTCTGGCACAGTCTCAGCCTCTTTTTGTTCAGTTGGGCTCATGTTGCTGTGGAGAAGTGACATCAGGAGGCTCTGACTCAGGTGAGCAATAAGAAGCAGATGGTGCCTCCACAACCCCTGAGTCTCTCATTGTGCCTTGTTCCTTGGAACAAGAGTAATCATTATAAATGGGAGGGTGATAGGATGAGCAAATATGCAGGTTTTCCAAGGGGATCTTGCAATGCAGCAGCCTCTAAAAAGAAATTCAGCCACCGTCACGGGCAACACAAAGGCATCCTGATTGGTTATTGTTTATGAACATGGTGCTCATTCCATGGGTGATTGTCCTAATCTGATTAATGAAATGATGATGCTAACAGGGTGTTCAGCTTGCTGCTTCTCATGGCTGACCCAAGTTGGGAAATTCCCCCCAGAACATCAATTCTCAGCACCCTTGTCAGATAATTGTTTATGAAAAGATGAAAGCGTGCGGCAATCTCAGGCAAAAGAGGCTGGTGTATGTGTTGTTAATGATCGAAATAATCAGTTTGGTAATAACTGGCATGTGTGTGTGTTAAGTGCAAACTGAGGAGCATTAGTATTCCTCAGGCACCTCGTCTTTATCTCGAGGCTGGTGTCTGACAACTCCCCAAGATCACCCATGAATAAATACTGAGCCTTACCCAGACATAATTAAACTGCCAATGCAGATACACCTAAATAACATTGATATCTTAATGACACCAGATAGCATTCAAGTAATGAAAGCAGTGTGAGGGGGACATGCATAATGAATGGAGACATCAGTGTTCTGCTCACTCCACAGGGAGTAATTCCATGAATAACTCCTTCTAAAGTTTGTTTATCATCATGGCAGAACTTTTGTTTCTGGATTTTTCCCTCTGTTGGTTTGCTTTCACCATCTGAGAAATCTTTCCTTCTCTCTTCCTACCTAGACTTGGGAGCTAAGCATCTCTCTGCCTGGAAGAGGTTTTATAGTTTCTGTCACATTCCACTGAGCCCGAGAGGTTGTGGTTATGTGGCTTCTGCAAGAACCTAGCTGTGCTTGGGACATGGATTGAGTTGATACTGGATCTGCAGATGCATCACTTCTTCCATGAGGTTATGAAAGAGACCTCTCCTCCATGGAAGGGACACTCTCTATCTCTTGTCTGCATCACCCAGAGCATCTAGCATAATACTCAAGAAGTATCAGATGAATCTTTGTTCCTCAACCTTTTGCCAGTTTGGGGGATTGCTTGAGTAGTGGATTATGTATTTGCATTTCTCTGCTTAATTTCCATCAAACTTCCTCTCCAATATCATAAAATTGACTGTCTACAAGTTAGACCCTCTCCTCCCCAAATTGTGTATACTACTTTCTTTTTTTCTTATCCCTTTATCTTCATATGCAACCTGCATAATATATATATATACCTCCCAAACTTCATTCATACAATTCCTTCCATATCACTCTTCTCAGTTGCCATGATCCTACAGTAAATTTTTCCCCACCAACTTCCTTATGGAAGTTGCACTACCTCTTCAGCCTCTCTTTTTACTGAAAGCCTGACTATTTATAGGCTTAATTTCCTTGTCTGAAAAATGAAGAGGTTGGACAAGATCATCATTTCTCAAACTGTATTCTCTAGCACAGTGCCAAGTGGTTGATGTTCAATAAATATATTGAATAAATAGAAATATATGTACCATAAAAAATGGATTTCATAGACAAATAAGTTTAGGAAGAGTTGAGATAAATGTGTTTAATCTTTACTCTAGGGCTTTTTAAACACTCTAATGTGCTAGTAAACACAATGAAACTCCAAAATCATGTGGTATGCAACATTTAGCAAACATATGGAACCGTGAAATTCATGTTTTGCAGGTTGTCTGAGAACCCCTCCCCTCAAAGAACACACATTAGACTTAATAATTACCAATATTAAATATTCTATGACCGATTAAATTCTATGACCAGTATCTTAAATAGAAACCCGTCCTCCACTCCCATCATCTCAAGGGAATAAAAGGAGTCTTAAACTTAATCTCTCTTCTCAGCATCTAAGCTCACCTTCTAAATTTCCCATTATTTAATTATACCACCAAATTCAAGTCTCATTTTCATACTCTAATGCTTTCTAGTAGACATTTGCATGGTCTTTAATGACTATGTAGTTGTATTACTTTTATATATTATCTTAATCAGTTCAGTTGCTAAACAAAATACCATAGACTGGGTGACTTAAACAATATATTTTTTTTCTTACAATTCTGAAGGCTGGAAGGTCCAAAATCAAGGTGCCCGCAGATATGGTGTATGGTGATAGCACTCTTCTTGGTTGGCTGACATCCACCTTTTTACTGTATCCTCACATGGCAGACAAAGGCACTAACCTCATCATGGGGGCCCCACTCTCATGACTTCATCTCATGACTAATCACCTCTCAAAGGCCTCACCTCCAAATACCATCGCATATGAATTAGGGTGCAGGGTACATTCAGTCCATATACCAACCATGTCTCTTAATATCCTAGATAATATTCAGGTTAAAGACTCATCTATAACCTTGATCTTGTGTCTATCATATTCCAAGACTTCACTGATAGTCTCCGTTCCACGTTAGCCACAAACAAAGGCGTAAACTTAGTTATTACACAGCATCGAGCTCTCAAATACTTCCTGCCTTTTGTATGAACATTTTCTTTTGCTACATTCCTCGCACTCACCACTGTTAAACAATTCTCTGACCTCGGGCAAATTTCCCTAACACTGATCCCTCCCAATGAACCAAATCCATTTGTTTTCCCTGGTGGCGGTTGCACCTCACTCTGTTAAACTCCACAGTTGGATATATCAAAGCTTCCTTCTACATGTCCCTCCAACCATCACATGGGCTTAACAGTTTACTGTACCAATTGTACACTTTTAACTGCTGAACGATAGGTTATTTCCCTTCTAGCCTCTAGGAAAGTTATTAGGAATAGTCACAAAGCTATTCTACCTTGGTTCACCATAAATTCTTGCCAACTAATATAACTAAACTGTTAATGATTCACGATACTCTGAGGGCCTTTTACTCATTTCTTATTGATTACCTAAAAACTTCCCTTTCCTCTAGACACACCATTTCCCAAGATGCTAATAGAAGATTGATAGATATTCTAAGAAAGGAAGATTCCATGGCCATATATATTTGGGGAACATAAGGTTAAATTAAAATAAGCTTGGTTCATTTATTCTCAGAGCCATAAAATACTAACATGTATTATGAATCTGTTAGAGGTTGCAACAGTGTGCAACATTAACAAAGTTTATTTGATATTTGAACCTTTTATCATTGGTTTAAATTTAAATGAATGAACCATACTTTTTAGTATAAGTTTAAATTTACTTTTCAAGATTTCTGGCAAAGGGATCTAGGTAAGCTGTTCACCCAGCCTATTCCCTTTTCTTCTTGAGAACAGCTATACCTCATTTACCAACCATGTACCTGCTATGGGGTGGCATGTGACTGAGCTCCAGCCAATAGTATGAGAGCAGAGATGACATGTATCACTTCGAAGCCTGGTCTGTGAAAACTTCCCCTTCATAATTTTCTTTATTCTTTTCCACTAGAGATGAACCCCAGAGCAACCTTGGTGGCATGTGTTATGTTAGAAACCTGGGTTCCTGAATCACCACTTGGGGCAGAGTCACCTGACCAAAAACAACTGCATTATTGGTTATGTGAGTGAAAAATAAACTTTTGTTTAGATAGATACTCAAATTTGGGGATTTATTTGGGGCCAGGACTAGGGTGAGATAAGTGAGTTGTTTTACTCAGGTGCAAAAGTTAAAAGGCCCCAACAACTCAGTAATCAAGATAAATAATATTTTAATGCAACTTTTTTTTAAAATCAAAATTGATATAAGAAATATTCATCATGAATATTTAAAGACAGGATCACCATTTATTTGCTACAGCGGCCATGTTTCCCTAAGTGAGAGAGGTATCCACCATGCACACAGCAACAGATAAACTGTCCTAAAGCACCATTTTGATCATGTCCCTGCCCTGATCAAAGGGCTACTAGATAACTCTCAACTGCTTAACCAGAGCCCTTAACCTTCAGGTTCCAAAATAGTGTCCCTATTTAAATGAATCTCATTCTCTGGGGGAAAAAAAGTAATTTAAAAAACTTTCCTTTGAATAAATTGCATTCACTTCTATCTTTATGCTGTGCTTCAATTGTTTTCCATTATTAGATTTTCATTCTTTACCTTCTTCATCATACTAAAGCCTTCTCAGTTAAGATCCAACTATCTCCTTCAAGTGACTTTATCATAATGATCTATTTGCCTTGACACATTTCCTCTCTCTCTTTTATGTTTCTCATATATTGTTTAACTCAAGAATTACTGCTTAATATTTTAGGTCTGAATCTATCCACATAAACTACACAGTTTGTGAAAGTAAAAACCAGGTATCAATCCTCTTTTACCCCTATATACAGAGACACCAATTGACAGCACTTACTGATTTGATTTAGACCTAAGCTTATGGCTGTCTGACTGGCAATTGCTATATTTGATTCCTGAACACTTTAATTTTCCCTTGGCTAACCACAGTACTTATAATCTAAGTACCAGGTATGTCGGGAGAAAATATGACTGCAGAATTGATCAATACAACTTCCCCATGAAAGCACTCTCAAGGGCAATGCTGAAATTGGTGTGGATGAGATAAGATTGGGGGACTCTTTCTGCCTCTCCTTAGGTGGCTCACTTTAGCTCTGTCACCTCCTTTGTAAATTTCTTTATAAAAATAATATATATTCCCATCTGTACTGAAATGTGTTTTGTTTTTGTTTTTGTTTTTTTTCCAGAACTCTTCCTACTGGCTGGAGGGATAGTGCCCAAATCTACTTTCATGATTATTCGGTGCTGGATTTGTTCTTACCATTTAGGCAAGTCTGGGGGGCTTTTTTCAAATGCAAATTAAGAGAAAGAAAGATACAGCAAAAACTTCTTCATCCAGCTGCATCAGCAGCCCTTGTACTTGAGAAGGGGGAATGGAGGCAGATTAGGGTGAAGGGCTTCCCAAGCCTTTCCTTTCCCACTTTAACTAAGCAAATAGTTTGGGCCTTGATTAAACCCAGTTAAGTAGTTCTCCTGACAAATACTGGTTCCCCTTTAGCAGGGAGGCAAATTGCAATTGATTGCCTAGAGATATGGCCTTTCGGTGTCATTTAGACTTCTAGTTTCCTGGGTCTAAGGCTTCCTGGTTTTCCATGATCAACGTAAATTCTTGTTGTTGTTATTGTTGTTGTTTGTGTGTGTGTGTGGTACAAAGACTACACAATAAGTAAGAATAGCTGTGGCACAAAGCTGTATACAAAAGCCAGAGCACTATTAACAAGAGATTGGATTATATCTCTAAGGCAGAATATAGAGCTGGAGTCTGTTCCTCCCTTCAACTTCTTTTTGGTACTGACAGTGTTGGGTTGGGGAGAGGTGAGTGAGTAGGGGGTATTGTGGTTTCACAGGACAGAAAACTTGGCACCACCTGGCCTGACAAGTGCAGCTTGGGGATGACCAAGTAGAGCTTCTCCATGGATCTTGTGAGGAAGAAACTGCTTGGAGAAAGAAGTAGGTTTCCATGGTTGCGTCCACTAATGGTGAAGCCCTCATAAGCCATCAGTGCAGGATTTAATGGCATTGATAAAGCTTTTTGTTTTGATGATGATACTATGGCTTCACTCTTTGTTGAAAAAACTAAGATCCCTGCCTATGGTTCCTTCAGGGTCCTCAATACTTGTCCATGTACCAGAATTCTAAAAAACAGTTCAAATATTTCTAAATATCTGAGATTAAGTCTCACCAATTAGGTTCCCATCTACAGCACTCCTTGCTTTAAAAACGTCTTCCGAGGTGCCTCTGGTCAGCTTATGAATGCTCATAAAGTTCTTCCTAGGCACATGAGATGGTATCAATTTCTTAAAAATATTTTTTTAATTCAATATTCCTAACCCCACTACCCTTTTGGGTACTTCCTTTTATAACTGTAAGTAGGCTCTTGGCCTAAACTACCCACATCTTTATCAAGCATTCCTTAAAATAATATTCAGAAGGAATTTTATTCCTTGGATACCCCTTATAGACTGGGATATTAGCAATTGACAATCTAATAATTTTCCTATAAATACTCTAGGCATGAATGTGCAAGAAAAATTAGACACCAAAATAAGGGAACAGTTTCCCTTATATGATTGCCAGCAAGGGTGGAGGCTGGAGAAGTCAAAGAAATCAGAAATTCAAAAGGAAAAAGAACATTCTTGGCGAATTAATGAGTTGGGGACTTCCTGTTTCATAAATAAGACATCTTATCCATTTGATTAATCACAGGTCTATTCTTTTTTGTTATCTTGTTAGTTAGTTTTGTTTTGTTTTGCTTTGTTTCCAAGAGTTTCTGTTGAGAAGGTAGCCTGTGCTCCAGGCAGGACTCAGGCTCAGGGCTTCCACCCATCCAACTCTAAAGCCCATGGCCAAAGTCTAGTTGTTTGGACAGCTCAGAACCTTCCATTTATTATAGACAAGTAGGAGAAAATTCACAGCACTCAAAGAAGTAATTGTTAGTTATTGCTCTACTGGTTGCAATTTTAGTAGCAAATGAACAATGTATAATGTATCAAGCCTATTAAAAATAAAAAGGAGAAATAAAAGCTCTCATAAGGAGAATGGCAAATCCACCAAGTTTTCCAAGACACAGTCATCACCAGAGCTGTCACCTGACAGTGCTGATGTCTCTGGAATATGGTACCCAATGAACACTCAGTAGTCAGTGCATAGCTCTGACCCACATACAGCTGATTACTGCCTTCCTTGCTGAGTGCTGGTGAATTAAGAACGGTCAAGTCCCATACCTACAAGGGTGATCTAGTTAGAAGCATGCTCAGACTTCCTTCAAAAGAGAGATAAGGCAAAGGTTTGTTTTTTAAGCAGGAAGAGGAAAAGTTCACTCAGATTTTCAAAACCTGCTGGGGTGGGTAAGACACCATCCTTTGAGGTTGTAACACATGCCACCTCCTGCCACCATCTATCCACCCTCAACTCCACTAGGCCTTCTTATCCTGAAACGAAACTATAATAATATCCTTATAAGCTATTTCCCTGCAGGCAGACTGCCCACCATTCAATTCCCTGCAGGCAGACTGCCCACCATTCAATTCAGTTCAGTGCTGCCAAATTACTCTTCCTTAAGCCCCCTGAAGATAGTGTTACTGAAAATCATGCGGTGGCTGATTAGCAAATAATGAGCGAACATTTCAGTCTGGAATTCACAGGTGACCACAATAAAGTCCCAGACCACATACCTCTTTAGTATTAACCACTCCTCCCTAGCTGAGACCCACATTTCTGCTGATGCGAAGCATCTAAGGCTGCCTGAGCACAGACTGAACCTACATGTCTCTTCTGAGCCATCTGTCTTTCTGGAGCTCATCCTCTTGCCAGTCCACTCTGGGAAGCCTTCCTCAAACCTTTGCTCTTATGATCCTACCACATGGTTCATGCAGTATGGAAATGAGAACAGTAAAATGGAGAAGTCTAATCCACTCTTGTTTAAAGGGATGTCATACTGAACAACCATTTTACTTACACATGTTCAACTTGGCAACAGAGGGAACACAACTGAAATTCTACGGGGGACTCAACCTGTCATTTGCTGGGAGCTTATGTCCTAGAAAGTAAGGAATGGGTATGGTGACTTGCCATGGGTCCTATGGGTCCCACTTCTCCCAGGGCCCTTCACAGAGGAAGCACCTCACCTTGCAGCACTCTAGACTTGGCTGAAGAGTTTCTCAGGTAAATGACTTTATAAGACCTTGTCTTACATGTGGAGTTTAAGACCTAATACCCAAACAAGACACAATTCCCCTATGACATAAATGTGGTACTTTTAGATGAAATAATGAAAATAAGGAAGATATTTATATTCAGCAGAAGGTGCCGAGACAACCACTCAACTATTTGAGATAAGAAATAAAGTTCCATCTGACCCTTATACCACACACAAATGTAAATTCCAAATGTGTTAAGAGTTACATGTTTATATGAATATATAATAGTATATGTAAAAATCTTTGAAACAGAGATGAATATGCAATAATTCCTGGAAAGATGTTTTCTAAGTATGAAAGTGAAGAAACAAATCATGAAGATAAAAGGTACCTTTGACTTCATTCTCACTCCTCCTTCTCACATCCTTCATTCAATCTTAAGCAAAATGACCAAAGGGAGATAAAATGTGAAAAATTCATCCTTCAGTACTGAAAATTGATGAAGGGTAACCTCTGCATGCAGCTTCAAGGTACTCCTACAGATATGACATAGATGGAATCAAGTTAAGGGATGTACCTAGGGCCATGCTACCTGAGTATCTTTCCTAAAACAGCAGTATATGTGAAGCAGTAAGTAGGGGCTATCCTAGAAGAACTCCTTAAACTTCCCTAAATTTAGAAAGAGTTAGAAAGCAAGGGTAATCATAGAATAAACACAGAATCATTCAGAAACTCAATGGCAATGATACTTGCACCCAGCAGAAATTTTCACTGAAAGAGCAGGTAGCAGCAGCACATTAAGTCGGTCAGACACAATCATATCATATACACACCCAGAGAAGGCTCAGCCACACCAAAGTTAAATAAACAAAAAGAAAAAAGTCCCAATAAACAAAAGCCCACATAGAAAGCAGCCACTGGCACAGCAGATTCACAAAAAAGGGGAGGCGGGGTGAGGGGTACCCAGAAACGTTTCCCTGGTGGATGCTCTAAGATGAGGTCTCTTTTTATCTCCTCTCAGGTGCTGAGTCAGTTCATTAAAATGGATTTGTCATTAACTAGACCTTCTATTTATTTGGGATGAATCACACATCCTACTTTTTGAGCAAATTAAAGGCCTGAATAAAACCTTGAACAGTCAAGTATGAGTCAACAGAAAATAACCAACATCAGTTCGAAAAAGAGAGGCCATAAAATTAAAAGAAAGGAACAAAGCAGTAAAGAAAAACAGACAACAAAAGTATGTTTTGAAGAGGAAAAAAAGAAGTATAATAAACAAACAAAACCTAAAATTTTAAGTGATTCCTGCCAAAACCCTCACAATACTTAAATATGGACTTTATAAATCAAAGAAAATATGAAATACTAAAGATAAGGCAGGCTAAGAAGCTACTTGAGAAGTAAAAATACATGAAAAGATTATAGGTGAAATAATTTTAAAAAACTGAAAATGTAGAAATAGAAAAGTTAATTTTATTGTGGAAGCCACACTTGAATTTCTATTTATTTATTTATTTATTTATTTATTTATTTATTTATTTATTTATTTTGCCAGACTTGCCTCTATGTGTGTGTGAATGTATATATATTTTTGCTAAACCATAATAGAGTTAATTGCAGGCACTGAGACACCTCACAAGTAAGTACTTCTACATATATCTCCTAAGGACAAAACAAAAACAAAAACAAAAAACATTCTCCTAAGTAATCATAATACAATTATCACACTCAAGATATTTCCCATTGAGACTTTTCTTTTTTCGTCATAACATGTGTCTGTGTTTTTGGTTTAGAGTGTAAGGTTTCCATTTGTCTGGGATGACTATGCTAACATGAGCTGACCTCTTTCAGTGCAAAACAATATAGTCCATTACTCAATATCGTGGACAAATATCTCTAAATAATTAAATATTATAATTCTATTTTACTCAAAGCACAACGGCAATATTGCCTATTAAAGAATCTGATAATGAACTAAAATCTTTGTACTACAGGAAAACCTTTTAAAATATTTTCTTCTTTTAAAAGATAAAGTCACCAAAGTTTGGGAAATCAAAGTGGCATTCCTCAAGTTTATGGGATGAGGGAAGGCTGGTGAAATTCAGATTTAACTTCCAGCAACATCATCTAGCCAAGCACAAAACCTTAAAATGCTTAGCCTATGGGACAATGTAGGTGTGAAAGAACCACTAAGAGACGAGAGACAAATTGCTTTCCATCTCCTTCATTTCTGTTCATGCCACAGCTAAGCAGAGGTCCCCATCCCTAGTGCCCTTTAGAATTATCTTGGGATCTTTGCATAGATACTTTGGAGCCTACCTCAGACCCATTAAATAGGGCTCTCTGGGGCAGGGCCCAGGTATCAGCATTTACCAGCTCCCCAGGTGACTCTCATAAGCAGCCAGCTTTGAGACACAATGCCCTGAAGGAATGGGAACTCAGACATCAGCTGCAGCTGTGAATTTTTGTCCACCTCCAGCGAGCATAGTAACTCTTGTGTTAGGAGGTAATGCTAGATTACATTTTTTTTCTTCCTGCTGTGGATTTTCCCTCCAGCATTCACCCTGAGAAACTGCCAGGCCAGAACCATTCCTAAACACACTGGCCACAGACCTCCCACCAGGCTGGAGACATGGGGGAATTCTAGCAGGAGGTGGACACAACAGCAGATGGCAGTCCTTTCGCTCACACAAGTGTCCAAAAGACAGAGCAGTGCATTTGCCAGCACAAATGTCCTAAACAGGTGAAAAGAGCAGGAACCAAGAGCAAAATCACAATGTGATGTGCTAGTCTGAGTGGTGCTGAAGGCAGTTTCCTCAAAAAAGTTTTTGGCAATGACAACATTCTCTCTGGGACAGGGAGCTCAGCCACAGAAGAATGCCACATATGACACAGCACGCTACAGATGTCCCTTATGGACAGTTGAATCTTCTAGCAAAGCCCTGCATTGGTGAAACCTCTATATACCTAAAAATGGGAACACATGGAGGATCTGACTCATCCATTTTTTTTCCCTCAATTCATGTCCATTACCACCCTGTAACTTAGGCTCTGTACCTAGAAAAGGGGAGCCTGCAGCCTTAAAGAGTTTATTAATTTCCTACCACATACTAGGAATGAGTCAGACACAGGCTTGGCCTGGAGGAGTCCAGGATAACTCATTCTGCAAAATGCAGAGACAAACATGTCTGATTTGGACAGAAAGACACCCAAGTCCATGCTTTGGGCACTTCACATCCTGTCACCAGTGTGGTGGCAGGGGCACACATGAAGAAACAGCGGGCCGGGGACAGTAACCCTATCTGATTCCTGACATTGCAGGCCCCTCCCACACCCTCAGATCTCCCTTACATCCTGGGATTGAATGGCCCTATAAAAATGTCCAGCGTGAAAGACAGATTCAAAAACTGAAGAAACATTATCCTAATGGAAGTCCTTTAACATCCTCTACTCTCTGCCTTCAGGCCCTTCCCCCAAGGCCCCACCAAACCTACCCTCACTCCTGGCCAGGCAGAGAATTTATGGGCTGTAAGTCTTGTTTTTCTACACTGATGGAAATCACTGGCAAACATTTCCACTGGGCCAAACTCGATCCAAAGACTCAAATATCAAGGCACCCAGCTGAGCTCCAGGAGTCAGGGTTTATGAAGCCAATCAACATGCCCTATGACTATAAACCATCTTATAGTTACTATGACAGGACAGTATTCAAGTTCATAAAAAGATGATTTTTGTCTAACTTTCATTGCCTGGAAGGCCCTAGCTTCTTTTACAAGGAGATTGTATGTCAGGAGCGGATACAGAACCTGAAAAGCTAAGTCAACCAGCTGTTGTTTGCTCACTTTGTTGGGGTAAAGGAGTCAAATCAGACCTAAGAGTCCCAAACAATATCCTATAGACCCTTTGGGGTACACTGAAAGAGGGGTGGAGAATATGTACCTGTTATGTCATATGCTACAAATGGAAGGCAGGGGTTAGGAAACCCATTTTACCTGAACTCCCAGCCCCTACCTCCTCCAGGGTGTCAGGATCCCATGTGAAAAGGAGGAAAGTCAGTGATGAACCTCTCCATCATGCCACCAGAACCTTGGCGAAGGTTAGGTCACGGCCATATTTTCAGGGCAGCAACTGTACTGAAAGAAACTGAAGTTGGAATACAAGGAAGTGGGGGGATTATGCTGTGGGGGTAGGATAGGGAGTGGGGGTGGGGTGGCAGATTTTCTGTTCTTTCAGTTACCTGAAGAATCTCTGTGTTGGTCAGTACCCATGTTATGTTTCACTCAGATCATTATGCACAAGGACTTTATGTTAACTGAAGCCAGGGCAACTGGAGTAGGTAATCTAAAAGTCGGAATCTAGGCAAACAAAATGTCAGAGATGCCCAGCTATTGTGCTTATCTAGGGGAGAGGGGGACTTAGTTTTCTTCATCTCTACAGCAGATTGACAGGTTGGATATTTAGAAGTTACTTTCCAGCTCCGATACACTCTGCCACTAGAAATCACCAAGTACATGGAATCCAGAGGATTTTAGCCTAGCAAAGTATCACAAAATGGCCCTCAATGTTGGACTGAAGGCTGTTCTCTTTTTTTGGCTCTGGAAATCTTTCCCAGGTGAACTCAGCTGGAGCCCCTTCCTGTCTTCAGTCTGTGTTTCTAAACTTTGTAAATGACTGTAATTAACTGTGAGAAGGCAATTTAAAAAATCACAAAACTGCAACCGTTAGCACTGTTGCCAGGCATTAAGTTTTTCTGAATTATCTTTGGTCCAGTCCACTACTACACAATAAAATATTTGGACTCATCCCATTGACCAAAAAGCTGTATTGCCATTGCTCTGTAGGAAGCTAAAAAGTTTAGGATTTGTTTTAGGAAGTTTTTAATGTCAATCCAGGAAAAGCAATTCTTCCATCAGCAGCACCTCAGGACATGTGTTAATATATGTTTCTGCATACAGAGCTCTATTCTGTCTGTGCACAGCAACATGTTATTTTTATCCCTTGGTGTAGACGATAGTAGAAATGATGTGCGTGGAGGAAGTTCTAAAGGAGTAGGAAATTTTCTCCAAAAATCCAGGTTCTTTTTGATGCAGACCTATTTTTCTGAGGAAGTTATCCAACCTATTTGATTACTTAATAAATTTGAATTTTGGGGGGGTCTTATTGGATAGATCGAATTATTTGTATTTTGGTTTACCATCTCTCCAGTTTGAAGTTATATTTATTCTTTTAGTGGTTACATTTAAACGTTTTGTATGATTGACTTAAGAAAATCTAAAGCTGATATCCCTAGTCTTCTTGCTATTAACACAGACTTTAAGATGCTTTAACACTGTCCCCCATTTCACCTTTCTCTCATTCTCATTAGTAATCCAACCAATTTATTAATTTTATTAATTTTATAGTCATTGCTCATTTAGAAGTACTAGCATGTTTACCAATTTCTTATCTTAATGTTGCTTTTATTACATCATGCTTTCCTTCTGGATTCAGTCCTTCTTGCTAAGGTATATATTGAGTAGTTGTTTCAATGAAAGTCTGCAGCCTCAGCCTCCATATACTCTTCCAGCAGGATTTCCTTTCTTTGAGCTTTGGCTTGGTGTACTTGTTTCTGTTGTGGTAGTTGTCATGTTTTGGCCTCTGGAAGTCTTATTAAATGCATTCTGGACCTAGTTAGTCTATTCTGTGTCTATAAACCACCTTTTTCTAGTCTCCCATCTCTTTATCTCTTTGGTAATTTTGTCAAATTTTTTTAGTAGTATTTTTCAGTTGTTTTGCTCTGCTGTTTGCTAAATTTATTAGGTTGATCTTTTAGTTATTACTATGTTTTTCTGCTATTTTATCCTAGCTATTGAATTTTAATTTTAATTCTATTTTTCATGTAATATTGTTTTTCAAATCTGTTTTTATACTGTCATACTTTTTCATTATGACTTTTATATTTTCTTTTATATCTTTAATAATTTGAAACGAGCATGTAACTATCTTTCAGAATATATATTTTTGAGGTTTGTCTGGGGGTTCATTGGGTCTGTCACTTCCCCTTCATGGTTGATTTCCCTCCTCAAGTGACTGAAATCACTAATTATGCAATCATCCTTGATTGTGGTTATTCATTCTAGAGAAGTCTCCTGAGAACCAAGTTAGGGAAAATTATCCAGAGTGGTTTCAGTTTTTCTTCTGCCAAAGATACCAGGGGTGTCAATGGTCCTGAGACCAGTCTTTATGTTGACTTCTCAGCTTGTGGTTCTCACACTTCACAGGAAGTATAAACTCAGACCACATGCAAACGTACAACTCAGCACTGTGGTTTTAATTTCTTGTGGGTGGTTTTAAAATTTTGTCCAAATTCCCATACCCTTGCCCCCATTTTCTGATTCTGGGAGGTGAGGTTTTCCAATCCATGAGGTCAAGAGCATGGGGTCTGTCAAGACATTTGGCATTATGGAGGGGGCATAGTTTTGTTTCTTCTGGCAAACACAAGGCCAAATTCCAGAACCCAGCCTTCTGCCAGCAGGTCCTCTCTCTTACTTACCCTCTGTGGGTTGTTACAGCCTCAGCATCCATATACTCTTCCAGCAGGATTTCCTTTCTTTGAGCTTTGGCTTGGTGTACTTGTTTTTGTTGTGGTAGTTGTCATATTTTATGCAACATTCCTATGTGTTTATTGTTAGCTGGCAGAGGGAGGCAGGAATTAGATCACATCTTTCCTTGGCTTAGTCCATCTCTTTGCTGGAAGAGTTTCTGAGATAAGTAAAAGTTTTAATTATGAAGCTATAATTGTGCTACATCTCATAAGCAGAGAAGCTAGCCTTCCAACATCTACTGCATTGCTGTAACATGCAGGAGATGCACACAACATGAGCCCTCCAGTGGAGACTGCCACGGAATGCTATCCAGTACACAAAGCTGGATATCCTGAGATGATACAAAAATGAATCAGATGACTCACTGCTCATGTCCCCAGGCTGTACCCTGCCAGCATCTTCCATTTCCATCTGTCTATACAACCAGTAATGGTTTTTAAGATGTTTATTTTTCACAACTATCAACTTCTGAAACTTAACGCAGGAGACTAGACCAGAACTAAAAGTCTGGTATAAATTCAATCCTTTGAAAAAGGTAGTGGGGAGGAAAAAATATAACAGAAGTTTTCAATAGCATAACCAAAAAATCTCAATGCCACCTACCCTTCAGACCATCCCTGGTTTTCACATTCTCTGTTCTAAAAATGTAAAATGGGTCTTTAGCCATTCTACACTCCTCCCACTTTCCTGTTCATGTAATCTGTGTCCTAGATGGGTAGACTGGAAATTCTATTCTGGGAGTTGCCACTAATCCAGCTTGCAAACTAGCACAGTGCAGCAGATAGGAGTTAGCAGGTTAATCAACAGTTCATCTAACTATTCAAAATTTTCTTGCAGCCCAAAAGTGACAAAAATTTCTAGAATGATCAACATTTGACTATTCTCACTGTATTTGTGAGATTCCAGCTGTTACCCAAGGATGCAAAGTAAATGATATTCTTAGGATATAGAAGATATAAATTAACAGTCAGTTCTACCACTAGGCAAAGAAGGTTCAACACTATGATATTTCAGTTTTTCTCCCAAGTGGCTGGTTGTTTCCTTTCTTCATTATCTACCACAAAAATAATTTCTTGCTTTTTGATCTAAAATGATAACAACAGATGGTTAGTCCTAATACACCTTATCATGATAAAGGCAATAACACCTTATAAACAATTTTAGAAATAAAAAGAGGAAATAATTACTTATCTATAATTTTAGCACACTAACATTTTAATGTATTTCCTTTCAATCTCTTTTTGTTTGCATTATGACTTTATTTAAACAGTCAAAATCATAGTACCCTGTGTGTTTTTCATGCATTTAAAATTTTAGGTTCCTAAGTATCTCCCCCTTTTTCCCCCCATCATAACAACCCTTTAACTAGAGCAAGGCAAAAATTCTTGGCCATATTTTAAAAAGACAAACTGAGATGCTGGCATTTGATGGTGAGTTGTTCAGCATCACGGGGAGAGAAAGGAGAAGCTCACTGTTATCAAAGCTCTTTGTAGATGTGTGCAAATCCAGGGAACTCATGTTTGCTACTTCAGCCACACAAACTCATGGGTAGTGAGAATGAGAGAGCCACAGCTGGAATTAAAGGGAGAAAGGTGGGATGGTGGGTGGCTTTGAGAAGTAGTAATTATGTGTGTAATCAGTATGTGCCTATCCAGAAGCAATAAAGCCAGCTTTCCTGTGAGGCATTTAGTTTTGAAGGGAATTCTAAAAGAAAAAATTCCCAACAAATACTCTGTGTGATGGCAATACTGGACTAGGTAGATAACCTCTGTTTTAGACTGCCTTGATGAACTTTGCTCATTTGGATCTACAAATTCTGCATATTTAAAAACAAAACAAAACCTCAGTCTCCTTATTTTTATATTTTATATTGCACAGTGGATGCATTATTTTAGCAAATTTGTAGGTGAGGACTGCAGGAAGAAAATCTCCCTCAGAGGGCATCTAAGATGGTGTTGGTTACCAATTTGCCAACTCCAATTTGTCTCAATGGTTAATTAGCAACTTTCCCTAACTTTCCCACAGCTCTGCATATCTGAAAAGAATTGTATGCCCTGAGGAGTCCTGAAAACATAGAACAATCCACACTAGATAGAGAATAAATAGATGGGAAGGTATGATAAAACAAGTATAGTAGAGTGTTAAGAACAGAATCTAGGGGGTGAAGGGGTGGGTGTTCCCTGTAAAATTTATTACATACTAGAAATTTTCATAATAAAATGCTGTTTAACAACAAAAACAAAACAGACAGCCTTCAGGAAAAAAAAAATGCTTTCCTTAGTAACAAAATGCTGCTGTATAGATTTTTCATCTCTTTTCACCTCACCCTCTCACCATGTCTTTTTTACCTCTATGAGTTGCTTGAAAACATTTCTCTAAAGATGACTACATATGATCAGAAAGCACCGAGTCAAACCCATTTTTGAGAGAACAAAACTGACTCCTAAAAAGATAAATTATTTGTCCCAAGTCAAGTCATCACATGGTGGTTTCAGGAGCAACATCCCCACATACTTTCTTTCCCAGGGGATGAAAAGTTGGACCTCTTTTTCGTGGGACTTTACCTTGAAGGACTAGGAAGCTCATGCATTTGGAAATTTTGAGCTAAGGTTTTAAAGAAGTTAGGATGCTAAGAACAACTCATGAACAAGCAGAGGGATGAGAGAGTGCTCTAATTTGATTCTGTGGTTGATACTGAATTGGATTGAATTGAATTGGCCACTATTGAACATCTAGCTTCTGTTCATAGAGGCTGGCTCCTTAGAGGAGATGTCCCGGTCATTTCACCTGCCTGATCTTTAGACCCGGTCTCTTATTTTAAAGGATTTAGAAGATGGGCAATCCAATAGCCATTTTCTGAGTTTCTATCAGGTGTGAGGCACTGGGATAGAAACCATGGGAAAATTTTTTTAAATGAGCAAAACACAGATTCAAGGAGCTAGCCATCCTATTAGGGACACGGGAGACACAAAAAGAATAAGTGAAAATTTTATATATGGAATTGCAGAAAATCGAAGACCCTTTTCTACCATAAGACCATGCTTTTTTAACAGCATGATCCCAAAGGGCAGGAGGGATTTTTATACATAGCCTTGGAGTTCAGGAGGTCCTGGAGAAATAGTACAGTATGCTCCATTAAAGTCTTTCCACTTATATCTGGATTTCAGTCAAAATATTGAATGTCCATGTGATTGCTCACCCTGACCTGCTAACTGCCAAATACATTCGATCTTCAGAGTTCTTGGCTCTTCCTAGCCTCCTTCCTGTCTGCATTTAAGATAACCACTATCCCGCCTCCACAGCATGACAGTTGCCTGTGTTCATCTGACCTCTCTGAATGGATTTTAAAATATTCTTCCATAACCCAATACCCACTAAGGTTTCTTCCAATGCCTCCTACTCTCCATCTCTTAAAAAAATTCAATCCATCTATGGTTTCCCTCTCTTCTAAACAGAACACTCCAAGTACACATTTGTAGTTATACCTCTGCTGATGGAAGCTGCATCTGCAACTCACATCCTTCACTCTCTGTGTATTCAGAATCACACCACCTTATTCATACTCATTCAGTCTCACCTATTTCCAAACTAATACAATAAAAATTTGGGAAGAGTCATTTTTATTCTCCCAAACCAACCAGACACCAAAATGTGAGTATTCTTTCCCTGGTTTAGGTATTCATTAGCTGTAGCCCAAATGACTGCAGCTGTTTTTGAGTGAAGCTCCCCCTGCAGTGTGCTCTATGCTACACTAAACCACAACTACTTCAGTCTATAACCCACCACCACAGCGATCTTCCTAAACATTTAAGGCACATATCAGTACCTTGCTCAAAACTTTTCCATAAGAAGAAAATTCTAAAACTTTTAAACTGACTTTTAAGATCCATCACAATGAGATTCTAATTTTTCTTTCTCATCCCATCTTACAA
Source organism: Eonycteris spelaea (assembly GCA_003508835.1). NCBI lineage: Eukaryota > Metazoa > Chordata > Mammalia > Chiroptera > Pteropodidae > Eonycteris > Eonycteris spelaea. The sequence continues at coordinate 1,189,551 of PUFA01000083.1, read as the reverse complement.
TACTCCTCATAAACAAAATATCCACTCTAGTTAAATTAATCCTCTTACCACTATCCCACAACAGCACCCCAATATATAACTCTCTCTCACTTTGTGGTTGCCCTCCTAGAATTTCTCCTCAGTGTTTCCCTGTATGTCTAACTCCTATCCATTTTAATGGTTCCTCTCCCTTGGGAGGTTTCCTTCAATGTCCCAGCACACAAAGGCCTCTCCTACTCTCTTAGCTCTGAAATTTTCTGATGCTTATTATTTGCATGCCCTCATTTGGCACTGCGCACGCTACTCTATACTGTGATTCTTTCTTGATTCCCCTACTAAATTGCAAGCTCCTGCACTAATGGGGAAAGAGGATCTTTTTAGAAGCTCAAGAAAGCTGGATAATAATGTTCAAAGCCAGAAAAGAAGGGAATTCCCAGCCTCTGTTTTGATTTTATAATTTGCCAATTCATAAGACACGTTACTCAGATGAAGGCAGCTGTGTGCTTTGGAGAAAGAACGAGAGAGACACAAGCATGAATCTGCATTCAGTTGATTCCTAGCTCCGACCAGGGAGTATTTGCGAGCCCTCACTCTCACCCTCACGTGCTCATGCACTCTCTGTCTCTCTCTCCCTCCCTCCTAATTATGATGACTTATGTCAGGCAAAACCATGGGAAACCCATTCTTAACCTTCAATTCCCATCATTTCAGCTTACAGCTCATTCTAAGGATCATTCAGATATTTTAGCTCCTTCCACATTTGCCAAAGAGATTCCCAGACAGCACAAAACTACACCAAGGGTTAGCAGGGAACATGCCAATAGAAGCTGAGAAAGGAGGGAGATTGTACTGGGAAAGAATGAGCTGAAAACAGACTGACTAATAGCTGGAATGGCTACCAGCAGACCAGCAGGTCTTGAAGCCTTAAAAGCTTTCATTGTAAGTACTAACCTTCATTCCTAGCCTCAATGCTGGGTAGCAAAGAGAGGCTACAGTGGATTGGGAATGGCAGAAAATTTTCCCAGGACAGTGTCACAGAAAAGCTCTACTCTGCTGTAGATATAGCATGTTAAACCAGGGTTTTCTAGACAGCAGATTAAGGCCTTCACACTTCGGATGATCCCCAAACTAGCAGCATCAGCATCATTTGCAAACTCATGAGAAATGCAAATTCTCAGGTCCCACATTAAACCTGCTGAATCTGATTCTCAAGAGCTGGGGCCCAGGTTTGTGTTTCAATGAGCTCTCCAGGTGATTCTGATGCCTTCTTAGGTTTAAGAAGCACTGCCACAGCAAATGGTGCTAGTGATTGTATTAGCAACTGCTGCATAACAAATGACTCCAGTACTCAATAACTTAAAATAATAGACACTGATTATCTCACAAAGATTCTATGGGTCAGGAATCCTGAGTGGTTCCGGTTCAGGATATCTCTTGAGATTACAATCCTGTAGTTGGCTGGGGCTGCAGTCACATGGAGGCTTAACTAGGCTGGAAGATCCATTTTTAACTCACTAACACAGCTGTTGGTAGGAGACTTCTGCTCCTCACCAGGTGGACCTCTCTACAGGGCTACTCCCAAAGTATGGCAGCTAACTTCCCATGCCAAGTTATCTAATACAAAGAGCACTCAACTTGCAAAGTACAGTCTTTTATAACAGAACTGTGGTAGCAGCATTCTATCGCTTCTGCTTATTCAGCTTGTTTGAAGGGAATCACTAGACCTAGCCCCTAATTAAGCTCTACCTGCTGAAAGAAGGCATATCAAAGAACCTGTAGACATAACTTCTGAACCACCAGGACAGTTTGGGGGATGTCCACAGAACTTTAATAGCACATAGTATCTGAAGCATTCCATTTTAATTAAGATCTTCCAGTTACAAAATAAATAAGCCATGGAAATGTAAGACTATAGTTAATAGTATTGTATATTTTAAAGTTGCTGATAGAGGAAATCTTAAAAGTTCTCTTCACAAGAAAAAAAATTGTAATTGTGCATGGTGACAAATATTAGGTGATCATTTTGCAATTAAAAGATAATCTCTGCAGCATATGAGGTCAAGGGTCATTTTAAGAATCAGTTGTTTAATCCTAGAGCAAGCAACTACTCTGGCTTATTTGTTTTTGTTTTTGTTTTTGCCAGTAAACTGACTAGTTCCATTAAGCACAATTTTTATTTTAGCACTGGATGATGAACTAGGCATTTGCTTGGTAGGATGGTCTAATCAACATGCTATTAATTTGTGGAACTAAGGTTTCTTCACCCTGATTCTGCCTGGCCTGGATTGGATGAAAGCTTGCCAATCTCTAGTCCTCTAAGCTGCTATGGACTCTTAGTTTCCAATGGGTTCACGGGTTTCTTCCTAGCTACTCACTATAGAAGGGCCTACTTCTACTGCCTTCCACCATGAAAAGCCTTTAGGTTTGGCTGTGGAGGAAACCAGTGAAGCTAACTGTCCCCTCTTGGGAGAGAAGAATGACAGCTTGAGTATTAATGACAGTAAAGCCCACGAGCTTTTTTTAGTCCATAACCTTATAGCACAGTACAGAATACATATAGAATGGTGCAATTTTCAGCTTAGAGGGAATAAACAGAAATCACTTAATTTACCATTCTTGTTTTACTGATGAAAAAATCAGTCACAAGGAAGTCAAGTGCTTGGTGTAAGTTCACTAATTAATTAATGACAAAGCCAGGACTAAATTCCAGACTACTCTACTAGAAAGTGCTTTCCTATAACAGTCAATGTGAGTGGGATCTGCATCAACTTCAGGTATGCTTCAACTCAACTTTTATATCCAATGACTATTTTAAGGGTAACATAGAAATGTTAATAACAGCTTTTGTTACACACACACACACACACACACCGCGCGTGGAAAAGATTTCTCTGAGTAGTTGCTAATCAAATGTACTCTCTCACACCACCAGTGGGAGTATTTGGAATAATTTTTCCAAAGGGCACTTTTGCAGTATCTATCAAAAGCCTTAAAAAAGAAAAATGTATATGCCATTTTACCCAACCATTTTTCTTCTGAGCATTCTAAAAAAAATAATCATAGATGAATATTCAAGACTTAGTTACAAGAAGTCCACCACAATCTTATTTATCATGGTGAAATACTTGAGTTAAGTTAGACATTCAATAATAAGGAGTGATTAAGTGATTTACAGCACATCCAGACAACAGAATCCAAGCAATACTAAAATATCTTTAAAAGTCAGGGGCTTCCACAGTGATATTTGGAGAGCTATGTTTTCCTCACTCAAGGCTTTACTTTAATCCAATCTCGAGCCTAAGGCCCCAGTCTCTCCTACTTAGATTCAGTGCCTAGTACAGTATTCAGCATGGGAACGGGACTTGGCAATATTTAATGAATTAGTAAGTGAGTAAATAACAATTAGTTTCTTAGTATGACACTAAAGCACCTTAACAACAAAGTCGTATTTAGGTAAGATATATTACAAATACCATGTCAATAAAAATAATTATTTACAAGTATGGTGATTATTTAGATTTAAATTAATTCATGTATTAAAAATAAAATTGATTTTCCATTATTATAATTCCCAAATTTTTCATTTAACAAAATGTAGTATATTTAATGTAGTTGTCTGATGTCAAAATACCTACAAAAACATTTTACTATTGGATAAGCTGGTGATTCTTTTACTACATCATACAACTATATATCTTAAAAATTCAGATGTCTAGTACTGCACATCTTAAAAAAATTAAAGCATTTGTGTAATTTGACACATTTTGCCATTCAAATTAAAGTTTCTCCTTATTGTTTCAGAATCTATGGAAACTTTATCACATTTATACCTGTACAATACTGTTGGGAGTATAAATTCATATAACCATTGTAGAAATCAACTTAGCAATATATACCTAATATTCATAGCCTTGGACCTTATGATTCTATTTATGGGAATACAGTCTACATAACTTGTATTCAATATAACAAACAAATAGAGAACAAAGATATCCATTAAAGTACTATTTATAATAGCCCCAAATTAAAAAGTATCTAAAGGCTAAAGGATAATTAAATTATGATATATTCCTAAAATGAGATTTAGAAATCAATATAATGCAAGAAAACACACCCCACACCTCTTAGGCCTAACAATGTAGTTACAAAATATTTATACTACCTCCTAAATAATAAAATCATGATAAATTGCACATATGCCCTGAGGCTAATTAGGTTATATTTTTTTAAATATGTGAAACATAGTAAAATTTGAGTACATCGAATTGGTGATAAGGGTAATCTTTACCTCTTTGCTACATTTTCTGTAATTTGCTACATTTTCTATAATGGGCATATATATACAGTGAGTTGTGCTAAAACTTCCACATATGCATTTCTATAATCATCATACTGTATAAAATCACACAATAAAAATTGCAGGACATATGGGGAGAATGGAGTTAGAGTACAACAGTCAAAACTTCATCCATGGCACGTTTTAAAAAAAGACAGGAACCTAATAACAATAGTAGCACAGTTTTACATACCTTAAATAATTATGGAATTCATAAATACTACAATAAATATGACACTTGGCCTTGAAAAAGTCCTCAAGTTTCCTTGTATAAGTGGGTATTGGAAAGGTTGCAGCTTGTGAGTTATTGTGATGTGGTGGAAGGAGGGTTATCTAAAATGGAACCTAAAAGTCTACAGCCATGCTACCCTGAACAAACCCGATCCCGTTTCATCTCGGAAGCGAAGCAGGATTGGGCCTGGTTAGTACTTGGATGAGAGGCCACCTAGGAAGACCAGGTGCTGTAGGCGTAAAAAAATAAAAAATAAGGGATTGTAAGCTGACAAAGTTCTTGCAATCTGTGAGATCAACCAAGTGTTGCCTCACCTAAAAATGAATGAATGAATGAATGAATGCATGAAATGAAACCTAAAGCCGTACTCCAGACATGGATGGGTATGACTCGTAACTTTTGGTGAACTGAGGTACCTGGTAGATATTTAAGAGGTGTGGGTGTGTGTTTTCTTGCATGGCTGCTGGGCTTAGCTAATGTTTCTTGTGGATGAAAATGCACATAAACAAATGCAAAATTCACATTATGTTCAAACAATTTCCTAATATATTAATTTCCTGAAACAATTTCACTTTTTCAAAACAAGCATCATAGCAGAATTGACTGTATTGTGTTTTAGTGCATAAGCTTTAATATAAGCTAATAAGACCATATTTCTAAAGTTGTCTAGGTAATTTATACTGTCTCAAAACAACTAGTCACATTAATAAAGAATTAATAAATATGAATCCGCTTGGGAACTAGTAGGCAAAAGAAGCAGATGACTGACAAATATTTTACTCTTCAAATACATTATATTATATCAGTGTTTTGAAGATGTATCTTGAAAGCATTATTTGATGACTAGAACAGCTATGGACCTGTTTTAATAAACTTTGGTATATCATGTAGGTATTGGACTAAATGACCCGGAGGGCATTTCTAATGCTAATAATGAGATTTAATGAAAAAATGTACTTTTTTCCTTGATAATAAGGTACTTTATTTTGGATAAGAATAAATAAACTCAGTTTCCAGAGAACTGAGATTTAGTACAAACTCCATGAATTTCAAATATAAATTGCCTATAATAAAAATAAATCCAGTCATACCACTGTGAGTGTGAATATTACAAATTTACAAAATATGTTTAAAACACATTTTATATTATTTTAGATTTTGTTGTAGTTGTGTCTAAGAAAACTGCAAATATGTGAAACATCTCTTATTTCTGTCATTTTTATATGAACATATGCTGTTAAATAATCCAAATTACTTTGTTCTGATTACGGAAGATAACTTATTTCCTTAAACTATTGTCTTAGCATCTTTATGTCAATAGAAAATAACCCACAGACTCAAACTTTTTCTTTTCAAAATGTCATCTGAGAGCAAATACGAAGTTTTCCGCTATTTTAAAATCACCTTGACTTAAACAAATATTTTTAAAAAAGGACTTTCCTGGGAAACAGTTTTTCCAACTGAACACTTCCTTTTCTCTGATGGATGTTATAAAAAGGGAAACGACTCATTTGGCAAAGTATATAGTACATCATTACTCAAATCTGAGTTCAATAGTTCAGATTTTTAGAGGCCTTGGGGAGAAGAAAAAGAACTTTCTGTTTTCAAGGAAAATGATTTTGCCCAAGCTTTCAAAACTGAGCTAGTATATCTACAAAACTCTGATAATAGGCACTTATAAGTTCAGACATCGAAATCAATATATTGAAAATGCATACATATCTAATTATTATCCAATTTTCAAGAACTTTCTGTTATGAAGGGCATTGATTTCACCCAAACCTTTAAAACTATGCTTGCATGTTGTGGTAATAGGATACATAAGTCACATGTTTAAGCTGATATACTCATAGATCTGTTTAAATAAACTATTACTTATTTGCTTTTTTATAAATGAAGGATAAACATGCTTGCAAGAAGTGAGCCAAAATACAATCTATCCATTGATGTAATTTGCTAAACAATCAAGGGGTTGCACATGGAACAAGACATTTAATGTCTAATGGATTTCTAAGCATTTCAAAATAATCACCTTTTTTATTTGCATAGCACTACTCATACACAAGATCCTTTGATTAATGATTTTTCATGCTTCCTTTCCTTGAGAAATCAATAAACTATTATAAGAAACTATATTTGAAATACTGTCATACCTTTCCAAATGCCTTATTTTTCAACTAGCATTATCATGTAGAGTAGCCCCTAGCAGTCACTCTGATAATGTGCAAGTTGTCTGCACAGTTCGTGAGATTCCATCATTTGTTAATTTTGTAGAGGCAGATGATTTGAATTCCTGTGATGATGGTATAGTCATTCAGTCTCCAAAAATGTGGGGAAATGTTTCTCTTCAGAAAAGATCAAGTGAACAGAATTATGGGGGAAACTAAAAATGCAATAAATGTAGGTTCTGAGGAAATTTACTGGAAACCCACAGCCAACAAAAGGACGTTACCAGGGAGACAGAGGTGGGGAGCAGGTAAGAACATCTCCACATATGAGAATTTCAGAACTTAGAAAAGTGTCCAGAAGTATCCACTGAAAATATCAAGGTTGACCACGAACAAGATATGAAACTGTTTGTACATCCCACTCTGCTGCATGTGGGTCTCTGCCCCTTTATGGGTGGCCTTCTAAAGCATCTGTTCTGAGCTCCTTTCTCTTTCTCTTCCCCTCTAGTTTTCTACTTCCTCCTCTTGCTGCAGTGAAACTTTTAAAAGTTCTGTCATACATGTACAGAATGTGACATGACAATCAGTTTTATTTTAATCAGGATATTAGATGAGTAAAGTGAAAATGCAGTTATTTGTGTATATGTAAACCTACTAGCTTTTTAATTCTTTAGTTCTCTGGACTGCCCACACTCTCCTCTCCTTTGCCACCTCCCTCATCCTCTCCAAATGAATCCCCCTTGCTATGTCACCATGCTATTAAAAGCCTACTCTTAGATTTCTGAGTGGACTAGAAAGGACATCATGGTGAAATGGATTAGTTATCTGCAATATTACAATACTAAATCTAGAGATATGCCATGAAAATAGATCCTTTAGATACAGAAAGTCCCCTTATTTAAGTAATTTTCAGCTTGACGCATCCTCTAAGTCCTTTCTCTATGAGCTTCTACAAATTGGAGAGAAATTGTCACCATCAACTACATGAGAAATAAAATATTACCTTTTTTTTTCAGTATTTTCTCACTGTCACCAAACTTTCCAGAGGATAAAGAAAAACATCAGGAGAAAAATAAAGAATGTTTGATATTTGGTATGCATAGTGAAGAAATAAGAATATATAACTGGTGAGAAAATATTTGATGATTGAAACTTTTTAAATTTCAGTGTTGGTGAGAGAAAACACAAAGCATTAAAATTTCTTCATTCTCTCATGGAACTTTCAATTGAGGTTCAAAAAGATGGAGATTCTTAAAAGAGGTTTATTTTTCTTTTCACACTTGCAAGACTTTAGCATAGGCTGGTGCAGTGCAGCCTTGAAAAAGAGCCACTATACTTTCCCCAAAAATTTCAAGAATATTAAACAGGCAGAGCAGACACAATTTGTGTTCATTAATTAATGCTAGAAACCTTAGCATCTATTTATAGAGTAGAAGCTGCAATTAAAAAAAAAACACAAAAAATCTAGCTAGAACCTTCTGATTAAAAAGCTACTGTTCAAGTCATCATGCATTTATAAGCACATTAGCGCAAAAACAGGACATACAAATGTAGTAAACAGGACAAAAACATAATAAACAGATTTTAAAACACTCTTTTCATATAAGAAGCTTTATTTATGTAAATAACTAGCCATGGTGATCTTAAAGCAAGTATAAGCAGCCCGTTGATCAACTCAAGTCCAGTTAAGAAAAGGGAGACAGCATAGATCAGAGATACATGGGTGAAGTTCATTACACTTCCTGTGTCTTCTGAAGCATTTTCATTTACTCATCCAGCCACTGCTGGCTGGCTTCTGTCACACCATCTTGTATTCTATCTTGTCTCAGAGTCACCAATATCTGCTTAACTGATGAGGCAAACATTCTTTTGCCTCTATGTACCCCTTCTGCAGCATTTAAAATCACTTACCTTGAAATCATCCCCACTACCTCCAACATTTTATTAGGATAATTTTAAACATGGCAAAAATAGGAAAGAATTGTACAACAAACACCCATTTACCCACCAACTAAACTCTAAATACATATTTTTCTATACTTTTATTAACAAAAGTCTATGTATCCCTCTAACTATCCATCAATTAATCTTATCATTTTTAGTGCATTTCAAAGCAAATGATAGACACCAATACAGTTCCCTGTAAACATTTCTGCATGCATGCCATAACCTATGGAAACTATCTCCCTCTGGGGCAAGAATATAAACATGATTTCCTGGTCCTGCTCTCCTCCTGTCCTCTTCTTGTGTTCTGCTATATACTTTCACATCTCAGCTATGGTGATGGCTCTCACAACCTCAACAATCATGCCTCACAATGGCTCCCAATTCTAACCTTCTTTGTGAGCTCCAGTTTACTTCAATGATGCACTTTCTAACTTTGGTGTCTAAAAGAAAGTTATTTCTTCTCCTTGATACCTATTATTTCTTTCTCTGTTCTCTATCTTAGTGACAGTTACTAGTAAATTCACCTGACCTAAAAATAGTCTCTCATTTTTTCTCCTTTCCTCATTGCTAGCATTCCACAGAAAATGTTATAATTCCTATTACCAAAAAGTCTAGAAAATCTTTTCCCAAGCCCCATGCCTACTGCACTGCTGTAGTTCAAGCCTCCATCATCCTTCCCTTAGGTTCCTCACCACCCACCCAGCTCAGTGTGCATCCTCTACCATTCACATGCCACCTAGGATTAGGTTTCCACAAAATAACCAGAGGTGTGCGAAATCAGTCCTCTACTGAAAGGAAGCTTTCAATATGCATTGCCCAGCCCCCACCTCTAGAGCTATGCTGTCCAATATGGTAGTCACTGACTATTAAACACTTGAAATGTGACTATTAGGAATTCAGATATGCTGCAAACATAAAATGCACATTAGATTTTTAATATTTTGTATGGAAAAAATGCAAAATGTCTCATTGATATGTTTTGTTTTTGATTACATATTGCAATGATAATATTTCATGCATATTGGCTTAAATAAAAATATTACTAAAATGAATTTCAGCTCTTCATTACTTTTTAAAGGTGGCTGCTAGAAAATTTAAAGATATGTGGTTCCCATTCCGTTTCCATGGGACAGTGCTGACCTAGAATAAAGTCCAAACTCTCTAACCATGCCATTTAATAATCCTCCGCAATCTTTCCTTGTGCTTTGTTCCCAACTTGATATCTCACTCCTCAATTGCTAAGGCAGACTGCTGAATTAAACCACATGGTGGGATTGTTTCTCAGAACAGAGGCCAGGTGATGAAGTATTACCTCACTGTGTCTGCTATTGCTACCCCTAAATGCTTCACAGAATACCCAGGCATCCAAAAGACAAAAGGAAAAATGGAGAAGCAAGGGAAGATCCATAAATTAAACATGCACTCAAGTACAAAGTCAAGGAAACATTAAAATGGATTAAGCTTTAAAAAAAAAAATGACCAAAGACTGCTTTCGTTTGTGTTTATGTGATGTCTTTTCCAACATAGAATGGTTGTAATGAAGCGTATAAGCGTAAGTTGTGAAATGCCATCACCCGAACAACTCTGCAAATCTCATAAAGTTCCCACGGGTGGGTCACTGCCATGCAGTTCTGGAATGAACTATTCCTTTTTCATACAGCTGCAAAGAGCTCTGTTATTTCTGAGTTGTATCTCCAGTGGGAGGTTAATCACCTATATCATGCATTCACAGCACCTCACATAATGTTGGCTGTGGATACTCACCTAAGAGTAACAAGATAGGTAAGGGAAGATCAGGGAACATACTGTAAACCTTTAGCCTACCCTAGAAATCTGCAAACTATGACCAGCAAGCCAAAGGCTTGTGTTGGTAAATAAAGCTTTATAGGACCATAGCTATGCCCATTCATTTACATAGTGCCTAAGGCTGTTTTCCTGTTATAAAAGCAAAGTTAAATAGTTGAGACAGGGACCATACAGCCCACGAAGACTTAAATATTTATTTTCTGGGCTTTTCCAGAAAAAAGTGCTGACCTTTGCCTTAAGTGTCTTTTTTAAGGTTTGTTTGTTTGTTTGTTTGTTTGTTTTTCATTAACCAAATAGCGCACCTATTTTGTGACAGGTATAGTTCTAGGCCTTGGAGATACAAGGCTGAAAATGACTGAACTTTAGAATCCATAGCAATGCTCATATTTAGTTTCTCGAGGGACCCTGAAGCATATACATTTTAGTCTTTTCGAGCAAGACTTTTATTCACACTAGCCAGTGTTTTTAAAATTCATTTTTTTTAATTGAGATCCACTGTAACAAATACATTTTACATACAACCCTTTCTGTGCGCTGGTGCACACAGGTAAATAACTGAACTGAGTTTGTCAAGTATTTGTCTTTCTAGCTATATAGAATTCATGCTGCTATTTTATCCTGTTATAGCCCCTTACATTTAAAAAATGATAATTAATTTTATTTTACATCAATGTATGGTTAGTCACACAGTTTGAAAGCCTCTTGGTATACCAGCTTTTAATTGTCTAGCTTTGGTCTTCACCAAAGGCCATAGGTTATAACCTAGCAACCATTTACCTCAAATAAGATTGATTTGCTTCATCCATGCAAAATGTTGTTTTATTTTATATTTGGTTTTGGTTTTCAATATATGAATTATTTCCCAATGTGGTCTTTAATTAATCAGTATTCCAAAATTATTTTAAAAAATCAAAGGTCATGGCAATAGTAAGTCCATGTTCTTGCTTGGTAACCACCAGCTGGAGCTGAGAAGTAGTTTCTCCAGTGTTTGCTTCCAACTGCCATCTTTTGCCACAAGACAAATGCACCTGAAAATCTCAAGAATTTTTATCACAAGCATTAACTCCCCATGACTTCCCCCCATATAAATATAAAACAGATCCAACTTGTTTTCTTTCCATCATTAAACCCTAGCAGGGCATTCTAGTAGACCCTTTGGCTTTGAGAAAAGCATTTTTAACAGATACTGTTGTGATCCCAAGTCCTCCTACACCAAGAAGTAAGAGTAAGTTCTCATTAGAAAGAAAAATAAATGGCCTTTATTTATAAAATAAAAAAAAGAAAAAGAAAAACCAAAACACCCACAATATTTAATGAAAGAAACTATAAGAATAATTAGAGTACACCAGGAAATTTAAAAAAAAAAAAAAGATGCCAGTTTTTGTTTACATAAAAGCTTTGTTTGTAAAATGAAATCACTTTATTGCTACAGTTTTCCTACTGCCAGAACTTTTCAAAACACTGAGTTAGAGCAAACATGGCTTCAGTTAAGAAAGGTGATGAGGGGAGCGGTTAGCTCTGGAAATATAACTTCAGTTGCAGCTTAATCCAGTTCCCTTTTTAAATACCTGAACTTAATGAGAATCTGCAAAGATTTATGACCGTAACAAACACATTGTTTTTGATTTTGTCATTCAAACCGGCCTAGCAACTTTGATATTTCCTATTGAAAGGAGAGAGCTAATCCAAGTAAGAACTCTGAAAAAGGGAAAAAGAATTTTATTCCTATAATTTGATTGATTACTTCCTACTCTGAACACTCAAGAGAGAAAAAGCAAACTTTCCTGTCTGTACTTGGATTTCTCCCACTAATCTTTTACAAGCAGGCAACAACCGTAAAACACAAATTACTTACCAGGGTCCATAGGCCAATCATGCTAGTTGGGTTCCAAAATCTATAAGCATCAAAATATTGGGGAAAACATCTCAGATAAAAACCAGAAATTTAAAGATGAATTGAGCACTGACTCAATTCAGTTCAATGCTTTAATTCTTCAGTTCTGGGAGGAGAAAAAATAATGCTATAACTTGTTTCATTTTCTGGAATATTTTTTGTCAGTGATGCAAATCTTCCAAAATTAAATTTATGTAATTCAGAACATACAGTTGTTTCTCAATTGTAATCTCCAGAATTGTACCCTGGGAATTAGAAACCCAGAGTTCATGTGTTTGGCTTAATCTTGGGCAAAGCACTTCGGTCTCATTACATACAGAAGACACTCTCTAAGATATCTTGTAATTCCAACATCCTTTACAATTGATAAAACTATATGGCTGGAAACAAAGGAAGTTCAAATTAAGAGTCATGTCTGATGTGGCAATGACCTGGTCATTATAAAGTGCTTGACATTAATAATGACCAGCTGGTAAGAAATCTAAATTTTCAATTAGGTGAAAATTAACAAGAATACAATAAAGATAGACAGGATAGTGTTTGGAGGTAACAAATGGACCTTGTCCTGATTAGGAATATTAACATATCTAACAAAAAAAATCAAAAAATGCCAATATAGAAAAGAATAAGAAAGACAGACTTTGGCAATGACTCAGCCATGTTCACAGGGAGTGCCTGGTTGGAGGATTCCTAGAGCCAAAAGGGAGAGTGGGGTTGTACATGATAGCAGGAAAGAAGCACACCCAGAAACTAACTCACCTTGCCCAAATCCAGGATCTGTCTGATTATATTTCTGTTAATATTTTGGCTTCTCCGTGCAGCTATTTAGAAGGAGGAAATTTGCTTATTTGGACCGATTAATAGTTGAGTTTTTTTTTTTAATGATTATTGTTATTTTTTTTAATGGATGGGGTGAAAAAATCAATTGAATGGCCCAGAATTTCTGATATGCTCAGTAGCACAAGTTCTGTGATCAGATTTCTTCCAGGAAAAAAAAAAAAGAAAGAAAGGAAGGAAGGAAGGAAGGAAGGAAGGAAGGAAGGAAGGAAGGAAGAAAAGAAAGAAGAAGAAAGAAAGAAAGAAAGAAAGAAAGAAAGAAAGAAAGAAGAAAGAAAGAAAAGAAAGAAAGAAAAAGAAAAACAGAAATAGAGGTGGCTTTCATTATTCCATATCGGCCAATAAGCTCACAAAGATAGTTATTCAATAGTTTTTAAAATTTACTTTTCAACCATATGTTGATATGTTGCCTTGCTTTTTTAATTGAAGGTTGAAGACCCAGAATCAAACATGGGGCAGCAGCCTTTCAACTTCTATCATCTCTGAGCCACTGATGGCTTACTATTTAGGCAGGAACCACACATGCAACTTTGAGAACATGATAGAATATTGCAGTGGTGAAGCACTGGCATATTGGAGGTGAGTGGATCTGGATCCAGCACTAGTTCTACTATTTATTTGGCTATATGACCTTGAGCAAGTCACTTTACCCTTTTGAGCCTGTTTCCTGATCTATAAAAGGTAGTAAGTGATAGGACCTACTTAATAATACTGATCATATTCACAAAATATCCAGACTACGCAGCTTCATCGAGCACACAGTGAGGGCCCAACAAGTGTAGCCATTATTTCACTTCTAAAATGATAGATTATCCAGAGAGAAAATAAATAAGGACACACTGGGCTTGAACTATACTTTAGACTAGATGGACCTAACAGACATACACAGAACATTTCATCCAACAGGAGCAGAATACACATTCCTTTCAAGTGCACACAGAACATTCTCTGGGATAGATCATATGCTGAGCCACAAAACAACTCTTAAAAATTCAAAAAGATTGATATCATATCAAGTATTTTTTCAACCACAATATGAAACTAAAAATCAGTAACAAGCGGTAAACTGGAAAATTCACACATATATAGAGATTGAACAATCCGCTCCTGAACAATGAGTCAAAGAAGAAATCAAAAATATATGGAGTTAAATGAAAATGGAAACACAACATTCTGAAACTTATGGCATGCAGCAAAAGCAGTCACAGAGGGAAGTTTATAGTGATAAATGTCTATGTTACGGAGAAAAAAAAATAAAGCTCAAATAAACAATCTAACTTATTAACCTCTTAAGAAACCAAAAAAAGAAGAAAAATCTAATCTAAAGTTAACAGAGGGAAGAAAATAACAAAAGCCAAAGCAAAAATGAATGAAACAGAGACTAAAATGATAGATTTTTATCAAATGTATATCGCAAGGTTCAAATACTTTGCTATTTTGAAAATGGTTCAAAATGCATGGAGAAAACCATATACCAACTATGATGGAAAAACAGCAAACAATAAGTCGGGAATGGTATTAAATCACAGAAGTTATTTTTAACTTATATAAGCATTAGTAGCCTATTCTTTGCATGAAACAGTTTGGAAAACATATCCAATAAAGATAAATCAGTCAACAATTAGAGGAAATACTGTTAACTTCTTTGAGTCTCAGGATGTAGCTTGTGTATTATTTTGTTTTGCTTAAGTAAAAATGTTATGTGGATAAAACTATTTTTACAGTTGTTAAAAATATCAAAGGAAATGTTTCAAGTCAGATTTTCATTACTCTATTAAACTAGACTCTCAGATGCACAACTGTGTGTTTAAAAACAGAAGCAGAAAATGCCAGCATGCCACCTAGTCTGATAACACTGGCATCCCGGGATTAGCAGTTCCAACAGGAAGAACCACCCAGGATGGTTGTTCTTAGTCCTCCAGTGCTCTGGAGGGTGGATTTTCTCTCTTCCTCCTTCATCCTTTAACCCAATGACTGCTCCAGGTCTGTTTTGCTCTTATGGTTGGTCTCATAAACCATAGTGTCTAAACCAAAGATTAAAGCATAAGGTCAAGTAAGCAGAATATTTAAGCTGGCCAGGAAAACCTGGACTGCATTGTTATATCCTAGGCTAAGGAGTATCCACAGTCATGAACCCATCTCTTGACCCCATAACCAGCTTCCTAATCCTTGACAACTGCTCATTCTATGTCTGAATAAAAACAAACAAACAAACAAACAAACAAAAAACACCAGATTCCCAAGTCTAATTTTCCTCTGACTCCTACTTCAGTTCTTTGTGTTCTCAAAAACTTATCATTTACAACAAAGTTTTTGCTCTCCAGAACACGAGGATTTCAGTCAGGGGTGGGCAACTTCTTACACCTTCTTCACTTTACATTTACATTTGCCGGCCATAAATAAAAAGAGGAAAGCAAAACAAAATAACAAAATAAAAAACAAAAAACAAACTCTGCTTGTTCCAGGGACAAGAGAGTAGGAGGGGAGCCATGAGCCAATTTTATTATGAAATCAGCTGAGGAGAAAGCTCAGCGTGTCTGGAAGCAACAGGTGCTGGCAGTGGAGGGGAAGCTGGCAGGCCTGTGCTGGGGCCTTCAGAAGGAGAGGAAAGAAGAAACATGGGATGAAAGGAAGCTGACACAGTGGAGTGTTACAGCATGAGCCCACAGCCCTTGGTGACATTAGGCATCTCCTGCCTTCTTTGTTGATGCTGCTGTTTTTCCTTTTATTTTAGAATAATTTTAGATATTAAAAGTGTAAAAATAAAATTGTACAGAGAATTCTCAGATACCATTTTGCCCTGACTCCCCTAAGGCTATTACCTTACATACCCTAGTACAATGATCGAAACCAAGAAATTAATCTCAGTAGAGTACTATTAACTAGACCATACTCATTATTCACGTTTCTCCAGTTTTTCCATGAAACACCCTTTTTCTGTTTCAGGATCCAGTCAAGATACCATACTTTATTTACTCATTAGTGGTTTGCCTCTTTTGCCTCCTTCCCGTTTGTTTTTCAGGATCTTGAAATTTTTAAGGAATACTAGTCAGGTATTCTGTAGATACCCCTCCATTTGGGTTGGCTTAATGTTTTCTCATAATTAGAGTGGGGCTACGGATTTGCAGGGAGAATCTCCCACAGGTGAACTGCCCTCCGCATTGCGTTAACCAGTGGTACATGATCTGCACATGACCACAAGGAAATGTTAAACTTACCACTTCGTTAAGGTGGTGTCTGCCAGGTTTCTCCACTGTAACTTTCCTATTTTTCCCTTTCTTCCTGCCTTATGTTAACCTGACTACCACCCTCTTCCCCAACTCACCCTCCCCAGGCACTGGACTGTAGTCCCCAGAAGGTCTCTCCTGTTAGAACTCTGAAAGCACCTTCCTATGAAACTGTCTCACATGAGTAGGGTCTTCAATAGTGTATCTCAGGTATGTTAAGGGTTAACTAGGATTCTGTGTGCTGCCTGTTAAGAATCATGGGACCCTCCTCCAGAGCCTGTACTACACGGGAGGAGGAATAAGGCTGCATGTTGAAATAAAATCATCTGGAAGTATTTTCATTTGAGCTGACTTTCAGAAACAGAGGCAAAACACACTAACAAAACTAATCTGGGGCATATGGCATTCCTTTCGGTCATGTGCATTTCTAATATAAATCTCCTAATCATTTATATCGTGTTTTTCATTTTTATTGTGAAGGCAAGTCTCTTTTATTTCTCTCCAAAGAATAAACTCCCTACCTGAAAGAAGCGAGCTCAGCTACACTAAGCAGATCTTACTTGCTGTAAGTGCTACCTAACGTGATGCCCACACCCTCCTCTTCTCCTCTTTTTTAAAATTGAGACTGCAGATATACTCTGATAATGATGAGGTTTTCAAAGTCTAGCGTTTCTGGTTCCTTGCTGACTCTTCCTCCCACCAGGTGGCGCTACACATCACATTCAAAGTGGGCTGCTCTCAAGTCAGTGAATAGGATTTTGTTTTTTTAACCATTGTAAGAATATCACAAGCCTAATGTCAAGCACTAAACTTCATTCTTAATAAATACTTCCCCTTTTACATTACTGTCATCTGACAACTTCTGAAACAAGCCAAATCTGAACCTCTGGAATACCTTCCTCACGTGTTCATAAGACAAACGTAAATGTTAAAGGCATGATAGTAATGACCTCATGAATAATGCAAAAAAAAAAAAAATCAGAAGTTGTGATCGTTGGCAAAAACTAGGAAGATGCTTCAATTCACTAAACTTGGCATTTCCACAATTTCTAAGTCCTTATTTCACATGTTTATTTTTTAACTATGTCAATATCCCCCACAGAGAGTTTTAAACTATATCAAATTTAAATTTTAAAGTGCTGGAAAACATTTTAAAGACATTCATATAACTGCAAAGAATAGGTAACTAAAATATTACTTAGGTTAAATTTCCTCTGATGACATATTAAAGGCATATATTTAGTAAGAAATGTCGTTTTCAAAATTGTAACTCATCACTTAGCAGAAACAATTTTTCTAAAAGCTTAGAGTCTAATATCATTGGGAAACATCACAAGAAATTACACTTTTTATCAGCCAAGTTATTATTACTCAGTGAGAAGATGTCTACCTAAAGAAAAAGGCTAAGTATATAAAATCCCTAACCAGGTCCAGCAATTTGACTGATGGCAATTGCAATTTGCAATTGTTCAAATGCATCCCTTAGAGGCATGAGGCCTTTTGTTGTTTGTAACAAGTTGGTTTGTTTGCTCTGTGACACTCTTCTCATGATGTTAGCATCTGGTCTATATAAGGTTATCCCCTGTTGTCATGAACTGCACAGGCTTATTTCATTCTCATGACCCTTCCAAAATATGGATTTGGCACATATTCTTTCCTGACCAATCAAGAAACTTACTTATATGAGACAAATATTTTGGCCAGAGTGTTTTTTTTTTCTTTTTAAGAGGAGAACAGGAGATTACAATGTGGAGGATTTTCACTCATGGCTATGCATTTCACATAAAATATATCAGCACATTATAAATCTCATTGTTATGAAGAAATATTCACTCACATGAGGTATTCCAGGTCCAAGCTATACTATACAGTTTCTGTTGTTGCTATTGTTTTTAATACCTGTACTCAGTAGACCCAAAGCCTGTTCCATACCCTGGGTGTCTGATAATGTTTAGAAGTTCTCTAACCACTTAATAACTTCCTTGTTATCAATTCCATCACTTCCCCTCCTACTAGGTGTCTGCTCTTCCACACATGTGCATGTGGGTATGCACACGTGCATAAGCACACATACACAGACACACAGAAACTAGGCTGTTTGACTTCTTTTCTGGATAGTCTACTGAAGTGATGATCCCAGAGCTCAGACATTCAGCAAACAAAATGCAACCTCTCAATGGATGAAGAGTATTGATCCCCAAGAGCTCCTGGGAACTATATGTCTGAAAGAATTATTCCCTCCCCTCTGCAAACATGTGCCTTAGACTCAGGGTCCAAAACAACTTCTTCCTGCTTTCTTCCTATCCTTCGTCCTTTCTCCATGTTCTTAACTCAGTTCTAAGGACAGAGAGGCCTCTTTGGACTTCAATCCATATGACCTTGCATGGGTGGCCAGACTCTGCAGCTCCTTTGGCTCAAATTTCATTTCCAGCCCTTCACGCAGAAGGGCCTCGTGGCTCAGGAGGGTGGGAAACTGCACATGGAGGTACTTTGCAGCTGCTCCCAGCTGCTACAAAATGCCGATTTCTCCTGATAGGAACCAAAAGTTCTCCTGTTCTGCTAGCCTTTCCGGTGGACTTGAAAAATAAGGCGATGATTTTTAGGGGCCAGAAAACTTCAAATTTTGTTGAAGTTGGTGGAGAACTCACTCCTAAATACCAAGCTAAGTAATCTTGAATCTTCTTGAATGTTAGAGAGTAAAACAATTTAAGTGATATTGCTCTCCGCTGAAATTCTCCAGTCTTACGAACGGAAATAGATGCGTGAGTATAAGAGGTTGGATAATAAATACTATCTTGTCCCAAACAAGATTATTTATATGCGTGCATATATATAAACATGGTGTGTATGTATATATATAATTATATATGTATAATATATGTGTGTGTACACATATACATAAAGACACACATACTCCATATGCTTCGTAAATACGTACCTTTTATCTTAGGAGAAAAAAAAAGCACAGCTTCTAGTTGGTGCAGATATACACAGGCAGAGAGAGGGACATTAAATTCTAAGTTCACCTGCTCTTAAACTATAGTAGAGTCATTCAGTCTTGATTTACAGAAAAGATCTCAAAGTTTAGAAGCTAAAGAAATAGTTCCCCGCTTTCCTTTACGAACTCACCACACATACAATAGAAATGAAGACTATTCATTGCAAAGGATTGTTTTCCCATGACATGCAAGCCACAGACATTTGTTGTACTGATATCATGCCCGCTAAATTAAGTATTGTGGAATGTTTTTAAAACCCTATAAGGGTGGAGTTTCATATTCAGAAAACTCCACTGATGCATCCTAAATTATCAAAATTAACAAATCTCCTGGAATGTTAAGTTTTACTTTTGTTTCATTTTTTAAAAAAGTAATATTAGGACATTTTAATTAATTAGAAACATTTCATTTATAGAGATTTCGAATAAATTCCTTTTCTTTGCCTTTACAGTTACACTAGTCTCAGGATGCAGTTTATAAAGTACTTTATTTTGCCCACAGTGAGAAATTTATTGAAACATCCTAGCAACAGGCATTTCTAACTCAAACTCATTCAACAAGAGATTGTCTCAAACTAACAGCAACAAATTTCTCCCTTTGTCAGGACAGTAGGGGGCACTGCCACTACAAATTATTATGGCAAACTGCGAGATTTCACTGAGCAAAAAAACAAGGCTAGACATTTATGATTCTCCCACATTAATGAGCATCTAAAAGTTATTATACAGATTTTTCTCTTCCATAATTCACTTCAGGGTGTAAATTTTGGGGTCTCTCTCTCTCTCCTTCTCTCTTTCGCTTGCAGTGTGTGTGTGGGGGGGGGGAGGGCTTACTCAAGAAAGTCTAAGTGAATCCCTTATTATAAAATACTGGCTAAATACAAACTGCTAAAATGCACTTAATAGTTAAGTGACATTCTGTGTGGGAGTTTTTTTCAAGGTTGAGTCTTCAATCTTTCTCACAAACTTTAAACTCCAACTTCAGAGCTAAGATGAAAGAGAACTGAGGAAAATTTCATTAAATAATCGCATAATCCAGATACCATAGCTTGGATTTCTTTTTTAAATAAAATTTTTCTATATAATTGAGTTAAACATAAATTCATACATCCAATAAAAAATAAATAAATTGCAATTGGTAAAACAAAGACATTGCTCCAACACTTAGAAAATTAAATTAACCAAACCATGAAGTCTACTGTGCAGTTATTTTTGTAACCACCATAAATTGCTTTATAGAACTCCTCTGCTAGAGTAAACAATCCAAAGAGAGATTTACTTTACGGCATGCATCCAGTTTCCAAATGAGAGAGTGGCCTAAAGGTTTATGACTCCTCTCTCTCTCTCTCTCTCTCTCTCTCTCTCTCTCTCTCTCTTCTTTATTTTCTATACTTGTGCTTCTAGTTATCTTGAAACCTTCCTCCTCGTACACAAGCTCAGAAAGATCCACGGAAAATAAGATTCAGGTCTCTAGATAGACTGTGCCCTCAAATACTCATTTCTGGAATAAGAACAATCCCACTTTGTGAAATAAAGTCTAGATGGTAAAATGAAAATAAAGGGTTTTAGTACTAAATATTTCACCATATATAATAGCACCTCAGAGCCAGCCAAATATTGTCTTAGATATTCCAGGCAGTTGGCTTGAAATGTGTTCACTTATACACTGTATGAAGCCGAATTCAGTGCAAACTGCTATAGATAAGAGTTTTAGGGGTCTTTAATCACTTTTTTTCTTGTGTCCTTAATGGAAAAAACAGAGCTGCCTTTGTGCTAAAAAGAAGGACCTGTTGTTTCCAGATTCAACAGGTCATTTTTATAAGAACTTCCCAAAGGATACAACGTAAATGACAGAAACACAAGGGAATTTTTTAAGTGGCCGATGATTTTAAATGATATATATTCTGTATTAAGAAAGGTTGTTTGTTTTTCTTTCCAACAAATGAAAAAAGTGTTTAATGTTTGAATTCAACTTTTAGGACCAAATGTTTTCTCATGAGTTGAGTTACTGTAAATTCAGTTTCTGAAATCAGTCTGAGGGTGAGTTCGACTTCTCAAGTAAATAAACTTGTCAAATCATGTCCATTTCTGTTTTGGGAATGAATAGCTGATTTAGTGGGCTTTTAAAATATATTTAAATTTTGTAGTAACTTTGGTAATACTGTTTTAGTTAAAATGACAAGGAGATTGCACATTTAAAGAACAAGATAAAACTATAAAATGGAAAAATTCTGGCCATATGATTTTCCTTGCTCTCGGAGTAAAGAAAAAAGCCAATATTTTATGGCAAACAAAATCCAGGTAACACTAGAATTTCTTAGAGTTTGGCTGATTCTATTATTAAAGGTGGTCTAAATTTGAGAAGACTAGCAAATGGAAGGTTAGGATTTAAGCTAGACTTGTTTCCTAAACTGTATTGTGAGTTTTTTCACAATGAAACTGGTGTCTCCATATCCTCCCTCCCCTTTTTTTCTTCTTTCTTTCCTTTCTACCTTTTCTTTCTCTTCCTTCCTTCCTTCCTTCCTTCCTTCCTTCCTTCCTTCCTTC
Organism: Eonycteris spelaea; assembly: GCA_003508835.1. Lineage (NCBI taxonomy): Eukaryota > Metazoa > Chordata > Mammalia > Chiroptera > Pteropodidae > Eonycteris > Eonycteris spelaea. Next base: position 1,167,580 of record PUFA01000083.1, on the reverse strand, counting down.
CTTCCTTCCTTCCTTCCTTCCTTCCTTCCTTTTTTCCTTCCTCCCTTCCTTTCTTCCTTTTATCCTTCTTTCATTCCTTCCTTCCAATTGACTACCTCATTTCTAAAGAGAAGTGTTCAAAGAGCTTTGAGAAAGTTTCTGCCAGTCCAGAGACAAAACGTACCGTTTCCTGTAAATACAGAAAAACACTTTACAAAATTCATTCCTTGCCTCAAACAAAAGTTATTACCAAGGAAGCCTTCTTTAAAACACAATGATTGGTTGCTGGCACTTGCTCCGACATATATTTCCCAACAACCTAGACTCTGGTTCTTGACACTTTTATGAAGTCTCTATATTACTTACCACCTAGGACAATTATCTGGCAAAAGGTCAAGGTAAATAAATACCTGACGGCAAAGACTGCATTAACCATAGAGAGCTGCCCAGAAGGTAAAGAAATAAAAACAGGCTTCCTTGAGAAAGGAGTCAACATAATAATTGATGAATGGGTTCTAATTTAGGAGAGACTCCCCCACCCCTTTAGGCTATCAACAAGGATCCTCTTAGCAGAAGAGGAAAAGATGAAATTGGCTATTTGAGGGAAAAGGAATCCCAAAGACTAAAGAAAACAATCATTAAAGACCAATTCCCTCCTCCTGACCTCCTCCTCCTCCAGCATCCAGTATACTGGAGAAAGAAGGTATGGTTGGGGAACAAGACTCTTCAGGTTAAGGACACCTACTGATGAACCTCCCCCCACCCCCACCCCCACCCCGCCCTCTGCATGAAATGGGTAGGAAGGTGAACTGGGAGTCTTCATGGTCTCTCTCAAAGCCCCCCGACGCAAACATACACATTGCGCTCTGCCTGCCCCCTGCCTGTGCCCAGAGCCAGCTCACCGGTACCAGGCGAGGCCTTTGTCGTAGCTGCGGTCAAAGAAGTGGGGCTCCGCACCCACGGCGCGCACGTCGGGATGCACGCGCAGGAACTCGAGCAGCGCCCGCGTGCCGCCCTTCTTCACGCCGATGATGATGGCCTGCGGCAGCTGCTTGCTGCCTTCGTCCAACAGCAGCGCCAGGGTCCCCGGTGGGGCCTCGGCTACGCTGCTCCCTGCCCCGGAGCCACCGGGACCCCCGGCCAGGCCCTGGGTTTCTTCTTCCCAGGCCACCTCCTCGCCGCCGTCGCGTCGCACAGGCCGCCGGCGCTCCGCCACTGCTTCAGTTGCAGGAGGCGCTTTCTCTGCGCTGCCGCGGGCCGCGCCGCCAGCTCCCTCGGGCCTCCGGCCAGGACACCGCGACCCAGGGCCCCCGCCTCCTCGCCACTGCCCGACAGCCCCACACGACGGGGCCTGACAGGGTCTGACAGCGCTCGGCCAGGCAATAGAAGACGTAAAGGGACGTGAGCAAAGAGCAGAGCATCAGCAAGAATTTCCGGAAGATGCTGCGGGACAACGGCTCGGCCGAGGTGGGGTGGGCGCCGGCGGGGCCCGGAGGGGCCATCCTAGCCGGAGGCGACGTCGGGAAGCACGCGGGCCATGCTAGGCCGAGACTCCGCCAAATGCCATGACATCCTTCAGGAGGGTCTGCGCGCTGGACGGAGGCCACATTGCCCGTGCGCCCCTGAGGCCGTGCAAGCTGCCTCCGGAGGCGGCAGCCGGGGCTCGTTAGGGAGATGGAGCCCCGGGAGTCCCTCGCGGGATCCCTGCCTCTGGTCTAGGGGGCGGGAAAGAAGAAGTGGTGCCGTGCTTAAGAAACCATCCTCAGACTCCGCAAGTCTTGAGCTTCGGGGAAACGCTCCGCGCCCCAGTTCTCTAGGAGTCGCGGGAATGGGGGTCCTGGACGCAGTGGCGGAGGCAAGCGTCTCAGCCCCGGCCCCCAGCGGTCTCCGCTCAGCGACCTTACATCCCTCGTTCCGTCCCGGTGAGGGGACGCTCCACTCCGGGGCCGCTGAACTCCGTGAGCTCCAGACAGCGGCAAGCGACAGTGCCTCCTGGCCCCGAATTCCTCCGTCCTCTGGGCCGCCTGGGTGTGCCTTCTCCGCCCTGGTGCGAGGTACCCCCGAGTCCCTCTGCCCGAGCAGGAACAAGGAGGCCCGCGCCAAGCAGTCCGCCCCTCTTGGTGCGCACCCGGCTGCTCCGAACTGCTCTCACGCCCCACCTGGGAGCGGCACAGCAGAGTCTGGCTACGCGGGACCTGTCAGCGGCCGCGGCCACTGTGCTAGCAGGCGCTCTCTCGCTGTCTCCTGGGCCGTAGCCGCCGCCACACGTGGGGCGCCCAGGGCAGCAAACTTGGCGGTGACGTCAACGGCCCGGGCCAGACCAGCCCCCGGACGAGCGCGGCCCGCGGGAGGGGTGGGATGGAGAAAAGGTGGCGCGGACCTCGCCGCGGCGGCCCAATGACATTGGAGAAGGCGGGGGCGACTGGGGCGACGCCCCTTCCCCATTCGGCCCTTTCCTCCCGCCCGGGCCTCCGCCCCCGCCCCCGCCCGCAGCATAGCTCCTTTGGAGAGAAGCTGAGGATTGCGGTGGCCCCACGGTTGTCTGACTGACAGCTAGAGCTAGCCGGATCCCCGGGGGCCTGACTTCCACCCAGCCGGCCACTCACTGGATTAGGGGTTCTCAACCCCTCCGACTCAGCTCAGCCTTTCGCAACCCTGACCTCCTCTAAGTTCCCTGCACTATGCTTCCCTTCCGCCTCTGTCGTCGCTACATCCTTCCCCGGTCCCGCCTCTGCCACCTACCCGAACCTTTGGAAGTATTTTTGGCAGCAGTTCCCAGTACCGTGCTTCACGCCACGCCCCCATTTGTCTAGGGCGAACGGAATTCCTCAGCAACAGCTTTGACTTGCACCTACTCAACTATCTACGGCGGGCCCTTGAGAGGAGCTTAATCTCCCCTCAGCAGTGTTATTTTTGTTTTTATTTTTCCTATCGATTCTTTTGTATCATTGAGGAAGATCAAGAGTTTCCCAAGACCTAGAAAGGAGTAACGTCTTAAGAAATAAGCCAAAAAATAAATCAAGGGGAGAAATTAAGATTAAAATAAATAAATAAATATCAACTGCGATTCCAAATCCATACGCCCAGTTTTTGATGAAGGATTTTTTTTAATGTTGTTTGTACGTGTGTGTATGTGTGTGTGTGTCGTTAAAGGAGTTAAAGGTCCCTCCATAAAGGACAGTTTCCTTTCTGTGGCCTCGCCTGACCCTATATCTTCTTGTGCTCCTGGGGGAACAGGTAAGGAAGCGATACAAATCGTCTTGATGTTTAATGGAGGGAGGTGGCCCGTGGAATTAACATGAGGTAGTTTTTTATTCCAGTCCGACTTGTTCCTGATTTTCTTGGCTTCCTTATCTCGGCAGGACGCCCTGCAATGTGGGCGGTAGCCTGGCAGTCGCTGCAAGCGATGGAGGCAGCTTCTGGGCCCACTGCTGGAACTTTACAACCTTCCTCTCTCAGCCTTCAGGCACTCTATTTGACCAAGGGAGTGGACAGTCAGGGAATTCCTTTCTAACATTCCAAAGGGGTCTGCTTGTGTGGAACTGGTATATGTGTGCCCGCTGGATAAATACCCAATGCTGGACATGTTTTTATGTTTATGAAGCACCAATCGCAACCCATTCAATAAGCCAGCGAAGAGTTTATTAGATTCTGACGCCATAAAGTGATGGGCTTTTTACAAGGATGAACAGCAAGTCCAAGCTTTAATGCCTTTTTTTTGTGTCCTAAAATTGGATATCGACAAACCAGTTGAGGTTTAATACTAACTTGAGCTGTAGTATATTTTAAAGTTTTTCTCTAGGTATTTCAGTCTGTGTTGCAGAAGCAAGACAAAGAAACAAACGAACGAACAAACAAACAAAAAAAACAAAGACCATTTTAAAGTTGTTCTGAAAGCATATACTGTCCCGTAAATGCTTACAAACATTCCTCGGTATGCTCATCCTGAAAATGATGGTCTCCAAGCTCTCGTCTTGCTCTCACATTGTAGGATATTGTACATTTATGCTTTCACATTTTAAGCATAGATGTTTCCTTTATGTGGGTGTTAAAAACACATTATGTAGGAGGCATGGTTCTCAGAATCACTCACACAATATCTAGAGCTGCTCTGTACTTGATAAATAAAATATAAGCCACAAATACAAGCCTCGCAGGTAATTTAAATTTTCTAGTAGCCACCTTAAAAAAGGTAAAAAGAAACAGGTGAAATTAATTTTAATGATAAATCTAATATACTTAAACATGTGATTTTTACATGTATTCAGTATAAAAATTATTGAAGTCATTTATGTCCTTTCTTTTCATACCAAGTCTTTGAAATCTAGTGTGCATTTTACACTTCCAGCACTCCTTTATTGGAACTAGGCATATTTCAGGTGCCCAATACCCAGATGTGGCTAGTGGCTACCATATTGGACAGCACAAATGGGGATGTTGTTTTGGTGAGAGGGGTGTATCTGTCAGAATCTCAGTAGAAAACAAGCAATATATTCAAATTAGGATAATTCTTTTTTTAAATTTATTGGAGTGACATTAGTTAATAAAATTATATAGGTTTTAAGTGTATGATTCTATAATACATCATCTGTATGTTACATTATGTAGATAATTCTTGGAGAGTTTATTTACAAGAGGTTTGTTTACAAAGGAGTAGGAAAGGTGAAGGCCAGAGGCAAATGCAGTAACTCTAGGCTAGTAGCATTGGAGTTGTTAACCACCCACAAGTCTAAAGGAATGAGGGAAAGAAGAGGTTATCAAAACCTAGAAGGAAAAAGTCATCTAGAGTATCAGTCCCCAACCTTTTCGGCACCAAAGCTGGGTGCTCCTATGAGAATCTAATGCCTGGTGATCTGAGGTGGAACTGAGGCAGTGACACAAATATGGATGAAGCTTTGCTTGCCGCTGCTCACCTCCAGGTGTGCAGCAAGGAATCAGAGGACCCCTGATCTAGAGGAGGCCCTTTTGAGAAGCAGTGAACTTTATTGGCAGGACACAGCCTACCCAAGGCAACAAACATCTCAGGGAAGGGTTAGAGAAAAAAATTCTTAACCAAAAAAATAAAAATAAAAATAAATAAAAATAAAATAAAAAGGGAGGGGAGATGGTATGTGGCATTATGTCTAATCATAAAAAAATCATAAAAATTGATTAAAGTCTCATGATAATATTAGTTACAGTCATACTCCACAATCCTTTTGAAAGTGTTTTCTTTCATCGATTTAGGGACGTTTATTATAATGGAAACCAGTTGTAGCTAATCATTATTATGGCACTTTGAAAGGAGAAAAATTGCTACCAAAATACCAACAAGCACTCTGGACTTTTTTACAGTTTTTTTTGTTTGTTTGTTTCTATCTTTCTCTTTGTCATTTCATGTTAAAGCTTATAGCCAGTCCTTAAAGGTGATAAGATTCTGCCAGGAAAAGCTCTTGTTATCCCAGATAGGTGAGGGTGATGTTCAATGCTTTCCAGCTTTCTCTTTCTTCTCTGCACCTTTCTCCTCCCTTAATGGGTGCCCACTTCTGCTCCACCATCCTCACCCAATGTTCTCCAAGGCTCTACCCTTAGGCCCCTCTCAGCCCTGGATCTTATGAACCTATCCATTCTACTGTACTCACAGAAGGTTTACATTTGAACAGAATATTTTTAAGTGACTTTCTCCTATAATTAGTAATTTGTGTTTATTTAAAATGCTTTATATACAATGAAGTATGAAGAATAAAATAAACAAAAAACACTCAAAATTTCATTGTCTGGAGATGACCATAATTAATATATTGGTTAATTCCCTTTAAAGTTATATATCCATAAATATGTTTACAGTTGACCCTTGAACAGTGAGGAGGTTGGGGCAACTCAGATACCGAAATTGCAGATGCTCAAGTCCCCTGTATAAAATGGCCTAAAACAATTCATACAGTTGGCCTTTCTCATCCATGGACTCCCAAATGGCGATTGAAAATGGTACAGGTATCAATTTAAAAATATCATGTATAGGTGGACCCGTACAGTTCAAATTTGTGTTGTTCAGGTTCAAGTGTATAGGTATAAACAGATATATAATAAATTATAATATATTTTATTATATAATACTATAATAATTATATATATATAAAATTATATATATATATATATAAACTTTTTAGTATTTATTTGAGCCAAGCAGGGGATATGCCTGGAAGCATGAGCTCAACAGATAGAGAAAATTGCTTCCAAAGTTATATATATATATATATACACACATATATACATATATATACATATATATTTTTTAATTAAATATTATTTATACATATACATAAAGATGTATATGTAAAGTTATGTATATATGAAATATATATATATCCATCTATATGTAGATGTAGAGACAGAATTTTCTTTTTCAAAAAAAAAGACTGACTTCCTAGCAGTGTGGAGAATATGGAGAGAAACTTTGGCCATCCGTAAAATGAGAATAATTGATGCATGTGAACTCATGAATGAGAGTTCATGAGAGCTTGGGGCCCATTGATGTAATATATCTAGGCTAGCCTCCTGAAGCAGAATCAAGGGGTAAAATGGCTCCGGGAGAGCAAACAGACTATGCCCTGCATGTGGGAAACACAGATTTTAGAAACTTAAAATCTTAATGAGACAAATATGCACACATTCCTTAGAATTTAAAATTACATTGTGTTAAACTGATCTACGATAGGATATATTACACATTCACCAGATTCACATTCAGTTCCAGATGTGCCCCATTTTTTCCCATCCCAAGGTACATGGTGTTTCTACCTAGAGTGTGTATTTCTTTTGTCCTTTAGATATCAGCTCAAAACACATCTTCAAGTCTCCTGGTAAAGATTCTCAAAGTTCCCAGAAGTTTTCTTTACAGACTTCGAGAATTTATAATGTTACAGGTTGTGTGGTTATATCTATGCTTCCCTCTTAGGCTACTATCATTCCAAGGAACCCAAGACCATTACTCAGTAGTGTATCTGGAATATCTAGTGCATTACCTATTGCAAGGAGACCAGTAAAGATTTATTGATGAATTAATGAATCCAGAGAAGAGTTGGGAGCTGGGCATTCCAGTCTGAGAGAGCAGAAAAGCCAAGAGATAAGAGAGAGTATTATATGTTTTCAAACGCTTGTGTTTCAGTGTGAATGAAGTGTGGGTTGGCCTGGGGAAGGCATTGAAAGGTGCTAGAAGAAGCACAAAAATGAGAATAGAGAAGAAAGAGGACCTAGATTCCGAGGGCCTTGTATGGTTTTCTTGGGAGTCTGTACTTTTGTCACATATTGATGGCAACTGACATGACTACATTTGCTTTTTGAGGAAGATTTCTCCTAAAAAAAAAAAAAAAAAAAAAAAAAAAAAAAAGCTTTCTTCTAGCAGTATCAAAACCAGAGGACAGAATTACAATTCTTATTAGAACAGGGAAAATGTGACAATCAATAATTAATTAACTAAAAGTTAGGAGGGAGATTTGTTGGAGGTGGTAGATTTCAAAATGGGTCTTGAGGAATTGGTCAGGGTGAGGGCAGAGACAATATTTTTGGGTCACAAGGGATAAGCACCAGTTAGTGGGCAGGCAAAGGAGGCAGTCAATAAATGCCTGAAACCATTAACTGTGACCAAATATTTAACTTATAACTTATTTTAGCCTAAGAAAGTGTTTCAATATCTTTCTATTAAAGATAGTATCCTAGAAGCAGAATTGTGATTTCAGCAGCCTTTGGGAATAGTCTCAGGCTTCTGTGACATGCTATCGTCTGTTTAACTACACATTCCTTGTCTTTTTTTGAGATTACTCACCGTTTCTGAGAATGAAGTTATCAGAGAGAAGTAATGGTTTTTTTTTCCTTAGTGTCTCAACCAATATTTCTGCTTCCGTCAGGTCTCTTTCTCTCAAGACTTGAACCAAACATGTTGCTTCTGGAAACTATCTTGAAGACCCCAAAAAATAAACTGCAGTAAAGAAATGACCAAGGAACTTCACAAAATGTTCCTATTCATCTGGGCGGGGATGTGAGAACCAAAGGAATATCAACTCTAGGGTCATACCTTGGTTATACTAGTTGCGCCCACCTTTATTGATTCCAGGAGATATCATTCACATGGTAATCATTGCAGATTTATAATTTATTGTGACAATTTTCTGTCAGATGGCAGGATCTTTTATTTGAAAATAAGCACCTCTATCTATGTCAAGGGGATTCATGTGGGTGCTGAAACTCTCCAGAATGAAGTTTGCTGCTGACATATGTGAAGTCCTGGGAAGAGGTGCTTTCTACCCTAAATATTTAGAAGCCAGACTAGAGATAGGAAGCTATTATAGATATTCCAGTATATATCTGCATTTTTTGCTGGCTCTTCTAATAACAGCACCTGGATTTTCCTCTGGGCAAATGTTCTTTCTTATACTCATGCCATAAATTCTTGATACAGTTAAACTTACCCCTTAACTTTAGCTGTCAGAGTAGTCCATCTTCTAGTCCATAGGGTCTGGTTTAGAAAATACAAGTAAACCAAGCCAGGTCCAGAAGTTCAATGGCAGGACTTTGCTTGAATTACTGGAATAGCTCATTCTTTGCCCTAGGTTTGCCAGGCTGGCAGAATATAAGCCTGAGCTGCTGGTGGCCATACTTTCCTCTGTGAAGTGAAACTTGTCTGAGGATGAAATCAACACAGGAAGAGAGAGGTGAGTGAGAGAGAGAGAGAAATTCTAGGAAATCTGGTCTGATCCTGGATTTATCTCTACCCTGGAGTAAATTCTGTTGTTGTAATTTTTAATATTTCCTGAAATTTTAGAACAGCATGTCTCTTTCAATTTAATTAAATCTGCTTTTCTCTTCCACCATGCAGGCTTTCTTGCCCCTGGCCAGACGATCTCATTGGTGGTCTTATTAATGACTGCAGCCTGTACTGTTCATACTCAACAGCTAAGATCTACCAGGAATCACCTGCTCTCACCTGTCTTCTTGTACCTACTCTCCTGCTCCCATCACATCAGCTAAACTTAAAATGTGCTCACCTAGCCTGACTCCAGACACAAAAGTTCAAATGGAGGAAGCTAATTCTGACATTTTAAATTGTCTTTATTTGCCATATAATAGGTTTAACACATTACTGAATTTTTTACTATAAAAAAAAGAATGTTTACTTTTGAACTTCAATTGATGGCTCTTATACAAGATATGCCTATTTTTTCAATTATGTGTACACATCCCCCCAATACAGTTTAAAGGCATTATTATTCATGAATGGAAACTTTTTGGTTCTCTGAACTTGTTTCAAGCACGATATGAAAATAGAAGATTGATTCACCACTGCTTGGAATATAAAATTACTTGATCCCATAAACTCAGATTTATTTATAATTAAAAAAAAAAGAGAGACTAAAGAAAAATTGGAACCTAGAATACTCAGATTTCAAATTTAAGTGACTAATTTCTTATTTTCAGCCCCAATAATTATGAAGGTAGCATTTTAGAAAATTACTTTGACAACCAAATACTGGATAAGTTAGAAAAACTTGAAGTAGAGGCTACAGTGGGCCATCAAATCACAGAATCCCAAACTGCAATGCTGACAGAAGGTACAAAGAGAAAGGAAACCTAAAACATCTTACTAAAAAAGAAACGTAAAACTTTGTGATAGGGTGGATAAAGCAGATGAAGGAAAAGTAGAAGTTGGAAGCCACTCCGAGTATTCCCATTAAACTGGTCTGTCTACAGTTTTTATCTATCTTTACAGCCAGGCATGCTGGTGTCTTTCTTTAAATTGACTTTTGGATAAAAAGATTTAGTCCAGTGGGTAGTAGTTAAGCGGCCAAGTGGGATTGGAAGCTGGGTCAAGTCACTATCGGAAGTAAAGGTACAGCCTTGGTCACAAGTCAGAGCTCATCAAAAGATGGAGCAGACTTGAGATAAGATCACGGTAACTATTTTCATCACTATTTCATCACTATTTCATGTCTAATTCATATGTGATTCTTATTCATCTGATATTGGGCGTAAAATTATTTTCTTAATCTCAAGTGACATGATGATTAAAAATTTATTAATTGCTAAGCTATGAGTTATTGAGTGTCCAAATAAAATAAAAATATCACCAAGGTAATATCCCAAAAGTAAGTGGAATTTAAGAAGGACCTTATTGACGGAGTAAGATTTTTGCAGATGGAGATGACAAGAAAGTTATTCTAGACTGAAAAACAAAAGAAAACAAAAAGTTATTACAAGACAATATTAAATGTTCTTACCAATATTCGTGAGCAAAATTCTTTGTAGTTTGGACAAGAAAATATAATGAGTGAGACAGATTAAGCAAGGCCGGATACTGTTTTGAGCATAGCAACTATTACTCTAAGAAGATATTCAGGTCTTGTCTTATCAGTTCCAATGTTGGAAGAGGCGAGAGTCTCCTCAGATATAACCCTAGTCCTGGGAAATGTCCCATAACAAAGTATTTTGTAATGAAATAAATTTGGGAGACTATATTTCCTCTTGAGCATTCCTGAAAAACATTAGCATACTATAGTCGATGAGATGACTTTTCAGTAAAGAAACCAGTTAAATTTTGCTTATTCCTAAATTTTCCAAGCTTTTCAGACCATGAACTATCTTCACCCATGCCTTATCCAGTAACATTCATTGTTCTGTGGAAAATGAATCAATAAATATAATATTAAGTTTTATAGAATTTTCCATTGCCGGGAACCTCAGAGGACAAATGTTTTCAGAAGATACTGGGGCCTCAGCTGCATATAATGAGGACTTGGTTTACTTTGAGACCCTGTGGGAGACATTTCACCAAGTATCTAGGATTTTCTTTGTTCAATTATTTTTCCAGGGACCCACCTTCCTCAAGGAATAGGATTTTAATTAAGGTCTTTACAAATGGCAATTTTTATAAGTTATCAATTTGGCCAAATATAATTGGAAATGTTGATAATTACACAGATTTCCTCATGCTTCTTGCTTCTGTCCTGAGTCAATTCTTTTAGATTCTGTAGCACATGAAAAATGGGTGCAGGTTTTGAAATATACCTTTTCAAGAAATGAATTAGCATGCAAACGCGTTGAGAAACATTTTTTAGTAGACTGACCATCTCGGTTTTCAAAATTTCTTGGCTACAAAAAAAATTAAGCATCAGAAGAAAGAACTGTTACTTGGAAAATAGGCCCTATTTTAAAAAGTAATGTAGGGATAAAAGTTGATTCAATGAGGGCTATGTGGTCATTTTATTTGTTCTCATTTTCTTTTCTGAAAGTGGAGGACACTGAGTTATATTTTTTCTGTTTTATTATAATGTTGGTACCTTCTTTTATTTTAAAGATATATATTTTTCATAGTAAATAAAAATAAGTTTTTGTTGAACTTTAGAAGGATGCGGGCATGCATAATAGGCTTGAAAAATAAGGGGAGTCTGAGTGAGTTTTCTTGGTTCCACAAATCAAAAGATTTATAAGCATTCCTTGTATTATAGGAGAGAGAGGCAAGACAGCAGGAAAGTAAGAGACATTCTGGTGCTTTCTGAGTAGGAGCCAATATCCTATTATTACCACTCCCAAGACATACATCTAGCAGGAGCTGGAGGAAAGATATAGACCTGATAGGCCTGAGGGAATCCAAGAGCTGAGGGAATCCAGGAAGGGCTGACAGAAGGGACAAGCCTCAAAGAGATCCCCCACCTCAGAATCTCATGAGAACAGAAGAGAAAAGAAGAAGGGCTGTGGTATTCCTTAGCAGAAAGCACCCACAACAACTCCCCAGGGGCCCCTCAAAGAGCCAGAGGCATGGGAGAAAGGCCCAGAAACAATGGAGAGGGGGCATTGTGTGTACAAGCCTGGGGGCCAAGAATAAGGCATGACATAGCTCTGATAGACATGGGCTGATGAGATGAACAGGTAGGACAAGTGCAGCCTATCAGGTGCCCTGTGGATGGGTAGCATGTTTAAAACCCAGATTACCTATATTAGTATTCTTTAAGAATAAGTTGCAGCTTTGGGGTGCGATCAGAGGGATTGAGAATGGTGTGGGGGCAAGGATAGGCAGGGGGAAACCCTGAGATTACCCAGAATGGGTTGATATTATATTTTTCACACTTAGAAAAATGTGCTCAAAGGTGCTCAAAGGTGAAAATTCTGTTTAGTTTTCAAAACTTGAGAAAGTTATTTTTTGCATGCCTAATTTCAAAGTTTAATATTTTTATGCCTGCACACTCACAGAAGTAGATATAAGCCCCTGTATTTAGTTTATTCTTGAGAATATAAAAGGCATGCCTTAAAACGAACACCTATGGATACCACCTCTTTCAACAAACTTTTTTTGTTCTAATTATTATTTCTACACAATAATATAGCTTTTGCAGTCATGTTATTAAGCAACTAAGAGTGAAAAGATCGACTACTGCTGATTTTTTAATGCACATTGACTTGTCAAAGTTATATACTTACAGTTTTAAATTTTGGATGGTTTGATCTCCTACAGTCTGAACAGCTTTTATTTGATCAAGTTGATAAATGTTCTCAAGGCTTTTAAGATTTGATATTTTCAATTCAAAATGAGAGATCTCATGCCCAAATAATGACCTTTCATTGTTCTCTGGAATACCTAGCTAAGGCATGTGCACATCATACATAAACATACAGTCACATAAACATAAATAGCTTCATAATTATAGCAAGACATTGAAATCGATTGTTCTCTTAGGACTCATCTCATTTTTCTGAAAGTGATTGATTTAAGAAAAAAAAAAGAAAGAAAAAAACATGATTAATACAGCTGAGTAGGAATATCAACTGGAATTAGAATAATCATTGCAGGTGCTCCTCGGGTTATGCAATATTCCATTTAAGCAAATTTGCCTCCAGCAAGTTAGTTCATAAAGCATATAAAACACATAGTGATGGTGGAAAAGTAAATAAAATTTCACAGATTATGGAAAGCATTACATTACCTGAAAAATCACAAAAAAAGCATGGTACACATTTAGGGAACTAGAAAGGAAGTAGATAGTGGTTACCAAGAGGAGATGAAACCATGGGGTTTCAGATCCAGGTCAAACATAGGAGGCTCAGGCTCTTACAGTGTGATTAGCAAACACACCTTCCTTTACATATTTCTCTTTCATTGCACCTTTACCACCTAAGAGGAAGAACCAAATGATGCCAACACAAAGAACTAACACCCATCTTTTCTTTTTGCTCATTTTCTGGTTCTTTGAAAGTAGTGTTAGAATTTCTGAAACAAAATAATTGCATTTCTTTTAAAAAAAGAAAACATATAGTACAACAGTAAAATAAAAGTACATTTTTAGTTCTAATTATTATTTTCTACACAATAATGTAGCTTTTCAGACATATTGTTAAACAACTGAAAGTGCAACATTAATTACCACACATTGTATTGTATTGTAGGGCTGTCATAACAAATTACCACAAACTGGGTGATTTTAAACATCAGAAAGTTACTTTCTTATGATTCTGGAGGCTGAAAGTCCAAACTAAAGTATGTCAGCAGAGCCATACTCCCTCCAAAGGCACTAGGGAAGGATAAATACTTCTTCGCCTCTTTCTAGATTTTGGTGGCTATTGGCAATCCTTGGCTTCCCTTGATATATATACACTGCTCCAGTTTTTGCCTCCACCTTCACATGGCCATCTTTCCTTCAAGTCTGACTATGTCTCTTATGAGGACACCAGAAATTGGATTGAGGGCCTACCTTAATCCAATATGACTTCATTTTAACTTAGATATTAATTACACATGTAAAGACCCTATTTCCACGTAAGATCACATTCACAGGTACCAAGGATTAGGACTTGAACATCTTTTGGTAGGACGCAATACAAACCACAACAAACAATATGTGTGCTTAGCTTAATAATAATAGCTAACATTTATTAACTTACTGTGTGTTAAGTGCCTTGTAAACACGATCTTACTTAGTTTTCATGTGGCCTCATGAATGTAGGTTTTATTACCCCCATTTGACAGATGGAGAAATTGAGGATCAAAGAAGGTGAGAAAAATGTGCCCTAAATTGCACTACTCATGAGTAGCAGGGTAAACTCTAACGTACTCCTGTCTAACTCCAAAGCCAATGTTCTTAACCATTGAGCAGGGCATCTCCCTAATGAAACAACACACTCAAAAGTTTTTCTTCATGATTCACTTGAACTTTTACTTTATCTCAGAATTCAGTAAAACACACGTTTCCAACTCCGTCTGCAGTTTCCTGCTGTATGTTGTTCACACCTGTAGGACTACTAGAAATGTCCTCAGATGTTAAAACTTCTATAAGCTTTCTTCTCGTAGAGCTTCTGCTCATTCTTATCTTTTTCATCTCCTAAAAAAAGACCTGAAGTTGATTTTCTTGCAAACTTGATCTCTTCTTTAATTCTTGCAGTTCTTCCATGGTGAGAAATGAGGCAGGGATTAGGGGGAGAGATGGGGTGGAGAGAGAGAGAGAGAGAGAGAGAGAGAGAGACAGAGAGAGAGAGAGAGAGAGAGACAGAGACAGAGACAGAGACAGAGACAGAGAGAGAGAGAGAGAGAGAGAGAGAGAGAGAGAGAGAGAGAGAGAGAGAGAGAGAGAGAGAGAGATTTTGTCAATGTTACTTCTCTAGTGGTAAAGAAATATTTTATCCATCTGACCACCTCTTCTTTTTAGCTTTCTGCCTAACTGCTGGAATAATATTAGCTGAGGCTGCAAAGATAATGCTTATCTTTATTAATTAAACACTAAAAACCCAAGCTCACCTCTAAGCTTTTTACAGCTTGAACTTTGACACAGGTTTCAGTCTTTAAAGGACTTAGGTAACTCAAATTCCAGACCATATAAGAATGTGATTTTTATAGATCATTTATACAAGACAAAATAACATTTTTAAACATGGCCATATAGTGATCTAAAAATAATCCCTTCTTGGCCATTGTGAATAATGCTACTATGAACATGGGGTACATATATTTTTATAAATAAACGTTTTCAAATTTGGGGGGTAAATACCCAAATGAAGGATTGCTAGGTCATATGGTAATTCTATTCTTACTTTTCTGAGGAACTTCCAAACTGTTTTCCATAGTGGCCATACACATTTACATTTGCACCAGCAGTGTAGGAGCATTCCTTTTTTGCTTGTATATAATTAGATCTCTGCTTTTGTTGTTGTTCATAGGGACATTCAAGCTAACATACCAAATATCCTAATAGAGTATGAGCAAGACCAAGGAGAGTTACCAAAAAAGAGATATTCTGAGTAAGCTTCTTACCTAATCACTTTCTCTATTTGTTTTCAAGTAACCGTCCAACTTTATTTTCCCCAAATGATGAACTAGTTTTCCCAATACCCATCATTTCTTTGATGATTTGAAATGACATGTTCATGTTTTATTTAAATTGATACATACTTGAATCAGTCCTGGGACATTTTATTTCATTCCACAAAACTTACATTTTCATCAGGATCACATATTATCATAGTATTTGCTATATACTTTTATCTGAAGACTCCAGACTATAAACTACCACTTCAAAATTTATTGGCTATTCTCACATATATATTTCCCTAGAAATTTTAGTTTTATTAAGACAATAACCCCCCAAAATGCTGTTTATTATTTATTACATTATTGTAATTATTTTGTTGTATGACACAAGAACATTTTTCATTGTCTTCATAAAATTTCTGTATTGTTTGCTATATATTTTAAGTGATTTAGATGTATGAGTGTTTTGTGAATGAGTCTTTCCCTTATGATATTTTTCATGATTTTTCATGATATCTAAACAAGCTATTAATCTCTGGTGCTCTTATTGAGCACTTGTATTAGTTTTAGTGTTTTTTAGTAGACAATCATCTAATCTCTCTAGTTAATAAAAATTTTCAATTATCTTTCCAAAAAGTCTAACTCATTCATTTTTCCTACTATGTTGCATTGGTTAGAACTATAAAAAGAATGCAAAATAATGGTGCAATATCAGATAATATTCTTTTGTTTATGTTATTAATGAAATGTTTCTATAGTTTAATGTTTAAGCATTTGTTCTTTTGTCTACTATAGATTCTTTACCTTATTAAGAAATTAGCTAACTTTATATATAATATTAAAATATACATTAATTATAAATAATTTTTGGATTTTATTTAAAATCTTTTATAGATACTAAGGTATTTGCTTTTTAAAAATTTGTTCTAGTAATGTTTATGGTACATGTACATAAATTTGTTTTAATGAAGTGTACTCACATTCACTTTCTTGGTAATGTGGTATTGTTACTACTATTTCATTTTGCTATTTTATGTATTTTGTTAAGATTTTATTTGAGATGCTTGCATCTATATTCATTTAAAAGGCCAATCTTTTGTTGTGTTCAATTTTTGTCAGTTTTTTTTTGTAAGTATGAGTAAGCTAGCTTTCTAGAATGACATGAATTTTTTTTTGGTCTGAAGAAGTACAAATAATTTATGTGTTACATAGTTCTTAAAAGTAATATAAAAATCGTCCATGATATAATTTAGATTTAGAGCCCAAATAAAGAAGGATATTCATCAAAATTTTTAAAAAAATCTTTTTCATGGTTTTTATATTCAGATTTTTCTACCTTTTCTTGGATCCATATCATTCCTTAAAATTATTCATGGGCGATGAGATCAATACAGTAAACTGAGCATACCTATCCACATTTTCACCCACTCAAAGAGAATTCATTACCTTATGGGAGGGTGAAGAAAGTATAACAAGTAGACCAGAAATGTTGCAGAATTTGTGAAAGCAAGGCAGAAGATATGTGGAGTCAAATGCTGTCCAAAATACTGTAGAAGAAACTGTTGTAAATATGAGTGGTCCCATGCATTCCCAGTGTCATAGTCAACAGGAGGGTTTAAGAAATGGAGAGCAATTCATCAGAGTGATGAATTAGGAAGTGAGGCTCAACCCTCTTCTCTGTCCTTGCCACCCACACTCCTTGTTGTTTGACCCAACAATGGGAAACCCTCAAATGTTCTGTTTCACAAGGTGCCAGCATATCCCATCTGGAAACAACACCTAATTACTGTCAGTGACCAAACTACAGGGAAAGCATAGGCAGAAAAACAGATTCTTATAAGATTTGCTCTATATATAACTGCTGTTTTTCTAGGTTACGAAATAGCCCAACATCAATAATGACATTTGTTTTAACCTGGTTTAAACCACCAGGAAAGATCAATAGTTACTGTATTAAGAGAATAAACAATACATGTAGGTAAAAAGGTTAACAGAGGAAGTAACAGCAAACACTTTTCAATAAGTAAAATTAATGTCATCAATGAGGACCAAGATTAAATATAATCTCATTATAAATGAATATAAATATTGCATTCATAGAAAATAATCAATTAGTTTGTCTGAAATTTCTTCACAGAAAATACATTTTCCAATACCCAAAGAAATAAATAAAAATGAAGAAACAATTCACCACTCTCCCATTCCAAATTCAACAATAAAAAAAAGAAAAAACAGAAAGAAAAAGAGGGGAAACCTAATTCAATTAGAGCAGAGCTGGGGATAAGGCATAATTTCACTCTTTTGTTGGCCTTCACTCCCCTCAGACCATTCTGGTGAATAGACAGAATCCTGAAAACTTTTACAAATATTCTCAAACCTGGAGAAATGCAAACTAAGAGGGAAGCTTTCTATTTTGACTCTTCTAATCAACGAGTAGTAGAAATTGCTGCTGGGAAGCAATGAAAGCATGAAATGAATCACTGGGTGGCCTCATCCAATTGATAGAATAAAAATATTCATAATAGAAAATGTTTTCCAGAATGAGAAGAAAATAGAAAATCTAAAAGAATTATGTGAAAAGTATTTGGCATTAACTTTTTGGAAGGCAAGTTGCCACCCTCTGTCAAAATAAAAACAATAAATCCTTTCAGGAATTTATGCTAAAAAATACTTGTACTTATGCCCAAAGATGTATATACGGAGAGGCTGAATTTTCCTGTTGCTTATAATAGTGGAAATGCTAACATTCTAAATGTCCATCAACAGAGAAATGGTTTAATAAGTAAAAATGTGACCTTCCTAAGGAATACTTTGAGGCTTTAAACTGCATGAGGTAGGTCCGCATGTCAACATTAATTTTATCAACTCATTTGCTTAAATGAAAAAGTAATCTCCAAAACAGTTTGGGCAATATTATCTCATATGCAGATTTTCTCATATGACCTGAAATACAGAAATATGTAAATATGTAAATGCATCTATGTGAAAAAGAACGAACACCCAACTCTTCACACTGCTTGTTTTAAAGAAGAGTGCAAGAGAAGGGATATGGGGAAAAGGACATTCTTATTTTTGCTATACTTAATTGTTCGAGTTCTTTCTATGTCAATACATTTATGTTTCATTTGCATAATATTTGCTTAATAAAGATTAAAGCACGTTAAAATAGTTTTATTCATCAAACTATTCAACTTTTATATGATATTCAATTAAAATTTTAAACATTGTATCTGTTTATATCATAATTCTAATTCATATTCAGTATACTTTATTTCACACTCCCCTTTTAAAATTAAGCTTGCCACAGTTATGTGTATTTATTTATTTTGTTCAAAAGAGCAACTCAGAAGTACAACCACCATGTTCTATTTCCTGATTTATTGATTTTTGTTTGTAATTTTATTATTTTCTTTCTTCTTTTTTTCTTTAGATGAATTTTATTGAGCTGTTCTAGAATCTTCAGCAAGAAAGACCATATTTTATTTATTTTTATTTTTTCTTGTTCAATAATAGAAGTTTTAGGGTTATTACTTTTCATCTAAGTTTAACTTTGTACACATCCCAAAGCTTTTCTATGTGCTGTTTGTATCTAACTAATGATTACTTGCTATGTGCTAGACATTGTGTCTTGAGACTTATATTCAAAGTAGAAACTTTTTTGTCTCATTTTACATGTAAGTAACCCAAAATATCTCTTTGGGGCGCTAGTACTTCCTCATTCTTAATCCATGTGATTTTGGAAGACTGGATTCGGTCTGACTTAGAAGGGAGGGTACATGATTCAAGATTTGGCCACCATGATTGGTTCACAACCAGGCAAATGACCCAACCCAGTCAGTTAGGGTTCTTCATGAGACTTTTGCTAAAATTCTCAGAAAAAAAAAATACCCTTTTCTATGGAATCTTTAGATGTACAACATAATGAAAAACATCTTTGCCCCACTGTGGGTATAGCTTGCCTGAGATTGAAAACAACTTTAAGGGTACCTGTGCTAATTTATGGAATAAATGAGACAAATTTCTAATAATATCATCTGAGCACTGACACCCAAATACACTCAAAAACAGAATAATTCTATTGAATTTTCTGGTTAAACAAGTGAATGAATTTTGATTTCAGCTACTTGAGAAGATTTTTTATCATTTAAAATCAAAATAGTCCTTAGAGAGTTGAATCCCCCAGATCCCATAACTGCTATATTAGTCAGTAGATACAAAAATATGATCACAGGTAATCTAATATCAGAGTCCATTCTCATAACCATAAACCCTGTTGCTTTCATTCATTCATTCATTCATTCATTCATTCAAAACATGTCATTGAAGAAGTATAGACTAGATCATTTAGAGTATTTTAAGATAAAGAAAGAAGTATGGAGATCTGTCTAGTTGTGATAGGAAAACCATTGAGGAATTTTGAGTAAGAGTAATGTGATTTGATATACTTATTTAAAAGATCACTCAAATGATGCATGAAGAATTAATTGGCAGGGGGAGTAGCAAAAAATGAGCAGGAATATCAGTGAGGAGATTATTATAGTTTTTAGGAGAGAAATTATGCTCTCTTGAAGTAGGATATTATTGGTGAAGATAATAATAAGAGGAGATATTTGAAATGTATTTTAGAGGTAGAGTCAATGGAATTGGCTGATAGGTTGAATGTAGGGTATAAGAAAGAGAGGAATCGAGGATGGCTCCTAGGTCTTTGGTCTAAGCAACTCAGAGAATGATTGTAGCATTTACATAAATGGGGACTATTTAAGAAAACACAGGTTAGAAATTGGCTCAGAAGCAGGAATCAAGAGTACAGTTTTGGTCATACTAAATTTGAAATGCTTATTAGATGTCCACATGGCAATGTCAAATAGATATAAATCTGGAGCTCAGTGGAGAAGGTGAGACTAAGGATAGAAATGTGGGAGCCATCAGCTTACTAAACACTTCTAAAATCATGGAAATATATTTAATCATGGCCTGATAGAGCATAAATAGAAAAATGAGAACCAAGCTCTGAGACTTGAGGTATTCTCTATGTAAAGACTAGGTAAAAGAAGAGGAATCAAAAAATATATATATGAGAAAAAGCAGTCAGTGGCATTGGAAGAAAATTAACTTAACTTGATAAGGTAGAGGAAGAACTTGTTTGAAAAGGATCAACTGTGTCAACAGGATCAGATGGTGCTGTTGATCAAGTAGAACTGAGAATGAAAATTGGCCAGAATTTGTTCTTGAGCTTAACAAGAATGATTTTATTAAATTGGTGGGGTATAGAAAGGGTTTCATCTTCTTCAGATGGGAAATATTATTCATATATAATATTTTTGTTTCCTTATGGAATTGATCTGATAGAGAGGAAGATAGTTAAAGGTAATGTTGAGAGAGTTTTGGCGAACAAAGGGAAATGGAGATACAATAGGTGAACTAGAGAAGGTGGAGAAATTTTTGAAAGGTGAGATATTTTATGTGATATTTTATGTCAATAAGAATTACTCAGTCCTTAGGGAAGAGAGGCAATTATGGGAACTAAGTTCTTGAGTAGGTGAGAAGTGAGGAGATCTGGTACCCAAGTGGAGGAAGTAACCTTGGGCAGAAGCAGATGTTAAGGCAGAATATATGGGCACGGGTACAAATGGACTAAACATTTAGTGTTGAGAGAATGAAGCGTGATATTCTCTCAAGTATCTTACACTCTGACCACCCATCACTTTCTATAGTTCAAACTCACCTAAGTAACCCCATTTCAATCTTTCTTTTATCTCATCGGGACCTCCAACAAATTTTTATCTTACCAATTTTTCACTGCTCACTTCTATTTCCACAAGTCAGAAGGGAGGAGGCTTAAGGTAGAGAAAAAAGGTGTGGAATTGTATTCCCTAAGAGCAGGAGAGTGAAATTACTGAGAATATAGTGCAGAGAGCCCACTTAGCATTTGTAGTCATGAACTTAAAGTACAACAAATAAGTATGATTGCATTTTCTTGAACCAGGTTCAGCTGCCTGCCTGCAGACTGAAATGGATCAAGATTTAGGACCAACCAAGATGGAATTTGTCAAACAAAAACCATGAAGTCACAGAAGAAAGGGGAGTTAAGGGAGGGATTATATAAAAATCATAAAATCTAAGCTGAGTGGGAAGAAAGAGAAACATGAGTGGGTATCAAACAGTGAAAAATGGTAAAAACAATTTTAAAAACAAGGTAGCACATATCATCAAACTTAATGTGATATTATAGAAATTTGGGGCATAATAAGACCAAAGAAAGACAAACTATCACTGACAAAAAGACAAAAAAAAAAACTAAATAGTTTTTTTTTTTAATTGGAATGCCTTTTATTTCTTTTATATGTGCATTTTCTCCTTCCTGTGGTTTTTCTTTGTATCCTGGTAAATATGATGAAGTCAGTAGACCTTTAAGGAAGCATTCTATTTAAATTTCTTGGTATGTCTAATAATTATTCTAGTTATCTCTTAAGACATAACGAATGAGAAAGAAAATAGGTCTAAATTATACCTTCATTTGAATCATGTACAGTTGAATCTTGGTTGAGTCATATCTAATACTCAGTCACTAACTTTACTCTTAATTTGGTAAAGTTGTTTCTCTTAAAAAATCCTTGGATCATATTCACAAATGAATTTCTGATCACATGCCCATTATAGAAATAAACTCAGATATATCAGATTTAATCTCGCATCCCCATTTTTGTCTTTGTTATTTTAAAAATATATCTCAGAAATTTAAATATTAAATATCTGCTATGTATGGAAGTTCCAACTCAAATTTTTTAAATTAAACATGTGAAGCTTCTCAATACTTGTCAAAATTACTTGCAGTATTTATTGACATATTATATTTCAAATCCTATTTTGAATTTTCAAGTTATAATATTTTTATATCTTATCATTTTAACATAATCAAATTTAATTCTCTACTTACATATAAAATTTTTTCTTTTGAATACTCACTTTTCAATACACATTATCAGTCATTTTAAAAATAGCCTATTTATTTTTCACTTATTTTTCAAATAGATTTTTTCATAAATATAAATATACAATGCTTTTGGGATTACTGAATAGAAAAAAATCTTCATTTTTTTCTGCAGAGAAAAGAGCTATATTAGGTATTAATATTAAAAATACTTTAAATGCTTAAAATAGTTTTTCTTTAATATTTTATAGGTGTCTCATCATTGTTTATTAGTACTTAAAGTTGTAGTGTAGTCTGGGGCTAATTGATTTTTCATCATGTTTAGATAGCCTTTCTTTTCTACCTGATTTATCCAGCTATTTTCTTTTCATTAATCTTGTCTGGTATCTTTCACTTCTTTTAATCTGAAGATTTGCTTTTGTTTTGCTTTGTTCAACTCAAGAAAGTTCTCATCTATTTTAAATTGATTCTTGATTTGGTTTGATTTGTTCTCTAAAAGACCTCAAGATCACTAAAGGTTTACATAAACAATCTTTTAATTCTTTTTTCTCCATTTCCATCATCTCATATTTTAAATTATCTCCCCCCCCCCGCCCCCCGCCACCATGGAATAACTACTTGGCTCTTTATTTTCTAATTCTATAGTCTGGAAGCTAAATTTTGTTTTTGCTGCTTCTAATAAATTTTAGAATTTTGAAACCCCTTTTTAAAACTATATCATAGCCCCTCTTTTGTTTCTGTTTTGCCCAATAGAGCCTCCCTTTTGATCTATTTATCTGTCTTCCCATTCTTGTCTTCTGTTTCAGGGACACAGTATGTTTTATTTTCTTCTAATTTTATTAAGGGCTGAACAAATGTATTAAGAAACATACCAGAGAATACCATTTTGAAAATTCTGTATTTCGTCATGTATTACGTCCTTAAATTTATTTTTTTTTATTTATCCACATGAGACTTCTATCTATGAATTGTATTTAATTTCCATCTATAGGAGAGAGAACTGAGTACCAGATATCAGGAGACAGGTAGCCAAGAATTCCAGGTAATGGTAATAAAGTGGAAATAAGAACCCCAGGGTTTCAAAGGTCAGAGTTGGTCCCCAAACACCTGAACTGCAAAGGTAGACAGACAGCAACACAAGAGAAGAGACAGAGGGAATGTAGCTCTAGGTATATGTTAGATCACTGCTCATCCCAGAGAATGCTCAAACACACAATGTAACCCAGTTTTCCTTGACCAGACTCACCTGGGACACTTGTTAGGCATGCTACAAGCCTGCCCGCCCACATCTACTTAATAAATATCTCTAGAGAGGGCCCAGAAGTTCTTTAACAAGCACTCCAGATTATTTTTATCATTAAGGAAATTTGGACAGCACTGATTGAAGAGACTTCTAGAACAATGCAAGGGTGGAAAGTGGAGGCCTGGCCATTTAGAATGCAGAAGCTATTGACACAGCAGAACTATTAAAGTGAGTGATGCTAGCTGGTGGCATGTAGAGGACATTTGGGTGAGAGTTGTAAACAATTTCCAGTTGGCATGCTTTGCAGATGTCAGCCTGTATCTATGGCATATATTAAATAGGCCGCAAATCCTAGGCAAGAGGGACAGTCTGCCATGAGCAAATGTATCATAAGTCTTTCTTCTTAAGAATTTTCTTGATGACAGTGTAGGAAACAAATCTAGATATTCCACTGAATCAATGTTGTCATTAATAGATTTATGAATTAATCAATAATATAGGCACTTTAGTCAAATGAACCACATAGGAATAAGAATATTAAATGTCAGACAGCTTTAGAAGTTATTTATCTGTTCCTCTCTCTATAAATCTCTACCTATTTTTCTATCAATAGAAAAAAAAAACAATACACATAGAAATACAGATAAATTCCTTTGAATGACTATCAGTTTCCACTCAAACTTATTTCAATTCTCAAATGATATTCTAAACATTAAATAATTAAAATGTGCCATAAGTTTGTCAATCAAATCTTTGGGTTCTGGAATAAAATTTCAAGCCCCAGAAGATGAAGGTTTGCACTAGGCAGAGAGAAAAAGACTCATGGAAGCTCACTGAGGATAGAGACACGCCTATGCCTTTCTGCCTTTGCATTCTATATTGTTTGCTTTGTGAGTTGGAGGTATCCCACTACTTTAATATTAATTTGCATTTCTTGTCTCAGTTTGGTTGGAATTCTCATAAATGCAGTGCTTTGCCCACCAAGAAAGAACTCGTTCAAGTAAACTTTTCTTTCTGGAATTCCCCCTCTTTCCCTCCTTTTCTCTTTCCCCCTTCACCTTCACCCCTCTCTCAGCCCAACTCTGCCCTTCCCCTTAAAAAAAGTTGCATTAGTTCTTTACAAGTGAACAAGAACAGAACCAAATGTTTCACATCTGCTCTTGGAGTTCACGGATTAGCATGAGAATGAGTAGCCAGTGTTTCAATGATGCACAGTCCAGTGGGTGAGAATGGGGGCTCAAGCTCTCTATCAGAGAGCTCCCTGGCTCCTGCCAGATGTCCTAGGTCCAGGACACAAAAGCAGTGAACCCAGTGCTTTAACAAATCACCTTTCTCTGAGGATAATCACTCAAGAAAAGGTTTTGTTGTGGATTTGGAGAGGGTCAGGTTGGTATTTCTCCAGTGATCTGTAGCCTTGCCCAACCCCTCCACCCTTCATCCTTCGAAGCTTTCTAAAGAGACCTCTTATTTCTTTTCCCCAAGCAGGGCTGTGAGGGCAAAAGCTGTATGCCAGAGTCTCCTGAAGGCACAAGGGCAGCAGGGGGCTCATTTATCAGTGGTGGCCATGTTGCTAGTCTAGCACGCTCTCTTTCTCTCTCTCTCTCTCTGAACAATAAAGACTTTAGTGAAATTAAAATGGCTCAATGAGCATCTACAAGGTCAAGCTTAGTGGCAAGATGGTCCTGGTGTGATTGCAGTTGAAGGAATTCTGCATTTTCTGCTGCAAAGGTCTATAAACTATAGAGTGGTAGTCTCAAAGTGTGGTGCCTGGATGGGCAGCATCAGCATCATCTGAGAATTTGTCAGGAGTGTGACTCTCTCCTCCACCCTGACATCCTGAATCAGAAATCCTGGGGTAGGTTTAGTGATCTGTGTTTTTAATGCAGCTTCCTGGGGATTCTGGTCTATAGAAGGTCTCCTTATTCCAAAAAGGAACTCTAGGCAAATGCCTTTTCATTAACACTAATTTTACATTCATCCTCTTTTTTATTCTTATTTCAGTAAGATAGGGTGACCAGCCATCTGATTTGTCTGAGACTTTGTGTGGTTTACCAGGATGCAGGACTTTCAGTTCTAAAACTGAGAAAATCCCAGGACAAACCAAGACAAGTTAGTCACCATACCTGAGGAACAGGGATCATTTGAATATCCTTACTACCTGCAAGGTGTTACCTCTTCTGTTCTATCACCTGTTGGTTCCAAGAAGACAGAGCTAAGAGATTAAAGAGAACCATCAGTCAAAAAAGAAGTTTCAATAATGCAAATACAACAGAGAACTCAAAAAAAAAAGTTAAAGTCATGCAACAACTGTGAAGAGGCCCATGGATTTTGTATGAAAAAGGTTTTCTTTAACAAATAAGTGTTTTCTACCTTTAGAGAAAAGGCTCAGAAGCGTCTTCATGGACTCAGGGTGAGAGGGTACATTCTTTGTCACCTTTCTATAATTTCAGCAGAAAACCATTAGACCATTTAATTCTTTATAGTCCTACTATACATTCTGCATATTTCAGTTAGAAAACAGTACCATTTTGTCCAGATTTCTCTACTCTGCTGCTCTGTAGGAAGTAATATAAAGATAGGTCCCGAGGTCAAAGGAGAGATTTGAGCCAGAAATACAGTTTAGGGAGTTCCTTGGATCTGAAAAGAGTTGCCTTGGAAAGTCTTGGATCTATTAGTTAATAGAATGTAGGACACAGGTAGAGGGGAGAGTTAGTTTCACTCTGGATTGGAGGAGGTATTTGTGAGAAAGGTATGTAAAGGTCACAGCATAGCCAAGCTACTTAAATCTAGAACTCTTATATCACAGGAAGTGATCTGATTTGGTGGCTGTGCAGGGTTAGAGAGGTAGTACTTGGTCTCTAAGAAGAAAAGGTCTGGTAGTAACTGGGAGGAGTAGGCTAATTTGCATAAATGGCAATGCATTATTAAATTCCTGGTGGCATTTGGGAATGTTTTGCTTAAAGATTATTTAAAAAAACAAAAAAGAGAGATAAGTAAAAATTAGGGTGAGATAAAAGGAGCATAAGTTTTGGAGCTAGCAAAATCAGGTTCAAATCTTCCCTTGCACTTATTAAGTGACCTTGGGCAAATTAGTTAAGTCTCCTTTTACTAGAAATCAAGACTAATAATACCTATTTCAAAAGGATGCTTTGAAAATTAAATGAGTCAACCTATGCAGCACGTATTGCAGAGTTCCTGATACACACAGTAGGTGCTCCATAAATGCTGATATACTAGCAAGAGTTTAGATTTTTGCTTCAACAGAGACTGAGGTTCTACTTCTAACTCTGACCTTTTTGAGTATATGACTCTAGTGATTTACACGCTATCTGTGAAATCAATTTAGCTATATTTATCTCTTTGAGGATACTTTAAGGATTAAATGAGATTACATACATAAAGAGCTCCCCCTTCCCTCAACCATGTTAACCATACCTTCCTTTGAATTCCTATACCACTGTGCTTGAACTTCCCTGTCTTCTGCCATTTATGACCATTGTGTACTTTCTGGCTTCCCCAATTCTAAGCTCTCTTTATGCGTCAGTCTGTCTCTGGCATGGCATCTGGCAATGAATCCTCAGATGCACTGAGCCTCAGGAAATGGAAATCTGGCTATCACAAGTACCAGTTTAACATGAGCCCTAGATCTGGGAAAGAAAGTCGATGAACACCTAGAGATTCACTAATTTCTCTTACAGCAAAACCCAGGTATGTTAGGAGTGAAGGTGCAAGGCTTGATCTCAGGATTCCTCATTCCAGGTAGGCTCTTCTTAAAGGTGAGTGCTCTTCTTACAGGTATGCTATGCTCTGCTTAGTGTTCAGCACTCCATTCTGCTGTGACTCCCAGCTTTCCAGGCCAAGTCTGTGAAGGTGTTGAGGGCCAGGAAGAGTTGAGTCAAGGTGAGACTTTACCAGACCTCTGCTTTTCTTTTTATTTCTTTTCTTGCTGTTCTTCAGGCTGCAGACAGCAGTAAAAAGAATCCGGGAGTTGGAGGCAGCTTTTCATTGGACCTTTAGGCTCTATCACTTCAGTTGTATAAAACTGGACTAGAACAGCCACCATTACCACTACCCACTTCCAGGGAGCACTCAAGAGCACAATACCCCAGGTAGTCTTCTACACAGCCCCAAGGAAGTTTACTAGGAAGTGTCATCACACTAAGATTTGACTTAGCTGTTTGGCCTCGTTTAATTTGGTATGTGGCGCAGTTAGGACTCTCAGCAAAGTTCCTGTGAGTCCAGGCTGCCCTACTACACTGCCTCCTTCAAAAAACTTAACTCCAGCCGCAGTTTCCCCACCTGCACAATGAAAGAATTTCATGCTAGAAGCTCTATAAGGTCTAATCAAGAGCAGACCATCTGTGGTCCTGGGGCTGTACTTTTCCTTAGAGCTGTGATAGTGGTACACTCAGAGCCAGTCTGCTGGTGTTAGAATCCTGGATCTTTATGACTTTGGGGAGATTATTTAATGTCTATATGCCTCAATTTTCTCATTATTGAAATGAAATAATGATAAAAATAGTAACAACCTCCTCCACTTGTGACATTTGCAAGTAGTTACTATACGTAAGCCATGTGGAACCATGCCTATAATTTAGGACTGTCGAATGTAAGCCGTCATCCCTATGTTGTGGAACTGGTGCATCTCATACTGAAAACGTGGGTCTCCAGATTTAAGTCTCAACTTAGGGCTCTGTCACCAGTATTTGCTTGATTCCCCACTTTCATCTTGGCTCACTAATGGTGGCATGAGTTGAAATACCACAAGTAGTAACCATAATTAATATTTACTGAGATTTCACTATGTGTCAGGTACGCTTTAAAATTATTGTATCATAACACTCACAATTACCCTCACCTGAAGATGAAAAAAGAGAGGCACAGAGATGCTAAGTTGCCTATGGTGGCTAGTAAGTGGTCAAGGCTGATGTAAGAACATGAAGGTAAAACAAACAGGGCATTGCCAAGCCACACATGTTGAAAGGCTCTGAAGGAAGTGATGGAAAATGAGGCCAACTAATCTAGAATTGGTTTCTTAGTCAGCAAACTGCTGCTCCCAGAGGGCTGCTTGCAGCCTCCTTATCCTGTAAAAGGAAAAAATGGAAGAGGTGGGCTTAAGGCTGATCTCTCAGCAGCAGTTGCTTAATAACCATTTCCCCTTGCATTTGTAAATTATAAGTGGAAGATGAGGTTTTTGTAATCCCAGCTGTGATATCTGCAGACCAGCGCTGGCTGTGCATCTCATTTAGGACGATTCTAGCAAGCATGAAGCATCTTTGGCTTGCTGATTCCATTTCCAGTTCAGAGTATACCAAGAAGCATCACAGAGGGAGGCAAAAACAGGCTCCTTCCCGGTGCATTTTTGTTGCAGTGTCACAAGCAGATGGCAGCATGAGTCCTGCTGTGGCCAGGGCAAACTGAGCAAGTTTCAAACATCAGCTTACCAGAGGCTCCCTTCATACCGTAAATCAGGACATAAAGCAGCCTGAGGCCCTAGTGAACTGAACAAAAGGCAGCCTCATCACAGATATAACCACCCACAAGCACGGAGCCAAGAGGAAGTGAAACAAAAGGCAGAGCCCATGCAGAATGGAGCCACTAAGAAGAGAAGCCCAGGCCAACTTCCATAGGCTGTTGGACTTTAAATCTTGAGTCGGGATTCAAGTGTTATTTAGCATTGGTGAGTTGGGACTTGAAGCAGAATTAATTGCCTCCAAATTGTATATTTCCTCCCAGCCATCTATTAGTTTGCTCTGACAGAAGGATAATGACACTTCATGAAATATAGTCACAAAATCGAGCCTTGTTCGTTGCATTCCTGGAATGAGCTCAAAAATGTAAATGTAAAAACTTTCAAATAATATATTTACTCCAGGATGAGAATGAATCTAAAATCATCGAGTCACTATAGTTTTTTCTCTTCTCTCTTTCTCTCTCTCTCTCTCTCTCTCTCTCTCTCTCTGTGTGTGTGTGTGTGTGTGTGTACACACGCACGTATACATATACATATATATGTATGTATATGCACATATATATACATATGTATATATGTACATACATACATATATATGCATATATATACACACATATATATATATTTGTTTATTTTCAAGTAATGAAATTGCAGAACCATTCAAATAAACTCTGTAAAGGAAATATTTTGTTTAAATTATAGTAAGAGTCTGATCTTTGCTTTTGTTGTAGTTATTTCACTCAAGCTGTATCATCTTTTTGATGAAAGTCACTGCGCAGAGGGAGTTGGGGACAATCGAAGTCAATACAGTCCTGTTACAAGGTTCTCCTTTAAAAGCCTTTCGGTCACTTTGGGAAATTGATGGAGAACGCCAAGCCTAAACCTGGACCAAATAGATGCTCAGAGTTATACTCATGAAGCCACTGACTCTGGTAGAGAAAAGGTTATGCCAACATAATTTTAAGTCTTTGAAGGCATTTGGTGTTTAGAATGAGTAGCAGGAAGTGGTCAATTTAAGACCTGTATTTAACACCTGTATTCCAACTAGTAACTGGCTAGAAGTTGAGATGCTCCAGGATCAGTAATGCTCCACTACAGTTAAAGAGGAACTGAAAAGATCTAACCAGTAGCATGTGTGTGTGTGTGTATGTGCACGTGTGTGCACGTGCCTGCATGTAATTTAAAAATTGTTTTATTTTATTTTATTTTATTTTTTTAATTCCAGGGCCTATTGTGTTTGTAAGCAGAAAATAATGTTACCGAATTCAGTCCATTGTCTAAATAAGACTCCCAAATCAATTGCCCACAGAGAAGGCATAAGTGATGTAATGAGTGAGGCTGTGGATGAGAGAAGGTAAGTTGGTACAACTCAAGCAAACCCAATATTGTCGACTACATGCTAATTCTTTAAGAGAATCCAAAAGTGCTGTTTTTTTCTAATGTGAAACAAGAAAATGGCTTAATTGTTAAATACCTACAGTAAGTCTTCACTTAACATCTTGAAAGATTTTTGAAAACTATGACTTTAAGAGAAATGACATGTAATGAAACCAATTTTACCTTAAGCTAATTGATATAGACAAGAGTTAAGTTTCGACTGCATATTTCTGGTCACAGAAAGATCACCAAATTTCTAAATAAAGACCCAAAACACTTCTAACATTAAAATTGAAACAAATATGAGCTGTACATACATTTAAGATGGATTAACAAAACAAGTAAGATTATTTTCCAACCTGCTTATTCCAATTCAGGTGGAGGGTGACCAGAGCCTGCCCCAGCAGCTCAGGCAGTGATGTGGACACCCACCCTGGACAAGACACTCTTCCACCATTGGACATACTTACATCCACCCACACTCACTCAGCCTGAGAAATTTAAACGTGCCAACTCACCTCTCATGCACATCTTTGGAATGTTAAGAGTAAGGCCAGAGAAAACCACACAGACATGGGGAGAAAGTGCAAACTTCACACAGACAGTGGCCCTGACTGGGAATTGATTTTTTTCCTCATTAACATTAATTATACTGAAATGACACTGAATGAAATTATGTTATCAGAGAATCTGCTTTATACATATGACCCCATTTATGAGCCTTATCTAGCTGACAGGTGTCCAATTTGAAATCTCTGGTCTAAATAAATGCTATTGCCTGAAAAAAAAAAAAAAAAGATAAAGCAGTGCTTTAGTAATCACTGATATTTATAGAATTTCAGTTACCTGTGCCTGAAGCAAGTGGTCGCAGAGGAAACGAATGTGAACTAGTATGGATTGTCTGGAAGGAATCAAAAGCCCTTTTTAGAACTGGTCCTAAACATGCAAGTCCTTAAGTGAAGACAGTGTTACCCAAGGTCAATATTTTTTCTATTCTCTTTATTCTTCATCCCTACCCCTCACTGAGTTTATGATATTTTAATTTTTTGCTGATTGGATCTTGGTAATTCAACAGAGGAATAGTAAGAACCATGGAACTCTTTTGTTTGGATGCTGAATTCATTTTTTGATGAAGTAGAATTGCTGTTGAAATATTGTACACACACACACACACACACACACACACACACACACACACACCCGATGCCTTAGGAGAATTTAGAGTAGTTGTGAGTGAAAAAATTCAGGCACAATAGACAATTGTATTGGATAAAAACAATCAATGGGTCTACGGCCATGCCACCCTGAATAAGCCCGATTCCGTCTGATCTTGGAAGCTAAGCAAGGTTGGGCCTGGTTAGTACTTAAATGGGAGACCACCTAGGAAGACCAGGTGCTGCAGCCATAAAAAATAAAAAATAAGGAATTGTAAGCTGACAAGGTCCTTGAAATCTGTGAGGTCAACCAAGGGTTGCCTCGCAAAAAAACCGACAAACAAAAAACAAAAAAACAAAACAAAAAAAAAAAACCCCAAGAAACAAACAAACAAAAAAACAATGGGAAATGTGGACCTTTCATATCCTCTGCAGTAGCCAAAAAGAGATTCCCTTTGGAAGGAAGAGAAGAGAAGTAGTAGTAGGGCAGCTCATGCAAGACCCCAGATAAGAGGTGGTGTGAAGTTGCAACATGAGTGAAAGCCAGGCTCCAAAGTGATCCCAAATGACCCGCACTTACTAGCATTCATACTCTTGTGTGAACCAGAGATATCCACTGTAATCAGTTGGATAGGTGACTGTGACAGTGTGCGACTTCCAAGACTAGACAGAACAGGCATTACAACTTCCACTCTGTGAGAAATCGGTCCTAGGTGCCCTGCCTTGAAGATATTCAAGTAGTCCCATGAAGGGGCTGATATGGATAGGAGCAGAGGCTCTTTCATCCATAGCATCCCACCCACAATTTCTTTCATCTTATGGTTCTCTCCACTTTTTGTGGGTTTTGATGTGCCCTTTAACATCAAAGTATATGCAAAAAACATTGATGAGTAGACCAGGGATCTATGACTTATATCCATCATAGTGCTGATATCACAATGAACTGTCAGAAAGAAGAATGGTGCAAACCATGTTATTACTTTCTATCATTTTTTACTACCCATTTGGCATGATTTATATTCTGGAACACTCTTAAGATCACACTTGAGATTTGGTCCGGGTAAGTGCTGCAGAAACCATAAAATGAAAGGATTTTCCCCGAACAACAATGATTTCAAAATCAACCTATGGAACCTGATCATTTAGTTATACAAATGATTTTTTTAATTAAAAAAAAAATAAGTTCCATATTTTTTCATGTGAAAAAGCTATTATATTATGCTCTGTTCATAAAATAATGTAAATAGAAACATATATATTAACATCATAATATATTAAAAATATATAAATCTATAGGTTAATAATACTACTTGGTATATTTGGACTTATTGCCCTTATGAAGCAAGAATGGTTTTCTGAAACCTTATTATCAATTATCAACTATCCTTAAACTGGAAATTGTTTTTTATTGAAATGCCATCAGAATGCCATAGACTGGGTGGCTTAAACAACAGAAGTTATTTCTCACAGTTCTGGAGGCTGGAAGCCTGAGATCAAAGTGCTAGCATGATTCTGTTTCTGGTCAGAGGTCTCTTCTTGGCTTTCAGATGACCACCTTCACTCTATGTCCCCATGTGGCCTTCCCTCAGTGTGTGCACATGTGCAGAGAGTTCTGGTCTCTCCACTCTTCTTTTAAAGACACTAACTCTATGAGATATGGTCTTACTTTTATGATCTTATTTAATGTTAATTAGTTCCAAAAAGATTCTATTTCCAAGCACAGTCACATTGGGGTTAGGGCTTCAACAAATGAATTTGGGTGGGAGGACACAATTCAGTCTCTAGCACCTTCTAATAACAAATGAGCTGGACATGAGAAGCTTTTAAACTAATAATGTTCAGAGAGTCTATGGAAACCAATTCTCCATGAAAAATGTTTGCATGACGCTGTTGTCAAAAATGTAAACTATGAGATTTTTTCCTTTAAATCTATTTTATATGAATGAAGTAATTCCCACACAACTTTCATCAAATTAATATTGTCATTTTTAAGCCAAATTAAACATATTAAAAATACACTGAGATATATGAAAAATAAGTTATTTAGTGTTATTTAAAATGTATTTTCATGTGTAGACTATCACATATTAAGGAACTAGCTATTTGGAGTGTTTCAAACTGAGGATAGATGATAATAGAAACTGCATTGCAGAGTTTATCCTTATAGGCATTTAAGGATTACTCTGTGGTATGATAATCACCTTGCATCTTCAATTAATCCAGATTTTACCTAATAACCAGAATAAGGCAATGGGATAAAACATCTAGGAACCAGGTGCTAAATTTAATCAATTAAAAAATTACTGTACTCAGATTTATCATATTAACCATTTTTAAGTATACGATTCAGTAGCATAAAATTATTAACGTTCTTATTCAACAATCTCCACCATTTATTTCCAGAATTTTTTGTCATCTCACACAACCCAGTAGTAGCCATTAAACAACTCTCTTCCTCATTCTTCTTTTCCCCAGCTCCTGGTAATCGCTATTCTGTCTCTATGAATTTAACTATTCTAAGTATTTCACACTAACTAAATCATATAGCAGTGGTCATCAACCTTTTTTGTACCCGGGACCAGTGCTTCTATGAGAATCTAATGCCTCATGATCTCAGGTGGAGCTGAGGAGGTGATGCTAGCACTGGGGAGTGGCTACAAATACAGATGAAGCTTTGCCCACTCACCCGCTGCCCACCTCCTGCTTTGTGGCCTAGTTCCTATGGACTGGTACCAGTTTGCAACCTGGGGCTTGGAGACCCCTGTCACATAGTATTTATTTTTCTGTGACTGGCTTCTTTCATTTAGCATAATGTTTTCAAGGTCCATCCATGGTTTTGCATGTACCAGAATTGCCTTCTTTTTTGAGACCAAATAATATTCCATTGTTTGTATATGCCACATTTTGTTTATCTATTCATCCATCAGTGAACATTTGGATTGTTTCCATCTTTTGGCTATTGTGAATAATATTACTATGATCATAAGTGTACAAGATATTTAATCAATGTTTAAATTCCTGTTATCTTCTGTGTTAAATGGGTACCATATAATTACATTTGTGATTAGGCTTTCTTAGTGATATTAGGACACATAGGTTTATATGTTACTTCAGTGTTAGCAAATATTGCTGAGATTCAGAATATTTAAGAATGTCAAAATGTCAGAGACTTTTAGGTAAATACTAAGTCAGAAGATAAATGTATATATATGCATGTATGTATGTATGTGTGTGTGTATATCGGCTTCTGGTTTTGTTTTGTTTTTTTTCCAGTTCTCTTTTTCCATGGAATTAAGGCTAAATCAAAAAATACTTTGCAGTGTGACTTATTTTATTGACATGTAATTTATCTGCAAAAATGCAAGATTTAAAGTATACAGTATAATGAATTTTATACCCAAGTATAACTGCCAAGTAACCACCACCTCAATCAAGATATAAAACATCTTTACCATCTCACGAATTTCCCTTGTTTTCAAATCACCACTCTCCCCACCACTACCACTAAGAGTAACCAATATTCTGATTGCTATTAATATTGTTTAGTTTTGTCAGCAATAGAAATTCATATAAATGGAATTTTTAAAGTATATATTATTTGTTTCTGGCTTTTTAGATTTATCCATGTTGCTGGTTGTGTCAGTAGTTCATCTCTTCTTTTTCCTGAGTAGTTAGTGGACATCATTCTGTTCCACATTTGACATGTTTCCAGTTTTTTGAGAACTATAAATAAAACTTCTAGGAATATTTTTATACAAACCTTTTTTTTTATGTGGATTTGTTTGTTTGTTTACTTATTTACTCATTACTTAAAGTTATTACTCAGAGTAATAAGGTCAAAGGGAAGGTGTATACGTAACTACATAAGAACTTGTTAAATAAGTTTCTTAAGTAGTTATACCATTTTATACTCCCACCAGCAATATTTAGTTTTTCTAATGGGTGTGTGGTTATATCTTGCATTCCTAATGTATATATATGTTGAGCAGTTTTCCATGTGTATATGTTCATGTCTTTCTTGTACAACTTCATTTTAAAGAGTCATTTTTATTTTAATTGTAAGAATTCAATAGGCAAATTATTTGTTAGGTATATGTACTGAGAATCTTTTCTCTCAGTTCATGGCTTGCCTGTTCAGTTACATATTGATCTCTTTTAATAAGCATAAATTTTAAATTTTAATTAAATCTAATTTAGCATTTCTTTTCCTTTATCATTTTCTGGCTAATAAATATTCTTCAACCCCAATGTTATAAATACTCTTCTATAGTTTCTTCTTGAAGATTTATCATTATACTTTTATATTTACCTTGTTTAGGTCTATTGCCTATATTGAATAAATTTTTAAATATAAAATACAAATCAATGCTATTTTTTTCCATATGCTATTTGATCCAGCACAATGTGATGAAAAACTTTTCTTCTCCCAATTTATTGCCTTATCAACCTTGTCAAACATCAATTGACCATATTTGTATGAGTTTATTTGTGGAATTTATATTCTTTTCATTAGTCTATTTGCCTATACTTACTCAAATACCACATTGTCATCATAACTTTGTATTAAAATGTAATCAGATAGTGTAAGTTATGCTTTGTTCTTTTTTTTTTTCTATAAAATAATTGCTATTATAAACTCAGGATCACTACATAAATTTAGAAACAGTTTATTAATTTTAACTAAAAAGAGAAAAAAACAGCTAGGATCAACTGATCAAAAGAAGCTGTAATAGATCAATTATGGAAAATGTTTTTTTTAGTACATTTGAGTATTCTAATATAATTAAAATAATATTAAGAGACTACTTTTTTATTAATCTTTTTTTAACTCATCAATATTCTGTGATTTTCAATGAAGACCTATAAATCTTTTCAAAGAATAAACTTTGAGTTTTTTTTTCCTTTTGGTTTTTTATTTCATTAATTTCTACTCACTTTTTCTATACAAGCATAACTCATTTTAATATGCTTCACTGTATTGTGCTTTGAAGATATTGTGTTTTTTAAATTTTGTTCTTAGAAATAATTTCCTATGTTAAAAATGAATAATACTTATGAGGTTCTATAACAATAAGGTTATTTTAATGACTAGAAATCAGCATTTATGCATGACATTTGCAATAGGTCACCCAGTTACTTTTTTTTTTTTTAGGTAGGAGACTTACTTCCTTAATTCCTAAAAGTTGGATCTCTGACTCTTTTCTTTATTTTATTTTTTTATATACAGTATGTTGGTTAGCAACCTCAATGCCCATCTACAGAAGAGTGGATAAATAAGTTATGGTTCATATCTATAATGAAATAGTATTCAGCCATTAAAAAAATGAAATCTTTCAATTTGCAACAACATGGATGGACCTAGAGGTTATTATGCTGAGTGAAATAAGTCAGACAGAGAAAGATAAATACCATATGATTAAACTTATATGTGGAATCTAAGGCACAAAAAGAACAAACTAATCAAAAACAGACTCACAAATATAGAGGACAATTTGGTGACTGACAGAGGGGAGAGGATGTTGCAGGGCTGAGAAATAGGGTGAAGGGTTAAAAAAAATACAAATTAGTAGTTGATAGGTGGTCATGGGGATGGGGAGCATGACATAGGGAATACAGTTAGCATTAATGTAATGGCTAGGTGGAAAACCAGAGGAGAGAAGGATACTGCATTTGGAAATTGAAGATTTTAAGGCAACCCTGTGTGAGCAAATCTGTCGGCACCATTTCTCAAAACAACACTGTTCACTTCATGTCTCTGTGTCATATTTTGGTAATTCTTGCAATATTTCAAACTTTTTCATTATCACTATGGTAATTTGTTATTGGTGATGTTTGATTTATTATTTTATTGTTTTAGAGGCAACCATGGACCACACTCATATAAGATGGCAAATTAATAGATAAATGTCTGTCTTGGCTATTCTACTGACCAGTTGTTCCTCTTGTTCCTCTGGTCTCTTATTGGATCTCGCTATTCTCTGAGACACAATGTTGAAATTAGGCCATGTAATAACCTTACAATGGCTTCTAAGGTTGTTTCAAGTGAAAGCAAAAGTTTAATGTCTCACTTTACCAAGCTAACATGATTGAGCTTAGAGAGGAAAGGCATGTCAAAAGCCAGGAGAGGCCAAAAGCTAAGACTTTTTACACCAGTTAGCCAGTTTTGTGAATGCAAAGGAAAAGTTTTTGAAGGAAATTGTAAGTGCTACTTCAATGAACACATGAATGATGAGAAATAGAAACAGACTTATTATTGACTGAAGAAGGTTTTAATGGTTTGGATAAAAGGTTAGAAGCAGCCACAATATTTCCCTTACACTAAATCCTGAACCAGAGCAAGGCCTAACTCTGCTTAAATTGTATGAAGGCTGAGAGAGGTGAGGAAGCTGCAGCAAAAGTCAATCTAGCAGAGGCTACTTTGTGAGGTTTAAGAAAAAAAAGCTGTCTTCATAACATAAAAGTTTAAGGTGAAAGTAGTAAGTGCTGATGTAGAAGCTGCAGAAAGTTATCCGGAAGATCAAGCTAATAACTAATGAAGGTGGCTGCACTAAACAACAGATTTCCAATGTAAATGAAATAGCCTTATATTGGAAGAAGATGCCATCTAGGGACTCCTAGTTGGAGAGGAGAAGTCAATGCCTGGCTTCAAAGTGTGAAAGAACAGGTTGACTGCTCAGTAGGGTCTAATGCAGCGGGTACTTTAAAATGGAAGCCAGTGCTCATTTGCCATTTTGAAAATCCTAAGGTTCTTAAAATTTCCTAAATCTACTCTTCTTATGCTCTTTAAATAAAACACAAGCCTAGATGACAGTACATCTGCTTACAATATAGTTTCATTGAATATGTTAAGGCCCATTGTTGATTATTTTAATTAATTAATTAATTTATTTTGGACTTGGGAGATTTTATTTGTTTGTTTTCTTATTTGTTTTTAATTCCTAAATGTCACCACTATTTTGACCCCTTTTACCCCATTTGCCTTCCTCTTCCCCCTCCTTCCTACCCTCTGGTAACCACTAGTCTAATTGCCCATATCCATGAGTCTGTTTTGTTCTGTTCATTTTGTTGCTTTTTAGGTTTATATCACACATGCAAATGATACCATGTGGTTTTGACTTTTTCTGTCTGGCTTATTTTGCTTATTATGACTTTCTCGAGGTCCATCCATGTTGTCGCAAATGGCAGTATTTCATCTCTTTTTATGGCTGAGTAATATTCCATTGTGGTGTGTGTGTGTGTGTGTGGTGTGTATATTACTACAGCTGCTTTAGCCAATCATCTATCACAGGACACTGGTTGCTTCCATGTCCTGGCCACTGAATAATGCTGCTATGAACATCGGTGTGCAAATATCTTTTTGGATATATTTTCAAGTCTTTGGGGTAAATACCCAGTAGAGGGATTGCTGGATCATATGGTAGATCAATTCTTAGTTTTTTGAGGAACCTCCATACTGTTTTCCATAGTGGCTGTACCAATTTGCAGTCCCACCAGCAGTGTATGAGGGTTCCTTTTTCTCCGCATCCTCTCCAACATTTGTTATTACTTGTCCTGTTGATAGCTATTCTAACAGGTGTGAGATGGTATCTCATTGTGGTTTTGATTTGCATTTCCCTAATAGCTAGTGATGTTGAGCATCTTTTCATATTTGTTGGCCATTTGTATGTCCTCTAGGGAGAAGTGTCTGTTCAGTCCTCTGCCCATTTTTTGATTGGATTGTTTGTTTTTGTTGTTATTGAGTTGTATGAGTTCTTTGTATATTTTGGATATTAGGCCCTTATCGGACATTGCTTGCAAATATATTTTCCCATTGATGGTTGTCTCTTTACCTTGTTGATGTTTCTTTTGCTGAGCAGAAGCTTTTTAGTTTGATGTAGTCCATTCATTTATTTTGCTTTTACTTCCCTTGCTTTGAGGTCAAATTCATAAAATCCTCTTAAGTCCAATCCTTGAGTTTAGTTCCTATGTTTTCTTCTATGCATTTATTGTTTCAGGTCTTATATTCAGGTCCTTAATCCATTTTGAGTTAATTTTGGTGTGTGATAGACAACAGTCTAGTTTCATTCTTTTGCAGGTGGCTTTCCAGTTTTCCCAGCACCATTTATTGAAGAGGCTTTCCTTTCTCCACTGTATGTTTTGGCTTTTTGTCAAAAATTATTTGCCCATATAAATATGGTTTACTTCTGGACTTCGATTCTGTTCCACTGGTCTGTGTTCTGTTTTTCTGCCAATACCATGCTTTTGATTACTGTCACTTTGTAGTATAATTTGAAGTTGGCAGAGTGATGCCTCCAGCCTCATTCTTTTTTCTCAGGATGGCTTTGGCAATTTGGGTCTTTTGTGCTTCCATACAAATCTGATGATTTTTTGTTCTATTTCTTTAAAAAAATGCAATTTTTTGGGGATTGCATTAAATCTGTATAATGCTTTAGGTAATATGGTCATTTTAACTATGTTGATTCTTCCAATCCAAGAACATGAATATCTTTCCATTTCTTTGTATCTTTGATTTCTTTTAATAGGGTCTTGTAGTTTTCATTATATAGTTTCTTGTTTTTTAAATTTATTCCTAGGTATTTTATTCTTTTTGTTGCAATTGCAAAAGGAATTATTTTTCCACTTCTTTTTCTGACACTTCATTATTAGAATAGGAAGCTATGGATTTTTTGAATTTGATTTTGTGTACGAAACTTTACTTGTATTTACTTATTGTTTCTAGTAGTGTTCTTGTGGAGTCTTTAGGGTTTTCTATAGAGAATCATGTCATCTGAATAGTAACAGTTTGATTTCTTTGTTTCCTATTTGGATGCCTTTTATATCTTTCTCTTGTCCTGATTGCACTCGTAGAGACCTTCAATGTTATATTGATAATAATAGTGGTAATGGACAGCCTTGTCTGTTCCTTATCTTAGAGGGAAAGTTTTTAGTTTTCACCATTAAGTATAATGTTGGCTGAGGGTTTTGTCATATATGTCCTTTATTATGTTAAGGTACTTTCCCTACATCGATTTTTTAAGTGTTTTGATCATAAATGGATGCTGTATCTTGTCAAAGGCTTTTTCTGCTCTATTGATAATCATATGATTCTTATTTTTAATTTGTTTATGTGATGTATCAGATTTATCGATTTGCGTATGTTGAACCATCCCTGTGCTCTGGGATGAAGCACACTTGATCGTGGTGTATAATCTTTTTAATATGTTGCTGTATTCGTTCTAGTATCTTATTTAGGATTTTTGCATCTGTGTTCATAGAATAGATGTTGGTCTGTAGTTTTCTTTTTTGTGTTAACTTTACCAGGTTTTGGTGTGAGGGTAATATTGGCTTCATAAAATAGTTAGAAAGTATTGCCTCCTCTTTGATTTTTTGTAAGAGTTTGAGGAGAATAGGTATTAAATCTTTGAATGTTTTATAGAATTCACTGGTGAAGCCATCTGTCCTGGACTTTTACTTTTTGGTAGGTTTTAATGATCGTTTCAATTTCCATTCTGCTGATCAGTCTATTTAGATTTTCCAGTTCTTCTTGATTCAGTCTAGGAAGGTTTTATTTTTCTAAGTACTGTCCATTTCTTTTAGGTTATTAATTTGGTGTTATATATGTTTTCATAGTATACTTGTATGGTACTTTGTATTTCTGCAATGTCTATAGTATTTCTCCTCTTTCATCCCTGATTTGTTTATTTGTGTCCTTTCTCTTTTTTCTTTAGTGAGTCCAGCCAGGGGTTTGTCAATTTTATTACCTTCTCAAAGAACAGCTTTGTTTTGATTTATTTTTTCTATTTTTTATGTTTTCAATTTCATTTTTTCTGCTTTAGTTTTGATTATTTCCTTCTGGTGACTTTAGGCTTTATTTTGTTCTTCCTTTTCTAGTTTTTTAAGATAAACCATTAGGTTGTTTATTTGGGCTCATTCTTATTTTGGGGATGGCCTGTAATGATATGAACTTTCCTCTTATGACTGCTTTTTGCCATGTCCCAAAGTTTTGATATTGTGTACTATCATATCATAATTTCTATCTATCTCTTATCTTCCCTCTTATTCTTCTCTGTCTCAGTCATTCTTCAGTAGCATGTTGTTTAATCTCCATGTATTTTTAGTTCTTCCTGCTCTTTTACAGTTGATCTCTAGCTTTCAAACTGCATTAATCAGAGAATATGGTTGTTACAATTTAAACCCTCTTACATTTGTTGAGACTATCTCTGTTTCCAGTATCTGGTCAATTGCTGAGAATGTTCCATGCACAGAGAAGAAGGTATAACCAGTTGTTTTGGGGCAAAGGGCTCTGTAATGTCAATTATGTCCAGTTTGGTCTATGTGTCATTTGAATGTTATTTCTTTATTGATTTTCTGTTGGATGATCTGTCCCATATCTAACAGTAGGGTATTTAGGTACCTACTATGATAGCTTTTTGGTCTTATTCTTCTCCTTTTATTCTGTTAGTAATTTCTTCATATTCGGGGTTCCTTAATTGGAAGAATAGATATTAATAAGTGTTATATCTTCTTGGTGTTGATTGCCTTTATCATTACGAAGTGTCCCTCAGTATCTTTCTTTACCTTTTTTTATTTTGAAGTTTATTTCATCTGATATTAGTACCACTACTCCCACTTTTCTCTGAATGCCATTTTGCTTTGAAATATCATTTTCCACCCTTTCACTTTGAGTGTAAATTGTCTTTGGAGCTGAGAAGTGTCTCCTGGAAGCAAGCATATGTTTGTTTATCTATCTATCTATCTATCTATCTACTATCTATCTATCTTATCTATATAGATATAGATATAGAATATAGATATAGATATAGATATAGATATAGATATAGATAATCTGCAGCTCTGTGCCTTTTTATGGTTTGAGTTCAGTCCATTTACATTTAGGATTGTTTTATTGAAATAATGAGGTTTTCCTGTAACCATTTTATGTTTTGCTTTCTCATAGTTTGGTGTTTTCATTGTTTTCTTGGTCCTTATGTTTCTGTTTTTTATTATTATTATTATTATTATTATTATTATTATTATTATTTTTGGTTGGGTTTTGTGGATTTTTCTCTTGTCCTTCTTGTTTCATGTTATATACTGCAGTTCCAAATCTTGGTGTATCGTTACTATTATGAATATGTAGAGGATAGTTATATATATATAATAGTCCATTTTCTTCTGCATGTGCCTGTCTCCATTCCCCTTTGTGAGTTTAGGTCTTTGAATCCTCCCCTTTTCAGTCATTGTTTTCTCAATTTGTCCTTATGTATGCTAAACGTTCATTACTATCTCGCTATAGCAAACCTCTTCTTATTGTTTAAGCATATAATACCCTGTTCTTAGTAAGGGTTACAATTCTCT
This sequence comes from Eonycteris spelaea, assembly GCA_003508835.1. Lineage (NCBI taxonomy): Eukaryota > Metazoa > Chordata > Mammalia > Chiroptera > Pteropodidae > Eonycteris > Eonycteris spelaea. The sequence goes on along the minus strand of PUFA01000083.1, from coordinate 1,124,818 downwards.
GTTGCTGTGTATTCCTGAACCCAAAGAGGCTCATACCAAGACACATCATAATTATAATGCCAAACATTAAATACAAAGAGAGAATCTTAAAAGCAGCAAAAGAAAAGCAGTTACTTACCTACAAGGGAGCACCCATAAGACTGGCAGCTGATTTCTCAAAAGAAACTATTCAGGACAGAAGGGCTTGGCACAACATATTCAAAGTGATAAACACCAAAAATCTACAACCAAGTATACTTTATCCAGCAAAATTATCATTTATAGTCAAAAGAAAGATAAAGAGCTTCTCAGACAAAAATAAGCTACATCAGCACCAAGCCAGTATTACAGGAAATGTTGAAGGGATTTCTTTAAAAAGGAAAAATGTACAAAAACAGGAATAAACAATGGTAATAACTACATTTCTATCTACAAGTACCTCAAATGGAAAAGAATTAAGTGATCCAACCAAAAGATAGAGTGGTTGAATGGATAATAAAACAAGACCTCTACATATGCTGTCTATAAGAGACTCACTTCATAACACACACAGACTAAATGGAAGGGGATGGAAAAAGATATTACCTTGATGAACCTAAAGGGTATTGTGATGAATGAAATGGGTCGGATAGAGAAAGGCAAATATCACATGATTTCACGTACATATGGAATCTAAAGAACAAAATAAACAACAACAAAAACAAAAGTGGAAATAAACTCATATATACAGAGAATATTTTGAGGATTACTAGATGGAAAGGGGTTGGCGGGGACAACAAAAAAAGGCAAAGATATTAACAGGTACAAATGGATAGTTGCAGAATAGACATGAAGATGTAGAGTGTAACATAGGGAAGATGGTTAATAATGTTGTAATAAATATGTAAGGGGGAAGTGGGGTACTAGATTTAGTGCAGCGATTGCTTTTGAGTTATGTGCTTTTGATCACTGTGCTGTACAATTGAAACTGGTATATTATTGTATGCCAACTATAATTGAAAAAACTCATTGAATTGTACAATGTAAATACAAGCAAATAATTATCTACTATATTTAAATAAAGCCAGAAAAAATATTAATGCTCATTGACAATGCACCTGGGTCACTCAATAGATTTGATGGAGATGCAGATTAATGTTGTTTTCATGCTTGCTTATACAATATCTATAGATCAAAGAATAATTTAGAATTTCAAGTTTTATTATTTGAGAAATGCATTTTGTAAGGCCAGAGCTGTTGTAGATAGTGATTCCTCTGATGATTTGGAAAGAGTAAACTTAAAACCTTCTGAAAAGAATTCACTATTCCTACATTGAGAACATGTAGGATTCATGAGAAGATATCAACTTATCAACAATAACAGGAGTTTGGATGAAGTTGATTCCAATTCTCATGAATGAATTTGAGGGGTTCAAGACTTCACTAGAGTAAGTAACTGCAGATATAGTGGAACTAGCAAGAGAACTAGAATTAGAAGTGAAACCTGAAGATATCATTGAATTGTTGCAATCTCATGATAAAATTTGAACAGATGAGGAGTTCCTTCTTATAGATGAGCAAAGAATGTGGTTTCTTGAGATGGAAACTACTCCTGAGGAAGATGCTATGAAGACTGTTAAAATGACAACAAAGAATTTAAAATATTACATTAACTTGGTCGATAAAGCAGTGGCAGGGTTTGAGAAGATTGACTCCAATTTTTAAAGAAGTTCTACTGTGGGTAAAATTTTATTGAACAGCATTACATGATACAGAGAAATTTTTCATAAAAAGAAGAGGCAATCGATGCATCAAATTTATTGTTATCTTATTTTAAGAAATTACCACCCCATCAACCACCCCAATATTTAGTAAATGCCACCCAGATCAGTTAACAGTCATCATAAACGAGGCAAGACCTTCCACCAGCAAAAAGGTAACTACTTGCTGAAGGCTCAGGTAAAGGTTAGCATTTTTAGCATTAAAGTATTTTTAAATTAAAAATATATATATATATTTTAGATACAATACTATTTCACACTTAATAGACTGATATAATATAAACTATTACATGCACTGGAAAAAAAATTGTATGATTCACTTTATTGTAATATTCACCTTATTGTGGTGGTATGGAACTGACCTGCAATATCTCCAAGGTTTGCTTGGAGTTTGCTTATGTTTTTTCTAGCTTTTTATAGTACAAGTTTAGATCGATTTAAAATTTTCTTCTTTTGTAATGTAAGGTTTTAGTCTAAGAACTTTGGTAGCTATGTCTTAAATTTTTTGATATGTTGTAAATTTATTATCATTTCACTCCAAATATTTTTTTGAATCCTGATTTCTTTTTTGTTCCATGGGTAGTACAGAAGTATATTTCTTGTCTTCCCACTAATTTGGAGATTTTTCTAGATATCTCTTTTTTTGTTGTTCTTTAAATATAATATCATTTTGGTTAGAGAATAGACTTTGTATAATTCTATTCCTTTGAAGTTCTTGAGACTTATTTTGTGAAATAGCATATAGTTGATCATGCATGTTTCATACTTAAAACAACTTAGCTGCTGTGGTTAGTAGATTTAACATTGTACAAATGCCAATTAAGTGAAAGTGGATGATAATATTCAAATCTATATTCTAAGGAACTTTTTCTCTAGCTGCTTTTAAAATTCCTGTTTCTCTGTCTCTCTGACTCTCTCTGTCTCTTTCTCTCTCCTTCACCTTTCCCCGCCCCCGCTCTCTCCCTCACTGTGATTTTTAGCTCTTTGACTATGATGTGCCTGTGTGTGATGTTCTTCGTATTTATATTGCATGTGGTTTGCTGAATGTTTTGGATCTGTAAGTTAATATATTTCTTGAAATCTTTCATTTGTTTTCAAATGTTTGCAAAATTTTTAGCATTCACTGCTTAAGAGGACCAAGCCAAGTATGCCATCCCAAATTTGCTATTCGGAAATAGGGGAGATAAAAGGATTTGTTTCACAGAGTATCTGAATTTATGAAGCCTCTTCAGGACTCTCTGATCCTTTTCTCTCTTAAGTCCTACTGGTCCACTATAGGAATATTCAAATCTAAGTTAACATGGAAATGATCTACAATTGCTTTTGAGCTCTGGAAATTGCTAATTAGCAAGTTACTGAAATTTTTTAAGCTCCAGATCTATCATATCTAAAACAGGGGTCCTTATCTTGCAATAGTAACAAAATTTGAGATAATATATAAAAAAGGGCCAGTACAGCACACATAAGTGTTAGACCATGCCTTCTTCTTTTGCACAAAACAAATATATCTACTCATGGTTTCTCCTCCCCACGACCAATACTTTTATCCACTGCTTCTCATTGGTATCTCTGCTCAAAATTTCCTCATCACTAGCTCATTCCATTTAAATGTCACCTATTTCCATTGGCCATACAAAATAATTCATTCAGAACTGCTTCCTTGATCCTGCATAGTTCTCAAGGAGCACATATTCTCTGAACAGAAGTACTTATGGTCTGGCCTTCATACACACTGCTTCTTTCCCATGTGAGTTTACTCTCCACAACTCAGCCATATCATCTTCTTCTTATATCTTAGTACAGTTTTCCTTGATCTAGGTACTTTATAAATGTTTGTTTGATAGATTTCATAAGAAGTTTTAAAGTAGTGAAAGTCATTTTATTTAAAGCTAAAATGCCTAATGGATGAATGAGTTAAAATTGGAATTTCACATGTTTATTTTTCCTAAAGTTCTGTGGCCTACCTCAAATGCTCTCATAGACTCTCATAAGTGCCATTAATGGGGATTTCAGACTATCTGATCCCATGTTCCATTTTCAACACCTTGCATATATGATATAAGTAAAATAAGTATTTGTTGAATTAGCAGAAGAGATAGGATAGGAAGGGAGGCATCAGCTATACTCCTCTCCATGGTCAATATCCAGTTAATCTTGATAACATAAGATAGCAATAAAATATGCCAAATCAAAAATTACTTCCTAGAACCAGGTATTAGTATACTAAACTTAGATGTCAATTAAGAATTTTATCGATGGCTATTATGTAGTCATAGGTATGCCTGAGATGCCACACCAGATCGCTCCACGGTCACACAATTTTTTAGATCCTGGTTTCTCTTGGAAAGTGACATTCTTATGTGTATAAATGAAGTTATAGCAATTTTGTCACATTTCTTCATGCTTACTTATTTGTATTCTTATGTTCTTTTATATTGATTTTATATTCATTTATGGTATAAGATATAATAGATGTATACAAAAATGATTATGCATTATATTTTAATTATTGAGATCCAGAACATGGGTAGAACTGAGTACTATACTAATAGTCTAATAACCTAGTTCTGTGCTCTAGTTCTGTGTCTACCAGTAACTTACTTTACATCCCTCAGGAGGGATTCTTATCTGGGCCTCAGTTTACTCATCTGCAAACTGAGAGAATTTGAGCTAGAACCAGATGTCTCATTGCAGCTCTAGCATTCTCTCTCTCTCTACAACTCTGCTGGCCAGCTGATGGGTAGTAGGACACACACATCTCAGGATGAGCAGATGCTCTATCATATGTCACTTTTTCTTTGCATTGAAAAGGTTCTTGTTAATACTGCTAACACCTTGGCATTGCAGGCAATCACTTTTTTCTGAAGGACGAAGACCACATATATCAGCATCTCCCTTTCTCTGGACCACCTGGCTACTGATAGATAATACAATACTAACATCTGCGCTCAATTAAACTAGGCTTCCCTTTGGGAAACAAGGACACAAAAGAGGCAATGTCAAAAGAATTGATATGTCCAAATTTTGGCACTACAGAGAGCAGCTGACTGGGGGAAGTTAAGGAAGGAGAAGACATACAGCTGTATACTCATAATGTGGCTGTCCCTTGGATAATGTAATGAGAAGTTTTCTGAACTGTGAATTAGGAAGGTAAAGGGTAATAGACAAAGTTTTGGGTCAGTTCTCTGAATTCTGTAAAATCTTGAATATGAATGAGATGTAGAACATTTAAGAGGGAAGCAAGCACAGCCCTTCCATGTTTCCATAGTGATCATGGTATGGCAAGTAGAGAATCTTGGAGATTGTTTTGTCTGGATAATATGTAAAGGTCTAGGGCCCAGGTATGATGATGCAGTTACCAAGCTGGAAACAAGTGGTACAGCAATCAGAGTGCCTTATTGTCTTTTATGTACAGATCAGAACAAGTCACTCTGATCTCTCCAAAAGGAATTACAGGCCAAATAAACTACTGAATTTGGGTTTTTGACTCTGGAAGCTATCTGAGAGGTGTGTGTGTGTGTGTGTACTCTGAAGTTGTTTAAAGTTGGAATTTTCTCTAAGTATTAGGTAAAAAAAAGAAGAGTTGGAATATCTCCAGTTCTTTTTTCCTTCTTTAGTCTTCATTCGCTGTCTCAAGCTCAAGACATATATGCCATTTTAAACTCAGTATTTGGCTCCTTCACCTATTGCGGAAATTTAGGTTTTCTATAATATAAGGATAAAACCATTGGCATTGTTTGGAGTAGTTTCTGGGCATCACCTAACACGAGGATACCTGTAAAGGAGGTCTGACCTAGGAAGGTGTTTACAGAGAGAAGAACTAGAAAATCAGAGGAGCAAGACTTTTATATAGAGAACCTCTTGGAGGTTCTGGGGAAGAAAGGACTAGATAAGCTCAGACACATGATTTCTAATGGAATATGTAGATCAGAATAATAAGCTTTCAGAGACAGGTTAGTTTGGGTTACTTCTTCATTTAAAAAGTGGACCATGATTTCAATTAATGAGAGAACATATTAAACCAGCCTTATAATTGTAGAAAGAGCTGATTTAGTGACCCATAGCAGAAAGGCAATGCCAGTATATCATTTGACACAGACATAATGACTACCTTGGTCATCATACGCCTTTACTAAATTGGAATTGACAATGGTTGTATATCACCTTGATCTTTCAGAAAAGTCTAGTAAGAATTTAAAAAAAAAAAAATCCTAGGCTATAGTTCTGGTTCTGAAAGTTAAGATCTTTTACCTCCCCACAGTGACAACATTTCTCTATTTGTAAAGCAGTTGTTTCCCAGGGTTAAATTTTACTGACAAAAGATAGTCTCAGTTGAAAGATTCCAAATGGAGATAAAAGATTGAGATTAATGTTGCAAATCCAGCTTCTCTAGACAGAGTTGGTCTCAGGGTGTTCTTGGCTGGGGCTACCTCTGCATCCCGAAACCATAAGTCTGTTGAAATAGCTTCTGTCCCTTTTCTTGTTTCTGCTCCCAAAGAGCTCCAATTTTGTAGGGCAAAGACATTGTTGTTACCATCTCAATAAGATTTTATGAGTACACATGCATGGAAAACAGAACATCAGGTTTTCAGGACACTCATAGAATTTAACATCCATTATAGTATTTTCCTGGGGAAATTTTTTTATTCCTTTAAGAATTGATCTCTATCACTGAAAGCCTAACACAGTTTCTTTCACACTGAATGGTTCTGCTTTCCCAGGATGATGTTTGTCAGTAACTTCCCCAATAAGGTAAATATATAATCTCTAATAGACATTATTAAGTTTTTTTTTTTAAATTTATTTATGGATGTTAGATATGGAGGACTTATTGGAAAATGGCAAAAATATTTAAAAGCCCTGTTAACTGAAAGTCAGTGTGTTTAGCTCCACTGCTACAAATGCTGGGTGATTCTGAGCTAGTCACTTTCCTTCTTGGAGACTCAGTTTATACATTTGTAAAATAAGGGTGTTGAATTAAAATAAGTCTTGAGATTTCCCAGCTCTAGCATTCAATGCTTCTATGTTTTCAGTATTTGTTGATGTTTTAAATAATATTACTTCATTCCCAGAGGCCCCCTGATCTGCCATAGCTCTCTCCAGATTCCTCCACAGATAAATAGTTCCAGGTGGAATTAATTTAGATTTATTATTATTATTTTAATAGCTACCATATATCCACTGCTTACTATGTGCAGAATATATATTATCTGACATAATCCATATGTAACTCAAATGCTAGGCTTAACTTCCTCCCTTTTGAGGGGAAAGAAGAGTTTGTTTTTAAACTGTTTCTTGCTCCTACTGGCAGCTGCATGTCTGGGTTGTATATTCTCAGTCGCTCTCAGCTCCCTCCTGGACCACATTCACTGTGCTGCCAGCCACTACTTAAAACTCAGAATGTGACTCTATTTGATTTGATGCTGCTTCTGCTATGCTGGCTTCAAGAGACTGGGTGATACGGAATGACACTTTCTTTCCTCTTGTATCTCTTAATTCCTCCAATCCCAGCATACAAGTCTTTGTGTTTACAACAGGCATTACTATCTGTTATAAAGAGCTGGGGATAACTATTTTATACAACAGAGGAAACAAGAGCTCAAAACCAGGTGTGAAATATGACTGTGTTCAGAGTTCAAAATAAAAGACAATTAAAAAAGAGAAGACGGATGGATAGATGAATAATGAAGTGAAGCTATTCACCATATTATTTAGGGCAGCCTCATTTCTATTCTTGCTCTCTGTCTTCAGAGCCTCACTTCTTCTCCTCTGAGAGAGGTATATTCTTTTATTCTTGTTTAAAATCTCTACTTGTCTTTCAGAAAACCACACCTGCAGTCCAGAAGGATTGATCTCAGCTTAGATTTCATCACCTGCCTCCTCCAGGGCAGAACATAGACCACACAAACCTATAGCAAAATATTTTCCCAAAACCCGAGTTACTAAGTTGAGAATGACATCACAGCCTGTTTCATCAGAGCAGTTCGGTTATGAGTGTCTAAAACATATTAGACAAGTTCAGGGCGAATTTTGACCCATCAAGTCCAATCGTATTCGAAGTCTATTCTCTTGTGTGAGGTCTGGGTATGCCTTCCTATTCTTTCTATTATTTTCTTAACAATAAGACCAAAGACTTGAGCACATCTCCCAACATAAGCAAATGATATTTTTTATTGGACATATGGTCTAAACAGAAAGTATAAAACATTTTTTTCCTAAATGCAGTATAATCTACACAGATTCCTTGGCCCACATTAGAAGTGATACTTTACATGATTTACACACAGCAGTGTCAGTTCTCCTTTGTCCTTCTTTCAGTCACACCCAGAAGAGATGAGTGCATACAAATTGTGTTATTTTCTGTTTCTTCAAACCAAAAAAAAAAAAAAAAAAAAATCAATATCAAGTGATTACCTCTCAGTGAACAAATACTAGAAAAAAGCTCTGAAGTAAAAGTTTTTCTTTACTTTGAATCAATCAAATTCGTAGATGAAATATTCTGTTCGATTATCTCTATAACCACAAAGTTGGTACTGTGAGGACCTGTTATTTTCCTTGATCCAGTAATGAAATATGTTGATTAATTTTTTAATGTTAAGCCAACCATGCATTCCAGAGATAAACACCATTTGTTTATGATATATTATCTTTACTTTTATTATTCTATTTTATTTACTCTAAAGACCTTTTAGTTACATAATTTTTCTTAAGCAGTTGCTTTAGAGATGACAATATATATCCTTAAGTTATCATAGTTTATCTTAAAATATTTAATGAATTCACAACCAATTTCAGATATTTATGACCGATTTCAACTACCTTTATGCTTTTTTGATCTTGTCACCCTCATCATGTATTTTACTTCTATGTATTTTATAAAGCACATGTTGTTTTGTTATTTTTTTTTACTTTAAATAGGCAGTTGTTTTTAAGATGATTCAGTAAATTATGTGTAGAAAAAAAGAATAATTTCTAAAATAGCCTTTTTTATTTATTCTGTCTGATGTTTATTCTCTCTTATATAACTGGGTTTCTAGTGTCATTACCCTTAAGCTTGTAGAAATTTTTTTAGATTTTTTTTGTAGAACAGTTTCACTAGAGATTCTTTCAGTTTTTGTCTGTCCGAAAATACCTTTATGCTCTCAATCATTGTTGAAGGACTTTGGCTGATATGACAGTTGACTGTTATTTACTTTCAGCACTTTAAGAATATCATTCCACTGTATTCTGGTTTTCATTGTTTCTTGTGAGAAGTAAACTAACACTCCTATCATCATTTTCCTGTACATGGAATTTTTTTTTTTCTTGAATCTCTGGCTACCTTTAAGTTAATCTCTTTATCTTTGCTTTTCCACAGTGTAACTATGATGTGACTAAGTATGAACTTCATTCAACCTTGGAGTTCTCTAAGCCTTTTGGATCTGTTTTCTCTAGTCTCATTATCCTATTTATATATTGCTTGATTCTATTTGCTAATTTTTAATTAATAATTTATCTCTCTACAATCAAGAAAGATATTATCCTATAATTTTCTTTTTCTGTATTGTTTTTCTTTTGTATTAGTATCAGGGTTATCCTGGCCCAAAAACTAGACGTGAAGTGTTCTGTTCTCCTGTATCATCTGAAAGAGTTTTTATAATACAGAAATTATTTCTTCCTTACAAAAGAATTTGCAATTATGCCATCTGGACCTAGTGTTCTATATAGAAGAGATTTTAATTGGTTTAAATTTATTGAAAAAATACAGGGATGTTCAATTTTCTGTTTCTTCTTGTGTTCATTTCAAAATATTATCTTTATTGTAAGACTTGTTCATTTTCTCCAAGTTATCATCATTATTATTGACATAAAGTTATTTATAATATATTTTCTCTTTTTAAATTAATTTTGTTTTTCTTTAAATTTCTGTCCATTTTTAAAAATTTGTTCTTGTACTTTTAGTTAATTGAGTTAGTAACTTAGATAATTGATTCTCAATTTACTTTCTTGTATATGTATTTAAACTTGTAAGTTTAAATAGGTTTTAACTATATTACACAAATTTTGATATTTTGCACTCTCTTTATCATTTAGTGCAAAATATTTTATAATTGCTCTTTTTAGTTCTTTTTTGGTCCATAAGTTATATATACTTATGTTGTTTAATTTACAGTCATAGTTTCATTTCATTTTTTGTTTTAGTTGTTTTGTGTTCTGAAAAAATTTTCAGTAGGATTTTAATACTTTAAAACGTGTTAGGACTTATTTATAATCAGTTCCAGTGTATGTTCTAAGTACACTTGAGAAGACTCTAGTAGTTATACATGAAGTTTTGACTGTGAAGAAGATCAGTGCCTCTAACTTTTGTGTTGTTCAAGGGTCAACTATACATACTGGAAATATGGGCAATGGCAGTCCATAAACATCATTGAGTCCAAATTAGTTAATAGTGCTGTTCAACTCTTCTATGTTCTTACTGCTACACTTATATCATTGAGAGAGGAATGTCAAAACCTCCTATTATAGTTAGGGATTTGTTTATATTTTTTGTTATATCATTCTTTGGATTTATATATTTGGAAAGTGTGCTAGTCAGAGCATATAAATTTATTTTTGTCATGTTCTCTTGATAAATTGTTCCTTTTATCATTGTGAAATATCCCCCATTATATCTTGCATTGCCTGTTATTTTTTATTTAATGCAACTTCAATAACCTTCTTGCCATTAGTGTTATTTGGGTATATATTTTTTTGTCTTTTACTTTCAGTGTGTCTGTGTTTTTATATTTAAATTTTGTCCTTTGTAAGGATCATATAGTTTGTTCTTTTTTTACACAGTCTGACAACTAATGCCTTATAGAGTACGCACTCACTTCACTTACATTTAATGTATCTGTACACATGATTGGGTTAAATTCTACCACCTTCTGATCTGTTTTCTATTTGTCATACTTATTCTTAGTTCTTTCTTCTACTTTTCTGAACTTTTTGTAGATACATCTTTATTTGATTTTTAAAAAGTTATTGTTCTAGAGTTTATAAATATGCATCTTTAACATAACCCAGCCTATTTAAAATTTATGTTATGCCACTTCACACACATAATAATCTATAACAATGTAATTCTACATTTAATTTAATTTCTTTCTCTTACACATTGAATAATTTATATTGACATGACTTTAAATTAATTTATTGGTTCTTTTTTTTTCTGTGTCTAAGCCAATCCTATAAATGTTTTATTTAACATATATTTTTAATAAAACTTTTATTTTAGGATAGTTTACAGAAAAAATTGTGAAGATAGTACGGTTTCTATACACCCTCACCCAGTTTTTCCTATTAACATAGTTAATGTTGTTATGTTGCATTTGTCACAAATAGTGAACCAATATTGATACATTAATATTAACTAAAATCCATACTTTAGAGGAATTCTAGTTAGATACTTTAAAAAACTTCTGATGCTTTTCTCTTGCTTAGGCAGAGGTTATTGCTATTTGGCAGGAAGCCTACAGAGATAAAGTGCCATTTCATCACATTGTAAGAAGGCTACACATTATCAACGTGACAACAGTATTGATGTCAACTCTGATCACCTGGCTGAAGTAATGTTTGTCAGGTTTCTCCAGTGTAAAGTTATTCTTCTCTACTTTCTTTACTGTACTCTGAAAGGTTGTCACTGTATCGTCTACAAAAAAATTATAGTTTACATCCTTGGAGATTATTTGAAATTTTGTTGTTTTAGAGATTTGCCTAGTCTTTCTTCTTTTCTTTTCTTTTCTTTTCTTTTCTTTTCTTTTCTTTTCTTTTCTTTTCTTCTTTCTTTCTTTCTTCCTTTCTTCATTCTTTTGTTCTTTCATTCTTTCTTCATTCATTTATTTACATCATCAAAGACTTGGATGTTTATTTTATACTTTGGGTTATAATTAAAATTTTACTTATTTTTTTGCTCAAATTGTTTCAGCTTGGGGAGATATATATATATATATATATATATATATATATATATCTCTTTTAACCATTTGACATACCCCATTTGTGTGTGTGTGTATGTATGTGTTTAAATACTTAACTTTCTTGTAAGCACTTTTTACTTTTACTACAAGATGCTCCAAGCTCATCTAGTATATTTTCTCCCCTACTCTTAGAATCACCTATATCTCCAAGAAGACCTGGTTCCTTTTATTGAAGAATAGTATTAGAAGCCAAAATCTGGGCACTAGGTGTGCTCATTTTTGTGGGGGGTGGGTGTCACCTCTGGGTTCAGATGACAGACCAAGAAGATATGTGTGGATATACTAAGACATGTATATAAACATATCTAAAATATTTTATATGTATTTTTTTTGTATTTATTTAAGCTAAGCATGAGTTCATACAGATGTTTCTAACTCTATTACTACATTGATCAATCTAATCTCTTTTTTATATGTAATCTCCCACTCCAGTGAGAAAGTTGGCTCCCTTTATTTGCTATTGATTTACTTAATTGTTCAATTCCAGTATACATATATAGTTTAAAAAAAAAAAACTTTTAAAGTCTTACCTCTCTACAAATAACTTTATCAACTGTAGTACAGTGCTTACATGTGATTCATTTTGCCTTTATTGTTACAGATTCCAATAATGTCAAAAATTAGTTCAGCACCTTCTTTTCTTACCCCTGTATGTTTGTAATACAGTTAGATTCTTTTGTCACATTCTGTATTCCATCCCGAGATCTCTTGATCTTCTAAATTTGCATAATTAAAGGTTCATGCTTTTTGTTATAAAGTATATGAAATGTGAAAATTGCATAGGTTCTTGTATCCACCATTATGATATACAGAATATTTTCACTAGCTAAAATATGCATGTGCTACAGCTATTCGATTCTCTCTTTTATCCCTAAGTCCCAGACAACCACTGATATGTTTGTTACCTCCATAGTTTTGGCTTTCCAGAATGCATATAAATGTAATCATGCAGAATGTAGACACTTCAGACTGAATTCTTTTACTTGGAAACATGCATCTATGATTCATCTATGTCTTCAAAATGCTTGATACTTCCTTCCTTTTTGTTGCTAAATAGGATCCCATTGTATGGACATACCATATGCTATTTATCTGTTGAAGAACACTTATTGAAGATGTCACCTAGGACATCTTGAAGGACTTGAAGTTCACTGTAAGGAGAAAGAAAGATGGCTTTAGTCAGGCTCCCTCCTGACACCCTTAGCAGCTTCTGAGTGGAAGTGAGTCAGCACATCCTTCCTTATGTAACTATGTACCCAGTACACATGTGTGGGCTTTCATTATCTGGCTCACATGCTACTATTGTTTAACCTGTGAATAAAAGGTGCTACTGCTCTGCAAGGGCAGCTGTGTGCTTGTTGCCAATGGTTCTTCCAACTGACAGAGCCTCATACCCCTTACCTCAGAACCTTGAATCTGCAGCAACACCCTTGGATTCCCAGGTAAGAGACCCGTCTGTCCCACTGGAGGACGGGAGGGACATGTGCCTCCACAGAGCATGAGGCATTCCGTGGCAGCAGTATTGATGACTCCACCTGAGCCTTGCTGAGCCTTGGGAGGCTATTGATGGGTCCTAATTAGTACTGAGATGGTGCTCCACTTTCTGGAGGGGCAGCTTCAGGAAAAAGCACTGGCCTAGTCAGCTGAGTGGGCTGGATACTTTCAATGGCTCTGAAGCAGAATATGGATGAAGCTCTAGCAGAGGCCACGCAGGTACAGAAGTTTCTGCAAAAGGCAGAAGCCTGGGACACAAGGATGCAACAAATGGAAGCTGAGCAAAGAAGTCCACCTTTGGAGTCACCCTCAGAGGTAGGAGAAGGTGTCCCAGAAGAAGTCTACCCACAAGCACAGCCCATAATATATCAAAAGGTAAAGCATGAGCAACCCCTGGATTCAGGTGGGGTGCAAGTGGGAAGCCCCACAGTGACAGAATTCATCATATATACCCTATATATACACCCAGAATTGCATGATTTGAGGAAACAACAGCAGCAGCGACCTGGTGAACAGTTGCCGGCTTGGCTGCTGCACCTTTGGGACTAGGGGGCCAACAGTATCTCATGCTCTTCTGATGAGATGGAGAAACTGGCATCCATAACTGTACAGCCCTCATTACAGCAGCATCTGCAGAGCAGTCACCGCTTGGCTCAAGGGCAGGGGACCCATACCCTGATGGAATGGCTTACAGTTGCTGTGTGGACAGTTTGGAATGAAGATGGAGAACTCTCAGATCACATGAGAAAATGGCAAACATATCCTGAGCTAGTGTAGATAATTTGTGAACTGGGCATGTGACAAGCTATGTTTAATTTAAATATGAGGGGACTGGATGATGAACGGTTTATAACTGGCATGTGGAACCTAATGTGAGGGACCACCCCCTCTACCATTTTTAGCTCCTTGGTTGCTATCCTGGCTCCTTATGTGGGAAAACATATACATGAAGTGACAATAGCAATGGCTGCTCTGGAGGATTTAGAGGGAGATGCTGTGAGGGAAGAGGCAGAAGTGTCCATGCGATAATCCCAGACCCCAGAGGGGCAAGAAGTAAAAGAAAGGCCCTGGGCAGGGTTCCGTTCGGGTGACCCAAATGCAAATGTGGACTGATTTGCTAGATGCAGGAGTTGATCAAACAAGATAGACCACCAGCCTAAGGTGTTATTAAAATTGTGGCATCAGTTAAAACCTAAACAGCAATTCAGGCATAGGCAGAAACCTCCCACTGAAAGAGATAGGCCTGTAAACTTAAAGAACTTTTTGAAACTCCAGTACTGTCTGTTGACCCTATATGATTATAGAGAAGGCCAAGGTGCCAATTTAGAGGGGATAAGCAGGGACTGGAGGTCACATGTGGAATCGGCAATCCACTGGTCCCCAAACAATGTACAAAGAGTTTTAGTACTGCTAGATACCGGGCTGACAGCAGTCTTATCTATGGAAATCCAGGCAAATTCCCTGGACCAGCCACCTATATAGATAGTTATGGGGGTAAGACTGTTGATATCAAAGCTGTGACTTTGCCTCTTGGAATAGTACATTTGCCTCATGTCCATATAAAGTGTATGTTTCTCCAGTGCCGGGATATATCCTAGGAGTGGATGTGTTGCAAGTGCTCAGTCTGCAGACCTCTGCTGGTGAATTTCATTTGAGAGTCCAGGTGGCAAAGACTGTGATGTGGGGACATATTCAGCACCCACCACAGAAGGTGCCAGAACCAAGGCATATATATTGTCAATGTTAAGCACTATCACCTGCCTGGTGGACATAATGAAATTGTGTCTATAATTCAGGAATTGGAGAAAGCTCAGATTGTGTGCCCCACCCATAGTCCATATAGTATGCCTGTGTGGCCAGTGAAGAAGCCTGATGGCTCTTGGAGGGTGACTGTGGACTATCAGGAATTGAATAAAGTGGTTCTCTCTGCATGCAGTGGTGCCATCCATCCAAGATCCAGTGGTTCAACTGACTACAAGGCTAGGAACATATCACTATGTCTTGGATTTGGCTAATGCTTTTTTCTCCATAGATTTAGCTCCTGAAAGTCAAGACCAATTTGCCTATATGTGGGAAGGAAGACAATGAGCTTTTGCGGTACTACCGCAAGGCTACTTACATAGCCTAACCATTTGCCATTGGTTGGTTGGTAGCTCAGGATTTGGCAACCTGTACCCAACCAGCAACAGTGGAATTGTTTCATTATATTGATGATATCATGTTAACCTCTGTTTCCCTTACAGATCCAGAGCAAATGGTGTTGGCACTGTTACAGGACCAGAAAACATGTGGCTGGGCAGTAAATGCAACCAAGGTTCAGGGACCTGGCTTATCTGTCAAATTCTTGGGTGTTGTCTGGTCAGATAAGACAAACATTATCCCTGAAGCTATAATGGATAAGATACAAGCATATCCATGATCTACTACAGTTAAAGAATTGTAGAGTTATGGGGCCTTTTGGATTACTAGAGAGTGTTTGTGCCCCACCTGGAATAGATAGCAAGGCTGTTATGTGGCCTGATCAAGAAAGGAGTTACTTGGGACTGGGATGAACCAGTAGAGAATATATGTAACACCACCAAGTGGGTGGTGCAGCAAGTCCAAGCCTTATAAGTTCCAGGAAAATCCTTTGAATTGAGTGTACATGTAACAGCAGAAAGATATGCTTGGGTCTGTGGCAATGTTTGGAACAAACTAGGACCCTGGTGAATTTTTGGTCCCAACTATGGGAAGGTGTAGAGAGTTGGAACTTCCTAATAGAGAAGGAATTAGCAGCTATATGTGCAGCTTTTCAGGCCACTGAGGCAGTGACTGGCATGGCCAAAGTGTAGGTGTGCACCACTTACTCTATACAAGATTGCTTATGCACTTGGAAACAGGCCCTCAAAACAGGGGTGGCCCAAACCCCTACTGTGATGAAATGGGGTGCCTATCTGTAACAAAAAAGTATTGTAGCTGCTAGCCCTCTGACCATGGAATTATAGATGGTTTTAGGCCCAGCTGAGTTTACCACTGACAATATACTGGATGCTACAGTTCCTACAGTTTTATAAGTATCCCCATACAAAGAAGGGAAGCCTCCCATACCTGGTGATGCATGGTACACAGATGAGTCCAGTAGGTGGCAGGGGGCCAAGTAGGTATGCAACCAACTACCAACCATATTTGGTATGATACAGGTACAAGCCAAAACAGCCAATGAGCTGAACTGCAGGCTGTATGGAGGGTTATAGCCCATGAAGATGGCCCACTGACTATTTGTACTGACAGTTGGGCTCTGTTCAAAGGCCTAACATTATGGTTGCCTACGTGGAAATGGCAAAACTGGCTAGTGGGCCGCAGGCCCTTATGGGAACAAGCCATGTGGCAACACCTATGGAAGATAGGACAGGAAAAGGATGTAACTTTGAATCATGTTACGTGTCATGTCCCCTTAGTAACTCCAGGAAATGTGAGGCAGATGTGCTCTTGTGTGTGCGATGACTGGAAAAGTCTCCTGCTACTGATGTGGCATGCTGGCTCCACAGACAATTGCAGCACGCAGGTGCCAAAATTATGTGGATAGTGAAGCAACAATGGAAACTTCCTCTGAAGTGGGAAGATGTCACAGATGGCTGTGGCAAGTGTCCGGTATGCAGCCAGGATAAGCTGCATCCTCACCGCATGAAGCAGAAGCACATGCAAGTAACAAGGTAAAGGGTCCTATTGACTACGTGGCAGATGTATTACAAAGGACCACTTTCAAAAGCCCAGGGGGCATCTTATGCCCTTATGGCAGTAGACACAGCTATTGGGTTGTTGTTTGCATGGCCCTGTGTGGCCACAAACCAAAAGCATACTATCTAAGCTCTCAAATGCTTACATACCTTTTACGGTAGGCCATTAGTGGTAGAAAGTGTCCAAGACATTCATTTTACCAGGCATGAGGTCCAAACGTTGGCCATGCAATGGAAATTCAGTTTAAATTACATGCCTGTATAATCCCCAGGAAGCAGGCATTGCCTGAGTGGTACAATGGGCTGTTGAAACAGCACCTACGAGTAACCGTCAATCCCCTGGGACTGCGAGGTTGAGTGTCCTGCCTGTGGGACATATTGAGGGACTTGAATGAGCAACCTAGAGATGTAGGTCCCTTTCTGGTAGCGCTGCTATTATGCAGGGTCGTGGCCCCAATCCATTATAGGTAACTACCACTGAAACTCAGTTGAAACTTGGTCATGGGCTCAATGGTAACATACTCCTACTTGCTCCTACTTGTCTGAAAAGGGAGAAACAGTGCAAGGAAACTTGGCCATGGAAAATAAAACCCTGCACTGTCTGTGGGTAGGCCTAAAAGCCCCATGGGGCAAGGGGCTAGAGGTGAACTTAAGGTCATTCTTTGGGTAATGGCTGACTAAACACCATAAATAACTGAGATATCCCACAGGAGAGATGGGATATCTCACAGGAGAGATGGATGAAGAAGAACATGCCATCTTAAGGGAAACCTTTGTGGTGTCACTGTGGCCTATCATGAGTTCTCCTCTATTGTGCCATATTGACATGGTGGGATCAATGCAGCAAGGAGAATGGATATGGTAACTTTGGCCAGGCCACCCTCCTCTTGGAGGCAACAATCTTATCATAAGATAAGATGCTAGCATGCATCTTGCCTGATGGAAAAGACTTACCTGTGTTGGTACTATTGCCCTTCCTTTCTTTCTGATCTTAGGCTGCTTTAAGTGATTACCACAGCTGATTAGGCACATACCTATGCAACAATTGATAATGTCTCACACTGTTGGGTCTTCACGGAGTTTCCTGTTAGCACCTCTGCAGGGTTTCCCTGGTGTATACATGCAGTTAATGTCATAGCATGGGATCGGATGACCCACTGGTGATCCCAATCACTCGACTAGACCATCATCCATACTCAAGTGGATACATAAAGAACTCGGCACGGACTTTACAAACCCTTATTGGGGTACTCGGTACATGACAGATAATCATGGCTGACTAATGAAGGGGTGGAAATGAATGTGTCCCATTGTGTTGGAAGAAACATGGGGTCCCGATTGTTAGGTGGGTGCCACGTCCCCTATGCCAAAATGTAACTACTATCTCATCCACTACGCATTGGTGGACAAGGCAAAAATATACCGGCACCCACTCAGCTATGATTTTGTCCCCAGGAAGCCTATGGGCATGTAGGGCTCAAGAATAGCTCTACATTCCCTTGAATTGGACAGGCCACTGTACTTTGGGATGTCCATATTTGCCAGTAACTGTATGACAGCTACTCCCATGGCACCCCCCAAATTGGGATGTGTATTATTCGCAACACATCTGCACTAAGCAGACCCCACAGTGGTATTACCCCATAGCCATCTTTCTGCCTGAGGCACTTGATGTGATAGTTGAAACTCAAGTGACAGCTTTGGCAGAACGTCCTTCTTGAGCCTTGAATCATACTCATAAAGCCCTTAGTCTGGTAACTGATGAAGTAGATCAAATTAGAAAAGGAGTTTGCAAAATCATATGACTTTGAACATCTTAACTGCTGACCACAGGGGCACTTGTGCCATTCTCCACACTAAATGTTGTATTTATACCCCAGACCACTGGTGCAACATCTCATGAGCCTTGGCAGGTCTCTCCCAAGAAATCCAGGCAGTCCAGTGGCTCACTGGGGATCCTCTGCAGGAGTGGTGGGCAAGCCTAATGTCCACTTGGCGCTGCATCATAGCTCTCTTAGGAGATGGAGCCTGCCTCCTAGTGGCATGTTGTTGTTTGCTGTATTATTGTGGCATGTGGGTATAGGGTTCTTCCTTCCTACAGCGATCACTTGCCAAGCCTATGTAGGTGTATGAGAGAAACCCTGAAGGGGTGGAGTATGTGGAGGAAGAAGGATGGCTATAGTCAGACTTCTTCCCAACACAATTTCTGAGCAGAGAAGTGCCTCAGCACTTCTCCCCTTATGTAACCATGTGTCCAGTACGCACGCATGGGCTTCTATTATTTGGCAGTGTGCCACTATTGTTTAACCTGTGTATAAAAGGAGTAACTGTCCAGCAAGGCTGGCTGTGTCCTTGCTGAAATAAAGAGCTGTGTTGCGATTGCATAAGGCTTCCCTCATTTTCTTCCAAATGCCAGAGCCACATGCCCCTTACCTAGAAACCTCAAATCTGCAGCAATACAGTCATCTAGGTTGCTTCCAAGTTTGAGTGATTGTGAATAAAGATGTTATAAACATTTCTGTGCTGTTTTGTGTGGATATAAATTTTAAATGCATTTGGATAAATACCTAAATTCCCTGGATTATATGGTAAGTCTATTCAGCTTTGTAAATAACTACCAAATAGTCTTCCAAAGTGGATATACAATATTGCATTTCTACCACAAATAGATGAGAGTTTCTGTTACTCTATATCCTTATCAGCACTATTATTTTGTTTTATTTCATTTTCGGATTTCAAGTGTTCTAATAGATATACAATGTTATGTCACTGTTGTTTTAATTTGCATTCATTCTTCTATTGACAAAAAAAATGTTCATTATATTTTCATATGTTTGCTATCTATAAATCTTTAATGAGTTGTTATTAATAATCTTTCCCTACTTTTGTGACTATTTAAATTTTTTTTAAAAAATTTCAATTACAGGAGACATTCAATATTATATTAGCTTTAGGTGTACAGAATAGTAGTTAGACATTAATGTAACTTACAAAATAATCTTCCCAATAAGTCTAGAACTCCCCTGACACCATACTTGGTTATTAAAATATTATTGACTATGTTTCCTATGTTCTACTTTACATCCTTGTGACTATTTTGTAACTTCCATTTTGTACTTTTTAATCCCTTCACTTTTTTCACACATTCTTTCCAACCCCCTTTCACCTGGCAACCATCAGTTAGTTCTCTGTATCTATGACTGTTTCTATTTTGTCTGTTTATTTCGTTCTTTAGATTTCACATATAAGTGAGATTGTATGGAATTTGTCTTTATCTGTATGAGTTATTTCACTTAGCAAAATACCTTCTAGGTCCATCCATGTTGTTGCACATAGTAAGATTTCATTCATTTTTATGGGTAAATAATATTTCACTGTATAGATGTACCTTCTTTAGCCAATCGTCTATTAATAGACACTTAGGTTGCTTCCATATCTTGGCTATTTTAACAATGCTGCAATAATAATAATAAATATAGGAGTGCATATATCTTCAACTTAGTTTTGGGTTTCTTTGGATAAATATACAGAAATGGAATTGCTGGGTTATATAGTAGTTCTATTTTTAATTTTTGGAGGAAACTCTATGCTGTTTTCCATAGTGGCTGCACCAATTTGCAATCCCATCATTAGTGTATGAGGTTTATCTTTTCTCCACATCCTCACCAAAACTTGTTGTTTGTTGATTTATTTATAACGGCCATTCTGTCAGGTGTGAGGTGATATCTCTTTGAGGTTTTAATTTGCATTTCTCTGATGAATACTGATGTTGAGCATCTTTTCACATATCTATTGGCCAACATTTAGAGAAATGTCCATTTAGATACTCTGTCCATGTTTGAATTGGATTGTTTATTTTTTTTGGTGTTAGGTTGCATGAGTTTTTTATAAATTTTGGATATTAATCTTTTATCAGATATATCATTGGAGAATATTTTCTCCCACGAAGTAGGTTGTATTTTTGCTTTGTCGATGATTTTCTTTACTGTACAAAAGCTTTTTAGTTTGATGTACTACCATTTGCTTTTTTGTTTGTTTCCTTTGCTTAACCTTTGCCCATTTTTAAATTTAGTTGTTTGTTTTCTATTGTTGAGTTTTTAGAAATTCTTCACGTATTTTAAATGAGTTCTTTATCAGATATGTATTTTGTAAATATTTTCTCACTGCCTTCAGCTTATCCTTTTATTTTATTAGTAGTGTCTTACAGGACAGAAGTTTTTAATTTTACTAAAGTCTTACTTATAAGTATTTTCTTTCATGTGCTTTTGGTGTTGTATCTAAAACCTCTTCACCAAATACATGGTCATCTATATTTTCTGTTTTTTTTTTTTTTCTAGAAGATTTAGAATTTTACATTTTACAATTAGGTCTATAATTCATTTTGAGCTAATTTTGTAAAGGTGTAAATCTGGATCTAGGTTTATATTTTACATATAGATATGTAATTGCTCCAGTTTTATTTGTTGAATAGATCATTCTTTCTCCATTGAACTAACTTTGTGCCTTAGCCAAAGATCAGTTGTCTATATTTGTGTAGGTCTATTTCTGGGATCTCTATTCACTCTGTTGATCTGTGTGGCTATTCTTTTACCAATACCATGTTTGCTTTCTTATTTTAGCTTTACAGAAAGTCTGGAAATTAGGTAGTGATTGTTCATCTTGTTTAGAATTAGATTGGTTATTCCAGGTCTTTCACCTTTACACATTAACTTTGGAATAAGTTTATTAATATCTATAACATGATATCTTGAGAATTTTATTGACATTGCATTGAATCTATATATTAAGGTGGAAAAATAAATACCTTAACAATACTGACTCTACCAAATAATCAACAGGGACTATCTCTCCATTTATTTAGAACTTTGATTTATTTCAATAGTGTTTTTTCATTTTCTGCATATAGATTTTGTACTTATTTTGTAAGATTAACATTTAAGTATTGCATTGGGAGAAGAGTTAATTTGTCATTTTTTTTTCAAATTCTATTATTTTATTGCTAGAATATAGGAAAACAATTGACTTTTGTGTAGTCAATGTTTTTTATTCTCAGATTTTGTATTTACAAATTTGTTTACTCACTAAAAATTTAATTTGTAATCCCCAAATCAATACTCTCAGTATGCTCATTTGTGGACACGTAGAGTGGCAAAAAATTTGAGTCACCTAATACAAATTGTTAGCTGAGGTTGAACAAGGCAACACCTGGCCATCTTGTTTAAGCTTTCATACTATACACAAGTGTCCTTTTTGCGCTCTATTTAGTACTACACATTTTTTTGCATTTATATGTTTTATGTTAGTTAAACAGTTAATTAATTGTTTATAATGACAAGCATAGTGTTGAGGTACTGTTTAGTGTTCATAGTGTGTTAGATTAATTTCATTCAGGCATGACTTATACTTCTGTAGCTGTGAGTTTAATTTTAAATCAACAGTATAGTACATCCAGAATAAAGGATGAGGAAATTCACCTATTCTGTGCAGTGCTATTCTGAAAGTGCTAAAGTAACATCTATAGTATGTGATGAAACTATGGAAAAGATAGGAAAATAGTTAAATGCTTGGATTCTCAAGATAATGACTGATGGACAGCATTGTGAATCTAAAAGCCAAAAAAAAATTATGATTACATTGTCCAGAGTCAGGAAAATGACAAACCTTTATTAGCTAGTGTTTTATTATAAAGAAATGCTGCATATAATTAACAATTATAAGACATATATATTAAATTAGGTGACTTTAAACAGAAACACACATAAACAAAGTTATATATTGATCAGTTGATTGGAAATGTTGTGAGTAAAAGCTTACAGGAACCCAGCTCTATATTTTGCTTAAGAGCAATCACTCAGTATTTGCTAATTCAATGTTTATAATGACTATTGAACATAACTACAGTGAATAATGAGAATTGACTGTATATGGACCTGTATAATGCAAATTTACTATAATCATTTATTCATTTCTGAAAACTTTTTTGTAGAAAAGTTTTGTAGAAAACTTATTTGGGATTTTCAACATCAGTGATCATGCTGTATGTGACTAGTAGGCAGGATTTTTTTTCAATCTGTACACTTAAATTTCTTTTTCTTGTATGATTGAACTACTAGGGATTTCAGAATCATGCTGAATGTGACTAGTGAGAGAAGACATATTTGCCTTCTTCCCAATTTTATTGGGAAAATGTTCATTAAGTATAATTTTAACTATTGGTTTTTATCAATGTTCTTTGTGAGTTGTGGAAGTTCCCCTCTATTCCTAGTCTGTAGAGAGTTGTTATCATGAATAGGTATTTATCAAATACTTCTGCATCGATTAATGTGATCATATTTTCTTCCATAGCTTGTTGATGCAGAGGATTATACTGATTAATTTTTAAATATTGAACCAGCTGGAATAAATCTCATATGGTCATCATGTATAATTCATTTTATACATAGTGGATTGATTTGCTAATATTTTCTTGAGGATTTTTGCATCTGTATTTATAAAAGATATTAATTTATAGTTTTTCTTTTTGCAATATTTTACCTGGTTTTGCTATTAGGTAATTAGCCTCATAGAAGTTAGGAAGTGTTCTGTCTGATTCTGTTTGCTAAATGAGGTAGTGAAGAATTGGTACTTTTCTTCTTTAAATTTTGGCAGAATTATGCCACCAATCTAGAAGTTTCTTATTTGAGAAGTTATTAATTATTGGCTCAAATTCTTTAATAGATATAGGTCTATTCTAGCTATCTGTTTCTTTGTGCCTCAGTTTTGGTGGTTTGTGTCTTTCAAGAGATTGGTGCATTTCATTTAACTTAGATTTGTGAACAAAAAATTGTTCTTAGTATTACCTTATTACTTTAGTATTTATTATTATTTTATTACTTAAGTACTTTTTAATGTTCACAAAATTAATAAAGATGATCTATTCTTCATTTTTAATATTGATCATTTGTGGATTTTTTCTTTTTTATTGGTTATTCTGGCAAGAAGTTTTTTTTTTTTTTTTTTTTTACCTTTTCAAAGAACTAGCATTTGAGCTGGCTTGTTAATTTCTGGTCTAATTTTTATTATTTCTTTCTTCTAATTTTAGGCTTACAATACTTTTCTTTCTCTAGTATTCTAAAATGTAAATTTAGATTACAAATTTTAGTTCTTACCACTTTTCTAATACATGCATTTAATACCATAAATTCTCCTTTAAGCATTGCTTTTGCTGCATTCTACTAATTTTGAATAAATTGTATTTTATTTTCATTTACTTAAAATTTTTAAAAATTTATCTTGAGACTTGTTCATTAACCCATGGGTTATTTAGAAGTGTGTTGTTTAATTTCTATATATTTATGGATTTCTAAGCTATTTTGTTATTGGTATCTGGTTTCATTTCATTGTGATGTAAGAACATACTTTGCGTTATTTCTTTTATTAAATTTTCTTAAGGTGTGTTTTATGGCCTAGAATTTGGTCTATTTTAGTATAAGTCCAAAGTGAGCTTGAGAAGCATCTGCATTCTGCTGTTATAGGATGAAGTATTCTATATGTCAATTAGATTAAGGTAGTGTTGTTCAGTTCAACAGAATCTTTACTAATGTTCTGCTTGCTTTATCTTCCAGTTGTTGAAAGAAAGTTGGTGGAGCCTTCAACTTTAATAGTCATCTATATTGTATTCAGTTTTATCATGTTTTTCAAATTTATTTTGATGGTCTTACACATTAAGAATTACTATGTCTTCTTGAAAAAATTAAACCCTTTATTATTGAAAAACACCATTTATCCCTGGAAGTTTTCCTTTTCTAAACTCTGTTTTGTCTGAAATAAATACAGCTATGTCCACTTTCTCTTGATTAGTTTGTCATGGTATATATATTTTTCTATTCCTTTACTTTGAACCTATTTAACTACATTTAAATTGAGTTTCTTTTAGACAATATACAATTGGGTTATTTTTATCCATTCTGGCAATTTTTATGTATTTAGATCATTCACATTTAAAGAAATTTTCATTCCCATATAAAGTAATTATTTAGTTGGATTAATAGTACCATGTTTGTAACTATTTTCTAATTGTTTGTTGACTTTGTTCTTTATTTCTTTTTTCATCTCTTTTTCTGCTTTCTCTGGTTTTAACTGAACATTTTATTTTATTTTATTTTATTTACCTTCTCTCTTTTTTATATAAATTACATTTATTTTCAAAGCCTTTTTTTGTTGTCCTAAGGTTTATAATATACATTTTTAACTGATATAAGCCCCCTTTTAATAATAATATTCTGCTTCACGTGACGTGTAGGTACCTTCATCTTATTTCTTGTAACATTGCTATAATTCATTTTAGTTATCCAAAAACTAAAATGTTACTTGTGTTACTTTAAACAATCATCTTTAGGTAAATTAATAATAATAAAAATGAAAGGTTTTCTTTTACCTCCACTGATTTCTTCTCTAATGCTGTTCTTCTTTTTATGTAGGTCTATATTTCCAATCTATGTCATTTTCCTTCTGCTTTAAACAAAACAATGAAAAAGACAAAAACAAAAAAAAATCTTTCTTAACCCTTCTTGCAGAGAAGGCAAATGAATTTATTTGTGGTTTTGTTTTGGTTTTTTTTTCTGAGAAAGTTTTCTATTTCTCCTTTAGTGTTGAAAGATAATTTTGCCAGATTTATAATTCTAGTTCTGTAGAAGATTTTCTTTGAAAACCAAATATTTCACTTTACTTTAAACTTACTTACATAATTTCTAATGAGAAGTTCTCAGCAATTTTTATCCTTGTTCTTTTCCCATGATTTTCTCTTTGTCTTTGATTTTATGCAGTTTGAATATGATAAGCCTAAGTGTGTTATTTCTGGTATTTATCCTGGTTGGTGTTCTCTGAACTTTGTGGATCTGTCGTTTGATGTTGTTACTAATTTTAGAAGTTCTCAGCTACTATTACTGCAAATATTGCTTTTCCTCTTGTATTCCAATTATACATATTTTAAGCCTTTTGAAATGATCCCACAGTTTTTGGATAGTCATATTGTCCTTTCAGACTGTGTTATTTTCTTGCCTTTTGGCACACCTTTTAAGTTGTTTTTGCTAGCCAGACATGTATTGGGTAATGGATATTGAGGTAAGGAACTTATTGTGGGGATTTATGGTTACTTGTTTAGGCGATGTTTAATGTTTTTTGTAGTTCAAGGTACAAGAGATTCCACATTTCTCTAGTGTCTTTTTTCTTGACTTTGAGCTTCCTTAATACTCCTCATTACAGAGAACACTTATGGCTATAATATAGTTAATATAGTGGAGCTCTGCTGATGATAATGTATAGAAGGGATAGGGTGTTCCATAATATAATTAAATTTCAGTGTCTTAGTGGACCTGTCTTAAGGTCTTTAGTGGTCCTGAGTCTTGAGTTCTTTGCCAATTGTATATTGTTTTGTTCTTTTATTTATTTATTCATCTATCTATCTATCTATCTATCTATCTATCTATCTATCTATCTATTTTTAACTTTTGTCTTCTACTCTCTTTCCTCACTGCAGTATTCTCATTCTATTAACTTGAAACATTGACTCCTGTTGACCATATTTTCTGCTTTTTGTTTTCCTGAGATAAGAAAATGAGAAAGGATTAAGAGGGAGAAGAATGCCCTTCCCCCAACTGAAATATGGCTCTAAACCTGTCCTTTCTCCTGCAAAAACCATTATAGAGAAGGCTTGGCGGTGTGTTTCATACAATTACTCACTCCTTCTCCCTACCAATATCATGAAGGGATTTTTCTTAATCTTCTCTGTGAGGAGCTGGTGGGGTTCCTTGAGTTAAAGCCCATGAATGGGTGGGAGGCCAAATCTAAGAATGTGGTCCCCAGGAGTTTCACTCTCTGTGACTACTCTACACTTATTTTTCAGCTGACAAGTTTGTGGCTCTATCAGCTTCTACTCCAAATAAGCAGATCTCAGCTGCATCTCTGTCTGGATAAGCCTCTTGCTCTAGATTTCTAGGTGGTGGTATACCTTAAAACCTTAGTTCTCTAATAGGTCCAAGAAGAATCATTGATTTTTTTATATTAAGTTTATTGGGGTAACATTTGTTAATACAATTATGTAATTTTCAGGTGTACACTATAATTTGACATCTGTATATTCTATTGTGTGTTTGTTTACCACCCAAAGTCCAGTTTCCTTCAGCTACCATATATATGATCCCCTTTACCCACTTTACCCTACCTCTGTCCCCCTACGTTTTACCCCCTTTGCTCTGCCTACCATTGAATTTTAATTTGTCTGGCTTTTTTATTTTGTAAGGATAGAAGTGACGACTTTCTAATTCTTTAACATGTCAGAGCTGAAATCAAGAGTCTTTCTGTATTTTTTTCAATTCTAGAAATCCATTTTGGCTATTAGAATTTTTATTTTTTGGTTGAAATTCTACATATGTTTATCCATTCTGTCTATTTTTCCTGTTATTTATTTACGTATTCATAAGAGCTACTTTAAGTTTTAATCTTTTCATTCTAATATCTCACCCACCTATAAAGTTTTCTATTGACCATTTTTTCACCTGTGATTATGGGTCACAGTTTTCTAATTCTATACATCTTTAGTAGTTTCTTTTTGCTTATTGTATATCAAGTATAAGATGCTGTAGAGACTCTGAATTGTGTTATTTTCCTCTAAATACTTTTCTGTACTGACAGGAAGTTAAACAAAACAGCAGATCAAATTGATTTGAGAGGTTTTATTTTTTATTAAGCTTTATTAAGACAGATCAATTTTAGTTTTGTTCTTATTTTTGGAGAAGAGGTCAGCAAACTTTTTTCTATAAAGAGAAAGATAATAAATATTTTAAACTTCGTGAACCAAATAGGTCTCTTTTGCTGCTACTCAACTCTGCAATTGTAGTGCTAAAGAAGCCATAAATAATGCATACATAAGTGAGCCTGACAAGATTTGGGCCTCACCTAGACTGATTTGGCCCTTAGGCCATAGCTTACTCACTTTTATTTACAGCATAGTCATTAGTCTTGAGATGCGGTCCCTATTCCTAATGTGCTGACCCTTTTGGGTTTCATTAAGAAGCACACTGTATTTGCCAATTCTTCTGCTTGTTAGTTCTTTAACTCCAAACTCTTTCTCTAACACCAGGCAGTTGTTAATATCTCTATTGAGTTATTTATGTTTTCTGACTCTTTTTCACATTTTATACCCCTTTCAGTTTCTGCTATTTTTGGATTGTTCTACAACCTTTTCAAAGAGTATCTATTTATATTTTGTCCAAAATGTATCATTATTGGAAGAAAGGTGGTCTCATAAAGTGGTTACTAAACAGAACAGATAGGATATTTAATTTCAATGAGATTTCATAGGTTAGCATGAACTACCAGATAAATATACCACCATCTCCTTGGTTGATTCAGAAACTCAATTATGTCAGGTAGATCTATTTATATTAACCAATCTCAAGACTAACATATAAAACCAGAAAGCCATTTTATTAATTTCCCAAGATAAATAAGACTTGGACCAGAGTCCTCACAGCTGCATGATCAGCAACTTTCTTTTCCTGTAGGCAAACTTACATGGGAAATCAAATTAAAACCAAGGGATTGTTTGTTGAGAATGAAGTAAAAAAAATAAAAATAAAAATAAATTGGTTGTATGCTTAATGGAATCAAGTTAATATAGCCTCAGTTACACATGTCTACAAAATGGAAAACCTGGCAATGGTATGAGACCTCTCCAAATTCATTGACTGAGCTTCTCCTTTATCTCTGACAGCTCTTGTTTATCTCTGTGCTCTCTTTTTTTTTTTGGACTCCTTGTTGATCTGTACCCCTATCCAAAGATACTGTTCTTCAATAAAAATGTTAATAATGTTAACATGATTTCATATTTTACTGGCCTAAACACTATTCTCTCTTTCTTGTGACTTTCATTCCATTTATATCACTTATATTTGTGGATCTTATATTTATTAATTCAAAGTTTAATTCTAAGAGAAATATCGTATTTCCCTAAAGTTAAAATCTTAGAGAAAGTCTTTCAATATATCTGAAGCAAGGACTACGGTATCTGCCCCATTGGGTCTAAAGATTAAATGAGACAACATATGAAGTGCTACTGGCATTTACTTGATAAACAGTTTTTTTTTTTAAGTTTTTTGTTTCCTTCTTTTTACTTAATGAAAACAGGTTGAAAAAAACTCATCTATTTTCTCTTGGGTGCTCTCCATATAATAGCAGTTTTCCTAAATGTTTGCCAGCCAGAAACAAACAAACAAACAAACAAACAAACAAACAAACAAAAGATCCTGCAAGCATTTTTTTTATCACAAGCCTGGATAGAAATTTTAAAAAGAAAATAAAACTAAAACTTTAAGGTTTTTAATTACCAATTCTCATTCACAAGACACTGATAAATCAGAACCTTATTCCTCCAAATAAATATCAGCATTAGAACATCATATGTTCTGGATTCTGTCAATCATTAAAAGATCTATGCTAAGGATCTCAGTGTTTACATTGGTGTGCTCTTGATGATGAATTTAGTAAATAGACAGTTATCCTCGTCAGCAGCGGATTTAAAGTATACATATTATAAGGCAACTAATTCTATACCCATTGACATTTATCATTATAGTGAAATGCTTTCTATGTGAAAAACACTAAGGTGATAACTTTATTTCAAGTAATTCCTCACATCTCTTAGTATTGGTTCCTTTTTCAGCTGAGGAAACTGGTTTAGAGTGGGCTCTACGTAAGTCTTTACTTGTGGGTGAGGGGAGTTAGTAACTGGCTTGAAGTCATAAATCCAGCAAACTTCAAGGCCAGAATGTAAACCACACTCATGCCTATTCTAAGGCCTGCATTTATTCCAAAACTTTACAATTTCTCTTAATAGTATACTTGATCTTAGTCAAGGATTGCAGAGATAATGGTTAAATACATTGTTCTAATAATGAAGATTTTGGGACCTGGAACAAATGCAGAAAGAGATATTTGGAAAATAGAAAGTTTTTGGTGATGCTCAGCAAAAACAAAAGCTGTATTTACTTTGTCCTATTCTTGTATCAGCAGAGATCCATTTCAAACTGAATTTGTGTAATTTAAAAGCTAATAAAAGTATTATTTAAACCAAGAAAAGTTTTACTTTCATAGAAAAGCATCGTGTTAAATGAAGAGAGCATGAAAAGGAAATCAGGAATCCCTGAGTAAGTCACAGAGCCCACTTGGCCTGGTTTCCTCATGAATCAAAGATGGGCATTAGTCCAGATGATCTTTAAGGTCTAAGTTCAAGGTTCTGTGGCTCAATCACAGCCATTCTTTTCTCATGACCCACTTTTCCAGCTGCATTCTAATGGAGCAGATTGACAACAGCAATCACAGAGTCAAATTCCCATTTAAAACACAAGTCTTGTTATTTCGGTACCAATTACAAGGTTATGGATCATGCTTAAAGGTGTTTAATATGTTGTAATGTTTTGACACACTTGGCTCCAACATTTATGGGAGCTGTTTGTAGCAACAAGCAGCATGCTCTCACTCCATAAGTATGCAAGACTGCTGTAAAAACAGTACAGATGGGCCGGAAAGAAAGAGCCTCAAACCAGCTACAAAGAAGGGCAGCAAGTGCTTTTGGCTGCACTGTGGTTTACCTACTGACTAATCTCTCATCAGGCAGAGACTGCTCTTACAGGTATATCTTTTGTTGTTGCTTTTTTGTTTCAATTCCTCTTATAGAGTATTAGTAAAATGGTCTGAAGGATTTTATAGCCTTGTATGACTATATTATGTACAGGAGTCATATATAAATTTTTAATGAGACCACAGTTCCACGATAGTGTTCCTCTTTATTTCTTCTCACCATACCAAGGTGACAGATGACTACTTCTCAGGTGACGGGAAAGTGCCCAAAGCCGTTGGGTGATGCAGTGGTAATAGGAGAGAGAGTAGTTGCCTCTAAGTCCAAAAATCATAGTTGTGTTTGAGTCGTAGAGGGATTGGATTCCTGAGGCAATCCAGCATATCTCCATTTAAAAACCTCTCTTCAAACATGCTTTTAAATACTAAGAAGGAAGTGAAATGTATAGTCCATTTAAGTACCAGATTTCTGACTGAAATCAAGTTTTATAACTTGGAGTTGGGAGGGCTTTCACACAAAAAAATCCCTCTCAAGACATTAGTTTACAAGCACTGGGCATGCCAGAATAACCTTTTCCAAAACAGTCAGCCATGTCCTAGCTCTTATAATCTCTCTCAAAAAGAGATTATAAGAAGAAAGACAAGAGAAAGAAAGAAGGAAAGAAAGAAAGAGGAAGGGAAGAAAATAAAGAAAAGAAAAAAAAAAGAAAAGAAAAGAAAAGAAAACTCTCACTGATTTGGTGGCAGCTCTTGAACTGAGGGGTTATGTGATGGAGAAGCAACTGGTCTTAAAGGGACTAGGTTAAAAAACTAAAATGTATAAAGTGACAAAAAATATTATAGGATTGTTAGAGGTGAAAAAGATTTGAGGAAGCAAAATAAGTTGGAACAGGTCAGCCTTAACAATCAGGGTTCAGTTTAATTCAGTTATACATTTGGAACATCCTTGCAGGAATCGTGCTAGCCACTGGGGACATGATTCTGCCCTTAAGAAGTATAACTCTAGAGCAAGAGTCAGAAAACTATAGCCAGGGGGGCCAAATGACTTGCTTTTGTACTGCCAGTGAACTAAAAATGTGTTTTACATTGTTAAAAGGTTGTAAAATAACTAAGGAAAATAAAATACAAAAGTTAAAACAAACAAACAAAAAAGCATGCAAAATTGTATATGGCCCACAAAATCTACAAGACTTATGATCTGTCCTTTTACAGAAAATGTTACTGACCTCTTCTCCACAGGGAAGTCAGATCACTGAACATGGATTACAAACAAAGTAACAATGGCTAAGATGGGGTAAATGTGCTTTATCAGGTCCAATGGAGAGGCATCTAACCCAGACTTAAAAATCAATGAAGACTCTGTGTGGCAACTCAGCTAAGATCTATAGAATGGGTGGAAATTTGATAAACAAAGATAGTGGATATGGAGAAAGAATATTCAAGGCAAAAGAAACTGTATGGTCTATGTATCGAGTGAAGTTGTGGTGGTATAAACACAGATGGAAAATGGGGAGTCAGAAGAGATAACTGTAGGTACTCAAGTGTAAACTCAGGTGTCTCCCTTTCCAGGTCCAGGTTGTATTGACTGTAGCCCAGACTGTTCTCTAAGGACTTAACTCTTATCTCACAGTTGGTTAATAATCATGACATATCTCTTGCCATGACTTCAAGGGAGAGTTTAAAGGCTAGCAAAACAACTGAGCTAGAAAAGGAGATCTGTAGATTTGGACATAATGTGTTCTTCAGTCTGGAACAGGCACTGGCTCTGATAGCTTGCATCCATTTTTCTCCATTTATCCTAATCCACTACCCACACTGCGAGCCACCCAAAGCCCTGAGTGATCACAGGCTTCAGTCACTACTACCTCCCAAACTCAAGCTTCAACTATCCTCCCTTCTCCCAATTTCCTCCTGGGGACCCAGCAGCCTCTCCTTTTTAATTCACAAAATACAAGGTGTGATAAACCCTCTTTTTTGTACAAAGGAAGGCCTCATTCTATTGTTTGTCATCAGCTAGATGAAGCTTAGACTTATCAGACACCATTGGGAAAATACTAAAAGGTAAATACATTTGGAAGATTTTATAGCAAATTCATATTCTATAGTGACTAACTTCAGTGTCCAAGAAAATGCATCTTTGTTTTCTGTAATTCAATTGGACATGTGACGCCCAGCCCAGTCCGCCAATTTATTGTAGGCATTTCAAAGGAAACTAGGTCAGTATAGGAATTACATGAGGTCATTTTATGAATTAACCTTGGTCAATTCCACATTTAGCATGCTCAATTGAGATCCCTCTCCATCCACTTTTCCTGGGGGAGATGATCTAAGTTCAGATGGCTTCCACAGCATTAGAAAAGAGATGGGCTCATGGTCATCAGCATTCATCTGCTGGCCTCTGCTGAGACATACAACCCTCATCAGTCTTTGGTTATTGCTACCTATTCCTGTACATTTGTGGGTGAAATATCACATTCTCCACTTCACCCTGGAATCCAGTCTGTGACAGTCACTCTTTTCCTGATTACAAAAGCCTTCTCTTAGCTAGTTTTCAGCCATTCTTAGAACACAAAAAATGTTTAATTTCCTCCAGTGTCTTTTAAGAATGTTTCAGGCTCACTCTGCCTAGAGACACCTGATCACAATTGCTTGTTTTTCTCTTTTTTTTATTTGAGGTAAAATTTACATAAAATAAATTTAACCATTAACCATTTTAAAGTGTACAATTCAGTGATATTTAATACATTTACAAGGTTTTACAACCATCACCTTTGTCTAGTTCCAACACCTTTTCCTCACCCAAAAAAGAAATCAAACCTGTAATCTTTAAGCAATCACTCCCCATTGCACCCTTCTCTAGCCCCTTAAAATCCCAAGTCTTCATTCTGTCTCTAACAACTTATCTACTCTTAATGTTTCATATAAATGAAATCATACATGTAATGTTTTGTGTCTAGGTTTATTGACTTATCATGTTGTAGAACATATCTAATTTACTCCTTCTTATAGATGAATAGTATGGGTACCATATAAGGAATTATATGGGTACCATATTTTGTATTACATTACTGTGAACGTGCATGCACAGTATTTGTTTGTGCACCAGTTTTTAATTCTTTTGGGTGTATACCTAGGAGAGAAATTGCTGGGAGATATGGTAATTCTATGTTTAACTTTTAAAGAATAATAGACCATTTTCCACAGCAGCTGTATCGTTCTATGTTCTATTATTGCTTTGTCAGCCCTGAAGACACCCTGATGTAGAAGACTTCTCTGCTAATTTGCTGCCCCTTGAGCTGCACTAGGAATGAAGACACAAACATCTTTTGTTTTGTGAATAACTTGTTTCCATTGCCCATTGCCTTCAACATATAGATGCTCAATGAGGGGTAGGAAGGAGAAGAATATACAGTACAGGGACCAACAAGAATGTGTACTTTAGTCATGTTTTTTGAAATTCTATTCACATCATCTGATTAAGCTTGACCATGTTTTGGTTGGAAACACTAGATTTATCTTATCATGTCTTCTTTCCTTCTCCATTCTTTATAGTAGACACTTCATACTGTGAGTACCCCAGTCAAGGCTCAGTTCTTTTGCCACTCAAAGCTTTTCTAAAAAAAAAAAAAAAAAAAAAAAAAAAAAAAAAAAAAAAGCCCCAATCTTGTAATGAAAAGCTTTCACTTTCAAGACTTTATATCAGATATCAGATATCAGTGTGAAGTATATGTAATTTCAAAGGCAAGCACCTGATTCTAGTCTCAGCTCTTATCAGCTCCATGAAGACAAGAAGCACTAAAAACCCTCACTGATTTTGGATAGTAAAGAAAGAAAGTATGAAAAATACTTGATTAATATCTTAAATTATTATCCTGTTAATCTGTGTTTGTGAAATAAAAATAAAAGATTATTGTGATCAATTGGATACCACAGGTGAGAGAAAGGGAGAAGTTGAGAATGTAGCTAAGATTTATGGCAATCAGTTGTAATGACTGAAAATAATAAAGAAGAAATGGTTTGTAGAAAGACATTAAATTTAGTTTTATAAATTTGTTTTAATGTGCAAGGACAACACAAATTTTAAGATATTGTGGAGAGTGTTTGAAGTGTATGTTGTAGAATATAAGATGAAGGGAAATAAAAATACAAAGGGTAAATAGGGAAAAACTAGAAAACTCAAAGAACTAAATTTATCCATGAGATTTAAAAATAATTGTAGACTTTTACTGCTAGGATTGGATTGGAATGACTTTTTCTTTTGTAAACAAGTAGAAAAGTTGGATAAATTAAAGAAAAAATTCACCTTGAAATCAATGGAGAGATGATGAGAGAGTAAAAAAGTATTGGGCCAGGATTAGAGTAAGACAATTTTGAAATCTGGAGCCACTTGTTTACTCGAGGATATTTGTTGGTACCAAGGAGGCAGTTGAGAGGCCAAGTTGCTGAGCAGTGATTTTGACATCCCTGTGGGGCTAAGCGGACATGAATTGTCATTCTATCCCTGCTCAAGTAGAATGCACTATTGAACTCTTCCTTTGGTTTGTATCTCAATAGGCTTTATCCATAGAGGAGGCATGAGCCAGAAATGGTTAAGCCCTCCCAAGGATGTCATCACAACTTCAAGTCATCTCAGTCTTTGAAATTAGACTATAGCAATCCTGGATTGATAACATGCCTTGTCAACTGGCAGACACATGCTTCAGAAGAAAATAACATCTTCCTAAGCCTCACATTGTTTCTACAAATTATTGCAAATACAATATACAATGCAGATATGCACTCACACACAAACAGACAAACAAGAAAATAAGGCTAACCTTTAATGGTATTTCATTTTTCTAATGATTAATAAAATATTATAAATGTTTTATATATACATATTAAATTTATACACACACACACATATACTGGGAGCTATGTGAGATCAAACTAATAGAATTTGATTTTCCTCACAAAGGACTTATAAACAGAATGTACGATCACAATTCCTGCTCCACCAATTACTTTGGATAAATGGTTTCACTCCTCTGTGATACAGATAGTATTTGCTTTAGCAAGATAACATTTTGAAAGGTTTACAGGTATTTGCCGTAATATTCCCATCTTTCCCACTTTCAAGCAAGTGCTTGTTCTCAGAAGAAGGTGTGAGAAGCAAGCAAACAGGAATCTCCCCACAGTACTAAAGTTTCAAAATATATATGTCCTTAAAGGAATAAAAAGGATTTGTGATAAAGACAAAATATTTAGGAGAAAAGCTCATAGCCTCTCTTGTTTTCCATTTGTTTGTTTGTTTGTTTTGTTTTTTGTGTTCTGTTTTAACTTCAGATTAGAAAATGATGTGCTGGATTGTGGGGTGAGGCATGAGGGAAGGACATTGGAAGCTCCCAATCACAAGGACATAGGGAAGTCCCAGTGAAAGCTGACCAACTCCAGAGAGGCAGAAAAATTTCAAATAGATGTGTGTCTGAGGGACAGTAATGAACGGTGTGCATGGTCATGTAGGCTAAGGTAGTCACAGGGTTCTTCCACTCCAGCAGGGTGTCTGGTATCAGAATGAATCCTGTTCACCCCCAACTGGTATGGAGATGCCACAGAGAACCACCAGAAGGGTGTGAAGGTGAAGAACCAGGAATAAGTGTGCTTCCACACACCTGGTGATGGAAACTGGACAGCTCATATGAGAGAATGCCATTGTACCAATACTGCAAACCTTAGCGCATTTATTCTCATAAAACCCCAGTAAATATATATTATTGTTATCTCTATTTTACAGAGAAAAATACTACATCTCAGAGAAATTAAATAATTTATCAAAAGCTATGCAGCAATGGAAACAGGATTTGAGTTCAAATCTGCCTACATTCAGAGACCATACTATGAAGCAATGGACAGTACCTCAGACATTTGATTTTTGATCCTAAACCCTCTGTTCAAAAATGAATTACTGTACACTTTCACTTCCCTGATATATGCAGTAAAAATACTAATCATTTGTACAATCCAAGAAACTCATATTAAACATCTTTCTTAAAAAAAAAAATTCATGCAATGCCTTTTGAGTGCTATTATGTAAAACTTTATGATAGTCTTAGTTTCATGGCTCTTTAATTATTAATGTCTCTGCTAGTAATTCTTACTCTATAAAAATCATATGAGAATCTTCTAGCTCACACAGCTGTAAACATCTACCAAAGCTTTTCAAATACATATCAACACCTTAAAATGCCTCCTACCCCACAATAGAAGCACACATGAGTTAATTAGGATGAGGAGTAACATATACATCTAACCCAAGTGGCTTAAAAAAGAGAAATTTCATATTCTTTTACATAAATTCCAAGATGTACACAATCCAGAGATGGCAAGTAGTTCTGTCTCACAAAATCCTCAGGGACCCAGGTTGTTTTCTTTTCATTGCTCAGCCACTCCTGAAGTGTAGCTTCATCTTCACAGTTTGAAACAAATTCTATATTCCATGCAGCAGATGGAGAAAAAGGACAGAGGTATTAAAGAAAAAAAGTTCTAAGAAACTACTACATGACACTTCAAGTTTCATCTCATTGGCCAAAATTTGGTCATATGAACACACTTAGCATCTAGCTAGGCTAGAAAATACATTCTATTCTGGGCAGCTACAAATTCCATTGTTATGGAAAAGGGAGAAAAATAATTGTTGGAGGAAAGCTAATAGTCTTTGGTACAACACACCACTGTGTATGCACTCATTCTACCACAAAACTTGATTTCCCATCCCCATAAGTCTGCTTCCCTAGGAATTACGGATTTGTAGGCTGAATCTTCAAAACCATCCCAGGGAGCTTCTCACTTTACAGCTGATCTCTGCCTATCTCTATGTTAGATGTCAATTAATTATATATTAGGAAACAGGTTCTAAGAGCTAAGTTGTGTTGCTGACGAATAAACATGATGTGTGTATGTATGCATGGGTGTATATATGTATATACACATAATGTTCACATATTTATATCGAATGTTCATATAGCTATATATTATATAACTTTGTATAATGTACAGATAAATATCTATACATTATATACTCTATAGATATATATTGGATTTTTGAGATTGTTAAATATATAAGAACACAAAAGTACATAAAACACAAATGTATAGTTTAATGAATTATTGTACTGTGAACACCCATGTATTTATCACCAAGGTCAAGAAGTAGAACAGTGCCAGCCCCTAGAAATTCCCACATACCCTCTTCCTTATCAAACCTTTGTCTTCCTTAAAGATCACCATAAAGATAACCATAAATCTGACTCATGAAAATTAGATTGTTATATTTTGAGAGGGAAAACTGGTTCTAATGCTGTTTCTGCTTCTAAATTGTGTGATCTTGAACAATCCACTGGATCTTGTGTGTGTGTGTGTGTGTGTGTGTGTGTGTGTGTGTGTGTGTGTGTGTGTGTCTTTGGAAATTTTCATTTTACATAATATATATTAAATATGTCTGTGTGTTTATATTTGCATGTCATAAAAATCTCCAACTAAATCATGTTAGAGATTGTTTCTAGCTTTTAAAGTCTGCCTTCTATATGTGGATAAATAATTGCATGTTTTGTGTCTGTTCGTTTGTTAATCCTTAAGTGTTCTTCCTGTTAACTTTTGACATCTTAAAAAAAGCTGATTAAAATAACTAAAACTCCTGCATTTCTATCAGAAAAAGATAGAAAGTGAAGCAATAAACCTCATTTAATAATGCCACTCTTAAATGAATTTTTATACTCAATGTTCCAGAAAGAGATCATCTTACTTCTAAGTTTTTTTTTTTTAATCTACTACTTTAATTAAATTCCTAGTGTCAAAGCTCCATTAAAGTGGCATGAAAGATACCTGGTTTGTTGGACTAGATAATTAAATTGTGTAAGGAAAAGGACTGGCTCTATGAAGTAGTGTCAATGCTTTTAATCTCTTACTCTGAAGAAACTAACTTTAATTGTTGTGCTTCCAGAATAACTTGGAATTTTCAACAAATAACTTTCTTCAAAGACTGCACAATTTTAAAACCCAGAGTCAGAATACTACAAATAACAATGAATATGGGCCTGTGGTTCATGTAAGAACAGTAAAAAAAAAAAAAAAAAAAAAAAAAAAAAAAAAAAAAAAAAGAGAGAGAGAGAGAGAGAGAGAGAGATAGGAAGAAGAGAAAGTTTCAAGAAGAGGGAGGTAAGGAAATCAATGGAAGTGGAGACAAAGAAAAGAACATGGCAATTGAAAAACAAAACATGAGGGAAAAAGAAAAAAAGTGGAAAGAGGGTACAATATACTTAGAAATGAATTCATTAATGTAAGCACTCTAATATATTTCAGTGTACACCTCTGGACAATGGATAGCTAAGTAAATGGCCCCTTTTATTATTGACCTGTGAGTTATTACTTAGTAGTCATTATCTGAGAAATCTTTTTAAACCTTCTCATTTACTATGAAGTGACCATAATGTTGACTTTAAGTAGAACAAATCTAATTATGTTTGCATGTAAAAAAGAGGGAGAAAAATAAACTTCAGCTCTAGTTGTGGGGGTGGTTGTATGCACATTCCATCCAAAAACAATGTCCTGAAATTAATGTAGGAAGAGAACCGTGTCTCTGCAGTTCCCTCTGATGTGAGCATCTCACCATCATGAGTGTGAACCCAGGGTTTAAAGGAGAAATTTTTTCATGAATCACAGCTTCTTCTTCAAATGGTGCTCTATTAAAGAAATAATAATTTGTTCCAGTCCTGAAGGGAGACATTGGACATGCTAAGCTTACCAGGGCCCCATGTTGATCTCCACCATGCAAATTCCTATAGAGTTTTCAAATACAATTTATCTACATGTTTAATTTATATCATAACTTCAGCTTAAGCATGGCACCATTGTTTTGTTGAAATGAGCACTTTATAGTCTTTGGAATTTTGAAAATTTATGGTAAATGGAACAACCTAGAATTATAGAATTTAACATTTAGAATGGCTCTTAGGAGTCAATTAATACTATCTCTGACTCATTGAGCAATCCATTCTTTAACACCTTTGTTAGATGGACAACTGGCCTTGTGTTGCCAGAATGACTGACCATCAATTAGAGTGTGTCCTCTTCTTTATGGTGATCCCTGGTTTTCTTGTCTTAAATGTTTCTTTTTAAATTGAAACAAAATTAGTTCATTTTGCTACTAATTAGAAGTTATTATTTTCAGACTGCTGTTTTGCCTTTTCAGGTTGTTTGGTTTTTTAAAGGTATAAAAGCATTATTCATGTATAATGTGGACATTGGAGAATAACATGGCATTACCATTTCCTATGTTTGGGCACTTTCATTTCCCTTCGTGAAGTGTAAAACAGCATTAACATTTTTTCCTACCCTTAGCCCATGGCAACCACTGATCTGATTACCGTTCACACAGTTTCACTTTTTAAAAAATATCATCTAAATGAAATCATACAGAATTTAATATTTAGAGTTTGGATTTTTTTCACTTAACATAAAAAAAATTGAGATTTTTTTCAATCTATCAGTATTTCATTCTTTTGTATTGATGAGTAGTATTCCATTGTATGGATGTATTATAGTTCGTCCATCCATTCATAAATTGATGGAAATTTGGTTGTTTCCAGTTTGGGACACAAATAAAGCCACCATATTCATTTGTAACAGGTTTTGAGTGAACAAACATTTTATTTTTCTTAAGTAAATGCCTATAAATGGAATGGCTGGATAATAGAGCAGCTGTATGTCTAAGGGTATAAGAAATAACCAAACATTTTTCCAAAGTGGTTTTACTATTCTGCATTCCCACCAATCCAGCATATCTTGTTTGCCTGCATTCTCCTTCTCTCCAACTGCGCAGAAATTTAATTAAATAACCATTTACTAAAACTTTTCTAGTCTCAACTATTGAGTTTCCCTTTGGGGAACTGTATTACTCAGGGGTAGCCAAAACTTTGCTCTGAGCTTTAATAAAAAAGACCATCAGGGTGTGTTTAATTTTTTTTGTCTTGAGCTTTTGTTTTTTAAAATAAAAATTCCATTGGAGATGTATATGTTTAATTATGATTTGTGGCACATTTTATCTTTTTTACTTTATTGCACCTTCAAATAGAAGCAGGAGTGATAGTAGTCAAGATATATAATCCTATAGGACTGTGGAGCCAGAGAATGTGGCTTTAATTTGATGAATAAAGATCCTCAAAGGGCTGTTACCCTATTGGTGGTGTCCTTTATACTTTTTTACTAAAGTTATATTTTTGTTTTCCTTTACTCACACTGTCACTGCTTAATCACCTGTTTGGGACACTTTCATATTAAGATGTTCTTTATAAATTGTTATGTTGTGTTGTAAGATGGGCCCAGGGTACCTCTCCTTGATAGGTGTTCTCTCCTTTAGAATAATAAAAATACCAATGATAGTATTGGACCTCATGCTAATACCTTATATACATTTGTTTTGTTTAACACTCATGATTATCTCTTAAATATTTTGTCCACATTTTACAGAAAGAGAAACTGAGAATTAGAGAAAGTAAATTTCCCCAAATCATAGCACTTTCAAGATATAGAATTAGAATCCATGCCCATGTCTTTCTGAAAACAACTTTTAATGACAAAATTGTTACCCTTAACCTCTCTCCTATGATGACATCTAAGCAAAAGAGAAACCAAGGCAAGCTCCTTCAGTAGGGAAACTACTCAGCACACCAAGGCCAACAATTCTCCCAAGTTTGAGAGAAAAGCTTCAGCCAATGTCCAGTTAGCTTCTAGTGTATCATGATCAACCACAAAATTCTGGAAGACTTGTAGTGGTGAGAGGTCAGCTAAGCAGTTGCTGAGCACAACTGGGCTAGCTTCTATGACTGAGGACTGTCTAACTGGTTATCTAATCTAATCTGGCCTTTGCTAGGGCAACTGGGCTACTTGGCTCTGCTTTATGTGTCTCTTCTTCCAGCAAGCTAGTTTGGGCAAGTTCTCATGATGATGTCAAAGGCATAAGACAACGAGCTCCAAGGCACAAGCCCATTTCAGGACTCTGCTTTTATCAGTTTTTTCACACTCCATTGGTTAAAGCAAGCCATGTGGCAAATTCAGTGTTAAGGCCAGTCACTCACACTATCACAAAAGTGAGAGAGCATGGTCAAACTAGTGTGGTGCTGGAAAAAGATAAACATGGATGGATAAGATAGAATTGAGAGTCTAGAAATAAACCAGTAAATGTATGTTTTCAGCCGCTTTTCAATAAGGTAGCTCCATATGACCTCACTCATTTAGGAGAGAAAGAACAAAATGAAAGATGAAGGACACTAAAAAAAAAAGGTTCAAGAATTGAAACTATATACATTAATTTTATCTTTTGCTTGCTAATACTTCCTACTACTGACCACCTGAGAAATCTATGATCTCCCCTTTCCAGGAAAAGAAAAAATATTTCCTTTTTTTGGTATCCTCTTGTCTAAGTGCCCAGTTGTCTTTTTGATTCTATTTTTCTTCCTTACACAGACCCATCAGGAGTGGGAGACTTCAGTTTTTATCCTGTGTGCATCCATGCTGGAAGGCCTGACTATATATTTGTAATATCTGGGAGATAGCTTCACTGCAGGGATGGATGGCATCTCCATTCCCAATATCACCACCATTGCAACCATTGGTTTATGATCTTTTGTGGACTCTGAAAATACTGGAAATTGCACAGCTAAAGCTTCCATTGCTGGTCCAAACCAGCAACTCTACAATGATGACACCATGAATCGGTGGTAGCTTCTAAAATTGTCATATAGGAAGAGAGGGTTTAAACACAGTTGTGCTGACTCCCATTTTGGAGAGAAATGCAAGCATTTTCTATCTTAAATGTCTATTATTTCTTAAAATAGTATTAATTGCCCCCAACCCTCTTATATAGTATTTCATGAAATGGAAAACACTTTCACATTTATTATCTCATTTTTACACTCTAATAATCCTGTGAGGAAGGAAGAGTTTGTGCTACTCTCAATTAACAGAGGGTCAAATGGTCATTTAGAAGGTTAAATGAGTTTCATAAACTTTTACAAACAGTAAGAGATCAGGAGTTCACACCAGTGGTCTTTTTCTCTTTCACTACATCATGTTCTCTCACCACACTTTCAGGCCCCTTACTTTCCCACTTGTCACTGCCAAAGTTCAGATATAGCTCATTTCTTACTCGTCTATTCCAAGAGCCTTCTAAGCCCCTTCCTACAGCCTTTTTATGTCACATTCTATTTAACTATTACATGTTCATTATAAAACACAAGTCTGATGATGCCTCTCTTTTCCTTAATATCCACCAATGCCCTTCTCCCCACTAGCATGTGCAAGATATAGAATGGCATAATCTGATGGCTAATTTCCCAGCCTCAATACCACAGCTCTGTATTACAGGATCTATCCTCAAAGTGCGTAGTTAATTTTTTTAATCCCTAAATTAGCACTGTATGCTGCTTAAAGAATCCAGGTCTTTCAAATGTTCTTTCTTGGTGAATCTTCTCTCCTTGTCTGACTATCAGTAAATGCCTATTTCTTTACACACCAGATCAAATAGTATTGTTTATGCAGTCTTCCCTGTAGTCCTTCCCTCTTAAGAAAAGTCAGTCACTGCCTTCTATGAGTTCTTTTGGCATCTAGTACAACATATTTTCCTGTGATAACTTTGCATGTCATTGGAATTGTGGATTATTAAGTCTATAAATTACAGATCAAAATTTTTCATTATTATAACCTTATGATATATTACAGTTTTTGGCACACTCAATAAATATTTGTTAAATGTTTACATGAATGATCAAGGAGCACTTTATTAAAAGCATAGTATTGATCATGTAAAGGAAGGTGCTCTCTGACTCTAATATTTTTTTTCTTTTATTTCTCTCCATTTTCTCATCTCTATTAGGATAGCTGTTATCTGCCAAATTCATTCTTGCTAGCAACAATCTACTGCATATGGTCATTAGCACTCTCTCTGTTTGTTTTGCAGTGGCAGATGTGGAGCTGAAGGCAGTCTAAGTAAGGACTCTGCAGCTGATGCAATTCCACCTGATTCCTTCCCTCTTTCTCCAACCTGTGTCAGCAGGCAGGAGTCACATTGCATCTACTTCAGGGTCTTTGAGACTAGAAATTCATAAGACAGCTGGAGTCCATAGCTTCCTAAGAGAAACCCTGGACTGGCATTGACCCAAAACAACCCAGATCCCAGGGGCTTAGCCTGAAACAATCTGCAATGGGAATGTAATACTCCAAACAGTTTTCAGTTAGTTCTGGTTGCCATTTATCTTTCTTTCTTGGCAGGTAGGGCAAAGGTGAGAGGAAAATGGGACAGGTGGAGAGTGGAATTTGATTGAATTACCTGCCAGGATTTCAGAACCCACACAAAAGAAACTCACAACTCAACCTGGCATCTCTTCAGGAACCATTTCTTGAAGGCTGCCGACGGAGATGCTAGTACTTCAGAAAGCATTAGGCTGCTATCAGATGATTCATGTGTCTGCATCAGTGTAAGAACATATTGTTCTTGGCAAAGGTGTAAAAGGATGCTGAGATCAAGAGGTGGATAGGAGAATTTCCCCAGCCTACCTTCTGCCTTTTGGTTTTATCTAAACCCTTGTTTCCCCTGTCACTGAACAACTATGCCAAGGTATTCTGTCCTCAAAATATTTGGGTTCACAGTTCTCATGCATTATTTATTCCTCTTCTTTTTTTAATATTGAAATTCTTGTCTTGGCCACAGAATTTGTTGCCATCTCTCTATTCCATTTGATATTTATGAGCACACTTTCAATATCATTTAGTAGTTGAGGCCATTCTCTCTATTGCTTGAAATATACAGATATCACTTACAAAAGAATATTTCAGTTATTTCAACATGATTAGAGACTCAAAACAGGTCAGTCTATTTCCTCTGTTTCCTAGAATCTTGGAGCTTTTATTATTTATAACACTCACCTGACATTTATGTATTTAAAACTCCATCTACCACCCATTAATTTACAGATATTTACTGAGTAACTGCACCAGACTTGGTATTGAAAGTACAGTCCATGTCTCAATCATAATACCATTCTTTTCAATACTACACAGCACCTACACATCTCAGACACCCTGCTACAATGGAGTTTTTTTTTTTTGAGTTAAGGATTGGGCATCCTTGTATTAGTATGTTCATCTTGGTGCTGGGAACATAGTAGACACACAACAAACTTATAAAAATCCATTCTAATTTCCCCAAACTTTTCACATCATTGATAAAGATGAATTCATAATATCAATAATTA
Source organism: Eonycteris spelaea (assembly GCA_003508835.1). NCBI lineage: Eukaryota > Metazoa > Chordata > Mammalia > Chiroptera > Pteropodidae > Eonycteris > Eonycteris spelaea. The sequence goes on along the minus strand of PUFA01000083.1, from coordinate 1,079,972 downwards.
ATCTAAATAATTGTACTGATTCTTGAACCTACCATCAGCCCTCTGAAAAGTAGTATCTCCATGTTTTTCTGGGAGTCTCCAGGAGATGTCTCACAAGATCTAAAAAAGTTCTATTTCCATTGCCCTGATGGGTATTGGAGCTCTCAACAAAAATACTTCTCATAGTCTATCATTTGCCACCTGACATTTCCTTGCCCTCTTTCTATGTTCTACCAGGCCCCAGAAACCCTCCCTTCACTTTCCGTGCCCACAACACTGGTCTATAGTCCTCAAGATATCAATGCTATATGTGATGTGATCTCTGTGGGCTCTATTTGAGAGATTACAAGGTACTGCATCCTACTACATTTAGTAAAACTTTTTTTCAGTTAAACACAGACTGTATGAATGGAGTCCAGAACAAGTTTGAGATGACATACACTATATTATTTTCACAAATATCATTTCAAAATAACAGTTTGTTATTTCATCCATCAATTTTCTGAAACATGCCCATATATATCTGAATCCTTGAATGGACACAACTTGTGGCTCAAACTTTAATTCACATTATATTTCAAAAATTTGAAAGTAGTACATGTTCACTGTAGGAGAATATAAAAGAAGAAAATAAAAACCCAGACTTAACAGTTTGGCATATATTCTTTTAGTCTTTCTTTAAGTCTTATTTGAAATAAACTAGAGGAAAATGCTATCAATCAAAATTCCTCTTGATTTTGTTTTGAGATATACCTTGAGGATGGATCCAAAGAGGAGGCTTAGTAGCAAAAGTTGACCTCTATAATTGTTCATAATAATAATGAGGTATAAAGTTACAGCTTCCCTAGAGGAAAAAAAAACTGGAAAAATGAGTGGGAGAAGGTGTGTGGCTGGGAACATTCTTGCATGACAGAGAAATCACTGGAGAGAACTGAAAGTTTGAATGAAGGTTGATGAGCCATGAACTGTGCAAAGTCGACTGTGATCTTCACTATGATAACCTTAGAGAAAAATAAAGAGGTATAGAATTAACAGAATGTCATCTAAACATATATATGATTTTTAACCAAGACAGGGAGACTTAAAAAAAAACCTCAAAATAAAAATTAATTAAATGATTAGTTGAATCATTCAATCAAGTGATAGAGCATCTTGGTTTTTGTGAAGAGTAGTGGAGGGGTGGGAGGTAGCAAAGGCAGGGGACACTCTAAAATGAAAAATAAGTATTAAATAACAAGGTTTCTTGAGCCCAAGGACATGGGCTGTGAGACCCTTTCAAAAAGGCTAAACAGTGATGAGTGGAGAACTACCAGATTTCACTATGTATATTTCATATGTAGAGACTATAGCAACAGAGTACCTTTATCTCCTGGTTTCCAGTTAATTTCAGCCAATTGGAACACTGAAAGAAAGATCAGTGAGAGAGAAAACAAGATCCTTTCTTATGAGGTCAGCCTGGACCAGCTGTGTTCCTTGACGAAAATTCATCCTTCTCCCATGATAACTGACTACTCAATTCTTTCTCCTTCCAAATTCCAGTAACCTCTCTCCCCCTTGTCCTCTTAGGTCTAGGATTGTAATAGCTCAGCTTCTACTAGCTTCAGGTAATCACACTATCCTTGTGAATTCCTTACACCACGCCTCATAAAGACTGTGCCATTTGTTTTCTTATTTGAAATCATCCTATTTTAAGTGTATCATCTGTTTTCTGTTGGGACTTGGCTAATAATTGGTTCCAGAAATGGCCCAGGAAAATTTCATGAGATCTGAAATTGAGTTGGTCATATATTCAAGAAGTGCATGAGTAACTCCCTTGCTGAATGAAAATAGAATATGAGTAAGCTATGATATTCAATAATTTAAATTATCATTTGGTGGCTAGAACAGGATAAAATTCAGGAAGGAAAAAGAGAGGCATTGGAAGAACATAAGCCCATGGCAATGACGTCCTGTGACGAATAGAAATAATAAATATTATAAAGGAATCAGGCTTCTTCTTAGATCTTAGAGAGCATTCGTAGAGAAAAAGAAATAGAAAACTAGACACACTATTTAGGACACACATGGAAATCCATGAAGCTCTCCAGCAGTATTAAGGAGTCCTCCATGTCCTGTAGTCTCAGGAAAGGGGCAGCTGAGGATTAAGCCCAGAGAATGAGTATAGGAGTGGTAGAACTACAATTCTACCAAGGCTCCTAGGCCATTGTAAGGACACTGATGGGGGAAACTGGTACCCTAAGACTTAAAAGGAGTTTATTTAGGCAAATATGGACAAAACCAAAATATACAAATTCCTTTGAACCTCCATTGCAGGAAGAGGTGGACTTGCTTCCTCCTCAATCTAAGGTAACCAATCCTTACCTGCATAAAAGACTTCCAGTGACTGTACCTGGGGCAGGTGCCTCAAAACATTATGCCCACTCATTCAAAGACCCACACATAGGCGACTAACTTGCCCCAGTTTGCCTGAGATGTTTTTGATTTTAGCACTGAATGTCTCATGTCTAAAACTCCCTCTAGCGCAAAAAGACTGGGACAACTGGTAACCTTACCATATCCAACACCATTAATAGCTTCTAGGTCCATAAGGTGAGTTAGAACTCAACCAGACCAAATGCAGAGGTTCAAGTTTGCTCCATGAAAAGATAATCTATAATTATCTTTTAATTATATAGCAAGATGACAAAACCTTGCTAATATAAATTAGCTGAAGCCTGGGGAATATAAGTGAAAGTGGATTCCAACAATGTTAGGCCAATGGGGAAAAAGTCTGGTTTGGGATCTGGTGGAATTCCCTAACAGAGGTTTTGTCACTGATTTTGGGACTTAGTGTGCTGGCTCAAACACCTTGTAAATGCATTAACAGTATGCTGGGTTGCCTAACCAAATGCTGGACTTAATGAAGATTTTAAAATGTCAGTGCATTCCTGAAATCCAATAGAAAGGAGTCTGGGGACTTAACAAAATGGGAATGTTGGAAGAATCTATTATGTACAACTTGCTCAGCCACCCACTCCCCTACCATACCCTTAGGAGGGCCAATGGAAATGTTAGTTATTTCAAGTTTTTTAATTTTAATTTGTATTGTTCGACTACTTACAGAGAGCATGTGTTTGAAAATCAGAACAAAATGTTTTACTAAGTTAATTTTTCAAACAGAATAGATTTGAAAGAGGAAGACTGAAATAAGAATATAAAATATCTCAAACATTATTGGATGAGTTTTAAGATGACATGGTTTTTGTAGGTAGGGATTCAAGGATTCCCTGAGGAAAAAAAAAATGGGAGGAAAATTTATGGAGACAACTCTCTAAGGGAATGTGGAGGGAGGGCAAAATGTCAATAGATGAAGCCCAGGCCTGAGAAGCTGCTGGACTTATAGCAGGACACCCCTAACGGAATTATTCAATTCTAGGAGAAAAGGTGTTGTTTGCAAAATGGATGTGTCTGGCAGCCTAAGAACTCACTAATATACATGTTTCACTATTTGGCCAGTAGAGTGGGAGGACAGACATATGGGAGAAAAATCTAAAATATTATGTTAAAAAATAAATATGTGAACTGAAAAAGAAAGGAGGGAAGCAAGGGAAAGAGAGTCTTAGAGTCAGTCAACCATTTAGTCCTGCATGTGGTCAAGAAGAAAAGGGCCACATTTTAGAAACCAGTAAAACTGTTAAAAACTTGGTTGAACTGCTGAAAATGAAACTCAAGTAATATTTCTCAGTTGAAAATATTGGTTTCTGATCTTTCTGAGCCTGGAAATTTTAAAGGTTTTGGAGGACTAGTTTGATGAAACTTGTAGCAGAAGCCATATTGGTTCCCATAGAGGCACTGATCATACATATGTTTAAAACATCAACAGTACTGGTTAAAAGTTTACTGAGAGAGATGGTCTTGCTGGAACAAATCTAAGGTTGAAACCAAAGCACACCTAGGAAGTTGTTTTCACAGGCTTAAAAATCCCAAACAAAGACCAATATGCAAAAAATAAGCCATACAGAGTTCATGGCCTTGGGGCCTTCTTGGGACTCAGTAAGACAGAATAGGAGATAAAAATAGTAAAAGAAGAAACTCTATGAACACTTTTATTTCCCCACCACAAATTATAAGGAATTATTTTCACAAGAAACAATGAGAGCTTTATCACAATAAAGAGCCGAAATATAGTTTAATATTGAGGTGTCCAGAAGAAGACTCAAAGGGAAATAGAAATCATAAGGTAGGTGATGGACTCTGAGAGGGAAAAAGAACACACAAGTAAGATGTTGTGACTTGAAAATTGACATCATTGCAAATTTTGGAAGATGGAACTACTATCCTAATACTACCCCTTCCAAAATATAGTATGGAAGGTGACAGAATAATTCGGTGGGAGATTTCTCAGACTGTTGTAAGTTCCCATGCTTTCAATTGTGTACAACAGGCCCAAGAATCTGCCTGGCATCCTGAAGCCTGAGGTCTCAATGGTTTTTTCTTTCCTCTCACATTTTCTCTGTCTATACTCCTTTTCCAATATGTCATTAGGTCTCTGCTGGAACCAGGTACTGAGTAACAAAAAAGTAATTTTATTGTCAGTAATTGCTAAAGACCAAGGGAGATTCTTGTTTATTTCCCAACACTCTATGGTATGTCAGTTTCTGTGCTACCTTTCAAGTCATATTGACCCTTAAGCACTGTAAAAATGTAAGACACATCAGAGAATTTGGGTTGTTTTATTCGATTTCTTATTTTTTTTACTCGAGTTGGTGGAAGATGGGCAATGCTACAACTACTAGACAAGTAATCTTGACTTAACCCAGACATCTTTAAAAGGCAGCAGCCTGAGAACAAGCAAACTATAAAATTTCAGAGGACAAAAACTTCCATTTATTTATATGAAATTTAATTTGAATTTTTAATTTCTCCTTAGAGACTGAATAATGGAAAGGTGACCATATTCAGTTTGTGTGTGTGTGTGTTTCTGCAAAATTGCTTGAATGTGTTTGGTGTCCTTTGGTACACATTTCATAACCCTCTCAGGTGATGAGGGTAAACTATGTTGGACAACAAGGCTAAAAATAATGGATTCACTGAGTATGAAATAATCACTTTTATTATCTTTACTGCTTATTCTCATTTAGTAACATTTAGTTCCATTTTTAGGGTTAGCTCACTTTTTATCCATACATTGTTTTCCATTCTCTACTGCATTTACTTTTATGACCCTAACAATAAACAGAGCCCTATCCATTAAATAGTGAAAAGAAGTTACCCAATAAGTGAGATGAAGCATCTGGAGTGCTAAGTACACTGCTTGGCACAGTGCAGCACTTCCATACTATAGATTGAATGTGTCTGTTGATGATGATGCATACAGCAGCAATGATGGTGATGGTGGTGACAGACACAGCTGGAAAAATAGGATTCAGCTGCAAAAACAGTCAAAGGAACAGTCAACTAAAGACACAGACACTATTTGCTTATGGTGGAACAGTATCCACAACCTCTGACCAGAAACTTTACCACTCACTCTCCTTATGCCTTCTCTTTTCCATCATTTATTACATAGAGGAGTCATGGACTTTGGACTTACCTGCCCTACCTGCCATGCTTAATTCACTTAATGCTGAGTGAGGCCCAAGCAGAGTGCTCTATCCCTAGACAAATAGAGACCTGGAGGACGGAGGATGGAATTTTGGCAGAATTTCACTTAAATATGTGCAGAGTGCTTCATAATATTTTTCTTGGCCCTGCCACTCAGTAGTTACCTTTAAATTTACTTTATGTGAAACCAGAGAAACCTCACCCTGAATAACCATTTCAAATGGACTTCGAGCTCACAAACTTTGGATTACCTGGTTGGCCTGCCCACTGACTTTCCCCAAAACTATTGGTCAAACTACCACCTGTACTTCTGAGCTCTCAAATTCTCTTTTATTTTCCTTTAAGTATATATCTAATAAATATGCTTTACACCCAGACAAATACACACACAGGGTATATCCCCAAATATAAGGTGATTCTCAATTTTTTCTGATGAGAGTATCAAAGAAAATAAAATGTTGGTCAATTAAAATATTAATGATATAGATAAGAAATAAAATCTCTGTGCTTGATAATTAATTACTTAGGTATATATGATATTTAAAATGACATGTTATATAAAGTAATCTCTTAATTTAGAAATATTGCTCTTTCATATTTAATGTTATTCAAACTTTTGAATAACATTGAAAAATATTATTCAAACTTTTCCCATGCAGTTTGAGATCAATATTTTCTTCTTTAGTAAATCATTTTCCTTGAATCATCAAACATAGTTTCCCATAAAATAGTATTTCTGCTTCCTGTCTGAGATAAAGTACTATTTGATGCTGTATATAATGATGACACTAAAATTTTTGTTCTAAGCCACAAGTTTCCATTTTCATAACATAAGGACAGTTTGGGTTTTTGTTTGTTTGTTTGTTTGTTTATTTTCCTGCACATACTAAAGGGATTTATTTGTGGTATCTTGCCACATATTCACTTACTATATGACTTTTTAAAATAATATTGAAATGGTTTGATTTTTCAAAAAATCTGGTACTCCCAAGAATAATTACTGAATCTGTTTAAATTTCTTTGCCTGCCTTTTTAAAATAGATTATGTCAGGTACCCACAATAAAATTCCAAAATTACCATTAACTGAAGCTGCTTTAAGCTAATGTGTCTTTTGCAACAGTATGTTGTTTAAATTAAAGTAATTGAGAAAGCAGACACAATATTAAAGGATTTGTAAGGATTCAAAAACATCAGGACATTATCTTTTCTAACTGACCATTTTTGGGGGGAAGAGAATAACTATGCTTTATATACATATATATGTGTATGTAGATTTTCTTTCTTACATAAAATCTGAGTTACATCTGTAACAAAGGAATCAACTCCTATGTAGCCCAGGCTCTTGGCTTCAAAGGCAGAAAACCCAGACTAACGAAACACATAGAGTTAGCAGCTTACGTAAATAGAGGACAGGGATAAAATGGGTTCAAGAGGATTGAGTCTAAGAACTGAAAGAATGTGACATTCATTTTCGATTTCCTTCTCACTCATGAGTAATATCTTAATCAACATTTTTCACATCTCGTGTTACCTGTGTATTGGGTCATTCTTCTCCCATGCAAAACACACAGACCAGGAAGCTACAGCTTTACATCATCCTAAGTGAGCAACTACAGAGAAATGAGTAATATTAGCTCCTCCAGAAGGAGGTGTAGGGGTCCCTAAAGAAAAAGGAAAGATACTTGCTGGAAAAGAGTGGGAAGGGAATTCTGAGCAAACCAAAACCACAGAAGTTCACTGCAGACATTTTAGATTCATTTAAAAGTTAATGAATTTGGGGGAAAATTTTCCTTTAAAATATTCAGATGTTGCTTTATTTTAAAAATAACACATTTCTTGCTGCAAGTCTGCATTATAATTGTGTTGGCTGTATGTCTGAATTATTGTTGGGAAGCGATTTCTGCTTTAGAAATATGATTAACTTAATACTAATGCATGACTGTGTCTGAGCCTGCACAGTAGAAAAAACAAATAATAAATTCATTTACCTTACTCCTATTTAACCATTTCTACTATCTTTATAAATAATTATTGGAAAAAAATTTCTGCTGTTCTATTATTTTTTAAATCCTTTAAGAGAAGTAAAACCTACATGGTTTTAGGATTCAGAGCAGAAACTAAGTCGTAATCATTACTTTACTATACCTGTAATCAAAACTTTCTCTCTTCCTTAAGCTAAGAACAGTTATGCTTCAGAGTGAAATATAATTCTGTTCCCCTGCACTTTGAGAAAGAGTTCTACCAGCTTTCTCCATCCACCTTAAACTGCTTTTCCCAGCTGCAGAGGATTAAACAGGTTATGAGATTTTCCTAGCAATAAACTTTCTGAACAAATAGAACAGTTTTTCATTGTGGTGTTTGGGAATTTTTCAAAGCTTTAATATTTTTAGTTCTTTTCCATTAGGTTTTAATTTGCAAAGTTTCATAAGCAAAATTAACCAAGAGAATCAGATTTTGATTTATAAAAAGTTTCCAATTAGAAAGACTTAATTAAACAACACAGCTCTGGCCCTCCTTTCTCTTTAAGTAATAAGCATACAGGTACTCCAATGGGGACCAGAGAGGGTTCAAAAATCAGAAAAATATTTCAAACTTCAACATACAAGGCAGAGCTAATGGTATAATGAGTATAGTATGAATTTTTTATAAGTTCCAAATTCTAGTTACGGCCAAGTCAGTTGGGACTTAGGTGAGCACCACTGGTGTATGTGAAAGTTACAAAAGAAAACAACCTTTGCTACAAGCAGAAGGTCTGAAATAAATCATCATCTTTTGAAGACTTCAGAGAAAAGACTATGCTTTAGGAGCTACTTTGAAAAGCTTATGTCTATCAAAAATCGCCCATTTGCTGACTGTCTCAGGAAGAGTAAGAGTCCAGGTCTTACAAAGGCTTCCAGATCCCATAGGACCTATTCCCCACCTAGGATCCCCAGATTTGGTAAATACATAGGACACTCAGTTAAAGTTGAATTTTAGATCAACAATAGATAATAAGTTAGTACAATAAATTAGTATATGTTCTCTATTTTTTCTAGCCACCTTACCCTCATCTCATTTCCTCCCACCCTCTCCTCCTCACTTCATTTCAGATGCAATTCTGTTTTCCACCAACACATCAGGCTCTTATTTTTGCTCACTCAGCCTAGAATTCTCTTCTCCCAGGTACTCACATAGCTAGGGCTGCCAGATTTAGCAAATAAAATACAGGATGCCCAGTTGTATTTGAATATAATATAAATAAGAAATAATTTTTAATAAAAGTATGTAGCATATACAGTAAAACTTATTTGTTGATTATATGAAATTCAAAGAAAATGGGCATTTGTCTTAGTTTCCTAAGACTGCTATAACAAAATATCACAGAGTAGGTGGCTTAAACAGTAGAAACTTATCTCTCACACTTCTGGAGGCTAGTAGTCCAAGATCAAGGTGTGGAGTGTTTGTTTTTTCTGAGGCTTTTCTCTTTGCCTTTCAGATGCCATTCTCTTGTTGTATCCTCACATGACATGTGTATTCTTGGTGTCTCTTCCTCTTCTTATAAGGACACCAGTTCTACTGGATTAGGGTACAGCCTTTATGGCCTCATTTAACCTTATTTATCTCTTTAAAGGACCTATATACAAATACAGTCACAATGATTGTTAGAGTTTCAACACAGGAACTGGGACAGCAGGGCAGGAGGGAACACTGTTCAATCCATAACACTTTATCCTCTGGCCCGTCAAATTTAGGTACTTCTCAATGCAAAATACATTCTTCTCCATATTAACAGTTCCCAAAGTCTTAACCCATTCCAGCATCAATTCTAAGCCTAAAGTCTCATCCAATATCTTCTAAATCAGGTATCAGTGAGAGTGACTGAATGATTCATCCTGAGGCAAAATTTCTTTCCAGCTGTGAACCTATAAAACCAGACAAGTAATGTGCTTACAAAATACAATGGTAGGACAAGCACAGGATAGATACTCCCATTCCCAAAGGGGGAATTGGAAAGAAGAAAGGAGTGAAATGTCCAAAGCCAGTACAAAACCTAGCAAGATAAATTCCATTAGATTTTAGGTTCCAGAACAATCCTCTTTGTCAGATGATTGCTCAATCCTATTTGGTTGGATGTTCTGCTTTCTGGGCCCACTGGGGTGATAGTGTCACCTCTAAGCCCTGGGAGACAGCAGCCTTGCCCCCAAGATCATGGATGGCAGCACGCTGGCCCACTAAAACTGAGAAGGTGACCTCCCTCTCTGAAACAGAGATGAAGACAGGCTTGCACCCTGGGCCTGTGTGCTCTGGGCTGTAGCAGGAGTGGCAGCACTAAGGATCGTTGAATTCTCTTTGGGTCTTTTTTCCCTTTTCTTCTAAAAATAACACGTTTGCAGTCAAATAGATCTATTGTCCTGTCTTGTAGATCCCAGAAGTCCGACAGCCTTTTTAAAATTTGCCCCATCTCTGTCCCCTTTAGTAAAGCTAGCAGTCAGTGTTTCTGTCAGTATAATCCCATTTCTACTCCTGGCTTCTTCTGAGATGGCTGATTTTAGATTCAGTTTTGTATTTATAGTGTCTATATCAAATGATTTTCCAATAGCATCCTTGGTGCTTTCTCAAGAACATGCTTTCTTGTTTTTCTGTAATATGAATAGGTCTGAGAAGTTTTCAAATCTTCAAGTAATGATTCCTTTTTGCTTAATAATATCTCCAGTGTATCTCTCTCTTCACATTTTTCTATAAGCAGCAAGGAGAAACTAGGCCTCCAATACTTTACTTAAAAATTCCCTCAGCTAAATATCCAAGTTTGTCACTTGCAATTTCCACTTTCCACAAAACACCAGAACACATTGTGGCCAAGTTCTCAGCCACTTTATGACAAGACTCACCCTTCCACCAATTTACAATAACATGTTGCTCATTTCCATCTGAAACCTCACCAGAATGACCTTTAACATCTATATTCCTGCCAAAAGTCTCTTCCAATTAATCTGGGCTTTTTCTAACATGCTCCCAAACTCTTTCAGGCTCTATCCATTACCCAGTTCTAAAGTCACATCCATATTTTCAGGTATTTGTTAGAGCAGCACCCTACTTCTTGGTATCAAAATCTATATTAGTTTGCTAGGGCTGCCATAACAAAACACTACAGACTGGTAGTTTAAACGAGGGAAATTTATTTTTTCATTTTTCTGGAGTCTAGAAGTCCATGCTCAAGGTTAGAATTGATACTGGAATGGGTTAAGGCTTTGTGAACTGTTAATATGGAGAAGAATGTATTTTGCATTGAGAAGTACCTAGATTTGAGGGGCCAGAGGACTTAAGTGCTCAAGGTGTTGACAGGGTTGATTTCTCCTGTGTTCCTTAGTTTGCAGATGGTCACTTTTTCACTGTGCCCTCACTTGGCCTTTTGATGTGTACACAAATCCCTTGTGTGTCTTCCTGCTTCGATGTGGACATCAAGCCTATTAGATTAGGACTTTATTCTTATGATGTTCTTTAATATCAATCACCACTTTAAAGGCCCTGTCTCCAAATACAGTCATGTTGGACATTAGAGCTTCAACACACAAATTCGAGGTGGGCAGGCATTTAGTTAATAATAGCACCCTTATTTTACCTGGCATCCCCACACGTTATTGTGTTTTATTAGGCCATTGCTTGGAAGTCATCTTTTTCAGGGATGCCTTCTTGAGCCTCATATTTAAAATTGCAGACCCCTCTACTCCACTTCAGCCCTCCACTCCTATCATGCTTTCATTTTCTCCACAGTTACCAATTTCTGACTATTATTCATTTTACTTATTTACTTGTTTATCATTTGTCTCCACTTCAGTACTAGTTCCATGAGGGCAAAGATTTTTATGTGAATTATTCCTCTATGGTATCTGTGGATCTGAAAAGTACTTGTAGTATGGTAGTCACTCAATAATTATTTGTTTAATGTTAACAGTTAACAAGTAGAAAGGAGTACCCCACTCTCTGCAGGCTGGTACAGCTAACATATCTAAGAAGAATAAAATTTTGGTAACTGTAGTGGATTCTAGAGCATCCCCCCAACTCCAGGTCACCATGCTGTGGAATATTTGAATGATTGTGAACAATCATGTGTTTGGGCTACTTGTTAACGATACAGGCTCCTGGGCCTTGCTCCCAGATATCTGATTCAATTAGACAAAGACTGGGCATAGAAATTTGCATGTTTAAAAAATACCTCAACTGATCCTAACACAATTAAAACTCCTCGAGCTCCAAAAACAGTTCTGCCCAGTACAAGAGGATTATGGAATGATGGGGTGGGTAGGGGAGAGATATGGTGCTTCTTTGATTACAAAACCTTTGGCTCACTCAAGCTATTTATTTATCTATTTATTTATTTCAGAATTTATATATATATTTTTAAGATTTTTATTAAAGTATAGCTAACATACAATATAGTTTCAGGTGTATACCATTATTATTTAACATTTATATGCCTAAAGAAGTGACCACTATGATAAGTCCAGCCATCATCTGACAACATACAATGCTATTACAATATTATTGACTATATTCCCTATGCTGTTCATCTCATTCCCATGACTTGTTTTATGTCTGAAAATTCAAACCTTTATTCCCTTCACCTTTTCCCCATTTTTTTATTCTTAAATTACAGTTGACATTTAATATTATTTTATATTCATTTCAGGTGTACAGCATAGTGGTTAGACATTTATATAATTTACAAAGTGATCTTCCTGACTAGTCTAGCACCCACCGGCACTCTACATAGTTCTTACCATATTATTGACTATATTTCCTATGCTGTACTTTACATTCTCATGACTATTTCATAACTACCAACTTGTACTTCTTAATCTCTTCACCTTTTTCACTCTGCCTTCCAATACCCCTCTCATCTGGCAACTATCAGCTTGTTTTCTGCATCTATGAATCTGTTCTATTTTATTTGTTTATTTTGTTTTTCAGATTCCACATATGAGATCATATGGTATTTTTCTTTATTTGTTTGACTTATTTCACTTAGCATGATATCTTCCAGGTCCATCCATGATGTTGCAAATGGTAAGATTTTATTCTTTTTATGGCCAAGTAATATTCCATTGTTTATATGTACCACAACTTCTTTATCCAATTGTCTATTGATGGGCACTTAGGTTCCTTCCATATCTTGGCTATTGTAAATAATGTTGCAATGAACATAGGGGTGCATATATCTTTTCTTTGGATAAATACGTGGAAGTGAAATTGCTAGGTCATATTGTAGTTCAATTTTTAATTTTATGAGGAACATCCATACTTTTTTCCATAGTGGCTGCACCAGTTTGCTATCTCACCAACAATCCACAAAGATTTCCTTTTCTCCACATCCTCGCCAACACTTGTTTGTTGATATATTAATGATGGCTATTCTGACTGATGTGAGGAATATCTCTTATGGTTTTAATTTGGATTTCTCTGATGTTTAGTGACATTGAGCATATGCCTATTGGCCAACTGTATGTTCTCTTTGGAGAAATGTCTATTTAGTTCTTCTGCCCATTTTTTAGTTGGATTGTTGGATTTTTTGATGTTGAGTTGTGTAAGTTTTTATAAATTTTGGATGTTAACTCTTTACCAGGTATATTATTGATGAATATCTTCTCCCATTTTTCTACAAAGTCTTTTCATCTTGTTGATGGTTTCTTCTGCTGTACAAAATCTTTTTAGTTTGATGTAGTCCCATTCATTTTTTTCTTTTGTTCCCTTGCCCTAGGCAACATATCAGAGAAAATATTACTGAGATCAATGTTGGAATTTACTGTCTATGTTTTCTTCTAGAAGTTTTATATATTGTTGGTTTATTTTTGTATATAGTGTAAGAAAGTGGACTAGTTTCAGGTCTCTGCATGTATCTGTCCAGTTTTCCCAACACCACCTGTCTTTAGACTTCTTTATTCCATTGTCTATTATTTCCTCCTTTGTTATAGATTCATTGACTATATAGGCATGGGTTTACTTCTGGACTCTCTATTCTTTTCCACTGATGTGTCTGTTTTTATGCCAGTAGCATGATATATTGATTTCTATAGGCTTGTATACTTTGATATCAGGTAGTGTGACATCTTCAACTTTGTTCTTTTTTCTCAAGATTACTATGGTTTTTCAGGGTTTTGGTGGTTCCATATAAATTTTAAGATTACTTGTTTGAGTTCTGTGAAAAATCTCATTGGTATGATAGAGTGTATTAAATATATAGATTGTTTTGGGTAGTATGAACATTTTAACACTACTAATCTTTTCTACCCATAAGTATATGGTACATGCTTTCATTTATTATATCTTCTTCAGTTTCTTTCTTTAATGTCTTATAATTTTTTGAGTACAAGTATTTTACCTTTTTGGTTAAATTTATTCCTAAGTGTTTTTTTTTATGCATTATAAATGGGATAGTTTTCTTAATTTCTCTTTCTGATAGTTCACTATTAGCATATAAAATGCAACTTATTTCTAAATATTAATTTTGTATCCTACTAATTTACTGAATTCACTTATCAGTCCTAATAGTTTTTGATGGAATGGTTAAGGTTCTCTAATGTATAGTATCATGTTATCTACAAATAATGACAGTTTTTCTACTTTCTTTCCAATTTGTATGACTTTTATTTCTTTTTTTGTCTGATTGCTGTGGCTAGGACTTCCAATACTATGTTGAATAGAAGTGGTGAAAGTGGACATTCTTGTCTTGTTCTTGATTGTAAGGAAAATGCCTTTAACTTTTCACCATTGAGTATGATGTTAGCTATGGATTCGTCATATATGGCCTTTGTTATTGTGAGGTATGTTTTCTCTATTCCCACTCTGCCAAGAGTTTTTTTTCATAAATTGATGCTGGATTTTGTCAAATGCTTTTTCTGCATCTATTGATGTGATCATATAATTTTTATCCTTCATTTTTTATGTGGTGTATCACGTTAATTGATATGCAGATATTGAACCAAACTTGCATCTCAGGACTAAATCTTACCTATTCATGGCGAATGCTCTTTTTAATGTATTGCTGAATTTGGTTCACTACTCTTTTGTTGAGGATTTTTGCATCTACATTTACCAGGAATATTGGCCTATAAATTTTTTTTTGTAATGACTTTGTTTGGCATTGGAATCAGAGTAATGGTGACCTCATAAAATGAGACCTCTTATAATTTTTTGGAATAGTTTGAGAAAATAGGTGTTAATTCTTTTTTGAATGTTTGGTAAAATTCACCTGTAAAACCATTTGGTTAGGACTTTTGGGGAGAGTATTTTGATTACTGATTGATTTTATTAGTAATCGTCTGCTCAGATTTTTTTTTTTTTAAATCAGTCTGCTCAGATATTCTGGGGTTTTTTTTGTTTGTTTTTTTTTTTTTCCCCCCGATTCAGTCTTGGAAGAGTGCATACTTTTAGGAATTTATCAATTTCTTCCAGGTTGTTAAATTTGTTGGCATGTAAGTGTTCATAGTATTTTTTATAATCTTTTGTGTTTCTGTAGTGTCAGCTATCACTTCTCTTTCATTTCTGATTTTATTTATTTGGGTTCTATCTCATTTTTTCTTAATGAGTCTGGGTAAAGTTTTATCAATTTTGTTTACCTTTTTCTAAGAACCAGCTCTTGGTTTTATTGATCTTTTGTAATTTTTATAGGCTTTTGTTTATTTTCATTCTGATCTTTATTATTTCTTCCTCTTACTTAACTTCGGGCTTTGTTTATTGTTCCTTTTCTAGTTCCTTTAGGTGTAAAGTTAGATTTTTTATTTGAGATTTTTCTTTTCTTTGGGGGATGGGGTAAGCCTGTATTGCTATAAATTTCCCTCTGAAAACTGCTTTATCTGTGTGCCATAGATTTTCAGTCATTGTGTTTTCACTTTTATTTGTCTCAAGGTATATTTTGATTTCTCCCTTGATCTCATTGTTAACCCATTCATTGTTTAGTAGAATGTTATTTAGCCTCTATGTATGCATGTTTTTCAGGTTTTTTTTTTCTTGTAATTGATTTGTAATTTTATATCATTTTGGTCAAAGAAGATGCCTGGCATGATTTCAAGTTTTTTTTATATTTATTGAGATATGTTTTATAGCTTAACATGTGGTCTATCTTGGAAAATGTTCTATGTGCAATGTATATTCTCCTGCTTTAGTTTGAAATATTCTAGAAATAGCATTTAAAACCATTTGATCTAATGTGTCCTTTGTTTTCTTGCTGATTTTCTGTCTGGAAGGTCTTCCTTGATGTCAATGGCGTATTAAAGTCCTCCACTGTAACTGAATTGCTGTCAGTCTCTCCCTTTATGTTGGTTAATATTTGCTTTATGTATGTAGGTTATCCTATGATGGGTGCATAAATGTTTACTAGGGTTTTATCCTCTTGTTGGATTGATCATTATGAAATGTCCTTCTTTGTCTCTTATTATAGCCTTTGTTTTAATGTCTATTTCACCTGATATAAGTATTGCTACCTCAACATTTTTTGTTGTTTGTTTCCATTTGCATAAACATTTTTTTTCCATTCCTTTACTTTCAGTAAGTGTGTGCCTTTGGATCTGAAGTTGTCTCATACAGACAGTATATGCACGAGCCTCATTTTAGCCAGCCTATGTGTTTTGATTAGAGTATTTATTCCATTAACATGTAAAGCGATTCTTGATAGGTATGTGTTTGTTGCCATTTTATTATTCATATTTATGTTCTTTTCCCCCCAACTTCTTCTTCTTAAGGCAGTCCCTTTAACATTTCTTGTAATACTGTTTGGTGGTAAAGAATTTCTTTAGTTTTTTTGTGTGTGTGTGTCTGGAAAGCTCTTTATCTCCTCCCCTTCGATTTTAAATAACAGCCTTGCTGGTTAGAGTAATCTTGGTTGTAGGTTGTTGCTTTTCATCAGTTTGAATAATTCATGCTGATGCCTTCTGGCCTATAAAGTTTCTGTTGAGAAATCAGCTGCCAGTCTTATGGGGGCTTTCTTGTAAATAACAACTGCTTTTCTCTTCCTGCTTTTAAGATTCTCTCTTTGTCTTTAACCTTTGGCATTTTAATTATGACATGTATTGATATGAGTCTTTGGGTTTATCTTGTTTGGAATTCTCTGCACTTTCTGGGTTCATACGTTTTATTCCTTTACCAGGTTAGGGGAATTTTCAGTCATTATTTCTTCAAATAGGTTCTCAATTCCTTGTTCTCTCTGTTCTCCTTCTGAGAGAAGGAGAAGTACCTCTATGATGTGAATGTTGGTACCTTGATTTTCTCTAAGAACCATTAAACTATCCTATTTTTGGATTTATTTATTTATTTGTTTGTTTGTTTGTTTGTTTGTTTTTGCTGTTTTAGCTGGGTGTTTTCTACTACCTTGTCTTCTAAATCACTGATTTGCTCTTCGGATTCATCAAATCTGCTATTGAGTCCTTCTAGTGTATTCATTATTTCAGTTGTATTCTTTATTTCTGACTGTTTGGTTTTTTTTTTTCTGGTTCTTATGTCCTTTTTTATTCTTGCTATTTCTTTGTTGAAATTCTCACTAAGTTTCCTAAGCATTCTTATAACAATTGTTTTAACTCTGTATCTGGTAGATTGCTTGTATCTATTTAATTTAGTTATTTTTCTGGAGTTTCTCTTCTTTCATTTAGGACTTTTTGGTTTACTTGTTGTTT
The DNA here is from genome assembly GCA_003508835.1 of Eonycteris spelaea. NCBI lineage: Eukaryota > Metazoa > Chordata > Mammalia > Chiroptera > Pteropodidae > Eonycteris > Eonycteris spelaea. The sequence continues at coordinate 1,062,767 of PUFA01000083.1, read as the reverse complement.
TCTCATTTGGCTGCCTCTTTGTGCTTATTTCTATTTATTTGGTAAATCTGCTATGTCTCCCAGTTTTGGCAGGGTAGACTTATGTAGTAGCTGTCCTGTGGGACTCCATGGTGTGATCTACCTAATCACCTGAGCTGGATGCTTCAGGTGTATCTCTTGTTTGGGTTGTGTGTACTCTCATGGTATAGTTGAATCCTGATTGTTGTTTGCATGTCAGTGAGTAAAATTGATCCTCATACTTACTGACTATGAGGATTGGCCCTGAACACAGTATACAAGTGGTTGTGTAGGAGTTGACTCCACAGACCAAGATTTGTCCCAATGAACTCAGGTGCCTGCTAAGACCACCCTTTGGGTATGCCGCTCTTGAGGATAATCGGGTGGTGTTTTGTTATGGTTTGAAGCCAGCCACCATGTGTGCTGGTTCTGGGGCCTCTTGGGACCTCTGTGTAAGTCAAGGTTAGCTGCTGCCTGAAACTAGTAGAGGACTATCTAACAGGAACTACAAAGTGATCCATGGCTGGCCTCTGCCTGTGCTGAACCTGGCAGTGCATGCTGCAAATTGCCACTAGTACTTGGCTTGGGAAGCTCAGAGAAATTCCCAGAAAATCCTGAGGACTGTCACCATCTGCTTGCTGTCTATAAGGCTCAGCTACTGAAAGAGCCTCAGGTGGTATGGGTGGTAGAGTGAGCAGGGCTCATCAGACCAATGAAAATTCAAATTTGGCCATATGGCTGCACAGGAGGAGGGCTCAACACAGGGACAATGATGGCTGTCCCTCTAGCCCTTGCCTTGAAGTCACACATTTAATATCTCCCTGTATGTCCCTGGGTCCTCCCCAGCCACTGTTCCTATGCCAGAGCCCAGGGTGCATGCCTGGGAGTGAGTGTCTGCATAGTCCCTTCAAGTTGATGCCTGGGTTGCCATCAGCTGTCCATTTCACCCAGATGAACTGAATCTCAGCTGATTTTCACAGCCAGATGTTGTGGGGGGCTGCTCTTCCCAGAACTGGTGCTCCAAACTGAGGAGCTGATGTGGGACTAGGACCACACACTAGTTAGGGAGGACCTCGGCAGCCATGATAACCGTTCCAATTCTCCACCACCACACGTGAATACAAGGCCAGCTCATTTTACATCTCCATCCCTCCTACCAGTCTTGTGGTGGTTTCTGGAAGTAGGCCGAGTCAGCCTTCACCTGTGGGGTGAGATAAGAGGGGACAGAGTCTGCATTATGGGCCATGAGAGGCTATCCTTTAAGGGATACCCCTAATGGCAGACATAGAGCAAACCAAAATCTAAGGGAACTATTCATAAGTGTGCTTAGGGGCTTAATGGCAAAGTCAGGGGAGCCACTGAAGTATGGACCATAAGTGGAGAGAGAGTCAGTAGGGACACAGACTGGCTGATATTTCTCAGTCTCTGAATCTCTGACCTGTTTCACTCCACATCATGAGGTCCACAATCCTCGAAATGACTTTATTCTCTTGAAACAGTAGACTTGTTGGCTATATTGCTGGATTCTACATTATCTCATCTTGCTTAAGGTTAAGACTTAAAGCCCTCGCTCCTCACACATAGAAACATGATTTTGCTAATTTCTTTAGATTTAATGTAATAATGTCTGTATCACCCCTCAGCTTCAATTCCTTTTTTGCCTCTGTTCTGCCACATTTTGACATCTACTGTTTTCTGGAGAATTCTTTTGTTTCTAATTAGATGACTGAGTTAATGAAAGACAAAAAGATTTAGTCTTGATTTAGACTAACCTGCTGGTAGTAGATTTTATAAAAATATAGGCAAACATTTTATTTCGTTAGTAAATGTAAATGCTTTCCATTGTCTCCTGTCCATGCACAACCCTGGAACATTTCTTTCTTTTAAAGTTTGAAATCATGTTTTATTTAATAAATACCTGGCCACTTACCAAAGAGAATTTACACTAGTTTCTTAATTACTTTTATATACCTGTCATTTTGTAGATATCACCTTTAAAAATACTGTGTTTTCCTCTCTTGAAGTATTCTATTTATCCAAAGTCAACATTAATATTTTTAATTTAATGTTTTAAATTATTTATTGTTACTTTGTTAGGTTGGTAATATATTAAATGTGTAACATACTAAAACATGGTTTTCTTTTTAAATTAGCAACTCATATATAACATGTGCACTATAAAATAAACAACAAGAAGAATTTCAGAAAAATTCTAAATTATGTGAAAAAAAACAGTCCCACTTTATAAATGACATATGGTAAATAGTAAAGAAATATGTGTTAATAAAATTAAGGAAATCAAAGTATTGGGTGGTTAACCTCTCAGTCACTAAAATGTTTTATGACTTGGATTAATCATTTATTTTCTTTAAACATTGGTTATTTCTCTCACATTATGAGGATTCGGTATCGTGAATAATCAGAAAAACATATTGCAAATATAAATAGTGGGGTTTTTTTTTGGAAACAGAGAGATTAATACATTTTCCTGAGCTAAATATAGCCTTAACAATGCATTTCTCTTTTTCCCCCTATATACAATTCACCTTTAAATCTGTATAGTGATGACAGTAACAATGATGACATAAAGTTTTATGGGAATGCCAAGCAACAGGTCCCAGGCCTAAATGAGAAATAGCTGTTCAGGAAAGAAAGGTACAATTCTATTGACCAAAGCCCGTTGTCAAAATTCCCATTTCTGTTACCTCTTCCAGCACTTGTTCATTTGGATCAAGGCAGGAAACATGACCTAATTGCAATCTGTGTCCACTAGAATGGAGAGGTAGCTTTCTGCCTCTTTTTTTCCTGTGAACAGTAAATGGAAAAGCTACCGACTTGAGGTCTATTCTTTCACATCAGGCTACATACACTATTTCTGTATTTTTTTTTATTACGAGCAAGCTTTAATGGAATGCTGAAAAACTTCTCCAGGGCATGTTTAGTCATTCAACCATGCACACACAATTAGCTCCTGCACGATATGCTTCTCACTTATAAAAATGCCTTTTCATATGTATTCAGATTCCATTTTCATTTCTCAGTGGTGATCTATAAATCCATATGTAATGTGACTATAGGCTTAAGAGGATGAATAATAGAAAGAGAAGGTTATTAAAAAGTGACCCGAGGAGAGAGACACCAAGAAGAAAAAGAAGGGAGATTCTTAAGAGAGAAAAAAGTTATAGATTATGAGGGGATAAAGAATCATTTTTCTCGCTGTGCTCGTTAGCTATTGCCACATAACAAAACATCCCAAGACTCAGCAACTTAAAACAGTAAGCATTTACTATTACTTGCTACCCAGCCAGTTGTCTGGGTAGATCTGCTGATTTGTGATTTGTGTCAGGCTGATTCAATAGGTCATCAAGGGGCAATGAAAGAGAAGGTGCTAGGTCATCTAGGATCAGGTTTAGGATGACCTTACTCATATGTTTGTGATTGTTTTTTTTTGTTCCTATGGCAATTTTTGACTAAACCATGTGTCTCCCTCCCATTATTCAGCAAGCTAGTCCGGGCTTATACACATGATATATTGCACATTTCCAAGTGATTAGAAGCATACAAGGCCTTCAGGGGCTTAGGCTAAGACCCAATACACCATCACTTCTGTTGTATGCTATTCACCAAAGCAAAACTCAAGGCCAGGCCAAATGGAAGGGATGAGGAATAATTTCTATCTCTTAATTGGAGGAGATATGAAGTCATGTTGCATAGGGCATGGATTCAGGGAGAGGTGAAGGGCTGTTTTCATGTGCAATCAATGTACTCTTCTTGCCTTCAAAAAATTACAAAGGCTCTGTGTAAGATGCACATATTTTTTATAAATGTATAAAGTTGGAGGTATGGGTTTCTATGTAACCCTTGGACTCCCAAAAGTCATATGAAGCAAATTGTGGCAGAGGCCTTAGGAAGATCCTCAAAAAAATATTTTTAAAAAACTTATCTGGTAAAATCTCTCTCCTTTATGATTAAGCCTAGTGTTCAAATGTCAGGCAACAGGCATTTGTTGAGCATTCACCTATGTGTCTGGTATTGAGGGTACAGCAGCAAACCCTGTGAGGGTACACACAGACATAGTTCCTGGCTTTGGGCTAACAGAAAAGACAGAATGTAAATGGTCACACATGTGCTAAATAAGGTAAAGGACCTGCTCTTTCTCTAGCACCAGCCCTCTTAAATTATAGATTGACTTTCTTAAAGGAAGTAAAATAGTCATCACTTGTTTAGACTGTCATGATAGGTATACAGACCACTGAAATGAGATCTTATAGAGGGGAGGAGATATTAGGCTTAATTCCAAATGGAGCACTGGCGAATAAGAATTTATAGCTAAGTAGCAGAGTCAGGGTCAGTAGATGGAAAATCACACAGAAGAAACATCAGGAGTAAGGGGGGGGGTTCTGGTCAAACTCACCTAACAGGAGTCTTGCTGCAGGCAGGCCAGGGTGATCAGATATCATTTCAGAGATGGTGGAGGGTAAGGAACCTCATTCAATATCAAGAGTGATCAGTTATCAAGGATCGGAGTGCTGTTTAAACTGACTTAGTGTTTTTTTTGTTGATATGAGATTTTATAAGGATAGGTTTAGGAGAAGGTTCAGGGGCCTGACTAAAGTTTGGTCAAGCAAAGAATCTCTGTCAGCTAGCATTTTCCTAAATATATCTTGCCATTATGCCTGTGGGCCTTTCAATAGACAGTTTCGTTTTCTTGTCTCCTCATGATGCCATCCTACACTCTTATCTCCACCTCCACTTGTTGAGAAACTATGGTCCTGCAGTCTTCTGCTTAAATATAATTTCTTCCAGGTAGTCTTCTCTTCACCATAATATCATTTGGGCTCTCTCATCACAGCATAGCTCTCATTATCTTGTCACTCCTGTAACCTTGCCAAATCTCCTCCAGGAAACTCTTGAAGGGGTTATGAATATGCTACTGTGGGATAAAGGTTACTTTGAGCCCAAGACATTTGAAAATCAACAGCTGTAGAAAGAGAACTTCCATTTTTTTTTAAACTTCCTTTATCTGCCCAAAAGCATCCCAAAAGAATTAGACTGCCATTGTGTTCAGGTCATGCTACTCCAAATATAGCACAGCGGCCTATTGAATTTTTTAAGCTAAATAAGTTAGAGCTTTTAAGAACAAGATAACATGCCCAAAATGAAGTGGCTTATGCTAAGCCCCATGTCACCAAACTGATACTTAATTACAGTTTCTGCTCTTCCTGAATGGAATAAAGAATCATCTGGTTGGAGGATGGCATAGAAGGTAGTGGCTGTGCACACTTCCTCTAGTGACCACACCAAAATTATAACAAAACTACAGAGCAACCAGTACATGGAGTTGCCAGAAGTCTGACTGAACAGAAGTCCTACAACTATGTCACCTCAAATAACAGTTCACCTCAAAATGGTAGGAATGGCAGAGACACGAAACAGCCTGGTCCCACAACCGTATTTGGCCATTGAGAATCCAGGGGGCTATCTTGGCTGCGGAGCCACCTTCCTCCCTCCCCCGCCCCGCTTAGGAGTGAGGGCTCCTAGCTGCACACTGGGTTCCCTGTCCAGGGGTCTGGAGCTGGGATGAGAAGTCTCACAAACTCTGGCTGTGAAAACCAGCAGAGGTTGTGGCTGAGTGAGACGGAGGGCTTCAGGAAGCAGAGACCTTCTTATTAAAGGGCCCTGCCTGGCCTTACTTGCTGACAGACTTGCTTGCTCCTGCACTGGGACGGTTGCTCAAAGGGTGCCAGTAATATACAGGGAGGGTTTGAGTTGTCGGGCTTCAGGGCGAGGTCAGGAGGGGTGGCTTGCTTCCAGACAAAGGTATAGGGAGAGGCCATTGCTCCTTTGTTGACCCCTCTCTGCTCTCAGCCTCTAGAAACTGGAGCCATCAACCTTGATTACACAGGTCATTCTGCTTAGGGGATTCCCTGAGACTCCACCTTTCTCAACTTGTGGGCCCTCACACACTGCTTTCAGTGATTTATTTATTCCATACAAATTGGCTGTCTTGGCTCCACTGCGAACTTTCACAAAATCTCCCAAAGTCTTACAAAACCCAAAAATGCAGCATCTGGCCTTGACATGCCCTGAACCTCTTGCTGAGCAGCCCCAATCCCCCTACTAGTAGCAGCCAGCCTTGGTTTATGACTTGGCCCCTCAAGGCACCTAAAAGCCCAGCACGTAGGCAGCCATATGTGGATTACTTGGTGACTTAACAAGTGGTCCCCAGAAGTGCACAGGCTGTGGCTGAACTTGGCCTGTAGCTAGATCCCTTCCAGGTCTGTGCCACTGGGCCTTACAGCACACCTACTAAACCATTCTACTAAACCCAGGAGTTTTAGGAGTCCCACCTAATACATAGAGATAGACACAAGGAGGCAGCCAAAATAGGGAGACAAAGAAGCATGCCCCACATGGAAAAAAAACAAAAACAAAAACAAAAAAAACCCCAAAAAACAAAAACAAAAAAACAGAACAAAACTTCAGAAAAAAGTTCACCGAAATAGAGACAAGCAATATACCAGATGCAAAGTTCAAAACACCAGTTATAAGGATGCTCAAGAAGTATAGATGAACTCAGTGAGAACTTTAACAAAGAGATAAAAAAACATAAAAATGGAGATGGCTTACATAATAGGGAGTCAGTCAGAAATGAAGAATACAATATCTGAGATAAAGAGTATACTAGATGAAATCAACAGTGGATGAAAAGGAGGAGCAAATCAGTGACATAGAGGATGGAGAAGTAGAAGACACCCAATCAGAACAGCAATAAGAAAAAAGAATCCAAAAAAATGAAGCTAGTTTAAGAAGCCTCTGGGACAACGTCAAGTGTAACAACATTTGCATCATGGGGATACCAGAAAGAGAAGAGAGAGAGCAAGGAATTGAAAATCTTTTTGAAATAATAAATGGAAAACTTTCCTAACCTTGTGAGGGAAATAAACATACAAGTCCAGGAAGTTCAGAGATCAATCCAAACAAGATCAATTCAAAGAGGCCCACATCAAGATATATTATAATTAAAATACCAAAGATTAAATTCAAAGAGAGAATCTTAAAAGCAGCAAGGTAACACCTATAAGACTTTAGCTCATTTCTCAACAGAAACTTTACATGTCAGAAGAGCTTGGCAGAAAATATTCAAAGTGTTGAAAAACCAGGACCCACAACCAAGATTACTTTACCCAGCAAAGTTATCATTTAGAATTGAAGGACAGATAAAGAGCTTCCCAGATGAGAAAATGCTAAAGGAATTCATTACCACCAAGCCAGTATTATGGAAAATATTGAAGGGACTTCTTTAAGAAGAAGAAAAAACTAAGTATCTAAAGTCTAAATAAAGATTGGCAACAACTATAACAGTACTTTAAAAGAAAAAAATTAAATGCTCCCATCAGAAGATAAGGTGGCTGAATGGATAAGAAAACAAGACCCTTACATATGTTGCCTACAAAGGACTCATTTCAGTTTAAAAGACATACACAGACTAAAAGAAATAGGATTGAAAAAGATGTTTCATGTTGGACCTAGAGGGTATTATGCTGAATGGACTAAGTCAGATAGAGGAAGATAAATGCCATGTAATTAAATGTATATGTGAACCTAAAGAACAAAACAAACAAAACAAATTAGATACAGAGGGTTACTAAATGGGAAGGGGTTGGTGGGTCAGTAAAAAAAGGGGAAGATTAAGAAGTATAATTCAAGAGTTACAAAATAGTCACAGAGATATAAACTATAGCATAAGAATATAGCTAATAATATTATAACAAATATGTACAGTGTCAAGGAACATTAGATTAGTTGGGGTGATCACTTTGTTAAGTTACATAGGTCTCTAATCACATACTGTGAATCTGAAACTAATATAGTATTATATGCCAACTATAACTAAAAAAATGTTTAAATTAGTACTAATTAAAAAAAAAAAAAAGAATCACCTGGTCAATACTAGTGAGCTAATCCAAGGGATAGATCCCTGCCATCTCCTACTAAAGGAACGTAACCTTGCAATAACCAACCCTATTTTTTGCCTAGTACAACTTTCTCATTCCTGCTCCCTCTATCTATAAAAAAATTTTGTACAGCTCCTTGGAGGTCTTTTCCATCTGCTAGATGGATGCTGCCTAATCCATGAATCACTGAATAAAGCCAATAAATCTTTAAAATTTACTCAGTTATTTTTTTTTGTTTTAGTATTATGCTTTATTATAATGCTTTACATTTAATATATTCAAACCAAGACATTAAAATGGTTAAAGTTAAAGAGAGAATCTTAAAAGCAGTAATAGAACAAAATTTCGTTAATTAAAAGAAAATAACAGAAGCAAAGAGGAACTTTCCCTACCTCCCTCATCTTTTACTCCTGAAGCAGGTTATAAAATCCTCACATGAGAGGTGTCCTCCCTCTATCAAGTGAAAAGGAGTATCCTTTACCTCTGAAGACAAAGGGATGCTGAGAAGAATTCCAACAAACAGGCCTTGCTAAGTGTCCCCTAGTCTATTATACTCGCCTCATACTCCCTGAATGCTCATATTTCTACACAAATGACCACTTTGCATCAATCCTAGCAAAAATACTTAGGCTTAACTTTCTTGGGGTCTTCACTTGGTATCATGTAAAACTTATATTAAATTTGTATGCTTTTTTTTCCTGTTAAACTGTCGCTGTTGGCTTAATTTTCAGACCCAGTGACCTTAGAAGTCTCCCCTGCAAAGCCTTGAGGCAGGTTTACAAACTCCAGTGCCTGTGGGGCCAGGCAGGGAGCCTAAATGAATAAGGTGGATGAGATGTAGGAAGAGTCAGCTGTTCCTCTTAGCTGTTTTAAAATGTCACACTTTTTATGGAGATGTGTGTACAATAAAATATTTCTCTACTGGAAGGGAAAAAAATCAGTTCAAGGGCAATGATAGTGGCTAGAGACACAGCCTCAGGAGTGGGATGCACTGGGGCCTGGGAGGAACACATAGCCCCCAAAAGACAACAGCTGCTCCTAGGAGCCCTCATCACTGCCATGCAGAACGTGGAGCAAGTATTGTCACATCACACCATTTTTCCAAGAGAAACTGGAAATGAATATCTTCCTGTGAAATATCTTCTTTTTAAATGTAGGGCAAAGCAGTCACAACTGTGGGCCACGTTGAGGCCATAAGCGCATTAAAAACCTTAGCTATCGAAGCTCCAGTAGATAAGACATTATATATAAAACAATGTAATTAAAATATTATTTACAATTATTTTAACAACACAAATTTTTCTAGCAGATATGTTGGTCATTTGGACTTGGCAATCTCTGGCATTTATGCACATGGGGGAAAGTGATTTGTTTTGAATCACTTTGACTGGCTTCCTCTATGCAAGACTGCAGAGACTAAAAAAAGTAATCCGTAGTATCTTTACTCTGCAAATTCTCCTGGCTGGGTTTTTATTCCAACAAGAGCCTGGCTAAATCTTCTTTTTAGTCCCAGCTGAATGTTTGCCAATCATGTCCAAAGACATTAGCTGATAATGGCTTAAAGCCTTACATTTCGAAGAGGTATTTAAATTTTAAATTAGGACTCAAAGATGAAAATTTCATCTTTCTTTCCACCAGCCTCCTCCCAAGAATGATAGCATTATTAAATGACAAAGCATGCAAGAGAATGAAGGCTCTCTCTAGATCATGGGTGATATCACACATTCTTAGATTTTGAGTAGCATCGATTAATTAATTTAATAATAATATTGCTTTGTTCTAGTCTTGGAGGTTATCAAGAATCCTTATTAGTAGTCTTTATGACATCCTAGCATTCTCAAGGAAATAAAGCTAATTATTGGGGGTGGGGATAAGTGTAAAATTTCAAGAGAAAGAGAAGGTTTTTTGCTTTTTGCTTTTTGTTTTTAACTTGGAGCACTGAATCTGTTTACTGGAAAGATTATATTTTAATGTTGGCCACTCACACAGATGAACTTGATTATGAAGAAAGAAATTGTTTGGTTCATTAGGCTTTAATTATAGAGATGAATTATTATAGATGAAAAGAGAGAGCCACAAAATTATGGAGATTGAATTCCAGTTCAATAAACAACTTCAAATATCTTTACTGGAGACATAAGCTAGTCATGTTCTTTTTTAATTTGATGTCCATTGAAAAATGGTATTAGAATGTCCCTGGAAAAATCCTAATATCTACAGTGTGTTAGTGGCTATTATTTAAATTATAGTTTTCCCCTAATTATATTGTCTGATGATGGTATGAAGATAGATAGGCCTTACTTCTGCTTCAATTTATTTTGTGTGATAATGACAGAATGTTACATTCCTGTTTTGCTATTATCCATGAAGCCAAATTGCTTTTATAATAGCTCAAATGCCTTTACTAGCTCCCCAATTTATGCAGAGATAAACTGAAAACCCTGAGCTTGATATTTAAGGACTTTCAGGATTTGATCCAATCAAAATATCTAACATTATCATTTTGTATTTTGTTGTAAAGTTAGGAAACTTCTTTGAAACCAAATATTCTCTTCACAATCTCACAAATAGGCCTTGTGTATTTTGCTTCTGAAATTTTAGGCATATCTTTCCCTACTCTGTATTTTTTTCTTTTAACTCTACTTGTCTGAGTCCTAATTTTCAAAGTCCTGTTTAAATTGTACATTCTTTATCTTCTTTCCTGAGCATAGTATTCTGTGCTGATCCTGCTGTCTATTTTGTAAAAACATATATTATCTATATCACCCTTCTTAAACCTCTTACAGTACTGGCAGTTTTTACTTTGAAGTCATTCAACTAGATTAGACACAGTATACCTTACATTTCCAAATTCTTAAAAATAATAGTTCTACAAAATATTTTGAAAAATAACATGTATGTGACAATTAAAAATTTGAAATTGTGTATTTGAGAATATCAGACAATTATTGTAAATTTTTAACTGTGAGACTATTATGGTGGTTATGGGTTTTTTTTTAAGGGTTTTATTCTTTTAAAGGAATATAATAAATAGTTGTAAATGAAGTAATGTAATGTCTAGATTTTGCTTCAGATTAATATGGGAGAGAGGAAAGTGGTAGGATATACATGAAACAAGATTAATTATAATGTGAGGGTTGACCAAAATGGGTCAACAACATTAACCAAGATTGGCCAAACATCATTGATAATTATTGAACTTGGGTATTGGCGGTTCATTTACTATTCTATCCACTTTTATATATGCTTAAAATTTCCCATTAACTTTTATTTAAATTTATTAAAATAAAATGAAATGACAAAACTAAAAACCTCAGAGGCAGCATGAGAACACTGTAAAGGAATGCTATTCTGAGCATAGAAATAGCCACTAGGTGTTTGGTAAGTCACTTAGCCTTGTTGAAGCTCTATCTTCTCTCAAGACATTCCAGTGAATGCCTCAGCCTCGGCCACTTTCAGCAATAAAGCACTTTGAATGTAGGTGTTTAGGAACCAAAGATTGACTTTTGGAAAATGAAAGAATACATAAATTTTGCAGAGTGATCACTTTAACACCAATGAAGTATAGCCCCTTTTGGGAGAGAAATAAAAATATACATAAACTCAACAGGGCAGAAGTATGAGAAACATTCTACAGCAGAGGAGAGTATCACAGCTGGGGATGGATGGATAGTCATAAGGTAAATAGCTTCCAGTTCAAAGTTTGTTTTGAGAGCAGTGATTTGGTAAGAAAACAAACATTCTCTCTCTCATGTCCAGTAAGCTTTAAAGTCTAGAGAGATTTGGAGTTTCAGCTTAAGTTTAATCCAGATTGGGTTTATGAAGTCACTCCGGACACAAGATCATGTTGAATCAGGGAATCAAAAGAAAATATTAAATCACAGAATGGGAAGAGACCAAGTGAAATGAATTAGGCAGTTGATGGCCAATCAAACTAGAACAGGCATCAGATTTGATTGTTGGAGAGTGCCCAGCATATTTTCACTCAGCGACCAAGAATTCTTCTTAATGCACACCTAAAAATTTTCCTTTCAGCATAAAGCTGTGTCTCCTTGCTGAGCCTTTCATGGACACAGAATAAACAATGTGCCTGCTTCATGATCATCAAATGTCCTTAAAATAGTCGAAAGTAGAAAACATGTTATCTTGAGCTTGCCATGGTTAAGCTTCTTCAAAAAGGTCAGTTCACACAGATAAACCATAAGGAGTGGGGATAGAGAACACTTAAACTTCTCTGTTTGGTCAGATTGGAGGTATTCAGCTTTTACACAGCACAAATATAAGACATCTGAAGGTCAACGATATTCACTGTATTTGTCAACACAGTTGACTTTGTGATCACAAGCCTAATTACTAAGGCCTGTTCCTTTATCATATTAGCTATTACTCCAAAGTGCTTCTGAAATCCCAAATTCTGGATATCATATGTATACTATGTTTACTGGAAAACAAAGTAAAATAAAATCCATTATTTTAACTGGATATGTCAGCAGCTAATAGTAGGAAAAATAAATATAATTTGTTGAGTACTTGTGATGTCCCAGAGGCCTTCTAAAGATTATCTACACTATAATCACCTAAATTAAAAGACACTTCCCCATATAATAGGTGAGGAGAGACCAAGTGACAGAGCTGGGATTTTAAAGATGACAGATGACAGCCAAGACCCCTTCTACTAGTATCAGTGGTTTCTCTATTTTGTCTGCCCCTTAGAATAATCTAGAGAGCTCCAAGGAATGCTTAGGCTCTATTTCCTTGAGATCTCAGTTAATTTGCCTTGGGTGGGACATCAGTATTTTGGAGAGAGTGTGTTGGGATGGAGGGTGAGAGTTATTTCCAAGCACCAGTGGAAAGAATTAGCTTGTCCTCCTCTCTTCTTCTTGGTCTGGAAAATCAGGGGTTGGCCTGGAATCTCTCTAGGTTGAGGGGACATTTCAGTGGAAAACACAAAGGCTCTGGAAGCTACCTGCCAGGGTTGAATCTCCAGTCTTACAATCTATTAGCTCTCTGAGACTCTGTTACCCTTCTACACTATAGAAATATAATCAGTGCTTATCGAATACCGTTGCTTTCAGAGCATACATGAATAAAGCCTTTAGAAGAGTGCTCAATGCTCATTACATGTCACTGAAATCAACATGAGTCATGCAAAGGCCAAAGGCAGAGCATAGACTTACAAGTGTTCTTCATGTGCTCTGCAAGGGGAACATTTAGATTTTGGTGTTGTTCTTGTACCTTTCTGGATATACTCTCTCATCTCTTGGTTCTCCAGCTCATTGTACATCTCCTGACTACAGTCTTTGTCTCCAGCAAATTTGAGGGTTCATTATTCTATTGTATCTACTTTTTGCCTGTGTTTAAATTTCCACCAAAAGCTGATTTTTAAAAATAAAATTTAAAAATGAGCATAAAGCTATATTTTCTATCTAACACACATACATCTGGATTCTAAAATGTTTTCCAGTGGTTTTGGTTTTATATTTATTAGTACATGTTGTTATTGGATAAATTTATCATTAAATCTCATTATAATGCATATTCACCTGGATTTACCATTTAATCATTCAATATTTACTTGAGAGTAACCCATGTGGAAAACCGATTGCCTCTGCTAACATTAATCTACTATCTTTAATGTATGTCTCAAGAATGCAGACTGATAAATTTACACATGTTTATTTGTTACATATCACTTTCCCTGTCTTAGTGATGTCACAGGCTTTTTTTTTTTTTTTTTTTTTTTTTTTGCTAAGGGTTTCATTATTTACAAGGCTTCAATTGTTTATTGCACTGCTATCTTGAGGAGAATTATCAGACTTCCTTATCTTTGTGAATGCCTCCATAACATGCATAATGATAGCAGTGGTAGATCTTTAGGGTTTGGAGGAATAGCACTGACAGTTTCTAGAATCATATGATGTTAGCTCTAAAGGAATCTTAGAGATCTTCTAGGCTTACATCTCATTTTGCGAAAATGGAAATTTAGGTACAGAAAGTGGCTGTACTTGCTCCATTTCAGAGCTATAACACAGCGCAAACTATCTCTCCCACTTGCAGTTGATCAAAGAGGTTGTGACAAGGGTGGGAGTGAAGTGGGTGTGGGGATCATGTGAGCGTGGGAGAACCACTTTAAGAAAGCATAAGTATTGACTGGCCTAGCTTCAGGAGGTTTCTTAGGCCAGTGCTTCTCAAACTTTAGTATGTATCAGAATTACCTGGAGGACTTGTTAAAACATAGATTGCTGTGTCTTATCCTCAGGATTTCTGATTCATATACTGATGAAGCCTGGAATCTGCAATTTTAACAATGAGACTGCGCCACACTTTGAGAACCAGAGTCTTAGATGAGCACACTGAATTCAGGTCCCTGACTTCCAATTGTCACTTATTATTAATTAATAATTATTATTAATGGTATAGTCTCGAATTCAGTACTCTTCCAAATATATTGCTGTGTTTCCATACACAATGGCTTATATGGCATCTGCTAACTAGGTGTTGTTCCACTTCGTTCCACTTTTCACTGTAATTCTTCTTCCCCATATCAGTCAGGCACCCACTATGGGTCTAATTATAAATGGCGCTTTGCGTGGTACTCACTATGCCAGAGTGGTCACTTCACGTCATGTACAATTGTGGTATGACTTTCAACAGAGCCATTGCAGCTCTGCTATTTGGTAGGAGAGGTAAACAATCATTCATTTACATTCCCCAGTCAAGAGGGGCCATAAGAATGATTTCACAATCTCTTGATAAGTTATTTATTCTGATTAACTCGTCAATCCTCCAGTTGTGGCTCAATATTAAGGCTATCCAGGGAAAAATGTTACCTTGAAGCATGGCTTACACATAGTTGTTAGGACACTAATTGAGACGCTGATTCTAAGACTGTTTTCCCTTGATGATAGCTTCTGGGCCACTTCTCTTATAGGGCAATGACCAGGTGCAAATTCTTCACATAATTGATACATGTATTGACATACATAGCACAAGAAATTCTAGGTTGAAAATAAGAAGTATGTTGCCATTATCGTTATGTATGGTAATGCATGTGGGATTGTGTTTCCACTAACAGTGAATCATGTATTTTAATCTGAACAAATATTTTATGATGTCTGTTTATAGAGAATATGATGGACAGACTCCAGAAGTTGTGAAATATTTTTTTCTTTTTTTCCTAGTGCTACAAAATCATAGCAAAAACAGTTTCAGAGTAGGTGAGAAAGGGAAAAATTCAGTCTTCTGGAGAGAAAACATGCTACATTCAAACCCATCGATAAGAAAAATTTCCATGCTAAGCCATCAATACTTAAAGGTCATAATACCTGAATAACCTGCTTCTTCTTCTATCATGCCGCGATTCTAAACCTGTGAAAGCACAGGTAAAATGTGGAATCTGGAATATAGGGTTCCTAGTGACAGTGGGAGAGTCACTCTCAAAACAGAGCTGCTCTCCTTCCTTTCTTCCCAAACCAGCACTTTTAGCATGTATTGCATTGTATCATTCTGTCATTTTTCAGTCTCTAATTTTTCCAGCTGTGAGCCAATCAGATTGCTGACACTACTTTCATGTCTCTGCAGTATATATCTAGGGATTCATTATTTAAGAAGCCATTTTACCTATGAGCATATGTGTGTACATCCAGAGAATAAAGTTCCTTCTTGTGCTGTTGGTATGATGTCAGAAGCAGTTTCTTATTCCCTTCTACAAGCTTTCCTTCTTCTGATGCAGCAATTAGTCGACTATTAATAAAAAAGACATTAGGTTATGCTTATTTATTTTTCAGGAATGACATCATTCCCTGCCTTAATGTCTAGCAATGGAGCAATTCACAGGTCTTTCCATTTATTACATCATGGAAGCTGGTTGAACTTGGCAATTACCTTACTTTTCACAACAGTGTTGAAAGGGTGCTGAAAAGGGGGGTTAGTTGTAAGGGTCTGAATAAACATCTATGTAGCTATGTGTCCTCTTATTTTGTTAAGTAAATTTGTAGACAGTTGAAAAGTACCTGCAGAGTCTAGTTCAGAGTGCAAATATCCTCACCTTATTCTGTAGCAAAGCTACAACTCTCAGTCTGAGAGTTAGAGTAGGCTTGGTAATATTCAATTAGTTTGCTGGCCATCAGAGACCATCCAATCATGAAGCCTGCTAACCAAAATCTACAAACCTCTAGTTTCTAAGTTGAGCCATTATAGAGTGTAAGCTGAAACACTCTCAAAGATTCACAGAATTTGGAAAATGGAAGAAACTTTGAGGCTCAATTTTAGATGTAAGGGAATTGAATCCTAAATTACTTAGGAAATTTGATTAATGCTGAACAGTTAGCAAGTGGGGAAAGCTGGTTAATATCCACTCCGGATAATACCCTGTGTTAAACATGCCACCTCTATAGACTAATAGAGACTCTCTTTCACAGGTTGGAACTTATGATAGGTTACTTGAATTTATCTTTGTTCTTTGTATCAGTGGTTTTGAAAATTATTTCTCTTTGCTGGAATATTTCAAGTCATAAGGCTGCTTCTCACATTGAATGACTTTATACCTGTAATTTAAAACTTTCAATTAAAGGGACTGTTCGAGCCATTGGTGTCAGTAGTCTATCGGAATGAAATCCTTTCACCTCTTACCTTACCAACAGACTATATTGTAAGGGCACAGATTAAATCCTCAACAAAAGGATAATTTCCCTACCCTCAACTCTCATTATGTTCTGACATAAAGTACTGGCTTTAACAATAAAGATTGATTATGTCATCATTAAGGAAGATTAATCAGATCTATTCCTCAGTATGAAGCTGCCAAAGGTCTAACTAATTGAATGTAAAACATGGCCTTTGACCAAAAGCCAGTCAAGGGAAACCTCTTGTTCACAACCACAGCTTCTGCTTATGATAAGGTTTGTGATGACAGATAAACTGACCACTGATTTACCAATGTGTATGTGTCCTAGAATCAAGACTCAGATTTAAAAACATTGATGGGAACTATTTACCCAAGGTCACAAGAACAGGGGAAGAAACAATTTTCCCTCAACATTTCTTAGGGTCTCTGGATGGGTCAGAAAAATTAAATGACAAAGACAGATTAGGAAGAGAAAAGCAAGCACATTTTCTTGAATATTTACATATTCATGGGAAGCATTCACAAGAGAATGAAGACCCAAAGAAGTTGATCATAACAGGAGACTTTTGTACCTTTTAGGCAAAGAAAAAATAAGTTTGTGAAGAAACTGACAAGACAAAAGTGTTTGGGTTAGGGGTAGTTAATGGTGAAGAAGTTAACTAGGAAGATAAGAGTTTGACAAAATTGTTTACACAGCCTTCTCAGCTCTAACTTCTCCATTTTCTGGTGATAAGAGTGTTCTTCTTTCCTCCTGTACAGGATAGACCCTTTTCACATGGGTGTTTTATGACTCAAGGAAGAAGGACGAGGGGGAAGGTCAGAACAACGTTGCTGCTTCTGCCATTTTCTCAGATTCCTTCAGCTTAAAGATTTTCAATATACTAGGGTGCCATATTTGAGGTACCATGTCCTGAACCCCTTCACAAGCAATTATATTCCTAGAAGATTGTCATCCATCTCAAATAACCTATCTGTTTCAAAAGTGAAGAGTTTTGAATACTTTTGTTTGGGACAGAAGATGATAAAAAAAAATGGTACACAACACAGAAATACCACCTTTTTCATAGAATACTTTTATTTCTTGCTTTATAGTCATTGTCCTATCCACAAGGAGTAAACACAGCACTTTACATGAAGTAGACCCTCATTTATCTGGCAACAAAGACATTTAAAAAAATCAAACCTATTGTATTACTCAGCCTAAAGCCCCAGGCAGAAACTCATCTATTACAAATATAACTAGTTGGAACAAGATAGTAGAAACAGAGGACACAAACTCATCTACATACCCATCAGTACTTTCATATACTTCACTATAGGATCCTAAGGGTTCTATCCTATATACATAGCCAATGACGCCATGTGCTATGGGCTAAATGTTTGTATTCTCCGAAAAATTGCGTGTGAAAAACTAACCCCCATTGGTTGATGGTATTAGGAGGTGAGGCATTTGAGAGGTGATTAGGCCTTTGAGGGTAAAACCTTCATGAATGGGATAGTGCCTTATGAAAGAGACTCCACAGAGCTCCCTTGCCTCTTCTGCCATGTGATGACACGACAATAAGTCTGCACGCAGAAAACGTTCCTTACCCTACCATACTGTCTTAGATTTCCAGGCTTCATAACTGTGAGAATATAAATGTCTGTTGTTTACAAACTACTTGGTATGTGTCATTTTGTCATAGCAGCCTGAGTGGACTAAGATACACTGCACTGTACCATTCATGGATCCACTAGAACGTTGTTATCAAAAAGAGGCTGGAGTAGACCCAATATCAACATTACTAAGAAACTTATTAAAATGAACAGAATCTTGGGCCCTAACCAAGACCTACCAAATAAGAATCTGCATTTTAACAAGCTCCCCGTGTGATTTATATGCAAGTTAATTTTGAGAAGTACTTTTTAGGGAATGATCCTCAAACTTAAACAGACATTGGAAGTAATGGAGAGTTTTAGAAAAGACAACATTCCATCCCTAAATATTCTGATTTAATTGCATGAAGGTACAGTCTGGGCTTTGGGATTCTAATGTGCAGCAAATTTATTGACTCTCTGCTCTAAAGCAGTGTTTCTCAAGCTTTGTTGATAAAAAGCACCTAGAGGCACTTGTTAAAAATTCAAATTCTCAGGCTTCATCCTGGTCTCACTATTTCAATAACTCCAAGTTGTTGAGGCTTTATGTTTACATGTCCTCAGGTAATTCTGTTCATCAAGAATCTTTGATAAAACACCAGTTTAGAGTAGTTGGAATACACAGAGACTGAGAAAGAAGGAGTATCTTCAAAACAGTGTAATTCTGAGCTCTCCTCAGCCATGGCATTACTTTGTCCTCACAAGACAGCTCAATTAATGACTATTAACTCTATGTGTTAGAGCAGAATATTTTAAATTCATTAATTTTTCATTCAACAAGTATTTATCAAAGGTTATATTTACTAGACAATTCTAAATACTGAGGATGTAATGCTGAACAAACAAAGTATTACTCCTATGACATTTTTATTCGAATGAGGGAATAATGAATATAGTAAACAGGATATCTTTAGTGATGAAGATAGTAGTGTAATGTAATAGAAAGTGGCTGAGCATGAAAGACAGTCTGCTTTAGAAAGGTTAATGGAAAGGCTTTCTGTGAGGTGAGATTTAAAAGATAAAAACCTATAAACAAACAAACAAACCATCAAGAAAGTGTGTTTCAGACAGAGAAAATAGTAAGTACAAAAGGCCCGAGCTGGAACAAGCTCAGTATGTTCTAAGAACAGGTCCATCTGGCTGTACCACAATGAGTACAAGGATGGTTCAAGATGTGATTGTAGAAACAGGCACAGTATCAGATCATACAGGTCCTCTTGGCCATGGTAAAGCGATTAGGTTTATCCTAAGAACAATGGAAAGTCATTAGAAGGTTTTTACAGGGAGCTCATATGATTTGGAGGCTCTTTGGAGAATGGATTGTCACAGCAAAAGTGGAAGCCAAAAGTCCAAGTAGGGAGTTATTGTAGTCATCCAAACAAGAGGTGATGCAGCTTGAGCTGGAGAAATAGTTGTGAAAAAAAGTCGCCTAATGTGTGCTCTATTGACATATTTCTTGAGTTGATTTACTTCCCATTTTGTTCCTTTGGTGTTTGTTTTATTTGCTTTGAAGAGGCCTTGTTTTTGTCTCTGCACATCCAGCCAAAAGAAATAAATTCACTCCACTATGGATGTGAAACCAGGAGAGGACTCTCCATTCATTCCTGATAAGCTTTTCACTCTGGTTTAAAGATTTTCATTTATAACTTTCTGGAGTATTTGCTTTTCTTGATTTTTTTTTCTAGTTTTGGTTATAAAGCCATTCTAATGTCTTTTGTCAATCATGCAATGTTTTCCATGTGAGTGGAAGGTGAATTCATACCATTTTGAGTAGTTAAGTGCCTTTAAATGATTTAAAATGCAGGGAAGATATTTAACTCTTGGCAAGTGGATTTGGAGAACATGTTATTTCCAGCTGTGGGTTAGAGCCATATTTGGAAGGAGAAATTCTTAGCATAAAAAAAAAATGTCATAGAACATCCAGGTGTTTTTAAAAGCTGCAAAAAATATCACAGCTAAGAAGAACCTTTCATTGTTCCTTCAAGATGCTACACTTCTTCCTCAGTGAAAACGAATACCATGCATCATGCTTCTGAAAGGACCCTTAGATTCATTCCAGTCACCTAGGATAAAAAGTGGGATTTTGAGAACATTAAAGGAGGAAAATGCAGCAAGAGATTGTGGGCACTTATAAAGGTACTAAAGTTGAACAGAACTTAACTTTGTAAAATACAAGTCTGGAATAGGTGGTAGAAAATTCCACTCCAGAAGAATGAGAGTTTTAAAGAACATGGATTGGAAAGAGGACTTGAGAAGTAGTAAACCATTACATTGATGTGCTAGGTTAAGAAGAGGGAAGAAAAAAAATAAGACTATGTCATTATGGCCCAAGTACAATAGTTGCTCTTGGGACCTGCATGAGTTATCAGCTCACAAATAGTTATACCCAACATTACTATAACTGAGTTGTAAGAGTATATGCCTGGATTTTAATGTTGAGCTCCAGGAGGACAATCAGACAACACGTCTCTTTGTGCTGCTTTCAGAGGGAGGACATGGGGGTGATTTGGATCATGGACCATTTTAAACTGAAGACTGAATTAAGTTTGTTGGGCTGTGATCCAATTAATAGCAAAGCAATTCAATATAATTGACACCAGAATAGTTGATTTAGTGACACATGGATAGAGCTTTGACAGCTTAGTAGTGAGATCAAGGAAAGAAATTAACATGTGATTAAGTAAATTCAGGTACCTGGTAGTTTAATAGACTTAGACGCTTTCATCTTTTGTCATGGATTAAATCTGGCCCAGTTGGGAGTTATTGAAAAATTGATTGCAATAACTGGCCTCCCATGATATGCCACTTTGGGGCTTAAAGCTCTTCCTGGTTCACCTAAGGGAAATGATGCAACATCAGTACTGGCATACACAATCATCTATTTAACATATACAGACCAACCTTGTGTTTCTTCCTAAGAGGGTGGCTGTAAAGTGTGATAAATGATGAAAAGTTTTGGGACCAAAGGTAAGGCTTGAAAATGCTAGAAAGACCTGGGTTGGACATAGTTCAAGAAATACACTTTTAATTAAAGCAAAAAAAAAAAAAAAAAAAAAAACTGGTCTTAAGCTGATTTCATCTACTAGGTTCAGATATTACATTTGAGCCAACATTTTCATAGCTGCAGTCAGGATTTGTATTTATTTGCTTAATTCTATCTTGAAATGCCTGTTCATTCTTTGCTTTTTTAGACCTCGTATTGTTGTGTCCTCTCCTTTCATTACTCTAGGTATGTGTATATGTGTTGTGTGTGTTGTGTTGTGATATATGTGAAAGAACAGGTCTAATTTTTTAAATTAGCTTTTTAAATGTAGGAGTAATACATAATGTCAAACTATGTGAAAGTAAATGAAGTGAAAGAATACTTTAAAATTCAAATGAGTTTACCAAATTCCCTTACAAAATGTCTGTACCAATTTATTCTCTCACCAACAGTACATGAGAAGGTCCATGTATTTACCAAAAATTGGTATAACAGTTTAGTTTGTCTTAGTCTAAACTTGGGAGTATTGAATATGAATTTTGGCTTGTTTGTTTTTTTTCAAAAAATGGGATTATATACTGTTCTCCACTTGTCTCCTTTCTGATTCTTCCAAAGTAGCATGCTCTCAGCCAGTGTTGGATCTTTATCACTGCCTCTTTTCTTGGCTGAGAATACTTCCTCAGTTCTTCCTAGCTGGCCATCTTCTCATCTTTCAAGTTTAAGTTCAAAGAAAGCTTCTCCTGGCAGAATTTTCCTCTCCACTATTTTAAAGAGAAACCCAATTCACACCAAAGTAACTGTCTATATTTCTCTACTTTTTTCCCTTCAAAGAACTTATCATAATCTGAAATGTCCTTTTTCATGTATCGATTTGTTTGTTTTCTGTGTCTTTTTACCAGCACTTTGATATCAGAGACTGGTGCTTCTTTTACTGCACTCTTTCCAATTTGGCCTGGTACCTGACAAAGAATAATGATGAATTTGTTGAATTTATGGATGAACAGCTCCTCCATCTTATCCTTGAAGCCATGGGTGGAGAGAAGGAAGGTAGATGTGGATGTTGTATCTGTGACTTCTCCAACATTGCAACTTCATACCTATTTATTTTCTTGAGATGAACATGATGCTCTACCATAAAATCAGTGTGCTTTGAAGATTTGAGAGACAGTTTTTCTTTTCATGTTCCCATTTTATGATGAAATTTGGGGAACTATTTTACATTTTGAGACTCATTTTTTCCTATTTTAGTTCAATTCATCTTCCAAATTATAATTTATACCATAAATATCAAGATAATTTGTTTTGTTTTTAAGAGAAAAGAAGCATATTAATTTACCTTTTTTAACTCCTAAGAAAAAGCAGGGAAAGTTTATGGCAATTTGATATGACAGGAGCTTTTCCTGTTGTTGTGTATGTCTGCGTATGTATGTGTGTGTGTATACACACATACACATACACACATATATATACATATATATATATTACAGTTTTTCCTGACCACATGCTTACTGTGGAAAATTTAGACAATTCTGAAGAGTATAAAGAAAAAATGTAACCCTCACATTACCTTTTATTACCAAAATAAACATTTTATCTTAAGCAGTATTCCACTCAAAGCAGACACTGAGGTAATCATTAGAATGTAAGTCATTATTTTGGAAATAATCTATAAAGCACATATAGGAGAATGAGGAAGTAAGAAAAGGAGGGAAAAGAAGTCAATGTAGGCTGTTTTAAAGAGCAGGTCAGCATCGTGGGAAAATGGGGCTCAGTCCTAATGAAAATGACTGTGATAAACACCTCTGAGTTGTCCCAACTGAGAAACAAGTAAATTCTTGTATTCATACTTCATTTCCAGTCTATAATTGGTCAAAGGCTGTCTCTAGGGTTGTTAGCTCCCTGACCATCTCCCCCACACACTCCTTTCTTCTAGGTCTTGCCCCAGGAACGGGCTGAACAAGCTCCCATGGCCAGAAAAAGCCCTTAGGCAAAGAGTTGGGGGAACCTAAAATATTAAGGCAGCACATACCATAATAGTGTATGCCAAAGAGACCTAGGCAGGGAATTGATATCATTCGCTACACAATCATTAGAGACAGGCTTGAGTTGACCCAATCTGTACCAAGTCCTGCCCTCTTTCATAGACAGGCAAGTAGAGCATTAACAAGTAGAGTGCTCACAAAAGTACTGTTTAAAAATATCATATTGAACACTGACCGCACAAATAGAAATCACTGTTAGATGTGGCATTGAGCCAAGGCTTTAAACATGCTTGCACTGATTGGCCTGATCTCTTGAATTTCTACAATTTACTATGAGGAGAACATGGCCTCAGGTAACTGTTGGTTCAAGGAGAATGTGAAATGGGAAGACATGAATTCAACTTAAATTCAGGAGCCCAGGAGACCCAAAGCCATAAAAGGTAGAGACACCCTAGTCTGTAAAACTGCGGGCAAGAAAAAGAAATGCTTACTATTGTAAGCCATTACTTTTCAGAATTAGGTGTTATGCCAGCAGTATCACAGCAGCTGACTGATGCAGTGGTCAAAGGGATAGACTGAATAAAGCAATGAGAACAATTGTTTATAATATATATATATATATATATATATATATATATATATATATATATATATAATGATTATGGACATAGAGTTGATATTACAGATAATTTTTAAAAGAGAGAATCAACTAGAGAGCTTATGAATCATAAATTTTATCACTAAAATTAAAAGATCAATTATATGAATTAAATAGCATGAATGCAGATAAAGAAGGATAAATTCCTGAGTTAACAGATTGGACCAAAAAACTTGGTCTAATATTCAGCACAAAGAAAGGAAAAAAATTATGAAATAAAAATTAAAACATGATGGAGAGGTTAAAGAGTGGAAGAGAGGAAATATGGGAAGTAGTAAGAGGAAAAAATAAATAGCTAGAATAGAGAGCCCATCAAATGTTCAGCAGGACCAAATGAAAAAGGTCATCACATAGATGTATGGCAAATTTTCATTATAATAAAAATTTTAAAGCTAGAGAGGGAAAATAAAGATATCTACAAGAAACATTAAATAGATAAAGACCAAAGTTCTCATAAGTAACATTGGATTTTTTAAAAAATCAATTTAAAAAAAAAAGCCTTTGTAAACTAGGAACAGAGGACAATTTATTAATTCACAACTTTAGTAACATCTGGAAAACTATAACAAACATCATATTTAATGGTAAAACACAAATTGTTCCTATATATTTGTCAGTTTCATTTTCAATTTCAAATATATCATATATGTGTTTCTATTCTAAATCTATAGATCTATATAAACATTTTGAATGGTTGCATGGTATTTCATTCTATGCATAGATATATTTTAACTTACTTAATCAGCTCTTTTTTAAAAAAGATTGATTATTTCTAATTTATAATATATAAGTCTACTTCTATAAACATCAGAGTTGAAATTTCCCATATTCTCTTTAAATCTGATTGGATATTATCAACATTTTTAAAGCTGACTAAATTAACGATTCAAAAATAAATTTTGTGGGGGGTTTTTGAAGTATTTTTTTTAATACTAGTGAAACGAAAGATCATCTTATGTTTATTTATTCAACAAATAATGCCAACTATTTGCCAGGTCTGTTCTATGAACTTGGCAGATATACATCACTGAACCAAACAGACACAATTTAATGCCCTCGGGTATTCTACACATTTCTTTTTTTCTGAGCAACTCATTGATCTACTGAGCTGCTTATCTTGTTCCTTTTGCTTTTTAGAAAATATTCATTAGAATTTGTTAATCATTTAATTATTTAACTATTGTCATAATTACAAAATTTTTAGTTTCTTTTTATGTTTTAGATTTTTTATAGTTCTTTTTTGCAGCTCAGGAAAGTTTTGATTTTATATAGGCACATCTTTCAATGTTTCCCTACATTTTTCTACCTACTTATCTAAGGATTATAGAAATAGTCATCCACATTTTCTTCTAATATATTTAGAATTATAAAGCTTTTTAACTTAATAACTTACCAAGACGGACTTATTGGCTGTGCTTGACCTAAAGATCATATGTGCCTCGAATAATGTTGACTCCATTATTTGGTAATGAAAGAGTACTTGGTGAAAAAAGAAAAAAGGAAAGGAGGAGGAAGCATATGTTTTATTCCTGCATCAAATTTGTCCTGTGTTAAAACATGGAGATGTCAACAGAACTGTATAAAATCAGTCAAAATCAGAATTACTGCCTTAGGATAAGGTCTAAAATCCTTAACAAACTCATTGGTTCTATACCACTTCAACTTCAGCTCTCTGAACATGGTGTGTCCTCTCCTCTGCAGGCCTTAGCATGCAGCATCCCTCCTGTGTGAACTGGGTTTCTTTTCCACATTCGCTTGGCTGACTCCCAGGACTCTTAAGATCTCAGCTTCAATGTTGTCTCCTCAAGGAGAAGGAGGCAGTAAGTTAATAAATATTTATTGGGCCAACTTCTAAATGCTAGACCTTCTCTCCTCTCCCCAAGGCTAGTGAGGTGTCACTCCAATATGTAGACGTATCACCTATCACACCCAGTTACAATGTCTTCACTAGTGATGGTAACTACTAAGTAGTAAGCACTTTGTCTTGTTTACTAGGGTGTCACCAGCCACTAAAATATAAATCAAAGTGAATATGAACAAAACAGTAAACCAACAAGGACCAGGAAGAAAGAAAATATGAGACAATCTCATTTCTTGGAAAGAAGATAGATCAAGAGAAAATGTGCCCATTCTTCGGAGATCTGCACTGTGTTTGACTTTGAAAGAACACCAGCTTTAAATTCAGAAGAACTTATTTCAATATGTGTTACCATTGGGTTCTACCTCTACAACATTGAACAAATAATCTTTCTCAACTTCAGTTTCCTCATCTATTAATTAGCATGAAACTTACATCCTCCAAATCTTAGATAACATTTCTTGAGCTCTTATTATGAGCCACACATTGAGATTATTTTATTAATTATATTACCTAGTTTAATCTGCATGCCCTATGGTGGAGATACTATTATCATGTTCACCAGTAAATTGGAGAATCCAAGGACATAAGTCCAGAGGAGGAAATCAGAGAGGCTTACTTAGAGTAGTAAGAGTGATTAGAGGTGATTTAGTGCGGTCTAAAACTTAAAAAGGTTAAATGAGTTAACCAAGTTCACACAGCTTGAAAAAAGCAGAGCCACAATTTTGACTCAGGACAGCTTGAAACGTGAGCACATCGTTTAATCATTGTTAATGCTTACTGGAGTTATGACAGGGAGTTGTAAGTGGCTGGGCTGTGTAAACTGTCAAGCACAGGAGGAAAACTGGTGATGAGGAACAACTCATCTGTAGCACAAAGAAATCAACAGCAATATCTGGATGTGTGTTTGCCTTCAGGGAGGAATGAATGCCTGGGATTTCAGATCTGTTCCAAGCTCAATGTGTCTGGCCCATGGTTATTTTTGATTCAAGGCCACTGGGTCCTGGTTTCTATCAACACTGAAATAAACACCACTTTGCAATCTGCACTTTTTATTAATGGTGTGATTCACTTAATGAGGGCTTTGCTGACTCACATCAATCTTCCTTCTAGAAGAGGCCCATCAAGGAATTATAGGCAGCTGCCAGCCTGCATCTACTCTGTGTTAGCATTTGGCAAGTCTAGCCACTCTGTAGCACTTTCTCTCTCTAGAAGAGGGGAAAACATGAAACCACAAGATTCAAGATGGGCACAAAAACATTCACAAGTCTTAAGGACTATTTTATTGGCTTTCTTTGGATATCGTTTTTTATTTATTTTATTTTATTTTGTTTCAGGCAGCCAAACAGCAAAGGATGGATTCCTCTTAAAAACTTTATAAAATATCCCCAAATAGGCAAAGGCACTAATCAAAATTGGGAAAGGAAAAACCTGAATAAGGGAAGAATTAAGAGAAACATGGAGAATTTTTCATTGCATAGTTTTTTCTAATTTTGCACCCCAGGCTGATTCATAAAGGAAGAAAAATTCTGCCTTAATGACAACACATGATTCAATGTAGTCTGCTTTATAGAATTATAATGTGAAGATGACAGCATGGTTTTCCCAGATTTCATGAATCTGTAATTCTACCTGCATACAACCACACACTGACCATTTTTTCCCCTGAGGAATTGCATTTTATTTGCCATGAATTCAAGAGCTTTTACCCAATCCACTGATTCTTAGGTCTAGTTATTGCCACTGTCCATATAGAGTTCTTGGTGAGCAGTTCAGGCCAAACCCAAAATTTGTAGTGAGTTTCCTTCAGAAGACCCCCATGCTTCTTGTTTTACACAGAAGATGGCTAGCTGCACCTTTCTCTCCTTGTCTCTCCTGTGAGTAACGTGTTTAATAGGGAAGCTTCTAGATAATGATGTCATCTTGAGGAACTGCTTCCTTCCCCTTCCCTTTATTGTAGTTCTTACTGGACTGACATAGGAAACCTAAAAACAGGAAAGAAAGTTTCCCAAGCATCACAGTCAAGGGAAGGTACTATTGAAATGTGAGAATATAAACTAGATATAACATAAAGGTAAAAGATAAGCACAGCCTGGGCAGAATGGCTCATCTTCCTCAGAAGGCAGTTTAGATATCATAAGAAATATGTAGGGGAAAGCTTTATTTCTCTCTTCTAATTTTTGTTGTTTCTGTGTTTGGGAGGCTAAAAGTGAGGGGACACTGAAAGGCTTGAAGAGGATGCTTTGTTTAGAGCACTCTCCTTGGCCACTATAGATGAGTGGAATTGCAGGGCTTCTGTGCAGTTCAGAGTGGGGGTTCCACAAAGCAGCCACATAGTTTCCTCTGCATGTTGGGTGGCAGTACCTGGGAAGAAATCATGTGGAATTCACAGTGGGCCTTGCCAGAACACCTGGGCATGAAGCCAGGAGCCAGCAAAGGCAACAGAGGCAGTTTAGACAGCTCTTTCCAACAAATGATTTCTTATTGCATTGAGCAGTGGCCACCACTTACACACAGAAGTTGGCGAAATACAAAGAAAATCTGTAGAGAAGTTACCCTGCCGTGGAGATTAGATTAAACATGGCAGTGAGAGAAACGTTCCCAGATCTCTCCTCTTGAAACAACAATAAACCAAACACCTAAAACTCAATAAAAAACACCCAAACTGCACACCAGCACGTCTGAGTGTGGGATCTACGCATAAGAGCTACCACAAGTCAGAACCCCGGGTGTCGGCAGGTGGACTGGGAGGAACAAAGAAGCGTCCAGAGCTCGCTGTAGAAGGAGGGGGAGGGGAAGAGTGATGAGTTCCCTGAACAGCCCTGCGTGAGAGTGCTGTGAGTTCCATGTGGCTGGTGGCAGTGCCCAATCATCAGGGCAGAAGGTAGAGAAACAGAGACGGCAGAAAAGTGGGGACGGCAGAGAAACAACAGTTGAGTTTTACCAGCCATGGTTGCAAAACTGAGGCTTAGCTGCAGCTTCCAACCCCCAACCCAAAGGGCCCCCCCCATTTAGAACTAAAGTATATAACATAAAACAGGAAGAACCAGAGGGAAAACCCACAAAACCCAACCAAAATAAAGAAAAGAAACACAAAGACAAGGAAGCAATGGAAACATTGAGCTACCAGAAAGCAAAAGATAAAATGGCTATAAGAAGACCTCAATAATCACCCTAAATATAAATGGACTGAACTCAACAATAAAAAGGCACAGAGTTGCAGATTGGATCAAAAACCCAAGCATATGCTGCCTCCAGGAGACACATCTCAGTTCTAAAGACAAATATAGACTTAAAGTGAAAGGGTGGAAAATGATATTTCGAGCAAATGGCATTCAGAGAAAAGTGGGAGTAGTAGTACTAATATCAGAGGAAATAGACTTCAAAATCAAAAAGATAAAGAAAGAACCTGAGGGACACTTCATAATGATAAAGGGAATCATGTACCAAGAAAACATAACACGTATTAATACCTATGCTCCCAATCAAGGGAGCAATTACTAGCAGTACTAAAGGGAGAAACAGACCAAAAACATCATAGTAAGAGACCTAAATACCCCACTGTCAGATATGGACAGATCATTCAAACAGAAAACAAATAAGGAAATAACATCCTTAAATGACATATTAGACCAACTGGAAATAATTGACATTTACAGAGCCTTCTATCCCAAAACAGCTGCTCATACATTCCTCTCTAGTGCACATGGAGCATTCTCAAGGATAGCCACACACTGGGACACAGAGATAGCCTCAACAAATATAAAAAGGTTGAAATCATACCAACCATGTTCTCTGATCATAATACTTTAAAACTAGAGATCAACTGTAAAAAGAAAGCGTAAAAAACCACAAATAAATGGAGATTAAACAACATACTACTGAAGAATAACAGGGTCAGAGAAGAAATAAAAAGAGAGATCAAGAGATACATAGAAACAAGTGATCATCATAGTACAACATATCAAAACTTTTGGGACACAGTAAAAGCCGTCATAAGAGGAAAGTTCATATCATTATAGGCCTACCTCCAAAAAAGGACAAGCCCAAATAAACAATCTAACACTTCATGCTAAAAAACTAGAAAATGAAGAGCAAATGAAGCCTAAAGTCAGCATAAGGAAAGAAAAAATCAAAATTAGAGCAGATATAAATGAAATTGAAAACAACAACAACAAAAAATATATAAAAAAAATAATGCACCAAAGAGCTGGTCCTTTAACAAGGTTAATAAAATAGACAAATCCCTGGCTAGACTCACTAAAGAAAAAGAGAAAGGACATAAATTACAAAATCAGGGAAGGGAAATTATGACAGAAACTGAAGAAACACGAAGGATCATACAAGAATAGTATGAAAAAGTATAGAACACCAAATTGAATGACCTAGAAGAAATGGACAAGTACTTAGAAAAATACAACCTTCCTAGACTGAATCAAGAAGAACTAGAAAAGCTAAATAGACAGATCAGCAGTATGAAAATTGAAAATATTATTAAAAACTTACCAAAAAGTAAAAGTCCAGGACCAACTGGCTTCACCAGTGAATTCTACCAAACATTCAAAGAAGATTTAATACCTATTCTCCTCAAACTCTTCCAAAATATCAAAGAGGAAGCAATACTTCCCAACTCATTTTATGAGGCCAATATTACCTTGATACTGAAACCTGATAAAGATAACACACAAAAAAGAAAACTACAGACCAATATCTTTCATGAACACAGATGCAAAAATCCTAAATAAGATACTAGCAAACTGAATATAGAAACATATTAAAAAGATTTTGCACCATAATCAAGTGGGCTTCATCCCAAGGGCAGAGGGATAGTTCAACATATGTAAATTAATTAATGTGATACACCACATAAACAAATTAAAAACTAAGGCTTCAACAATATACGGAATCCATTTATGACCAAAACACTTAACAAAATCAGTCTAGAAGGAAAGTACCTTTACATAATAAAGGCCATATATGAAAAGCCTTCAGACAACATTATACTTAATCATAAAAAAAAATAAAAACCCCCCTCTAAGATCAGAAACAAGGCAAGGCTGTCCATTATCACCACTGTTATTCAATATAACATTGGCGGTCCTACCAAGTACAAAGGCAAGAGAAAGATATAAAAGCATCTAAATAGGAAACAAAGAAGTTGAACTGTCACTATTTGCAGAAAACATGATTCTCTATATAGAAAACCCTTAAGACTCCACAAGAACACTGCTAGAAACAATAAGCAAATACAGTAAAGTCTCTGGATACAAAAATCAACATTCAAAAACCCATAGTCTTTTTATACTTTAATAACAAAGTCAGAAAAAGAATTGGAAAAAATAATTCCTTTTGTAATTGCAACAAAAAGAATAAAATACCTAGGAATGAATCTAACAAAACATATAAAGGACCTATATAATGAAAACTATCAAACCCTATTAAAAGAAATTAAAGACACAAAGACACAAAGACATGGATAGATGTTTCATGTTCTTGGATTGGAAGAATCAACATAGTGAAAATGACCATATTACCTAAAGCATTATACAGATTTAATGCAATCCTATAAAAATCCATCAGCATTTTCTAAAGAAACAGAACAAAATTATCAGATTTATATGGAAGCACTAAAGACTCCGAATTGCCAAAGCCATCCTGAGAAAAAAAGAGCGAGGCTGGAGGTATCACTCCAAATTATACTACAAAGTGACAGTAATCAAAATGGCATGCTATTGGCAGAAAAATAGATGCACAGACAAGTGGAACAGAATCAAGAGTCCAGAAGTAAACCCATATTTATACGGGCAAATAATTTTTGACTAAAATGCTAAAAACATACAGTGGAGAAGGGAAAGCCTCTTCAACAAATAGTGCTGGGAAAACTGGAAATCCATTTGCAAAAGAATGAAACTAGACTGTTTCTATCACCGCACACCAAAATTAACTCAAAATGGATTAAGGACCTGAATATAAGACCTGAAACAATAAAATGCATAGAAGGAAACATAAGAACTAAACTTAAGGACCTTGTACTCAAAGAGGATTTTATGAATATGACATGAAAAGCAAGGAAGTAAAAGCTAAAATAAATGAATGGGACTACATCAAACCAAAAGCTTCTGCTCAGCAAAAGAAACTATTAACAAGGAAAAGAGACAACCATCTGAATGGGAAAGTATATTTGCAAGCAACATCTCCGATAAAGGCCTAATATCCAAAATAACGAAAGAACTCATACAACTCACTAACATCAAAAACCAAATAATCCTATCAAAAATGGGCAGAGGACCTGAAGAGACACTTCTCCCTAGAGGACATACAAATGGCCAACAGCTATATGAAAAGATGTTCAACATCATTAGCTATTAGGGAAATGCAAATCAAAACCACAATGAGATACCATCTTACACCTGTTAGAATGGCTATAATCAACAGGACAAGTAATAACAAATGTTGGAGAGGATATGGAAAAATAGGAACCTCCTACACTGCTGGTGGGACTACAAATTGGTATGGCCACTATGGAAAGCAGTATGGAGGTTCCTCAAAAAACTAAGAATTGACCTACTGTATGATCCAGCAATCCCTCTACTGGGTATTTACCCCCAAAACTTGAATACTCATATCCAATAAGATATTTGCACACTGATGTTCATAGCAGCATTATTTACAGTGGCCAGGACATGGATGCAACTGAAGTGTCCTATGATAGATGATTGGCTAAAGAAGCCATGGTACATATATACAATGGAATATTACTCAGCCATAAGAAGAAATTAAATACTCCCATTTGCAACAACATGGATGCACCTTGAAATAATCATAGTAAGCAAAAAAAGCCAAACAGAAAAGTTTGAAAATCATATGATATCACATATGTGGGATATAAACCTAAAACAACAAATGAAGAGGACAAACAGAGACTCGTGGACATGGACAATGGACTAGTAGTTACCAGAAGAGAGGGGGGAGGGGAGAAATAAAAAATAAAATGTTAAAAAATTATGTATATAGATTATGAAAAAAAATAAACTGGCATTTAAAAAAAAATACCCTGCCATCATTGCAGTATCTGAGCATTACCAAGCCCCATCTGACTACTTGGCTTCTGAGCCGGTAACCATCCACCAAGGTAAGATCAAAGAAGAAGATGCTGTGGAAAGGAAAGAAACAAACAGGATACCTGGACATTATTCAAGTAGAATGAAAATAAGAGAAGGGGAATATTGTATTCCAGAGGTAGAGGAAGAATTAGGGAAAATCATAGAAAACACAATGTTGGTGTGTTGGCTACCTGTTGTGATTCTTGACAACATCCCAAAAGAGATAAACTTGAACCCACAACTAGTCAGGTTGTAAGTCAGATAGAAGGGAATTGAGCTTTTCTAGGAGAAACATTTTCTGCCCATAGTCTTTAATCTAAGTTGATAGTTTGGTAAAATGGAGCCTTGCAGGGGTGAAAACAAAACAAAACAAAACAAATTTCTCCTAAACTCTGAGCTAAAGCAGTTTTAAGTAGTGACTCAAAGTGCAAGAGATAAAATTTGCCTTCAAATCCCCTTTGAAACATCTTCTGTTAACAGTTCTCTACCAGACAACATGTACCTGGTGGGAATAGTCAGACCATCCAGGACTATTACCAAAGCCTGTTGCTTCAAATAACTTCAAGGTCACCATCATTAACTTGAGAGGAGGGTTGGGCAGAGCACAGAGGTGAGTAAATAAAAGACCTGGCTTGACATGGTATCAGCACAAGATCTTTGGTAGTAGTTAGTTACTTATACGTGGAACAGATGGGAAGCAAATAAACAGGACACCCACAAAATGTTGAGGAAATTGTATTCAGAGAAATTGCTAATGACTACAGAAGCCAGTAACCATTCAACTTCTAATTAACTCCCAGGTCTTCAACCCTGCACCAGCAGGAAGAAAGCTAAAAGGCTGCACAGCGCCCAAGAAGATTGATTTCTCCAAATTCCACCTAGGTTGTGACACAGAGGACAATGATCAAAGAGCAGAGACTGTGGCTGTAAGATGGGACACCAAGCAACCCAGCCCACTGCCAAAAGGGAGGGAAGGATGTAGTGTGAGAAGGAAAAACAATACATGTATATTCAGGTTGTCAAAATGGTAGACTGGAAGTTGATCCCAGCTTGTTGGAAACAACCCTGCAATGCTGTCTCTTTCTGTAACCCCTGAGATAATACCTTCTCACTTACATGCCGAAGTTGCAACGACTGGCTAGCCATTTTATGCCTGGCTTCCCACTACCAGCTATATCATAGTAGTCGAATCACAGCCACAGAATTTTAAAACTAAAAGAACATTAATATTGTCTTGTACCATCCCTAAACTTTACCAAAGAAGGAGTTAAAAGTCAGAGATGTAAAGTGACTGCCCAATATCACAGAGCTATGTTATGGCGAAGTGTTGACTAGAACCTAGTTCTCCCTTTCCTGAGCCTGTGTGCTTCCCACAGTTCTCACCACCACCAACCTGAACGTTTATTCAAAACGGTCATTCTTAGTATATGCCAGGCATTCTCTTCTGCCCTTCTATAGCTCTCACAATAAAAAGACTTGCAGAATGAAAACACTGGCAGGATTTGGGGTGCAAACTCTGGATTTTAGCTGAACTTGCTATGTGCCTGCAGCTGAGCCATAAAGCAATTTGGTCTTGGCAGCCCCCTTCTTTTAATTCAAATTTGCAAAGTAATAAAGTATAACAGAAGCTTCCTTGATTTAAGGCTGCTGGGGGAGAGCCTTCAGTTAGATCCGAGTTGTTTATTTAAATCAATGAATGGAACTTCAACAGAACAGCTAATAAACAAACCTTCCACAAAGGTCATGCCAGGCTCCCTGGGACCTGAGGTGTTGGGTCTGAAATCCGGCCAAAGACCAAGGCCTCCCATTGGCTTCACAGAGGTCTCCAGAGGTCTGGGATGACCATGGGACCTTCGGGTTTGGAATGCTTTCTGAGAAGTCAGGCCTGGGAGGTGGCAGCAAGAAAAGCTTTATTTCATGCACCCTAGAAAGAGGGATAGCCAAAGAGCACCTAAGCTGCTTTTCTGAGACCACAGATCTATTCTCCAAGGCTGCCATATTCTCCGTGGAATTCAAAGAATAATATTAAGAGTTCAGACCCAGTCCAGCTGACAGTTAAATTATAATTTTTAAGACTTTTATATTTGATGTGTAATTATGTTCTCATATTGATGTAGTAGAGACACGCTGACCTTGGATTGACTCTCAGCCCTATCAGGATCAGCCTCTATTCCTACTGCTCCCTCTCTGAAGAATCTTCTTCCTTCTCCTTTATTCCTTCCTTCATTCTTTCCTTCCATATTTTAAAATCAAGTGCAGAAGCTACATCCTTCATGTTGTCTTCCCTTAACAACTCAGGAAAGAGTGAACTTTCTTCTGCTTCGCTAAAAGACTTGGTTGGACCTATGGTGTGTCATTGTAATGCATTTCTTAATATTATATGGCTTTGGGCACGATTTTCTTTATCCTGTATGCTTTGACCATAATAAATGTTCAATAGAAAGATGTGAAACAAGGAAAATGTCAGCATAGTGATGAAGAGATATCCCATTCCAGAGAAAATGAGGGAGGCTGGATGTGTTACCACATTCTGGTACCATAAGGATTCATCTCCACTCACAAACAAGTTTTTTTTTTTTTCTTTTTGGTTTTTTTTTTTTTGGCAGGATAGGTGCACTTCAAGGCTTAATTTCACTTTTTTTTTTTGCCTCTTAAAACGAGGTGGGAAGCCCTGGCTGACGTAACAATTGCTTATGACTTTCCTTTGGGGTAATTTTACTAAAGCAGTTCTACTAATAGGCTGTTTACAGTCATTTCCCTTTCACAGCTGGCCCCAGAGTAAAATGAAAATAAAAAAAATGATACCCAGGGGTTTATCAATTTTTCTCTCTTATAAACTGTTAGTGCTTCTCAGCAGGAGAAGTTCACAATCTCCAATTTATAATTCCTTTCAGTAGGATTTGTCTGCCCAGATTGACTCACTACATGGAAAAAAACCAGATCCCTCCAGCAGAGCCCAGTGCTCTTGCTGAGCCTGGCAACCTCTTTGCTGGTTCTGTGCAATGGTGGGGGCAGGGGAGCTGTGGTTTGTTGAGCATTGGAGCAGTGCAGAGAGAAATGAGGATACCGTCCCAAGACAGCTTAATGGGAATTCCAAAAAGCAGAGGGACCTTGTTCTGCCCTCACATATTTCTTTAATTTTTTTTAAAAAAAATTTCAACAAAAACCTTTATGTATGATGTTTAGTATACAGGAAGTAGAAGAGAGCCTGCCAGCAGCACCTAAAATTCCAAGCCAAAGTAAAGAAAGTGGAAGAGCAAGGACACAGACACACTGGAAAAGAAAATGATGAAAAAAGTAAAGGAAACAAGTCAAATTTCTTCACTGATCAAAAGAGGAAGAAGGTCATAGCCTAACCCCATCAGGGTGGCATGTGGGATGAACTATACCATAAGCTCGAAATTATGGTAAGTGACAGGAAGGAATTTGTGCAAGGGACCTTTTCATTCTTCACACATGTGTCTTGTTAAATAATACAAGACCATTGTTATGATTTGCTTTCATGACCCATTTTTTAAATTCATTTAGTATTTCATTCACTTGTTCATTTATTCATTCATTCATTCAAAATGAGCATCAACTACAAACGGAGTAAACAATAAAACAATCTCTCCTCTCATGGCACTCTCACTCTAGTGCTAGACATGGATCTGAATACATTATTTCACTAATTAGCTGTAAGCGGGGAGGGGGATCAAACCTAGACTCAGTTCACATAACATGAGCAGGAAGGACAGCTCTGCGAAGCTTCCATTGCATCTGAGACCTAAAGGATGGAAATATTGAGCCAAAAATAAAAAGAAGTAAATAGAGAAATAAATGTTAAGTGGAGAAAGGATAGTGTTCACAATCCTAAGACTGAAAGAAGTTTGTTGAATTTGAGAAACAAAAAAGCCCAATACTACTAAAGCATATAAGCAAACAAGAAAGTGGCTTAAGACAAACCTCTAGAGTTTGCAGGGGATAGTTATTCAATGTCCTATAGTTCAATTGAGGATAATGATGTTATCTGAAGGGCCATGAGAAGTTATTGGAAAGTTTCAACAGGTGGTAAGATATGATCAGATATGCATATTATGAATATTATTCCATTTGATCTACATAAAATAGATCAAAGGCAGAAAAGTTCAGAAGGAAGTTAACATGGTAGTTTAAGTGAGGATAAATGGTGGTTCATTCCAGGATGCTAGCTTGGGTTCGGGCAATGCCAATAGAGTTAGAGAAAGAGGAGATTCAAGATTTAATTTGGAAGTAGGGTTGACAGGCCTTGCAGATGAATGGAATATGCAGCTGGCTTGGCACAAGCAATCCTGTAGATGAGGCTTTTGATTTATCCAACTAGTACCTTACTTTCTACTTCCTCTAAATCAGTGAGAATTTAAGGGGGCATCAAGTTTCTATCTCTCTAGTCACATGGTCAGGCCAACATTCATTTTTCTATCATCTACCTCTAACTCCATGCCTCTCCACTTGGCAGATTTGGGTCATTGGCAAAATGTTGAATTCCCATAAGCTTCAGAGTCCTCACCTGTAAAATGTGGGAAACTGAGAGAATTAAGCGATCATATCTATAGACCTCCTGGAACACAGAAGGAACTCAGTAAGTGCATTTTTATTTCTTCCCTCCTTCTTCATAGTTCTGCCAACTGAGATTTTGAATTTGGTGTTTTTCTTTTCCAAACACAACCTTCTGTTCTGCTCCCTCTCTTGTGCTCTTCCACCTCATCCAGAGAAATACTCACTTATTGCCTTCATCCATCTAGCTAATTCTATTTTCCATGTCTGTTCTACTCAACTTTTAATACCTATTTTTGACCTTGTCATTATTTGCAACCTACATTTACAAGGACCTTCTGTTCCCTGTTGGGAGAAGCAGTAAAGTGGCTGAACTTGGGAACAGAGGTGGAGTGCTTGGAAAATAAAGAGATGTTGCAGGTCAACAGCAGGGCAGACAGTGACACTGTCTGGGGCTGGAGCCTATTCAGAAGCAAAAAAAAACAGAGCCAGGCAAGCTGTTAGCTGAGTGGAG
Source organism: Eonycteris spelaea (assembly GCA_003508835.1). Classification (NCBI taxonomy): domain Eukaryota; kingdom Metazoa; phylum Chordata; class Mammalia; order Chiroptera; family Pteropodidae; genus Eonycteris; species Eonycteris spelaea. The sequence continues at coordinate 1,024,938 of PUFA01000083.1, read as the reverse complement.
GCAGACACAACCTGACAGAGATAAGGGGTCTTGAAACAAAAGCAAAAACCTGCCTCAGACAGGAAACTTCTCATTCTCTCCTCTGTCACTGCCATGGCTGGATCCAGTGAGTGCCTTCTCCCTGCCCCAGATTTGCTGAATCTGGAGTCCTGGGCTGCTGCCTGCAGCCACTGCCACATTAGCAGACCAGATAGCAGGTTTTATGCAGTTATGAAGTCTGGCTTCTAATAGAGATATCAGACCTGTATTTGTGTGCCTCTGAGAGTGCCTTCCAATGTTCAAAAATATCTTTAAATTAAATTAAGGAAGTTTAAACCAGTTTACCTCAAAGAGGCCTTCCAGTTCCAGGAGTTTTTGTCTTCAACAGAATGCTTTGACTTTATTTCATTACGTAGCACATTTTATAAAACTTATTTATTGAATAGATAATAAACGAATATGGTAAAAAACAGCATGAAGGAGTACAATGCCAAAAGCCTTCACTTACCTTCCTTAGAGACCATCACTGTAAACAGGTTTTATGGTTTTGTACACATATGGATTTTTTCCATAAATAGTTCACTGTGAATAACCACTTACAAGTATGACTAGATAAGCACCTTTTCTCACCATTAATTTATATTTAAATTATGAAGCTACAATCTTTTCTAGCCACTTTTATAGAATCAATCCCTTACTATTTTGTGTCCTCACTGTGCTAAGTATAGACTCCTATCACAGTGTCTATAATGTTTTCTTATCTATATCTATATCTATATCTATATATATATATATGACTTTTCATATCAAAAAAAAAGATGAACAAAATAATAAAATAAACCCAAAGAAAGTAAAAAGAAGAAACTATAAGGATAGCAGCAGGAATTAATGATATAGAAAACAGCCACACACAAAAAAGTTATAGTTGATCTATAAATCCAAAGTCCATTCTTCATAAAGACTAATGAACTAGACAAATTTTTGGTATGTCTGACTTAGGGGGGAAAAAGCATACAAAAGTAAGCAATATCAAAATCAAGAAGAGTGATATAATGATAACTGTAGAGGAGGCTTTTAAATTATGAGAATATTTTGTACTATTTTATGTCAACAAACTTGAAAAGCTAGATGAAATGAATGATTTACAGGGAAAATAGAAATTACTCAAGAATGAGAACCAAACCTGAATATACTAATAACCATACAAATCTGAGAAGGTAATCAAAGATTACCACTAAAACTTTGGGCCCAAGGGTTGATAGGCAAATTCTACCATATGTTTAAAGAAAAGAATCTTTGTGTCATTTAACCTAATCTGTAGCATAGTGAGAGATATGAAATTTCTCAACTCAATCTGCAAAGATAGTTTTGGAAAAAAAAACAAAACGTTGGCCTATCTCACATACATAGATGTAAATGTTCTAAGTAGTATATTAGCATATCGAATTCAACTGTTTAACAATAGAATGTCAAAATGATTTATCTTATTTACTATTGGACAATTCACTAATATAATTCATCACATAGGCTGGTTAAAAGAATATATATATATATATATATATATATATATATATATATATACACCTGTATATATACACATGTGTGTATATATATATATATATATACACCTGTATATATACACATGTGTGTATATATATATATATATATATATATATATATAGCCACCTCAAAAGATTCTAAAGAGAACATTCTTTCTTCATTAAAAAAACTTTTATAATATTCTTTTATTAGAATGAACACCCTTACTCTCTAAAAGGGATTTGTCAAATACTACAGTAAAAGTCCTATGTAATTGTGAAAAGAGTAGAGGCAATCCTACTAATAAGGAACAAGAATGTCTATTATAATTGTCACTGGAAATATTAGAAAATGCTATAAGGCAAGAAAAAGAAGAATATTAACCACTGCAAAGGAAAGCACCAAATGACTAATTTTTACAATCATCAATGAAAAAAACTAAGGGAAACCATTAAAAATTATAAATAAAAAGATAATTCAATAAAGTGGCCAAATAGAAAATAATATAGCAAAACCATTTGTTTTGTTATATACAATATAATAAAATAAATATAATAATAGTGATAAGGCAGATATTTATATATCTTTACAATATGCAGTATGCTATTACATTATACAGGGTAACTCATTTTATCCTCACAACAGCTCTAGGAGTTAGTTATTATTATTGTTACTTTTTCACAGAGGAGAAAAATAAGCCACAGAAAGATGAAGCAACTTATCTAAGATAATGCATCTAATAAGTGGCAGAGCTTGTGGTATAAACTGAGGGAGTCTGGCTGCATATTCCATGCTATAGAAATGAAATTTAAAGTGAAGATCATTAAAAGTTCTGAAAATACCAAAAAAATAATTGTCAGGTTGGCAGACATGTTTACATTTGATAAAACCAGTAATGATGGTCATTGAGTCTCCTCAACTGTTACATGAGCTATGAATTGATGAAGCCCTTTGAAGACAAGTTGACAGTATCTATTAAAACTGAAAATAAAGTAGAAATTTATGCTTAAGAAATCTTTCAGTACAAGAATATTTATTGCAGAATTGTTGAGATTAGCATAAAATAGACAATGACTAAATGTCCATTAATATGGGAGTTTTGAAATATAGTTTGCTATATCTTTACTATAAAATATTATGCAGCTGTCAAAAAGAATGCACTGATGTGGGAAAATAACAAATACAAATTTTCAGACAAATAAAGCAAAGTATTGAGCAATATGCATAGTATGACCCCAACTATGATTTTTAAAGGTGTAATATATCAAGACACGTGTGAATATGTATGCATAAGAAGGGATGAAAGAAAATGGTTCAACTTTTTGGCAGATGATTCAGAAGAAGACAGAGAGAACAGGAATGAAAAGTGTCTTCTGGGATTTTCTTTATATGATCTGTATTATTTGAATCTCATATGAAACAAGATTATTTATTATATATTACAGTCAAAATGAAATATTACTTTTGAAATCAGAGTAGAAGAAAGGGAGAATTCTTATGTAGAAAGAACACATTTAGCAAAATGCAAGTAGATATATATTTTTTGCACAAGGAGTAAGAATCTTGGGGAGAAGGGAGTTTGGAAATGTTAGTTCTGGTGATGATCTGTCCTCCAATACTTAATAAAGAGAGGAGTAAAGAAATTCTGCCCCACCTATTCTCACACAGAAGAAAGAGAAGCTCTGGAAAGGCAAAGGATTTACTGTCATATAGAATGCTGAGTATGTTTTTTTCCTTTTGGGAAGGAAGATTAATAAGAACTGTTTAATAAGAGTCGTTTTTGAAAATGGCATTAGATGTATGAATGGCACCTCTATCGCTAAAAAAAGTGATTCAATGATCTTTCTCAGAAGGCATTGGAAAGCTGAGAGTTAAAGACTGTGTTGGTTTCTCAGGGAGAAGCTGGTGTTCAGAAAGACTGATTGATCTAAACATCATTCTATTTATGACTGGTAAGTATGTTTTTATCATTTTCAAATACTTTCACATACATTTCTTTCAGTTTCTAGGCAGGTGGGTAAGAAAATTCTATTTTCTATTACTAATATAGAGAAACTGAGAGTTGAAGTGATTTGCCCAAAGACTTTCTCAAAGTAACACGTGACCTTGAGGGGAAAAAAAATCAAATAGAACAGAAGTCCTCATAATAAAAGGCAGCAGTCTTCCACCTCACCCTGTCACACTTTTCAGAGGCAAGCTCGCTCTCTCTCTCTCTCTCTCTCTCTCTCTCTCTCTCTCTCTCCCCCCCCCATGTGTGTGTGTGTGTGTGTGTGTGTGTGTGTGTGTGTGTTACACTTCAGTGTTACTCATGTAATTCTTGTCATCTCTGAACATTTTTTAAGATCCTCTTTTGGTGCACCCTGCCTTCATCAGAACAACTCATAGCCCATGAAAGAGGTAGCAGCCCTCGGAGTTACTCCATTATCTAATACAATCTCAAGCTCATAGCAAGGACTGAGAGTTATTTCAAAAGAGAAGAACAAATACTTCTTGAGGAAGTAAGAAGTGTTTGATTTCAATCATATTTTTTTCATAATTGGATCTTTTGTGGGCACAGTAGCTGCCCTGGTTTGCAGATTAATTGAAGTACAAAAGTTTCTCCTTATATTAGGATTCTTCCAACTTTTTTAATTGAAATTTTTCTCAAAAGAGTATATGGCTTTCCCAAAGTCTGGCATCAATTATCAAAGGGAAATAGAACCAAGGATCGCATAAAGCCTACAATATTCACTATGAGAAAGATTAATTCTGAGGTTGGCAAGCTTTTTCTACGAAGGGCGAGATAGTAAATATTTTAGGTGGTTAAGGATATATGATGATCTGTTATGTCTAGTTAACTGTACCATTGTTGCACAAAAGCAGTCTCAAAAAACATAAATAAATGTTATGGCTGTGATCCAATACAACTTTATTTACAAAAAGATAGAGGGCCAGTTTTGTCCAATGGCTATAGTTTTATCAATCTTTGGGTTAAGGTTTCTAACCGAAACCTCAACCAAATCACAGAGATCCTATAAATTTGCACAAGAAGAAGAGATACATATTAACATTGAGTAGCATTATTCATAAACAACAGTAATATAGGATACGAATGCCAGCTAAACCCAGATAGAGAGAAGATGCCTAGATTTCTATGAAGCAATACTGATAGTTGGATGTCAGCCCTGATAAGGGGCATCATGGTAGGCTTATCTTGAGATGTTGAGTGGGAAAAGAGAAGAACAATTAGCCAGAGGAGATTATTAAATCTAGTGTAGATTTTCTCTCCACAATGGAGAACACCTCCACATGTTTAACAGTGAGAAAAAATAAGTAGAGAGGAATAATTAAGTTATTAGAAAAACAGGAGGACATGGTGTCATGAAGAGGTGGAAAGAATTGTTTGGATAAGAAGGAGCAGCATTTCTTATTTTAATAGAGGTTGGGAATTGAGTTGTCCTCAGTCTTTCAATTACATTTCATTTCTCTGTTTTCCATGCTTTCATGGTACATTGATCTGTGCCATTCTCCTCATTTATCACCCTCAGTCTTACTTCATCATTGCTTAGTTAAATATTGGCCTTTTTTTCTTGAGGGAAAGGAACCCATGCCCATCATCTTCTCGTCTTCATATTTACTCATGATGTGCTCCAGAGGGGAAATGACCAATGTTAGTTTCATTAGAATACTGGAACAGAGACAAGAAAGTGTGCATGTACTAGAATGTATGATGGAGCTATAGCACTGCTTCTGTCTAAGCCTCTGTTTTATATGGAATTAAAAATTACCTCAATTTAAGAGGTCACCTAGCAAAATTCTGGCTTACCATGTGAGTGGACGAGCATGAAATATAGCAGACAGTGGTTATCCTTTCTGAGCATTTGCAATCAAAGGATAAATGGAGTTTACTGATTTTCCCGAATAAACCTCAGTTTTCATTCAAGATAAACATCCAGGAAAGGTGAGGTATTAATGATGAATTAATTGGGATTAGCATTGTAAGTGTGATACAAAAAGTCTTTCTATTCCCGACACTTAAAATCATTACTCTTGGTTAACATTTGCCACAATTAATCACTCCACTCCTGTGCTTGCTCAGAGTAATTTGTTTGGATTTCAATTTGAGTACTTATTTTAGTCTACTTTCTTTTACCCGTAGATGTATGAAAGCCTGTCTTTCCACTGGCCCATGATGCCTTTGAGACCAGGGACAATTTTAACTAATTTTGTATCATGGTGGAAACTCCAGAATTCCTGTAGAGCAGTGGTTTGGGAGATAGCAATCTAAGGCAAGACATTGCAAGAAAAAAAAAAAATCTGTGGGCTTGGTTTTCACTGCAGATGCATTTTTACTTAGATTCTGTATTTCTTTAGGTAGTTATAGGTGGTGGATGATGGAAGAATAGTGAATCACTGGTAAGCCACTCCTTGGCACCAAGAGTCCCTAAAACCTGTACATACATGGTTAAATTAAATATGTTACATTTTATCTAATTTTTTTTAATGTTAAGGGGATAGAGAAATTGTCACTTAACCCATCTTTCTCATGTGGAGAGCTGCTTCACATGTTTGGAAGAAATATTTTGATAAGTTTTGATGGCCATGTCCTTTCTAAGACCAATAGATTCTATTTACAAAGGATGGCCTTTAGTGTTCTGAGTGTGGGTATGTAATTTAGGTCTGGGAACTCAAGCATACCTGAGTTACTTCTCACAATAAAGAGAGGAGGCATGAAGGGGCAGGAGAGATAGATTGAGGAAAGCCAACTTGACCTAGCCAGAATGGGCAATACATCAAAGGGCAGAAAGAAAGAATTCCTATACCCTCTATATGTGTGTGTGTGTGTGTGTGTGTGCGCGCGCGCGCGCACACACACACACACACACTCTGGTGGCACAGTTGAAAATAGATTTTGGAGAGCAGAAATATCTAAGGGGGCATTTAAATCTATTTCCTGTCTAATATACAATATAATCCCCCTGCTGTAGACGTAGTGACCTGAACAAACACGAAGATTGTGCTCCCTAGTGTGAAAGGGCAGAATTGTTGTAGAGAAGTAGCTACCCAGCTAGGGAGTCCAATTTCCAGCCTCTTTGCATCTGGGTGAATTTTATGGCTAGTTCTTGCCAATACAATGTGGGTGAATGAGGTGTAACCTTCTGAGATGAGGTAGTTAAATATGGGTGCTCAGTCTTCTAGGTCAGGATTTGGAAAATATTTTATAAAGGGCAGATAAAAATACTTGTAGGTTTTTTAGGCTAGACATTCTCTATTGCAACTACTCAACTCTGCCAGTTTAGCAAAAAAGCAGCCACAAATAATTTACAAACAAATATATGAACTTGGCTGTGTTCCAATAAAACTTTACTCATGGACACTGAAATTTAAATTTCATATAATTTTCACATGTCATGAACTATCATTCTTCTTTTGAATTTTTGTTTCAACCACTGAAAACTGAAAATCATCTTCAGTTTTCAGGCCATTCAAAAACTGGTAGTGGGCTGGATTTGGCTCATGCGCATTAGTTTGCCACCTGCTCTAGGTACTCTCTCAGCTTACATGACCTCACATTGCCTAGATACAGGAGATCCACTGGAGGACTCTGAGGTCCCAGGGAACAGTGAGGTGATAAGATATAAGGAGAATCACCCAGGCAAGCTGCTCAAGACAGCTGCCCATGTAGGAATGTCTTTGAGTGAGTAAGAAATAAGCCTATATTTTGTTAAGCCACTGAGACCTAGCAGTATATGTTATAAGAGCTAGTGTTATTTATCTTGATAACCTCCCTCTTTTATCTCTTGCCTCAATGATAGAGGCGCCTTCTCCCTAGGTAAGTGGATCTCTCTCAAAACCTCTTAAATCTCCGTGTCTCTGTCCGTCTCTGTTTCTGTCTCTGTCTCATCTCTCTGTTTCTGTCTCTGTCTCTGTCTCTGTCTCTCTCTCTACCTCTCTCTCTCTCTTTCATATACTTGATTGTTTAGAGCAGTTTTAAGTTCACAGTAAAATTGAGGTAAAGGCACAGAGATTTCCCTTATATTCCCTTCTCTCACTCATGCACAGCCACTCCCACTATTAGCATTTCTCTACAGCCTGGTACACTTGTTACAACTGATGACCCTACATTGACACATCATATCACTCAGAGTCCATAGTTTACATTAAGGCACACTCTTGGAGTTGTACTTTTTATAGTTTTGACAAATGTATAATAATATGTATCCACCATTATGGTATCATACAAAATACTTTCACTTTCCTAAAAATCCTCTGTAGTCTGCCTATTCAACTCTCCCTTTCTTTTACCTTCTAAAAATATTAATCTTTTTTACTATCTTCACAGTTTTGAATTTTCCAGAATTTCATATATTTGGAATATATAATGTGTAGCCTTTTCAGTCTGGTTTCTTTCACTTAGTGATATGCATTTAAGTTTTTTCATATCTTTTCATAGCTTGATAGCTCATTTATTTTTAGCACTGGATAATATTCCATTATCAGGATGCACCACAATTATTTAACCATTCATTTACTGAAGGACATCTTCTCGCTATGACTTCTCTTGTCAACCACTAAGATTTTTGAGCCAATGCTTGATATTCTCTTTTTCTCATTCATCATTGGTACTCTTTGCAGTCAAGTATTGTCTTATTCACACCACTGTAACAGGCTTGAGGTCACTGATGATTTGCAGGTTGCAAAATTAGTGGTCTTTCTTAAGATTTTATCTGTCACAACTTCTATAGTCTTGACACCTGTGTCCTAGGGCTGTGGCAGTCCAGCTTGTTATGTATAACCTCAGAAACTGTATTAATTTGGTTATTCATCATTGGTTCTGTGTATTTACAGGCTCAGTAGAGGAAAGCTTCATAAAACATAAACTTGAGTGTTGGTTAGGCAAGAGAGAAGTCTGAGCCAATTGTTTGAGATATCATCCTATGTGCACATGTGTGCTCTTGTGAATTAAATTAATGTGACAACTAGTCTCCTCTGACAAAGCCAATGCTTCAAGAAGTAGAGGAGAAAAATGGGTAAAAGCAGAACAAATGCAAGAAATATAAGAAAAAAAGAATGTATCAATATTCCTCTATCATACTTAAATATTAAGTATATCTAAATAAAATGAAATCACTGATATTCAACATTTTTGACCTACAAAAAATGCAATGTTATATGGTTCAATTGCTTATGTGAAGTATGTCGTTCTGCCCACCCCCCTCCCAAAAAAAGCCTGCATTTAAAAGTCTGGAACTTATTTATATTATATCTCTAAAGCTTGGCATATAGGGAGCTCAATAAGTGTTTAACTGAATTGGAATTCAATTGAAGTCAATGACTACACATCAGGAAATCTATGTTACAGTCTTGGCTCTGCCACAACTATCCATGTCAACTTAGATATCACCCTTGATCTGAGTCAATGTTCATCGTCTGTAAAATGGGAATAACTTCTATACTCTTCCTCAAACAATTTTTGCAAGGATCAAATAGCATTGTATATATGGCAGCATTTTGTCAATTATTAAAAGCTGTGGATCTGCATCTAATTTATAACCAGAGTTCATTCATTATAAATACTGTTGAACTAACATGGAAACAAGAATAAAACTACTATTGTGACCTAGCTCTGTTTTCCTATGCCATAGATCAATAGCATGGTACTGAGAAGAGGCATAGCTCACATATTTGAGATGTATATCTACTAGACCTTGCATCTCCTTCGTATATCTTTTCTCTTCCTGAATCACATAGACTATTGAATTATAAATTCCACACTGCTTTTTTTTTTTTTTTTTTTTAGGTAGGGCTTTAAAATAAACTGCACTATTTCCATACTCAAGTGAAAACTGAGTCTGAACATCTTACAAGTAATGTTTTCAACACTGGAATATTCCATTATCATCTCCCTAAAACTAAGAATTCTTCTAGATACCATTTGGAGCTTTGCTCATGACATCAAGCCAAGCCCACCCAAGCACAGATCAACACCAGCCTCCAGTTTGCAAAAGATCTCCTGGATCTTCTCTGCTGCCTAGTCAAAAACTTCTTGGCTCAGTCCCAAGGAATCCTTTTCACCTTCATTTTATTAAAATCACTTTATTATATTACAACCTTTCGAGAAGACATGAACCTCAACAGGGAAATAAATAGAGCCAATCTATTTTGTATCATCAAAGTCCTTAAATGATGAAGATGTGAAATACCAATTTCTCTTTTTTCCTGTTCATCATTGTGCAGAGCATTATTGAGGCTAATTGAAGCCTGTTACATTTTTCTGCTATTGATGTGAATTTTAGCTGAACTGGAATGAAACATTGTCTATGAAGGGAGATTACTTTTACAAATTAAACCAATGTATCTTACTGAGTTCTATTTCCAGAAATGTGACCTTATTACACTTCATAATTAAAAATGAGAGCAATAAAGACATGCTAGCCAACATGACTTCTAATAACGCCTGCTGGATTTGAATTAAGTTTGGTCTTGACCATTAAAACATCAGAAGGTACCCTGTGGGGACTATGATTAAAAGCTCCCCATTGTATCAGTCATTCCTGGACATGCCAGACAAGATATTAGCCTTTTGCTTTGCTTAGTAAATAAAAGCTCTTGAGTATTCAAATCAGTGCCATAAAAAAAAAGGAAAATAAAATTCTTACTATGTCTGCCTACAATATGAGAAAGAAGAAAAAGAAAGGAGAGCGGGAGAAAAGCAGAGAAAGGCTTGGAATCCAGGATTGTTCTGAAAAAGGAGAGAGAGATGGGAAAGCAGGAAAAAAGGGAACCTGAAGGCAAGGGCTGAGTAGTAAAAGGAGGCATGGTAGAAGAGTGAGAGTTTCATGGGTGATCTGGGCTGGGGAAGAGGGAAGCTGTGCTGTGAAGTTCTAAGAAAATAAATAGGAAGTTTTAGATTATCAGGGAAGGGTCTGAGGCTAGAAAGGGGAAGACTTGGGTGGATAAACAAAATGACTCAATCTTTAAAAAAGAATAAATTTGTTCAAATTTGCCAGCTAAGCAGGACAATGCAAAACTCAAGCCCATAGTTTCTCCTGGAATGGCTTCCCCTTTGCACTGTGACACAAGATCTTAGACTGTTGTTATACATGTCTTAAAGCTCCAGAGGGACATAGGTAGGGAAACCAAGGGGGATATTTCTGATTCCAAATCAAGCCTCCCATTTGGAGCCCCATTGCTTAAGTCTCTAGAACATTTTCTCTCTAGTCCACATTTGCTCTCCATTTATGACCTCCATTTATAGGAGTAGTTAAAATGCCTTTAATCATCTATGTCCAGCTGGACTTGATCTCAGCCAAAGTAAATTTCAAATCCTCTAGAGTCTCAAAAACAAACTTGCACTTGAATCCCACAACTCCAGCACCTTTTTTATTTTGCTCTGTAGTGCAGAAAACATTGGTCATATTTTTAAACACTAAATGGCCGAAGACAATCTCTTATCTTGGAGATAGATGGGATTTCAAGTACTGTCTTGTCCAGTTTCAAACCATTCCATTTACAAAGGCATTTTGCCCTTAACAGTGGGCAACTTCTAGCATTAGAATACTATAGTGGCTAAGTCTCAGAGTGCATGCAACCTATTCCACTTGTGAGATATGTCGGTTTAAACAAGTTCTTTAAACAGTTCCAGAGCTGTGAAATATGAATATTAACAGGCTTACTTTATAGAGGTATTGTGAGAATTAAATGAAATAATACACAGAAAATATGCTTAGCTCCAGACCTGATAAATATAAATATTCAATCATTGGCAGATATCACTACTTCTCCTAATCTTATTACTGCTGCTACATCTATTCTTATTATTAGACTGCTTGTTCAGCATTTTTTCCCTAAGTATTTCCCCTTTCTCCACTATTTATCTTGTCATAATTGGAGTATTTGTCTTCTCCACCCACTTCCACCCTCCATTATTTTATGTCCCAGGATTTGTGTGTTGATTCAAGCTCCATCAATGGGTTCCTTCTAAATATATTTTAATTTAAGGACAAATTAAAGTCAATTAAGACTTCTCTTCATGGACAAAATCATAGCATGCAAAAGATGGGTCATATCATTGGCTATTTTTGAGCATGTAAAAAACAGAGAAATGTGGTCCATGGCAGTGATATTTTATCTTTATTGAGCACCAGAATCACCAGGAAAGCTTGTTCAAAGACATATTGTTGGCCCCTACTCCAGTTTCTCATTCTGGGTCTGAGTTTGAAACTAATATCTTTAACAAGTGCCTAGGTAATATTGGTGCTGTTGGTCTGGGTATCACACTGTGGGAAACACTAGTCTATAAAAAAAAAAAAGAAAAGAAAAATAAAATCAACATATTGAGCAAATCAAAGTTATATATATAGAGATATATATCTATATATCGAGAGAGAGAGAGAGAGAGAGAGAGAGAGAGAGAGAGAGAGAGCACATATCCAAGCTTCTCCAGAGAGATGTAATCCCTTCCTAAGGCTCAGAACCTCTATCTTTTGATTTCATGAAAGATCCCAAGATCGTTCCAGTGATGTCCCTTTCTTGCCTGAGTTAGCTTGGTGTTTTTGCAACCCCAAACATCATTACAGGGTTTGAATGTCAATGCAGTCTTCTGTACTTTAAAAGTCAATTCTTCATATTTTATTTCAAATTTCCAGATAGTATCTATACCTACACTCTATACAGACAAGGAGGAGCCTAATCTTCAGAATAAGATGAAGGCTTTAAAGTGAAGCCAGTCAGATCTCCCTCTAGTAAGACATCATCGCTGAGCAATGTGATGTCCATGTGAATTCATATGCAGCCAGCATGAGGGTCACCACTCTAGCCAATCAGGAAGAGAGGCTCCTAAAACACTTCCTGGCCAAGGCTCATGTTTGCAGAGTCTTACTGCTGCCTGGCATGTGGAATAGACAGGAAGACAGACTTAGATTTGAGCTCCAGCTTTGCCACTGCCAGCTATGTGACCTTGAGGAAGTTAGCATTTCCTAGCTTCAGTTACCTCATCTGTTAAGTGAATTAAATACAGTGCCGCTTTACAGGTTTGCAACCACGGAGGAGGCCAGCAAGATGAATGTTGAGTATAAGAGGTTACATAGAAAACCGAACAGCTGCAGTTGTTTGTTGGGGTGATAAGGCCAAAGGTTTGTTCTGTTTTTTTTTTTTTTCTTTTTAATGCTCCCTCACCCTCCCAACCACATCAGGTTCTACTGTGGGGAGAGGCAAGTGCAGACCCCAGCCCTTATAATTCTTATTATACCACCGAATCCTCATATTTTATCTGTTTCTTTCTGTCCACTCAGTGACTCCAATTTTTAATTAGAGAAGAGTAACCAAAAATCTATCAGCCTGGACACAATCAAGTCATCTCCAGAGACAGCTCTGACATGTCTTGATTCCCCTCATCATTTTCCTGACACAGACGCCTGAGGGGTATGGCTGGTTTACCAGCCCTGCTACTCAGTGTGGTAAGCAAACAGCAGCAGGTGTCCAGTCAGAAGACCCTTGTTTCCTTTCACCAACTTTCTCACCATCGTGGGAAGACCCTTGAGCCTAACTGGCTGGGCCACACCATCTGAAACCTACCAGGTATAATGCTAAGGTAATTAGGTTGATTTTTAAAGAATAAACATGCCATAATTGTGCCGTGCTGATGTATGCTGTCCTCTTTTAAGCAGGAGCATATTAAGCTGTACACGGTTAGTGATGTTGTCTTAGTATAGAGGTCTCTGAAATTTCTCTATGCCCCCACAGTCTCAGCATGTCCTCTATAATATTGTTTTTGGTGTCAAATCTTCATTCGCTCAGAGTGAATTTGATTTGGGAAAATAGCTAAGAGCTATTCATTGCCAAGCCTGGTGAAAGGAGGCTGATCAAGCAGGATAATGGCAGCTTGGGTAATAAGCAAGTGTGACTTTGAGACTGATTTTTCTGGGCACAGATCATAAACCGATTTTGACAGAAATCAGAAATCCAGGCATATGAGCTTTCCCAAATATGTGCTTCCTTTCTGAGTGAATGAGGTGTGAACTAATAAATGTTGAGTGCCTACTGTGTACCAGATGCTTTATATCTATAATCTTTAATATGTAATCTCACAATTACACTACATAGTCATCATTTTCAAGAGAAGATACATACTTCCAGAGCAGTAACCCATTCAGTCTCAAAGAGGTAATGAATGGCAGAATCAGGATCAGAATTTAAATTACCTGACTGCAAACACTGCATGGTCTGGGACTTTTCCAGTGGCTTTGCATTCAGCTGGAACTTGTGACTCAACTCCTGAGTCAGCTGCCCATGTTTTCTCCTCTTTGTCTTCATCAGTCTCCTCTCTGAACTTTAGCTTTCTACCCAGCACATTCCACTTCCTCAAAACATGGAATCAGGGTGACTTTGCTCAACACAATAAAACTTTCAAAAAGCACTAATGAAAAGAGAGTGTCCCAGTGTTAAAATGGTAAGATGTGGCAATCACTTCTACCTCCGAAATCACTCCAAAGCAAGAAGCAATCAAAAAAACAAGAAAGACAGTCATAAACTCTGTCCTTGATGTAACTGGGAGACATGGGTAAATTTACAGCTGGTTCTTGCTATTTGTGGTAGTTATGTTCTCTAAAGTTGCTGTGAACACCAAATTAATGAATACTAAACCATGCTTCCAGAGGAGATACAGGTTAGAGTCCTGCTAGTATTTGCTCACAGCACTTTCATCAATCGATCAATAAATAACCTTGTTTTATGCATGTTTCTGTTTTAAAATTCCTTATTTAATATGTAGTATTAATTCATCAACATTGAACTCATGTCCAAAAGCACCATAACTCATGCCTGATCAAAGTTCACCTAATATATATAATTTCTCTATAAGGCACATCATAGCCTTCTTGCACTTAGAACTATAGACAACACTTTAGCACTATGGCTTAGGGTCATTTTAAACAGTAAAGTTACCAACAGCAAGTGCAAAAATATAAAAACATGACACTAAATAGACCAATAAAAATGACATTTGCTTGCAGTATGGATGCTGAAATGGGAGCACAGAACATTGCCTTGTTCAACCTTATCTGAGAGTATGCATGTTAGGTAACTCAAAATTTTCACCACTCTGAGCATGTCCATAAAAGACAACAAAAGTGCCATAAGTATTGATTTGAGGATTACAAATAAATTTTAATGAGAGGCAAACTTGCAACTATAGAATCTGTGAATAATGAACATCAAGTGTGTATAAGAAAGGAAAATGAAGATCAAACAGACTTGGGGAAAGATCAGAGAGAGCTGCCAAAGCTGTGGATCTCAGATAAAGCTGGAAGAGCACAAGGATCCAATACGAACAGGGGTGGTGGGAACCAAATCAAGAGTCCTTTGTTTGGAGCAATGGGAATATGAGAGCAGACTGCAAGAAGAAGCTTTTCTCAACTTGATCTGTTACTAAGTAGAAAAAAGAAAGATGCAGCAGAAGGAGCAATCATATAGGCAAGCCATTTTTCAGGGTAAAGGAAAAAGATTCTGAATAACCAGCAGCCCTTTCACTGCCAACCCTAGTTGACTGGGGAGAAGTCCATACTAGAAGAGATTATTCGCACTTCAAAATGCCTTATGAGGAAAATTCCTGCAAGCCTGGAGTACTATACTTCTTCCCCAACCCAACCATGGAAAGCTGGCAGATAGGAGGCCCAGAAATGTTCACTTGTTCAACAACAAGTAGTATTCAAAAAAGAACAAGTATAGGAAAAACAAGTGGAAGATGAAGAATACTCACCAGCAAAATGTTGTCATGGGGCTGAAGAAAATTAACCAAGCACATCATCATTCAACAAAAACCTCAAGAAGCAATTACCTTTATTATATAAAAGTACAAAGCAGAGATGCAAGGACTCAGGACAGATAAGTGAGATGATATAAGGGAATGAAACATGACTTGAAAACTATTGGGAAAAAATCCATACTTAGGAGTAGCACATAGAATAAACTGTTGTAAATGTAGTAAGGGATATGAAGAATGCAAATGAAGAAAACAAAGAAAATGAAATGCAATAATCAGAGTTTTAAAGATTAAAAGAGAAAACAATAGATGTGAAAGACATACATAATACAATTTACAAGTAATTGGTACCTCCAATGGGGGAAAAAAAAATTACCAGAGGATAAACTTTAGCCAACTAGAGATCAATGGGAAAGAAAAAATATGACAAAATGAATGATAGAATTATGGGACTAAGATGAAAACAAAAGCAAATAATCATTCAGAATAGAATGTAAATTAAAACTCTAACAATATTGAAATAAAATCCCTAACAAAAATTTGAAGGAAAAGGCTGAAAGAAGTTGGGGCATAGCATTGTAGCTGTGGAAGAAAAGAGAAAATAGCATTTAAACATAATATATCAAGTAATTGAGCTATAAGTATATTCAGCAACTCTAAGTTAAACATTGAGAAAATAATGTCAACTAAAATTGGGTGGTGGAAGTTAGGGGAAAAACATAGAGAAAGCATAATATACCAATTTTGTTCTATTTTGTAGACATTTAAATATCTATATAGCTATTAAATGTCATCTTTACATTTATAAAAGTAACTCAAACTAAAATATAAATTTTCCAAATTAGCAGAACACACACACCACATCCCCCCCAAAGAAACTCAAGAAAATTCAATCATAGAAATCATTTTGTAAAATCAAGAAATAAAAACAAAAAAAAACACAAAACTTAACAAAAAATAGATTATAGAATGGACAAATTTGTCATGATATAGATGGGCAATGTTCTTTAAAAAGAGTCAGATCACAAAGCAAAAACCAATTTTACTGTGTAAATAGACAAATCTAAAACAAACTAACATTTAAAAATACAAGGCAAACTGGTTGTGATCTTAACAACAAACAAAATTACATTCCAGGTAAAAAAAAACTTTAAAGAATCAAAAAAGAACATTTTAAAATAATAGATTCAATTTACAAAGAAAAACTGCATACCAAATGGCAGCTTTATTATTCATAAAGAGAATACATAGGAAATACCTGGATAGACAGGCACAATTGTAGAAAATTTCATTTCACCTCTCTCAGACTACAAAAGAGCAAGTAAATTTTGAAAAAGGACTTTAAAGGGTTGAAAGAACATAGAAATATGAATATCCTTTAAATATATTTATCTTTCTACCCTAAAAACAGAGAGAAAAAAAGATCATTTTAAATGCCCATGAATCACTGGCAGAAAGTATTGGTCATTTATTAGTCGAGAAAGTAACCTCGGCAAATTCCTGAAAAAATAAATAGTTTAGAAATTCTTCACTGCTCACAATGAAATAAAGTTAAAAAGTAATTATAAAACTAGTAGAGAAAAACACCCAACTATCTGGAAAATTTAAAACTTTTAAATAAATTTTGTGTTAATGGCAAATGGCTACAAAAAAGAGATAAGAAAATAATAAGTGAGATACACGTCCTATGGGATACAACTAAAGTAGAATTCAGAGGAAATTTTTCAACACATACATATATAAAGCAAAAAAAATAAATAACTTATACAGCCAACCTGACATCTTGTAAATCATAAAAGAAAATCAACCATCGAACAAAAAGAATAAGAAAGACAGACTGCCACTGAAATAAATTTGATGTTAATCAAAGCAAACATTAAAATTAAATGATTAAAAATCTATATGTTCTTGTTGTAAGGAAGAACTTTTCATAAAAGTAAAAACTAAAACACTAATCACTAAAGAATATATATTTTTAGAATTCTATGCTGAAAAAATTTGCAAAGCCAAAACAAAACCAAAAAAAAAAATGAGAGAAAAAGTGCTCTTTCTACCACAAAGTAATTTTTTTTAATATACAAAAGCCCCCCACATCAATACGATAAAGATGAAGTACCTAAGAGAAAAATGGGCCAAGTTTATGAATAACATTTCAGAAAAAAAATGGTGCTTTAAACTGTAAAAACATGCTCAGCTTTGCTGACAATTAGAGAAATCAAAATGTAACTCTAATATGGCCATGTTTTTTTTTTTTAAAAAAAAAACAAACAAGTGAAGGTGAAATAATAAATAATGCACATCTTTAAAGCTGTTGGGAGAGAGGTAGTTTCCTGCATCATTGAGTAAGTGAAAATTGTGCCTCTATTAACTGCAACTTGGCAATAACCAAAAAATTAAGTACATTTGCCCTTTACTCAGAAGTTCTACCTCTAGGAGCATAGACATCAAACAGACTCATAATCTTATGAAATAAAACATACAGTTTTTTATAGCATTGTTTATAGTAGCAAAATGATTAAAACAAATATTCATGAGGAGAATGTACACTAAATATATTAAATATCCATACAATGAATATAATGTATTTAAAAATGAAAGGGATCTATGCTAATATGGAACCAACTTTGCAATTTATAATTGAAAGTAAAAAGCTAAGTGCAAAAAAGAAAAAAATATGTCTAGCACTTACATCCACCAAAGTAATATATGTGCATAGAGATATACATATATACAGATATGTTTATGTAGTGCCCACATTGGAGAAGGAAATTGATAGCTATTTGCATTTAGGCATGAGGGGTAGAAAGAAGGATATAATATTGATATACCCTTTTGCACATCCTGGGTTTAAATATTTGGATGCATTTTCTATTCAAAATGAGTATTTTTGATTTAAAAAGTTGTGTGGAGTGGGACAGAGTTTGGAGGTTAGCTGACAGACACAGAGACACCAAGCACAGGATGTGTAGCTGGCAAACATAGCAGGACTTCATGGGATGTATTTTCCTTGTCTCTTCCAGTGGGTTCTTTTCTTGCCTCAGCTCTCTCCTTCCCTTTGCACACTGACATCATCCTTATCACACAGCCCAGCTTAGCTGTCAGAACAAGGAGGACTGATGGTATAGTTCAGTTCATAAGCCAGCAGGCTGAACACCTAGGAAAAGCCAATGCTTCACTTCAAGTGTGAGGGCAGGAGAGAGCTGTTGTCCCAGTTTGAAGGCAATAAAGTAGGAGAAACTCTCTTACTCAGGTGAGGGTCAGCATTTTTCTTCTACTCAAGTCTTTGGCTGATTGGATGAGGCCCACACTAGAGAGGGCAATCTGCTTTAACAACTCAAATGTGAATCTCCTCCAGAAACACCTCACAGAAACCACCCAGAATAATGTTTCATCAAATACCTGGGCACCCCATGGCCTAGCCAAGTTGACACATAAATTAACCATCACACGAGGATGTAAGGGAAAACAAGGAGTAAATAGAAAAACAATTAGCAAGCCTCCCTGAGAGTCTGGGATGAGATAAAAAAGAACTACTAGGTATAGATTAACACAGATCTTAACATTATGAAACTGCAAAGCAACCAAAGGAGAATTTACCTGATATTATTAATAGGGAGCTGGGAGTGGTGTGCAGGAGAACACTAGTATAATCAGAATATACAAACCTTTATAAACTTAATGTAGCATGAGAAGTGCTTCTACAGCTAATTAGAATGTAGAATGAAAGCACAATCATTTTTATTCATCTTTTGTCCAAGACAAACCAGACATCACTGTTGAGAGAATGATGTTGAGACTGACAAAATATGTGTAAAAGTTCCTGAGCAAGAAGTCTGCTCCTTTGAAGGCCAAGTATGTGATGTACACGTTCACAGGATATCAAAGGACCCAGGATAGTTCTCTTGCTCTGTTAGTGCTGGTCACCCCATCCCAGTACCAGACTATATCAGTGCCACTGAGGGATACAGTTTCTTTCAGACTTGGCAGGTCTAGTTATTTCAGGGAGTTCTGCCAAGGGGCTGAAGATATAAATTTACTAGTAATCTGGCCTAGTGAGGATAAACCATGAAACTGAATGAGACCACCTCAGGCAGTGGTTTTCAGCCCTGAGTACACATAAGGTGATAAGGTCACCTAGGAAAATTGTAAAACCTGCCAAGACCAGAGCTCCACATCCAGAGATTCTAACTCCCTTCATCTGCCCAGTCACCACTGCATCTGGAAACTTTCCTAGATGATGCTAACATGCAGGCAGAGTTGAGAACAGTCAATAGAACAAAGAAAAGAGGAACCTCAAGTGAACTTTGAGGCAATCAGTGTGAGTTTGAGAATTAAAGACTATCAAAAAAAGGAAATCCAGAGGAAAGAGTTTTGAGAGGAGGTGAGGTCAATGGTAATGTGTGCTGCTGAGTGAAATCAGATAAGGCTGGAGAGGCAACCAAAGTATTTGGCAGTCTGTAACCTTGACAAGAGTGATTGGGACAGAAACCAGATTGGAGTGAGCTGAAGTGGAAACAGGCATTGTAGCAACATTTTTGAGTTCTGCTCTGAATAGATGAGTCTAAATGATATGGCAGCTGCTGTATAATGTGAGGAAAATGAAGAGCTTTTTTCTACAATGATGTAAATGACCTAATAGAAAAGAAGACTTTTGTAACGAAGGAGAAAAGCATGATAACTGCAGCAGTTATGTCTCTGAGACAGCAACAGGAGTTGGAGTCCATGTGATGAGTGATTGGCCTTCAACAGGAACCCAGATTCCTCTTCTTTGGAACACAGTGGAAGACTGGGAATATGTGAACTAATCAAGACAGGGCTGTGAATTTGGTGGTGGTAATGTACGAAGGAGCCCCTATGGTGATATCTATAAAGATGTATTTATATCAGTTGGATCATAATATTTTGAAGTCTGTTTTGGTCACTGCATTGACTATACTATGAACATATTTTTGTGTCAATAGATATGCATTTCAATCACCTTTCTAAAATTTCTGCATAGTATTCCTTCATATAGTCAACCATTATTTATTTAATCAATACTCGTGGGGGCAAGTTAATTTTTCCCATGTATTGATGATATTTTAAATTATTTCCCTCAGGATATATTTCTAAGAATGAGATTTCTATAAAGAGCATTATTTGCTATTTATCAACTTTCTTTTCTCCAATATTTACATTACTCTTTTGAGCAACCAGAATTCCACTTTGTACAACACAAAGGATATAATCACCACTTTCTTTAAACTTTCTAAAACTGTTTTCCTTCAGCTTGACTATTTCTACAGGTCTTTTTTTTTAACAGATCAGGCATTTAATTAGGTTCTTCATAATAAATTTAGAACACCAGTTTTTGAGGATAAGCCCCATTTGCAAGAGCAAACACAGAGAGGACGTAGACCTAGAACTAAAGAATAGTTTTGATTTTGGGCAGAATGTACAAGTCTACAGCTTTCTGGTTAACCTTATGTTGCTCTATTATCTTGTATTTCTCTTTTTCTGTGCCGAAGATCTACCCTCCTGGTGTCTGGGTTTGGACAGCTTCTTCTTGAAGTAAGTGTTAGTGAAATATTTGGGGATTTTCACATCACTGATGTCAATTCTGGGGGAGGTGGCGATGGCAAATTTCTGGCATGTTTTACACTGAGGAACTCAATTGAGGAACAGACAGAGGTCCAGGCACAAGTAGCAAGCCACTGCTCAGCTGCTTCAGGAAAATCACTCTCTTGCTTCTGCTACTCCCAGTGAGTATGATCAGAATGGTCCTAGGGGTGATGCCAGCCTGAAGTTTTCTCACATGCTGTCTGGCTGTGTCTCAACAGCTTTCAAGGCATATTCAGTAGGAATACCCAGGCACTTTGCAAAAGTTAACCTCTCAGGTGCCACCATCTTGTATCACCAACTGGTTTTGTGAAGTAGAGAGCATCTTCTTCTTTTTTTCAATCCTGAATTTAGCTAACGAGTACTTTCTCTTATACATGGCCTTTCAGTAGTACATAGCTGATTGGAATATATGCCGATTCCTGTGACCTGGACAGGGTTTTAGCTGCAGTGGGGCTTCCATTTCTAAGCCATTTTGGCCTTGAGGTTACCCTTCTTAACCTTGCCACCAAGATCAGCCTTCTTGGCTTCAGGTTTCTTCTTCTTAGTGTCCAGCTTCTCAGTTTTTTCACCTGCCATCTCACAAGATGGGAAATACAGGCCTCTTTTAATACGTTGTGCTCTCGTTTACAGGTTGATTGGGCTTCAGGTGAAATTTCATATCAGACGCTTACTTTAAAAAATAGCTTCTCATTTTCCTGCCAACAAACTATAAACAAGGAACTGACTGGCCAATCTTGACAAAACTGCTTCTGGAAGTTAAAAGGCGTTTCGGTTTAAATTTGCAAGAATAATTTCTTCTCTCTTTCACATGTGCCCACTACACACACATCTCTTGTTCTCTTCACTTCTCCATTCATTTTATTAATCTTGCATATGAAATTCTTGACACTCAAAAACTGACTCTGAGTTTTCTGAAGACAAGGATCCTACCTTTTAAACTTGGCTCAAATGTTCTTCATTTCCCTCCACAGAAAAGCATTTCTCATTTCTTGACATAACACTGAATCCTTGAATTCTCCCCTCACCCTTATTATACTTGAAAGCTACTCTGTAGAATGACATTGCAATTTCTTTTGAATTCCTTACATTGTCTAGTATAGAAGCACAGGACAAACTGACTCTTGGACCAAAGCTCTTAGTACCTGGGGACACCACATGACCCAGTATCTGTTTCTAATGTCAAAGATGAATGAACTTTTCAAAATGCAAATCTGATCAGTTTATCTTATCATTTAAAGCCCTGCAGTGATTACCCACTGCTCTTGGGATAAAGGTAGTCCTCCTTAAGAGTACCTACGGCAACATTCCCACTCTCTGATCACAAATCTCTCCTTGCTACCCTCAGTCTCAGAAAACCATGTACATTGGTCATAAGCAAGCTATGTGTGCTCCTCTACCTCAAAGGTTTGTTTCCTTTGCAGAGGAACTGTTGATATCCCTCTTGTCCGGTTAGCTATGCTTCATCTTTCAGATGTTTACATAATTGTCACTTCTTCAAGGAAGGCTCCTTTACCTCAGATAAGTCTAACTCCCTAATATATGTTCCCATTACGCCATGTGATTCTCTATTGTAGTCCCTACTTGCAACTGAAATGTCATATGTACTTCTGTGCTTGTTTAGTTGTTGTCTGTCTCCCCCACCAGAGTGTGTTTCATTAAAACCAGGATAATATCTGTTTCCTACACCATTACATGTCTGTCATGAAGTACAGTGCCCAAGAAATGTTTGTTGAATGAATGAATAAGTGAATGAATGGCTAAAACTTAGTTATAGCCCATAAGAGATGGAGATGAGTGGTTGAGAAACTGGCTTCATGGTGGACGTGTAAGGAAAGCAGGGAGCAGATGTTGTCTAGTAAAAGCCTTCTTCACATGGATTTATAGGAAGGCTTCAATCTATAGCAACTGTACAGAAAATTAGGCTTATACATATATTTTGTGGTGACAGAGTCCATGGCATTCATTAAATATTAAATATTCAAATGAATCCTAGCTCTCCAAAAAGATGAAAAACCATTTGTTTCATCCAATTTCTAAGTAGGAACTAGATACATGGTCAGGACTAAAATCTGGTTACTAGAATTCCCAGCTGGTTACTAGAATTCCATTGCCCTGTTACCAATCATCATCATCATCATCATCATCATCATCATCATCATCATCATCATCATCATTAATTATAAATATCTCTTTCAGTTGAATCTTGATTCTTTGAAGATCCACTAAATAAAATTAACCTTTGAAATTGTAGGTTGTCCAAGGGTCAGATAAGGCGAGTGCTGGCTAGCTGTCTTTTGTCATCCTGCCTCTCTGCCTCTCCTTGCATCCTCGCTAGTAGATAGCTCTGAAGGCAGCATGCAGCCTAGAGCTTTTCATCCTCCATTTACCTCTTGTTCCTAACTAATGAAGCCTCATGGCCTTGTTGGGCCTTGTTTCTACAAGGCCGGACACCTTCTTTTAACAGGACGTACTTGAAAAACAAGATATTTTCCTTTGTACTAGAAACAAATGGTGATTAATGTGCTTGTTGTAATTAATCTGTGGTGACAGATTAGCAGTGTACCAGCAGCTCTTTTGCTGCTGTGGGAGCCTTCCTTGATAGGACAGCTGGTGAGAGGGGACACCAAATTCAATTTGTTTCTCATTTGCAT
Source organism: Eonycteris spelaea (assembly GCA_003508835.1). Classification (NCBI taxonomy): domain Eukaryota; kingdom Metazoa; phylum Chordata; class Mammalia; order Chiroptera; family Pteropodidae; genus Eonycteris; species Eonycteris spelaea. The sequence goes on along the minus strand of PUFA01000083.1, from coordinate 1,001,427 downwards.
ACATATGACAACCATCTGTGCTAATAGCACTGCAGTGACTCCATTAGGCCCTGTACTAGTGTACAGCCTCTCCTGGGCCTCTGTTAGGCCTGAGAGAGGGAGATCTTGGAGCATAAATATTTGCAGAGGAAAAGGAGTGGGCTTGATGGAACACAACTGACCATGTTCTCTTCTACTAGAGGCTCAGCATTAAACATAGGCTGAGATTACTCTCACCCACTGTAGGGCAATCTTTTGACAACTCCTGCTTCTTTCAACAAAAACCCTCACCTATTCTGTCTCAATGATACAATTAAATTACTCATGGTCTGTTTCCTATTGTCCAGTTGCTAAAACCAGCTTAACTTTAGTAAAGACCTTTTTTAAAAAATTGGCCCACTTATTCAAAAAGTATTTATGGAGTATCTACAAAGTTCAGACACTATTCCATATGGAAAAGAAACGGTAGTTAACAGGAAAGAAAATGTTTTTGTTTTATGGATTTTGCTTGCAGTGGTACATCATGTCAAGAAACAAGAAAAAGTCTATTTTCTTAGTTTTATTTTCTAAGGAGAGGTTCAAAACTGGGTGCAAGGTGGTGTGGAAAAGATAGCGTTTGATTACATTAGATTTTGTGGTCCAAGAAGTCTTTTTTAAGGAGGTGAGATTTAAACTGCTATCTGGATGATGAGAAGAAATCAGCTGGTGACATCAGGGAAAAACACATTTTTTCAAAGAAAGTGAGCTTGATGTGTTGAGAAAGAGAAAGATGACTGGACAGAAGTGAGTGAAATGGTAAAAATGGTGAGTATGTCTTAGTTTCCTACCTATAAATGGAGTACTAAAGCACCAAAAACTGGGTGGCTTAAAACAACAGAAATTTATGGTCTACAATTCTAGAGGCTAGACATCAAAAAATCAAAGTTTCATCATGGCTCCAAAAATCATAGGGGAAAATATTTCCTTCTTCTCCAATATTCTGGTGTTGTTGGCAATCCTTGGTGTTCCTTGCCTTATAGAGATATCACTTCAATCTCTGCCTTTGTCACTACATGCCTACCTCTCCATGTGTGTCTGTATGTTTCTTCTCTTCTTATAGTGATACCAGTCATATTGGATTAACCAGCTGGAGCACACGGTGATTTAAAGCCAGATAAGGCATGTAAGTCATAGTGTAAGAACAATGGATGACCTTTAAAGACTAATTACAATGAAATGACATGATTTAATTCCCATGTGAATGCCATAGGTAGGTAGATTGGATGGAGGCAGGACAAGAGGGAACAGTGAAGGTAATCATTAACCTACCTTATTGGATATAGGCATTTGGAAAATAAAAGGAATTACATTTTTGTCCTGAACAGTTGGAAGGATGGTGTAATATTTGTTGGAAGATGTTAATATTTAGGGGGCAGGGAACAAGTTTGAAAGAAAATCAAGTGTTCCATTTTGGACGTGTTAAGTTAGAGATGTCTATAAGACAACACATAGGAATATAAAATTACCCATTTGGGTGTATGAGGCTAAATGTCAGAGAAAAAACCTGATTTGAGATAGAAATTTGGGAGTCATCAGCTTCAAGAGATTACTTAAAGTCCATGGTGCTGGATGAGAGCTTTCTCTGCGGAGAAAGGAATATAGAAAAAAAAAAAGCATGGGGAGGCTTGCCCCAACACCAGAGAAAGCTTATGACTCTCTTTTCTTCTTCTGTCTATGCCTTTGCTAAGGATCATAATCATAATGTCTCATGCATAAATGCTCTTCCTTATTACAAATCTTTGCTCTTTGAAGCACTGTGTGTGGTGATGAGTCTGGGTTTGGCTGACCCCTCTCTGTTTCATGCTTCATTTTACTCATATTTCATCTCTATTTCCCTTTGTTCTGGCTTGTCTACATGAGGAAAGGGTCTACGTTCAATATGTCTTTGTATTCACAAACCAGAGTTTCTCAACTTAAAAACTATTGACAGTTTGGGCTGGATAATTCTTTGCTGTGGAGGACTGTCATATATTACAAAATATTCAATAGTATCCATGGCCTCCACCTACTGGGAGCCAGTAGCATCCCTGAGTTGTGATAATTAAACATGTCTCCAGACATTGACAAATGTTCTCTGGGATGTGGTGGAGGAGGCAAAATGACCCCTAGTTAAGAACTACCTCCATAGACATTTTATAAGTCTCTATATACTGGAGGCACTCATTAAATATTTGCCATTGATAGTGACAACAATTATAGCTTGGCACACAGCTTCTTTCTACCTTCTTCTCCCCACTAAAGGAAATAGATTCTTTATTAAAAACCTTGTAAAATAGCATCAGAATTTCTCATTAGTTTCTGGCAAGGCCTCCAGACTCCAGACTCCTTCTTCAGAATTGAAGACGAATACATGAGAAATCAGAATGAGTGCGAGAGAGTATTCATTCATCCAGGCAACAAATGGCAAAATTAAATAATAATTGAATTAAAAAAGCTCTTTTGCGACCAAAGCCTGGTTTGATAAGATAGGGAAGGTCATTACCTAAGAAAAATTGCTGCCACACATTCCAATGACTTTGCACCCTAAGCAAAAAGTCATCTTTAGCACAACAGATGTCCTTTTAAAATTTTATCAACCAGAAAAATAGAAGGGGGGAATGCGAACCAGACCATTAAAATGTAATCTAGATTCTACAAATTAATAGAATGTTAGCATAATCAGATTGAAACGGCATGAAATCAAATGCTATGTAGCTGTCCTTAGGGTGCATCACAACTCCTGAAATCCTAAAGATTGAGTATAAATATGGGGCTTGCTTGCAGCCTGGTGAATATAGCAATTTTTCCTGCTAGGTCCCAAAAGAGACCCAGAAGCCTTACTAACATTGAATTCCTGGAAGCCACTAGCAGTCAGTCTGAGGGGCATAACAGATAATGCATATTTGCCAAAGCAGTCCCCTTGGAAGCCTTCCTCTAGGTCTACACCCAATCATAAACCCCAAATTGAATCACTTTTGTTGTCAAGTGGAGATATAGAAAATTTAAACCAAGATGAAAGAAAATCCTTTTCTCTCTCTCTAAAAAACAAATCAAAACAAAAACAAAAACAAAACACATGCCTGGGCCACTGGCCGGCTGCCTGTCTTCTTTCCCCCGAACTCCATCCCTGATAGATAAGTAAAAATGGTAGCTTGTCTGCTTCCCATGCTTCTGTGTCATAATTCAAAGATAGAAAAGTATCAGGAAGGAAAAGACAGACTTTCCTAATAAAGAGCTTGCAGAAAATAAGCTTGTATAAAGAAATAATAGTGTTCTGGTTATCAGTGACAGCACAACAAACCACCCCAAAATATAATGCCTTAAGAAACAGCAGTTTATTATTTCTCATTGTATGTTAAATGAGGAGTTCTGCTTATTTTGGTGCTGGCAGGAGTATTACAGTGATTGCAAATTCCAAAATGGCACACTCACATAGCTGGCAATTGATACTCAGTCACCTAGAGCTCAGCAGGAGTTATTGGTGGAGGTTCTCAGTTCTCCCCTGTGGGGGCCTTTCCACATAGCTGCTTGACCTTCCTCACAACAGGGCAGCTTTTTACTAAGACAGAGCACTCAAAAGGAAACTACAGAGGGAAGCTCTCAGAAGCTGTTAGTCTCTTAAGGCTTGAGCCTGAAAGTACTAGAATGTTATTTTATAGTATATTTATCAAAATAGTCACAAAGTCAGCCTACATTCAAGGGTAGAGAAAATAAACTCTACCTCTTGATATGAGGAACCCCACTCCCATCTAGTTTACCTGTGATACCCACATGAAATTGGATCATGTCATTTCATAGCAATAAACCTTTAAAGGTGATCCATTGATCTTACACTAAGACTTGCATGTCTTAACTGTCTTTCAAATCTCCATGTGCTTCAGCTGATTAATCCGAGGTGATAGGTATCATTATTTTAAAAAAAAATGTGCAGGAGACAGAGAGATACACTGGGAGAAGATGGCCACATGATGACAAAGGATACTCGGGGAGGTCATCTTTAGACACTAGTAACCATAATAAATTAGTCATGTAACTCTATGCCCCATCACTGTGGTGTATTTCTATGCTCCTGAGCCATATCTTTGCCTTTCTTCCATCAAAGCATTGTCATAGTGTAAATGCATGGATGGGAAAGAGAGGACTTGACCTCCTGTAATTACATGTATGTGCATGTGCCTATATGAATTTAAGGAGTGATAAGGCAGAAAGAATGACTCTCTTTATATTAGTTTTTGGTTTTAAACACCAATTATTTTCCATGCTGTCTTGACAAGTTCCTATATAGAAAATGTCCAAGAGTTATTTCTTTTATCTAATCAAGTTTTTAACAAATCCAATTTCAACTCCATATTCTCACATTTACTTAAAGTGGTGAGTAAATAGTTGACTCTATTTTTAAAAACACACAACTTTGTATGACTAAGACAAACATTAACTGAGAGAATATAAAGTTGCCTTTCAAGTAGTTAATGCTCAAAATGTTAGATGATGATGATGATGATGATGATGATGATGATGATGATGATGATTAAAATTGCTCACCACAGTGTCTGATGTAGTATGTGCTTAATAAATGACAGTTAATATCATTATTAAAGAGGGAGAATGGCAAAGGGATAGGATGCAATCCATTTAAATGGGGAGAGAGGAATATAAGGGCTAAGAAGCTTGGGGTCAGGGGAAGGGCGATGCTCTCTATGCCTCAAGAGGCATTTGACAGAGCTATCTTTAATACAAAATTATCAGAGACAGTTTTGAGATTTTCATTGGCAGAGGCATGCTTTCCCCCTGAGCCCTGGAATAAATACTTAGAAGGTTAAAGTTCAGTTCATTAATCTTCTCACTTGTCTGTTTGTTTGGACATACAGATGCTCCAGTGTGAAGGCAATTTGAGGAAAGGTGAAAGAAATTGAGACCAAAAAAAAAAAACAACATGTACTTTAACCCACTTCAATAACTATCACATTGTGGGCAGAAGGGTGTGCAAGAGAAAATAGATGAATTAAATTTAATATATGTATTAAATATATGTATTAAATTTAACATATGTATTAAATTCATTTTTAAAAAAACCTGTGATCAAAATGGAAGCTCATGACTCAGTTCTTTTCCTTTCCAGGGTATGTTTAAGCACCTTGCCTTTTAGCTAGCATTGATCGACTTTTCTTATCCTAGTAAATTTTTGTTTTGCTCAATTAGGCAAAATATCAAGCAAGAAGAGTGTAAGTTCTTATTCTGTTTCTTTGTTTCAGTGCTACTCTCTTGCTTTACAACAACTCAACATACCTTCAAACCTCTATGAGGGACTATGGAGAAGATTCATTCTAAGAGAGGTTGAAACAAAAGTAGACAAAAGAATTACACCTCCTAATAAAGTGAAATGAGGGAAATTTTGACTAAAGTTATTCTCATTAAACTCAATACTACCTTTATTAATTGCCAAGTTACCTCTCCAATTGGCTCCAAATCGCCTGAAAATAGTCATCTGTCCTGGAATCTTTCTGAAAATAAATAAATAAATAAATAAAAGCCTTGAGAAAGAAAGAAAATTACTTGCTAAAGGTCACCTCTATAGATGATAGGGGTGCAAACAGGGCAGATACTGTATTTTTTTTTAACCTCCTTGGAGATTGCGACAGGCAGATTTCAAGATGGCCCCCAATTGATCCCTGCCTCCTGGAGTTCACACTTTTGTGTAATCCCTTCCCTTTCAATGTGGGTAGAATTTATGACTTGTTTCTTATCAATAGAATACAGCAAAAGTGATAGGATGTTACTGCCATTAGTATGATATGTTGTCTAATATTCCATATTATTAGCAGGCTTACTCTAGAAGCTATCCTTGCTGGATTGATGAAGGAAGCAGCCATGTTGGGAAACAGCATAGAACTGTAGGTGGTCCCTGAGAAACACAGGTATCCATTAGGGACCACAGGTAGCACTAGGAGCTCAGGGCAGTCTTCAGTCAAGCAAGAAGCAGGACCCCTCAGTGCCCCAACCACAAGGAAATGGGTTCTACCAACAACCTGAGAGAGATCAGAAACATATTCCTTTTTAGTCAGGCCTTCAGTTGAGAATGCAGACTGGCTGATACTTTGATTACACCTTTTGATACACTAAATAAAGAAAGGAACTAATTATATCTGGACTCCTACCCACAGAAACTATGAAATAAAAAATGTGTTCTTAAGTCACTCAGTTTATAGTAATATGCTAAACAGCAATAGAAAACTAATACAGGGTCCCCTGCTAGGTAATAATACATTCTCAAGCACCTACCTTTGTCTGCCATGAAGACATCACTGACATGTAGAGGAAAACCAGGGGTTTCTCATGATACTTTTTTGTCCAACCTAATATTCCCAAAATGATTCTTTGTATTTCCTACCTTAGTACGACCATTACTATAAACCATAATATATAATTAATATGTACTATATCTTCCATGCTTTTATTTATGATTGTATCTTCTTGTTTCATTTGTCACTTCATCTCAGCTTGCCAGCCACCAAAAACAGTCATTTTAGTTCAATTACTTGATATTTTAACAACATATAAACATATCTACAACCTTATTCCCACCAAAATTAAATCATCTAGAAACAAAAATTTAATCACATTGTAGTAATTTAGAGAAGGTAAGTATTCCAGAAGCTCTTTATTATATAATTTTCTTATTTTATAAATGAGAGAAGCATTAAAGTGAAAATTAATAATGTGTTAAACACATTATTAGACAAAGTTAGTGACAAACTGGAACACAAAAAACAAACCAAAAAATCAAATTGTAATACTACCCATCGAAAATGGAATTTACATCTATAGAGTGCCTGTAATGCTCAAAGCACTGTAAGAAGTACTTCATCTATGTTCTTAGTAACACTTAACAATTTGGTAAGGTATGCATTGTTTTTTCTACACTATAGTACCCTCTAGAGATTAATTTCTCTCTCTCTCTCTCTCTCTCTCTCTCTCTCTCTCTCTCTCTCTCTCTCTCTGCAACAAGAAAGTTGTCCAAAGGTCTAAAATTTACTAATAAAACAATTCCTTAAAAAGTAGGGACTGGGAGAACATATTGGTGAATTGGAACATGTTAGAAGCCTGGAGGTAATGTCACTTAGGAGGGTGTGTACATGGCTAATAGTTCCATTTTCCAGGCAAAGGTAGTTAAAACTATCTTTTTTTTTTTTAATGTGAAAGTAAGTTCCAGTCAAGATGGTAAAGTAGGTAAACACTGTGTCACTTCCCTTGACCACATTAAAACTACAACTAAATTATAGAATAATCAACCTGGAGACCCACTGGAAGACTAGCTGAACAGAACTCCAATAACTAAGGATATAAATAAACCACACTGAGACTGGTAGGAGGGGCAGAGACACAAAATGAGCTGGCCCCAGACCCACATGGGGCAGTTGAGAATCAGAGGGATATCTCAGCTGCAGAGGCCCTTCCTGAGGAGCAAGGGGTCTCAGCCTCACATTGAGTTCCCTAGCCCAGAGCACTAGTGCAGGAAAGAGGAGCCCCCACAACATCTGGCTGTGAAAATTAGTGGGGATTCAGTCCATCCAGGTGAAATAGAATGCTGCTAAAGACTCAAGTGTCCCCTTAAAGGATTCATGCACAGACTCACTTGCTCACAGGCACTCACCTTGGATTCTTGTAGAGACACAGTGGCTTAGGAAGTACCAGAGAAACAGGGAAAAACTGAGTTGTGGGCCTTCAGGGCGAAGGCTAAGGAAACCACTGCCATTATCTCTACATTGAGCCCTCCTCCCATACAGCCAAATCTGAATCTGTGTTAGCTGGTGAACTCGCACACTCTACTATGATGACTTCTTGAGACTCTACCCCATCTAACTCTCACACCACAAAAGGCTCTTTTGGCAGCAGGCAACTGGCCACGGCCCCTGCTGCAATTTTTCTTAAAAAGATTCTCAAAGGTCTGCAGGCCCCAGATGGGTAGTAGCTAGCCTCAGTGTACCCTCTGCCTTGTGGTGAATAGTGCCAGGTTCCGCACTGGTGCCAAATCGGAATCTGCATTAACCTGGTGAACAACACTCATAACCTGAAGGAGGTGGAAGGCTTTGAGGTGCCCTGGGCCTTTTGCTGAACTTCCCCAGGCCAGGTAGTGGTGGCAGACACCCTCAGTTCACAGTGTGGCCTCTTCCATGCATCACCAGGTCCAGCACAGAAAGTGACCAACTGCAGATCACTTTGTAGCTTCTACAAGATAGCCTTGGGCCAGTCACAGGCAGCAGCTGACCTTGGCCTTCCAGGAGGCCTCAGAATCAACACACCAGGTAGCTAGCTTCAGGCCACAACAGAGCACAACTCAATTAGCCTCACAAGTAGCACATCCATAGGGTGTTCGTAGTAGGCACCAGAGCTTACTGGGGCAAATCTTACTCCATGGGGTCAACTTCTCTATAACAGTTCATATGCAGTGGAGGTGGCCAGTTTTCACAGCCAGTCAGCCTGAGGGTCAATCCCTCCCCCTGACATACCAGAGTAATCAAGGTTCAACTACAATAGGAGAGCACACACAACCCAAATAAGGGACACTCCTAGAGTACTCCGCTCTGGTGATCAGAGAGGCTGCACCACTAGGCCCCACAGAACACATATTACATAAGGCTACCTACCAAGACTGTGAGATGTAGCAGATCTACCTAATACACAAATTAAACACAGAGAGGCAGCCAAAATGAGGAGAGAGAAACATGTCCCAAATGAAAGAACAGATCAAAGCTTTAGAAAAATAATTAAATGAAATGGAAGCAAGCAATCTACCAGATACAGAGTTCAAAACACTAGTCATAAAGATACTCAAGAAACTTAGTGAGAAATTTAACAAAAAGATAGTAAGAATAAAAGGGGCATAGAAACCATAAAAAAATACAGTGAGAAATGAAGAAAACAATAACTTAAATGAAGAACACACCAGAAGAAACACACAGGAGATTAAATGAGGCAGAAGACTGGATCAGCTATTTAGAAAACAAGAAATAGGAAATAATAATAATAAATAAAAAAGAATAAAAAAATGAAAATAGTTTAGGAAACCTCTGGGACAACATCAAGCATAATAACAATATTTGCAACATAGGGGTACCAAAAGGAGAAGAGAGAGAATAAGAGATTGAGAACCTATTTGAAGAAATGATAACTGAAAATTTCCCTAACCTAGTAAAGGAAATAGACATACAAGCCCAGGAAGCACAGAGAGTCCCAAACAAAATGAACTCAAAGAGGCCCAAACCAAGGCACACCATAATTAAAATGATAAAAGTTAAAAACAAAGAGAGGATTTTAAAAGCAACAAGAGAAAGGTAGTTACCTTCAAGGGAACTCCCATAAGACTGTCAACTGATTTCTCAAGAGAAATTTTGCAGGCCAGAAGGGATTGACACAAACTATTCAAAATGATGAAAAGCAAGGACCAACACCCAAAATTACTCTGTTCAGGAAGGCTATCACTTAATACCAAAAGAGAGATAAAGAGCTTCTCAGACAAAACGGAAAAGCTAAAGGAGTTCATCTCCACAAAACTAGTATTATAAGAAATTTTAGAGATTTCTTTAAAAAGAAGGGAAGAAACATAAATATGGATAATAAAATAGCAATAACTACATATCTTCCAATAATGACTTTACATGTAAATAAATTGAATGCACCAATTAATACATAGGCTACATAAATAAGAAAACAGGACCCAAACATATAACTGTCTGCAAGGGACCTACTTCAGATTGAAAGACACACACAGACTAAAAAATAAAGAGATGGTAAATGTTATCTTATACAAATAAAAAAAAAAAGCTGGGGTAGCAATACATATATCAGATGAAATAGACTTTAAAACAAAGACTATAGGGTATTTACCCTAAAGAGTTAAAAACATATATCTGAAAAGATATTTGAGCACCGACGTTCATAGCAGTATTATTCACAGCGGCCAGGACATGGAAGCAACCAAAGTGTCCTGTGATAGATGATTGGCTAAAGAAGCTGTGGTACATATATACAATGGAATATTACTCTGGCATAAGAAAAGATGAAATACTGCTTTTTGCAACAACATGGATGGACCTCAAGATAATCATGCTAAGTGAAATAAACCAGACAGAAAAAATTGAAAACCACAATATCACTTATATGTGGGATGTAAGCCTAAAAACAACAAACAAACAAGACAAACAAACAGAGACTCATGGACATGGGCTATAGACTAGTTGTTACCATAGGGTAGAAGAGAGTGGAGAGGAAGGAGGTAGATGTGGTTAAGATAGTCAAATAAGTGGTAACAGAAAGAAATCTAACTATGAGCAGTGACCTCACAGTGCAGTATATATATATGCCTTACTGTTGAATTGTACATTTGAAACTTACTGGATTTTATTAACCAATGTCACCAAGTAATAAACAAGCAGATAGATAGATAGATAGATAGATAGATAGATAGATAGATAGATAGATGATAGATAATTCAGTAATACATGGCAACACGGAAGAACCTTGAGGACATTATGCTAAGTGAAATAAGGCAGTCACATAAAGACAAATGTCGCATGATTTAACTTATGCGAGCTTTCTAAAATAGTCAAATTCATATAATCATAGTGGAATGATGATTGCCAGGATCAGGAATGGGGATGGTCGTTATTAATCAATGTGTATAAAGTTTCAGTTAAGTGAAATGAATAGGCTTTAAAGATTTGCAGTACAGCATTATGGTCAACAATAATCTATTTGTACACTTAAAAATGTATTAAGAAGGTAGAACTTATGTTAGGTGTTCTTTCCACAGTAAAATAAAATCAAAATATCCAACTTAAAAAAAGCAAAGACTATAATAAAAGACAAAGAAAGACATTACATAATAATAAAGGGGTCAATCCAACAAGAGGATATAACACTAGTAAACATTTATCACCCAACAAAGGATCACTTAAATATATAAAACAAATATTGATGGACATAAAGGGAGAGATCAACAGTAATACAGTCATTGTAGGGGACTTAAACACAAAACTGACACCAAGAGATAGGTCTTCCAGATAGAAAATCAACATGGAAACAGTGGCCTTAAATAATACATTAGACAAGACAGATTTAATGGATATCTTTAGAGCATTTCACCTAAAAGCAGGAGAATACACATTCTTCATAAGTGTACATGGAACATTTTCCAAGATACATCACATTAAACCACAAAACAAATCTCAATGAATTTAAGATGTAAATCATACCAAGCATCTTCTGCAACCACAATGATATGAAACTCATAATCAATTGTAAAATAAAATAAAATAATAAAAAAATAAACACACACAAATACATGGAGACTAAATTATATGCTACTAAATTATAAATGGGGTAAAAATGAGATCAAGAGAGAAATCAAAGGATACCTTGAGACAAGCGAAACAAAAACACAACAACCAAAAAATTTATGGAACACAGCATAAACAGTCTTCCAAGAGAAATTTATAGTAATAAAAGCCTGCCCTCAAAAAACAAGAAAAATCTCAGTTAAACGACCTAACCTTACGCCTAAAAGAACTAGAAAAATAACAACAAACAAAAATTAAAGTAAGTAAAAGGAAGGAAATAAAAAAGATCAGAGTGGGAATAAATGAAATAGAGTCTAAAAAATTACAAAAGATCAATGAAACCAAGAGCTGGTTCTTTGAAAAGATAAACAAAATTAATAAACCTTTACCTAGACAGGATCCAAGTAAATAAAATCAGAAATAAAAGAGAAATGACAAGGACACCATGGAAATACAAAGATTATTTTAAAAAATACTACACCAGTTATATGCCAATAAGTTAAACAATCTGGAAGAAATGGATAAATTCTTAGAAACATACAATCTTCCAAGAATGAATCAAGAAGAAACAGAAAATTTGAATAGAGCAATTACTGCTAATGAAATCAAATCAGTAAGCAAAAAACTCCCACGAACAAATGTACTGGACTAGATAGATTTACAGGTGGATTTACCAAACATTCAAAAAAGAATTAACACCTATACTTTTCAAACTGTTCCAAAAAATTCAGATGGATAGTTCCCAACCTAATTTTACAAGGCCACCATTACCCTGATTCCAAAGCTAAACAAAAACATTACAAGAACATTATAGGCTGATATCCCTGATGACCATACATGCAAAATCCTCAACAAAATAGTAGCAATGTAAATTGAGCAATGCATTAAAAAGATCATACACCATGATCACATGAGATTTATTCCTGGAATGAAAGTTTGGTTCAATATCTGCAAATCAATTAATGTGATACACCACATTAAAAAATTAAAGATGAAAAACATACGATTATATCAATAGATACAGAAAAAAGTGGTTGGCAAATCCAGCATCCATTTAGGACAAAAATTCTCAGAAAAATGGGACTAGAGGAAACACCCCTCAAAATAATGAACACTATATATGACAAATCCACAGCTAACATTATACTTAAAGAAGAGAAGCTAAAAGTGTTTTCCTTAAGATTAGGAACAAGAAAAGGATGTCCACTTTCACCATTTTTATTCTACATAGTATTGAAGTCCTAACCTCATCAATTAGAAAAGAAAAAGAAATAAAAGGCATCCAAATTGGAAAGGATGACATGATACTATATATAGAGAACCCTAAAAATTCTACTAAAAAGAATGTTAGAACTGGTAAGTGAATTCAGGAAAGCAGCATGATACAAAATTAATATTCAGAAATTGGTTGCATTTTACACACCAACAATGAACTATCGAAAATTAAGAAAATGATGCTAGTTACAGTTGCATCAAAAAATTAAAATAGAATACCCAAGAATAAATTTAACCAATGAAGTAATAAACTTGTACTCAAAAAATTAGAAGACATTGAAGAAAATACAAATAAATGGAAGTATATACCATATGCTCATGGATATAAATAATTAACATTATTAATGGCCATATACACAAAGCAATCTACAGATTTAATGCAATCCCTATCAAAAATATCAATGGACTTTTTCACAGAACTAGAAAAATTATTCTAAAATTTATATGGAACCACATAAGATCCTAAATAGCCACAGAAATCTTAAGAAAAAGAACAAAGTTGGAGGTATCATGTTACCTGATATTACAGTATATTACAAGACTATAGTAATCAAAACAGAATTGTTCTGGCATAAAAACAACATATAGGTCAATGAAACAAAATAGAGGCTCAGAATAAACTCATACCTATATAGTTAATTAATCTATGACAAAAGAGGCAAGAATATACAATATGGTAAAGACAGTCTATTCAATAGATGGTGTTGAGAAAATTGGATAGGTATATGCAAAAAAAATAAAACTAGACCCTCTTCTCCATATATAAGAATAAACTCAAAATAGATCAAAGACTTAAATATGTCTCAAACCATAAAACTAGAAGGAAACATAGGCAGTGAACTCTCTGACACTGATCTTAGTAATTTTTTTTTATTATATTATATATCTCCTTGAACAAGGGAGACAAAAGAAAAAATAAACAAATGGGATTTCATCAAATTAAAAAGTTTTTACCACAGCAAAGGAAACCGTCATAAAACAAAAAGACGACCTACTTAATGAGAGAAGGTATTCACCAATAATGCATCCGATAAAAGGTTAACAATCAAAATTTATAAAAATTTCACACAACTTAATACAACAACAACAACAGCAACAACAACAATACAATTAAAAAATGAGCATAGGACCTGAAGAGACATTCTTCAAATAGGACATACAGATGACCAAGAGACATATGAAAAGATATTCGATGTGACTAATCACTACAGAACACAAATTAAAATCACAATGAGATACCACCTCACACCTGTGAGAATGGCTGTCATTAATAAATCAACAAACAAGCATTGGTGAGGATGTGGAGAAAAGGGAACCCTTGTTAACTATTGATGGGATTACAAATTGGCGCAGCCACTATGCAAAACAGTACAGAGTTTTAAGTTAAAAACAAAACTACTTACCCAGCAATTCCACTTCTGTGTATTTATCCAAAGAAACTCAAAACTAATTTGAAAAGATACATGCACCCCTATGTTCATTTAAGCATTATTTACAAGAGTAAGGATGTGGAAGCAACCTAACTGCCCATCAATAAATAATTAGATAAAGAAGATATACTGCATATATATGTGGGATATTACTCAACCATAAAAATAAATGACATCTTACTACATGTGACAACATGGATGGACCTAGAGGGTATTATGCTAAATGAAATAACTAAGAGAAAGACAAATTCCATATGATTTCACTTATATGTTGAGTCTAAAGAACAAAATAAACAAACAAAACAGAAACAGACTTATAGATACAGAGAACAAACTGATGGTTGCCAGATGGGAGTGGGATTGGGAGACTGGGTGAAAAAGATGAAGGGATTAAGTACAAATTGGTAGTTACAAAATAGTCACAGGGATATAAAGTACAGCATAGGGAATATAGTCAATAATATTTTAATAACTACATATGGTGCCAGGTGGGTACTAGATTTATATGAGAGATCACTTCATAAATTACATAAATGTCTAACCACGATGCCGTACACCTGAAACTAATATAATATTGAACGTCAACAGTAATTTAAAATTAAAAAAAAAAGAGTAAGAAAAATGTAAAAGCTTGTGATAATTCCTCATGGAAGTTTTAGTTTAAAAATATGGAGTTCAGAGAGAATGGCCTGAATATTCAGGACAAGAATATCTTTTGTGTTTAGAGGCTATAAAGGAAATACTGCCCATCCCCCAAGAGGAAACTGGATAAGGAATATAGGATAGTGACTCTGTGTTCATAATGTGATGCACACTGATTCAACCATGAATCGGCTCATGAATATAAGCACTATCTATTGCTTCATAACAGATCAAAAGGACCACTCAGCTGACCCAAGAAATCATGAGCTATAGAATTGTTGGTTTTTCTAATCACTTTTGATCTGGTTCAGCTGAACTACTCTCTGCTGGCCTCAGGCATCTGTGGTCAGCTAGCAGGCGGGATGGAGGCTAAATAATCTAGAATAGTGTAGTAAGCAAAATAATGGCCTCCAAAAATGTCCACACCCTATTTCTCAGAACTTATAAATAAGTTACCTTACATGGCAAAAACAACTTTGCAGATAAGATCAAGTGTATAGACCTTGAGATAGAAGATTGTCCTGATTATCCCTGTCGAACCAATCTAATCATATGAGTTTTTAAAAGTAGAGAACCTTTGACAGTCAGCTGTGATAGATGAGAATGAAGAAGGAAGAGAGATTTGAGGCATGAGAATGATTTGACTTTCTATTATTGGCTTTGAAGATGGAAGAAAGTGGCCTCAAACCAAGGAATGTGAATAGATTCTTAAAGCTGACAATGGCCCTCAGCTGACAACCAGCCAGAAAGCAAGAATCTCAGTCCTACAAATGGAAGGAACTGATTTCTCCTAATACCCCAGATGAGTGAGGAATACCCTTCCTTACCTGGATTGGAGACAGGGAGAATCTACGTTAATATAACTAGAGCATTGAGATGAATTCATCATCTGGTACCAATGTAGGCATAGAGAGATTTAAATGATATAGTGGGTTAGAGCATGGGCTTGGTGGTAAGCAGAATAATGTCCTCCAAAAGTCTTCATGTCCAAATCCCTGGAAACCATAAGTTAAATGCCATTTAAATTAAATGGCAAAGGAAAATTAAGATTAAAGGTAGAATTTAGGTTACTAATTAACATGGGGAGCTTATCCTGGATTATCCAGATGGATCCATTGTTATCAGAAGAGTCTTTAAAAGTGGGAGTGGGGGAGAGAAGAAGAGTCAGTCTCAGAATGAAGTAGCATGAGAAAGACTTGACCAGACATTGCTGGCTTTGAGGATGGAGGAAAAAGTTTGAACCAAGGAATGTATGCAGTTTCAAGAAGCTAGAAAAGAGCAGGAAAACTAATTCTTCCCCAGAACATCCAGAAGGAATGCAGCCCCGATAACCCTTGATTTAAGCCTGGTGAAATCTATGTTAAACTTCTGACTTCCAAAACTGTAAGATAATAAGTTTATGTTGTACAATTTGGTCAATTTGCAATAACCTTTTTTTTTAATGGTGGCAATAAATAACTAATACAGAAGACCTCACTCACATATGTGGTCGTTGGCAAGCTAGTTATTCTGGGGGACCCCAGCTCTACTGGTCTTCCAACTCCAGCAGGCTAAAAACACAATGGTCTTAAGGCTCCAAAATCAGGAAAGAAGACAAGTTCCAATGCACACTTTTGAATCTTTTCTTGAGCCATGTTTATTGCTGTTCCATTGCTCAAAGTAAGTCACAGGGCAAGACTAGATCCAGGTGTGGAGAAATAGACTCCACCTCATGATGAGTGAAGCTGCAATGTATCATGAAAATGCTGGCATGAGAGAAGTATCTGTAGCCATTTTAGAACCTACCATATGCTCTGAGAAGTAGACCAGTGTGTGAGCCAAAAAACTGCTTTAGAATGGCACATCCCAATACCTAAGACTACGATGGAATGGAGAACTAAGTCTCTGCTTTACACCAGTGCTCCACTGCCCTTTCTTCTGTGATTAAAATAAGAAACAGTTATCTACAGCCATACCACCCTGAACAAGCCCAATCCTATCTCATCTCAGAAGCTAAGCAGATTCAGTCTGATTAGTATTTGGATGGGAGACCACCTAGGAAGACCAGATGCTGTAGGCTTAAAAAATAAAATAAAATAATAAGACATTGTAAGCTGACAAGTTCCTTGCAATCTGTGAGGTCAACCAAGGGTTGCCTCACCTAAAACAAACAAACAAACAAACAAACAAAATAAGAAACAGAGCACTTTCTCTGCCTCCTCCTCCCTCAGCCCCAAATTCAGGAAACAGAGCTGCTAACATCTACCAAGGACTTGTCAGCCCAAGCAGATCACTGACCATATAATCAGGAAGGTCTAGGCATTACTATAAACTTGCTGCAATTATCATCTGAGCAAAGAGCTCAAGATCCCACTCTCATGATGGCCATGAGGGTTGCACCCTGAATTGAGGAAATACCTATATATTCTAATTTTACAGAAAGGAAAATTGAAGTTCAAGAGAAAAGACAATACTTGCTCAAATTTACATAGTGACAGAACTTAGCTTGATCCTAGGGGGGAAAAAAATGAATTCTTGGGAGGCGGCTAAATATAAGAATGCAAGTAGAGAACTTGGAGATACACTCACTCAAACCACACAATGGAATTACCAACCAACAGCCCTCCACATCTCTCTGCAATGGCAGGGTCTTGATTTTATTCTGGTTTTTGCCCCTCTACCTATGGTTCAAAGAAGAGGTTCTTATCTCAAGTTTCAGGAATAAGTTCTAATTGAGCTAAGCCAATGACAGTGACAGCTTTCTTCCCTTTGTCTGAAATTAGTTTAACCATGGGCATGGGCAAGGCTAGTTTTATGAGCATGCAACCTGTATAGCTGCACAGGGCCCTGCACTCAGAAGGACCCATGCTTGGTTTAATGCTTTGCTATCATCTTGAAATTCTTAATAATTATCGAACAAGAGATCTCACACTTTCATTTTACACTGAGCCCCATAAATTATATTACTGGTCCTGAGCATATGATACAATTCTGGTGAACATGACATAAGGAAAGTTTGTTGGAGGACTTCTAATACATATTTTTGTTGTTGATAGGAAACATACATATACACAAAGATGTGTATGTGTGTGATACCTGGAGCTACTGCAGCTATATTGTACTTTTGCGGGAAGTTAAATTTGATGGAGAAGAAAGATGGAGAGAACCTGGATCTTGATGATGCCACTGAGCTACTGAGTAAATAACCTTTGGGGTTTCTTGTTATGTGAGATAATGAATCTTTTTTTTGTTTTTATCATTTAAGATGGGGTTTTTTATGTAAAAATTTCATTGAATATATCCAATTGGCAAGTATGACTAGATGACTTTAAAAGTGTTATTTGGTTTCTATGAGCTTATTTCTTATTTATAAAATATGGGCAATGACACCTCACATAGATTTTGTGAGAAATAAAATAAAATTTGGTACATAATAGAGAGTGACCAAATGGTGATAGTAATGTTAATTGTCATTTTGTTGTTGTTGTTGTCATTGTTGTTACTAGCCCAGTGCTTTTATTTAGCATAGCTTACAATCTTTCCCCACTCTCACCCCATTTCCAAGTGTTTCAATTTATAACCTAATAGATCATTAATATGTATCATCTGTGGCAAAAATGCACCTCAGTTAAATCACATAATTATAGCCCCTGTGAATCATCTGAATGCCACATTATGGAGGCTGTTTAATTCATGTTTTTATGCATGTTTCATGAAACTAGGTCATTTATCCTATATCTGGGCCTGTAACTATTAAAAATAAATTAGGACCTAGGTCGTCACATATCAATATGGATAGTTCTCAAAATCATAATGCCAAGTGAAAAAGGCAAGTTGTAACTTAATATATATTGCATACTTCATGCGGCCCCTTATATGAAATAAGATAATAACAACAATGACTACAACAACAACAACAATAATAAATTCTGCTTCTGGGAAAATGAAGTAAATGTATTTTTCTTATTTTTTTCCATTAAGTATAACTAAACTAAAAGGCCTTGAAAGGGGAAAAGAAGGAAGACTGCTAGGGACTTCAGAATTGGAAATGGCACATTAGTAGGTACTCTGATTTTTTCACCTTATATAATATAGACTAAGAGCTAAAGAAGCCAGCAAAGAGAAAATATAAACAGACTCAGACAAAACACTGCAAAAAAAAAAAAAAAAGCCTACTCTCTCCAGTCAAAGCCCAGGAAAGGGGCAACTTAGCAAGACAGAAAACTTTTAGAAACTAGCCACTCTACTCCAGCCAAACTGCATAGTAAAAACTGTGGCCCCACCTCATCTTCATCAGCAAAGATTGAGCAGAGAAGTTAGACTCCCACCTGTGAGGCTTTAATGAAGTGCCCTGAAGTGCCCCAAGGCCTCCCACTACTGTACCTCTCCCGGAGTGGTTCCATAGAAGGGCAGTAAGCAGCAGGGACTTTAATTCCCATGGGTCAGTTAGGGGCCCCTCAGCTCCTCATCGTGTCTGGATACCACACCAGGAGCTAGAAATCCTACCCTACCCAACATTAAAGAGGTGTCCACCCCCTCCCTAGGAGTCAAGGGAGGCCAAGTGGGGTACCTGGGCTTTCACCTATATCTGGCAGAAACAAGGGGCTGATCCCCTTCCCAGAGAAATGTCAGAAAAACTAAATTAAAATGAAAGTTTAAGATCCAGAGTCTCATCACATAATGCAAAAATGTTGTTTCAATCAAAAATCATTTATCATACTAAGAATCAAAAAGATCTCAAACTGAGTGAAAAAAAAAAGACAACACCGAGATAAGAGAGGTGTTAAAATAATCAAAGATTTTTTAAAGCAGCTCGATAAAAATGCTTCAATTTGTAATTAAAAACATGCCTAAAAGAGATCAAAGAAATAGAACCATATGGAACTTTTTAAACTAAATGATAGTCAATTTTTAAAAAGCAAAGAGAGAAAATATAGAAACTTAGAAATATAAATTTTAGTGAAGGAGCTCAACAACAGAATAGAAGGGACATAGGAAGGTATCAGTGAACTGGAAGATAGAACAATAGAAATTATCCAACTTGAAAAATAGATAACAGAATGGAAAAAAAATAACAGTGCCTCAATACTTGTGAGATTAAAACAAAAGATCTCACATTCATGGTACTGGTATTTTAAATGGATAGTAGAAAAACACTTGAAAAAAGTAATGACCGAAAACTTCCCAAATGGCAAAAGATATAAACATATAATTCAAGAAGAAGGGTGAACTTCCTAAAAATGTGCAGGTGATCTTTCCATATAGATAGAATCTATAAAATAGTAATGGACTTTACAATTACATTTAACAAGCTTGTGTAGTTGAACTTGATCAGGAGCCAAGCCAACAGTTGGTTGAAAGGGGGTATCCCTAATCTCCATTAGTCAGCCCAAAGACACTCCACATAAACATAAAATCCATGTTATGATTAGTTGCTGCATACAAACCCAGCTGTAAGACAAGTCCTCTAGCTCCTTAGCCCTCAAAGTGATTTTCAAAGACCAGCACACTAGCATCATCTGGAAGCTTCTTGGAGCTACATCATAGACCTGAGGGATTTGAAACTGTACCCACAAGGTACCCAAAACCACATTCTAGTTTGAGAAGCACTTCTCTTGCTACTTACTCTTTCCTCCAGGCAAACTGACATCCCTACAATACTCTTACATAAAAATTCTAGAATTCCCTGTAAACTTCAGGCTAGAAGCATACCAGAAGAGAATCACAATTATAAACTAGGAGAAGCACTGGACTAAAAGACCAGAGTTTTGGCCTTCAAGATTTGTTTTTATGTTTATTTGTTTTCTTTATGAATTTAGTGCTGCTGATGAACTAGAAAATCAGAGGCCTCTTCCTATTTGAATATCCTGTGATTCCATTACATATAAATCAGATTACCCATTATTACATGGGCAAAGTCTGTGCATAGAGAAGTTAATTATAAGATTCTAAACCATGCCTGGTGTATAATTTTAGCAGGAATATTTTTTAATCTAACTGTAATCATATTTAGGAATTTGGATGACTTGAGCTTTGTGCCTGTAGCTTATAATATCACCAGAAAGGCTTCACAGAATTGTAACCTTGTAAGTCAGTTACCTGCTGATGCTCAAATATATACGTATATAATTTTAATAGTGCCCATTACACACAGACTTCCATTATAACACTATTTCCACTCGGTCATAATTTTATGAAAAATACCCCTATTGGCTAAAATTTTCCAGGCTTAATCACACTCTTGAGGTGAACTTTTTCAATTAAACTCCACTTAAGCCAATTCT
This sequence comes from Eonycteris spelaea, assembly GCA_003508835.1. NCBI lineage: Eukaryota > Metazoa > Chordata > Mammalia > Chiroptera > Pteropodidae > Eonycteris > Eonycteris spelaea. The sequence continues at coordinate 980,484 of PUFA01000083.1, read as the reverse complement.
GAGCTCTTTGAATGAAGGAAAAATATATATGCCAGACTCTTAAAAATAACTGTCAAGCAGGTTCCTTTTTTAAATGTTTACTTAACACACTAGCATTCACACTTCACAAGAGGACTGACCTGCTCACATCTTAATTTCCACATGATGAAGTCAGAGGTGCTCTTTTTGTTTATAAATCCTCAGTAATTTTCTCAATTATCTCCTTTGCTATGGAGGATCCCAGAAAGTCTGTAAATCAGGTATTATTTTTTAAAGCTTGTGATGCCACTTAGCATCTATGAAGCTGAACTCAGTTAATACACATTAACTCTTCTCCTTACAACCCTGGCAAAGTTTTCCATTTAGAGACTAATGAGAAGAAAGCCATTTGGATTATTGATCTAGTGTGAGTCATATAGAATAGGGGAAGAATGGGTAATTACCATTATTTTGAATCACCTACATTTATTGTTTCTAAACTTTATTTTGGAAATTATAGCCTCTGTTGATTGTATTATTTCTACAGAGGAAAATAACCTTAGATTTATCTCCCAGAACAATTGGAAGGCATTGCCTTTTGGCTTTTGTTCATGTCTCTGGTCTTTTGATTCTTTTTTTTTTCCCTAGCAAATGCTTCCTTTACTCATTCTGTATATCTTCATTTGGTTGATTGGGATCAGGAAGTCTGCCAGAAACACACACAGCTACCCTCAGTGGCATGACTAGCAAGGGCAGGAAAATAATGAATGCTTTGTTGGATTCTTCATGTCCAGGCCTTAGTGCCAATTGACAACTGATGGAGACTTTCTTCATGATCCCAAAGGGTCTCTTAGCATAGTCAAATAGAATGGATTAAAAAAAACTAATCAATTTTAATTGCCATTTCTCCAAGCTATAGCTTTAACAAGTTGCTTAAAGAAGAACCACGTCTGAGGAGCTCCAACTGGGTGGGAATGGTCTTTTGCAGTAGGTTAAGATGCTTGGGCCCACTGACTTCTTTTATTCGGTAAATCTCAGCTCCACTCCATCCTTTTCAAGGAAGTCATCCCTGCCTTCTTTGTGTAGGTCTCTATGCTCTCTGCACAATAACAACACTTATCTTTTAGTTCTGGACTATTTGATCTTACCTCCTGCCACAGGACCTTTGCACACAACATTCCCTTTGCCTAGAACTCTCTAGCCATTTTTATTTTTCTAGTGAACTTCTATTCATCATTTAAATCTTAGTTCATAACTTCTTTAAAAGGAAGCCCTCATTAACTTTCCTAATTGGGTCAGCCTCCCACCAATGTCCGCCTCATACCATCATATATTTCCCCTTGATGTTACCTAGCACTGCTGTAATCTTCCACTTACTTCTGTGATTTTTCTATTAGTAACTTTATTCCTAGCTCCATGAGGGTCCAGACCATGTATACTCCTAATATCTGACACTGGCTCTCACACATAGTAAGTGTTCAGTAGTTCTGTATTAGACAGATGGATGAATGAATAAATTCACTTCAGCAAGTTCCAAAAGGAAGTCACAGACTGTAAGCCAACATTGTCAAATGCCTTGGCATCAGAAGAATTTATCTGGTCTGTTTCATTATAACATTCTAACCTTAATAGGTAAGACCAGTGAAATGAGAAAGTGGACAGATCGGGATGGTTCAGAAAGGACCTGGGGAAAAAAAGTCAATTTAATTCTATGTAAAACAGCTCCTGAATCATAATATTGTAAACCTAGAAATGGACCTTGGAGATTGTTTCTGGGATTTTACAGATGAGGAAAATGAGGCCTAAGTTTCCACCACAATTAGTGGCAGACCCCACCCCTTCTAACTTCTCATCTATTCTTGATCTACTGCTCCCATAAAGAGACAGCATTTAACAGAGGTGAAAAAATGAATTGAAGGTGGGGTGCAGAATTTAACAGGAGCTGACATTCCTAGGCTGGGAAGAACATAGGAGAGAAACAGAGTGATGAAATCAAATCTTAAATTATAGGAATTCTGAGGGCTATCCTTAGAGAAATAAATGTATTTCTTTCCATTCCTTCTAGATCTAATGCTGGGAGCTTCACTAGGAAGTTCCCAAAGGAAAGATTGCCATCCGTTTTGTAATGAACTCTTTTATTCTATAATCTATAAAGACAAAGGAAGTTAGGTAGAAGAAGCTACCCAAGTATCACTTATTCTTTCAGTATAGCCAAATTGCTTAGGGTGTGGGTTCTGGAACAGGCTCCTGAATGTAAATAGCACCAACTGTGTGACTTTGGTCAAGTTGCTTAACCTCTGTGTGTCTCAGTTTTCTTACCTATGTGATAAAAATAATTGAACCTAGCTTAGTGTTCTTGCGAAGATAAAAAGTAATATGATTTGCAAAGTTCCTATGCATGTAATATAGGAAATGCTTGGTATGACCTGTATTATTCAACATTCAACAGATATGTATGAGTGTTTATCATGTGCCTACATGGAATGATGCTAGGTAGTGGGAGTGAATTGCCATTGTAATGAGGGAAGAAAGACCAATTTAAGAAACAGAAGATTTACAGATTCAGCTCAGAGCTTTGAAGAAAATATTACAGAAGAATTGGAACAGGAATAGGGAGTTGACTACTTGTAGACAGGTTAAATCAAAGAGCCTCTTTGAGGACATGACATTTGAATGAAGGATCCAGCCACACAAAGATCTGATGAAAAGTGTTTTAGCCCAGGAAGTATTGGAAACAAAAAAGAAAGGCCTTGAGATAAGAATGTCCTTATTTCCAGTCCTATGAGAAGTCAGTGGAAGTTTTTTGGCAGGAGTGAGACGGGATTTGAGTCACGTTTTAAAAAAGATCCCTCTATCCAAACCCATCCAATGTACAATACCAAGAATGAACCATAATGTAAACTATGGACTTTGGATAATAATAATGCGTCTGTGTAGATTCATTGATTATAACAAATGTACTACTAATGGGGGATGTTGATAATGGGGGATGCTGTGGGTGATGTGGGAGATCCAATGGGCATATGAGAACTCTCTGTACTTTCCACTCAATTTTACTACGAACACAAAACTGCTCTATAAATGAAACAAAACAAAAAACTCACTACTGAATTGAAAGAGGGAAAAAAAGATCTCTCTGGCTGCTGCATAGAGAATGCATTTTACTGGGGCAAGAACAAAGGCAGAGACCAGTTAGAAAGCTAGTAGAGATGTGAAGGTGAGAGATGGATGGATGGTGGCACGGACTAGAATGGATGAAGAGAGAGGAGCAGGCACAGTCAAGGTGAATTTTAGAGAGAGAAACAGAGGGAAAGGAAAGGTTTTAGGGACAAGGGAAGAATCAAGGATGAGTCCTAGGGTTTTATCTTGAACAACTGAAAATTGTAATGCCATTTATTGAGAAAAATAGGCTGGAAGACACTGGAGCTTATGGCATTTGCTTTTGTTTTTACAATGAAGGAGGCATATCTTGGATTCCAGAATTCTGTGTAGTTCAATAAAATATACTCCCTCTCCAAAGAGTTTTAAGACCAGAAAAAACTAATTTATCTGGAATGATGATGTGTAGAGCTATTTATGTGAAAGGAAATGAATGAGTTCACTCTAGCAATGCCATCTGTTATTTAAGAATTGGGGTCACTTTATTCTGGTGAGAGCCCTCTTTGATGCTATGATACCATCCCCACCCGACCCCCACCATTTTTCTTATAGTAGAAAAATAGCGCCAAGCAACATGCTTCTTTGATTCCCAGGAATCCCGTTTAACTACATTTTGGGGGTTTTTTTGGTCTTTTTTTTTTTTTTTTAAAGATTTGAGGCAAGTATAAAAATTCTCAGATCCACACAGAACACCTAGTACTTGCCTTTGCATAGAGATTTGGTGATGTCAGAGTCATGTCATACTCTGTTTAGGAAAAATCTAAATTTATCTCTAAAAAGTAGTTTACAAAGCTTTTAATCTTACTTTCTTACAACAAGTGATAAAGTCTGAACAACTCAATGCCACTTTTACGTAAGTTTTTTTTTTTTCTTTTAGCACTAACACAATGAAAAAAAAAATAGACTGGATTAGGAGTCTTAGAAAAGATGTCAATCCCACTCAATTACTAAAAGTCACCTGCCTTCTCTGGCCTTTTGTTGGTTTACCTAGAAAAAAAAGAGCAGTTGGGCACCATGTCCTTTCCAAGTTTCATGGCTCATCAAAAATATTGGGCAGAATGAGATAAACTTTTTCACACTAATTGAGGTAATGAAAGTCATTCATTTGCATTTGTGGTTTTTGATTTCCCAGACCATCCTTTTGATGGTATCTCAGCTTAAGAACTCTTTCTGTAAACTTCTCTAAATTGACAGTGAATTTTGGAGAAAAGAAAAATTCTTCCTGTTTCAGAATCAGCTCTCAATATAAATTTTGTCTGCGAGATACACATCTTGGAGAGGAATCATTTTTAACCAAGAGCACCTCAAGTCACAAGACGCTGCCCAATGTGTCCGACACAGTGGAGCAGCCATACAAAAGATTATACTATGGATAACACAATGGCAATCAGCCTTGTAAATTTTTTTATTAACAAATATGTGGCTTTTATTTGAAACTAATGCAAAAACCACAGCTACAAAGCGACTGTCAATAATATAATAATAAGGCAGGCTGGTGAAGGGTAAGAACAGTGGTCAGGAGCATAGGGCTTAGTTTTTTTTCCCAACACTGCCACTAACTAGGTGGACCATAATCTCTCAGGTCTCCTAGCTTCGAGAGTTTGTGAGCAGTAGTGGGTCTTCATTGAGTCTATGGACACAGGACAAGAGAATAGAATCATTTAGCCCTATTACTAGACTTGACACCCCACTTATGCCCTGATGAAGAAATCTCAGGCAAAAAGAAGTGAAGGAGCAGGGACTGAGGCTTCCAGAGGTACTAATGAGGGATTTCACCTTTCCCTAAAGGTTTCCACCAGGGTCTTTGAGCGGAAGCCAGGGCAGGTGGCAGCTAGAGGGGAGTGGCAATTAGTAAAGCGTGATTGGGTGGCACCTGCAGGGTGAGGTATTTACTTTGTCCTTCTCTGTAATAGGAGAATGAACAGATGGAGCCCTAGACCTCCACAAACATTTTATTAACCTTGAATGTGTAGAAAGGAGAAGTTTAAACCCTTGTACCCAAAAATATGATTTTTATTGATCCTTTTCATTTAAATAAAAGGTAGATCCTATATTATTCCACTGAGTGATAACATAGCTGGAGCTGGAGAATAGGATTCATAAAGGGAACTTTTCCTTTTGGTGTTTTTAAATGAAAATTAGTCACCAGAATTTGCTCAATGAAATATTTCTCACTATGAGTTTTGTAATTATTATTAACAGTGTCAGAAATGACCAGTGTCCTAGAAGTGTTTTAGGTAAGAGATACTAGTTCTATTAGGAGTTTTATAGCATAAGCCAGGGCATGGACTGGCTAGTCCTTCTTGAATCCTACAATTTTTTATTCATTTATTTAAAAAATCTATTGAATATTAATTATGTGCTATCTATGCTGCTATGTACTGGGGATAAAGTAATAAATGGGACAGACAAATCTCAGCCCCCCTTTTCCTTTTTTGTAAGTTTGAATTACCTATTTTTGTAAGTTTCTCCTGTAACATGGCTCCAATCTATCAACCCACATTGTTTTCTTTATTCATCAATGTAAGTATTCTATGCAGCTCCACTGTTTCTCTCTCTCTCTCTCTCTCTCTCTCTCTCTCTCTCTCTCTCTCTCTCTTCTCTCTCTCTCTCTCTCTCTCTCTTTCATACACACGCGCACACACACACACACAGAGCAACATACACATAGATTAAACATAATCTTCATTTTGCTATGTCTTCATGCTCTCTTGTCTGCCCTGCATTAGTGATAAGTCTACCTTTCTTCTATTCACATCCCTAAATCCTGCCCAGCTTTTCAATCTCAACACAAACCCAGTTCTCTGGAAAGTGCTTTACTAATTCACAAGTCTAATCTGCTGCATCTTTTTCCAATGTTGTCTACCTTTGACAGCATAGCTTATTCAATCATGTTCTCATACCCATTTTTTCCTTTTCTTTTCATGTATGCTGATTGATCATCACATGTAAATTCTAAAATTTCTTAGAAAGGTAAACCATATTTTATATCTTCAGTAGCCCCACAATATTTGGAACGGTATTAGTCTCAAGTAAGTTTTCAAGTATTTGCTTGGCTGGGGCAGACAAGCAATCAAGATAAGCTTCTATTCGAGACAGTAGAACCTCAAGCACATGGGTGGATGTTTAGAACCTCATGATTTAATCTACTACATTTATTTGAACCTTAATATCTTCAGACTTTTCCCTTAACTTATAACTATTAAAACCATTTTGAAAGGATAGAACAAAGCATTTGAAACGATAGAACACTTTAAAATTACATATCCCTGAAATATATAAGTATGACATTTTCTAATATCAATTACTACACTTAAAATTACTTTTAAAGATTTCTTCTCTACTGCTCTTGCAATATCACCTTCATCTAAATTGAAGTGACCATGTATGTGGTCTATTATTGAACTTTCTTTTTATTCCACAGTTCTGTTTGTCTCCTCTTGTGTCTATACTGCCTGATCCTAATTATTGTTACTACTAGAATATATCTTCTTACATTGTTTTTCTTTAAGCATATCTTGAATTTTTTGGTCTTATGCATTTCAAATGAATTAGGATTGGCTTATCAATTTGCACAAAGAAGTTTGCTGGTCTTTTGATTGGAATTGTACTAAAATGTAGGTCAATTTGGAGATAATTGATATTTTAGAATATTGAGTCTTATTTTGTACAAAAACATGCAAATAGCCAATAAACACAAATAAAGGTGCTCAATGCCATTTTTCATCAAAAAGAATGAAAATTAAAATTACAATGAAGCATTATATCACACCACCATAAAGACTAGTATTACCAAGTTTTTCACAATAATTTGAAGTAAACAAACTTTCTTACGCAGCCAGCGGAAATGCAAGTCACTGGCACAACCATTTTAGAAGGTCACTTGGTATTAGCTAATAAAGTTGAATACATGTATGATCCATGACTAAACAATTCTGCTCCTAGATTTGTACCTACCATGCACAAGAATAATATCATTATTGTTAATAGTAAAAAATACAAATAAACTTAATTTATCAATTCTAGCGATAGTAATCTAAATAAATAAATCATAATTTATTATTTCTTGGAAAAAACCATGCAACAGTAAAAATAAGTGCTCCACTTCTGAAAGGAACAATAGGGATAAATTTTTTAAATGTTGATTAAAAACGTTGGGCAAAAAACAGAAAACATGAAAAAAAACAATATGTACTGGATGATTCTATGCATATAAGGTTTAAAAACAGGCTGAACTAATCTGTGAGGGGGAGAAGGGAATAAACAGTAGTTGAGAGGGAACTGAGGGGTCTTATGGCGTGTTGATAAGACCCTGAGTGGTGGTCATTCATGTTTCTCACTTACTGGTAATTCATTAAGTTGTACTTTGTGTAATTTGTGCATTTTTCTGATGTATGATATCCTCAATTTAAAAGTTTTTAAAGTCAGATAAGATTTACCATAACTAATCCTAAAATTAAATATAAATGTAGATTCAACATTAATTACCTAAATTTTAGAATAATCTAAAACAATATGTAAAAGAAGCATGACACCTAGAGATAAATTGGTGTCTTTTCTGTTTAATACAATTATGTTTAATTTTTACTTCATTGACCATTCTTTATTTGTCACCCATTGATGAGCTATATCTAACGAAACCCTACTGCTTGGCTGAAGAAACCTCTTGGCAGTTCTAACTCAGGCCACTTTGACTTCTGAAGTTTTGTCCTGGTTAGAGAGGTCCCCACAATACCACCACATTGGTCTTATACTGCCTATTTTAAGAGAAAGGAATATTTTGATATTCTATTTTCCTCTCTCAACCTGCAAAATAACCTTCTCTTCCTGTTAGAAACTAAAAGGTTTTAGAAAAATGTTATGTTATTATAAACACCTTTTTAATGGTTATGATTTTTAACATTATATTAAATCATCAATTAAACCCAAGTATCCTTCTTCATAACTATATTGACCTTAGTTGATTTATTTTTTCATTAATGGCACTTTTATCATGGACTAAATTCTACTTAAGTTGTTTCATCTCTGGCCTTTCTATCCTTTTGCATTAATAGGTCTGTCCCTCTACAAAATAATACCACACTCTTTAAATTATTGCAACTTAAAACAAATATATATATATCCAATAAAGCAGATGCCACTTCTTTCCAGGTTCCATCGTTACTCTAACAGCCAGTCACTGTTGCCATTGTATTTGGTTCTCCTCTCTTTGGAGGAGGAGGAGTAGAATTCACAACCAGCCATTGGATGAGGTCTCGTGATCTATTTAGGTGGTGCCTGTGAGCACAGTGGTATATTTATTTCCAGGCCAGTATATTAAATTGTCATTAAGAGACCTTCTAGAAATCTCTTGTGCCTGGCAAAATCTGAGATGGAGGCTACTATTTCAACTTGAATCTCAGTATAAGGAAACAAAAGAAGTCAAACTTTAAAGGGCATCTAACATCAGAAATAGAGCTTTGCTGTTTTAAGCCACTAGATGGGGGAGTGTTTGTTACTTACATCATACCCTAGTTTATTCTAACTGATATACACTAAAATAATTGATATTTTCAAAAACTGCCACGGTACACATCCTCATTGAGATTTTGGTTAAATCATATTAAACTTGAAGATTCATTTTGAAAAAATTGATACCTTTATAATTTGAATCTTCCTGTCCAAGACTGTGGTATAAATGTTCGCTTACTCAATTCTTTGTTATTCTGAATGAATTGTATAGTTCATAAAAATATATATATAAACTAAGAAATAGGCTACTAGATAGGAGGGAGTTTGAGAGGGAGGTGAAAAAAGGCAAAGGGATTCAGAAGTACAAATGGATAGTTACAGAATAGACATGGACATAGAACTGTACCATAAATAAAATAGTTAATAATGTTGTAATAAATATGCAAGACTACTAGATTTAGTGAGTTATCACTTTATGAGTTATATAGATTTCCAATCACTACTCTATACAACTGAAACTAATATATTATTATATGCCAACTATAATAGAAAAAAACTCATTGAGTTGTATGATGTATTTGTATAATTATACAAATATGAGCAACTAATTGTCTATTACATTTCAATAAAATCAGAAAAAAAAGAACTAGGCATGTTGTACTATTTCCCAATCATTTATGATTATTATTATAATGTAAGGATTTATTTATCTTGTAACTAGCCACCTTGGCAAATTTTTTAAATAGTTCTAGTAGCTTTGAACTGAACCTCTTAGGTTTCCCATACAGAAAATTGATAATGCCAAGTAATGGCAATTTTCTCTATTTCTTTATACCAATTAATATTTCCTATTTATATTTTATATCTTAGTGCATTGGATGGAAATTCCAGACTATGATGATAATATTATGCATGAGGATTTTTTTCTCTTGTTGTCGGAGGTCAGTAAGCTTTTTCTGTAAAGAGACAGATATTAAATACTTTAGCCTTGGAGCTGTGCCATCACTATCACAACTACTCAACTTTGCCATTGTAGAATAAAAGCAGCCATATACAGCAAAATGGTAAAAGGAGCAGAGCTGGATTTAGCGCACAGACCATAGTTTACTAAACTCTGTTTTATTTTTAATGTTTCACCATTACTATGATTTGGTTCTAGTTTCTTTGTCATTTTTAGAAATGTCTTTCCATTGTGAATTACCAAAGTTTGTTTTTATTTTTAGTTGGTTTGGTTTGGTTTGGTTTCCTTTTTGACATCAAGATCATCACATTTAAAAAATAGGTTACATATTAATTGCATTTAGGATGTTCTAGATGTTCTACATATTCCCTAATGTTGAAACTTCTTGCATCCTTATGATAAACTTAGTCATAATAAATTATTTTTATTCATTCTGGATTTTATTAACTATATATTAATTGGGTACCTGTAACGTACGAGACACTCTTCCAGAAGTAGTGGGTACAACAGTCAACAAAATAACAAAGTCCCACTTTCATGGAGCTTATATTCCAGTAGGAGGACACAGATGATAATTGAGACACACAAATATGTCAGATGAAGATAATAAAACAGAGTTAGAGAGTGACATGTAGGATTCTATTTCAAGAAAGGGGTTCAAGAATGTGGCACAGTCTAGTCAACTAAACTGAACGAATGAAGTGTCAGGTAGGACTAACAGGACGCTATGGGAATACACAACAGATGTCCCTGCTGTAGTGTGGCTCCTTGGGATGGGGCCCTCTTCTCAAAAGAAGAAACATTTTATCTGAGACCTTAAAGAAAAGCTACATGAGTGTGATGGTTAATTTTTTGTGTCAACTTGCCTGGGCCACAGAATGCCCAGACTTTGGCCAAACATTTTTCTGAATGTGTTTGTGAGGATGTTTCTGGGTTAAATGAACATTTGAGTCAGTAAACTGAGTGAAGCAGATGTCCTCCTTCATGTGGATTGAATCATCAATCAGTTGAAGACTGAATAGAATTTTAAAAGCTGAGTAAAAGGGAACCCCTTTTTGTTTCTCCTGTCTGATGCCTTGAGCCAGGATATCAGTCTTTTCCTGTCTTTTGGACACAAACTGAAACATCATGTTTTGTTGGGTCTTGAGCCTGCTGGCCTTCTCACTGGACCTTACACTATTTATTTCTCCTGGTTTTCCCAGCCTTCAGACTGGAACTGGAACTAGGCATTGCTCTTCTTGGTTCTCCAGCTTGCCAATTGCATATCTTTAGGACTTCCAGAATCTATAATCTCACGAGCCAATTTTCTTATAATAACATCTCAGCACTCGCTCTCTCTCTCCTCTCTCTCTCTCTCCTCGTCTCTCTCATCCTTCTCGAAGAAACGCTGACTAATACAATGAATTGGAGATTAAAAGAGTGTTTCATAATGTGACTCATAGTCTCAAAACTAGAGGAAAAGAGAAGTTGTGAAGCAAATGAAAGTTCAGTGGGGCTGAAGCACAGAACATAGAAGAGTAAGGCATGGGACTGGATAAATGGGAAGGAATTGAGTTGCGTGTGGTTCTGAAAACCTTGCTATATGTGCACTTTCCTTTAACCAATAGGAAGATACTGGTGTATTTTTAATTAGCAGAGTAATGATCAGTAGGACTTACTTGATCCACAGCCCTAGCAGTCACCATCTTGCAGAATAAGCGAACGGTGCCAATGAATTGGAGCAATTGCGGAGACACTGAACTGGATTTTGTCATAAAGTAGGTCACAAGGCTTACAATCCATTTCTCTACATGGATTTTAAAAAGGATATATTGTTCACGTTATGATTTCTCTTGGCTTAAAGCCATAAGAAGTAAAAATATTATAAAAAAGATTGCCCCCCACCTTAACCACATATGGAAAATTTTAAATGTTATTTTAAAATTAGTTGGGCTGAAATGCACATAAAAAACCACATTTTAAACTATTTAGAAATTAGAAACAAATTAAAAAATTATAAAGGATATGGTCAAAACAAACACAACAAAAAATTACCTTTAAATTTATTAGGAAATAAGAAAAACTGATAAATAAAATACTCAGTCCAAGGAATTTGAGAAAAGTCCTGGGGGAAAAAAAGCTGACACCAAAAAAATAAAGAGCCTCTATTCTTGTATGCTCTCTGCTGGAGCTCTCTTCTTCCAATATCTTCATGTCTTCCTGACCCCACTTCCTTCAGGTGACTTCTGCTAGAATGTAACTGATCAGAGCAGCTTTCCCTGAAGCCCTTTCTAAAATAGCCATCCTATCTCATCACTCTTTAACTCTGCTTTATCATCCTCCACCTGGCATAGTTCTGTGTGTCTTCTTTATTTTCTGTGTCCTCCCATTGGTATATAAGCTCCATGAGAGCAGGGACCTTTGTCCATTTTGACCCTGCTGCATCTGCTACTCTAAAATAGGGTCTGGCACATGAGCTCCATGTAACAGGTCTATGACTAGCTTTTTCACATTTCACCCCTACCCAGCACAAGACCTGGCATTTGGCAGATATGTAAGAAACATTTATTCATTAATGTACAATGCTTTACTGATCACCTAAGTCAATATTTTTGGAGTACAAAAATCCCTCTTATATGATTATTAAATCAAATGAAACCATCACACTCTCTATAACATTCTTTGGTGTCTGATCAAATCTGAAAGTCATAGTTGTAAACTATAACCACCAAAGTTTGTACCAACCGTTCATCTTCTAAGATGTTACAAATAGTATATATTTTGGCACATAAAGTTTCTTGGTTTCTAATTTTTCTAGTTTTAAATTTTTCATTTAAATACCAAATAATTATTTTATCAATTTGAGGCTTTAGTATTAAATTCCCATTTTTTTTATATTAATAGTAAGCTCTGAGTTTATTTTCGAGTTAAATTTAACTTCTGAGTTAAATTTCCTGAGAAACTATTTCCTATCTCATTGTTTTTTACTTTTCTGGATTATTTTGGTCTAGTGTCTCCAAATAAATAGTATATAGCTAAAAATTTGCCTTGTCATCCAATCTGGGAATTCTGTCTTCTGAACAGAAGTTTGACCCTTCACATTTTAATGTGACAACCAATGAATCTGGTCACTATCTTCATCATTGTATTACATATTTTCTATTTTGTCATATCTTTGTACTAGGGCACCTTTTTAAATCTAATTTTTCTTCTACCTGATCTCTCTATGCTCCTCCTTTATGGAGGCCAATATGTCTGTTCTTGCAAAATAGGAGCAGTTGAGAGTATGTGACAGAGAGAAAACCAGGTCTGCCTTAGGTTTTCTCTGGCTGACATGTATTTGCACCCCCAGCACATTTCCAGAAAGCTGTGGATCCTGTCTCTGCTGCACATCCTCACACCCCCAAATCCACTTTAGAGGTTTATTTCGAAGCCATCACTTACACTGTTTCTCACAATACTCAGTGTGTGATGGAGCCGATTTGGGGATGCTCGCTAGAGCCAAATCTGTGTGCCTCTTCCTAATTCTGCTTTTGTAGGCTGAAACTGGCTATGAGCAGGAGTATTTATGCCACACAGAAAATCAAGCTTTATTATCCAGAGAGTCGGGTAAACAACTTTCTATTCACAACTCACTACTGCCAACACACACATTTTCTAAAACAAGAGGAATTTGCGACTTCTTATGTCATTTGTCACTCCTCTGTACTGTCTCAGAAATACTTTAAATCTTATAACATGTTGCTGGAACTCTTACCTTCATTTCAAGGTGCCGATGATGTATTTCCTGATTTTTATGTCCCTTCAGTAATTAACTTAAGTTTCTGAGTGTAGGTGGAGATGTACAATTGAGATTCAAGTCATTTTGAAAGTCCTTGTGACATGTCTTCATTCCATTATCCATGCAAAACAGAAATTAGGTAGGTCCGATTGTTGCTTTAATTATCACTGCTCAGCCAAATAGCACTTGCTCTGTGCTAATGTCTAACTAAACTGGGAATTGATGTTGACAAAAACAAGCTGTTTAGATTTTGCAAAGGCTGATCAAATCTCCTCTGGAAACAAAGAGGCTTTACTATATCCCATAATCAAAAACCCCCTTGATTGGGGAAATTTCCAGCTGGTAGGCAGGAGGTAGATAAAACTCCTAGGAAAAGTAGGAGGGGTTTCAAGGTCATGAAAATATAGCTTTGTTATATCACTGAGGTAAAATCTGACCAAGTCATCAAGTTGATCCTTGTGAAAATAACAAATGACAACTAAATATACATGCCCTATAGATACTCTCCGTGGCTCATTGTTAAAATAAAACCTCATTAGAGTAAATTTGTCAAGGGAACTTGGTGTGTTTTAGAGCTTAAAAGGAATACAGTTGGCATGCAAGGCCAAAATCAGAGATATTATGGCAATATTTGTAAATCAAGAAGACTTTATAGTAGGAAATAGGGAGCCATTGCAGGTTTTTAATTAGGAAAACAATACAATAAAATTATATTAAGGAAGTTAGTATGGTTAGTATTAGGACAGATCTATACTTACCATCCTTATTATAAAAAAAGAATAAGTAATGAGTTAGAGAGAGAGAGAGAGAGAGAGAAGAGAGAGAGGAGAGAGAGAGAGGCATTAAATCTCTTCTACTTTTAGTGGCAGTTAAGGTAATGCATAGACTGGGAAGTATCAAGTAGTCTTGCAAAGCTTTTCAGCTCATTAAGTTAAATTACTTCTTTGCTCTCATTCAGTATTCATGAAAGCCAAAACTAGTCCTGTAACACAGGGAGTCTCCAGGCAGGCCCAGGACCTCTTGAAGACTTCTTTTTCACGTCATTTCATTGCCCGGGAAATAAGCATGTTAGACGACAGCCCACATGCAGTGTTAGCCTCTCATTGTCCTCTTTCTGGAACAGTTGAAATTTTATCCATTCTTAAGGGATTAAAAGAATAAGGAACCCAAGTCTGTTTGCTCTTCATTCAAAAGTTGTTAGACAGCTGTTAAAATTCAGCCAATGATACCATGATGACTTGGAGTTCTTGCAGCTTACCACATGAAAAGAATGGACTTTACCATATGTAAACTGTCACAACCATTCTTTGGGATAGATAAGATCCAAAACGCTCCAGCAAAACCATTTTTTTTTTCAAAAGCCAATGCTCTTTTTCTGGAACATATGTCCCACTTTTCTACATTATCTCATTCCTTCTCAAGAGCCAACTGAAATCTTCCTTTGGTGAATCTTTCTCAGCTTCACTACTCAGGGCAGTCCTTGACTTGAACTGTTATAGGTTTTGCCTGGACCACAAAATGACTTTTAGCTTATGTTTTCTGGATGGTTGTTTATCCTTTAGTGTATTAGTTTTCTCTCCACCTAGATTATAAAACTCCTTAAAAACTCTTGAACAATGTTTTATAGATTACTCATGTTAGGTGACATAGGAAGAAGACAGAGGGTTAAAATTTAAGCTTACTTTCAACATCCTTTATTTCAAATTAGGTTCAGTAGCGTGATCTATTTTTATGTCTCCCAAGCCCAAACCCAACCATTATCCCTCACTTCTCAAAAGCTGTCTTTGATTCCTCTTTTTCTAAAAATTAGAGGTCCACATAAATTAAGTTTTCACAACTTCCTTTCTGTCTACCCTCTGAGTTTATTTTCCTCCCCTGTGTTTTCAGAAGGATTGTTCTTCTTTGGCAAAGCCTGATAAATTCCTTGTAAAATTTGCTTTAAGAGTTATTCTTTAACCCAACATCTTTCAAATCCACTTCCTGCTACAAACATCACAAATCTCCCCTGGCTTTACTATTTCAAGTGTTAGTGGTTCTCACTATTTCTCCTAAAAATGCTTTCCCTAAATCATTTCTAAAAATAGTATGTTACTCGCTGCTTCCTCTGTCCTATTAATATATAAATTCCTTGACTTTTTTTCCAATCTTGGTTTCTCTAATTTGACAATTAATTAAAGTTGTTCTCTTAGAACTTCCATTACAATCTCAGGACTGGAGTAGTGTGTTTAACTTCCTTGGCTATAGAAATGCACCACCCAGATCTCTCATTAAAGAGAGTTTTACTTCATATAGGAGGCAGTCAAGGTTAAAAGTCACTGTGCTAGAGAAAGAGAAGGACTGTTGTTATCGATGTGTGAACAAGGTCAAACCTTTCTTTTTATTATTATGTCCAAGTAATATCATCTGAGTTTAAATATTTTTACTGAACTCAGGTAGAAGCTGAATTAGCTTAACCCAGTTCAGTCAACCATTTCTAGAATGTATGGAGACAGTATGTCTCCTGGTCATTTAGATATTTCTGTGATCTGACCCAGACAGTTCTTTGCAGTGTTATTGCCACACACATGTCAGTTAAACAGGACTGCCATTTGCTCCCCAGACATTGTCTCTTCCCTGACTTTGCCTTTGCCCTTACTATTCTTTTTTACTTTGACTAGCCTTCACTTCCCATTTCAGTCGATCACAATTCCACCAATCCTTTAGCTGGAAGGATTGATAATGAAACCAACCTTAATAGCATTCTCCTCCCCATGTCCAGGAGCAATTTTTCACTCTCCTAAGCTCCAAAGCACTCTTATTGTACTTAATAAACTCTGTCTATGGAAAGTTATGTGTACACATGCCATATTCTTCCAATCAGGTTTGAAGCTCCCTGGGGCAGGAGTTAATTTTTTTTACCTCTATTAGAGAAATAAAAAGGTTAAACATGAGGACACCTCAGTCATCCTGCCTGAGCTTATATCATAACTCTGCCACTTATACACGTTGTCTATGACATTTGAGAAAGAAATTTGCCTTTCTGAACCTGTTTCCTTCTCCACTGAATCAAACACTGTAACCTCTCAGATCATTATAAAGGTAAATGGAGTAAATATTATAAAGCACTTAGCACAATAATTGCTCCAAGTAGCATCAATAATGATGGTGATCAGCATTTGCAGGATATTTAAGTTGTGAGTCAACAGCATCTCTATGTAGTAAATAGGTGGAAACTAAAGCTCTTAGATCTTGAAAATGTTTATTATATTTTATAACATTCTCCCTAGGGACAACTCATGTTATTACTGAGGTTTTCAATTATTCCAGACAGCTAGTCCTGCTTCCTGATAGATGTTAATTTCCCAGCTTGGTGCCATCTCTAAGATTCTGAATTTCATTTTGCATGACATCTCTTTTGAAAAACTCTGCCACTCAGACCACTCCTGTGTCCTAAATGTTGTTTTTTTGCGGAATACAACATTTTTAATCAAGTAAAACTGTGATGAAGAACTGTCAGCTATCCATGAAGGATATAATCATTGTGAAAACATGAAATTCTACTGTTCAGACTTCAAATAACCAAGAGAGCAACAAGCTATTTCTATCTAGAGGGCTGATAGGCATTACAGCCTTTGGATCTAAAATGAGATCTATTTTAAATGTTAATTCATTTCTGAAGGGTAAATAAAAGCCTCTTCTGTAGGCAACTGAGGCAGAAGATCAAATGTTGTATAGACAGCTGAGTAAGTGAGGTAAGAACTCAGAGTGCAGCTTTCTCCATAGTCTCATGGCTGCCATCTCTCCCAGCAAAATAGTCATGTTTCTTAAGCCCACTTACGTACCAGAGCCTAACAAAGAGTGATTCTGTGGGTGAGGCTGCCAACAACCATCCGAGCTTTAGAACATATCTTGTTAATTCCTCTCTTTTATCATCAATCTCTCTCTCTAGTGGAACCTTTCATCATATTTATACTTGTTCAAGTCCTCCTATCCTTAAAAATAAAAACAAAAAAATTAAAAATCTCTCTTGGTCTCATTTCCTCCTCTAGCTACTACTCTATTTTCCTCCTCCCCTTCAAAACCTCAAACTTCCTGTCCACACTCATTGTTTCCATGTTTCATGGCCTCATGCATTCCTTCTACCACCCAACAAGGCTTCCACATCCACCTCCCAACTTCATGGAAATGAGTCCAACATTGCCAAGACTCCAAGGTTGCTAAATCCATCCCTCAGCTTATGTGACACAATTAACTAAAACCTTCCTCTAAAGACTTTTTTCTCAGCTTTTGTAATTCCTCATTCCTCTAAGCCTTCTTCTACCTCTTTCATCACTCCTTTGCATTCTTTATGGCAGGTTTATTCTCCCTTTACTTAGATAAATAAAGAGATATGTATCCTAAGGCTGAGTTCCAGTACCTTCCTCTTCTAATCCCTCTTCCCAAGAGGATCTCAACTATGTCCATAAGGTTGAGCTGCCAGCCGATGTCTTCTGCCCACCCAGATCTCTCCTTTGAGTATCACGTATCTAAAACATTATTCCACCTTTTCTACCTGGATTCTCAGAAGCTCTACAAAAACAACACATTTCAAGCTCTCAGTCGTCTCTGCTACCTAAGGGATCATACCAGGAAACCCAAGAGACACTCTCAATGCCTTTCCTCACTCGGGGCCACTCAAACATTTATAGTTGCCCGCACTGAGAATTAGCTAAGCTATACCACAGTATTGCTGCTTCCATATTCATTTGTTTGGCCAAGCATTTCTGGTGCCCTTCTTGTAAGTGCATGCTCTTAGATATCAGCCTACAGAGTCACAAGCAAATGTAAATTATGTAAATTCCCAATGTGACAACCAACAGACTTGGATAAACAGTCTACTCCATCTTTTCAGAGCCCTAGTCATTCATGTTACACCCCTTAGATAAGACCTCCATGGAGCTTACTAAAACCTTCAGGTTTAAGGAGACCAAACTTTCCCTAGCCCAAGAGCCCCAAAGCACTCTACCTACAACTTTAAAACAAGGCATGTGCTCAGGTCCTGTCTCTCTCTACCTGCACTCTGCCTTGTCGTTCCCATATGAGGTATGCTATGTACTTCCTCTAGGACCTGTGAGTAATAGGACTTCTCTATTTCAATTTCTCTTGTGGTCTATTGTTGAACCTTGGCTCACCATCTGGCATTCTTGTGTTTTCACTTAAGAAATGTTAATTTAACAAAGTTATAACAGCCCAGAATAAGAGTATAATGTAGCTTATATGCATATTCATAATTTTTCAGGTTCATTATATAGAATCAATACCATACATCATTCATCTTTCGTCCAGACCAGAAAAATATAAGTTGTTTAATACAGCAAAAACATTCCTCAGCCATCATGTGTAACTACTGCAAAGACCACATTAATTTATAGGTATTCCAGAATAAAGCAAAACAAATGAGATAGATGTTGAGTACTATTGAGAATTGTGAAGAATTCATTTGTGTTACGACTAGACAAAGATTTTGACAAGTTTATTAGTCTTTTATTTTATTCAGGCATCTACTTTTTTCAAATACTACCTGTACTGGATAGCAAATGTTAGCAACAGCTCACAATTGAGACCTTCAGTAATGCCCTTGCCTCTGGGTACCTCACTCTCCTCACCTGTAAACTTGGCCACCAAACTTGCAAGGAGACTCATACTGACTGTGTAAAAGAACCCACACAAAGAGATTATAATAGGTAGGAGCTCTTATTCCCGATGTTATTCTCAAGCCTATGATTTAGGGCTGTTTTTGTTTTTTTGTTTTTTTGTTTTTTTTTTCAAAATAGGCTCTTCAAAGCACCTGCCTCATATTCACCTGTTGGTCCTTTACATTTAAAATGCTTGTTCAGAGCTCCATGCAAACCTACTGAATTAAATTATCTAGAGATGAGCCTCTCCAGTCTGCGTTTTTAGCATACTTTCCAGGAATTTCAATGCACACTAACCTTTGAGCATAGGGTCAGATTTAGGGTCCATTTTGAAAAAATAGGTTGCCCACAATTAAACTATTTCACCTGGCTTTTGCTGAGTGTTGGGGTGAGAAGCTTCTGTTTAGAGGAAATGACAATAGCACTGTCTAAGATTGAAACACAATTCACGTTGTTAGAAAGACAGATACTTCTAGCTTCTCCATACCTGAAAAGACCTTTGGAGACTTGCCACAGCTCCTGAATGGCCAGGCAGGCAGCATGAAGCACGAAGAGCTCTTGCTTTCCCAGAATACCACAGATTGTCAATGAGCTTCTCTTTAACAAGGACATATGAGCTACATGCATTGGTAATGTTCTCATTTCCATAAAGTTTCAACCTCCCAATGTTACTGTGCAAAATAAAGAGATACAACTTCATCTCTTAATCTATAGAATGGGGCCACATTCTATATGGAGAGCCAATAATGCAAAAAAAAAAAAAAAAAAGCAAAGCAAAGGAAGTTTCAAAAGCAAAACAACACATTTTTTAGCAGAGATTTTCTAAAATCATAAAATTTTTTGCAACATTTTAAAAATAATGGCATGATAATGGGAAATTCTACCTTCATTGAGAGGCTGAGCTTTCAATGATGCTCATTTAAATAATGTTCACCTACAAAATTTAGATTGCATAGCAGTGAGGTTAATAGTATCGTTATTTTTTTCTCTGTCTTGAAATAGGCAATCGACTACCTCTGAAGCTTCCAAGAAGGCCGTTGGAGTAAGAAATAGATGCTGTGTGAATTTTCCAATGCCACTGAATAAAGGTGAACTATTCAGAAAGCAAGTAGAAGGTTAAGACTTAAATCTCTCTGGACGTGTACATATCTCAATGTTAGTGCCTATGGAGGATCAATTGATTTGCTCAGAGTTCAGAGTAAATGGGTTATTCTTAGTGGCTCCTAAATCTGGTCTTACAAGGCCCTGACATTTTCCTATTCATCTGAAAGGATTGGGGTTATTTGGTGGTTATGAGGACTGGGGAGTGTTTGCTGGTAGTAATGAGAAGTGAAATGGAAAACAAAATGAGTCTTTTTAAGTGTTCCATTTTCAACAACTTTAAGGTGACATGTTGGCATGGCAATTGTAAGAGTATGATGATAAAACATCAGGGGAAGCAGTGTGAAAAGGGAAGACAGCATGTTCAATAAGAATTTGAATCATAGGTGACAGAAGAGGAGACACATAGAGAGGTGAGCACAGCTGAGGCTTTCAGAATGTGCCTACTCCCAGCCCAGCCCTAGCACGTGCCCAGGGGTCATCCTCACTCTCAGCAGCTAAGAATGACACCTATTTATAGGGCTTGGTACTCTTGTCATAAAAACTTCCTTCAACTGCTTGCTGAGGATTGACTAAGGGCTAGTTAGGAAAAGAGAAGTCAAAGACTTTCAGAATAAGCTCTCTCTCATTAAAATTTTAAAAGAAGATAGAAAAAAATTTTAGATGCAAAGGGGCAGAATAGGAGTCTTGTCCTAGGTGGAAAATCCAAAGATGTTTGCCACTACAAAGATTTTATCAGCTCCCATTACTTTTAGAACTCTATATTGTTGCATGCCCCAAAGCCCATTCCTCCTTCATGCTCAACTCTGTGTTCAGGTATTCCCTTCCCCACATGACATAGGGATAGTTCTTGAGTGGACTATTAATGCAAGCATGGCAATCTCATCCCATTCGCCAGTGGGTTTAGCTTAGAAAGGGACATGTAATTTAGTCCCGGCCAGTTGGAGAGAAGAGCAAGTCTTTTGTGGTTTTCTTGGAACAATTTTCTCCATCTGAAGTAGAGAGATGCAGGAAGGAGTCTCTTCTTCCTTTATACATTGCCTTGTCTAGGTGTGACACTTAGAAATGCTTGAAGTTGTTATGAGATCATGAGGGAAGTTATAATACCAACACAAGGAAAATGGGAAATAGGAGATATAGAAAACCTGTTCAGCCACTGAATTAACTAACCAACTTACAGCTATGTATAGCTGCTTGATTCCAGGTCTTCTTGTTAAATTATATAATACATTTTTCCTGTTGCTTAAAACAAATTGAATTGGGGAGTTTCGCTCCTTGCAGCTTAAATTACTAACTGAAGTTGATGGTCATACTTTCTTTTTTTTTTTTTTTTTTTTTTTGCCAATTTTAATACATAGATCAATCATTAAGAGAACATACACATACAACTCACAACATCTAATGGTAGTTGCATAAGGAGGATGGAGTGATAATTATTACAAAGACTCATTTAGAGAGCATGATTTTATTCTTACCAGTTTTACTAATGAATAAAAATGACAATAGCTAACATTTACATGTGCACTGGGCACAGTGATAAGGATTTTATGACAATTATTATTTTTTAATCCTAACTTCCTAGCTACTTACTTATTGATATTATTTTGAAAACAATAAATTACCTAGGAAATATAATAATCATGTTTGCTAATTGCAGAGAATGATACTTTTCATTTGGATGCTGTATGAGTAGTATGTTCACACCCATTCTAACATTTGAATTTCCAACATTTTTTTTTTAATTAGAGCTGAGTGCATACAACTGATACACAGCAGAAACACTGACAGAATCTTGACCTGACCCAGAATCTCTCACACTCTCTTAGGTCTCCCCTACACTACCATTAACATGTATAATTATTTTTTAAAAGTGGCGTAACACTTCTCTTAATGTGGTCCAAAACTGTGCTATTCAAAGTGGGGTGTGTAAACCAATATCACCTGATACCTTCTGAGATCCCACCCTGGACCTGATGAATCAGAAACTGCATTTTAACAAGATTTCCAGGTGATATTAATGCACCCTAAAGTGTGAGAAACATTGGACTAGAGGATGCAGCCCTCAGAAAAAAAAGGAAATAGTAGTGATTACTTAATGTTAGTTGATGAGAACTTGAGAAAGTGGCCATAGATGTGACAGCAAGTGGATGCTAGAGGTCTGCATAGGATGTCTGGGCAGTGTTTACATGAGTTTCATGGTGTGTTTCCTAGCACAAGTCAATTCGGATACTTTGGTTTCCAAATAACAGAAGACATGAGTTTGGATTAAATATTAGTACTTACTCTGAAAAGCTAAGAGGCACCTTTCTGAATATAAACACAAAATAAATCAAGAGTAAACAAAATTTAGCACCTGGATTTAACCTGCAGACAGGAACCATGGCAGCCAAGCTCAGCTTAGAGCAATCAACCTCTGTAAAGCAGCTTGGAGTAAAGTCTTACCAGCAACTGAGGCTGGGTAAGAGCAGTTGTAAGCCACTGAATTCAAGATGACAAGCTGACTGACGGAGTGATAACATTGTTCTGAAAGAGCAAGCCAATGCAAAGAAAACAAAGTAAGAATTGTACATATTGAAAAGAACTTGAGAAAGTGGCCATAGATAATGAAAATAGGATTATCACCTTGAAAACTCAAGAGAAACATATGAATAATTATTAGAATAATAAAAGAGAAAATTAATTTAAAAATATATTCATGTGTCTATAGGCTAGCAATAAAACAATTCGAATGTAATAAGGAAAAGGTTAACATATTACTATTTACCAGAACAATAAATGTAAAATAGTTAGAAATTTCAAAATTCTGCAAAAATATATATGAGGTTAATTGAAAAAATGAAGAGTTATGCTGTGGCCTTTATTAAATAGTCAGTATGGAAAATATGTTGATTTTAAGTTGTCCTGTGAGACTCCCCCCCAAAAAACCTATATCCAGTATATATATAAAGGAAGAAAAATATATTATATTATATATTATATATTTATATTATTATATTATATATTTTACAACATATATATTATATGTTATATATTATATATATCTCCAATCTGACTCCCATCAAAAAAAGGCAAAGGATCTTTGCCAAAACAATAATTCTAGAAATGAAAATTAAAAGGGGAATGAGGAGACAACCATATCATATATTAATTTGTTACATTATATTTCACATTACATTTTATAAAAAACATAACATTAATAATTTATTCACTTAAGATACAGCAATTTAAATAGTATGACAGGATAACATAGACAGATCAATGAAGAATAGTTGGATAAATCTTATTTGAACCTCAGTTTCTGCATTTATAAAAATGAAATGTAATGGTACCTACTTAAATGAGTTGTCATGAGGATTTACTGAAAAAAATGTATTTAATGTGCTTATCACAGTACTGGCAAACTTTAAATTTATATGTAAAAATCCACACTGAAAACAGGAAGGGCCATTAGAGCTTGCCATCTTCCAAGACACTGTCTGAGATGGAATGAAGTCAGACAGAGTAAAGAGTGCAGATCACTTAATTAGATGGCAGGAAACAGAAAGATCCAAGTCCCTACTAAGGGTTGAATTCCTCCTCTGATGACTTATTCTGTTCTCTCATGTGCAAACAAGCAGATCATTTAAAAAAAAAAAAAAGTGAGTGAAAACAAATACAGTTTTCAAAGTGTAGTTCTCAAAAGGGAGAAAAATTAATTTGTCCCAGATTAAACATGAATAATATAAAAGAAAACATGTTAATTCTCTACATAACTTCAAACAGGGAATAAAAGATGAATGAATAAACAATTGACATTTTTATTACAACAAAAATAGCACACAAAAGCAGGCAAAAGAAA
Organism: Eonycteris spelaea; assembly: GCA_003508835.1. NCBI lineage: Eukaryota > Metazoa > Chordata > Mammalia > Chiroptera > Pteropodidae > Eonycteris > Eonycteris spelaea. Next base: position 956,602 of record PUFA01000083.1, on the reverse strand, counting down.
CCAGTCTAGAGAAAAACCCAGATACATTGACCATAGGATGCAAATTCAACAAAACTGTAATTAAGAGACAAGATAATAAAGCAAAGGGTTAAGATGAAATCAACTTGAAACCATAATAATAGTATTTTGAGTCTAATAGCATATTAGAAAAAGCAAGAAATATAGTAGACGAGGTTAAATATTATATTAATGGCATAGAGGAATGACTTGGGATATACTCAATGAACAGGAAGACAAGTTAAAGCAATTACAGAGTGGATGATTAAAGTGGAAGACAAAGAAGATCCAATATAAAGTTAATTGATGTCCCTATAATTAAGAACCCCAAAAGTGGGAGAGAAAAAGTATTCAGAAATGTAACACAGAAAAATTTCTTTCCAAAAGAAAACTGAATGTACAGATTAAATGCATACAGCATATATTAAGGATAACAAACAGAAAGTGATTGGTATCAGAATATTGGCCTCAATAAATTATTAAACTTCGAGGATAAAGACAGACTCTTCATCCTATTATCAAGAAGAATAGTAGTTCAGTGCAAGAAGAAAAGTCAGGTTGACCTCAGATTTTACCACAACACAATTTAATGCCAGAAGATGATGGAATTATATCTAAAAAGTTCTGAGGGACATAAACACGAATATATCTAGCCAAGTTAAATTTCAACTATAGAAACAACTCAGGTAATATGCCACTCTTGAGCCATTATGGGGAAAAAAATAAACGAAGATGGTTACTAAAATCTTTTTGCCTAACCTGAAAGAGATTTATTAAGATCTAAAGTTTCTGTGTTAAAAATTTCTACAGATTTGCTTTATCTTCTCTTTCTTAACTTAAATGAAAGTTAATTCCTGTTATTGCAAAATAAAAGCATTAGGACAATTTTATGCCACCTAAAAGTTGGCAAGAGTATCGCTTGGACAGGACCTTTTAGCTAGCAAATGAAAAAGCAAAAACATTACACATGTCACACTCACACACATTATTGTTGTATAAGACCCGAGTCATATGAACTCCCTAGACTGCAAACGTTTCAGTCTATAATTAAATCTTCTGTTTGGAGAGATAAGTAGAGTACATCTTTTTGTAGGTTTCTGTCTTTGCTACCTTTTTCCTTTGGTCAGTGGTTGCAACCAGAATTGTGTATTAAAATCACCTATAGATATTTTACTTTTTATAATACGAATGCCTCAGACTGTGTCTTTTTCTAGCAGTGTTTTCATTTCTTGGTGTCTAGAACCACAGGTTTACAGAAAAGTTTCTTTCTTACTTAGGCATTTAGACAGACACCCCTCTTCATACACATGCCTGCTAGTTCTCGCAGTTGGGAGGCAACAGGGTGGCATGAGCCTGGAGCCCTTGGCTTTCTTTAAAAAAAAAAAGAAGCCTGGGAAAAGAAACAGAAGTGACTGCGGTGCATCCTGATTAAATATCCCAGATCTTGGAGAGCATACTCACATCCTCCCATGACCTTCTCAAGGGAGTGATATCTTTGGGAGAGCAAAAGGGCGAAGCCACTCCTCTATATGTAGAAGCAGATTTTTTTTTTCCAAAGTTGAGCTGTCAGGAATCTTTCAAAAGAGATCAATCCTCAGACAGGAAAATAAGACTTGGCGGATGGCCTTACACTGGCTTAAAGAGGAATTTCCTTGTCTTTTTGGGGGACTTTCACCACTTGAGCCTGAACTTGAAAGCATGGAATTGTGTGGAGTTTCCTAATGGAGAAGGAAGATGTAGAGAGTACATGATTAAGGGTCTCTGGAGTCTGGCAACTTGGTTTAGATCCCACTCTGCATTTGCTTGCTGTGTGCCCTTGAGCAGGTTACTGAATCTCTCTGTGGTTTAATTTTCTCATCTCTAAAATGGGGCTGATAATAGTACATACCTAATAAAGTAGTTGTGAAGATTTGTAGGATAATAATTAGAAAAAGTGCCTGGCACATAATAAGTACCCAACAAATGTTAACTGTTGCTTTCTTGATGTGGATCAAGCTGGGATCCAGCAAGAATTTTGTAAAGATCCCTCAGAATTGACCTAGATAGATCTAGAGTCACTGTAAGTAGTAATCGAGTCATTTGGCAAACCCTCAATAGGAGTTACAGTCCTGTTTTTGTATAATTAAGAAGGAAGCCCTATATCCCTCTCAACCACCCACCTACCCCCATCCTAAGGCGGTAGTGGCAGTGTGGGTACTAGCAGCAGATAGCTACTACACACAGTGGAGCAGCAGTAGACCTCCCAATATGCAATGATGAGTTAACCAGCCTCCTGTCAGAAACTTTCAGGAGGCCTGTAACCAAGCTAGTGCAGGCTCTTTTTTTTAAATCAAAAATTTAGAAATTAAAAGAAATGAGGCTTTGGATACAAAATGATGAAGCTTCAACAATTTGGATTGTTCTAGTACAGGTATCCCGACACAACAGGTACTCCGACAGGGTACTAGAGGCTCATAGCAGGTATATGACTGCTAGGCCTCTCTACTCAATGGTCTCATGCCTATAGACATAGCCTGGGATTTGCTCTCCCACCCTCCTCCCTAATCACAGCTGTGGAGGTGTGAAACTCAGACAGACCAGATGCTCTTAAATTCCTTCGATTAGTCTCTGAAGACATCATGGTTGTAGGACAAATGATGATGTGGACAGAAAGGGTGATTATTCATGACTGAAACTTTGGTCTACTCTCTAGCCAGTGCAAAATGATAAAACAACAACAGAAAAGAACCTCCTTTCTGCTGGACAAGCCCCCAGTAACCTCTGCCACTGAACTAAAAGCTTTCAAAGGGTGAACAGAAGTGCCATAAATCTCAGAGGCGACGTTAAATATTTGTCACTGAAACACTTAAGGCTTGTTTCAAACCCATTCCTTTCGTAAAGTTTATAACAAATAACTGGGTGACTTAACCTCTACAAGAGCATCTTTTTTTCAGTACAAATGGAAACAAATGTTCTATAAAGAGCGAGACCCTGCTGATGGGCAACTCTAAGCCACTGTGTGGTCTCCCACCCCTGCCCAATGGGTGAGCCGCCCCCTTTGTTTAGGTTGAATGGCTCTTGCTTCCATGACATTAGGACGACAAAGGTTTTTAACTGGACTTTCTTTTAAACTGCCCATTAATCTTCCCTCCTCTCTCCCTGCTGAATGAATGAGTAAAGTAAATTATTTACATTCTGATGTTGCAAAACTCTCCCTACATTAAGCTTTCATTTGAGCCACAAATATATCTTAAAATGGTATTTGCCTCACCACTCACCCCGCTTTATCATGACTGCATAGCTTCTCCAGAGAGATCACCTGATGGATTAAAATATGACACAGATACAATTTTTTTCTCAACCACCTGTGAATGCCTAAAGACACACATCAAGGAGAAACTGTTTTCAACCAAGTTCTAATTTTACCAAGCTCCAAACACAAGCATCTTGGTGCCCAGCATCCTAGAGTTAGTTTGCACTTCAGTATTCCAAAACCAATGCTAAGTGTTCCTGAAGGAAAAGGAAAGCCTTTCAGACACCTTTCAAGAGCTATTCATTACATTTCTTGTCAGAACAAGGGGTGAAGACCTCTGTTGGAAAGAATGTTGTTCTCTGTATCAGCTCTCACTGGGCCCAGATGGACAAGCGGGCCACCTACGTGGCAGGTTTTCAAGCACAAGCATGGGTAGAACAAACACCCACACTGATTTAACCCTGAAATCCTACTTCTTTTGTGTGATGGAACATAAAGAAATATATTTCTTTTTAAGTATCAGAGGAGAACCCAGGAAACAGTAAAGCAAGTGCAAAGCAAAAGAAAAAAGTTATAAGTACAGAACGTTGCAAGCATTAGGCAGTCATTAGAAAAATCTCTGATGCCTGCAGACTAAATAACAATTTCTTATTAAATTAAAACTAATAAAGTAACCTTTAATTAGGGGAAGATAAAGCAAGCAATATCTATTAGGACAAACATGAGTTTATGAAGTATCTATTCTTTCCTTCCCTTAATTCGTTGCCTCAGAAATTTCTTTGGGTCTTTATTTCCATTTGCCTTCCTTAGAAGTTTTTCAGCTTCACCTAACAAGCAAATGATATTTAAATTCAATACCTACATAAGTCATATTTTGCTGGCTCTCACTCAAACTTTGCCACGACTGAAGATGTTCATTCTCTGAAAGTCACCCCCAATCATCAATTATGTCAGAATAGTCCAGAAGAATAATATTAAGTCTAGCCTTGCAACTGGATGGTGGCTGCCATTTTCTTTCCTCTGATACTTGCTCCAGTGATGTCCTAAGACAACAAGGTCCCCTCTGAGCATTGCCACTATCTCCCTAGGAATCACCATCTGCCACCATGTATCACAACTAATACATAATGCCCCCGACTTCTGTCCTCTGGAGTTCTCAGCGCACCAAACCTTCCAAATTTTCCCCTCCTTTTCTATCTCACTCTGTTTCATGAACAACAAAGAAATGCTGTTTGTATTTTAATGTGTGATAGTGTTATTAGCCAAATCTTTCAGTTTTTGCTCAAACCCTTTCTTTGCTGTTTCCCAGACTAGCAGCTGAGGTTAGGATACATGTCTGAGAGAAAAACACTCCTTGGAACTCAGACTCATCCCTCCCTTCTGTGGCACATGGTTTTGGTACTTGACCAAGCTTGTCTATCAATTTCTGGTGGCCCAACTACCAGTTAACCCATGTGTGTGATTTCCAGCAGTAGACACAGCTGAGAATCAAGCTGGCGTCTCTCATACAATAATATTACTTAGCTCACACTAAAAGCTATCATGTTTCAGCTAGCTCTTTTGTACCTCCCTACACATATTTAACACTAAAGTCATTTCTAAATACTGGCTATAAACCAATAGCATCCAGTGTACCTATTTCGCTTGTTAAATATACAAATTCAGGTCCTCATCCAGAACTTCAAATCAGAAATTATTTGTTAAGACCCAAGCATTTTTTTTAGTTCTCTCAAAAATGAATGACTCTTTCAGATAATTAGGTTTGCAAGAGCAGTTTTAGAGCACCAGCCTAATCTTAGCCCTGTCTGAGCATACCTTCCCTTGTAGAATTTTACTTGTAGAATGTCATTCTCTCTGATTCTCTCTTCCTCACTCATAACTGAGGCATATCATGCCATTCCCATGTCAGCTGTTTCTAATTGAGTTTCTTTGCTGAACATTCAAATATTTATGGAGTTAAAGGGACAAGATGTGTGGGTAATTCAGGTATTAGGCTAACCCCAGAGCCAGATTCAATATCTCCAGAGGCAGGGCCAGGAATCTTTTTGTTTCTTTGGAGAACTTCCCCAGGTTTGAGTAATTTTTTTGTTTGTTCATTTTCATTTGGATAGACAAGTGTATGTTAGAAATGATGATCTCAACATATAGCCAGAAGATTTCTTTATGATAAATTCTCAAATTTTTAAAAAACCATCTAGTTTTGAAATGCATCAGAAAGTTAGGTGGATTGATAAGTGGGTAACAGGATGGACAGATAGGTATATGATAAAGGAAATGTAGTAAAATATGAATTGTAGAATCTATGTAGTAGGTTTATGGGTGTTCACTGTGCAATTCTTGCAATTTTTTAGTACATTGGACATTTTTTCATAATAAAATGATGAGAGAAAAGACACTGGGATTGAATTTTTCCTCAAAACATATTTTGACATTATACTCCAATTTAATAAAATAACTTGTTTAGATGATTTATCAATATAACACCAATGCCTCCTAAATATTAAGTATGCTATTTTTCAAAATAAATGTAGTGCTGATGTTTTATCTTATAAAATGTAAAATCTATACCTTCTTAAGTTCTCTTCACTTTCTTTATTTACATATGCATTTTCCAGTCCTCAAGTCAAGAAAAAGAAAAGATATATATGAGCATTACTCTCAATAAAAGGTATTATTATGTTTATTATGAAAGTGAAAAAATGAAACAAGACAAAACTATAACTTCTGAGGAAAGTTAACAGAGTATATTACTGTACTCTATGCTAGTAAGTTTGAAAAGCTTGTATTCAAAGTTGAACATTTGCTGCTGAGGAAATTGATCCTGGAGAAATCAGGATCAATATATTGATATTCAGGATCACATAACTAGTAGCCAAACAAAAAAAGAGAATATAAATGCCCTGACCTTGTTACTATAATAAATTTACTTTCAAAATTTCCTCAATAACACAGATAAAAATGACATTCAATTTATGGGTAAAAATTACTACTGTACTGTACTTAAATTATTTTTGTCATTAGTCAATAAATGGTTTGGGGACATTAATAAAGTTATAATTCAACCTCAGTCTTTTCAACTAATCAGATCCATCTAAAAAGAGAGATTTAAAATAAAACATGAGAATAAGCCATATATTGAAAGAAAAACATTTGCAAGTAACACCTGACAAAGGATTTGTATCCATAATATATAAAGAGGACTAAAAATTAAAGAATAAGAAAACAGACAACTTATTTTTTTAAATGGGTAAAATTTCTAAACAGACATTTCACCAAAGAAGACATACAGATGACATATACGCATACAAAAAGACTTTCAACATCATTAGTCTTAAGGGAAATGCAAATTAAAACCACAATGAGATACCACTACCCATGTATTAGAATGATTAAAAACAAATTTATAAACAAAGAAACAAACCACTTACAATATCAAGTGCTAGAAAGAATGCAGAGTAACTGGAACCCTCATAGATTTCTGGTGGGAAAGCCAAATGTACAGCCACTCACATAAACAATTCAGCAGTTTCTTATAAAAGTAAATACACCCTTGCCAAGTGACTAAATAACTCCCAGGTATTTATCCAAGTGAATTAAAATTTTTTATTTCTACAAAAAGCTTCATACAAATGCTTGTAGAAGCTATATTCATAATTGCAAAAAAAAAGAAAAAAAGAAAAAAAAGGAAAAAAAAGCTGGTACTAACATAGGCCTTCAATAAGTGAATAAACAAACTGCTGAACATTCATACAATGTAATATTATCAGCAATTAAAAGAAATAAACTAATTTCTGCTTCTGACTGAGATGTAGAATAGAAACTAGACTTAGCCTCTAGAGTGAAAAAAGAAAGTATATGAAGTAACAGTTTGCAAGACACTGGATACCAAGCAATGATTGCTGAAAGGCAGAATACAAATGAGGTGAGCCCTATGGTTGTCTCAACTTGCTGCCTTGATATTCTAGGAAACAGCACAGGGCACAGCACAGCGAAAGCCTAGTGAAGCTCAAACATATTCCCTTAGTTGAAGAGACAGCTGAGAATTCAGAGAAACAAAAATGGCTAGAATTCCAAGAAAGAAGAATAGACAAGAGACCTTCTAAGAGACGGAACTGCAGAGATCTGCAGAAGAGTCTCATCTGATATTCAGGTGAGCAGTAATCAGGGAAGCTGTGAAGAAACTGCTTGAGGAGTTTTGAAAAAACATGGCAGAGTGAGAGACATCTCAAGATCTCTGTCCTTGAAACAACAATAAGCTGAACATCTAAAACTCAACAAAAAGCACCCAAACTGAACACAAGCATGTCCGAGCATAGAATCTGTACATAAGAGCTACCACAGGTCAGAACCCCAGGTGTCAGGCAGTGGACTGGAAGAAATAAAGGAGCTCCCTCTCATAGCCTCCAGAGCTCCCTATAGGCAGAGGGGAGAGGAGAAGTTGTGTCAAATTCTCTGAACAGCCCTGCCTGGGAGTGCTGTGATCTCCACGCGAGTGGCAGGGCCCTTCATCAGAGCAGAGAGCAGAAAGCAGAGAAGTGGGATGACAGAAAAACAACAGTTGATTTTTACCAGCCCTAGTTGGAAAAACAAGGCTTAGCCACAGTCCACAACCCCTTAGAGACCAAACACTGCAGAGCCCCAAGGGAATCTGAGCAAACACTACCAAAACTATTGCTAATACTGACAGGGACTGAGACTGAGGGTAATGAGCATGATTAACTGTCTACAAGAAAATAAAAAAGCATTACTAAAGCTTTATATAAAGCAGAAATCCAATAGACTTAGACACCACCTACTAGAAACCAAAAAAAAGCGCCTTCTTTGCAACAGGCTAAAGAGAAACCTTTATATAATAAATCTTCTTTTCTGGAAAAAAAGCAGAATACATTTCCATTAATGCTCAGACGAAGAAATAGTCCATAAACACCATGAACAACCAAGGTGACAAGGCATCTCAGAAAGAAAGAGAAAATCTTCAGAAAAAATAATCTTACAGACATAGAAATATGAAACTTAAATGACAGAGAATTCAATATGGTACTTTTAAAAAACTCAGTGAGTTACAAAATGTATCATATCAACAATTTCAGAAATTAAAAAAAAACAACTAGATTAGCAGAATTAGTTCTTTACCAAAGAGATTGAAACCCTCAAAAACAACAGAATAGATCTTCTGAAGGTAAAAACACACTACAGGAGTTGAAAAAGGAAATAGCAAGCTTGGGAAATAGAGTCAACCAAATGGAGGAAAAGATCAGTGGTATTGAAGACAGAAATCTAGAAATAAATCAGAAGGAAGAAAAAAACTGAAGAATGAAAAATAATGAAAGAGAAATATAAGAACTAGCTGACACCATCAGGAGTGGAAACACAAGAATAATGGGCATTTTTGAAGGTGAAGAAAAGGATCAGGGACTAGAAAGCATTTCAGACAAATAATTGATGAGAATTTCCCAAATTTAAGGAAAGAGCTGGAGCTTGAATTCAAGAAGTCAACAGAACATTCAATTATCTCAACCCAAAAAGGCCTTCACTAAGACACATTGTATTAAAATTATCAAAATCAATGACAAAAAATTCTCAGGGCAGCAAGGGAGTAGAAAACGGTAACTAATCAAGGAAAATGCATTAGATTATCATCGTAGCAAGATAGTAATGAGCATTCAGCATACATAGGACAAATTGAGACAATGACTGAAAAGGAGACAATTCAATGATCCAAATTCACAAAGGCGAACACATGCAGAAGATAGCCTCAATAAATATAAAAGGTTTAAAATCATACCAACCTTATTGTTTGATCATAATGCTTTGAAACGGAACGAGAATCAACTGCAGAAAGAAAGCAGGAAGGACCACAAATACATGGAGATTATACAACGTGATACTGAAGAATAACTGGATCAGAAAAGAAATAAAAGAGGGATCAAGTGATACATAGAAACAAATGATGATAGTACAACATATCAAAACTTTTGAAACATGGCAAAAGTGGTCATAAGAGGAAAGATCATATCATTACAAGCCTACCTCCAAAACTACAACAATCCCAAATGAACAACCTAACACTTTATCTTAAAAAACTAAAAAAGGAAAAACAATGCCACCTAAAGTCAGTAGAAGGAAAGAAACAATCAGAATTAAAGCAGAAATAAATGAAATTGAAAACAAACCAAAAATAATAGAAAAACTAAATGCAACAAAGCTGTTTTTTGAGAAGGATAATAAAATAGACAAACCTCTGGCTAAACTCACTAAAGAAAAAAGAGAAAGGACACAAATAAACAAAATCAGGCGTAAAGAGGGGAAATTACAACAGACACTGCAGAAATACAAAAGATCATACAAGAATATTGTGAAAAAGTATATAACACCAAGTTTAATACCTAGAAGAAATGGACAGTACTTAGAAAAATACAACCTTCCTAGACTGAATCAAGAAGACTGGAAAAGCTAAATAGACCAATCAGCAGTATGGAATTGAAACAATCATCAAAAACCTACCAAAAAGTAAAAGTCCAGGACCAGATGGCTTCACCAGTGAATTTACCAAACATTCAAAGAAATTTAATACCTATTCTCCTCAAACTCTTCAAAAAAATTAAAGGAGACAATACTTCCCAACTCATTTTATGAGGCCAATATTACCCTGATACCAAAACCTGGTAAAGATAACACAAAAAAAAGAAAACTACAGACCAATATCTCTCATGAACACAGATGCAAAATCCTAAATAAGATACTAGCGAACGAATACAGCAACATATTAAAAAGATTATACACCATGATCAAGTGGGCTTCATCCCAGAGGCACAGGGATGGTTCAACATACACAAATTGATTAATGTGATACACCACATAAACAAATTAAAAAATAAGAATCATATGATCATATCAATAGATGCAGAAAAAGCCTTCACAAGATACAGCATCCATTTATGATCAAAACACTTACAAAATTGGTATAGAAGGAAAGTACCTTAACATAATAAAGGCCATATATGACAAACCCTCAGCCAATTATACTTAATGGTGAAAAACTAAAAACCTTCCCTCTAAGATCAGGAACAAGGCAAGGCTGTCCACTATCACCACTGTTATTCAATATAACATTGGAGGTCTAGCAAGTGCAATCAGGCAAGAGAAAGATATAAAAGGCATCCAAATAGGAAACAAAGAAGTCAAACTGTCACTATTTGTGGATGACATGATTCTCTATATAGAAAACCCTAAAGACTCCACAAGAACACTACTAGAAACAATAAGCAAATACAGTAAATTCTCTGGATACAAAAAATGTTCAAAAATCCATAGTGTTCCTATACTCTAATAATGAAGTATCAGAAAAGAAGTGAAAAAATAATTCCTTTTGCAATTGCAACAAAAAGAATAAAATACTAGGAATAAATCTAATGAAACATGTGAAGGACCCTAATAAAAGAAATCAAAGAAGATACAAAGAAATGGAGAGATATTCTGTGTTCTTGATTGGAAGAATCAATGTAATTAAAAAGCACATTACTGCATTATACAGATTTAATACAATCCCCATCAAAATCCATCAGCATTTTTTAAAGAAATAGAACAAAAAAGTCATGAGATTTGTATGGAAACCAAACCCCAAATTGCCAAAGCCATCCTGAGGGTGGAAAAAAAAAATGAGGCTGGAGGTGTCACTCTGCCAATTTTAAATTATACTACAAAGTGACAGTAATCAACACGGCATGGTATTGGCAGCAAAACAGACATGGACCAGTGAAACAGAATCAAGAGTCCAGAAGTAAACCCATGTTTATATGGGCAAATAATTTTTCAACAAAAAAGCCAAAAATGTACAGTGGAGAAAGGAGAGACTCTTCAATAAATAGTGCTGGGAAAACTGGGAATCCACCTGCAAAAGAATGAAACTAGACTTGTCTATCACCACACACCAAAATTAACTCAAAATGGATTAAAGATTCGAATATAAGAGCTAATAACAATAAATCGCATAGAAGAAATAAGAACTAACTTAAGACCATGACTTAAAGAGGATTTTATGAATTTGACCTCAAAAGCAAGGGAATTAAAAGCTAAAATAAATGGATAGTACTACATCAAACTAAAAAGCTTCTGCAAAGCAAAAAAAAAAAAAAATCATCAACAAGATAAAGAGACAACCATCTGAATGGGAAGCAACACCTCCGATAAGGGCCTAAAATCCAAAATATACAGAGAACTCACACAACTCAATAACAACAAAACCAAACAATTCGATCAAAAATGGGCAGAGGACCTGAACAGACACTTCTCCCTAGAGGGCATACAAATGGCCAACAAATATTTGAAAAGATGCTCAGCATCGCTAGCTATTAGGAAAATGCAAATCAAAACCACAATGAGGTACCATCTCACATCTGTGAGAATAGCTATAACAACAGGACAGGTAATAACAAATGTTGGAGAGGATGCAGAGAAAAAGGTACTCTCATACACTGCTGGTGGGACTGCAAATTGGTACAGCCACTATGGAAAACAGTATGACAGTTTCTCATAAAACTGAGAATTGCTCTATCATATGATCCAGCAATCCCTCTACCGGATATTTGCACCAAAGACTAGAAAATCATATCTGAAAAGAAATTTTCCCAACAATGTTCATGATGGCAAATGATTCACAGTGGCCAGGACATGGAAGCAACCGAAGTGTCCTACGATAGATGAATTGGCTAAAGAAGCAGTGGTAACATATAAACAATGGAATATTACTCAGCCATAAGAAGAGATAAATGAAATACAGCCATTTGTGACAACATGGCTGGACCTCGAGATAATCATGCTAAGCAAAATAACACAGACAGAAAATTTGAAAACCACATGATTTCACTTATATATGGATAATAAACCTAAAAGCAACAAATAAATAGGACAAAAAACAGAGACTCATGGACATGGACTGTAGACTAATGGTAGAGGATGGCGGAGGGGGAGGTAGACGGGTAAAGAGGGTCAAATATGTGGTGACAGAAAGAAATCTAACTATGGGAGGTGAACACACAGTGTAATATATATGTATGTGTATATATATGATATTATATATATTATACACAATATATGTATATATATATACATATTTGTGTATATATATAACTATATATATGCCTTAATGTTAAAAGCGTGCATTTGAAACTTATTGAATTTCATTAACCAATGTCACCATAATAAATAAATAAATATTAAAATATTTTAATTAAAAAATAAAATAAATAAAAGCTATTTAAAAAAGAAAAAGAAAGAAGAAACTACTTGAAGCTGGGGAAAGAATCACCTAAAAAGATTCAAAGGAACAGTGCTAGTACTCATACAAGACTCTTAATCTATTATTGATATCGTTAGGATTAAATATATAATTTTGCTATTTTTTGTCCATATTTTCTCTTTCTCTTTTCTTCTTTTTTCTCCTTTATTTTGGGTAAGTTGAATGTTTTTCATAAATCTGTTTTAACAACTTTTGTGGTTTATTAATTATTTTAGAGGTTGCTTTAAGGTTTATGTTGTACTTTTTTTTTTTTTTTAACTTGCCACAGTCTAGCTTCAAGTGATAATGCACCACTTTCTGTATGGTATAAGAAGCTTCCAATAATACACTCTGTTTCTCCCCTCCAATCTTTGTGCTATTGTTTTCATACATTTTGCTTTTATATAAGTTTATAAACTTTATACTAGACAGTTATTACTTTTGTTTAAATAATTATCTTTTAAAAACATTTAAATTGTAAGAAAATACCTTACATATTTATCAGTGTGATTATCATTTCATGTAGTTCTTCATTTCTTTGTGTAGATCAATATTTCATCTGGTAGCATTTTTCTTCTGCCTGGAGGACTTCCTTTAATTTTTTTCTATATGCAGATCTGCTGGCGATGAAGATTCCAACTTTTGTATGCCTGAAAACATTTTTTTAGTTCATCATCATTTTTCAAAGACATTTCACTGTGTGTAAATTCTATGTTGACAGCTTTTGTTCTGTTATCATCTTGTTCACATCTTAATAAACTAAAATAATAATAATAATCTCAATAGACATAGAAAAAACATTTGGCAAAATCCACTCCTGATTTTTTAAAATGCCTCAACAAAGTAGGATTAGAAGAGGCCTTTCTCTACCTAATCAAAAATATTTTTAAAACCCTTACAAAATAATATATTTCATGGTGAAAAATTAAATGATTACTCCTTTGAATCAGGAAAATATATAGGATATCTGTTCTCACCATTTTTACTCAACATTGTACTGGATATTCTAACCAATATGATAAGGGCAAGTACAAGAAATTAAAGGCATTCACTTTGGAAAAGAAGACATAAAGTTCTTTATTTCATGTGACATGATCTTCTATGTAGATTATTTAATGAAATCACAAAAAAAATCCTACTAAAACTAACAAGTATGCTTAGCAAGGTTACAGATCAATCCAACGTAAAGAAAAAAATGGTTTTCTTTATACTAACAACAAATAATCAGAATAGAAACTTAGCCACAAATATAATTTATAATAGCACCAAAAATATAAATACTTAGAATAAATCCAAGAAGAATGTAAAAGACTTGTACAAACTATAAAACTTTCTCAAGAGACATAAAGAAGACCTAAATAAATGGAGAAATATGTATGCTTATTGATTGAAGAATCGATATTGTTAAGTTGCAAATTTTCCTCAAATGATCTACAGATTTAAATAAGAAAAATTTGAAACCACATGATTTCACTTATATATGAAAATTGACAAACTAATTTTAACTTAAATGGAAATGAAAAAGACCTAGAACAGGCAAAGCAATTTTGCAAAAAAACAAAGTTGGAAGATTAATACTACCTTATTTCAAGATTTATTACAAAACTACAACAATCAAAACTGTGTTATTGGTGTAAAGATATATAAGGGAAATTTAACAAATCGCAAAATCTAGAAAATAGATCCATATTTATAGACAACTGATTTTTGATGGATGTACAAGAGCAATTTCAGTGAGAAAGACTGTCTTTTTAACAAATGATCTGGAGCAATTGGATATTGTGAAGCAAAGAATAAACTTCAATCCATACTTGTACTATAAAGAAAAATTAACCTAAAGTTAACTCAAAAATTAACTCATAGACCTAAATGTAAACTAAAAACTATAAATATCTACAAGAAACATAGGAAAAAACTTTATGATTTGAGTTAGGTAAACATTTCTATATACATACCAAAAGCAGAAAATAAGAAACTGATAAATTGGACTTCAATTAAATTTAAACTCTTCTTTTCAAGAGATCAGTTTAAAGAAAAAGCCACAGAGTAGGAAAAAAAATATTTGTAAGTCATTATCTGATAATAAACTTTTTTATATATTAGTATTTAAGTTATTAAAAATATATTTTTAATATCTCAAAATTTAATAAGAAAAACAAATTTTAAAAAATAAACATGGTATTCAAGCAGACATTATAGGAGAAAAGAATGCCGAATAAACTCATGAAAGGGGCTTAACATCATTAGTCATTAGGGAATATGATTTACACACAAAAAATACCACTGCGTGCCCAATAGAATGGCTAAAATTGAGAAGATTAACCAATACCTACTGTTGGCAACATAATAGATTAAACTAGAATTCTCAATGCATTACTTGATAGAAGGTAAATGGGGTAAACCACTTTGCAATAATTTGGCAGTCTCTTAAAAAGGACAGCATCACCTATCAATTTTATCCAGCTCATTCCATTCTAGGTATTTACCAAAGAAAATAATATACTCATGTAAAAAACTAGCACAATGAATTACCACAGTCACTTTATTTGTATAGATAAAAACTGGAAATAATCCAAATATCTATGTACAGGTAAAATGGATAAACAAACTAAGTTTATATCTATACAATAGAATACTTACTCTGAAATAAAAAGAGGAATAAAAAAAAAGTAATAATTACACCATGGATGAATCTCAAAATAATTTTGCTGAGTGAAAGGAGCCAGATAAAAAAGGAATGCATATTGTATGATTTTACTTATATAATTTCAGAAAATAATAATTCATCTATAGTGACAGAAAGTAGATCAGTGGTTGCTTAGGGATGGAAGATGTAGAGAAGGGCATGAGATGGTGATTTATAAAAGGGTACAAGGAAACTCTTGGATAATGAATGGATGTTATTATCTTTGATTTGTAATGAAGATTTTAATGGTGGCAACACTTACATCAAAAATTGTCAAATTGAACACTTTAAATATGTGCAATTTTTCTATGTTCAATTTTACTTTCATAAATTCATTACATTTAAAAAGAATGCACTATTGATCCACTCAACAAGCATAGATTAATATTAAATGCATTTTGTTAAATAAAGAAGCCAGAATCAAAAAGCTACATCGATTTATTCCATTTATATGATATTCTTGTAAAGCAAAAGGAACGGGAAACAGAACAGTGATCAGAGTTTGATGCTTGTTGAGTAGTTAATTGCAGAGGGCAGCACGGGAAATCTTAGGATCAATGGAAAATGTCCTCT
The DNA here is from genome assembly GCA_003508835.1 of Eonycteris spelaea. NCBI lineage: Eukaryota > Metazoa > Chordata > Mammalia > Chiroptera > Pteropodidae > Eonycteris > Eonycteris spelaea. Next base: position 940,837 of record PUFA01000083.1, on the reverse strand, counting down.
ATAGTAGTCTGGTTATCATACACAAACTCTGTATTTGTCAAACTCCATAGGACTTCATACCACAAAGGGTAAATTTTATTGTATTCAATTAAAAAAAAAAAAAACCAGGTTGTTGGGGCAACGCGAAAGATGTCCCTGCAGACTATGACAGATGTGTGTAACTACACTGCAAATGAATAACAATAATCACAATGAAAGAAGTGGATAAGAAAGGAGCTGACCTACATGAAAAAATTTTTTGACTGGGTGCAGGCTAAAGACAAAATTATCTGTACACAAAAAGCTGTACCTAGTTAGTATATTATTTTACATAGAGTATGTGTTAGCAATTTTTGAAACTATTTTAATGTATATTAGTAGGGTTAAATAAAGAAAAAATCATATTATAGATAATGACAGGTTTCTCAACTACTGAAAAAAGAAGTTACAAATAAGCAAATTGTAGAAATTTGGTGCTGGGTTGAAGTCTGAGTTATCTGTACAAATGATGTGTTTAAAATAATATATATATATATAGTCCAGATAATAAAATATAGTGTATTATATATACTAATATATACATATAATTTGTCAAAGTGTCTCCCCCCAAATATTTATTAATTATGCAGGGAAAAAGAGATAACTTTATAGTAGAAAACTTGGCAGACACCATTTTAACCAAGTGTTACATTAACGTTATCAGTTAATGACATATTGATATTATGTATAATCCTGATATAATGTTCTGAGAAGGGCACACTGACTATAATACTTCTCTCATAAATCCATAACCTTAATAAGAAAAAATCAGACAAACCTAAAAGAGATGGAACTATAAAAATATTTGACCACTGTGCTTCAAAAATGTCAAGATCAGCAAAAAACAAGGAAAGATGGAGGAACTTTTGCAGACTAATGATTCAGGACAACTAAATAAAATGTAGATCCTAGATTGTCCTGAAAACAGAAAAAAGACAGTAATTGGAAAAACTGTGGAAAATTCTACCGTAGTGTCCACAGTTTAATTAAGAGTAGTGTACCAGTGTTAACTAGTTTTGCTATTTTTATCATGGTTTTTTTATAAAGTTAACATTACGCAAAGGTGGGTAAAAGACTATTTTTACAACTCTTCTTGTAAGTCTAAACTTACTTCAAAATAAGTGGTTTTTTTTTCTCTTTCCCCAGCTTTATTGAAATATGATAGACAATTAGTTGCTCATATTTACATTATACAATTCAATGAGTTTTTTTTTTTTCAAATTATAGTGGCATAACAATAATATATTAGTTTTCAGTTGTACAGGATAGTGATTTGAGCTCAAGTGAATTACCCTAATAAATCTAGTACCTTCTTCTCCTTACATATTTATTACAAACATGTTTTACTATTTTCCTTGTGCTACATTTATTCTCCATGACTATTTTGTAACTAATTGTATTTTTTAATTCCTTGCCCTTTTCACCATCCTCCTAACCTAATTCTGTCTAGTAGCCATCAAAAATATTCCCTTATCTATGAGTTTGTTTGTTTTTTTGTTGTTATTTTTGTTTATTTTGTTCTTTAGATTCTGCATGTACATGAAATCACATGGTATTTGTCTTTATCTGACTTACTTCATTACTGCATTACCCTCTAGGTCCATCAAGGCAATATCTTTTCATCCCTTCCTTTTAGTCCTGTGTGTGTCCTTTACTCTGAAGTGAGTCTCATGTGGGTAGCGTATGTAAGATATTATCTTATCCATTCAGCCACTTATTTGTTGTTGGAGAAGTCCGTTTTCATTTGAGGTAGTAGTTGATAGATAAGTAGTTATTACCATTTTTTTTCATAATTTTGACACCTGTTTTTTCTTCTTAAAGAAAAGTCCCTCCAACAATTTTCCATAATAGTGGCTTAGTGTTGAATTCCTTTAGCTTATTTTTATCTGGGAAGATCTTTATTTGCCCTTCAACTCTAAATGATAGCTTTGTTGGATAAAGTATTCTTGGTTGTAGATCCTGGGTTTTCATCACTTTGAATTTTGTGCCAAGTCCTTCTGTCCTGTGAAATTTCTTTTGAGAAATCAACTGCCAGTCTTATAAGTACCCCTTTGTAGGTAACTAGCTGCTTTTCTATTGCTGCTTTTAAGATTTTTTCTTTGTATTTAACTTTTGGCATTTTACTTATGATGTGTCTTGCTGTAGGCTTTTTTGGGTTCCTCTTTCTTGTGACTCTCTGAGCTCCCTGGGATTATGTGTCTATTTCCTTCCAGGTTAGAGAAGTTTTTCATTATCATTTCTTCTGATAGCTTTTCCACTTCTTGTTCTCATTCTCCTCCTTCAGATATTTCTATTACATGGATGTTTTTACACTTAATTTCGTCCTAAAGACTCCTTAAATTATTATTATATTCTTGGCTTCTCTTTCTTGACATTCTAATTGGGTGTCCTTGGCTTCCTCATCCTCTGTATTGGTGGTTTGATCCTCTTCTTCATCCATTCTATTAATTCCCTGTAGTATACTCTTCATCTCAGATAATATATTCTTCATTTCTGATTGGTTCCCTTTTATAATTTCCATTTCCACTTTTATATTTTATTATCTCCATTAAGGTTCCCACTGAATTCATCCACTCTCCCCCTAAGTTGAGAATCTTTATAACCAGTGTTTTGAACTCTACATCTGTTAGATTGCTTGACTCCATTATTCTGGAATCTCTGTTCTGTTCTCTCATATGGTTTCTGCTCTTTTGTCTTCCCATTTTGGCTTCCTTTCTGTGTCTGTTTCTATGTACTAAGCAAAGGTCCTAAGTCTCCTGGTCTTGTTAGCATGGCTTTGTGTAATAGGTGTCCAGGGGCACAGTCTTGATTGGGGTTCAGCACCAGGCCAATTTTAGCCCCAGCCTGTGTCCCTATGGGGCCACTTGTTAAGATTTGGCAAGCAATTCACAGATGCCATGCTTATAGTTGCCTCAAGAAACCATGCCAGAACATGAGGTCAGTTACCACCAGTGTGGGTCTTGGTGAGTTGCACAGGACTCGCCAAGGACACAACTGTATGTGGCTTGGGTAGGGGAGGCAGAATTTCAGGGAATCCTCTGGGCGGAGCAACCTCTGTTATCCAGTTTGATGATATCTCAGCTATGGCAGCACTGCATCTGCACATTGGGAGTGGAGAGGGCTCAACAGAGGAACAATGGATACCTCCAGCACTTCTGCCTGGGAGAGAGCCTTGTTTCCAGCCCTCAATCCAACAACTCAGTTCCCTCCTGTAAGTCCTTGGTGTCCGCTAAGCAGCCAACTGGGTTCTGGTGCTCAGAGCAAGCAAGTTTGTCACCGCAGAAGTCCACTTATGGATATGTCACCTTTAGGAGGTGTCTGCAGCTGCTGGCTGCTGCTGCTATGGCCTCTGTCCCACTAAGATGCTTGGGAACAGGCAACCTTGTATACTCGCCCAGTCCTACCTCCTCCTATTGCAGGGTGATTTCCCATGTCTCTCTGTAGTTGTAGGGGTTGTCCATCTAGATCCCAGGCAACTCTGCTTGCTCTTTGCTCCATGTTTCTGTCACAACTTTGATGTGGTCGCAAGAGCAGATGAACAAAGCCTTTATCATCTACGTCATTTTGACTTCTCCCATAAATGTTTTATTGAATGACACTAAAAGAGATCATGAAAACTTTAAAAATAATCTCATAGTTGCAATATCCTAAGTTTGATCCAAAACTAAAAAAAATAAATATATCAAAGAACATCTACCACATAAAAGTTTTAAAATTTATCACAAGAAAGGATAAAGTCCAAATTCAGACAACACACTGTGAAAAGTATTTTAATATTATATGTAAAATAATACTTTTTCTGAATATTTAATGAGCTCCTACAAATCAAGAAGGAAAAGATAATCCTGTGAGAAAGTGGTCAAGATATATGAAAGCAGAGTATTTTTTTTTCCTTAAGAAGAATTACAAATGACTCTTTAAATTATGTAACAATGAACGGTTACAACTAAAACTAAGAGAAATAAAAAGTAAAACTATAAATACATAACACTTTTCAGTGTAAAATTTTAAAAGGTCAAAATTTTATAATACACTATATTGTTAGAAAACACATGGAAAATAAACTTGTTAGGAGTAGGAACTGGAACAAACGCTACAGAGGATAATTTGGTAAAATCTCTCAAAATTATAAATATTCATGCCAAGTGATCTAGCACTTCTATTTCCAGGAATTTATCTTATAAATATGTCTAAATGAGAAATATGGATATCAATTGAAGCATTGTTTATAATAGCAAAAACTTAAGAACTATTTAAATGTCTACTAATAGTTACCCAACTAAATAAATAGAGACATGTTCAAAATGGAATATTACGCAACCTTTAAAAAAAGGAGAGTGATAGGGAACTATATCCAGATATACAAAAGGTAGAGAACACGGAGTATAATGTGCTGCCATTTATGCTTTAAAAAAGAAAAATAATAAAGATAGGCATATGTGTGTAATTGCACAGCACATCTTGGAAATGATACACAAGAAATTAGGTAATAATGTTTGCCACTGGGAAAAGAAACTGGGTGGCTGGGAAAGGGGTGTGTGAGAAAGTAATTTCTCATGAGTCTTCCTTATGCACCATTTAAAGTACTGTACCAACTATATCTATTAATTATTCAAAAATTGATTAAATGTGTAAATACTCCTTTCCTGTATTAAAAAAGGAGAATATTTTATAGGAAAAAAACTCAAACAATAGAAAGATTATAAATAACATTGGTATTTGAGGTGTCCAGGCAGGAGCCATAGCTGAAATAAAGGAAAAGCAAAGTTAGAAGCCAAGGATTTGAGGGTACTTTTGAAGTCCACACTATAGCCCCAGCCTAAAGTAGTGACATGCATCTGTTAACAGAATTCCTGTCTCAGAGGTGCTGTGCTGCCATCCAAACAGCGCCCGGAGTCAAGCTTTATTGATAGATGAATAAGATTGAACATGACACCTGTGTCCAGTGAAGCCCCTGGCACCATTTAACTAACATTTAGAGCAGCTGCTTTTGAAAATTACCTTCGAACTGGGCCCACCCTAGCAGAACAAAATCATCACCTTAAGTACTTTTCCAGTTCCCAGTAAATGAGGATTCTTGACATGCAAGAGGAGAACTGAGCCATATTTTATTTGAAGTTATATCTGTCGCTTTCTTTTTATTTCCTCTGCTGCCTACCTGAGATTGCGATACCTGTGTTATCACAATATCCTTCCAAGGCATCTTGGCAACCCCCTCTTTGAAGACCTTCAACAACTGTCTGCAGCATAAAGTTCATGCTCAATAGTGTTTACAAAGCCTTTCACAATCTGCTCTCAAACACTATTTTAGTCTGCTCTCACCTACTCCCAAGCAACTACACAAAACTGTTGGACTTTCTCCAACCACATTGCCATAGTCTTCTACATCTTTATACCATAGTTCATGCTTCTCTCTCCATTACCTTCTTAATGAACCACCACTAATTTATCAAGACTCAGATCCACTGTCACTCCTGGTGAAGTGTTCCCCAGCCCTACCAAGCCAAATTGATGGATACCTTTTTCTTGTTTCAAGAGCAAAAATACAGTTTGTATGAGGAGGCTCTACTGCAGCATTTATCACAATGCTTTATTATATATTTTTCTCATCTCTATTCAATATTTGTGGTCTCTGCAAGAAAAAGGAATGTGACTTACTTACCTTTATATCCATAGTGCCTAGGTAGCATAGCTTCTGGCACATAGTAAAAGCTCAATTTTATTTTTAATGAATACATGGACTCTCAGTTTGCAGTTTCTGAATGTCTAATTAAACTCGCATTCTTCCTAACTCTTTGATTTTTAGTCTCTTGCCTCAAACATTGCCTGTGCCCTTCCCACACCTTGAGGAGAATACTTGTGGCCCATTAGGCTCTAACTCCTGCTGACACATTGAATTCTATTTCTCATCTACAGAAACATTTTACCCCAGTTAAACTGTGCTAATTATGGCCTCTACTTCCTTAAAGCTAAACTTTTATTCATTCTATTCTTCTTGCCAATATTCTCTACCTACTTTAGAAATGTTCTCCTACCTTTGCGAAAGAGCTACCTAGAATACAGCTGAGTCCTGAATTCATATAACTTCCAGAATAGGGAATGAATATTATAAGAGAATGAATTATCTTTGACTTAAGACCAGGGCTCTGAATTTCTCTTAAATATGATTTCAGCAATACCACACCTCTGCCACCTCTACCCACAACCCCATCTCTGGCCCTGCCAATGACAGGTCAAGTCTAAACTGTTTTCTGGTTTCATAGAGAAAAAAGCAGAGTTGAGGAGTTCTCATCAAATAACTCCAAAGAAAAATGGCCCACGAGGCTTCTCCATCTTAGAATGGCCTGCTGCAGGTTCTTCCCACCTAATTGGTAAGATTAATGATGTATGAAATTATGGCTAGGCACGTGCATTCTCTCATCCAACTTTTGACCTATTGATCAATTTGGGGATTCCATTCTCCTTATCTTTTAATGGGGTCCTCTTACCCACTCTTTTCCCTTTTTAGAAGTTCTATCTCAGTGATTCTAAAATAGTTTCTAGAATATTTTTCCTGTGGTCACTCTTTTAGCTTCAACTGTGTTTCCCATGTTTATCTGATATCCTCTGTCCAAAGAGAACTTATGAGCTTATAGATAATATGCCATGTACAATTTTCATAAATTGACCAATAAAATAGATTTCTTACTTCATTACTTTTTCCACAAATATCTATGCTCATGAACAAAATTGCCCCTTCCTTCCTGAGCACAGAGTGCAGTTATTTGTTATTTTAAAGTATTATAGATAGAAAAGTGAGGATGAAGGGAGAGCTCTGACAAGCAAGGGATTTTCATAAAGTCCTATCTCAGTGTTGGCAGAGACCATGTGACAGTAGTAATAATCCTAACCCAGCACCACAAAAATAATCACATAAATTACCATCTGGCAAATACATTCTAAGTGCCAAGTAATGAGCTCAGTGCTTTATGGAAATGTATTATTCAATTAATCCCATGATAACCCTATGAAGTATGCATCTCCATTTCTAAAGGAGGCACCTGAAACTCAAAGATATTAAGTGACGTTTGCTTATATACCTTATAAGAGGTACAGTCATTATTCAAGCTAGGTCTTTCTGATTCAAAAGAGACACAGCTCTTAATGACTACAAGATGGATATTAAAAAGTGAAGGTGTTTTCAGCAGAATAGCTTGGAAATTAGATATGAAATTCTAATGTGCCATTGCAGATTTTGAAATATGATAGTTATGAATTTTCCCATGATACTCAAAGCAAAAACATGTAATATTTCTTAGTTTTCATAAATCAGATTGAAATCTGGCTCACAGCCCTCACACACAAAAGTAGACTTGCAGCTCAACATCAGTAATAACTGAGGCTTTCTTTTCTCTTCCATTGGGTGTGCATGGGTCTATTAAAATAGGGATGGAGTGTGGTTGCTAGAGTATTCTCATATCTGATACCCCTAAGAGTCAATATTTCTTCAGTATCTATGGTCTTTGTGTCTCCTAGTCAGCTTCTTTACCTTCACCCAGGCTTCTCTGTACCACCAAGCCATTCCCATGTGAGGACTTGCTACCTCTGGGCTGTTGTATCAGAGTTGGATCCTGCTGCCTACATGGCTCTGCCACAGTCCTCTCCAAGCCAGGTAACTCTTCCTCTCTAACTGTACCTGCCTCCAACCTCTCCCCCTATCAGGCTTAATTATATCCCTCCCATTTAACATTTGTAAACCAAGTCTTTCAAGAGTTGAACCTTGGGCTTTCCACTCTTCCCCAACATTACAAACAAAAACAAAACAAAATACCTGTTATTGCCCTTGGCCAAGGAAGTTCAAAACTAATAAAAATGGGATAACTACATTCTCTGCCCTCTCACAATGAGCATGTGGGAGCAGGAGTTGGGAGAGAAATAAAATGTCAATTCTTTTCTCATTAGCTCTTATTTTTACTTAAATGGTCATGAACTTAGAAACAAAATATTGGAGTAAAAGGCAAGACAACTCCTTTTTTAACTCTCTCTGAGATTTTCCCAATATGTTCCCCATACTGAAAACTTCAGCAAGTAAATCAACAATTTTCTTTTTTTTTTTCTTTCTCTTTCAAAATCTAGCTGAAATGTAACATCTTCCATGAAGACTTCCTTGATTATCATTCTGATTAGACTCATTCTTTCCTTTCTCTGTTTTCACAGTATTTTCTGGGCATCTGCCTTATCATAACTATTCTGCTGTGCGTGCGTGTGTGTGTGTGTGTGTGTGTGTGTGTGTGTGTGTAATGATAAAATTATATGACATAATATATATCATGACATGTATATTAGGTGTGTTAAGTAAAATTAAAAAGAAAATACCTTCTGCATCTCCCAACTGGGTATTTTAGAGAACAAAGGTATGAAAGAGCTTTATTCAGTCCCAGCAGAGATTAACAGGAAATATTTAGCTTAATAGTCTTAAGCATGAATTGAGAAAAAAATCATAAACATTCCCAGAGTTTGACAAACATCTTTCTCAAAACTTTATTAAGCAGAGTAACTTTCACTGGCTTCAGAGCACTGACAATCATTCAAGGTAATTTTATAGCAAGTTCTCTTACTTAAAAACTGAACCTGGACATCTCTAAGTCTATATAGTGTATATAGTATTCTTATACTGCCAAAGTACCTTAACTATTCTGAGAGGGGAGTCTGTTCCTTGGAAATTGTGTAGAATAGCCCAAAAGAGGAGTTTGATTACCCCTTCTGAGTGTCAGAGGCATCCTGACATGCCAGCCATCATAGAGATGTAATGTGATGTAGAACACACATCACTGGGCTGGGGATCAGAAGCCTAGACTGTAATAAGGAGGAATAACTACCAAACTTTAGAAATTTGCTATTTGAATATGTCTCATAAACACATGAACTTTCAAATCTGTAATGATTGCCTTGGTGCCTGGTTCTCAAAATTCTTTTTCCCAGTCTTTGTCCCTGGTCTCTCACCTATAGACTCAGCTCAGGCTCTACAACCATAAACTCTAAGTCATGGAGGATTTAAAGAATCACATTTGGTCTTCTCCCCTGCATGGCATAACTCAACTTTTGCTTTGTTCCTTGACCGCAAGCTACTGGAACCTCCATCCCATTTCTTATAACCTGGTCTTGATCAATTTTGCCTCTCCCCAAATTTCTGAATAGTATTTCAGGCCCCTGGAGATGAACACAGTGCTTGTTTCCATGTTTCTATCCCTAAACCCCAAGCTTAAGTTGAGATCCACTTATCAGTCCTTCCTTGAACCTCAGCATATGGCTTACTTCCAGATTTCCAATTGCTGAGCTTTGAAGGGTGTTAGGGAACTCATATTCTAACTCTTGTCATTCTTTGATGCAGTCTGTTATGTGCTGTTGATGCTTGGACTTCAACATACCTACCACCATGGTATTCTAGACTCATTTAGGACTGCATATTCATCTGGTATCCTCTGCTAGGTTGGTTTCCAGTTTGCAGCTCCAACTGTGTGGATCTTTCAGGTGTCTTATGGTAATAAATGACAAAGAGATAAATAAAGCAGGGTATGAGATATGGCTATTTTAATATAGAGTGGTCAGGGAAGGTTTCTCTGATTTAAGATGACATTTGAGGAGAAGAAAATGGTAAATGGAGGGAAGAGTATTTCAGGCAGAAGGAAGAGCAAAGGCAAAGATCCTGAGGGAGAGTGCTTTTGAATTGTTTAGAAAATAGTAAGGGGGCCAGTGTGGATGGAGCAGAGCAGGTGAAAAGGAGAGGAGTTAGCTAGATTAAGAAGAGCAAATCATGGGGTAGGGTTGGAGACTGAGTCATAAACACCACTAAGAAATACACTTTACTCTGAGATAGGATGCTATTAAAGGGTCTGGGGCTGAGGAGAGATGTTCTGACTTACATTATTTAGGCCACCCTGGCTGTTATTAGTGGGGCAAGGACAAGCAGAAAGACTAGCTACAGTGATCCAGGCAAGAGATGATGTCAGCTAATTGTTAGCAGTGGAGGCAAAAAGATGAGGTAAAATTCTGGAAAAAATAGGAAAAGAAACTCAGAAGGACATGGGATACAAGAGAAAAAGTCAAGGATAACTCCAAGATTTTTACCTGAGCACTTGGAAGGATGAAACTACCTGAAATGGAGCAGAATGGTGAAAGAGCAGGATTGTGGAGGAAAACCTCCTGTTTAAGACCTTGAATAGTAATCATTCCTGCTTTGATTTCAATCAGTGCTATCTCTGCATATAAACCTATCTGTCTTCTCTTATCAGAAAATAAGAACAAGATTATCCAATATTTGCTCTCCTTTTCTGAGCTGCCGCAGAACTTCAAATCAAATTCAGAACACTGTTGAAAATTTGAGATATTTCAAAAGGACAAAAAGAATTGAAGACATATGTTTTCAATCTTGTATGGAGAGAATGTTAGATAATAAATACACCTTGGGATGTGCTTTAGTTCTTGAGAAATATGGACTCAGATGTGACGCTGCTATAAAATTTGGGAGAAAAAAGAAGGAACAGAGACAGTTATTGTAAAGCAACATACTTTAATAGCTTAAAAAAAAAGTTGATTTAAAAATTCCATGACATCATAGGACCCTCACATAGGAAATGAGAGGCAAGCACTACGAGCAGCTACCAGAGCTTTTGACATCAGGCTGGGAATTGTGGAGAGGGAAGTGTTTCAATGGCAACATTCCCTGCACAGTTGGGCTGAGCCCAGCTCCTGACAGTGATTTCATGTGGTTTAACCTGTATTTCACATTAGTTGATGCCACTTTTTTCAAGACTGCCCCAGGCAACTTACCCTCCATAATTCTGTGAGGGAGACTGTTATACATGGAACAATAAAACTTAAAAAGTAGTGACTAGCTACTTATTTCATAAATATCTGTGTTGTATTAATCTTTATAATTTTTTATTTACTTTGATTCTAGTAGTTGTTTTTATTTTCCTAATTTTTCTTCATAACTTAAGATCTTTGCCCTTAAATACTACATACAGCAAAAGTACAAGCAACAAATGAAAAAAAAAAAAACAGATACATTGGATGACATAAAAATTAGAAATTTTGTGCTGTAAATGATACCATCACATGGGGCAAAAAAAAAAAAAAAAAAGCAGCCCACAGAATAGGAGATAATATTTGCAAATCATTATCTGATAAGGAACTTGTATCTAGAATCTGTAAAAAAATTACAACTCAACAATAAAAAGACAACATAAATAAAAAGTGGACATGGATTTGAATAGACATTTCTCCAAAGAAGATGTAAAAATAAGCATATGAAAAGATGTTTAAATCTTTAGTCCTTAGGGAAATACAAATACAAAACCACAATGAGATGCCATTTCACAATCACCGGGATGGCTAAAACAAAAGACAGACAATAACAAGCGTTAATGAGGATATGGATGTTTTGGTACCCTCACATACTGCAGTAAAATTGTAAAATGGTACAGGTACTTTGGAAAACAATTTGGCAGCTCCTCAAAAAGTTAAATATTGAATTATTATGTGACCCAGAAATTCCATTTCTAGGTATATATCCAAAAGGAATAAAAACATGCTGACACAAAAACTTGTACATAAATATCTATAACAATATTATTCATAAGCCAATAAATAGAAATAATCCAAATGTTCTTCCCCCAGGAAATGTAGTATATCCATACAATGGAATATTTTTAATTTATCAATAAAAAGGAATAAAGTATTGAAACACAGTACAACATGAATAAAACTTCAAACATTGTGCTAAGTGAAAGAAACAAGTTACTAGAGATGATATATTATATGATTCTATTTACATAAACATCCAGAATAGGAAAATCTATAGGGACAGGAAATAGATTAGTGGAAGCCTAGGCTAAAGAGGTTGGTGGAAAATGAATAGTGACTGTTAATGAATACAGAGCTTTCTTGAAAGATGGAAATTTTTAAAAATTGACTGTGACGATAGTTGCATAACTCTGAGTATACTAAAAACTATTGACTAGTGCATTTTAAATAGGTAAATTATTTGGTATATGAATTATATGGACAAATTAAATTCTCATCATTAATTAATTAAATTAATTAATTAAAATGTATTTGATTAAAAAGTAGATCCACTTAAAATTACTGAACACATAATATTACAGAAAATATAAGGATTTTCTGCAAAAATTGTGATGGTGTTACCCAAATGACTGAAGAGAGAATAAAATCCAAATCTTGAACTTGGCATTTAAAGTTCTATACATTTAGTTCCACCTTCTTGGTCTTATTTCGTCCTCATACTCTTTCCAGACATGCAAATTCTGGGAGGATTAGGCAGGCAGGATCAACCACTGACTAGGACAGGCAGTGGTTGCTGTACTGGCTTGAAGTGGTTTGCAAAAGTTGGGTGTGCACATCTCCTTTCAAATTCGTATTTAGTGATGTCAGTTATTAGCTCAGAATCAGCCATCGTTAGAGTATTTACACCATGGAAATTAGTAAATGCTACAAACTAGGGCTTTGGTTTGTTTTGCTGGTTTTTGAGAGTCAGTTGTTAACTATTTTATAGCATTGAGAATAAGATTAAAAACAAGTCTTTCGGATACAGGATTAAGTCCCTTCTTTGAGGCTGAACCAGAGCCCTAACACAGTTTTGTCATCCAACTAGTAATTTCCTATTTTTCCAAAGTGACTTCTCTGGATGCTTAGTAATTTTACATCATAGCATTGCTCTCAACTTTAGTCAGCTTTGCACTCCCTTCACTATTTATATTAAGCCCACATAACACCTGTACTACTAGCTATTTAATAGTTTTCTTTAAGTTGCCTTATTTATTTATTTTTTACATATGTAAAGATGTTTTCAAAAGGAAATTAATGGTTAAGGCAAGAAAAAAAGTACAAAAAAAAAAAAAAAAAGGGGCCATGACCCCAGAGAAAATACATTAACTCTGAGTTAGAAAAAGAAACCAGGAATGGCCAGAATATGGTGAAGTGGGTCTGACAGTTATCATCCCAGGTTTAGAAAAACATCTAAGGGAAGAGAGTGGGATGTGCTGAGGGATAACCAGCCTAGAAAGAAAGAAGAAAACTATTGGATCAATTTGGTGTGTAATTTTGGGATAAGAAATCTGAGAATATTATGTAGATCAGTGAAGCTACTTTGAAGATGAAGCAGTGGAGACCAATGAAAGCATGGAGCCTGGGGTTGAGGCAGTTACTAAGCTATTAGAGAAGCTATAGGAGAAACTGATCTAGTTGCTGAGATAATGTGGGGTGGTAATTTAAGATACAGAGCAGAAGGGGAGTACTGGAAGGGCAAAGGCTTGGGAGGGGCTACTTGGAAAGTTAAGAGTAGGAAGGCTAAAGGCAGAGATGAGTTGAATGATGGGAGAGAGGCTGCAAAAGGAACTCACTGGTTGGGCTGTGGTATCAGAAGGACCATAGAAGTACAAACGATGGAGAAGAGTGGGCAGTGAATATGTCAACTATCAAATAAGGATGAAAATACTGTCCTTCTGAGCCTTGATATTAAACACATAGTGTCAGTCAATATCTAGTGAGCAACATCAGTGAATAGCCCATGTGCCACCTAAAATCATCCCGCATGCAATAAGTGGTACATATACCATGCTCCAATGAACATGCATTCACATGGGCCAGCTTGGTAATTAAATCTAACAGGAAATCTAAGGTCATTTGCTTGACCTATTCCTAGGGAAAGCTTGTTGGTGTCTAGTCATCCTCTAATTTATTAATTTTCTAAATGTTCAAATATGTTTGTTAGTGGAATACAGAATTTTGCCTAGGATCCATATAAAGCTTTACATTTTGAAAATTCCTGAGTTTTTGCTAAACTCCTAAATTGAGATCATCTGAACTTTACTGATTCCTTTTCTAGTTCTACACAAACACACACTACTGAGACAGGAATACATAAGAAGGAACTATCCAATGATGGGATTTTAAAACAGTAAAAACAAGTGAGGCAAAGTAAAAAGAAAGGGGTAGAGATAAAGAATCACCAACATAGATCAGACTGTAGTCCCCGGTGATCTGTCTACAGTTAGACTAAGTAAGTTATTATAAATTATGACAGTTAAAATTGGTAGAGCTCCTGTTATATGTCATGTCCTCTGCACCCATTTTTCCAGTCCTGACAACCCTGAAAACTATGTATTATCCTCAATTTAAAGATGAGGCACTAAAGAAACTAAAGCTCAAAGATGTAAATTAAAGCTTCATTAGTAACTGGCAGATTTAGGTTTCAAATCCAGGTGTACCACATTGCCTCCTCTTTTCCCATTGTCCTATGAACTCTATGAAATCTTACTCCAGGGAAAACCTCATGTCTTCAAAAAGTACTTGGCTCTCTAGTTTTCTGAAACCATCGCCTTTCAGAACTGCTTAGAAAGGGTAGTGAACACTGGTGATTGCTACCCAGAACCCATTTCCCTTCCCAAGAAAACATTAGTTACATTTAGGTCTGTATCAAATATACCATGGGTCTCAGGAGAATTTGATGCCACCTTCAATTTTAGGGAGTAGTCTGACTGGGCCAAGGGTAAATCCATCCTCCTTGACAGTGACTGATTCTAGAATGAACATGTGACCTAATTCTGGACAAGGAGACATAATAAGAGAACTGCCAGAGGCTTTTGGAAAACTTTTTTTTTGTTCTGAAGAGAGCCCCAAGAAGTCATTTTTTTTCTCCCAAAGGACATGAACAAGCAACTTGTAAACTTGATTGTTGCTGGAAGCCATCATGAAGCCACATAGGGAACCAGTTTTAGGATAAAGTTCATACTGTGGTTTGCAGAGCAAAGAAATAGAAGTGAAGGCTGTAGGTCCTTGAAAACATCATCAGGCCACTGGTCAAACAACATTGAAGGCCACCCAACACCTGAACCTCATGTTTGTGGGCTAGTAAATTGTTCATTAAACACAAATCTATTTAATAACTTATTTAACCAATTTGAGTTTGCTTTTCTGTTTTTTTTATAACCCAAACCACCCTTATTAGATACTGAAAACAATTTGCCAATATGGTAGCTCCATGATGGAAAAAGAGGCAGATGTTGGGCATGAAATAAAGTTAGAAAAGTAGCTGCCTGAGGATAGGAGACTCTCCAGATGAAGATGAATTCCCAGCGTCTTGGGTACCAACTCTCTTCATTAACTTAAATTAGTGGTTCTGGAGGTGTTGTCCTGGAATCAGCAGCATCAAAAACACATGAGAACTTGTTAGAAATGCAAATTCCTGGGCTCCTCCCTAGCCCTAGTGAATCAGAAACTCCTGTGGATGGTAGCCCAGCCATCTGTTTTAATAAGTTCCCCAGGGGATTTCAAAGCACAAGTGTGGGAACCACTTCTCCAAATGTAGTTAAAGGTGAATTTGCTGAGCAGTTCCCAGTATTAATGATTAGTGCTTGATTTGAAGTATTTAGAACCTACCATCTTTATCTCAGGCTTTGAATGTGAGGCCACAGATCCTCATCTGTTCAGGGTCTTGAGTCGCTAAGTAGCACTTCTGGCAAATTGAATCCTGTGCATATTGACCTGAAGCCAATTTGGGGTTGATTGGGACTCCCTTTACTGCTGTTAAGAAACTAAATTTTAAAAGCACTGGTCTGCCCTGCAGAGTAAATATGAACAATTTTATTTGGTACTAGAGGCACATAGAAAAGTGTGGTATTTTCTAACTCTTTAAATTGCCAATTCTGGAGCATTTTAACTATAGTTATGTGCTGGCTAAGGATGGATTTTTAATTAATGTATTTTTCTTGCTAAGTAATTTTGTAGCTTGAAAATTTTTTCTTTAATATGTAAGTGGGGGGTAGAGAGCTTTATGCTCCATGAATATTTCTGTAGAGCAACCTGCTCAGAGACAATTATTTTAGCAGTGTTCTGGAATGATAAGTATCATTAACACAGTGTGATTGTTTTAAAGAGGAAATGTCTTTTACCCAGGGACTCTAACATGTGGTTAGTGTCTCGATAATTATTAACCCATTGCCCTTGAAAAGAGAAGGTAATTAAAAGTAAAAGCAATTAACTCCTTTCAGGTGATTTCCCTTGCATCACCACTTGCATCCTAGAAAGGGGATCCCAGAAAGATGTGAAGGACAGAAACAAATTGTTTCAGGAGTTCTGATGAGGCCACTGTGCCAGAGAGAGTTAGATACTGCTGCAGAAAATGGAAAGTCTCTCCCTCTCCCTGTCCCTGTCCCTGTCCCTCTCCCTCTCCTCCCTCTCCCTCTCCCTCTCTCTCTCCCTTCCTCTCCCTCCCTCCCTGCTTCTCTATGACTGTGTCCTGTCTCAGAAGCATCAAGAACCATGCCTTCCAGATGATAAAAATTGGACAGGCAACCCTATGGAAGGCCACTAACCCCCAGTGACTCCCCATTTCATTATTTATAAAATGGTGATAATTACACCGTCCTCAAGATTAAATGCAATAACTGTAAGAGGAAAAGATTTATAAATTTTAGTGTTAGACTCACATAAGGGATTGTGATTCTTAGTAATCACCACTTTGATAGCTTATTTTTGGCAGTTTTTGTTTCTTTCATTCAGAACACCAAAACATATATGGTATAACTCTGTACAGAAAAAAATAAAGATAATGAAAGAGACAGAAAACCTGATATATAGTTTTAGGTCTAAATGGAGTCGCATTAAGTTCCTAAAAGTTCCAATTCCAACAGATACAATTCAAACATAGAGAGAAGTGTGCCAAGGTGTTCAGAAATCACGTCTAAAGTGGATGAAAATAAGAAAAGAGTGTCAGCAGTTAATCAAGTAAAGAGGGAGAGAGGAAATACAGTCCCACAGAGCAAGCAGCATGCACATTTGTGAATGAATGAATGCAGGAACAGCAAAGTACAGCCCATTTGGATAAATTTAAATTGATCAGTATGGTTGGAATATAGAACATATTGATAGAAGGGACAGAGTGGAAAATATCAGGAGATAAGCTCAGAGATGGAGATAGAGGCTGCTTCAAATATCCTTGTTTACACCAAATTTTAAGGGCCTACAACACACTCACACAAACACATACACACATGCACACATACATATACACACAAAAGCATAACAACTGAATACAAACCAGAGACAATGTCAAAAAAAAAAAAAACAGGTTAAATATTTGCTTCACTATCTGTTTTGACTTTGCTTTTTATTAAATTAATCTCTTGGGTGAAAATCCTTGGCTCTTGGTTCGTTGAGTCTGTTCTGCACCAGTCTTGCCAATTACAGTACCCACTTTACCAACTCCTATCCCATCCATCCCCACTTTGAATCAGTGTGTCATCTTGGAATGAATCTGGGATGTCATCTTTACGGAAATGAGATGCTGAAGAATTTTGCCTCAGATTTGCAAGTTTTATTCTTCTGGAAGCTCTGCATAAAAAGAGTGAAGAAGTTTGAGACAAGAGGCAAGTATATAGATTAGCAGGTAATTTCAATCCTGCAGAGAATAATTCCCATGTTTCCCACTTAGTTATTGGATAAATGATGGTACCAATTACTGAAACAGGTACTATTGCAGGGTAAGCAGGTAATGGGGAGGGAGATAAGCAGTAAAAATGAATTGTTTTAGAAGTATTATATCTGAGGAGCCCAGAGGATAGCCAAGCATAGATGGCAATTAACAGATTGGGATGGAGATAGAGATTCGGAATTCATCAGTATAATGGTGATAGTCAGTATCAGGATAAATGGGGTTTTTCAGAAGTCAATGTACCAAAGAGAATTTTTTAAAAGAAGAGTATTGGCAGATGATAGAATCCCGAGGAACACCAATATGGAAGGATTGAGTGGAGGAAAAATGTTACTAGAAACAGCAAACAGGGATATCCAAAAAGTAGAAATGAAACCAGAATTTTGTACTAATGCAAAAGTAAAGGGGAGAGTTTCAAGAAGTAAACAATAGAGTTAAGTACTTTAAAAAAAAGTCTATTAAGATAAGGCCTAGGAAATGTCTATGAGATTTGGTCAAAACTAGTCATTAGTGGCCCTGACAAAAACAATTATAGTACAGTAAGAAAGGAATATACCAGACTGCAGTGAACTGAGGGATAAGTAAATAACTAATGAAATCATCTCTATATATTCACCTCTGCATACCATTCTCATCTTTGGAGGTCCTGTCTTTAATTAATTTTTCCCATATTACATGCTTGATAAAGTTTTCAGCATGTGTCACAATGTCCCTCCAGGTGATGTGAAAATATAATGAGACAGAACCTGGTTTGTGAATAGTTTTTGTTTGTTTGTTTTGTTTTGTTTTGTTTTGTGAGAACCCAGTTGTTCCTAGGTAAGGGGTACAAGGCTTGGACAGTTAGAAGAAAATGCAGGGAGCCATGGGCAACTGCGACATAGCTCTTTATTACAGCAAGGGCACATCTAGCCTCGCAGAGCAGTGACACCTTTTATATACAGGTTAAACAATAGTGAAACACTGCTGGATCTGAAGACTGTGCATGTGTACCAGGCACATGATTACATAAGGTGGAGAAGTGCTGACTCACTTCCACTTGACAGTTAGCTGCTAAGGGTGTTGGGGGGAGCCTGACTAGAGTCATCCTTCTTTTTCCGCACACTCCACCCCTTCAGGGTTCTTCCTGTATACCTACACCTAAGTAGGCTTGGCAAGTGATCACTGCAGTAGGGCAGAACCCTGTACCCACACTCCACAACAACAATACAAGGAACAACAACATGCCACTAGGAGGCAGGCTCCACCTGCTAAGATAGCTAAGACTCAGCGCCAAGTGGATGTTAGGCCTGCCCATCACTCCTGCACAGGATCCCCAGTGAGCCGCCGGACTGCCTATATTTCTTGGGAGAGACCTGCCAAGACTCCTGGGATGTTGTGCAGGTGGTCTGGGATATAAACACAGCATTTAGTGTGCATAACAGCACAAGTGCCCCCTTGGGCAGCAGTTAAGATGTCCAAAATCATACGATTTTGCGAGCTACTTTTCTAAGTTGATCTACTTCATCAGTTACCAGACTAAAGGCTTTATGAGTATAATTCAAGGCTCGAGCAGAATGTTCTGCCAAAGCTGTCACTTGAGTTTCAACTACCACATCACTTGCTACAGGAAGAAAGATGGCTAAGGGGTAATACCACCATGGGGTCTGCTTAGCGCACACATGTTGCAAATAATACACATCCCAATTTGTGGGGTGCTGTGGGAGTGCCTTTCACACAGTTGCCGGCCAATGTGGGCATTTCCAAGTACAGCAGCCTGTCTAGTTTGAGGGAACTTAGGGTCAGCCATGAGCCCCACATATAAAGCTTCCTGGAGGCAAAATCATAATTGGGTGGTGCCAGAATACTTTTATTTGTCCACCAAAGCATGGTGGATGAGATTGTAGTTATGTTTTGGCCTAAGGGATGTTGCACTCACCCTAACAGTCAGGATCTCATATTTCTTTCAATATAATGGAGCACATCCCATTCACCTCCACCCCTTCACTACTCAGCCATGACCATCCATCATATACTGAGTACCCCAATAAGGGTTTGTACAGTTCGTACTGAGTTCTTTGTGTATCCACTCGAGTACAGATGACAGTCTAGGAAGGTAACTGGGGTCCCCAGGGGTCACCTGATCCCATGTCGTGACATCAGCTGCATGTGTACACCAGGGCAATCCTTCAGAGCGCTGACAGGAAACTCCGTGCAGACCCAACAGTGTGAGACATTTGCGATCATGATATAGGTACATACCCAATCAACCATGGTATTCATGGAAAGCGGCCTAAGATCAGAAAGAAAGAGAGGACAACTGTATCAACACAGGTAAGTCTTTTTCATGAGGCAAAATACCTGGTAGCATCTTATCTTTTGATAAGATTGTTGCTGCCAAGAGGAGGATGGAATGGCTGTCGGTACCATACCTATTCCCCTTGCAGCATTGATCCCACCATGTTGACATGAAAATATGTGAGAACTCGTGATAGGCCAAGTGATAACACAGAGGTTCTCCTTAGGATGGTACATTCTTCTTCATCCATCTCTCTTGTGGGATATCTCACAGTTATTTATGGTGGCCGGTCACTAGCCATTACCCGAAGAATGAACCGTAACTTCACCTCTAGCCCCTTGCCCCATGGGGCTATTAGGCTTACCTAATAGCACATTTTCTCCTCTTTTCAGACAAGTAGGGGCAGATAGGACATTGAGTCCATGATGAGGTTGCAACAGAGTTTCAGTGGTAGTTACCTGTGACTGAATTGGGGCCATGCCCTGTGTAATAGCACCTCTACAGGAGAGGGACCTCCATCTCAAAGTCGCTCATTCAGGCCCTGCAAAATGTCTCACAGGCAAGATACCCAACCTTACAGTCCTGGGGGCTTGGCAGTTAATTATAGGTGCTGTTTCAACAGCCTGTTGTACCACTTAATCATGTCCACAGCCTGAGGATTACACAGTGCATGCAATTTCCATTGAACGTACATTTGCTTGGCCAATGTTTGGACCTCATGCTCAGTAAAATGAGTCCCTTGGTCACTTTCTATTACTAACTGTCTACTGTAAAATGCACATTAGCATTTAATAACTTGGACAGTACGTTTTTGGTCTGCAGGCTGCACAAGGCCATGCAAACGATAACCCGGTAGCTGTGTCTACTGCCATAAGGCATAGGATGCCCCTTGAGCTTTTAGAAGCAGTACTATGTAATCTATCTGCCACATGGTCAATGGGCCTCTTTGCCATGTTACTTGAGCATGCTTCTGCTTTGCAGCAAAAATGTGGCAATCCCAGTTCCATACCAGACACTTGGTAGAAGCATCTGTGACATCTTCCCACTTCAGGGGAAGGTTCCATTGTTGCTTCACTATCCACATTTTTGGTACCATGTGCTACAATCATCTGTGGAGCCAACGTGCCGTATCAGTGGCAGGAGCCTTTCCCAGCCATTGCACATGCAAGAGCGCATCTGCCTCATATTTCCTAGAGTCACCAAGGGGACATGACTCATAACATGATACATAGTTACGTCCTTTTCTTGTTTTATTTCCCATTGGTCTTGCCATATAGCTTGTCCCCTAAGAGCCTATGGCCCACTAGCCAGTTTTGCCATTTCCACGTAGGTAACCATAATGTTAGGCCTTTGAACACAGCCCAACTGTCAGTGCAAATAGCCAAAGGGCCATCTTCATGGGCTATAACCATCCATGGAGCCCGCAGTTCAGCCCATTGGCTGCTTTGGCTTGTACCTGTATCATACCAAAGGTGTCCGTAGCTGGCTGCACCCCTATAGCTACCCATTTTTCTCCCTGAGCCCTACTGGTCTATCTGTGTACCATGCATAAGAGGGTCTGGGAGGCTTCCCTTCTTTGTAGGGGAATTTCTAAATTTGTAGGAACTGCAGCATTCAATATAATGTCACTGTTAAACTCAACTGGGCCTAAAACCATGTGTAATTCTGTGGTCAGAGGGCTAGCATTATGGTACCCTATTATTCCAGATAAGGACCCCATTTCCTCAGGGTAGAGGTTTGGGCCACCCCTTTTTTGGGAACCTGCATCCATGTGCATAACCAACCTTTACAGGGTATGTGGCGCATACCTGCACTTTGGCCATGCCAATCACTGCCTCAGTGGCTTGCAAGACTGCATTTACAGCTGTTAATTGTTTCTGTATTAAGGGGTCCCGGTTCTCTGTGCCCTTCCACAGTTGGGACCAAAAACCCACTGGAGTCTTAGTTCTTTCTAAACATTGCCATAGTCTCCAGCTATATTTTTCTGTTGTTACGTGCACATCCAATTTAAAGGGTTTACCTGGATCTTATAAGGCTTGGGCTTGCTGCACCACCCACTTGGGGGCGGTAAACACCTTCTCTACTGTTTCATATCAGTCCCAAGTAGCTCCCCTCTTGATCAGGACATATAATGGCCATGCTAGCTGTGCTAAGTGAGGCACAGACACTCTCTAGTACTCCAAAAGCCCATATAACTCTACAATTCTTTAATTGTAGTGGGTCATGGATATACTTGTATCTTATCAATTATAGCATCAGGGATAATTTTCATCTTATCTGACAAGACAACACCGAAGAATTTGACAGATAAGCCAGGTCCCTGAAACTTGGTTGCATTTACCTCCCAGACACTTGTTTTCAGATCCTGTAACAGTGTCAACACCACTTGGATCTGTAAGGGAAGCAGAGGTTAACATGATATCATCAATATAATGAAACAATTCCACTGTTGCCAGTCAGGTCCAAGTTGCTAAATCCCAAGCTACCAACCAACCCATGGCAAACAGTTAGGCTATGTAAGTAGCCTTGGGATAGTACCGCAAAAGCCCATTGTCTTCCTTCCCACGTGAAGGCAAATTGGTCTTAACTTTTGGGAGCTACATCAATGGAGAAAAAAGCATTAGCCAAATCCAAGACACAGTGATATGTTCCCAGCCTTGTAGTCTGCTGACCCATTATTAATGAATGAATGGCACCACTGCATGCGGTGGAGGAGTCACTTTATTCAATTCCTGATAGTCCACAGTCATCCTCCAGAAACCATCAGGCTTCTTCACTGGCCACCCAGATGCATTATATGGATTATGGGTGGGGTGCACAAGCTGAGCTTTCTCCAATTTCTGAATCATATACCCAATTTAATCATGCACACCAGACAAGTGATATTGCTCATTGACAATGCGCCTTGGTTCTGGGATTTTCTGTGGTGGGTGATGAATATGTCCCCGCACCACAGTCTTCACCACTCAGACTCGCAAATGAAATTCACCAGCAGAGGTCTGTAGACTGACCACTTGCAGCACATCCACTCCTAGGATATATCCTTGTACCGGAGAAACATACACTTTATACGGATGCGGAGGCAAATGCCCCATTTCAAGAGGCAAAGTCACAGCTTTGGTCTCAACAGTCTTACCCTCACAGCTGTCTGTGTAAGTTGCTGGTCCAGGGAATCCATCTGGATTTCCATAGGTAAGACTGCAGTAGGCCCTGGTATCCACCAGTGCTAGACTCTTTGCACATTTTTTGGGGGCTGCCAATTCCACATGTGGCCTCCAATCCCCGCCTATCCCCTCGGGCACCTCAGCTTTCTCCCTAACCATATAGAATCAACAGAGAGTCCTAGGGTTTCAAAAAGTCCTTCAAGGCCACAGGCCTAGCTTTTTTGGTGGGAGGTTTCTGCCCATGCCCGAATTACTGTTCAGGTTTTAACTGCTGCTACAATTCTAAAAACACTGCATTAGGGTGGCAGTCTACCTTGTCTTGATCAACTTCTGCAGCTAGCAAACCAGTCCACATTTGTGTCTGGTCACCCACGCAGAACCCTGCCTAAGACCTTCCTTTTTTTTCTCGGTCCTTGGAAGTCTGGACATTACCAGACATCTTCTCTCTACATCCCCCAGAACAGCCATTGCTGTAGTCACTTCATATATGTTTCCCTACATAACGAGTCAAGATGACAATCAACAAAACAAGAGTAGTAGAGGAGGTGGTCCCTAACACTAGGTCCCACATGCCAATCATAAACCGTTCATCATTGGGTCCCGGAGTATTCAAATTAAACATAGCTTGTTGCATGCCTGGTTCATGAATAATCTGTACTAGTTCAGCATATGTTTGCCATTTACTTACGTGGTCTGGGAGTTCCTTGGCATCATTCCAAACTGTCCACACAGCAGCAGTAAGCCATTCTATCAGGGTATGGTTCCCCTGACCCTGAGCCAAGTGGTGACTGCTCTGCAGTTGCTGCCATAATGAGGTCGATAGAATTATGGATACCAATTTCTCCATCTCATCAGAGGAGCATGAGATACTGTCAGCTCCCTCGTCCCAAAGGTACAGCAACCAGGCTGGCAATGGTGCACCAGGTAGCTGCCAACACTGTCTCCCACATCCTGCAATTCCACAGGTGTATACAGAGTATATGTGGTGAATTCAGTCACTTTGGGGTTGCCAGCTTGCACTCCTCCTGGACCCAGGGGTTGTTCATGCTTTACCTTTTAGTGTATTATGGGTCATGCTTGTGGGTGGACTTCTTCTGGGACTTCTTCCCCTACCTCTGAGGGCAACTCCAAGGGTGAACTCAGCTTCCAATTGTTGCTCCCTTGTGTCCAAGGCCTTTGCTGAAGCTTCATCAATGTTCTGCTTCAAAGCTGTTAAAAACACCCAGCCCACTCAACTAGTCGTAGCTTGCACTTTTTCTGGCAGCTGCTCCTCCAAGGAGCAGAGCGCCTTTTCAGTACTTACCAGGGACCCATCAACTGCCTCCCATGGCTCAGGGGAGGGTCTAAGTCATCAATATCACCACCATGGAACACTACATGCATGTCCCTCCTGTTCTCCAGTGGGGTAGATGGCTCCCTTACCTGAGAATCTTGCTCATGACTACACCAAGTGTGTTGCTGCAGATTCAAGGTTTTGAGGTAAGGGATAAGAGGCTAGGGCAGTTGGAAGAAAATGTGGGAAGCCGTAGGCAACT
This sequence comes from Eonycteris spelaea, assembly GCA_003508835.1. Lineage (NCBI taxonomy): Eukaryota > Metazoa > Chordata > Mammalia > Chiroptera > Pteropodidae > Eonycteris > Eonycteris spelaea. The sequence continues at coordinate 916,354 of PUFA01000083.1, read as the reverse complement.
GCAACATAGCTCTTTATTCCAACAAGGGCACAGCCAACCTCGCAGGGCAGTAGCAGCTTTTATACACATGTTAAACAATAGTGGTTACACTGCTGGATAATGAAAGCCTGCACATTCATACCAGACACATGGTTACATAAGGGGAGAAGTGCTGAGTCACTTCCATTCAGGAGTTAGCTAGCTGCTAAGGGTGTTAGGAGGGAGTCTGACTACAGCCATCTTTCTTTCTCCTCATACCAGTAAATGTTTGGCCTTTACTTTCTTGCCTGTAAATCAAGGAAGAGGTTGGATGAACTGTGTATCTGAAAAACTGAAATTGGAAAACAGAAGAGAATGCATAGTTATAACAAAAATCAGTGTTATTCCCAAGAGTTGAGTCTTGTATGGAATCAGAATGCAATACTCCCCAATTTCTCCCAATGAAGATATTAAATCCATAACAACTTTATATAAGTGAACTATGGTTTAAATGAACATTAAAACTGTTCTAAATAATGCACCCTGACTACAAATATCAGGAGAGAATGAGTTAATCTTTAAAGAAGTTCTTTTATATGTGGAGAATAACTGCAGTCTTCCCACACTGTGTAACAGTTCAGTATGAGAAGTTAGTGGAAACTTTCTTCTTTACTTTAAAGTTATCTTACTCTTCAACTTAGCCTTTGGCCAGCCTACTGCACCTGATAGTACATTATAGGTAGAATGGATTTAGAGTAGCCACTCATGGAAAGAAAGGGTTTGCTAGTGATAAAAATCTAGGGGATGGTTTCAGTCTTATGTAAGATGAAGTAAGCACCCTCCAAACTGACTTTATCATTGACTACAGCTATAAAATTTGGATGGAATGCATGGAGTAGCTATTCAAGGACTCAGGAAAGTAAATAGTAGCAGGAAACTTGGGAAAGAGGGCCAACATGTTAAGTATCTTTGAACTGGGAATGGATTTACCTCTTTTTATATTTATTTATTTGTGGTCTTCTCCAACATAGAAATAAGGAAATCTGAAACCAGTGGGGTTTAGTGCAGACTGAGAGAGCTCCAGGAGAAGCCCTCTAGTTCTGCATCAGGGAATAGGAAAAAGTATCCTAACACTTAGAGAGAGCGGGGAAAACCTCCTATTGTCTTCTATTTTTCACTTATATCTTATTTTATTATTCTCTTATAACCTAGCTTCCAGGTAACATTATGGTGCCTGCAGTGACAGCAACAGTAATGGAAGTGGGGATAGATCCACAGAAACCTCAAACTCTAAAGCAGAAGAACCATCCTTTCTGAACAAAGTAGTGGTCCCAAGAAGACAGATTCTTTTCTCATTGTTCTTTTCCTTTCTCTGTTCTTCCATCCCTTGGCTTAGCAGGTACAGACACTGGAGGTGCATGGCAGAGCAAAGTAAATCAAGCCCCAGCTTCCTGGTCATAGCAAAAGTGAGCCTCAAGAAGTCTGGAAGTATTAGGACAATCACAGTGAGAAAGGAAGTCAGAAAAGGAACCTAGACCACATAATGTTATTTATGAATTCTCATGCTTACCTGAAAGTAATGCATGCATGAAACTTATCCTAAACATATTACAAAAGCCATGAAAGCTAGAATAAGGGATAGATTACTACCTACATCTCAAGGTGCTCATCTGGTGGAGCACACATCTGACAGATACACATAGCATTGCTTTGCACATGTAAACATTAAAATCACAACTTACAAAAGGCTGGTCAGTACATTAGCCTGAATTCATCTTGTTGACTACCTATTAAAACAAATATATTAACATCCTCCACAGGATTTATGTAGACCCAGAATCTCATAAGATAATATTCAAAATAATGAAAATGCAATACAAAATTACTTGACATTTGAAGAACTAGAAAGATATGGGTTCAGAAAATCAACGTCAGAGAATACTGAGATACAACAGATGTTGGAATTATTTGATAAAGACTTTAAAGCTGCCATTTTAAAAATGCTTCAAGAAGGAATGGTAAACACTTTTAAAATAAATGGAAAAAAAAACAGACAGCAAAACAATAGAAGATATACAAAAGAATAAAGTGGGAATTTTAAAACTGAAAAATAAAATATACAAAATTTAAAACCCCATGAGTGAGGCTGATAGCATAATGTGAGTGCTAGTGGAAAGTCAGTGAACTTGAAGATAAATTAATATAAATTACCCAAACAAACAGCAGAAATGGAAAAGAAGTTCAAAATTGAACAGAGACTCAGAGAATAGTAGGATAGAACTAACAGGTCCAACATTTGTGTATCAGAATCCCAGAAATAGAGTGAGAAGAATGAATTACAGAACAAAAAAATTTGAAATATAAAGGTTTAAACATCCCAAATTCTGGCAAAAGATATAATCTTACAGATTCTAGAAGTTTATTAAATCATAAACAAAATAAACCTCCAAAATCCATGCCCAGACACATCATAAACAATTGCTAAAACTAAAGAGGAAAGTAAAATTCTTAAAAGCAGCTAGAGAAATATAAAAACTAAGCAAACATTTAAGTAAACAATGATTCAAATAACTGTATATTTCTCATCAGAAACAATAGAAAGCATCAAAAAGTAAAACAATATTTTTAAATTGCTGAAAGAAAAGAACTCTCAACATAAAATTCTATATCCAGTGAAAATATCCTTTAGGAATGAGGATAAATAAAGACTTTCTTAGATTTAAAAAAAAAAAATGAGAGAGACCAGAGAGTTAATCCATTTCCCATATATCTGCCCTTTTAAAAAGGCAATTATTTAAGTAGAAAGGAAATGATACCAAAGAAAACATAAAATATCCAAAATAAAGGAAGAATTTTTTATATAAGGAGTTTGAAAGTCTAACAACAAATAGAAAGCTGAATAAACTGAAAAATCAACAACTCTTCTTGGATCTTTCAGAGAAGTAAGACCACAGGGCAAACTGCTACCCTCAAATTTGGAGAGACAGACAGGCAAATACAGAAAATCACAACTTACCAGAGCAAAAACCTCCATGGGAACCAATACAAAATAGAAAAGCCTAACCTGTAATTGAAGAATTGCTGGTGGCTCAGTATGCACAAGTCTGAGGGATAAAAATTCAAGGACCCCAGTCAGAGGGAAATATCCACATCATTGTGAGCTTTACCTTCCCCAGCTCTACCGGGTTCTTACAGCAAATATTGGAGAAAAATCTCCTTATACTTCCAGCAGAAAGAGGAGAAAAGGAACTATTTTGAAATACTCCAGAGCATTCTCAGGAATGCTGAACTCAAGAAAAATCATTTTACCAGAGCCTAACCAGCTACAGTTTTATTAGAGTCTAACTGACCTGGGGTAAGGAAAAGACCAAACTCTAGCCCCCTCCAGCTATCTTTTTTCAACTATAGTAAGGGAAGACTGAGAAGCAAGTCAAGTTCATAGCCTCGGTTCACAGGCTCACCAAAATACTGAAACCTAATCATAAGACTAAAAATGCTTCCCCTTCTCCCATGCCTTACTACTAAATTACTAAAGGCCTATTTACTACAGTTCCTTTCACCCAAAAGACAATGTCTGCATCTCAGAAAAGAAAAAAATAAAAAATAAAAACTACAAGGCACACTAAAAGGAAAAAAAAAAGTAGTTTGATGAGACTGAAAAACCATCAGAACTGGAGTCGAATATGGAAAGGATGTTAAGATTATCAGTCCAGGAATTTAAAAGCACTATGATTAAGATGCTAGGTACTTTAATTAAAAAATAAGACAAAGTACAAGTCAGATGAATAATTTATGCAAAAAATTGGAAATTCTAAGAAAGAAACTCTAAAGATCAAAAATACTATAACAAAAATGAAGAAGGCCTTTGATGGACTTGTTAGTAGATGAGACGTGGCTGAGGAAAGAACCTCTAAGCTTGAGGATGTAACAGTAGAAACATTCAAAATTAAAAAGTAAAAAGAAAAAATGACTGGGGGAGAAAAAAACAGAACAAAACTTCCAAGAACTGAGAGAATAACTTCAAAACATGTATAATGGGGATACCAGAAGGAGAAGAAAGGGAGAAAGGAACAGAAGCAATATTTGAAGCCATAATGACTTAGAATTTCCAAAATCAATGTCAGACACCAAACCATAGATCCAGGAAGCTCAAAGAACACCAACCAGAATAAATGTCAAAAACTTACACCTAAGCATATAATTTTCAAACAATAGAAAATCAAAGATAAAGGAAAAATCCTGAAGAAAACCAGAGCCAAAAATAATTACCTATAGAGAAGCAAATACAAGAATTATATCTGATTTTGCCTCAGAAACCATGCAAGCAAGAAGCAAGTAGAATGAAATATTTAGTGTTGAGGAAAAAAAAACCCTAGAATTCTGTTTTCTGTGAATTTACACTTCAAAAGTGAAGGAGAAATAAAGATTTTCTTAGACAAGTAAACATTGAATTTGTTGCCAGGAAACTTTTCTTACAAGAAATGTTGAAAGAAAGTCTTCAGAGAGAAGGAAAATAATATAGGTCAGAAACCTAGATTTACATAAAGTCGGAAAGAGCATCAGAAAATAAATAAATAAAAGTAAAATAAAATATTTTATTTTTCTTACTCTAAATTGACCTAATATTTTACAGTTTCTGTAAAATAATAATAGAAACAATGTATTGTATCTATCCGTTCACATGTAAGTGAAATGAATAAGAACAATAATACAAGGGAGAGGGAGGAGGAACAGAAATATTTTGTTATTATAAGGTACTTGCACTACCTTGAAGTGGTTTGGTGTTATTTGAAAGAAATAAAGAGCAACAGAAGTGATAAATATCTTCATATCTTTATAATAGATGACTGAAACTAAAAATTATAACATTGTCTGATGGGTTTTCAATAAGTATAGATGTAATACATAAGACAACTATAATAAGATAAAGGGAAGAAAATAATGGAGCTTAAATTGTGATGAGGTTTCTACATTCCATTTGAAATGATACCAAGAGGTATAGTAAACATAATAAACAAATTAAAATGGAATTTTAAAAAATTATATAACTCAAAATATAGCAGGACAGAAGAACAAAGGAATGAAAAAAGGGGCAAACAGAAAACATAATTAAATGACATACTAGAACCTAAACATACCAATACTTTCTTTAAATATAAATGCATTAAACACACTGATTAAAAGGCAGAAATTATCATAATAGACTAAAAACATGAGGCAACTTAATGCTGTCTAAAGAAGGAAAGAAAATTATTAGGTAAAGAATAATTACATAATGATAAAAGAATCAGTTTATCAAAAGATATACCAATCCTAAACGTATATATAAAGATTTAAAATATATGAAGCAAAAACTCACAGAACTGAAAGAAGAAATACACAAATCCACAATGTAGCTGGAGACTTCAAAACTCCTCTCTTAAGTAATTGATAGAACTGGTAGATAAAAAATCAATAAGGATATAGAAGAACTGAATATCAGGACCAAGTAACTGTGTCTAATTGGCATTTATATAACACTCCACCCAACACCTGAATATAAATTTTTTTCAAGTGCATGTGAAACATTCTCCAAGATAGATCATATCTGAGTTCATAACATACACCTGAACAAATTTACAGAATTGAAATCATACAAAGTATTTTCTATGTTCATAATAGAATTAACCTGTAAGTTAATAGCAGAAATTTTTTAAAATTCCAAATACTTGGAAATTAAACAATATACCTCTAAATAATCAATGTGTTTAATTTTAATATCTTCAACTAAACAATTTGAAAATACAAAAAATCAAAAATTACCAATCACAGTTAAGTAGCATTTCCAGGAAAATTTATAGAATTAAATATACATGTTAAAAAGGAAGAAAGCTCTCAAATCTATCATCAAAGCTTCCTTCATAAGAAACTAGAAAAATAAAAGCTAAATATTACAAAGTAAGATAAATGAAGGAATTGAAAACAGAAGAAACAGTAATGAAAATTGATAAAATCAAAAACTCTATCCTTTGAAAAGATCAATAAAATCAATATACCTCTAACAAGACTGGCAAAGAAAAGAGAATAGATACATTTCCAACATCAAGAATGAAAGGGATCTTCCAATGGCTACAGAGTCCACAAAGTTGGGCAACTTTGAGCAAAGCACTTAAATTCTCAGTTGCAGCACCAGATCAAAATAATCAGAAATGACACCTTTTCAGAGTATATACTATATTAAGTAAAATTAGTTTAGCTGTAAGAAACATTAAAAACCCAGGGTAGCATTGCTTTGAGGAAAGTGGAAATCATGTATTTGTCAGCCCAGAGCTGAATGATGCTCTATTTTGCTAGTCACTTGTGACTCCTTCATTCTTGCCGTTCCACCATTCATGGCTTCCATTCTTAAGATTACCTTATGGTTAAGATAACTGCTGGAATAAATCATTAAATATCCATTCCAGCCCACAGGAAGAAAGAAGCTAGAAAGAGAGGCAGGAGTCGTACCTTGAAAAACCCTCCCAGGAATTGTACACAGCACTTCCACTCTATCCCATTGGCTAAAACTAAGTCACATATTCACACGTAACAGCAAAGGAGGCTGGGAAAACTGATCTTTACCCCAGACGCCCATGTTACCAGGTAAAATTAAGGAGAAAGCAGATAAGGGATAAGCATACAATTAACAGTATTTGCCACATATACTATAAAGATTCCTCAAGATGTTATTAGAACAGTTTGTACCTCTGTCAAAAATTGCAGTCCCCTGGCTAAAAAATAAAAAAGTAGTATGTCCTGTAGGACCAAATGGAAACCTATACTTTCAATTTGAAATCCCATCCTGGACTAAATTGCCGTGGACAGATAATATCTGGTAAACTATTAGTCTAAATAGTCTTTCATTTGTTTTCCCCATAAAACGAGGTCTCCACACCCACTCAGAACCATCCCCACTCACTAATCTTAATCTCTCTCACTCTCAGAGACACATAAGCTCAGATGTAATTCCCATCTAAAAACAAGATAATAACCACATAGATGAAATTCAAAATGGGCTAGCCAGGGTCCTTAAAGAGTCCAAGAAGTTGAATGGTCCTGCTCTGCTCCATGACTCTGCCCTTACTTCTTTCTCTTGCCTCTTTTTTTCCCCTCCTACCTTCTGTTTTCCTCATAGCCCTCATCCAGTCCAGAAGCAGTTTCTTTTAAGAGAACCTTCAAAATAAATCCTCAATACTACCACTTATTATTGCCTCTACTTTATACCTTACTTCAAGCTATCCTGAATTTTTTCACATATCTTTATTCTTATTTTAAACTTTACAAATTATACCGTCTCTGTTGCAACTACTCTGCTCTGCCATTGTAGCGCAAAAGCAGTCATAGACAACATACAAACAAATGCTCATGGCTGTCTTCCAATAAAACTTTATTTACAAAAGCCAGCAGTGAGCCAGATTTGGTCCACAGACTGTCCCATCCCCTGGTCTTGTCTCTTACTGTGGGAAGTCCCTACACCATGTTCCACATTCCTTAAAACATAATTTTAAGTCTTCATCTTTACTCTCCATAAGCCAAAACATTTTCAGCTATTATTCTAATTGTATTATATACAATTTTAAAAAATATAATCACATATGTTCTTTCATTTGGTCATAGATCTGGAAACACATATTGCAGTGACTTTTTCTACATAGCGCTGCAGTGTAATTATCCTAAACACCTGAAATCAATATATCTTCATATCTGACCTTTCTAGATAATGATCTTTGTGACAGGATTGCTCCACAGACACTCATTTCATCCCTATAGGAAAACTAAACACTCTAATTACTAAGTCTTCTAATTAAACCTTTTCATTCATCCTGAACTTTTGCTAGGAATATAAGAACAGTCAAATTGAAAATGAATCAAGCTCACATTTTTCTTTCTGTTGTAGAGCATGTAAGGACTCAAAATACAATTTGTTCCAAGAAATTTTCCAGGATGGAAAAGAATCATTCGCATATCACATAGGAGATATGGGACACATATTTATGGGGAGAGGGAAGAATGAACTTGAGATAAGGCAAAAGTTACAAGCCAATGGCCCATGGGCTATATCCAAGCCAGAGACATGTTGTTTGGTATTCACAGTAATTTTATAAAATTTGAGGCTCCACTAGAAAGATCAGAACATTTCACAATTTAAAAATTCAGACCTCCAGCTTCCCTTTTAAAACATGGGTATTTCTGGCAATGGAGAGACCAAATTATTCTAAGGCAATAGTGAGCTATAGTTGAATAATGACAAATTACTTTTTGATAGCTTATTCCCTAGTTTTCCACAATATCCACTACTCTCTATTGTATCCAATATTAAACCAAAGTATAAGTTACTAATTATTATCTTCTCTCTATTACTTTTTATAGTAAATAAATCTTTTTCAGTGACCTTTTCCCAATCAAAAGCAAGAAAATAAAATATTGATATGGTCTTATAATTTAAGGAAAAATTGGAATAAAAAATCATTTATGTTTCCTGTCTATCCACTGTAGATATTTGACTTTTTCTCCAGGAAAAAGAGCCTTGTCAGGAAGCAGGATTTGAGTTCTAGTCTCAGTTCTAATTTAGTTCAAAGGGACTTCTGAGCAAGGTACACATCCCATCTTGGCCTCAATTTATCCTCCTATAAAATAAGAGTTTTTATGTAAGTTATAATGTCTGTTTGTAAGAAAAATATTAATTTATTGGAGGATATCATATGTGTTAAAATTAACTTGAAAGCTAAAGAAACAAATTCAAAAAGTGATAAGGAACCAATGTACTGCAAAGAGAATGGTAGCAGCAACTATAGGAATAGATCTATAATAGAGGAAAATATGGTAATAAGACTGGCATAGAAAATCCCAACCATTTCACCAGCTTTTGCATTCTTTGTTCACTATTCCAAGTTCCAGCATGTGATTAGCCACACTTAGGGAAGGTGGCCTTTCACTGGTGGCATCATGCTAAAAAGCAGACAGAGTCCTAGAACCCCCTTTTATCTTTCATTGCAGAATGGACAACTGGGTTTATAGACTTACCAAGACTATACATAATGGAGAAGAGGTAATTCCTCAAAAAGAAAGTGGGCTGCAGTTCAGAAATATATGCTCTCCAGGCCAAAAAAAAAAGTGCCCCCTATTAGATTACACAAAATCTCATGAGTAACCTAAATATAAAAGACATAGGAAAGTGCAGTAGTTCTATCTGAAGCATAGTAAGAAGCCAGGAGTCTTACTTACTCTCTTGTTGCTCAATGTGCATTAGCCCCTGAAATCCTTCTGCTGACCTAAGATCTCTCTGAAACCCAGAATAAAAACCACAGAATGAGATAATCTATAAATTCTCTTGGAGCTTCAGTTTTGTGATTTGAATGGCAGAAAAATTAGTTGAGTTTCCATTGACTGACTCAGTTTAGAGACTCTAACTAGACAATGTCTGCAACAAAATCTTGACAGCCAATCAAGCCATGAGAATTGTTCCCCTGGGAAGTGCAATAGCATGAGTAAATAATTCTCATTGACTGTTGATGAGAGGGACTGGCTTCCAGGTTACTGCCATTAGAGGCAGAATTGGAAACAACGACTCCAGTGTTAACAGCCGATCATCAACTCCTGTACCACTGGATTCTCAACATGTATGGAATGCCTCTGTTGTCGGATTACTGAGAACTTCTCTATGGCCTACCTCTTTTGTGTACATTAATATGTCTTCATCCTTTGTTTAGCATGGGAATTGGACAGGGGCAAAAAACAGGTCCTCATTGCCCTTAGCATGAGCAATCATCAGGAAGACATGAGAATGTGAGAAAAATGTCACATTTACCAAAAATTTGTTTTGAAACACTAGCCACTTGGGTTAGCAAGCAACTAGAAGCACATTGTGAAACCATTAAATAGTGAAACAGAGTTATGCTAATAGCATACATAATAGTGGAGAAAGCTCCACTTGCATAAATGATTAACTCTGAAGATTTTAGAATAGCAATTTTTCCCCATTCTGGAAATATGCCAACCTCATACCATTTTTATTACAAAGCCTTTGGTGGCACTGGTGTTTAAATGGAAGGTCGCAGGAAGCTCAGTGAACGATCAAAGTTTTCTTTTTTCAAGAGTGTCCTATTCATTGATTCATTTTAATTTGTTCTTCATATGTAACTATGCTACACTCTTCGAGAATTATCAGTAAGAAGCTTCACTATCTCAGAAGAAACTGAGCTATTAAAGGAGCTCAGTTATGATGTTGCAAGAAGTGCTGTTCCTTACCCAAAGAGTTCTAATCTCCAAGGAGACACTCCTATCTTCTTAATCACTTCAGAAGTCAGATACTCCTGACTTCATTGTCAGTAAAAAACTATACATAGTCCTCCAAAAAACTATCTTTGGAGGACAGGTTACTGTGATTGGTTCTGGGAGTCAGAGTAAGACATCATACCTTTCTTCATGTAGTTTTCAGGCTGCTTTGCCTGGCAGGATGTGTACATCAAATTGAACTGAACAGCCCATCCAGGAATAATGCCTTCAGATGCCTGACGCTATGCCCTCAGGCACCATTTGCTATCCCTGTGGCCATAGGAAAATAAAATGCCATGTATAGTGGTACAGGCATTGAAGACACATCAAGATCTGGGTATAAATTCTAGATGATCTTGACAAGGCTCAGTTACCCCATTATTTCATTTGTAAAATGAACATAAAAATTCATTGGGCATATGAAGCATTAAAGGAGATGATGTACGTTGTAAAGGGATTCTCCCAGTGCTTCGTGTATCACACATTCTCAGTAAATGGTAACTTTCACTATCTCCAAACTTACTCCACAGGTTGTTTAACATTAAAAATTAGCCTAATTGTACTCAAAGGTGAATATTCATTAGACTCACCTACAAAAGCTAGTCTGTACTTGATCCCAGGCCAACTGCTTCAAATTACTGAGGATGGTACCAGGATGTGCCTGTGTGCACACATACATGTGTGTATTTATTAAGCTTTACAGGTAATTCTAACACAGCTTATCTCTGGACTAAATTTTGGGATCCACTGTGTATAATTGGAAAACACATACCCCTTTTCTATTTTCTAATGCAGAGATTACTTTCAAAGAGTTAACACTTTTGCTTCGTGCTTTTCAGTCCTGGCCATATGTCAAAATCTCCAAAGAAGCCTGAAAAAGTTCTAAACCCTCACCTCAGATAATCTGATTCAGTGCATTTAGGGTGGGACTCAATATTATTTAAAGCATTTTTAAAACTCCTTAAAAGATAACATTGTGAAAGCAATGTTGATAATTCCTGCTTCAATTAAAGTTTCAACCTGTGTTTAAAAACAAGACAAAAAAACTCACATTAAAGGACTATTTTAAGCTATTAACTTTTTATACTTAAGTGTTTCTGATGATTCTTTCTGAGATGAACTAATGTGATCCCAGATAAAATGCAAGATCCCAAGTTCAATTTAAATTTCAGATAAACAACAATGGAACATACATATAACAAAAATTATTTATTATTTATCAGAAATTTAATTTTATCTGGGTGACTTGTATTTTTATTTGCTAAATCTGTCAATCCTATTCTAAGGGCCTCAGGAAAAGTAGAGGCAAGCTTTCAGTAGAATCAGAAGAGGAAAGGAACAAGGTGGACATCTGCTGACTTTGCCTATCATCCTCGTTGTTCTTGTTGCTACACTTTAATTTTCCTTAAGGAATACCCTGCCCCTTAACTCTCTACCTACGTGGTTTAGGTGGACACATAAGCTATACTTGCCATCATAGGCATCCCTTTCCTTGGCCATAGTGGTGATTAGCACAGGCATGGTGAGCATTTAAACCAAGCCAACCAAAGAAACATCATATCAAAACTTTTGTGTGACTTTAGAGGAAGAGGTATCTTTTGTACTAAGGTCACTGAGAAGGTAGATTCTAAACCTGAAGCTGCTGGTGATCTCCTTATGTGAAGGATCTCAGGAAACCAAGCCTCAAATCCAGTCTTGCCTGAAATCTGCACCTTGTGCTTTTTGAGATGCCAATCAAATGATTTTTTTCTTCAGCTTAAACCAATTTAAGTTAGTTTTCTGCCATTAGGTCCCAAAAGTCCTGAATATTACACATAATGGTACAGATTTAGAAGCTGGAATCCATAAGTAAGCTTTCACCTGCCTTACCATATTCTTTTAGTTCTAAGAAACAGTTCTTACAAAAGTACCAGTCTTTAATTCCTCTCAGTAGCTATCACTGATCCCCACTGTTTCTAATTTAATATTTCCTTCTCTATACTCTCTCATGGCTGTACTTTCTATCATGGGACTTTTCAGATATTATAACTATTCATACACATAGCTCTGCTAGATAATTTATTTGTCTTTATTCCTAACCAGGGTCTGGCACAGAATGCGTGTTGAATCAATGTTTGTCAAATTAAATTGATGGTGTAGACATGCTGTGATGTTGATGAATTCAAAAGCTACATTGAGCCACAAGTTTGGCCTATGCCAGAAGGGAGGGAAAGCTATGGAAGAAAGAGTGGACGCAAATCATGCAGACCATTGCTTCTATTCACCATCCCGACATGTGCAGACTGGGAATTAAGCTTGGAGGTTTGTGTTTAATATAATCCCCAATGTCATTTGATTTTTTTTTTTTGCCCAATTAATATACACCGCATTCACTATTCAATTTGTACTTACAGTCTATAGTTTAGTAACAATAGTCATTTCTGAGTTATTTCCTTTCTTTGGCATGATTCTCAAAAATGGAAGAAAGGAGATAATTGACACTTTATTCTTGACAGAAGCAGTCTATAATTATTGAGATCCACTATATGAATAAATTCAAAGAGGTTTTTTGTATCTGTTTTTTTAGAGATGTAATATTGGCATACTCCTTGGCTTAACAGTGGACAGTATGTTCAGAGTCAGTGTTTACATCGTTGACTATTTTAAAAATTATAGCAACACTATTGGGAAAATGGAGAGAAGGAAAGGATTGTGGTGAAAGTTAAATCTTTGTTTAATCACAGGAAACAAGCTGATGTCTGTAATTGATAATACCCCTTCTTAATATTTAGCAACATGGAAACAAATGCCAGAGTAAAGAGCTAAAAGTGTTGAAAGTGATTGCCTCTAGGGCCAGAATGGGGCAGACCGTGGAGCAGGGGACAGACAGCAAGGTGATAAGGGTTGGGTGGAAGATGTCTTTTTTCCACAAAAAGATTTATTATACAGCTGTTATATGATATGGTAGAATCTGGTATTGAGTCTATTGAGTCCATTGAAATGCATGAGAATCCTAAAGGGATAAGGTGTTGCTCAAAGTACATAGTTCTTCCGTTTGTATGAAGAATCAAGTAGCCCTAGCTATCCCATCACCTAACTGAAACATCCTCAGTCAGTTTTATGGCTGTGTCTACAATGGCAAGGATAAAACAAAAAAATCAGTTATGCTGAAAATTTTTAAATGTTATAATTCTTAGCTTCCCATTCAGATTTGATGCCATTGAGGACACAGTCTCCTGAAAGCATGACATCTGACTCTGTCTCAGTTTGCATCTGTGTAGACTGGCACAGAAATTTCCTTTGAACTCCCCATACTTCATTTAACTATGATGGAAACCACCCCCCTCAAATTAAACTGACTATGAGCACCATGCGCTCTACAGGGGGTCTCAACCTTGGCCGATAAGAATGCCACACGATTCGTCTTATGAAAGTGGCTTCCAATAACTAGACTGGCTGTAAATCTATCAAAAAACTAGTCATTCTTAAAGTCATCAATTAACAATAAATGAAGCTTTAACATAGCAGGAATTTCTCTCCATCAGGCAATTCAACACTTTGAAGTGGCACGGGGGTGCCATGGAGCTCCTGTTCAGAGGATTCCCTTTGAGTAAGTAGCCTCTCATCTTGGGAAGACATTATAGGTAATGTCAACGGCTGTCTGAGAATCTTGACTAGAAGCTGCCATTGTTGCAGCTCCAGGATAAAAACGCTCCACGTTCCTCTTTAGAACTGCCCATCATCTATTTTCTCTGGGAGATTTACTTGCCAGTTAGTAAAACCATCCTGAGAGGAGTGACAGGGGGTAATTACAGGGGAAAAGAGCTCCTGACACAATTACTTTAAATAAGGAAGGGGAAAACAGGAGGGGAGAAAGAGAACTTCAAAGTTTGGCTTCAAATAGCATTAAAGAAGGACCATTTTAATTCCTGTTTTAGTATATGTGCTGCTGAAGCTAGCACACCATTTTAATTTTGTACATGAGTTGATCTCCTGGCTGAAAGGGGTTATCAGGATAAGATAAATCCCTGGGAACTAGCTGCATCTGATTGCTGCAATGTCATAGCTCCTGGACAGACTCCAGGAAATCTGATGTCCTAATGAAGAAGGAGAGAATGTGTTTGTGAGCTTCTCTTTTCTTCACAGACTCAAAGAATATTAAGTGCTGAGAGCACATTCAAAGCCACGCAGTTACCTACCCAATGCAACGCCCCTTGTCACTTGGTCTTACCTTAACTTTAACATTTAGAATGATGAAGCCTCTCTGCATTCTAAGGGAACATGATCTATTTTTTTTTTCAACATCTCAATTTGATGAAGAGTTCTCTATGGAGGTTGGATAAAATCTCTTTTCTTGTAACATTCACAGATTAGTCTTAGTTTTATTAAGATAACATAGTCATTCAAACTCCTCCTTCTACTAGTCAGCCTTCAGCTAGAGAGCGCTACCATATCAATATTTCTTTAGAAAAAACATCCTCAATATCTCTAATTGTTGCTTCAATTGGTTTCTTTTCAAATGGTTCTTCATCATGATAACTCTCCTCTGAAGAGTCTCTCAGGTGTTACTATTATATTTAGAAACTATGGCAAGCATCTGCAGCAAGCCAGTTTCTTAACTCTGAAAGTACTATTTGCAGCCACACATCACCGGGGGTTTTATGAACATTGTGCAAGTATTATTCATTGGGTACAAGTATTTTAATTATAAAGTGCAGTGAACAACTTGGTTCCTTACCCAATACACTTCACAAAATAAGGCAGCAGTGGAAGAGTTAAAAGAAGCAGCAAGAAATATTTCATAGAACATTTGGTCATTAATTCATTATGCCAGCAGAAATAACCCATTCAGTTAGTGACAGCATTTATTGAGAATAACTATGGGGAGATAGAACTAGGCACCATACTGGGCATTATTGGCTATCCTTGGGAATTCTGTCACTTTCCTAGAATGATGCAAAAGGAACCTAAGACCTTCCAAGGTACAGGGACTTCCAAGCGGGACAGCCAATAGTCATTTTCTCTTTTCATGTTATGCAGCAGCACAGGTGGTATTCTCACATAAGCCTCTGCGTGATCCTCTAAGGCATCTCTGTTTCACCATAGGATGTGTCTCAGGAGGTGCTGGTGCCTGCATTTCCAAGTCTGATAGATTCAACTCCATATTTCTGAATTGACTTATCCAAAAGGTTAAAATTCAGTCAAACCTTTGTTGATATGGTCTTTGATTCTCTTCCCTCAAAGGCTGATTTGACTAGCTAGACTTCCATTGATTCCCTCCTTCTTTTGCCAATATTGACACTGGAGGGCAAACAGTGTCTCAGGAAAAGAGCTGTCCATTTGCCTGAGTCCTGCAACCCCAGGTCAGTAATGTTAAAGTCAGACACACCAGCAGAGGTTAAAAGATAAGTCCCTGGTGTATTGAGCTGTGTTTGTTGTTTTGACAAAGTAGAGTGCTTAGGGATGCAGAGGACAGTTCATTTCCCCTGTCAGTGTCACTGAGAAAGACAGATGTATTTGGGAACAAGATCCAGAAAGCCAAGAACCTTGGCACAAAGCCAAAGCATCTTGTCCACATCAGCAGTCAAGAGAAGCGACTCCTAACACTCATGTTGCTGCAGCAGGCTGATGACAGACTACTATCAGAAATGCAGAGCAACAGGACTCTTGGACTCCAGCCTGATCTCCATAAAACATGAAAGTCAGTCATTCCGTGATCCATCCAAACAGAAGCCTGGATGATCAGTGAGTCTGTGACCCAACAAAACCAATGGCTTGGGAATTACAATGGTGAAATCAACCAGGAACTTTTCACTGAGCTGTCATCATAAGTAACCTGCTTCACAGCATCCGTGTTAGAAATGGGTGCAGATACAGTCTGCCCTGTAGAGTCACACTAAGTGAGTCACACTAACTGCCTCTTGAGGGTATTGTTGGTTTCCTTGCTTTGGGTCTCTTTCTGTACTGTGCACCAGCTTGAAACAATTTCACATTTCCAGGTAAGGAGGAGAATGACTTCAAGGCTCCCAGATGGATATTTAATACTACTTAAAAATCATATATGTGTGTGTGTGTGTATAATTATATACTTAAAATCATATATATGTATATATGCTTATATATATGTCTTATTTTCAAAATACTTATATATAACATATTTATGTATTTATATTAGTATGTACCAGAGTTCATTTGTATTAAAATAAATGTTATTTTCTTCTCTATTTATCATCAGCATCTCAGGGGCAGGAGCAATATCTTCGCTTTTTTGAATTCTCCCTGAGTATTCTAGAATGGTTTCTTATAGATGGCAGATGTTCATTTTGTGTTAGTTGAATTGTCATTTCAGTTCAATCGGTTCATATGCACCACTGCTCAGTGCAGTCTCCTTATACTATACTATTTACTACACCTAATTTCCTGCCTATTGTCTGGGTTAGCCTATTTGTCTTCCTTATCCCATCTCTTTCATCCCCTTTTTTTAGGAGAGGTGATAAATTTCCTTCTTTCCCATTTTATGTTCCCACAAATAGGGATTTTGTAGCTACTTCTTATTTCAGCCTTTACTCCATAACTCTCCAGGAAATTATTTAAAACATCATCTGCCAAATACTCCCCTTTAGGGGTTGAAAGAGATCATTTGGTTTTATGAACAAAGGATACAATTTGCTTATTCCTCTCCCTAAAATTTTATACAGTAGATATTAACTGATAGCAAATTGTAGTTTTCATATGGTCTTGGAAAACTTGAAATTTAGCTTCCAAATGCACATTTCCTTCACTAAAATATTCATCATTGTATTTAGTCTTAACTCTTTGCCAATTTAATTTATTTCTCTCATTTGTCATGACTGATAAAGAAGAAATGCCTTTCTCTGCTATCTCTGGCCAATTCCTCTCCAGTTACTGCTGATACCCAGCTGGAAGAATGCAATGATATACCTTCAGTAAATATTTTCTTTTACCAAAAAAAGCATTCTTCCATGAAATTAACGCTCTTAAAAATACTGATGATTTATACTTTAAGTTTCTAGATTATTTTGCCTATTAACATTGTTAAATGCTTAGTTAATATGTACAGTGTCCAGCATGCATAGATATTAAATATTTGTTGTTCATTAAGTAAATTTAAAAAACTATTTTAAAGGTGGTTCATCATGCAATTCATCCCCTTTGGACACCTACCAGTTTGTCAATTTTTCTTTTTTCTACCAGAGCAGGACTGAAGATAGATATGAAGGAGAGTAATATGTCCAGACCAGCAGAACTTCAGATATATAGAAACACGAAAGGAGAAAGAATACTGCATCATGTACTTGACTTAATTTAATGTTCTCTGTTCTTATCCATTAGGAAATGTGAGGAAACTCATAACCACTAGTCAGGGGCTGATCAAATCTGTATATCTTCCTCAGAAGAAACAAGAAAATGGTGGAAGAAGTGAATATAAATCTCCTCTGATCTAAAACTTAAAACTTTAAATGTTACTTCTTGAAAAAAATCTACAGATTTACATCCTCACTCTTAAAATTGGAAATGAGTTTTCATTCTTTAAACTCCCACATAAATTACCAGTGATTTTCCTATGAAATTTAATACTTTAACTATCACTTTTTTTGTTTCAGCATATTATGGAATAAATGTAATAAATTGGAATTAGGCAGCAGTGAAATGCTTCCCTCATTTGCAATGGGGAAAATAATTTAAGAGAATCATTATGTACCATACAAGCAAGTTTGCTGACATTGAAGTTCAGTTTCCACAGAAATACTAGACATCTTGATAAAAATTTGTCAATCCTCCAAAATATATGACATAAAAATGTACATTATAGTTTATGGTTTTCATCAAATGAAATCTTTACTTTTTAAAAGTAATTTGTTCCTTCAAAACAAATAAAATGTGTATTTTTTAAACAAACAAAACAAACAAACAAATAAATAAATAAGTTGGAAACTAAAGAATAAATAGTCTGATGATGTATATACCAGTAGAATCAGTAATTAGTAAAAGAATAAATGAACAAAGAAAAAATAGACTTTACTAGTGACTTTTCCATATTGTATTGCTTATAATTACCCTTTACTGAACCCAGCAACAACAGTTTACAGATAATGTGACATGGAATCTCAAGAACAACCCTATGGGTTAGTATTCCCAACACCATTTAAATAGATACTAAAGTAATTTTTTTCAACAAACATGTATGGAAAACTGAATATATTCTCTAGCTATATCAAGAATGCAAAGGTAAGGTAAAGTTATTGTTCTCAAAAAGGTGTTAATTAAATAAGGAAACATATAAATAAGGAATTAGATTCTGATGCATTAAATCGATTCCTTTATTTAACAAACATTTATTGATTTTCTACTCCATGCTTGATATTGTTTTAGGCACTTGAAATATGTCAGAGACCAAAATGTGCAATAATGTAACATGATATGTTGTTAGAAAGTAATGAATGCAATGGAGAAAAGTACAGTGGAAGAAACATGGAGGTGCTGGGGGATATGGAAGTTGTGTTGCAATTTTAAAGTGGATGGGCCTCAAGAAAGTGATATTTAACCAAAGACTTTAAGTAAGTTCACCGTCCAAATTACCAGAGCAGCAGAATTCCAGAAGGAGAAAATAGATGATAAAAATAATTAAGATAAGAGGAAAGCTTGTGTGGCTGAGAAATGGGAGCAAAAGCAAAGTGGTTAGAACGAAATGAACAAAGCATAGAAGCATAGGAGTTGAGATCAGTGAGACAGCCATTGGGGAGTCAATGGGCCTTTGACTTCATTCCGAGTGTGGAAGAAAGCTATCAGAAAGTTTTGAGCAGAGGAGTTGTTAAGTTTGAATCCTCTGAGAAGCAGAGACCAGGATAGAAATAAACATTAAAGAGGCTTTACTGCAGAAAAGACCTGTAGAGGATAAAGGGGTAAGGGCTCATTAGGGAAATAGGAATAAGTTGAGATAGACTTCAGACCACAATGTAAATCTGACATCTGTGCAAGGAGAGTGGGAAGAAAGGAAAATTGGTCAGGAGGAGCTGGAATACATCTCTGAGAAATTAAATAGCATCCTATATGTGAAGCAGCAACAGTTCAGATCTAGTGTCCTTGCTGTACTCAGTCTTTAGGTGGGAGCAGCCTGAGAAGAACATGAACACTGGGCAGATCCAAGGGTATGGCAACTGGATGCTATTCATCCAGTACCCTTCTCTTAACAGGTTCTCTTGAAGCAAGATCTGAATAGCACATCACTATGGCTGCCAACAGGAATGAAATAATCTGAGCTGTATATATGAAAGATCACTCTGGCTGCTAATAGACTATATGAGACCAAGAGAGAAAACAAGGAAGCCAGCTGTGAGGCCACTAGGATCATCCAGGTGAAGGATGAAGGTAGCCTGGGATTGAGCCCATTTGAGAAGAGATCCAGGTTTGAGTTCTGATGCACTTCTGTATGAGCGGTCAAAAGATGATGGGGATTTGGTCAATTGAGAAGGAAGTATCCCATGAGTCAGTACAAAAATGAAAAGAGGGTGATGTCTGTTCTGAAAGCAAGAGGAAAAATACTGCTGATCTTTTAAGCAAGATCAGGAGTGAAAATTGACCAATTAAACTTGGAAATGTGAAGGGCATTAGTGGTCTTAACAAAGATAAGTAAGAGATAGAGATGATGGGCCTATACCTATTGCCATAAATGAGACAAGGGAGGCAGTCAGATGTAGGCTGGGAGGGATGCTGAGAAGATAATGCTGAAGAGGCTGATATAACTGGCATAAGTCCCCAAATTTACAATGCAGCCCTTTCTTATTAGCCCTTTCACACATAATGTAAGAAAGAACAATCGTATAATTAGGGCTTGACATGATATGAATGCCATCAAGAATCATTTACAAAGGATGCTGTAGAAGCCATTTTTATAATAAAAGTGGTTGGATTTTTAACTTTTAAAAAATTATTATGAAATGGACTCTGTGATCAATGCCCAGAAGATAATGCTCTTTCCATACATTTTCTATTTCAGCAAGACACAAATCAGAGGCTGTTGTTCTTTTGAGTGAAAAGTTCTACTGAGTTGATGAAGGCTTTCGGGTGGCTTCACTTGGGAACTCATTAGTTTCTTCGATTAAAAAAATAAAATAAACGCTTTGTAATATTGATGTATCTGGCTTACTTGACTAAAGAGTTTGGTAAATTAATGTAGGAGGCCATTCTCATCTTCACTTCCTATTATCCAACCTTCCAACACATAAACATACCTTAACCAGCCACCATATTTTACCCTTTAAAACTATTTTTTTTAATTTGAAACTTTTGCTTGTGAATCCAAGATATAAATCTATACTTCTACCTAAAAGTATTCTTCTGTACTGTCAAAATTGTATTTCCCATGCTAAATTTCCTACAGCTGCAACATCACAGCATGTTCACCTAATTCAAAAATGCTCATAAAATAATGAAGTAACATTGAAAACCTTTTTTCTCTTTGTTCTTGCCACTTACAGAGTAGACTAAGAGCAGACAGTGTTTTTCCAAAGCAACAGTTGGCTGGATTGAGATTCTATTAATTTGATTCAGGTACTAAATTATGCAAAATTGCCTTAAAAATATGTAATATGCCTGATAATCAATAATAGACAGAATTTTTGGCTAGTTGGTTTTTTTTTAAGTTACTCAGCCTTTATAATTAAGCATTTTTAAATCTCCCATCAAGAACTCAGTTTTAAGATATGCATCAGTCATGGAAGTAAAATTAAATGAGTTTCCCATCTCCAATATGGGCAAGTTGCCAGAATTAGTCATTTTATTAAAGTCTTTTCACAGTGCTTCCAGTTGACTTTTCTCTTTCTTTTTTCAAGAATAGCAATGTAACTTTGTTATAGAGGTGTTAAGACCAGGGCTAGATTCAGACTGCTGAAGTTCAAATCCTGGGTTTGCTTCTGACTGTGACTTAAGCAAAGTGCTTAACTTCTCCATGTCTCAGCACTTTTTCTATTTGAAAAGAACTAATTATATCAACAATCTCATAAAAGTGTTGAAAGAATTACTCAAGATAATGCTATGTACAAGAAATTTCTTCTCCTTCCCCATTCCCCTTCTTCCTCTCCTTCTCCTTCTCCTCCTCTTCTTTTTTCTTCTCCTTCTCTCTTCTCCTCTCCTCTCCCCTCCTTTTCTTTTCCCTTCCCTCCCCTCCTTCCCGCTTAACACCTCTCTCTGTCTCTCTGTCTCTCTGTCTCTCTCTGTCTCTCTGTCTCTGTCTCTCTCTCTCTCTCTCTCTCTCTCTCTCTCTCTCTCTCTCTCTCATTTCCAGTGTGTGCACATGGATGTTTGTCACTTCTTCCATAAGTTATCTCTAGGGCAACAATCCTGAAGCCCAAGGAGAAAAAAAAAAGAAAAAAAAAAACAACTAAGACACAGAAAATACAGGTTCTAGTAGCAGCTTCTTCCCTCAGTAATAATGACCTTGTACTGGTTTTTCTGTGCCTCAGTTTGCCCATTCTAAAAATGGAGAATAGTTGCTCTTAAATTAGTTCTTCCATGTGGTTTCTTCTCCTTCAGAGATACCATAACAAATTGTTGCTGAAGTTCCTACATGTAAGTAGAGTTCAAATAAAATTCTAAGTAGTATGGCTGAGACTAAATATTAGATAAAACTATAAGAATACTCTTAAAGCCAGCAAAAAATGTTTGACTCCATCTTTAAAAGACATTTTTAAAACCCAAATTTTTATGTTTAGCAAAAATTCAACTTTCCAATGTACATGTTTATCAAGAACATTCTATACCAATTTATCACAAGGTATCAACTGAAAATTATACATTCTATTAAAAGCTTTAAAAAGCAATTAAAATAAGACCTACCAGCCTGTACAGCATTATAAGGGTAAATGTATAATTTTCTGACATTTTTTATGTATATAAAGTAGTTTAGGGAGCTTACCACCATTTTGGACCTTTTGAGATTAGGGAACCCAAAGTTGAGAGCCATTTGCCTATAAAATCCCGAGTCAGTGCTGATAAAGCAATAATAGTCTGGCCCACAATTGTATAAATAATAATGATATTACTAATCATTTACAACAGCCCATGAGGGACTTTGGAAATAACCTCAAAGCAATTAACTAGTGACCTACCTTTGATTATATCTCTGGCTTTGAAAGCAAAGGTTAGAGTTCATATGCCGAACTGATGTTGAGAGAGTGACATAGTCTGGTGGCCAGTTCCCTTCCTGAATAGAGCACATAACTCCTACCTGTTTAATCTCTCTTCCAGTGCACTTCCAGAAGATGAAAATCTTTATAGCCTTTTAATATTTTTATAACGTCTTTTTTCTTATTTTAATTAAAACTATTGCTCAACACAGAAAACTTGGAAACCACAGAAAGACACTGACAAAAAATATGTTATCCATAACCCCATCATCCTCCCTAAAATTACTTTTAACATTTTTGTGTTTGTCTTTCCAATTTTTCTACATATTATTGTATAATATTTTACTCAACAAGCAACACAATTTTAATACTGTTGTTTCACCTGAATTTATTAATCACATGTTGTAAGCATGTTTCCATGATGATTGATATTTTATATGACTGTACATATTTTTATTTAATTAATTCTTTTCTGTAGAACATTTAGTCAGTTCTATATGTTTCATTACTATAAATGAAACTGGGATTCTGTTATTTCATTCATTTATTAAGTAAGACCTATTGATAGACATCCTTTTACACACACAAAAGTCTCTTCCCATTTATATACTTACATTGATAGGACAAAATTTTAGAATGAGAATCAATATCAATGACATATACATGTTAAGAAGCGTACTGAAGATATTTTTCCCACAAATTATTATTTAAATTTTTATTCTCACTGTAACTAAATTTGAGATTGCCACCTCCAATCCAATGTTAGTAATATTTCAAAAAACTGACTTGTGAAAAAATCATCTCATAGAATTTTCACCTGAATTTCTTTGATTATAATGAAGTTGTACATTTTTCACATGGTAATTGGTGATTTGTATTTATCTTTTATTTAATTGCTATATATGTCCTTTGAACATTTTTCTACCAAAATAGTAACAATTTTCTTACTGATTTCCTGATTTCCTTATTGACTTATTTTATATTATTGTCATTTTATTATACAATTTGGTGAATATGAAGCTAACTCATCCTTTGTAAAGATTATGTTAAAAATGTTTCATGCATATACACATAATGGATACTTAAATCGAATCCTCCCATACCTGATTGGATTTATAATACAGTTTTCTTTGCTATTTTTTTCCTTCCCCTCAAAGACCTCATATCCTTCCACATCTCACTGGCACAACCCACAATAACCTATGTTCAAAATCTAGTATATACCTTTTTATTTTTCTTCATTTTTTCCATAATTACATTTCAGCATATGTAGATGTAAAAACATACATTTTTCATTTATTGTTTCATAAAAATGATATTATATTAAATATTTTCTGCATTTTGTTTTACTTAGTCAAGTATAACTCATAAAAATCCTGCCAAAGTAATTGTTATAATTCTATTTCATTCTTTTAATAGCTACATAATGTTCCCTGGGGTGGATAGACTACAATTATTTAAACATTCCCTTATTACCAACATAAACTTTGCTTCTAGTTTTTTGCTACTGTGAATGAAGTTGCAATAAACATCTCTGAGCAAATATGCTTACTTATGGGGGTTTTTGTTTCGATGGGATAGGTTCCTAGGAAGAATATTGCTGAGTTAAGGAATATATTCAATTTATTTTTATTTTTATGGATGCTGTCAGATTGCTTCCTGAAAAGGCAATAACAATTCAGAGTTACACCAGCAAAGTATAAGAATTTCTCCATACCTGCATTAGCAATAGGTATTATATAGCTCTTTTCAATTTTTATAAGCCCGAAGAGTAGAAACATAACCCTGACCACTCATAAATTTGAATGACGTATGATTTTATTGAACATTTGAATTTCACTTTTCTGAATAACAGCTTATTCTTTGGTCCATTTTTTTCATTTTTTACATTAATTTGTATAATTCTTTTAAACTATTGATTTTAATACATTGTCAGCTGCATTGCAAATAACCTTTTTCAATGCTCATAAATGTATATGTACTTTGTTTATGGCAGTGCTTCTCAAATTCTCTGTGGCAAAGGGCCAGTATTTTAAAATTTCCAATCTATAGCACATCAATGTTTCCTATAACACAACATCATACACTCAGATGTCATGGCAATGTTAAATTGCTGTACAAGTTTATAAATACTTATTCTCAGTTTCTGTACTTACCAAGATGAGGGTTGGAGTGAACTGTAGATTGACACTGATCCACTGGCCACACTATGAGTAACAAAAGCTAGTGCCACCTTTTGTACAGTCAAAACATTTCACTTTATGCAGTCAAAATATTTCCTTCTATAGTTTTTGGATTTTATTACTTAAGAAGTTAGTTTAAGATTTATTTGTAAGAATTCTATTGCTAAACTTATTCTATGTAAGTCTCTAGTCTATGTTGATTTTTTCCCAATTTTATTATATTCCCCATTTTTGTCTGGATTTTTTAATGATGTGGGATAGGGTTCCAATGCTATTTTCTTACATAAGTGTTGCCACATTACCTTTGTCATTGTGGAAGATACTATGGTCTGACTCACTCAGCAGTCACTTTCTCTCCCTTCTTGTTTACCTTCTTATAATAAAAATATAGAATCTGGAAGTCTAAAATCCTATGTTCTCAGATAAGCTATGCTACTGCTCCCTATACAATGTGCATGCCACAAAGCAGACACATCCAAGGAAGTCTGGGAGCTGAGAGGGCAGCATGATAAGTGGATTCACCCAGGGGTCATTATTCTCTTGATAGGCACAGTAGAGTAGATATTTTCTTCTATTGGAGTAGCTATGAAAGATTTCTCATGTTCTTATATCATAAATGCCAGCAATATGAGTAGCAGCAATATCACTTCTGTTTGAAAAGTCTTGAGTATGATTTGACCTTCTTCCTGGCTGTATCATTGTTCTTTCGTTTTCCCGGATAGTGTCTAGAAACTACCTAACCTATCTTAATAAATTATTTACTTAAATCACCTAGAGTGTATTACTGCCAGCAACAAAAACTTTTACAGTCATATATTAAATCATCTCATATACTGAGATTCTTTACTATTTCACTCTTTTATTTTATTATTCCATTTCTAATGGATCAGTATCAATACATTCATGCCAACAACATGTCAAATTGATTTTATACTGTAGATTTACAGTGAGTTCTGAGTTCTGTTTCATTTTGTTTTATTTTGTTTTTTGTTTGTTTTTGGTTCTCAAAAATTTATACTTCCATTTAAATTTCAAGGTAATTTTATCACCTTAAGTCAATGAATAAAATAAGAAACAGTAACATATTTCAGGAAAACTAAGACTTCCCTGAACCCTAAGTCAATGTATATAAAGAAGACAAAGACTGAATGAATAAGTGAAAAATGACTTGGAAAAGCTGAGGACAGATAAACCAAGGCACTCGGAGAGTAGCCCTGATGAACTTTGGCCAAAATGATAAGATGGTATCACCATATCCTGTAACAGATTGTGAGGAAGTGCTGAAACCATGAGGCTTGCATAAAAAGCATGTAGAATAAGAAATTAGATTCCTAAGTGTTCATTCCCTCTCCTTTCTCACAGGCAACTATCTTTTTCTCTCCCCTTTCGAGAAATGAGAGGTATATTCTCCAAAATGAACTATAGAAGGTTTGGAACTGAAGCCACCAGACATAGAGAAAATGGAAATGAGGGTCCAGGGCAGGAGCCAGCGCTTTTTTTCCTGTAAAGATCCAGATAGTAAGTAGGTTAAGCTTCATAAGCCATATAGTCTCTGTCACAACTGCTCCACTCTCATATTGTAACACAAAAGCATGCATAGAAAATATTTATAAAAATAGGTGTGACTATTTGTCAATAAAACTTTATTTATAAAAACAGGTGGTTGGCTGGATTTGACCAATTGGCTATAATTTATATCCCTTCTAGTCTAGGGTGATACTAAAGGGATCAATCCTACATGCTGAACAAGGAGACTCCTAGATCTCTCTCTTCTTCTGATCAATAATTTGGTTTACTTACCACACCGTATTTTCTTCAAGCCCTCATCATACCAAAAATAAAATTAGTAAGTTAGTCAAAGATGATATTATTTCAAGAAATTCCAATAGCAAACATCTACAGATACTAATATTTAGTGTCACTCATAAAAAATCCAATTGGTCCAATAGTGAAGCACAGCACTTATCAAACCCTATGATCCTGACCCAGTGAGACTGGGTGGGGAGCAAACCCAAGCAGTTCTCACTCTAGGGCCAAGGAACCAGCCTCATTTTTCAATATGAATAAACAGCAGAAGATCCTTTGACATAAAGACAACTTCTGGCATAAAAGAAAGACTAAAACAATCAAGCAGAAAGTAGACAATACAGGGAGCAAAAGATAACTTCAGAAAAACTTTAATATCTCCAGATAGGTATCATTAATTTATTAAACACATATTTATTGAGCATGAATAGTGTACCAATATTTTTCTACATGCAAGCAAAATAGTAGTGACCAAAATAGATAAAAATATTTATTTTTTAACTTCATAAACCTTTCTTCTAGAGGGAAGACAAAAGAGAAAAACAAAAAATGAATACTATTTTTAAATAATTATAAAACAAAAAAGATTTATTAACAATTAAAAATTGGCAGGTAATTTTTTTTATTTAGTAAAAGTGTTGGGAGACAAAATTGGAAAACTGCCTAAAAAATAGAAGAAAGAAATTAGAAGAAAAATATAACAGAACAGAAATTTTTAAAGATGACCTAAATGGTCCAACAACCAACAGATAAGAATTCTAAGGAGATAAAACAGAGCACGAAAAGGAGGAAATTATCAAATGGTTAATACACAAAATTCTCCAGACCTGGAAGACAAGTGTCCCCAAATGAAGAAGCCCTCAAAGTACTAATACAATAAGCACAAATTATCTATATTGAGGCACATTTCTGTAAAATTTCATAGTTTTAGAGAAGATCCTAAATGTTGCAAGAGGGAGACAAATTACAATTGAAGATTTGAGGAAATCTCAAAACCAATAATGGAATAATACTTTCAATTTTTTTATTGAAAATTATTTTCAATTTAGAATTCCATACACAGCCAAAATACTAAGAGTAGAACACAGCATTTTCAGACACCAAAGATCTAAAAAATAACATATTTTCTCTTATGCCATATCTAAGGAAACTACTAGAAAATATAGTACATCAAAAGTGAGGTAAGTCCAATATTTGACAGAGAGATTAAGGCAAGTCCCAAAATACTGATGAAAGAAAGTTACAGAATAACATATAAAGATATGACTCAAAAATCTCAGTCCATGCTTGGGCATGATGATGCATGGCGCAAGAGAAATATCCTCAGGAAAAAGAGAAGATATGTTATATTATTTGGCAAGGTTTTTTTAAATGTGGAAATTTATGTTGAGAAGCATTGTACAAAACTTTAGAAAATGTTGAGAGACAGTGATAGGCTCAAGAAAAACCTCACAAATAAAAAAGAGCAATTATTAATGATATGCAAAATAAAAAATGTATACAGGCAATATAATAAGAGTAAATATTATTTGGAAATATAATAATAGCAAAATACTCAGCTTAAAAGAGAACAATATTAATGTAGTTATATAATAACTAATTAACCAATAACTAAATTAGTCTATAATAACTATAATACTGAATATGGACCTTATTGTCTTTATTGAGGTATAATTTATGCACGATAAATTTTGTTAATTTAAATTGTATGACTTGATGAGTTTTTATGCATAAAACTACTTCCACAATAAACATAAAGAATTTTAACATTATCACCAAAAGACTCCTTATAACCCTTGCAGTCCATTCCTCTATCTGTTCTCAAACCTAAACAATTGCTTATCTGTTTTGGTCACTATAGATTAGTTTGCATTTTCTAAAATTTTATAAAAATGAAATCATACAGTATACTATCTATGGTCTCACTTTCTGCAATTTTAGTTACCCACAGTCAACCACAGTTACAGATGTCTTACTGTTAAATTGTATAGATGAAACTTACTAGATTTCGTTAACCAATGTCACCATAATAAAAATAAATAAATAAATGGAAATGAAAAATTCCAGAAATAAACAATTTGTAAGTTTTAAATTGAGCACCATTCTGAATAGTGTGATGAAATTTCAAGTTGTCATGCTCTGTCCCACCTAGGACGTGAATCACCCCTTTGTTCGGTGTATCCATGTCACATACACTACTGACAATCATTTAGCCTTCTCCACTGTCAGATTGACTGTAACAGTATCATAGTGTTTGTGTTCGAGTAACTCTTATTTTACTTAATAATGGCCTCAAAGAGCAAAAGTAATGACACTGGCAATTCAGGTATGCTAAAGAGAAGGCGAAAAGTGCTTCTTTTAAGTGAAAAGTTATGTATGTATAGGAAAAAACAATATATAGGGCTCAATATTATTTGTGGTTTCAGGCATCCACTGGGGATCTTGGAACGCATCCCTGTGGATAAATGGGGACTATTGTGTATACTCTTTCAACTCAGTCATTTCAATCCCAGGAATCTAAGAAAAATGAAAATACATATCCACACAAAGACTTGTATACAATGTTATTAGCAGCTTTGTTCACAATAACAAATTAAAAAACAATCTAAGCATCCACCAATAGGAGAATGGATAAACTATGTCATGTCCATATAATAGAATATTATTCAACAATAATAGCAATAACAAAATATGATTAATCAATTTACCAGGTAGTCTTATCTATTTCTTGTATTTTCAAGATGTGTAATTATTTATTAGCAAAAGTATGTATTTATTGATTCTCTTTCCTAATTTTTATATCACTTATTTTATTTCTTGTCATATTAAATTCACTTAAACATCATAAACAATTTTGAATAATAATGCTGATAGCAAGCATTTCTGCCTAGTTCTTAATTTTAATTGAAATGTTTTATTATTTATCTATCCCTGCCTAGTTCCTGATTTTAACTGAGATGGCTATTATTTCCCTATTTAATTGAAATGGTTTGTAATATTTGCTGTTGGTTTTGGAGACATAATCTGTATTATATTTATTATATTCAAGTCCCTCTTTACCATCTATATCTTACTTAGAGTTTTACTATAAATAGATCCCAAATGTCTTTTCAGAATCTATTGATATATCCAATGTTGTTTTTATCTATAATTCACTTTTTAGTAAAGTATACCGATGAATTTCCTAATATAGACTTTAGAAAGCACTTTACTTGATTATTCTTTTGATATATATTTTTACACCTATATTCACTAGTGAGGTTAAGCTAAAGTTTCTTTCTTGTGTTACCTTTTCAGGTTTTTATGTTGTATGTCTTCTGACTACACGCAATGAGTTGAGGTGAGACCATTTTCCATGATCTAGAATTGTTTTACTATTGATGCAATTACTATTCTTTTAATGTTAGGTAAAACTCAGCTACGATCTCAGTGCCTTTTCCAATGAAGCCTCTTTAGTCACGTTTCCAATCTCATTTATTGGAAATCAGCCTACTCAAATTTTCTACCTCTTAAGTCATATTTCATAATTTATATTTTATTATGAAAGCATCCCTTTTTTTAGAGTTTTAAATGTAACACCACCATAGAAGTTAGATGTAGAGATTTTTATGAACCTTTCATTTCTTCTGTGTCTGAGATATCTCTTCTCTAATATCTAATCTTAAAGTGTTGATGCTCCATCTTTCTTTTATAATCAGTCTACAAAGAAAGTTGATTCCTTTTGTTGGTCCTTTTGAAGATCCAGCTTTTGAAATGTGTTCATCTTTTCTTCCTGCTATTTTTTCTATTTTCAATGTAAATTATTGAACAAATAAATGGTAGTAATCAGAAAATAGCCTGATGTTAACAGTCATCTGAGAGAAAACATGTTGAGTGAGAAAGGTAAAAAAGCCTCTTAAGAACACCAATACTAAGGGTCAAACAGAAAAAACACACACAAAGATTTTCGAAAGAAGCAATCTGATAAGTAGGAGGAAAACCAGGAAAGTACAATGTCATGAGAACGCCAAGATAAAAGTATTTCAAGATGGAGAACCTTGACAACAACAATTAACAAAAACAAAAGTTGTTCACTGGGGATTTCTTGCTTAAGGACTTAGAAGTGACCATTAACATTAGCTACAAGTAGGTTGTGAATGGCCCTTGCAAGAGCAATTTTATGGAGCGATAAGGCAGGTGGGGGGAAGCAGATTTCAGTGGGTAGAAGAGTAAGAGAAAAGAGAAATTAAAAATAAAAGTGACAGATAACTTAAAAGACTTTTTGCTGAATGGTCAAGAAAAGAGATGGGACAGTAACTGGAAAAAGGTATAGGATAGAGTTACATTTTTATTAACATGTGAAGGGCTCAAGCAAATATAAATGTTGACAGGAAGCAGCTAGTAATGGGTTAGGCGAGATGCAGGAGAGGAAATGTACTGAAGAGCATAGATGCAGTATTAGACTCCTACATTAGAGGGTCACCTCTTCCCATGTTACAACAAGGCAGGAAGATAGTCCATGGTGAATATAGGTGAACCTGCTTCTGCAGGAAGAAAGTCATGAAAACTTGGTGGCTCTATTTCCTTGATGAAGTACTTGGCAGGGTCTTTTGCTGAGAATAAGTTAGGAAGTGGTAGGGCTGGAGGCATTGGAAAGTGGAGACACTTTGATATCAAGCAACAGTAAATTTCAGAAGAAAAACCTAGCTTAAAAACTATAGAAGTTTCTGTCAGTGTCAAGAGCCTAGTTCAGTTGGAAACTACAGAGCTATGGAGGCACCACGGGTAGGAATGAAGGTAAACAGACGGATAAATCTATGGTTGCCTGTTGGTAAGAGAGTCCTGGGTGATAACTAGTGTTTGCCAGGAGTTTCTCATAGCTCTTGCGGCTTCTCCCCACTCTTCACTCAGCAGCCCTAGCTCCAATGCCTCTTCTTCTACCTTTGCTGTGGGAGAAGATGAAATAAGCCTGTTTGGCTTATTAGGACAAACTCTTGTTTCACATCTCAGAGTGACTTCCACATTGACAACTACAGGAGCAAAGAAACCTGGGGTCTATTCCCTCTTACTCAGGGACAAGTCCTCCTAGATAGCACTAGGATTAAACAGTTTCTATCAGAACTACCCTAGACCATGGGCAAACTACAGATCAGAAAGGCAATGACTTGATGTGAGTCTTTTGCCACATGAACCGTGGTTTCTGTTTCTCTAATTATTTAGGAATTATTCATCTTGGCTTTTTAAATGATAGTTATTATTAAACTTTATGAAACACACATGTATGTGTGATACACTGATTTTATAATCAATCACTATAATTATATGTACAGGAAAAAGACTAAATGGATTATATACAAAACAAATAGAAAGTGAATTTTTTTCTCTATATTTTCAACAGTGACATGCACTAATTTATAATAAGAAGAAAATCAATAAAATATATTTCTAAAGTTGCCACATCCAGCAAGTGATAAATCCTACTACGTCCAGTGCGGCTCTGGAACATAAACCTGAGTGGGAACGGTGGGGGATTGAGAAAAGAAAGAAGACAGAAATCTGGGTTAAGGAGGCCAATTATCCACTGATGATGGAATAGAGAGTGATTTTATTTTTGCAAATTGCTTTTGTACAAGAGCATACATTTGCTGGCTAAAATAAGATTATCCCCACTCAACCTACACATCCTGCTATAATCATTTGCATTTCCATAGATTATCCCCACCCTACACGCCCTCCTACAATCGTTTGCATTTCCATCAAAACTGCATTGTTCTCCAATCAGTTCTTAGTTACCCGTGATCAATTCCTATTTACCCATTCTAAGGAGGGTTCCTTGAGGTGAGGCAACCTTTGGTTGGCCTCCCAGATTGCAAGGACCTTGTCAGTTTACAACCTGCTCTCCACATAAAATCATTACATTTGAACCAATATTTTCCGAATGACCAAGTACAAAACTAAAAACAATATTCTGGTGTTTTTCTTCGTATTCAGGGATAATTTTTTAAACATTCTGCATTCCCAATTTAATTTTCTACAGAATAAATCTTTATTTGAGTACATTTCTTAAAATTCCATTCAAGCGTGCTTAGTAACCTGAAATTCTTTTCTTATCAAATTTAATTTTAATTTATGCTTGGTCTCAATCTGTTCCCTTCTCAGCTCAAATGTCTTACTATTTACCTTCATCTCCTTTGTCTATGTTTCTTTGAGTTTTGAGAGTACAGAGCATGTGCTGGTGAATAGTTTCTTCTGTTTACTGCAGTGATATTTTAGAAACAAAATTTTCTTCTGTCTCTTTTCTTCCTTTATATTATAGAATATCATCATAGAATTCATATGGTTTGCATTTAATTTCTTTCTTACATGATGGGAGATACATCAAGAACCAATTATTCTAAAATAGGGTTTTCTCCACACTGTCCACTTAGATGCTATTAATGTCAGGATGTGGGAACTGAGGCTCCAATTTTTTTTTCCACTTGTTAATTCATTTATTTATACATTTATTTAATGTCTAATAAGTCCTGGTACACTGTTAGCTCATAGGGGTTCAGAGTTATAAGGATTCTCTGGAAGATAAGATTGAGCAAATATAATGCAGCATAAATCAAGAGAGTAATGGTACTGATCATTGGTTCATTCAAATATTTTTTAAAATTTATTTTTAACTTATTATTTCTTTGGTGGCATTGGTTAATGAAATCCAGTAAGTTTCAGGTGTACATTTTAACCATAAGGCATATATATTGCATTGTGTATTCCTCTCCATGGTTAGAATTCTTTCTGCCACCACATATTTGACCCCTTTTACCCTATCTACCTACTTCCTCTCTCCTCCTCCCACCCTCTGGTAACCACTAGTCTATTGTCCATGTCCATGAGTCTCTGTTTGTTTGTCCTATTTATTTGTTGCTTTTAGGTTTATATCCCACATGTAAGTGATATCATGGGGTTCTCAATTTTTTCTGTCTGGCTTATTTCACTTAGCATGATTATCTCAAGGTCCATCTATGTTGTCACAAGTGGCAATATTTCATCTCTTCTTATGGCTGAGTAATATTCCATTGTATATATGTACCACAGCTTCTTTAGCCAATCATCTACCATAGGACACTTTGGTCGCTTCCATGTCCTGGTCACTGTGAATAATATTGCTATGAACATCAGTGTGCAAATATCTTTTCAGATACGGGTTTTTAAGTCTTCGTGGTAAATATCCAGTAGAGGGATTACTGGATCATATGGTAGATCAATTCTTAGTTTTTGAGGAAACTGTATACTGTTTTTCATAGTGGTTGTACCAATTTGCAGTCCCACCAGCAATGTATGAGGGTTCCTTTTTCACCGTATTCTCTTTAACACTTGTTATTACTTGTCCTGTTGGTAACAGCTGTTCTAACAGGTGTGAGATGGTATCTCATTGTGAGGCTCCAATCTTGAGCCAGTGCAATGATCCAATACCCTGGGAAGAGAGGAGGGCCTGGGACTGTTGCGGATTTTGGCCCATGTACCTGGAAGAGCCAAGTGGCACTCAGTGAACTAAGAATGAAAGGAGGGTTTTTTTTTATACCAGGGGGGCTCAGAGGAGTCACTCTCCAGAGTCTGAGCCCCAAACCAAGGTAGGCAGATAGATTTATACATTGATTACTTCTGCATACTTGGTGGTCTTTTGTTTCACACGTGCGGGAAAGGTAGGTTTCTAGAGGGAGGAGGTTGAAAAAATCCCTCTGGGACAGGGTATCCATCTTAGATTTCTTTACATTTCCCATATCAGGACCAGGAGAAGTTCCTCTCCCCAGGGTGGCTTCTAGGTTTTTGGTGCAACGCTTGGCTCAGACTCATTGTAGCTCAGTTTCTTTTTAATTGTTTTGGGAAGAAGTCCTGACTCTATGTGGAGACCTGACTCTGCACACAGTGCCACAGTGTTCAAGAACTTGCTGCAGCAGCCCCTGACTCCCAGGTCTTGAGATAAAATTGGTTCTAATTTCCTTTGATTACTTTCTAATGCTGTTTCCCACAATCCCAAACTGCCTTCAAAAAGAAGGTGATCCCTGTCACTGCTGAGCCCTGATGACTGTGACCCTGAAACTTTTGCACAGCTGCCCTTAGAGCTGCCCTTCTTTTTATTCTGGGTGGCATCCCTGCATCACTTCTGCACAGTGGTTAATATAGTCCTCAGTATGGTGTCCATGAGCTCTGTCTGCAGAGACATAAAAGATTCCAAAAGAGGTTTGTACCTGTCTCATGCCTTGCTTCCACCTCCATCCTGCATCTCTCCAGAAGGGGTGTTCATGCAGTGATAGATATACAGATGATTGATAGATAGATAGATTGATTGATATATAGATAGATAGATAGATAGATAGATAGATTTCTGTCACTTATCAAGCCTTCTTGACCTTCTTCAATTTAAATCCATCAGTACTGCATCAAGAATAAACCACTTTATATTTCCAACACATGAATTACATCACACTCTCCTAGTTTTTAGTAAGGATGTGAGTGTTATGCTTAATTTTACTGTTTTAAGTGTTTAATACTTGTAAGATGTCTTCGCAAGCTGGATTAACATACATCAGTGATAAACAAATCTTCGCTTTAAAAATAAGAAGTTGGTTCCTCTTTCATTTTTTTGGAAAACCTTGCAACTTCTGATGGCAGTAGTCTTATTAACTCTGAGACATGGTAAATTCAGGGTCTCAACCTCTTGATCTGATTTTTCCATACCTTTCATTAGATAGCCACTACATTTTTTAGTACTGTTTAAACCCTGTAGTAAAAACAAGCATAAATTTAATCACATGTTGATACTTTAACTCAAGCCCTGTCTCAGGAAAAGAATATAATATTTTATGAGTCCTGATGGGAGATAGAATCTTCACCTAACACCGTATCACTTTCCTTCACTTAGGGAACACTAGAAAGCAAACGTGATATAGACAGATAAATGATTGATAGATAGATGATAGATAGATAGAGAGATGATAGATAATCTTCATCCCTGATCTTTCCTGCACTACTCATCTTTTTTTTGAGGGAATACAATATAATCATATATTAATAAATTTGGCCTATAATTTGGATTGTTATTATTATTATTTGGATTATTACTGTAATAGCAATACTTAATTATAGAAACCACTTATATATCTTTGACTCAGCCAGTAAATATCTAAAAAGCATCTTTTAATATGAAATATTTTATCAAATGGTATCAATTTAGAGTTCCAACTGTACAGTAAAACTCAGGTAAATCAATAAATTACAGAGTTTAAAAGGGCAAGACCTTTAGAGATCATCAAACAAACCACATACATACTTACCTTTCCCTCCCACCCCCAACAAATAGCCACCACTCCAGCTCCAAACTCCCACCACTGCAAGACGTCCTCTACTCAGCTCCCGGTATGACATTGTTTATTCTGAGGAATAAAAGAAATAAGAGTGGGAAGGATAGCTAAGTGCTCATTAGTTTTTTCCTTTTACGATTTCCGTTCTCTCCTAGGAAGACCATTCCCATGAACTGATTCTGATAAGGTCTTCAGAAAATTACACCCTAATAAATTCTCCATCAGGGCCCTTCGTAGAATATTATGCCTATTTTGGTAAGGTCTCCTGGTTCTGAATTTACTTTTCATTTATAAATATCATCTAGACTTTCCCCCCAAAATACTGATGTTGGCATATTCATGGTGCCTTATTAATAGTAAGAAACTTTATTTCACTGGCTCCTATCATCACCTTAAACTACAATTTCTTTAGATCCTTGCTACTCACAGTAGACCAGCAGCATTAGCATCACGTGGGGGCTTTTTAGAAATGCAGAAACTCAGTTTCTACCCCAGACCTACAAAATCGAAGTCTGCATTTTGATAAGGTTCCCAGGTGTACACTAAATTTGAAGAAGCACTGCTACAGTTGTCTGCTAAGACCTCTTCATTTATTACAGAGAATACCCAGAAATAGCTCACATATAAGACACCTACCATTTGGTACCTGCCATTCCTTTCTCTTTTGCCCTGAAAGATCTCTTTGGTGATATACATAGCTAAGTCTTTCACTGCGTGCGATGGGTCATGAATCACTGGCAAACCACCTGCTCGTGGACAATACTGCTTTCATCTCACCACTCCATTATTGTATCTGCTCATGCAAGTTGGTTAGGTCCTTACGACTAAAAGGGTCATTAGCCCTCTGAACATAGCAGTGGCTCTTTATTCCCAACCTAAGAAGAGATAATGCTTCTCACCCCACTTATTACACAAATAGACTAAACAATGTTGTTGCACCCTCAGTGTCTTACAATTTTTTAGTGGAAATATCTTTCAGATTTTATTTTTTATTTCACCTTCTCCCTAAGATTGGGAATCCAAGCTAGGCTGGGGAGTTATAGTACTGGGGAGCCATGACCCAAGTGAAAGACATTAGAATCCATTCACTCATGCATTAACTTATTTATTCATTTATCCATTAAAATGAATAGATACTTATTGAATGCCCATTGTAAAAAGAGATATTTATTGAATGCCCATTGTATGTCTGGCATTGTGGTAGACTCTGGGGTTAAAGCATCTTTCCTCCTACTTTTGTACTTGGATCAAATCCTATGCCCCCAGTGAATTCTCTCCTAGGAAACTTCTCAGTCCCTTATACAATAAGATTCCAAACAATAGAGTTAAAACAGAATTAACTAAGACATTCTAGTTGTTTAAGGAGTATCTCGATTAGAAGGTGGTTCCATCTGTCTATCTACCCACCCATGTATCTCACAATGTGTTAGATATTAAGCTCCCTCAGAACAAGGATCATATGTTCCTCAAATAGCTATCTTCTAAAGCAGTATTTTTTAAAACTAACTTTTTAAGACTAATATCCTTCAAAAGGTGGTCTTGGATTAACTGAATTAGATCACTGGAAATTTTTGAATTGATGAAACACTTAAAATTCTACATCAGAATCACCAGGAGTGCTTAAAATGCAAATTCCTGATTTGAACCCAACACTTTCTAATTCTGAATCTGGGAAGTACACAGGATATTCTAAGGAATATTTCTGGACCATTTTTAACACGTGATTAAAAAATGAGGATTCATTGGTGATTCTGAGCCACAGTGGGGTCAAGCAGGATTATATATCCTGTTTGTATACTGTTAGCATCGGTTTACATAATGGGCATCCTCAGGCATCTCATTTTGAATAAGGATTATGTCACTGCTTAAAGGAAAAGTTGGATGATAATTGCTCCAAAGGGCTCAACACAGGGATGAAGTGTGGGATATGGTAAGAAATATGGAAAAATAATAAGCTCTTTAGGGGAGTAAAGCTGATCAGACAGGAAAGCAAGTAGAAGTGGGTCACAAGGTATCCATAGAAGTATAGCCAAATCTAAGTGGGGGAACCAAGAGTCATTTTGTGCAGTCCTGAAGGGTCAACATCCAAAAGTTTCAACCAAGTAGCAAGTTCAGAGAATTTTGGAAGCCTTTAATAAGTGGTCCAGATAGAGTTGCAAAGCTGATGTTAGGGACCTGATAGATCATTCTGAGGGCCTGTGACTGTGGCTCTATAATATGCCTATGCTGCCCTTAAGAATTCCTGCCAGATTTTTGTCAAAGCCCAGTTTGATCTGAGAACAGAAACATAAGGGAAATCTGTAAGCTGGTGTTTTTCCTGCTCTGAGTCTTATGTTCCTGCCAGGGTAGCTTTCCTGAACCTGTGGAAAAGTAGCCAGCCCATCCTAGAACCTGAGCATCCATAGATCCAGTGTAGGTTTTGGTGCAAAGACACTTCTGACTTCATATAAATTAAAATAATAAATAATGACTGATGAGATTCCTTCATCGAAGTAGAACATTGAGGATGAAACAATATTTGTAGTCTTGCCAATACATGGCTTCTATTAGGAAACTAGTGACTGTCTTCAAAGAAATGGGCAGATTCCTTGCATCTCATGAAGAGGCTTCCTGTCCATAGGGGAGGGATGGAGAAAATGACTAATCCTTGCCAATGCCAGACAGTCTTTGGGAAGTAGAGACACTGCTATGGAGGAGTTGGCTCCCTTCCAGACACAACCAGCTGGAGAAAGAGCCAGAGGTCTGTTGAATAGCCTCAGCTCACATGGAGAAATCATTTTAACTGGTACTTCTCAGGGGCCAGATCTGGATTCCAGGGAAGTTTTATGAGGTGCTACTATAAGGTAATGAATAGATTTTTACAGAATGTCCCAGAACTTACAGAAGCAAGGGTTGAAAATAACCTTTTTGTAAATTCCCACAGAGCCCAGGGCAGATCTTAATCCTCTAAGTAAATATTTGAGTTTTGGAAACAGACATGGGCAACAAATAGTTGGAGCCAAGGAAGGTGAATCAGTTCAGTGCCTAAGCCCAGTGTTAGAGGTCATTAAAAAGTGATGTGTTTTTATAATGAGGATGCATCACCTTCATGATCAATCAAAGTAAATGCAAAAACAGATTACCTTTCATGACTCAAGTCAGTCTTGAAAGTAACACACCAAGAGGAACACAAAGATGGCTGGTAGCAATGACAACACCATTAGAATTCATATACAGCTCTGGTGATGCTACTGTGAGAAATAACCCTCAGTACAAATGCTGCCATTTGATTTTAATAGGTCTAGGAGAGTCCTGAAATGAACACCCTGTTCAGAGATTTGCACCACCACCCAGAAAACCCACAGTTCCAAATCCTCAGTGGTGCTTTGCTGTCTCAACCAGCTAGCACAAACTTGCTTCCTGTCAGAGCCTTCAGCATGGTCTGATATTGAGGACAGCTCTAGGAACTGGAAGGAATCAAAGCCTCAGACTGGCTTCCTGAGATGTGGGGCTTCTTCCAATATAGCCATGGAACTGGAAAATGGATATTCATGACCAAAAAAAGGACTAGATTAAGCCAACAATCTTCTTGCTGGCCTCTCTGGAACCATCCCGCCTCCCCTGCACACAGTCCCACATTGATGTCAGAGCAAGCTTGCTAACCCTCAAGCCACAACCTTGGCTCACAGATGCAAAGTTTATAATGGCCTCCTCACCAATCCAGAACAAAATGTGAATCCACTTGCATGGTACACAAAATCTTTGCAGAACTGCTTTCCTGTCTAACCTGGTCACCTGCCATCTCTGCATATTTTACACTGCAGGCATCCCAAACCACCTACAGATTCTCTTTGAATATACTGCTCTTTCCTTATCAATAATTTTGTGTATGATACTTGTGTTCTCTACCCCAGGATATTCTGAAGCAAATTGTCCTCTTGTTACTGGCCATGGGGATGTTGTGGGTGAGCAGTGGGATGACTTCTATGTTAGGATCAGTTTGGAGACAGCCTCACTACCTAGATGATATTGGATAGACTTTGCCTTTGTCTTATTTCTGCATAAATTCACTGCTAACACTCATCATACAATGGCTGTTGTTCTACCAACTGTCTCTACATGGAGCCTGGGAGCTCACAAGGCAATTTATGGCCAAAGTTTTACATCCAAGAAGATCCTTGTGGACAATTCATCAACATAGTGAATTGGGTCAATCTACTATGCTCATGGGTCTTAAGACTAACTGTATATTAAAATCAGTTGGGGATTTTTTTTAAATATAAAGCCAGTGAAATTATAATCTATGAAGCTTAGCCTGAATATCTATTACATTTTCAAAGCTCCAAAGGAAATTCTAATGTGTCGGCATATTGAGAACCACTATATCATTTTCTCAGCTTCTTCCTGCCATGGATTCTGTGCTCATTCGTCATTGCCCTAACATATCTGCCTCTCTTATCTATGGCATAGACTAGCTCACCCATCATAATTATCTAGTGGAAGTGGAACAAGGGGTTAAACCAGGTTTACAATATAGTTAGGATTCTAGGCTCTGGAAACACCATTTTGTAATATCTGGTTCCTCTCTACCTCAAAAGTGTATCCACTTTTGGAAGAAATTAGGTCTTATGCAAAGAGATTTTGATTATGACAGGACTCCAGGAAGCTAAGCTGCTGAGCTAATGGAGTAGTTACTTAGAGTGGTTGGAAGAAGCACAGATCCAAGATGGAGATTTAAAAATCTGTGTTAGAGAGGATTCTGGAGAGACAGGATAACTTTATTAGACTCAAATAATAAGAGAAAAGGATGGGCAAGACCGGGAGAAAAGAGGTCAAAAGAACAGAACCAGAAAGCAGAATGGTGGTTGCATCAGCTGGGTGTTGAGAGGTAAGTACTGACTGGGAAAGTCACTCGAAAGAACTTTTTAGGATGATGGAAATATTATCTGTCTTGATTGTAGTGATAGTTATATAGTATATTCATTTGTCAAAACTCATCAAACTAGGTACATTTTATAGTACATCAATTGTTACTCAATAAATTTAATTTTAAAAAATTTTAATTAAGAAGAGAAAATAGATGAAGAAGTTTGAATAGGAGAGAGGGCCAAAACTATAGCCAAGAACTGTGCTGAGTTGCCTAGACACCCATCTCCCTGGGAGCCAGTCAGAGCGGCCACTGACCAAAATCAAAGGCAATGGGCAAATCCAATATTTCTCTTTTATTGGTAGTATTATGGTGATGACTCTATCTCTCATAATATCATAAAATCATGTTAGAGCTGAATTCCTTTAATGAAGTAGATTCCACAAAATATTATTTTCATGAGTTGCTCCATGAATAAAAAAAAATCTTAAGTCAAATAAATTTTGAAAAAGCTTATACTCTATCCATCTCTTGGATGATCACCAGATACGTTATCATTGTCTATCAAAATTATAATGCAAGTTACTTTTGTAACTTAAAATTTTCAAGGAGGCATATTTTTAAAATAAATTTATTTACATTTAATACTATATTTTATTTAACCTAAAATATCAAAATATTAATATTTCAATATGCAATAAATAAAAATTATTAATGAGATCTTTTACATTTTTTAATACTAAACCTTAGAAATCTGGTGTGTATTTTATACTTACAGCACATCTCAGTATGGACAAGCCACATTTTAAGTGCTCAAAGCTGTATGTGTCTAGTGACTGACTTATTGGATAGCACAGCCTTACAATATTAAAGGCTCTGAAAAGCCCATAGTAAAGGAACATCTTTAGCTTTGCTTAATCCAATGTTTCCAAAACTTATTTGACCACAAGACTTTCTTTTTATTGTAGTTATGTCCATTAGAATCTGCTCTACAAGAACACACTTCAAAAATATTGACCTAATTCAGAGACAAAAATTAGACATAATCTAAAGACAGATTTTGATAGGTCAATACAGTGCTTTTAAGTAATTTAAACTGGCTCTTAAAAATTGAGAGATTTCACATAAAAATCTGGATTTCTAATTTCTCTGTAAGTAATGGAAACAGTGAATATCACTGAGTCTATGTTCCTTTGTGACAACAACAGGCTAAAACTGTGTCAGCTGCTCTCTTTAGGATAGAAGCAGGAGCTGGTGGGGGCCAGGGAATGGGCTCAGAAGCACACACAGGGGGGCACACTTTGCAGCTCACAACCATCCATGACACTCCCACAATGTACACATATGTATATGTACCCTGGGCATCCATTCATGTAAGTTACCTACTTTCCCCATAGGCATTGAGTATCTAATTCTTGGTCAGGCTCAGTCATCTCACTTTTCAGATAAATAAACTTAGGCTCCAAAAAGTTGAAGATCCTGCGCCAAAAGTCATTTTACTAGTCATGACAAAGCAAGGAGAGCCCCCATTTCTCCTGAGCAGTCACAGAAGCTCTCTGATTCTTCTACTACTATTCTTTCAACCATTTCTGCTTCTTTTCCCTCTACACCTGAGTGAATCACAAAATCTGTGTCACAGACCTGCTAACTCTGCACTGTTAAATTATGCTCTCTAAGCTAAAGTGATTCTCTCTGCCTGACACAACTTGGATCAGCACTCATTGCTAATGAGTTGCTGATGAAACAAATCAAGGGATGATAGAACCTTTGTGGAGGTCAGAATATCCCACTGTAGTACCAGAGATAGTCCCAAATTCCTTAGATAATCATTCCACTTTCTTGTTTGGACTTAATCAAAACATCATGTCCACTGTTGAGAATAGACATCAAGAATCTCCGAACAGAATCCCAACACAAGGCATCAGGAGACAGTGCCTCTGGGCAAGAAGCCAGAACTGCCAGGGTTTTACTACTCCCAGAGGGAAGTCTGTTTCTCGAGCATGATTCAAATCTCCTGTGTCTGATGCTTATCTCCAGGCCGAGACCAATAGTATTTTTTTTTCTTTATAACAACAGCTAATTTCCCCAGAGAGGTTAAGCTACTTTTAATAAGAGAAAATTTATCCAAGAATGTGGGTATATGTATATCTGTATTTGAGAATGTGTTTTAGTGTGAATCTGTTTTACTGTGAAATTAAGTAACCTTGAACATGGCTAACTTCTTTTGTCTTTTGTGCCTCCTGTTCAGTGGAAAGTTAGAAAGTGATCTGCAGAATAGAATAGAGAAAAAAGCTAAGAGTTTAAAAAGAGGAGTACTCTTAGCTACCCTCATTGGCCTGGAAAGACAAAGAGCAAAAAACATAGAAAAATTAATCTGCAGTGGCCCTCCTCTATATCTAATGTATTTATTAGTTTGCTGTGTGCTGGAAGCTAGAGAGATTTAAATAAATGAGACACCCTTTTATGACCACAAAATTTTTCATTGCAGAATTTGATTCATCTCAAGAAAACCCCTTATTCCCTCATCTCCTT
Organism: Eonycteris spelaea; assembly: GCA_003508835.1. Lineage (NCBI taxonomy): Eukaryota > Metazoa > Chordata > Mammalia > Chiroptera > Pteropodidae > Eonycteris > Eonycteris spelaea. The sequence continues at coordinate 873,282 of PUFA01000083.1, read as the reverse complement.
GTTACAACCCAAATCAAAAGGCAAAACATAGATTAGTGACTTTGCAGAGGAAACACAATGGAAGGAAGTACAATGAATGCCTAAGACTGGCCTAGGAAGATATTTTTCAACCACCTTGTCTCCATTCAGTTGTAGTTAATCTCATAAGGATTTCCAAAGGCCAAACAGGTTTCCTTTTTTACTTTGTGTTCTCCATAGCATCTAAAAGAGTTTCACAGAGCCCAGAGCAAAGGCTTAGGTCCTCTACTTAAGGGGGCAATATGACACCAGGGAACAGGGGTGAGGATAAGGAGTGGCAGGGACAGAAGAAGAGCTAGTATGAGGATATGTCATTTGGCTAGCCATCATTTAATATCAAGTGAAACTTGGAATCAACTATTCTTTCTTGTGGGACAAGAGGCTTCTTAGGACAGTCTAATAAAGAGAAAGAAATTTCCCCTGTTATCTCAATTTTAGCAGAGACTTCCAAGGCAAGAAAAATAGGTGTCAAGCTCTACCCTGTCCTCTTTGTATAGTAAGGTGCTAGACTATTTACACAAGTCTTGTAAAAGGGGTGGTCCAAAGTTATTATGCCTGCATTATCTCATTACTCACCCCAAAGTTATTAATGTGAGGCTCAGACTTTGGTTAATGAAAAAGATTAGAGTATAAAGATTTTCTCATTAGCAAGGGCTATCTTTCTTTTCTCTTACCCAAAGGGGAGAGAAATAGAATGTTCTTCTCACCCCTGAAGATGTGATGGAAAGTTCAGGAGAATAACTCAGAGATTTAACTTTTCCCATGGAATGTGGGGACACAGAGACTGGTACCTATCTCACATCTGAGGAATAATTCATGGGAAGGGCCCTGGTGAGGGCAGGAGGGCAAATAGAGCTGCATTAGAAATGGTTTACAATTTCAGAGTTTGGGGTAAGGATGTGTACATGCTGATTTGGGTCACATAAGCTCCTTCTGAAAGGGAGCCACCCATGAGTAGTTTTCAAATGGACCCTACTAAGAAACTGAGAGAAGAAAAGAAAGGTGACCCAAATAAATAAGTGGACCAACAAAAGCTAGGAGTCAAAGTAGCCAGGTAAATGAGATATCACGTGGTCAAAGGAATTATATGTAGTAAACCTCAGCAGCAGAAGAGGGTCTCTGAAAAAACTCAAAAAATACACAAGGGAGACATGCCAAATTGCTCATTGTGACACAGCCAGAGAATATCAATACCAGATAAAACACCACCACACACATGGGACTACGCTCTCTCCTCTAAGCTCACCACTACCACCCCAGCTACTGAATACAAGAGGAAGTAGTAAGAGGAGTGGTGAAGAAGCTGGGAGTACTTCTACTTCCACTACACTTTCTAGACAAGATGGCACAAGCAGAGGGAGGAAAGAACTTTTAAATTGAATAAAAGCCCAGGTTTTGATGAGACCAGTTTGGGTTGTATTATAATTATTGCCTTAAGAGAAGTAGCCAAAGAAAGAAAAAGAGAAGAAAAAACAAAACCGCTGGAAACTTTTAGGATTTCATCCAGAGGCAGAGAAAATTACGTGAACAAAATAGGTTGGAAGAGGTAGTGATAAGAAAGATGGAAATTGGTCTCTGGATGTGCCCTGCAGAGCAATTGAATAGTGCTCAACCAAAGGATTGCATTTGGAAGAGCCCTTCAGAAATACTGTGCATCCCGAGTCACCAAGTCAATATCAAGACAAAAACTAGATATCAAGTAACCTCATCAATATATTATTTTTTGCAAAAATTAATTTATTAAACTATTACAAGAAAGACCCTGGACACTTGAGATGTCCATTGAACAAACCCCGGAACTACTCCTCAAACCTATCTGTTGGCCTTCCCCCCACCTCATCTGGCAAATAAATCTTGTCAAAAGCAAAGATGTCAAAAGCAAATTTTTAGGTAAAAAAAAAAAAAAAAACCCTGCTCTTAACAGTGAGACAAAAATCATGAGAGAATAGATGAGACTCAAGAGTGCCCAGAAGAACTTCAATTTGGGAGGATGAAAAAAGTGAGAGAAAAAAATAGAGCAATAAGCAAGATGGAGATTGAGCAAAATGAGGAAGAGGTGAAGAGAGATGCCCTCAAGGTTTTAGGGTGTATGAAGGAAGGGAAGGCTGATGTGCTGGATCTTAGCTCTTATTTGAAAGTGGCAGCCTGGAAACAAGAAAATAAAAGAGAAGGTGGATGGTATATTTAAATAATTGACCCAAGAGTTTTTTATGGGCCTGGGAATGGTATGAGAGGAAACTCAAAATTTTCCATGGACCCAGAGTGAGGAGCAGAAGGTAGCTGAATGGCTGCCCCAACCAGCCCCAAGAAGTCACCTGATGAAATGAATCACATCAAGGCAAAGTATCAGACTATTTATCAGATGTGGGGCTTCTTTGTGGAAACATCCATGTTAAATCTACACACTGCAATCGAGTGTGCCATCCCCTATAGCCACCAGTGCTCCCTCCTGCTCCAAAATGGAGGGAAAAAAATCTCACAAGGACAACAGCTGCTGATGATAGAGAAAGACTTAAAACAAGACATCTTCCCTCAGATGCAACACCTGGCTGAGCTTGTTTCTTCATAATCAGCGGCAGCAGGGAGGAAGGAAAGAAACTTAGAGTAAAAGCTTTGAACAGTTCCAGTTAGGAATCACTGGATTGGAGGCTCAGAATGGTCTAAATTATTTGTAGACAGTAAACAGTGGATCACAGCAGAATCAGACCAAGTTATAGAAACAAAATTCTATTTCTAAGGATTCTTGTAACTGTTATGAAACTGTCTCTGGAGAACAAAAGGTTTGTTTATCCTTCTCCTGGTGACAGAGAAAAGGATGAAAGCATGGAGGTATGGACAGGTCTTGGCTTCTCTCCTTGTCCTTCCCTGATTACAACAGTAAAGAGACATGATTGACTAAGCTACTTAAAATACATTTCTTTGTGGTTTCTCCATCTCTGTTTTTTTTTTAATTAGAATAAAAATGACCCTACTCCCATTCTCTACTTTTACACAACTTCTTAAATACCAAAAGAGTTTGCATCAACTTGTTAACATTGTAAGTCAAAGACGTCTCTGGCAGAACTTATATTCTACAAGGAGCTCTTCTTTTTCCTGAATATCTAAGCAGAATAACGCCACTTACAAATAAAGATACACAATGGCCTTAAAATTCCTCCCTTATGAAATTGAGATTGTCAGTTCCAGTTCCCTCTTATTTAATGGAATATTCAAACTACACTGATATGAAAATGAAGCATCTTGACAGTTCCTTGAGGTTAATGGTGCAGAACCACCTGTATTTAACATTTGGGCTTTTTCTCCTTTAACTCACCTAACTTAGTTTTCTTGACCTGCCAGGGAGAAATGGAATGGAAATCAATAGCCTACCCAAGAGCATTGATGAGATTTTATTCTCTCTTAAATCGCAAAGGAATGTCAGACCTCTTTACAGTGAGACTGTCACTAACAAATTGCAGGTTGTCACCATATGAAGAAATATTGTATGAAATCAAGAGTTGAAATGGGGTGCCATCTCATTATTTTTTTCTTCCTGCAACATATATTTCATGTTTACATTAGTGCATTCAGATGCCAAAACGATAAGTACTTTAACAATCTTAAGACAGAAGTCTGTGGAGGCACTTGTTAATAGCTTCAATACATTTCCTTGTGTTGTAAATTCCAGCTTTTATATCTTTCCAAGAAGTTCCTTCCTCTATCTTAACAATAAATGAACTTGCCAGGAAGCCTGCCCCCTCTGCTTTCAACTCTGGTCAAGCTTTACTAAAGTAGAGGCTGCACATTGGAATGTTCTCCCTAGCTGCAAAGTCTTGCCCACTTACACCCAAAGAACTTGGTAAGAAAATGGCACTTCTGCTATAGTAATAAGCTGGTAGTTCCTTGGCTACCTCGGTTAAATTTATCCTCTAACTCTAACAGTGGAAAACTTGTTTACCTAAACACTTCAGGGCCCCATGGCCATTCTTGCTTCAACCATCTTCTTGAACTTGATCCTGTTCTTGCCTGAGCTGCATCAGCTGCCTCACTCTCCTACTTTTACCCCATGGCCTTTCTGATTCATGGTATCTACAGACTTCCTGCCAACCTCCTTTGCCTGGAGATGCTCTTTGCCCTGGCCAATTATTCCCTGCCATTATGCCCTCACCATTCAGAGTCAGGATGCCAGAGACAAGTGCCCTGTGTTTTGAGTGTGTACTTTTTGCATTAGAGCGGAGGTCAGCAAACATCCTCTATAAAGGACCAGAGAGTAAATATCTTAGGACTTATAGGTCATGCAGTCTCTGTTACAACTTCTCTCTCTCTCTCCCTCTCTTTCTCCCTCTCTCTCTCTTTATCTGCTGACCCCTATGTTAGAGATTTCAAATAAGCTTCTCCTGTAGTAGTTGGCATAGAATGGGTACTTGAAAAAAGTTACTTTGTGTGTGAATTAAAAAAATAATGATGAAAGAATGATAGAATGAAGGACTAAATGATACAATGAAGAAGTAAATGAAGAAATGAAAAAATTAAATGACTACAAAAATTATTTGACTGATCCCAAGGAACAACAAAAATGTCTTTGATCATTTCTCTTTTTAATTCCAGTCTCAAGTTCCAAGTTCCACCTCTGGACTTCCTTGCATCCAATTTTCAACCTCATACTCCATTCACTGATTCAACAAATGCTTATGGAACACCTGCAATGGTGGAATCAAACCTGGTGCTACCCACTAAGGAGAGACCAATGAATAAGAGAGGTCCCACTCTTGAGGAGCTCATACCTTAAAAGCAGCTTTGATAAGTGGACAAGGAATTATATTACCCTACAAATGCCTATGAGACTGTGCAAGGTTCTGGGATCACTGAGGATGTTACCCATTATTATGGAAACGGGCTTCAATAAAAGTGAGGGAGGTCAAAAGAGATGGGGCAGGTGAACACTTTGACCTCTACAAAGACAAGATGCTTTTCCTTCTGATCAGACCCAGTTCATATAAGTCAGAATTAAATTCTGGGATTCTCAATAGGATTGGGCTCAAAGGACTTGAATTGTGCCGAATGTTTGTGTTTACTCAAAATTCATATGTTGAGATACTAACTCCTAATGTGATGGCATTTGGAAATGAGATCTTTGAGAGGTGATCAGGTCATGAGGGCAGAGCCCTCATAAATGCCCTATGTTAGAAGAAATAGAAGAGGGATAATTTTTCTCTCACCCAGGAAATGATACAAAAAGATAGACATCTATCACCAAGAGGAGGAATTTCACTGGACACCAAATCTGCCAGCACCTTGATCTTGGACTTCCCTGACTCCAGACGGTGAGAATTAGATGTTTGTTGTTTAAACTATCCAGCCTGTGTTAATGTGTTATGGCAGCCCAAACTAACTTAGAGAGGCCTCATCTAATGTTCAAACATCTTTCTGAAGTTCTCTTAGAAGTTCTCATTAATTTGCATGTTTGTTGATTATAAATTCCAAGAAGAAGTCGAGATAAATTTTAATCTTAAAACACATGTAAAATATTTTCTTCAAACAAAGAAAAACTAAGCCCCAGCTGCCATGTGTTTTTTATGAAAGATACAGAAAAGTTCTCAAAATGGATGTTTCATGCATGGCCGTTAGATAAAAGCTAGGGAAATAGCATTAAATCTTAACGGAGTGGAAGCATTTCTGAAGGGGACTAAGATAATATGGACCAGACATATGGATTTCTGAAAAGCTAACTCAATACTGGGCTTGCACTCAAAGAATGTAGATGAATGGATGTTTAACATGAGCCCTCAATGGTCTCTTACACACATCAAATGTCTCCAGCTAGCTTCTGGCGAGTGCTGAATTGTAGTGAATTCATGATGGGTTTCTCTGATGTGTTCCTGAACACGTGTCAGTGGATCCTGCTTTAATCATTGAAAGGCAAAGCCAGCCTTCCGGTAAGGTGGAGAAAGCCATACATAGTGTGATGGGAGAGGCAGGAAGGCCCACTACCCAAAAACATCTGCATGCATCCAGGTGCCACAGGGCTGTAGGCCCTCTGTTGGAGTGAATCTGATCACATCTCTGCCCCACTCAGTTTTCTTCAGGGACTCCCCATCAACTTCCAAATAAAATTCACATCCCTTGAAGTGATATAAAGAGATATTCCTAAGAAGAAATTAAGTTAGATCTCTACCTCATGCTTTAAACCAAAATAATTTCCAGATGGGCCGAAGAGTTAAATGTAAGAAATAAAACCTAAAAAGAACCTGAAAAAAAATATAGAGAAGTAAGCATTCTCTGATCTAGGGGTTGTAAAGATTAACTAAACATGCAAGCAAAAAAAAAAAAAAAAAAAGATGGGTAGCTTAGACTATTTAAAAAAAAAAGTCCCTAATAACAGAAATTAAACTAATGAAATCAAAAAACAAATGGCAAATAGGAGAAAATAGTGTACTATATGATGGAGTCACTGTTTTAAAATGCAAGCAGCACTTTGCAAAGAAATGAGAGTAAAAAATAAATATGGCAACAGAAAAAAATGGGCATGAGGTGTGAACAAAAGAAAAAAGAGAAATTCAGTGATTTATTCAGCAAATATTTTGCCTACTATATGCCAGACTCCTCATCCATCAATACGAAAGGGATTGTGCATGGAGGATGTTCTGGTGTCCAGCCAACAGAGCCCTGGAAGTGTTGACTATCTGGGGCTCTGGCTTATCCCCTCTCTAGACCTTCCTCTCACAAAAATAGGTGTCTCTCCCAAGATGGCATCCCTCCCCTGGAACAGCCACACCCAATGACTGGTCAAAGGAGAGATTACAAAGGATGGGCTCCATTGCCTTGAGTCAAGACAACTCTGAATGTGACCCAGCTCATAGTTCAGCCTCAACTCTGCCTGGTCCTGTTCTACTCAATCTCTTTCAGGTGGAACTCCCAAGGTCATTCCCCAACAGACACACAATAGCCAATCTATTTCAGGTTTGTTTCCAGGGGACCTGACATGAGACAGGTGTTCAGCTTAAGCAGTAGTCAAAGAAATGCATATGGAAGCAATGTCATGCCTTTTTACCCATCAAGTTAAACAAACAAAAATTTTAATGAGAATATCCAACATTTCTAAATACAACAATGAGCACTCTCGTATCAGCCTGATGCAGATAAAAATTGAAATAGCTTTTCTAGAGGGTAATTTAACATGTGTCAGACTCATATGAATACACACAACATCTGATTTTCTAATTCTAAAGATTTGGTCTTGTGGAAATATTTATGAAGAGGGTGACTTTCATTTGAGACATGCTAAGTATATAGGAAAATATTCAATAAGAATATAAATGTCCACGTAAAGGGGAATTATTTAATAAATTATGTCACATACCTACTATGCAGCCATTCTAAATCATTTTATAGAATATTAATGACTTGAGAAAACATTCATAAGACTTTAATCTTAACAGACAATTGACAAAATAGCGTATATATTATAAGCTCAGTATTTATAGTTTACTTCTTTCATGGCAGGGGCACCTTAAGTTTTAGTTTTAAGTGGGGTCATAAGCTGGGGCCTGAAAGATAAATTCAGCTTGCAGGTGCATTACATTTGGCCAAAACAGAGTTTAAAATTTAAATAATTTAAATAGTTTGGAGGGGGGAAGATATATACCCTCCATTGTACCACAATTCCCACTACTCTCTATTATTGTGGGGTTCTTTTTCCCTTTCCTAATTCTTGAAGGCATTGAGTTTGTTATTCACTTAAAGCTGAGAGTAAAAGAAGGAAAGTGACTCAGGAAAGTAGTTTTTGTTCAGCAAAACACTTTAACGGATCATTGTAGTTGTGGAAAGAGAACCTGTAAAGCCAGGTTTATTTTTTAACTTGGGCACGTGGATAGATTTTGCCACTCATAGCAGTGAGAACAGTGAAGGTGAAAGTGATTTCCTGGGAGGAGGTAGTCACTTAAGGGAAACATGTTGAGTTTGAGGTGCTTGTGAGGTAATATCTAGTGAAAAGTAGAATCTCTGGGTCTGAAATCCTGCATAGATATGGCTATTAAAGGCTTTCTGCATAGTAAGATCATCGACACAAATGTGTAATGTCAGCGGGGGGCATAGGACCAAACCCTGAGAAAACAAGATGTTTCAAATCTTGTATTACTTGAACAAAAGCAGCTTGTAAAACTATTGACCACTCTCTCCTCTTAAAGGACTCTCTTTCAAGGCTTTATAAACACAACTCTCTTCTGATTTCCTTTCTTGGCAATGAAAGAAGGGCCCATAAAGAAGAGGAAAATTTAAAAAAAAAATGTAGGAAAGTATTAGAGAGTTTCAAATGAAGGTTATGATCAATTATAAAAAATAATGCAAAAAAGAAGGAGTTAAGGATTTTCAAAATGTTCCTTGAATTTAGCAATGATACTTTTTGTGACCAGGGAAAGAGTAGCTTTGGGGGATTGAAAAACGTCAGAGCTTTGAGGAGAGAGTGGGAGGTGAAAAAGAGGTGATAGCAGGTAAAGACAACCCCTTCAAGATGTAATAATTAATAGCATTCTATAAATTTTTCAGGGGAGCACTCATACTCATGTACACTCATTAATGTATATATGTGTATGTGTATGCATGTCCTATGTAATGGCCCAGGCCAGAGGTCAGCAAACTTTTTCTGAAAAGGGCCAGCTAATAAATATTTCAGGTTTTGTAGTCATGTGATCTGTGTCACAACTGTTCAACTTTGCCATTGCAGAATTTTTATAATACATCATTTTATGGTCTCTGTACATCTCTTTAAAAACAGTGGTTCTCAAAATGTTAGATTACATCAGTCTCACTTGGAGGACTCATTAAAACAAAATGCTGAACCCCACCCCAGAGCTTCCGACTCAGAAAGCCTGAGCTGGGACCTGAGAATTTGCCTTTCTAACGAGTTCCCACATGATGCTAATGGTGTGAGCACAAGGACCACACTTGGACAACCACTGCTCTAGGAATATTAGATCTCTCCATTAAAATGAATTGGTCCATGGAAAAGATCATACTTTCTATTTCATTTAAGGTTAACTCTGCCCTCTCAGGCAACTTCATACAGCTCAGCATGCACAACATAACATAAAACATAAAGCTGCTGCCTTCCTAACGTATAACAAACTGCAAGCAGAAGTAAAGCTAATATATAAATATTTACTCTAGGCATTTTTCTTCCTAAAGATGGTCCAAACTACTAGGGCAGGAGAGGATCATCTAAAAGCTTGAACATAGTTATGTGCTGATAAATGTTTAACAATCAGCTTATGTGACGATTTGTAGCATTTGCCAGTTTCTGTTGTGTAAATACACCCAATATGGCTGAGTTCTAGCTACCAGTGCGATGTCACCAAACACAGCATTGGGTAGGATATGCACCATCAACTCCTGTGGCCCAGTGTAAGTGGGCTCCAGCCCATCCACATGTCACCTCTCTCAAGATGGACAGGGAGAAGATGGTGGTGGACAAGAAGATTATTGCTGCTGAACGTTCAATGGCTTGACCAAGCTCAGCACCTGGCCTGTCTGGTTTTCACTTTGGGTCTCAAGTCTGAAATGTAGAATGCTGAGAATACTCTTCCAAATGTTCTAGTGAACACCAGCCACTCAAACACCTATCCTAGCAGTCCTTCTCTTGCAACCACTCTATCTACTTATCTTCTGAAATATCCAAAGACAAAGATCAAGAATAGGACCTCGGCCTTGTTTCCACTGAAATAGCAGAGGTGATTCAGTTTTTATGGCCTCTGAGAAAGGACAAGGGCAATATGCCCCTGTGGCATAGGCTCTCCTGGTTGCAGCCATTAGGCTTTCAGAAATTTCAAAGAGATAAAACACAACTCTCAACCAGAGCTGCCCATTAGAATCACCCAAGTAGTGTCATTTGTTTTTTAATATACAAAGACCCATTCTCCAGACCTTCTGGCTTAATTAATCAGGAGTGGGGATTCAGCTTCAGTATTTGTAATAGGTGTTTCTAATGTGCAGCCAGAGTTGACATTTCCTGGAACAGAATCTGATCATTTGTCCAAAGGGACCTATACCCAAATAGTTCAGCTCTCCTTTAAAAGATAAAAAAATTAACACCCAGAAAGACAGGAATTTGCACAAGATTCACAGAGCTAGTTAATTGAACTGTGCTTAAAGTCTCCACCCTATGACTTCCAGTGCTCTTTCTGATATGTCACGCTGATTCTTCTGGTCTAAAGGCAATGGCACCAAAGATATTTGGCCTTCCTGAACTTTCCTATGACAAAGGCTTGGGGATTCAGGTACATGGCCTGGTGCCCTGTATTTCTTAATGTTTACATTAGGAGAATACAAACAAGGTGTGTTATTGCTGCCCACCTCAATCAAAACTATCAATAGTACATTATCTTTGAAACATCTTTCTCCCCAATCTAAGAGAAAAGGTCTCTGGCTTGGCATGCCTATAAATACAAAAAAGAAAAAGAAAGAAAGAAAGAAAAGAATGATTAAATTTGCTTTTAAGTTACCAAATGCACCATGCAGGTCTGTAATTGACCATGAGAGTGTCGGGAAAATATGATCTATCCTCTATAAATCAGGAAACCTTAAACAGGCTTTCTAATCGTAAATGCCAATCCTGGCAGTGTCCAAAAAGGCTCATGTTTATAAATTGTTCCCTGATGTTTTAAGTAAGTGCACAAACACAAATCATACTAAGGACTTCAGAAAAGACTTAGCTGTGTGGCAATTTATTATAAGCAGTGTAATTTTCATCAGTCAGGCAGCGCTAGACTGTAATTACCTCTCTACTGAAAAGAGTTACAATTGCTTTCATTACATTTTCTTAGTCATATGCTCCTCTAGATTTCACAGAGACACTGAATGGAAAATGCATTTATTTATTGTTAGTCCTCCTAATGGCTCGTTACTTGGTTTCTAAAGATGTTATCAAGTCACTTGCTTTCCCTACTCCTCCGACCCCCACTAATGGCATTTATAGAAGACAAAAGATGCCAAGCTTGAAATTCTCAGCTCATGCTGAACATCCAAAAACTGCCTAGCATCTACATATAACCCATAGTGGTTGAAAATTCCCCATTAGCCTGGGTAAAGTTCAATTGCTGGAGATTAATTAAAACCACACAGCATTGAGCATAACTATACAAGCCTCCTGGTCATAACTGGAAAAAAAAAAAAAAAAGAAAAGAAAAAAAAGAAAAAAAAGAAAAAAACAAAAACACACACACACATTTTGTTTCCTAGAGTTACAGCTTTATAGGAACATTTAAAAGATTCAGAAAGTGATCTATAGTGTTATCCCCTGTGTGGGTGGTTGTATTAATTAGAGTACATGGTCACATCTTGGGCCTTGAAACATGCAAAAGACAGGGAAAGTTTTCATCCTTCTCATAGTCCTATTACCCTATGATTCATTGAAAGACAGCACTGGAAACGGAGATCCTGTATTTAGAGAGTAGCAGTGGATAGATGATGACTAGACCATGTCTACACAGTGACAGATGGCTTTTATTAAGTGAAAGTATTCTGTCAGTTGATGGAGTTTGCTTATTGGTTAGAGCAAGAGACAACTCTGGGTTGTGTTCTACAGAAATTTTCCCACAGATATGCCATGTGCTGGCAGATTACCATTCAGTAGCTGCGACTTGGAGCAAGAAACTTTGACCTTGTACAAGAAACTCTTCTCCCTAAAGACCCATTAAAGAGCTGACAACTGTTAAAAACTATGATTTTCTCATGTCACATCAAAACCTGTGACACATTAGAAAGGGAAGGGGTCATATGTCAACATCAGGGAGAATTCTTTCCAACTAAGTTTTGTTTCATTTTGTTTTGTTTTCTTGTATTTTCTTGTTTAAATATGTGTCACGCATATAGAAGTAGGAGCTTCTCATGAGCAGCATTGAGAAAAAACATACTAAATAGTCTAGAAACCACAAAATGTTAGCATTTTAAACCTTGGAAAGATATGAGCAATACCATCCACTCTATGTTATTGCTTTATAAGAAAACTGAGGCCCAGAGATGTTAAAAATGTATCAGAGTTACAAAATGCTTAATAACTAGTCTCCAAATTTTGTGCTACCAAAGTCCATCCCTCTCTGATACACTTGATGAATAACTTGCTGGCCACCATTAAGGAATGTCATTCGCTCAACTTTGCCCTGCACATCACAGAATATGTACCTACTTGAGCATATATATGAAATGGCTTAGAATATGAGACTCAGTAAAATATAGCTAATTCTAAATGCTCTGTCTTCCTTTTATAGGCTTCCCTTAGAATTACTCTTGGGTCCAGGTGTAGGAATGAAATTACTTTCTCTCCACTGCAAACAAGCCCTGGGTATGCTAGCCAATAGCATGTCCACTTTGTGACCAGATGCTGAAGATTTCAGAAGCAGCCTTACCTGCACCTTGAATTGCTTTCCATGAGAGTGAGGAACAAGAACAAATTCATCCTACCCCAGAAGAGCCCAGGTTGGTTGTGCCACAACCAGTTAAAATGAATCCAAAATGCTTCCCGATGACAGCTGAGTATAAACTCATACTTAAGGCTGGTTCATTCAGAGTAGAAATTTCTGCTTTGTCCGATTTGTAAAATGGAAGTGCTCTTGCTTTTGGATGAGTCTGTCACTTCTGCAGAAATCCTATACCCTTCATTTCCTCCCATTTGCTGGCATTACTCAAATGGCCACATCATTTTGTCAAATTGTGGAGCCACTTAGAAATTGGGCCTAGAGTTTTGCATAATCATTCATGTCAAACCTGTGACACTGTGATTATATATAATGGTCCCGATGTAGGAGAATGCTACCTGTTTGGCCTCAGAGCCAAGTCTCATTACAACCATCTCATAGAGAGGGACACCGAGAGAAAAAATAGCTGTCTACAACTGGCCCCTGTGCTGACAAGCAGGAAAAGCGTGGAGCTCAGCTTTAGTCAGTGAGTTAGTGTTGGGAGAAATAAATTAACAGACTTGTCTAAAATTAACCTTCTTGAAAATCATTCAGTTAAATCGATTTCTGTGCCTAGACACAAAGTCTTAATTTCACTAAAATTTTATCAGAAAAAAAAAATAAATAACTTTTGTTTCAGGACACTTTGCCTTTACCTCTGAAGATAAAGATATAACCATTTCCCAAGAATGTAAAGATGCTAATAACAGTAGATATTGGGTGACATAGGTATATAAGGGTTTATTGTTATAAGGGTTTCTACTTCTTGGTATATTTGAAATTTTTTACATTAAAACTTTTAAAATAAATCCTGTAATGTTTCTTTTTTGGATATGAATATTGTTGAAATGTTTGACCATACTGTTGAATTCCAGATTGGGTGGGAGGAGAAATGGACCCCAGGAAATTCCAGAGAGAAGTATCCGTGCCTCCTTTTCCAGGAAAAGCACTGTGAAGGTAACAGGGTAGATGGGTTTTATATAGTCTCGTAGAGTTTCTTAAAACTTGCCTCAGTGACAGAGATGTAAAATGGATTAAAGACACCCCAGAGTGGCTTAGAAGTTATGTAAATGCCTGTTGGACCAGAAGGGGCTATACAAGGGAAACGAGGAACATCTCAGCAAATGCTGTGTATGCATCGCACATGAAAGACTGTGTGCGATGCAAGGAAGGATAGTAACTCAGAGGTCAGAGGAAAAGCAGGACACTGTTATTTTTTTATTATTACTTATTATTCATGCCTACAGCACTGGTTTTCCTAGGTGGTCTCCCAACCAAGTACTAACCAGGCCCGACCCTGCTTAGCTTCTTAGCTTCCAAGATCAGACATTGGGCTTGATCAGGGTGGCATGGCTGTAGACCATGGACTGTGGCTCCATTGGAGCATGAACCCAGGACCTTCTGTGTGTAAAGCAGATGTGCTAACCACTACTCTATGAAACAACATTCAGGACACTATTAAAATAAGGAGGAATAAAGGAATATGGGAAAAGCTACTCATGTCCATTATGCATAGATAACTGTACAGTAATTTTAAAGGCTGTTGGAAGGATGGCATGTCTATGAAGCAAGAAATTGTGGAATGACTAAATTTCTATATCCCTTGTCTAGAGACTCCTACTGTACCTCCTTTTTTGGTTTACTTCTTCCAAAAAGAAGTACAACTCCCACTTTCCTCCTCAAGAGCAAGTCCTATCTTATGACACTAGGAACAGCATAACATGATTGTAGGAATAATTAAGGGCTGCAGTGTAAAAGCAAAAGCTTCATTTTTAGTGAACAAAGCCAAATGTCTGCTCTTTTAAACAGCTTACAGTAAATCTGAAGTTGATTTACTCCTATCTTTCCTGGTAGGAACTGACCCTAAACTGAGATAGCTAGATGTGTAGCACTTTGAATGACAAGAAATGGTTTAATCAGGTGATAGATCAGCCATCCCTAGAAACTCTTTCCTGTTTCTAAACTATAGAAGCAAGATCTTTGGTTCTGATGGCTCAAGGCTTAAGTACCAGTAACAGGAGTATTCTGGGGTGCTAAAGTCTAAACTAAAGGCTCTTCCCCACAACTGCCACTGCCCCCATAACACTTTATTCAAACAAGAGTTTAAATGAGAGTAAACAATTAGAGCTGCCCAATGAATGTTGCCCCTTAATCTTCATTGTTCTGTCAGTAGTTAGTTTTTGCTGCATAACACACCACCCAAAACTAATAACTTAAGACAATAGACATGTATTTAACTGATGATTCCGGGAGTCAGCAATTTGGGTTGGGCTCAGCTAGACAGTTCTGCAGATCTCACCTGAGGTCATTGTGCATCTGCAGTCAGCCACCCATTAGCTAACTGGTTCTGCTTATAGGGTTCAGCTGGCTGAGATAACAGCATATAGGTCTCTCATCATTCTGTTGACAGGTCTGGGTTTCCTATGGTTTCTGAGAGCCTCAGAAGAGCAAGTCTTAACGCTTTTCAGACCTTTGCTTGTCTAACAATTGTCAGTGTCTCATTGGCCAAGGCAAGTTATAGGTCCAACCCAGATCCAAAGAGTATAGAAACAGTTTCCACCTCTTGATGGGAATAGCTTCAATGGTACACTTCAAGGTTTTGAACCCAGAAATTGACAGAATTTGCAACCATGTTTCAACCTTCCATAAAAGTTAAATCTTGATGGGACTCCAAAGATCCAATCTGGAAATGACTAGTCTAAGCTAACTTGATTTATTTATCTTTAGTATGGATGAATGACTTCACCTAAGTAATGTGAGAGGAGCCAGCTATGCTCAAATCTCTTATTATCTGCAGGCTTCTGGGTGAATAGGTCAGCAAAGGTGACTCTGCTGCCCAGTTGCCCAACTAAATAGACATTTATCCTGCCTCTCCAGCTTCGGTCATCTACTCTAACACTGCTTGTTCATTTAAAATGCAGCATTAGCAGATAGAGAGCCCTAGGCCAGCCACAGACCTTGGAAAGACAGGCTGGCTTCCAGTATAGCACATATTGCTGATGGTGAAGCAGTTGAAAGTGGAATAATTTAAAGCTCTTATTTAACTCAAATAATTCATTTGTCTTTTGATCCACCTTCCACTCTGACAAATGCTCCCTTCCCTATCACATTCAAACACACACCCCCTTCAGAAGCTAGTAAACTCATCCCCTGCCAAGGAATGGATTTTCCTCATAGTGCTCTATCTGAGTGATAAAAGGGTTTAATGTCCTAAGTTCGTTTTTCAGTAGCTAACTCAGATACACCCTGCACAGCAAAGCGCCTAAGCTCTTTCTACAGTTATTAAACTGTTATCCCTAATTCCTTTGGAGACTCAACCTAGCAGCAATGATTCTGAGGGCACTGCCTATTAAATCTGCATTTCGCTCAGAGAGATAAAGCAGGCCAATTTGACCCTGTTTACAAGGATGACAGAAGAGTTCCTGCAGGCTTCTGGTGCTGTCAGCACTTTTTTCCTCTCAAGAAAGCTGTGCAAGATGGTTTCTCACAGTTCATGGCCCAGGCACATTTTCCCACTTTGCAGACTTTTCTAAAACACTTCCATGGTAGGAGCTCAGAGGCTCCTGGCAGTGCTGTGGGACGCTTTTGCTGCAGGTACAATGTGAACATGCACACAACCAAACTGCAAGGGACCAGGGAGGTTTCCAAACACATCTATATAAAGCTAGAAATCAATTTGGAAGAAAACAAAGTTGTGTGGTGTTATACATAAAAGGGATTACCAAATTGTGTGCACATCTCCCGAGGAGATATAAGGTGATGCATTGATATAAGATGATCATAGAAGAACAATATATTAAAATTAGATATTTTTGTCTTTAAAAATAAAAAAAAATGTTTTCTTAATTTCTAACGTACATTTTCCTCAAATACTCTCACAGGATCCCCTTTTGAGATAGCACATATATCATGGGATACATGGGTCCACAACAGGAAGAGATAAGGGACAGATTGTAGAGGTACCTTGCTCATACTTTAAGCATTCTGTGATGTATCACAGTTTACACAAGACAAATAAAATTAATTTAATGACTACATGATTTATTTCAACCTAAACCAGCTCTTACGAAATATACCAGTGGCTTAAAAGGACTCTTTCAAAGATACTAGGATTAAAGATAATATCAATAATGTAGACATGAAGCAATAATAATGAAGCAGCCCATCCTTCCATGGTTCTTTGATCTCTCTGTCAACCATACATGAGACAAAAAAAAAAAAAAAAAAGGGAAAAAGAAAAACAACATGGGGCCAATTAGATCTGATAAAAGTTTGAAATATAAATGTACACCCACAATTGTCAATGATAAACCTCATCCAAAGTACCCTGAAGTATGAACTAATGAGGGTTGGAAGCTTTCAGATTTAGAAAGATACTTAAAATACTTAAAATATTGCTTATTTATCTAAACTGTATATGATTCTATTTTGTGTATGTCTTACCATATAAATAAAGATGCATGTACTGGCCATGCATGGTAAGACATTTTTAATCAACAGGGTATACAATTGAAAACAATTTGGACTAGGAAAACATAGACAGACATTGAGGCCATTATGCTAAGTGAAATAAGTCAGACAGAGAAAGATAAATACCATATGACCTCACTTCTATGTGGAATCTGAAAAAAAAAAAAAACTAAACTAAAAACTGAGTTCATAGATATGGAGAACAGATTGGCAGTTGCCAGAGTTGAGAGGTGGGGGGAAGGTGGAAATGAATGAAGGAGATCAAAAGGTACAAACTCCAGTTATAAAGTAAATTAGCCCTGGGGATATAATGTACAGAATGATGACTACAGTTAATAATACTGTGCTATATATTTGAAAGTTGTTAAGAGAGTAGATCTGAAAAGTTCTCATCACACAAAAAATTGTAACTATTCATGCTGATGAATGTTAACTGGATTTATTGTGGTGATCATTTCACATTACATACAAATATCAAATTCTTATAATGTACACCTGAAACTAATACAATGTTATATGTTAATTGTATCTCAATAAAAATAAATTAAAACAATGGCAATTATACTACTTTACATATTTTTCTAATAATTAAACCACATCATTACAAAAGAGTAGTTTGGAAACCACATAATTACAAAAGACTAGTTTAAGAAGCGGCTAACATTGATGTAGCCCAGATACTTGCTTATAAATTCACCTTTCAAACATTAAGTGTATTTCCCACTTACCATGCAGCCTCAAACTAAAGAATAAAATTAAACTAAAATATTTTTGGTGAGTCTGGTCAAGATGTTGGAGTAGGTAAACACTGTATTCACTTCCTCTCACAGTTATATCAAAATTACAACTAACCTACAGAACAACCATCATTGAGAATCACAGGAAGTTTAGTTGAACAGAAATCCTATAACTAAGAACATACAAAAGAAGCCATGTGGAGACTGGCAAGTGGGGTGGAGATATAAAATGTGCTGGCTTACGCCCACATGGGACAGTTGAAAATCAGAAGAGATGTCTTAGCAGCAGAGATCCCCTGAGAGGAGCAACGGGGTCCCAGGCCCACATCAACCTCCCCAACTTGGAACGCCAGTGCCAGGAGCAGAAGGCCCCACAACTTCTGTCTGTGAAAACCAGCAGAGATTGTGGGTAAGACAGAAAGCTGCTGGAGTTCCAGGCATTCCTCTTCAAGGGCCTATGTACAGACTAATTTGCTGGCAGCCTACTCACTCTGAGCCCCAGCACTGGGGCAGCACCTTGAAAGGCACCAGGGATATACAAAAAGGAACTGAATTGTCTGACTTCAGAATGAGAACAGGGAGAGCAGCCTTTTCCAAGACAGAGTGCTGGCAAAAGTCATTGTTCATTTGTTGAGTTCTCCCCCCCCCAGCATGCAGATGCAGACTCAGGTTGGTGTCATATCTCAGTCTCCATCAAACTGTCTAACACTTTTTACTCTGCCCTGGTGATTCCCTGGGACCCTGACTCACCCAACTGTGGGCCCACCCAAGTTGCTTCTAGTGGCTTTTTCATACAAACAGCCTGTCTTAGGTCAAGCCTTAGATTTTCCTAAAATCTCTCAAAGGTTCACAAAACCCATGCAAGCAGCCTCTAGCCTTGGCATACCTCATATCTCTTGCTAAGCAGCCCCAAACCTGGCACTAGTAGCAGCCAGCCTCTGTTCACAGCTTAGCCTCTCCCAGGCATCTCCAAGCCCAGCACAAGTGGCAGCCATTTGCAGATCGCTTTATAGCTCACATCAAGTGGTACCAGGCTGGGCACAGGCATTAGCTGACCTTAGACTGCAATAGAGTCCCTCCCAAGAGGCTCCAGAACAAGCACACCTGATAGTCAGCTTCAAACCACATTAGAGCACCACCTAGTGACCTCCACAAAAGACACCCAAAGAGGGCAGAGTCAGCAGGCACCAGAGCCCTGCTAAAGCAAACACTGCTCTGTAGGGTCAGCTCCTACACACCAGCTCCCCCACTGTAGTCATGGCCAGTCCTCCCAACCAATTATACTGAGGGTAAATTCCTCTCATTTACATGCAAACAGCAACAAAGACTCAGCTACAGCAGGAGGCAAACATAACCTACACACTTGGAGCACGTAGTTTAGGTAACCAGGGAGACTGCACCATTGAGCCGCATTGGACACCTATTACATAAGGCCACTCTACTAAGACTGGAAGACATAGCAGTCCTCCCTAATACATAGAAACAAACATAGGGATGCAGCCAAAATGGGGAGAAGAAAAACATATCCCAAATAAGAGAATAGAATACAGCTCCAGAAAAAGAACTAAACAAAATGGAGACAAACAATCTACCAGAAGTGTAATTCAAAACACTGGTTATAAGGATGCTCGGTGATCGGTGAGAACTTTAAGAAAGAGATAAGAAACATAAAAATGAAGATAGAAAACAAAAAAAAAACTGTCAGAAATGAAGAATGAAATAACTAAAATAAAGACTACATTAGAGGGAATCAACAATGGATTAGATGAAGCAGAGAATTGAATCAGCTACTCAGAAAATAAAGTAGCAGAAAACACCCGATCAGAACAGCAACAAGAAAAATAGAATCTAAAAATGTGAGGAAAGTTTAAGGGACCTCTGGGATGATACCAAATATACCAACATCATAGGGGTACTAGAAAGAGAAGAGAGAGAGCAAGGAATTGAAAATATTTGAGGAAATAATGACAGAAAAACTTCCTTAACCTGGCAAAGGAAATAGACATACATGCCCAGGAAGTACAGAGAGTCCCAAAGAAGATAAACCCAAAGGGGGCCATGCCAAGGCATATCATAATTAAAATGCCAAATGTTAAACACAAAGAGAGGATCTTAAAAATGAAAGAAAAACAGTTGCCTACAAGAGAGCTCCCTTAAGACTGTCAACTGATTTCCTAAAAGAAACTCTGCAGGCCAGAAGGGATTAGAATGAAATATTCAAAGTAATAAAAAGCAAGGACCTACAACCAAGATTACTCTACCCAGTAAAGCTATCATTTAAAATTGAAGGGCAAATAAAGAGCTTCCTAGACAAGAAAAAGCTAAAGGAGTTCATCACCACCAACCAGAATTATAATAAATGGTAAAGGGACTTCTTTCAGAAAAGAAAGGAAAAAATGATTGAAAATGAGTAGTAAAATGGCAGTAACTACATATCTATCAGCAATTAGTTTAAATGTAAATGGATTAAATGCTCCAATCAAAAGACATAAGATGGCTGAATGGATAAGAAAACAACCCTTACATACACTGCCTGCAAGAGACTCACTTAAGATCGAAAAATACACACAAACTCAAAGGGATAGAAAAAGATATTTTATCAAAATGAAAATGAAAAAGAAATAGTTGGAATAGCAATACTTATACTAGACAAAATAGGCTTTAAAACAAATGCTATAATGAGACAAAGAAGGACCCAGAAATTCCCCTTCTGGATATTTATCTGATAAAAACCAAAACACTACTTCGAAAGGACATGTGCATCCAATTGTTCTTTGCAACATTATTTGCAATAGCCAAGGTATGGTGGCAACCTGGGTGTCCATCAGTGGATGAATGAATAAAGAAGAGGTGGTATATATATATATATATATATATATATATGTATACACACACACACATACATATATATATACACATACACAATAGAATAGTATAAAAAAAATAAAATCTGGCCATCTGCAAAATTGTGGATGAGACCTGGAGGATATTATGCTAAGTAGAGTAAGACAGACAGAGAAAGACAAATGCCATATTATTTCATTTACACATGGAATCTAAAGAACAAAATAAATGACAAAACAAAACAGAAACAAATTCATAGATACAGAGAACATTTTTATGGTTGCCAAATGGGAGGGGAGTTGGGGGATGGGTAAAAAAAGGAGAAGGGATTAAGAAGTACAAATTAGTAGTTGCAAAATAGTCATGGGGATATAAAAGAGCATAGTAATATTGTAATAACTATGTACGGTGTCAGATAGGTACTGGATTTATCAGAGTAAACACTTCAGAAGGTGTATAAATGTCTAATCACTATGTTCTACATTTAAAATTAATACAATATTGTATGTCAATTGTAATTGACAAAAATAAAATATAAAAAATTTTAAAGTTATTGGAATTATTTTATTTAATTACTGTAGGCATTTGTTTAAATTGAATCCTGTCATCCCAGGTCCCCTAGAGACCATTTGAAGACTTTTTAAGAGCAAGTACAAGTTAGTGGCACGTTCTCCTGATCATGATAATCCACCACAACTAATAGTCACTGGCTTCCTGAGTAAGGGTCCTCTTCTAAGAGCTTGATGTATATTAACTCATTTACCCCTCACAATAACTCTATGAGATATTGTGGTGAACAGACTCGAAAGGTGGTCACATGACCCCCAATTCCTGGTGCTCATACCTTTGTGTAATCACCCACCTCTTACATTTGAATTGTAGGGATGACCTGTGACCTGCTTCTAATCAATAGAATGCAGTAAAGGTGATGTAACTACATGTGATTACATGATTAGTGCTTGACCTACAGAGCTTCTTCTTCCTTGGCTGGTTTAGAGAAAGCAAGTAGCACATCAGGGCCCAGGTGACAAGGAACTGAGGGTGGCCTTAGGTCAAAAGCCAATAAGAAAACAAAGCCCTCAATCCTACAACCACAAGGACATACATTTTGCTAACACCCTGAGTGAACTTGGAAGTGGGTCCTTCCCTAGTCACATGTCAGATGAGACCCCATCAGACACTTAGACTGCAGTCTCCCAGAGGACCCCAGTTAAACTGTATCTAGAATCCTGCCCCACAGAACCTGCAAGGCAATAAATATTTGTTGTTTTAAGCTGCTATGTGTGTAGTAATGTTGTTACTCAACAATAGATAATTTATACAATGGTATATATATATACGTACCCCTATTTACAGGTAGAAGGTTAAACAAAGTGTCCAAGTTCACACAGCTAGTAAAAGGCAGGGCTGAGATGAAAACCCAGGTGGTCTGATTCTGGAAGATTAGTCTTGACCGCTCTACTTTACTGCCTCTGCTATCACTTTACCTACTAGCCTACTGATCTTTGCTGTGTTCTTGTTTCCTCTCCTTAGGGTGGAACCCCTTTCCTGAGGCCAGAGTCTGTTTAGGGCACCAAATCCAATCCTTTTCAATCCCAGTGCTAAGGCTGTGGCATGGGATTTGTGCTGGCACAAAAGAGAGAAAGGAGGTATGAGTCACAGACATTTCTTCCATGGCCTTGGCACCTGGGAAGCAGCAAAGCCGACCAACGGCTCCACTGTCTGCAACTCTGAATAAGCTCTGCCAATAACTCAAGTCTCCCCACAAATAAAGGAGAAAAATAAGTCTATGGGTGTCACAGAAAGAGTCTTGGCATGAAAGTCAGCAGACTTAGGCTCTGACCTTGGCTCTGCCAACTGGGAGGCTGTGGGAACCTTGAGGAAGTCATTTCACTCTGCTCAGCCTCTGCTTTCTCATCTCTAAAAGGAGTGGATGATTCTTAAAGTCTTCAAAAAAATTACAGAATTCTAAAGTACTGCCTTGGTTTGAATTTATTTAATGTATTCCTCTTCCCCTACGCTAGAACTGAAAGGGCCTTCATTTCAGCGGCCTAATTTTGAAATCCAAGTGACACAATTTTAATGGAGAGTAAGCAGGGGGAAAAAAAAAGAAAGAAACCTCATGGGTCAGAGACACAGGAAGTATGGAATTAACAGTTGAGAAGAAGAAATTTTCACTCAAAGCTATAGAAACCCTTCCTCTCCAGCCTGGGCTTTCTCTGTTTGTTGCCTGCATCCTCCGCCAGGGCTCCCTATCCACGCCTCCCCCTGTAGATTGAGTCCCAGCCTGCATGACAGTCTCATTTTTCACTGAATGCATGCAGTGAATGCTAAACTGTAATCTCTTTTTGCATGCTTCAGTTCCAAATCCATAACTGGAGGCACAAGCCCTGTGGTCTACAAGGAATTGCTTTAGCTGCTCTGCCGAGCCGAGCAGGCAGTCCTGCAGTCCCCTGGCTTTTTCTCTGCTTCACACTTTGTCAAAATGCATCACAGCAACACAAAGAAATGGCCACTGGAAACTCCCTGTTTTCCAATCCTTTTACTATATAATTGTTCCTCTTCTTCAAGGCTTGGCCATCCTCAAAATAGGGCATGATCCCTACTTGGGTTGTTTTCATTTTAAAGTGAAATGCACTACAAAAGAGAGGCCCTTCACACAGCTCCAAACTGAGCAGTGTTTGTCCTCATTGTCCTAGACTCTGCTTTCTATGCTCTGGGCTGCCTGTGATCCCTGTTTTCCCCAGTACTCCAAGTAGTCAATTCCTTCCTGCACTATTAAAACTTTATCCAATGAAGAAGATGTGGTAAAAAGTAAAGCAAGTCCACCTTTGCGAGAATCTTCTGCTGGCTTCCCATTGCTTTTAGGATGTCTGACTCCTTGCCAGGACTGGGCTCCCTGTCAGCCTCTCCCACTTCACCTCCAGCCGGCGCGGGAGAGTCAGTCTTCTCCAGGCACACAAGCCATCACGTTCTTTCTCAAGGACCCCAGGGGGTCTTTGCACATGTTATTCCCTTTGCTGTCAATACTCTTTCCCTAGATATTTCCAGTTTCATCAGTCTAGGAAATTGAGGCTAACAATATCATCCTCAATAGAGCAAACCCTGCCCTGGCCAGCACTGGTAGTGCAAGTGGCTGGACTCTGGATGCCAGTATCTGTGACCCCACCTGAGCCCTCTCTAACCCTGAGCCTACTCTGCCAAATGCAAGTCAGGCTGGACATGCCAGTGAATCAGCAGCCCCAAGAGTAGCCCTCAGTCTATATGCAACACCCTTTCCCTCAGCTGGGATAACTCTGAGGCGTGTGATCTTACACTGGCTGCCCCGATGCTTGCATAGTCATTTGTTAGGCGTTGTCACACACTTGTCTTCCTTTCCTTTCCCTGTCTCACATCCCCCACTGCTCTGCTGGTGTTTTCTGGCATGACCTTTCAATAAACCACTTTCACGTAAATTCTTGTCTCAGAGCCTGGTTCTCATCTCTATCTGAATGAGTCTACACTCCCAACCACTCTCTTCCTCTTGCCCTTTTCTATTTTCTTCATAACTCTTGATCACTGAATATTTTGTTGTTGTTGTTTATTTAATTGCTTGCTTTTTTATTGGCTGTCTTCTCTACATAGGGAGTGTGTAAGCGTGTAAGCTCCATGAGAAGAGAGAGTTCTTTATCTGTTCCTCACATCTGAGTTACACCTGATATATAGTAGGTGCTCAATAAATGTCTGCTGAGAAGTGAATTTGGCTGCTCTTTGATCTTTTAATGAAATTTCTTATTTAAGGCCCAAGGTCTCTTACAAAGCTTTCCCATACATCTGACATCCCACTAAAGGAATTTCAAGTTCCTAGATAGGATGAAGAAAAGAACGTTCTTTACAATGCCTTAGATATCACCCTCCAACCACTGAGGCACCCAGAATCCAGCAGCCCTGATCACCTAGTCCTGTAATTAGGATCTGAACAAAGAGGACTGCTAGACAGGTGGTGCGACAAAAACTGAATAGGTTTTTGAATTCTTTGGGCTATGTAACTATTGGAACTCTGACTCTTGCCCCAAACTTAGCTTGTTTATTTCTACCATATAAATAGCATGTTTGTCCCAGTGGCCGTCCTTTGCCTTGCAGGATTTTCTCCATGGTTAATGAGGTCTTGGGTCTCATTCCTCACTTGTGGAATGAGCTTACTACTCATTAGGTGACTGCTAGCAGGAGTTTGAAGGCAGACGTATTCTTTTTTAAATGCCAGGATCCTATCACATATGTCCTGTGTGTGTATATCACCCACAGATGTGAAGTGCCGCTGCAGTATTTTACGCCATCCTTGTCTGCCTTACCCACACCCCCTAATAAGTGGCCTCACTTCCCTGGATCTAGATGCCAGAGACGATCTCTGTTTGTTTACTATCATGTCCACAGTGTTTACTATGGTTACTATACACAGTGGATACTCAATAAATACGCAGTGGGAAAACAAATGAGTGAATGAATGAATGTATTTTACTTTTTTCAGAAGAACACTAAAACCCATTGAAAGAATGACTAAAGCTCATTAGGACAGAGTAGAATCTTCAGGATCCTTGATGAAGAAGCAGTAATAATCACTATCCCACTGAGAAAAAGTTATAGTGTCAAAGGACAGAAGATGAATAACATTTAAAGAGAAACGTGGGATTGCTCCCAGGTGACTTCTGCATAGGCAACCGAGTGCTAGCTATAAACAGGCTAATTTCAGAAAAGCTCCAGAGCTGGGTTCTCTGCCAAAGAAGTCTAAATCACTTTTCTGATCGTGAAGGACATGCCTAGGTCACTCTCTTAAAATGTCAAGGGACTAAGGGGTGGTGAACACTGAAGATGGCTTGAAAGAGGTGCTTTGCCAGGAGATGAGAGGCTGCAGAACTGGCCCAGTGATTGAATGAGATGATGTATGAGGAGGCATTTTGTAAAGCAGACATTTCTTTACCCACACTATGTGTTCTTATGATGATGATAAATATTGTTGCTAAGTGTGTTCAGTGGATAATTAGTCCCAGATCATGCCCCGTTGGAAGAAAAGAGAAAAATCTGTGTGGTCAGAAATCCATAGTGAAATCCTTTTAAAATATGTCAAATCACGCTATACCCCTGCTCAAAACCATCCCGTCTCACTCAGAGGCAGGCTTAAACCCACAAGTTGAATGTGATTTTTCTACTGGGCCTTGATCAAATTAGCTGCATAGCTCCCTCTTAAAACATCCTTTATGTAAAATCTGCCTAATTCACACATGAAAAGATACTCAATATCACTAATTATTAAATAAATGCAAATCAAAACCACAATGAGAGACCACTATACACACACTAGGATGAATACTATTAAAGAAAACAGAAAATAACAAGTATTGGCAATGGTGTGGAGAAATTAGAACCCTATGCACAGTTGGTGGAGACATAATATGGTACGATCACTATGGAAAATAGTATGGTGGCTCTTCAAAAAATTTAAAATAGTAGAATTCCATATGTGCCAGTAATATTTCTGGAGATTATATATACATATATATTCAAAAGAATTAAAAATAGGGACTCAGATATTTATACTGCCATATTTATTGCAGCATTATTCGCAATAGTCAAGATGTAGAAAGAACCTACATGTCCACTGACAAATGACTGGATAAAGAAAATGTGATATACACGTACAATGGAATATTATTCAGCCTTAAACAGGAAGGAAATTTTGTCACATGCTACAACATGGATGAACCTTGAAGACATTATTCTAAGTGAGATAAGCCAGTCACAAAAGGACAAATACTGTATGGCTCCACTTACATGAGGAACTTAGAGCAGTCAAATTCATAGAGGCAGAAAGTAGAATGGTGGTTGCCAGGGACTACTTGGAGGGGAAATGGGGTGTTAGTGTGTAATGAGGACAAAGTTTTCATTTGGAAGAGGAAAAAAGTTCTAGAGATGAATAATGGTGATAGGTGCAGAATAATGTGAGTATACTTAATGCCACAGAACCATACACTTAAAAATGGCTAAAATGATAGGTTTTATATTATGTATTTTACAACTTTTTAAAAAGGAAAAAAAAACATACAGATTTCTCCTCACATCACTTAGTCTTTGTTCAAACACCTCCTTTCCAAAAGGTCATGCCTGACCACACTACTTAATAAGCACCTCCAATCATGCCCCACTCCATTCCCCTGCTTTCTTTTTCTTCTTAGGCTTAATCCCTGCCTGACATATGACTACTCACATCAGTATTTGATTTCATCTGACACTCACTGCAGTGTAAGAACCACAAGGACAAAGCCTTTGTTTGGTCCACTATTTCCCCAGCACCTGAGACAGTATCTGACACCTGGCAGTTCTCAGTAAATTTCTCCAAAATGAATGGATGCAGTGCCTCTTCCTGGATGAGGAAAATGAAGTTACGTAAAGTGAAATAATGTACCCATGACCATGGGTATTCAATAAACACCAAGCCAGCCTAGGACCCAGTGCCAAGTCTGGATCTTTCCCCATGATACTGTGATGTTGTTTACGGTGATCCTAATTCGAATGCTCCCACATTCCTATCTGAGCCAAGTTTTCCCCAGTTCAAAATCAAATTGCCTGATAGCCAAGTGAATGTGGGTTCATTCATTCATTCAATGCCTGTTGCTATGCACTGGTGTAGAACTGTGAGGAGACACAGCCCCTGCAGTCTAGGAGTGCAGAGATTGGCAAGGGGAGAGAACACGGCACAGCAAAGTCAGAATACACTGGCTGCACCTGCAGTGGAAAGTGAGGTCAAGGCGGGGCTAACCTTGCCTTGAGTACACCGACTCTGGAGTTTAAGAAATCTTTAGCCAGGTGAAAGGAGTAACCAATACAAGGAGAAGAAAAGGGCAATGGGGAAAATAATTTGTTATAAATGAAGCTCAAAGCATAAAATGGAAGCCAAAAAATGAGAGTGAAAATATCTTAATTGTTAAGATCCTTTTCTGAGTAGTTAACTTCTCTTTTCCTTGCCCTTCTAGTCTCTTACTCTTTCTTTGAGGCAATTTGGCATAACATGGGTTCTCAGATTAGATGGAAGTAAGTTCAATTTTTGGCTCTGAGTGACTTCAGACAAATTCTTTAAATAGCTGTGGGAGTTATTTCTACCTCTACATAGTTAAAATATAGTGATACTTACCTCACAGGATTATGAGGATTGAATAGGAAAAGCTCATATACAGCACCACTAAGTACTTGGTACACAGTAAGCACTTGATAAATGTTGACTCTGTTATTATCCTGCACAAAACATGTTGCCTGTACCTTTTTACCATGTTCCTTAGCACTTCTGATTATTTAGGGGGTGATTTTTTTTATAGAAAAAAAAGAAGAATTCCATAGAAAATTATCTGTAGGTGGACAATGGGTCTATAAAATGGAACAGATCTAACAGAAACAATTGATTTGCTCTTTTTGGATTAAGTTAAGGGCTTTGGGAGATAATTGTTGGAGTGATATGCTAGACCCTAGCAGATGGGCTACACATTCCCTCCCCAGTTCATGTCGATGGCTTGAAATGGGCCCTGGTTAGAATTGACACCATGGAAACCAGCAAATACCACAAATTGGGGCTTTTAAAAAAAACAAACAACAACAAAAAACCCACTTCTCTTCTAGAGAGTTATTTATCTACACCTGACTGGAACTGCACCACAAGTTTTCCAGAGTTTTGAAAGTCAAGTTGGCCAAAATGATTAATTAGATTCAACCTGGCTGTTTGACTCAGTGTGGATGTGATCTATGTTTTATCAACATATTATAATGTAAAGTATAATATGTTCCAAATATTTAGAGACAGAAGTCAGATGAAGATCTTTCAGCAATCTCCTCATCCTGCCCCCATCAGGCTGCTATAAGAGGATGTGATGGCCCACCTTGTAGGCACAGAGAAGACGTCTTGGAAGAAGTGATATCTACACAAAGTGCTAAAAATAAGAAGTTTGATTATTAGAAGAGAAGGGAGAGTATTCCAGGCATATATATTTGTGCAGAAGTCTACAGGTTAGCAAAAATCTAACATGTTTAGCAAATCAAAAGTCGTTTCACCATAGAGTATGGGAGGGGAAGAAGAATCAGGAAAAGTAAGCAGAACCAGAAAATGTAGGA
Source organism: Eonycteris spelaea (assembly GCA_003508835.1). Lineage (NCBI taxonomy): Eukaryota > Metazoa > Chordata > Mammalia > Chiroptera > Pteropodidae > Eonycteris > Eonycteris spelaea. Next base: position 844,655 of record PUFA01000083.1, on the reverse strand, counting down.
CTTGGATGGAGTTTTTCTCCTAAGGATAATCAGGAGTCATTGGAAAGTTTAAAAAGGGAGGAGATATGACTAGAGTTCTCTTTCGTAAAGCTCATTCTGGCTGCAGTGTAAGGTTGAAAAGAAGAAGAAAAAAAGCTGGGTAGAGAACTAGCTAAGAAAAGCTCAGAGAGATCTGCAGAGAGAAAGCTAGGGCAGTGATCCATATGAATAAGAGCGATGGCCACCTATTGTAGGGTAGGATAGTAAGAAAAGAAAGAAGCGATGGACCCAAAGTCTATGTTCAGTATAAACTGTGACTAGAACAGCAGGGACCAGAACTATTATTTGTACTATTGTACTATTTGTACTAGAACTATTATTCACAATAGCCAAAAGGTAGAAACAACCCAAACATTATCAGTGGATAAAGGGATAAATAAAATGTGATATATACAGACAGTGGAATATTATTCAACCTTCAAAAGGAAGAAAATTCTGACATATGCTACACTATGGACAAATCTTAAAGACATTATGTTAAGTGAAATAAACCTTTCAAAAAAAGGAGCAATATTGTGTAATTCCACTTATATGAGGCATGTAATAGGATTCATAGAGATAGAAAGTAGAATGGTGGTTGTCAGGGCCTGCGGGGAATGGGGATTGGGAGTTAGTGTTTCAGAGTACAGAGGTTCAGTTTGAGATGATGAAAGTTTCTGGAGATGGATAGTGGTCATGGCTGCATTACAGTGAGTGTACTTAATGCCACTGAACTGTGCACTTAAAAATGATGAAAATGGGAAATTTTTTTGTTAATAAATATTTATTGAATGAATGAATGTTATGGATATTATGTTTCCATAGGTAATATGTTTCTATTAGTATATGAAAAAGAACACTTATTATCTCAAACTAATTTTCTGAAGAAGTGAATGACTAAGAACACATTAATAGTAGTTTAAACATTTCCTGTCTTAATCTTTGCCAATTCCTTTTCAGTTACAATTTTTTTTTGTTTCAGTATTTTTAACCAGCTATCATTTTTTAATAATCTTACCAGCAAAGCACTACACAAAATTAAACAGTGTTACATATATAATCATGCCTAGTTAAAATCACATACATGCCTAGAATATGATGCTAGCAAGGGAATCCAACCAAAAACATCATCCCCAAAACTAAGATGACACACTAAAACAACTAAGTTGGCTTTTCTGTAGATAAGAGAGGATGAGTGTCACCAAAAACAAAACTCTTATTCTTAGGGCTTTTTTCTTGTTTGGGTCATTAATTTCAATTGTTAACCTTAAGAAAATGGTAAATTTTCATGTTACATATGTTTTATAACAATTAAAAAAAAAGAATAGAGGTGAGTCCAGGGTCCAGCCCAGGCTCCTGGCCTTTGGACAGTAAAAGAGAGCAGGGTTCTTCACAGACTGATTATCACTACTTGGAGGTGGTGTCACTCCTGCAACAAGACTGTACCATCCACTCAGACATCAGTGTAATAATTCTCTCAGCAAAATGTCAACTTATTGACTGAAATAACTCTATGGATAGATTGTTTGCTGGTGTTTAGACTAAGTTAACACTACTAGAAATAATGAGAGTGGCCTGGGTGGAAGTGTCAGATTATGAATTACTAAATTTAAAATTCTGCGGCCAAAAACACCACCCACTGGATTAAAAGAAAGGAACACTGATAAAAGTGATGGTATGTATGAGCCTTAGAAGCATTATTCTGTGTGAAAACAGTCAGATACTGGAGGATTTATGCAATTATCCCATTTACATGAAGTGCTGGAACACCTACAACTCATCTATGGTGAAAAACATTAGAACAACAGTTGCTGGGAATGAGGTAACAAAGCATGAGAGTAGGGCTAGCTGGGAAGGGCTATTAGGCAACTTTCAGCGGTTATGAAATGTTTCATATATCTTGAAAAGAATTTGAGCTAATATGAATATATTTTTAAAACTACATATATTTTTAAAACTATATACTCTAGATTTATTTACCTTATGTATATAAATTTGACCACTTAAAAAGAACTCTAGTTAATGCTTGATATTATTAGGGAAGTATTCGAGATGAAATGTACTGATGTCTGCAACTTACTTAGAAATAAATTTAACAATAAGATTAATCGATGCATTTGGAGAGAGATACAGGATGATGCAGAGCAAAACACTGGCAATTATACAATCTAGGTGGCAGGACTACAGATGTTGACAATTCTTTCAATTTTTCTCTGTGTTTAGAAAACTTTCATATAAAATATTGAGAGAAATAAAATTATGGTTTAAAAATTTTTAAGTCATTCAATTATTAGAATATTGCAGGACTGGACAGATTATATAACTGTATAATCTCATAGTACCTAGAATAGAGGTTCTTAAACCGTGTTCCCTTTAATATGTTTTATATATTGGGGTTCTGTGTAAGAATTTTTTGAAAAAAAAATCTCCACTGCTTAAAAATGTTGATGCTTCTCAATACTGTGTTATTAGCATTTGGGACTGGCGAGTCTTTGCTGTGCAAGACCATCCCTCACATTGCGGCACTTAGGCACCCTTGGTCTTCAGATGCTAAACATTAGTAGTACTCTCACCCCATCATTGTAGCAATTTTTAATGCCCCCATATATTTCTATCTTGGAACCCATTGATTTGCCCATATTCCTTTGGAGTTAGTGCCAAATCTAAGAAACCCAGGTCAATAGGTCTGCTCTTAACTGAAGAAAGTTTTCCCACAATAGCATCTTGTCTGCAATTTTTCTCAAAGGTTAAAAATGTTAACAGGAACATGAGAAGCTAGATTCTACTGTCCAAGCATAGTTTTCCATTAAACAATCGTCATTCCATCTTTCCACATCTGAGAAAGTGCTATCTCCTGGTAAATGAATGGCTTCGGATGTTTCTTGGAAACTTGCACAACATGACTTCAGGAAGAAAATCACTGCCATGATCATGTCAACATTTGTACATCTTATCCATGTGTCAATTCCACTTATCACTGTAAATGAATAATTGGGAATTCTGATACCTAAAAATTAACATTAAAAAAAAAACAATGATAAATTAAAATCCATGACAAAATCCAAGCAGGATTCTTTCTTTTCAAATTCTTTTCAAGATATATGTTAAGAGATGTCATTGGCTTATACTTTTGTCTCATACCCTCTATGGGCAATCGCCTCAAAAAAGCACAGTGGTCAGGCAGCATCCCTACTTCCCCAAAACGCTTTCACTTTGTTTGCTTATAAGAATGTGCAAAGAGAAAATGAGCAGAAAGCAACCTGGAACAGATGTCTAATATCATTAAAGCTGGCTCCAAAAGAATCCAGATCTCAGTGTAGTATATTAATGCTCTATTTATCTTTAAGCGCAGATGGATATTTTTATTAGTATTACTTTGTTTATCTGGTTTCAAGAAAGGTTAGTCCAGGGGGCAGATGCCTCTGTTATGAGAGTACATTCCTGCTGAGAAAGTCAGAGCAAGGAGTAGCCTTTTCAGTAGAACTTTAATTAGAAAAGCCAAAGTTATAAATGTTGGCAGCTTTTGCTTAATCTAATAAATAGGCCAGTTGCAACAACAAACAGAAAGACAAATAGGACATTGGCAAGCCTACATGTTCCCACCTCTCCTCCTCACCAACCAAAGATGAAAACAACACAACAGCCCCTCCATTCCCAAATGTAAAAGAGACCACAGAAGAATCCAAATTCCCCCCAAAAAGGGTTATCACTGAAGATAACCAAGAGCAACAGATCTCTTACTAATGTCCTTGTTATGAACACATGGAAACTTCCAGAAGTTTCTGGGTGAAGCAATTTCTATGTGGCTTATGGATTTCAAGGCTTTTATTATGATAGCCTGGGATCCTGAGGAGAATGCCCAGTCTCTCTCAACAACAATTACCTCTAAGTTTGTTTTTCACTGGAGTTGATTTCCTATTAGTCTTTCTTTTCGGAGGATTTAAATGGGATAATAGATCCACATGTCCAGGAAATTTCTCACTGGATTGGATTAGGAGAGTTCATTTGTCTGATGGTTCTCCCAAGAATGATTACAATGTGTTTTTTTTTTTTCTATCCATTCTTTATTACTAATCTGTTTAACCTTTTTTTTTTCTACCATCTTCTTTACACACCTATTTGTGTAAGCATATAAGGAAAAGAGGCAAAGTTTGAAAATACAAAGATGTGGGCTTGAGAGTCAGTATGCCTTGTACTCCGTGAGCATGGGCACAATCATTGACTACTCTCTGTCACAATATTTCTGCCTCTAAAATGGGAATCCTGTCTCTATCCCACATACATTACAAAGCAGTTTTGGAGATGTGAAGCCATTGTATTTCCTCCAAAACAAAAAGCACTCCACCTCATGGACATCACACCGGTATCTCTTCTTAACTACTCACATTTGACTCTTCTTACTCCCACTCTTCCCCCACCCCAATATCTGTCTACTCTGCCCCTCACATCTGTCATCTCCTCTCTATTTTCAATTTCTTCTGTTCCAATCTCAGTACCTGCATCTGTCGCTGTTGCGGAGGTTCCCTGCACATCTGCCTGATCTGTCTCTTCTTCTACCAACCCAACACACACTGATACAGGTGAATCCACCTAATCCAGAAACACACTCCTCTGCTCCGTGGCTTTTAATGTCTCCATTTTATATATGATCACTGTTTGGTATATTTGCTTCATACAAAATAAGATAGTTGCCTCGGCCCACTGGTCAAGGATCTTCTGCATGTAATCTCATGCCCCGTTCCCACCATAATTTCCCCAAACATTCTCCTTCCAACAGTTATGCCTTAGCCAATCTGAATCTTGGTTGTTCCCCCTTGTGCTGCTAGTAATATCCACCCTTTGCTCCTTCTTTCTAGAATTTCTTTTCTATTCATCTCCTGCACATGTTCACAGCTCTCATGGCTCAGCTCAAATGCACCCTCCATGAAGCCACTTCTGTTTCAACTATACAGGAAGCAGCTGTCCTCTCTGCCCCATTATCTTTATTTCACTACATGCACCTCTCTCATTGCATTTCTTTTTACTTCTCACACTATTTGTTCATTTACCACATGCCTATTTGTGTAATGAAGACCTTGAGGATAAGTTCTATGTCTGATTTGCCTTTCAGCCCTTTGGTGCTGAAAGAATGCAGCTCTTCAAAAATCTGATGGGAGAAGCAGAAAGGAAAAAAAATAATGCACACACTGCATGAGACCTACCCATTTATTAGTAAACACATATGAGATACCTCTGGAGAACCTCCGGAAATAATTTGTAGAGAGCAGGGAATTGTGGAGGCTGGAAATCCTGCAAGAGCAGGTAGGAACAAAAGCAGGAAAAGAGCAGATAACATATAGCAGGAATGAGGAGATAAGAGGATAAAGTAATGTATACAGAAGAATTGTTCAAAGCTCCCAGGTTTGAGTTGTTATGATTAATTGGTTCTGTGGGTTTCTCTTGGTTAAATAAACATGGTCTCACAATCTTGAGTCTTGTCACTCTAGGATTAACCTGTCTCCTGGGATCTTTATTCCTTCTTACATTAAATTTTTCTTTTTTTTTTCTTTTTACCCCCCACTCCCCAACCACCATGTGTTACATCTATTTGCATCATCCTGCTAAGGCTGCTGCAAATAAATCTATTGAGCCATGGGGACCCATGTTACCAGTCACAAGGACCTTTTGTTTGTCATTGCAAATATTGGCTATCAGATATGAGCAAAGAGGGAATTAAAAAAAAAACGTGATGTATGTCCCCGAAGTTTGAGAACTGGTCGAAATGGTGGTAGGGGAGAGGGAAGAGAACTAGAAAGAGACTACCCAGCTTAACTGCTCCTCATTTCTCATGCCTGATGATTATTAATTACATTTGTGCATTGATACAATTTGCTAGTTTTCTGAGTAGCCGAATTGCGCTTAGTCATCTTGGCATTTTTAAATGTAAATGAAAAATCACCCAGTGCTCTGAGCCAGAAGCGAGAAAGATAAATAACACCAGGAAGCTGGTCGTTGCCCGTCTGTCATAAAATTTCATTAGTTTTGACAGCCTGTACAACATAAGCAATGAATGAATGCTAACTACACTTCCTCATTTGTCCACTCCCATAAGTCACCAGCACTGCACAGGCCAGAGGAGGTGCCACCTGCTAGGGTGTCAGGATGGAGAGCATACCAGTCTTAGTGGGACCCAGGAGGACAAGAGTATGAGCAGACTGGGGAGAGGTTAGGATGGTTTAGCCATAATACCCACTCTCAATAGTGGGCTCAGAGCCTCCCTGTCTTTATGGGACAGCTCTCTTCTAGGACTTATTCATTAAGCAAATATTCTTTGATGCTTCCATGTGCCAGGCAGAGCATTGAGTGCTGGAGACGTAAGAATGCATCCAACCAATACAGTCAGATGGCAATAAGTGCCAGGAGGACAAGCATCAGAAAGGCGAGAGGAGTCCCTGGTGAAGAGCAGCAGCAAGTTGTATCACTCACCATGAATCCAAGTGAGGATTCGAGTCCTGAAAATCAAGAAAGGCTGGGAGTCCTGAGTCTCTTGTGGGGAGTGACATAAAAAAGATAAAGGCACTTGTTTCCTCCTCCCTTCTCTTCTCTTCTTGAACGATTCAGCCTGAAATCTGTCAAGTGGGTCAGAAGGATTGTCGTCTATACAGGAAGGGGAGGGAAACACAGTGGCTCAGGGCTGTTAGAGCAGGGTGACAAGGGCATCCCTGCAAAGTGGCAGCCTGGCCTGGGGTTTCTGAGCCCAATGACAGATGTTAGGGACCTAGCATGATAAGGAGGGAATGTATGTGTGCAGGCTGCCATCCTGGGAACCAAGATCTGAGCAGGGAGGACGGTGTCCCCTTAGAAGAGGAATCAGGCCTAACAGGTAAGGAGAGCATGCTTCACCTGGGAGTCAGACTCCAGCAAGGCAAGAAGGAAACCTTCACAAAGGGGTGTCAGAGCCCAAGCTGCATGAGGTTGGTGTCCACATAGAGGAAGAGTCAACAGAGGAGGAGAGGAGGGAGAATTGGTCACAAACAGGAGCATTGATCAATAAGTAAATAGGCTAACAAAATGGAGGCCTGGTTTCTCACTGTCAGAGAAGGGAGGTACACATATGGGGAAATGGAGAAAGCTAAAAACAAACAAACAAACAAACAAACAAACTTTGGGCTGTTAGATTGGAATTGAAGAAATAAATCATCATGAACAGAGTTCTTTTCTGGTAGGGAGATAAACATACAAATAAATACAGATGTGTGTGTGTACACTGACTTGCTGTACCCATTGTGAGCCTGGAAACAAAAACACCTAATAGAGATAAATGCATCTTTCTTACTCATAAGGTGGTTGAGACATGTCTGTGGTATCCTTACCACCATAATTGGAGAGACTGCCTGAGAATAAAGTGGACACAGGAAAGAAAACTTAAGACAGGATTCCAATGACATCATTTGAACTCCTGGATCCAGTCATGTCTGAAGCCTATCTTGTAAGTGAACATTTTTTTTTCTTTTTAGTTTAGGCCAGGGTTAGTTGAGTTATTGTCAACTAACTATTGTCTACAACTTGCAGTAGAAAGAGTTTTGATTATTAATACCCTCAACAAATTTCTGATGATCAGTTTTAATTGATAACAATCTCAAATATTAGGGACGTCTTAGTTTTGTTTCCTTTTTAAGGCACATTTGTATCTATGCAAGCATTCATTTAACAAATATTTATTGTGTATCTACTACATGGCATGCATCATTCTATATTCTTGGGGTACATCAATGAGAAAAAAAGCTGAAAACAAAAACTAATCTCTAAACTGTGGAGTTAACATTCCAGTGGGGTAAGATGAACAATCAATAAGTAAGCAAACAAAAACAAAACAAAATAATGAATAAACACAAGAGTATAAGTCCTGTGGAGAGAACAAGAAAAAAGTAGAGCTTGCAAAGTGCATGACAGGCACTAAGCGTGGGAAGGGGGCTTGCAGTTTTAAATAGAGTAGTCAGGACAGTGAGAAGGTTACACCTGAGAAATGCCTGCAAAATAAGGGAGTTAGAATAGATCAGGGAGAAGGGCATTCCAGATAAAGGGAACTTGTAGGGCAACGGCCCTAAGGCAGAAGCATATCTGGTGTGTTCTGGGAACACAAAGAAGTCACTGAAGCCAGAGCAGCATGGGGTGAGAGCTGGCAGTGGTGGGTCATAAAGTGAAAAGTTGGGGCAGATCAGGTAATACCTTAAAGATGTATAACCATCAGCTTTAACTCCAAGTGAAAGAAGTCATATCATTTTAAGCAGAAAATTGCATTGACTTGGATGTTAAAAGGATCACTCTGGTTGTTACCTCAAGAATGGACTAAAGGTATGGTGGGCCGGGTAAGAACAGAGAGAACAGGTAGGAGCAACCCAGGTGAGAGATGCTAGTGGCTCAGGCCAGGGTAATTCCAGGGAGGAGTTAAAAATAAATCTAGGGTTTTGTGCCTGGGCAGCTGAATTGATGAACTAAATGGAAAATGCCACAGAAAGAGAGATTTGTGGAGAGAAGAGTGGATCGGTTCTGGACAAACTGAGTTTGAAATGTTTACTAGACATCCAAGTGGAGAAGTTGAGTAGCAATTACATATTACATATAAGAATTTGGACTTCTGAAGATAAATTAGGATGAGGATGAGTTTATTTAACTTTTGCAAACCTTTACAAAATTAACTGATATTTAAGAGTTCATTGGAGGATCGGTTTCTGAGTATAATATCATAAAGATCAAGCCAAAGGGTCGCAAAACCTTAGCTTGTAATCCCCAATGTTGTTGCTTCCATTGCATCTTCCTCTGTGCCAGTGGTTCTCTCAGTGTAGTCTTTCCACCCCTGGGGGACCTTAAGACCCTCTCAGGGTATCTGCGACATGAAAACTATTCTCATAATAATAGTAAGGCATTATTTACCTTTTTATTTTTTTCATTTTCATTCTCTCTTGAGTATATAATAGAGTTCCCCAGAGGCTACATGATATGTGATATTACAATAAACTGAATGCAGGAACAGATATGGGGATACTGCTGTCTACTATTAAGCTGTGATAGTATGATATAAGAAAAAATATATATAGTATTTGGTCTTTTGTCACCAGTTTCCAGGGGAAGAGCTCTTAAAATCTTTGCCATTGCCCAAGTATAGAAATGAGAGAAGAATCTTTTATGATTAATAATAAGCCCCTTTCAACTATACTTGAGTTTCTACTAATGAGGTGACTCTCAGTGGCTCTTGGTGGTTCTTGGTGATTCTTGGTGAGCCCACAGATAACTTCAAGGTGGGGGTTGGTTGACAGGGGAATCAATCATGTGATTAGAGAGTTGGAACTCTCAGTCCCACTCCCCAATCTCCAGGGAGGGGAAAGGGGTTGGAAATAGAGTTAATAACCAATTGTGAATGACTTAATCAATCATTACTACTTAATGAAACTTCCATATAAACCCCTAAACTACTGGGTTTGGAGAACTTCCAGGTTGTTGAACACATGGTGGTGCGGGGATGATGGCATGCCCTGAGAGGGCAACAAAGCTTTTTTCCCCCTCCCTCAACCTTTTCCTATGCATGTCTTCCATTTGATTTTTATCCTTTGGCATTTTAATTATGATGTGTCATGGTGTAGACCTCTTTTGGTTCATCTTGTTTGGGACTCTTTGAACTTCCTTGGCTTGCATGCCTATTTTCTTTGCCAGATTAGGGAAGTTTTTTTGTTCTTATTTCTTCAATTAAATTTTCAATTCTTTGTCTCTTCTCCTTCTGGTACCCCTATGATGTTGGTATGCTTGATGTTTTTCCAGAGGCCTCTTAAACTGTCCTCATTTTTTTGGATTCTCTTTTCCTTGTAGCTGTTGTAATTGAGTGTTTTCTGCTACTTTATCTTCTGAATAGCTGATTCAATTCTCTGCTTCATCTAATCCACTGTCAATTCCCTCTAATGTAGTCTTTATTTTAGTTATTTCATTCTTCATTTGTGTGTGGTTTTTTTATGTTTTCTATCTTCATTTTTATGTTTCTTATCTCTTTCTGAAAGTTCTCACTGAGGTCACTGAGCATTTTTATAACCAGTGTTTTGAATTACACTTTTGGTAGATTGTTTGTCTTCATTTTATTTAGTTATTTTTCTGGAGCTTTGTTCTGCTCTTTTCCTTGGAACATATTTCTTTGTCTTTTCATTTTGGCTGTCTTCCTGTGTTTATATTAGATATTGCTGTTATCTATTCCAGTCTTAGTAGAGTGGCCTCATGTAATAGGTATCCCATGGCGCCCAGTGATGGAGTCTTCCTGGTCACCTAAGCCATGTGCTCCAGGTATGTAGGTTGTGTTCGTTCCTCTGCTATAGTTGAGCCTTGGTTGCTGCTAGCATGTCCCTGGGAGGGATTGACCTTCAAGCTGATTGATTTTGAGGATTGGCTGTGACTACAGTAGAGAAATTGTCATGCAGAGCATCACCTTAAAAATCAAGAGTCACTTTAGCAGGGCTCTGGTCCTGCCAAGTCTGCCCTTTGGGTGTATTGTTTGTGGAAGTGGTTGGGTGGTGCTCTGGCTTGGTCCAAAGCAGGAATTTGGTGGTTGGTCTGAAGCACCCAACTAGTGTGCTGGCCCCAGGTCTCCTGGGAGGGGCCACAAAGTGATCCACAGATGTTTTCCAAGTGCACTGGACTTGGAGTTGCCCAGGAGAGGCTGAATGGAATCCAAGGCCAGTTACCGCTAGTGCTGGGCTTGGGGCTGCTTAGCAAGAGGTACAGGGCATGGGGAGGCCAGATGCTGTTCTTTTTTTTCGGTGTGGGGGGAGGTTTTGAGCTTTTGAGAGTTTTTAGGAAAGTCACAGCATGAGCCAAGACAAACCGTTTGTATGGAAAAGCTACTGGAAGTGGCTTGAGTGGGTCCAAGTTGGATGAAGCAGGGTCTCAGGGAATCACCAGGGTGGGACTAATGGTGTTAGCCAGATTGATGGAGACTCAGATATGGCACCTGCCTGTGTCTTATGCTGTGATAGGGGAGGGCTCAACAAAGGAACAATGCCTTCTGACAGCATTTCTGTCGGGGAGAAAGTTGCCCTTCCAACCCTCTCCTTGAAGCGAGACAATTCAGTTTCTCCCCATATATTTCTGGCACCTTATAAGATGCTCCATTAGTGCTGGAGCACAGAGTGAGTGAACCTATCAATGAGAAAGCCTGTGTGTGGGCTCTTTAAGAGAATTGTCTGGGACTCCAGCTGCCCTTAATCACACTGGGACACAAACTCTGTTGGTTTTCCCAGCCTGAAGTTGTGGTGACTTCTCTTCCTGGCATTAGTGCTCCAATCTGGGAAGTCCATTGTGGGGCTGGGATCCCTTACTCCTCTGGAGGAACCACCACAGCCAAGATATTTCTCCCAATTTTTAACTACCACACATGGTTGTGGTACCGGCCTGTTCTGCGTATCTGCCCCTCCTACCAGTCTTGAGGCGGCTTCTTTCATGTGTTCTTAGTTATAGGACTTCCGTTTAGCTAGACTTCAGGCAGTTTGCAACCATGGTTGTTCTGTAGTTTAGTTGTAATTTTTGATGTGGTCATGAGAGGAGGCAATCATGGGGTTCACATATTTCTCCATCTTGACAAAACTCCTCTAAATCTTTCTACTTTTCTTTCTTTTATTTTCAAAGAGATATTATGAAAGCAGATGTTTAGCTATAGATGGTTAGTTTAGGTGCAACTTTTTTGTTAATCATTTAGAATATTTTATAGAGATCTGAGTTTTATCTCTAAAACAATGTAAGAGAAGATATAAAAATGTTTGCTATTGGACTGCAAAATAATGAGACTTAAATTTTTTTCAGTACCAAAAGATACCTGGAACTCTTTGAATTATTCAAAGCGGAAGTCACATTCTCATGCAGTTTCATAACACAAATCTTTCAGCTTTGATGGTGAATTTTATTTTTGGAAACCCCCAAGTTATACAAAGCCACATCTGATAAATAAGGTGGTTAATCAAGCAAGAAACTCCTTTTTGGTTAAAAATGAAGTGCAATTGTAGAGTGATAAAATAGAAAGTATAAACTAGCTCAGAAGTCATTCAAAAGTGGTATGCTTTAGATATTTTAAGGCACTTTTGTGAGGGGAAAAAACATGGAGCCTCCACAAGTGAATACTCAGAAAGAATATTCATTTATTAACATCTTTTCTTATCCATTTATTCCACCAAATGAGGCTATAACAGTCTCAAACACCATATATTCTGAGCCTTTTACTAATTCCCCTCAAGGGGACACTTTCACTTGACAAAATTCTATGCCCTCTCCTATTCTAGAAAATGGTTTGAAATTCTGTCCTCTCTTTGAGAAATTGAATTCAATCATTCATAATGGTCAACTCCTCCACATTTCACTTTAATTTTGGATAAGGCATCCTGATATCTCAATAAAATTATCAGCTGATTATTCTAACATCTTCCATTCTCTGAGCCCCTGTCTCAACAACTAAAGAGTTGTATACTCTGGAGGCACAATTATTTCTTTTTAACTAAAACCAACCAAAGGACTTATAAGTCTCTGGGTTGGGTTAATCTCTTCCCAGGATAAATTTTTGCTCCTGGGGTTATCTTCTACCCAAAGTCTTCTCTCCACAAAGCTGGAGACAGCACCATAAATGTCAGAAAATACCTCTTTCCAGTTTTTTTATTAAAAAACCTTTCCAGGTTTTTTTTATAGCAGAAATCTAGGCCACCAATGTCTTCATGTAACCTCTCCAACAGGATTCTCTGAAGCAGCAGGGGAGCCAACAGCCATGATCCCACAGCATTCCGAACTCTTGATGAGAAAGTAAACCAACGTCCTGCAGTGCGACTGAGTTGAACAGGATAAGATCTAACGAAGGCCCGAAGCTCTATCACCTTCATTCAATAAACTTTTCAAAGTAGAATGTCATCATGACAACAGTAAGTTGACACAAAATAGATCAATCTTAGCCTAAAAATAATCCAGTCGAGCTTTTAAAAAATTAAATTTCAAAAAATAAGAGACAAGTGAGGATTTTAAGATGGTGAAAGCGACATTGACTATACATGTATTTAACCAGACTCAGTATGTATTTTGATTGAACTTGGTTCTAGTTTCAGCAAACAGTATTAATTTCAAAGACCATTTTTTTTGTCAAACTAAGTTTATAAACATTACTATTTGCTAATAAACGTGACCTTTAAATCACATTGCTCTAAACACAGACTTGCTCTGTATACTGTAGAGGGATGTCAGGGAATGTCTAGAGAAAAGAAGTCTCAAAGGAACCAACCTTACACAGTCTCTCCTTAACCATTCAGACACTTGAACAAACTCCAATTGCCCACATTTGTTCAAGAATTACCCAGGTCTTCTATACCTTCACCATTAAAAAAAAAAAAAAATCTCTTGAATGTCCATCTATATACGAGATGCTAGGTGAATGTAGTAAAGATACAGAATTTAATAGAACATGTCATTGTTTTCAATAACTGCATGTGCACAAGATACACAAACAGTGTTGGCTATAACAGCATTTAAGAAGTATGGTACATGAAGTGTCATAAAGTCATATTTTGAAGGGAGAATAGATCCATCTCACCTATGTTGAGATGGACAGGATAGCTTTGAAGAAGTTGACTTTTGAATTGGTACTGGAAGGATGACTATTATTTGGAAAACAGAAAACTGGTGATTATTCCAAGAAAGCAAGAAACATGATTACAGCTAAGAACAAGGGGGAATGAATTAATATTTATTAAGTGCCTAATCTGTATGAGGTATTCTGCTATGTCTAAAGGTAATAAACAAACAAATAAATAAATATGAGTTCTATCAGAGCAGGTTGTTTGATTATTTGAAAAAGGAAAGAAGGTTCACAAATTCAAATAGCTGTGGTATAGAAATTGCATACAGCAGGGAATAGTATAAGATAACAGATTATACTCTAATTAATAACCACTTAAAAGACGCAGGGCCATTCAAAAGCATTATCTGTGACCCAAAATATAGGTAGAGTGAAAAATATGGCTGGAAATGTAGTTTGAAATAATTTTATGAAGTATCTTGAGTGCCCAAATTAAAATTTATAATTTAAGTTGAAGATATTGAGAGTCATTAAGTGTTTCAGGTTGTACATAACTCTAAGTGATGTTTGGGAAATTAATATAGCAACAAAGTAGCCAAGTAGAAACACCAAAATAAGGAGATACCGAAGAAAGGGAAACTGAGTAAGTTTTGGACATGGGCTTGTGTTTAATATTTATGTACCAGTAGTTTTCTCTTTACTTCCATTTACTTTCAATTTCATTGAAAATTCTATTTTAGCATTACTTGCCCCCTTGTATCCTAAAATGTATTTCTCTATCGCATGAGGACAATAGTGTTTTCAGCTCTTTATATGTATGCGCTAACTTTGTAACAGTTCTCTCATGAAGGTAACTATTCTCCAATGTCTAGAACAATACCCTAGTACCTAACACAGCCTATTACATTGTAGGTGCCTAACAGTTATGTGTTAAGCAAATTCCCATTTTACAGATGGGAAAACAGAAGCACATAAAAGTTAAGTGAGTTGCTCAAGGTCATACAGCTTTTAAGTTCTGAAGCTGGGGTTCCAACTCAGAAGAGAGAGTCTTGAGTTCTTATCACAATTCTTACCACAATTGTTTATTTCTTTCAAAGATATTCTTATTCTCCTTCTATTCAACCTCTCCTTTTCATTTATTGAAATTTTTCATTGACTTAACTTGGCATTATCAATTCTCATATTTATGAGTCAAATTATCCAAAAATTTCTTAAACATTTCTAGACCTCAATAATGTGAGGTATTTTCACAGATCTGTGTCTTGAGAATATCTTGAGTATAGTGTTTCCTTTTCTCTGGACTTTTATCTCTGGATTTCTGGGTTATTACACCTAGAATTAGGAGAACTAGAAAATCATTCATTGAAACACAAATGACAGATGGATTGGATCATAAAAAGGTGAGTGAGAGGAAACTGGTTAGCATTCCAGTTCCTGTGCGTCTAATGTACAACAGAACACACACACTCACACACACACACATACGCGCACACACGCACACACACTTAACCAATCTCTGCTTGTTATTAATCTTCTGCTGTTGCCTTCATGATAAACCATCTGTTTCCTTATCCCTGGCTGTATGCTTAGTATTTCAGAGTCCTTAAATATAGGACTAATTACATTATCGCATTCTTTTAAAGTTTCTAGGGGTTCCTGGCAATTTTCTGAGTTCTGGGTATTTGGTATTTAATTTTTCCCAATAGCTGGTACAATCTTTGAAGATAAGAATCATATTTCTTTCAATAACAATTTCCCTTCCATTTCCTCCCAGCATATGCTGGACCATATAGGAGATGCGAAAAAAATTCTCCACAACACACACACACACACACACACACACACACACACACACACACACACACACACTTGTACATATGTGCCTAAAACACAGCAACTTGCTCTCTTTCAGACACCGGTTACTTATTTGTATTTTGGACCTAGATTTTCTCCTTTCTTGAATGACTCTCCTGTAAAAGTTCATCAAGAAGAAAATAGGTGCCTTAGCGTTCTATTTAATTTCTTTATTTCTGCAATAAGCAGCTTTCTATATTGCTTCTTTGAATGAAGGACCACATATGCTATGGTTCTTTCACAGGATTTTAAAGGTTGAATTAGACTGTTCCCTGGCAAACAAGCAAGATTATAATTTTATATGTTAACCATTAGTATGACTATTGAGCATCTAGGGTACACAGGAATATGTAGGCACTTACAGATAAATATCAGATACAGTCCCTTAACCCTGAGCAATTCTTAGACCTATCTGAGAAAGAAAATATAATAACTCTAAAATAAATTAATCAAGAAAGACTATGAATTAAAAGTGACAAATACATTGTTCAGACAATGAGGATTATAAGAAATCAAGAGTGTTTGCTATGGGCCAAAATGGTCCAAGAAAGCTTCACGAAACTGGGACTTTATCTTATAGGATGGACACATTTCAAACCAGCAGGAAGTAGAACCTTGCTGCTGTTTCCTCTTCCTAGAATGTTGTTCTTTAGATGCCTGTTTCCTTCATATTATTCAGAGGTCCTAGATTGTCACCACTTCACAGACAACTTCTTTAACTGCCATGTCTAAAGGAATCTCCTTTTGTCCTGTGGTATAGAACTTAGTCTAACACTTACTAGCTGATATATTTCTATTTTTTGTGTGTTTATTTGTTTATTATCTGTCTTCCCCTTCTAATATGTGAGTTCCATAAGAGCAGTGACATTGTTTTGTTCCACTGTGCTCACAGTTCCTTGAAGACTGTAACAGGTGCTCAATAAATAAGAGAGATGCATGAATGAATGGATAGTTAAATTAATCATGCAAACGGCATGAGAAAAGACCTAGAAGACCTAGAATGTAAAAAATAAGTCTGACAAGGTGACAATTCCAATTAAAGTGGAGAGATTATATAAAGGAGCACCAGAAATAAGATTGCCTGATAGTTAAATGAACAAGGACTATAAACAAGTAATTCACAAACTACAGAACCAAAATATCAAATAAGCAAATGAAAATATATACAACCTTGGTTATTAAAGATATATGAATAAAAATAACTAGCATTAAAATCAACAACATTTAAAATTGAAAAAATATTTAAACTCAGAATTGGCAATATTTTTAAAATTCAGCATTATTTCTAGGGAAAAATATTCATCAAAACCCTTTATAATCTATGTATCATTTGACCAAGCAATTTTATACTTAGAATTTATCTTAGAAATAATTTGGAAAAATTGAATTCAGAAATGTGAATCTCAGGATTGTTCATAAAAGTGAAAAATTGAAAACTGCATAAATATGTCACAATGGTCAATTAGTTTAATGGATTATGATGTGTTCATGCACCAGAGTACTATGTATCCATTAAATAGGATGCTTTGGGCATCAAAAATGTTCATGATGTACTACTTAGTAAAAAATAATAAAACTGTCACTTATAAAACAGTATATATGGCATGATCCCAATTTCATAAAGACAAAACAAAAATAAAATTTATACATTGAAAATAAATTGGACTTCTAGGACCAAGATGGCCCAGTAAGAATTATTTGCTATCTCTGCTAAATCAAATGAAGTTTTATATTTCAATTAGAAAGTCTGGTGTAATTAGTAATAGGTATAAAGAAAATTAAGCAAACAACTCTATTAACTCTAGGGGGCAAAGTTGTATGATAAAGGGAATAATTGCTTTAATGTGTAACATGGTTCAGCTGTAAATATTTGCTTGCTTTAATAATGCAAACTGAACACTGATACCAATAAAAGGTGTGATATAACTGTACTACAGGAAATGGAAGATGCAATATATGTGTGAGGTGGTGTAAAAAAGCTAAACTTCCTTCTTCTATAGAAGAAAGCCAAATAGATCTCTAAAATAGAAGTCAATAAGTACCATTATAAGGATGACATTTAGAGATACATACCAGAATAAATAACAAAAAGATTGAAAGCAAGCAATGGAACTCAGATGTGGTAGTTTTTATTACAATACTGTTAAACTTTTCAATAAGCATGTGCCTATAGTGATTTGATAAATATTTTTCAAATTGAAATGAGTCCATATTTGACAGAAATTACTTTGATTTTTCTACTTAACCTGGATTCAATAATGCACCAGATTTTATGAATTCTAATGAATCATACCATGATCAATAAGGCTTTTCCCCTAGCAGCAGATTTGAGGATCTGAACAGCCTCTAATTGGCCCCAAATTTCAGTTTGATGTGATTTTTGTTTTCCAAGTTCATACACTTCTCACTAGCTCAGAATATCCCAGTTTCTCCAGCAGTGGGATCAAGAGAGGCACTCATAAGTGGTAACAGGGCAAATAAACAGCATTTAAAGAAATATCAGTTCAACAAACATTTCTATTGTAGAACAGGAACTGTGCAGAGTTCTGGAGAGATCTGATTAGGACATATGTTCAATAAAATATATTACAACAAATGCTAAAATAAAAATATGTGCAGGGCATGGTGGAAGCCCAAATAAGAGATGCAGCTCTAGATGACTATCCTGAAGAAGGTAATATTATGAGAGTAAGGCAGGTTTAGAACTGAACTCTGGAGTCAGACAGACCTGAACTCCAAACTCAGCTTTATCATTTATGGAATCAATAGCAAATCACTTAATCTCTCCAAACTTTAGTTTTCCACTTTGTCAAATGGGGATGGTAACTATAGTTCTGAAGTTTAAGAGATAATGTATACAAAGTGCATTGCAAGTAATAGACAAAAATGCTTTGTATTCTGACCATTGATTTAGTATTTAAAGAATACCATCATGTAGAGCAGGATTAAGGCTTATTCTTCCAGGGAGAATAGCCATTGGTGGGCTTCAGAGATAAAGGCCCTGGTCTGCCTCTCCAATGTCCTTGGGAAAGAGAAAGAGATCTAAAATAATCTGTATAGTCTTTGATTAGGGAAGACAGCAGGTCTTATTGTTTGGATGGAGCATGGGGATTTGGCAAAATTCAGAGAAGAAATTGGGGTGTAGAATACCTAGGAAGAGGAGCTTAAAACATCCCCCAGTTTTTTCATGTACCAATATACCATACAAGAAGTGAATGAATTGTTGCCTCCCAAGAATAGCACTAAAGCAATGGAGTGAGCATACGGCCTTCAGAGAACATGGGAATAGAAATGAGGAAAATATTTTTGGTTACCCAAGTTAACCAAAGACCATGAAGCAGGTGGGGTAATGGATGTCAGGTGAGGACCAATGGTATCTGGGATAAGAACCATCAGTCCATCAGAATTTACAGGAATCCTTGCAGAAAGGAAAAGGACATGAATTGACAATAACCTAACAGAATGAGAGCCCAAAATAGAAATTTAGGTTGAATTGTACAAAAATGAATCTTTTTTTTTTTATGCCAGAGTTTGTGGACTGACATTCATATTTGTTACATTCATTCTTCTAAAACTCTCTAAAGCATCATGAAACTCCAACGGGCTTGAAAATCACTGGGATATTTATGTCATGAAGGAGAAGTTTGCTCTTGTCAATGCCCAGGGGAGATGGAATCCTAGGAAAATATGAGACTAAGGTAGATAATAGAATTCCAGTTTACTAACTTAATTGTCATATACAGCATAAATACATCAGCTTAATTAGCCATAAACTCCCTGTGGTCAATCTAGATGGAAGCCAGCTATTATAAGACATCACTCTCATTAAAAGGACAAGAAAAACAAGAAGTCAGCATGGTCAGTACATTCTCGATAAATTAGCCAGCATTGCTCGACTACTTAAAGTCCTGTGAAGAATTCAGATTGCCTGTGTAGCTAGAGTCCCAAACCTCAGGATGGCATGTGAGTTTCTGCCCACTTGTCTGGCCTCATCTCCCACCATTCCCCCTCACAGGGCCCCTGCCCCAGTACCATGGAAGTCCTGACAAGGCATACCCTGATGTGTCTCTGCATATGCTGTTCCCTCTACCTGAAGTGGCATTTCTCACCTAACAAGCCTGAAACTTCCTTCTCCTCCTTAAAGACCCAGTTTATCATTCAAATGAAGTAATATTCTTTCTTAATATAGTGAATATATTATTTCACTGACTTCTGGCTTCTACTACTGCCGTCGAGAAGTCAGAGATCAGTCTAAACGGCAGCTTCTTTAGAGATTATCATGTTTTTCTTTGTGGCTTTATTTAAGATCTTGTCTTTGACTTTATGCATTCTGCAGTTTCACTATAATGTGTCCTGGTAGGCATTTCCTTTTACATAACCTTTTTGGAATGTCTTTAACTTCTTGAATCTCAGAATTGGTATCTTTCATCAATTCTGGTCACTTACTTCTTTAAAAACTTTTATTATAGTCAGCATACAATATTAGTTTCAGGTGCAAAACATAGTGATTTGACATTTATATACCTTATGATGTGATTCCCATGGTGAGTCTTGTAACCATCTATTACTGTGCAAGTTATTGTGATATTATCGTCAGTATTCCTTGTGCTCTATTCTACATCCCTGTGATTTATTTATTTTACAACTGGAAATTTATATTTTGTTTTCTCTTTCATCTTTTCACCAATCTCCTCATTCCCATCCCCTCTGACAACCATCAGTTTGTTCTTTGCATTTTTGGTTTGTTTTGTTTTGTTTGTTTATTTAGTTTTTTTAGATTCCACATATTAGTGATATCATATGGTATTTGTTGTTCTCTGCCTGACTTATTTCACTTAGCAAAATACCTTCCCAGTCCATATCCATCATCTACCTCTTCAAATATTGACTCTCCTTTCTTACCCCTTATTCTCCCTTCTCCTTCTAGAACTCTAATTAAATATTTTGCATCTCTTTTTTACTTCTGTAGTATAGTCTAATATTTATCTATAGCTATTTTCTAGCTCACTAATTCTTTCTTCTGCTGGGTATTATCAGCTGTTAAACCCATACAGTAAGTTTTTGAATATCATTTATGATATTTATTTCTAGAAGTTTTATTTGCCTTTTCAAATCAGCTTGATCATTTTTGTAGTCTCTTGTACCTTGATTATAAATTTAATCCCTCTTTAGTTCTTTAGGTATGCCTGTTTTATAATCTGTCTTTGACAATTCCAATATCTCAACTTTTTCATGTTTGATATTGGTGTCTATAGTTTCTGTTGCCTCTTACTCATGGCAACGTGTTCCATTGTTATTTTGGTATTTTTTATATAAAATAATATCTTCTGGAAGTTTTCCATAGGAATCTTTTTGAGAGCTAGTTTAAAGGTGAGTTCCTTCAAAGGAACCATCCAAAGAGGATTTTTGTTTGTGTCTGCCAGATGCCAGAAGGCACAATCAACTCATGATCACTTTAAGTCAAATTATAAGCTTGAGGATTTTTCAGAGATCCCAGTTAGTATAAATTTGGGCTGCAAAACAGTAGGAGAAATAGATGAGTATAGACATGGATTTAGACATGGATTTAAAGGGGAATCTTTTTCTATTCAGAGTATAGTTCTAAGACAAGAAAAAAATTTTTTTTATGCTCCTTCTGTGTCAAAATAATTTCTAATTCAATTTTAAATGGGTAGACTTTGGGAGTCCTAACTTTAGTGATGGGGTCTCTATTTAGTGATGGGGTCAACCCTTAGGCAATATCTTCTGCCCTTTGAAGCTGTGAAAACAAAAGCTTAATGTCACCAAAATTAAGCAAATATCTGCTTATTCTGGGTGTTTCTACTTTTACTTAATTTTAACCTCTAAGGAATCTTTTTTTTAACATATATGGTTTGTCAGTACAAGCTTTGAAATTTTTAAATGCATTTTAGCTATCATTTTAGTTGTTTTCAGAATAACAATAGCACAGAGCCATGAGTCCACCATACTATCAGAGATATAAGTCAAAAAGATTTTGTTTTTACTACTGTCTCCCTGATATTGAACTATTTGTGAACAAGGGACCATGTCTTATTTATCTAGCACCTGTTGCAGTGTGTGGAGCTCAGTAAGGGTGTGCTAATTAAAATTATGAATGAATACAGTTTTGATTAAAGCACCCATGCAAAGGGCTACAATTTTATTTTCTTTGGTAACTATATATTTAATTTAAAAAGAATATTTTGGAAGTTTTTTTCAATAGCCAAAAAAGTGTCTTTCTCCACAACTTGCTCACCCTTTTCTCTAGAAGAGTAAAAATTTCAAAGGTAGTTTGGCAGTAAGTTCAAGAAAAAATATGAAGGGAATAGATTATTATAGAAGAATTTAGCATGCTCAGAGAAACTTAATGAAGTTAAAACCCTCTGGAAAAGGGACTGGAATTCATTTTACCTCAGTCATTAAATATCATTCTATATTAAACTCTGGTTATTTTTTAATAAAGGAGGCTTAGCAAACTCATGGTTATGAAATACACCTGGAACGAACACATAATGTAAGTGAAAAAACAGCCCAGAGTTTTGTGATCAAATATTTTCTTACATGGTAGGAACCAGAAAATTTTTAAGTGAAAGCAAACTCATTCACAGCCGTGGTTCCTTCAGACAAACTTATGAAGAAGATTATCTTCTGCTCACCCAGCTTTAAGTGTCACACTCGTTCTTTGGAATTATGGAATGAATGGTATATATATATATATATACACACACACACACACACACACACACACACTGTATAAGCAGATCTGTGTTAGCTTATCTTTCTGGAATGCCTATCTGGGACCTAGAATATTCACAGAAAAACCTTGGGTAAGAAAAAAAAAAAGAGCTATATGAAAAAAAGATTATATCACCTTTAGTAGGCAGAACTTTCTGGTTTGGGTAATAAAGCAGACTGGGTTACCTTGTATAGCCTACCACTAATAACAAGTGGAAATGTAGGTTAAGATATTATAGCTTTTAAAAAATATATGGCTGTTGCTGTAGAAAATAATATGGCAATGTCTAAAAAAATTAAATATAGAATTATCATATGATCTAGCAGTTCCATATCCGGAGATATATATATATATATATATGTATATACAGACACGCGCACTCACACACGCACATATACACATATATACAAAAGAATTGAAAACAGAGATTTAAACAGATATTTGTATATCATTGTTCATAACAGCATTACTCACAATAATAGCCAAAAAGTGGCATTAGCCCAAGTGTCCAATGGATGAATGGATAAACAAAATGTAGTATATACATACAGTGGAATATTATTCAAACTTATAAAGGATATTCTGACATATGCTACAATATGGATGAACCTTGAAGACACTATGCTAAGTGGAATAATTAACACATAAAAGGACAACTACTGTATGATTCTCCTAAAGTAGCCAAATTCATATAGACAGAAAATAGAATGGTGGTTCCAGATGCTATGGGAGCAGGGGGTGGAGCGTGGAGAGTGGAGGGAATGGGGAGTTAGTGTTTAATGGATATGGAGTTTCAGTTTGGAAGAAAAAAAGTTCTGAACATAGGAAGTAGTAATGGTTGCAGAACAATGTGAATAAACTTAATGTCACAATACTGTACATTTAAAATGGTTTAAATGCTAAATTGTATGTTATAAATATTTTATCATATTAAAAAAATTATGGCTGTGCTCAAGAAAAAGCCCACATGTTGAAAGCTAGGAGAGAGCTGAGGGCCACCTGGATAGGTACATAAGCTGATGGTATAGCCATTTGGGGGAGTTATCTAAGGTTACCTAGGAATTTGACCCTTGATGGATTGCTAACTCAGTGAAAACTGGTACTAATAAACTCTGCCCACTCATCCAGAGAGACAGTATAGAAGTTGTCTCAGTCATGACTCTAGCTGGAAAATTAGAAGATTAAATCAATAAATAATTCTCCCATAAAAACTCAGCTTCCTAAGCTCGCGTATTTAGTTTACTCTATACTCATTGATGGTGTAAGAAATCTTTGAGCTGAAATTAATGCAGAATTGCTCCTGGGCTGCTGCTGGTTCTGTGGTGTTCAGAAGAAGCAAACAAAAATATACTGGAGGGATTCTTTGACAACTCAGGCTGTCCAAATTTTCAAAAAATAAAATAAAATAAAGTCCCTCTTATAATCCCAAATTACAAAACATGCAAGGAAATAATTCATTGTGAATGAAAGTCAACAGAAATAGAAAACGCAAAAATTAGAGCCCTAAAATATAAAATAGTTTTTAAAATAATCTGAAAAAGATTGCAATGTGACATGAATGAAAACAGGTATTAAACAGTACAGAAATAATATGATGGAAAGAGAATTAATGAACTGGAAACCAAATCTGGATATACTGCCCAGAACACATATTGAAAGATATTAGAAGACAGTAAATTTAAAAGAGAAGTTAAAATACATGGAATATAGATTTTATGAATTCAATATGTATCTAATAGGAATTCCAGAAAGAGAGAATAAAGATAATGGGAAGAAATAGTGTTCAAAATGATGTAGCTGAGAATTATTCAGACTTTATAAAAAGAAAAAAAGAGAAACTTTGAATTAAAGAAGCACAGTGAGTTTAAGCATAATATATAAAAATAAATTCCCACTTAGACTCATTGAAGTGAAATTATATGAAATCTAAGGAAGTAAAAATATCCAGGAAAAAAATTATCAATAATGAAACAAAAACCTAAATAGAAATAACAACAGAATTTCTAACAAAAACATGGAAAAAACTGGAAGGCATGGAATAATAGCTTCAAAGTATTGAGAGAAAATAACAAGCAACTTAAAATTCTATTATCGGCTAAATTATAACTGAAGAACCAGTGAAATAAAGTGAAATAATGATAAATAAATCAGTGAAATAAAGACATTATAAGAAAGGGGCCTTTTTAAGGGTTGCCACTGGTAAAAGAAAACAAAAATAACAATGCTCACAATTGGACAAACAATATAGTTGGTAAACCTATAGGTAAAGCTAAATAAACATTGACCAAAAATATCAAAAGTAGAAACAATAAATAATCTGGAGAAAATTATTTAAAAATAAAATACTAGAAAACCATAATATGCAATTTGGATGGGTGATAGAGATTGGAATTAAAGCATTCTGAAGTCCTTGCCTTATGTCAAGTCATTGATGCATGTTAACATGCTAATGGCTACTACTATAATAAATAGTAATCAAATTTATAACTTCCAAAGAGAAGGTCAAAAGTAAGGGAATAAAGTAAGCATTCACAAACACACAAAATAGTTTTGAAACAAATGTGGTATAGTTGGGTACTGGGTACATGGTGGGGTTCATTATACTTACACTGGCCTCTATTATTATCTACATGTTTGCAATATTTGTGATAAATAAACAAAAACCTCATCATCAAGCCAGGAGAAGGTAGGAAGTTAAAGAGTGCGAGTAGAAAGAAAAACACGATCAACCACAATAAATGTAAAGAGACTGTCTTATTAATTAAAATATAGAAAAACTTATATCAGAAAAAATTAGCTCTATACTGTTTAGAAGAAACATATCTAAAATATAATGAAAAGGTGAGTGATAAAAAATATATATACCAGCCAAATATTAACTAAAAATAGCGACTGCATTGACACATCAGATAAAAGAATAATTAAGGCAAAAGACACTGCTAAGGAAAAAAAGGATACTACATATTAATGAAAGAAAGAATTTATCAGAAAGATGTAATAATCATATTGTACCTCACAATTTACCTCAAAACATATAAAGCAAAAAACAATTTCACTCATATGTGGGATATAAAACCGAAAGCAACAAACAAAGAGGACAAACAAAAAATCAGACACAGACAACAGTTAAGTGATTACCAGAGGGAAAAAAAGGTAATTAGTGGGGAGGTAGATAAGGGTAAAGGTGTCAAATATATGGAGACAGGAGATTTGATTTTGGATGTCGAACACACAATTAACCAATGTCACCTCAATAAATTAATTTTAAAAAGAATGGAAAACAAAAAGAAATTTACAAATCAGTATAGTAGAAGATTGTTGTATTCCTTTCTCAGAATTGACAGATTAAGCAGACAAAATGCTAGTAACGATAGAGACCATTTGGATGATGTAATTAACAAGCTGATCAGTAGGACACATATAGAACCCTGAGAATTAAAGAATATACGTGTTTTAAGTATACATGGAATATTTTAAATAAATTGACCATAGGATGCTACCAAGTCCAAACAAATGCAAAGAATTGATATCCTACAGACTACATCACAATAAAATTAAAAATCAACAACAAAATGATTTAATATGCTTGTGAATTAAAATACAATTTTCTAAGCAACTAATGAGTAAAGAAGAAATAAAGGAATTTTAGAACCAAATCATAATACAAACACTAAATACCAAATCTGTAAAGCAACCAATGGCGTGTTGCTAAATGTTCTCCAGCAGGCTGTCTGAGTGAGCATGTATGTGTATGCCACAGGGGGCGGGGTGGGGGGGTAGTTGAGAGAGATAGTCTCTAATATTTGCCCAATATCCGTAGTGTAAATATGCCACCACATCTATTTCAAGATACCAGCATGACATGTGGAACTGGAAAGAAATACAGAAAATCAACTCTCACAAATCAATATGCTCTCGCTACAATTGGTTCCAGCACACCATTATAAACAATTAAATGCATATATTAAACAAAGAAGAATGGTTGAAAATGATTGTACTTAGTATCTAAATCAAGTAAAAAGAACAGCAGAGCAAACCCAAAAGAATTAGAAGGAAGGAAATAATAAAGATAAGAGCAGAAGTTAATAACATTATAAACACAGTCAAGAAATTAAAAGGAGAAAAAAGTGGTTCTTTTGGAAGACTAACTAAATAGGCGAACATGATCATAAGAAGAGAAATTAGAATAAAAATAAACAGTACTATGAATAGAAAGAACATAGGGGAAATGTAGAAAAATAAAAGATAAATACAAACAATGCCAATAAATTCGAAAACTTAGATTAAAAGGAAAATTTTCTGGAAAAATACAACAAAACTGACTCAAGAAGAAACATAAAATGCAAGCATTCATATTGCTCTCAAAGAGACTGAATAGGTCCATGTGCCCCCTACTGCTGCCCTCCCTTAACACATACACAGACATAGTCGCCAAGCCTGGTTGGTTTTACAGGTAAATTCTGCCCTCAAGAAATGAATAATTTTAACATCATAAAATTGCTTCAGGAGGATAAAAAAAGAAGAAAGCTATCCAGCTCATTTTATGAAGCCATTAAACCTTGAAACAAAGCTGGAAAGAAAAACTGTAGGTCACTTTCATACATAAACAAAGAGACGACCATATTAAATTGTATATATATATATTTTAATCTGGCAATGTAATTTCCTAATGCATTGCTAATTACAATTTATCCAAGAATGTAAACATACCATAGAAGATCAATTAATGTAATCATTACATTAACAGATTAAAGGAGACAAACATTTCAATATCACAGAAAAGGCATTTAATATCATTCAACAATCTTCCTTGATTAAACAAATATACCTTCCCCAAATAAATAAATATATCCTGTTAAGCAAACTAAGAATAGATGAGATCTCTATTAACCTGATAAAGTATATCTTTCAAAATCCCACTGCAAAATATTAAAATTAATAATGTTAAAAACATAAAGATAACCCTCATTCTATTTTCAATGTTATACTATAGGTCTTAGGCAACATAATAAGGAAAGAAAAAAGAAAACATTAAAAGAATGGAATGTTTATAGTAGCTTTATTCATTATAGCCAAAAATTCAAAACAACCCAAATGTCTATCCACAGGAGAATGGATAAACAAACTGTGTAATATCCAGACAATAGAATATTATTCAGTCATACAAGAATGGAGTGCTGATATAGGCAACAACATAAATAAATCTTAAAACATTGTGCTATGCAGAAGCACCCAATCCCAAAATAAAATATACTGTACCATTCCATTTGTATAAAGTTCAAGAACAGGAAACACAAACTGATAGCCAGAGAAAGCAGATTATTGTTTGCCTAAGGTTAGGAAGTAGGAATTGACTACAGGGAAGCACGAGGGACCTTCTTGGAAAGATGGAAGTGTTCTGTATCTTGATTGGGGTATTGATTACACAAGTGTATATGGCTGTCAGAACTAATTGAACTAAATAATTATCACCTGTGCATTTTATTGTATGGTAATTATAGCTTGATTGTTCAAAGCACAATAGACACAAAAAGCTAAAAATTTGGGAAAAGAGGATAACGTAATTAGTATATAAAATAAATGTTTACATAGAATATCCAAGAGAATCCACAAATAAATATTAGTGCTAATAAGAAAGTTCAGCAAGTTTGCTAGAAATAAATATACAAAAATCAATAGTTATTGTTCAAGGACATTATTAACCACAGCAATAAAAGCTTTTAAGGTGCCCAGAAATAAATCTAACGAATGGTGCTTAAGATTTTTATGGAGAAAGCAACAAAACCTTATTGAAAGGGGAAAGAAAGAGAAGATTTACTATATTCATGGAAGGAAGGGTTCAATATATTAAAGATTGCAATTTTCCCCAAATTTATGTATAAATTCAATACAATTTTAATAAAAATCCTAGTAGGGTTTTGCAAAGAACTTGATTTTTTAAAAATGGCTAAAATATTGCAGAGGAAAAAAGGGAGGGGAAAAGAGAGGTGCTTATCTTTTCAAATATTGACACTCCTAAAGCTATAGTAAACAGTATGATATTGCCACAGGGGATAGAGAGCTTAGAAATAGTACCACTTAGATATGGAAATTTGTAATATGATAGAGATGGCATTGCAAATCACTGAGCAAAGAATGAGACTGTTCAATAAATGATGCTGGAACATCACCATATGAAAAAAGGTAGGTTCCACTATTTGTATGAAAGAAAGTAAAATTGGATATCTACCTCATATCATACACACTAATCACCTAAATGTAAAATGTCACATTTAAAAAGAAAATATAGAATATCTTGATAACATCTGAACATTGTCAAATTACTTCAGATGCCAAAAGCATAAACTATATCGAGAAAAGAAATATTGAGAATATAACTATAATAAGCTCAGAACGTCTGTGTATCAGGATGACATCAAAAATAAAATCTATAACTACTATGGAAAGGTGTTTACAACCGTGTAACTGGCTTTATATAATCATAATATATAATAGAAGTTTTTAACACCAGGAAAGAGATTTAATTTCAAATAAACATATGAAAAGATGCTTCAACTTCTCTAGTTATCAAAGAAAATGTGAATTAGAATGAAATACTATCTGATACCTAGCAACTGGCAAAACTCAATCACTGATAATCAAGAATAAATCCAATAGGATAAGAATGAATGGAGCTACCAGGAAATGGATAATCTTACACAGTGGCTATAGAAATTGATACAGCTACTTTAAAAAACAATTTTGGATTAACTTTTAAAAAGTTGATGATGTACATAATCTACCAACCAGAAATTTAGCTTCTAGTTGTTTGCCATGGAGCAAATACGCACACAAAAAATCTATGTAAAATGTCCATTGCAACATTGTTTGTAAATAGAGAAAAAGGAAAAAAACACAAATGTTATCAAATCATATAGTTTTTAAAACTATACTGATCAGTCCTATGTATATTTATAATGGATGCATATATTTTGACAGAAAGTATATAATGATACATAGCAGTATCAGTATAGAGATGGTGTACGGAAACCTAGAGTGCCTGGGTTGGAATCCTGGCTCTTCTGGTTATAACCCAGCTGAGTGGCCTTGATAAGTTATTTAAATCTTTTCTCAGCCCCTCATCTACAAAATGAGGTATAATAATAGTATCTAGCGATCTATTTTGGACATTAAGAAGCTAATGTATAGAAAGTGCTTAGAATAATGGCCAACATACAGTAAATTTGCTATTTTTATTACCATCATTACCATCATCATCATCCTTGTCATTATCTCCATTGTCAAGACAATGGTTACTTCTGGGAAGGGAAGGGAAGAGATGGAGATATATCTGTAGCTCTATCTTTAAAGAAATACAGCTACCTGCTAACATGTATTAAATCTGAGATTAATATGAGTATATGGCTGAGGGTACCGAGTACATGGTTATTTGTTATGTAACTTTCTTGACTTTGCTGTATATTTGAAATATTTCATATAATAAAATATTTTTTTAGTAGAAAGAGAAATGATCTGTGAAATATTATGGAGAAATGTTTAAACTGCCTTGTGCATTGAATGACTGTGAGAAGAAGGTATCATAGAAACATATTTTTGGACAAATGCTTTGACAGTTAGTTAACTGCTAGCAACAGCAAGTTATAAGCTAACCGTTGAAGAAGACAAAGCCAGAGAAGTGAAAAGTAATTCTTTTCAGGAACATTTGAGGTCCCAAAGAAGCAAAAAAAAAAAAAAAAAAAAAAAAAAAGTTCAGAAATGCAGTTTCTAGAGAGGACATAAACACAGAGTTCCTGGTAGTGCCAAAGAAATACTGTTAGTTGATATAAGTATTCAAAACTAATATGTTCTCTGAGAAAATGTATTCATTTTTAAATGAGTATTTATCAAGCTTCAATTATATATACATGTTTCTTATTTTTAATTTATTTTTTGTATTGGTTTCAAGTATACAGTACATTGGGTTTTGTTTTTTACTTGAGACAGACCAGCTATTTTCAAAAAAAAAAAAAAGAAAAGAAAAGAAAAGAAAATTTTTGCATTCTTTATGCAGATATACTTCAATAAAGGGCTTTGGGATTATATTCCTAGAAGGAAGATTGTCTGTCAGGATGCTTTCGGCAGCAAGTAGCAATAGCCATTTAAAAATAGCCATCTAAATCTTATATAGTAGGGATTTCTAGTTATCTAACCTAAGGAAGGTCTGGAGGTCAGCAATCCCAGGGTTGATTCAATTGCTCAGTGACATCCACAAGACTCAGGCCTTTTCTGCCTCTCTGCTCGGCCATCCTGCATGTTAGAAATGTATCCACTGAAAATCTTGAGACAGCTACAGTGACTCTAAGTTGCATGTCTTCACACAACCAAGCTCAAAGGCAGAAAACAAGTCAGGGAGCCAGACCCCTCACTCATTTTCCATTTTGCCATGTAGAAGAGTCTTTCCCAGAAACCCCTTGAGATAATGTGTCTCTCGTCTCAGTGACCAGAACGGTGTCACATGGACATCCCAACAGATTTGGTATTACCATAACTATGTTAGACTCATCTCTAATTCATTGCCTAGGACTGGGACCATCTTTTTTTAGCATGTTACCACCTGTATCGGAACAAAACCTAGGTTATGTTATCAAGGAAGAGAGCCACAAAGAGGAACATGGGTGGCTCTTACCTACTGGAAAAAGAAACAAAGGCAAAGGACAGAAAAAACACAGAACTACATGGTATCTACTCAGTTTTCCCCAGGAAGACGTGTGGCTTGTGGCAGATACTGTTGTCTATGCCCAAAAGCTATTACTCATCTCTTTCTTGCCAGGGTACCAGCTTTGCTTATGTATTGAGCAGCCAAATGTTTCCAGAGATTGGGTATGGCCTTAGAGTGAATCTCGATTGGTCTGCACCCACTATGGTAAATCCATTCTCCTTGCCAGTGACCAATAGAGGAATAGGAATATCCTATGTAGGGAAGTCTTCTGTAGAGCCTCTGGAAAGGGACAGAAGAAAGGAGGCTGTCTCTCTGGTCTTGGAACACTACTGTGTCTGGATATCTTTGCTGCAACTGCTACACTATCTTGCAAGCCTGGAGGATAAAGGGATGTAGCTGACAGTGAAAATGGGTCCAGGATGTTATGATCGAGCTTTTAAATTAATCAAACTTTTAACCACTCAACCACTAAACTTCTTGTAATGTGTGATCATAAATTTTCTTCTTTGTTTAGGACATTTTTATTTATTTGTTACTTGTTGTCAAATCACCCTGATACTGTACTCACACTGAAAAATATAAAGTAAACAATTTAATGAAAGATTTTAAAAATCTAGATAGATAAGAAACTAACAAAGTACATCTAGCTGCTTTAAACTGGTTGAAATCTGCATGTTCAGAATAATCAAGTCTGACAATACTGAAAGAAAACTTGTACTAAGCATTTCCTATGTGTAAGGCACTGTTGTGAGACTCACAATGAGAGAGTGATTGAGAAAGTGGGCTAGGAACACAAAAAAATGTAAGATGCATGATCCTTGAACTCAAGGAGCTTGTAATATAATTGGGGAGAAAGTTCAGTTTGATAGTAAAAAAATCTAAATTATACATCAGTTTTAAAGAAGTGGTTCCATTATGTTTAAGGATGGTACCTATTAACAGCCAAGTAATAAATTGTACCATCACACTATAATATATCAAATATCAGAATCTTTTACCACACAAAAATTTCTAAATCCTAAAGTATATTAGAAAAATTTTTAATTTTATAAGATCAATTCTTTTTTTGAAATAGCAGCTGACATCTGAATAGATTTATTTTACCCCTGAGCAAACTGAAAAGTCATAGAAAAAGACATAATGTCCAGTTTTTTACTTAAAGTGTTTTACCACTTATGAATAATTATCATAGACTTGGAATTGGTAGAGTCTAAATTAATGAGTCTTCACTGTATTTGAGTATAGTGATTTCTGACTTGATAGTTTATCTTTAAATTTATTGATGGAAATAAAGCTACCACTGAGATGGTAGAGAGCAAGTTGACCTGTTCACACTTGATGTAATATATTTTGGTATTTGTGGAGAGAGTGCCCAAGGCAAGTAGGATTCTGAGTAGTAATAAGTGTGCATTCTGCTTTCATGGAGACCTGAGGGAGATGAAGAGTGCTAAGGCCTGGCAGTAAGGCTGCAACCCAGATATAAAATGCTCCAGTTCTGAATGTGACTACCAGCGCATAAATTTATTAAAACCCCATTTTGGGCCATAAAGCAAATGCATCAATAAAGCAGCAGCTCTCACTAGCTAAGTGAGGTTTGTTTTGTGTTTTGTTGTATTTTTTTAACAGAAGCACGAGTGATTTAACAACTCTGCCTTTAAAAGAAGTATCTCAAGCACCAGTCCCATGACTGGCTGTAGTAGAGTTAGTGAGCTGCTAGATGCAGAATGGCCAAGTCATGGCCTTCTCCATAAAACCATGAGAAAGCCTTTCCTATGGCTGTTTTGCATTTTCCTCTTCAGAAAAAAACAAGTACCAACTTGGCCTGTAAATAGAAACTCTTCACTAATAGAAGATTGTCATCTCAGCTGAATCCCAACTGGAAGACTTTACCTGGATTGGAAAAAAAAAAAGGTGGGGGGAAGACAGGTGGAAGATGAAAGAACCCTCAAGAACAAGAAGGTGTTTCAGTTTCTAAAACTTCTTCATCAGACCAATTACCTTCTGTAAGGAATATAGTTCCCCCACATTTCATGGAATTCTGCAGTTTTGGAGAAGGGTATATATAATAATACATGGATTTTAAATGCACACATTTCAGTGTCAAAGTCATGAAAGACAAGAAAAAATGGAGAAACAGTCACATATTGGAGGAGACTGGGAGATGTGATAACTAAATGCAATGTGATACCCTATGTTGAACTCGAGCAAAAAAAAAAAATGACAGTAGTGGAAAGACTGAAGAAATCCAAATAAAGTCTGTAGTTCCATTAACAGCATTGTACCATGTTAATTTTTTATTTTTGATGAACGTATCATGGTTGTGTATAAGATGTAACTGGTAATGTGTAGAGTTTAGAGAAACACTCTGTATAGCTTTACAGTACATATTTATTTTTCCTGGACATTAATATTCACTATATAACACTTAATTTTAAAGTAAAACATATTCAAGAAATTACTGTCTGTGTGACAGAAATGCAGTATGTTTTTCTGCATTTCCAGTGAAAATGATGATGGTGTTTATTGCCTATAGAACCTGATTTCAGCTACTTTAAAGAAATTCAAAGAACTCACTTGGCTTTACTTCAAGGTAAATACGATGTCCAGTACTGGGCTACATGCTCACTGTCTCTCGAGGAAAATCAATGGGCATGAGAGAAAGCTGAAGTATATCACTAGCAATGCCACTTCCTACATATCAATCTATTTTTCAGCAGTGTACCTTCAAGAAAACTAGAGAGGCTGGGGAAGCCAAGAGGTAGGGCAAGGAGGTTACAAGGAAGTCAGAGCCCTGGGTTCCCAGCCTTACATATGCAAGAAGAGCCATCCTTCAACCTACACTTTGTAAACTGAGTTTTCACATGAGATTTCATTAGGGAAAAAGTTCTATTGTATGAATTTAGCCATGGAGATGAGGGAACACTCCTTGAAATTTTTAACTTTCAATATTGAATATCACAAACATATACACACAAAAAGAAAGAATAGTTCAGTGAATCCTCATATACCCATATCCAGCTTCAACAATTATCTACTCATGGCCATTCTTGATTCATCTACACCATGATTATTCCCCTACCACCCACTCCTCAAGATTATTTTGTATTAAATCCAAGATATCCCATTACTTTGTCAGTATTTCTATATGTATCTCTATTTTTTGTAAAAACTATAACCACAACATTATGCTAAGTGAAATAAGCCAGTCACAAAACAATAAATACTATATGATTCTACTTATATGAGATGCTTAGATAAGTCAAAATAATAGAGACAGAAAGTAGAATGGTAGTTGCCAAAAGCTGGGGGGAAAGAAGAAAAAGGAGTTACTGATTAACGGGTACAGAGTTTCAGTTTTACAAGATGAAAATAGCTATTGAGATGGATGATAGTGATGGTTGAACAACATTATGAATGTATTTAATGCCACCAAATTGTATACTGAAAAAAATGATCGAGATGGTAAATTACATATATTTTTTATAATTAAAAAGGAATATAACAAAAAACTATAAAAATAACTATACTAGCCTTATCATACTGAAAAAAATGAACAATAATGCTTCATCAAATATCCAGGAAGTGTTTAAATTTCCCCAATTACTCATAAGTATTTTTACAGTTAGTGTACTTAAACAGGATCTGTACTTTACATTTGGTTTTTAGGTCTCTTAATTGTCATATAATCTTAAGGTCTGCAGAATTTTTCATTTTCTGGGTCTTACTCATTATATCCTTGTGGTATCATTTAACATATTCTTTGGGCTATAGGCTTTCTTCTACTGACCCTTCCCCAAACACTTTCTTCCATGCTAACTTCTGTTCTGGGCCCTGAATGCTGAACACTGCCCAGCAGTGATCTCATTCATCGCTATGGCTTTGTTCCAGCCCACTTAGGATTTGCACACTCAATTACCTAGTAGAAATCTTGACCTCTGATGTCAACAAGTCTGTTAAAAACAGAGTTCTCTGTCTTCTCTCTCTCCTTCCACCTAACTGTCAGTCCTTCCTATGTTTCTTCCTCCTCAATGAATGGAACCACATCTGCACAGAGGTACAAGTCACAAACGTGGGCACCATGTTGGACTCCTCCACCTCATCCATTCCAAGCCCTGTCAATTCTACCTGAGCCAGCAAATACATCCTCTTCTGCCCATTTCCAATGCCAGCACTTTAATCGATGCCACTGTTATCTCCTACCTGGACCTTACTTGGTATCTCTTCTCTGGATTGCTTTAATAGTCCCCTAACTAGTTTTGCAGTCACAATTTTCATCATATTTCAAATCAATTTTTTGTTCTGCATTTAGAATCACCTTTCTGAAACAGTTCTAATCACATTGCTTTGCTGCTTAGAATTCTTCCATTGTTCTCCATGCTTTAAGGATAAAATCCAAGCTGTTAAACATAGAGAGCCCCTCAGAATCAGGACCCTTTTACCTTTCGAGACTCACTTTTCTTCTACTTCTTCTGCACTCCTCATACTGCACCTGTCATGGAAGGCTCTTTCTGGATCTCTAGATATGCCTCCAGGCTTTTGTGTCTCTCCCCACTGCCCTCACACCCTTTTCTCCTCACCTGCTTAAATCTTACTTGTGCTTGGATTCCTATTGTTATGTTCCTTCAATTCTCTTTCTGTGACCCCTTTCCCCTAAGGATGGTGTTCGTTGTTCCTCATCTATACTCTCATAGTCCCCGATTTAGCCCTAGCAGCACTGCTTGTATCCCTCACTACACAGTAATCTCCTTAAGAGCATATCTTGTTCCTTTTATGTGCTCAGGACCTGACAACTGCCTAGCATAAGCAGGCACTCAATCAATTGACTGAATTCATAAAGGAATGAAGGAATAAATGAATAACTCAATTCATCAGATTCATAAATTACTCAGATTCATCCAATACCAGTCCATCATTCCCTTTATCTTGCATGATAGGGCTTTTTTTAAATATAGCAAAGAAAAATTATCTTCAAGGCATTTTCCAGATAAATGGTGAAGTTCGAACACAGGGCATAGAATATTATGATAGAATGTTATGATAAAGCTATTGGTTAATATGTGTCTTAATATTCGATAACTCTTTTGTGAGTATGAGACTAAAGACCTTGAGGACATTCTGTAAAGAATTCCAATTTTTAAAAATAACATGCAATATTATATTCCTTTCTTTCAAAGTATGTGATATTTCCCTCTTTGTAGGATATTCCTACAAATGTGATATTTCCATGGCTAGGTATAATGCATTTCTCTATATTAAGAATACATGTGTGACTCTTTCTAAAACTAGTAGTTAGTGCACATAACAAAATATTTGTATTACTAAAAGTAGTCTATACTTCTAATGTTTATATTCTCTTTTAACAGACAAGCTTGGCTCTTCTTTTGATGTGTCAATAATACAACTATAATATTTTGATTATTTGGAGACTGAGCTAAAGTGAGAGTCCTCCTACCATATCCATTGTGGCCTCTCTAGAACACAACGTAATATAGAGAGACCAGCCTGACCTGCAGAGCTTAGAAATTGGCATTATAATGGCCACTGTCATCCAGGAGATAATGATCTGCTTTTTCAAATCCATTTTTAAGGAATAAATATTGAAAGTTTATATAGGTTATTTTGCCCTATCAGAAAGAAACATCCTTCACTAGCCCCTCTCTCATCATCCCCCTTCCCTTACCATTACAATGCATATTCCACAACCATGTTTTAAGAGCTAGAAGCAAACCTGCAAATTCTCACCCCTTAAACCCCACTTCCAAACAACGTATCTAAATTGTATTTGTCTTTAGCAAATATATATATATATATATTTTACAATTTACAGTTTCACAAGTGAAAATTGTACATTTTTACACATTCAATTGCATTTTGTTAAATGTGCACACATCTACAGAACTTTGATTCAACAAGCTGAATCTGTGCAGACAGTAGGACATGCAAATACTAAAATGTATTTATTAACCAAATGATAGCTGAAGGCCCTGCTTCAACTAGACTATATATATATATATATATATATATATATATATATATATATAATTCTTTACCTTTTAGATTTAACAGCAGCTTAAAAAAAAAAAAACTATACCTCGCTCATTTTATTTAAACTGACTCAACAGTGTTATTTTCTGTTTAAATTCCGGTGTGTGTTGCTATGCTTTCTTCTTTACAAGCTGATACATACAGTGTCAAGCTGATACTGATAATATATCCATAGGCAACCCATCTAGTGATGTCAGAGGCCCTCAGTGTGCATTGGCTAATCAGCAAGTTGAATACCACCATCTAGGCAAGATTCTTTCAAATTGCAGAGGTTCCAAGATTACTTCCAGATACAAGTGAAGCAATAACAAGAATAGCCATTAACGTCCTGGCATCTATGAGAAAAGGCTAGCAGCAAATAAGAGGAGGTGAAGCAGGCCTGCTCTCATTAATTAGTCATAGCCAAATAAAGAGCAGAGCTGAAAGCACATACAATATGAGTCGAGCTGAAATCTTAGTTCAGTTATGCTCATTGTATTTAAGGTGATAACTTTATCCGAGTACAGCTAAATCGACATCTTATTAGTTGTGATATGTAATTTTGAAATTGCCATTATTTTCTAAGTAGTCGAAAATTGCTGTTTTGATTTCTTACTTGCCCCAGTTTATTGAGAAAAGTTTAAATTGACAGGAAGTTTGTGTGTGTGTGTGTGTGTATGTGTGTGTGTTAATTTTAAGTTTTATTGTATTTTGTGTCTGTATAATTCCTATGACTTGGAATTTACTGACATTTTGGGGCTTCTAAAATGATCAGTATTTGTAAATATTTCATGATGTATTATGTAGTCTTTTTTAAGAATTCACTTTTTTGTTTACGCTTCTTCTGCACTTTTCTTAACTTTCCTTACTGTGAAAAAGCCTAGAAATAGGAGATAGGAGAAGGTAATTGCTTTATCTGTGGGGATTTTTTTATGAGGAGAAAAGGAGAACCTTTTAAACTAGGCCAGTATCTGGCAAAGGTGGCTCTCTTGAGGCTCCGGGAGAGATCTTTCTGTGTGTGGGATAGCCAGGGTGGTAATGAGGGCAGATGGGTGGGAGCAAAGGTAAACATCCCCTTTTAAAAGGTGGAGGATGGCTCCTTTTGCCGACCAAGTGGCCAAACTAGAAGATAGTTGTGGGCCTATAGAAATCCAATCTACCTACAAAACACATTCCTGGGCTGCATTCCTGACTTTGAGGGCTGCCTAAATGGCCTTTGTCAGTCTTCTGATATGGTGCAGGAAAACTACAAAGGCCAAAGTCTTAACCAACCCAGACAGACTGACTGCCCTGGACACACTGATGGCCTATACTTATTAACCAGTTAACTGACTGAGAGAACATAATGATCCCCCCACATACATAGACCCTACCAGAGATGTGGCCCAGCCCAGACAGATTTTAGACCCAGTCATAACTCAAACTGACTACTCCAGGAAGTAACCACTTACAACTGCATCATGGCACTGGGAGAGATGCCACCCACTGGAAATAGGGTGGGGAAATGGAGAAGAAGGCCAACCTGAAATTACCTGAAGTTTCCAGCAGAGCACCTTTGATCTTCTAGCCATTTAAAACCATGCTACCTAAAGTATGGTCCACAGACAAGGAGTCACAGCATCACCTGAAAGTCTATTAGAAATACAGAAATCTGCAACCCACCCCAGACCTACTAAAGCAGAATCTGCATCCAATAAATTCCCCATGTAGCTCGTATGCACTTAAAGAATGAGAAACACTGACACCAATACTTAAATAAGTTTCCAGAATTTTGAGCTGATACATGTTTTTATAGGGTCATTGTAGCTAAAAATCATGCATCCTTTCTTTGTATGAAAACATGCCTGTAAACTCACAAATGTTAAGGACAAGTTACATAGTAAGTAGGGGTGATGATTACTAAGTAGTATGTGTTTTGAAAACTTTATTTTCTTAATCTTTTAAAACATAATCTTAGGACATCCATACTTCTTTGACCCAATTCAGTGCCAACTAGGTTTATAAAAAAATACAAAGACTTCTAAGTCTGTTACAGCTGCGGTTCCTAAACTTTTTGGCACCAGGGACCAGGGCTTCTATGAGAATCTAATGCCTGATGATCTGAGGTGGAGCTAAGGCGGTGATGCTAGTGCAGGGGAATGGCTGCAAATACAGATGAAGCTTTGCTCCCTCACCCACCACTCACTTCCTGCTGTGTGGCCCAGTTCCTGACAGGCCACAGACCCACAGACAGGTGTTAGTTTGTGGCCCAGAGTTTGGGAACTCCTGTGATACAGGAACAAACTTTTGGCAGAATTTGCCTATACCTTTTAAAATCTGATTATAATCACAGTTGAGTATTCATTCCTCTCTCACTGAACTCATTAATTGTAATCCATGACAAGAATTAGATTGTTAATTATGTTTACAATATATGAAAAGTAAATGAATATATTACATTTTAATGAATGACTAAGAGCTATTAGAATGGCTTAAGTTTCCCTGCATATCTCATTTCTCACAGGAACTCATTTCCATGAGGAAACTTTTGTGCCAGCTGCTTTGGTTCCCTAATTTTGAAATATTGACTGTGTATACTGGTTTTTCTGTTTGCTCCTTCTGACTCAGGGAGTATCTGTTTTTGTCTTGCATTGAAAGTTGAGATGGGTTCTGTTAGAATTGTTTCTATTCTCTTTCAAATCTTTCTATCCCAGATGAAGGGGAAAGTTTCTATCAGTGTCCTTTTCCTTTTCCAGACTAGAATTCTAACTGCCTCAAAAGACTAAGGTATCGGCAGTAATTCACTCACCAACTACTCCCCCACCCCTGCCATGACACACACACATTGAGGCAGCAACAGGGTGACTCTAAGCTGTTTGCCTTAGAGAAGTGATGTATTAGCAAAAGAGGAAAGCAAAAGGAATCTCCTTCTAGATATCAGCTTCAAATGCTCATATTCCAAAAACACAGATTCTGAAAAACTTTTTTCCCTGCGATCAGAGAGGCAACAAGATCTTAGATGACAAACGCTAATGCCACCTCTTACTTCCCCCATGCCCTCCACCAAGAGAAGGAAGCCTTTTTTCTTTGCCCCAAGTTTCTTCTGCTCACCAAGCAGTGAGCCTGCCTGGCTACATCCATTTACATGGCACATCATTTTCTATTTGACCATCCAGATGGGGTGCCCTTTCCTGATCTGCATGAAGACAATATACATGCTTTCAGAGACCTAGGGAATTCCAGAAAAAGGGGCCCTGCTTCCTGCCCTTAAATTAGGCCAAGGGAGGTAGGGAGAAGGCATAGATTTGTATGATATGGGCTGCATTCTCCACAGATTCCTGGGAAGACATGAAGACCCTAGAGAAGAAACTGTTATGGAACATATGGATGCAGACGGGACCGTACCTCATGTAGTTTCCTGTGTTCAAGCAGAGAAGCTGCAGCATCTGGTGGGGCTGTACAGGACAAAGGGACAATTCAGCTGTGAATTTCGCATACAAGAAAATGGAGCAAAGAGAGGGCAGGAACAGAAGAGGCTGGATGAGGGGGAAAGTCATAACCCAAACTCAAATTACCGGCGCATGTTGCTCCCTGATCTGCCCCTCTCCCTCCTGATAAATGCCCACCTTCTTAGTGTACAAGCTTACCAGCATTTAGGTGGGCAGGGAACAGTAAAAAGGGCAGTGGACCTGCAATTGACTAAACTTAAATTTCCTCTATCATGGAAGAATAGACACTTGAATTAGAAGATAAGCTGTTACAGGAAAAAAATAAAATAAGTAAAAAATATAGATATGTGTCTTGTTTCCCTCTAGTTGTAGCCTGAACATCATACTTGCTACACTTTCCTCTTCTGCCTAAGTTGTATCAGAAAGTTTTTATGTTTAAGATAGAGTTTATTTTTGAGACAGAGATTTCTAATATCATTTCTAAAACTTGCCCCTCAGAAGTATATCATCTCCTTTACAAAAACTCAGCATAAGCTATTTCTAGCCCTCCACATTATTCTTAGACATTTAATTTCAATTGCACACTTATAATCAGCTTTTAATCAGCATTAAGTTCATATTTTTTAACTTAGCAAATGATGAAGTTAATTAGAAAAAGGTTTTTGTTGTTGTTTCTTTTTCTTTTCTTTTCTTTCTTTTTTTTTTTTTGATGGCATGAAACAACTTTTAAGGAGTCCTTAAGCAAATTCAAACTTTCTTGATACTAAATAATGTAGATATCCTGAAGTCTTACATTCTGGACAAGGTTTTTAATAGTATCAATAGTTATAATTTCTTGATAAAATAATAATTTGTATTAAATACTGTCAATGTTCAAAACGCCTTAAGTTACCTAAGCTATTTGTGTTCTCATTTTAAACTAATTTAAACATTAGGTTTGGGTCCAAATGAAAAGGTATGTTGAAATTGTATTTAAAAAGGTGTTTAAAACAAAATAGGACATTTTGGTCCCTTTTAAAAGCAACAACCCAGTAAGTAAATACAGGCATGGTAAATAGAGTTCTCTGGCTATCTTCTCTATGAAGCAATGGTTGGAAGAGATGAATTTTAAAAATGTAATACAGTAATTTTCCTATTTGGCTCC
The DNA here is from genome assembly GCA_003508835.1 of Eonycteris spelaea. Classification (NCBI taxonomy): domain Eukaryota; kingdom Metazoa; phylum Chordata; class Mammalia; order Chiroptera; family Pteropodidae; genus Eonycteris; species Eonycteris spelaea. Next base: position 803,189 of record PUFA01000083.1, on the reverse strand, counting down.
TTTTCTAACCTTCTTCAGCTGTCTAGCATTTATACCAGATTTGCCCTAGTTATTATTTGAAGGGAACAGTTATGGAAAAGTCCTGAGAAGTGTTATAAAGTTTGTTTCCTAATTAAGATGCAATTTTTTTTCTAGTGGAGATTTTTCTATGTTTTCTGTATTTAACACCTCTGCTATCTTTTTTCCAAGATAAAAGCATCTTTCTCATTTACAGGTAAAAGGCAAGGAAAAGAACACATTGCTTAATTTTCTCTAAGAGAAATGCATATCCCGTCTGCATACAGATTGACATATATTCTGAAATCTAAAACATGCAAGTCAACAATAGTCTTTAGCTACTATCATTAGCTTAGTTATTGGCATCAATATACTATCTAGATCAAATCAGAAATATTTTATTTTCATTTTTGCTTTCTTGGTTCCTCCACTCCTAACTCTGTCATAGTCTTAATTCCCTACGTTGTTTCCTCTATGCCACAGTCTTTACTTTCTTGAAATCAGAGTGTAAACAACTCTCTCCAGAAACCTTGCCCCAAGGAAGTAGATCATCCCCTTTACAAAAACTCAGCATAAGTTATTTCTAGCCCTCTACACTATTCTTAGACATTTAATTTCAATTACACACTTAATGGAACCCACATGATGCCTGCTGTTCTATATTCAATTACATGTTACTTAAAGGTACAAACGTAGTTTAGACCAGTGGTCCCCAACATTTTGGCACCAGGGACCAGTGCTCCTATGAGAATCTAATGCCCGATGATCTGAGGTAGAGCAGAGGCAGCGACGCTAGTGCTGGGAACAGCTGTAAATACAAATGAAGTTCGCTTCTTCGCCAGCCACTCACCTCTTGCTATGTGGCCCAGTTCATAATAGGCTATGGATTGGTACCAGTCCACAGCCCAGGGCTTGGGGAAACTCTGGTTTGGACTTTAGGACTTCATGTTCCCAAGGTTAGGGCTACACACCTTCCTCATCTCTGGCAGAGATGAACACTTAGCTTCTTAATATTAATTTCTTTGTTTCTTGGTAACAGAATCCTCAGAAGTAGCCAATTTAAAGGACTCCATTTCTCAACTTCTCTTGAAGGTGGGAGAGAAAAGGATGGATGCAATGGCAGCGATTGGGTGCCCTCCTGGAAAAGCCTCCTTTTTGTTTTTCTCCCCTTCCTTTTGTTGGGAGCTGAAAGTGATGACTAAAGTATGATGGCTATACTTTGTGATCTTGAGGATGGAAGCTCCTGTAATAAGGGTGGCTGAGTTGAAAGACAAGGGAACTAAATCCCTCATAACTAGATGGGACAATTCTAAAGTTGGTTTGTCTACTTCTGTGTATCAGGTAAGGTTCCATCAGAGATGCAGAATCACTAAGGTGTGAGTGTGAGTGTGCTCTGTTAGAGGACCTTAAGCAATTGCAGGAGATAGTTAAATAGTAGCTGTAAAGCTGTTGTCCTTGTACCTGGTGCTAGAGGCTACAAGCAGTTAAGAAGAAAAGATGGATATGAGGTAGAAGAGAAGTATAAGCTGGAACTCACAAGCACAATCTGGAGTCCTTGGGGACAGACTGAACCTGTGATAGATCTTACTGACTCTGACCTTAGTGGTGTGAGTGTCCTTTAGAAACCAGGCAACTTCATCCCACAGTTAAATATATACACCTGGCCCAGGGATAATAGAACCTGAAGGAGGATCCAAGAAAAAGTGGAGCAGTTGCAGGCCCAAGTACTGCCTCACATCAACGACGTGAGCCAGCAGATAACTGATAACGCGTGTGAGTTACAAAATGGCTACTGTGAACTTTCTACCCTATATCTCCCGAAGAACCTCTCTGTGACCCACTCTAACCAGAGAAAAGGAATTCTGTTTAACATAGCCTGGTAGATCCCTAACAAAACCATCACATTCTGGCTTTCTTTAACTTTTTCTTGTTTAAACTACTTTTTAAAACTCTATTATTAGCAAGCAAATGTAATTCCTAATGGATACTGGGTCCCTGTAAATAAATGTTGACTAACAGCTGAACTACATAATGAATATGATGCATTTATCTAGGTAACTTCAATACAAAGACTTTTCTTGTCTTGATAATGTGTAAGGTATCACTTTTAAAAAACTTTTTGAAAACCATCAAGAAAAGCATACTTTGAGAAGGAAAAGTTAAAAGGTTAAGGAATTGACAGAGAAAAGCAGAATGAAAGAATCATTGTCTTAATTCTAGAAAGAAGGCTAGGAAGAGATATGATTATCATCTAATTAGTCACAAAAGGCATGACTAAGGGAAATATAGGCTTGTAAACAAAATTCTGAAGTGTTAGTTCCAGGATGAAAGAATAGTATCACAATGCCAAGTGGGTTTTTGTTGTTGTTGTTGTTGTTGTTGTTGTTGTTGTTGTTGTTTAATATGACTTTTTCTGCATGGCATAAACTTTTGCAATTTAAGCATCTATGGCTTAAGCATGCTACCCTCTTTTTTCTAGTAGTTCTTTATAATTTCTAAAGTATTTCCATGAGAAGTTGCCAATACCACATGTGTCAGTTGGATCCTCTGGGACTGAGTTAGGATTACCACAGATTCTTGTAAGGGAGTGGGGTGTCTGTGAAACAATTAAAGGGAAGAAAGCAGAATTGGACAGAGAAAGCTTTCAGACCCTGATTCAGATCCCACACCTGTGGAGGAAGGGAAGGAAGCAGGATTCTCAAGAAAAGCCTCAGATTATGATGCAGATTCAACAAGGATTAGGCTAGTCCAGTGGGGAGCCCTGGAAGAGCTGTATGTTGGCAAAATTGGCCCAGCCCTAGTATTTGTGTCACTCTCAGTGAATGATTGGGGCTTTTCTAGAAACAATATGGTCTCAGCTCAAAATCTAAGTTGGATCCTGAGGGTGCTGGAGTTAGAGGCTGTCAAACTGCCCTCCTTACAGGTGAACAGCAGATTCTTTCTTGAAGATCTGAGCAGCACACTTCTATGAGTTTCACAAGTGCAATTACTAATAGATACATCCTTTCAACATGATCGACAAACCCATTTCTCAAAGCCAAGTTGATAAGCAGAATCCTGATTAGAGTAGAGCGACTTGCCTCAGGTCAGAAATTAATTAATGGAAGGGAGATTAAGAAATTAATTGACCTCTTCCAAAATATATTACTCTTTTGATTTTGAGCTGGAAGCCTTCACTGAGTTCACACAGACCCCCAAATCAAGTTGGAAGCATTTTGACATTTATCCACTGTGCCCCTCAATTCCATGCTCAGTGACTTCTTCTTATTCAGCACACATCATACAGGCGAGTGAATCATGTTCGACCTACCACTGTCTCCTGCCTCACACCAAAGTCCCGCTTTCCTAACACCTGCAACTCACACCACGTCAATTCACTTTGTAGGTCAAACCAACCTGAGAAGTAGCTATTCAGGCTTAATATCTTCCCTAACACCCTAGCTTCTCATCAAAATATACCTACTCTATTTTCCATTTCCTTGGAAGATGGATGATGAGTTATGCTGAAAAGATGAATGAGAGCTCAATGATCAACTTATTTGCATCCATAGAATTTAACCAAAATAAATGGCTACCTAATGGGGCCTTTTTAAAAATTTGTTCAGGCCAATATTGGTATATATTTACCCTTTATGCTGAGGAGACAGAAGCTCACACCAACTACAATGGCCAGTTGCAGATTTTACTCTCAAAAGGTACTCATTTCTGAATAATGACCTCAGCAAATGGGTAACGATTATTTATCACGCTATTTGGAAATTTTAATATCATGGAGGACTTTCCGTATTTTGGATTTTCTACTCTAGGTAGAGGAGTCGAAATAGCAATAAAATAACAACAATTAAGTACCTGCTAGATACAAAGAATGGTGCTTGGTACTTGAAGTATTCAGTGGATTTCATTCAATTTTCCTGTAAGTTATATACTGTAATTCTATTTTACAGATGAGGGTCAGAAAGCTTATATGGCATAGACCAATCAACCAGCAAGATGTAATGGTCAAGCCTGATTTAGATCAGGTCTGTCTGGCTTTGCTCTATTCCGTCTCATCCTACAATTCACAATTACATATTAGAGTCTAAGATTTCCAACTTGAACTCCACATCTGCTGCATCAGTAGTTGGTGTGGGAAGGTAGTTGAGATTATAAAGAAAATAAGATTTATTTGGGGAGAGTTGTGATATAAATCTCTCTACTTTTTGTATGTTGAAATTTTTCAAAATAAACACAGGCATATAGGAATATTAACATTCCATAAAGTCATGCAGTAGATACAAATGGCTCAGCACTTCACCAGGACATTATAAAGGTTCCTTCCCTCTAGTCCCAAATGGACACACACACACACATGCACACACACACACATGTAACACAGTTAAAAACATCTACTAGCATAAGCAATACAGATATTACTTAGTAGTAAAGATGCAAAACAGAATTCTAGAGATCTTTCCAACACATATCAACACAAGCAAATGTTCCTTTTCTGTGTATGAATCACAGCATTGAGCTCCATTCACTGTCTTATGTTCCTTTTCATTTGCTCAAGTCCAGCCAAACCAAACCAGGCATCACCAGTGGAGAGAACTGCAAATGTTTGCAAACTGTGAGCAAATTAGGAGAAAGCCCTAGATTTAGAGAGACATGAATTATTGTGTGCAGATGTAAATAAACATTGTTCTCAGCTCAGGTTCTGTCAACACCTCAGCACTCCACGTAAACTCACCTAAAGATAAATGAGCTAGTGTTACTCATACCTGATGAGCTCCAAAAACCACCTGAAGGGGCACACGCTGTACTCTGTAAAGTTTGTTTGCAAAACTCAGCCTTTGGAATACAAAGCTACCACAAAGTATGCAGCCAACTTTGAAATATGGTGTTTTCAGGCAGCTGCAAGGCTAAAACGGTCATTCTCTTTTGTTGATCCATGCTTCATATCTTGCCAGTGGGCACTCCAGGAGTCCCACAGTTTTCTACCCTCTACCTTCACCACTTTCTTAAGTAAGATATGCTTATTGTACAATATTTTTTAAAAATCAGACAAACAAAATGATCAAAATTGCTTTAATTATACCAACCAGAGGTAACCACTGTTAATTTTGAACATATGATTCCAGAATTTTATTACGCATATAAACTTTTCAAAATTAAAATAGAACATACTGTAGGTAACTTGCTTTGTTCATTCAAATATAGTCTATGAACGTTCTAATGTCTATAAATAACCTTTACAACATATTTACAACATCTGTGTATATGGGCATATATATGGGCATAAAGCAATTTATTCAGGCAAAACATGTTATCGAAAATTTACCAAGAATTATTACTGGATGTTTAGGTTGTTTTCAAATTTTTTTCTCCTAAAACTGAGCTTGAATGATTATTTTAGTAAATAATTCTTTCCTACAAATCTATTATGATTCCCTTAGGGCAAATTTTAGAAGTAGACTGTGCAGATATGAGCTTTTTGAGTCTTTCAATACAAACTACCTTCCAGAGAGAGCATACAAATTTACACCCCAACAGCATCGATTGATTACCATTCATTTCTTTAATCCTTGTCAGTTTAGTAGATAGAAGACTATATCATTTTTTGAAATTTGTACCTTTTTACAATAATGATATTGAAGTTTTTATTATGTTTATTGAAAACTACATATCTTCCTTTATGTTCATATAGTTTTGTGCATTTATTATTTATCTCTAAGAGTGTTTACATTTTAATAGTGGTACTCCCTTGTCTGTCACATGTGGTGCAATTTCTTTCCTCATTTTTGAGTGCCTTTTAGCTTGCTTTGCTGTTTGGGACACAGAAATGTTTAAATTTTTTATCTTAAAAAATACATGTATCTTTTATCTTTCTGGATTCTATGACTTAAATCCTGATTAGATTATCCTTCCCACAACTATATTTTCTTCTATTAACTCATTTAAACATTTTAATCCACCTGAAATAAATTTTGGAATATAGTGAGGTACAGGCATACATTTTTTCCTCCCAAGAAATGATTAGTGGCCCCATGCTGTTTTTAACATAAGCACTCTTTTCCGTACTGATTTAACATGCCACCCTTATCTAAATATGTTAAATATTTATAAATTCTTCAATCTGTTCTTAGATTTTTCATTCTGCTCCAACGATCTCACTATCTATTCTTGGGCAAGAACCACCAAGTTATTTTAACTATTGGAACTTTACAGCACATTTTAACACCTTCGCAGAGAGACCTACCTTATTCTGTTTTATTTTCTAAATTTTCTCGGCTATTCTTGCTCATTTGTTCTTCCTGAAAAACTTTGGAATCATTTATTAGGTACTGTATCTGAGATTGTGTTACAGCCATAGATTATATTAGAAAGAATTAACATCATTACAATATTCTCTCCTAATACAGAAATGTGGTATGTCTTTCATTTCATTCAAGTCTTTTTTTATGTTTCTGTGACAGAGTAGCACTTGCATATTTCACTGTTCACCTGAACTTCTCAGATGCCATTGCATTGCTGTTGTGTTGGAGCCATTTGATTAATTCTGACCAATGGGCTGGGAGTATAACAAACATTTGCCATTTAAGATCAGAGGGAATTTAGAGTAAATGTAAGTCCTTCACGCTCTCTTTTCCCCTAACGGAGTGGCCACAGAGAATAATAAACCCATAAGATGGAAGCAGCCTGGATCTTTTAGTTATTGCTTAGAAGATGGCAGTGTTGAAGAGTCACCCAAGCTGCATCAAGCTTCAAGTGAGCAAGAGGTAAAATTTTTGTTTGTGTCAAGCCATTTAGATTTGAGTATTTATTCATCACCATAGTATAGTCCCTCAGTAAAGGTTAAAATGTTCTCATTCAGTTTATATCTAAATATTGCTATGTCTATTATTATGATAGGGAAATCATGTTTTGATGTACCATATTATTACTTTATACCAGATAGGAGGTCCATTTGCCTACCAGGTGAGAAAGGGAACAAATGGGGGGGGGGGGGAGAGGGATTTCACTGCTGTGCCTAAGAGCTTCTATTCCTGATTATAGTTCTAACTCCACACTTAGGCAATGCTCCAAGGCAGTACTTCTGAACTGGAACCCACTTCCTCAGTTTTAAGCCAGCTTCACAGCTGCCCTGCTTTACTTAGCCTGGGAACTCATTCCAAGTATAAATGCTATTGAATGCTTCAAGCAGCCTCTGTGTCTGTACCTGATACACTCACTCCCAGGTTCTGTTTGTCCTGGCTCCTAGCCCCTCTTGCTCTAAGTTTGAGGAGAGAAGTATTGGTTGAATTTTGCTTACTGGCCCCTCATCTTTCTCCATACATGAGTCTCATCCTTTACATGTCATGAATCATAGATTGACTTTTTTTTTCTCAATCTGGCTTCACCTATACTCTAATTTACAGAAATTCTTAGAAACCCCCTGGTTTCAAATGCAGGCATGTTCTTCCCACCAAGAATTTGAGAGGAACAATTAATTACATGTGCATGTGCAAACATTTTAAACTAGTGGTCCTTTCGTGGATATTTTCAGGAGAACTTGGAAAAGACTAAATGGAAACACAGATGTTGGTTGAGGGAACAAGTTATCTCCTCTCTCCTCGCCACCATCCTCTGTATGTAGAAGGGAGTAACATTACAAAGATTTATTTTCCCACTGAAACTTTCCTTAGAAAATGGAAATGATTACAGTCAGTTTCAAATAATATTTTTTCCTCAGTTACATAAATCATGAATGCTAGCCAGAACTCATTTTCAGTTAATATCGTTCTTCTTTGTATTTCTGTCAGTTCCCAGTTTTCAAACACCCATTTATGGATGAGATCTTATCTATGGAAAAAAGGTCTTCACTATTCTGGGGTAAAATACATTAAATGAGAATATTTTTCAGAAAGAGAAACTATTCAATTTAAATAGCTATCTGATTATACCTTTTTAATATTTTTGGCATTAAAATAATCTATCCTTTATGAAGTGCTTTTATGTACATGAGATGGTAGTTTGATTTGTTTTAAACTCCTTTGCAAAGTTAAAAGTTGGCAATCTTATGTTGGTTTCTAAATTATTTTTGAATTTTTTTCTGGTCTATATAATACTAAACCCTATGAACCACTGGAATGTATTTTCAAATAGTTTTTGAACAAGTGGAATATTTTCTGAGCCCTTGCGTTTTTGAGAATGCCCGCCTGTCCCACTGAAAGACAAATTGCTGGGTATAAAGTTCTTAGCTCATAACTTTTCCCCCTCAAAACCCTACGGAGTCATTTGGCATCCAACTATTGCAGAGGAAATGTCTGAGACCAACTCAAAGTTTTGTGCTCTTGTAAATAAATTTCTACTGAATAGTTGCAAGTGTGTGGTTTTTTTTTTTTTCATTTATTATACTTTTCCCCTTTCTCGAGGCATTGCTATACAATTTCCCTGAGTGCAGTCCACTGAGACGGGAGATGTGGTGGCTGATGGCCAAGGGGCTAGATTCTAGCATCACCTAAATTCAAACCTAATTCCACACTTTACTAGCCGTTGTATCCTTGGATAGTGTCATGGGATGAATTGTGTCTCCCCCAAAGGCATGTTGACATCTTATCCCCCAGGACCTGTGAATGTGACCTTAGTTAGAAACAGGGTTTTTGTAGATGTAATGACATTAAGATGATGTCATTAAGATAGGCCCTAATCCACTATGACTCATGTCCTTATACGAGTGAAATTTGGACACACGCATGCATGCACACACACACACAGATCCTTGTGAAGACAGAGAATAGAAGAAAGATGACCATGTGAAGACAGATTCGGAGATCAGGGTTTTGCTGTCACAAGCCAAGCAGGCTACTGGAAGCTGGAAGAGGAAAGAAAGGATACTCCTCTAGAGGCCTCAGAGGGAGCATGGCACTCACTGCCCACACCTTGGTTTCTGGCTTCCAGCCTCCTTAATTGGGAGGCAATACACATCTGCTGTTTTAAGGCACACAGTTTATGGTACTTTGTTAAGGAAGCCCTAGTAAATGAATTCAGATTTCTCAGACTTTGAGTGTCAATTACTTTATCTAAAAAATGTGAATAATATGGTAGTTATAAGGCTGTTGAGAAGTTAAATGTGATTAGATGAGATGAGATGTTACTTCTGGCACATAGGTAAAATCTAGTAAGGAGAATGTGTTATTTGTTATCGTTATTGTCCCCATCACTGTTACCACCACCATCACCTTTTTTGGGTAGCCCTGGAAATGCTTTCTTTTTTTGTACTCTTGACATTTTTATACAAAGCTTATGTGATTTTTATAAAATAATGTCATTTTTCTCAACTGGATTCCAGGCCCACCCCCCAGACTTTTGATTCAGTCCGTCTAGGTTAGGCCTCTGGAATGAGTATTACATGAAGGTGTCCAGATATGAACACCAGATATTAAGTATTGAAAGTGCAATGTAACTTAAGCGATAGACCTGGTATTGGTATTCCTATTCTATAAATATGGAAACTCAGGTCAAAGGAAATTGAACCCAAGTCAGAAAATGTAAAATCAAGCAATTTTTTGGAGGCCAAACTTCAATAACTTCACTAGTTTGATGAAATGTGAAACTTTAGACTAGTATGAAAACATGCCAGATAATGAGGACTCTATAATACATAAAATATGGGAGACAGTCCAGTATTAGGATTAAGAACACATGCTTTGGAATCAGACAGGATTAAATTCTAGCTGTAGCACTTGCTTTCTACCTATGTTAACTTGGGAGAATTATTTAACTTTTTAAGGTCTCAAGCTTTTCATCTGAAAATGGGAATACCATGTATCAGAGTTCTTGTGAAAAGTAAATGAGATGTCATAATAAAGCATTTAATACAAAGTAGGTACTAAATAAGTGGTTTATTTTTGCAAACAGGCATTGACATTTATTTTTTAAAAATTAACATCTTCATTTTCTGCTATTGACTATATTAAACATACAAATACAGGAAGAATGTCCATAGATGAGAACTGGTAACTAATTTTAGAAAAGATGTAAAATCTGTGCTTTCCCAGTAGCTTATTCATTATTATTGAGAAAACCTTTTCTGGGATTCTTCTTATTAACTTGCCTTTTGCAAGTCTCCTTGTACTGGGAATTCTCCATTTTTATAATATTGATGGGTCATTTACCAGAATATATATAAGAAATGTTTTTAAGAGTTCCTAGTAGCAAATTAAAAAAATGAATGTTTAAGGATGTTCTTTACCGGTTATGATTTTCTTGACCTATGGGATTTGTTTCCTGCTACCCTTGGAACATTTCACTGTATTCTTCACTAAGCTCCAAGATGCCAAGGAGGGAACCAGGAAAGCAAGACATTTTGATATCATCAGAAGAGTTGAGCACACAGTAAATAGCAAAAAAAAAAAAAAAAAAAAAAAAAAACAAACAAAAAAAAACTAATCTGCACAAAATTTCTTCTTTTATTTTTGTGTTATATAAACCATTGTGGATTATATTATATTAGAAACAGGGACTATATTCAATTTTTTTATTTTTGTTAAACATGACATGCTTTTCAGATATCTGACATAATTCCAGTTGTTTCTTTATGTCATCTGTCATCAGCAATCTTTGATGCCAGGTTGCTGAGCTCCTCTATCCCATTTATTGAATTTATCCAGGATGCAATGCATAGGAAACTAAATAGTAGCTTTAGCAAAACAACATCCTTATAGCAATAAATCTGTAGATAGATGCCCCAGACTTGGTGCAGTGGCTCAACAATTTCATCAAGAAACTGGACTCTACTTTTCACACTCTGCCATCCTCAGCACTTTTTTTTTTTTTTTTTTTTTTTTTTTGTCCTCATGCTTGTCACTTCATAGTTACAAGATGGCTGAGTCCATGTCAGGAATTACATTCTCAGTCCTCCTTCCTGGGAATAAAAGGGGAAGGGCCAAGAGAGCACCTGCCTTTGCATGCCTGGTTCTTTGAGCAGTAAACAAAATTATTCACAGAAAACTTGCCAGTAGGTTTCTCCTTTTTCTCCAACCAGAAATGGGTAACATAGATATCTCTAGCTATAACAAACTCTGGGAAAGGGAGTATCAGACGAATGTGAATGACTTAAAGCAATCAGAGTTCATCTCCTAGGGTTGGTTTTGTCTTCTGCATTCCTGAACTGCACTTTTCACTTTTGGTATTCCAAAGTCATGGATGGAATTGAGCCCTGGGGAGTAGAGATGGAAGAGGGTAGCTGGCAGGTTATAGCTGAGGTATAATGTCAATTGGAGGGATCTTGGACTAGGATTTCATCCTGTTATCAGTTACCTTGGAAGAACTGTTAAGGGATCCTAGGAACTGATTCATGCTACTCAGGCTCAGAGGAGGTTGATTTGTAAACTTGAATCTATCTGCTCACTTAGAGTAGAACATCTATTCAAATAAGAGCTCACAGGGGTTATCTGCTCTGGCTCCAAACTACCTCTCTAATCTGTCTAGTGGTGCTGGGGTTGGGAGTCTGCCAGCCACACTCCTGAAAGCTGTTTGGCTCTGCCAATAGGGGATAGCAATCCTGAAGGACTGGAAAAGGGAGGAGTGACTCCCTCTTTCTGCTTCCTACCTGCTTGCATTTCCTGTGAGACTTAGTCCACTGCTTCTTCACTCCTATAGCAGCAGCTAGGCCTAGTACTGTTTAAAAAAATAAAACAAACAAACAAAAAAAACAGAAAAAAAAAAAAACCAGAGAGAACTAGCTTGGGCAGGTCTCCCTCTGACATCACAGCGCCAGAAGCACAGTGCCCCTGTTCCCATTTCTGCACTGTAATAATCCTGACTTCTTCCTTTTGTTCCCCAGCCAGAGGTGGCAGCTGCTTCCTACAGTTGCTACCTCTGTGCCACCTTAAAGTTCTCTTTTCACCCTTTCCATTACTTAACAACTTGATACATGTTAATTTTCATGTTAAATTACCTGTTCATGTAATTGGTGTGATTTCTATCCCCAGACTGGACTAAGTAGCATTGTCAAAAAAGAGACGAAGACAGGGTCCTGAAATACTCTATGCTTCTCTACATCCAAGTTGTCTTTTATAGCAGCAGATACCTTAACTAAGTCTCCAAGCATAAGGGAAGATAAAAGCTACTGTTTATTACATAAAGGTTCTGGATGTGTACACTTACCTGGAAGCCCTAACTTTGAACAGAGTTAGATCTAATGCGAGCCTATCTGATTAGAAAGAGACTGAGCATCCACCGTTTTCCTGGGCACATTTCAAAGCAAAAGGCCTCTCAGAAGCAAGAATACTTGGACCAGTCTTGTCATCATCCGCTCTCAAAATCATGGGACCAGGGAGGAACCATCAATGGTGATAGGTAGGGGTGAAGAATATACTTTAAGAAAGGAAAATCCAAAGTCCAGTAATTTCAAAAGACTGACTCTAAAGAGAAGATATTATGTGGAAAGCCATTATTTTAATCCCTTTGACTCTCTCCAAAAGCTGGACTCTTAGCAACATGCCCAGTAATATACTTGTACCTAACCTATCCATGTTAGTTCTCTTCTTTCCTCATCCTAAAGAATATTAACTACAGTGTATCATAGAGTAAAAATGATAGGTGAAAAACTAATGTGAATACCAGAGCTAGGGAAGTTGAATGATCTTTAAGAGTATTTCTAAATAATTCCCATTCTCCACATCTCAGATCTTGTGTCTAACAAACTGGGACTGACAGTCTAAACTCCTGGTGCCCTTAATCTTAAATAGCATTGGAAGAACATACAAATCTTTTATTTTTTTTTAATTCCTTTTTCTAGATTCTGAGTTCCATAAACTTTATCAAGCTGCTTTATTCCAACACATTTTTGGAATATTATAACCCTAAATTTCCTTCTAAAATATTTTAAAACTATTAACATTTATCTTTGCTGTCTTTGAAGTATAGAGTCATTTAATAGTAACAGCCATCATTTTTTTGAGGTATGAGCCAGGCATTTTTGTTCATTTAACTTTACTGTTTATCTATACTCACATTAAGGGTATATTGGTTTGAATTAAGAAGTACTGCAGATGACAGAAAACCCAAAATAATAGTATGTTAAAAAAGTGAGAAATTTATTTCTTCCTCATGCGATCAGTCCAGGGCTAGGATGGCAGTTCCATATCCAGTAGGTACCCAAAACTCCTTGCTCTGCTGGCCTCTATGTGATCATATGTGACTTGGACCTCATGATCCAAGATGTTGTTCAAGTTCCAGCCACCTTATGTGAATTCCAGCAAGCAAGAGAAGGCTTACTCTCTACTGTTAAGGACACTTAGAAGTTAAACACATTACTTTTGCTTATATCCCACTGATCAGAATTGGTCACAAAGTTATACTAAGCTGCAAGGGAGTCTGAGAATATAGTATTTATTCTGAACTTTGAAAGAGTATCTACTCAGGAGTCATGTCATATGGTATAAAATTCAGTATATGCAGAAAAACTCTCCAAGGAGAAATTTTATTTGAAATTTTGCCTTCAAATTGTGAAGCAAATCCATTATAGGACAAAGTGGGATTCGAGAACAGCTAAGTTTTTAACGGAATGCTGAAACATTAAGGAAAATAAGAGGAGTCATTATCTGAGTAAAGTTTAATAACATTAATTTTAAGAGACAAGATACAAAGCTTTACATTGATTATTGAGAATTATGTTTAAAAATACATAAGTGATAACTGTAATGAGCACATTAACGTAAGGTTGAATGATATGACTCAACTTTCAGTAATTATGGGATAATTAAAATTATGCTATTAGCCAAAAATGTTTTTAATTCTTTGTATCTTTCTATAAGCAATACCGAACAAAATAAACAGATAACTGAAAACAATCTACAAAACATATTTTACTCGAAACGTAAAAATCCCAAAATCCAAAGTTAAATAAATATTGTAATTGTAGGACCCTATATCATTTCATTAGTGAAGATGCTAAAGGTAGAGTGAGGAACAAAAAGATAATGAGATGTGAAAAAAATGCTGGCCTGGATGTCTGGAAACAAAGTTCTATCACAGTAAATTAATCTATCTGTACCTCAGTTTCCAAATCCTTATGAAATGAGAAGGCTAAGCTGTATGGATACCTGAGGCATACTTCTATAACTCCTATTACTCTACATTGACTAAAGGGCAGAGGTTATATATGGTAATTTTAAGGAAACTTGTCCAGGGAAAGTAAATCTAATGAAACAAGATAGTTTGAAATCAGGAAGTCTGATTCGCCTTAGAATAAAAAAAAAGAAAAAAAAAAATTGTCAATATGAATATGCTCTAATCTCCAAGATTGTTTGTTTTTGTTTGTGTGTAATGCCAGCATTTCCCAAGTTTTCATAGTATTTGGAATAGCAACATCTAGGTCCACAACGATGGATTGTGACTGGCCAATCTAATCACTGCAATCTTTTTCTGTTTTCTCAGCCTTTCTTATAGCTACAGGGTGCTAAATCAATGTATTGGCCATGAAACCCTCTTTTTTCCAGAAGTATCTCCAGGGATTACTTTTCAGGAGGGTATGCTTTGGTACTATCAACCTATGCTAACTTAATTACAAATATTAGATAGGTGAATGCACTTCCTGACTAATCAAACCAGAATGTATTCATCTTTTAGGCATTTCTCCCATAAAACATTTATTCTGGTTTCTCTCAATAATAGCCTATGCACTCATTTGTGTACTTGATTATACTTTGGCCCTATATTTGTAAAAGACTTAAATACAGGAAAAATCTGTTGGCCAAAGAGGAATTTGTCTACTTAACCCCGTGTATATCATATGCCTAGAGAACTTGGGAATTCATATTTTCTGAGTTTATGAAATACATTTGTGTTCATCAAACTTTTACACATACCTGTGTTGTCCTGTTAAAAAAAAAAATGGAATCCAGTAATTCTCAGTTCTGTGTACCCAAATCACTCGTGGTGCTTTAAAAAGAAATGTATAGGTCCCTTCCATCCACTCCACACCCCTTCTGATTTAAAAGATCTGAAGGTGGCTCAGGCATCTGTAATTTTTAAAGTTACACAGGTGACTCTGACAGGCACCCAAGGTTGAAATACTGTGCTTCATAAATCACAGAGGCTGTGACCATTCTAGATGCTTAGGTGATTAATGCTGTATGGCATGTTGGAAATAACAGTTATCAGGGATTCTTGTCTTGGTTCTGGAGCTCAGCACGTGGGTGACTTAAAACTCTTTAAGCCTTAACATGTTAGTCATAAATAGGATAATATCTGCTGTGACATAAACATGTTTATAAAAATACATGGAAAATTATAAGGTGGTTCAAAACGTTTAACATAGTATTGAAAGCTGTTTTTCTCTTCATGAAATATCCTTTCACTTCCTTGTATGCAGGAAAAATCTACTGTTCCTCCAATTCAGTACTAACTTTTAACCTCTGAGGACTTTCCTGACCTAAGGGAAGTATTAACTGTTTCTGCAGCACTTTCACCCCATCACACTGACTCCATTAATTAACAAAACCCTGGCCCACACTGGTATAGTGTAAGCTCCTACAGAATCAGGAAACCTTATTTTTTTCAGTATCCCCTGTGCCTAGCTAAGGTGAGCTAAAATGGCTCTCATCCCATCGATGCAAGCAGAGAGAAATTGACCTTACAGATGCCAGTTACTTATTTTTCTCTTCTTTTTCAACAGCTGAATCTTTTTTCTGCTGTGTACTTGTGTAACTCCAACACGAAAAACACATGGAGGGCTGCTGAGATCTGCGCTAGTAAGTAATCACAGCACTATTGATAATTTATTAGTGTCTATATGTGGTAGGCACTTGCCTACTCACTAGAGAAACGTTATTTGATTCTCTCAACCGTTTTATACAATATACGCTACTATTATTTCTGTTGTCAGCTAGATAACTGAGGTCAGGAAATTTGCTCAAGCAGGTCACAAGGGTCAGGACGTGGAGCCCAAACCAGAATACAAATCTCACTCCAGCGCCTGAAATCTTAACCGCTATACGCACCTTCTTCATCTTGAGATACTCTGAGAATTCCCTTCTCTGGTGTGGATCAGGGACACGCAACCTAGACTTCATCGCTCCTCCCATTTGACAGCGAAATTAGGAAAACTGTAACTGATCAGGCTGGAGGGTGGAGACATCGTCCCAAGGACCATTTTCTCTTGGTGATTCCGGCACCAAGAAGTATTCCAAACGTAACTTGAAGTTGCCCGCGAGCAGTACGCAGCCAGGCCCCGCCCACGCCAAGAGGTCACTCGAATCCGGCCAGAGAACGCCAGGAAACCTCTGGGACCGGTAGGCGTGGGCCCGCCATCCCCGTGCAGCCTTTTCTTCCGGAAGACATAGCCACACGGTGTTCCTCACGTTTCCCCAAAGTACCACAATCCTCCGACCTTCAGCTCAGCATTGTCAGGTCCACCGGTTTCAAATACCAACAACCACACTCCTTCCCTTCCGCTTCCCTACGGCAGAAGTGACGAACCGGAAGCATCTCTCTTCCCACTGGGGGCGGGGAAGAAATATGGCGGCGCCCAGCAGCCGGTGAGGCGAGAGGACACGGGGATCCCGAGGAGCGACCAGACTCTTACGTCATGGCCACATCCCCGCACACTCTCTCCTCACGTCTCCTTACAGGTATTGCACGCGCTGTTGGGCACGACTTTGGGAGAGTTCTGTTTTTGCCACGAGCAGCACTGTGGTTCCGGCTTGCTGCAACCTTGGGAGCCCTTGGCGAGGTCGGCTGGGCACCTGTGGGAGGATGTGACCTAGGGAGTAGCCTTTAGGGATGAGGCCACAGGGCTAGGATCTAGTGTTGAACTGTGTCTTTGGCTGTACATGCCGTCTCCGTTCCAGTCCCCTGGAGGGGCGGTGTCTAGTGTTCCTTTCGGTTTTCATAGAGTGGAAGCTGGAGAGAGGACGGAGTAGAATCTTAGGGCTCCACGAGTCTTTTGATTTATCAGAGCCTGCGTGCCTAGCCACTGGCATGTAAGGACAAGGAAAGCGCTTTGTCCCCACTCAGAAGCCTTCTTACAATATCAAGGGTCATGATGTAAACTTTGATAATGAAAATGATGACAACTACAGACCGTGTGCCATAGCTTCAGATTTTTTAGCTTTGGACCATTCATCGTGGTCCTTGATATAATGCTCCTACTTGAAGGGCCTAATAGCTATATATGTTGAAGATGGAATGTGCTTCCTTGGCCCTCGGCGAGGTCTCAGTTTAAATGTCACTTTTTCATAGAAGCCTACCCTGCCTATCCTATCTAAATAGAGCTGCAGCCCCTCTCCTCACATCATGGTTAGCACAGTCTGTAATTATCTATGTACACTGGTTTATCATATGTTTCTCCCAATTAGAATGTAAATCTTGTGAAGGCAGGGACAATTTTTCTGTGGTTCACCTCTCTACCCACCCCCTCCCCCCACCACCACCTCAGCCAGTGCTCGGAACAGTAACTGGTGTACATTGTTGTCTCTCAGTAATTATTTGTGAGTGAATGGAATTTGTCCTGTTGGAGATATTAAAGAAGAGGTTGAAAATTATTTTGACTCCAGTAGTTTAGGGTGATGACTAACAGCTGTATGAGGAATGTGTTCCCACAGGTACATATTAGAGATGGATAGGTGAATCCAGGTATTCTTTTTTTTAAATCAAACCCCAGAAACTTTTCAGGCTCCATGTATCACAAGTTCTCTACAGCATCTGACAATGTAAATCACCGTGACTCTGAAATTTCTTCATTTTTTTTCTCATGGCATTGTTATCTTATGGATCTTTTCTGGTCTGTGTGATGTCAGGGCAAATTATTTGACTTTTCTGGAACTGAGTTTACTCATCTATAAAATGAGGCAGTTGAACTAGATGCTTTTAAAGGTCCTTTCTGGTTCAAAAAGTGGGGAAGAGGGTGGGAAGTTGGAGTATAGATGAAACAAGATTGGTAATTGTTGAAGCTGAGGGAAAAGTAATATGGCTCTGTGATTGAAATTTTCCACAATGAAAAGGTTTTTTAAAGGTCTGTGATTCTTTTTGAATTGCTCCTTTGTTGCTTTCTGCTATCCCTGACTGTGAGTATTCTTTGATCCTGACCATAGACACTCATTCTCATAGGGCTAAGCCTTTCTTAGTGCTTGAACAGACTCATTGCTTTTCTGCCTTTCAGTTTTGTACTTTGGACTTTCTATAGGACAATTCCACTTGGCTGCTCAAAATTCCCCAGTTCCAGTTAGTGGGCTGCATATGGCCCACATGGTTTTTTGCTGGATCAGTTTTTTCATTCCTCGTAAGGAATTAGTAGACAGTTTAGCTTCTTGAAGCTATGAACATAATCACCAATAATGCTAGTAATTGGTCTGTATGATTTACTCTGATCCGATTGAAGATCCACTGTGGAAGCAGCATGGTGAAAAGGGATGGCAGAGAGATAATCTGGGACTATATTACATATCTAGTGGTCATGTCTGAGTTTGCTTCAAAAATTCAAAGTATTTTATAGCCATTAAAAAAAAAATTCAGGACTTTTTAGTTACTTGTCTGTTCACCTCTTTTATTTTCCTCCTGGCAACATGCATTTCTCACTGGACCTGAAAAACTCAAAACTAGTTTTGAAATTAAGGCCCAGAACAGTAAAACCTTGATGTCTTCTTGACAGAATTGTTCAATATTGAAATCCTATTAACTTAAATAACAATGTTAAGTCCAAAAAGGGAAAATATACACCATTAAAGATATAAATAAAATCAGAATATCCAAAAACTGATTTCAAAAAAATTTGGAAAATGCTACTATTCTTTCACGTATACATATGCAGGCAAACACACATTCACATAAATGGAAAACAAGCATTTTGTAATTGAGGTTTGAGAATCTGATTTCAGTGAAGAAGGGACATATCTCCAGTCTAAGATGATTGCCATGTATTGCAAGGCGCAGTGATAGTTCTCACAGTATAAGTAAGCTATGGAGGTGATCAAACATTATTTCATTATTATATGGAAAGCACTCTGCTGACTGTTGTAGCAAAAGTGAGTAAGTCCCAGGCACCAAGGAACTAAAAGTTATGGTGGAAACAAATGGAAACAATTTGCATTAAGAAGTGCCATGAAAAGTATGTAAAGTGATAGGGTTGTTAAATGAAACTGGAAATTTGACAGGTGAGACAAGACACTGCAAGCAAGTGAGCAACATAAAAGTGAACAAAATTGTGAAGTATGTGGTCTTAGAGGAGAGTGATGAGACAGCGTTGCTACATTGAGTTATATGTACAGGTTTGGGCAAGTGATGCATATTCTGAGCTGTAGGAAGAAAACCATTAGCTTTATCGAACTTAAATTGGAGAACAAAGGAAATTACTGAAGTTGGGATGACTGGCTTGAATCCTATGACTGTTACCGTAATCCAAATGTAAGATAATAAGGGTCTGGATCAGTAGGAATGGAAAGAATTTGGCCTATATTTCAGAGTTTACTGGACTTGATTGTTATTAAATGATGAAGGAAGAATTCAGGTTGTTCTTGAGGTCTTAAGTAGGTAATGGTTTTATCTGTAATAGGGAACAGAGAAGAGATATGGGTGAGAATAAAGTGTTCTTAAAGACATTGAACTCATCCATGTGGGGATAAAGAACAGTTGTGATAGGCATGTAGAAATGGGTTGAAGATTAAAAATTACCCTATAATTGCATTTGCTAAGGGACAATATATAGTGTTCAGAACAGTAAGAACTGTCTGAAATGGCAGACACAGCAAGAGCAGATACCATAGGAAACTGAGAAGTGATGAGTGGTAGGTGGAAAGAACCAGGAACTAGCTATTAGTGTCATGGAGCCATGGGAGAAGAATTCTTAAATAGAAAGGGAGAATCTGCACCATTACACTTTGAGGGCTTGACTAGGATGAGGCTTTACAAAGAAGCATTGGATTTGCTGTAGAATAATGATTAAAAGCCAAATTCTTATACAACAAAAATAGCTTCTTCCTAAGTAGATTGATAGAGTCATACCTTATTGGGAACTATTTTCTCACCCTTTTAGTTGGCCAGAATATTAATCTGATATATATCCCAGTTTACAGTTATTTATTGAGAAAAAATATGCTCGTTTTATATTTTTTTAAAAGTGACTAAACATTATTTTGTATTTTCTTTTTAAAAATATCTTTTCAGCATTTAATATAATAAAAGCATAATGATTCTGAAATGAAAAATTTCCCTAGTCCCGTTGAAGGATTACATTGACTTAAACAATAAATTGGGCTAATAAATTGCATTTATTCACAAATCTGGATTAAATCATTTCAAAGTTCTGACCCATCATATGTGCATTGCTTATCATGGTGCTGGCTTTGCTTCTGGATAGGTGTAGTCATTTGGTGAGAAATATTAATCATTTTAACAATTTTTCCCCTTCTCTCTCTGTTATAGGTCGGGTAGGAGGATGTGTTTGGTATCTAGAGAGAAGAGCTGTGCAGGAATCCCCTCACAAGTTTATGCATCATTTTAGGAACATCAATAAGCAGTGGATTACATTTCAGCACTTTACCTTTCTTAAACGTATGGTATGTTCAGAAGACAATTCTTACCTCTGCTGCTATTTGTTTTCACTATCTCTGTATGAGAGAATTTTAGAAATTACTATTATAAGAAGAGTTGTAGGAAGTCTGTTTGAAAAGGACTTTCATTTAGTGTCCTTTTAAGTTTATTCAAAACTTTAATCCCTTGTTCCGATTATTCTTAACCAAAACCAGAATAATTCTGATGGTTGAGCTTTAAAGTATGATCTTGAACTTACTGATTAAATTTGGAGAAAGATTGAAAACTTCTGGCATATTTTGACACCAAAATTAGGAAACTTAACTGTTTTGTTGTAATACATCTTTTTAAATTATTTAAAGTTCTATAAATACATCAGTGATATAGAAATAATTGCTTTAACAGTGCATCTAAAAGTTTTTTAAATACATGCACTTCTAAGTACTCATACAGAGTTTTTGTAATTTGCCAGGCATTTTGTAGTAGACATTGATAATCTAAGTCCTCTTGTAGACCTATATCTAGGTTCGCTCCATGGTATTGTTGGCAACATGGTAACTTACTCCAAATGATCAATGAGGGCATTTGCCATTTTCTCAAATAGAAAAATGCCCTAATGGAGAACTGATAGCTAAGAACTCATTAGTAGAGCATGAAATAATAGCAAATTCATAATTTAAAGTTCTATTTGACATTATCTCATCTTTTTTTACTTAAAATGTCCACTTTAACTTAAAATTTAAAATATTATAAAACTCATTATTCTGATAAAAAGTTAAATTTCCAGTAATGTTTAGACTTTTTAAGTTGAGGTTCAAGGATAATGGATATTTAAAAGAGAGACTTAAATATGTATAATGCTTTTTGTATGTAAACAGAACTCTTGATTCATTCATGACTTTGTAGTTCCTTCTAAGACTAGTATGTGTAACGGAAAAGTTACTTAACTAGTTATCAGGATAGGTGGCTTTTAGTCCCAGGGCCACCTATAACTAGCTGCTTGTTGACTCATGGCTTTGTGATTTTATTTCAAGCTTTGATTTCCTCACCTATAAATTAAAGAGGGAGATACGAATAATTATCTTCTTTACAACTGTCGAAAACCTTAGATGAGATATCTATTACATAACTATAATGAAACACATTATATAAAACTATAAAGGGCCTCATGGCTGCTAGTAATAATTACTTCTTGCTAATAAGCAGTAGACACAGTGCTGTAATGTTGCTTAGCCACGGATTATGCACTATCTTGAGCTCCTCTGCACTGTTTGCCTAGGAATATGGAAAGTCAACAATGATTTGGGTTCTTGATTATAGAAAATTTTTTCATTGTATTTGAATGTTAAACCACCTGTTTCTGGTTCTATGTTAGAGGAAATTCTGGAGGGGAGGAATAAGAAATAAGTTTATTTTTCTTTCAAGGAATTTAAATTTCTAGAATTTTCTGAACCATCGAATTTGAAACCAGTGCCAAGGCATTAGTTATATTCTCCATGTTGCTTAGACTAGTGATTTCCATTTTACCAAACACTGTACTATTAGTTAATTTACCATGTATTTATAAAGTTATAGGAAAATCTTTCAAGTACCATAAAAGTTGGACTGATGGAAGGTGTAACAACCTTTTAAGAGCGTTTTGGGTTTTGTATAGTAATATGTAGTTTTTAAATTTAGTATGTCACGCAACTGAACAGAAGTCTCAACCAGCAAGTAAAACCGAAGCCAGAACCAGTGGCATCTCCTTTCCTTGAAAAAAGATCTTCGGGTCAAGCCAAAGCAGAAATATATGAGATGAAACCTTTTTCACCCTCCAGCCTATCTTTGTCCAGAAAGCCAAGTGAAAAGGAATTGATAGAACTGGAATCTGCCTCAATAATTCAAGGCTCAATAGATGTGGGAAAAGAGACAAAAGATGAAAAGCAGTGGAAAGAGATGAAGCTGCATGTGGACGATTTGCCAGGAATTTTGGCTCGACTATCCAAAATCAAGCTCACAGGTACTTTGTTTTTCTGGTATAGTTAGATTCTTACTTGAAACTTTGTTTTTAGTTAAACAAAAAGCTAATTTTATTTATTGCCCTAAAAGGAATATTTTGAATCTGCAGATCTTATCTTAGTATTTTTCTTCTCTTCAATTTAGTTGGGATCCGAAATCAAGCTTTCTGAATTCTGTTTACTCAGAATTGTAAATAGCATTGTACTCAATGTATTGTACTAAAAGGATTCTCTTTTTTTGCAATTAAAGTAGAATGCTTATCCTGCTTACATCCTTGTCTTTTGTGTTTTTACACCTATTGTCCTTTAATACTTCAGTAAGATAATGAGTTCTGTCTGAGTTCTGCAGGCAGAACTGACTGCACTGCTGTGCTTGGTATGCAGTGAACTCTCAGTGGCCACTGGGACTCCCGGCTCGCTGCTATGTTTTGCTTTTGTAGGGGTCTGGGATTGCCCCAAGTGTGGAGGGATTTTGAGCACTTCTCTGAAGGAAGTTTAGAACCAGATTTTTTGCCTAATTGTAGCAAACTGCACCAATTTTTATTGCATGCATTTGGGTGTTAACCCATAATTATGTCATTTGGTTGTTATAACCACCCTGTGAGTCAGGCAAAGCTTTGTTATTATAATCCCAACTCGTAGCTAAACTTAGAAATAGCTTATTCGGGGCTAACCCTGTTTAGAATACATGTTCTGGATCATCCTGCAGACGGAAACCTGGTCTCTCTTTTTCTTCCTGGATGAGAATAAGGAGAAGAAATGAGTAAGTGATAAGATTATACCAGGTACTCTTTGAGGACAGAAAGTGGGAAATAATATTATTGAGTCAAAATTGGGAAGTAAACAGATGAGACAGAGAGGCTTTTGAGAGTAGAGAAGGTCAGAAGAAGAGTGGTTTTTGTTTGTTTGTTTTTCAAGAGAGTTAAGTCTGAAATCCATGGTAAAAGGAAGTAAACCAGAAAACTTCTTTCCTCAGTGATCAAACTCACTTAAATTCACTTAAAGAAAACCTTTAGAAGGGGAGAACACATAGACATAGGAGTTTGATAAAGAATGATAGTAAAACTTAACAGTGTGACTCTAAAACACTGAGACTGGTTTCTGGTGGTCTTGAAGTTATGTCTTAATGTTTTCTGATAGCTGAGCAGGGCATCATTTCTAAAGAAGTTTATTTAGATTGTGTAAATGACAAAATTTGTACAACTGGTTTGGGTGTTGTGTTGTTGATGTGTTAAGAATGACTATAAATAAGGTATGATTTTAGTATGTCACCCAAAAAACAAAGCCTCTCAGTCTGTAGGCGTCAGATGTGACCTCTGTTATCAGTAGATACTTCTTTCTTTGTGTGCACCATCATTTAACACATCAACTTACATGTCTCCTGCTCACTTTGTAGATTGGTTCTTCTCTTTGATTGTCTCATTTCTGTCAATACTACTAGCATTTTTTACTTCCCCCAGATGAGAAATCTTAGAATCAGTCTTTGCCTTCCCTTTTACCCTTCATCTCTAGTCTAACATCCAGCTGTTACCAGCAGAATCTTTTGTAATGCCTATATGATTTCTTATCTCTATTTTTGAAGCTGCTATCCTAGGTCAGGTCCAAAACATATGACGTATTTGGTTATTGCAGCAGCTCCTAACTGTTCTCTCTGCCTTCATTCTCCTCCCACTGCAATTTATACTGTATAGGGCTACCAGACTAACTTTTATAAAAGTTGCTTTTATATATTACTAACCTACTCAAGAGTCTACAGTTCCTCTGTATTGCCTCCTGCCTCAACTCTACCTGATTTTAAAGGTACATGGTAATTGGAAATGGTTAGACTCTTCCCAGAAACATACATTTTTTTCTCTCTTCCCTGTCCCCTTCCACTTAACCATACTCTTTCCTCCACAGACCAGTCTGCCTCTCATATTTAGTCAGATCCTTTCAAGGCTTCTCCATTAAGCCTTCTCTTGCCTGCTCTTGACCCAACTCTCTCTTTTCAAAACCCAGAATATGGCTTTGAAGTCCAGCAGACCTGAGTTCAGATCCTGGCTATGATATTGATTAACCAGTGAGAATTTGGGCAGTTTCTTGACC
Source organism: Eonycteris spelaea (assembly GCA_003508835.1). Classification (NCBI taxonomy): domain Eukaryota; kingdom Metazoa; phylum Chordata; class Mammalia; order Chiroptera; family Pteropodidae; genus Eonycteris; species Eonycteris spelaea. The sequence continues at coordinate 778,620 of PUFA01000083.1, read as the reverse complement.
TTGTTGAGGCAATTTCCTCATCCATAAAGTAGGAATAATAATAAATCATTTTAAGAATGTAATCACATAATGCTTTTAAAGCAGGGATCCCCAACCTCTGTACCATGGACCAGTATCAGTCCGTGGCATGTTGAGAACCAGGCTGCACAGTAGGAGATGAGTAGCGGCTGAGCTAGCAAAGCTTCATCTGTATTTGCAGCTGCTCCTTAGCACTAGCATCACCTCAGCTCCACTTCAGATCATCAGGCATTAGATTTTCATAGGAGCACAGGTCCCTGAAGCCAAAAAAGTTGGGGACCACTGTTTTAAAGTACCCAGCAGTGTGCCTGGCAAGTGGGAGACCTCAAAGGTAGTTTTCAAATAATTACGGGTAAACACTTGATTGTCTTTAACGTATGTTATATTTTCCTAAGATTTTGAGGGCAGAAATCATGCTGTATACTTGCTGAGTACTTTTGCTATCTGGGTACAATGCTTCTTACTTGGTAGAGACTTGTTTTGGAGAGGAAATTGATGGATTGAAGTCTTCTAGGAGAATAACCACAAGGAGGAGGGGATGAGAAACTGTCACTTGGGGAATGAGATTGTTTGCTTAGAAAAGAGAAGGGAGCAGGGAGAAAGATAGTGAAGGAAAGGCAAATGAAAACATGGTAACAATCTTCAAACATAGCTCCATTGATTTGAAGGAACAGTGCTGCTTATTTATAGTTTAGAAGGCAGAACAGAGATTGCATTTGCTAACAGGGTGGCAGATTCCCTCAGTATGAATGAGAGTTCTTAGGAAAATTATTTGGGTGTGAAATGGGTTGCCTCATAAGGCAGTGGTTCTTGTCATTGGAACTATCCAAGTAGAAACAGATCATCATCATCTTTGATAGAAGTTGAAGAGGGGATCCATGCAACATGTGGTGGGTGGAACGAGATGATGAAACTACCTGCCTTCAATATTTATTGGGTGTTATACATACCCCTTGTGCTAGATGCTAGAGATACAGAGATAACTCACACATGATTTCTGTCCTCAAGGATTTGATAGTTTAATGGGGAGATTTTTGGTACTTTGGTACTTTTTATATGCATACACATAGAAAAAAATAAACAAGTGTGGCCAGATACATTTCTATTTCAAACCCATAGCTCTTCTTAATACCTATGCGATCCCGAGCAATTTCTTAACCTTAGAGTACCTTAGTTTCTTTTCTGTAAAATAGAGATAGTGGTACTTACTTCATAGCTTCATTTTGAGGATTGAATGAGATAATGCATGTAAAACACCTGTCTGTCCATCACCTAGTATGCACTTAATTAGCAATTATTAATACGACTATTATTGCTATATCTATCATTAGAGAAATTAATGTTACAGGTACAATAAGAGATGTGTATGTGCATAAGGCAGAGTGGGGACCCAGAGAAGGAAGTGTTGTTTCTGCCTGTGGTAGGAGTTGAAGTGAATGAGTCTTTACTAAGCAGAAAAGGCATGGAGTGTAAGCAGAGATTCCCAGACATATTCAGAAAACTAGTGTGCCTGAGTAATGCAGTATGACTGGAGTGTTACATAGAGTCACTTGCTGGGATTGAAGAGTTAAACAGGGCCATTTTATTTTGGCATGTATTTTATGCTAAAGAGTTTGGCTGTGATACCCCAGCCAGTGGAAAGTCCTGGAAGGTTCTTTAGGGGAACAGCATCACTTTATGTTTTATTTATTTATCTTTTAAGTTGCTTATAAATGCTACTAAATTAATATAAACTTATTTTAAGAAAAGGAAATTCAAATAACACAGAAGCATATATTGTAAACTGAAAGGTATGCTTTTCATCAATTCTAGATAAAACCTTTGCTAAAAATGTGACCTTTTATATATATACAAATATCCAGATATAAATACATAGTTATGGTATGACATTTTAATAGAAATAGGATCATTCTTCACACATGCACTCACCAGTTCTACAACTTGCCATTCATTTTCTTTTAACAGTATAGCTTTCACTGACAATATTTCATTGCCTTCTATTCTAGCGTATGGAACTGCCATTATTTATGTAACCAAACCACTGCAGATGCACATTTAGGGTGTTTACAGTTTTTTGCAATTAAAAGTAATTCTGTGATTAACTTTTTATGTACATAAGTTGTTGTACACTTACATGAGTCTATCTAAGTGTTTACAAATGTAATTGCTAGCTTTAAACACAATAATTTTGATAGACTCAAAATTAGTTTGTTCCTAAAAAGATAGTATAATTTACATTCCTTCCAATAGCACATGGGAATCTGATTCCTTCCATATTCTGTGCTTGTGCATAGCAATGTTTACCAGTTTTACCTATTTGATAATTGAAAAAGATTTTTGTGTGTATTTTTATTTTTTAAGTTTCGGTGGGGTTTAGCGTCTTTTTCTCTATTTTGGTCATTTGTAGTTTTCCTTCTACTATTTACTTCTTATATCCTCAATCATTTCTTATTGATTCTTCAGAGCTCTTTGTAAATTACCATTTCATCCATGATGTGCATATTTTGTTTTTTGTTTTATTTTGCCCTGTTGAGATCTCTTAACATTCATTCAAATTTATTAGGTTTGGGGTTTTTGTTGTTGTTGTTGTTGTTGTTGTTGTTTTGCCACCTTATGGTTAAAAAAATAAAAACATTCACTCATGGTTCGTTTGTTTGTTTGGTACTTGAATATATTTATTATATTCTCTAAGGTTTGGGGACCATGTAGAATATATTTCAGTATAAGGAGTAGTGTTAACTAGGAAGACTGCAGTAGTACTACTATTGAGCAAGAGTCGCCTGTTTTTTTAAATAAAGCTTTTATTGTAACACAGCCATGTCCATTTGTTCTATACTGATGTTGTGCAACTTTGGCAGAGTTGAGTAATTATGGCAGAAAGCCTGAATATTTTTTATTTGGCTCCTTATAGAAAACATTTACTGCCCCCAGCTGTATAGTATGGACTAGTGAGAAGCAAGAATAATGGCAAATAAATCAGTGGTAGCCAATTGAGAAATGACTTGAGGCTGAACTAAGGCTGTGAGGGGAAGGAGAACAGAGGACAAAGCAGCGGAGAGATAGGAAATATTAAGGAAATAAAATTAACAGAACCATAGATGTGGTAGAGCGATGAGGAGACATGAAATAAAAAGTTTAGTTGCAAAGATCTTGACTGCTGTTAGATGAAGCAAGTATTCTCTGGTTTTCTGGCCCTATACTCTTTATTAGCCTATACTCTATTAGCCAGTTCTCTGAAAGAGCTTAATGTATGACCCCTGGGCCAGAATCCCTACATTCAAATTCTGGCTCTTACTAGCTGAGTGACCTTGAGCAAGTTCTGTAATCTGTACCTTAGTTTACTCATCTATAAACTGGGGCTAATAATACTTTAGAGGGTTGCTCTGAGTAGTAAATAAGTTAACATTTGCAAACTACATAGAAGTGATTACATTAAGTGATATATTCTTAAATAAAAAATAAATTTGTTACCTGGGTGCTCTCACAGATATTTGAGTTTGCTACTCCTGCTCTAGAAAAACTTTCAGACTTCTGATAGGGAAGACTGGATGAATGATGGTATGGAGACTTAAGAATGTGACCATTAAAGGAAGAAACTGTGTGGAGAAGATGATGAGTTCAGTTTCGGACACATGGAATTTGAGTTGTCACTGGCATATCTAGTGGAGAAGGCCAGTGGACAGTTGGGTGTGAAAAACAGCATCTCAGAACACTGGGCTGGAAGAATGAGAAGTCTTCAACATAGAGTTGAGGTTGCCAAAGGTCAGTGTGTAGAGTAAAGAGCAGAAGGCCAAGGACAGGTCTTCGGTTTATATCCCCTTTTAGAACTGGGTAAAGTGTATATAATGGGATCTGCAAGGAAATACATAGTCAGAGAAAGGAAAATAGGGAAGGACTTTGTCACAGAAGCCAAAAGAAAAGACATGGTCCGTAGAGGAAGTAATCAACACTTTCAGATGCTAGAGGTCTAAGATGCCTAGCTCGAAACTTATTTTATTTGACAGTTAGGAAGTCAGTGTTGACTGACTGCCAAATCAAGGAATAATAATATTTCCTCTCCTTAAATTCTTAAAAGAGCTACTTTAAATAATTTAAAATAATTTCATAAAGTTTATTCCTACAATACTTATTTCTTTAGTTATCCTTATGATAACTAGTTTAGGATTTTTTTTTTTTTTGGCCACATCTTCCTTTTCTTCATACTTGCTATTGGATAATTTTCCATTTTATATACCTTATATTGTTGTATATCTGAATAGACATTTCAGATGCAGAGTTTGATATTTAAAAATAGTGTCTAAAATCTAAAACAATGATTAAATTACTCACTTAATAATCATGCTATGTGGTATGGTGCTCATCAACTCATTGGTTCCCATATGTCAGTGCGCAAAGAAGCATACACACAAGCATGTTCAAATGATGCTTCCTGGCTGCTGTCCCCAGAGATTCAGATCCTATATCCCTGGGACAGGACCCAGAGATCTGCATTTTTGACAAGCATGCCAGATGATCTGACGCTAGGTGGTCCTGGACCACCCTCTGAGAAAGTAAAGTGGGTGTTGCGTAGGCAGAATATGGTCCTAGGCCCAGTGGTCTGGCTGGGTATGGGAGAGCTCACCTAGTGAGAGCTAGAGCAGTCCTCTCTACCAGACAGCAGAACAAACCAGCTGGGCAGGATCTTGGACCACACAAGAGAGCTGTGCAAAAGCAAGATGCACCGAGAAGAAAGGGAGCAGCAGCTCCTCTGTAGCCACAGATGGAAAAGTCCTGGGGCAGTAAATTTCTTCTAGTATCATTTTATATATTCCATGCCCCAGGTTTCTGGTTGAGTTAATTGAATTAAAGTCATTTCCTTCTGCTTATTCCATTTAAAAAGGCAGCACCCTTCGGGTGACCCCTACCCTCTTATTTGACCTTTCCCTCCCTATTTAGTTTATTACTTGAATTTACACATGTCTTGGAGTCAGCGGGGTTTTTTCTCTATCAATTGATTTCTTTTGGACTCTTAATATCTTGGGCAATTCATTTATAGCTAATGATAGCTGTGGCAGAAATATCTGGAAGTCAATGATCACTTTTATAGAACTAGTCTTTCTTTCTTGGCCTCTTTTTGTTTATAGCTGTGATACACTGAGGAAAATTAACCGAATAAAAGTGAAGGGCCATATAGTGATCATTTGTAGGATAGTAGCGTGGCAGCAACCTGATTGATGCCTTGGCATTTATGCCAGGATCTGGGCCAAATGTTTGCTGGTGCTAATGCCATTTAAAGATTTTTCTTCTATGAAAGGAAGTAAGACTGAGTTTATAAAGAAATAATAATATGTATCCCTTGAGTTTCCCTTGCCAACTGAGCTATTTACAATGTGTTTTTGGAGTTTGTTGCAAGGAACACACTGGGGTAAAGAAATTTTATTTGGATTAGGATCATAAGAGGCTTTGGTGACTCAACTGAATTTATACTTAATATAGGTCAATAAAAAGCAAAATTTTTTTCCTGAATAACATCTGTGCTGAAAAGCTACAACACATTTTCTGAGACCAGAACACTAAAATAAATTGTTTATTGGAACCAATAGATTATGCTGTTGATGGAACTAATATAAACTACAGACTATCAATGTATAGATTTTTCCCCTAGGGCTTAGAATATTGCTTTTTATTGAAAAAAAAAAAAAGAATAGAGAATATTATTTATATTAGATCACTTGTATAGTTTTGAGAGTACTGCAGTCTTTAGCTATTGGATAATCTATAAGAGATTTTCCACATTTTCATAAAATATTGAGTAGAATTATAATCTCTTGAATTTTAATTTATATTTTGAAATAATTACTTTAATAATGATATGTTTATTAAATACTAAATTGGTATTTTTATTAAGTGTTTAGGAAAAATGGAAAATACAGACAAGTAGAAGTGGGAAGATTAGAATCCCCCTATAATTCCACCTTCTCAAAATAATAACCATTTTAATAATTTTACTGTATTCTAGAATTTTTTTATACATTCCATTCATATATTTTTGCTTCTTAAACAAATGTAAGATCATAGTGTAAATACTTTCTGTAATTTTAAAAAATTATTTTGTGCATCTCTGTGTTAATATATTTACTTTGTTTTTGGTGACTTTAAAAAATTTTTAAAGTAATATTTTCTTCAAAAACACATAATCTACAAAAAGTCTCCTCTAGGCATGCAGTAGCCAATGTTTTGTATACAGTTTTTCAACCTTTTTCTTTGCAGTCTGTGTTGTAATGTTAACGTTAATAGTATAGCTTCTGGAATGAGACTGATAGAGTTGGAGTCTCTGGTCTACCATTTATTATTTTATGATGATTGGTACATTTTTTCAAATCTCTAAGCCTCATTTTCAGGTAAATAACTTAATGCTGAACCTAGCATAGAGTGAAGGTTCACAAAAGGTTAATTATTATTATATTTATTATATTATATTACATTCTATTATATTAATGCATATACAGTTTCTCTTGTGTTTTATAAAAATGGGGTCATAATATACATTTTATTTAGTTATTTCTTTTCTTCTCTAAATAGACATGCTTCCTCATCAATATAATTAAAATGACCTTTTTTTTTAACGTTGGCTAGTGTTCCATGGCATGGATACATTGAAATTATTAACCATTTCCTTATAATTAATATTTAGATAGTCTTTAGTTTTTTACTATTAAAAATAATAATTTTTAATATCACCATACACATGTGCTTGTACACATTTAATTTTGAAAGTTAGGTCCTTAGAAGTATTCCATGTTTTTAATGTATGTATGTAGCATGCCATTACATGTTTATACCATAATTTATCACTCTTCCATTTAGATCATTTTCAGTTTTTCATCATAATTATAAATAATACAGTAATTATTATCTTCTAAGTTAAATCTATGGTGATTTTCCTAGGATAAGTGTATACATGTGGCCTTGCTGGGTCAGAGGGTATGCATACTCTTAAAGCTTTTAATTTTCACTGACAAACCTCCCTTGAGAAGGTTTTTCCTGTTTATGCTGTCAATAGAGTAAGCAACTTATCTTACCTTCACCAATGAATGCTAGATAGTAATATATTTTTCTAAATAACTACCAATTTAAGGGGCAAAAATGACGCTTGAGGTTTTAAATCTGTATTTAAAACTGCTGATGAGGTATTATATTTTCCATATGTTGATTGGTGATTTGTATTTCTTTTGTAAATGGCCTCTTTTCTTCGGTGTTTGTCTTTATTGTTTGTAAGAGTTCTTTATATAGTAAGGAGTTGAACTCATGATATATACTTACTGTAAATGTCTTATACTTTATATGTTGTTAACTTCTTGTTTTCATTTATTATTTGATGTGTGTTAATTTTATGTAATCAAATCTATCAATATTTTTTCTTGTGGTTTTTGATTTTTGTATTATACTTAGGCTGTCCCACATAAAAGTTTTGTAAATTTTATATTTTTAATTTTATATTTTTATAATTTTATATTTCATATTTAAATTTTTTATTTATAGAAAATGGTGTAAGGTGGAGATGTGCCCCGTTTTTAATAAGTTATTAGCCAGTGTCTACTGTGACGTTTAAGAATTTGTGAAGCTCTATCCCTGGACAAACCTCAATCCTCCTCTCACAAAATTTCTATTAGTATTTTAATTGAAATTTTGACATGTTTATAGATTAATTTGGGGATGAATTGAAGTCATTACCATATTCATTATCTTCATTTATTCAAGTCTTCTTTTATGCCTCAAATTTTATCATTTTCTTTAAATAGATTATATATATTTACTGATAAATTAATTTGGGGATATTTAAAAAATGTTTTTCTTAGTTGATTCTTTTTTGAGTTTTTTCAGGTAGCCAACAAAATTAACAATCAGGTTATCTCCTTTTTTATAGCTATAGCAATTATTTCTTTGTTTTTGCCTCACTCTTATACTTTCTCCATCTGCTTTCCTAACTATAATTTTTTACTTCATTCTGAAGGATCCTGAGAGATGTATTATGTACAGCACTGATTTGATTTTACGCTGTCTACTTTTTATTCTCATGACTTTTAGCGTTTTACTATGGCAGTGTTGGCTTCTGTGTACTTTTCTTAACCCACTTTATTTGTTCATGGTTTTTTCCCCCTACTTATTCTACCTGTTACTCATTGAGTCCCTGTTATGTCCCAAGTGTTCCCTTCTAACTGACATGAGTAGAATGGGGTGAGTGCAATGAGTGGGATAGGTAGGGCGGGTTTAGTATGAGCCCCTGCCACATGGATCTTACTCTTTATGAGGAGCTTATAGTTTACTAGTTCTGTGGTACATCTTTTTCATAGGTACATTCAACCTCTTTTTCCTCTATGCCCTTTTTTTTTCTTTTATGTTGTAGAATCTTTTTTATGTCTTACATTGACCCATTTTACTTCTTCATCTTTATTCATTTCTGAATGAAGACAAGAGTATTCCAGATAGTAGTAAGGCACCCAAAAGAATGTAAATTCTATGAGGACAGAACATTGTTTGTTTACATTTTTATGCCCTGAAGCATTGCATAGCACATAGCAGGTGCTTATTATATTTTGTGGGATGAATACATGGTTGACATTTTCTTCATCACCTAACAGTTTTAACTTGATGTTGTTGGACTTCTCCTCTTGCAATTTAAGCTAAAAAATGGAGGCTATCAATTTACATTATTGGTGTAATATTCCTGTGGCCTAAAGGAATGTGGAGAGATCTACCAGCAAGGAAACATTTTCTCTACAATGTATTTTCATTGTGTTTTTGAAACTACATAGTGCCAGTGTACTGCTTTCCAAGTCTGATTTTTAGTGTAGTCTGTCTCTGCTCTCAGAATATAGTATGTCTGTGCCCAGCCCTTTCTCTGGTGCTACTTTCTACTGAGCTGGATGGATACCCTGCTGTGCCAGGCCTTAGTGTTAGTGGGTAGCTTGCTATACAGGGCTAGGATACAAAGAAACGTTTCTGCGTTGTCTTTGAGAATTATGTCAAGGCAAGGGCCTGCTCTCCTTTAGGTGTGACCTCTTTTCTGTCCTTCTAGCTGTGATGCAACTGTGTCTAAACATGCCTGCTATGATGGTAAAAGGACTTTTCAGAGCATTGGCCCATCTCACCCATGGTCCACCTTGGCCTCCTCTCCTTGTTCCTCACTTCTTCACATCAGAAAGCAATAATGGATACTGTCAGTCTTTATTTCCCATGTTTATCCAATTCCTTATCAGTTGATATTGAAGTAGTCTAATTTTTTACTATTCAAATAATGAAAGTAATAAGTCAGCTCTCAGCAGTTGTCTTCAATTTAATGTCATCACTACTATATTTGTAATCTCTACTATATTTTTGAGGATTTTAGTATTCTCTACTTAATTTACTGCTGATGTAGGTTTTTCTCTGATTTTTTATTTTTATTTCTCCAATTTTTGGTTTTTGGTGGGGGTAGGCCATGTGGATTCTTTAGCCGGTGTTTTAATTTAGATGAAAAATATATTTATTGAGGTTCTTTTGTTTTCTGGTAATTGAATTGTTTTAAATTCAGTTTGACATTAATTGAATTGAGTGTAAGTGTAAAATGCTGTGGTAGATCCTAGAGGAATATAAAGATAAATTTCATTTGGATGATAATCTCAAAATATTGACAACTTTAAAGATGGAGAAGAGAGAAGAGGGACTGAATGGCCTCAGCCGCATGTAACTGAAAGTCTGACCAGCAACTTAAATGAATAACGGGTTTATTTTTCTCTTGTGTCAAGGGGTCAGAAATTAGGAGGGAAGAGCTAATGCTAAAGGATGTTGTCAAAATAAGTGGTTCCTTTTTGCTCTGTCATTGTTATCTTGTGGCTTTTGTTCTCAAGACCACAAGATGGCTGCCACTCCCCTATCATCATGTTTTATTCCAGGTAGAAAGAATGAAGAAGAGGACACTGGAAAGGCAGAAACCTCCTTACAAGACTTTGCCTTTTTATTGGGGAAGGAAAGCTCTTGATAAGACCTTCTTATACCTCATTGGCCAGTAGTCTACAACATAGCTACCTTAATCTTCAAGGCAGACTGTAAAATATGCCATAATTCTTACATTCTTACATAATTCTTACATCATTCTAAAAGTTGAAACATCTAAAATCCAGCCAAGTCAACTCTATCAGTAGCCAATTTCTCTGTGTCCTCATAGCACCCACAGGGCTACCTCATTATACAATGCATCCCCTTCTAGGAAGAGGACATGAAGCTATACACCTGTCCACTACCCAGTTTTCCGAAGAAAATAAAACACCACCCTTAGTCTGATCTGGGACTATAGCCTCACATATGCACTTCATATGTAATGTATTTGAATAAAAACTGATTTGCTAACTCAACATATACTTTCCTTTAGTGGTTATAGATGTGTACTGATCTGTCAGCAGTTTTTCCTATCATCTTGATAATCAAATACATATATTGAGACTCCTAGTTTGTATTGGGGAATTATTAGTACAGAACTGTGCAACAGAGGGCAGCCAGCTAGCCCAAGTATACATTTGAACTGAAAAGTTTAGGTTGTTGGTGAAACCAGCTAAACAAGGAAATGAGCCAGGCAGCACCATGAAACTTTCCTCTCTGACTTCTGTGTTCACTCTAGCAGTCACTGAAGGCTTTGCCATCTTGTTCGATTTTCTTGTTCGCCCCAGTTTCCATCATCAACCCAGAGAATTTCACTGTGTTTAGTTGTTCTAAAACTTTATTTGTCATCTGAGATACTTGGAGTACTTGTTATAATGCAAATTTCTGAGCCTCAGATCCATAAACTCCTTCATTCTAGGTCTTGGCTGGGGCCCAGGAATCTGTACTTTAATAGATGGCCCTATTATGAATGATCTCCAGAAAAAGTTTGAGAAACTCTTCTTATCTGGAGAACTCAATCAGCACTTTCTCCTCTACCTACTCTTCTATCTCAGCAAACTGCATTGCTTCCCATTTCTAACAAAAGTAGAGGTTGAGTTCTCATTAAGTGGGAACTCTAAAACGTCCTGTTAATGTAATTTATCAAATTCTCACCTGTCATTACCTTTTCCCTCCTCTACCTGTTTCTTCTCCCCCAATCTCCCATTAGTAGACGGCTCCATCAACATGACACCTGGGAGTCCTCTTAGATTTTGCAAGTCCAAGCACTTCCCCCTCCTCCATGGAGAATGTGTTACCTGAATCTCTAGAGGGGACCAAAGGATTGCTTCTCAACCCTGAAGGTCAGATGTGCCCATGTGCCTAATTATCATTTTAGGGTATTATTAAGAGCGTGGTTTCTAGTTTAAACCAAAGTATGATAGCATTTCATTTATTAAATTTAAGGAATGAAACACAGAAGAGATTTCTTAAAGACTATTATAAGATTATCTCTTTAAGTACTAAAAATTTTTACTCAATAGCTTTATTTTTTCTATCATAAGAAGGGGCAATAGTAAATTTGGAGCTAAGAAAGAAAAGAGGGATTCTAATATCAGTATTTTGTAAAAAAAAATAGGATACATCTTTATCTGTATCTACACTTTGTGATATTTTATACGTAGGGGGAGTGAATGTTTATCTAGAGCACTTTCTCACCCTATGGCTTTCATCCTGACTATGCCTTCTGCCTCCATACTTACTTACACTTCACCCTCTTTTCTGTTCACTAGGTCTTCACTTTTGACATCAGTTTGGGAAGCCTTCTAGTTAGGAAGCCCTTATGTATTCCTCACAGCATCTTTGACATGTGCTGAAAGAAGTGCTAATAGATTGTGTCAAAATGCCTGTTTGCTTGTCTGGGTCTTTACCAGTATGTGAGCACCAAGAGGGCAGGGACCACATCTCTCTTGATGACTGTTCCATTCTCATTGCCTAGTCTATGCCTTGCACATAATAGGTGCTCAGAAAACAGAAGCTCAGTGGGAAAAAAAGTAAAATGAACTCTGTTACCACCATTTACAGAATTTTGAACAGATTAGCCTTTTACTTACAAATAATTACAGTAAGTCTTTGCTTAATGTCATCAACAGGTTCTTGGAAGCTGTGATTTCAAGCAAAATGATATAACAAAACCGATTTTACTGTAGGCTAATTGATGTAAATAAGAGTTAAGTTCCTATAGCATATTTCTGACCGCAAAAACATCTTCAACTTCTGAAAGCCCAAAACACTTCTAAATATTAAACGTTGAAATAAATGTGAGCTATACATACATTTAAGCATACATACTAGATATACTAATAAATATTTATTAAAATTTTAATTAAAAAAATGTAAGATAGTTATTTTGCAACTCTTTATTCCATTTCAAAGTTGTGGCTGGAGCCTGTCCCTGCAGCTCAGGGTGCAAGGTGGGTAACTACCCTGGACAGGATGCCCTTGCAGGGCACACTCATACCCACATACCCACTCTTACTCAGAATGGGACAATTTAGATACAATTCACCTCACGTGCATAGCTTTGGAATGTCCGAAGAAACTAAAGTCCCTGGAGAAAACCACACAGACTTGGGGAGAAAGTGCAAACTCCATACTGACATTGGCCCCTGCTGGGTATCTTTATTTTTTTTTTAACTTCTCATCAACATAAGATGGAAATGATATTGAATGAAATAACTTTATTCGAGGATCTGCTGTGTTTTACTGTACTGTAGCAATTAAATGTTTAGTGGTACTGAAAAGTATTGTCCAGATGACTTCAGTCTGCTATGCTTTGTAGTTAGTTCTTCTCTGTGCCTTTAAAGTGTCGCTTTCACCTGTTGTCATTGTGTCCTGAACTTTGTAATCTGCTGCCTTATTTCGTACTCAGCATAAATGGGGGAATGAAATGGCCCTACTGTGTTCTCTAAAAGTTTATTGAATTTGTGAAATTTGTACTCCTTGAAGCTCAAAGGGATCCTCAAAGACTTGACTTTGATTTATTCTAAACAATCTACCCCAAGGGTTTTTTTTTTTTTTTTCCCAAATGAGTAGTGAACATAAATGTTGTCAATGAATCATCTATTAGGGTTGGCAAATGATTATTGATTTTCAGTTTCACTTAAAGGGACATCAACACCATTCAGGGAATTCTTCCAGTTGGTCATCTTAAAAATATTTCTAAAAGATTTTTCTTGCTAGAAAGTTCTTTTTAATCCCTAGAATAATAACATAGCCAACATTATTGCATAACTATTTAATTATCAGGAGCAAACCAAAATTCTCAATGCAAAAGAAAATAATGATACATTAATATATGTATACATTTAGATCCAGATACAAAGGACTAGTGAGTAGGTCCATTTTACTGACCTGTTACATGTGTTGTATAAAATAATCAAATATAGAAAATACTAAATACTGTCCAAATCAGAACAATACTTGAAATGAATGCTTAATCTTTATTATTTTAAATATCTTAGATTAACTGCTCTCTGGACAATGACACAATTTTGACATGGAACTGAGAAAAGCCTTCCTTATTTTACTGAAAACTATACAACTGGCAGTTCCTTTTTTCAAAAGGTGTGTTTCTACTTCTTAAGAATTTGATAGGCATTGGTTTTATTGAAAAGTTTTTTTTAACTTATTAACAAAGGTTGTTTATTAAGTATATTGAGAAGAAATGCTTCTTTATTGAGAAGGGAAAAAAACCTGAAAACAGCATTACAATGTAGAAAAGCTTAATAGCAATGGGAAAACTAATCGAAAGAACAATCTTAAGATCTCCCTCAGTGATGCAGAAGTTATGAGTTTTAATTTGGTCGTAGGATTTTTCACACCAGCTTTGGTCATTAACTATATGAAAAAAAGAGGAAAATAGGAAGGCCCCATAAGTTCTTAGTTTTGCAGCTGTGTTATTAAAAATGTCTATAAAAAGTCTTATCTTTTAACCTGAAGTGGTTATGGTTTGTAATCAGTTACCTCTGATTGATATCCTTTAATGTGGCGGAGGAAAAACATACCTGTCTCTCATCAATTGACATTTCATGTGAACTTAACAATAGGCATAAGAATTACCACCTTCTTTGATATGTGTGTTGGTAAGATGACTGTGTCAGGAAGTTTACAGAATGCTGCCAAGCCATGAAGCCTAAAAAACTTAAATTAGAAATTGAAACATTTGAAGCTTAAGGTATTAATAGAAATGAAGAGAGAGGAGGGAATCATAAATATTAAGTTATATAATTTTGAACTTTGAGATCAACTAACAAAAACTTACTCCGTTGCTCAGATACACACATAAACTAAATCACCTACAAATTCATTACCTGCCTATTCTCTTGTCAGCTTTGTACACAAAAGAGACTTAAAGAGCATACATCTTAGCTTTGTAGGATTCAGATTACAATATTGCATAGTATCCACTATCAAGAATATGGATACTGATGACATAGAATAGATCACAAAGATAATTTAAAATCTATAGAGAATCTCAAACTCATTTAGCCAGTGGTTTTAATCTTTCTGCCAAATCTTTTATTAGTGGATAATTATCTCAATGATTTATTTGAGTTTTGTTTTTCACTTAATTCCTTTGGGGCCAGTGCTAAAAAAAGAGTGAAACATTAAAAGACAGATAAAAGCAGGATGCAGATGACCAGTTTTTACATATAATTCTTATAGTTATTTTTAATTGATTATCTCAGAAAAGAAATAAAGTGCCTCCATTATGCTTATGCTCAGAGACCTATAGTTCTCAAAGTATGGAACCTTTTTTTAAAAAAATCATTCTTGATGAAGCTGCTTTTACAAAAAATGGCTTGTGTTTTGGAGACGACAAAACCATTTAAGTGGTTCATTGCTGCTCTGGTAAGTGTACTGCGATGTGAGAACTAGGGAACAGGATAAACTTGCACTTTGAGTTCTGAAAAGCCTCAGCTTACGTGTGGCAAGTAGAGTCTCCTTTGATGCAGAAGCGGTAGAATGTGCAGCAAGGCTGCTTCTTCCCACCCTCCACATGTGGCTCCCTCCTCTATGACTCACTGCCAATTCCCCTTGAAACGTGTGGTATAAGAAACATTAGCATGGGTTGTATGCAGGCATACAATGTTGTTAAAACTTCACCGTCCTAGTTTTTAACTTTGTAATCAGCTAGGTGATTGTGTGTGTGTCTTCCCTTCAATTAGTTGAATTTTCTTCTTCTGAAAATCTTTGGAGTACTTGTTAAAGAATATCTGTAAAGCACAGAGCCAACTATTGGACATGAGCTATGTGACTCTTGATTACATCCTTCATTGAGTTCACTATAACTGATATGAATGTGGATCTCCATATATAAAATTAGATGTTAGTACCTACCATTGCTTTTCTTACTCTTTATTTTAGAGCAGGGTTCTCCAAAGTTGTTTAGTCATGTATTTTATCAGTAAAAAAATTTTAAGTGCACATACATATATTTATACTTATACTTTATACATAAATGTTTTACATAACAAAATGTATAATTTATAAATAAAATTCATGTACTATTGCATACCAAGTATGAATATTATATTCATTTTAAGATATGCAAAATGTTAGCTTTTAAAGAAAGAATTTAAAAGTCAAATATAAGTGAAAGTCTTCACATTTCCTTCTCATATCTCTGAGGTATCCACACCCTGTTTCAAAGTGCTGTGTTTCTGAGATTTCAATAAAGGTAAAAGCATTGTGGCATTGTAAAGTGCTTCACAAACACGTTTTGTTTTTATCATTGTCATTTTTAGCCCACATGTATTAAAGAACTGCTTTCCAGTCATTCCCCTAGAGTGACAAAAAAGTAACTTAGATTATAAGACAGAGATGTTTGGCACTTTTATGTAGTGTTTTGTTTCTTGAAGTTTCTTTAGGCACTGCTTTTAAGGGTAAACTTAGTGGCCAGAAAATATGTCATCTAGAATTCTGGGAACCACATTTTAATAATCACAACTTATTATTTGCTAGGCACTGTGCTAAGTACTTTTGTTACAGTGAAAAACTAGTATTTCTCTAAAAGGTTTCACTTAGCATGGGCAGGAGTGTGGAAGTCAAGAGTGGTTAGTCACTAGAGACACTTAGCTTGGAGAAGCAGAGACTGTCATACTATTGCATTTGCATGATTTAAGGGTTGTGCTAAAAGAGAAAGTTAACTCACTGTTACTTAAGAAGACAGAAATTATATCTATAGGCAGATACTTCAAGAAATTTGATTTGACTGGGTTTGAGGGAGAACTGTCCAACAGCTGGAGCTCTTTTATACAGAAAGGGTTGCCCAGGGAGAAATAACTTTCTGTCACATGATTCAGTGATAGCATCCATCTGAAATGTTGTGGAAAGGATTCTTAAATCAGGACAGACATTAGACTAGTTGACTCTAAGTTCCCTTTGACCTTTTAAGATTTTATTATTCTTTGAATTACTGAATAATGCTTAGCTCCTACACTGTGATCACTTATATTTATTTTGTAATGAAGGCCAGTGTCCCCACCTTCAAAAACACTTATTTACACCTCTGTTGGCACTGTTGCCATCCTTCTAGGCCTGCCTCCCTTCCCTCCTAGTGTACTGCAGTGACATTTATGTTGTTTCTTGAGTACATTTTCCTCATCTCCAATCAGTCCGCCCTCTGTGGTATTGATAGACTAGTCTTTTTAAAATTCCACCCTTGTTACACTATGTATGAGTTTTCTCTTACAAGTTACTGCAAACAGAGCAGTTTAAAATAACACAGAGTATTTCACAGTTTCTGTTTAGGTCAGAAATCCAGACATGGCCTGGCTGGGTCCCCTGCTTAAGGTCTCACCAGCCTAAAATCAATGTGTTGGTCAAGCCTCTGGTTCTCTGGATCTCAGGGTCCTCTTCCAGGCTAACTGGTTTTTGGAAGCATTTATTTCTGTGCCTCTCTGGGACTGAGGTCGTAGTTTTGATTCCAGCTGTCAGCTGTGGAGCACTCTGCTCCTGGAGGCTGCCCATAGTTCTTTGCCATGTAGCCCTCATCAGCAGTTCACATCAGGGATGTTTGCTTTCTTCCAGGCCAGTTGGGGTATGCCAAATTGTTACTAGTTCAAAATGTATATATATATATATATATATATATATATATATATATATATTTAATTATAGAGAGTATATGTAAGAACTTCACCCTGGAGAAAGCAGGCAGACAAGAGACCATATTTTTTTAATCCTGTTAATGATGAGATCTGGAAGAAGGTGGCCCTGGCCAGTCTTAGGTCAGGCTTATAGTTAAGAGATTGACTGGTGAGGCTGAAGTTGGGCAAAGCTTGGGCCCATTAGTCAGGACTACCTTTATCATTAAGTATCATCACAGGCTGCTGCTGAATCTTTGTGTGGGGATGCTTGCAGTTCACTGGCTGGACACTCACCCAGGAGTGGGAATGGGGATGGGGTGGGAAGATTACTCTTCGAGTCTCCAAAGTCAACCCTGGGTCTGCAGAACAGTGCCTCTGAGCCTCTATTGTATGGGTCATGCTTCATTGGCAGCATTGATTTTATGTTTATTTGTAAAGAGACAGAATATGAGATTACCAAATAAAATATAATTTCAAATGTTATTAATGAAAGAATATATTACATTCACTTTTAATGAGATCCTGTTGCAAAATGATTCCATGTAATGAATCCCAGGAAATCAATGAAAAGTTTAATTACAGTTGTGGCAGTGCTGTATGAGAACATTGCTTTGGTCAATTTTACTTGTACAATTTATCAACCCTCTGCCTTTCTCTTTCTTTAAATTAATTGCTTTGTAAAGTAAGTATAAATACATTCTTTGTTAGCTTTTGATCTTTTTTAGAAATGCGTTACAAATTTCCTCTGCTATAATAATAATAGCCCCTATCATTTTTAATGTATACTACCATTCACAATTTGTACATTTTAAAATTAGACAGTATTTCTAGTTTGTAAATTTAGTCATTATTATGTTTTATTAAAGCGAAGTCCTTTTCCTGTTGTCATTTTTTTTGCTAACCATTTTCTGTCTCTTTTCAACTAATTGGTTGACCCCATTAGTCAAAAATTTGGTGTGCTTTCTGTATTGTTCATCATTCATTAGGCTCTAAGATGGATGAAAAGAAAAACAAGATACTTTCTCCTCTGAGTTAACAGTATTGCTTTCATGTAACTACATGCCCTTTTTGATTTTAAACAGTAATTTTCCTTTTGCAGCGTCTTTATTTTGACAGTCTGATGATTATGATGCTATCTTGTCCACTGTGATAGTAATTTATTTTTCTTGTTTATGAAGCACAATACAAAATGTTGATCTGGATATTCAGAGATATCTAAAGTAGTTCTTTATTTTGATGACTCTAGCTGGTGTTAATTGTATATTGAGAAAGGATTTTCCATGCTCTTTTAACCACCAAAGTTGTTTTTAAGCAGTCTACTTTTGATTCAAGGTTCAGGGCCTTAAAATAGTCAGGAATTATATCGACTAATTTCCTCTATGGTTAGAAGAAATTTATTCGCTTCGTTTTGAGAGAGAAAACTCTGCAGTCTCTTTTCCCTCAAATTCTCCCATTGACACCATTAACCTTCTTGGGTAGTAGCATTCTTCTGTTACAACTGAGAAGTAGCTTGGATGTTAGGGACTGTTCTTCCAGTCCAAGCTAGTTGCTACACATAGGGCAACATACGAGGAGTCACCTTGCCCATCTAGAGAGCCTCTGAGTGGTGCAAAACAACATGATTCATTGTAGAACAACAGCCAGTCCATGAGACTCTGATTCATGGCATGATATCTATAAAAAATGAAAAAAAAAACTACTCAGAGAATGGTGCTATTTGAGTATCCCAGGAGGATTTTTGTTTGCCCGAAAAATGGTGCTTTTCTTAATGGTCACTAAATGTGTGCACATATGGCTAAATAGACTATTATGAGAGGCTGTTCTTTTCCTGTCCGACATGGCTAAAATGTCCTTTTATTGCTCGTGAAACTACTGTTTTCAAAGCTTGGGATCACTGTCGCATTTTCTTTGGGGCATATGTCATTAGAGAATTAGAGAACTAAAAGTTTCTTTCAGAATGTTTCCTTTTAAATGTTCAGTCTTGGATTTCTGCCCTGGGTCCATGTTTCTTTTTTGTTTGTTTTTTTGTTTTTGTTTTTGTTTTGTTTTTTTGTGGCTGTGGTACTTATATGGCACTGTTGTGTTCTGACTTGTACTATATGTGGGCCAGGACAGGCTGGGCCTTCAAAAAGAGGAAGGGAGAAGGGACTGTGCATGCTTTCTAGCCTAAGTCAGCCTGCTTTTCTCCTGAATGTGTGTGTTTCTGTGATTTCTGATCAGCCTTCTATTTGCCTTTAGCTGCCAATATTCTGCTAGTTTTTTGTAATCTTTACCCAAACCCGTATTCTCATTATTGGACCTTACTCTTCAATCTACTTAAACCTGTACCTCTTATCTTCTTTTCTGGAGGCAAATCTTCCCTAGGAGATTCGAATGAACACCATATTTGGGACTACAGAATTAAAGAAAGAACCCCTTCGCCAAAATACATGCTCTTCAAAAACTTCATATTTAGGTTGACACATAAACTTCTTTTAAATAAAAGAAATACAGAAATATTGAGAAGCCTGTGCCTGGCCTAGGTATAAAGGACAGGGCTTGTCCATAAGGTAGAACTCTATGTTGCTGGTGAAACCAGATTGAAGGGCATGCCAACCAAGTTGTGACCATTTGGAGGAATAATCAATTTTTCTAGCATTTACTTGTTGATGTCAGTGGTGGTACCTTCCAGTCCTGCTTCCTGTAGCCCCTCATAGGTTTGACATCCAGATACCTCATCCTCCTGATTCTTGTCTCCAAATATTCTTTGTCTGTGTCTTTCATTATTTCCTTTTCCTCCAACTGTAAAATTCTGATGTTTGTTACACACTCCTTTTCCATTGCACTTGCTGTTCATTGTTGATCTCATTCATTCCCTCAGGCCTAGCCATCATCAGTAGGCAGGTGACTCCAGAGCTTTGTGCCTCTCTCCTATACCTCCAGTCTCTTCTTTGGCTCCAGCTTCATGTTTTTTGGCTTTCTGTACATTTCTACCTGAATTTCCCATGGTTCCTCAGAAATAGCACATTTTCCTGAGGCTAGACAGCTAGTTACCTTTTCCTCCAATTTCCTTATTTCTGTCAATGTTATCATGCTTCTCCATATCACCCAGGTGCAGCCCTTTTACCTTTTATTCTTTTTTGTCACTATTTTGTTTCATCTTCCTACCTTTCACACTTAACAAGTCCTATCAGTTTTCCCATCAAAATACCCCTTATACCTTGGTCCGACTTTTACTACCCTTCTTCACAGTGGTTTAATGGTATAGCCTCTCAGATTGTTTCTCTTCATAACTCTCTGCCTGTGGTGAACCATGTTGCCCATCGCTACCAGGCTAAACTTGCAGTTATAGATCACTTCCTTGCATTAGACTGTCAGGGACTCTCTACTGCCAACCAAATAAAATGCAAACTCCTCAACTTGATATTCTGCAATCTGCTAGCCACCACCCTTCCTCTACTTCTTCCGGTAAATGCTACTCTATAGCTGGAATAGAGGTAATCCTGAAAATATAGCAATGAAACAGGGCTCCTGCCATTAAGGAACTTATATTTCAGTGAGGAGTCACAGCATGATAAATATGAAGGATAATAGAGGCTGATGTGAATAAGGGAGTAACTGAGGAGGGCCTACTACACATGAAACAATCAGGGAAGTTCTCCCTAAGAAGTAATATATAAGATGAGATCTGAAGAAGAGAAAAGAGCTAGCCACAGAAAGAGGGAAAGGAAATAAAAGTACAAGGATCCTGAGGCAAGAAGGAGCTTGGCATGCTTAAAAAACAGAAGGCCTTGTGATGGGTTTCCAGTGAGTGAACTAGAGAGAGGTACTGGTGCACTTATATGGCAGGGGAAAGAGTTTACATTTTATTCCAGATATAGTATCAAGAGATTTTTAAGCGAAGTGATATAAAAATTTACGTTTTTAAAATGTCATTTCAGGAGAGGAGTAAGGTGAAAGCAAGAAGACCAGTTAGGAACGAGTCCCCTGCAATTATCCAGGCAAGATAATAGCTTGGACTAGATTACATGTTTCTCAACTTCAGAACTATTGACATTTTAGGTCAGAATAGTCTTTGTTTCGGGAGGCTGTCCTATGTACCATAGAATGTTTAGAAGCATCCCTGGCTTCTACCCACTAGAGGATAGCAGTATCCACCTCCTCCAGTTGTGACAACCAGGCATTGCCACATGTCTCCTGGTGGCAGAACCACCCCTGATTGTGAACCATTGGACGAGTCTGGGGCAACAAAGATGATTTAAAATGCATTGTGGAGGAAGGACAGACAGTACTTTGCAATAGATGGGATGTAGAGAAGGGTAAGAAAGGAGACACTCAAAAATGCTTCCTAGATGTTTGGTTTGAAAATCTAGGCAGAAGTCATGATACTTTAGACTCTTGACATTGGTCTTTCTTGCCCCTGTTCCTGTTCTTGGAATTACCCAGCCACCTGTAATGTTGCCCACCCCACTATTTTTTTTTCCTTATTTTATTTTGTATTTTTTACACCTACAGCATCTGGTCTTCCTAGGTGGTCTCTCATCCAAGAACTAACCAGGCTGACCCTGCTTAGCTTCTGAGATCAGACGGAATCAGGCTTGTTCAGGTGGCATGGCCGTAGACTCCCACCCCACTATTCTCCTTCTTTTCTACATCCCCTCCTGAAAGTCTAACTTAAATGCCATCTTTTTGAAGGCTTCCTTGATGAGCCCACCAATGGTGATCATTTTTTCAATATTATAGCCATGTATCAGCACCACTCTTAGACGTTTTCTGGCCTGTCAGCTTCTATAGAGCCCTAAGGAAAGAAGTACCAGGGCCTAAAGAAAAGGAGCAGTCATAGTGGATGCTTGATTTGCATAGTGTTGCTTCTGCACCTTGCCTCTTCTTTTTGTTCCTGTTGATGGCTATAGGATTATCGTCTCCCTCTAGTAATCCTCTAATCACCTTCTGGCTCCTGGGACCATCATCTTTTATGGAGAATCCCTCTACTCAGGTTGCTTGGAGCTTGCCATAGAATTAGGACCCTTATTATTTGCTGCCTTGTGTTTTATAGTTATTAATTTATGTTTTTCATCCCCCTGTCAAATTTCCTGAGAGCAGGAATAAGACCTTATGTACCTTTATTCCATACAATGCATAATACCCAGCATAGTTCCAATTATGAATTAGGTATTCAGTAAATGTTTGTTGAATGAATAAGTGAATGATTGAATCTGAAAGTACTATCTTTTCTTTTTTCCTGAGTATAATGGAATTAAAGGAAAATGAGCATTTTTCTATAATGAACACATATTTAAAAAATTTTAATGAAAGATTAGCCTGTTGTTTGTGCTCTTAATATAATCAACTGGTTTATATGGAAGATGGGTTGTTTTTGGCATTTACAGTCTGGAATCTGTGTTAGTAACGAGACATCTGCTTTGTTTCTGTATTGCAGCTCTAGTTGTCGGTACTACTTCAGCTGGATTTGCATTGGCTCCAGGGTCTTTTGACTGGTCCTGTTTCCTGCTTACCCTTGCTGGAACAGGCCTTGCATCCTGTGCTGCCAACTCCATCAATCAGGTCAGTTTGTCACCTTTCAGCTAGATTATGGCATTACTTTTTCCTAGATTGTGTATGATCACATTTTTAAAAAACCTTTCAAAATCATATATATGCACAAAGAAGTGCTGTGAACTTGTAACACCCTATCGTTATGGGGGGGGGGGGTCCCTGGGTTACATAACCAATTTGTCTTTTCTTTCGAGGTGAAGCGTTTTCAAATATGTTCAGGTGAGAGAGCAATAGTGTATTTGCTTCAGATGACCAGGACACCTTCAGTTTGGAAGTATTTTAGAGCTGTCACATTTTCTACTCTTACTCATTTCAGATACATTCCCCTGAGCTTATTATTATGTGCTCTTCTTTGCTCGGATTTCTTTGCATTTCAGATCACTGCTATGCAAAACAAAATATTTTAAACAAGTATATCTAGCTTTAAAAAAAAAATCGTAATTCCCTCTTTAATAAACTTGGTATATGGAATCGGAATATATCAAAAAACTAATTAATATGTTATTTTTAATACATCTTTTCTCCCGTATTGTTTTAAACATCAAAATAATTCTCTAAAATAGTTTTTTCCCCTGCCTGGTCATTGTGGTGTGCTCCAACGTTGTGGCTTTAACATAAGATACTATAGTGAAAAAGTCTTGGCTAAAACTTAGGGAAAATTGTTTGTATCACCAGAACACCCAAGAGGAACTGGCATAGTTTTAAAACAAGAATTCAAGTTACCAGCAGAAAAATAGCTTGGCTGAGTGGGTATATCAGTTGGTAGTCCACAAAATACAAGAATTTTAGTTTGATGATACCTAAAGTCATTGTATTTTTTACAATGTATTACCAGCTACTTGGAGAAGTTTCAATCTATTTCAAATAAGGTTTATTTTTTGTTATTATTTTTAATGTCAAAACAGTCTTTTAGTGAGGTTCAGATAACCCCCCTACTTTACCAAAAGTATTATCCACTCCAATAACACACGGCGTCATCTCTTCCAAGTTGCTCCTTCCTTTTGCTACCCTCCCACATTTCTTGGCTAAGAGAATAATTTTGGTTTCACAATGAACATGTTTTTAATGAAAATTTGAATGAAAAGCAATATAAGCGAAATAGATTCAGATGGCTATTTTGGGTCTGTTTTTTAAAAAAAAAAATAAAATAAATTATTACCTTTACTTAGTTACAAATTTAGGTCATAAGATTCAGCCAGGAATTCATTCTAATTTTCAGACTCTTTTTGAATTGAAGAGCTGTATTACCCTTGTGTACTAACTACTGTCTCCTGTTTAAATTATATCTATTTAAATAAAAGATTTAAAATAAAAATGGGGGAGTTCTAGAAAAACAAAACAATAACAGCAACAAACTTATAAGCATGAAATGGTTCAGCATTAATCCCAAAATATTATAAAAGGTAATACAGAGCCACCTTGAGTTAAAGCTGCTACCCCCACCCTCACCCTGTGCCCTAAAAATGGTGGTTCAAGAATTTATCATGGAGAAAAAACATGTCAGTTGTAACATGAAGGTATCTGGAGAAAAAAAAAATAGAATATTTAGAGTTTATAAAAAAATTTAGACAGAAATTTGTGGAAACTGAGCATAGACCAAGGCTTTAGAAACTTTTAAAGGACTGTGAGTTTAGATGGCCATTTTATTTTGTAGTCTGTAGGAAGCTTATTTGCTAAAGGGGGTGAATTAGGATCTGTTGATTTTAAAACTACTCCTGGGGAAAGCCACAGACTACATGATGGGATTCTTTCTGGTACTGACAAATTTCAACGTCTGCCTCTTCTGTTAATAATTCCTGCTTAGGTTGGTTTTCCAGCCTTGTTCTGCATCTCAGTTACACACTTCCTTTAGAATGCTTTCGCATTCCTCCTCCACATGTCACTCATCCCCACAGGCCTCTTCAGTGGTGGGAGTGACCCTTAGTTGCTGCTTGTTGGGCACATGAATAATTGCTTCACCTTCTCATATTCATCATATTGCTTCCTTCTACTTGTCTGGGGCTCTAATTTCATTTGGAAGCATCACAGTGCTTTAAAAATCTTAATGATTTCTCATCATTGTACAATTCCATTGTTGTTAGGATATTGATCAGCTTC
This sequence comes from Eonycteris spelaea, assembly GCA_003508835.1. Classification (NCBI taxonomy): domain Eukaryota; kingdom Metazoa; phylum Chordata; class Mammalia; order Chiroptera; family Pteropodidae; genus Eonycteris; species Eonycteris spelaea. Next base: position 753,940 of record PUFA01000083.1, on the reverse strand, counting down.
CCAAATTATAATATTTTATAAATAACATGTTGGAAATATTTTGGTTCTAATGTTGGAATGCAGTCATATAGAATTAAATTAATGTGATGCTATTTTCATTAGTGCTTTTAATTAGTATAATCAGAACAAAGAGCACTAGGCAACACGGGTTTAACTGAGCTTTTGAATAGCAGATAAAGAAATAGTCTTGGTGAAAAGGAAGAGCTTACTACTTTTTTTAGAGATCTGGTGTTCAACTTAAAAGAATTGTATAGGTGGTTGGTATGTTTGAAAGTTCTTTGGCTTCTAATAGAGCTCTGTGGGAAAAAATTTTCCACTGTCCATGTTTATAAAAGGATTCAAATAACAGGTCATATTTTTTTAATACTTTCTTTTAGCTGTTATTAATTTAGTTCTGAGTGGTTCTTCTTTTTACCCTACTTCTATGATCTCTCTGTGAAAGTATGAAAAATAAAGCTTTGGAAAACTATTCTTTCATTTGTTTTAAGGGGAGAAAATGAAATTCAGCTTCTGATTTATGAAGTAGTGACTAGTGCATAAAGAGGTGTATATAAGAAACCAGTAACATTAAAATGTAGGAAGGAATTACATACATGTTTTAAAATATACACACGTTTCATTTGAAATCATAGTGTGGCTTTAAAGCTAGTATGCCTTCAGAAGATGAAAGCAATTTATGAAATATTTTTAATTTAGCAACTGAAAGATAAAATATTATAGATGGCTTTAATGGATGAGATTGAGAAATAAGTAGCTAAAAGTGAAAAGCTGAATAGATTCAAGTAGAATGAATTAAATTGAAAAAGATAAGAATTATCATAATTATTTTAAGTATTTAAAATAATAGATGCTATAATAAGCTGTATTGGGGATTATTTTACTTATGTAACATATATATGAATTTTTTAATAGAGGTTAAGAATATATGTCAATAAATACATTTCTATGGGATAAATTTTAATGGAGACATACTATTCCATTTGATGGATGTGCCCACAACTTTCTCAACCAATTCTCTATTTGTATAACTTTTTGCTTCTACCAGTGACATTGCACCAATCTCTAATTATTTTTAAAAAACAAAATACTAGAAGTGAAATTCCTGAGAGGAAGGCTACCAGCCAAAGCATATATGAAGCTGGTTTAACTTTGGAATGTATGATCTTAACAAAATAATTAATTTCTAACATTCATACAGCGCTTTAGAGTTTATAAAACACATTTACATAAATTATTTAAACCTTATGGCCTTGTGAAGTAGATGGCATTTCTATTTCTATTATTTGTAAATCATTTAGTTTTGCTGTTGAATTATTCTTTTTGAAAGCAACATTTAAAAAATTTGTTATGCAAATAACTTTTTCATTGCAGATCAATGAGTAAATACAGATAAGCAAAATAACAATAACAACTTTTATTTTATTTTCCCTATGCCAGATACTGTTGTTGTGTGTTAGAGTTACAGCAGAGAACGAAATTCCTTGCCCTCATAGCACTTATATTCCACCACCCAACAATCCACTTAACATTTTGATTTATATTATTATAGACATTTTTGCACATACACACACATCTTCATGTATGTATTAATTTCTCACATAAATAATTTATATAATATATAGTTGTATTTTTTTATATATGTAGTATATCATGAACATTCTTCCATGTCAGTATTTGCTATAATATGATTTTTAAGAGTTGTTTATAGATTCGCCATGATTTGTTTAATTAATTTCTCCTTATTTGACATCTTAGAGATTTCCAATCTTTTGCTCAAAATAACTAATGCTAAGCTGAAATTCCTATAGCTAAATCGTTGAACATTTCCTTAACTATTTCTTTCAATAGATTCGCAAAATTGTGTGGTGGTGTTAAAATATGTGTAGTTTTCAAATAAAAAATTGTAGTTGAAAAGATATGATTTTTTTTCTTCCCAGGAGGCCTTTTATTTGTTTGTTTGTTTGTTTGTTTGTTTGTTTGTTTTAAATCAGCTTATACTTCCATTTGGCAGTATGTGAAACTCATCACCAACATTGTGTATTTGAAAATCTACACCAGGTTTATAGTTGACATTAGATATGTCCTTTTCAATCAAGTTGTTCTGATTACTGAGGAGGTAATTTTTTGTTTGGGGGAATTTTTTAATGTTTGTTGGTCATTTGTGTTTGGCAGTAAATTTTGTCCATTTTGCTATTGAGTCTTCGCCTTTGTCCAGAGTTCTTGTTGTATGTAGATTGGATATTAACTCTTTGTAATGTAAGGTGTGAATATGTTCAGCAGTTTGGGGGCGGGGGTTGAAGTGCAGATGTTTTATATGTTTAAGCAGCCAAACCTTTTAATTTTTAATACAGAGTTTCTCGACCTCCTCACTCCTTAACAGTTTGGGCTAGGTAACTGTTGTGGGAGGCGATCTTGTGCATTGTGGGGTTTTTCTCAGCATCTCTCCTTTACCCACTGTATACTATTAGCAACCCTCCCCCTAAATTGTGACAAGTGAAAAGGTCTTCAGACATTGCCAGGTGTTCCCTGGGGACCAAAATCATCTCAGGTTGAGAACCACTGATTTAATAATTTTTACTTTTGATTTCCCTCTGAGAACTCTACCCAAGATCTTGTCTACAATTTCTACCTCAGGCAATCTCTAGTTTACATTTTTTTTTCAGCGTAACTACCCATTGATAGCTGGGGTGATCATATGTCCTGGTTTATGCTTGTGTTCTTGGCATAATTATTAATGTAATGCCTCTTTTTATTCTCAAGTATTCAATTTTGGACACGAAATTATATGGTCACTTTATTCACAGCCCACGTATGCATTCAATGTTTCACTGTAAAAGAGAGGTGATAAAAGTATCTTTGTGTCAGATGTTTGGATTTGGGCTCTGACATTTTTATTTGCAGGTGTACTGATTGGACAAGTATGAGTTTCCTCACTGCAGCCCAGGTAACTTAGCTTGCCTCATTTTTACCATCTCTGTAGCTACATGTAGGATCTACTGTCTTCTCTAATTGTGGTGTTGGGTGCCTGTGCATGCACACACAGAAATACGACCTTAAAGAACATTTTAATCCATTATTACTCTGCTATCAGTAAATTGTTCAAGAATGTTGATGAGGGTCTCTTTAATTTTCACAATATCTTTGGCAGATAGTCTTCTGATTACTACAGTTATTGCTGATTTCCAAGGCAGCTGGCTCTATAGGTGGGCAGCCTGATGATTAGAAATGTCTTCCTCATGTTGAGCCAAAGTCTGCCTCCTTATAACTCCAACCTGTTGGTCATAGTTCTACTCTCTCACAAAGCTCAGTATTTCCACTTCCATTTGACAGTACTTCCAGTGTATCACTTTCTAATTATGGTTAATAGGCAGTTGTGGTATTGCAATATAATTATTCACTGGTATTTCTTCCCTAGAGAACTCTTAACTCCTTGAGACCAATAATTATGACTTACTCATCATGTACATCACCTCTTTCCATAAGCATATAGCAGGCCAGTAGGGTGAAATTTTAAAGGAAGTTAGGTTGGGAATAAAGGAATATGTGTAGGGGAAAATAGGGAAAGTAACAAGAATTGTTAATAATAATAATAATTGCAGCTAACACTATTTCACACTTGCTGTGTGCCAAGTAATGTTCCAAGCATTTTACATAAATTAGCTCATTTGCTTAAGTCTAGGTTCATGGGATTTCAGAAAATGCCTTTTTTGAAAGATCAAATAAATGATGAATGAGTTTATAATAGACTTATCTCTAAGAAGAGCCATTGATGTTCTTAGAGATTTTATTTTGGAGAAAATTATAAGAGAGGCACAAAACATACGTAGAAATTCAGATTTGAGAGGCAAGTTATAATTAGAAAAGTAAAGCTGATAAGGGTATGTTATCTTTAGAATCTAGTGTAACTGTGAATGTCGAAGAATTTTTATGAAAGGAAATGAGAGATCAAGAGGTGCATATAAAATAGGGTCAAGAAGAGACATTTTTTTATTTGATACTAACCATACTTGAGAGACTTTTCATGGCTGAAATAAGGTAAAAAGGAAGAGCTTTGGATAAAGAAAGCTGAATTATAGAGTGGGTAGGACAAAAGAAAATTCATAGCCTTTTAAACTCTGAAAGGAGAAATAGATAAAGATTTTTCTGTTTTCCCAGTGAGTATGAGATTAATATCTAATGCATCTTTCTCCATTTTCCCTTTCTCTGATGCTTCTTTTGTTTTGACTATGCAGTCTGCCTTGAGCAATAAGAATTGACTTTCATCTTCCATGTTGAACAAAAGTGGTTATTAAACTTGGTGTTGTATTCTAGAAGAATAAGACTGATGTTAGCAAAAACCAGTGGTGTGATTTATTGAACATCATATGAGTAAGAAAAATCAATATGAGAAATATATTTTTCTTAGTGTAGTGATTTGTTTGACTTTGATGTTTTAACTGGTGGGCAACTGGCACTCATTCAGCGGCCTCTGCAGTCCATAACTTGTGGCTTATTCAGATGATTCAGATTAGCTACTGCGCTAGATCAAATTTACATAGTCTTCAAATAGCATGTAGGAAAGAGTCTCTAACTAAATATGTTTTTTATAATAGGAAAATGATGAGTGTTACTGAACGTCAAAAATAAAACGCATTTTAAATGCAGAGTCTCTTTACTGAATTTATATAACCGTAAATAGTTTCTAAATTACATTTGATTCCACTCTCCAGAATGATCCATCTAAGCAGAATGAGTTTGGCATTGGTATTCATAAGCAAAATAACTCTAGGTAAAGTTTTGCCAGCAAATGCAGAGATGTTGATAATTCGAACATGTATTTGTAGATAGTATTTTATCATTTACATGCACGTTAACTGGTCATGATTTTGTTTACATTTTCTGATAATTCTGTTAGGTGGCATTATTCCAGTGCTGTAGAAGAATAAAATGAAGCTTAGTGATGTCACTCATCGCACATATGAAAATGGCCAAGTTGGAAGCAGAACCTGTGGGCTCCCACTTCACTTCTTTTTCCTCTCAACTGAAATGTCCTAGTCCAGTTATCATCTTGGAATAGAACTATTTCCTCCCATTAAGTTGTATCTTTCTACACCAAGTTAACACTGCTGACATCCTTGCTACTAAGTTCTAAGGTTAAAGTGCCAGAGTGGGCATGGTAATGTATGTATCTCTAATGAAACTGGGAGGAGTTAATGCACTTATACCCTCAACAAACTAATTAATAACAATTAATGTTAGTTATTATTATTGTTATTGATATAAAAGTTTGGGCTGGTTGGGGCCCATATCCTCTATGCCTTCAGAATCTGATTTTCTTCTAGTTTTCCCCAGTTAGGGTCTTAATACAGAGATTGGGAAGGGAAAATGTGTTTATTTCCCTTGAGTTTTACTTACAAACTATAATATCAGTATTTATGAATTAATGTACACATATTTATTTCAGGTGTGTATAAACTGTGAATTCTTCATATTTGAATATATGATGATGACTTAGGTTCAGCAGACATTATTAATTCTCTACCATTTCATAGTCATTGCTGAATTGTATAGTCAGTTCTGGTAAATCTTAAGAAATATTGGTGAAAAGGTTGGTAAATTTAAAAAGCAGATATTTACTTGAGATGTAATGGGAATGATTCCGGTTTAGATTTTTGGAGTTAGGATTCTTGGCTTGTGTCTCTGGCTAGCATGTTGTAATTAAACCTGATTTTGGAGACGTGGAGATTTGCTTCTTTCCTAGATGTTTCCCTGTCATTCCAGCCTTGGAGTAGTCAAGATGAGGTTCTTTCTAAATTATGTGTATATTTTTTTTCCATTTTCAATTATGTTTTGCCTGATAGTTTATTCTTCTGAATCCCATTAGCTCATTTGTTATCTGTGCTAAATCACAGATTCCCTCCCTGTTTTCTAGGTTAGGTGGACTCTTGGTTGACTGACGACTGATGATAGTGATGTAAAAATGAACTGTGTAGCTGATCACCAGAAGATTTTATGTTTCCTTATTTTGTACTCACCCTCTGCCTTAATGGCAAACTGCTTTTAAGGTTTAATACATGAAAAAGTTTTGATGCCTCGATATTATTTATACTTTAAAATTAGAGTCATTTGATGATTATGAATTCCATCATGAGTTTCCAGACACTTGATAAGAATTAGGATTTTGGGGTGGGGGATTGGATGGTAGGACAGATTTGTTATACCTATGCTTCTCTAATCCAGACCAACTTTTGAAAATTCTTTTGTTATTTCTGCCTAGTAATGGAGCGCCAACCTGCTTTAGATAAGCTATTAGACCTTTAAAATTTATGTATGATTAAACAAACCCTAAAATTCACATTTTCATGACCACCCAGTCATATCTTATCGATTTTCTCAGAAGTTTTAGAAAATATTGTTTGGCAAAAAGGGGAAATTACCTGTATGATTAATCTTAAGGAAAATTTCACTCTGGCATTTCCTTCAGATCCCATGCCAGATTTCTCCCAAAAGCAATGATCACAGGGGAACAAAGAAATTCTAAAGGATTTGAATGATGGAATTTAGAGATAGGATGAAACAAAGGAGAAAATTTGGTGGTTAATAAGATTTATGTATACTTGTAATCTAGAGTGTCCTTATAACCTTAAAATATACTGTGTAAACTTAAAATGCTAAGATAATATGCAGTTTTAGCTTTTATTCCAACTAAGGTTTCTTTAGTGCTAGAAAATACTTACCTGCTAGTTTATAAGAAAAAAAAAAAAACTACTACTACTAAAATAAAAATCTGGTATAATATCCTAATGTTTTCATTAATAATATATGTTAGTAAAATTATCATTATTCTGGTATTGCTTTTAGCAAAATATGGTTGATGATCTAGAAAATGCCATTGCTTATATTTCAGTCATTAGGTAAACTAAACAAGAAGGATTAAACAGTGCTATGTATAATTTCCTTAAACAGCTAGCCAAAGATATGTGGATAAAGATCCCTCCCCTAAAGTTCCTGATATCATTTCCTAATTTAAAATAATGGGGATTAAATATAACATCTAACTTTAAGAATATAAAAATATCTTAAGACCAGATTCCCAGTTTATATAAAAATTCAGGGATTTGTAAATTAGGATATTGGTAAAGACACTATTTGCTGAGCACGGATTTCCTCCATGATTAGGTTTTTTAAATAAGTGTGTAGTTAACCTTGAACATAAATATGTGGACAGTCCCCTAATTCAAAATCTAACCTGTTTTCTCACAAGAAGAGAAGTCGTTTTTAAGTTTTTCAACGGGTAAATATTCAGTCATTTCAAATACTTCTGGCTTAAGTTAGGTTATATCAAAACTCTGATCCCTCTCATAAGGGCTCAGCAAACATTCAGGCTTTAAGACTTTGCTATAATTTCTTTGAAAGACAGGAAGATGTGACTGAACTAGTTCTCACTTGCACAGAATTTGGTTTATTCTGCTGAGTCCAGTTTAAAATTATTGAGGTCAGGGGAGGCTGTTGAAATCCTTTTGACATTCTAATGCCCATTGGAAAGTAATTCTGATTTTCCTAGGACCAGGAAGCCAGGTGTCAATAAGTAGTAGTGCTAATACTATGTCGCGATCTTTTTTTGAAAGTTGTTTTCAGAAAGGATCTTTACACAGTTATCGATTACTCTTTTGCTAGTGATAAAAGATTGGTCTCTGCTCTGAAGCAGCTCCCACCAGTCTGGTAGAGGAAGACAGATGTGTTAATAAATAATAAAATAAAACAATAAATTGTGTTTTTATTGGTGTGGAATATCGGTGGTGCCTTGGCTGTCCAAAGGAAGATGGTCATTTCTACCTGGGGAGGTCAGGAAAACTTCATAGAGAAGTGACCAGAGTATCAGAAGGTTAGATTGGTGTTTAGCAGGTAGATGTGTGTGAGAGATGAACTTTCCAGGCAGAAAGCATATCATGAATAAAGACAGAGAAATGTGAAATATTACGTACATGAAACCATTGAGAGACCTGCAAACATTGCAGTGCCGCAGAAGCATAAGCCACAAAGTGGGGAGGCTACTGAGAGAGATTTGCTAAAGAAGTTAGCAGGATAGGTCATCAGTGGTCTTTCATGTCTTGCTAAAGCATCTGGGCCTACCCTGTCAGTGTTGGGCAACAAGTAGCAGGTATTAATAAGGCCATAACACAATGGCTTTCTATTACTCGAACGATAGAGAAGAAAATCCTAATTTTGATCCTACAGATTCTGCATGGGCTGTTTCTTCTCTAGTCATCTCTCATTCCACTGTCCACATCTTAGATCATAGGAGCTAAAGTGGCATCCACTCAGTGAATACTTCCTAAGCACCTGTTATGTGCCAGCCACTGTACTGTGGTGCTAGGCATACAGACAGGTCACTTCTCTTGTGCAGTTTAAGTGGAATAGCAAGAGATAAGCAATAAATATGTTAACAAGAAAATATTAGGTAATAAGGACTAGTACTATGATGAAAATAAAACCAGACAATGCAACAGCATCAGGTCCTCACAGGCTTTTTGACCCCACCCTGGTCAGTTCTTCCTCTTAAGTCACTTTCTTTCCTAGTTTCTTTCACGTTTATTTCTTTTTCACGATTTACAAGTATATATAGGGGGTGATTGTTTGATTGTAAGCTCAGCAAGGGCAGGGCCCTATCTGTTTATCCATAAATTAAGCCTTGGCACATGAGAGCTACTCAGAGAGCCAGTAAGGCCTGGTGGTTGAGAACAGACTCAGTGATCAGACTGCCTTGGTGCAGATTCTTTATATGCCACTTATTAGTCTTGTGATTTTAGGCTGTTCACTTAATTTCTCTCAACAGAGGAGGTTGTTGAGAAAATTAAATGATATGTTTAATTCTTAGAAAAGGACATGGTACTTAGTGAAAATACAATTAATGTTAATTATCAATATTTATTAATAAAAACTTTTGAATGAGGAAAGGAGGTAGGAGATTTGCCATTGGTTTAGTCATTCTGTGGAGCAAAGCTTAAGGACAGACCGATTTGGATAAACAAAGTAATTAACATCATGAGAGCCTGAAGGGGCATTATTAGAAGAGATGTTAAGTTGAAAGGACTTGCTTATTAAATGTAGTGAAGAAAAGAAAGGTGTATAAAATGACTTGTAGGTTTCTGCAATGGTGGGGTGGATAGAGTGCCATTCAGTGTGGTAGGAAATACAAGAAAAAGAGTGAGTCTTGGCAAAAAAAATAAGTCCATTTGGATTTTGTGGGTCTGGGAGAGGGTTGCTCTGCTTTTGGTACATCTAGGGTAGAGGTGAATAAGGCCATCTTTGGATCTCAGGTGATTTTGGCAGGAGCTAAAGATAACAATAATATTGAGAGCTGGTACCATAAACCTAGTTGGTAGCATACAGATGGGTCAGCTTAGAATAACTCCCAAAGTCCCAAAGCCCTTTAGGTGATCTGGCCTCAGCTACCGCTCTTCTCCCTCTGGCACCCTTGCTCACTACACTTCAGGCACACTAACTTCTTTTCATTCCCCAACCCATCAAGAACTTCCCATCCCAAATATCTTGGCAGTTCCTGTGCCCTCTGCCTCCTTATAGATAACCATATCTATAAATAAAACCATATTATTAAAGCTTCAAAGTTTTGTTCAACTATCACCTCCTTTGAGATGTAGAGCACACTGACCCTCTTTGTACTTCTCTCCCTCTCCTCTGACTTTTTTTTATCTGTTGTCTGTTTCCCCCACTAGACTGTCAACTTCATGAGAGCAGAGACTTGGTTTTATCTATTATTCTTCCCCCACTGCCTAGAAAAATGTCTGATATATGTAAGAGCTCAACATAAGAATGAGTAAGTGAATAATGAATGTTGCTTATTGTCTGGTGGGAGAAATAATCATCAATGAAAAAATTACACAGATAAATGTAAAATAACAAGTGGGAAGGCATTTAGAGCATAGAGAGAGAACACTAACCTATCCATGAGGAAAACAGTCAGATAGATTGATGTTGAGTGGAAGACCAAGCTGGAAACCTGTGCTTGGGGCCCTCATTGCTTGGTCTTCCTATATATCATTTCCTGGGGTGAGGTGGGAATTTCCTGGGGACAGATATAGCTGTGGAACTCCTTAAACTTTGCTTAGTTCCTGGTACTTATAACTGCATTTGTAGGAAACAGTCTTGCTGATAAGTGATTATAGACAAGCCTCTGAAATGAGATGTTTGGGTTTTTTTTTAAACTCTCCCTGGTCACAAGGAACTCATCTCAATTACCCCCTGACTTTTTCCATTTCAAAGGCAAATGTTCTTGGGTCCCTTCTTTACATATTTTACTTGCTGTTTTCGGACTATGTGGTGGCCCTGATGAATTGGTGAGTGAGTGCACTGGCCAGGGGGAGCAGCTGTTATGATTGGCCCAGATAAATGCAGACCACGTGTTGCTAAAACCTCTGATGTTTCTCTATAAGCTAGATATTTGGGTTTTTTGGTGAAGTTTCCTGAATTTTAAATGTTAAATGTTGGCTCAATTTTTTAAAGCACTGCATACCAAACAAAACCTGCCAGTGTGTTGAATTTGCTTGGAGGATCCCCACTCCGACTGCAATTCTGGCCTTTGAAATAAGACGTATATATTAATCATTTACCAAAATTAAAAAAAAAAATTCTTTCTGAAGAAAATAAAGTGTTTTCTTCTGAAAACAAAATTCTTCACAACTAAATAGTTGAATGTCTCTACTTATTTTCATCATGCCTAGAAAAGAAAAGCACAAAATATCTCAGTAGCTTAGATAAAATCAAGCCACAATGGATACTGAATTTTAGCTTGTAGATTAAGCTGCTCACTTTCATGGACATGTGTACCTTCAAGAGCTGTAGTGTAGAAGAGCTCATTATTTTTTTAATTAAAAGGCGAGGGGAGTGATGGTGGTACAGTTTTAGCATCCAAAAAGTAAAGTCAAGGAAGGTCAAATAAATATTGCTTCAAGAAACACCTGGAGATTTCAAATACGTTTACAATTATTTCTCCACTGATAGCCTTATGTTTCAGAAAGTGCCATTAATTGTAGTAGAGTAACATACAGCTCTTTGTGAAATTTAAGTCCATGGACTATCACCACCTTCAAAGACAATAAAAATTCCAGCCCGCATTTATCTATTCCCCTATGAGGAGTTACTACAATATATATTGTATCATTCCATATGAAATTCTTTGGCTAATTGTCTTTCATTTATTTGCAGTTGTCAGAGGTCAGTTTTCCATTTTGCAGTTGTCAAACAGCTGTCAAATTAAAAGACCAGATCCTAAAGTTAATTTACATTTCATGCCATTCCATATTAGTACATTTTTTGGCTTACATTTAAAAAGTTATCCACATTTTTCCCCCTCATTAGCCCATTTCTTTTCTACAAATGTGCACACAGATATTAAGGATAATACTATAAATATCTTTTATTTTCTAATCATAGTTTTAAAAAATTCACATGAAGTTTTTTTTAAAAAATCACTTGAATTAGACAGCCAGTTCTACTGGGTTTTTTTGTTTGTTTGTTTTGTTTTGTTTTGTTTGCAGAAGAAAAAATCATTTTAAATTTAATTTTCATTATCATGCTTATTTTCATCCTTTTGTCATTTCTATCAAGTTTAAATTTAAGTACTAATTGAATATAGAATTATTCATTTGCTTTCTAAATGCCTGTATAGGATAATGTAATAGTAAGGAATTCAGCGTTTATTTTTAATAAGTCATTAATCAAAGAAATATTTCTTGATATGCCATTGATGTTTTACTTCAAAAACCTGCTGGCAGCAGGTGACATTAAGACTGTAATTCTCTGTAAAAGAGGTACTGAGACATCTTAAAATTTTTAAAGGGTTATTTGAGCAAAAATTGATTCATATTTGGCAGCACCAAACTGAAGTGGCTAGGAGAGGAGCTAGGGGAAAGACTTTTATAGAGAAGATGTGGAAGCAAAGCAAGGAACTTATTTGATTGGCTGTAGCTTAAGCAGTTTACCTTATTTGGGAAAACCTCCTTGTCTGTTTGCGATTAATTGTCCTTAGGTAGCACAAAAACATTCCCATGTTAGTTATATTTCATTTTTTTCACTACAATTACTTTAATCAGTATTTCTTTTGTTCTTGCTTTCTAATGAACTTGTATTTTAGGTAGGGCTTAATTTAACTTTTTCTGGATTTTGACACATTCTATGCTAATCTCATAACTCCTTGTAAATTTCCACGTTACACCTTTTATTAAATTGAACTAGCCTGTAAGGCCCCTTCTTTGGCTAAAAGTGCATGTTTTATTTATCTTCATCCCTGGGATTTGGCAAATAGGGCTAGTAGATAGTCAGTGAATGACTATTTAATAAATAAATGAGAAAATGAGCCAGCAAATAAGAACATAAGTTTAGTAGTTAAAGAGCCCAAGTAAAGTGTTAATTTGTTTCTTTGTTCATCAAAGCTGTTATTTAAAAGTGAAATTACATCTTACAGGGTAAAGAAGAAGATAATCCTATTATGTATACAAATTTTTTGAGAGTTATTAATTACCTTTGAAAGGTTAGCATTGATATTGTAATAAATCAAGTTGAATTAAAATTGGGTAATACTAAAGTAGCAGATAAAATCAAGCTAAAGTTAATGATTATATAAAAGTTATTTATAACAGGAAGCTCTAGTCAAGCTGTGTGTGCTTCCTCCCACAAACGCATTAAATGACAAGTAAACTATAGAACAACTGTCATTGAGAATCCTGAAGTCAGCCTAAACAGAAGTCCTATAACTAGGGATATACAGAAGAAGCCACACAGAGACTGGATGGAGGGGTGGAGATGCAAAGTGGGCTGATCCCACACCCACGTGTAGTGGATGAGAATCGAGAGGGATATCTTGGCTGCAGAATTCCCTCCTGAGGAGCGAGGAGTTCCAGCCCCACACCAGGCTCCACAGAGCTCCAGTCCCAGGAATAGAAGTCCTCACAAATTCTGGCTGTAAAGACCAGCAGAGATTGTGGCTGAGACGGAAGGCAGCTATTATTCTAGGCATTCCTCTTAAACAGCCTGTGCATGGACTTACTTGCTTGATGGACTCACTTACTGAGCTCCAGCACTGGGGCAGCAATTCAAAAGGCTCCAGGAACATACAGGGAGGAACTAGGTTGTCTGGCTTTAGGGCAAGGGCTGGAAGTTCATCTTTCTCTCTGAGAGACATGCTGTCAGAAGCTTTTGTCCCTTTGTTGAGTCCTCCCCTTTCCCAGCATGCAGACGCAGGTGGGCACCATATCTGAGTCTCCATCAACCTAGCTAACACTGTTTGCTTGCCCTTGGGAATTCCTAAGACCTTGACCCACCTAAATTGTGGGCTCCTTCCACTGTCTTTTCCATACAAACAGCCCTGTCTTGGCTCATGCTGTGGACTTTCCTAAAATCTCTCAAAGGTTCAAAACCCCAAATAAGCAGCACCTGACTTCAGCGTACCCTGTACCTCTTGCTAAGAAACCCTAAGCCCAGCACTAGTGGCACCTGGCCTTGATTTGTAGCTTAGCCTCTCCTAGACACCTCTAAGCCCAGCATAAGTGGCAACCATCTGCAGATCACTTTGTGCCTCATACCAAGTGGCTCTGAGGGGACTCAAGCAGCAGCTGACCTTGGCCATCACCAGAGTCTCTCCCAAGAGGCTCCAGAACCAACACACACAGTGGCCAGCTTCAGACCATACCAGAGCACCACACAACCACCTCCACAAATGGCTTACCCAAAGGGCAAACTTGGCAGGCACCAGAGCTCTGCTTAAGCAAATTCTGCTCCATAGAGTCTGCCTCTGCACAACAGCTCCTCGTCTGCTCATCTGTTATCACTGCCAGTCCTCACAACCAATCACCCTGAGGGTCAATCTCTCCCATTGACAAGCAAACAGCAACTAAGGCTCAACTACAACAAGAGGGTACACACAACCTGTACAAGGGACATAACTGGGAATATTCTAAGTGATGAAAAGACCTGCAACCAAGATTACTCTACTCAACAGAGCTATCATTTAAAATCAAAGGAGAAAGAAGAGCTTTTCAGATAAGAAAAAGCTAAAGGGGTTCATGTTCACCAAACCAGTATTCCAAGAAATGTTAATGGGACTTTTAAGAAAAAGAAAAAAAAAGATAAAAAATATGAATAATAAAATAGCAGTGACTACATATCTATCAACAATTACTTTAAATATATTAAACACTCCAGTCTAAAGGCACAGTGGCTAAATAGATATTCTACCTACATATGCTGCCTATAAGAGACTCACTTCAAATGGAAGGACACACACTGAGTGAAAATAAAGGGATGGAAAAAGATACTTCATGAAAATGGAAACAAAAAAAAAAAACAAAACAAAAGCTGGGGTAACAATACTTATACTAGACAAAATGGAATTTAAAATAAAGGCTATAAAAAGATAGAAAGAAAGATTCAGTAATTCTACTTCTAGTATTTATCTGAAGAAACCCAAAACACTAATTCAAAAAGACAGCATCTCCGTGTCCATAGCAGCATTATTCACAATAGCCAAGATATAGAAATTATCTAAGAGTCCATCAGTAGATGAATGAATAAAAAAGAAGTGGTACATATATACAATAGAACATTACTCAGGTATAAAAAAGAATTAAATCTTATCATCTGCAACAATATGGATTGACCTAGAGGGTATTATTCTAAGTTAAATAAGTCAGACAGAGAAAGACAAATACCATATGATTTTACTTATATGGTGAATCTTAAAAAAAAAAAAAAAACATTGAACAAACAAAAAGAAAAAAACTCATAGATACAGAGAACATTTTGATGGTTGCCAGATGGGAGTGGAGGTTGGGAGTATAGGCGAAAAAGAAGGGATTAAGAAGTACAAATTGTCAGTTATAGAATAGTCATGGGGGTGTTTAGTGTAGCATAGGGAATATAGTTAGTAATATTGTAATAACTATGTATGGTGTCAGATGGGTACTAGATTTATTGGGGTAATAACTTTGTAAGTTATTTAAATGTCTAATCACTATATTGTATACCTGAAATCAATAATATTGTATGTCAACTGTAATTGGAAAATAAATTATTTTTTTAAAACAGGTATTTATAATAGCAAAGGAGGTTTTTTCATGCAATAGTAAATGAGACCATGCATTAATTTCATCTTTGTCATTTGAAGGCTTTTAAAAATTATACTTCATTCATTAATGTTCTAAAGTGATTTGGAGTATCGTTTTAAGTTATGTGTTCTCTGTGCTTTTAACAAATAGCTTTTAGTGAAAATGTATTCCAATGATACATTTCATCAGCAACTTCATTACCAGACGAAAGAAACGGGAGATACAGAAACCCAGACTATATATCCTACTACATACTTGTGTACTCAACAGCTCCACTTGGATTTCTGCAAGATACTGGAAATGTCATGTCTAAAACTGAACTTCTTGATCTTTTTTTTCAATCCCACTCTGCTTATCTCACTTGCTATCAGTCAATCCAATGTGATGTTTGGTCAGGCCAGAGACTTTGGAATCATTCGTGACCCCTGATTTTCTTTCAAACTCCACATTCAGTCCAATGGGAAATTATGCTGATTACGCCTAAATGTATGCACAAGTGTATATGCACATACACACACACACAGCACTAGCTGAAGAGATTGTGAGGAATCGCTGAAGGATGGTTGGATTCTTCAGCCCATTCTCCCAATCTTTACATTATTACTACCATTGTTTCTTGCCTGGATTATTGTAATAACATCTTAACTGGTGTTGCTGCTTCTGCCTTTCCCTCCTCTAGTCTGTTCTCAACACAACATCCAAAGTGACCTTCTGAAACATAAGTGAGATCACATCTCTCTTCTGCTTAAAACCCTCTAGAGACTCCCTAGGCTTGTGTGAACTTCATGCCACAGACCACCAAGTTCTGTTTCTTCACACTGGCAAACACATTCTTTTCATCTTATTTATCTTAAATTTTGAGAAAAGGAAGATGGTCTTGTGTTAGTTATTTGTATTTTCTTATTTGCTAATTGCCATGATGTCTTTGCTCATTTTAGCATGAAGATATATTTTCTTTTTAAATGATATGTAAGAGCTTTTTATGTATGTAATAATTTGTTGTGAAGATTTTTCCCAGCTTGTACTTGCTGTTGCCCTTAGTTTATGTTTATGTTGACTTGGATTACATGGAGGTCTTACATTTTTAAATATTCAGATCTGTCATTTTATAATGATTTCTTCCTTGGGAGTGATAATCTGAAAGGCATTTTTTAATATGTATATTATGTTTAAAAATATATTGTGAGGTGGTTATGAAACTTAATTTCATCCTCAATTGTTAACTGGCTCTCCCAGGATTATTTTGAAATAATAATCACTATAATCACTACATTCTGCAATACTTTGGATTTATTTCTATATTTATTCTGTTTCTAGAACCACACCCTTATAAGTAGGATATCTCTGTTATACAATTTAATAATCTGAGAAGTCAAGTCTTCCCTTGTCACACTTCTTTTTCAAGACTTTTTTAGTGCTTATCATCAATTTCTTGTTTCAGATGAAGTTGAAAATCATTGTTTTGAAGTTTTTAAAAGAAACTGTTGGGGTTTTTAATTAGAACTACATTGTACATGTCAATTTAGTTAGTCTTCTTAAAGTATTTCATAGATTCTAAGACCATTGACTAACACATGAGGGCAGGAAGGTGCTAATGTAACACTAGACAGCAGTAGATATACCAATTATTTTGAACATGAATCCTAAAATCAGCAATGTTAAAATGTGTGGCAGAAAAACATATATTAGAATAAAAAAAATATGCTGATTTTTTTCCTGTTTGCTCACACTTTATATTCTTAGTAAAATGTAATTTCTAAAATTTAGATCTATACTTTATTTGAATGTTTATTCCTAGATTTTCTTATTCATCTCTTAGATTTTTAGTTTCTTTAAAGTAGTTCCATTTCTTGTTGGTTTTTCTTTTTATATCTGCCTGTGCTCAGGCAGATTTAAAAAAATTTTTTTTTCTATACAAGTAGTCATACTAGCTTCCTTTAGTAAATCTTTTATGGTATTGAGAATAAAAAGCAAATGCTTACCAAAATTTATTGATTTTTCCGAAGTTAGATTTTTTCTTCCATACCTTCTGTCTACTGCCTTCTCAGTACTGCTTTCCACATTTTTTGTTGTGAAGTTTGGGCAGACCCAGTGTTGTTATTTCTCCCTGTTTATTAACCATTGAATTAAGAGGTATATTCATTCATAGCATTTGCTCTTATGCAGTTTTTGTGATATTTACTTAAACTGCAGGGTCTGACATTACAAGCCTCCTTTCTGCTCTAGTGATGTGCCACAATGGATATGTGTCTCCCACCTAACTCTGACATTTATGGAGTGTTCATCTGCTCTGAGCCAATATTTCCTGGTCCCAGTTCCTATATTTTGTGGAAGTTTGTAATTTATGCCTTTATTGAAGCAGTTGGTTCATGTGTTCAGCCATTGTATCTTCAACCACATGTCTATTATATATATTGGTCACTAGGCACTGGTAGGCAAAAAGCAGACATGATCTTTGCTCTTGGTGTACCTAATGCCTATTGGGGAATGAGGAAGAAGACAAAAATGAAATAATCACAAATTTCATTTGGAAGTTATAAGATTACTTTAGTGAGTGCTATGAATGAGAAGTACCTGGTACTGTTTGAGCTAGTTAAAGGGATAGAAATGATGCTTGAGCTAAGATCCTAAAGATGAGTAGGAGTTTACTAGGAAAACAGGGGAAGGGAGAATATTCTAGACAGAGTAGATAATATGTGCACAAACCCCATGGCAGGAGGGAGCGTGATTTAGGAAAACTGAGCACTGCCACTGGACAGAGGCAGGAAAGGGGAGTGTTGAGAGAGATGAGGCTACATAAGGGGGCAGAGATCTGACCATATATATTCTTAAAGGCTACATAAAGATTTTTTTAGAGAGCATTTGGAAGCCATCGTTATGTGTTAGGAGAGAGAGAGAGAGAGAGAGAGAGAGAGAGAGAGAGAGAGAGAGAGAGAGAGCGAGCCTGATTAGATTATTTGAATCAGAATGGATACAGAGAGAATAGCCACGAGGATTTGCTATACACTAGGCAAAAGGCGAAGATGGCTTATACCAGGGTAATGCTGGAAGGAGCAAATTTAAGAGATATTTAAGAGATAAAATTACTGGTTCTTGGAAAATTAATTATTATTCTTAGAAATTGAATATTAGTGGAGGAAAGAGGAAGAGAAATCATCAAGGATGACTCCTAGAGTGTAATTTGTAAAATTAGGTGCATGATGATACCATTAACTACTCAAAGAAGACCTAGATTTGGTGAAAGGATCATGAGTTCAATTTTGGACAAGTTGAGTTTGAGGTGCCTTTAAATATAGCCAAGAGGGAAAGTCAAGTAGTACTGCAGGTCAGAATAGAGGAATATGTTGCAGATGGAAATTTGAGAGTCATCTTCATGGAGATGGCAACTGTAGTTGCAGACGCAATTGAGATTGAATGGCCTAGAACCGGCTACAGTATTTAATGGCATGTGGAGAATGACCATGAAGTGGACACAAAGAAGAAAGAGAAGAAAACCAGGGTATCAAGGAAGCAGAAGAACGTAACTGCTAAGCAGGAATAGCCAGTAGTATAGAATACTGCCAAGAAGTTATATGAGCTGAAGACCAAGAAAGTCTCTTGGAGGTAATAGATCACTGAAGACCTTAGGAAGAACTGTTCTGATGGTCTGTTAGGTGGGGAAGCCACAGGCCCACAGTGAGGTAGAATTCCAGAAGGTGCCATTCACATGGAGTGAAAATGATTGGTACTTATGGGAGTTGTACAGCACAGTAGCCATGGGAAGCCAGACTGAAATGAGGAATGGAAGATAATGAAATGGAGGCAGTGAGTACAGGAAACGTCACATGAAAATGGTTTATGAAAAGTATGACCTCTGGAGTATGGTGTCCCAAGACCTGTCCACGCTTGGTCTCTCCAACTGATGGCTTTATGTCTTTAAAGCTATAATCTTTAGAAATACAAGAATTATGATGTGGAGAATCTGTATCTGTGCAACACTTAGTCTTCCTATTCAGGCATCGGTATGTTTTCCTTCTCCATTGTCTGTTTTCTATACTATTAATTTCCTATCTTGCCATTTTCATCTCTTTGCTCTTTCCTTCTGTAATCTGGGTAAATGTGTCATGCTCTTTCTGCCTATGACTGGCTTACTTTCATTCAAGGTGGGTTTTGTTCTTTATTATTTCTAGTGCTGATTTTAATGTTATAATTGTATTTTTAATTTATTTTTTCGTATCTTTCAGCTCTCTTTATATCTTGTCTGCCTCAACCAACTGTATTTCATCTCATCTTTGATTTCCAGCTTTATGATCTGAATTTTATTGTAAATAGGAAGTAAATGTTCATTTTAAAAATTATGTATTTATTCCCAGATACTTTTTAAGAACCATGGCAAGGAAAAAAGAATAATAAATTGAAAAACTTAAGCCAGAAGCAAGCTTAATGCTTAGAGATGCATATCTTATTATCCTGCACTGGTGCTATAGTGGCTTCAACTTAGCCACTTAAGCTATAAGCAACCTAGTAATCAAAGTGAAAATGAAAATAATAATGAGTTCCAATGCAATGCCCTGATGGAGGGGCTAGATAACATGATGTTTAAGAACACTGGTTTTTGAGTCCTGGCTGTTAATGCATGGGATGTATTACTTAACCTTTCCATGTTTTTATTTCTTCATCTGTAAAATGGAGATGATAATAATAGTATCTACCTGTATCATATGCTGACATTGGAGACAGGTAAATTAAATATTATTTCTATTCTTATAGCCTAGTGGGAAATATGAGATATATACATAGATAACTGCAGTCAAGGGTAGAAAATAAACAAGAGAAATAAAATGGTATGGGATATCATAGAAGAAAGATTACCACTGGCACAGTGAAAAGAGCTGGGGAAGGCATCTAGAGAGGGCAAATTTTAACCAGATATGGTGTGTATGATTTGAAGATGAGGAGAGGATGGTTCTAGTTAGATGAAATAAACTGAGCCAAAAGAGGGGAGCTAGAAAGCACACACACAACACACACGCACATGTGTGTGGTATAGAGGGGCCTAGAATGTCAGATTGCAGAAAGGGAGTAATTTCCCCTGAGACTAGGGTTATGTTGTTGAGTGTCATAATTGCAAGGCAAGAGTTCAGATTTGATTCAGTAGGAAATGAAGAGCCATAGACGTGGGAAAAGCCTAGAGGCATGTTGACCAGTTAGGGTGTTATTATCACAGCCCCAGCAACTATAGGAAATGTGAACTCATAAGTGGTGGTGATAATATGGAAAAGGAAATGGATTTGAGGGAGGAAAGGGCATTCTTTCTGAGGAAGTTAATTTACTTTGAGCTATGACTTTATTACTATGCAGATGTGAAGCATACGTTGACCTGGGTGTCAGCCACCACTTTGTGATTAGAGTCCTCTTCTTCATAGAACACATGAAGCTGCAAAATATTCATCATGGTCTGAGAGTCACTGTCGATGAATTGAAGTGAAGTGAAGTCACTGTCACCCAATTGAACACATTGGTATTCAACTATGATCTTTCCAAATCCTTTGTTATCTGTTTCTTATGTAGTTTATCATAGTTTCTCTGTTTAAATTTTTTAAAAATAGTGAAAATCAAGAGAAGTTTAATGCAGTTATAAATAAGGCTCTGATGAGAGAAAATATTATTTTTGTGCTTTTAATTGCAAATAAATGATTGCTTTTTCTTGAAATTGAAAACAATATTTAAGAAATGCCAACTTTTCTATTTAAATCTTTAGTTCTCACTTATTTCTTTAACTAGTTTATTCCCTAACATTTGCTACATGGAAATGTCAAGAATTTTAAAATTTGGTTATAAGTCAAACAGATTTGTCTGGCTAAAGATCATTTCTTATAAATTCTTATTCTTATGTGAAGCTGTAGTATGGTGGTTATGGGACCATGACCTTTTTAATTGCTGATGCGGACCATATCAGTGGAAAATAAACCTAACCTGCCTGTACACCCCCCCCCCCAAAAAAAATGAGGTGATGTTTCTCGGGCTTATCTTGGAGATGTTACCTCTGCATGTAGTCAGCCTGTTTTAAAAAGGGCTTAAGAGCAGAAGCCAAGGACATTTAGCACTAGAACCAAATAGCACCTAAGAGGATGTAGTTGAATGTAGAGCAAGAGCTAGAAGTGGTGAGAATGATACTATGCCTTATATTTTTAGAGCACTTCACAGTTTACAGAACTGTTTTATTTGTCAGGTCTTTGATTTTCACCACAATTCTTTGAGATACCTGATACAGGGGTCACCATATGACTGCAGATTAGGAAGCTGAGGCTAGGAGTTAACATGCCCTGCCTTGGGTGCCAAAGCGCAAACTAAAGATTCCAGTTTCTTCTGTTACTAAGCCTACTTGTTCTTCTGCTAGCTCATGCAGTCAATTTTTGATCTGGGGAAGTGATTGCTTCAGAAATTTTCTTTAAGCTGCAGGTTCACAATCTGTCATAGTAAATCCAGATCCCAAAATCATAAATCTCTTCTCAGCAGCATTAACTCAATAGTTTTCTTGAGACTGCTTGACTAGCATGGAGTTACATAGGCAGTACTATTGATGCATGAGCTGTGAAAATTAAAACTTTTTTACGAATTCAGGATATTTTTCCCAGTGTGGATAAAGTAGCCTAGAGCATGATGGAAACACATGAAAGTAATTTGTCTGATTAAAAAGGAAAATTTATACAAATCATAAAATTAGAAAGGCAGTTTATAATGAAAGGCATTAAATAGAGAATGTAAATGTTATTTTTGTGGCCTATTTGGTATTACATTTTAATGTAAATAATGTATCCCAAAGAATCTGTGAAATTGATTAATAAATCCGCTCTCCTCCCGTGTTAGGCAAGATGAGATGGAGTGAGCAGGGGCTTTCTGTCTGTGGAGAAGCTTTCTCATGCTCATAGGGGTGTGGAAGGGCTACCAATATGAGAACAACAGGTGTATGCAATTTGTGTTCAAGAGTAGTTTAAGTATCTTTAATCAGTCCGTTTTAAGTCAAACCATATGATGTTCAGACATAGACATTTTTCCTTTCGGTATCAAGTACTTTTCCCTTTCTCATATTAGTAGTACCCAGCTGTGAAACTAGTCTTGCCTTTTTTTACTTAAAAGAGGATAAAATGTTTACAACAGTTACAGTTGATTGCATGGTGGTTAGTTTCACATTTCTCACTCCTGTCAACGTGACCATGGGTCTCTAAAGAATAAATCAGTTACCTGACTCTTTTTTTTCTACTCAGTTCAGCTATAAATAGGTTAGTTGTTGCATCAAATATTGCTGAGTGACCACTCTGTTAGACTTACACAG
Source organism: Eonycteris spelaea (assembly GCA_003508835.1). Taxonomy (NCBI): domain Eukaryota; kingdom Metazoa; phylum Chordata; class Mammalia; order Chiroptera; family Pteropodidae; genus Eonycteris; species Eonycteris spelaea. Next base: position 731,524 of record PUFA01000083.1, on the reverse strand, counting down.
TTCTTTTCTAGTGAATTGCTTCATCTCTTTAACTTTGCACAAAATTTGTGAATGGTGAACAACCACTTTAGAGAGATTTGTACTTAGAATTTATTACACTTCATTGCCATTTTATCAAAGGTAGAGAAGTAGGGACAGTTTTAGTGAAATCAAGACATATCGTAAGAATATTCCACAAAAAGTTTTTTTCTAATTTCCATCAACATAAAATTAAGATGTTAAAATTTCCATAAGACAATTTAAAGTTTTTTCTTATTCTGTCCATAATATTACAGTTCGGCCTTGCTGTTGCTAGTCGCGCTGCCCTTTGTTGGTGTATATTTGTCCTCATAGTTCATGTTGCAACTGTAAATTTGTTAATGGGCCTCTTGATAATTAAGATGGTATATTACATAACACCCGGTTGTTAGGTGATTACCTGTGGGAATTACATAAAGAGGGGAAAAATGACCTGTCATGTTCTTGTCTGTGGTGTCCCAGTTCAGGGAACCTCCATGCTTAGGAGCACCACTCAGCTCCTTCTGTTTCCCTCTCTGCGCTTCAGTTTCTTTCTCAAATGCGGAGTCTTCTCCCACTGTAAGGAGGGCTTGTGAGGGCTGGGTGTTTTAATGCTATGTAAATGTGGCAAATGCTGGATTTTATTTGTTTAATGTTGAGTCACAATCATTTTACAAGTTATTCTTGAAACAAATGTTCTACAATTTTAGAAATGTTCCTTTTTGTGTGAAATTATTTAAAACTAATTCTCTTTTTTTGTATTGCATTATCAGTTTTCACTTCGGGTTGAAATCCAGTAGAAAATGGCCAATAAAAGCAGGTGACAAATTGATTTATGAGATGTTGGTTGGATTTTCCCCCTCTGAAATGTGAACAATGAAATGTGAACTTCATCTTTAAATGTATTTACACAGGTTGTCACTGATGAATGCACATTGGTAAAATAACTACAGGAATGTTTTTATCCTGTCACCTCCAGTTGAAACGTTTCATGGAGACTGTAGTTTTCAACATGCACTGAAAATAGAAGGCTGCACTCCTGCAGCTGATAGGAAGTGACAGACAGCATGCCCTTCTAGCACAACATTGCTCTCATTAATAAAAATGTGATAAAGTTCTACAGCCATCTAGAATGGGATTTTAGGTGTTATTTGTCGTTTTTGCAGTCTTAAATTCATTCTTTGATGAGTTAGTTAGCCTTGTACCAAGGAGTTCATTTTCATTGAGAGAAAAAATTGTGGGCTATTGGAAAAATAAATTTTTACTTAAATATTGAAAACCATATTGTAAAATTGAAAACATATTCAGAGGCCAGTGTTCAGAGCCAGACGATGAAATGCAACTCTTTTGGGAGGCAAATAAATTTGAGAATGGATTACAAAGGGAAATGCCTATGAGTTTAAAGAACTAAACCAGGACTCCTACAAGTATTAGTAGTTGAGGCATGAGTGTATTCATCTTTATTGTATGTTCTCTGAGAAGACTTCACAGCTAATGTTCTGGGCAGTAGAAGGCATCCAATTCACTTTCAGTCTTTAAAATACATGTCAGTACTTAAGTAGGGTAGACAGCAGCACTAATCATATTAAGCACAGTGTCTGAACTCACAGTGAATGCATAATTAATGTTTTGTTTTAGAGGACCTAATATATTAGTCAAGGGCAAGAGCTTCATGCATAGCTTGTTTTGTGAGTGAAGAGAAGAACTATTCCATAGTGCCATTTGTACCACCGCGGCTAACTCTGCTCACTAAATCTATTTTGCTACACCTCTAATACGATCCAAAGCCATCAGACAACCTCCATTAAAGTATTTGCCACGGGGAACTCTCTCTGGGATAGTAAATGCTAATTCAGTGTCAATTAGAAAAATGCTTCTAACAAAACACTGCGATTAATAAGGGGTACTAGTGTTGATTCATTGCTAGGATTTTTTTTCCAATTCCTTAAAAGGATACATCGTTCATTACTTTCTATTTATTATTTTAAATATGTTTAGCTTGAAGGCACTTTACCATTTCATCTTTATTTTAAAACGTACCCAAATGTTTACTTCTCCATCAATATCCATTTAAACGTAAGCCATTTGGGTCTCACTAATTTAAATTCCTTTAGTCAAACCATTGAATAAAAGGTTCAGTATAAACTCTTAAATTACTGCATTCAAGTACACGTTTAAAAGTTTCTGACTTCTATAATCCTCTTCTTAGTTTTGAAGATGTGTAATGTGTATTTTAAAAATAAATCCAGCTTTAATAAACATCCTGTTACCATCTCTAATTAACAACTGAAAACTGAAACTCCTTTCTTTTTGCAACTTTCAGGCTTTATATGAATGATTATAACTTTATAAATTTTAGTATGGTATTCTGTGCTTTTATGTATATACATTTTTAAACCATCTAATTGAACTGTGTATGTTCAATGGTGGCAATGGTCACAGTTCTGTTTTTCTTATTATTTTGATGAAATCATTGTTAAGCTCGCTGATCTGAGGGTATTATGGGGGTGTCTGTTGGGTGGTGGCATGCAATGGGGTATAATGTGATGGGAGGATTTGCTACTGTGCCTTTGGTAATTTGGTATTTTATTTAATTCTCTCAAGCTCTTGTAGTATTAAAATCTAAATAGTTTTGCTTTTGTAATGTTATATTACTGTTTAAAAATTATAGAGAAATACTTGAGTTTTAATAAATGTGAGAATTATTGAATATACTAAATCATATTGATTTGGTCTCTGACTTGTTTTTTAACTTTAGAAAAACTAGATTGTTAATAACTATAAATTGTGTTTTTTTGAATAATGGAATCATAGGTTTGATGCAAAGGACTGAAAGTCCTACGCTTCATATTTAAATCTTTGAAATATAATCTTGAAAGAAAATATCTCAATTTGACCAAGACTGTAGTATAGCTTTTGAATTAGCTTTAGCTCTTTTCAAGAGAGTTAGTTTTAAGGTAGATTTGGAGCAATGTGTAAATTTAAACTATCTGCTTTCTTTACTAAACCACTTTTCCATTATAGGTGTGTGTGTGCGTGTGTGTATTTTTTTATTTAATGTTTTGAATAGATTATTTATTGAAGAGTATTTTTCCTATATCTACTTCCCTGGTGCTACTACTGAGTTATAGCATTGAGAGATTCTGATGGGGTTGGTGATAGCTCCACCGCAATCAGCATATTTCAGTTATTTATTATTCTTACCTCAGTTTTCTCATATATTTACATACTGGGGACAGAGAAGGAGAGGTAAGATAGATTCTGATGTTAAGTCTAAATGTTCATAAATAAAAATAAGCTATCGTCAGTTTAAATTTTCTCTACCTATAGAAAATTTTAAGATCACTTTAAAAAATTAAAATGCAGTAAATGCATTCTACTATAATATTCAAAACTAAGAAATAATATTGCACTAGTCAGCTCTATTAAATAAAAATTTCATATATGTATGTGAATGTGCTACATTGTGAATTTTATACATTTTGCTTTAAGTTAAATTATTAATATTGTTACTCTTCTGTATTTAAAAATAAAAAAGTAATTTTTTTGCACAACTAAATGTTCTTCTATTAATTACATGCTACAGAGAAGTTATTATTTTTCCTTCAAGTACCAAAACAGTCTGGTAACATGGCCACATTAAAGTTAGCACCACCTACAGAAGTGTTTTTAATTTTGTCAAAAGTTGCATTTTTAATAGTAATTTGAATCTTTGTGTGTGTGTGTGTGTGTGTGTGTGTGTGTGTGTGTGTGTGTGTTTTTTAAATTATAGCATGGAACGTTGAAGGCCTAGCCGCTACCTCAAATTTGTTGCAGATGCTGTATATAAATCTGATTTATCTTTTTTTTACTGTGTAGACATTTTATGTTTAATTTTACTCTTTTTGGTACCTATAATAGTCTAATAAGCAAATTTCACTGAACTGAATTCTTATTTTTAAAAAATCTAAAAATCAACCTACCTTATGAATAGATCTTAAAATATAAATGGATTATAGAGCTGTGTCTTTTTTGTCTACATTTTCATGGTATAGTTTGAGGCATTTGCATTTTCAGCTGCAATCTGTTACTTTTTTATTTTGTCTTATAAGAGAAAAACTTTAGTTCTGAATACTGGAAGGAAGCAACACTTTATGACAAAATTTATCCCAGCAGTCATTGATTGAAAATACTATCAGATAGGCAATTTTTTTTAGTTATGACTTGACTATAATACCAGTGTCCTTTTTATTCTGTTTTTTTTTTTGTTCGTTTTTTGTTTTTCGGTGTGTGTGTGTGTGTGTGTGTGTGTGTGTGTGTTGTGTGTGTGTGTGTATCTGGACAGAAAGTAACTATTCTCAAATATTCATTTGGTCATAATAAACTATCAAAATTTAATGACTTATGATGCAACTTATCTGGAATTCTCCTAATAGAGTATGCATAGAGTAAGGATTCTCTACTATATTTTTTTGCATGCATGAATTCTTGTAAAACTGCTTTCACCTCAAATATTTAGATAATTAAATAAAAAGGGTATTGGTGGAGGGAGCAGGGTGCTTTGAGGGGGGAAGTTAAGTACATTATGGATAGATTTATGATTGTACAGCTGGACTGAGTTACAGAGGAGTACAGAACCTAAACAAAAGTGTTTAACTTTAAGAAGAGCATACCTCAAGGTACATTTCTAAAATCTGTATTTCTACATTGAGTTTTTTTTAAACACCCGTTTTGCATTAGTAAAAATAAATCTTTTTCTTTAGATTTAAGATACTGCTAGATACATTATGTTTCAATTTTCATTTGCAGAAATGAAATTTCTTCTCTTTGATAAAATAGCACTTTATGTTTCTACATCAGTATATAAATAAGGTAACCTTTTTTCAGCTGATGAGCCCCTTGCCACTAAAAACTATTTACTTAGGTTCTCAGTTTCTCCTACCTGAATTCCATTGTTTGATTTCTAGTTATATACATACTGTCTGAAGCAGCTTAAAACTTCCTGTGGTATTTATGTCTTTTGTAATCTTTACCAGGATCTTATTCTGAGTGCTTATGTAGTAGAGCTATTTTTATTTGGTCCTATATGGGTACACCAGGTCTTTCAGCATTCTATAGTTTTGTTTGCTTTCACTGTTTCTTTAAGACCCCTTGGGAAAGCTCCTCATAATCACCTCAATCATTTTCTTCATTTCAATGTAAGCTCCATGAGCCATGTGTTCTTTTGCCAAAAGATGTGAAGGTGCGGGATGGGGGGGGGGATAAAAAGGGACCTCTTTATCTTGAAAACCATGCCTGTAGAAAAGTCTACTTTTGCAGAGCTATGGTACTCTGCAAAAGGATGGGAAAACTCTGGGTGAAATACAGCCAGATACTGTTAGTAGTTTTGTTTTTATTTATTTGCAAATCAAGATTGCAAGCCTACTTCTCTTTTTTCAGCCTCTGCATCAGCTTGTCTAGGAAACACTACAGTCACATATTAAACCCACAGAAGTTACCTCGTTACACTCCTTAATCCCGGGTGTATATGCCCATGAGCCCTACCATCTTCTCACAGCTCTTCTTCTCCTGAGGGAATATATGGAAAGAGCTGAAGTCATTCAGTGCCAGCCTGGAGTTTCAACAGAAGTCAAGGAAGTAAAATCCTTCGAACATAAATGTTGATTTTTTTCATTCCCAATTAAATTATACTGGAGAAATGAGTACCCTATGGGTGAGTGTATCCCGCCTCCCTCAGAATAATTCTTCCCTTCCTAGAAAACATTGTCCCCATATTTGTAAAGTATTTTGACAAGTAAAGGCACTGGATATATTATTGTTTTGAGTAATTTTGCGTCTTTAACTTAAAATCTGAGTAATGTCTATCAATAGTTAGAAGATTTGAAGCCCACTTAATGCCTCTGAAATGAAGCTTTAAAAGTGATTAAAAATTACTAGGAACTTCTGATCAAGTTATTTATAATAGATAGAAATCCATATAATTATGTACTGTTTAAGATTACATTTTTGGGAGTCTAACCAGCTTAGAATCAATCAAACTCTAGCTCCACTTTCTAGGTGTGTTATTTATGTAATCACAGTCTTATTGAACCACAGCTTTTTGTACAGAAACCTGGGCCTATAACTTCCACCCCATAGAATTTTTGTCTAAGAATTAAATTAGGTCTGTTCATTTTAAAACTTTCTCCTTTGTCATCTTCTTTGTCATTGTCTTTGTTTTCTTGGCTGTCATCTTTGTGGTCCTCATTGTCTTTGCCATGACCCATCCTCATGGTCATCTTCCTCTTTGTCATTCTCACCTTTTCTCTTTCTCCTTTGCTGTCTTTCTTTCCTCCTCATTTTCTTGTTCCCCACCTTTCCCTCCTCCTTTACTTCTCTCTCCCACGAAACAGCCCCATCATCCCCTATAATATAAGGCCTTTCAGGAACCTTCCCAGAACCTTGGGCCTCTGCAAACACTGTTTGAAAACCCCTGATTTAGACTATTCTAGGATTGTGCCCTCATTAACTAGTAGCTCCCAGGGCTAGGAACCTGGTTCCCTGCTGTATGTCCAGCACTATATGATAGATGCTTAATAAAATTCTTCTCAATTAAAAGAATGATTGAAGTTTTTTTGTGATGTATAATTTGCATACATTCAAGTCATTTAAACGAACGGCCAACTGGTCATTGATATGTAGATATCTTAAAAAGGCAATTTACTGAAGAGAAAGTCAAAGGACATTTCTTAAGTAATTACTATAATTTAGAAGAATAACCACGAAAGCAACTAAAGAAAAACCAAAAGGAGATTGTTTAAATACATTTTGATGTGTTCATTGAAGGAAGTACTCTGCAGCCATTACAGATGATAAAAGTAGATAAATTTATCTATCTATATTTTTAATACAAATGAAGTTCACTGTATATTGTTAAGTGAAAGAGCATATTACAAGCAGTATATATGAAGACATATATAAAAATATTACTTTTTACATATAAGTATCAGTACTATGACTTATCATTTGTTCTATATTTTCTGATTTTGTATTCAGCAAAGGGAGAAACTCCTTTAAAGCCTAAGAAAACTGTTTTTATTTTAAATAATTTGTAAACAGATTGATTTATTCTAAGGGAGGTTCTGAATACTCCCATCAAGCTTAATTACCATTAGTCTTAATTACAGTTTCTAATTAAACACAATCTTCAGTGATCTGTTTTTAGGAATTATCTGTGCTTTAAAATTTTGACTATTTTCCTTACAATTATATATACCTACCACCACCTAGCTTAATCTAATAAGTAAAAGCTGAAGAGTGCAAGCTTTAGACATAGATTTTCCTTTTCAGTTTTTCTGATTACTAGTACCTGTGCTTTCATTTTTCTGTTTTCTACTCATTTTGTAAATATGAGTAAAGATTCAAGAAAATATTCAAATAATTCCATTAATACAGCTGTTGAAACAAAAATAGCAATACTGGTAAACTCAAAGGCAAGGAAGTAGAAACCCGACTTTGTAATAGCTCAGATTTCTAAATTGTCAGCTGGTACAAAAGTTAAAATTTGTATCACAGGAGACCATTTTAGTGGTATTTAAAATGTGGAGGTATTTAGTGGAGGAACATACAGAAGTTGGATATTGTATATACGAAATTAGAAGAATGATTTCCTAGGACCCATTCTAATATGTCTTCAATATAGTGAAATAGTCCAGTTTAAACATAGGGTAAAAACCCTGTATGCAGGGCTGATAGTCAGTAGTTACTGGTTTTTTCAAAATAGAGATAGGTAAAAAGCTGCTGCCCCTAAGCAGCCCCCTTCTTCCCTTCTCCAAGACTCCCTAGGCTTCCAGAGCAGTGGTGATAGCAAAGAATCAATATTCCTTTGGATTGGTCCCAGGCCCATGCTATATTAGTTGTTAAATATTTTGAATTGCCCATGCTATATATCATTTACATGTTGTGGTTAAAAGATTGCATCAATAATGTTTTTAGCAAGAAGAGCCTCAGTCGATGCAATTAAATCTTAGCCCAAGAGAAAATCTAAAAGCAACCAAACAGGATATTATTATTATACACAGAAACAAAAAATGACATAATCCTACCCATCTCATTTTACCGAAGGTTATAAGAAAGTATGTCTATGAGAAAACACTTTCAAATGAAGTAATACATGTGAGAACATTATGTAAGCTGTGAAATGCTATTTAAGGGTAATTTATTAGTAAATCTGTGAGACTAAAAGATTCAAAATTTTCCAACTGTTGAATGATGATTACAGGATGATAATAAATAAGAATAGCAAGCCTTCCTTCAGCACTTAGTATGTGCCAGACACAGATGCTTTTCCTACCCAATTCTTTAATCCTTGTAACAGTTTTGAGAGGCAGGTATGATTATCCTGTTGATGGAACAGTTAATCGGAGGAAACACGAAAACCCCTGCCCTTAATCTGTTCCTTGGCTGAATTTTTATATACAAAGGAGCTTCTACCTCTTGACTTTTCTCCTCTTTTGGGACACTAGGGTGATGTTAAAACTATCCTCATGTCTACCAGAGTCCCTTACCAAAACTCCAAAACTCACAGGAGTAGGAAAGGGAAGGTTCCAATTCTCTACTTATTTTCACTGTAGAAAGTAAGTCCCTGGTGAGGGGATTTGTTCTGGCCCGGGTTTTGCATGGTGAAATAGTTTTAGATAGCTGAATGACTTGACGGCTGATCACATTATACCATAAAAAATACTGGATGGAGCAAATAAAACAATAAAACATTCCACTTAAAATATTCTAATGGCAATAATTTACAAGCAGTATTAGAAAATATTATAAACAGATTTTTCCCCTTAAATTATTTTACTGCAGTCTATGTAGCTACCATGTGATAATAGCAAATACATAAGAATGCTATGAGACTGACAAACTCAGCATAATAAAGAATGTTTGTTGATATTTAGGATGACATTCATCATACATTGAAAGTAATTATGTTAGCGATTCTGAAACCAAAGTCAGAAGCTTTTTGACAAAATTCTTTTAATTGAGAGGATCTTCTGACTAAAAAAAAAAATGTAAAGATTAAATTATAAAATGATGAACAAATCTGTTTATGGCATGATTTCCTACTAACCAAATATTTCTTTAATAATATGTACACTTCCATTGTTTATGTTTATGTTAAAAATACATAAATTTGCTTTTGTGTGGGCTTTATTTTTCATAATATTCCTATATTCTGTTAGAATTTAATTATGAACAAAATGTCACATCATTCTTTATCCAAACATCATGAAATCATTGCAGATGATGTGAGTAGAATAAAGTAATTGGATTAGAAATGGGTGGTTTAAGTTTACACTTTTTATTATATCAGGAATTTTTGATATTTGAGACGTAGATTTCCACAGCTGTGCAATCACTTGCGTCTAAGATACTATGTAAAACCAGGTTCTGTAATTTTGTTATTTTAAATTCTGAAGGAGGATAAGCATAGATGGTCAAATCTATTACCTAAAATAGTTTCATCTGAACGACTGGTATATCAATTTATACGGCATAAAGGTATGATGCTTGTATTACTAAATGTTCCTTCCCTTGAGTCTCTGCTTTCTATTACTTTGGGTTTATATGCCATTTAATGAATGATGGTAGCAATATTTGAGCATAATAGTTTGTATTTTTAAATTTTCCATCCTTAATTTTTTCCCCAATCTTTAAATATAAAATTTCATGTATTTTTTCAGTCTTAACAAATATATTGGCTTATTGTAGAATAATTTTTATAAAATGTTAAATTTTCCAAAAGACGGATACATCATTTAACCTCTAACCTATTAAATAATTTGAGATGGAGGAAAAGAAATCTGTTGCATTAAGAAACATCAATATCAAAGAATAGTCCCGGTTATTTTTTTCTGTGTTTATATTGATGCTATATCATTGTATAAAAAATATAGAAGTAATATTAGAGAAAATTATGCATTGTTACCGTAGAAATTTAAAAATGTTGAAAGAATTGTATAATTTGAACTTTAACCATTCTTATTAAATTTGGTCCATCTTAGATTTCTTAAATTCATAAATGAAACAGTGCAACTCAATCAATACGGAGATTTTATTGAAATTTTTAAGTTTAAAATTTGAATATGGTAACCTCTATAGCTTATTTATAGAGATGCTATGTGGTGATTTTAAAGTTTTTTATAAAGGAGCCAGGTAAAGCTTGGGATTTGATAAAATTTCCTAGAATTTCCTTGGAGTTTATTGAAAATAAATCAATTAGTCAGCAGTTATTTTTCATTATTAGAAATGATTTGGTAAAACTTTAAAACTTTGTATTTTAGTAATTAGGCTTTGTATTTAGTTAGATTGGGCTGTAGTTTGCTTTTGTACTCCCTATGAAAGTAAAAATATCAAAAATGTAAAACTAAAATTTGTTGAAATATTTTTTAATAATTGAAAGTATTTTAGAAATGCATGTTTACATCTAAACAAGAGAATTTCTAATAAAATACTTGTGTTAGTCATACATTAAAGGAAGCTTTGAGGGAACCCTTGGTTACTCATTAATCTGTGTTAGTGTATCTAAAGTTAAATTACACTAATTTGTACTAACTGGATTTGTAAAAGGTTCATATTATGGAATATTTCTGAAGAAATCCAATATCGTTATTTTTCAAATTAGGATGATAAAGTCCTTGAAGAATTTCTTATTGTTAAGAGTAATCTTTGAGTGTGGGTATTATACCTTTTTTATATCCCCTCCCAAAAGCTAATAGTGTAATTAATTGAATTAAAAAACATGATTTGTAATTATACTCAGTGTATGATATAAAGTACTTGAATAAATATACTTAAAGACACTTAAACAGTTGGTTATAAAGCAACATAAATGCCTGCTTTAACTGCCAATACTTAACAGCCAAATATTGTTAAAACTGTGGAATGGCACTTATACAGTGAAAAGGTTTCCTAAATGTAGATCAGTTTTATACTGATTACAACATCATTGATGAAAAGTATGACTGATTAGTAAAGTTTAAATTCATGAAACGTTTTATCATAATTGAAATTAAGAAAACATCCTTTTTTAAAATTAGTCTTTATTTCATATTTTTTATTAGTTCTAGTGAGGCTTTAGTCTGCATTGACATGACTTTATAGGACGTAAGTGAGACTATATGTTCCATACAGAAATCTTTTCTTTTCTTTTCTTTCTTTTTTTTTTTTTTTTTTTTTTTTTGTAAAATATGTTTAATAGCAAAGGTGCTGAATGATTTGACTTTTACAGAGAAGAACCCTCGTATTCCTAACATTTCCTGAGTCAGTGTTTCCAAACTCTTTGGGTCTTCACTTTGATGTTAAAAGAATTTTTTTATACTACGAATATTAGTAATAATTTTTCAGTTCTTTGTAATTAAAAGATTTCATGATGTAGACTACATAATGTCTTCAAATTCAACAAATGGTAGTGCCTGAAAGAAAAAGCAATGATTCTTCATAATCCATCACATATAGCTCTTTAAAAGTATAGTTTTTCATGTTTCCTCAAGTTGTTTCTGACACTCATGATCTTTAAGAATGTTATTAGTGACGTGCTTACATGCTGTTAAAATATTCTTAAAGAATATGAAGAGATAAAAATACAAAGTTCCATTCTCTACTTGCTTTAGTAAACAACTTATATATTAGAAAATATTTGTTTTCTGGAAAAATTAACTGGATCTTAGAACTACCTTAATGGTTGTTCATATAGGAAGATGAAAAGAATCTGCCTTTGTCAGATAGTGTTTCAGAGAGCACAGAATAAGTCTGTTAAGATGCCTAATTTTGCTTCGAATGTGGGACACAGATGTTTTCACCTCCAAAAAGGGATCACAAGCACATAAAAAGAAGATTAATCCTGTTCCTCAAAAATATGTGCAATATAGTACACTAGTAGAAGGGATTTTTAAGTCAGCGAGCTTAATAAACTAAAAAAAATCAGTACCGTTTCACTTCAATAGCTGAAAGTATCCCTGCCAAAGTAGTAGTTCTTTGACTAGATATGGGTAAATTAAATGCCCTTGGTGTTTGTTTGTTTGTTTTAATTAAACTCCTTATTTTGAGATTACTATAGATTCACATGCAGTCATAAGGAAAAATAGAGAGAGAGCCCATGTACCCTTTTCATGGTTTCCCCCAGTGGTAACATCTTGTGAAATTATGGTATGTTATCACAGCCAGGATGTTGACCCTCCTTCGTGTTTAAAAATGCTTTTAAGTCTTTCCACATGGCCAAAGCATAGCACTATTTTTTCTTTATTTCTGAATAAAGGACAATTAACTGTACATTATCTTCAAAATTAACCTAATAAATATAAGGTGAGATGTCTGTTATTACTGTGTGGGCACAAAGATTCATACTACAAAGATGTTTATTTTTGAATTTTTGGATCTTACAAATTTTATGTGGACTGATCTTTGTTTTCCTATGCAGTTTAGTTTATTGGTTCCATTGACATATTTTATTTCGAATTTTTTATATCAGCGTACATAGTGTACAGACTATATTAAATGGGAATCTTTGGGTAATTTTGGTAATCAACCAAAATTGGAATGATAAAATTTCTTTGGAGCTACTGCAGCTTTTTGTGGGGGCCAAAAATGTTTTAGTATTTAGCAAACACATCACCAATTTTAGATACTAGATTAATAGTTCTCAAATGTTTCTGTATATAATCACCTGGGGAGCTAATTGAAAATGTAGGCTCCCTGTTTCCACTCCTAGATGTTCTGCTTTAGAAGGTTAGGGAAGGGGCCCAGGGATCTAACGTTTGTAATTAAGTGCTACAGAGGATTCTGATGCAGATGGCCCCCAAACTACACTTTGAAAAACACTTTATTAGCTATTGAGGCTATCTAGCATTATATTGTAAAAGCAATAGAATCTTTATAGTTTTCTCTAAATATATATAACGAACATCATTTTTATTTTCCAGATTTTTGTTCAAATATGGAATTACTGTTTTTTATAGTCTTATTCTCTGTCCTCCAGTTAAAATCTTTTTTCAAACACATGGCTAGGAACTCAGGAAAAGCAAAGATATTTGCAAAGTAAAGAAAAGAGCTTGGAATAGAGATTGAGAGCCACCCTAAAAACTCTGCCTTTCATAACTGCATTTAATCAAGTAGGTTGGTTGGGTTTTATTTTTTTTATCAAGCCTTTTTAAGTAACGACAGAAACAAAAGTAATAACTTAAGGATTAGAGATGAAGGTTGAGAGAAAGAAAACAAAATCAAGAAAAGAAAAAGGTGATTTATTTTTAAAAGCTTAGGAATTAGAGCAACCTAATATTAGGGCAAGCATCCTAAGTTAAAGAAAACAAGGTGAAATGATACTCAGTAAATTGTTTTGAAAGTTCAGAAATAGAAATTTTAGAAACATTTTCATCAAAAACTGATTTTAATTTTATAAATATAGCTATTTAAAGTGGAAAGTAACTTCATTAATCTAGAAAATTCATTTGTATGCTGCATTTTATTTACCATCAATGACAGAAAAATGAGGTGTGACTAATTCACTTGACTTTAAATAATAGACATTTCTAAGGAAAAGCTAGATAATTATATATATATATATATATATATATATATATATCTTATTTTAGACTTTTTTCTTGCTACTAACACAGAAGTCTAGTTTGCTTTTGCTTATTTCCAGGTCACTTAACCTTTTACATTTGGCTTGGCTGTGACATACTGATGTTTCAGGAGATGTGTCACCATAAAGCACAGTTGAAGCTCTGGTTACTTGGATACTATGCTTATTTGTTCCTTATATACACACATCAGCACTTAGAGAGCATCTCTAACCTCAAAATACATTTTTCTGGTAGCACATGTGTGTTTTTTTATTCATCTTATTTACGAAGTTAGCAGAAGAACTCCAGCTTAACTTCACGGTGTTAGAAATTAATTAATAGCAAAAGGAGACAGAAAGATAAACATGATTGTAGTCTGTTTATACAGATATTTGCATGTGGTGATTGCTTCATTTCAAAAATCAACACTTTATTAACCTAAAGATTTTTTTTTTTAAGTTGCAGGGTTTAGTTTACATTCTGTGTTGAAATTTGTTTGTTTATATTTTTCATTTAAAATTTTTTGAACTTCAAGTATACTTAGATTGCTCTTAGGATTTTTGTTTTTTTTTTCTAAATCAAGGAGAAGGCTATTTGAAGCTGAGTAAGGTAATGAGCAATTCAATGAATAAAGATGTTTTTAGGGTTTTTTTTTTTTTTTCATTGTTTCACTTAGGATACTGGAAGGCAGCCCTTCTCACTGTTGCTGGGAATGTAAATTGGGACAATATTTCTAGAGGGAAATTTGGAAGTGTAGTGTAAAATTCTTAAAAATGTATATTCCCTTCAACCTAGCAATTCCATTTCTAGAATTTTAAAAAAGAAATTATTAAAACATATGCAAACATTTTATATATTATAATTATATTAGACATAATTACAACATACAAAAATGAGCTCATTTAAAGTAAATGATGTTTTATTCATATACTGGAATATTATACAATATCATAAAATCACATTTCCAAATAAATGACATGAAAGTGTCAAATAAAAAAGATCAAATTATAATAGTTTGTATAATATGTATATGTAGATGTCTGAGTGAAAGATCCAAAAATATTTGTACCTTTTAATCCAGTAATTCTCCTTTTAGAAATTAATGTATTTTAAGTGAAAATAAATAAATATTTATACCTCTTTTAAAAACACTGAACAGAGATGAGAGTAAAAATAATTTCCCTGTGAGTTATTATTTATTTAATGTTTTAATACTAAATATTTTAAGGATAGTGTTAAAAGTGTATAGTTGGAATTCCAATGCATTCTTATCTACAAACTATAAACTTTCTAAATCAAATCATTTAAAACTAATAAATGCATGAATGGAGAAAAAATGAATAGCCCTAAGATAGACTGGAAAGACTGTTATATTGGGTGTCAAATGTATGGGAAGATTTGAGTCCTGACATTCTAGCGGGGAAATCTCTTCAGTTCAGTGTTGGGAAATCATTGCCATTTTTAGTTGTCAAGTATTATTTATAAGTCTACAGTAATTGTCGTGCCCTTGAACAAATTGCCTGTCTTCCTGGGTTGTTTTCTTTCTCTGTAGATTCAAGTTAGTATTCAGATACAGTTTTGTGATTCTATCAGAGTTCTTTAATTCTGAAATTCAATATATTTTTAAAATATTTCTACAGCCTACCAATCTTACTACATTAAAATAAATACTCCAATTCTGATTCTTACAAATATTTCATCAAGTGATAATCGGTAAAGGGGCACAAATAATTAAAACTTAAAGAGGGAATAGCATCACTCAGTTATAATGTACTGGTTTATAGCACTTGTCCAATCTTTTGCAATACACATACACAAATAAGCATTATACTGTATATAACTTATTGTAAACTAAGTTTTTTTCTTAATACCAAATGATGAACTTCCCAGGCTACTAAATATTTGCTTTTAAAGGATTTTTTAATTTTGTATATTACGCTCTTAAATGGTTAAAGCAAAATTTACATTAAGCCCATAATGCCAGATATTAGAATTATGTCTAATAATTTATAAGTGATTCCACTGCAGGTAACCATACCAGTGATTCTTTTTTAAAAAAAATGAAATCATTTGAAACATATTCTTCATATTATCCTCCTAATGATAACTACTGTATTGGTGGCAAGACTGGTTTTTTTAGTTAACATTTCTTACTTGTGATAGGTTCATCCTACCAGTTTTTGAGTCCTAGCTACATAAGTAAACAAAGAGACTTTTGCTGAAAGTTCTCAAATGTCTTATACCCCAGCGCCCAGTGGGCCAAATTTTGGACGTACCAGTGTTGAGAATCATAATCTGTCCTACCTCTGAACTTATTATTGGCAGTTATTATCTACATTTCTTTGAATCTTGTCATACTTCCTCTTATTATTTTATAAGTAGCTTGTCTCCTGAGCTAGACTGTGAGCTAGAGCCAGGGTTTTCGCCTGGTATTGCCTCATTATCTCCTCATCCTAGCCATTGTCTCTTACTCAAGCATAGTGTGCTGTATGGTATACAGAATAGTGATAAAGCACAGGGACTCTGGACTCAGACTGCCTGGGTTCAAATCTAAGCCTTATAATAATTAATTACTTTTCTGTGCCTGGGTTTCCTCATCTTTCAAGTGATGATAATGGTGATGCATACCTAATAGAGCTATGATGAGGATTACTCTATGGGGATAATGCTTAATGCACAAAACACTTAGCCCAGGCTTGGTAATAGTAAACCCTCAGTAAGTCATAACTAATAGTAATACATTGTGCCTGATTTTTAAAAAATAAATCACTGTATTGCTATAGCCTTATCAGTATAAAAAAAGTCACTGTCCCATTGGTGTTCTATATCTTACTAGTTCGTTATATTCATTCAATTACTAAACTACGTATTTCACTTGCTTTGATAAAGTTGTGAATGGTTATCACGAGAGGCTTGAATTTTAATGAACCCTCACACTATTAGCCAGGATCTAATAGTGTCAATTATTTATTCATAATAGATTTATATTTCCTTAATTACTAAATCCATAGCTGAGAATGTACAGTTTTTCAAGTAGAAAGCTGATCAAAATAAAAGATTTTTCAGTTCACTTTTGAGGTTTTTATAAGAAAGTTTCAAATGAAATAACCTAGCTATAATGTTTTTTTGCATAGATAAGTCAATGGGATTTCTGCATGATGATTGCAGACTTAAGATATTTGTTCTTCATCATCATAGCTCAAAGTGGAAAACTATGGATATGTTATATTTGAGGTCTTATACCTAGGAGGATCCCTTGTTGCCTCCAAACCTTAGTATCAAAAATAGTTTCAGCTTGTAGTATTCATTGGATTGCCACCTTGATTGCTGGAATAAATGTTTGTAAATTCTTGAGCAAATTAGAGTATGTTATAATAATAAAAATAAAACAAAAATTATGAGAAACTTGGGCTTAGTGAGCTGTAGCTATGCATAAACAAATTATGCTATGGAAAATATCATTTTTAAAAGCGTTCTTAAAGGAAAGAATCTTTCCTCAAAGGAGTTTTCACTCTAGGTCTTTTCAACCTGCCATCATTATAAGGACTTTCTTCTCTAAAACTAATCTTCAGAAGTCTTTGTGATGAAAAGTTTGCACTTCTGATGTGTTTTGGAAAACCTGAAAGATTCAATATGCTTTGGAAAATGTAACATTTAATTTTTACAACATTCCCAAACTATGTGCATATATTTTTTTGAAGATGTAGCCACATTTATCTATATAACTTATTCTGTGTGTATATAATTTTTTTCCTTTTTATTATAATAAAAGACAATTTTGAAAAAAAAACAGATCTACTTTTCTGAAATAAATAAACTATAAATTACAATATTAGTATTTGAAGCATTTTTTTCAGATTATGAGTCTTATTATTTTTAAGACTGCCTGATATTCCATCAAATTATTTTACCACTTTTCACCATTCTTCTCTAACCATTCCTCTAGTGTTTCTTCTAATTTTTATCTGTTAAAAGCAACACTATAATGATACTTTTTTATTTTTAGCATGTAGTTTTCTCTTCTACTTAGGGATTATGTCCTTAATATGTAGTTTCAGAACTGGAATTTATTAGAAATAAACTAAACTAATTAAATTTAGAATTCCTTGTTTTTCTATAAGAACATTTAGCCTTTTCATTTGTAAATAATTTTGAAATATTTTTATTTTGACATTCTTTATGTTTTTGTTTTTAATTTAAACATTTTGCAATTTTAATAGTAATTTCATTGACTTGTTATGAGGCAATGCAAAATTAGATTAATAAATATCATGTAATACATGTAATCAATAATCTTCGGCGAGTCTGTTCGTCATTAATCACAATGTTACATCTGATTTCTTGGTTGCATAGCTTTTAAAATCTTGGCTAGTGGTGGTAATTTACTTGATAAAAACATTTCATTGAATTAATTTTGAAGTCATCACACAAATGATGGAGGAAATGATGCCTCAAATATACTTATTATTAGAGCTATTATATTGATATAAACTAGATGCTACTTTATTGCTGTTCCTCATGCATTCTTTCAAAAATTTATGCATACATATCGTCTAGGATCTTTAAGCCTTATTATAAATTACAGTGCTAATTTATCTACCTGTTAAAGATTAGTTGACAAAATCCTAATCCCTGTCCCCAGTGCAACTTTTTTTATTAATTTGTACTGTACCTATAAAGACTACTCTTTATAAGAATGGGAAATATTGTAGACTATTCTTATTATTGAATAAAAGTTACTGTCAACTAGATAGACTAAAATAAATGTAATAAAGGTTAGATAATTTGTCATTACAGACTATTTTCTTATAAAGACATTTGTTATCTAACATTATTTTATACTGTTACAGATTTAATTATAAAGGGTCTGTTTACCTTTCCATTTGCTATGGATTTGTGAGAATAGTAATGGTTCTTGTTACTTCATGTTTTATGCTGGCACATATAATTTAGAATTTCTCTGGCTCATAAAAGAAGCAGTACATGATCTGGAAGATTTTTTCTTTTTAAATAGAGGATTACATTAAATGGAAAATTGTGATCCATTTGACATTTCTAAAATAAAATCTCTGATTAGAAATACATTCAAATAAGCTTTTAAATGTTTTATGTAGAAAATCGGACTTGAGTATTTGGAATTTAGTCTGATACCACCTTTTCATCTTTTGTTATTTTACCATACCCATTGCTGATATCAACCTTAATTTTACTGCTTTCATTGTCTCCCTTTACTGAAAATAAGAAAAGAAGTAAGGACATCTCTTAGAAAATCTGCCCTCTTGCTAGCCTGAAATGCATTTTAAAAGAAACTCAAAGACATTGAGTCAGTAAAATTAAAAACCTTTCTGTCTGGAAATATTTCATTAAGACATTAACATTCTTAACTCATATTTGTTAGAAAATTAGATTGTTACTTTACATGAATAATTGTACAAACATAGAAAATCATATGTATTCCCAATGTTCTAAACATTGCCTCTGAGACAGAAAATTGTGATGCAGAGAGACAACATACAGACATGCAAACAATTGTAATTCTTTAAATATCGGGATTTGATGACCAAATGCCATTATCTAAGTTGTAAAATTATACCAATAAATTCATAGTCATACATCAAGTATTGTAATTCATAGGCATTTTATGTCTGCCTGCTTTCTGAAGCAAAACTGATCGATACTTGGCAGAAAAGGTAAAAAGATTTAAAGTCTTTTTATGCTATTTTTAATTAATTAAAACTTTTTTAAAAGATACCATTAAAAAACTCAAAATAAATCTCAGTAACCTATTATATCTTCTTTTCTAGGAACTCCTAGTAACTAGAAATTTTAATCTACATATCTTATCAAAGGAAACATATCTTCCTGGTTTGCCCTTAACAAGAGGACTGAAAATCTGTATGGATTGACCACTTTGTTATTTTCAAACCATTCTGTAAGGTGATAAGTGCATATACCGCACTCTCAAAACACAGTAACATGCTTATAAGACATTATAGATTTTTGTTTAGTTTCTCAGGAAAGAAGCTATATATGTAAACTTTTGAGGGCTCTGGGGAATTACTCAATATCCTATCTGTCGTGCATGACAAATATCTTGCCCTACTAAAAGAATGTTCAGCCATTTCATATCTTTCAGCAAAGGAACTGTTATGTGGATGGTCCAACTCTATGCTTAGGTGTATATTCTGAACATAAAAGCACAGAAGTAAGGCATGTCCAGTAAATAGGTTGAAAGGAAAACAGCGGAAATATAGGAACAGAAACAACTATAAAAAGCTGTCAGAAGTCTTCCAGTTAAAGTCTGCCGTATAATATCTATGTTCCCTTTTAAGACTTCTTTGAAAATATCCCAACATAGTTTATGCACTATGTGTGTCCTTTGATGCAAGTATGATTCTATTACTATTTATTATGTTGATATAGTAGTCATTGTATTTATTCACCATTCCCATTTTTCCTCTTAAATTCATAAAGAAGCACATTTTGTAATATATTGTACTTGCTTTAAACATAGAGATTTTTATAAAGTTACTTAAAAATAATTTTAGGGGATCAGTAAGAGGATATTTTAGAATTATGGGGGAAATCAGCCACAGAGAAAAGTTTACTAAAGTTGAAATACACTAATTTAACCCTTACACAGAATCTCAGGGTCATTAAAGAGAGGTTTCAAGTCACTTTGCTAAGATAATAGAGTAGAAAGTTGGTGTCTCTTACCAAACCAAATTATTTCCCTTTTCAGTTGTATGGTATCTGAAGTTCAAAAATAAACTGTAATCTTAGAAGAAATGTGCTAATCTTTTAACATTGAAAGCTTACAAAAAGCATATGTAACCTTTTTTAAAGGAGTATATTCTCTGATAGGCGAAATGAGTGAGACATATTTTCCCCAGTTCCTCCTGGCCGCCTTCTCTTTGCTTTCCCGTCTCTCTTTCTCTCTGTTATGTAGAGAAATGTGATGATTAAATCAACAGGTGCCAGGAGTGCTGGAGCAAGCTGGCTTTGTGCCCACATGTGTACAGTGGGGATATTGTGTCACTCCAGGTTTTGGTGTATTTCTGTGTCCTTATGAGGGAAGGGATAACCTAGTTGAAATACATACTGCAACTCCTAAGGGATTAAGTGCGTTTCCTTTGCTTTATAGTTTAGAATTTTACAGTTTCTTTGTTTGGGAGTTCTCAGGTTGCTTAATGATTTCTCTAGCCTCTACCCCCACCCCGTCGTGACCAGATGTATATAATAGCAGCATTTGAACCTCTGTCGATTTGCCAGTTTTATTGCTCAACATGTGGTATATAACCTTTTCTTTTTGAGTATCATTTCATTCTCCTGCCATGGAGTCCTAGATAAAGATGATTTTACTTATTTCTTGCCTTTTAAAAATGTTCATGTTCTAATTTTTTTAATGATGGTTTGTAAAGTCTTTGTAGTATTTTAGGGAACTGTTTCAGAGGTCAGACTGTCGTCATGTGATTTTATCACCATTAATGTTGTCAGTAAGCATGTTTGTTTTAGCTTATAGTTGTGGAGGGATCCACGAGAATTTATTAGTATGATAGTCTTGCGTCCATATTAGATTATGATGAGATAGAAAGTAGTTGAGGAAAGGTTTTCTCGTCTTTTAAACCCTAGTTTATTTTTTTTTATTTTGCAATCTAAATAGTCTGTTCATATTAGTAGGCTTTATCAGGCTTTAATGCATTTATTTGTTGTTCTTCAAAACTGACCTTAAGAATTAACTATTTAAAAAAAGGTTTTTGCAAAGATGAAATTATAATCATTGGCAACTAACTGTTAGAGTAGAAATTCTTTTGAATTATTCAGAGATTTAGAAGGCCCTTAACTTCATCCTGGATACCTTGTTTTACTAAATGTACTGGCTAAGATGAGGGCCCCAAACTTCATGTGTATTAGAAGAGACCATTTCTCTCTTTGGCAAATGCTAACCTTATGCTAAAGTCAGATAACAAAATTGGGATATATGTGGGGTTTGGGAGAGGAGTTGACTTGAAAAATTAAGCATGCTTAGGTGTAGATGGGAATAATCCAGCCAAAAGACACAAGCTGAATATGCTGTAGAGAAAGGTATGATTGATAGGATAGATTTCTAAGGAGGTGGGAGGAAACAGGATTGCCAGCTCAGGAGGAGGGACTGGCTAGTCCCAGGTAAGAGATTAGTTAGGTAGACTTAAGTGTTTAAAAAGTAGGTGGCCATGTCATGTATTGAAGGAAGGGGTGGAAGTAGATGACATGTCAGATGCTTGAGAGTGGACCAGATCTGAAATCCTAGTTGTGGAGAGGAGCAGATCAGGTTGACTTGAGAGGTATAATAAGATTGCCAGGGAGTGTGGTAAGAGCCCACTTAAAGTTGATTATGGATTTGCAGTGAATCCCCTTGTCCTGAAGTGTGGCTTTTTCCAGCATAGCTTCACTGGTCAGGCACACACGCACAGAAAAGTAGAATATCATCCTGAGGCAATTGCAGATGTGATATAAGAACTGTGATGGATCTATACAGGCAGGGGGTAGAATATGTGAAGAACTGACAGAGTGTCCTTAAGGAGCTGAAAGGAAGCGTAGTTCAGAATGCTTAAAGTGACGCTTATAAGGACAAGAGTAAGAGAAAAGCCCAGAGAGGTGAAAAAGGGCCAGAGCTTTTATGAAGAGCTTTACAAACCACAACAGAGCACTGAACTTTATTACTTGGGCAGTGGGCAGCCAAGGAAGAGTTTTATGCTAGAAACCAGGTTTGTATCAGAAAAGATCACTTTGACTATCATGTGAAAGTTAATGGGATAGAAGATCAATACTGAAGGTAGAAAGTGGTCAGGATGCTGTTGTAATGTAGGAAAAATAAAATAGCAGCCTTAATTAAAGAAGTGGCACTGAGAATGGGGGAGAGTGGACGTCTTTGACAAATACTTAGGATCAACATTTCGTCTTCTTGTTATTCTTTCTTGGGAAAAAGGTTTTAACTGGCTGTGGCTCCATTTATGTCGGTTTTATACTAGATCAATTTAGTAGTAATTCTTTAACCTAGAAAGGGTTTGTCCAGATTCTATATCATTATCATTTAGGTAGAATTTTTTTAATTACATTTTTCCTAAGTCAAAAATACATGGTCTTTATAGACAATCGGAAAATACAAAAGGTAAGGAGTAATTATTCATTCCACACCTCTCTACCCAGAGACAAATATTACAAATGTGTTTTCCTTTTATCTTTTTTCAGTAAGCAGTTTTACAAATTGAGATCTCTCTGGCAAGGGTGACCTATAGCACCCTTTTTGAAGCTGGTCAAAACCAGTG
Organism: Eonycteris spelaea; assembly: GCA_003508835.1. Classification (NCBI taxonomy): domain Eukaryota; kingdom Metazoa; phylum Chordata; class Mammalia; order Chiroptera; family Pteropodidae; genus Eonycteris; species Eonycteris spelaea. Next base: position 708,642 of record PUFA01000083.1, on the reverse strand, counting down.
TCTGAGTCTTTTTTACTTATTGAGTGTGGTACTTTGGGCCTCTAAGTGTTGGATGAACTTTCCTACCTTTTTATTATTTTTCTTTACAGGCAAAACTTTTAAATACAGCTTAATGAGAGATGGCTTGAGTTAAGTTTAGAGGCGATCATTGAGGTAAAAAGCCACGTCTGATGAATGCTGGAACACATATACACTGGTTATTTCAAATGCTGCTGGGGAAAAATCAATGGGAACAACAAGTCTTACTTAATTTGTTTATTCTAGGCATGGTAATAAAACATTGGTAAGAATGAAAGAGTAATGGCTGACTAGTTATCTTAACTGATTTGTGAGCTGAAAGTAATGATTTGTGGCATCCTGCTGGAAAAAGTACCTCTCCCAGTGCTTTATTTATTTATTTTGTTTAACATCCCTTTTAACTTGGTCTGAGATTGATTGAGACATTTTTTTGGACCTTGGAAGCTGTGAACCATATTAGAATGACAAACACTTGTTGACAGCTTTGAGAAGATGGATGGAAAAATAAACTCTGACAAGGTTCACATGTTTGTTTTTCTACTGAGTCTTTAGAAAGAATGCTGCTGTCATTATTTAGCAAAGAGAAAGAAAAAGTTGCACCTTATTGTCAAATTCAATATTTTCTGAGCCTGAATTACAAACATCTCTAGAGTATATTTACTTTTTGCATAAGGTATAATTAATCAAAGTAAGAACCAAAAGTTTATCACTTGGGCCAAGTTATTCTATCCACTTCAGATATCTGTGTCAATTTAGCTCATAAAATTCAGTAATATTATAAGTGTATATTGGCTATTAGAAGGATTAATACAGATATTTTATATCTGAGCATCATCTCTTTGGAGTACTCATAATTATCTACTAACATAAAAACATGTGTAATAGAAAAGCAAAAATCTAATAATAAGAGTCTGATAACTATCCATTGGTATAATAGTGCTCTGTTTCTTAATCATGTAACTACAGTGGGAGAAAAATAATCCATTTATTATTCTATTAAATACACAGAACTATTATATTGATTCTCAGACTGATTATGAGAAAAATAGATTAATATAATTATATGTTTATATTAATGTTTTTCAGATACTTCAACTAGGAATACTCTTTGTAGTTAGGCAAGTTATTTTACAGGTATATGTATGAAATGAAATGATTTGGGGTTGTCAGCTTTACAGTAAGTTATAAATAATTTTACTACATTAGTCTGCCTGATATTTTCCTACTTTCTTCTGGTAATAAAAATTTTCTTTCCTATAGAGACAATAATGTGGTTTGAGTGGGATACTGTATCATATTGTCTTTCCACCAACACCCCTCCTATGCTCACAGGGTAGTCACATATTCCCCTAGCCATGATGACTTACGGCCATGATGGTTCTGGACTTTTCTTTTGGAGCTATCAGGAACTAAATTTTCTGCTAGGGTTGCCCTAGGGCTGACAGTGCCATTTTGCCTGCTTCATGGAAAGAGCCTACATGCAGGAATACGGCAAGCAGATTTGAGATGGAAGGAGCCAGAATCTTGATAGCACATTTGATACTGAATCCAGTAATTTCTAAAAGCAGGTGCGACTCTGTTGTAAGACATGATGCCTCATTTTTCTCTGAGCTATATTGAGGGGTTGTTTGTTTGTTTGTTTATTTTTTGCCATTTGCAACCCAAGAACCTAAGTGATTGCTGGAGGGCAAGAAATGTGAAGGAATATTTGACTGATTAGAAGGAAGATGGTTAGGTCGTGAACCTGAATATAAAAGGGGAAAATTTAAATGAGCAGAATTCAAAAAGATTGACAGATTTTTATGAGAAAAGAGACTGAGAAAAAAACTTCTTTCGAAAGTGTAATATGGACAGAAAATAAGTTGTTTTGCTGAAGGAAAAGGCACAGTATTTACTTCTGTGCAGTACATTGCTCAAATGTTTGAAAATTTTACAGTCTTCATGTATTAGGATGTCCAAGGCAAGAGATAATAAACCTATAAAGGGCAGAGGTAGAGCCATGGATATAACTTGACCCAAGGAATCAATATTGGATCTCTCTTCCATTTCCCTTATATCCTGTTCCCTGGCCACAGGCAAACTAAGAGCAAGAAGGACATATTTTCCTGGGCTTTGGTCTGTAAAGCCCCATGGAAGGACTCTCAATGGCCCAGTTTGAATCAGATATCCACTTCATAAACCAATCACTGTGTCCCAGACTGGAGGGTAGGGTAAGATATTAGGCTATACAGCCATCTGGGACCCAATGAACAGAGCCTTCTAAAAGGAGGCAGATTGAGCACAAGCCTAGCTCCTGAATGGCTTGAGTAACTGTCCAAATTGTGTTCGCTACAGCATTTTACTTCTGTTGGTCTTTGAAGTAGTGAGGAAATATCAAAAAGTGGCAGAACAGTCTATTCTAAGGGTTGGTAATACTGCACTTGTATTTTATTTTCAACAAAAATAAAAGGAGTTTTATTTTACTGCAGAAGTAGTTGGATGCAACTAAAATGATATTATGGGAAAAAAATTATTATAAAGCACAGGGAAAACGTGAATAAAGTAAAGCCAGCTATAGGTTCTAAAGTATTTAAATTTCTCATCTAAATATACTATGCCTTCTGCTTTGGAAATGTGGTTTAAATATCTAAACCAAAGCAGTAAACCTAACTGAAAAGCATTATAGAAAATACTTTGAAAACAAAATAAAGTAGCATGATGAGCTCTGATCGCAGTGCTAGGAAGAATTATTGAGCTCTCACTGAAACGAACCATAAGTCTTGGTTAGCATGGTATTTCTATCCAGATGTTGCTTGTCCTGATAAATTTAAGCATTCCTGGGAGTCAGAAGCTGCTGCCAAGTTATGGCACCCTGGAGTTCAATTGCCATGTTCTAGACCTCAGTTCCTGTCCTTTGATTGCTGATTTGCGAGAAATGTAGAAAAAATAATGTTTTTTTTTTCATCCAGATGAAATGATTCATTAGAATTCCTGAACTAGGAATTCACATGCACATACACATATACATACACACAGACTTGAGAACTGACAAGATGTTATTTATACAAGAGTTTCTGTGTTAAATTAGATAACGCCTTGCCAGCATTTAAATAATATGATTTGTAATTGGAACCTTCATTAGTCCTGTGAAATTAAATTAATAGGTCATGAAGGAAATATTATTTCAAATTCCTATAGAATATGTTTGAATATTGGGAAAGGGAGGGAAGGTGAACAGACAGAACATTTTAATTACATGTAACTTGAACTAACTCCATAAAAGAATATAGATTCTTATGGGCAAAGATTTTTTTAACACTCATAAATTATGTATTATTTTTAAATGAATGTAATGCAGTCTGCGAATATATGAATTTTTTGAATTGATGGTTCATTTAATAAATCATTTATTGAATGTCTATTTGCATAGATAGCTGTCTTTAACATTATGAATTCACATATCTCAGGAAGCCTGCCATTTAGATCATTAGATAAGATGAACATATTGAAAAGTTAAATACTTTTATTGAAAGTTTGATCAGAATGTTGGAACCACTATGAGTGGTATAGGGGTGTATTATAAGGTTTAGGCCTGGTGAGATCCTGGAGTTAGGGAGTCTCTACAATGTTGTCGAACCTGTACCTAGTGCTGGCCTGTTGTAAGCAGAGCCATCGGTCAGGAAAGTAGAGGAAAGTAAGAGCAACCTGCAATCTGCAGGGATGAACTGAAAACAAACTCATGAGAACAAACTGGAACATATGTCTGTTTCTCACTCTTTCAAGCCTGCAATTTATGATGCAAGTGACCTGCAGAAGAGCTGGTGCACTTTGCCATGGAGCAGCGCATAGATTTGGCCTAAAATTATGAGAACATGGGAGTCTACTGAAGCCCAAGGAGATCTGTCAGGAGCTGGAAAAGGTTCAGGCCCAGTGAAGCTCCAGGGCAACAAGGCAAACCAACAGATCCACAATTATGCGTGCACTGCAGTAGTGCCCGACCTTTCACCAACTTTCAAGCATAAACATGGTTGCCTCCTCATTTCCACCTTCTAAATCTCATGCAGGATTCTCTTCTGGCTATCCCTAACCAATAACTATGCAGGAAAGGTAGTTCCAGTTAGCTAAATTGACATAGCATGGCCATCACAGTTTGCCCCCGTCAGCTTGGCACTCAGATACATCTGTCAGTCATATTTAACTTCCAAATAAAGCCATAGCAAAACTATGTTTATGATGAGACTGTCTCTCTTACAACCCGAAACAGTGTCTTTGAAGAATGCAGTTGTGTATCTAACCAAGTGGTTTTCAAAGTGAATAAAAGTGGAACTGCGTATTCCTAACAATTAATGCATTTCATTTTTAAAATGTGTCTTGCAGGAAATTTTCCTCTAAAGAGTACCAAGAGCATTAATTCGTACTATCAAAATTAAAATGTAATTTACTGTGGAAAAATTTGTAGAACTAAAGCAAAAGAAAAGAATTGTTTCACTTTATGTTTAATGTTTTCTGTCTTTTTCTCAACCTTTTTGCAGTTTTTTGAGGTGCCATTTGATTCAAACATGAATAGGACAAAGAACAGACCTCTGGTTCGTGGACAGATCAGGTAAAATCATGAATATAAGTCTCTTTCACATTATAGAACATTCATTTGCTTGTTCTTTGTGGTAACTCATGTGATACATTTCTCATTAGTTCAATTTTGAGACATGGGCTGTTTTCACTTGTAGTGGCTGAAGTAAAAATATTCCATTAACACAAATTTCAAACAAATCCATATAGGATCTCAGAAGAAAGTTATGTCTGAAGCTTTTTTTTTTCTCAGATAAACTGATAATGCCAAGTAAATTACTGCCTCCATTACTCTTCTTTCTACCACATTCAATTAAGTAGAACTAAAAGGCATGTAAATATTTTAATATCACTAATGGTTAATAATTAAACATTTTACTTCCTGGAGACCTCAAAACCAGCATTTAAAATATTTTTTGTCATCCAAAAGATATCATAAGCTGAGAAAAATAAAAGGGCCAAAAGGTTTATACTGACTATTCTAAATCAGTGAATCCTCTCTTTATATTTCCAGGCAATGCCTTCATGGAGCTTAAAATGTATTGGGGCAGCACTTGTGGATCAAATGGTCACACATAGTAACTTAAACAGTAAAGGAAGCAAATGCAGATATGGTCAATAAGTCTATGTAAAAATGTTTTTTTAATACTGTTTTTAGCCATTTGATTCTTAATTTAAAATACCATTTTTTTGAAAAGGGCAACAGAGCCAGATGAAAATATATAAGAACAAAAATCTCATATCTACTGATATTTTATTTCTTTTTTTGAAATATAAATAAAACTATCTGCTATGTTTATGTTTAGAAAATGTCAGAGTACTTTTATTTGAGTAAAGATGTCTTAGAGGGGAGAATGCAAACTCTGTAAGCCATCTCGAGCTAAAACTGCTCTTATCAGATCACGGGTAGGTTCTTACTTATTTGGAAATTCTGTCCAGTTGTTTTTCCTCAGTGAAATCATACTTTCCTTTATAACCAAGAGAAATATGGGTCAAGAGTCATTAGGCAGATAGTGGCAATTCAGAGAAAAGCCTGTCATTCTACTAGTAGCTCATCTTCCTTTGCCCAGTGTGGTTACTTTCTGCACCCTGGAAAGTAAAGTCTGTCGGCGCTTCCAGGATGGAGCATCATGGGTTTGGTCATTGGTATCAACAGTGCCCTTCCTTTAAAGGAGACAGGCTACAGTACAATTATTAGTCTTGTTAAAATTGCAACTTCATCTCTTGTTTACAAGATGACCCAGGCAGAATCTCATTTATAATAACCTTAATTGCTATTTTAGAGAGCAAAGTAAAGGCCTGAAAAAAGTAGATTCAAACTTATTTTTATATCTAGGATATATTTTACTAAATAGGTACAAGGAGGTATTATAAGCTTAGGGCAGAAATCTTGCATTGAGAAGCATAATTTTAAAACTGAAGACTTTATGTCCTTTCGGTTACTGTTTATTATATATAACACAGTAAATTATTATTTCCTAAACAGATATTTTATGAGTGGGTGGTTGTAGGGTATAGTAGAAAGTCTTATAGACTATCCGTTAACATTTATTTCTCAGCCGTGGTGGTTCTCACATTTATAACAGCTATTGGACATTTTAGTACAAAGTATAGCCAGTTTATTTTGAAATTCTCTTTTTGGTATTTACTACCCCATTTGATTTGGGCTGCTATGCTTTGTCGAATCTATACAGCTTTATAGACTTCATTTATAATTTGGCATGTAAGTGTGAGGCCCTGTCATTGAAGATGGGCAGCAGTATGATAAGTCTGGGAAAGAAATCCTTGAAAAGTCTTTTACCGATGACAGCTGTTTCAGCCTTTTTACATAGCTTGCTTTCTATCTGTTTTAAAGACAGTCTATAAACATTTATGGAAAAAATATATTTCATTAACTTTTTCAAGTGATTGCAGTTTATTTTGAAAAATTTTATTTAAGTGAACAAAGATATATTCTAAGGAGATAAAGTAATATGGTAATGCTTAAGGAAAAAAAGATATGCCTGGACTAGTTGTTCTATGATACCTTGAGGATGTGGAGAAATGCCTGAAAGAAGCCCTTTGCTTGTGTGGACCTGTCAGACCACATCCGTACTCTGTGCTTTTAGTCTTGTCTTCAAGAAAAATGTCTGGGATGTTTGGGCACTGGATACCTTACAGAGCTGACACAGAAGATAGTGCTTTTTTGTTTGCTTATTTAATTTAAATTTATTCCAGAGTAGAGGTATCATAAGACTGTCAATATCAGTTAAATAGAGAATTAGTTAATGAAAGTCAGGGTTATGAAAAATAAAATTTGGGGTAAATGATAAGATCACAAGAAAAATTTATCAAATTCACATAGTTAACAAGGTTGAACTATAAATTTTATCCTACATTTCCTGGTGAAATCATAGTTACATCATACTGATAAGCATGAGATAGATGCTGTTAAATTTCCCCCAGTGCCCAGGTGAGAAAACTGAGAATCCCAGTATTATGAACAAGTGGCAGAACAAAACTTGGGCCTAGTCCATTTGACTCCACACTCCTAGTTCCTAATGACTACACATAACTGTCTCTAAAAGTCTCTGTACATGAAAAGAAAATACCACTCAAGAGAGACCAAGTTCTGCCTCTTAGTTCTTAAAAATAAAGAAAAGGCACTTGGTGATGATTATTAGAAGAATGTCTTCAAAGACTTCTACACAGGAAGCAAATAACAAATTTCTAAGTTGTCTCTCTGGGCAAGCCAGAGACAAAATACCAAAGAACAAACAGCTCCTAGAGAGAACCATTTAGACTGTGTGGACTTGAAGCATTTGGGGAATAGGAAGTTCTTGGCCAGACATAATAGCCCAAGGATGTACCTCTAGCAGTTTTGCTTGTTCTAGTTGTTAAACTGAGACAGTGAAAGGGAGAGGGGAGGAGGTTATGTGTGTGTCGAGTGATGGCTAGGATCAAAGAGATCACATAGGGAAAGTGCTCTGCCACATGGTATGATTGGAAAGTAAGTGAGCTCAAGGTCTAATGGCTGTTACCCATGTTTCCCCAGGACAGTTCTGGTTTACACCTGTTGTCCCAGCAGAATTCTTAATAGTGTCCTTCTCAACAATGTCCAGTTGGATGATAACTATATACCATCTGATAAAAAGAGAATGATGGTGATGATTATGATGTTCACAGAATTTCCTTAGTTTTAGACTATTTCATACATAATTGCCCAGAAGAGGAAAAAAAAATTTTAAAAAAACACCTAAATGGAAAGTATAATGTATCTAAATCAGTTTGTAGATACCATAATATAGACCTCTTTAAATATCTTCTTAAAAATGACATTTAATATCTTTATGTCTTCTTATAAATTGGAAAAGATGAATGAAGTAAACTGACTTGTTTAGTTTGCCAAAATGTCATGGCTCTGGATGATTGTTTTGAGAAGGGAGTTGGGCTTAGAGCTCCCTTTTATTCTCCGGCAACATACTTTAGAATTTGCATGTCACATATCAGGAGCTCACATTGAAGGGTGAGTAAATCCACTTAAGAAGTCGAATCCACAAACTCAAAGTCATGTAATGAAGGTAAATATCAGAGAAGTTTACCTTCTTATCAGTCATATTTCATTGTAATCCAATTTTAACTTGGTGACTAGACAAAGTAAATTAGCAATTTTAACATTTTTTTTATCATAGAAAACATCTCAGTCTTCAGATATTCTTCATATGGTAATCATTCTCTAGTGAAAAATGTTATCTGATTCTGAGCCTGGGCAAGTCCTCGAGTTAATCTTTCCATAACACTACTTTCTCACATGTAGGAATCATAATTCCTACATTGTTGGGGAGCAGGTTTAAAACTCTATAGTTGTTTGCAGAACTTTCATCTGTTTTCAAAATTTGCTTCAAAATAAATACTTTAATACTTATTAGGCAATAAAATAAAAAAATGAAATTCAGATTAGTTTCAAGGGCTGGGCAAAAGGAAGCAAAACACTTGGCAAATAAGAGGACTTAGAAAGTGAAAGTTACATGTTTCCATTATCATGCTTTAGTTGGAACAACCACTCAGTGGAAAGTAGGCAGGGGTAAGATCTAAATCTTTTGTTCATATTATCATCATCAGGACATGTTTATGGAGAATGTTGTTCCTGTAGAGAAGTGTGCTAGTTGCTAAGATTACGAAGAGGTAAATAACATGGTCTTCATTCTCTTAAAATCACATAGAGGAGATGGCAACAGACATGCATAAGGACACTAAATGCAGGAAAGGTATAGTTGACTCAACAAATATATTTTTTAATGTGCTTACCAGCCAGGCCCTGTGCTAGATACTGAAGGTGTGGTGGTAAATACAAATTTAGGGCCATGCCTGAGTGATGTGGGAATGCGAAGAGTTAGAACTTAACCCAAACCGAGGAGGTCAAGGATGACTTCTCAGAGAGAATGAAGTCTTGAAGCTCAGAAGCAATGAATAAGAACTGCACCACTCTGCCTATTCCTTTCCAAACTCTTCTCTCTGTTCTTCCTCCTCTGCTAGTTCCTTTGTTGGTGTCCATTAGCCTCCTTCTCATGTTACTCTTCTGCAGATACTGCACTCTACATTGTCTACCTCTAGCCCAGATCTCTGTCTTGAGCTTGGAGTCTTTAAAAAGCTCTTTTGGGATTCCCCTTTAGACATCTCAGATTCCATATGTATATATCCCAATTCATCATTTTCTCTCTCAAATTGTCTTTTTCACTGTATACTTGTTCATTTACATTCTAAAGTCAGTCAACTGTAAATCATTCTAGATTTTTTTTTCATTCGTCTGTTTCATCTTTATCCAACAAATCGTGTCTTTTCAGCCACCTAATTTACCATGGAGTCTCTGCCCTCTCACTCCACTGCTTTAGTTTCAGACTGTCATCAGTTTCACACGGGTTATTACAACAGCATCCCGGCTGGTTTTTCTGCCTTTTCTCTGACCCTCCATCCATCTGTCTTCCACTCAACTGGCAGATAGGTTTTCCTTAAACAATCATTGGTTTCTGTTTTAAAACTTTTGGGGTATTCTAAACATATTTAAGAAAAAAATATTTATTTTAACATCTTTACTGTGTCATTATAGACCTTTCATGGGCTGATCCTTCCCAGTTCTTACAGTGTCATCTTCCACCATGTTCACCTTTGTTCATTCATCCTCTTGTGTTATACTGTGACTTAATGGAACTGCTGCTTTTTTTCACTAAAGTGCCATGCTTTCTGTCATCTCTGCCAGGTTTGATAACCTTGCCCTTTTACTGTGCAGATAGGTTTTATAAGTTTTACTTCCTCTGGAAGGGATAGCTGTTTCCATACTCCAGTGAGGTGGTGTTAGACATTTTGTCTTGAGGTTCTTTGTGTCCTTATCGTAGCACTACTAGCTCACTGTCTCTTTCCTTGAGCCTCTTTATTACATTGTGAGTTTTTCCAAGACAAAGATTGCATGTTCCTCAGAGTAGTCACAAGCGTGAATAAAGAGACCTGTTACAGGTCCAGGGATGAGTTGATAATAGCTTACATCAGAGTGGTCATGATGATGGAGGTGAAATTTTTTTGCTGGCCACCATTGCCTACAAGTTAAATTAAATTGTGTCTGCTTTTCAAACACTTTCTCCCCTTTCCTGTGGATCACTGGCCTCCCCCATATAAACTGCCTGTTCCTGCCTCTCTGCCCTTGCTCCTCTTGTTCATTTCTATCTGCCTTCTCCCTTTTTCTCTCTTCTGTAACTTTTGTTTATCCTTTGAGGAATGTCTCTCTACTGTCGACATGTATTTCCACCTTCTTAAAATTCTACAGCTCTTTGTACAGGTACCAGGATAAGGTAGAGTAGTAGCAAAGGAGACATGAGAACCTATCCTCCAGAGAAGTGGCAGCCCCACTGTTCAGACAAATCTTCACAACCACCACAATAAAAATGCACAACTTTAGTCAAGTTGCCAGTGTTCACCTTTTAGACAGAATGGAGTAAACTCTGCAGGGAAACAGAATTTTTTAGAATTCTCTATCTCCCCTCCACTGAGTCATCCTTAAGGCAGAATGGTATGAATGCCCAGTCACCTAAATATAGACTATTCTTTTGTTCCTCCTTTTAATTTAACTCAGTGATTTTCAAACTTTAGTGGGCATAGTTTTGGGGTTTTGTTTTGTTTTGTTTGTTTTTTTCTGGAATTGTACACAAATAACCTTGCATGTACTTTATGGATGACTTCTAGGGATTCTGAAGAATAATCTTGAATATAATATATTTTCACCTTAGGGCTGACCTAAATAAACTCAGTAGACTATGGCTCCACTATGTTTCAAGAATATGAACATGCATCTGGTCCCATTGTGTTTCGATTGCAGTCTTGGGGCCGCCTGCCTTTCCTTTTATAGGGCTGCTACCCTTGGTCTGTATTGTTTCAGATTATAAAGTGATGTTGAATATATTTAATCAACAAGGAAAAGTTAGATCATTGACTGTTTTTGAAATAGTCAATTGCAGTATAGATATACCCTTTACATTTAAGGCAATAGAAATTTTCTGTAATTTTTTTTTTTTTTGAGAATCAGGAAAATCTTTACAACTAAAATACCATTTAATAAGAATAAAATCTGTGAAATTACATCATAATTTCTTTCATTTCCCCAGGAGAATTTACAGGACAGTACTTTTAATTATTTCTTTATTGCCTACATAAAATGACAATTCTGTATGTCTAAGTTATCAGAGTTTAAAAAAAAAGGCGGGGGGGAAGAAAGAAAAGATTATCTCCCTTATCAACTGTTTGGGAAAATACTGTTTTTTCTGTTTTCCTCACTAGTGAAAAGGAAAGGCATACTAAACATGTCATGCTAAGATGACATGTTTAAATTCATCCTAACTCTTATAGGGACACAAAAGTTATTAGTTATTCTGAATGTCTATTCTAGAGAGCATTGTGGCCTTACAATAATTGCAGGTGGTTAATAGATAGATCCTTTTGCAATTCCTATTTACCAAATGTAATTCCTGTGGAAACACTTGACCTCATGGCTTTCTGCTTTTTACTTCAGCTCTGGGGCCTTTGTGGTAGAATTATTTATCAGTCTTTAATGGCTTGGGGGCCACTTGGTGAATCTGAGTACATTGAACCTCACGTCACTCAGGAAGCAACCCAGATGGACGTGAATAAACCTGGAGTCATGGTGCATTCGGCACCATTTGCTCTAGCATCTGCTTCTGAGGATGTCTGGAAAGAAATGCTCCAGAGGGTCAGAATGGCGCTGTTTTAACCTCTGGTCTCAGCTCTTCACCACAGAGTTTATCCCTATTAACTTAGAGCCAAAACCACTGCATCTGTTCCCCTGAGGCTGCGTGTAAGCACAGCCACATCACAGCCTAAGGGATCCATGCTGTTAGTAGTCTAGATGCACACGTGGTAAGTGAAACTTGTCACAGGCAAAATCAAGAAGTGTTTTGTCTTTTGACACCTCAGAGCCTCCTGTTTCTTTGCCATTTTTATATCCCTACTAGTAACTTACTTCCTTTCACCCTTTACGTATCATGCAAGTATCTAGCTTCCTTGAACTCCTTCCACTTAGTGAAGGCGTTGCTACATGCATATTGGATAATTGGATAAAATGGATTTAGTAGTTTCTGGGTGGCCACGGGGAGGGGTCAGAGGGAGAGGTATAGTTAAAATTGAATGTCTTTAGTAGTTCCTCCTAAGATAAACCTCAGTTCTTCTTAGGAGGATCAAGTATTTTTCAATAGCAGATTATAGCTGCCAGAATCTAACACCTATTTTTTGGAAATTATTGGGGGCCCATGGGACTCCGTTTTTACCTTATACTCTAAGACCTATGGATAAGGTTGCCTGCGAGCAGGTATTCAACTCAGACCTTCCCTGAGGTCTATGTCAGTATCTCCTCCAGCCTCACTGCCCCATTGGATCCTTTTTTTCTGACTTAATATTTGGACAAGTGGTTCTTCTTTTCTTTTTGTAGCCACACTTCTGGAAACAGTGACCCACATGCCACTTCATCAGTTACAGTTTAGCTTCTACCCTCGCTGTTCATCTCTGCTCTTCTCTGTTCTTCACTTGATTTTTTTTTCTCACCAATTTGCTTCTTTGATTCCACCTTCACTTAAGGTGTAGTTACTCATCAACGTGGTAACCTCAGCCTTAACCCCGAAGGTCTTCCCACAGAGTCCTCTGTCTCAATTCCAGAGGCTTTTGAGAGAAAATGTGATGGCTCAAGCTTGAGCCAGGTAGCTCGTCCCTAGTGCAGTCCTGTGGCAACGGAAAGGGATATGAGGATAATTGGAGGGTTGGGGGAGGCGGGAGACCTAAAGCTGCTCCTTCCAGAGCTGCTTCTGCATAAATGTGAGCTTGTACTTGGCCAGATGTGTATCTTGGGCCCTGATTCTACTTTGTGTATTTCTAGCTACAATCTATCTCCCCATCCCTAGTACACATACTTTATGCCAAATTCTTCCTGTGATTTGCAGTTGAAGCCTAAGTAGAGATTCTTAAATTTAATATTTACTGAGTCATATTATGTATCCTCTCTCACTGTCTTCCCTGTATTTGGCAGGAAAATTTGGAGTGTTTCCTGGTTTTCTCAAAGTTGGAATTTTCTGTTTCCTGTTCTCCTCTCTGTTTTCAGAGAGGACAGATACAGACACCTTTAATCTGCCGTCTTTGCTTAAGTTGAGGTCCTTCGTATTTAAATATCTAATCTGTTTTACATGTATTTTTTAAAGTACTAATCTTTTCTCTGACCTCTCCTAATTAAAATTAATCTTTCTTAAGAATGCCAAGGTCTAATGTTTCTTCTATATATTTTAGAATTAAATAATTCCCTTGTCTAATTCAGTTCATTACAAATGTTTCGATTACCTATAATGTTACTAGTGCTATCAGTTCTGTTTCTATAATGCTCAAAAGGCTTATAATCTGGGTGAAAAAATAAGCCAGATGCATAAAATACTTAGCAGACAGGACAAGGGAGCCCATAAATATGTATTGAATGAAATGAATTGGTACAAACAAGGATAAGTACAGACTGGATGGTGAAAGCTTCCTGAAGAAGTGGGGCCTGGGCTAGGCTTTCTTCCTTGTTGTTTTGAAGCACATCTGTATTTTGATTACGTCTCCTATGATGATCCATTTTTCAGCTTGGTAATGTTGACAGGAAAATAATACATGTCAGCATTAGTTTTTCCAACTTAATGGATCGGATGAGAGTGATCCATAACTTGTAAGCTTTGAGTGTGGGCTGTGAGCGGGAAAGATAGAATGATAAGACCAGAGTGAAAGGTTATTTAGAGAGGATAAATTTAAACACTTGGAATTGGGGTCAGCCAATACCTGGTTTCTAAATGATGACGACGATTGAGTTTTCAAAATGAAATGAATGGATTGTTTAGTTGGTATTATTAACTTAAAGAACAGGGTTTAGCTTAAGTATTATAGAGATTTACAGGAGACATTTTTCACATTTACTGAAGGTTTTACCAGTAAGCACTTAAGCAAATGTAAACGTTTTGCGGGCTGCAGGGGACCTGTGAACGTTATTCATCACCCAGTCACACTGGCCTCATAGATGTGTACCCGGACCATGCTAAAGCTCCACAGTGTTTCTAAAGATTGTTATGATTAGTCTCTCGGTGTGTATATATTGCAAATGTAATAAGAACATGAACATTTTATAACCGTAGGAATTTCTTTTTTTAGTGCTAACCAGTCATTTGAAGGGGCAGGAAGAACAAATTTGGTCTCAACCATAGTGGTACTAATGTAGAGACCTTTGTTCTTATAATAAAATCATTTAACATTACGAGCCACAATACGAAGAGTCAACAAAAAGTTTTTGTACATATCATCATGCTTAGTCGATACAGTGGGTGAATGAGAGGAATGCTGGAACTTTCTGAGAGGCAACATTCCTTTTCTTCTTAACATACGAGAAAAGAAACCATTTGTGATTATTTTGAAGCATCATGAATTGTAAACATTTGTTGATAACAATGCTGGGGATGGGGGGGGGGTTTCTGTTCTCATGTCCCTTTTTATAACCATAAAATATTCAGACATTCTATTAAATATAAAGGGTTAACTATCACATAGTAACTAAGTTGATCACTTGTAGCCAGTTGAGAAAAAGTCATAGGAGCAAACACCTTTTACTAATACTCTGGAGCCATTTAGTCTAATGTCCTATCACTTTATTTCCTTCTCTTTTCAAATAAGATTATGTGAAAAGATTTGATGTGATCAAATTCCCATTGATTGGTGTTATGTGAGTAGTAGTTAAGATAGTGTTCTCTTTTGCATGGTTTGTAAAGTTTTGTTTTAACCAACATTTTGGACATCAGTCTTGGATACAGGGAATTTAAAGATGAACGTACAGTGTCAAGGCACTAAAAAAGTAGGATGTGGTGGGAGGGGCAGGCAAAGCAGCAAACAGATCCTGCTGTGGTCCTAAGGGCTAAGAAGTGCTGTGAGCGCCAGAGGGGCATGTAGACCACCCATGGAGATGGGGGCAGGAAGGAGAGAAGGATGAGGGCAAATATTCTTGGAGTACATGTTTTGATGTCTAGGCTGAATCTTAGAGAATGAGTAAGAAATTATCTCACAAAAGATTGAGAGAAATATTGAGAGGTCAGGGAGGAGAAAGGGTGTATGTCAGTTCTAGGGCAAAGGAGCTACATGTATGTCACAGAAGAGCTCTTTCACCTAGACCACAGATTGCAAAACAGCAGCCAACAGGCCAAATCCTGAGGAGGCATTTTCTGTTTGGCATGCTATGCTTTCTTATGGCTGCCAACATTTAAAAATAGAAAAATTTAACAAAATTCCAGATTTCTGGGCTTTTTTTGGTGCATTTCCTGATGGTATCTACCAGCCAAACCTGAGTAGCAGTTCCCACAGTCGTTACCACTCCATTTTTTTTTTTTTTAAGTAGGCCCACTTTACTCCTTTATATGGCCAGCATGGTCTCTGTATATGTCTATGTTTGCAAAGGCTCCAGTCCTCACCGAGCAATGCAGGAGATGGAGTCACCTACATTTAATGTAGGTGAACAAAGCTGCTTTTTTTAAAAAAAAATAGTCTTATGAATTAAAAAGGGAGTAGATAAGAGAATTAAACCATCAGGCTAAACCAGGAAAAAGGGGAAGTGTGTATCTTCCATGTGGTAGGTGTTACAGGAGCTAAAAGTAATGGAGGAATTCATTGTTGGTCCCAGGGCTCAAGGAGTTTGAGAAATACACAGATGGGACCATTATACTAGAAATTTGATTTTCATGGATGAGATCAAATAATAAGAATCTCCCCCTCTGAAAATTCCAGAGTCTTTGTACAAATAGCTTATCCTTACTTTAAACTGAATTGATATAGCATAATTCAAGTCACCATTTGTTTCTTCTCCCTAAATTAGAAACCTGAATTTCAGAGGTTAGCAGTGGGGTAAGGTTCATCTTAGCTTTTTTTTATTCCTTAGCCTATCTTTCTTATGTCCTTCCTAGATTAATAAGATTCTTTCAAAAATTTTTTAAAACTCGTTTAGTTCAGACATGCTTTACTTTTTTCTTTGAATAAATTGTTTTTCTAATATAATGCTACAGTTCCTGTGTTCTGAATATAGTCATGTCAAAAATGCTTGCTTATTCTTGAATTTCTCTTAAACATGTTTTAACGTTTAATTTTTTAAGCAGGTTACCATCATTTTTTTATGCAATAGATAGCTTTTCAAACATTGCTATAATTAATTTTCTTTTAAAATGTAGAGTGTCCTTTTTTTCTTCACATATTCTCTAAATTGTGAATCTACATCAGCTCTCTGCTACCTTGCAGTATCTATAACTTGACACTTCTTCAGAAATAGAAAACTCCTAAATAAGATTCTGGGAAGACATTTTTAGAACAGTTATCTGTGGAGACTTTTCCAAAAAACTCAGGCCAAAGCTCAAATATCAGATTTATGGAGAAAATTAAAGTTAAATTGTCTTGGTTTAATTGAGGTTTGGGGTTTTCTTTTGTTTTTGAAGAACGGAAATTTTATTTCATAACTTAAAAATAATTTATTCTGGAAGAATGACCAAGAAATGTGAAATTAATTTTTGTATAAACCAATTACGTGCAGAGCTACTTAAAATATAAAGCGTTCTTGATTTAATATAACATTTCAGAGACCTCTCTGACACATTACTTAAACAGAAAGGGCGCATTTCTCCAGTAAATTATTGTAAAAGTCAAGTAATTTAAATTACATTTATTAAGTGTAACAAATAGGCATCAAATTAAAACTTATATATTCCTAATTTTTATAGAAGATTCCACTTTGATAGAGCTACTAATAATTGGTGTTTATTAAACAAAGAAATATGTTTTAAAGTAGGAATAAATAATTCATAGAAATGGGTTGACAAATTTCCACTCACTCGTAGTCTATTAGTTTCTTTTCTACAGTAGCCTTGGGCAGGAAAAGCAGAAGTAGAAAGATCCCATGCATTGATGTTCAGTAGAAAGATATCTCAATTTAAAATGTAATTCAGTTTTGAATATGAGTTTGGAAATAAATCATCATTCAACCCTCAACATGAGCCATGAACCTATTTGTATGAGTGAGTGAATGAATATAAAAGAATTTTTTTAGTTCAAGGAAATCACGAGATTTTTCTTCTGCCACCATCCCCCCCCATCAAATAGTGCTACTTTCCTTATTCATACACTTATTCTGTTTTATAGAAAATTAGAATTTTTTTTGCCATACCATTATACCCCATTCACTTGCTTTTCTGATCTTTCCTGCATGAATTTACTCCAGGGAGAACTACTCACAGAGATATTAATTTCTCTGTTCTTAATAAAGGCCATTACAGCAACTGTTGTAGAATGCAAGAGCACCAGTATTTTTAAAAAATATTTTGCGTGTGATAAACCTACTTTTCCTGGTGATGGTTTATTTTTTTGGAATTTGATGTAATAAAATTAAATTTTTAATTTAAAGTTATAATTGAAAATAAAAATAGTTTTGCTATTTTAATTCACAGCCATCATACATTTATAATTTGTAATTAAGAAATGATACTCTTGAGTACATATGCATATATTTTCATATACTAATAGATATCTATGTCTTTTTAAGTTTGAAAAAATAAATCAGCAGAAACAATTATTTCAAGTTTATCAGCCCCTACTTTCAACTTTATTTAATAGAGTACCCTATTTGAATATATAATTCTGTGTTATTTTACCTGTTCTTTTCCTTGTAGCAGATTTTACATTTTGAGAGTTTCTAGTACTTGTTAATGTCTGTTCTTCTTCGTAGACTAAACTTTGCTATCTCATTCACGGCTGTATATCCACCCTTAGTATAGTGGCTGACTGCACAGGCAATGAGAAATTTGAATGAATGAATGAATGAATGAATGAACGAACGAACAAACAAGTGAACACTGTGCACTTATTTAGCGAGTGCCCTGCTAAGTACTTCATTTACATTATTATATTTGATTTTTGACTCTGAAATAAGTAGTTCTCGTTTTACAAATGAAGAACTAAGAAATGAAGAAACTAAGGCCAATATGTTAAATAATTTGTTCAAAATCACATAGCTCAACAGGGTAGAACCCCCACCTTCCCTACAGTCTTGTTACTGAGCCTTTTTGCGTAAGCCATTTTGACTTGGGTTTTAATCTTACCAAAAGAAGAACCAATTATAGTTGAGGAAACTAAGGACCAGAGAGGCTCAATAATTTGCCCACTTTTACAGAGCTAGTTAACATCAGAGCCAGAACTTGAACTCGGACCACCTGATTCCTGTTCAACAAACTTAGTTATGCTGCAATACGGAAACCAGAATATAATAACACTAATAAAGAATACTTAAGCATTTTTAAGACATTTTTGTTAGGAAAATGTTCTAAAAGACACAGTAGTAAAGATAGTATAATGAATCTAATATACCCATTACCCAGAATCAGAAGTTTTCAACACTTTGCCATGCAACTTTTAAATAAAGAATAAATGATAAAAGGAAAAATAACTCTGTGTGTGTGTGTGTGTGTGTGTGTGTGTCTGTCTGTCTGTCTGTCTGTCTTTCTCTCTGTCTCTCTTCCTCTCATTCCAAGTTTTGGGTACTTTCCATAACCCATCTAGGAATGGGGAGAGCAGATGAATTTTTTGATCAAATGCTGAGCAGTATGATGAGGAAGAAGAATATATTGAGTAATTGACCTAAAATAATAGAAATCAGTCATTGGCAAAATTGCCCTTCATGTTTTTCAGATTTAGCTCTGACTTTTATGAGTGCTAAGGCAGAAAATCATAGTTGTGTTGAACTGAGATGAGAAGTGAATGTGCTTTTCTCATTTTTTTCTGTATCAGAAACAGATCTCTTTATAAAAACAGCTAAACTTAAACAACTTTAATATCACCATGATATTTAAATATTTCATGGTAAATCAAACTTTAAAAAAATAACCCACTTGATATATTTCTCTTTATCTCAGAACCATTATTCTTGCTAGTCTCCTTCTTGCAGTTTCAAAAAGAATCTTTCACTTCTTTTACTGATGTATTTTCATTGTGTACAAAGATTCTAACCAAATCTTGTAGTTACCATTTGTTTTCTTAACTCTTTTACTCTGCCTTATTTCAAACAAGACTTCAGTTAACTCACAAAGCTATGTAAAATGTGACAAATTGTCCAAAAACACCACTTCACAAAAAGACGACTTGGGAGAGACAAAGTAGAGTAAAAAATAATAGAGCTAAAAATGCAAACCATGATCACGTTTATGTCAGTATACCAAAGAGCCACTCAATGAAAGAGGAGCACCTGCTCTCTGCAGATCTGATTTTGCTCCACCAATATATTTTTGGAATATCTGGAAGGTAGATTAAAGAAATAGCTAGGTGAATGCTGTTTCTGTCAACTAGTATTTGATAAAAATGTGTGGTAATGTGTTCATGATTCTTTTTCCTCGGAAATGCCTAACGTGAACTTCTCCTGTGAGGTGAATGGTTGATTGTCTATCTGTCGACCATCATGTCAGGCAGAGTGGTCCTTCTGAAAAACAGATCTGATCATTTTCTTTCCCTATTGAAAATACAGAGAAACTTCATTGACTCTGCGTTGGCCCAGAGACAATGCTCAAATGTCTCACTGTGGCCTTCCTAACATTTCTGCTCTCTGACCCACTTCCCCCTCATGCTGTACTCCAAGTAAGTGGGCCATGCCATGCTTCCTTACCTTTGGCCTTCTCACATGCTGCTCTCACTGCCTGAAACATGCTTTTCCACCTTTTTTTGCCCATCTCCCACCCATACACTAGGTCTTAGTTTGAACATCACTTCTTTCTAGAAATCTTCCCTGTGCACCTTCACCACTCCCTTACACTCCCAGTGCTCTTGGATTTCCCATTTCCTTGGTTGTAACACACTTAATTGTTGCTGTTTATTTAACTATCTTCTCATCCAGTATAAGTGCTCCCAAGGCCTCGCTCACCAAATTATATCCCAGGTCTGTCCTTTTTTGTTTTTGTTTTTTTCTTTTATTTAATACTTCCCAATCATTTTCATGTCATGGAATACAGTAGAAAATTAGGCAACTTATACAGTGGGGTAAACTGAAGGAGTTTTTAAACCCACAAGTGTCAGCTCCAGGCTAAAGGTGT
Source organism: Eonycteris spelaea (assembly GCA_003508835.1). NCBI lineage: Eukaryota > Metazoa > Chordata > Mammalia > Chiroptera > Pteropodidae > Eonycteris > Eonycteris spelaea. Next base: position 688,426 of record PUFA01000083.1, on the reverse strand, counting down.
CCAACCTAAAGATTCCAGCTCTTGGACCCAAAAAATAAGTGGACCACTAAGTCGCATTACACCAGTGTCCCCCACACCCCAGTTTGGGTACTCTGGATTAAATGAATGAAATGAAATGAAATGAAAACAGTACAGGTCCTATTTCCAAGTTATTTTAGCTATATTGAGTCTTAGTTTCACATCTGTAAAATGAGGATAATACTATCTGTCTCAATAGACAGGTTTTATTTTGTTAATTTTTATTTTGTTTTTAATGTCATACTCAGTGTTGATATAGGTTCTGGAAACTGGCTTTCTCAGATACTGCTGGTGGGATTATTAACTTATTATAACCTCTCTGGAGTATAGAGAGGGGGTGCAAGTCAAAACCCTTAAAATGTGCAAGACATCTTGTTAACAATCTCACATCTAAGAATTTATCCTCAGAATTTATCCTGGTCAGTGCTATCAACAACAGTCTGTCTGTAAGGTATTCATCCAAACATTAAAGAACTAAAGAAATGAAAAAATACTGTTTCCAAATAGAGTATATTGATGTAATTAATTGTGGTATCTATTAATGATGATGATGTAAAAGAATTCTTAATGGCATAGGGACATTATTACGATATATTGAAGTAAAGTAAGTAACAAAACCACAATTCAGTATATCCTCTGTTATTTTCTAAGAAGATACTTTATTGAGAAAAGGCTAGAAAGATATAAACCTGAATAATTTAGAATTTCTTTGTGATTTTCGATAGTTTCAAATTTTCTGAAATGAACATTTATTGTTTTTTAATATATGTTTTAAGAAAACTAAAATGTCACAGGAAAGTAAACTTCACAGAGTTTGCAGTTGGTATGAGAAAGCCGTGACATTCACTGCTTCAGGGTTCCTTGCACCCAGAGGGAAATGGGTTCCTTGAGGTATCTAGGTGCTGAAAAGCATCATGGCTACCTGGATAAATATCCTCATTTTTGTTTACATGCCTCGTCAACCTACCTAGTTTTCATTTGTGCCCCTGAGCACACTGATTTAAACACCAAAATTAAGCCTCATAATTTTCAGTGATACTGAGAAAGGTCAGAAACTAAACTTCCACATAAAATTGCTTATCTCAATAAATTAAATTCATGTGTGCCTTTCTAAAAGGGCTTTTTCATAACACTCATACTTTTGAATCAAACTGGCTTCCACAGAGCTTGGAGAAGGAATGAACAACCTTCTTTTCCTCCCCCACCCCACCCCCCCACACACAAGGTCCAATTCAGGAAAAATAAAAATGTTTATGAGCCACGTTTTTCTCTCACCCAAAATAAAACTAGCTTTTTAGAATCTCATAGGAAAAAAAAAAAAATATATATATATATAATATATATATATCTATATATATATATATATATATATATCTGTTCTTATAAGCTATAAACTACATTATTGAAAGAACAGTAGTTAGAATATTTGCAGTGCTTTTTACCAATCTAAATTCTCTTTTCTGGGCATCTGTGAAATGTAACAATACAGAAACATCTTCCTACTCTTTCCTTTAGAAAATTATATTTTTGCTATATTGGGGATCTGAGTAAGAAATCTGTTTCCATAGGTGTTAACAGATTGAGTTGGGAAGGAAATTAAGGATTGAGGAAGTAAAGAAGACATGTGTAGTCTACTCCATCAGGATGTTTGAGTTTGAAGAAGGCATAGTCAGAACCTTGGGAGACATATGAACAAAGAAATTGATCTGAGTATGCAAAGGATCAATAGACAGTGAAGATAGAAGATGCAGACATATTCAGGAGGAGATTAAATTAGAGGGGAAATGGAGAGTTTACCTTTAAAAATGGAAAAGATGTCCTCCTTCCACTTCCCAGATGGTAAGGAAGTAGAGATGATGGCATTTGTCACTTTACATAAGAGGGAAGGACATCCGTGGAGGGTATTAGCGCTAGAGTAAGTCTGGAGCCTTGAGAAGGCTGGAGAGGAGCTGAGGCAGCCACGACGAAGAGTAGGAAAAGAAATCAACTTCAGCTGAGCACCAGCACTGTTAAGCCATCCTCTTTACACAGGGCAGGTTAATGTGGTTATAGGGATCTCTTCAGCAGGAGTGGAAACAAATGGTCATTGAGCAGTTTCAGAAATGGGAATCGTCTGGGTGGGACTGATAGAAGGACAAGGCAGAATAAAGATTGAGTTCTGGAATAAGGGCAATGGAAGTAATTGACCACAAGACTTAGAAGAAGTAGTCAGGACTGTGGATGGAAACTCACCCTCAGGATCGAACATGCAGTAAGAAGTCTCTCAGGTGTAGTTTATGGTTCTTCTGTCACAAGCATCTTGACAACAGCATATCCCTTGTGTGTTCTCTATTTCCATCAAAACTTGCATTCTGTGGGGTTCTGTCTCTGGGGCAGAGTGGTCACAGTCTGGGAGGAGAGTCAGTGCTGGTCACCGTATCAGAGTGGGAGCTGGAATTCACCAAGTCACTTTCAGCTTTCATGTTCTATTTCCCTGATTTCACTTGGTATTTTCAACTCTTGTGGGCTGCCCCCATCCCTTACTCCCGACTGAGTTATAGTTTGTCATAATTCTACAACTTAGTCTTTTTCCTAAAGGGGCAGGCAGTCTTGGAAACACAGGGCTTCTCTTGCTGGAGGAACACTGCAGCCCTGTGAACAGAAAGGTGTTGTTATCTCACGTGTATGAGAGGTAAAATTTGTCTTCCTTGGGGAGCTGACCATTGCCAAAACCAGAGCACCCTAGAAGCTGCACACCGGCGACACTTGCTTCCCAAGTGAGCACGTTGTGGAATCTGATTGAGTGAGATCACTGAATGCTATGGAAACTGTTTCCTCATGCAGAATTATGGCTTCTATAAAGAGAAGGTAGGGTTGAGTAACCTCCCCCAGATTTCTTAAGAAAGATTAAATAAAAATGCAAATAATCAGGAACTAGTAGATCGAATTTGTCTACAAAGTCTTCCACAAGATTCTATACAAAGCCTGCTCTAAAAAGTGGACCCTGTTGAGAATGAGGCTTATAATCATCATTACCATCGTAGAGTTTTATTCGACAGTTTTCATTTGCATTTATAACATCGTGCTACTTCCTCTTGAAAGGCCGGAGTCTGTAAACCAAGCTATGGTACTGAAACTGAACTGAAAGTACACTGGCCTGAGGAACAGCCCCTGCTGTTTTACTGTTGGGCAGAGCTGGTACCATACTGAGCCTGTAATTTATTACAGATAGGTACAATCAGGCACACTGTTGTTATTCATTATTGATAATTAGGTGATGCTTTTAAATAAAGTATAAATGGGCAGAAGTACTTCTATAATTTAGATTATTTTTTGCTGGAATCTTACAAAGTTGTGTTCCAAGTGCTTTATCCATAGCTATCACTTACTTAGCACTGACTATAAAAACAGAACCCTGTGCAAAGCAGACATGGTCTCTCAGTCAGCCCTCAGGACAAGAGGTAATCAGGTAATCATCTCTTCTGTACAGAAGAGCAAAGTGAGGCTGGGCCATCCTATAGCCAGGAGGGACAAAACCTATATTCAAATCCAGGACACACTAACCTCAACTTTAACTGTTTTACTTCCAGCCAACAAAATCAAGAGGAGCAGCCAGAGCTCCTGCAAACACAATCCCTCCTTCTGTTAAGCTTCGTAAAGAGGATGCCCCCTGGCCCCATAACAGAGAAGAACCCAAACCAGCACTGCCTCCCAGATTGCTTCATCATATAGGTGGATGATTTGCCCTTCGTCAGCTCCGATCCATGCAGCTTGGTTAACTAGCACTGAAAGTGACTGCTCTGTGTTCTCTGCTCTTTTCCAGCCCATTGCTAGCTGTGTCCTTTGCCACTTGCTGTGCTATTCCTGGAGTTGCCCTTCTGACCTGGGGGGTAAATCCACTCACAGGAGCCCTGGGAGTCTTCAACATTTTCCTTTATACCTGCTGTTATACCCCACTGAAGAGGATCAGCATTGCCAACACATGGGTCGGAGCTATTGTTGGGGCCATCCCACCTGTCATGGGCTGGACAGCAGCTACTGGCAGCCTCGATGCTGGTGAGTATCTCACGTGTGAGTCTCAGCTTCTCTCAACAGACACTTGGCATAGGTGCCAGATCCAGGAGCTCAAAGGCTCTTCTACACAGGCATTAGTAACCCGTCAAAGAGACATTTCCTTTCCTGAACTGCAATACTTGGTATTAGATCCCATTTTATTTGGTTCTGATTCTTTTGGCAAATGTGTTGGTGAGGCAGTATGAAATATTATGAATGCAGAGCTAAAGGGAGACTGTCATCCTGGCTTTTCTCCTAGACTTCGAAAAGTCTGAAGAAAACAAAGGAAGCAATGTTGCCTCAGGCTGTGACAACAGGTACAATTTTTAAAAGTACACAAAAATCATGAATCAGGTTAGGACTCGGATTCATTTGGGGTGCCCCATATCATGGAGGAGGTGAGGTGTCCAGTGCTAGACCGGCACTCTCTTGTCGAAGTGGGTATTTCCTCAGTGGCACGCCTGCTGCCTTGGCTCTTTACTCCCACAGATCGGGTTATATCCCCTCTTACAGAAGAACAGACTATTTTCATTAGTTTCTAATTTATTTTTATATGATTTGCTTAAATTGTTCATTCTGTCTATAATAAAAACATTGAGGTATTTCTACATTTTTTTGGTGGTATGTCACAACTAAATTTGTGGGGTGAAAATAACCCATTTTTACCATCTGTAAGGGAAGTTTCACAGTCCAATTAGTCAAGTAATTAGTGTTTTTGACCGACACTTAGGAAGGAAGTGGTGAGGTTTCCTGCAATATATGTAAGTACATATTTTTCACATGAGAGATCAAAAGGTAGTTGACCATAAACCGTTGCCCTATAAGCCACATTTCTGAAACTTCTCATAAAAGCTCTTAGACTCTGATTTGGTAAGCTTACAAAGATGATTTCACCTTTACCATGATTGTCTCTTAGAATAGTTTAAATATCCTGTAAATGTTGGCATTCCATGAATCTACAAATATAATATTCTAAAATGCGCATACCCATTTGCTCTGTGATAAACCTACAACCAGGGTCTCATCTATGTGACAGGGCAAAGTGGCGAAGAGCAATGGCTCTCGAGCAGGGGTGCCTGCGTTTGGAGCCCAGCTCCATCACTCCATAGCTGGGTACCTTTGAAATGTACTTGACCTCTTTATGCTACTATCTCCTTATCTCCCCGACTTGGTTTCTTTTTAAGGGGTGTTATGAGGATTAAATGAGTTATTATTAAGTATTCCTCATTCATACATTGGGTGGATAATACAGATCAAGAAAGTTTGTGAAATTTTATTGGTATGCAAAATTATGGGCAATAATTGTTACCTGGCTATTGTTTTGAAGACTGTGAGGTACCTCCAGGCTTGGTGAGAAAGAGTACTGGGGCCCATTAGTGATGTCAGCCTTGGATGAGGGAGGTAGGGGTGGACAGCATGGGTTTGGCATCCCTGGACTAGATGACATCTGAGTTTCCCACCTTGGTTCACAATTTAAATTTAAAGAGTACACCTGCCTACCACTAAATTCCTGGTCAGATTCCTCCTCCTCAGTAGTTCTGCCTGGAGGCTCAATCTTGACTTGATCAAAACTCCCTTTCTCCCCTAATTCAGCTCCCCTCTTCCCTCCTGTACACCTTCAAACCTTTCTAGGGATTGCTCAGCCATGTGAGATAGATACCATGAAAGAAAGTAAATAATTCCCAGGCTCTGCAACCTCTAATGTCCTCCCATCCACAACAGTGTAGTTCTGCATCACACTTGGATACCCTGCTCCAAGCTACCTGCCTGTATGATGGACACAGCCCCAAACTTAGCCAGGAATGCCAGAATTCTATTCAATTTCCTCAACCCTGGTATAACAAAGCAAAGCACCAGAGACTACCTTTTTTTGTCTAAGGAATCCCAGACAGGGCCAGGGTTAATGTCAAGTATTGTAGCTGCAGGGACAAGTTTCACTGGAAATCAGTGAGGGCAGTTGAATCCAAGGCTGTGGAGAACTTGGTCACCTCTGTTGTACAGGGTTCTAGGACCCAGGTTCTTGCTGAGGGCTTGATACCCTTGTTGTACTCCCAGGCAATTTACTTTTGAAGAGTTTGAGCTTCAGTATCTGTTGGCTAGAGTTGCATCCTCAGAGGCCAAAGAGAGACAGAGCTTTGCAAAAGTCCCCCACTTAGGAATACACACTCAGACAGGAGCCCTTATTGTTTAGGGACAATCTGGATTTGGGTAGATTGATAACAGATTTATTTGAAATATAATTTTAAAAATATTGGGTAGAGTCTTTCTGTAAACCAGATTTAATTATATACAAACTCATTCATGAGGGACAGCTAAGAGCCAAACTATACCTTGATTTAGGTAGCAGGATGAAAATACATATTTTTCTTGAAAAATGAGACCCATCACCTATCTGAACTGACCCTGGCATAAAGCAAAGCAGTCTGAAAGATTTATGTAACCACAAAGAGAAGTTTCTTTGGCAGTTTTTGAGATTGACTTCTGTCATATCCTTTTTCTATAAATCTTAAAGATACATTGCAGGACACACAATAGTGACACGGTTTACTGCTCCCAGTTCTAATTTACCACAGATCAAATCATATACCTAAAGCCTTGTCAAGTTTATACAGAAAAAAATAATGCTACTTTACATAATGCTTTAAATTGCTTTTAAAAAGTTTCGAAACATTAATTCAATAGAGCAAACTTGAGATAAGCAGTAAATCTTTGAATGAATTGAGTACCTTCCATTTTATAGATGACAAAAACTAAGTTAATCCAGGGTCAGTTGCCAAATATTTACTAAGCGTCAGATATCTAGAGGTACTATACAGGAGGGAAGCAATAGAAAGAAATAAGGCAGAATTAGAGGGAATGTAGTTTAAAGATTTTTTTATTGGGATTTTAGGAACTATGTTGAATATGATTTAATGTAGTTTTATCATCTTCTGGAACTACACTGTCTAATAAGATAGCCACTAGCCATATGTGGCTATTTAAATTTAAATTTGAACTAAATAAACTTAAAAATTGTTTCAGTCCCTTTAGCTGTATTTCAAATGCTCACAGCCATATGTGGCTGGTAGCTGCCTTGTTAACAGCACAGATGTAAAACAGTTTCATCTTCACAGAACATTCATTTAGACAGTACTTTCTAGGAGGACAATTATCTTTGAACCTATGTTCTATTTTCCTCATGTAAGTTTGTACTTGAAATAATAGGGCATTGTTTGAGACTATTCTTGTAGTCTTGCTAAAGTCTAAAACTGTGGTCCTAAACTTTAGTGCACTTCAGAATCGCCTGGAGAGCTTTATAGCACTCAGGTTCCTGGGCCCTGCATCAGAATTTCTCATTCAGTAGGTCTGGAGTTCGACCTGAGAATTTGCATTTATAACAAGTTCCCATTTGATGCAGATGCCCGAAGTCCAGGACCACACTTTGAGAATCGCCAGTCTAAAAAGAGAACTAGAGAGAGTTCTAGCTGTTAGAACACTTTGGAAATACCTGGGAATTTGGGCAAAGGGCATGGGTAGATGGTAGTAGTTGAGATGCACTAATGGTGTTATATATATTAACCACAGAGGTTACATCTCTCATCTGAGTCCTTAGGAGACTTGTTTGCTTGAAAGAGATGGAAGGTGAGGAGGGTGTAAAAGAGGCTGGGAGATCACCTACTCAGCTGAACAGCCTGGACTGGGAACTGCTGGGGCTCACCTCCTTCATACACTGGTCTCCGTAATTGTTTCATTGCACAGGTGTGAGTTGAGAACCTACTGTGTGCTGGACGCTGAGAGATACAAAAATCACTAAAACCTAGTCCCTGTCCTAATGAAAATGATACCTCAGCATCTTCAGGGAGAGAAAGGCAGTCATCAGATAATTGACTGAGCTAGGACCTTAGCATGAAAGATGTCTTCAGAGGGCTGTGAGTTCTCTTAACCTCCCCAATTTGGTCCAAGAAGACTTTGGAGCAGAGTGACTTCTGAATTAAGTCATGACTGGCTTACTTGAGGAGGGAAAATGCTTTCCAAGAAAAGGGCAGAGCATGTACAGAGAGGTTCATAGGCATAAAAACCATAGCAATATTGTGGGACAGGGGATGCGATCTGAGCTGCCTTCCCAAGGAATGTGTGCTTTATAGAAAGGTAATAAAGACCTATTGGAGATTTAAGCAGGAAAGCAGCAAAGTTCTACTTTTATGATTATTTAATGCTGTGCTGCAGGTTTGTTCTTTGTGGTATTTTTAATCAGTAAGTTGCTAAAGCCTGCCTCTGTTGCCCCCTCAAGCCCTGTGTGTCTTCCCTCGCCTCCTGCCTCTGCCCACTCCAGGAGGGCCTTGCATATCCTAGGCCTACCTCCACCCTCCTCCCCTCCATGGTTAAAATTTCACCCTTCGAGTATTTAGTGAAGCATCTATTTGATCACCGTTTGAAATAGAAACTTGTGAACACCAATGAACCTATAGGTAAGAATGGATAAAGTATAAATAAAGGAAGGTGATTTCTCTAAACATGTTCCATTCCTTTGCCCCACTTTCCATGGCTACTCAGCCAGGACATGAAATACCCAGCCCCATCATTTTTGTCACTTGGTTATCCTGACCATGTATACCTGTCTAAAAGCCTTTCCTGGGACACAGTAGATGGTGGACAAGACTAAAGAAGAGGTAGCTCAGGGGTGATGTGAAATGGGAATCCAACAGCCTCACCTATTAAAGATCCTGCCTTGAATGAACTATCCAGTTGAGAGGAAACATATAAATAGCTTTAGAAAATGGTATGCATTCCAAACTACTTGCAGATTAAGGAGATGGAAATGTTCAGAGTACCTTCTCCCTGGTCTTAGCAGCTAGATCTTCTATGGATTTTGTGGTGGCTGCAGGGCCATTGAAGATCTCCAGAGGCCCAGAGTACTAAAGAGATTCTGCTGCCTTCTCTCCTTCAGTAAAGGCATAAAACAGAAAATAATTTTAAGGATAGTCCATTGGTGTTCTGATTTTTTTTCCCAACAACTTTGTTGTTTTTGTTGTGTTCTGTTGTTTGTTTTTTCTATCAGATAGTGAAAAATAATTTCTCCTTGTTTTAGATGCCCTGGTGGTATGGGTCCAAAGCCTGTGCTTGCTTGATCTGACCCTCTGGTAATCCAGGGGTGAATGAGTCAGAGTGCGGGTATTGGGGGTGGGAGGGTAAAGAAAATTAAACAGGGTAGCATATGGAAATTGTGAAAGCTAAACAAATGTTAGTTGTTCTTGATATTTGCTATTTTATAGCTGTACAAAGAACTGTAAACAGCTAGCCTTTCTCTCCCAGTATGCAGCACAGACAGCTTTCAGTGGAATTTTTGTTTCAGAGAGGGCTGTGCTATAAAACTCCAGGCCCCAGCCCAGAAAGCACTCTTTGTGGCTGTCATAGCAATAAAGGTCATCATTATAATGGGATTTTACCTGCATTCATTTTCCTCTGAGGCTCAGAGTTAGGCCTTCTAGGCCTTTTCCTCCCATCTGTCTAATTACTTTGCTTTTTTTTTTTTTTTTTAAGTGTAACTGCTGTTAGCAGAAAATATTAAATATGCTTACCAAGTAAAACTAAGGAAAGCCACATGAGAGGACTGCTTTCTGCTCCCTGGTCTGACCAGCCGTGTCTTAGTAATGGAAGTGCTGCTTTTGATTCTGCACACAGAGGACAGCATGAGGGAAGTGACTTGCCAGGGCCCTAGTAGAGGGGTCGACAGGGTTGGAGGCGGGGGAGGGCAAGACATTGCAGATAAGTGCCCAACAGCAGACATTCCAGCTCCAAGCAGGCTTGGAGCCACATGCATTAGGCCTCTCAACAGTGTTTATCTCAGAGTCTATTCAGTTTATCTCAGAGACTTCAGGTTAAAGACCTTTCCTCCTGCTCCTCCCAAGCCCACCTCTCTTTCCATCACCCCCTTTTCTTAAAAAGACTCAAATTCTACTTTGTCATTTTCCTAAATTTGAATAAATCCCAGTTCTTGGGAGCAGAGTTGATTTGTAAATTGCCTTTGGTTTGTAATTCAAATGTTGTTGTGTGGTAAACATTAATTATGTCAGACAACATTCAGTTACAAATGAGGACTTCGAAATGGGCTCTTATCAGGAAGTGACATTTGGCAGATGGATGGTTTTAGTAACAAAAAGAGAATGAGTTTTTTTAGCCTCAGCTGGTAAACTACAAAATGTTAAATATGTTTCATTTTATTTACCTCCCTTATTCCAGGATAAGAAAATAGAATAGAATAAAGGGAATTTATTCACTCATTCATTCAACAAATATTTGAGGGCTTGCTAAGTACCAGGCACTGTTTAATCGAAGCACTTTTAAAGATTTCCTTTGAAAATACTGCCTTAGTTTGAAATCAAACTCTAAAATGAGTGTCTGTGTTCATTTTGTATGAGATTTTTTCATAACTAGCTTTAGTGCTTCAGATTAATTAAGATAAATAGTATTTTTAAAGACAGAGTGAACAATGAAAGTTTTCATGGGCATATTAGCATACCAAAAATATTTAGAGCCCTATTCTTCTCAAAGACAAAAAACAGAAAAGGCTGAAAAAATGTTTTGGAAATACATTGCTAGATCCGGTATAATTGGAGGACATTAGTACTAAGTGCATTCCAGTCTTTCTTAGTTGTGTTGGGTTGACCATAGTTGACCAGTTGATTACAGGTTTTTAGGAAGCTGGGCCTGTGCCTTCCTAAGGAAGTGATCGTCGATGCCTTGGTAGGGTAGCCTCTGGTAGACACAGTGCCTGGCACAGAGTGCATACATCTAATCAGTACAGTTCAAGGAACAAAGTAGTATTTGGGTGATAAAGACAGGAAGAACTTTCATATGTGAACTAAGGGAGTTGAGAGCATTTGAATTTCTTAGAGAACCCACAGGTTCTTGAAACTTCCCTCTAAGGGAATGGTAAGAAGAGAAAAGGAGAGGGGAGCATTTTTTCTTTTTTTCAGAGTCAGAGCTTTGAGCTTCCTTTACTCTCGTCTTTCCCTTCGAATGAAACCTCCCAGGTGACTCAGCCTGACAGTGGGGAGTGTGCAATAAGATGAGGAGAGAGAGAGCATCTGTGCTCACCCCCATGCCTCTTCATTATTCCTAAGTCACTTCCAAAGAATTCTTCGAGGGCAAGCAGTTATTATTGCCAAACTCTATTTCCTATTTTCAGAGGACTTTTAATCTTCCCTTTTGTCACTATGCTGTTGATAAACTGGCCCCACATCCTCTTCCCTTTATCTGCAGCACCATAGAAGTCTATTGCACTGTTGAGGCTGATCTGTTTCACAAGCTCCTTTGTGTTAACCCTCAAAAGAAAGGCTTTGAAATCTGTGAGCATGAAGCTTTGGGTTTGGCTTTGCTTCCCCAGCTAGCCTCCAGTTTACATAACCATATAACCCTGACAGCACAAATGTAACCAGTCATGGAACAGACAAGCTACCAGGGCCACATATAGAGGGAGCCTATTGTATTAAAAGGGAGGACCTCCCAAACCCAGCACCAAGGTTCACTGGAGCTGTATTTCTTTCTTCTTTTCAAGGCCATTTGTAGACAGTGAATAACCATGAATGGGTTTAGGTCAGGGTGGGAAGGGGATGAATGTAAGTAAGCCCACCATGCAGCAGAAAAAGCAAGCTGAAATCATTAAACTCCATTCCAAAAGGAATTTTTCTTGCAAGAGCACATACAAAGTTGGAGTTCCAACTCAAAAGTTTTTGTCTCCGTTCTCTTGGGAAACCATTTGGCTAGTATTGCTTGGCTTTGTATGCCAACAAAATGATGGAAGTGTGCTGTGGATAGCACTTCTAGATTTGAGCAGAGGTGGCAATGAGTTAGATTCTCCCTTAATTTGTATGATGTAGAAATGGTTGATAGAGTTTTTGAGGGAGTTTTAAAATATTTGTATTTTCAAAAAGCCACTAGGAAGACATTGGTTAGCCTTGCTCCACCTAAAATGCTCCCCTCATCAGAACAGGGTACCATGAAATAAGGGTTCTCTCCAGCTGTTGACGCACATAGCATATTAGATGTGCCCTTCAACATTATCTGAAGTTATGGAAGGAAACAAATACCACCCTGGACACCTGGGTAGTCTGGTATTGCCTTTGAGCTAGGATTGTGGCATTGTGGTCTTAGGAAGTTGCAGCCCTCTAGAGCACCATACACACAAATATGCCACCTATTTCACAGATTTCCAGTATTTTATATATTCACAGATCAACAAATATTTGATTAAAATAAAGGAAGCAAACATTTCTTCCAGACATGATTAAACCAAATATGTTCAAAGATTCTGCAGAGTTAGGTAGGAAAATGAGAAATACATTTAATAGAAGCAGAAATGTATAGTTTATATGAATGGATTGAAACTCGGAGACCATCTTTAGATCTCAGTTTATAAATCACTTCTTCCAGGAAGCCTTCCCTGACCTCTCCAAGGCTGTCTTCAGTCTTTCTCCTACGTGCTCCCCAAAATCCCTATTCCTGAGATAACATTCACGGGTTGTAATCCTATTTGTGTTGTCTCTCTCCCTGGCCAGACTCCAGTAGAGGGCCTTGAGAACAGACTACACCTACCATGTAGTGGATGCACAATCAATATTCATTGTCACCGAGGATAGGCCCAATGAAAATAAACTACTCAGGGAGAGTGAAGCTGAGGTGAAGCCTTTGAATTAGTAAACTGAGTGTTTTATGTTTACTGCACAAGGAAGGTGGGTTTCACCACAGCCCCCGGACTAATTCAAGTCTTCCTGTTCTAGTTCACCTTATCTTGATGAAGAAAGTAAATTGTTTTACATCTTTTATATGAGCAGAGGTAGTTGCAGCCCATCAAGTAGAACTGTGTGGGGGTGGTGGTTTTCTGATTACAATCCATTAAGGCTAAGCTGTGATTTCTAAAGTTCTTTCATTTGTGACATGAGCCAAACCCATACCCAATTTCCTCTCACATAGAAAGCAGCACACTACTCTTATGAAAATGATTTTTTAAATTGTTATTTTAAGCAGAAGCATACTGAAAATGTGTATCGAACAAAACAGACTACTCCAGTTGGCACACTAAAAAGAGCTTTTGAGAAAGACAAGAAAGATTCATTGGGCCTGATATTTTAACAATTTCAAGTCTGGTTTCCCGGCCAAGTTTGCTCTTTCTCAGCCATTTTGATAACAAAACAGATACTGAGCTCTGACTTATCCTATTCCCTCCCCCATTTCAAAGTTATCAGTGATGTTGCTTTTCTTGACTGGACACATCTTGGTCTCGTCGGTTTCCCCCTGTGCTTGTGGCTGTTATAATTGCAAACCATAATCTGTTCAAACCCTTTGGATGTGAGACCGCACATGAGCTGGGGTGGGCTGTTTCATGTACATCAGGAGTCCCCAACTCTAGGGCCATGGACCAGTACCAGTCCGTGGCCTGTTAGGAACCAGGCTGCACAGCAGGAGGTGAGCGAGCAGCAGATGAGAGAGCGAAGAAAGCTTTGTTTGTGTTTGCAGCTGCTCCACTTCACTAGCATCCCAGCCTCTGCTCTACCTCAGACCATCAGGCATTAGATTCTCATAGGAGCACTGGTCCCTGGTGCCAGAAAGATGGGAGACTGTTGATGTATGTCATGCTCCAAAGCCTCAAAGTGAGCCGATGCTCTGAGAATCTTTAACAGCATTTTCTCTTTTGCTGGTCTCTTTAAAATGCAGATATCATTGTATTTTCCACCAAAATACAAAGAGACGTTTCCTTCTCACCCTGTTTACTACTCAATTGTACCCGGATGGTCCAACCTGCCCTTCTGTGCCTTCTAATTCCTCAGGAGTACTCACTGTCAAGGAAAATATTGTCTATTGTACTGGCATATCTCGGGAGATATTGCACATTCAGTTCCAGGCTTCTGTTATAAGGCAAATATCACAATAAATTTGCACAGATTTTTGGTTTCCAAGGGCATGTAAAAGTTATTTTTATACTATACTAAAAGTTATTTTTATACTATACTATACTGTAGTCTATTAAGTGTGCAATAGTATTATGTCTAAAAACAAAAACAATGTGCCTGCCTTAATATAAGAAACCTTTATAGCTAAAAAATGCTAAACATCATTAAGCCTGTTGGAAAAATGGTACTGATAGACGTACTCGATACAGGGTTGCCTTCAATAAGTAAAAAAGACAGTATCTGTGAAGCACAATAAAATGAGATATGTCTATAATTGAAAGAAACCTTTTTTTTTTTAAGGTACCAGGACTCTTATCTTAATAAACTGTAAAATGCCTCTGCAGTTTCCCCTTCCAACAAATATCCCTGTTGGCATTTGAATTACCACCCAACAGGCCGTTGTTACTAATTTGAGTCTGATATTTGGCAATAATTTTTCTAAAAGCAAGGCTGGTTTACTGTGCCACTAGTTCTGAATACCCTTGGACAAGCTAATTAATCTTATCTTAAGATTAAGATGAGAGTAAAAACACCTGTAGGAGGGGTTTCTGTGAGGTTAGAGAGCATATGTAAAATTCTTCTGCACAGTGCCTGGGGCGTGTCAGCCACAAGGCGTTTAGCTGGGATGTCTCATAGGTACTTCACATGGCCAAAAATAGAACCCTTCATGTCTCTACCATGAACACGCTCACCTGTGCCTGTCATCAGTATCCCCACCTTAAGGCTGGGGTGGCCACCCTCAGCACTTCCTTGACCGCCTACCTGTCACTTGTCCCCTGCCATCTGTTACCTACCCTTCTGTGGTGACCAGCTATACTGGGGGGAGATCCCACCCTAATCCAGATTTATTGATGCCTGTGTCACCAAACATCCGCTTTCCATTTCTACTGTCACCACTTTCATTCTGTTTTCTAATTGATCCTTCCATACCTGCTTTGGGCCCTTCCAATATGTTCTTTCACAAATGCCCCCTTCCTCAGCACTCCTCTACCCATGCACATCCTTTTACACATCAAGATCCTTCCATGGTGTTCTGTTGCCTTTGGGATAGAACCAGTCCTTAGCATGGCCCACAGAGGCAGGTGACGTAGCCCTCTGCATCATCCCACCAGCCTTATCCTGAATGGTGTTCCCAGTTGTTCTCTGCACTCCGGCCGTACTAGCTTTACTTTTTAATTTTACTTTTTCAAATTATCATACAGTAAAACTAGCCTTTTCTTTCACCAAACAGCTCTATAAATCCTACCACATGTACTAATCTTTTAATACCTGACCACACCACACATCTTCCCACCCCAAGGCCTTTGCAGATCTTTCTCTGGAATAGGTCACTTCTCCCTCAGAGCTCAGCTCAGATGTGCCCTTCCTCAGAAGTCTTCCCCACTCCCCTCGACTAGGTCAGCCCCTCTTGCTGTATGTCCTTGTTACACAGACACTTCCTGAACAGCACTTGAGTGGCTCTTGGGTATGACACAGTGGTGAACTCAGTGCCTGCAGGGACGCATGTGGCTTTGTCACACCATTGTATTTCCAGCACCAAGCATACTTAGTAGGTGCTCAGTGAACATTTTTTCATGAGTAAATAAGTGATGAATCTCCTGCTCAAGAATAACTGTAGCCCCTGCTGTCTAGACCTGGCCCTGCTGCCTGACATGTAGGACAGTGGCTTAGTTTAATAGCAAAGCCCAGTTTTAAAATCAGACAGGCATGTTTTGAATTCCTCCTTCACCTCTCTTTGGAGAACTTATCATCTGATCTGTTTGTCTGTTTAATGGGTACAAAACTTACCTGAAACCCTATAGTCAGGATTAAATGGGGTAAATTGTAAAATCTCCATCACATAATACGTACTCAGCCATCATTCTACCCATGTGGGTGGGGGAGACTCTGTTCCCAAAAAAAAAGGGGACTAAATGACACCCAAGGCCCTAATATGTCCTCACTGAAAAACTGAAAAACCAGAGACAAATTGTCACACTACTCTGGGATGAGGTTCCTTTATGCCAGCTCATTCAGTTAACGCACACTGTTTTAGTACCTTCTGCTTGCTACGTCATGTGGCTCTGGGGAATCGGAGGGCAGTCTACCAGGTACCTGCCCTGGGAAGCCCCAGCAGTCCACTGGACACAGACAAAGGCTAGGGTGTCCCATGTGGACCTGAAGCTACATCCCCTTTTGTCAGTGCTGAGCAAGAAGATGCCAAGGGGAAGGACCTTGTCGAGGAGGCCAAGTGGGTTCGGAGTGCCCTTTCACCCGCCGAAGCACCTTATTTGCAAAACCCAGCATGTGGACATAGCTAACAGCCCTAGCACAGAGGTCCCACTGGAACCGTCCCACTCCAGACATGTTCACAAGTATGTAGGGGCTTCTTTTGTTGTCACAATGTTGAGACACAAGGGAACATTGGGTGGGTAGGGGCCACAGATGCTTAGCATCCTACAGTGGGGCAACACTCCTCAGGAGGGCCGAGCTTGCCCCGATGCCAGGAGCCTTCCCCCACTGAGGTAGGTGTGAGGGCTTACTCTTAGAGAGCATTCAGGCTCTCCACCCTGCCTGTCTCAGATGCCAAGCTGACTTGAGCAAGGAGAGATGAGAACAAAACTGGCAGAAGATCTGAGATCTGGGTGAAATCTGGAGGGAAGCCTTTCAGGTGGGGGAAACGATGCCTTTTTACATCTCTGATGACGTCTCTTTGCTTCTCTCTTTCCTCCTAAACCTCCACACAGGAGCATTTCTTTTGGGAGGAATCCTCTACTCCTGGCAGTTTCCTCATTTCAATGCCCTGAGCTGGGGCCTCCGCGAGGACTACTCCCGAGGAGGCTACTGCATGATGTCGGTCACTCACCCAGCCCTATGCCGGCGCGTCGCCCTGCGCCATTGCCTGGCCCTGATTGGACTGTCCACGGCAGCCCCCATCCTCGATGTCACCACATGGACCTTCCCTGCCATATCACTCCCCATCAACTTGTATATCTCCTACCTCGGCTTCCGGTTCTACACAGATGCGGACCGGAAGAGTTCCAGGAAACTGTTCTTTTGCAGCCTCTGGCATTTACCCTTGCTTCTGCTTCTCATGCTCACCTGTAAGCAGCCGCCAGGTGGGAAATGTGACAAGGGAGAACCTCAAAGTTGAAATCACATATATGGGGAAAAACAAAAACAGAAACATACAGGAAAACGCACAACTTTTTCTCTTTTCTTTATAGGCAATAATATTTCGGTGATTCTGGAGCACAAGAAGAGTAATCACTGGGTCTAGTACAGGATTTTTAAATGATTTGGTGGTGCTTAAGGATCACTTTTTTTAATGATGTCATGCAAAATGTTCCCCAAATAAGAAATGTGTTGCTCAATAGAGTGATACAAAGAGAGTATGTTTTTCTCTTTAAGGGTCTTTATATATCTCTTCCTCCAACCCTGCCCCCATTGTTTTTCTTCGGCCTCAAGAGTAGATGTACAATGCACCACTTCCTTTTCTGCCCCCTCCCATAAACACACACCCCACCTGTCAGCTGGAGTGGTGAGCACTCATATTATAATATTTGTAGTTCTGTGGCCTCAGGTCCCTCGAGAACTGTGTCAGAGGACAATGCACACTGCTGGCAGCAGCACCCACTTCCCTGTGAATGAGCCAGGGCCCCCAGTTCTAGCTTTCTCTAAACCACACATATTCTCAACTGCATATTCCCTCAAACAATTATAGAATACCAAGGATGGGCTGTTGCATGCCATTTAGAGGAAGAATTCCCAATGGTTGTCTGGGGAATCTCCTCCTTGACTGCCAGCCCCTCCTCACCCCATTACATATCAGCACTTCAAAAACTCCGAGGATTCAAAAGCATCTTTATAATTCACATTAAAATATTGGAGGTGTCTGAACTGTTTCTTTCTGGAAGGGTAGCACTAGATTTAATACCAGAAATCCCTCCAGCTCAGACCCATTTCTGTTCTCTTTAGTCACTGAAGACTGTCAGTTCCTCTTTGCTGCATGGCTTACTCAAGCCCGACGAAAGGGAAATCCGAAAAAGGAGAGCTGGGCTACCAGCCTACATAGCTCATGCTCTTATCCTTTTAGTGAGAAACACATTTCTATTCTGACATCTGAATTCAGAAATTAGCTTCTGCACATCCAAAGGCTTTAGGAGTCAGAAGTCCAAGTTGGACTCCTGGCGGGCCTGTTTCCTGTTTGGGGAGCTGTGTGTTTCCCTGTTGCCAGGTACGGCCTCAGTCACCTGTAGATCCTTCAGTTCTTCATGTATGCCCCCTCATCCGCTATTGAATCTCATTTGCCCTAAGGTCTTGATGCTTAACAGGATATTTTAATTACTCAGTCTCCAGAGGCATGGCTGCCTTGTAGGAATTCATTTGGAGAGTTTAAACAACATTTAAACAGTCATTGCAATATGCCTGTTTTCTCAAAAAATTCTAAAGCGATTACAGATAGCATCTGATCCCTGTTTCTACTTATCTGGAATATTACCTCTTGGCTGTATCCAGGTTATTTTCTGTGGAGAACATGGCACAGGAATATCTGGAAAGAACATCTACAACGGTTGCAGCCCTGAAATTTGTAAAATGCTTTGGTTCTCTTTTCCTGCTGCAATAAACAGGTATATGAGAACAAAAGTACGTATGACGTAATTTTATTTAATCATCTTGTGCTGAGTTTTGACAGTTCCTGGTAGAATTGATAACACTTAAGAGCTAGCAGAGAAAAAGAAGGAAGGCACATCAATAGTTCTATTTGCAGGTGGTGGGAGTGAGCACCCTGGGTTTTTGATACCTATACACTCAAAAGAATAAGAAGCAAAGGCTGTAACCCTCTCTTTTGCTTTGAATCATTTGGTCTTTCCTTTCTCCCAATTGTCTGCCCAAGAAATGAAGTCTGAGTTTTTCAGCACTCAGAGCCAACATTCTCTCCAGTTTTCCTGCCAAGCCACCTCACTGACTTGTCGCTACACTTCACACCTCTGAGGACACCTTGTCCCATATGTCCCAGGGTGGAACATGGAATTCACAATCCCGTGACCCCAACAGCCCATGAGGACAGTTGTTCAATCATCCTGAGACTTCATTTCCACACCTTCCCAGAGACTCACCTTGACCACCTTTCATTAAAGACCCTGTGCCCATCAGAATGGGTGAAGCATGTGTCTTCCAATGACTATTTCATCAAGTATCTTTGGAAGATACTGCCTTCTGCAGCTCTCCTAGGGAGTCACTAGGTACACGCACATAGTAGGGCTTCAGAAAGACTCACTGTTGAAATTACAAAATCTAAGTGTGTTTACCCTGGTGTTTCCCAAACCTGCTAAGCCAGAACCCTTTGCCCTGTGTAACACCTCTCTGCCTCCAGCCCTCATATGGGATTAGCAGTCAGGAATGTGGTGTGGGAAATGCTGTCTGGACCTAAACTCAGAGTCTGCACTCAGGTCCTCCAGGCCTCAGCTGTGAGTGTAGGACTAGGACTGGAGGGGTAGAGACCACACATGGAGGAGAAGGGGCTCAGATTTGAAATAGGACTTGGAATTTGATTATTCTGTAATTCAATGAAAAGGCAAAGAGACATGTCTAAACCCTTAATTAGATTTTTTAAAAACACAATTCTTATCAATTTTCCTCTGATGCTGGGAAAACTGTACCAAATTCCTTTTATTTAGGAAAAAAACTGTATCAGTTAAGGATAAAACTAAATTTTACTGCAGGTTCATCTTTTGATGGAAATGCCACTACCTATTCCCAGGATCGGTTTTTCTCAAACAAAAATGGAGTCTGTCTTGCCCACTGGGAACACCCTCTTCACTGCACTTAAAAGATGCTTTGAGTACCCCACACCCTCATGCTAGAGAAAAAAGCAAAACTTGGCAGCTGTGCTTTGTTCTGAGTATGTACAGGATTGAATTTCCCTCTGATAGCTTATTTTTTTCTCTACTGTCCATCCTGCTCATCATCCTCACTTCCTGTTTGCTTTGCTACAGAAACAGCTGGAACTCAGCACGCTGCCCAGTGGCAGTCCCAGGAACAGAGAGAAGCTTCTGCTTGCTGACTCGTGTCATGGGAGACATTCTCCTCTGAGTTCAGCTGGAACGAGAGTCTTCATCCTCAGACACCTCCCATCCCACCTGCTTCCTGACACACTCCAAGTGATAGGACACTTGTAACTCACTACAGAAGGAACTCATGGGACAAAGGCCTTTGGAAAATGCCCACTTGACCCTTCTAATGACATTCGCACGTCCAAGAGAATACCTCAGCTGGCTCGAATGAAGAACTGGGTCAGGAATGTTGCATTGGCTCCTTCTCTGGCATTAGAAGCCAGCTAGTGATCACCAGCAAAGTTCCTTATCCATTAGTCTAGTAGGATCAGTGGTGTCAACCAACCAGGCAACTAATAAAAGCAAGTGGAAAACGAATGGTCTGGCAATCAGCTTGGACATTTGGCATGCTGTCTTTGTTCTTTACCCATCAGCTGCCAAACTTTTAAAATACGTTTATATCTACTAATCTGCCTAGAATAGAAGTTAAACAGGAACAATATACTTGCTGCTTTGTTGGAAATGAAAATTTAATTGATCTCATGCTGGACAGATTATAATTTCCAGCCTTTTGGCCACAATTTCCTAATCAAATATAAGATATAAAGAGATGTTCTGGATCAAAGAACCTCTGACACTCCTAATTCAGGTTCCATCACTCAGCTGCACATCACAGATCCTCTGAGAAACAAGGCAGCCAAAAGCATCCAACCACCCCGCACTTGCACTCTGATTGGCCCAGCCTGGTTCCTACTCTGATCTATCATGAGGCCACCAAGTTGAACCCTCTGAAAATGTATCCCCATCTGACCATTGCTCACCTTCTCTACTGCCACCAGCTAGGTTTAACCACCCATCTCCCATATGCCAACAAGTCTAATTTATCTTTCTCCAACTTTTGCCCTACCCCTGTTTTTCACATAGCAGCTCGCATGATCCTAAGGTACAAGGCAGACCATAAATTCCCCTCTTCCCCACCCCTCAAGGGCTTCCCTTCACACCACAAATACAGTGCAAAGTCTTTACATTTGCCCATGAGGCCCCACATACCCTGGCCCCACCTCCTAATCAGATCTTAGAACTACTTTCTTGCCTTCTCTCCCTGTCATCCTGCCCACAGGTCTCACTTTTCCTCATATACTGAAATATACCCGTCTTGGGCATTCCTGCCTCTTGTTCCCTCTGTCCGGATTCCTCTTCCCATCTCAAGGATTCCTTCCCCTCCTAATGTCACTAAAATGACTCTGTTAGACATTCTATATCTATCCATTTGTTTATTTCATTACCTATTTATTATCTCTCTCCCCCATAGAATATAAGCTCCATGAAGGCAAGGACTTCATCTTTGCATCACTTTATCCTCAGTATCTAGAACAATGCTTGGCACAGAGTAGGTGCTCAATAAATACTTTTTGAATGAATAACCTTATCTGGGTTATATGAGGTCCTCGTGGTCAGAGGGACAAGGTCTGTTAGCTCAAAATCAAGAATGAAATGATTTGGGAAAGTATTTATAAAGTATAGCTACAGGAGAAAAAATGGTTTTTAAACCATCCTTACTCTGCTGCTGGTATAATACTTGTTTGGGACTGCACCAACCAGGTGCTTCCAGGTCTCCAACCCACAGGTTTGACCTTCTAGAATTAGCCTTCTCTAACTTCAAACCATCACCCTACCTACCACTGTTCCTGCTGTTTTCTACTCTAGTAGTATTGCAAACTGCAGTTTTACTTATCCATTTACTGATTGTTTCCCTGCTCCCCCCACCACCACCATTAGACTATAAACTCAATAAGGCATAAATGTCTTTTACTCACTGCTGTATGTAAGGCACCTACAACAGAAGGCACTCAGTAAGTGACCATGTGGTAGATACTCCATCAGCGATGGAACGAATGAATGAGTGGCTTTAGGGGAGTGGCCAGAGGTGGAGGTGACGGGAACTGGAATAGTCACCTCTGCTGGACTCACAGAGCAGCACTCAAGGATGGCAGAGTTTGGTGCACACCCATGTGAATGAATCCAAGGTGGATACAGCACTCAACCTATTTTGTGAAGAAAATGGTCAGCATTGCAACAAGATTAGTTACTATCATGTCTTCTTTATTTTACTTAGGTTTTGTTTCCTAAATGTTAGTAAATTTTCTCTATCTTCAGGGCTATCTTGGCTCAACTACCTAGCAGTTAAGAGTACTTAGTCAAGCTGGCTTCCTCACCATCATCTCTCTCTCTCTCTCTTCTCTGCCTCCCACCCTTCCATCTTTTTCCCTAATTCTCTTCCACTAAAGTCATTGTTTTGACTCATTCCCAGCACACGGAGCTCAGTTGTTACCTCTGGGGTTTAAGAGCTAGCCTGCATCATGATCAACTTAAATTAATGAATTCCCAACCTAGTATATAAAGTTGGGAACTGCTTAGGAAATGGAAGCCAAGAGATTGGGGGCCCCAAGTTAGGAGAAGTTCAAGAAGATAGGTCGACCTCATTGGGTGGGTGAAGATAGGGTGCTAGAGTCTTGGTAAAGCCGTCTGTCCTTCCCAAACAGTAGCCAGGGGGCCCTGGCAGGCTGGACATCCCCCGAAACTGCTCTTGGCTAACAGCTAGCTCTTCTCACTAAAGCAAAGTAAGAACAGAGCTGGAGACTGTCTGGAGGAGAAATGGAGGGAAAGGCTAACGTAGGAAACTTCAAAAGAGGCGAAGCAAAGTTATTTGGTTGAGTAACCCCTCCCCACCCCAACATCTAAGGCAAGCAAGGTGACAAAGACAATCAGGGAAAATATTAGCAAAACCTACACAATCAAGGTCCCACTCCCTCCCAGCTTCAACAAAACAAACAGCATAAACCAAAACAAAGTATCTCTTCAGGGCTGCATTCCTGTTGCAGGGCTAGTCTAGCTGTAGGCCCTCACTCTCTACTAAGGGGATCTGAACCATAATGAATATTCAACCCAGCCCATACCTCTCCCGTGCCCCACTCACACTCTCTTTTCTTTACAGGACAGTCTAGTGTCTATGCATCACCTTAATTGTGTTTCTGCATTCAAAGGAAAGAACTCAGTATGGATCATTGGTCATCAGGCCAAATGTGATGGGAAGGGAAGAGAGAGGAGAAGGCATTCTAGACAGAGACCAAGGTAGGCAAAATTTCTGTGTGAAGTTGCATAGAGTGTGTGGGAGAACATAAACAGTTATGCACAGCTTGAATATGGGAGCAAGGGAAAGATGGAGGATGAGCTTGAAGAGAGAAGCCAAGGGACCAGACACAGCTGACTTCATATGTGCCTGAGGAAGTAGCCTGAACTTAGGGCAATGGGGAGCACTGAAGAATAAAATAAGAAGGTAGCATGACTAGGTTTGTGCTTTAGAAAGAAAATTCAAGCCATCGAGTGGAAGGTAGGTTGGGAGAACTGGGAACGGCTAAATGATAGCAGATCTGAATCTGGGCAGATGAGGGAGAGGAAGAGAAGAGGAGCAAAGGGAAATCCATGGGCCTGGTGAGGGTGATTGACAGAAAGAAGATTCTGGGATATTCCAGGATCCGGGCTTGGGACACAAGGTGGTGCCGTTCACTGAGGTGAGTCCTCTTCCATTGGTCATGTCCCCCTTTTGTTCCTTTGCCTGTGGACACTGAGGCTTGGCTGCTGGTTTCACCTTCTGTGGAAGACCCATGCTGCCTCAGTCTGCTCCTACCTATTCGTGTACACATAATTCTGTCTCTGCCAAAGCATACAGACCACTGACAACTCAAGCCTCTACCTGGAATATCCCCACTGCCTGGCACTGGAGAAAAAGTGTCATTGGCCACATAGGGCCAGCATCTCAATTCCAAGACTTTCTTTCTAACTAGATTAGAATAAGAAGATTGGAGAAAAATCCACAGCTAATCTCATAGCTCAGTGTATCCTCATCATTTAACCATTAACCAACCCTCCTATATCAGTTTGGACTGATAATTGCAAGTGACAGAAAACTCAGCTGACACTGGCTTAAACAAGAGAAGAAATGTATTGGTTCATGTAGTTGAAAATTTGGGAAGTATGGCTTCAGGCACAGCTCAATCCAGGAGGCAGGTTGTTCTCTCCACTGGTTGGCACCACTCTTGGCAAGCTCACTCCCTTATGATGTGGACACCTCTTAAAAAACTACTTATTTTTTTTTTACAAATACTTATTGACTACCTCATGCCAGGTGCTGTGCCAGGTGCTGGGATGCAGCAGTGAACAAAACAATCATCAAAAAAAAAAATCTTAAAATTATCTCTTAGAAGAAAATGTAAAAAGAAAAAAAAAAAAAATCTTGGCAATTGTGGTTGCCTCTGGGGTGGAGAATTGGGTGGCCAGGAGTCAATTTCTTATTCCAACCTAATAAAAAAAAGTCTTGGAGTTGAGATGCTGGCCGTATATGTCCTGACTTAGAGTTTGCACCCGTTCCTGACCAACCCAGACTGATTCAAATCGATCAGAGCCCCTGTACAAGAGGCAGTCATCCCTTCCCATGATGAAGGTTTGGGAAATGTGGTAGGAAGTGGGTAGAGAAAGAGGAAATACTTTCTAGTTTGGTCCTCAGAGAGGCGTTGGGGTCATGGATCTGAAGATGTGGGCCCACAGCTGGAGGCCCTGGAGAGAACCCCCAGGCCTTGGGGAAGGGTCCCAACAAAGGCAGAGCCCAACTGCTATGTAGACCCACAGACCCTCCCACCCACAACCCAGATGGCAAGCCAGAGATTTTGCCCCTGGCAGAGTTGTTCTTACCATATTACACCTGTGGTCCCCAATTCATTGTAAAGAAAGACCACATTTATATGCAGGCCTAGATTAAGGTCAGTTTATTAAAAGGCCATTAACAAGGTGAAAACTCAGGGCTTTTCACTACCTCCTCTTTACACTGAATCAGCCATACTTCCTGGGATTTCCCAAGTCAGTACCTAGAGAGGGAAAGCAGATCTAACCCCCAGAGCTAAAGCAAGTCCCCATCAAAAGCCCTTGAACCAGCACCTTTAAACTTTATCAGTCTTCTTTGCAAAATAAAATGTTTCATGGAAGACACTTCCACTTTCTTCTGGATTGAAGAGCCAGAAACAAGCCAACTAAGTCCATTGTTCACAGTCACTCCCAACCCTGAATTTCTGCAGGGAGTGGAGGGCTAAGTATCCTCCTGCCTGCCAGGAGTCTTGGTGCTCCTGGACCACCAACCTGCTCATCCCCAGACACCCAGAAAGAGGAACTCATCTGCCACAAGCAGCGCTCCTGCCCCCAAGACACAGTGGTTTTCTTCTTCAAAATTGTCCCTGCTTCCTCATCTAGAGAGGGACACTTGGCATTGTCTGTATTTTAATGCTAATTTGTTTAGTCAAAAAGAGGAGCCCAAACAGATGTGGACCATTTGGCAGGGATGTAGTTCATTTGTTAGCAAGTGCAAAAGGCTCGTTGGCAGGATATTAAATATTACCTTGGTCATTCACAAACACTTCATATTTCAAGAAAGGAGGGGAGGCAAAGGCTGCATCCTATAAATCAGCCTTTCAAAGAGGCAGAAAGAGGCAAACATTTTATAAATCTATGTCATTGTGCTCAGAGATCAAAGGCCCTAACATATGTATTTGTGCAACTGGCATTCCAGCAGACAGCTATAACAAACTGAGGGCTGGGGCAGCTTGAGAAAGAAAGAAAGAATTAGCCAATTCTAATCTGTGATTAACTGGGTTTTGAGAGAGGTAAGAAGGTGTCAGGGCTGAGTTCTCAGGCTGGCTGCACCTGTGCAAGAGGTGGAGGGCCAGCAACCAGGAGGGAAGAGGCTCCATCCATATACTCATTTGCAGTGATGGTGCCATCTGGTCCCTGAGCCTGCTCCAAGACGAGACACATGTGATTAGAGATAGACCCTCAACACTGAAGAGGACAGCAGGAGGCCAAGGCCCAATCTGTGGAGGGTCCCAAGCCAGCCCAGGCCTCTCTGGGTCTCCTGCTGCCTCTTGCCACCATGGCCTCTTCCTGTTTTTCCACCTCTCCACATCCCTGTCACTTTCCTTACCCTATGTTCACTGTGTCTTCTCCCCAGCTTATATTTTAGATGGGCAGTCATTTTAATAAGTTGGAACATCTGTGTCACTTCAAAGGCCCTGACAGCCCCACCTTATTCCAGTGGCTAAATTGTCCTCCATCACGGTCGAGACTTGTGCATGGATGTGCTCCCCAGGCACCATCTGCTGCTTGGGCAGAACAGTCCACACAGTTTCAGTAGGAGGGTTCCAATGAGCTGAGAATGAAGACTTAGTGGTATGTTGAGCTGGGAAGCTGGGAAAGACTCCACACAGTGGGAGGGTGCTAGGGACAGGTCAGGCTTCCCTGTTTCAAATTAAGGGCATGTGCTTCATCCTTACCTGGTTTACATCCCAGCTTAACCATTGCCTGCAGTCATGCCTGAGCCTGTTTCCTGGCTCCCCGCCCTTTTCTCTTCTCATGCTCTCTTGGCAAAAACCTGAACCCTGATGAGAGCTGACTTTCTGCCTACTCACACTTACACCTGACCAGCTGTAGATGGCTGAAGAAAAGCACCCAGACGCAGGTACCACTCTATCTGAAGCTCATGATCAAGGACTTAAGTGTGGCTTCAATGGTTCCAGGTCCCCACACTCCCTTAGTTGCATTCCCCCAACATTCTCCTTTGTCTTCAAGCCCCATACCTCCTCCCCTCTCCTCTCTCTAGTAAGATGTCCCTGCTCTCTACTTCTTTGAGAAGTGGAAGAAATCAAAACAAAATTTTTAGACTTCTGATACATTTCCCTACCTTCCGGCATCTGTTCCCAGCAGTCTGCTCTCCTGTTACCACAGTGAGCTGTCCCTGCTCCCACCTAAAGCCAGACCCCTTACGTGTGCTCTAATCCACTCTCATCTACTCAAAAATATTGCTCCA
The DNA here is from genome assembly GCA_003508835.1 of Eonycteris spelaea. Lineage (NCBI taxonomy): Eukaryota > Metazoa > Chordata > Mammalia > Chiroptera > Pteropodidae > Eonycteris > Eonycteris spelaea. The sequence continues at coordinate 661,502 of PUFA01000083.1, read as the reverse complement.
GAAAGCTCCTCTCTTATCTACAAAACTAATTTCTTATTCCCTGAATAAGAAACTTAATATTTTTTATGAACATACAAAAATGCTATATACCCCATTTACAAAGAAAGCAAATAAACAAAAAACTCTTGACTTCACTTCCTCTGCTGGCCACCACCCATTTTTTGTTTCCCTTGCAGCAAGCAAACTTTGTGACATTCATCTATCTATACTTGCTGTTTTCAACTATTACCCTTTTCCCATGCTCCAACCCTCAACAACCAGGCTTCCACTCTCACCACTTTGCCATAGCTGCTCTTGGGAGGGTCACCCATGACTCCACTCTGCTATACCCAGTGGACAGTTCTCCATCCTCACCTTACTTGAGCTCTCAACAGCATTTGACCCAGCTGTGTGCTTTCCTTCTCAATTCACTTTCTCCTCTTGGCTTGTTGTATACCATGCTCCTGGGTTTTCCCCTACTTCACTGGTTGCTCCCTGACAGCCAGTTTTACTGGTAATTCCTCATCTCCCTCAGTCTCTAAATGTAGGAGGGCGCAGAGGCTCAGTCTTTATCCTCCTCTCCTTTCTATCTCTACTCCTCCCTTTAGTGATCCCATGTAGTCCCACGGCTGTAAATACCATCTATGTGCTGGCAACTCCCAAATATGTCTCTCTAGCTTACACTTTTCTAGCTAACTTCAGACTTGTTTACTCAATTGCCTCTTCAGCATTTGCATTTGGATGCCTAACAGCTATTGCAAACTCAACACACCCCAATTAGGCTCCTGATCTCTCCAAATCTCTAGTCAGAGCTTTCTACAACTTGATTGATAGCAACTCTATTCTTTCATTGGTCAGCCAAACTCTTTGCTTCCTCCTCTCTTTCCCTCAGACCCCATGTCCATTTTTTTTTTTTCCTCAGAAAACCCTGCTGACCATTTCTTCAGAATATTTCCAGAACCCAGCTACTTCTCACTATCTGCACAACCGCCATCATTTCTTGCCTGGGTTTCCCTAATTGTTCTCTTTACTTCTGAACTTGCTCCTCTAGTCTACTTTAACACCACCCCTAGAGGGATTGGTATAAATCACAAATCAGATGACACTACTCCTTCGCTCTACACCCTGCAATGGTTCCCAGCTCCCTCAGAGCAAATAGCCTGCAAAGCCCTGCAAGTCTAATACCCCATTACCCATCTGACCTCATTTCCTAATACTCTCTCCCTTGCCGTCTCCATCTCAGCTGCACTGGCCTCCTTGCTATCCTCCACACTTTGGCCCTGGAGTCTTGGCTAGATTGTTTCTCTACCTAGAACTCTCCTTCTCCAGATAGCCATGTGAATAATTCCCTCTTCTCCTTCAAATATCACTCCAATGACCACCTTTTCAATTCTGCAGTCTAATCCTGCCCCCCAATGCATATCAACAATTCCCCTTACCTTGTTCTACTTCTCCCATATCACTCATAGCATGCCGTATTATTTCCATAATTTGTAACACTTTCTGGCACACTACACCATTTATTTGTTTGTTTGTTTGTTTGTTTGTTACATTCTTGGGTGTCTGTCTCCCTCCTGTTTCTTCAATATACCATAAGTGCATTAGGGCATGCAGCTTTGTCTGTTTAGTTCAGTTTTTGATCCCAAGTTAATGAAACGATACCAAGTGTCATTCTGAGGAATCTACAATGACAGATCCTCAATTATGTGTTAATGGATGAATAACGGTAAGAGAGCAGGGAATCTTTTGACTAGAAAATGTTTCCATAGGGTGTGTCCATCTCTTATTACCTAACAAATAACTGCACACTTGTAACTTAAAGCAACATGCATTTATTAGCTTACAACTTCTGGGGGTCAGTCTGGGCACAGCATGGTTAGGTCCTCAGCTCAGGATCTCTTAAGGCTCCAGTCAGGTTGGCAGGGGATTTGGACTCCTTAGAGCCTCCACTGGAGAAAAGTTCCCTTCCAAGCTCCATCAGGTTGTTGGCAGAATTCATCTCCTGTGTTTGTAAGACTAGAGTCCAGCCAGTAGGGGGAACCCCCACATCCTAGAGGCTACCCCACAGTTCCTTGGCTCCTCCACAGACCCTCTCTCAACATGGCAGCCTACTCCTTCAAAGCTAGCAAAGGAGACCCCCTCAAGTGCAAGACATGATATAATCATAGGAGTGACATCCCATTAAATTTGCCATAATCTGGTGTTCATAAGCAAGTCACAAAGCCTACTCACTTTTATCAAAGGTAGAAGATTATACAGTGTGAACACAGGGGGCCATATAACTTTTCTGTCATCAGCTCCAACCTTTTTTCTCTCAATATTGCATCCTTTATTAGCCATTAAAGAAAAAAAAAAAAAACTTTTGGAAGAAAACCGCAGTAACAAGTAACCCGAAAACCTCTTGGTTTGAGGTTTTTTTGATGTTTTTTAAAATTATTTTGTTCAAAACACATGTGTACCACAGGTGAGCTGGGGCTCCCCACTGCATGTCCCTGAACTCAGTCATCCAGACCAATGGAGTAGTCATTATTTAAATGTTGCAGATTACTCTGGCAAAGGGAAAGTAAGGCCTAGAAGGTCTCCACGGGCAGTCAAATGCTCCAGCTCACAAATGTTACATATCAATTCTTCTCGAAATGCACCACAAGGAAGCCAGCTTGCACAATCTCCTGTTTCTAAGGGCAAGAGCTGAAAGAGTTGGAGGATAGCACCCATGACTGCCATAGGAAACCTCTTTACTGAGATATGGCCAACATGGAGTTTGTCAATAAAAGAATTTCAAAGAAGACTAGTTACCTGAAGGACATTTCATATCAAGGAGATAAGAGTTACAGGGCTCTCGACAGTCTGCAAATGTCCAACTTCAAGGAAAAAAACTGGCATACCTCGGTAATATTGTGGATTCGGCTCCTAACCACCACAATAAAGCAAGTCACATGAATTTCTTTGGTTCCTCAGGGCACATGTAAAAGTTATGTGTACACTATATTGTAGTCTATTATGTGCATGATAGCATTATGTCTAAAAAATGTAAGTACATTAATTAAAAAATACTTCATTGCTAAAAAGTGTTGACCATTACCTGAGCCTTCAGAGAGTAATCTTTTGCTGGTTGAGAGTCTTGCCTCCATGTTGATAGCTGCTGACTGACCAGGGTGGTAGTTACTGAAAGTTGAGATGGCTATGGAAATTTTTTAAAAAAGAAGATAATGAAGTTCGCCTTATTGATCGACTCTTCTTTTCATGAAGGATTTTTCTATAGCATGCGATGCTATTCATAACATTTTACCCACAGTAGAATTTCTTTCAAAATTGGAGTAAATCCTCTCAAATCCTGACACTGACTTATCAACTAAGTTTATGTGCTATTATAAATCTTTGTTGTCATTTCAACAATCTTCACAGCATCTTCACAAGGAGCAGTTTCCATCTCAAGAAACCACTCTCTTTGCTCATCCATAAGAAGCAACTCCTCATCTGTTCATTTTTATCCTGAGATTGCAGCAATTCAGTCACATCTTCAGGCTCCACCTCTAATTCTAGTTCTCTTGCTATTTCTACCGCATCTGCACTTACCTCTTCTACCAAAATCTTGAACACCTCACAGTCATCCATGAAGGCTGGAATTGACTTCTTCCAAATTTCTATAAATGTTAATATTTTGACCTCTTTCCATGAATTCTGAATGCTATTAAATGGCATCAAGAATGATGAATCCTTTCCAGAAGGTTTTCAATTTACTTTGCCCAAATACATCAGAGGAATCACCATCCATGGAAGCTATGATCTTACAAAACATATTTTTTAAAGACTTGAAAGTTGAAATTACTCCTTGATCCATGGGCTGCAGAATACATGTTATGTTAGCAAGCATGAGAACAATATTAGTCTCATTGTACATCTCTATCAGAGCTCTTCGGTGACCAGGTACATTGTCAACAAGCATAATATTTTGAAAGAAATCTCTTTTTCTGAGCAGTAGATCTCAACAGTGGGCTTAAAATATTCAGAAAACCATGTTGTAAACAGATGTGCTGTCATCCAGGCCTTTGTTGTTCCATTTATAGAGTACAGGCAAGTAGATTTAGCATAATTCTTAAGGGCCCTAGGAATGGTAAGTGAGCATTAGCTTTAACTTAAAGTCACCAGCTACATTAGCTACTAACAAGAGACTCAACCCATTTTTTTGAAGCTTTAAAGCCAGGCATTGACTAGCTATGAATGACCTAGATGATGTCTTCTTCCAATATAAGGCTATTTTGTCTACACTGAAATTCTGTTGTTTAGTGTAGCCACCTTCATTAATTATCTTAGCTGGATCTTCTGGATAACTTCCTGCAGCTTCTTCACCTTAAACTTTTATGTTATAGAGACAGCTTCTTTCCTTAAACCTCACCAGCCAACTTCTGCTAGCTTCAGACTTTTGTTCTGCAGCTTCCTCATCTCTCTCAGCCTTCACAGAATTGAAGAGAGATAGGGCCTTGCTCTGGATTAGGCTTTGGCTTAAGGGAATGTTGTGGCTGGTTTGATCTTCTATCAAGACCACTGTAACTTTCTCCACATCAGCAATAAGGCTTTTCAGTTTCTTATCATTTACGTGTTCACTAGAGTAGCACTTTTAATTTCTATCAAGAACATTTCATTTGCATTTACAACTGGAGGCCTAAGTTTCAGCCTATCTCGACTTTCAATACACCTTTCTCACTAAGCTTAATCCTGTCTAGATTTTAAAGTGGGAGACATGGGACTCTTCCTTGTACTTGAACACTTAAAGGCTATTATAGGATTATTAATCGGCCTGATTGCAACATTGCTGTGTCTCAGAGAATAGGGAGGCCTTAGGAGAGGAAGAGAGGTGGGGGAATGGCTGGTCAGTAAAGCAATGAGAACACACAATATTTATCGATTAAGTTCTCCATCTTACATGGGCATGGTCAGTGGCACCCTGACAGTTACAGCAGTAACAGTAAAGATCACTGATCACAGCTCACCATAACAAATATAATAATAATAATAATAATAATAATAATAATAATAAATATGATGTTTGAAAATCATGAGAATTACCAAAATGTGACACAGAGACTCAAAGTGAGTAAATGCTTTTAAAAAATTGTGTTGATAAACTTGACTCAGGATTGCCACAAACTTCAATATGTAAAAAATGCAATAATCTGTGAGGTGCAATAAAATAAAGCATAATAAAAAGAGGTATGCCTGTATTTAAAATTGGGGCTAGTGATTGGTGATAATAAAAAGTAATAAAAACTGGATAATTGCATCTAAATGAGCTTGCTTCTTCTTTAGGGCTATTGCTTTCCATTTGTATTTGCATATCTTTTTAATGTACTACAAATGTCAAAACTTTTAGTTTCCAAAAGTATCTTGCCACATTGTTCCCTTAATAAATTCCCAGTGCTCCTGAAGGCAATTGGTACTAGAATGGACTATTACACCTGACAATCTACAAAATGGGGAATCATTTGAGTCAAAGTGAGCAGGGGTCCTTCTGTCCCTGGTAGGGACAGTAGAAGTTTTTTTTACATTATAGTGGAGTGATTGGTTAAACATCACGTTTGATATCTTAGAATTCAGCCCATAGGATTATAAAAACTAAGAGTTTGGGATGCTTCCCAGAGACTTGCTGGACAGATGAAAACATACATACATCTGATATGAAATTTAAAGTTTCTTTTTAACTCTGAGAGTCTTAAATATTCTACTATGCCCATCCTTGAGGAACTCTTTAATATATCACTGGCAAGAGAAATAAACACTGACTCCCACCCTTGTGAATTGCCCTAAGCTGGTTCTTTATTCGTAACCAAATATTATTCCAATCCCATTGTGATTCAAACTTACAAACTGACTTGGACAAGATGTAACAATGAAAACAAACCTGGTTGTTAGCTATAACCCCAACTCTGCTACTGACATACCATGGAGGGCTACTTTGGTTTGCCAAGAGTCATCATGTGTCTTCTACTAAATGGCTACAGTGGCCATTAGGTGAAGACCCTATATCCATTCTGCCCCAAATGATTAGGCTCCTAACCTGACCATTGCAATCCCATTTCATTCATAAGGAATTGGTTTAGGAATGAGCATGTAACTAGATCCTGGCCAATAAGACAAGGGCATGTGTGTGTGTGCTAGATGGCTCTTGGGAAAAGTCTTCACATTTGTAAGAAATGAGTGTTCCTCTCTTGCTCTGGGCAGGTGGCACCTGGATGGGATGCTGCAGGGAGAGCAGAGCCAGACCTGCAGTGAATGAAAACTAGGACCTCTGGACTTTTTGTTAATTGGAATAATAAATCGCTTATTGTTTAAAACAATTTGAGTTGGGCTTTTAGTCACTGGCAGCCAAAAGCATTTTAATTGACAACACAAAGGTAAATTGCATGGTTCTTTACCTTTCCTCCTGCGGTGCAATGCACATCGTTTCCACAGCAGTGTCATTGGAAATCCCAAGGAATGTGCTCCAAAGCTCTGACCCTTGTGCCACTTCCACCAGTCTGTATGAGCAAAAGGGTAATAAGTGCAGCTGGGTAGAGAGCTTCCTCCAATCACTGCATGATAGAATTGATAGAATGTGCTGAGCCGTTTGGCTGATGTTCACCGAGATCACAGGCCAGAGCTCACCATCTGTTGTATTAATTATTGCCCATAATCTTGATTTATAAGATGTCCACTATGGTTTTCCCACCTAATTACTTTGGATCTAATATAGCCACTTCTATGATCACAATTCCTGATGTACAGATGGATGGGACTGGAAAGTTAGCTCCAGCTCCAGAAAAATTAAAGAAGCAGGGATGAACCTGGGGCCTCTTTCTCATCATGGAGCGCCAACGGCTATTCATCAACTGTAAGGACACAAACATGCCCAGCACACATGGACACAAATCTCTTTTCTGATGAGATGGGTCACAGTATTCATGGTTGCATTCTAGGTCATGGAATAGGGTTTCTCATCCTCAGAACTACTGACATTTTGAGCTAAATAATTCTTTGTTATGAGGGTCTGTCCTGTGTATCATAGGATTTTAGCAGCATCCATAGCATTGACCCATTAGATGCCAGTAGCACCACCCAATTGTGAAAACCAAAAACATTTCCACACATTGGCAAATTGCCACTGGGTAAATAATCACCCCTCAGTGAGAAACATTGTCTTAGAATTACTCTCAAATATCTGCAGATAAAACAAACAAACAAACAAACACCATGTAGTAGACACCTTGTATTTTTACCACCAAGCCATCACTCACTTTTATTTCATTAATGGCACCCTGACTTCCCTGTGCAGAACTTCCCCCTTCTGCTCTCAGCCCACAGGGTTTGGATGAGGCTGACTGACTATAAGCAGGTACCACAAGCAACATGCTACCTGGGCGTAATCGATGAAAGTACATCATCCCCTTGGCTTCAGCGATCTGTTCAGGACTGACCATGTGGTCCAATTCATGACAGTGAGAGTCAGGTCCAGGACTTTGAATTCAACTGTTGGACTTGTACTTATGAGAGTAAAAGCCTGAGATATCTGGCTGCCATTTTGTCACTTTTAAGAGGAGAACTCTCTGAGAAAGTAGCCACCACAGAATGTAGAACAAAGAAAAGGTAAGAGGCTAGATCCTGATGCTTTATCTGAGACCATAAATCCAGAAATGTTTGATGTTAGATGTCTCCCCAAACTTTCTATTCATATGAGTCAATTGATTTCTTTGGGCCTTAAGCTATTTTGTGTTGTGTTTCCTTTCACTTGCAAAGAATCCTTATTGCAGTATTTGATGAGGTTTGACCCATTTGCAATCTATAATTTTGTTTCTGCTTCCCAATATCCATAGCCTTTTTCTGCATGAGGGTTATAGATTACCTGGAGATTGTATTTTTCACTTTGCTGGTTTCCCTACCTTTTGAAATACAAGGATGAGGAATGGAGAGAAGTTCACTTTAGAGGAGTGGGGCCCTGATACTCTGGGCCTAGAGAGTAGAATAAACTGATAGGTAAAGAAACAGAAGGTATAATAGTTCGTTTTATATATCAACTTGACTGGGCCATGGAAATTCCTAGATATCCCGTTAAACATTATGCTGGGTGGCCTGTGAAGGTGTTTCTGCATGAGATTAACATTTCAATGGGTAGACAGAGTAAAGCAGGTTGCCCACACCAGTGTGAGTGGGCCTCATCCAACCTGCAGCAGCCCTGAATCGAACTAAAGGTAGAGGAAGGGAAAATTCATTCTCTCTGCCTGTCTTCAAGTTGGGACCTCCTTAGTCGTCTCCTGATTTTGGATTTGAACTGGGACTGGGACTGGAAGCTAGATCACATGCTCTCCTGTCTCCCAACCTTCAGACTCAGGCTGGAACTGTAACATTGGCTCTCCTGGGTCTTCAGCTGGCTGACTGTAGGTCTTGGGACTTCCTAGTCACCATAACTGTGTGACTCAATTCCCTATAATCAATTATCTAACCACTCAATCCTATTGGTTCTGTTTCTCTGGAGAACCCAGACTAACACAGATAGGTTTGGGCATGACAAACATAAGGAGGAAATCCAGGCTTTCCTCTGACTCAAGCTTTCTCTCCCTTACTTATTTATACTTCTCTGATGTCAGTGAGGTTGCCTTTGCCACTACATTGAGAAAGGAATCCTAGTGGTTTAGAAAGTTTCAGTGAAATGAGCCAGGCAGGTAGATATAGGCTTTCAAGAATTTTAAAAGTCTTTATGTAATTGGGAAAGACTTGGTAACTTCTGGATTTGCTTTTGGGGTACCTCTTAAATCTTTATATTATACCTACACGTGACCAGAACTGTCTGGACAGACGTGCCTAAGCTAAAAAAAAAAATTAAAATATTTAGATGTTAATGTTATAGATTCCTCCCAAAGCACTGTCTTTATTTGTGGATTATGGGCAGCTAGCATTCTTTATTTGTGGATTATGGGCAGCTAGCATTATATTTAGAAAGACTAATGGTTACTCACAAAATCTGGCATGGTGTCCCACATCTAGAGCAGTAACATTAATGTATTTGATACTCCCAGAAGAGGCAAGGTCCTTGTCACCTAGCTAATGAACACATGTTTGCACAATTTTGCAAACAATTTCAGAGGGTTCATGGAATCCCTAAAAAAATCAGACTGTGGAGAGAAATCAGGCTGTCTCTAATACAATGAGGGGTTTCTTAACAGATTTTGTCCTTCTCTTTTCAAGTGTTTTACTTCTCTTGACACATGTTTTATTTCAGGCAAACTGCTTCAGAAGTTTCAAAGGGCACATATATTGGTTCAGTCCTCATAGGATGGGAAAACCAATGCATTTTGGGGAGTCAGGACAGTTCTGAATTCAAATTCTGATCTGTAACTCAGCTGTGTAACTGGAGGGACGTATTACCACCTCTACAAACTTCAGTCTGTTTCCCCATCTGTAATATGATACATTTCCCAGCCATTTCAGAAGTTAAGGGGAGGGACTGGAATAAATAATTCGTATTCTTTGCTCTCTACCCTGCAGCCTCACTGAACTTTCAGTTTGACTAATGATTTTGCTGAATTGCCCAATTGTTCTGGCTTCATGTAGACACAGCCAGCAGCTATCATGTAGAACAAGACTGAAAACAAGAAATCATAATGCCTTCAAGTGTAGAGTGTAGGCGTGTGTGTATGTTCACACGTCACAGTGTCTGGCTGGATTCCCTTGTTTGCATCACCCACTCATTTCAGTCATCTGGTCCTTTCTGTTTCTGTCTAGGTGCCAAGCTCATGATGCCCCACCCAACTACTATATCTTCACACAACAATGCCTCCTAAAGAGGCCTCAAATCTTCTACTCTGCTTTCTCCCAAATATTTACTGTGCGGCATTTAGTACATTGTATTTCTGTCCTTGTTTTTCAAGGGTAATCATTTGTATTCTGTAGGCATCAAGCAGTGTCTGCTATAGAACATGTTTATAAAATTGAATCCTCATCTATCTAAATCCCCTTGTCTCTACACATACCCCTAAATTCTCTTGGCTTTTCCTTCCTGCAAGAGCCGTGGTTTAAATACCTAATTGGCCCTTATTCCTCGCTCCATATGTATTAGTTTCCTAGGGCTGTTGTAAAAAATTACAACAAACTGGGGGCTTAAAACGACAGAACTTTGTTCTCTTATAGTTCTAAAAGTCAGAAGTCTGAAGTTGGTATCACTCACTGGGCTGAAATCAAGGAGTGTGCCCCTTCAGAAGGATCTGGGGGAGAATCCTTCCTTGCTTCTTTCAGCTTCTGGTGACTGCGGGCATTCCTCAGTTTATGGTTTATGGCCACACCACTTCAATCTCTGCCTCCTTTGTGAGTGAGTGAGTGTGTGTGTGTGTGTGTGTGTGTGTGTGTGTGTGTGTGAATTCTCCCTCTACCTCTGACATGTAAGGACATATATTCTTAGAACCCACCTGGATAATCCAGAATAATCTTCCCATCTCAAATTTCTTAATTTAATCATATATTTTGCTATGTAAGATAATATTCATTTCTGTGATTAGGGCCTGATACTTTGGGTGACATTTTTCAGCCTACCACATCACGACTATACCAGTGAAGGGGTGTGCCCAGGTGGCTAGGTCTATTCCAGGTGACCCTATTGACCTGGTCACAGCTGAATAGTTGGGAGTGGACTCCTGGCTCAGGAGAATGAATGCACAGGCTGGGTGGAGCCAATCAGATCAGGTATCAATAGCCCAGTTTCAAATTCTCAGGAAAGAGCATCCACTAGCAGTTAGGAACCACATATTAACATAGTGTATATAAGTCAGGAGGTGGCATGCTATATCCATCCAGGTACAAGCTAAAGGTGGGGAACAGTCAAGGTGCCAGCAGGGGCTGGTCCTGAATGGAGAGAATGAACAAAATGTTCTAGGAGGCTGGGACAACACAGTCTTCAGCCCCTGGGAAGTGAAAGGCTTTTGGTTCTAGTTCCCTCTATGATAAGCCTACTTTTTGTTTCTCACCCCTGGATATCCATGAAGTTAGCTCTTACGTTCTTAAAAAAAAAAAAAAAAAAAATCCAGCATATTTAAAATCATTAAGGTAGCTGCAATTCTTGGCAACCTTTAGACCCTCAAAACAGACACTCTTCTCCATCTTCCTCATGGCCTCGTTGGAGTCCCCAGTTCTGCCAGAGTAAACTCTCTTTTATCTTAAACCTCTCCCTACCTCATATAGCTTCTCGCCCTAACTGAGACGCCCCCAATGGCATCTACTTACCATAGGCACACTTGCACCCCTCATGGCCCTATTACAGGGGTCAAATGGAGAAGTTCTTCCCCCCACCTTCTCCACATCTAGATCAGTCACTCTCACCAGTGTCCCCTTGTTATCACCTGAAATTCAAGCCATTCATCGTTTAGTTCTTGCCAAGCAATCACTGCTAACAGCCCCTTTGCACCAGAACTCATCTCCACCTCTTAGTTCATTTTAACCCTGCATTTATCCTCTTTTCTCTTTACATCCCCTGCCATAATCCTCATTGACAACAACATCCATTTTTAATGACCCAGTAACTCTCTTTGATCTCCCAGCTCTCAGCCTCCCAGCCTTACTTGATTTTCAGCTCCACTTCCCATCTGCCACCCACAAGCAGGCTGCATCCTGAGATCTTGTCATCCCCTCCACACAGACCTGCAAGAGGAGTTGTATTGGACATCAATTTTGCTTCTAATCCCCAACTACCCTTTTGTTCCTCTCTCTTTTTGTGGCTTCCCCAACTGTGCCTACTCACTCGTTGTATCAGTTTCCTAGGTCTGTGGTAACAAATTACGACAAACTTGGTGGCTTCAAACAATGAGGTTTTCACTCTCACAGTAGTGGAGGGCAGAAGTTTGAAATTAAAGTGTGGGCAGGGCCCCTGGGGAGGATTTGTTCCTCACTTCCTGGTGGCTCCAGGTGTTCCTTGGTTTGTGGCAGTGTCACTCCAATCTCTGTTTCAGTCTTCACACATCCTTCTCCTCTGTGTTTTCTCCCTTCTATTATAAAAATACTTGTCATTAGATTTGGGGTCTAGACTAATGCAGGATGATCTCAAGATCTTTGACTTAATTACACCTGTAAAGACCCTTCATCTAAATAGTTATATTCACAGTTTCCAGGTAGACATATCTCTTAGAAGACCATCATTCAAACCACTGCACTTCTTCAGTTTCAAATTTGAAAAATACACCACACTGTAGGGCCTGGGCTCTGGCTTCCTACAGCCAACAAAGGGACAGGTGATGCAATCTGGAAATGAGGAAATAACTCCCAGCTGATGGATCTTGACCAATGGGAAACAAGAGAAGGAGGAAACCAGGTGGCTAAAACTCTATCTAGTCCCCCTCACGGACCTCTTACAATACTTCTGAAGAAGGCTTGTGTGCTAGTGAGCAAGCCAGCCTTCCAATCTACCCCACCTCTCCCAAGCTCTTCAGGAAGTAAATCCCCACCAAGTAACATCTCTCCACTTTCCTCACTTCACTTCCTATTGCCCCTCATGCGTACTTCCGTGGGCTTATGCCTCTCAAATAAACTCCTCAGATAAAGTGCTTTTTTTTCCTCTTTTTTTTTTTTTTTTTTTTACCAGGCAGACCATAGTTTATTGAAGGACAGATCTGTAGGCTGCCTTGTGTCCTGGGACTACAGCTCTATCCAGTGGCTTGCTGAACTGGAGCATGAATAACTGGAACAACCGGAATCCCTATGGGAAACTGTGTGATGCAGACAGGTAGCAGAGTTGAAAGGTAGGGAAAGGAGGCAGATGCAGAGACAGATGTGTTATTTGCTTATGATAATGGGGCAGACTAGAGGAGAGACCACTGGGTGGCAAGAGGAGTAGGGTTATAGCTTTTATGAGGCCTGGTTGGGCAACCTTGCTTGAATCTTGAGACATACTGGGGTAGCTGTGAAAAGTACTTTCTGTGCTTCCTCTGCCCTAATGATTCTTACAGTAAACTCCTAATGAGGGCATCCTGACTCCTTGCAGCCTAAAAGAGCTAAATTAACACAACCTATGGGGCCCTTAACCTCCATGGAGCCCCCTCCCCCACTAAATGTACCATTGGCATCATCAGGAGTTTAACTATTTCACCATTGAACCCTTCCCCAAATGAGCCACTTTTATTTTGCCTAACTCACCACTTTCTGCCACCAACATTGCTGTCCTGGGCTTTCCTGTTATCTCGACTTTTTCTATGTCACTCAGTCATAGATTCATAAATATCTTCTTCCTTCTACTTTTTTATTGTATAAACATAACATAAAATTCTTCATTTTAGGTATATAATTCAGTGTCATTGAGTACATTTACAAAGTTGTGTAACCATCATGACTATCTATTTCCAAAATGTTTTTTTTTTTTTATCATTCCATACAGAAAATCTGTACCCAGTAAATAATAACTCCTCATGCCTTCCAAACCTTCAACCCCTGGTAACCCCCATTTTTCTTTGTCTCTATGAATTTATCTATTCTATATACCTCATATAAGTGGAATCATGTAAGATTTGTCCTTTGGGACCTGGCTTATTGCACTTAGTATAATGCTTTAAAAGTATATTTTTGTGTCATGTATCAGAACTTTATTACTTTTTTTGACTGACTAATATTCTATTGTGTGCTTCCACATTTGTCTATTCATTCGTCTCTTGATATACACTTGAGTTGTTTTTACCTTTCAGTTATTGTGAATAATGATGCTATGAACATTGATGTACAAGTATCTGTTCAAGTTTCTGCTTTCAGTTCTTTTAGGTATATATCTAGGAATGGAATTGCTGAATCATATGTTAATTCTATGTTTAGTTTTTTAAGAAACTGCCAAAATATTTTTCCAAGCAGCTGTACCATTTTACATTCCAACCAGCAATGTACAAAATTTCCAATTTCTCCACATCCTCACCAACACTTGTTGTTTTCTGTTTTGTTTTTGTTTTATAATAGCCATCATAATATGTGTGAAGTGGTATCTCATTGTGGTTTTGATATATAGTTCCTAAGTGAAAGAAGCTGGGCATCTTTTTACATGTTTGTTGGCCATCTGTATATCTTCTTTGTAGGAATGTTTATTCAAGTCCTTTCCCCATTTTTGAAGTGAATTGTTTGTATTTTAGTTCTTGAGCTATAGAAGTTCTTTATATATTCTGAATATTAAATCTTATCAGATATAGGATTTGCAAATATTTTCTCCCATTCGTGGGTTGTCTTTTCATTCCCTTGATAGTGTCTTTTGATGCACAAAAGGTTTTAATTTTGATGCAGTCTAATTTATCTATTTTTTTTTTATTGTCTATGCTTTTGGTGTCATATCAAAGAAATCACCACCAAATCCAATGTCATGAAGATTTTTTCTCTGTTTTTTTTTAAGAGTTTGGTAGTGTTAGCTCTTAAGCTTAGGTCTTTGATCTTTTTTGAGTTAATTTTTGTATATGATGTAAGGTAAGGGTCCAACATCATTCTTTTGTGGTTATCCCTTTTCCTAGAACTATTTGTTGAAAAGACAGTCCTTTGCCATTGAATAGTTGGAGCCTGTGTTGAAAATCAATTGACCATATGCAAAAAGGTTTATTTTTGGACTCTCTGTTCTATTTCATTGGCCTTTATGCCAGTACCACAATATTTTGATTGCAGTAGCTTTGTAGTAAGTTTTGAAATCAGGAATTTGAGCTCTCAAGTTTGTTCTTTCTTTTCAAGAATGTTTTGGATATCCACAGTTCTTTGAGATTCCATATGAATTTTAGGAAGCATTTTTTTATTATTATTGCTATAAAAAATATGCGATTGGCATTTCTACAGGAATTGCATTGAATATCCAGAATGCTTTTGGGAATATTATTATCTTAACAGTATTAAGTTCTTTCAATCCATGAACACAAGATATCTATTTCTTTATGTCTTCTTTAATTTCTTTTACCAGTGTTTTGTAGTTTTCAGTATACAAGCCTTTAACCTCCTTGGTGAAGTTATTCCTAAGTGTTTTATTCTTTTTGATGGTATTGCAAATGGAATTACTTTTAAAAATTTTTTGTTCTTTATTATTAGTGCATAGAAATACAACTAATTTTTGAGTATTGATTATATACATATTCTGTAACTTTTCTGAATATGTTTATTAGCTCTAAAATATTTTTTTGTGAAATCTTTAGGATATTTCTACATATAAGATTATATCATCTCTGAACAGAAATCATTGTACTTCTTCCTTTTTCATTTGGATGCCTTTTTTTTTGTTGTTGTTCTCTAGTAGCTCTGACTAGAACTTAATATACTATGTTAAATAAAAGTGACGAAAGTGGGCATGCTTATTGAGTATGATGTTGGCTCTGGGCTTTACATATATGGCCTCTGTTATGCTGAAGAATTTTCTTTATAGTCCTAGTTTATTGGGAGTTTTTATCATGAAGTATGTTGAATTTCGTCAAGTGTTTTTCTGCGTCAACTGAGATAATCACAAGTGTTCTGTTTCTTTATTACATTAATGTGGTATATTTATTGAATAATTTTCATATATTGAATCATCCTTACATTCTAGAAATAAGTTCCATGTGGTCAGAGTATATAGTCTTTTTTCATATGCTGTTAAATTCACTTTGCTATTATTTTATTAAGGATTTTTGCATCAATGTTAATAAAGGATAATTTCACTACATTCCATAAGTTTTGGTATGTTTGTTTTTTACATTTTCCTTTGTCTCAAAGTATTTTTAAATATCTTTTGTGATTTCTTCTTTGACCCATGAGTTGTTAAAGAATGTGTGGTTTAATTTCCACATATTTGTGAATTTTTCTATTTTACTTCTGTTATTAATTTTTAGTTTAATTCCATTGTAATCAGAAAAGATACTTCGCATCATTTCAGTCTCTTTTAAATTTATTAAGACTTTTTTCATGGTCTACCACATAATCTATCCCAAGAATGTTTCACATGCTCTTAAGAAATATGTATATTCTGCTGTTGTTGAGTTGGGTATTCTATGTGTATTAATTCTAATTGATTCATATTATTGTTCAAATTCTCTATTTCCTTATTGGTTATCTGTCCAGTTGGTCTATATTATTGAAAGTGGGGTATTGACGTTTCCAAGTTCTATAGTTTCCACTATAGAACTGTCTGTTTCTCCCTTTAATTGTTAACATATTTCATAAATTTTGGTTGGAAATGTATGTTGTTTGAGGCATACATGTTTATAATAGTTATATTATCTTGAATTGACCCTTTTACAGGTATATGTTCTTCTTTGTCTTTTGTAACAGTTTTTTTTTTTTTTTAATTTAAAGTCTGTTTTGTCTGATGACAATATATCACAGCTCTCTTTTGGTTACTATTTGCATGGAATATTTTCATCCTTTTACTTTCAACTTACTTGTATCTTTAAGTCTAAAATTATTCTCTTCTAGACAGCATATAGTTGGATGGTGTTTTTCTTTATCTATTCTGCCAATCTCTACCTTTTGATCAGATAGTATAATTCATTTACATTTAATGTAATTGGTAATAAGAAAGGACATCGGCCACTTTACTATTTGTTTTCTGTATGTCTTACAACTTTTTCATTCCTCACTTCTGTTACTACCTTCTTTATGTTTAGTAGAAGTTTTTGTAGTGACACATTTTGATTTTCTTCTCATTTACTTTTACATATATTCTATAGATATTTTCTTTGAGATTACCATAACACATTTAAAATATTAAAGTTATAAATAGCTAATTTTAATTAATTTTAACTTAACTTCAATAGCATATAAAAACTCTGCTCCTATATAGCTTCTTCTCCACCTCTTCATATGATGTTACAAATTACACCTTTATACACTGTGTGTCCAAGAACATAGATATTATTTTTACACATTTGTGTGCCCATTTTTTAGCCTTTACTGAAGATCTTTTTTGTTTATACAGACTTAAGTTGCCTTTGAGCATCTTTTCATGTCAACCTGAAAGACTACCTTTTGCATGTCTTACCAGGCAAGTCTAGTGGTAATAAACCACCTCGGCTTTTGTTGTCTGGGAATGTTTTCATTTCTTCCTCATTTTTAAGGACAGTTTTGCCAGACATAGAATTCCTAGTACAGTGTTGTTATTGTTGTTTTTCTTTCAGCACTTTAAATATATTGTCCCCTGATTTCTGACCTCCAAAGTTCTGATCAGAAATCAGATCATAATTTTATTTAGGATTGCTCACATTTGCTGAGTAATTTCTCTCTTACTGCTTTCAAGATTCTTTCTTTGTTTTTGGCTCTTGCCCATTTAATTATAATCTGTCTTCTTATGGGGCTCTTTGAGTATCCTACTTAGAATTTCTTGGGGCTTCTTGGATTTGTATGTTCAAGTATTTAATCATTTTGGGCTGTTTGGGAACTTTATTTCTTCTAATAATTTTGGCTCTTTTGTTTTTCTTTCCTCATTCTTGGGTTCTATAATGTGATGTTAGTTCACCATTCAATGATGTCCCACAGGTTCTTTAGGTTCTGTTCACTGTTTTTCATTCTTTTTACTTTTCCTTCATGCTCAAGAATTTCAATTGTCCTATTTGACAATTGAAATTCAATTGTCCTAATTCTTTTTGTTCAGATCTGATTTTTAAACACTCCAGTGAATTTTTACTTTCAGTTATTTTACTTTTCAGTTCTAGAAGTTTTGTTTGGTTCTTTTCAATAATTTCTATCTCTTTAATGATATTTTTATTTTGTTCATACACTATTTTTCTGATTTCCTTTTTTCTTTGACTCTTTAAGGATATTTAAGAGTTATTTTAAAGTCTTTTCATAGGAAGTCTGATGTCTGGCATTCCTGAGGGACAGTTTCTGTAAGTTTATTTTGTTCCTTTGAATGGGCCATGTATTGCTGTTTCTTTGCTTGCTTTGTGATTTTTTGTTGAGGATTGAATGTTTGATTTTTATCATATAATTCTGGAGATCAGATTCTCTCCAGGGCTTACTTGAATTTTGTTTTGTTTTGTTTTGTTTTATTGTTGAATGCTATAATAGTCCATTTTGAGAATTTTCTAAACCATTTTGCAAAGACTATTCTTAGTGATGTGTGGTCACTGAAGTCTCTGTTTTATTTGCTTTCTCATGTTTAGTTAATGTTTTGACAGACATTTTCTTGAATTCCAAAAGCTGAGAGAGACAGAGGAGAGAGAGAGAGAGAGAGAGAGAGAGAGAGAGAGAGAGAGAGAGAACATTTCTCTTAGTCTTTGTAGGAACACTTAGTTAGACTTGCACAGAGCCCAAGGATCAGCCTGAGGTGAAATCTTAAGGACTTCGTGGTTTTTTTGTGAAAATGCATCTTGCTCTTCGTATGTGCATTACTCTTGAAATACCCCTTATGTATGGCAACTTTTGAATGTCATAATTTCCCAAAGAATCTCACCCTCACTTTTCCTTCAAGTCTTAGGTAGTTTGCTGTGTGTCTCGATCTATATTTTTTGGTCCAGACATCTGTGGGTCTTGAGTTCACCTTACAGCTTTTATGTGTAGTGTCTACCATTCTACTCTCTGGAGTTCCAGTTAAGTGAAACAGAGATGAGTGCCTTGTATCAGCCCTTCAAGTATCCACCAGACAGGTTAGACAGACATACACACAATAATTTGTGATGACATCTGGTCTGCTCCCTCTGGTTTGAAGGACTGGAGTCTCAAACAGAAACATAGGCTGCTGCTACTTCAAGATCATAACTGCCACTGTGCCAGGTAGGGCAGGGAGGGGCTGGTGTAAGGGCAGGTAAAAATGCCACAAAAAGTGTCCTACTGCTTTGAAGATGGCTTATTTTTTCCCTCTGATTTGGCATTCGCTTGATTGGTACAAATATTTGTTTTTTCTTTCCATAGTGCTGAAAAAGTTGATTGTTTCTGCTTGTTTTTACAATTTCTGTAGAGGAGCAAAAGCTTGGAGCTTCCTAGACTTTCATTTTTCTCTGGCTTTCCCTCTAGTTTTACCATTTTTTCATATGAAAAAGACCAATGGCATTTTCTGAGTACCTCCTATGTGACATAAGTACTAGGGACATTATAGCAAATGAGATAGACACAGTCTCTTCCCTCATATGGCTTCTCCTCTAGTAGAAGAGACCAGAAAACAAATAACTTAGGTAATTGTCATTTCTAATGTGTACCGCAAAGAGGGTGGGGTGGGGCAAGGCTAATATAATATAGAGATTGACTGAATCTGGTGGAGTCAAGGGTGCTATTTTTTCTAGTATCCCAGGGAAACTTTCCCTAAACTGGAGATATATTCTTTAAACTGTGTAGAGTGGGCTGCTTTCCAGCCTTCAGTGTTACAAAGGACGTGAGGCTGATGGGCAGCATTGGCAAAGCCATGGCTGAGAGGACTGAAAGGTAACCATTGAAACTGTAGGAACATGATTAAGGAGAAGAGGGCATAAGATGAGGGAGATGAGCTGGAGAGTGGTTTAAGGCCACTTGGAATTCAATGGGAAGCCATATTTTTTATTGAAATATGATTGACACATAACATGTTAATTTTAATTGTACAACATAATGATTTGATTTATATATATATAATACAAAATATTTACCACAATGCCTAGTTAACAGCTGTTCATCACCACACATAATTATAATTTTTTCCTTGTGATGAAAACTTTTACGATCTATTCACTTAGAAACTTTCAAATATGCAATACAATATTATTAACTACAGACATTGTGCTGTCCATTACAGCTCCATGATTTATTTATTTTATAACTGAAAGTTTGTACCTTAGACCACCTTCATCCATTACATCCACGATCCACCTCCATCTCTAGCAACCACTAATCTGTTTTCCGTATTTATGAATTAAGAAGCCATATGTTAAGCAGAAGAGTGACACATTTGATTGACCTTTTAACATTACTTGTGGCTGAGTTGAGAACTAATTAGAGGATGGTATTGTAGAAGCAAGAAGGCTGCTAGGAGAATTTCTGTAACAGCTTGTAACAAGAGAGATGTTATGGTGTCTGGTAGTGGCAATGCAGAGAAGAGGAAGAAGTGGCTATCTTGTAGTGTAGGATGTGGCAGGACTTCTTAATGGATTGATTGGATGGATGAAGAATGGGCAAGGAAGGACTTAAGGATAACACCTAGTTTTCTGTAGGTAGTGCATAGACAATAGTGCCATTGATGTTGTGGGGAAAATTTGAAAGGAGAAAGCATTCTCCTGATTTATTTTAAAATATCTATAAAACATCCAAGTGGAAATCTTGAGTAGGAAGCAGACCATATGAAACTATGGTTCAGAGATGAGAAGACTGGGTTGGAGATATGAAATTTGGAAGCTATCAAAACATCGATGATATTTACCCCTAAACAGATGACATTAAAGGACTTTGAGAGTTTAAAACAAAAACAACAACGACAACAACAAAAAACCATAAATGATATTTAAATCCATGGGAAGTGATGAGATTACAGAAAGCATGAAAAGAATAAGAGGAAAGAGATCTCAAACCTAACATTTGAAGGCTGAGCCAACAAGGTGAACAAGCAAAGAAACTGCCTGATGTTATCAAGACTCTAAACGGTGTCCATATCAGACTCCTCAAACCTGGAGTCACCAAAACATACCTTCTCTGAAATTACCCAATAGGATCTAATTGCCTGAATCACTACTTAGGTAGTAACTGGTTTATAATACTCAGGAGTACTGGAAGCCAAAGACAGATAGAAGGCAATAAAACGCTGCTTTAAAAGGTAGGTAAATCTTTCCTGGATGGGGCAAAGAGGACCCCAAGCCTCTTCCAGATCTATGCTTGTATAATGCCAATTTTCTGTGTGGAAATTATTCAGGCTTTCTCAGTTCCTTTAGGAAACAACTGTTTATGAACCAATGAAAAATGATAGGAGCCTGAGAGAGGAGGAGAGAAATTCATAGTATATAACTCTTTCAGTTTCCATCTAAATTTACCTTTTGTATTTATGTATTAAATTAGTATGTCTTTTTCACTTTTATAATGCATAGATACCTTTATAATATCTACATGTAGTACTATCAAGATTTTTCTGTACATTATGAGCGATATGAAGGCATGGATTGTTTTTCTGTTGCTAACACTGTGCCTAGCCCAAAGTGTAGCAAAAAAATATAAAACAAATAAAGGCTTTGAGCTAATGAAGAATCCAGTAGCTCATTTAATTTAAAATTTAGGGGAGCTAAAGCAGAAAACAGACTGACATCCATAAGTATTTAAATGTTCATTAACTAAATTGCAATAATCTAATGTGCTTAATTAATTATTTTGAACAACAACAATTAGTTGGCCATTTACTATAGGATGGTGCCAGGTACCAGGGGCAGGGTTGGAGGCTTTACATAGAAGTGAAAGAGTTGGTCTCTAGATGCTTACTTGAGATATGTACAAATAGAAGAAAATGAACAATGCAGGAGAGGTCTGTGCATCTCCCTAAGGGGAGACCTGGCTCCAGAGGTTCCTGTATAGTGGAATGGAGACAGCCAGAGATAAAGCTCTATTTGGCCTCTTCTGCTGCAGCCACTTTTATCAAGTCACTTCATGTTGTTGAAAAACCATGTTTTTTTCCTATAAAAAGGAGTCCTTTTTTTACTCTAAAATTGTGGTTTTCTTTTTGTCTTCAGAAACCATCTGGAAGAAACAGTGGTTTGTGTAGGTCAGAGATCGGAGTTCCACAGGCCTAACCTTCTTGTGTTTGGCTCAAATGTTAATGGCTCCCAGGGCTCTTTTAAATTTTATTTCAAATCTGTAACTTTTTAAATCACTTCATATTTAAAATGCATGCAATTTCATGTACAAACGCAATTTACCAGCTTTTGGAGAAATCAGAAGCTCCAACAACACCAGGCAAGCTTAACCCAGAGGCGGTATCTGCTGCTTTCCTTTTTATATGGTCTTTTCAATTCTTTCTTACCTGGCCTCGCTTGGTCTAAACTGTCGTCTAGGTTGCGAAACAGGTATCTGGAACAGGAGGTGTTCAAACTTTATCCTTCAGGCAAGTGATCGTCATGGGAGTATGTTCGTGGAAGTGGAGGATAGGAGAGTGCTCCGCATTGGGGGTAGTCAGAATATCTGAATGTGTTTTTAAGACCAGAGGTTCTGAAGGCACCTTCTGCCTACTTCCTTACCTGGGAATAACTCCCTTAACCTGAGCCACAGTACAGATAAGTACGTAAGGAGAGGGGAGAGGTATGCAACTACCATTTACATAATGATGAGAAGAGCTAGATAGTATCCACTGAATGTCTGCACAGGCCTGGCACTGCTCTGAGCTGTTACAGCATTACCAACCTCATTTTACAGATGGAAACAGATACAGAAAGATTAATAACTTTCCAAAGATACCTGAGATGGCAAATGACAGAGCCAGATGATTTCACTCTAGATGAAATCAAGACCAAGAACCACAGGTGGGCATACAAAGTACCGTGGAAAGTCTTTGAGTTCAAGGTAACAGGCAGAAATTGGTGTTGGTGAGCAAGATTATTTGGGATGAGTAGAGTTGAACCTGGGGGCTAAATACTAGTTGAACTGATGATGGTGGCTGGAAAAGCACTTTTCAACAGAGCACTTTTATTCCAGTACAATGTATTACTTTTAACACAGTTAACCTACTCAAACAAAGTTTTAATGAAACCAAATAAGAGGCAGCTCTGGATTTTATAAACCAACCAGCTCTGGGTAGATTCACATTTGCGCTTTTGTGCTTACCAGATGAAAATGGGGTCAAAAGTCCAGCAATGGTCTCTGAAAGTTTAAAAGCTGGCAGAACATTATGGAGACAAAGCTCACCATTTAGTCACATAACTAATTTTCATGGATGGCTTATGAAAGTCAACATGATTATTTACTCTTACTTCACAAAAAGTACCAGGTCTCATATTTCAAATGGGTTTTCCAAAAGCTGAAAGTTAAGAAAGTCATAAAGTGCTAATGGAAATCAACAGGAAAATAGTCTTTCTTTCTGGTATGGCTAGTTTTTCCTTAATGCACTTAGCAAAGCGAGGGAGACGGGTGTAGCATTTATGATGACAGGAAGCTCGCTTATCTGTTACTTCAGTCTGTCTGGTGACTGTTGGGAATTGGAAATGAAGAATAGGTTACAAAGGTGATTTCCAGAGGGAGAAAGAGTGGAAAATGGAAAAGAATAGTCAGAAATGAAAGAGGGGGAAGCATCAATAGTGAAGTGAATGTGGAGTGACATTAGCCATGATAATAAAGGGAAAGCGAAGTATAGTACAGAAGCCTCTAAATCAGCAGGCTTTTGCATGAGAAAAAAAAAAAAAAAGCATTTTTCATGTACTAAAAGCAGGTTGGAGAACCTGATGACTATTCACAAAAAAAGGGTAGCAAACACCTGGCTGAAGGAAAAATTCCAGGATGAACATGTTTCAATATTTAGAAGGGATCACAAGTTACATTTCATTGGGTTTGTTCTGAGAAAAATCTCTATGTGCCTTCAGCAAGTCTGTGCCTATTGATCAACAAAACACTGTAACCAATAACTTCTTGTCGCTTTAAGAGGAATTGGACTGAAATATCTGTTAAATGTATGCAGACCTTGGGGAGATAGGTTATAAGAACCGCTGATGCCCCAGAAGCTTTACTCTTTGATTAAAACAAGATTCCTTTTTAGCCAATAAGTAAGTAGAACCTCTTTCAAAGGCTTGCAGACTGCCACCTGCTACTTCAAAAGCTCTTTCAATTCCCTGCGCAATTTACTGTAGGGCATTTGCACTCCTGGGTGTGGTTTCTACTATTTTTTAGATATGCTCTCTCCAAGTGAAGGAAGAACCTATTCTTGAAGGTGGGTTTTCAGTACAGATCTGTCCATCTAGGTATTTGTCAGCCTTTATGGCTGTGATGTGAAAGTGGAACAAAGGTCCTATTTTGATGGCTGAAAAACACAGGTAGGTCAGGATTTTAAGAGCATTGATGGGAAATCAGGATTTTGCTTCAATTTTTAAAATTAAATGTTGAAGTGACTGAGATTCCTCATTTGCGTTGCTGTAGATGAGTCTGCTATGCTATAAACTGGGTGCAAGTATAAGTAAAAATACTCCAAAGCACACTAATTACTAGGGAACTGCAAATAAAAAACACACAATAAACACAACTAGATTCCACCTCACACCCATTAAGATGGCCAATATAAATTAAAAACAGACACACACAAAATAAATGTTGGTGAGGATGTGGAAAAAAGTGTAACCCTTGTGTACTATTGCTAGGAATGTAGAATGGTGCAGCCACTGTGGAAAACAGTATGACAGTTCCTAAAAAAATAAACGTAGAATTACCTTATGATCTAGCAATTGCACTTCTGGATATATAACTGAAAGAATTGAAAGAAGGGTCTCAAAGAGATATTTATACACCCTTGGTCATAGCAGCAACAGCCAAAAGGTGGAAGCAACCCAATTGTCCATTGATAAATAAATGGATGAAGAAAATGTGGTATACACACACAATGGAATATTATTCATCCTTTAAAAAGAAGGAAATTCTGCTATATGAACAATATGGATGAACCTTGAGGACATAATACTGAATGAAATAAGCCAGATGCAAAAGGGCAAATATTGTATGATTCCACTTATATGAGGTATCTAGAGTAGTTGAATTCATACAGATGAAAAGTAGAATGGTGATTGCAGGAGCTGAAGGAAGGGGAATGAGGAGTTATTGTTTTCTGGGTATATAGTTTCAGTTTTGCAAGGTTCTGGAGTTCTGGAGAATGGCTGCACAGCAATGTGGATTACTTAACATTACTTAACTTACACTTAGAAACGGCTAAGATGGTAAAGTTTATGTTATGTAATTTTACCACAATTCAAAATAAAAACTAAGAAAAATAAAATAAAATACCTTAAGTCAGTAGTTCTCAAACTCAGACACATATCAGAAGCTACGTGGAGTTCTTGTTATAACACAGACTACTGGCTCAGTCCCCAGAGTGTCTGGCTGCTTTTCTAACAAGTTCCTCAGTGACGCTAATGCTGCTGGTCCAAGGACCACACTTTGAGAACCATTGCTCCAAGGTTTCCAAAAGTGTGTCTGTTTTTCTTTCAAAAACAATGGACCTCACAAACAACCCACGATATCTTGTAGAAATAGACATTCTCAATGAAGGGGAATTTAATTATTGCTAAACTTGAGCAATGTGTCAGACACATTATTAGGCATCCTAAATACATTTTAATTTTATCTGTGCGAACTAATTGATTCATTCAACAAATATATATTGACAGCCTATATTATCCAGGGCACTATGCTAAGTGTTCAATGATAAACAAAGCAGTTATGTTCCTAGTATGTGAGAATAATGACACAATGAGTGAACAAACAAAATAATCTAGTTATAAATTGCCAAAACTACTGGGGAAAGAAGTGGAATTGAGCTAGAGAAGATATACTTTTGATAAAAATGATCAGAAAAGGATTCTGAAGAAGTTACATTTCAACGAAAATTTAAGGTTAGAAAGAACTAGTCATGCAAGATTGAGGGTAAAAGGAATTATAAGGAGAGGAATCAGCATGTGAGGGGGGGAAACTTCAGATATTTAAGAAGTTGAAAAAAGGCCAGTGTAGCTGGACAGTAGTGGTCAACTGAAACATGTAACAGGATAAGTTGGGAAGGTCAGTTAAGCTGGAGCATGCAGGAATTTTAAGCGGTGGTAAAGAGTGAGGATTTTAATTTAAGTATGTTGGGAAGACACTGGTGGCTTGTACACAGCAAACAGAATATGGTCCAATTTTTGAAAACTTTTGGCTGTAATTAGAGAGTGGATTGGAAGTTAGGCAAGGGTGAGAGTAGGAAGACCAGCTGGGAGGTTGTTGCACTAGACTAGAGAAGAGAGATGAAGGCTTGGATTTAGGGATTAGCAATAATGATGAAGGAAGAGTGAAGACTCAGAATATGTTTTGTGGTGGAACTGACAAGGCTTGCTGGTAGACTGAATATGGACAATGAAAAGAAGGGAAAAAATCAAGGATTCATCCAGGTTTCTCACTGGAGCAATTAAGTGAAATAGGGAGTAAGGGAGCAAAATTGGAGTGAAATCAAGATTCCTATTCTGAATATTTAACATTTGATATTTCTATGAGATATTCAAGTATAACTATTAATAATTCAGTTGGATAAATGAATCTCAACCTCAGAACAAGAGGTCTAGGCTAGAGATACATATTTGGGGTCATCAGAATATGGAAAGTATTTAAAGCTATTGGATTAGGCAAAATCATCCAGGACAGGGGTGAACCCTGAGCAACACCAACATTTAGAGATTTGGTAAAAGAAGAGGAATAAACAAAGGAGACGGGAAGCAATGAACAGTGAGTCAAGAGAAAGAATAGAATTGTGTAATGTATCAGAAGCTAACATAGGCAAGTGTCAGGAACAATAGTATGGTCAATTGAATCTAATGCTGCCAAAGCTCATGAAAAATGAAGAAAGAAAAGCATCCATGGATTTGATTTGGCTTCTTAGAGGAGCAGGGTATCTTAGTCTGCTCAAGCTGTCATGACAAAATCCTATAGATTGGATGGGTTAAATGACAGGCATTGTTTTCTTATTGTTCTGGAAGTCCAAGGTGCCAGTAGATTTAGGGTCTGGTGAGGATTCTCTGGCTTACAGACAGCCATCTTTTTTCTCACTGTGTCCTGACATAGCAGGAGTCAGGGGGAAGTAGAAAAGAATATGTGTGAGAAGAACATGTCTCTTCTTATAAGGACACTAATCCTATGAGGCCAGGGCTTCATCCTTATAGCCTCATTTAACTTTTATTGCTTCCTTAAAACCTTACCTCCAAATACAGTCATGTAGAATTCACTCAGAACATAGCCCCTCCACATACTCAGGACTCTGATAGCTGCCCGGCCAGCAGCCAAGGAAGGCAGTACACAAAGAGCTTTCAGCATGCCTATTCCCAAAGGACGTTTTCTGCTGCTCCCATGGACATTATCTGTTCCTGTAACCAAGCAGCACATCTTGTTCCCATCTGTCTGAGAATGGCTGCTCCCAATGAGATAACCCCTCCTCTGCTTGTGGGCATAAAAAACTCCGCTTGCTCTTGGTCAGCCTCAGTTTCTCTTCCTGCAGCTTTGACTGGCTGCTGCTGAAGATTCCCTGCCTCATGAGTATTAAATGGCATTTCTCACCTGTTTGGTCCCAGTGGTTTTTCTGGAATATCCAAACCCAGGTGCAAGTTCCAGGCTTGGAGCTCCTGCATTAGAAGCCACATTGGGGGTTGAGACTTCAACATGCACACTTTTTAGAAGAGATTCAGTCCACAGGATGAGAACATTCTGTCCACAGTACAGGGAGATTTTGGGAAGATGGCATCTTCAACATATTTGGCCTTCTGTCTTTTCCCAAATTCAGTTCCAGACCCCTTCCCAGAGATAAGCAGCAGGAGAAGGAAGGTGCTTGGGTTCTGCTCACAGAGATCTATAGACCGGAAGGAAAGTATCATCTGTTCACACGAGGAGGCCTGGTCTTCTTGGTCCCAGAGAATGTAACAGGTAGCCCAAATGGGAGAAAAAGGACAGAGAGCCTTCCTTTTGAGCTTCTGTAGGGGGTTGACAGCTCTGCCTCACTCAGAGGTCCCCTTCCTCCACCAAAGGACTGCCACCACTTTAGTACCACAGCAGCGGAACTGAGCCCCTCTGAACGGATGTGAAAAGAGAGCAATGCACCAAAGGACCCAGATGGAGAGAGGAAGAACAGGCAGAACCCCCATAAGAGACTCTAATACAATAAAACCACTGGAGAAAAAAGACAGACTAAATGAAGAAAGGGTATGGTTTAGGAGATTTAAGTATAGCACAAACAGACATTGCAAATTTTTCAAACCTATGATTTTGACCTAAAAATTCAGTAGATAAAGGAGAAAATGGACACTGGTGAGTTCCAAACAAGTTCCAATCAAGTGAAAAAAAAATATCTCAAAGAATAAAGCAAAAATTCAAAGAAAAGAAAATAGGGAAGAAAAGATAGGATACTTGCAGTTAGATCCAGGAGATACAAAAAACCAGAAATTCCAAAGGGAGTAAAATAAATGGAAAGAGAGAGGTGGGGTTAACTGGATTTGAGAAGGCAAGAAGTTAAATACTCAGTTATCGAATCCCATTTATAGCACCAGAGTTTCTCTCCCACCCTGAAAAACACAAGGAGGGGCACAGTCTGGGGTCTGGGATCCTGTCCTTCCCTAGCTACCTATTATCAGCTGATAGCCTCCAGGAGCACGAGCTTACTAAGAACAATCATACAATTGAGGTGTGCAAAAGAACAGTTAAAAAAAATAGAGATGCCTGATATAACATATAACAGTTGAAATAAAGTACAGTTGACCCATCAACAATGAGAGGGTTAGGGGCTGGCCCCCACAGAGTCAAAAATCTGCCCATAACTTTTGACTCCCCCAAAACTTAACTACTATTAGCCTACTATTGACTGGAAGCCTAAACAATAACATAAACAGTCAATTAACACATATTTATATGTTATATGTATTATGTACTGTGTTCTTAAAATAAAGTAAGCTAGAGGAAAGAAAATACTATTTTAAAAAATCACAAGGAAGAGAAAATGCATTTATAACTTTTACTAGAAAAAAAATCCACACTTAAGTGGACCCACACAGTTCAAACTCATGCTGTTAAGTGTCAACTATACTCAATGTGTTGAATTGAAGAATGGATACCAGTGAAGAATAAACTAGCAAAATTTTATGCCAGTAGAAAGCAGAACAAATTTTATAAAATTCTAAGTGGAAAAATGTGTAACCCAAGAATTTTATATCCAGTCAAATTTTTCTTCAAGTCTAAAAGGCTCCAGATAGACATTTTCAAGATTTCAAGAGGTACAGCATCTACAAACATTTCTCAAAACATTAACAGCTAACATTTATTATATAATTTCCAGATAACTACAATAAAAAAAATTGAAGCTCTCAAGATTTCTTGTCTCCCTTAAGTAAAATAAAAATGAACTAAAAGTTAACAGCTCATGGAATTGTGGTTAAGAGTGTAAATATTATCAACTTCAGTAAAATGAAACAGAGTATACACTAGTTAATTGTTTTAATGTTAGAGGAATGTAAAGAAGTATAATAAATATGTTAATTAATCCATTTTTAAAGTTAATCAATATTATCTATAAGTTAAAAAAATATATTTTTAAATGACTCCAAATGCATGCATTTTACTTTCTTAAGTTTAGAGGTACATTTTAGGAAACCATACTCCCAGGGATAAAGAGACATTATTACTTCAATAATTCCTTCATTTAAAAATTGAATAGTTGGCATTTTTAAAAACACACACATTGATATGGAGTGATCACCTTTATCATGGCAGAACACTACTATCTGATACTCACATTCGAAGAGTATATACTTGTTTCCTTGTATTTTCATAAATTATTTAATAGTAGTTGTTGCCTCTGAAGGGACAGACCATGGTCTGAGAGTCATATGTACTCTATTTCTTACAAATTTGATTTTTTCAGCGTTTGTCTGAATGTTTCCATCATTAAAGAAAAAGAAGAAAAAAATAGCATAATAAGAGGAAATAAGAGGTGAGAACGTAGAAATTGTACATGTGTTTGGCTATGAAGAGGAATAAAAAATAACAGCGTGTTTGGATCGTGATGTGAACCATCCATAGAGTTAAGGGACACAGGTTGGGTTCTCTGGAGAGTGAACAGGATGTTTATTAGGAAGTGCTCTTGGGACCAATACTGGTAAAAGGGAGGAGAAGGAAACGCTTGCGAAAAGGGAGAAGCACAGCTGTGATACAGGCCCACCATCCTTTGACAACCTCACAAGAAGCTCTGGAGTCAGTTTGCCCTTCAGAGATGTCTGGAGTTGGCTAGGATGACCAAGGCTTTCCCCCTGTATTAGTGAGTGGATGGGGGCCACCTTTGGGAGGGGCTTGAACTTCAGCCCCTGCAATCATGAAAGGGTTGACAACTGAAGGCTGTGGACTGACAGCATATCAGCAGCTGAGGCAGCATGTCCTTTACTGATGGGATCTAGATGTCGCATCATTGTCCACCACAGGGAGTGACTGATGACTCAGAATAAAGGAAGTGGAAAAAGAGAAGTCCTTGATTCAAGAATGCCTGAAATCCAGAGCACAACTGGGGATCACTCTGTGTCAAGCTGGCCTGCAGCTTCCTGTACTGTGACAAGGGAGGAGGAAGAGTTAGGGTAGATGCTAGCCAGTGTAGAGATTTGGTGAGGAGAAGGTATAGACAATCTCCTGTCAGCATCATGTGTTCTCAAAGAAGCCTTAAGAAATGCTATCTCTTGTGGGAGAGAAGATGAGAAAAACTTGTCTCTGGGATTGGGAAAATGGGCCTCCCTGAGACATTTAGAAGACTTGTGGGATGCTTTTATTTACCCATAGGAAATTTATGGTGGAAAATTAAAGCAGGACCAGTCATCTCGCTGATAGGATCCTCCAGCAACTCAGTGGCTCAGCCTAGGAAGCTTGAATGCAGGATTGGCCTTGAGGGGGTTTCATTGCCAGGAGAGTATAATAAGTATAATAGAGGAAGAGAGAGGCCGAAGGTATTTGTAAGAGTACAATGATAGTGATACTGAGGCTCAGAAGGGTTGTGTAACATATTCAATCTCACAAAGCCAATTGGTTGGGAACCGGAATAGGAAAAGTAATGCAGCCTTGGTGTATCATATGTCAAGGTCCTGGCAAGAAAGACATGGTACACCTGGATTGGGTAATTGGAGGAGAGTGTATGTAAGAAATGGACTACTTACAAAGGTGCTAGAGGAGGAGAGACACTCAGGAAGGCACAGTGCCTGGGCACAGGTAAGGTGAGCTGTCTACCACGTTAGGCCTTTAGAGGTGAGAGGCAGCCATTGAAGAACCTGATGACACCAAGGCTGTGTGTGAATACTTCCTGGGGAAGGAAGAAGCTAGCCTTTGAGGACTCAGCCAGGAGGTAGCCTGGGCATGAATTCCTCTCCCTCAGTCAATTCACCATTCCCTGATCCATTCCCAGAGGCAAGGAAGCTCTGGGCCAGAGCACTGTGCTTGTGGAGAAGGGATTTGTAATCAGCCCACAACCTTGACTCCTCAGGATAGAAGTCACCAAACCAATCTGGGCATCAAACTGCTTTTATCTAAGATATATAAGATAAGAGCAATCATCCCTCTTCTGTGATTTGCAAAAGACTCCTAATACATGGCAGCACTTACTGCAATGGCGTTGCTGCATATACTATAGACGTTGGCGGGGGTTGGGGCGGAGGGGGGCGGGTGCAGCTGAAGCTTGTTCCCCTAGGCGCAGCTGAAGCTGAGTGCTGGGATGCGTTTCTTTCCTCTCGGTAGAGTCCTCCAGCCATTCTTACAAGGAATTTCTTAGCTCCGCCAGGTGTTTGGTCAGCAGCTGCAGCCACAGAGCTGGGCGAATGCCCGCCTCTGGCCAGTAGCTCCCTGCGCGCTGAGTGGAGCCCACGATCCTCAGATGAGAAAGGGCCACCGCAGCCACCTAGACACCGGGAGACTTGGTGCAGGGTTCCGGGACGGGAGGGGGTGGGGGAAGACTGGGAGGCGCCGCAGAAACCTAAGAGAAGAGCAAAGTCTCCTTTCCTGTGTGCTGGGAAGACCCGCTAGCGGCGACAGCCCCTGTCTCAGCCTGCAGCCACCCGACAGCTATCGGAGCGCCCCCTTGCGGGCGGGCGTTGGAGCCGCAGCGCAGGCCGCCACCCTTTGCCTCTGGCTGTTTGCAGCAGGGCTAAGCCATTTTGCAGCTGCGAACCTCCGACCCGCCGCCTTGCTGGAGGAGGGGGCTGGGGTGGGTAGAGGATACCGGTTCCGGTGACAGGAACTGAAGCTCTGGGCCACCGGCTCTGGCAGCCCCAGGAAATGCGGCCATTGAGGCTTCGAAGGGAGTACTGGTGGAGCACAGACTAGTGGGCGCGAGCAGCTGCGGGCGCCTCGCCTCCCGAGCCCAGAATCAGAGAAACTTCAGGCAGAAAATATCGCGGGGAGCTTTTGGTCCAAATCTCCCATTTTACAAATGGGAAATTTTAGGGCCAGAGAGCGACCCACACCTGGGGTCACCTAGCAGATCGTTGACAGCAGGACCTGTGGGAAGAGGAAAAGGAGACAGTCCCCTGAGGCCGTTGTCCCTTTCTGAAGGAGAGGGGCTGCCTGTCAGATTAGAACCCTTAAGAACCTTGGTGAGCAACCCCATTAGCTAATCCCAAACCAACCAACCAAAATAAAACATTAACCTTGCAGTTGTGCTGGAATTGAATTCGCTCCTTTCTAGATTTTTTTGAATGTTTATCGGAGGTAAACCTTTCTCCTGGTTTGGGTGGCTGTGCTTTCCTTGCGGCCAGGCTCGGGCTTTGGGGGACGCTGCACAGCTGAGCAGTGTGGGTTAAAGGCAGAGGCTCAAATTGGATTCACGGTCAGCTTCGCCATCAGCTCTGTCTAGGGCTGAGACTCAGGTTCCTCATCTACAGAATGAAACGATGGGAGAGATGTTGTTTGCCAAGGGCAGAGCCTGTAGCTGCAGTCGTGCGTGGGGTTTTCGGGGCTCAGCCTTGGGCTCCTGAACGCAGCGGGTGGGCTAGCAGAGTGGACCGAAAGGCCAAAGCGTTGGGGTAGCAGCGCAGGCCCTACTTGGCCGCTGCTTCACAGCCCCCTCGCCCCCTCCAGTGCCGCTCAGGTTCCAAATGATTCATTGCCTTTGGCGGCGCAGAAACCCCTGCGCTCACTGCAAACTCCCGCATTGTTCTCGCTTGTTGGGACTGAGTGAGTGGATACGGCGGCGGCTTGGCTGCACGGATGTGCTCAGTTTTGCGGAACACTCAGGGCAATTTCCGATACCCACTTCTTAGCTGCCACTGCCTCCTTCTCTTCATCCCGGGGGGAAAAATTCTGAATATTCTGCCTCCATTTGTAATTGCTCACTTTTGCAGACTTTACTGAATTTCAGGACAGAGACCATTTTTATTAGGATTATCAAATCTTAAAAAAACAAAACAAAAACTATAAGACACACTTAACCAGCCCTGACTATAGCCACGTGGAAGCTACGATTCTCCTAAACACATGAAAATCATAAACCACTATTACCTTTCCCTCCAAACCCACAAAAGTCAGCAAACTCCTATAGCCACCTAAAGATCAAAGATATTAAGTTAATTTCCTCCTGAAATAACATGATTTTGAAGACACACTCTTAGGAGACATTAACATTTCCTTCTCACATTTCCAAAATAGAGTCGGCCTAATGCTCAGAAATACGTCTCATTTCAAAAGTTTTAAATAAATAAATAAATAAATAAATAAATAAATAAATAAATACTAAGGGGGAATAAGTTACTTCTTTCGAAGAGCAAACGCAACATCCTAGCAAGAGGAGGAAAGTAAAGCTAGAAAGGAATTACCTCTGCGAATATAAAGGGTAGAAGAAAATTCTTTATCTATATTCTTTCCCCCTTAATAGTTTTGTAGGAAAATATCATGCGCTCAATGAAGTTACAAAGAGGTCGCACAGAGCACAGCCGGTCGCTTCGGTCCCTTGGTGAACGCTGGGTTATCTGAACCCTCTCGGGTCATCGCCGCTTCTCTCTCGCAGACTTTTGAATCTTAGGTGCTAACCACCCACTCGCTTTCTCAGGGTTCTCCCGGCGCAGGGCACCCAGACTGGGAGTACAGCTTCGGGACTCAGGACGTTTGAGGGCATTTACTCAGGAAGGAAGCGAGAGTGCGCGGGGCTGGCGTAGAGACAAGCTCTTTGAGCGCCGAAGAAGGACCTGAGCTCAGTTCGGTTCCGTCGCGCCCACTTGCGCGGATGGTGAAATGCAACCTGAGCGGCGGCTCTCAGTGAGTCACCTCGTGGGCAACACTCAACCCAGGGGGTCGCGCTGGGGTCGGAATCTGAAGGAGAGTTCTGTCCCGGAACAGCGCGCAGCCAGGCGGTGGACGCCCGCTGGCCTTGCCGGGGCCGAATTGCAGGCACTGAAAACTCTGGACACCGGGATGAACTTGAATATCTTGAGCTTCTGAACTCCAAGTGCCCGAGCAAGAAAGCAACCGGGTGCAGCACCCCTCGCTTGCGCTTCCCCCATTGAGCGGTTATACTTCCTCTCAAGCTCAGCTCCTCCGCCTCGCCCTTTGCCCCAGCCCGGTCCTCTGGCGCGTCATTTTTCGGAGAACAGGGGAAAGTCGCTTTGGGTGGACTTTGATTATAAAATAAGTGCAACTCAGTGATGATTTGTTCCTGGTTGATGTTAGACTTTAAATAATGGTGGGAAAAAACACCTAATAATTAGTGTAACAGGTCAGCAAACCAGACTGTCTTCTAAATGAAAGTGAATGTTGACTTATTTATTCAGGGAAAAGGGAAGATTGAATATTTTTTTAAACTTAACGTTCCCAACAAATTTATATCCAGACTAAATTTTCTACATGTGACTTTAACATGTATTTTCCTACCAGGAAACTTTTCTTACCAACCTTTATCACCCCGTTAATTTCCTCCCTCCGCATCTTTCCTCAGCAATTTAGGACACTAGGAAAGATATTTTTCTTAAGGATAGTTTATACCGATCTCAGCTAACACTCAGTCCTGAAGAGATCGACTCTTGGCAAAGAAGGAAAGACTTAAAAAAAAAAAAAAGGTGACAGCGATTTCTAAATATGCTTTCCACTTGAACTTCCTAAACTGGTGCCTGTCCAGAAAGGCACCTCTCTGAGAGCCCCGCGTGAGATGGGCTGGTTTGGGGGCTGTATGCACGTCCGGCCTGACTTTCGCTCCTCCAGCGCTTTCCTACTGTACACTGCACGCACGCGCGCATACACACACACACACACACACACACACACACACACACACACACAAGCCCGGATGGGGACTCGTGTCCAGACATATGAGCAAGTACAGCAAAAGCTGGCACCCAAGAAGCCAGTGGGGGAATGCGCGCGGATGCCGAAGCGCACCACTCGGTGGGGTCTGTCCTCTTCCAATGCTGGGTCACGCCAGCATCCTTTCTACCTTCTGCTTCTGTCACCAGTCCCTGGCTCCGCCCCTCTGATCCCGCCCCTTGCGCCACAGCCAATAGCAACCCCCGACCACTCTCCACCTCCCCAAACTCTTTCCACACCCCCACGTTCTGGGAGCTGGTTGGCTGCTGAACCCTCAGCGAAACGGCTGTATTTGCATGGCGTTTCGGGTTTCTGGTAGGTGGAGCGACCTGTCACTCCCGGTGGCCGAATCCGCCCACTCCACCTCGGTTTCTGACTCTTCCTGCGCAGTTCTCCTTCGCAGCTCCTGCGAGGAAGTGCGGGGGCTGCTCTCTAGCTCAGTTCGTAGCGCTGCAAGGAGGCAGGCAGCACCGGCGAGCGGCAGTGCGCACCACTCGGAGTGGCCAGGGCACGCGAGTTCAGCGTTTTCGGAGCCCAGAGCGGGGCGTCGCGCCGCAGGAGCCGTCCCCAGGCCAGCAGTTGCCTCCACCCGACTTTCGTTCCAGTTGCGGCTCCTCAGGGCAACATGTCAAAAGCCGCCGCCACTACTGCTGCCGCCGCCACCTGGGGAAGAACAGCAGCAGCAACGGTGGCCGCGGGAGAGCGGGGGCAGTAAACCGAACTACCGGGCGTCCAGAGGGCCGAGGGGACCCTCTCCGCGCTCACAGCTCCGGCGGGACTCGCGCCATGTGTTGAGCCATGCCCCTCGCCGCGCCCGCGGGCAGCGCATGGGGCAGCGCCTGAGCAGCGGCCGGTCCTGCCTCGATGTCCCCGGCCGGCTTCTGCCGCAGCCGCCGCCGCCTCCGCCACCGGTGAGGAGAAAACTCGCGCTGCTCTTCGCCATGCTTTGCATCTGGCTCTACATGTTCCTGTACTCGTGCGCCGGCTCCTGTGCCGCCGCTCCGGGCTGCTGCTGCTGGGCTCGGGGTCCCGCGCCGCCCACCCTCAGTCAGCTATGGCTACAGGTTCCGACGGGGCTTCTCCCAGGCTGCCGTTCCAGGCAGCACCAGACACCCTATTAGCTGCGGGCAAGGAGACGGCCGAGAGCGCCGCGAGCCAGGAGGAGCAGAGTCCCGAGACGCCGGACTCCCCAAGCCCTATCTCTAGCTTCTTTAGTGGGTCCGGGAGCAAGCAGCTGCCGCAGGCCATCATCATCGGTGTTAAGAAGGGCGGCACGCGGGCACTGCTCGAATTCCTGCGCGTGCATCCGGACGTGCGCGCTGTGGGCGCAGAGCCCCACTTCTTCGACCGCAGTTACGACAAGGGCCTCGCCTGGTACCGGTGAGTTTCCCTGGGCCAGGAGCGCCAACTGCAATTCAGAACGGGAGAGGAGATATGTGTCGTGTGCTGGGGAAGTGACAGGGGGTACAGCCTCAGACCACTGGGGGTGGGGAGGGGTAGAGAACAAACCGGGTGTGCTTTCCCCTCTCCCACAATTCATAGAAACTTCTCGAGAAGCTCTGGCAGCTCACTGGCTCACGGTACCCTAGAATTAATCAGGAAAGCTCTCAAAGAATGGGGATAGTGACTGAGGCGGCTCTCAAGAAAGCACTCAACCCTCTAACTGTGGCGGTGTCCAAAAAGACTGACCTAGTGTTATTACTCTCAGCTCTGGGGACGTTCTGCGCCCCGCCGGTCAGGGTCTCCACCCTAGACCAACTTATAGAGCAGCTTCTGCTCCCCAGATGGGGACGGGAGTAGGAGTGGGAGTGACAGCGTCCTTCTCAGGCTGAGGAGAGTCGTCTGTTCACTTTTTTAATTACAATCCCCCTCCTTACTGGAACCCACCCCCACAGAGAGACAAACACGTTTCGCTGACGAGCAGCTCAGCTGGGTGGGAAACCTGAATGGGTGGCCCTGCGCCTCCGCCTGGCAGATGGGTGGGCGGCCGGCTGCATGCGGCGCGTGGAGCGTGGAGCAGTGCTGGTCCCTGTCGGGCAAAAGCACTCATTGCAGCGGGCAGGAGCAGCGCGCAGTTTTGCTGGCTTCCTGGCGCCCCGGGCACTGCTCACGGGCCGCCTCCACGACATGGGTGCTGGCAGAGCGAGGGCAAGAATGCGTGTTTCCATGGGCCCTTTACACATCGGGGCGCAAAGAATATCGGGGTCCACTGATTAAGACACATGGATTGCCTAGAAGTCGGGACTTCCGGAAACTGTTCCCCAGTTGAGTTGTGGGTCTTGTTCCAAAGGGACAACGGCCGGGGTTATAACCACGACCTCTGCACGTTTCCCGCAGCTGCCAGTCTTTGGGATGAGCTGTTGGGTTGACCAAGCTTCCGATGAGGCGCGGATGGACCAGAGGGTCCAGACTCCGGCCTTCGGAAACCTCTTTGCCAACCAGAGAGCCCAGCCACCGGTTCCCACCCTTTCTATCTGATCACCACCCCTCCCCTCCCCGCACACCAATTTTCACAAGCATGACTCCACTGACTACCCGGCACCCCTCCAGGTCCAATGAGTCTCCAAGAGGCTTGAGACTTCGGAAAAACGAAGGGAAGAGTCGAACCGAACTCCACTCCCTGTCCCCATGCTCTCTTTAGGCCCCAGGAAATGATGGGAGGTAAAAGGGGGCTGACCCAGTGGATTAAAACCCACTCTTTTCTCTGCCTCGCCCTCCTGCTCCCTTTTGTCTTTCATGTTTTTATTGTTGTCAGCAGTTGCCCAAGTCTCAGCCGTTACAGTTACCCGTCCCACCGTTCCCGGGCTGTGGACACCGACTGTTAAGAATGAAGTCTCTAGAGTCGGACACCTAGCCGACTAGTTCTGGCTTTTGGTAGCTCGCTAGTGGCGCCGAGCCTCTGTGCTCCCCCTACGTGCAATGAGATCATGTGGTTCTCCGTAGGGCTGGAAGGCGGGAGTGCGCAGGGGTGGTCAGTGGCCTGGCTGGCATGTGGGACCTCTATAATTGTTAGTTATTGTCATTGATAGTATTATTACTTTTACCACCACTTCTGCTCCTTCTAGGATGCAGATATCGGCCGAGGTGGCAGGCGATCGCTCGCGCCCTTCCAGGTGGAATCCACCAGAGATTGGAAGCAGCCTGGGTTTTCTGAGATCAGACACACTGGGCTGGGAGGCACTGGCAGGAAACTAACTGAATCTTTCATGTCAGGCAGTTTTAGAAGCACCTGGGGTAGGCTGTGGAAATCCCCACAGGAAGATTCACGCAATCGCTTAGGTGGCTGTTCTCCACCTGCCACGTTCCTTTTGATTGACTCAGAATCGCTGAATAAAGGACGAAGTCGCTCTGGAAAATTTCACTGCGCGCCTGCAGCGGGGAGCGCAGCCAGGAGCCTCCGGTAGGGCAGGAGCCTGGGGTCCGCTGGATTTGGTGGCCGCAGGAGCTAGGCTGGGTAGCGGGAGGCGGAAAGTTCATCAACCTTCCGAGCCATCTCCCTAAACTGACTAATTGGGCTGTCCGCGCTGTCCCGGCCAAGAGGCCCAGGTCCGCGGCGGTGACCCTGCGAACCTGGCGGTGTGCGGAGCAAGCCCAAGCACCGCAACTTCCCCCAAACTCGGAGTTCCCCAGCAGCGCCGGGCGTGGCCTCAGGGTTAGTGGATTTTGTAAAGAAAAAAACAAAAACAAAAACATTTTAAATGCCCTCTGCTTAATTAAAATTTTTTAATTAATGAAAATATTCTGGATGTCTGAGCAAATATGTGGACTAAGATTATTTTGAAGGCAGTCGTTTCAACTTTACAACCACAGCGGGAGGAGACGCCTGACCCAGAACGCTTTTGCTAAAATCCCCTGCATAGGGAGCGCTCTTTGCCCTCGCTGGAGTCTCTTCCCCTGGGTAAAGCACTGCTGCTCTCCAGAGTTTCATCTCGATTGTATCACTCGCGCTATCCGTACAGGCAGGCAGTGGATTGGAGAAGAGCACAAAAACAGTAATTAACCAGAGAGAGTTGCTGTTCAGACACGTGGTTAAAATAAGTCCTCATAATGAGAAAATAAAAGAGAGGGGGGGGATATTTTGGAAGCATTGAGACATATTGAAGACATTAAAAAGCTATGGGCACGGATGGTTGAACCCGGGGGTCAGCATCGTAATCCGTTGGAGAAGATCTTGCTTGTGCTTGTGCGAGTTGTTAATGTGCTTAATCGGTGGGTATACAGTCCTGTTAGTGGCCTAACCAGTAGCCAGCACAGGGCCTGGGCGGATTTGCATGAAGTCGCGGAAATTGATTGTTCCTTCCATTTTGCCCCCTGAGCCAGAATAGGAGGGATTGTGGTGGGATGAAGTCCACCGTGGTGGCGATGCGGAGCTGACTTCATCACTAGCCAGAGCTCAAAGCTTTTTCTCTGCCTTATTTGTGCAAAAATCAAACGCGCTAGGGCGTGGGGCGCATCTGCCCTGTAACCCAAGTATATTTTAGTCTAGAATTAAAACTCTTGTGGCGTTACTTATTCTGTTCATTATCCAGCTCACTTTCTTGAATTTGGTCTCCCAAATTTAGCAGGTGCTGTTGAGCATGCCAAGCAGTGACTTATCTGGACTTTTGGTGAAACTGGCCTTTACCTTCTGTTCCAGGGTGTGACGGTGTTTGAGAACTCTGGGGCTGTGGTTCAGGAAAACCTCACATTTGCCAGGTTGGAAAAAAAGCACACACCCTGTACTTTTAGGCTCTGAATATTGATTTAAGCTTAAATTCAATAGATTCATTTTAAAATAATTTTCTCTTTTTGATTTGGTGTAAGTTTGGTAGATTTTCACAAATTTAATGACCTCGGTTTGGGAATTAAGTTAGCCAAATATTGTCATTATTAATTTGTATGTAGAAATGCGCCTTAGACTTTACAGAAACAGAAACTCTTTCCCCACTTTGACTCATTCCATTTTTGATTGTACAAAATAAGCTGACACTTTAATGCTGTGGCCACATTTTTTCAAAAGTGTGTGTGTGTGTGTGTGTGTGTGTGTGTGTGTGTGTTCTTATGTTTTAATAATGGTAGCTAATACTTAATGTATTTTTTCCTAATGTGCCAGGCACTATTTCAAGTTTTATAGGATTAGCAAATTTAATCCTCATTACAATCCTGTGAAGTAGACACTTTTATAGATGAGCAAACACAGGCACAGAGAGGTTAAGCAACTTGCCCAAGATGTCTCAGCTAGGAAATGGCAAGGTTAACACGCTGACCCAGAAAGTCCTGATCTAAAAGTCACTCTGCTGTGCCCCCTTGCTTAAGTGGCCAAGAACACCATATTGGTCATATGTAAATTCAAAACTGGGTTTGCTTTAAAAAGTTTGAGTTTTCTGATGTACCTCCAGAGTCTTCAGTGCAGATGGCTCACTTTGTCATTAACTTTCAAAGGAATATCAGCTCCAAAACAGACTAGTTGCTATGTCCAAAGTTGGTTTATGACCAAAGAGAGGATAATTACATCACTATGGCAGTTTATATCTTTGCCTGCGCGAAACAGAATCAAAACAGTCATTAAAATGACAAAATATCCCTCAAGTATAAAGGTTGAGAAAACATAGCAAATGTCCCTACTGAGAATAGTTTTATTCTCTTTCCTTCCCCCCCTTTTAAGTCTGGGAGGTGTGGGAGGACATAGGGTTAAAAGAGATGTTCCAAAATTTCTTGGAATAAATTTATTAATTTAAAAGAAATACAGTGCCCCTAGTCAAGATTAAAAACTTGTACTTATGAGAGGACAATTGTAACTAATACTTTGAGTAGATTTCTTTAGAATTAGATTCTAAAACCTAGTAACTTCAGAAAATCTCTCTCGAAAGCTAATAGCTGAAAATAGCAATTTTTCCTACATTTTTAATTTAATAAATGCTGAGAAAATCAATTTCTTTCCTATTTTACTAGTCTATTTCTAAAAACCTGGTGGCAATACTGTTTCTATCTTCACTGAGGGAAATTTGAGATAAGATCTGATTGAGGATAATCCCTTTTGAAGTAATTGCACTTTTTCAGTCCTGGATCTTAAACCAAGTATGTAACTCACTTCAAGCTCCTGGATGAAGATAAAAAATTCACAATTATATGCAACAATTTGAAATACAAACCATCACATTACAAAGCTGTCAAGATTTATTAGCAAGACAGTGTAGCATGTGTTGAACTGTTTTTAATTAGGCACCTAAATTAGACCATAAAAACGGTTGATTAATTTTTTTACAAGTTAAGGGGAAAATATAACATAAATTAACCTAATCATAAGTGTTTTACTAGATGCTCTTAGTTGATAAAATAGTTGATATTTAATGGCAACCTGTTTATTTTACATAAGTAAAATGCTAAAATGTATGAATTAAATTACACTTATTATCTTTCAAATGATATATTATTATTGAACAAGTCTCTAAAAATAAGGACGTGGCCCATATCTTAAGTATCAAAATAAGCTACTACAATTTGACTAAACTGACTAAAATAAATTTTGCCTTTTTAATGGAGCCTAATTTTGAATATTTACAACTTTATGTTGACGAATATTTATAAAAGATTTCTAGCTAAAGTTGTTATTTGAAATTTTAAAGTGACCTGTCACATACAATCAAGTTCACAAAATCATGATTAGTTATAAACATTAAGTAAAATAAAAATAAATAAATAAAGTGACCTATCATGGCTTCTGTTTTTCTAGTTTGGTGTTTTATTTTTGTTTGAAGAAAAACTTTTAGCTATTTTGAAAAACCAATTTGTCACAAAAATCTCATTCCAAATATGTATGCTGATTTACATTTTTGTTTAAAACATGTTGTAAGATGGTCAATTATATGGCAATAGAAGGAAATTTAACTTTAGGTGGTGAATATAATGCAATATACATATGACACTCAAAACCTATATAATTTTATTAACCAATGTCATCCTAATAAATTTAATAAAATTGAAAAAATAAAACATGTTGTAGGAATAAGGTTTTCAGATTATATGTCTCTTTGAATCACTAAAATTATTTAGAATTAAAACTGCACCAAGAAACTAAAAACAAACCAACCCACCAGTCAGCTAGTGTTATGAATCAGGGAAGTGGCACTTATTTAAAGCTTCAGAATTGAAAACTACATGCCTCAGACTGCTTGCCTACTACTTTTTATGTCAGTAGTTTCTGAATACTTTATGTTCTCACTCTGTGAACAGGGAAATTAAGTTGATTGACAGAAACACAAAATGTCCAGTTTAAAAGCAGAGCATAATGAGCATTTCTTTTGTTGTGAATAGAGTAAGTTTCCAAATAGTGTGCTACCTCTCTCATTTAACAGTCTGTGATTTCAGACAGTAAGGGACATTTCAGTCCTATGCTATTGGGATAGTCAGGAATCTCAGCAAAATTAATTTCCCAAGTACGTGGCATATTTTCAAGAGCAATGACTACAATATGCTGCCTACCTCAAGTGAAAACATTTACCATGACCAAAAAGAAATGAGATACCAATATCTTTGAAAACTGCTTGAAAGTGAGCAGGAAACTTTTAAATATTTAAAACACTACCTTATTGGAAATTCCCATATTTCTCTTAGACTCAACCAAAATAAAACTCACAACAAATAAAACTGATGTTAGGTATATTCATTTTTCTTTCTGATTTTAAATTTGGAGGAAAGTTTAGGATGTGATGAGCAATTAGCAGCTTAGTAACATGATAAATAATTTTCATTGTGGCTAAGAAGCTCTATGTTAAAATACTGCTGATAATAAACCTATTAATTTTCCTTGCACAGTGGTAATTTCCTTTATGTTATATCTATGTCTTAAATTCTTCCTTTAAATGCCCACTTGTGCGACTTCAAATATATTAAAAATAGCATAAATTAGTGGGTCATTTAAAAAATTTACTTCAATGTATCATAGATGAAACATGTTTCAATAGGAAAGCTGTACTGCACAGAATTTGTTCGCCTCCTAAAGAGAACTGCTTTTAAAAACTGAGTGCAGATCTGTGCAGATAGAGCTTGTTGAAGAGTACTACCAGAGAGGGGGTTATATTTCCTACAGTCGTTATAAAATATGTATGGTGTGCACACCCACATATTCATTGTGACTTGATAAATTAGTAACAGAATCGATAAGCTCTTGGAATATTTTTCTTCTAACTACAGCAAATGTGTTAAATTAAGACTCTGGTTTGACATCAAATTAATTGTATTTCAGTCTAGGCTAGACTAATTCTTGACAAGAGATTAGTATCTTTAAACACTTTTGCCGGGAATGTGAATGATTCCATGCGCATTCATCAAGCAACTAGGGCGCGGATGATTCAGAAGACCTGTTTTTCCCCAAATCTTTGTCCTACACTACTTAACACGGTTATACTTACGTAGAAACTCATAAAATACCGAATGATTGTTCTGGTCAATGTGAGACTTGGGGCAACAAATGGAGAGTGAAAAAAACAAAAACATATATAGGGAAGGGACGGGAGAAGCAGATTTTTCATGCACACTCTTGATTTAATGAATGAGGGGCAGGAGGAAAGGTGCGGTGACAGAATTGTCCAACATGGCCCCAGACACGCCTAATATTGCCACGTGTCTGTTCCTTTCTGGCATCTGGAGGTGCGTTCGCTTACATCTCCGGTTCTGGAGGTGGCGGAGCGCGCAGCCAATGGCAGAGAAAATGGCTCCGCGGCTGGCTGGCCTCGGGGATCAGTCAGCACGGTCCCTGTGTCGCATGGGAGCGCTACATCTGGTCGAAGGACCACCGAGCCTAGGAGACAGATGGCCGAGCTAACTCGCGTTGGGGGTGGGG
This sequence comes from Eonycteris spelaea, assembly GCA_003508835.1. Lineage (NCBI taxonomy): Eukaryota > Metazoa > Chordata > Mammalia > Chiroptera > Pteropodidae > Eonycteris > Eonycteris spelaea. Next base: position 617,815 of record PUFA01000083.1, on the reverse strand, counting down.
CCGACGGCTCGACCCCAAACTGCCCCCTCAGCCCCGCGGGTTGCCCACTGCAGCCACGTGACCAGCTGGATCCCCGCGCTCCGGCCTCACCTGTTGGGCAGAGCCTGACAGAGCGGCCCGCGTTCACAGAGGGCGGTGCCGGCGGGCCCTGGCCCCACGCTGATTGGCCCAAGGGGCTGCTGGTAGACCAATGGCTTCCCGCCTGAGTGGTAGCCCCGCCCAAGGGGGCGGGTACAGAGTGTGCGTCCCGCCCTGGCCGGGGCTGGCTTTCACCTCTGCTGTGCAGCCAGGGGTGAAACAATTGGTTCTGAACCGCTGTCGCTTTCCGAACCGAGCTTATCAGCTGATATATTGTACTCCTTTCCTTTTCTGTCTCTTTCGTCTTTTCTAAACCCTCCTGCACAAACGTCCCTGCCTTGTGGAAGGGACGTGTCTCTTCTCTGAGTGCCTCTGTTGGGCAGAGCAGTGAGGACAGAGTTAGACTCTCGCTCTTTGAATCGACTGCTCTTGGGACCGGGGCCTGAATGACTTCTCCAGAGCCAGACGAGGAAACTGTCTTTTAAGGGCTGCGTTCTGGTGTGGGGTGGCGGTGTGGGAGCGAGGGGTTAGCACGCAAGGAAGTGCATCAATTGAGTCAGTTTTCAACCAGCATTTTTCTGTTCTTTTCCCATTCCCCACTCCAAACCTCACTGTTCACCCTATTCTTGGGAAAGAAATATGTAATCTTCACCTCACCCAATTCTATAATGGGTGCCTAAAATGCGATTCAGCAAATTCAGTAGATAACCCAAAATAGCTTCATTTCCCTACTGTGATCCGTTAAATAACAAGATGAAGAGGAAAGGTGGGAAAGACTGATGGAGAGGGGAGGAAAGAAAGGAAAAGGTGGGTAACTCAAGCTCCCTTTTGATTCTTGAACCTCTGCTGCACTATGAGTTGCCAATTCTCCCCCCAGCACTTCCAGGCTGCTCCCTAAATGTTGCCCTCCTTTCCTCAGCCCCTATACCCAGTCTAGCTGCTCCCTATCCAGGAGAAGAAATGGCTCTTCTTTGAGCAACCTGAAAGCCCCGTTCTGCTCCCTCAGCCTGTAGGGTGAGCAGGAAGGGGTCTGTGGGCACTGACAAGCTCTTCTAGTGCCCTGAAAAACGTCTCCACTGAGGATGGGATTCACAGGGTGGCACTGAGAATTCTGTTGTGGATTTGGGTGAAGCAACTTTGTTTTCTGTAAAGTTTTGCAGAGGTGCAGGAGGTGACCTGTATTAAAAAGGGCAGGAAGCTCACACAGGACATTGCTCATTGCTGCGGGAGATGTTGAAATAATGCAGGATTTGGTCCACACATCCATTAAATTAGTCTCCCTGGAGGAGGAGTCAACATACTTAGCCAACAATTAGAGAAGCCCTAGATCACTCCTGGAGTCTTCCCTCAGCTGAAAGATCTCTTCTTTCCCCTTCTTTACTTCTCTAGCAGGAATGTCCTGGTTTAGCCCAGCCATTCCTCCTAATGTGTGCCATTCATTGGGTCCCCAGTGGCCCCCTGTCTGATTGTTCCAGAGTCACCAGGCACTTAGCATATGCTAGTGCTGCCGGTTAACACACACACTCAACGAAGTAAACATCCTGTTCCCACCAAGAGGCAGCAGCCCCAAGCAGGTAAGAAGGTGTATACCATGTTGGAGGGGCTGGGAGAGTAAGGTAAGGAAGCCCGTCATTACTCTGTCATTGACCCGAAATACTTAATGAAGGAAGTAAAAGGTGACCATTTTAAGTCTTAAACTATAGTCAGTGAATAATACATTCTCATAAATCATGTTGATCTATTATTTTCACTTACCTAACTAGATTTATTGAGTACTTAAAAAAAATTATAGATCATTTTTTAGAATAGTTTTAAGTTCACAGAGCAATAAGACAGAGTTTATATATATATATATATATATATATATATATAATATAATATGTATGTATATCTATATGTGTTGTGTGTGTGTGTGTGGTGTGTGTGTGTGTGTGTGTATCCTGCCCTCACATATGCACAGACTCTCCCACTATCAACATGCAGCATCAGAGTGGTACATTTGTTACCATCAATAAACTTACAGTGACACATCGTTATTATCCAAAGTCCAGGGTTTACACTGGGGTTCACTCTTGATGTTGCACATGTATGGCTTTTGACATGTGTATAATGACATCTATCCATCATTATAGTATCATACCAAATATTTTCACTGGCCTAAACATGCCCTGTTTGAGCACTTTTATCAAGTGCATACTGGGCAGCACTTGAGGTACTGAGGAAGTACAAGAGAAATGACCTTGCCCTGTTTTAGTCAGTGAACTAAAATCTAGAGGCTCAAATAGGTCTCAAAGCAATTTAAATACCAAATTAAAAAACAAAATTATCAGTCCTGCTGAATCACTAATAAATGTAACAACCATTTCAAGGAGAAGAGGAAGCACATGATAAAATAGTACAAATTAAGAAATTGACTTTATATTTTACTTTTTTGGGAGCTTCCAAAGAGAGCTAAGGAGGTAAGAAGAAGGAGAGGGGATGTCAGTTAACCTGTAATGCAGTAAGAAAGTGAGAGCCTGCTGTGTTTAGGTGAGTGGCTGATGCTTATTGTATCTTAACAGTGGTCTTTCCTTTGTGATTTTCCCGATTTTGCAGAAGAGGAAAAGGAAGCTCACAAAGGTTGCCTAAACTGTATTTATAGGTGGCTCAGCCTTTCTAACTTCATAACTCATAGCTTCTATACAGGGCTGAAATTTGACATGATGTTCCTTCTGAACCAGTTGAAGCCATCTCTTTTATTGTTCCTTTCTTCCCAAAGACATAGGCTTTTCCACATAAAAGTATCTGTAAGATTATACATATTTTCTCTTTTTTTGTCCCTATACCTACATTACCTTTTGCTCCCCATACTCTCTCCTCAGCCCCATCTGTTGCAATGACATATACATTGATGATGCCAGCCTTCACGTATATCATCCATGCACCAGCCTGTTATTTTGGCATCATCCCTGCTGCCCTTGCTCCAACAATAAGATCTGTACATTTGATGCCTCCTTTCTGATTGCAGTTTCCTTCCATTTTCTCACTTGCCAGCCCATCTCTTCTCTCTCACCTCTTCCCTGAGGCTGCCCACCATACTCACACTTTAGTTCTCAGGATCATACTGAAACCTTCACTTAACCCCTATGGCCCGTTGCTTCCCTGTTGCTTCCCTGATGCGTTAGCTGATACCCATATATCCTTGCGCACTTTTTGGAGACACCTTGTTTTGTATCATCCTCAGCAATTGTGCAGGAAAAGGTCTTGTCATAGAGCACTTCTGGCCCACCCTGAGTTATGTCTTCACCCAAGAACTTGGACCTTACCTTGCAACTTAGCCTTGTTGGTCTCACTCCTTTGCCATGCCAGGACCCTCAGTGTCCACTGGCTCTTCTACATAGTGTCCTTTGCCTTCAAGCACCAGTTCGTAGAACTCCCTCCACATGGGGAGAAACTCAAGCAAGATCTCAGCATCTGTAAGATACCATTCTCTTAACCACTTCTCAACATGGCCTTATTTCTACTTTTCCCAAGACTTCCTCCATCATTTCTCAGAAGTGTTGCATTCTCTCTTTTTTATATTATTTGAAGAAAATCCCAGACATCATATTATTTTACCTATAAATCTGGCCTGTGAAATTTTTTTCATCACATTTATACTCACATGCCTATAAAAAAGTGCACAAATCAGAAGTGTGCAGCCTGATGAATTTTCACGAAGTGAATATACCCAGGTGACAGCAGTTCAAAAACTCTGAAGTCACTTTCATGGTCCCTTCTGATCATGGTTCCTGTTCTAAAGATAACCACTATCCTACCTCTTAGCACTACAGATTAGTTATACCTTTTATCAAACTTAGTATAAATGAAATCATAGAGTGAATATTTGTAGTTTTTAAAAACATGTACATTCATTGCCAATATTGACAGATTCAGAGATTTCACAAATACAGATTTTCTGCTTCTTTTATAAAGGAGCTGACAGTATTAGGCCTGCCTTTCTCATGGCAATAACTAGTTAGAACTGGAGAGCAGCTGCACCTGTAAATGAGGGCATATCTTCTTCTGGTTGCTACGCTCCCTACTGTTCCTTATTGTTTCACACTTTGCGAGCTTCACTCATTTGTTGCCTGCCTAGTTTCAGGTCTAGATCAATGCCAGACAGGGTGGGGAACTACAGACTGGTTTCCTTTTTTTATTTTTTTCCCCCAGGTATACACTATTTCAGGATTGAATTTCTATTTAATGTGGACATTCTTGTTAGATTTTGGAATTAGATTTATTCTATTTGACTTACAACTCTGTAAAGATCCTGGGAGAGGCTGCATGGAGGTCTGCTAGCTGGATGCCATTTAGAATCAGAATCACCATTATAACATTATTTTCAATGATATGCTTCTAGGATTTAAACAAAATTTTTATGACTCTTCTTCCATGCAGCTCCCAATTGAGATCGGCCTCTTGCTATGAACACTTTGTGACCTTGAGCAAGTCTGTTTATTTCTTTGTTGTCAACATTCTCAAGAATATGGAGATGGGTCCGTCAGTGCTTCCTGAATCAGTGCTCAGCAAACTCTGGTGCAGGACCACAGTTTTTCCCAATGCACTGTGGACTAATATGTTGTCTAGTGCTTGTGATTAGTATATACCTTGTGCCATATGCCTCCTGCCACATGACTTGCAATACTCACACTGGTCTCTACTCTGTCTAATGACATCATTGATCAGAGCTTTGGATATTTGAACAATGTCAAATTAATAACTGTAGCTTTATATACTTACTCAGGTTTTGCATTTATCTCCTCGAAGACAGGTTGCAAGTAATCTGCAGACCACACTTTGAGAAGAACTGTCTCAAGTTTCTTTAGTGAACAAAAAGTTCTGGGGAGATCAATAGTGATTTGTAAAAAAAAAAAAAAAAAAAAGCAGTTTTGTGTTAGCATTTTAAAGGCTCTGAGAAGTACTGGAACTTAAAACAAAACAAAAATCTGTTTAATTTTGTTAAAGTTTCCCTTCAGTACAAAACCCTGTTGATAACCTGAGGAATCATGTTTGTCCAGATGCCAATTTGGGGCAGTTAGCAGAGCAAGTCTCTAAAGTTTCTTATAGTTCCAAGAGTTTGGCTCCTGACACGCGTTCTCTCTGTCCACCCTTGGAATGGGAGTTAGACTTCATACTTCTCCTACTTGTGACATCATCTCCAACCTGATGTGTCTCCAACCCCTCCTTCACCAGAAATGATTATGCAGAGAGAGTAAAGAAGGAGAAGTGAGGTTGTAGTCAATCAGACCCTGGGCAGAAATTTGCGGAGGCTGAGGATTTCATGTTCAGGCTTGCTGTGGGCTTTGTTAGGAGACTTCCACTGGCTGTTCTGCCTTAAGCAGGCTAATTGCCAGTTCAGCTTTTCTCCAAGAAGCTTATGTCTGTTTTCAGAGGTTAATGCTCCATCTCCGAGCTGTTTACAGAGAGAGATGTCTGATGGTTGTTGGAAAAGGGTGAAGATTTTTCCACCCTGTTTGGCACAATGTAGCCCTGTGGTCTGTGTGTCTTTCATCATAGCACCAACATGATTGCTCATGCTGGACACAATACTAAGGTCTCTGAAAAATAACATCAGTGCCACATATAAACATCTTTAGCCATTAGCTGCAAACGAAGCCAGTCACCTTTTTATTTTTTTTAAACATGCATTTTCTCTTTTTGTGTCTGGGGTTAAGGGGGAACACTTAAAGTATTATTTAGTCACAAAGTGTTGGGAATGAAGGAAACTTTCAGATTAGTTGTCACTGGGAAAGGAGGTGAGTGGAACCTTTTACAGAAAGAGAAGGGAGATTCATTTACCTATTTGTACAAAAGTTAAATTACATGAGTATCTGGGTTTCTCTTCCAAGCACTCTAAACTTGCCGTAATGACTTTATTATCTCCTGATACACTTACCACAGACTCCTCATATTTGGCAAGATTCTAATAACTGTTTGATGGCCCCCTCACCTCTGCCCTGAGCTCCTGCTTACAGGGGAGGTGTTTGGCAAAAGCCTTTTACACGATCTGGAGGTGAGCAGTTTCACACCAGAGTGAGATCCGCCACTGGGTGTACTTAACTAGCTTTTCTTTCTTATCACACTTCCCTTCCTATAAAGTTACGTATCTTTTAACAGGATATTTAATACTCACCTTCTCCTTCTATGGGGCCTTGTGAAAATCAGGCAATAATGATGCAGCCTTATTGCCAAGTCATGACCAGAGCAACTCATTGAATAATGTGATGGCTAATAATGTGAGAGTATAATAATCTCATTGAATATTACTCATGGCATAATGTGGTATCTACCATTCATTCATTCATAATTTGGTTTCATCTCACTGGCCAGAGGGAGTTTTTTTAAACCAGCAGGTTTCCTACACCAAAGAAAGTTGCAGACTTTATATGAATTATGCATTTAAACTCTTTTCATGTATTTTTTTTTTTGAGAAAAGTGAAATAATTTGATGTTCAAGGCAGAGAAAGCAAGAAAACCTATAGATAGTTTTATAAGATGAACAGCACTTAGCCCTGCCAGGTGATTTGTGTGTGGCCCTCATCTTTCCAGAACAAACATTCATCCTGATGGTGCTCATGAGAAGGGGTGGGACATGCCTCCTCATTCATTGCAGAACCCACACATGCCTCTTTCTGCTGCCTCTGTAGGTAACTTGGATGACTATCCCAAAGGACATAGACCGTTCCTCTGTAGTTTGAAGTTTTGGGGGTGGGGAGAACCATTTTTCCCCAACTCTCAATTCCCAACTAATCTCCAAACACTACCTTTCCAGCCAGATGCCATGAAGAAACAGATGGCTGAAAGCCTTCAAGCTGGACCCTGACCCTGCCAGCTTCCTCCTCTCCTAACCAGTTTTCTGGGGGAGGAATGCTGCTATTCCTTGGGAGGGGCTTCAGGACAAGCAGAGGAAGCCAAGTGGAAAGGGTACATTGTGTGGGTGCCACTCTCTGGCACAGCTGGGTAGATCTGGAGTGAACCTTCCCACTCCTGTATCAGAATCCTGAACCCTGAGCAAGGAGACAGAAACCATGCTTGCCTGGTTGCCAGCATTCCCAAAGTGATTTAGTCTTTTCTCATCACTCACTGTGGAGGAGCTCAATTAAGCCTTCCTTGTTAGCATATAAAAATGTTTGTACTCATTGATCAAGTCTGGCTAAGTACTGCATTTTCCTGATCCAGAGGTTTAGAAGAGACAGAGATGAGAGGCCAAGAGGTGGTAGGCTCAGGAGAGAACAGCCAGGAGGCTCCTGGTTAGGGGGCAGCCCATGTGAGCAGGCAAGCCATGTGCCCTGGCCTTGTCTTCTCCCCATCTGCTCTTGTGGAATGTCTAGTCATTTTTAGGGTTGTGTTTTCTTCCAGTCCCAGCTGGAAACAAAACTAGAGAACAAGCTCATGGTTTTTTCTGTGTTTGTAAAAAGAGCATTTGCCAGGAAGCACATGTGCCAGCATCCACGATACTTAAGCTTTCATTCATTTTGAAGACTTCGATTGAAGCCACCTCATCTTCCCCAGATGGTGTCTTTTGGGGATGTCAACTTGGGGGATAGAAAGCGCAAGGGCACATCACTTATTTGTGTGTTCTCTATGGTTGCTCAGCCTGCAGATGTAGCAGGTGGGTCATAGGTCCCAAAAGCTCAAGGTGTTCTGGGCTGCAGGTAAAGATACTCCCCAAGCAAGTGTGCCAATGGACTTAGGTCCTAAAGGTTGATTCCACTTATATTTAACATGTGAGCCCCAGAAAGAGTTTTTCAGCATCTGGTGGCTTGTCAGTTATATTCTAATTTAAACCTGTTGCTGTTTTGTCTCAATTGTATTATTCTTTGGCTTCTCTCTACTCAGTGGAGTGTATTGAGAGGACAATCTGGAGCATACCAACATCAGGGACCCTGTGGATTTTGCCCATTGGAATTCAGCAGTGGGGATAGAGAACTGGGGAGGAAGCCAGTTGATTTCACTTTGTTCTTGGTGTCCCTGTATCAGAATATTAGAATATCTGCTGGTATCAGTGTTGCTCCTTATGATTGCATATTGATTTTATTAGTTTATTGAGCATCTATTCTGTGCCATGTGCTGGGAATACAAAGATTTATTTATGCCAGAAATATTGCCTATTTTATTAGCACTCATCCTGTCGTCATGTCACTTATATTCTACTGGGGAGGTGGGCAGGAAACAAACAAGTAAACTAATAAAAATAGGAGGTCTTGCCCAGTGATGAGAGCCATGAAAAGAACTAAAACAGAGAGAGGGAATGTAGAGTTATGGGGAGATGGTATAGGTGAAAAGGGCTATTTTAGGAAGGAGGTCTTTTTGAAGAGGCGATATTGAGTAGTGGCCCAATGGAAGAGAAGGGATATATGAGGATCTAGCAGGTGAGAGCATGTCTCTGTGAGAAGACACTATGACTAGAGTGAAGAGATCAAAGGAAGAGGGGAAGGAGAGGGGCCGAGGCAGTTCTGTGTGTTCTTAGTGTGGAAGGATATCAGTGGGGGGCTCTCTGACTGCTTTGTGGAAATCGACTATAGAGAGTGAGAATAAAGGCAGGGCATGACACATGTAAAAGCAGAGGGATGTTCTAGGCATAAAAATATTGCAGAGGAAGGAGTGATTAAATGTCTGGTGGGTGATGAGCTTCTTTGGGAAAGCTTGAGAGAGGAGATGACACTTGAGCAAGGTTACAATGGGTGAATAGGAGTTTATGTGCAGACCAAGTGGGGAAAGGGGTCTTTTTGGCAGAGGGAATACATGTGACAAGGCAAGGCAGTTTACATAAAAAGATGTGGCGTATGCAAAAGTGTGATGGATGCAGGGAAGTTCCAGCAGAGGAGAAATGAAAGTGAGATAGACAGCATCAGAGTGAGCCTTATCATCACGACTTCAGAAGGTAACAGTTTATCCTGTGCCTTTTTTTTCTCTCAAGTATTTCAACTTGGAAGTGGAATTTACAAGATGTCGTTGAATAACGTTAAACAGGAATTGCCACCCAGAAAAAAAGGCAAGTGCTGAAGATCCTCTTAGGATGTGTTCCGGGACCCAAGTCATCTAAGCTGGTTGCTTTTTGCTTGCCTGGACAGAGCCTTTCATTAGTGTAAAGCCTAAAGCCATGTAATTAGAAATTCCACTTCCCAGCTTTTCGGACCTACAACAAGAAACAGCCCCATGGATGCTCAGTTCCAGCATTCTTAGAAGCTGAGCAGGGCCAGGCTGCCAGTGCCAAAATGCCAAACCTGGTAATTAAGAGGTGGCTTTGCAGGCACACACCTGTTCTGAATGTTCAATTAGCGCTTGCCGCCCTTCTTATTGGAGCTTATCTCTCTGCACAGACCACTGGCAGGGATGGTGGGGGTGTACCAATGTTTGTCCCTTCCCCCTCTCCTTATCCCTATCCCCCTTTTTATCTTCCTAATCTAAATATTGTTTTCTCTGTTTTTATTTTCTGGATGCCCAATTTCTGACCTTTTAGTCTCATGAAACCATCTCTTTGGTTATTGAACCAGGAGCAAACCCAGTTTACTGCACTTTTATATCTGAAAACCAAAATAAGAAAGTCTTTCCCTTTTTGCTGTGTTGTTTTCTTATTGTGCAAAAGAAATCGCAGAGAAGGGGTCAGCATGGAGGATGGCTCCTGGGAGGGCACTGGTGTGGAGTTTTCTCCCAGGACTGCTCATCTGGTACTTTCCATTCTACATTCTCCTGGTTTATAGCCAGGCAAATTTAATTTCCAGCTGTGAGGCTACTCCCATATGATGGTAATCTCAAACAGTTAATGAGTTAGAAGAGGAGGCAGCCTATTGGATTGATTCTTGGGGCTCAGCTCAGTGGTCACAGTGCTAATATATCAGCCTATTTTGTTCTTTTGGTTTGAGAGGCTTGTTCAGCCTGGCACAGCTTCATGAATCTCTCCGCTTCTAAAGATGGATTGAGCTGTGACTTCTGGCTTCTGGACATGGAGAAAGAGTTCACTTTTCCTTTTACACACCTGGTTTATTTAAAGGGATGAAGAGAGCTGAGGGGGTAGCCACAAGTCATCTCATCAGTTTATGATAACTATAAAACACATTGTGAACAATTCTGAGTCTTCCCTTCACTCCACCCAGGTGTGTGTCACCAGCAGATACACAGTGGGCATACTGCATTGAACAAGGCTGGTGTGTAATATTGATCCTAGGATTTGGGGCAAGTGTTTCTCTCCAGCAGAAGACTGGCACAGTCAGAAAAATAAGGCTAAAGTGCACAATACAGAATAGGAACAGTGACAGTGGGATTAGGGCTATAACAGTGATTGGGGATGGCTAATCTGATTATTTTGCATTTTTGTGGTTGTTTGTTTCAGTAGGGTTGAGTGAAAAATGAACTCCTAAAATGAAGACATTAGGCAGAAGTGCAGAGAACTGTGAAAGATTTAGTTCTTATGTTCTAAATTAATTTTTCTTTCCTCCCTTACCCCGTCTATGTATGTGTTTATATGATACTTATTATAATTATAATTATACCTGATATAATCACTAAAACTAATTTAAAACCAAATCTTTTTATTTATTTATTTTTTTTACTGTCAGAAAGGGAGAGAAGGTGGAAGCCTCATGAGAAAGGAGGTGGGTCCATGTGAACCTATATTTATTTCAAAATAAATAGTATGATTTAAAGGAAAGAAAAAGGTATGGGAATGAGTGATATCTTTTAGAAAGGTTTCCATAAAATATTGTTTACAATGAAAGGAAATTTAATGCTAAAGAAAAAGAGAAAGAAAGGAGGCATGTGATAGAGATAAGTCAGATGGGACTGGTGGAATGATTACTGTTGTCTGAGCATTGTGATCTTGGAAGTGCTTAGAAATGTTGAAAAGTGGGATGAACTTGAGATTCTGAGTTGAACATTTGGAGTTTGAATCCCTGTTTGCCATTGCCCAATATTTGATTTGGGGCAACTCCAACTAAACTCCCTCAGCCTCACTCTCCCTGTCTTTAAACTGGAGCAGACACCCCTTGAGAAGATTGTTACAGTGAGTCAACAAGATCCTGGATGTCAGTCCTTCCTTGTGGATAAAATGCTAGACAGGTCTTAGAGTTGAATTCATTATGGCATAATGGAAGGAAGCCCATTGATTCATTTTAAGAGGCAGACATTTTTCTGTTGCAAGAATTTTGAGTATTATGGCAATCAGTGTCTTTATGTCTGGCTTTATAAGACCTTGTGTTGACAGACCCATTATTATGCTAGCTCATTATTTCAATGCTTAACAAAATATAGAGGCACATCCTGTTTGTAGGTAGTTCAGGAAAAGCATTTGGGGGTAAGCAAAACTCATGGGGCCTAAATGTGATACTGCCCTCATTCATGGGTGGAGAGTGCATGTCTGCTCTGCTCTGTGTACTGACCTCATAAAGAACCATCTCTACCAGGCTTTAGGCCAGTAGAGCCTGCTGACTGGTGGTGGCGAATTGCTGTTGGGCTGTGTGTCTGCATTTGCTGCATCAAAGATCCACCCCTTTTTTCAAATCTTCTATAATCCCTAAAAGTGGAAGAGCACTGCTATATGGGATTTCATGCCTGTTTTGCAGTCAGCAAGGGTAGCAGTCTGTTGTGATATTTAACAAGCCCCATTTTTGTTATGAATAAGAGGAGAACCATCTCTTTACAGAGGAAGAGGGAGCCCAGGAAAGGGGATCTTTCTTTGAACAGACATTGTCTCATAGAGAAATCTCTCCGAATTCCAGATTCATGGAGACAATTTGAAGATCAATAGTACACCAGCTTTATGGCATCTTCAACACTCAATTGATTCCATTTCTCAGTTTTTACCTGGTAGTCCTGCCTTCCTCCAAGTGACAGCTTAATCTATGTGCGTTTACCAAATTCAGGAAAACCGTCCTTGCAGGGGTTTGAACTGATTAATTTCCCTAACACTCTTAATGGGGCAGCAGAGAGTGCATCTCTTGTTCTCTCCTTTGGGTGGTGTTTGCTCAGTGGTTTAGCACTCCTTGTTCCCAAGCCCCAGGATTTGAGAGTAGACTCATTTGGGAAAGTAGCAGCTTAAGGTCTTTATTTGGTGTTGTCTGTGAGTGGAGAACACCTGCTGAGCATGGGTGAGGGCGGTGGGGAGCCATTCTTCTCAGAACCCTGCCTCTGGTCGGCCTCCCAGAGAGGCCTCTAATCTCTCCATGGGCTGACCCAGAAGTGGCCTTTCTGGCCCAGGGAAACTTTTCTCACCTTAAATCTGGGGTGATACTCCCTTTCTCTGTTTCTTTGTTTTTGCACATGGACACAAAACCCAAATCTTCATTTGTTTATAACATCTCTTGGATGAGCACCTAAATTCTGCTGCTGACCTCTACTCTGAAAACTATGTGGGAAGCTGCACTTTACATGGTGAATTCAAAACATGTTAGTGTCACTCCTGCAATCAATTTTGCTTAGAGACCAAAGATGGTCCCTTTGCTCCTACTTCCTTCCTTATATCTAACCTATTAGCAGTTTTGCTTCTTTCTTTTCTTCAAACTGTTCTTGAATTAGCTATCCTGTCATTTTCACTATTCCCTTTCCATTCAGGTCTACAAAATGTCATTGATTCTGTGTCTACCTATTGATAAAGTACTTAGGGTGGTTTTTAAATGATGCCTAAAGGGCTACAAATACATCAGACATGAAAGTCAAAGAAAGGAATGAATAATGGAGCCATAAAATGAAACTAAGAGTTGGCCTAAGAAATGTCTCTCAGATGACTGTGGCCGTGATCCTCAGCTTCCTGGCAGCCCTCACAAAAGACTAACCTCAATTACACAAATCTTAGATACAAGCTGCTCAAAAGAAAGCATGACTGCTCTTGGTACTAAGATGGGGGTTTACATAAAGAGGACACTATGGAGTAATGGCCACTGGCATAGCTAGCACCCTTCCAGGAAACACCCGGTTCATCCAACCTTTTTGGTGAAGGATATTTTTCTAAAAACAAAAGGTAAAATTATGATTCTTATCTAGATCTAATGTTAAGGATTACATTTCTTTAATGATCATGTTAAGGATTTTATTTCATTCATTGTTAATGAGAGAACTAGACAGATGTTACCATTAGTTCAAAGGAGAAGTCAAAAGAACACAGGTTTACTTGGAGTTAAAGGAATGTTGAGATAAATTTACGGATAGGAAGGAAACTGACTTTTTTCCATGTGGTGGGGAGGTGGAGAGACAAATCCACAGAATCTCTACCAAAAAGCACTTATTTACATGCCTATGGTCAAGAATTATATTGCTTTGCTATATCGTTATGTATAATTTACAGAGTTGCAAAATATCTCAAAGGCAATAAAAGGCTAGAGTCAGGAGGGTATGCTTTACACATGTATGAGTTTCTACTACAGATACCTAGTAATCTTTTTTGCTTATTCCATTTTTTTTAATATATTATATCAGTCTTCAGTAGGCTCATAAATTTTATAATCAGCTAAAAGCCCAAATCTGTTTCCATATATGCTGCCAGTAAGCACTGTCTTCTCCACTCCTAATATGTTTTCATGCTACTCACCTCCTCCATTTGATGTGGCTTTTCATTCCCCCTTAGATCAAATCCAAATTCTGTCTTGCATTTGTTCATTTGTTCATTCACCCTTTATTCATCTAACAACTTTTTTTTTTTTTTCATAGTGCAGATAAGGCACAGTCCAGTCCTCAAAGCCTTCTAGAACTATAACAGTAGATAGGTAAAAGTTTTGCTAATTCTGTGGGTGCACATGTGTGTGTGCATGTATGTACATGCAGGGAAGATGTGAGAAGGGTGGTGGTCATGAGAAAGGAGTAAGGATGGCTGACTCAGACTGATGAAGAGATGAGTGTCATAGAAATTTATTAGAAGGAGGAGGGCTGGAAAAAATGTTCCAGGAGAAGAGAAGTCCATGGGGTGCAAGGAACTTTATGACCCATTTAAAGAATTGCAAAAACTTGCCTCTAGCTGCTGGGTTGAAGCAGAGTTGGGTGGAGCAGTGAGAAAGGAGGTAAAGAACTTAAAATTCACTTGGACTTGAATGGCATACTCAATATTACGAGAGGTGGTGAAGCCTGCAGGATTAGGCTTTTGGGAAGATGTCTAGGGGAAGCAGCGGATAGAGGGTTGGGCAGGGTAGATAGAGGGCAACCCAGCCTGTTTCCCAATCTTTCCATAATTGCCCACCATTCCTCAAAACTAAATAGATAGATAGATAGTATAGATAGATAGATAAATTGCCCACCATTCCTCAAAACTAAATAGATAGATAGATAGATAGATAGATAGATAGATAGATAGATAGATAGATAGATGAAAATAAAAATAAAAAACCAACAGTTCAGACTAAATAGCTCAATCACTGTCTTATATTCCTAAACTGAGCTTTTTCCTTGACTTTTTCACTTCCACCTACCTTTGGGACTAGCTCAAGGAAACTTTCATTGCCTCAAAGGACACAACTTCTGGGTGCTTATTTTCCACATTTCTCATTTTAAGCCAAATATACAATATTTATTGATAAACTTCATGTGTGTGGAACTTCTTTCCAAATACACAGTAACCTCCTGGAGGGCAAGAAATATCCCCATAACGATACATGCCTGCCATATCACTGATTACTTAATCATTCATGATAATAATCATTCATGATAATAGTTATGTTTACATTTCTAGTCGTCTTTCTTCTTGCTCTCTATGAAAGAGGCATTTGGTATGGTATCTCAAGCCACCATCACTTAATGGATGGCTGGGAATGCAAAAAAATTTTAATAATAATTAAAGAAAAATAATAAGTAAAATAGCAATACAAATCAGCTAATTAAAATCATTTTCTCATTGTTATTAACTGTAACCACTTATTAGTTTAAAAAGAGAAGATGGTTTATCACTGGCCACCAGAGGTGGGGCATTCAAAGCTCATGAGTAGTGAGATATGTCATGACTTGCTGCTGTTCCACAGGAGCACTGACTGATCTTATGCCACACTTGTTCTGTACTTTAGCTTCAAATTCAAGTTCAAGACCTTCTTTATGTGTACAGTCTCTTAATGTAATTGTGTCACTTAATGTAATGGGTATTATGATACATAACTGTTGCGCTAGAATTAACTTCTTTGGACGTTGGGATTTTGAGATCATCACCATTTTCAAACCTTGCTCAAATGGTAATTTATTATTCTAGGTTGCCCCCAATTCTCTTTACATATTTGCACTGTGACCTCCAGTCATTAGCTTTAAGCATGCTAACTCATTTCCCTGCATTTATTCATTTATGCCTTCATTCAGCAAATATTCTCAAGTGCTTTTCTTATGCCTGGTATTGTGCTGTTTTTCTTGTATTTCTTTTGAAGATAAAAATCTTTAAAATTTACAGTCCAAACAAATACAGAACAAAACATAGATGGCAATAAATTTCAACCAAACATTTTATTATTAGAAATAGTCTTTAGGCTTAAAAATAGTTACAGGGTTAGGTTTTCATTGGGGCTAATGCAGGGTAAAAGGCTAATCTCACTTGTAATTCTTAGCGGCTCTCTCACTAACCATTTAGTTATTTGATCTCCTTGGTGCTTAAATTTTGTTCCCATGTGAGAGCTGTGGTGTGGGGGGGGAACACTTTGTCTACAGCACAGAAGAATTGCTGGAAAAATTTAAGACTCATCAATCAGTCAGCATCATCTACCAAAGAGTTCTCAGAGCATGTAAAAATAATGCTGGGGCGTCCTCAAATAATACAGAACATTTGAACATGGCTTCAACCTCCAATACTTTCCATCTCTTCTATCTTTGGACATAAAATATACAGGCAAGTAGTACCTTGTATAGTAATCTGTTCCAAATGTATTAAGTTTTTTTAAAAAAATGGTTGATCATAACAATGAATGGAAGAAAATTGGGGGAAGTTGGACTTACTTTTCTCCTGCTAAAAACTGACTCTGAGAAGCTTCCATTATTTCTGAAGTTGAGAATTCCAAGAAGGTTGGTGGGGTGGGATTGGGAGGGAACTTTGATGTGTGTCCTTAGAGTTTCCATTGACATTGCCATATCGCTATTTTTCTTGAGACACCTTTTGGTCCGCTTCAAGTATGAGGTAAGAAGTAAGTATTGATGATGATAAGAAGTTCAAGATAAGAAAGCTTTTTCTTTGTTAGCAGTTTCTCTAAATTTACACATTCCCTCAGATGTTCTCTCTGAGTAGAAAGTACTTCTTTTCTGCTCTAAAATGTTCTTGAGGTATTTAAAACCCTTATATAAGGGAAGTTTATGTGCACTCATTTCCCTTCAATTTAGTTTAAGTCAAACTTCTGTCTCAAGATTTTTATTGACCTAATTTACTTTATACTGTTTAGTTGATAACCATAAAAAATGGGGTTCTGTTTGTCAAGGAAGCAGAAACCAGGACAGAACCATTATCTTAGACTTAAGTTAAAAGTTGACTGGGATTTCTCTTGTCTTAAACTCCTAATGGCCCCACAGTTGGAGGCAGGAAGGCAAATGATTATATCAAGTCTTCACTCTGTGGATCTGGTTTCAGCAGTTGGGTTATTTCTTTTCATCAGCCTTAGATGGACTCCTGGCCCTAAACTGTGGCTGTTTTGCTCCTTGTAAACCCCATACTTTGCCATGTCAAAAAAAAAAAAAATCCTCCAAAGTAGGCTGTGTTTATGTTAAAATTGCCTCATTTCCCATTGAGTCTTGGGAAGGGGACCAATGTTTTGCCACCCAAAACTGTGCCTTTTGTAAACTGATTTTTAAGCTGGTTATTAAGAAACAAAGACTCAGAAAGAACTTTTGACTCTCCCCCTTTCTTGCCAAAGATATTCAGATAGAAAGACTTTCTCCAGGAAAGGAATGTTAACATATTCACCTAGGCGGCAGATAGGAAGGCTCCAGGCAGGAGCTTGGTAGCTAGATTGGTCCTGTTCCTATCCCTCACCCCATTGTTTCTGGGTTGCCTGGCTAGTTTTCCTGCCCACAGTATATTCCATTATATGTAGCTACCTATAAAATTGCCTATTTTCTTATTATGAAATCCCATCACAGCCACCTTTCTCCTTTGTCCATATGGCATATAAATCTCAATTACCCAATGCCTCTTTGGGTCTCATATCTTATGACACTCCTGGGCATGTACACCCATAATAAATTTTGTGCATTTTATCATGTTACTCTGTCTATAGTAATTTGATTATTAGCCCAGCTAGAAGAACTTAGAAGACAGTAGGAAAAGTATTTTTTTTTTAGTCCCCACATTCATTCAGTGATGTCAACCCAGGAAGGGCGTTCAATTTTTCTTGGTCTCCAATGTCCTACCTACCATGTACTAAGAAGAAAGATCCAAATCTGGGATCCTTCATAACACAAGTGGAGAATTTCAGGAAATTGAGACTCTTTCAAATACTTGTTTTTACATGAGCCTTTGAATCTAAGAACCAATTTGGTGGTTTGTTTTGTTTTTTCCTTAGCCGTATTTCCCTAGAAATAGTCCTAGTATCTAGAACCATATGCCAAAGGAGATAATAGAGGGGTATGAATGGGATCCATGCCACCTTACTCTTAGGTAGGATTTTGCTGCTTTAAAAGCTTATTCACCTATGAATTATATTTGAATCTCAGAAATTTTTTTGTAAAATAGGTAGGAAAATATTTTCCATTTTACAAATGAGGAAAAACAGCTCAGGATATTAAGCAACTTGCCCAAGGCCACATAGCTTGACCTTGAAATGGGTGCATCCTTTTAGGGCACACTTGACAATGACCTCTATCTGATTTATACTCTTTGGGTTGCTCTACACCAGTGTCCCTGAGATGCAGTTTGTATATATTCAATCATCAAATATTTGTAGAGGTTATACTTTACCCCTGCCAACTTGTGTCAAACTACTGCTAGCTGAAAGAGGAGGTGGAATAGGGATGGGGTAGGAGAACGAAAATTGTAAAGGTCATTTTATAGAATTTAGAGCTGAAGAACACCCTTTTACTTTAATATTTATGCACAGGGAAACTGAGTCCAAAGCTTTGAGTGTCTGTCCAAAGTCTTAGGCTCTTGTCAGTGGCAGGACAGGAACCAGAACCCAGAACTTCACGTGCCCAAGTGCCCACTACTTTAACTGAGTATTAGGAACTGCCCCGCCCCCCTCACCCATTTGTTCTTTTCTGGCTTCCATGTGGGGGTTAGTGATTTTCATCCACTGTGTTGGCTGGCAGCGCTGGGTGGTTCAGAAGCTCTTGGGTGAAGGCCTGTTTACAAACACTAGCACTGAGTTACCCAGGGCACAAGAGAAGGCAGCTTTTCTTGGGATGAATCAGGGAGCTGGGAGAGCACTACAGGAGCATGTGAAATGTACAGGCGAATGTAACTATGGAGGGGGAGCTGCCCCTTGTTGCTAGGGAGGTAACCTACACAGAGCTGGGGCTCCCATCTCCCCAGGGCAAAGGAGCCTATTCCAGTCAAAGAAGCCAGTGCTGATCAGAGATGAAACACTTGTCTGGTCTACACAGAGAAGAATCTGTCAAAGCAGGAGCAGAACCACTTCAGCTGCGGCCTTTCTGCAGCTGGATTTGGTGCCCTGCTCTTCTTCTTTCTGGGTCCTCTGCCCAATGGCAGGGCTGATTTTACTTTCTAAAAAATCTGCTTCCCAGAAGACTATTTCTTTCTTTCTTTCTAATGATCAAAACAATTTTTTTTTTTTTTTTTTTTTTTTTTTTAGGAAACGGACACAGATTACTCTGATTTCACATGATTTGTCCTGGCACACAGTGAGGTCCAATAAACATGAGCAATGCCCCAGAGAGTTCATACACAAAAGGCTATTAGCTTCTAATTGAAACCCTTCCTCCATCCCCCACACCCCCAGCCCCTTCCAGGAACAGGAACTCAGGCCTTTGTAAAGCAGGGTCTATAACAGAGGATTCTGCCAAAATGAAAGGAATCTTGAGTTGACCCAGAGGAGCGAGATGCTCTTTTGTGCCCCACCTCCTTACCGAATTCACAGGCTTTTCATTTTCTGAGCAGTATTGAAATTCTAGGACAATGGAGGGCAAATCCTTGCGTTGGGGGTTGGGGGTAGGGAGTGGGGAAAAAAGAGTGTCAGAAGAGAGAGAGGCTTGGGGGAGCCCATCTTTTGTAATTTTTTTTTTCTTTCCTACCCATTACCTTAAAAAGGGGAGGAGAAAAAAAGGCCCAGTAGGGTTTGTAATGAATGAGGACATCACTTCCGGTAGCTCCACTGCTCCAGCTTCAAGACCAGAGGGACATTAAAGACAACAGACTGTATACAATTTCATTTTAAATTATTTTAAACCCTCCCAAAGGAGTTCTTTGATATGCAAACATCTCCTCCAAAAGGACGTAATTATTTATGGAGATGTGGCCCTTTGAAAGGGAGCTCTGACTGGTGGGCTTTGAGGCTTCCCACCAAAGGAAAGAGGGTCCAGATAAGGAGGGGCTGTGCTGATACACATCTTCCTCCTACCTCTCCTCCTGCCTCCCCTGGGAAGAAAGCTGCTTTAAAGAAGAAACTTTCCAGAGTTATAACTTGCAGTTTCAGTTACAACTCTCAGTATGAGGCTGTGGCTCCTTAGTCATTATCCATGGGCAGTTTTCCAGGAAAAGTTTCTTCTTTGTCCCTAGGTGCCTCATCCTTCTGTAGGAGAAGAAAGGAGAGAGAACGGGGAGTAAATTTGGTCTTTTTACCCCTGAAGGTTCACTGTACTTTATAAGGTCAGAGGTAGAAAGACACTAGGGAGCTTTTTGCGGTGCCTACTGTGGTGGATATTGAGGGTTGGTAACCAGTTTTCAGAGAAGGTAAGGATAGGCTAGCCCACACTTGTCATTACAGAAATGCCTGTGATTAGGACTGTATGACTGTGGGGCTCACGCTTTCTCTTTCCCTTGAATTCTCTTTTAAAAATGCTTTAACTCTTTGGCCTGGAGTCGTAAGTGCTCACTGAAACCTGGAAGAGACACTCCCTCCCCACAACCTTCCACGTCTAGCACCCCCAAGTCTTATCTGGCAGTTTCAGGGGTTGCTTCTTGGAAGATCACCTCCCCTCCATGTCACATTTCCTTTATGTCACCTCCCCTTCACACCCCCAGCTGCCCTTTTCCACCCTTTCAAGTTAGCCAACTGGATGGGTTTCCTGACTTTTCTGTGATGGGGAGATTGAGGTGCTCAGCTCCTGCTGAGCCTAAAATAAAGCCCTGGGTTTCTATTGCACTGGTCCTCAGGTCCCTCACTCCCTCCTATAGGACTAGGCAGGGTGGACCCTAAGGCCTTTGTGCCAAGGAAGAAAGGCTGAGTGAGGAGCTTGGGCAGCCCCAATTCTTCCAAGTAGTGAAAGCCCAGTAACCCAAGGGCGTCCTTTTGTAAAATAAGACTTTTTTTTTTTCCAAAAACATTTTCAAGGCAGAAAATTTGGTATTTATTCTTTGTCTTGCATGTCTTAGGTTAAGACATGCTACCTTTTACAATCTCACTTTTATCTAGACGGGAAGAATTTTCTTTTTTCCTGAGTGGTTGGGTGGGGGTGAAGAAGTGAGTATGGATGAGGCAAGCTGATGTGCAGTTTGCATCTCAGATAGAGCCCTCTGCCCCAAGTCACAGAGTGAAAATGAGTGTTAAATGAAGATACCTATGTAGGCGCCTAGGCTAAGGGTATGAGGATGTGAGGCCTCATTCTTCCCCAGGGAGGAAACCATAGTTCATAGAAAAGATTTTATTTTTTAGAGCAGTTTTAGGGTCACAGCAAAATGGAACAGAAAATACAAAGGTTTCTCATATGCTCCCACCCTACCACAAACACAGCCTCCCTCATTATCAACATTTTGTACCAGAGTTGTCCATTTGTTGTTGGCCTATAGTGACACATCATTATCACCCAAAGCCCATAGTTACATTAGGGTTCACTCTTTATATTGTACATTCTATGGATTTGGATTAAAGTATAATTACATGTATCCATCATTATAACATCATACAGAGCATTTTCACTGCCCTAAAAATCTTCTGTGCCATTGCCTATTCATCCCTCCCTCTCCCTCTTCTTATCCCTGGGGATCCCAGATTTGGAACTGCAGATATATGGACCAAGTGTAGTGTTTTTTGTTTTGCTTTGTTTTGTTTTTGCATGCTGGGGAGGAGGGATGTAACCTTCCTAGAAATCCTGATTGTGCTGCTTCTAAAATTTTTTCCTTGTCGCACTTTTGTTTTTGGAATTCTCAGAGGCAGACTTGGGCTCAGTGGAAAAGCTAAAGATGATGCAGCATTACAGTTTCCTGGCTGTGCACTTGGTGTTATCACTAGAGCATTTTATCACCACTGGCAGACCATTGCAAACTCTTCTGCCTGCTCATTTACAGGCCAGGAAGCTGAGCCCTAGAAAGTCAGGAATGTGGCCATGAGGACATGCCAATTAGGAGCAGACTAGAAGTGGAAGACTAAAAGAGACCTTCATGAAAACAACTTGTCCATTTTCTCAAAGCAACAGTAAATAATTCTGTTATGTCAAAAGTTCTAAGTCTCTATAGACCGTTTTCTCATTTTAATCAATATTTTCCTCAAAACAGATCAAGATAAGAATTTAGGCAGCCTTTGGACATTTGTAAGGGAGCCCGTTCTCTAGAAATTGTTTGCTTTAAGATCTTTATTGGACTAGCACAAGGGTGAGATTTTGTACTGATGGCAATGTTATATGTCTTGATTGTGGTGGTGGTTGTTACACAATTCTATGCATTTGTCAAAGTTCATAGTACTGGACAGCAAAAATGGTTATTTACTAAATGGTAGTCTAGTAGGTTAAAAAGTAGATTTTTTTAAAAGAAAAACAAAATCTTTGTTGGAGTACAGAAAATGTGCGGTATTCTGCAACCAAGCAAGGAAGTTATTCTCCCAAAAGGCGAGGGGAAATGGGTGGGCGAATGTTTTTCTGCTCTTTTTGATTTTCCTCAGTGAGAGTGGGAGATGGACCTATCCCAGCCTGACGTGGCTTGCAGCTTAGTCTCCTCTCTGAAGTTCATCTGCTTCCATCATCTGTTCTGTGTCAATGTCTTGATATCTGCTTGGCTCTAGTGAGTTAGGCTACACTCATTTTAGCTATCTTCCTTTTTCTTGTTGTATAATTTGCCAGTGCAAACAATAAGTTAAGTTGCTGGACCACGGGGTCAGACATGTCATCAAGAAAAGAAAGAAGCAGAAGACAGGGCAATGTCTGCTACTGGAGAACAGCAGAATTAGAGGACTTTTTAGATCCACTCTGGTTTATTTGAATTTCTACTCATTTTGGCCTGGAGGTTGGTTTTTAACAGTCTACCTTCAGCAGTAACACATAAGGGCCCCATGGAGATTTCGGGTGTTCAGTTGTAAACTGTGCTTCTCCAAAGCCCTGTAACAGCCAGTCCCCAGTGGGAAGTTGACTCTATGGGTCGTGGGCTCACCTCCTCAGCTGACTTCTCTAGTCAGCAAAGGCACAGGAGAGAGGGAACTCTGCGACCTGAGGTTGGAGATTTCAAATCTTCAAACCTGATTCTTTTTTTTTTTTAATTATTGATGTAACATTGGTTAATAAAATCATGTAAGTTTCAGGTGTATAATTCAGTTAATATGTCATATGCATATTTCATTTCAATTTCATTTCATTTACTACCCAAAGTTAAATTTCCTTCTGTCTCTGTATATTTGACTCCCTTTATCCTTATCTACCTCACCTGATTCTGACCATTCTCCTTATCTACTCTGTCTCAAGATTTGAAAAGGAAAAAAGGGCCTTAAGGTATTTTTTGACATTAATTCATTTTAATTTCCTGGGATTTTTTAAAAGAGAATTTAGTTTCACTTTAAGCCACAAACTTTGGCAAAAACATAAATCAGATCATCTAGTGTTGGTACTATTATTCACCTGTTTGTTTTGCTTTCTTCTGTTTATATTGATGTTATCCAGCTTTTGATGATGAAAGAATTAGATGCATCTGTGAGCCTTTCATTACCATACAAGACAGGTCTCCTTGTCTGTCTTTGAGCTTCAGTTTGCCTCATTTTGTTTCCCTGGTAGTCCAATTTGTGTAACTCTGTGTGTGTGTGTGTGTGTGTGTGTGTGTGTGTGTGTGTGTGTGCGCACTTGTGCACGTGCACATGTGTATGTTTAGGGCAACAAACGTTCTTTTTTTCTCTTGGCATTAAACATGACTGTTTTCATTTGTTCAGGTTGTTTTATTTGTTCTCTGCAGTTTGTAGACTACTGGGGCATACCCCTCACTCACTCTGGGACCTGGTCTACTTTCAGCAGAGAGAGTATGACCCATAGTCCCTAGACTTAACTGTAGTAGTTCTTTGACTCAAATAGTAAGTCTTGGATTCGCCAAACAACTTTCAGTTCCAGTCACGATATTGTTTTCTCAATTTTTTGTTTGCCTCTATACCTACGCATTGTCTCCTTTTAGGTGTCCATGGATATCAGCAGAATAAATGACTGAAGTACAAGACAGATGCCATAGATTAATGATTTCCAATCCTGGCTGCACGTTGGAGTCCTAAAAGATTCTGTGTTGGGGCCCAACCCACACAAGCCTGACTCAGGTGGTCTAAAGCAGGGCCCAGGAGTTTTAGTTCAAAGTACCCTATGACTCCAATCTGCAACCAGGGGTGAGACCAACTGCTACAGAGGCGGCCCATCACTTTCTGTGTGTATCCTCAAACGTGTTGAAAGCCTGAAACACCCTTTCCAAATCCTCCTGGTCTTGGGTTCCTGCTCTGTGGCCCCGCTCTTTGAGATTACTGGTATTTGTGAAAGTTTATTGAGCTTGTCATCCCCAGGCCAGAATGGGGTGACAAGCCTGCCTTGCCCCATAGGTCTCACTGAATGAAGAAGTGGGATCTTTTTTGCTTTCTGTCATGGGTGTCGCCTGTATCGCCGGTTAATAACTTCTAGACTTGCCCTGGAGATGCTTCTCATGGGGGTGAGCATGTGCCTTCCTCAAGCTTCCACTAGAGATACTGTCCAGCCCCCTCAGCTTCTCAGGTACCCATTGGCGATATATGCCAGGTGCCAAAGAGGTGTCTCTTCTTGCCTACATGGTAAAGAGGGAAAGAGGTCAGGGCCAGAGGGTGCTGGAGGAGGTGACTGTTGCAATGATTGCTAAGATTTCAGGCCCCATAGAATGCAGTTAACAGTGGGAGTATATGAACCTAAGGGCTTTATTGTTTTGAAATCTGTCTCAGTTTAGAATTATGATTGCAGTCATTTGATTCTAGCACTGAAATACCTATTATTAAGATCCTAATCTATGAACAAGAGAAAAAAAATACAGGTATCTATTTAAAGAGAGCCAGGTATGTGGTGCTATGTGCTCTTCACCATATTAAAAAGAAACACAGGAGGTCAGTGAGGAAAAGGTTGTGACGAATGGGAGGAGAAGCATACCAGGGGCTGACTCTAGGTCCCAGCTCTTGACCTATACAGGCCAGTGACCCACCTCCAAGCAAGTCACCCTCTCCTTTAGCCTCAGTTTCTTCATGAGTAAGTTGGGAACTGCAGTACTTACCTCAAAGGCTTGTTGTGAAGGGATTAAGGCAGATAATATCTGTGAAAGTTCTTCTGCAAGCTCCAAGCTCTATATAATTATTAGCTATGACTATCAGTTTGAGAAATTGGCTTTCATAATGAGCAGCTCAATTAACCTGCAATCTCTCTGTTGGCTCAGGAGGATCTACTGCTGGGATGGACATACAAAGGCCCACATCAGTGTCTCGGCCTCAGCCACATCCTCAAACTTTCTTCTCTGAGTCACGGTTGTGCTCAGAGACATTTTGAGTGTGAGGCCGGGAGAGTGTGGCCAGTGAAGCGAGGAGAAGAAGGAAGTGGACCCAGGAAGAGAATGAAAAGGGGTTAGCTCCAGGACCAGGGAGCGAAGGTGGGAGTAGTGGGAAAAGAGTGGCTGATGTGGAGAAAGGCTGTTCAGAAGATTCTCTCAAGAGCTGTCCACATGCCTCTTAATCTGTGCTGTGCTCTCACCGAGGGTGTAATGGGGAGATGCCAGTTCCCTCTGAGCCCAGTGCCTGTATAGTGGATGAAAAATCATTTCTTTCTCTACTTTTATGGGGTTTTGACTGAGATCCCCATGTAATAAAAGATAGATTAACAGGAGAAAAGCAAACAAAAAATTAACATATATACCCCCAGTACACATGGGAGAGACCCAGGAACACTGAGCAATACCCCCAAATAGCCCAAGCCATAACCTTAATTCCATCTCCAGCTAGAAACAAAAGAAAGATTTGGGGGTATGGGAAAGGTCATTTATGGTAGATAACCAGGAAAAACATAGTGAACAAGGGTAAAATTGTTATGCAGACTTAAATCCATGCCTTCTCCATTGATGAGAGTTTCTAAAAATTCAGTCTTGTCCTCTTCCTGGAACAGAGAGGAAGACATCCTTACAAATGGAGATTACCTTTATTAATGTAAATGTCTCTTACAAATGATAAGTTTTACTCAGGTTTTCAGAGCTTTTCCTATGTCAGCTATTTCTTAAAAATAATCAGCCTTAAATAATCTTTATTCCAAGGATGCATATTTTGGGATGGCAAATTCTGCTTCACTTTACCTGCCACAGAAACATCCCTGGAAGCCAGCAGAGAGGACTCAGAAAACATTTGCTGAAATGATGGAAAGCTTAGTTGTACATCTCGCCCATCGGCATTCATTGTCTGCAGCCAAGCACACCGAAGGGAGAGTGGCTGTGGATCCTCCAGTACACAAGGGCCGAGGAGTCGTGGTGCCACAGCAGTAGCTCCCTGGCTGTTATCATGATAATGAAGAAAAGTCCTGAGGTCTCTAAATGCTTTCTGACATATGCGTGCAAACACAGACTGTCTTGGGGAGAAGGGTCCCCTGGAGCTGGTACCCCAGTATGGCTTGGGTGGCCAGCAGACAGTCAAGCACTGGAAATCTGCCCACAGCTCAGAGACTCTTTGTTTATCCATGTCCTTTTTACCAGTCCTATGATGTGGTTTCTTATTCACAATTGCCCATTTAGCTGTTTTGTTCAGTTCCAGCTAGACTCTTCTTTAAGGATGTTGAGGAAATGCAGGCAGTAAAGGTTCAGAGACGGTTCTCAGTTCTCGAGCATCAGGCCAAGGGCAGAGTCTGATGCCCTGCATCTCTGTGTCTCGCAGAAGCTGAGCCTTCCCTATTACCCCTCTTGGGGTAGAACTACATGAATGATCTGTGCGTAAACCTTTCTTCCTTACTTCCTTGCCAAGACCCTGTCAACAGAAGATTATTGATAACATTTTCTAGCACCAGGCTTGGTACCAAGGTTAACTTTATAGTTCTCTAAAACCCTAGGTGGTGGATGCCATCATTTTTCTCATGGTTTATATGAGAAACTGAGGTATGGATAGGTTAACTGACCTGTGACCTATGCAGGATCACATACCTTAATGGGTGGGGATGCTGAGAGTCAAACCGGTGGCCTGGATTCAAAAAGCCATGCTGGGTCAGACAGACTCTGAGGACAGACTCAAACCCACCCCTCAGCAATGGTTCTGAACAACTTTGGATGTTGGGTTTTCTTTAATCATTGTGGTAGCACTTCGATTCTGAATATTGAGCTCTTGTAGACTGTCTTTATAGCCAGTTGTAGATGACTTAACATAGGGAAGAAAATTTGGACTTTATTTGACTCGACCTGCTTTTAAGTAAAATGCAAAATAAGTTGAGATTCAAGACTCTCTTTAATCTGCCATCACATTAGCCTGATGGCACTGCGACATTAATCTAAGTGGTTAATGGGCAAAGTGGGTCAATCCAGCTTTAGCTTAAGCCGGGGGTGGCTGCAGTGCTGCCAAGGCAGTCTTCCTTCAGGAAAAGCATCTTCTGTTACTGGCTGTGAAGGAGCGCCCTCCAGGTAGTTGCCGTCGCTGGGCGGTGATGGTGAGTTTGTATTGTCATTCCCATACTTGTGGTCAATGCAGGACTTGTGGTCTCGCAGTTGATTAGGGATAGCTCAAAGCTGGAAGTTTAGAATATCCTACTAAGAGGTAAATATTTGCTCAAAAATGATGTAGAAATTGTCTTTTTCTTTTCCTTTTTTTTTTTTTTTTTTAATTCTTGGGCCCAAGTAAGAATCAATTAGAAATCTCTATCCCATAACTAAAAGAAAATTGTACGATTCTGACCAAAACTGAGTGTCCATTTAGTTAACACACCTCCTTTGGATGTATATACATGAGTGTGTGCACACACATGCTCAACTTTGGTCCTACCATGTGCTATAAACTGTGTTGAACACTGTAATAATGACTGTATATCAAGTAATTACCATATGTCATGCATGTTCAAAATATGTTTTACTTCTCATTAAACTCACATGAGGTAGATATCAGCCCCTTTATTTTTTGAGATGAGGAAAAGAAACCCACAGCTTATAAGTGTCAGAGCTATGATTTAATTCATGCAGTCTGACTGCCAAGCCCATATTCCTTAATTGCTAAGTAAAACTGGTTCTGTTTTATAAACCTCATAACAACTGAATGAAGTAGGAGGAATTATTCCCATTTATTCCCATTTCACATACGAGGATGCTAAGGCTCAGAGAGCGTATATGGCATTTTTACATTATTCATTCTTTTTCTTTTTTTTTTTCTTTTTCTTTTTTTGTAGTGCTAATTGTCACCACAAAACTGCATATTGGTCCAATTATGGCCTGTAGCTACTGTAGGATGTAACAATTTTGCCTACATACTTTTGCTTGATTAATACTGCAATAGTATCATACAAGTCATTTTTGTTTTTTGTTTTTGTTTTTGTTTTTTAATGGAATCTGAAGTATTTTGGGAAGCTTCCAGAATTGTCTTGGGAATTTCCTCTTTGCAAATTTGTATCAGTTTATACTTCATCTGATTTCATTCAGTTTTTTCACTGCTGTATACTTTCTTGCCTTCAGGTATGCTTTTCAGAAGAAAGGTGTATTGTCAGTGGTCTCCGCAATGGAGCCAGTACAGCTTGGCTGAGCCAGGGTGACATGTCCCCACAGCACATTTACCCAGGGTTTGTAAGCACCTAAAGGCAGGGCTATGGACAGAAAAATCTCTGTGAAGCCGAGGTGCTATTATTTAGGAAAGATACAGAGGCCAAACATCTTTGGTTCTGACATCAGATGTTTGGGACTGTCTAAAAGTTGGATACCCTGAAAAATAAGTGAAGAGGTGGCATCCACTAAAGTATCTTAGAGTAACCTATATCTTACTGATTTAGGATGAGGAAGATACCTTTACATTTTAGTTAGATAGTGGCTGGCATCAAACTTCAGATGGGACATTACCTTGCTTGCATTTTTTCATGCTTCTACGACTGTTGGGGGCAGAGGATCACAATGTTAGTAGTGTTAGTAGTGTTGACAATGAAATGCGTGATCAAAGAGGCATCATATTCTGACCCAGATTTGCTCTGTTTGCTTTTCTCAGGGACCTGATGCCCAGAACCCTGGAGGGGCAGATCACCATGGAGAAGACGCCCAGTTACTTTGTCACCCGAGAGCGCCCGCGCGCATCTCCGCCATGTCCAAGGACACCAAGCTCATCGTGGTGGTGAGGGACCCGGTAACCAGAGCCATCTCAGACTACACGCAGACGCTCTCCAAGAGGCCTGACATTCCCACCTTCGAGAGCTTGACCTTCAAAAACAGAACCACGGGCCTCATCGACACGTCATGGAGCGCCATCCAGATCGGCATCTATGCCAAACACCTGGAGCATTGGCTGCGCCACTTCCCCATCGGCCAGATGCTCTTTGTGAGCGGAGAGCGCCTCATCAGCGACCCTGCCGGCGAGCTGGGCCGTGTGCAGGACTTTCTGGGTCTCAAGAGGATCATCACCGACAAGCACTTCTACTTCAACAAGACCAAGGGCTTCCCCTGCCTGAAGAAGGCTGAGGGCAGCAGCAAACCCCACTGCCTGGGCAAGACCAAGGGCAGGACACACCCCGAGATCGACCGCGAGGTGGTGCAGAGACTGCGGGAGTTCTACCGGCCTTTCAACCTCAAGTTCTACCAGATGACTGGGCTCGACTTTGGCTGGGATTGAAGGCATCCAGACCACGCAATTTACCACTTGGCTTATATATTGAGAGAGATTATATGTATGTAAAATGTACAGAAATCTATTTTATAATAATTTATTTTTAATTCATAAGCAATTAATTCACTAAGCTGCCTAGCCACACTCTTTAGAGAGTTAGCTTCATAATCTGTTAACATTCCAAAGTGTTTAATTCTAATATTTTTTTTCCTTACAATTGATGGTGCTTCCATTACCCCTCCCCTCTATTATATTTAAAAAGAAGAAAAGCACAACTTGAGATTTTTTTTGTTGTTACGGGTATGCAGCCTTCGATCGCTGTCTGAATTCACTTGCCATCTCCTTGTGTCTTGGGTCTCATATCCCAGCTTCCATTTCTCTTCCTGCCTGTGTACCTCGAAGGAGTGCTGAGCTGCCTCAGCAGTGCTGCACTCTGAAGGTGAGACCTCAAATAGCAGCTTCTTCGTCAATGTGATGCCATTTCCAAGGACATAAATGCCAGACTACCAAGCTAAGTTTCCCCCACGTCTGCTCAGCACATGGGAGAATCACTGCCTTGGCAGGAACATCCACATCCTTTTAGAGCCTATGTGCCAGGGTCTGCTTACTTCAGATTTTGAGTTTGAGGGATAGCCCTGCATCCTCTTCTGCTCCAGTCCCCTGGTTCATTAACCAGCTTGAAGTGTATGCAAATGTCAGCCCTTCCTTTCCCAGGTCACGTGTATGCGATGCTTGGGTGCTGCTTTAGAAATAAAGAGTCTCTTCTAATTTGCATAAGAGTGCACCACACTTTGTTCTCCAGGCAGACAGTTCTGCTTTGACACACCAAAGAATCTCCTAGGCTAGCAGAAACACAGCCACAAACTAAGGGTGCCAGGTGTTAAGACCCAAAGTGGTCAGGTGCATCCAATGCCATCATCATCTACCAAGGTGCTGCTAGGTACAGAGTCAGCCATGTGAGGCACATCTCAGTATGCTGACATCCTTGATGGAAGGAAAGAAAAAGACCCCTCCAAAAAAACAGGTGCCTGGTAGAGGAAGGGAATCCTTGCCCCTCTGCTTGATGTCTGGAACTCTTCTCCTTGGAATTCCCAGCTCATCTCAGATTGACAACGTGGTCTATTGTAGCCAACAGCCAAATGGCGAGAACCGGGAGTGGCCCTTGTAAGGACAGGCTGGGAAAGCTGGCCACATATTGCCTGCAAGCACTTAGCACTTGAGCCTGACACTTGTGCAGCTGTCCCTTGTTTTCGCCAGGTCTTGGCAGAAGGGTTGCCAGCATTGTTGCTGCTAATGCAGAATGCTCTCCCCATACCTCTCTGTTGAGAGAGGATTTGGGGATCTTTTATGATAACTAGCTAGTGGCAGTTGGGTAACACATAACAATATCACATAATGACATTCACTTTATCCTAAACCAGAATGCTTTTTAAACCAGAATGATTCTACCATAAAAGAATTGCTCTTTCAGTTACACATTCATCGAGTCATATATATACTTATTGTCAAAAAGGTTGGGTTATGATATTTACAAAGAACGCTTTTGTATTTTGTAAGGGATAACTTGCCCAATAGAGTAAGAAAACTTACATGAAAAAAGAAAATATGTCATCTTTAGAAACTGATCTGAGATATCAATAGTTTTTAAATGATGTCTTATTGATCACCTGGTTTGTATTTGCCCACAAGTTTTAGCCCAGATCTAGCTAGATTATGCTTAGCAGCAAAATTGTTATTAGGTTCTGTGTAGGAGGATAGAGATGGGGGGCTCTGAGCATTCCTGAGATGTTCTATTTATTTCCTAGCTTTATTACTGCCTCTACCACATAGTGTAGACCCTGCACTTAGGGGAATGCCATAATAATGACCTGGTTCTCCCCTTTTGCTGCTTGGGTATCAAAGTTATCTGCATAGGGTGCTAATTAATTGGTCATGCATTTTTTTCAATCAGAAGACTCATTTGAAATAAAACTGAGAACACCTCTTTTCAGTTATAGCATAATATTGCTCAGAGTAAAAGTCAGTATCCATGTCTTCCACCGCATTCTGCCTTGTCTGCTTTCTGGCCACTTCATGCTCTGATTGGCTCATGATGGAGACTCTCAGGAAAGCTCAGAGGAGGGTTTGCAGCAACACGGTTGAAAAACATGCCCACGCTTTTCCTTCTCCTCAAGTCCCTGCCCTCTTTCCAAGCTGGACAACTTTTGATTAAGTTGTTTATTCCCTGCCTTAAAACTGAAACAGGAAATTTTCAGATAGGAGGAGGATCATTTAGTCATAAACACTGAAGTGGGCCAGATTCTATTCTGGGTCAAATCCTTGACTCCACGCAGATGTCGATAACTAGCACTGAAGGACTAGAGCAAGTTTTTCTATATAAAACAAATAAATCAAACATTCTGTGCATGTCTTCATAGGGGTCCAATAGTTTATAATTCCTGACTGATCTGGACACAGCTTTGGCCCCAAGGTTATACCCCATCATGTGATAGTTATTACAGAGCCTGAGCCCACACGTCTTCTTCCTGGAGAGGTTAGGCAACACATCAAATTAAGCCTTGGGTTTCTTCCTGTTCTAGCAATCTGCAAGGCCACCAGCTTAACTTTTAGCTGCTAGAAGACAGACACCATTTCACATTTTGGCAATTTGTCCTAGCACATGTTTTGTGTTTCTTCCAGTTTACAGGAAAAGCTCTGATAGTCATTGGAATACTTTATTCCTTTCAGTTTTATTTCTTTTCTTGTTAAAAACAAAAACATTAACAAAAATAATTGGAGGTTTTTATTGTTCCTCCTATCTACTCCATGCTTTCTTTGAGGCATTTGTACAGTAGTCTGTTAACTTGGTAGGTGGTACCTGAAAAGGTATTTAGGTGTAGTGACTGCGTAATAAATATTTAATTGGATGACGGAGGAGGAGAAAGTGTCTTCTCATGGAATTCTCTTTGGAAGTCATTTTGAGTGACAGATACATTTTAGACCTATGGAGAAACAGTCTCAGGTCCTGCCAGGACCTTTTCATAAGAAAGGAAAATGGAAGGTTCCATTTTAGTATGTATTAAAATGTTGACACAGAAGTCATTGTCTTTTATCTTTTCAGTTTATCAAAAAGGATGGTCAGTAAAACTTAAAGGTGTGGTTAGATTTTTTTTTTTTTACTTTTGTAACATTAATTTATGACTGAGTTTCATTCAGCCCTGTAATCTGAAATACTGTGCAAATTCTAGCAGTGTGTCTTCTATAACCTGGATGTTAGAATAGCCAATGTGTACAAAAAAAAAATCAAGTATTTTGTCCTATGTATAACACAAATTAATTTTACACAGAGAAAGATGTTTCTAGGAAAATGAAATTCTGATAATTCATACTATTTCTTTGTATGAACAAATAAAATATATTTTACCAACTTATGGGGACTTTTATGTTTTATTACATGTTGTGGATAGACAAGAAAGTGATATTTTATTTAATAACTAATCACATGCATGCACACACAAACACACACCAAACAAAGGGATTCAAAAAGCAGATTGATCTTTCAGTTTGTAAAAGGTCCAATTTGAATTCTAACTAATCCACAAATATTTGGGGAAATTTTTCATATATGACTCTGAAAGCTGCAAGATGGGTGAGAGGGCTTCTGTCCCCTGGAGGACCATATCTCCCCTAGAGGAAGTGCCGTTTATCACATGAATTCCAAGAACGCCATGGGGGTTGCTATGTGTGGGGCAATGGGAGATATTGTTCAAAGATACAAACTTTCAGTTATAAGGTAAACAAATTTAGAGATCTAATGTCCAGCAGGGTGATTATAGCTAATAATATTGTATCATGTATTTGAATGTTGCTAAGAGAGTAGATCTTTAATGTCCTTACCACCAAAAAAAGAAATGGTGGCCATTGTTTTACAATTCATAAATGTATCCAATTAACACATCGTACACCTTAAGCTTACACAATGTTAAGTGTCAATTATATCAGTAAAACTGGAAAAAATTAAAAATAAAATATAGTAAAATACAATAGAAAGTTCCCCCATGTGATTGTAACACATAGCCAAGACAGAGCCATTGTTCTCAAAGGGATTTCATCAGCCTGCCCTGGGATCTTGATAGACATGCAAATTCTCAGGCCCCACCTCAGACCTACTGAATCAAAAACTCGGTTTAAGGTTTAACAAGCTTTCCAGCTGAAGTCTGAGAAGAGACTTTGTATCACTTTAAAACTAGCGAGCTTGGACTCCTAATCAAGTACATTTTTCTCTGTACCATGCTCTTCATCAATAAAGTCGATTACTAAGCAGTCAGCCCTTATCACTGTGGATCTCCTTCAAGTTAAGGGAAACCTGGCACCTTCAATCTCACACCATTTTCAAAGAGTGGCCATATCTGCCTGGCTTCCCTCACTCCCCAGAGTCCTCTTTTATCAGGCAGTCCCCCAAGCCATCACCTATAATGTGTTCCTGAAACTGCCTGACAGAAATGATAGACTTATATATCATAAGGGATTTTTTTTAAAAGAGCTAAAATCCTTAAATCCCTAATTTTATCTTACCTTCTAGATTCAATCTTTGACAACATATTTCCAGTACTTTGTATATAACTGGTAATTATTTTTTTCTTATCCTTCACAACTGAATACACAATTGACTCCCTAAAGTCCACTGATGGGCCATCCAAGGTTAAAGATTCCATCTGGCCATTATGTTCTCAATTATAATAAGCTTGTCTAAACCCACAGCCTCCATTACAAGTGTCAAGTTTTATTTTTCCATCCTCATTCATTTTTATTATTACTAGGCATGAAAAGCTATAAAATTGTTATGTTATTGCACAACATCTGCTGGTGTAACACATCTGTGATCACAAAGCCTGAATTCCCCATTCGAGAGCTTGAAATGTGTTTGTTCCCATCCAGCAGTCTATTTTTGTGTGAACTAAAAGTGACTGAAGGACCCCAGTGCATAGTTTCCTGAGAAAGATGAATATAAGGCACTGGAGATCCTGTCCCTGCCTTTATATCTGTGTGAGAGTGTTTGAGGTGGCTTTATGTCTTCCCTTATATCCCCCAATGCTCCTCCCTTGCTGTGTAGAAGCTGTAACAGTTCCTCCATGGAATTTTGACCTCAAAACATCTAGGCTTTGCATGCTTTCTCTTTCTACATATTTAGCAAGAGAAGAGATAATAGAAGACACCAAGATAATAGAAGAGATAATAGAAGACACCTCTGTTGGAGTAAACACTGGGAAGGCTCTGTAACTTTTTGAGAAGAGCAGTTGTCTGATGGGAGGGATGTTCAGAGCAGGTGATTTGGGATATGATATTCCATAGGAATTGGAGCAAGAAGAGGCTGGAGTCAGAGATCAGTTGATTCATTCAATAAATATTTATTGAGTGCCTACTGTTGCTAGAGACACAACCCTAAATGAGACACATTTCCTTCTTCAAGGAACTCATGTTCTATGGGAGGAGAGGGAGATGAAGATGTAACTCAAATGCAGTGTGATAAAGGCCACAAAGAGGAGCCATGGGAAACCAGGACAGGAGTACCAAACTTAATTTGGGGCAAGATAGAGTAAGGGTAGGATCAAACTTACAAATCTGGGAGATGTAGTCAATAATTGAAAGGAGGGTGGTAGAGAAGCAGAAGGATAGATTTGTGTGCAAAGGTCTGATGTGAACAAATATAGCCTGATGGGAACTGCAGGCCACTTGAGATGGATGTAGCATGGAGTGCATGGGGGAAAGGGAGAGGGTGGTCTAGAGGGATAAGCAGAAGATTCTATCACAGGCACATAAACAGCAGCCCAGCTGCTTTTGAGCTTAAAACAGTTTTCCAGTTGCCTACCTGACATCTCTATTTGGGTGTCTCCATATCAAATAAAAACATGCCCCATATTGAACTCTTTGTTATCTTTACTATCTCTCCTAATCTCTCCTGCTCAGGAGTGCTCAAACTAGAAAACTTGGAGTAACTATTCGCATCTCTTTCACATTTCTCATGTCCAGTCCATCATTAAGTCCTGTCAAGACAACTTCCAGGAAGTCTCCTAAGTCCATTCACTTTCTTCTATCTCCTCTGACACTACTTCCTGGTACAAGCTGCCATCCTGCCTCACTTGACTACTGCAGTGGCAAGTGTAGTAGTTCTCGCAATGCACTTACCTGGCCTCCCACACATTTCTCTTGCTCCTTCCAATCTATTCTGCTCATAGCTGTCTGAAGAATCTTTTGAAAACTCAGATTAGATTGTGTATTCCTCTACCTAAAAATACTAAGTAGCCACCCACTGTGTTTCAGATAAATTCCAACTCCTTAATTGTTTTGGAAGTTCCATAACCAGCTTCATTTTATCCCCTCTTCTTATTGGTCTCCATGTTTCAGCCACAATAGTCTTCTTTCAGTCCCTGTAAAGAGCTACATTCTCTTTGTGAATGTCTTTCTCCCAGCTTCTTGCCTGGCTAACTTATACTCTTCTTTCAGGTCTCAACCTACCCACCCCACCCCTTATCGGCATGAATTCCCCAGTGAAGTCTTCTCTAACTGCCTGTGGTAGACAGTTACCACAAGGAGCCACACCTCCTGGTACTTATACTCTTGGGGAGATCTCTTCCACACTGACTTGGTGGTAGGCTTGTGACTGTTTTAACCAATAAAATACAGTGGAAACAGGGGTGTCCATTTCAGGACAAGCCCTTGATTGACCTGGCCACTTCTGCTTTCTCTTTCTTGAAACACTAACTCAGTCTGGTTATGCTCTCATTTGGAACCCAGATGCTATGCCATGAGTAGCCCAAAACACTCAGAGAGATCATGTATAAGCATTTTGATCAATAGTCTCAGCTGAGCTCCCAGCAGGCAGGCAGCCTCAACTGACAGCCATATCAGTCAGTTGTCTTGGGTGTTTCAGAGCACACAGCCTAGTGCAGCTATAGCCAACACCATGTGGAACAGAAGAACCACTTAGCTGAGTTTAGTCAACCAATGAAATTGAGAGAGACTCTAACTGCCTTTCGCCTTAAGCCACTAAGTTTTGGGGTTAGTTTGACATGCAATAATAGATCATTGGAACAATCCCCAATCTAAATGAACTTCTGCTCAGCTCAGAGAATCCAACCCCCTTCCTTCACTACACTTGCCACAGTTTATATTTATGTATGTATATGTGTTTGCTTGTTGCCATTCTCCAGCACTGGACTTATCTCCACGACAGCAAAGACTATGGCTTCTCTTTTACCAGCAAAGGATCTTCAAGACAACGAATAGTTTTTAAATGTCTGTTGAATAAGAGAATAAATAAGGGACTTGGATTATATCCTGATGGTAAAAGATAAAAATTTTAAACAGATGAATGACAACATAGTTTTATATGAAGAAAAAAGTGATATTTTAAAATCTAGCTTTTAATGAGGGCAGAAAACTTCTTAGCTTTTCTTATAGTCGAGAAACCATAAAGACTTTGGATTTTGAAGAGAGAAGGCTTCAGGCTAAGTCTTGGTAAGAGAAGAAGAGACAAAAGAGGTTAAAGATTATTGAAAAATATAGGAAAAGTAACTTCATTGGGCAGAGAAAAATACAGTAAGGGATTTTAACTTTTTTGAGATGGGCTTTAGAAAGGAATTTAAGAAGACAGGAACCTGGAGTGGGGGGTGGGAAGACATGGAGGGAAATTTGGATCTGCGAGTGTCCTCCAGGGACATGGAGAAGGGCAGGGTTCCAAGGGAGACATGTATAGATTCCCTATATGAAGAAGCAGTTAGGCCTATGTATTAGCTTCCCGTGGCTTCTATAACAAAGTACCACAAACTGGGTGCCAAAAAACCCAGAAATGTATTATCTCACAGTTGTAGAGGCCAGACATTTGAAATCAAGGTGTGGGTGGTGGCATGCTTCCTCCAAAGCCTTTAGCAGAGGACCTTTCTTTGCCTCTTCTGGCTCTGGTAGCCCAGGAATTCCTTGGCTAGTGTCAGCAAAACTCCAATCTCTGCCTCTGCCTTCACATGGCTGTATTTCTTCAGTGTTTGTGTTTTCACATGGCACTGTCCTCTCTGCATGTCTGTGTACGTATTTTCCTCTTCTTCATATTGAACCCCATCCTAATGACCTCAACTTGATTACATCTGCAAAGACTCTATTTCTCAATGTGGTCACATTCACAAATAACAGGAATTAGGACTTTAACATAACTTTTTGGGGGATGCAATTCAACCCATAACAGTTTGTTACTAAATTTAAGTCATTATTCCCCTCCGACATACAACACCAAAACCTTTTTTAACTACCACAGGTTTTGTGAACTTTTACAATAGAATATTGAAAACCCTCAGCTCTGCCTTTGGGAATGAAGGGAAGATTTGGAAAATTGAGTAAGAGAGAAGATATGCACCACAAAGGACCCTCAGGACATGTGAGCCTCAGAAGTAAGAAACAAGAGCATGGACTTCCTGTAGTTATGTTCAAGTTATCTTATTTGGCTATGGAATAAGAGTATGAACTTGGAAGGCTATGGAACTTGGAAGAAAATCAAGTTACAATCAGATTAGCACTTTAGAAAGATGATGCTGGCTGCTGCATGGAAAATAGATTGAAAAAATTAGAAGTAGAGATCAAAGGATGAGTTAGGGGCTGTTGCAATGACTCAGATGAAAGATGATGGTGGCCGGGACTAGGGTGATGGACTGGAGATGAAGAAAGTCAATGGGGACCACCGAGAACTGACTGAAGGAATTTAGGCGGCAAGGAGGCATCAAAGATGACAAACAGATTTATGGCTTAAAAACCTGAGTGTATATCAATGCTAAAGCTTAGCTGGGAAACTAAGACGGCAGAGTACTTTGCTGCAGTAACACAGACACTAAGAATGAGGACCTGCCGGGGTGGTAGCTGGGATAGGACTCTGGCTGGATGACCAACCCCAGGTTTTTTAGTTGGCCTGCTTCCCCAAATGTCACAATATGGGCACTGTCAGATTGAATGAGCTCCTTAAACATCTGAGAGCTTAAAAGGGAAGATTGAACTGTTGGAAGTCAGAGAAAAATCTTAGCTGAACTGGGGACTCTGGGGAAAATTATATATTTTTTTGAGTTTTTACAATTTATTGAGTTTTTAATAATAATTGCTTGTCACTTATAGGACTTTATTTCAATAAGTCAATTTAGCTTTTTCCCTTAACAATCCATGGATAGAAACACATGTAATTTATAACTTGCTCAATAGTTGCAGAACATTCTCACCTTAAGTGTTCTTTAAGGCTTCTTGGGCTCCTAAGGATCCAGGTATTTGGGCAGCATCAAAATAATATATTACATGTGAGTCAAGAGATAAGTGTTTTGAATCAGTGATTGGTGACTTGGTTTAATGTGGTACATCATTAAATTAAACCTCATTACAATATGTTAATTCTAAAGCATCTAGTAGGTAACCATTAAAATCTGACAAATTCATTCAGTTGGATAGACTATCATGTATATGATATATATGTCTATCTATTAATCTATATCTGTATCTGTATATCTATCTATATCATCTATATCTATATATCTATATCTATCTGTATCTATCTATCTATCTATATCTATATCACATGTATCTCTTCTATATCTATATCTAATCTATATATCTATCTCTATATCTTTATCATCTATATATCTACCTATGTCTATATCTCCATATCTATATCTATATCTATATCTATATCTATATCTATATCTATATCATCTAGATATCATGAGCAATGAGCTCTATTCAAGGCCTATAAGTGCCATTTTAATGATCTATTTGGGCCTTTGTCTTCTGCCAAGATAACCATTTACTCATGTCTTGTTGGGGTCTGATCATTGCTTCCATGAGGAGACAGGAGAAGAGAAACCTAGAAGCTTGTGAGGGTAAGAACTGGTGTATAGTCTAACAATATCACACCCTTCTGGCCTCAGTGTCCCCAACTTGAGTTTCTTATACCTTCTTCCTGAAGGCTCAGCCCATTCTATTCCAGGTTTGGAGCTCTGCACTACCACTTACTAGCTCTATTGCCCTGGAGAAATTACTAAGCCTCCCTGAACCCAAACTTCCTTAACAGTATATTAGAGTCAATGCTATTGGCCTAACAGGTTTATAAGGATTAAAAGAGATTTTTATTGCAAATATTTATCAATACCAACTGGTGCATCTATATTTGATAAAAATTGCTTCCTTCACTCATCTTTTTTTGAGTTAATTTGATCAGATGAGATGAATATTCTAAAGCTCGGGTTCATTTTTGGTGGTCCAGAAACAATTCTATTTGTATAAAGCTAATGTTTGGTATTCTAGGGTAAGTCCTTTACCCCTACTGACCTTAGACCTCCTGCACTTGCCCATTGGCCTAGTTGATATGAATGGGATTTTGTCTAGCTTATCTGCTTTAGGATTTCATATTTCCTCTTGAGTTAGAGACTGCCCTGGACTATAACTCCAGAAGACTCTAACTCTTACATTTAGCTCTGATCTTTTATTCTCTAGCCAGAGGCTTGAGCCCAGCACAGTGAAGCCAGTCTGTGCTCTGGAATTCTCACCCTGCTGCTGACAGCTTTTGTGCTTTCTTGGCCATCTGATCCCCATGCAATGGCACTCCTGGGGATTAAACCCCTATGTGAGTTCCTGACCCATGCACTAGAAGGTCAACCTGCAGCTAGATGAGTTCACCCAGCCCCCACCCCATGCACCCCCTCAGCATCTCTCACTCCTGCTCTACCTACAACCACTGGCAGCCCAAGAGGAAATTGTGTGGCAGAAAGATTGCACAGGCACCCAGGTGTGAAGATATGATGCAAATGTTGACTCAACCCGCTCCTGTGAAAGTGGGAAGATAGATGTTAAATCTAAGATTATAGAGGAAAAACTATTGACCCAAGTGATGAATATGAGGCATTCTAATCTCACAGATGGGCACTCTTCAGTTGATCCTCTTGCCCTGCACAAGGAAACTTGTCCATTGCCTTCTCCCTTACCACCTCCCTCACCACCTCCATCACCTGCAGTTACTCTCTCTCCAGACTGCCTGCAGCCCCTACCACCCCACCCTTTTTCTCCTTGTCCCTTCAGTCTTTACAGTGCAGCTCAAATCCCATCTCTTTAAAATCCATTTTTGAAGATTCAAGCGCACATACTGTCACCTCCTTTCTTTGAACACCTGCTGCATATTTTCTCAACAATAAACTCTTCAGCACGTTGTAATGCAGTCCTCTGCCCATCCTCTAATCATATCCATTGGTTTATTTTCTCTGACAGTTTCATCCTCTGAGGGTTTTTAGTAGTCCTCCCTACCATTCTGTCTGCCAACACACACATCATCCCATTTGATTATAGGAAGAACCTCCCTGTAGGTACCTGCCCCTGGTCCCACCTTGCCACAGTGACCCTCCTCCATGCACTTAGTGGGACATTTCAGATTTGATGTCAGAAATGGTTCCCACCATTTGCAGAAACTGATCTATATTATTCTTCATGTGACAGCACAGTTCGTCATGATCTGGCCTCTGCCTGCCTCTTCTCCCTCTTTCTTAATGACAAGAAATAAAATTCTGAACTGTTCTAAATTAAAATTATAGCAGCCAGAGGAGAGAAAGAGACAGAACAGTTAACCTGTTAATAACTGTAGACCAGCTCTGGCAAAAGGTGCTCACATTCCTTAGCATATATTGAAACTTCAGATTAATTTTCATGGGGCTATTTTCCCTATTATTCTGAAGAGAGACTAGCTAGGTGCCTTTGAACCCCAGGAGTCTCCTCTTGTTTACACATGAACTTTCTGGACTTGCCCACAACCTATCCAAGGAAGCAAACACTTCTTCCCTGGACTCTGAGCCTACCCCAGAACTAGACCTGCATCAACTTTTCCCATCTCCCTTGTCTATAGCTAATATGATTCTTTCAAAATGGCTTATGCGTTTCCCCACATGGAAGTTAAAATTTTTTTTTTTAACACTGTCTTCATCAACCTCCACCTCTGTTCATAAGTTACTCCCCAGCTACTCCAAGTTGTATTTTGTTTCTCAAAATATAGCATGTGTCTCCACAGCTTCTTGCTTCGTGTGAGCAATTCTTTCTTTCTGGAATTCTTCCCCTATCCTCTTTCATTTTCTGTTCACTCCTGCTATTTTTCTTTTTCTTTATTTTAAAATACATGAAATATTTATGGACAGTTTAATAACTATCTTATGTATACTTACCCAGATAAGGATATAGACCATAATCGGCACCCCCAGAGGCCCCCTGAAGGTCCCTCTCTGATGGTATCCCCTCTCTTGTCCCCAGGAGTTACCAATATCCTAACAATTGTGGTAAGAATTTTCTAACTTTCTTGAGTCCTGCCGCAGTGAATATGGGTCCCTAAACACTAGGATCAGTTTTGCCCATTTTTCAGCTTCATGTGACTGGAATCATATTCTTTTGTATCAGCTTCCTTCAGTCAACATCATGCTGGGGATCATCATTCATGTCGTGCATAGTTGTGGCTTTTTGTGATTCTCTCCTGCATCACATTCTATTCCATGAATATACATATTTAATG
This sequence comes from Eonycteris spelaea, assembly GCA_003508835.1. Taxonomy (NCBI): domain Eukaryota; kingdom Metazoa; phylum Chordata; class Mammalia; order Chiroptera; family Pteropodidae; genus Eonycteris; species Eonycteris spelaea. The sequence continues at coordinate 576,115 of PUFA01000083.1, read as the reverse complement.
GAGCTTTATCACTGTTAAAGGACATTTGATTTTTTTTTTTACCTTTCTTCCTCAGTGTCTCTCTACTACTAATCATATTATTTGAAGTTCATCCTCCCCTAAGCGAATGTAAGTTGCATGAGAGCAGAGGCTGTTTTGTTCAATGCTGAATTCCCAGAACCTACACAGAGCTGTAACACAGTGGGCACTCAAAATCGGTGTTGAACGTATGAATGTTGACTTAACAAACTCATCCTCGTCCTGTGAGGTATTCCTCACACATTCCCTCCTCTTCCAAGCCCTCATCAACAGACTTCCAACAACAATAACAGCAGCAGCAACAACAACAACAACAGCTCTAGTGGTTGAGTGCTTATTCTATGTTAGGCAGTATGTTAATGCCGCTAAACTCTTGTGAGGTAGGCAGTCTTATTTTCCCATTCTACAGAGTCAGACACCATAGTTTAGGAAAACTGTCACCTATCCAACAGTTAAGAAGGCAGGAGTCCAGCCGCTGATTGGTTTCTGAGGTCAGGTTCTTTGTCCCAACAACATACTGACTCCCATTAGATTAATTCTGTCCACAGATGTGTTCGGTTTGGCCCACCAGGGTTTTGACATTAAAAACAAAATTTGATTGCAAATATTAAAGAAAATGGAGATTTTTCACAGCGCTGTTATAAAAGTTCTTATCTCCATTTCAAGGATAGACCAAGGCTCATAAAGGTGAAATAAATATCTAAAGTAGTTACACAGTTTCCAGGTAGTTCAGCCAGGTATAATTTACACTCCAGTCTATGAAGGCTGTGCTCTTTCCAGTAGAATATTCTGCCTCAACACTTCCAAAGCAAATGAGTACAAGAACAGTGTACCCCTGGGACCATGAGTGACTTCCTCCTTAGGGAGCAGTTCACCTGATCCTGTTCCTTTGCTCCCCTTTTTCCCATGGCCTGTGGGCTGGGCTGCTCCTTTGAAGCTGTCCTAAAGATTAAGAAATCTATTCAAGCCCTTCATGGGCCATTGACATCTTTTCTTTTTGCTTGGTGTTCTTGTGAATGGACTGCCTTGTTTTAGAGGAAAGAAACATAAATAAGTCCTTGAAAAAATAAATTTGACCTGAAGAGTTTGCAAAATTCAATTCTTTATCATCTTGATCATCTCTGTCCCTAAGCTGTTGAAACAACACTTCAAAATGTCATAAAAGAAAGGTGGCTGGATATGCAGTGATTAATTTGGAGGGCCTGACAGCTATGGTACTTAGCTTGGAATTTATGAATCAAAAGCTTTAAAACTTAACTCAAGAAAAACTTTTAAGTACTGCTATTTCCACCTAATTAAAGACTGTCATACAAACATGATTTATTTACAACTATCATTCATTTATAGAGTAGAATTATCCAAGCATAAAAAAATTCTAATGACTTTTTTGCATTAACTTAATCAAAGGGCTTTTAAAAAATACTATCTTTCCCCTTCTGGATAAGAAATTAATGTCTACTTATCATACAAAACTTAGAAACTATAGAAAAATACAATAAGAACATAAAAATCATGTAAATTTTACCAGCTGGAGATAAACAGAGTGAACATTTGTAGGACATTATTTTAAATTTTTTCTGTGCACTATTGTATATAAATTTATATATTTATATTGTAAAAATTGAGTAAATAGATATAGTTTTATACCCTGCTTTATTTATTTAACATTACAATGTTACTTATTAGACAAACTCCGAAAAATAAACATTGTTAGAGAACAATTTTCCATGACTTCAAGGTAGTCCATCTTGTGGATTTACCATAATTTGTTTAGTTTTTCTCTATTATTGGCAATTCTATTTCCATTTTTTCCTATTAAAAATAATGCTTTAAGGAAAATTTTGTACATAAATACTTTTTTATTTTTGATAATTTTCTTAGTCTAGATGTAAACAACATTGGTAGGATGAGTACAAAATCAAAGTTTATGAACTTATATAGATTTCAAAAAATTGCTTTCTCTCTTTTTTAATGATTATTATATGGGAAAATAGTTCTTCTGCAGTATCAGGTAAGAAAAGCAGGGCATGAAATTATACCTTCATTGTTATTTCAATGATTTAAATAAAATATATTAAAAATATGTGTTATATAGGAAGGATATATTCTAGTGACTTCTTCTGAGCAGTGAATTGTTTTTCCACTTCTGTAACTTTTATACTTTTATATAATGAGGACTACTGTGGACTCTTTCTATCCCCAGCCCTCTGTGACACATTTTCATGGGCCACTATAATAGTACATACTGCTCATCTCTCTTTATGCACTGTTTTCTCTTATTTTAAATTCCCCATTTACTTTTTTCTTTTTCTTTTGAAGTGGTTATTGTTTGTTTGTTTGTTTGTTTTAAATAAAGATGATAAATGCCAATTAATTCTTTAAGGCTTCCAACCCAGCGACATCCCCTGTGCTGCCTACCCTCTTCCCACTCCTCAGAAGGCACTCAGTTTCAACCCAATTTGTGGTTGTTTTACATTTCATCTCTTTAAAGTTTTCTGATGCTAAAGTACTCTAAGATCTCATTTATTATTGGACAAAGAATTAGTGCTGAAGACACAAAATTTCTTAACATTAATCATGTCAAATAAAAAGGTTCAAAGTAAGTTAAAATGAGTTTTCTTGGGCTAAATTAGATCAATCCAAGGTTAAGAATTATTTAATTTTAAAGAGGAAAGTACTAAGTTATTTGTGAGTACAATTATAATTACTTACAACTGTAAGTACTAAAGAGTTTTTAATCATACTGCCTTTTAAAATGTTTAATTACTATATTTATTCAGAATATATTTATTGAAATGCATCCATATTTCTGACAGTGAATGTAGAGTGCTAAGCAAGATGAATGAGATCTTTGACCTCATGAAGGTTATATTCCATTAGGAAGATAAAATCATTGTAGTACCAATTCTGATGTGTGGGTTTTCCAACACCACCAAGCAATTAACTCTATTCTGACACTGTCTACTAAATCCCATAGGGTAAGTGCTCAGTCCTACAAGATGGTCCTCCTCCTCACCTCCATCTTCACACACCAACCGCAAGTCCATGTTGTCACTTAAGCTTCTGACTGGCTATATAAAATCTCCACTGTTCACCAACTGGGGAGCTCTCTAAACCCTTTCCTGGGTTTTTGCAGAGGCTACATTACACAGGGATAATTGATTAAGTAACCAGCCATTGGCCATTGAACTCAATCCCAGCCCTTTTCCCTTCTCTGGGGGTGGGAGAAATGGAAAGTTTCAAATCTCTCATCAGGTGGTTGGTGCTGCTGGCAACCAGCCCCCATCCTTTGGTGCTTTCCAAAAGTCACCTGATTAACAAAACAAAAAATTAACAGCACAAAAAATTCCAAGGGTTTTAGGATCTCTGCCCCAGAAATGGGACAAAGACCAAATACATGTTTTTTATTGCAAATCACAATATCACAGGAGGAAATGGACATTCATAAGATGACCACAAGTCATTACAAATAAATATGCAATTACAAAATGTGATAAGTATTCAGAAAGAAAGCACAGGTCATTATGAATATGATTCAGGACAGGGAGAATTCCCCCGGGTAAGGGAGAACCAAAACCCTCCACTGAAAGAAGAGAGTTCTTGGTGGAGCATAAGAAAGAATTCAAACACATGTCAAAATCAGAATCAAAAGGAAAGTTTCCTAGAGAAAGGGTAACACTCCATAGACAGAATGTGGTCTCCTCTCAGAAGCAGAGCGTAAGAGAGACGAGAGAGAGAGAGACTCAGAAGGACAGAGACAATAGAGAGATGAGGACAATGAGAGAGACAGAGTAAAGGCACTGAGAGGGACTCTGGGTTTTGGGGGAATTGTTTATATATCATTAATTCCTGTGAGTTAACAGTTTAAAGACTTTGCTTACCCATTTTCCTTTGATATAGATATACAGTGAGAAAGGATAAGATTATGCAGCATGAAAAGGTAAGATATGTAGCATGAAGGGCCTACTGGCAATTTCCAGCCTTCGAATCCATAGGTTCCTATGGGTTTAGCCATAGTGAATGAATGATTTTATTTTGTGTAGAGCAGCCACTTAAAGACTGTTTTTCCTATTTTTCCTTCATGGTGTGGGGAAATGAGTTGTTAGCTATTCCAGCAAAAATTATCCTTTGTTCTGCAGGTTTCTTCATGATCTGGCTGCAGGGCTGATCAGCATATTGCAGTCTCTGAATATAGCTTGATTTAACATTTTAGTTTGCTTGCCTGCTCCCTACATTAAACAGAGGGACATGATTCCATCTGAGGAACTCAAGAGTAGATTATGAGCTAGAATCTGAGCAAATGAAGTGAATAAAGATAATGAGGAAAGGAAAAATAGAAAAAAGAGTATTACAGATGGGTAAATGATATATGCAGAGGCATTCATACCCTAATAATACCTCCCAACCTATGATACACAGTATTGGGGCCAGAGAAGTTTTCCCCTTACCCTTTAGTTCTTCCAGCTGGTCAAATAATTCAAACGATGTGCTGTAGATTAATAGGAGAAAATTACATTTTAATACATGCACAGGGGAAATTCACATAAGCATAAAAATTCCAAAGACAGGTAGGCAAAATTTTGGACTAATTTTGGACTAAGGAGGGGGAAGGGAGAGAGGCAATTCACAGGTAGATGAGAAAGAGCAAACATTTGGTAAACAAATTTTTGCAAGGCCATCCAGAAACATTGGGATACAAAGGAGAATCTAGTGAACAGAGTTTTGCTTGGATCCTCCTTGTCTGCCACACTTAGTTCCTATGTGCTAATCACATGCTAGGGTTCCCTTCCTGAAGCAGGTTTTTCGATCTGAAAAACCTACTTAGACGGGTGAGGGGGAGGTAAAAAAACAAAATAAAAATGAAAACAAAAGACTTCCAAAGTTTGTTGGGCTTTAATTGTTCTCAGCTGGAATTAATCTGCATGCCAGAGTGGCACATTCTGGGGAGACTCACTCCTGACCCCCACAACAGCTATACCATTATGTGTAGACTGGCATTTGTGTGCTAATGGGCAACTTTGGTTGGCGGTCCCTCATCCCAGTGGTCTCCAACCCTTTTGGCACCAGGGATAGGTACTCCTATGAGAATCTAATGCCTGATAATCTGAGATGGAGCTGAGGCTACTGCTAGTGCTAGGGAGCTGCTGTAAATACAGATGAAGCTTCACATGCTCACCTGTCACTCACTTCCTGCTGTGTGGCCCATCTCCTAACAGGCCAACTGACTGGTACCAGTCCACAGCTCAGGGGTTGGGAACCTCTGTCTTTTCCTGTAGGTAATTGATTATAGAGTATTTTATCACAATAATAGCCATATTTTTATTGAATGCTTGAGCTATGCCAGGCATATTACTTTTATCAAAACCTAGCATTCTGAGCTATATATTTTTATTACTATGCCCATTGTATAGACAAAGAAATAGAGTTTTGGAGAGTTGAAGCAGCTTATTCAAAAACCCTAGTTCATCTGGTTCTAAAACCCTAGTCAGCTACTGTGTTGTCCTGCCTCTTGTGCATGGGCTATGGCTCATTTTTATGTGCACCTGTTCAAAAAGATAGGGAAATTGGTTAGCTGAGAATGAATATTAGGTTTTTTTGTATTCTACTGTATATTAAAAATTATATGTACTTATGAAACCTACAAATGATATGATTAACTCTTATTAATGTAATGTTTTTTTAATAACAAGTCCTTAGTACTACCGATTAACTTCTGGTAGTTCCTTTGTTGCCTTGGCGATGAAACAGTGAGGGAAAAACCTGCTCAGGCACCTTGTTGGTGGCTTGTTCAATTCCTGAAACAGTTTTCACCAGTTGGTGGAAGTTCCACTCCACCCCAGCTTTACCCCTTTGTAACTTCCTTCTTTTGCCCTTGAAATGTATATAATCTGAGAAGTAAAACGAGGTTGTTTGGAGGAGCCACAAGTCTCAAAGTGAGGTTTTTTACACATTAGTTTTGTTTGAGAAGCAACATAAGCCTTTTTCAGAATATATATTTACAATTTTTTTTCAATAAAATATAGAAAGAAATAGGAAAATTGCTATGTACTTACTGTAAAAATTCAAACCGTAAAAATCACTTACTATCCCTCCATCTTTACTGCTATTTTCTGTACATATGTAAAGTATGCATATAATTCTTTAAAAGAGTGATCATTCTCTAAAATTGCTCTATTAAATATTTACTTTCACTCAATAAAATGTCATGAATATCTTTAATAACAATAGAATCATTTTCAACGATTGCTTAGAATTCTACATTCCATGGTTGTACTTAACCATTTACCTGGTGGTAAACTTTTGGTGGTTTCTAACATTTCCTTGTATAAAATACTGTGATGATATGCCTATGCATATATGTTGCATAGTTTCCAATGATCTCTTTTAGGTAAATTCTTCAACATGGAATTTCTGATTAAAAAGTGTAAACACATGGTAATGCTGGGTCTATATAGTGAATCTTCCTTCCACTTGTTCCCTCGCTCCCAAGACTATATGAGAATACTTGTTATTTCATATCTGTACCAACACTGGATGTCACCACTCATTTAAACCTTTACCATTTCGATAAATTCAAAATAACACATGTTCACCTATTGTTAGCCTCATCCACGTGGAAAAGTTTCAGAGGCACCAGCCCAAAGGAAAAGGCTGGATAGATGAAACTGCCCTTCCTTTTTGAGGATCCCAGATCTCATTATTCTTTTGGCCTACATAATGATCAGATCCCTAGAAATTGACACTCCCCAAGTAAAATGCACAGAGTGGGCTGGAAGAAATAAGAGAACATTTATTATTAATTGTCAGTAAAGACTATAACTGTCACACAGCTCAGAAATCCATGTGTGAATAAAACCAGCACATTTGTCTCAGAATGCTCTGTGTGCACTGATGTTCATTGGAAAGGTCTCTATTGGTTATGTGTGATAAATCACTGTCAAAGGGAACAGAAAAACGTGAAATCCATATTGTCAGCACATTCTCTTTACATAAGCTGACTGCGCAAGGGTCAAAAGTTGTTTGATGAACATGGAATCAGAACAAAGACAAAGAGAATATTTAACAGCACAAGGGATGCCTTTGGTTTGCCAGAAAGAACAACACTAGAAGTCTGTTGGTGTAACCTCCCATCTTCAGATCCATCCTAAGGACAGCTCTACCATTGAAATGAAAGATAATTGCAGAAGGTGGTTACTCTGGGCAGCATTTGGATGGCACTGCCAACATGACTTCTCAATCACCCTTTTCTGCTCTTTCATTACTGACAACCCTTTCTTATAAACACATTTTTTCTTTTCTCTATGCTGACCTATTGAGTGGATTGTTCTGAAGTTTTGCTGGCCATCCTGTCCCCTTCAGATGACCTTACATTGCTATTATCTAACTCACCAAGTGTTTATTTTTATTCATCTTTCTTCATCCAGCAAATATAAATAGGTGAGGACAAAAAATGATATGTTTATTTGCTACATTAATCAGGACTCTAGTTACCAGTGACAAAACCCTAGCTTGACTTAGTTGACAGAAAAGCAGGGATATTTATTGGTTTAAAAACCAAAACCAAGGGAATGATGTAGATTGAGTTGGACTTGTGGACAACTGGAATCAGCGATACTAATACCATCCATTGGTCATCTGACTCATTGTTTCGAAAGGACATGTAGCTGTATTAGGTTTATTCTTTCCCACTGCCTACCAGGGAGTAAGGATGCAAATGTATGTGAGTTGGAGGGGAGAGGATGGTATGTAGATGTGGCTGAGATAAGTTCCAGACTAAAGATCTTCATGACATAAATAGAGATCAAAGATTGTCCCTGCCAGTTCCATTAAAATAAAATTCTTGAGGAGAGTCTGACTCATCAACTTGTGTCCCATGACCAAGCCGTGTGAGTGTTGGTAACAACATTTCCGTAGAGTTTGGTTACTCAGCTGTGCAGCCAAAAATGGTGTTTGCCTACTATGGTTACTTGTCATTGATCGATAGTGGGATAAAAACATCTTTTAATGCCTTTATTAGTTTGTTTCTTGTGTCGTCTTTATTCAGATATTTTGCTCTTTTTGAAAATGTATGTTTTTATTCATAGCTAGACTTTTAAACTAGACATACACTAGCTTCTTCACTGTGTCTGACCACACAGCTTCGGTACAGTGACATATTTGTAAACCAATGCACTGGAACAAGGCTTCTAGCTATTTGTCCGTCTCAAGGGAATTCATACATGACCTCCTAGAAGATTATTGTGAAGGTCTCGAGGGGCAACATTGGTGAGAAGTCATTATCATCTCTGCAGGTGTTCTTTTCTAGCTAAGGCAAAGCGTAAATCACAATTGTCTAAGTAACAGACTAGAAAAGATGCCTTGAACTGTATGCATGTAGAGTTACCAGCAAGGGACTGCTCAACCTTTTCAAAGAAGAAAATCAAGATAACATGGTAGGAGAGCATAATTGATAATTGTCCTCCATGAATCTTAGATAAAACTGGAAAGAGAGCCAAGCTTTTGAGATTGCCTGTTGCAATGATCAGGGATGTATTTATTATATGGTGTCTAAGGATCCTGCTGCCACCAATTACTAGTAACACAATTTTTAAGAAATTAATTTTTAAAGCCTCAGTCTCTTCATCTGAAAAATGATGACAAATGTATCAGCTTAGCAGGCAATACAAAGTATATATTCATTTAACATTGGACAGTAGTATTTTTTTCTTCCTATTAGTTGTCATTTGAAGAGGGTTAAGATTTCAGTCTGAATGCTCAAAATATCTATAGCAATAAAAAATCCTTTGGGAAATCATCTGCCTTATACTATGCTGTCTTTTATCAGAATGGAATCATAAAATTTCGAAGTGCTGCATGGGGAGACAAGGGCTTGATGATCACACTAGCTTGGAAAACACCTATCAGAGTTAAAATAGGTTTTTCAAAGCTTCTACTCTGCTAATATGTGTGTAATTGTCATGAAATGGTGATATTTTTGAAACAGAAATTGGACCATGTCCCTTTTCGACTTAAAACTTTGCAACGGCTTCCATTTCACTTGGAATCAAATCTGAACCTTGTACTTTGACCTCTATTGCCCTATGTAATTTGTCCCTCAGCATCTACACCCTCACTCTATACCCCCTCTCTCCCATGCTCACTAATCTCTTGCCACCTACATTTTATCCTTGAACAGGTCAAATTATTTTCTGTCTCTAGGAATTGGTATTTCCTCTGTTTCTCTGTGGTGCGGTTTCCCTCCATCTTCTTCCATGGCAGGTACATCCTCATTCTTTAGTACCCAAGAGTTCTCTCCCTGACCACCCCATCTGAAAGAGCCCTCCCCACCATCTAGTCTATTTTCCTGAAGTGAGCTCTTGGTTCACACAGTACAAATGGGGACTCATCTGAGCACATTAGTAAAAGGTGAAAGATTTATATGATCTGAAGAGAAACCAGAGTATTGAGTATTGAGCACATTAGAAAGGTAGAAATTTTGGCTTTTTTTTTTAACAGATTTGCTTCAATTCTCTATTGTTAAAGACCATTGGTCTTTATTCATCAAGCTGATAATTCCTTTGTGTTTTCAACTGTAATTTATGTAGTTTAGAACTAACTGGAGTGGAATATATATATGATGCCAGCATGAATATTTATAACAAAGCAAGAGAATTGTGTCAAACCAACCAACCACTTGATCTCTATTGCATTAAATGGCTTGCTTTATCAATTACCTACCCCCTACCCCCAAAATCCATAAAATGGCACCACTGTATCGATTGATGGGATTGGAATTTAAGAAGGACATCTGTTTCCCCTTGACTTGGGAAATTGGAATGGGATGAGCTGACTGATTGTTGGTGTTGTGTAGACCTGTAATAATACCTTCATTTGAAAGTTCTTGAAAGTGCTTTCACCAGCTTTTTAAATATACTTTAGCCCACAAATCAATAAGCTACTGCCAACTATATGGGAGTCTCTGAGGGCGTTACAGAGGCACATGCTCCTGGTCATCCATTCAGATGTTTCTGTATTCTTTGGAGGAATAGGTGAGATATTAAGGTGTTGGAACTTTAACCTTCCAAGAGCCCATTCTTGATTTTGCAGATGGAATTGCTGAAGCCCAGAGATGTACAGAATAGGAAGGGTGAGGGAATATGATGTTAGAGCTGTTGAAACCGAGACCTCTTGATTCTTTGTCTGGAGAACTTTCTACTACAATGTAAAAATTACAATACCAGAAATAAAGAACACTTAGTGCTACAATGGGGCACTATCACAGGGCATACTTCATAAATTGCCAAGCAAGAGGCACAGGGAATGAGGGCCAGACAACTCAAAGGTGGGTGGGCTACCATAGCTGGCAGCAGACAGGTGGCATAGAGAGGCCAGAAAGGTGGACTCTGAGTTGGGTCTCAAATCAGAGCTGCAACAAGAAGCTGGGGCAGGTGTTACTGGTAGGAGGATTTCAGGGTCTTGAAGAATAAAGGGAAAAGTGGATGCTTTCCTGACACTCATTGATCCAACATTGCTTCCTCTAATATCTCTCTACCTGTTCTTTGTCTCAGGTCCCTCTAAAGGCTTCTTGATTCTTGTTCAGTACTTTTTAATCTTGGTAATACTATCTGTAGCTAATGCATCGATGGTCATTAGTGTCTAAATCCCCAGTTCGTGCTCATCAAGCCATACTTCTCAGCATGGCTTTGGAAGCTCTCTTATTGTGAATAATTTTATCCTTTCACCATTTCCTGTCTGATCCTTCCTTGATTTTTCCTGCTGTTCCATCTTTCCTTTAATAGATTACTTTAGCACTTGCTGCCATTGCCAGACGTTTAAATCTCCAATTGTTGAGTGACTCTGCTCTAAATTATCTATGTTTCTTACACTGGGTTGTAAATAGTGACCACTTCTGACATTGGGCTGGCCTCCCTGTGTAGGAGCAATTGCCTTAAGAGTGCATTAGACAAGGCACGTCTCTGCTCTCTAGTTAATATAGTGGCCTCTGTTATCATCTGAATGTTTATGTCACCTTGAATTTCAAATGTTAAAATCCTAGTCTCCAACATGATAGTATTAGGCCATGGGGTTTTGGGAAGGTACTTAGGTTATGAGGATAGGGCCCTCATGAATTAATTTAATGCCCTTATAAAGGGGATTACACAGAGCTCTTAGCTCCTTTCCACCATATGAGGATGCAACAAGAAGTCTGTATCCAGGAAGAGTACATTCTTCCAACCATGCTGGCACTCTGATCTTTGAATTTTAGTCACCAAAACTGTGAGTGATAAACTTCTGTTGTTTCTAAACTACCCAGTCTAAGGTATTTTGTTATAGTAGTCTGAGCTGACTTAAGATAGCTTCTATCTGGTTTTGTCATTTGAGATGTCCCCCCTGGTTCCTGGAGGCATTAAGTTTCTAAGCCCTAGTGTGGAGGTATGTGTTTAAATACTCTTTTATTTAGCTGTGGTACATAAAATTACCATTGTAACCATTTTCTAAGTATATAATTCCGTGGCATTATTACATTCATATTATTGTTTAACCATTACCACCATCCATTTCCAGAACTTTTCATCTTTCCAACTGAAACTGTCTCTATTAAACCGTAACTCCCCACTCCCTCTCCCCAGCCTCTGACAACCATCATTCTGCTTTCTGTCTTTATGGATTTGACCACCCTAGGGATATCATGTAAGTGAATTGTATGGTATTTAACCTTTTGTGGCTAGCTTATTTCACTTAGTATAATATCCTCAAAATTCGTCCATGTTGTAGCATGTGTCATAATTTCCTACCTTTTTATGGAAGAATGATATTTCATTGCATGTGAGTACCACATTTTGTGTATCCATTTATATGTCAATGAACACCTGGCTTTCTTCCTCCTTTTGGCTATTATGAATAATGTTTCTATGAATGTAAGTGTACAAATATTTGTTTGAGTCTATGCTTTTAATTCTTATGGATATATGCCCTTAAATATCCTCTTGCATAGGTTCACACTGGAAAATTTTCCCTGAGGGAGAGACGCGTAGTCATATTGATTCTCCCTCCTGATTCACAAGCTAGAGATGGAAGGGGCTCATGTTGGGATAGATAACTCTACAGGGTTTACATGAATGTTTAGGATTGATATGGTGTTTGTTTTCACCCTTGTAGGTACAGGAAACAGAAAGACCTTTTCCCCTAATGACTCTCAAGGGCGCACACTGTTAGAGTCTGCAGGGCAGAAATGGGAACTTTGGGCTGAACGTTATGTCTGACCTCTGCCACTTCCCCCTTAAATGGTTGTAAAAGTGGAGGAGTGTGTGAGTAAGAGATTATTGTTACCTTAATTATTTGTGTCTTGAGAAATTAATCAGTGTCCCAGTGATTGTTTACATTAGATCGTACAAGAACCGATCTCAGCATAGCCAGTTTGTCCAGCTGTTCACAGATGTTGAAAGAAGCCATCATTAAAATCTAGAAAGCTCACAAAGATTGGAGCTAAGGGTATTTTCCTAATGATGTGTAACTAGTCAAAAATGAACTATTTGGATTCTACCCCAAATTTAGTTTAATCTATGACCTTTACTTGCTCAGAAAGAAAGGAGTTCAAAAATATACTGTGGCTACTGAATCCCTTTGAAAATAGTGGTTTTCTTCTTGGATGAAATGAATACTTCCATCATCTGAAAAATACGGTCACAATACAAAGGCCTGGATTTTAGGGAACCTGTTTTATTTAGCATTGTGAATAGCGTCAAATTGTTTTACGAAAATAAGACATGGCAAATTTGTCCTCAAAATTATTTTTATTTATTAACAGGTTTGTTTATATTAACAATTTCACATTATTTATTAAAAAAGGGTTTGCTACATACACACTGTTAACAGACTAGCCACAGTGAGATTTTATTCACGTGTCTATCCATTCAACTAATGTTTCTTGAAAACCTATGAGCCAAGTGTCTCAGTTGGGCTCACTTCAAAACAGAACCTGAGGAAAAGATGGAGGTACAGGTGTTTTGTTTGTGAGATAATTTTAGGAAGTGGGAATGAGGAAGGGGGACAGTGCTATAGGGAAGAAAAGAGAGCCAACGAACCGCATGTTAATGAGTGTGCCTCAACCCTACCGTGGATACCTGAGAAACCAGGTAGAACATCTCATAATTGTCCATGTATAGGGTTGTTACCTCAAGGGTTGTTACCCCTGGGGGCATTTGTTTGTCTGCTACCTCTAGCAAACTCCTGAATTGAAAGAAGCTGGTATTGAGGTGAGGGAGCTCTCAGCTTGCAGAAACCTATATACTCAAAGGGGTCCTAGTTGATATGGAGCTGAGGCCCAGCCATTGTCAGTGTCTGCTATATTACTCTGGGATAGTGCTGGGATATAATGATGCACAAAACAGACACCTCTCTTCTCACTTATGAGGGAAGACAGACTTTTAAAAAAGAAAACCACAAACACTGGTTATAATTGCAATTAATGTCATACAGGTAAATCCAGGGTAAGTGCATGATGGGGAGCCTGACCTAATCTAGGAATTAAGTTTATTTTAAATTCCAAATAAATAGAGTCAGTATGATTCATTGAGTATTTATTTATATGCTATAAGAAAAATTTTAAATTTGGTTTTGTGACTAATTATTATAGATTTTTGTAATCATCCAAAGAGCTACCAGAGTATAAGGATACTAGGTAAAAAACTAATTCTGAAAACTTTTGGAGGTTCTAGCAACTTGATTGTGGCTAGATTGTTCTGATTGAGTTAACTGAGCCATTATGAAAGAATGATTTGCACATGGATACATTTAAAAATATTTATTTTCTAATTATAAGAATGATATATGATATAGGTTTATTAGAGAAAATAAGAAAAATACATAATATATACTATATAATATATACTATACAATACACATTTTATATGAAGTATGGATATAAATTTGTAGAAAATTACTCAAACACTTGAATTATATTGATTAATCTATTTTGTCAAGATAATCAATCTGGTTATGTATTCAGAACTTTTAGATGCTTTATTTTCATTATAAAAGTAATAAGAATTCATTAAATGATACTGGGAAAGGAGGCTAAAAACTTCACCAAGGTTTTTTATATATGTTTAACTAAAATATGTAATGTCAAAGTATATCTTTCCTCCACCCCCCTTTTTTTTTAGTAAGTCACAATTTTTTTTTTAGATCACCAACAGTGAGTCTATATAAGAAGACATGTACATATGTGCACATGTGTGGGCATGTGTGTGACCAGTGCAAAGCTGGACATTTCCTCCATTTTTTATCTTCTGCCATTGGCATATTTTTCTTTGATTTGTTTTTTAAACCGGAAATTTAGAAGTGGTTTCTGAATGACCATTTTATATCTTCACTGAGCTAATTTTTGAAGGTCTAATATACCACCCAAAGCATGAATGCCTTAGAGAGGAATTTGTTTTTATTTCCTAAAAGAGGTTTTCAGACTGTTTTTAAAACTCCAAAAAAGATGATTTTGGTGTGAGAATTTGTGTTTCCTCAAAAAATGATTCTCTTTCATGAAGTTAAAGACTGTCTGTTGATAACACAATCTTGGGAACTTGGTGTCTTTGGTAGCAATTTCTCTTATTTTCCATAGGAGGAAGAACAGGAAGCCTTGAACCCCTGTGCTCTTTCTCATTTATTTACTCAGTTCTGTCAGGTTGACCATTGGAATCAGTGTGTCGATTAGGTCAAATGGTTGACCAATGCAAGTTAAACAAGTTACTTGCTTAAAAAAACATAAAAGCAACCTTTTTGCTTTTTAACCACTAAATTGACCAAATGAAGTTCTCTCTCTCTTTCCCTCTCATTCTGTTTGTGTGGTGTTGATGGCCAGTTGAGGTGGTGAAGACAGAGTGGTGACTAGGACAAAAGAGCAGATAACACTTGAAGTTTTGGCTAACAAAGAGGTCAGAGGCCAGAAAAGCAAACAGAGATCAAGGGACTCAGATAACTGGGGCAAAGCGTATGCAAACACTGGGTCACTGTGAGAGTGGCAGGGTGAAAGCAGCACAGCCAGTCTGGGTACATGGAAGCCATCCTGCCAGAAGGCTGCTGGGGTGGAGGCAGCTGCTTGCCCAGCCCAGCTGCACTTTCTCCCCTTTCACTCTGGTAAGAACCAGCCCTCCTTGAATTCTGCCTGGGGCTCCTGTAGGTGCTGAAAACTGAAAGCAGCTGGCAGGTAGAAGTGCAGGGAAAAGGGAATACAGACCTCTGGCAAAGGCAGAATGCTGATATTACTTTGGGAAAGAATGAGCTTAATTGCTTCTTGTCCAGGCCACACTATTTTTTTTAATTATTTAAGTTTCAGGTGTACATTAAAATTCAACATCTGTATACACTACAAAGTGATCACCCCCAAAAGACTAGTTACTATCCATCTGATACAATTGATCTTCTCACCCCTTTGCCCACCCCCAATCTCCTTCTTCTCTGGTAACCACCAATCTATTCTCTGTATCTATGAATTTGTTTTTGTTTTATTTTGTTTCTTCTTTTTCAAGATTCCATGTGTGAGTGAAATCATACAGCCTTTGTCTTTCTCCTGATTTATTTCACTTAGCATTGTACCTTCAAGGTCCATCCATGTTGTCATAAATGGTAAGATTTCATTCTTTTATGGCTGAGTAATATTCTGTTGTGCATCTTTATGTATATATGCCATTGAATATATGTGATGTGTATATCTATTCTACCGTATAATACTCCTGTGTGTGTGTGTGTGTGTGTGTGTGTGTGTGTGCGCGCGTGTGTGTGTGGTGCGCGCGCGCCATATCTTTATCTAGTCATCCACTGGTGGCCAGTTAGTGAGTTAGCTTTTTTCCATATTTTGGCTATTTTTAAATGATACTGCAGTCAACATAGAATGTACTATATTTTTGAATTAGTGTTTTCTGTATTTTTGGAATAAATCCCCCAAAGTAGAATAGCTATATCACATGGTAGTTTTATTTTTAATTTTTAGGACTCTCCATACTGTTTTCCATAGTGGCTCTACCAATTTACCATTCCACAAACAGTGTACAAGGGTTCCCTTTTCTCTGTATCTTCTCTTGTTTCTTGTCTTTTTGATGATAACCATTCCAACACTTGTTATTTCTGGTCTTTTTAGTAATAGCCATTCTAACAGTTGTGAGGTGATGGCTCATTGTGGTTTTGATTTGCTTTTTCCTAATAATTACTGACATTGAACACCTTCCCATGTCTTTTTTAAAAACATGTCTTTTCAGATTCTCTGCCTATTTTTTAATTGGATTGTTCAATTTTTTGTTGTTGAGTGTATGAGTTCTTTATATATTTTGGATAGTAAGCCATTATCGGATATATGATTTGCAAATATCTTCTCCATTCAGTAGGTTGCTTTTTCATTTTTAGAAAGCTATACTGTGTTTTAGGTATACTGTAATTCCTCCAAAGAGAAAGTGCAGGGTGCTGGGAGCCAGGATCTCAGTTTGTGAGAGGCTGCTTACCTACTGAATCTAAGAGGAAAGGAACCAGCAAAAGAAAAAAGAAAAGTTAACTGAGGACTCAACTTTTGCTGTGTACTTCTTTAAATTAAGTCTTAGTTTGGATTTCCCAGAAGCAGTCTCCCAGACAAAGATTTTGTGCAAGTAGTTTATTTGGAAGGTGATCCTAGGAAACATTAGAAGAAACATGGGAAATTAAGGGTGTCGAAGGAAAAGCAATAAAGTACGCATGATTGAGCATATTACTATGATGGACCACTGGGCTCAGTGTCTCTAGGGAACACTGAGAGCCAGTGTAGAGAAAACTCCAGTTATCCCACCTAAGATGAAGGGGAGATGATCTATTTAACTGTTAAATCTTTTCAGTCATTGGTTGAAGATTTCCCCAGGGGGCATTGTGTCCCTGACTAAGTGGGCTCCCAGTGTCTTGACGGAGACAAGGGCAAAGAGTTAGAATGTGGGTAGTACCAGCCATTCTAGTCCATTCTCATGGTAATGGTGGGTGCTAAGAAACAGATCAGAGCTCCAAGTGTATGTGTAAGTAAAGATAAGTGGGTGTGTTCTGTCCTTAAGAAAACTCAACATTCCACTCAAAGAGGCATGCAAGGTTTAGCCAGGAAAGTCATCATTACTTACTGACTCCCCTAATGATCATTCCATCAATTTCATTGATCAAAAGAGGCAAGAATGCTTTTTTATCAGCTAGGCCTCCAGCCCTTCCATCTGTTTCAATGGTTTTTATTGTGAACCTCAGGAATGTGACTCAAGTAATGAGTTTTTTTCATTAATCATTCTTTTGTACAAATCCAGGATTATAATGCAATGCAATATGAATTACAGTAACTTCTAAGCAGTAACAATCTGGATAAATCAATCAAAGGAAAAACTCAGTGGCCAGCCATGGAACCACATATGTCTATTTGCCAAGTTTGTAATGTATAAGATAGCAGCCTTCTGACAATTTTGATTTATGTTCCACATAATCATCTATTATCTTAATTTGTAACATTTCTTTTAAACTCACCTGAGGGCATGTTCTTTCAGAAGCTTGATTATGTGCAGTTAGTTATTTGACAGCACTTTTGGCAAATGGTTATTACGAGAGTAGGATCTGTGTGCTTGACAGGCAGCAGAACGTAGCAGGCTTCTCACAGATGCCTTTAGGAGAGGACCCAGGGTGTGAGAGAATCCTCCTGCAGATTTCCCTCAAAATTTACTGTATCCATTAGCATGGAGACTGGAAAGTCCTGACTTCTTACTCAATAGGGTACATTCCCAATAAGAATAACAAGTGAACAGGGGGAGCATCATTCAACAAATGTTAACAGCATTTAGTATGTGCTAAACCAGTGATTACTTAGGTCTCAGAACCCTTTATACTCTTGAAAATTATTGATGACGACAGAGTATTTTTATTTATGTGGGTGATAATTATGTAGATTTATCATATTAGAAATTATCACAAAATATTACATACTTAATATTTAATTCATTAAAATTAGCAACAATAAAACAATTACAGTTAACATAGTAACATATTTTTATGAAAAGAACTATATTTCCCAAATCAAAAAATATATATAGTGAGGAGAGTGGCATCACTTTACAGTTTTGCAAATCTCTTTTAAGTCCGGCTTGATAGAAGACAACTGGATTTTCACATCTGCTTCCACATTCAATTTGTTGTAACATGTTGTTTTGGTTGAAGAGAATCCATCCTTACCACTGGAAAAAGAAGGAATATTTTAATAGCTTTTCAGGTAATTGTGGATATTTTTCTTTGATGCAGCACCCAAACTTGGCAAGTAGTAACGTTTTCTTTCTTCTCTTCTTTCTCTCTCTTCTCTTCTCTTCTCTTCTCTTCTCTTTCTTCTCTTCTCTTCTCTCTTCTCTTCTCTTCTCTTCTCTTCTCCTTCTTTCTTTGGTACCATAACCATTTTTAAGTGTACAAATCAGTAGCATTAAGAATATTCACATTGTTGTGCAACCGTCACCACCATCCATTCATAGAACTCTTTTCGTACTGCAAAACTGAAACACTGCACCCATTAAACACTAACTCCTCATCCCCGCCACCCCCACCCCCCAACCCCCGGCCCTCAGACTGAGGAAACCACCATTCCCTGTTTTTTTTCTATCAGTTTGACGCTTTTTTCACTCAGCGTTATGTCCTCAATGTTAATCTACATATAGCATGTTTCAGAATTTCCTTTCTTTTAATAGCTGAATAATATTCCACAGTATGCCACATTTTTTTAAGTCCATTCATCCACAGATAGACACTTGGGTTGTTTTCACCTATTAGCCATTGTGAATAATGCTGCTATTAACATGGGTGTATAAATATCCATTTGAGCCTCTGCTTTGGATTCTCTTGGGTATGTGCCCAGAAGCAGAGTTGTTGCATTGTATGGTAATTTTATTTGTAATTTTTTTTGAAAAGCCACCATTATGTTTAGTAGTAGTTTCTTAAAAGTTAGTTATAGGGTGGAATCTGAAAGAACTACCAATGAAATTTTTGTGATCTGTTACATTAAGATTTATTAGTCTGTCTGGCACATTGAATGGATCTTTAACCTATGCATAATTCTTAAAGTAGTATGCAAGGGTCATTTGGAAAATATTGGTTCAATGAGTTTTGAAAATCTTTCAAATAATGATTCATTTTTAATACAATATAAAATAATCACATTCATTAATATCACTGCTGATATCATCTGAAAAGTCTTTAAAGTATTTCAAAGTTGTCAAGTTTATGGTGATGGATATAAGTTTCTGAAATTCTAATTTTCACTTGAAAGCTTAGTGTTTTATCATTGGCAACCAACACTGTCAGTTGTTTTCCTTGAAGGGACAGGCTCACTTTGTTCATTTTCAGGAATAAGTTTGCCAAATCCAAGTCTGAATCACTATAGCTTGTCATTTTTCAACTAATAGTGATATTAGATGGAGGGAAGAAATGCTCTATTCAGTGTGCAATTCAAGCAACAGCCCATGTACTTTTCTCTGAGACAACTGTTGTCCTTTGGTATGCAGCTGAAGCATTTTATGTGTACTTTCCATTTTGTTACACAGAATATTAAAAACACAAGTATTCAAGGATTAGTCTGGATTTAACAAAGTTAATCATTGTTACTGTTTCATCAAGGACATTCTTTAGTGACACTGCATTGTTTTACTGCCTGTGTATTGGTAGTGAAAAATAGAATGTCTATTAGTCAAGTGTGACCACTGTTTCTAGCTGTGCTAAGGTTCCAGGAGGTTTAATCCCCCTGTTACTTTGGCACCATTAGTGCAAATATCGCCACAGTGAAAAAAGCAAATGACAGCTTAATATTTTTTGAGAACTTGGACTTCACAAATTTCCTAAAACTTGTCTCTGTGACACTCGGGCTCTCCTTTGAGATCCACTGTGCAAAATACAATGCTGTTTGACTAAAAATCCAAATACATACTAAACACATGTGTATAGTATGTACCTTCTTTATTTGTTTAAAAAAAATTATTTTTGTCTTCATCATCTGCAAAACAACTACTATTAGTAATTTTCTATCTGTGCTTTCACATAAATATGTACACATATATCTATATACATATATGCCTTTTAAAAATAAAATCATCTTAAACTATTATATAACCTGCATTATTTGTATAATAATATGATGCAAATATTTTTCAATTTCATTAAACATTCTTATACAAATACATATACAAAATATAAATACAAAACAGATATAAAACAGATGGTTGGTATCACATCTTATGGCTACATCAACATTTATTTGAACTAAACCCAATTGTTGAAAACGTAGCTTTTTTTTATCACTTTGCAATTGTAAAAGTTCTCTACTTGCTATTCTTATACCTGAAATGTTAGCTATTTTTATTTCCTTTCTCACTATAAATTTTAGAAGTAGAGTTGGTAGATCATGGAATCTTCACATTTTAAAATAAAGATGGGTTTTTCTCATTGTCCTCCAAAAAGTTGTATCAACCTGCTCTCTCATAGGACTGTGGGAAAATTCCCAGTTGCCAGATGCTGGACCTCTATTGTACAGTATATTTTCCTTATCCCTATGTTGGAGTGTTTATCTCTGCCAATTTTTTAAAGATGGAGGGTCTGTTCAGAGTGTTTGCCCTTGACCCATTCTCTGTCCAGTTCTGTAATACACACGCCATCTCCTTCACACACACATACACACACCCATTTATCCGTAGAGGGAGGGCAAAGCTGATGTGCATGTCACTCAGGTCAGCTTCCCTCAGAGCTTACATTCATTCTGTGTTGTTGAAATATCATCTTCTACTTCCAAAATCTGAATTTCTGATGAAGGACACTGAAGATTAGAATTTTTAGCAGGCATGGTTTCAGTTTCTCTTCCTCTCTCTGCTCCATGAACATACTCCACAGACAAAGTCCCCCACTTTTCAGCTCCTGGTAAAGCCTTGGGTTTGACTGAGTTATAACTTGGTGCATAAGAGAACTGAGGTAACTCTATTTGAAAATTAAACTTAAACCGACTTACTCCATCATTTTCAGGCTTTAACATTTTATTGTCTTCCAATTTTTTAAAAAGAGAATGACGTTCATTATGGTCCGCTGAATTTTTTTAAATAATTTTAAATTGTGGTGAAATATGCATAATATAAATGTTACCACTTTAACCATTTTTAAGTCTGTAATTCAGTAGCATTAAGTACATTTACAATGTTGTATAACCATCACCACCATCCATCTCCAGGTCTTTTCATCTTCCCAAGCTGAAACCATACCTAGTAAGCAATAATTCCTCATTCTCTGCACACCTCCCTCCTTCCCCGCCCCTGCCCCCAGCCCCTGACAACCACAATTCTACTTCTGGTCTCTAGGAATCTGACAACTTTAGGTACCTTATATAAATGGAATCATGCAGTGTTTGTCCTTTTGTGACTGGCTTATTTCACTCCGCATAATTGGGAGCATTGATCTCCACAGCCTGCTTTTAGGAGCCCCTAACTGACAGCACCAGGATGGTTCAATTTGAGTATGTTTGCAAGCAGATAACATCAGGATTTCCGTGTTCCTAAACAAACTTGGTCAGGATAAACAGAGTTCTTGTTCTTGGAGGATAATTGGTCTAATTGCGTTTTTAGAAAAAAGGAGTACAGCAATACAATTAATGAGGCTTCCACTGAATGTCTATCGATTTAAACAACAAAACTGGAATTTGGAGGCATTTTTGTGTGTGCATTTGTTTATTTTTGCCATTTCTGAGGTGAGGACACACCATCCTTGACCAGGAGGATTTCAGAATCACTGGTATTTCATTGTTTTTATTCTCCTCCTGCCAAAGGCTGGTTTAGAGCTACTGTTCTTGTTCTGATGGAATGTTGCAGAGTTGGGTTTATCTCTGTGGAAATTCAGGTGTAGTACAAGTGTTCACACCCCAAAGTGGCATTCTTATTCTTTATTAAAGTTAATTTAAGCTATCAGCAAAGTCACAGGATTGCAGAGTATGCTGTATAGAAGCTGAAGACCATCTATTTTGAAGAGGGCTTGCTCTAATAGCCGTAGTACCTGACTTCTCTTGAGGGCTAGTTCTGTTACAGGCATGTGGTTGGTTATTAACTATTATCAGCTCAGTTTTATTTTACAAAAATGCTATGAGGTGCTGTTTTTGTGAATGAGGAAACAGTAGACAGAAGGGTTAGATAACTTCGTAAAACCATCAGAAGTGGTGGAGCAGAACTGGAATTCAGATAGTCCAGTTGTAGACACTACAGACTTAATAAATCCACTCTAAGATTCCTCATTTCTCAACAGACTGTGTGTATTTATTAGACTGATTTATTGAATAAGAAACCTTTTAAGAGTGATGTAACAGTTTACTTATAAATATTAATAAATATAAAGTGCTGGAAGTGATATTATTGGTGGTTATATAAATGTGATAATTTTTTTTAAGTTGCATTTTTGAAAATATTTGAGGGGTTCTGCAAGCAAAAGCATTGAAAAACTCTGTTCTAGTTTACAAATGATTTTGGAAGAGAACAGTGATAATCTTATTTGACTAGACATAAGAAGTGATAAAAGGTTATTTAAATCTAATAGATGAAAATAATACTTTATCACTTTAATTATCTGGAATACATCAATGTAATATTAATCAAAGCAAAAAATAAGAGACTGTTTTTCAATTAATTCATGAGAATTACAATCTTCATAAAAAAAGAATCAGGAATAACTTCATTATGAGAAAAAAGTATCATTAAACAAAGCAAGTGTAAAAGGTAAGCAAAGTGAATTACACCCAAATGACCACAAACCCAGCAAGAATAAGCAAATTGTAATGGCCTTTCTTTCTTGTTAATAATAATATATGAAGCTATGCACTACTATGTAAGTTAAGCAATCAAATCTAGCAGAATAAGCCCATGTATTTCTCCAGGTTTACGACAGTGAATTAGGCAGGCCTACAGGGAGGAGACAGATAGGGTGTCCCACCACCTATTGGAAATTTAAAGGATTTTTCTGCTTTCAGATCTTTATCATGTCCTCCACTTCATGTAAATAGCAGAGTATTACAATCCCCCAGGAGCCAATCAGAGGACCCGTAGGGCAAAGAGGTTATTTGACTCAATTATAAGAGTATTTGATGAATATCTAGAAGGAGCTTAGAGCTGTGGTAGTTGAGGACAATTTTGGGATACAGAAAAGATGAATAAGACAATATGCTAGTTCTTAAGGGGTTTATTGTCTTTTTATGGAGAGAAGATAAAAGCATCTGAAGTAAAGAGAAAGCAGGCAGTGAGAGAGAAAATTGAAAAGTGAGTGCTGCAGTCAGTAAGCACTGTGCGAGTGTTTGGAAGAGAAAGTAGGGATTGTGACGGGAAGTGTGAGATGAAGGTGGTGCATAACAGCATTCTCCAAAGAGAAAAGCAATGCAGTGGAACAGAGCTAAAAACTATAATTCAAGAGAACTTTCCTAAGATACAAAAAGATTGGAAACTGCACATTGAAAGTTACCATGTCCCTGTGAGAATCAACCCAGAATGATTAATACCAAGACATATTTAGTTAAAATTTTGTATTAAAAAAAAATAAGAAAAGAAATCCTTTGGGCAAGAGATAAAAACAGCCACTCAAAAAGTGAATGAAGTCATCATCAGATTTTTGACAACACTGTTTTATGTTAGAGGGAAATGGAATAACATCTTTAAGACAGTTCTTTATTAAAGAATATTCTAGAGGACGAGTTCACAGACAACTGAAATGGTCAGAGACAGCGTCATTTGGGCTGATTTTCAGCTTCAACATCAAGTTACTATGGAACTAAGATTCAATGTGGGTTAACAATGAGACAGGACAATGTATATAATGGCAGTTATACAACCTGATAGTGCAGGTATGGAGCAAACCTAAAAATAAGGGAAAAATGGAGAACAAATGTGCAAAAAAATTTTTTAAACAACTCTCAGAAATTAAATTTGGTATTACTTTCTGAGATTGATGTGTAACATACTGGATATGCAAATAAGGAATCACCTTTTATATTCTCTGTCTTTTACCTCCAGGATAGAGCCCTCAGACATGACATTCACCTTTTATAGTTCCCCTTTGACAGTTTTTTTTTTTTTTTAATTTACCAGTAGCCATATTGTGGGGCTTACTGTATAACACTACTCCTTGACTTCTCAGGTTTCTGGTTCTAGGCAGAGGGCCTCTGCTCACTTCCCTTGTTATCCTCACTGTGTTTCTGGCTGTCAGGCTTCCTATGTTTTCAATCTCAAAGCATATTTATCTTCAGACTTTTAAATTAATCTCTAAATGTCTATCCTGGACCATTGATAGCCATTGTCCATTTCTAACTAAATTATCACAGAATTAATCCATCATTCCATTGGAATAGTCTTTTCTGCTGAAAACCCAGTCTCCCCAAGAATTTAATAACAATGATAAATACTCAGTATGGTTTATTTTAGTATCATTGAATAGCCAGTGGTTAAGTTCCCTTCTTTCCTTTTTGTACTTTCTATGGCAGAGAGGAGAAAATGTTGGTTTCCATTATTCAGAAGTATGTATGGTATTGTCTTTTTCTCCACAGCACTTAGCATAGTGTGACTGTTATTCGTGTATTCACTGACTCTCTTCAATGGCAGCAGACACTTGTTTGTTTTCCCAGTGTCTGGTGGCAATGTTATCTTAATAAATATTTGTTGAATGGATGAAATGCTTTCAGATATTATGCATTTGTGATAAAGCAAATATGTGTTCTTAAAGGAAAGCTTGATCAAGTATACTAGGGTTTATCATGGACCTTTAGAAGAGACAGAAGGACAGTGAATTTTGTCAAATTCCAGAGAAATATTTCCAAAGTTACCCCTGGTACCTAATATTCTTAAGATTATCTACATATCTTTCAGACATGAGAACACTTTTTTTTTAAACCAAATAACTAGATATTGCATGATGTTTCACCTAAGTAAATAAATAAACTAATAAAACAAATGCTAATATTTTAATAGATTGAGATAGGCTTGTCATTCAACAATATTGTATACATCACAACTAACAAGCACAAAAACATAAAAAAGCAAGTGCATAAATATTTTTCTTAAAAATAAATAAATGGAAGCATGCCATATACATATATAGTTTTCACCTTGATTTTTAAAAATTTCATGTTATATCTAGAAGATTGCTCTATATCAATTTATACAGAGTTTTCTCATGTATCAAGGCTGAATATTATTTCATTGTGTAGATTTACAATACCATATTTTACTAGCTATCTATTGATGAACATTCAGGTAGTTTTCAATCCACTGCTATTAGAATGAAGCTCCAAGTGATTCATCCTGTGTTTAAGTTATTCCATAAATCTGAGATTGTGTGAATCTGTGGGACAATTTCTAAGAAGTGGACTTTCTGGACAAAGGATATATATGTGTTTGTAATTTTGATAAATCTTGCCAAGTTCCTACTTCAGCAATTAATGATTAACACATGACAACTCTTTAATGGTTATCTGAGACCTTATATGTGGCTGGAAGGGGACGAGTAAAGGCACTGAAGACTTAGATCCTTTCTTAATTGAGGTGACTGTAATTTGGAATAAAAAATGAGGATTCAGGCAAGTCTGCTTATGAGGAAAACAGGACAGAGTATTTGTACTTAAGAGTGTTGTGAATTTTCTGGAATGTGTGGTCATATTGCCAAGTTCAGATATCCATGTAAATGCATGTAGGCAGCTGTAATTTACTGAGTAGTTGTCTATCATCTAAAGTACATCTTGGCAGAATTTGTACTAAGGCATTTCAGAAGCTGGGGTCTGTTGTCCTCAGAGCCTCAGGCCAGTGTACTTACTCTTTGGCCACTGGACCAACAGGTTCTTAACTGATTTTATTTTATTTTTTGAAGGAAAGTCAGGGAGACTTCATATCAGGGAGTTATTTCTGTACAATCAATGAACTCAGCAGTGGCGCGGGTCCAATTTCATCATTAAGGCCATGTGTACATGATGTGAAAACAACCTGTGAATTCCATGCGTTCAAATATTTGGTCTGTTCAGTGGGGGGCAAGGCAGGGAGAATGTCAGTTAAACTGATTGTTAGATTTAATTGATTGGCTGCTTGAATTGATGAGACAGTTCCATTAAAATGGTCGATCCAATTAGGCATGCAAGATGATTGAAAATACAGGATCAATCGCTTCTAGTTTAGTGTTTTCATTCAATGAAGGCTTTAGTGGTGGTCTTCATGCTGTGTCTCTTGTTTTAGCACTTGGGTGGCCCAAGTATGCACTTGGGCTTCCAAAGTGTGCCATTTAATCCCAAAAAAGCCCAGGCAATGCAAACAATCTGCCTAAATAATAATAGCAATAAGTGTAGTTTACTATTGTTTTTATTGTATTTTGAATCACAAAGGGATAAAGGGAATGTAATCTTTTTAAGTGTTTAGGTTCTCTAAAGGTCTTAAGCCAATCATGTAAAAATAGCAATATATATGTTTGTTGTCATTATTTTATGGGCACATTCTTGTAAGCTCATTGCCTAAGAAACTCTTTGTTAATTTCCTTAAAATTTAGTCACAAAGTACTACCAGTTGTAAAATAGAGCTATGCTATTTGCTAGTGGTTAAATAATAAGCATCACATGATGATCTGAGAAAGAGGTCAGAGCTGGCTTTTTCATTGAAAGTCTACGACTGGAAATAGAGCCTTTTATAAAAACATCTAATCTTAGCAATGTTAAATAATATATCATGTACTATAGTAATGCTTTTTCATAGCTATGCCAAATTTGGAAAATTTTTTAAAAAGTAAAGAGAAAATCTCCAGGGTCAATCCCTCCAGCCAAATTATGTTATTACCCTCTTTGAATTTTTGGAGAAAGAGGCAAGTACAAATAACTCGAATTAAACCTGTATTTAGGATTACGTCCTCCTTGTAAGATTAAAAAAAAAAAAAAAAACTGAGAGTAAACTATTAAAAAAAAAATCTAGGTACAAATGATCTGGTGCCTTTCTAATCCTAATTGTATACACATTTTATTAGAACCTCCTTTAATTTGGAGAAAAAGCTCTAAATCTTCAAATCAAAATCCTCCAAATATCTGGGCCTTTATTCTCTCAGGAGTGAGAGCTTATCTGTCTCTGCTTTTCTCAAGCATAATGCAGAACTGTAGTTTTTCTTGTAATGTTTCACATTAACTCTTTAGGTTTAAGAGATACAGAAACCACAGAAATTAGATCCCAACTCTGTATGTCAGGTGAGGTCTAATCTCAGTCTTGGGGCCTTTGCAGTGAAAATTGATCACCAGAAGATGACCTGTCTTGGGAGCTAGGGGTGAAATGAGTTGATACTTTTTTTGGGTTTCTGCTCTTTCTTATGAACTCAATTCCAAATAAAATTCCCTTAACAAATGGCTATTTAAAAAGCTTGGTCCCAACACTAAGTATGTAGTTAATATGTCTCAGTATAAGACAAAAAACATATTCTGAAAGAACCGGGCTCTCTTTCAGTAAAAATAATCTTAAACACCTTTTTTTTTTTTTAATGAGAAAATGAAATCAGTGAGATAAAAGAAGGAAGTGATACCCATCGTGTGTCTCCAGTCTCATTCACACACAGAGCCAAGGGGGCGGGGAGGAGGGACATCCATTTTATTGAGCACCTACTATGAACCAGGCACTTCTACTCACCTCAACTTATTTAATGATTATATGGGGAATTGAGAATTACATATGAGAGGAGGGGAGAAACTGGTTAGGGATAGAAGAGAGTGAAGAAAAAGAGGAAGAAAGATTCTTAAAGTCCACTTTTTTTTTGATTGATAAACTATATAACGTAATATATAAAATAAATTTTTACCAGTTTAACCATTTTTAAGTATATAATTCAGTGATAGTAATTATATTCATGATCTTGTGCAATCATCATCACCATCTTTTTCCAAAACCGTTTCATTATCTCAAACAGAAACTCTCTGCCTATTAAGAGATAACTCCACATTTCCCTCGTTCAGTGCCTGGCAGCCTCCATTCTACTTTCTACCTCTATGGATTTACTATTTTATGTATCTCATATAAGTGGAATCATATAATATCTGTCCCCTTATGTCTGGTTTGTTTCACTTAGAATAATGTCTTCAATTTTTACCTATGTGGTAGCATATGTCAGAACTTCATTCCTTTCAATGGCTGAGTAATATTCCTTGGTACGGATACACTATATTTTGTTCATTCATTTGGTGATGGACACTTGAGTCGCTTCCACTTTTTTCCTATTGTAAATGCTACTCTGAAAATTAGCATACAAGTATATTTGTTCAAGTTCTTGTTTTCAATTCTCTGGGTGCATACCTAAGAGAAGCAGTTTCCCTTTTATATTATACCTTCTTTTGCTTTCTCTGAATAGACCGGCTCTATGTCACAGAGGTAGAAGCAGCAGAGTTAATATCAGGAAAGCAAACTAAGAGTTAGCAACAAAGGGTTTCTATTTTGTGTTTTAAACTAAAGACAGACTTTTAGGGGAAAAGTTCAAATAAAATCAAGATACCCATTTCCTCATTTTCTTCTCATTCCTCCCCTCCTGAATACATCACAACCGCCCCCTTTTTTCTCTCAAGTATGTGAAGAGTGACTGGCCTCCCGTGTTTATAAGACCCCTCTGTAATGCAATTGCTCCTCCAGGACTTTATTAATGACATTTACAATTCCCATCATAACTAAACCATGCTGTTCTCCCAACACCAGGCCTTGGAGAAGTCATTACTCTGGTGATCACAACAAAACTGAATTGTAACAGGCTGCCTGCTGCTGCAATATGCTGTGAGTAACTCCCTGTGTTCTGGCAGTAAAAACAAATTAAATTAAAGATCCCTATTCACCAAAGGACTAATTCTAATTTTTGCAAAGTTTCCATTAAACAATATTGTCTACAGAAAGTATGCACTAACATTCTCCTCCTGGGAACTAAATGGAAAGAAAATTCTAATAGGAGAATTATTAAATTTCCCCATTAATTTTGTGTTACACTCTCTTAGCATTTATTAATGATATTAAGAAGATTCAAAGATCTGTCCTCTTTGAATTCTGTAAAGCATTTATGGAAATTAAATTTCATCAGGGAGATTCGAATTGCTGAAAATCAGGAATGAACAAAGCAATAGATTAAAAGGGAATTTGTTTTGGCAATAAATATGGTAATGGAGTGTCTCCCTTTTATTAATGGCATGGATATATTCAGAGAATATTTTAATATTGTTTTCCCCTGTAAGAATCTCAGTTCAAATATTTTTTCTTCCACCATTTAATGACACCTTGCCTTTGATTTTGTAGTTCCTGAAAGTGGTGCATGGCATCTACGAAAAGGGGTGAGGTTTCTCTACTGCTGGGGGCATGGAAAACATAGCACCTCTGGGAGAAGGTGTGTGGGTGGGCTTCCCACACTGATGGATTGGTTGGTTGATTACTACATCAAGACTGCAGTGAAATGTTTCATTTCTTCCATTCCACTTTATCTGAGATGGATTCTAGCATTTTCAGACAGTATTTCTCAGGTACGTGTAAGCAGTGTGGTGCTTAAACATGAGAGTGTAAAATGTTGGTAGAACAAGAGAATAAAACTTATTGAGCACCTATCAAGTACTGGACTATGTACCAATAATTTTATAGATTTTTTAAACATTTTGATTTTCACAGTAAACCATTAAGGTAGGTATTTTTATTCTATGTTATGGACAAGAAAACTTGCCCCAGGTCATATAGCCTATGAGTGGCAGAACTGTAATTCATTCACTCGCCCACGCACATCTCAGTCTCTTGTCAAGGGTTTAACCTCAGAACACGGAAGTTCCCAGGCATTTGCAGCTCTCTGCATTCAAAAGCAAAGTGGGCAAAGAGATCAGTTGCTGCCCATTGGGAGTGAAAGTTCATAGGCAGCTAGTGTGTTCGAAAATGGAAATGGGTCATGGTAGGGCAAAGACAGCATTTACTACAGTATGAAAATGATATGTGCACACACTCATTGTATTTGTGTCATTTATTGAGATTTTTATTACCCTTTTTTTTTTCCTGGAAAAGTGGGTGGATTGAATGTTTCATATGTTTTAAAAAATTTATTGATGTGTTCAGTGTTTTATCTTCGACTTTCAGTTATTAAATTTTCCTTCTTGCTATTCCTTTACAGCAGTGCTTCTCAACATGTGATCCCTGAACCAGCAGAACCAGCATCGTGGGGCACTTGTTCAAAATGCGAATTCCCAGGTTTCCATTCAGAAGCTCTGGGAGTGAGATTTAGAAATCCAGGTTTTAAGATATCTTTGGTGATTCTAATATTTCTTAAAGTTTGAGAACCACAGCTTTATGAACTGGGCAAGTATTACAGAGATAGAAAAGGAAAGAGGGAAACACATTTATTCAGTAGCTACTTTACATTAAATAGAGTCTTAAGTACTTTATATTCATAAGCTCATTTATTCATCATGACCCTTACTTCCTGTGAAGTAACTATTGTAAGTTATATTTTTACTAAAAGTGGAATTCAGGAAGGTAAATTGACTTGCTAGTCATACAGCTAGTAGAGTCAAGGTCAGGATTTGAACCTAGGCCTGACCTTAAAGCCCATGCTTTTTCTAAAGCATTGTGCTGCATTAGGAAACTAGGTTCTGGAGACCTGCATACACAGTAAAAGGGAGAGGTAAGTGTATAGCCTTGGAGAAGACACAATCTTGCCTGGGGCTTTGGCAGTGACCCCCACATGTGCATGTCCAGTGCAACAGAGAGAAACAGTACCAGGGGAGGACTAGGGGTAGTACAGATCAACATCATGATAAATAGGAGATAAGAATCTCTCTCAAATAGTCTGGAGAGAGTTGATCCTGAAAAAAAGTTTAGAGAAGCTAATTAGCTTCTGCTATTATAAGACTAGGGACTGTCTGAATGGCAGATATCTGGCTTTGTCATAATAACAAAATAATAGTGGTATAATTGTGTGCTAGTGATGGTGGAGGTAAAGTTGGTGATGATGGTGGAGGTGGTGGTGATGGTGATAGTGGAGGTGATAGTGGTGATGGTGGTGATGGTGGTGGTAGTGATAGTGGCGGTGGTTATGATGGTGAACATGGTGTTGGTGATGACAGTTGTAACGGTTATAGCAGCTTACCAAGTTCTCATTGAATACTAGTTATCATATTATAATAAACTTTGCATATGTTATCTCATATAATCTTTGTAACAACCAATGTGAGATGGCGGATGGAGGATAACAGTACCACCATTTTACAGATGAAGAAACAGAGTTGATGAAAGGCATATAGTTTCCCAAATTTAAAATGTAAAACCTAAAATGGGATAATCTACTCATTAATGATGAGGGTCAACCCTAAAATAGTACTTACTCTATACTAGGTACTCTGTTTAGCATTTTCGTTAATCCTCATAAGATCTTTATTAGGGAGATATTATTGCCCAATAGAGATAAGCAGAAGTACATAAGTATTGCCTTGCTCACAGATCTATAAGCAGCAGAACCAGGAATTGGTTCAGAGCCCATATTTGACCACTGAACTGTACTTTCTCAGCTTGTGTTCAGTGGGGTGTTGAATCTTGAGAATATGCCTGATTCTTTGCAAGATTTCATGATTGCTTACTGGATTTTTCTGGTGCTTCCCTAGAGAAATTGTTGCAGTTCCTGACTTTATAAGCTCCTGGGAACTTTTGTTCCTAATTTTCAATTGCATCAAGAAGTTGCACATGTTTGCAGTTCTTTACCTTCCTACATTTGGCACATGAAATTGCACTTATCCAGTCCAAATTCCATACTAATTGACTGATTGAAACAGGATTCTATTTCAAGTGTGCTTTGTAATTGAGCACTCTTTTCTGGCCATAGCTTCAGGTCATCCTTATAAAAGAAAGACAAATCTTGAAGTTTTATCTCTTTCTGAGAGAGTAACAATAATTTGGCTTATTTTGTATCCTACTAGAGTGGGTTCAAAGCTAAGCTAAATTACAAAGGGCTCCAGCTGTCACTCTGGAAGATGCTTTTTTGTACATCTGTTTGGAAAGGATTTGTTTCCATGGGTGCTCTTATACCTTACAGATATTAGAGGCTACTTGGATGGGTGGGCTGGGACTCAGAAATCTTTTTATCCACTAGGATTTCCTTTGTAATTGGGATACCCTTTGATAGTGTTTGACCTGTATTGACTTCTCCTAACACTTCTGGTTAACAATCCTAGTCTTAGAGAAGAAATGTGGAGGCTGCGTCTTATATAAGAGGTAGTTTGAGAGGCAGGATAGCATAGATATTTAGCAGTGCTACTCAAGAGTGTTGTCTGCCAACCTAGTGTCAGTCTAGAACCAGTTTGCTCCTGGTTCCCAAGGAGATCCAGAGTTTGCACCAGAGTGTAAATCTGCTAGGAAACTGAACATACTATTTAGCTCAGCTGAAAGTTGTTCACAGCAAGACTTTCTTGATGAAGAAAGTACTATATGATTTGCGGTCTGATATAAACACCTTATGTTCTCACAGACCAATATTAAAAAGTTTGAAGTCTAGTTACTTTTTGTAGCTCTGGGTTACAAATTCTAGAATTAACTGGTCTGGGTTCAAATCCTAGCCCTGCCATTTATTATCTGGATGATTTGAGGTAGATTAGCTAACATTTTTGTGACTCAGTTTTTTTCACCTATTAATTGAAAATAATATTGGTACTTACTACTCTTAAATACATGTGTATATATGTGATAGATAAGTATATCATAAAGTAAGCACTATGCAATGTTAATAATTACAACAATAGTAACAATAACAACAACAGTAATAATTACGTGAATGAAACAAGCATGGTCCTGCAGGGCCATTTAGAAGTGTGGCTCTCCTTCGAACTGAGATAGTTACAAGATGGTTGTGTTAAAGAAAGGAGAAGCTGGGGCTGAGGCTGAACTTTGTAATTGATAAGGATTTGATCTCCAGAGTTTAAATTGCTAACTCTCCTAATTGCCATTCCTGCCCTCATCTATCCCTGATATTGAAAGGGGCTTGCAATTAAAAAGCGACCAGGGTTGAGGGAGGGAGGGAAATGGTTATTGCATATTCCAATAGATTTTTTCAGTTGAGTGGAAGTTGTAGGCTCCATGAAGATGGTAGTTGTTATGTAGCAGGCACTCTACAAATATTTGTTAAATGAATAAATGAATGACTACTAGTATCTCTAAAAATGCAGAATTGTTCATGTTGTGAATGATTTAAGGCTTATATATTAGCATGCTCTAATATATAAACCAAGAAAAGTGACTTTACAAAGTCTACTACATATTTATCACTCGTTTAGCACTGGCTAAACATAGGTTTGTCAAGATTATCAAGTGTTTTGTCCTTTGGTTTAAAAGAGCAGGTGAAAACTGAACTCTGAGCAACTCATCTTTTATGCATTGCAGTTACACTCTCATTACATTGTGAACAGAACTGGAAATCTACTTGACAAGGTTTGCTTTGGATCCTAGAATCAAAATTTCTCCATGCTACCAAATTCTGTTGAGTTACAATGTTGGAACGTCATGGCCCTCAGAATCCATGGAGATAAATTTGAAAGGCCTCCTAAAATCAAGAGTTTCAGGAATATTGTATTTAATAAAGAAGGGCAGGAGGGAAGCAGGTATTTTGTTTTTATTTATTTGTTTGTTTTTCACTCCTTTCCCAATGGTAAAAACAAAATTGGCAGAAGATATTGGATACGGGTAGTTTAAGTTAAGGAATCAGGCTACTTTTTGAAAAGCTGATTTTAATTTAGTTATTTCTAAAAATTATTTTTAATTGTGGCAAATTACACATAACATATAATTTACCATTTCCACGATTTTTATGTGTACAATTCAGTGGCATTAAGGACATTCATGTTGTTATGCAACCATCACCACCATCCGTACACAGAACTCTTTTTATTTTGCAAAACTGAAGTTCTGACTCCATTAAACACTAACTCATTTTCTTTTCTCCAAAGCCTTTGGCAACCACCATTGTACTCTCTGTCTCTATGAATTTAACTATTACAGATACCTTATACTATATATATTACAGTATCTGTCTTTTTTGTGACTAGCTTATTTCAGTTAGTATAACATCCTCAAGGTTCATTCATATTGTAATATGTATCAGAATGTCCTTCCTTTTTAAGGCAGAATAATATTGCATTGTATGTATAAAGTGCATTTTGTTTATCCATTCTTCTGTGAATGGACACTCGAATTGCTTCCAACTTTGACTATTGTGAAAAATGCTTCTATTTACATGGGTGTGCAAATATCTCTTATAATTCTAATTTTAGTTGTTTAAAACTGAGTCCTAATATTTTAATCCAAGTATCAGAGCACCAATAGCCTAAGGTAGTCACCTTTAGTAGTTTTCCAGGCCTTTATAATAAATTTTGTCTTCTCTCTCTCTCTCTCCCCTCTCTCTCTCTGTCTCTCTCTGTCTCTCTATCTCTCTCTCTGTCTCTCTCTCTCATGCTTGTTTTTGTTGAGGTGCATGTAGGCAGAGACAATCCCTTCTACACTCACAACACCTTGAATAATGTTCAGATTTCAGGGAAATCTGAAATCTGTCAAGGAACTACTACGAGTTACCAAACATAACTGTGGTGAAACTGACAGAATAGAAATAATGGATTAAGCTTTAGATTTAAGGAAGAGCTACTGTTAAAGCTAATGTCTTTATATAGGTAAAAGGTTTGACTTAAAGATAAATTTCCTAGATTTAATGATTATTTTTATAAAATGAACTTACTATCAGATAATGCAAGTCTTCATTTGCAAGGTAAAATAATCTGAAACAACATGTTGTCCAGTCAAAAGAGGGAAAAGATTAGATTTGGGATCTGAAACATAATACATTCAGGGTATCTTTGTAGAGCTATTGAATTCTGGTTTAACTTAATAGGGAGAAAAAGCATGAAGTAAAGTTGGCTGAAGAAAACAGAAAAGTGCATTTGCGTGCTGGAGCTGCACACACTGGGCATGTAGGGCTTTGGTTGCTGAGAGACACCTGTGCCTTTTGGAGTGAAGCTAAGGTAGACATAATGTGAGCAAGTTTTCAGAGCCTGGAGAAAGCTCCAGGCAGTTGCAACTGTGCTCTTTTCTCCTGACATTTTCCTTGGTCTGAACATGCATGTCTGCAACTAGTGGGTAGCAATGTTGAAAAGGAAGTGGATGTGTTTATAATTATGAAAACTATGCAGAGCAACCTTTTTTGTGTGTGTAATGAAAAGCCCTGCATTTAAAGAAAAAAAAAATGTTCATTTGACTTGGTTTTCTCAATCTGCTATTACTGCTAGTGAGAAATCAAGGCTCATGTCCTTAGCTTTGACCTTCTCTGCTGTCCCCTCTCTGACAGCTCCTCTTTCTCCTACCCTACCTGTTGGGAGCTTTTGTCATGATGAGACATTGACATTCATTCTTTTTTCCTAAAATTGTTCTAGGTTTCCTTTTTGGGAATCACTTCTCCACCACTGGATAATCTCCTGGCATAATGGTGACTAGCACCTGCCTCCCTTCTGTGGAAGCCAGAGGAGCCTATGAAACCTCTTATTACCACCTTCTCTCTTCGTCACCTGCTTCAGGAAAGAGGTGGAACTGGGACTTAAGTCCAGCAATATCACTGGAGCCAAGTAAAAGCTGGAGATGTAGAGAAGGGATTGCCCTACAGGGGTTCACTTTAAGACAGGGCTTTCTTCCTTTCTTTCTTCCTTCCTTCCTTCCTTCCTTCCTTCCTTCCTTCCTTCCTTCCTTCCTTCCTTCCTTCCTTCCTTCCTTCCTTCCTTCCTTTCTTTCTTTCTTTCTTTCTTTCTTTCTTTCTTTCTTTCTTTCTTTCTTTCTTTCTTTCTTTCTTTTTACAGCTTTATTGAGATATAATTCACACATTATACAGGTTGCCCATTTAAAGTGTATATTCAGTGGCTCTTGATATATCCATAGGGTTGTACAACCATCAGTTTTGAAACCTTCTCAGCACTCTAGCATAAACAATCACTCCCCATTTCCCTCCAAATTCCCCTCCTTTCAACTAATCTGTCTTCTGTTTCTATCAATTTGCCTATTATGGACATTTTATGTGCAGTCGATTCTGCTTTTTACAATATTTATGTTCTGTAAAGTTGCCACAAACACTTAATTACTGAAGACTGAACCATTGCTCTCCTGGAGGAAATACAGGGTCAAGTTCCTCTGAACCTCTGGTCATAACATTTTATCAATAGATCAAATACATAACCTCGTTTTATGTGTGTCTCTATTTAAAGGTGCTTTATTTGATATCTGTTGTTGATTCATTAACATTTATCCCACAGTCAACAGTTTTACAACTCATGCCTGAACAAAGCTTATCCAACACATGTTTTTTTTTTTTTTTTTTTTCCTATGTCATGTCACAGCCTCCTTGCACTTAGGGACATTAGTCAGCACTTCCGTATCACTCTTGGAGGCCATTTTAAGCAGCAAAATCATCAACAAAAAGCACCACACTGTGAAACATGAAAATGTGGCACCAAATAGACTGTGAAAAGAACACTTTTTTTACAGAATGAGAGCAGAAACAACAAGACAGAATATGGCTTTGTTTGACCTCATCTGGGAGAGTGTATGTCAGGCAATGCAAATATTTTGCCACTCTGTGCATGTCTGTAAATGAACATGAAAGTGCCCCATGTATTGATATGGCTGTAACAAATGAAATTTTAGCATATAGGTGAATTTGCAAATGTGGACTCTGAAAATAAAGAGTCAAATGTAAATGATATCACACAATAATGTGGTTCTTTTGAATGACTTACTTTACCCAGCACAATGTTTTCAAATTTTATCCATGTTGTAACATATGTCAGAACTATATTCCTTTTTATTGTCGAATAATATTCCATTGGCTATTATTAAAAAACTGTTGTTATGCACATTTATGTGTGGACATCTGTTTTCATTTCTCTTGGGTATATAACTAGGAGCAGCATTTCTGGATCATCTGGTAACTCTGTTTAACTGTTTGAGGAACTACTAGACTTTCCTAGAATAGTTGTACCATTTTACATTTCCCTGAGCAATGTTAAAGTGTTTCAATTTCTTCACTTCCTTCCTAACAGTCTTGTTATCTGACTTGTTGACTATAGCCATCCTGCTGAGCACGAAGTGGTAACTCATTATAGTTTTAATTTGCATTTCCTAATAATTGGTGGTGTTAAGAGTATATGTGTGTGTGTGTGCGCGTGCACACACGCATGTGTGCATGTGTACATGCTTGTTGGCCATTTGTATATCTTTAGAGAAAGGCCTATTCAGATCCTTTAGGTAAGGGTTCTAAACCTATTTTGTGTCATAGGCAGTCTTATGAAATTTATGGTTCCTTTCTCAGAATAAAACTAATCATAAAGAACCAATTATATTGAAACAGTTATTAAAAATAATTTTAAAACCATATTTGTCATTTAGTCATTTTAAACCTCCTTACTAACATGTTAAATAAAATTAAGAAGCAGATTTAATAATGCTATAATCTGAAGATAGTGATGAGTATTAAAAATATTCAGAGATATCTGCAACAACTGAATTAAACTCCAAAAAATATTTAATTTTGGTTGGTGGCAGAATCACAGCACTAAAATTACTAAGTGATATAACTCGCTAATATTACTAAGGTTTGTTGCCTATACTCAGTACTAAAGGACATGTTAAATTTCAGTTAAAGTTAATGGAAAAAACAGCATAATATTTTTTCCTCCCAAGGTCATAGACCCCTGGAATTCTATTTACATCTCCCTTGATGGGGGATGGATCTTAGGTTAAGAAATTTTCATGGAAGGATACAGCCCCTTCCAGAACCATACAGGGAAGTATCAAGGAAAATAATGCCCCAACATCTCTCTTCATATCTCCTGCACTATGTTTCACTGACTGGAACCAATTGGAAGCCAGAGGGTGAGGAAGTCTGGATGATGCAGTCCATAGGAGTCAGATCCCTATGGCACAGAATGGATCAGGGAAGGTAGAAAATGGACTGGGGGCGGGATATGGACGTGGTTGACAGGGAATGAGGGTAAAATAAAATGGTTGTGGCACACTGAGAATAACCAACACAATGACCAATAGACTCCCAACATGTGGCTCTCCATTGATCCTCCATGCCAGGAAATGGAATGAGAAGAGGGTCTTGCCTTCCAAATGGAGTTTGGTTGAGAAGTGTTTCCTAAAGTGACCTTCTTTGGAACATACTAGGAAACTTTGCAACATCTAGCCTACATTTTGGTTTTGGAGATTCATAATGCATAATAGCCTACTACAAGTTCTGGGAAGATCTGCCATAATGAGATTTTTTGAAGTTAATTTCCCCAATTCATGTAAGCACAGAAACTTGCCTAACAGCTCTCGTATTAACAGAGCTCTGTAGAACACCAGTTTTTGACATGCCAGTTTAGAGCACTGTAATTCATATTCATAGATTGCTAGCTGTCAAAGCTCTTTTTAGCCCTCATAGCATCTCTGTGAGTCAGAATTCTGAGATTCAGAGAGGGTATGTGACTTACCCAAGATCACACAGCTAGTTACTAGTAGAGTAGGAAATTAAAATGCCCATTCTGTTGGTGCCCTATAACATAATAAACCCAGTCTTTCTTCAGATATCAAATGAACCCAGTTGCCAAATTTGCAGCCTCATAGGGTAGCTCTGAAGATAATTAAACCAACAGCCTCTGTGACCTTGTTATGTCTTCTGGCTCAATTGCATTAAGATGCTTTTGATATTTGATACAAGCCCAGAGAATGGTTTTAAAAAGAAAAGAAAAGAATATTCTGCAGTTTTTCTTATTTGAAACAACTTTCCCAGAAGGTATAGGTGAAAAGTTTCACCCCTATGCCCACTTTCAGAGCACTTTCCTACTTTTAGTCTAGAAGGAGAAAAAAATGATCAATGGAGGCACACAGATTGGGAACTAATCAGTTTTGCTCTCAGTAATAATGGGCTTTCCTTAAGAGGGCCAATGTTCACAGTAATGACTGTGTCCTTTTCATATATTTGATTCTCTTAACAGTCTTGTGAGATAGTTGGAGTAACCAGGGCTTAGAGAGGCTGTATGGGTTGTCCAGGTAGCAAGAATGAGAGCTAGGATGTGTGATTAGAATGTCTGTTCATTCAGGCCCAGGGCCCTTTCCACTTGTATGACACAGCCTTGAACTTTGAACAAACTGAGCACAATATGATGTGTAAATTTTGACTGTAAAACCTGTGAGGAAAGGCAGATGGGAAGTTCTGAAGTTTTAAGCTATGTTTTGAAGGAAAGGAGAGGCACAGATAGATATAAATGGAAGTCAGGTACACTCAGTATGCCATGTTGGTGATGTGCGTTAAGGTTTGCACTTGGCTATCCATCAAAGAATAAGCAGGCACCTATGTGGTGCAGAGGAAAGAGGAGAAAGCAGGGTCAAGGAATGAAGGTCTTCAGTTTATAATCTGCCTCCAAATAGCCATAAGAGTTTAAGTTGAGTATATGGCCCCTTTTTGCCTACTTCTTCATTTATAAAATTGGTAAAGGGGCTGGGCCACTAGACTGTATGCAATATATGGAACTTAGGCTCAGGCACAGAGTTAGGAAGATATCTGTCTTCATGGAGCTTAAAGTCTAGAGAGAGCAGAAGCCAATGGAATAATAGGAGAGAGTGTGGGTGGGTAAATGCAGTGTGCTCTAGAGGCTTCTAACTTAATTTATTTGATACTAAGAAGGATTCCTAAAGAATTTGACATCAAATCTGAGATAAAAAAAAGAACAGGTAAGCTAGGTACAAGAGCGTGGTGGAAAATGGGAGAGCAGTGTTACAGGGAAAAGGAGTAGAATATGCAAATGCAGAGACATAACCCTTTGAAGAATTAAAAGGAATTGGCTTGAGATGAGGTGGGACAGGATTAGTGGGAAGTTTTGTTTTCAGCTCCCTCTCCTGATTTACATATTATTTTATTGAATCTTATAAATAGGCAATATATGCATGTACAATATCCTAAAGGTATAAAAAAGCATATAATAAAAAGTACACCTTTCCTCTCCTTTGCCCCCTAGCCATCCATTTCTGCTTCTGAGACAACCAGCAATAGGCACCAGTTTCCTGTTAATACTTTCAGGAATATTTTATAAATTTAGAAGCATATAAAGGTGTTTCTCTACAAATGGCAGTATTTTATATACCATTATTGCTTTTATTACTTAACTATAAATCTTTGATTTTGTTATTTAACCTCATTTCTTCAAAGTCTTTCCAACCTTTCTAATGGGCAGTCTGAGACATGAAATAATTCTCTTATTATATGCAAAGTTAAGGGGTTTTTTTCTGGTATGTTTCAGAGTATATTTATTTTGTATTCTGTGAAAAATCTGTTTATATACTTGCAAATATTTTGTATTACTTTGCCAAGACTTTGTATATATTAGGAAGATTAGTCCTTTGTGATATGACCTGCAAATATGTTTTTCTTAGTCTGACATATTTTTTGTTTGGCTTTTTATGTACTTTTTGTTTTATTTTGATATTTTGTCATTAGGCTTTTTTTTCTTTTCTTTTTTGGTAGTCAAGTTTATTAATAATTTTTAATGGCTTCTTGGTTTTACATAATATTTTTAGGAAAACTTTATTTTTATAAGAAAAAGTTTCATAGTTTATTTTATTCTTTTATAGATTCATTTCACATATTTCTCATATATGATTTACTTTTGTTATAAGCTATGAGTTAAAAACCTACATTTCTTTTTTTTTTCCATATGCTATCCATTTTTTCCCAGCATGACTTATTTTATAATCTATCTTTTCTTTTTCTTTCATTAATCTGAAGTGCCATTTTTGTCATTACTAAATTCCAAAATGTATTTGGGTTTATTTTTGGACTTTCTATTTGATTTTACTTATCTGTCTATCTATTCCTGTCCTGGTACTTTATAATTTCAATTTCAATTTCTGTAACATATATGTACTTAATATCTAGAAAACTTAACATCTTATCTTTCAGAACTCTCTTACCTATTCTCCCTCTGAGAGAAACTTTGAGGGAACAATAACTAGACAGTTCAGTTATCTTTTGCTCCATTCTCAAGTCCCTTTGGTTCTACCTGTCTCTGGCTGCTTCAAGGAATTATTGGATTACTAGTAATGAGCTCTAGTGCTCTACTTTGTTTCTGATATGCTTTTCCAGAGTTTTTATTGATGCTTGCTGGACTCTGGGAAGAGGGATTAGACACATTATTTGTGGCAGAGTTTTGACTGGAACCTAGGTTTTCCTGACTCTAGTTCAAGATTTAACCACTATTATTACAACTATAACGGCAACTTGTATTACGACTACTAATGTTATCATCACCCAACCCCTGCTGCTTCTTTTAAAATACAATCTGTCAGGTGCTGTGCTAAATATTCTTAATACATTATCTATATCATCTTTACAGAGCACCCAGAGGAAGTGGAATATGTTTCTCTATCCACACCTAGCTGTTGGTGGTCACTGCTACATGCATTTCACCCTCTTACATGTTCCCTTTATTGGCCTCCTTCCAGCCTCTGACCAGGAGCCCAGGCATCCAGACTTTTTAGAGCTATAGCAGACAAATTACTGTATGAGTGTGTTTTTATTTCTGAGGTTGTAAATTGTACCAAAATAGTTTTTTTATAAAATTTACAACGTGTCTGACAAGTAAACAAGTTGTTGCTGCCAAATCCTGATTTTTAATTGACCTCTATTTGAGTGGGGAGCATAATAAATAGCCCTACCCATGGGGACATAAGGCAACAGTAGAGGCATTTGAGAATATCTCCTGGGAAGGCACAGGGGCGGGGGTGGCAGAGAGCCCACAGTTCTCTGGATGCCTTGCTTACTTTGGTTATTTTCGGAAGTGTCTCTTAAAGGGCCATTGCAGGAGTCAATAAATTCACAACTGCCATTTTGATTGCAAGCAAGTAACAAAACAGTTCTGTTGAGACACAGAGGCTGAACATGGATTTGATTTGACATTAAAGGATTTGGTAATCTTTAGATCACCTAGGTTTGTTCTCCCCATGCCTGAAAAGTAATTCTGCACACAGAGGACTTCCACATCTTGTTGGATCCTTTGCACAGTGATGGCTTGTTGGAGAATGAGGATGTTTGGTATTTCACTGATTGAGTGAGAGCTGCCAGAACGGGCACTTGTGATATGAGTCTTGGGTCATTCTGCCAGTGAGATGGCATCATACACAGACAGTATTTAGTCCATAGTATCCCTAGGTCAGTGGGGATGTGTGTGCTGGTGTGTCTGCAAGGAAGAGCATGTGGCTGGTACACCGTATCTATTGTGAGAAGAGAGAAGAGTCAGCAGAAACTAGGACACAAAGAGTTATGAGTCTTGGAGGCAATCAGGATATGGATGTCTATGGTGATCCTTGAAGGCTGGTGTCCCTGAAGCTACTAGGTCAGTGCTATGAAGGCACAAAAATATGTTGTCTATCACCACACACCAAAATTAACTCAAAATGGGTTAAGGACCTGAATATAAG
The DNA here is from genome assembly GCA_003508835.1 of Eonycteris spelaea. Lineage (NCBI taxonomy): Eukaryota > Metazoa > Chordata > Mammalia > Chiroptera > Pteropodidae > Eonycteris > Eonycteris spelaea. Next base: position 533,600 of record PUFA01000083.1, on the reverse strand, counting down.
ACTTAAAACAATAAATTGCATAGAAGAAAATATAGGAACAAAACTCAAAACCGTGGACTTAAAGAGGATTTTAAAGAGACAAGGGGAGTAAAAGCACATCAAACTAAAAAGCTTCTGCACAGCAAAAGAAACTGTCAACAAGGTAAAGAGACAATCGTCTGAATGGGAAAATATATTTGCAAGCAATGCTTCCAATAAGGACCTAATATCCAAAATATACAAAGAACTCATACAATTCAATAACAACAAAAGTCAAACCAATTAAAAAATGGACAGAGGACCTGAACAGACTCTTTTCCCAAAAGACATACAAATGGCCAAAAAACATATGAAAGGATGCTCAACGTTGCTAGCTATTAGGGGAATACAAATCAAAGCCACAATGAGATGGCATCTCATACCTGCTAGAACAGCTGTTATCAACAGGACAAGTAATAACAAGTGTTGGAGGGGATATGGAGAAAAAGGAACACTGATACACTGCTGGTGAGACTACAGATTGGTACAGTCACTATGGAAAACAATATGGAGGTTCCTCAAAAAACTAAGAATTGATCTACCATAAAATCCAGCAATCTCTCTACTGGCTGTTTATCCCAAAGACTTGAAAACCCATATCTGAAAAGGTATTTGCACATCGATGTTCATAGCAGCATTATTCACAGTGGTCAGGACATGGAAGCAACCGAAATGTCCTATAATAGATCATTGGCTAAAGAAGCTGTGGTACATATACACAATGGAATATTACTAGCCACAAGAAAAGATGAAATACTGCCATTTGTGACACCATGGATGAATCTTGAGATTATCACACTAAGAGAAATAAGCCAGACAGAAAAAGTTGAAAATCACATGATATCACTTATACATGGGACATAAACCTAAAAGCAACAGACTAACAGGACAAACAGAGACTCATGGACATGGACAATAGAGTAGTGGTTACCAGTGGGTGGCCGGGGTTGGGGGAAGGAGGGGAAAATAAGGAGGTAGATGGGGTAAAAACGGTCAAATATGTGGTGACAGAAAGAAATCTAACTATGGGTGGTGAACACACAGTGCAATATATATGCCTTACTGTTGAATTGTACACCTGAAACTTACTGGATTTCATTAACCAATGCCACATAAATAAATAGATAGATAGATAGATTAGATTGATTGATTGATAGATAAATAAATAAATGCAGTTTACTTATGCTAATTATTCCTCAATAAAACTGTAAGTTAAAAAAAAAAGTTCACCATTTCCTACATTTATTTGTTATCTCATTTGAAATTTCAAGCATCTTGCCTTGAGATTTATCATTTCTTACCAAGATGTAAAGAAATTGAGACCCAGAGATGTTAACTTGTTCAAAGTTATATGGATGATAAGCAAGGCATGCCTACTGAATCATTTTTCTGACCTTCTACTTCAGAATTCAATGTGTAGATACTCTTCTAAATGAGAAATAGAGGAATTAATATTTTTCTCTAAATTAACCTGAGTGTTTTACATTAAAAAAAAATTGTTCCTTGTCTATGGCCATGCTACCCTGAACATGCCCAGTCCTGTCTAATCTTGGAAGCTAAGCAAGATTGGGCCTGGTTAGTACTTGGATGAGAGACCACCTAGGAAGACCAGGTGCTGTATGCATAAAAAATAAATTAAAAAATAAAGGATTGTAAACTGACAAGGTCCTCACAATCTGTGAGGTCAACCAAGGGTTTCCTTGCCTAAAAAAAAAAAAAAATGTTTCTCCAAACTAATGTCTTTCACAGATTCCACACATGCCTTTTAAAAGTGCAGAACTCTTTAGAATCACTAGGAGAGAATATTCCTCCTCTTTTATTTTTCCACAATTAATACAATGACTTTGCTTAACATACTGATTTACTGATCACTTTCCTGGGCTCTGGCACTGTATAATTTGTAGGATGAGATGATGTAAAATGTAGCATTTTAAAGATGTTTCTATGTGGAGACTTTAAAAGAAATACGTTAAAAGAGGAAGAACAGTTGTTGACCTTGCTGGTCTTCTTTCCCTTCTCTTTTTCCCTTCCTGCTGCTCCAGGAAACTTAAAACATGTTGAAACAAGCAAACAAACAAACAAACAAACAAAACCATACCCCTCTCCCTCCTTTGGAGATTGGCAGCTTCAATGGAGTCTCTTATAGCAGGTCTGAGTTAGCTTAGTGGCACCCAGTTTTGCCCTCTTTTCCCCTCTCTCTCTCCTTTTCTTTGGTACCCACTGGGCTTAGAAGTTTTGGAGTCCACAACTTTCCTCTCTGACCTACACTTCCTGGAAGAGCCCATGCTTTAGTTGACTCTTCTGGCTTGTGATGAGGAGCTCCTTGTCCTGTCTGTAAGGGAAAATCCTGATTCTACTTAAAAATATCAACATCAGAAACATTCAACCTATAATGAATTTTTATGAGTTTTCTTGAGCCAAACTGACAATAATTGTCAGGAAGCAAAATCTCAATGAATTGAGAAAATGCTCTGGAGAATGGCATTTTCACAGCTTATTATATACATTAGACTCAAAGGAGGAGGTGTAAGGAGGTTTATGTGAAATTCATGGGTGGCAGATTAAGGGGGAGAGAAAAGACAAAACAGGAGGCAGGGGAACTCTCTGAGATTGGCTTAAAAGTAAAACGGAGAGACACATACTTCTTTTACATTGGTGGGCACAGCATAGTCAATAATTAACATTTACAGCACACGGAGGTGGTATGCGGGCAACAAGATAACAATGAGCACTTCTATGGTCTCATGTTCTGGTGCACCTGGTTGTGCCCGTAGGGGTCCAACAAAGGGGGTTACTCTATTACAAGGATATGTTATATTAGAGGCTAAAAGACAGTAAATAAGCTCACTCAAGGTAAAGATTGGCCTTTGTCATGAAAGCTACAGGCTGGGATGTGATTGCCCCACATAATCTGCTTTTAGGATTTTTTTATGTTCAGACATCCTATGTGATTAATTTCAGTCTCTGAGTTTGTAGGGCCCACCATGCAGGCCTCCATGAGCTTGTCAGATTTAGTGTGTGGTTCTTCTTTGTTCACAAAAGGATGAGGAAAGTGCTAACTCTAAACTAAAAAAATTTGCCATATTCTGGTCCTTCCAGAATGGTCTTTTGAATAATGCAAAGACCTTTTATTCCCCTTTCTTCTGAACATTTGCTTGCAAAAAAACTAATTTCCTACTACATGCTAATTAAGGTAAAGGACAAGAGCCTGTCCTTCATGTATAACCTCATTTTTGCAAGGGCTGTAACGATACTGAAGTGTAAACACTTTTGGGTTACAACGTAATGTCTATGGCTAACTTATTCTAAAATAAAGATTTGCTGAAACTTACAAAGGAATAAAGCATAGAGCATGATAAAAATATCAGACAGAGCCATCATTCAATTATTGGACACATATTTTTAAAGAAATAATTTTCCCTGCCCTCAAAATGACTGTAACATGGTTTTCTTTGTGAACTCAGAGTTTGTGGTCCATTCTTTGGAATAACCTTATTAATAGCAGATTTTAATATTTTAAGGATAGATTTGACTTTTGGAAGCTAGAAAAATCATTTAGAGTTAAGTGTGGTAAATAAAGTGGATAATATAATTTTGGTTTAAAACAATGTGATGTTTAGAAGAGAATGGTTCTGTTACATGTTTTGAGGACATTTTTGAAGGTGATTCCTAATACTTTACCAATGGAGGAAGGCTAGAAACTAGTGCAAAACTATGAAAACATTTATTTAGGAAAATAAAAAATCTGGTTTGTTTGTCATAAAATGTTATTATTCTTATAGTCATATGTATGTTTTGAATTTAGAAGATACTTCTCAGCCAGCATATTATAATGTATATTCATTACACAAAATTAAAAATTTTCAATTTTTTCATAAGTCTTAGTTTATCACCAAAGATTTTGAAAGTGCTGCCTTAGAATTACATATGTGGTGAGTAGATCACACTGCTCCACTAAGCAATCCAGGTCTTTGTTATTGTGAAGAAACCACAAAGTCATAAGATTTAACTGGTCCATTCTGTTCAAAGTATGTTTTAAAAATAATTAGAAAAGGAAAAAACTATTAATGTTTCTTTAAACTGGGGGCTTAGATAACTTGTAATATTACAAAATCAGGTAAAACACTTTCATTGTAGGCCAAAAAATGATTTAATTTAAAGGGAGGATAAGAGATGGACAGAGCAGAGAGGTGGATTGGGGGGCTGAGAGAATGGAGTAAAGGGTTAAAGAAGTAGAAATTAGTAGTTGTACAGTAGTTGATAGATGGTCATGGGGATGGGAAGCACAATAGGGAATGCAGTTAGCACTATTATATTGGCTAGGCGGAAAACCAGAGGAGAGAAGAAGCAATTAAGGCGATCATTTTATAAACTATATAAATGTCTAACCAATGTACTGTATACTTGATACTAATTAAAATAAATAACTAAATCTAAAAATAAAAATAAAAATAAATGCTAGTGGAGTGAGTGGTGGCTAGAAGTCTTGTTATGGTAATCATAGCAGTACTTACCAGTAAGAGGTGTGAGGAGGACTCAACAAGGTTATAATTTATTTAAGAAACAGGAAAAGAGAGAAATCATTACCAGTTTGATGAGAGTCTTGGAGAAACTTAGCTTTTTTGATTGTGACATCTGTATTTATTTTAGATAACACACATTTATACGGTATGTGTCCATGCTTCCTTTGCTGCTGATAGTAAGTAAAGTTGTGTACATCAAATGGTGACCAAGAATCAACAAAATATCTGAAGAATTCTTTGTTTTTTAATGACAAGGTTCTACTTGACATTACTCTCATTTTGTTTTTGTTTTTGTTTTTGTTTTTTGGGGTTTTTTGCAAACTCATTTATTTCCTTTCACAATTGCAAATACTAAAATTAATTTTCTCATTACTACATCTGGTGCAGAGATGCTTTGCGGTTTGACTACATTGTCTTATTCTCCTCATTTTTGCAATTTAAGGAACCACCATTTAGCAAAGAGATTAACAAACTTGAACATCTTAAGATGGGGAAGTTTTTTGCTTTATTGAAACTTATACCCTGAGGTGGTAGAGAAGATAGAGAATCAAAAGGAAACCTGTAACTGAACACTACAATTTAAAATATTGAAAAGTGATCAGAAGGCAGATGTCATAGTAAGCAACCAGCATGTGGAGGAGACTATTCTATTCACTGGAGTTCTTTTAAAGAGGTGATGTTTGAACTGAGATGCAAATGTGATTGTCAGCAGACAAACAGTAACTGTAAATCCTTGGTGGTGGTGGGATGAGCTTGGGCGTTTGAGGGACAAGAAAGCGGGCATGCTATAACAAAAGAGTAGCAGAAAATAATATGAAATGAAGTCTACTAGTAGGTAGGGGACAAGATGGAGCACTTAATGGTCTCTGAGATATTCTAAGAATGATGGAAAAACAATGGAGTTTTGATTTATGTTTAAAAAATTTTTTTGGCTGCTATGTGTAAATGGATTGTTCCACTGTCCTTTCTTTGTTCTTCTGTATATAGCATGCATTTAAAATATGTTTTTAATATATTCTACTTATCATTGATATTGAGAAATTTGATTATTATGTGCCTTGGTAAAATTTTTCATCTTATTTCTTGTGCTTCATGGAGTTTATTGAGCTTCATAAAATGTAAATTATCTAGGTAGAAAAACTGATCAAATCTGCAAAGAGCGAGAGAGGACAGAGGGTCAAGTTCTGGGGCCCTCCAATATTTAGAAGTTGGACAGAGAAAGAACTGGCAAAGGATTCTTAGGAAGAGGAATAATCTAATGATGTAGGAGGTAAGCCAGAGATCAGTGTCATTGAAGCCAAGAGAAAAGTGTTTCAAGATCTGGCAATGTAGAAATATTTGAGAGCAATTTCAGTGGAATGCAGAGACCAGTAGCCAGATCTGAATTATGTTTAAGTTGAGATTATTTTTTTCAAAAAGCTGGTTGAAAAGAAGAGAGTTAAGATGATATTTCAAGGCAGACTTGGAGTCAAGACATTTTATAAACATGAGAGTAAATTGAGTGTCTTTATAGCATTAGGGAAAGAAAAAATAAGGAGAGGTTGAAGATATAGATACAAGGAGATAATTAATGAAGGAGACCAGACAGGACAGAGAGGAGACACAACTGAGAGTATGGAGAGGGTTGTTGCTTTGATAGGGAGGCAGGACAATCATCCTCTGAATCTGAAAGTGAAATGTGTAGATTTGCTTTCTAGATGGGAACGTAGTTGAGATTGATGGCTTCGATTTTCTTGATGAAGCAGGTGGGAATATTCTCTTCTTAAAGTAGAAAGTTTAGTTTTAGTAGAGGGCCTGAGCTGAATGTAAAAGTTTTGGAGATTGCAAATGGAAATAGAAGATAAAATTCCCTAAGGATAAGTAAATGATATATTGTGTTATGCTGAATAGCTGGTTGAACTATGAGTTCAGAAATGGGAATAGTTTGTTGATATTCTCTTACAATGCTCAGCAGCCTCAATAATGTTCAATTATGGAATTGTGGCCTTGATGTGTGGGTTTAGTAGAAGAACAGGGGTACAAGGAGCTATACATGATGGTGAAAAAATGTTTCAGAAGGTGGATAGTACCATCTAGGCAGGGTTGATAAGTAAAGGAAACTGCCCTGGGGGTATAGAGGGTCCTAGGACCCTTTTTGAAAAAGAATGATAAATCAGAAGAATTTATATAAAGGCACCTTAAAAAAAAAAACATTATTCTAACTTGCCTAATAGAGTTTTTATAAGGTGTCAATGAGCAAATTCATGCAGGGGTTTGACTACTGCTTGGCACATAGAAGGAGGCTAACAGATGTTGGCAGTGATAGTAGATGCTATCAGTGCCTTGCACCACAGTCCCGTAGCCTCTTCTGACATTAGCTGTAACTCTGGTGGATAGTTTCTGGCATGTCTCTCAACTTGTAAGTGCCTCCTGTTAGGTAGGTGGGGGTCTGCCTGGAGGCTTCCCAGCTTGACATTGGAATCGGACAAGGGCCCACCCTAAAGCCCTGGCGCCACCACCCTAATCCAGAGGCTCAACTAACATTCCCCCTTCTATCCCTTACCCCCACATAACCCTATAAAAACTACGCCCTTCCGTCCTAGAGCAGGACTTCTCTGGCCCCTCTCCTCTCTGGACCAGAGAACCTCACCCGGGAGCACTCTCCCAATAAAGGCTTGCTTTTAAAACTTTCTCGGTGTGTCATATGTTCACCTTACACCTCCCACCTCAAGGGCCTGCTTTACCCTTTCTCCAAAGCAGTGAGAATTTGCTTACTTTGTGCCTAGGTGCAACTAGAAAATGGAGGGACTACTTGAGTTGTATGTAAAAGACCTATCCTCTTGTCTTTCAGCTGGAGGTACATTTTACATGGTTCCTCAGATGGGCTCTAGCAGGAATGATATGAATTGCTCACAAGGTAACCAGTTTCATATCACTAACTGTATTGGCTTTTCTCTTTTTTGTCTGTCTCTTTCTCTATTACTTCACTTCTGCTTTCTGGGATTATATTCCAAATAAATTATTTACACTCAAGTAAGTCCTTATCTCATGTTCTATTTTCAGGGTGAGGTGGGACAGGGAAAACCCAAACTATCATAATCATTATTAGTGTTATTATTGTGAATGTTATTATTTTTATTGTTATCTGTTATTATGATGATCTATTCTGGACATCTAGAAATAGTATAAAATTTCTTATTTCTTTTCTGGGTAGAAAAGAACCAAGTCTAGATATTCAAAAGGCTCATAAACTGTCAAGCAAAATTATTGTAAGTGACCAAACATAGACATATCCTAATGAGCTTCTGAGGATCAAGGAAAAAAATCCAAAAGACATTTGGACAGAAAAGCCTGTTGACCACATAGGAACAAAAATGAACTACTTTCAAAATTCTCCTCTGCAACACCTAACGGTAAGGCAAATAGAGTGATATTAAGCAGAGCTTGGAGGGAAAAAAAAAAAGGACTGCAGTTCAAGAAATCTATATTCAGGTAAGTTGTTCAAGTGAAAGGGCAATGGAAAAATATTATTAGATGTGAAACTGACCCTTCTAATCTAAGCAAAGTTACCTGAAGTCTTGCTTTAAATTATGGTGGAATTAATCAAAATACAGAACTCTAGAATTTGAATATCATGACAGTGACCATTAAAACAAATACAAAGAAAATTAGATCTGGATGATTATTTAATATATGGTTACAAAACAGAATAGAAGTCTAAAAAGCAACTCTTGAAAAATGATAATGTTTTAATAATAGTAATTTGGGTCTAATGTATTGGCCTATAAAAACAAAAACTAGAGACAGAATGATAGGAGAATATACAATTTCCTCATTGTTCCCAAAGGGGATATTATTTCTTTCTTAATAAAGATAACTGAAGAAATATATTCTCCAAGACATAGTTTTTAAACCTTAAAATAAAAACTAGTTGAGATAAAAACAGGATGCATATTTCCCAAATTACTAAAGAGAAGGGCAAAGAAAACAAATTTTACGTATCAAACATATTCATTGAACACGTTGGCATTTTCAGTCTTTAATCTTCCATCTCCAGGGACTTCTGGATTTGTCACACTTCCTGAATCTTAGCCTCACTTCCAATGTCATTCATGCAGCCACCCCAGTTTTGACTACGACTTCTTCCCTCCTCAGTTTGACTTTTTAATTAAGATCACTCAAATAGTTTTGATCTCATTGTGACCTCCAGCCCTTTTATCTTCTATTTTCCCTATCCTTTACCCATTCCTTCCTTTACTTTGCTACCTATCGTGCTTAGATTTCAGGGATGATTATTTTTCATGACACTACTGTTGTTGCCCTAAAGTTCCTTGCTCCTTTGGGCTTCTGTCATACCTCATCTGGCTGTATTCTAATCCTAGAGCAACTCACTGTATGCTTTCTCTCTCTCTGAATTTGAGCAGCTGGGCATATTCTACCATAATTTTATGACGACTATTCTTGAACAAACGTGACAGTTCCAGACAACCCTTCAGGTATCTCTGGTCAACTCATAGTCCCACAGTCCACAATGGCTTCTATTCCAAACTTCTTCCAGCCTCCTCAAATAACCAACTTCCCTACCTCGCCACCATCTCTCAGCAGATGCCTTATTCCATGTATCGCAAAGAACAGATGCTATTAGATAAGAAACCCTCAACAATCCAGTTACCAAACCCACCAATATAACTGTATTTGTACCTGTCTGTCTTCCTTCTTGCCTGTTACATGGAAAAGCTGTTTCTCTTCCTAATGGAAGCCAATTCCTTAAGTGTACTTTGGACCACATCCTTTTCCTTCTTCTCAGAAACTTTATACTATGGATTGTCTTTTGTTCTCTCATCTTCTCAGTCTCAACAATTCCCTCAAATTACAAACATTAAAAACAAAAATCAATTCTTTTAAAAAAAAGCTCACCCCCAGATTTTATTGGGAGTTTACTGGACTTATTTGACTGACTTACTTCCTACCACTCTCAAACTCACTGATTTGGCTTCTGTCCATCCCTCCACTAGACAACTCATAAGGTCACTAGTAATTTCCTTGATATTCAATCCTATAGGCAACTTTTTATACACATTCTACTTAATTTCTAAGTGATATTAAGATTATTTTTCCAATTTCAATGTGCAGGCTCATTGCCCCAGGCCACCTAGCAATTCTCAGACACCAGTAGGGTGTATACAATTCAACTCAGTTCTAATACTATCTACTCAGAGATAGCTTTGGATTCCACAGGTTTAAGGCTCAGTCCATTTCAGATGCTAGTCACAAATATAGGTTGACATCTGGTTTTCTGATCTGGCTGACTGGCTACAGATTGGAAGTTTCCACAACTTCCTCTTTGAGTTTGATTAATTTGCTTGAGCATCTCACAAAACTTGGAGAAATGTTTTCCTTGTTATATTGCTAGTTTATTATAAAAGGGTAAAACAGCTGCATGGAAGAGATGTATAGGGTAAAGTATGTGGGAAGGGGCACGAAGCTTCTATGATCTCTCTCAGCACTCAACTTTCCCCAAATCTCCACTATCTAACAACCCAGAAGCTCTCCCAATCCTTTTCTTTTATGATTTTATGGAGGATTCATTATGTAGGCATCATTAATTGAGTCACTGGCTATAGGTAGTTAAACTTAATCTCCATCCCCTTTACCCTACCCAGAGGTCATGTGGTGGGCTGAAAGTTCCAACCATCCTTAGATGCTTTCTAAAAGTTACCTCATTAACATAACAAAGACACTTTTATTGCTGGCAACACTCAGGAAATCCTAAGGATTTTGAAATTCTGTGTCAGGAATGGGACAAAGGTCAAATACATATTTGTTATTATAAATCACACAACATCACAGACATTTGATGCTATTAATTACTCTTGTCTACTCTTGCCCTTGCCTTGCTGACACTCTATTCTCTTCTTTTGTCCTATCTCTTTATGTGCATCAGGATCTCCTTTTCTTCTCTGCCTCATCTACATTTTGGAATTCACTGAAGTTCTGCGTGTTCAATTTTAGTTGTAAAACATAGTCATTTGGGAGGTTTTAATAACTACTGATGCCTTGTCCTCACCATACAGCCTGTTTCAAAATAAATCTCTGGGGGTAAAACCCAGTCATATATATATATTTTTATATATAAATTATATATACATCATATAAAGTATCCCTGTAAAAGAGGTGTCTGGATGCATTGCTGGTGGAAATGCCAAGTGGTACAAACCTCCAACAATACATATTACAAGATTATTTATTCATGTTATAATTGTTAACCTGAGTTAAAATTTTTTTTTCTTCTATTGCCTTTTGGAAGTTTTAGAGTTTTAAATTTTACAATTAAATCTGTGACCCATTTTGAGTAAAATTTTACATGTAGCATAAAGTTTGGATTGAAGCTATTTTGCATATGGATATCTAATTGTTGTAAGGACTATTCTTTCCCACTGAATTTCCTTTGCCACCTTTGTTGAAAATCAATTGTTTGCATATGGATGGGTTTATTTCTGGGTTCTTTACTCTGTTCCATTGATCTATTTGTCTATCTGGTTTCTAATACCACACTGTATTGATAGTATAACTTTATAATAAATCCTGAAATCAGGTAATGTTAGGCCTCCAACTTTGTCCTTTTTTCTCAAAGTTGTTTTGGCTACTCCAGGTTCTCAGCATTTCTGTAGAATTTTATAATCTCTTTTTCAATTTCTACAAAAATGTCTTGGGATTTGGTTTGGGACTGTGTTGAATCTACAGAGCAATTTGAGGATAATTGACATCTTAACAATATTGAGTCTCCTAATCCATAAACACAGTGTATCACTTCATTAATTTCGGTCCTCTTAATTTCTCCTGGTAAGCAGTTTTCAGTATAACCTTCTTGCACATATTTTGTCAGATTTATCCCTAAGTATTTCTTATTTTTTGATGATGTTTTAAAGGGTGTGTTTTAAAATTTATTTTAATTGCTCATTGTTGATATATAGAAACAATTGTTTTTTGTATATTGGTCTTGTATCCTTGATAAACATGTGTTTGTAACTTTTAGTAGATTTCATTGGATTTTCTTTATAGATGGCTATGCTGTCTCTGAATAAAGACAAATGGACCTTTTTCATTACAATGTAAGAAACTCTTTTTTCTTCCTTATTACATTGTCTCAAACTTCCAGTACAATAGTGAATAGAAAATAGTGAAAGTAGACCTCTTCGCCATGTTCCTGATTGTAGTAAGGCCAGAGCTCCCAGAAAAGGCTCCAGGTCTTGCCCAGGGGCAGATCCCTGCCCCTAGCTCCCGCCTGCTAGCCACCTGAGGCCCATGGACCAATCCGCCGGTGCCAGGACTATACTCCTGGCGCCAAACTGCTGCACCAATGAAAGAGCCCCACGCTATGCTTTTGCTTTTTTTGAATCTTCCCCTCCTGGATGCGACCCTTAAAACCCTGCTCCGACCCTACCCGTGTGCGACTTCTCTGGCCAACCGTGCTTGACCTGAGAACTTTGCCCGGGACCATTTGCCTTTCAATAAAGGACGCCTGTTACTCCTGAGTCAGACTCTGTCTGTTGAGCGGCCAAACCTTAGTGGGAAGCATTTAGTCTTTTATAATTAAGTATGGTGTTATTAAACTATATTATTATTTTCCTTTATTCTTTCTTCTTTTGGATTATGTATTATTTTTATTCCAGTTTATAGTATGTTGGTTTATTTGTCAAAACCGTTCTACTTTGTTGATTGTGGGTTTATGTATAAATTTTCATCTTATCTCAGTCTGCCACCTAGTAATATATAAATATGTTTATATATATATATGTTTATATGTTTATATGTTTATATGTTTATATGTTTATATATATATATATATATATATATATATATATATATATATATATATATATATAAATGCCTACAGCACCTGGTATTCCCACCTAGTAATATATTACCACTGCATATTTAGTGTAAAACACTAAGAGAGTGCTTCAATTTCTCCCTTCGTAGTCTCTGTGCTATTATTGTCATTCATATCACTTCCTCATGTTATATAACCCATACTGCATTAAATATTATTTTTAAAATCAATTATTTAAAAAAATATTAAATGATAATAAAATTTGCATTTATCACAGTTATAATTTCTGATGCTTTTCAGTTTTTTTTTTTTTGAACGATGTCTCTACCTTGATGCTATGAATATTCAGGGCCAAATAACTATCTTTTATGGGGCTGTCCTGTACACTATAGGATGTTTAGCAGCATCCCTGGTCTCTATCCATTAGATGCCATTAGCACCACTAAGCCTTGACAAAAACTCCTGATCTCTTTTTCCTCCTGACCTCAGTCTACTCTAAGGTCTTAAAGAATGACACTATTATGCATATAGTTGTACAATTCTAAAATCTAAGAATTAATCTTGATACTCCCCTCTTTTATTTTTCACGTTTCACCATCAAATTACATTATTATTACTTCCTAAATATACTCTAATTTTATCCATTTTTCTTATTCTTTGCTGCCACCTCCTTAATCTAAACTATAATTTCTTACCTAGACTGCTACAATAACTTCTTAACTTTGTCCTGTATTCTTTTTACTTCCCTCCAAGCTGTTGTTCACACAGTAACTAGTGTACTTTTATAACTGAAGTAACTAATTTATGCCTCCTGTGTAGGTATAATCCCTGCAATGCGCTCATATTTGGAAAACAAAGAAATGTGATAAGAAGAATTCAAACTCAGATCTATACAACTCTACGAAGAGACAATTTTTGAATATTTGAATGAGTATCAACTCAAAATGATGAGAATATTGTATTTTCAAGAGAGACAAGGGAGGAAATCATAAGAATGAGAGTATTTGCACCACAAAAATATAGAGAGCTTTCTTCAAATGTATGCAACTATACTTTGTACTGACTTTCCATCCTCAAGAGGTATTTATACCTTCTGTTAGAACATGAAGAAAAAAGTTCAACATATCTTTAATACACGATTATGATCTCCAGAGGTACCAACACCCTGTTCTAAGTGCCATGAGGGACACAAATAGAAAGATGAATAACACAGTTTTTCATTTCTCAAGGATATAATCAAGACTTTCTGTCTCATTATTTATCTTCCCCCAACAATTTTTACTCCAAGAGACTTCATCATCTCCCCCTTAACCACTAACATTTTTTATATGGTTAGAAAGTCAGTGGTCCTAAGATAAGGCAGTGGGATTGGGTGGTGGTGGTGGGAAGGAGGAGAGTTCAATAATAATATATTCAGATTCTATTTAACTTAATACGGACAGATGATGACTCAACAATAGTTATAGAGGAACTTTAAGCTCTTTTTATAAAGACCAGCAAAACACACTACCTGAAATCAAAGACAACGGTTTCTGTTTGAAATCTCTCTCTGAATGGAAACAATGAAGCATTTCAAGTTTAAATTCTTAAAGAGAGTGAAGCACCAAAAATGGATAAGAAAAAAAAAGGATGGAGAATTTGGAAAGAAGGTACTGTCAGGTGGTAGAATCAGATAAAAAGAGTTCCTATAAGACATTCTGCTGGTAAGTTTATAAAAGATTGCATTGTTACTGTTTGGTAAGTAAGAGCTTTTGATTTGGAGAACACTCTCTATAGTCTTTATAAAGGGAAAGGAACCACTATAATCTCATAACAAGAATGCCAGTGTTTGTAAACTTTGATTCATTTTGTCACATTGCCAAAAAAAAAAAAAAAAAAAAAAAAAAAAAGAATAATCTTTAGAGAATTTTCTTCGGCTTGGTAGAGTCTTTAGGAAACAGTAGGTCTTTTAAAAGCAGTGGAATACTCCCTTCAGTTAAAATCTTATCTGGAAAACCAATATCTAAAAAATGAGAGCAGAACTGAGACTGATGGGGAGTGGAGGGGAAACTGGGGGCACAGAGCTCTATCATCTTGCAACTTCAGGCTCTGAACTAGGCTCTGAAGCACCCTTGGAGAAATGTAATAGCTCTTTGAACACTATTTCATAATTACTCACTTATTCTCTCTGTTTGCAAATGAGGAAATTGAGATACAACAGTTAAAATGACTCATCCAAGTGCCATCACATGAATAGAGACAACCGAGGCTTAAGACACCTCCTTGATGTGGGTATATAGTGAAGTACACTCTCCCAAAGCTCTAATTATGCCTACCTATATTGGATTGGTCAGGGTTTTTTTTTTTTTCTTCTTTTTTTGAGAGTTATTTAAAGGGTCAAGAAAGGATTTTAAAAATAATTCAGTGATGATGTGTAGCTTCAATACTTGTGGCAGGGCCCCAGAGTGAGGAAAGAATATTGGTTAAAAAAAAAAAAAGATGTGTGTGCCAAATTTTACAAGGGATTCTGTCTTTTTATAGATACTTTCTAGGACCCAGGAGACCTCTGCCATCTGGGATGTCTCAGGGCTGTGGCCAATGTCTTACGCATTTCTTATACAACCCTGGACTAAAAGCAAGGGCATGGTACAGGTTGCAAATAAACTAACACTACTTCAGCTCCAGACATCTGTTCCCTCAGCATTTGGGTTTGGATACTGTGGAATTCTGACTGTCTTTCTCATGTGCTACTTCCTCATCTATGGAGACCATAATAACCATCACTGGCTGCCATGTAAATGGGCCGTGAAATTCTCAGGGGGTTGAATCTTATCATTACCTACCTTGTGTCTAGCATACTGATTTGTCAGAAAGTGGTGGTTGATAATGTCTTATCCAGAGCTTAAGAAGTAGTCTTAACTGAAATGGCATTGTCAAACTAGGTTGTGGGAAGAAAGCATGGGTAGAAAATGAACTGGCTACTAATACTGATCAACCACTAACTTGTCAGATTTGGGGATGATTATTTACACTTCCTATATTTTTATTTCCTCCAGTATAGGAAGGCAGACTAGATGATCTCCAGGGTCTCTTCCAGTTGGAATCCTCATACCTCTTCCTCATTTGCCTAATGACAATTGCTATTATTATATTTACAAAGCATCCACTTGACATATGCTATATCTATTCATCATAACACACTATAGCATAGGGAGCATTCCCACTTCACAGATAAGGAGATTTAGAGGCAAAAAGATTAAGTCACCTGTTCAAGCTCACCAATCAATAATGGACAGAATTGGGATTCAAATTCAGATTTACCTGATCCTAAAGTTCTCTCCATTCTGCCAGGCTCTTAAATTTATGATGAGAAACGTAAAGGCTAGAGTGAGGGGCACTGTAATGAAGGGACCTTGTAAGTCATTGCTGGACCACTCTTCATCCACATTTTTCTCAGGATTTTACCTATGCCTTCAGCCCCTGCTTTGTTCACTTCCAAGGGTAAATGCTCATCTCTCTTTACATAGCTCAGTTTGGGGCCAACTTTAATTATTGAACTGGGGTCTTCTTAAAATCTTTCCTATCTTCTACTTCCAGGTCTTGGCTCTATTCTCTGGGGCCTTTTCTTTGTCATATATCTCCCTGCTAATGGATAGAATTTGAATTTCATAAGGAGTCAGAATATGAGATCACCTTAGCTATGTCTGTTTTTTCTAAGCTGTTTTTAACCAAGGGGTTTTGGCTTGAACCATATCTCTTTGGGAACAGAGTTTCCATTGATCCGTCTGTGAGAGGATCCCTGATGTATGGGATGGCCTAACCTTCTTCAGTTTTTGTTTCTCTGCAGAGGGAACTATTAGTTGTGACAAAGCATTAACCATCCTGGCTGAATGTATTAAGACCCATTTTCTTTGGCTCACACTTCTCTTTGATAGTGGAACATTCGTGCAGCCCTAGTAATATTTCCCCAGCATTATGCCTTTGATTGCTAAGTGACACTGAGGTTAAATATTGTGCCCATGAAGGCACTAGGACAGCCCACTCCTTCCTGTGCCATTTTCTTTCCAAGCTTGGTTTCCTGTGTGTTTGAGTCTGATTGGCCTCCAGTGGGGCAGAATGCTGACCACTCAAGATGCTTCAAGCTGGAGCTGATCTGGGAGAAAAGCAGTGGCTCTAAAACCCCTGGAACCAATACTCAAACACACCATTAAGATGTTTCTCTCCTTCAAGTGTGATGGTGAAGGGCATGGCTCTTCACGCTGTTCTCTAGATAAAAATTGGGTGATGCACCCTCATTTGCAAAAGTTAATTAGATTTCTGTTAAAATGAAAAGATGGGCCTAAAAAATGATATCAGAAGACAATGTACTTTATAATTTTCAAAAAGATTTGGTATTTGATTTTGCAAACATGCTCACAGTCTAGAAGGTACTTTGACATTTCTTCACTGTTCCCCTTCCACTGCCTTTTCAGTCCACACCCAGCCTGGCCCACAGGCAGGGGTCTTAGAGAAGCCTTTCCTCCTGTTGAACGGGGAAAATTTTCAAATAGCTAACTTCTGCTTGCTTGTTTAATGTTTAACCAGGGTGTAATTCTAGGAGATATCCTGTGCAATGATATGCTAATGTTAAGGGTGTAGTTATCCTGTGCAAAGATATGCTAACAGCTAACTTCTGCTTCTGTAAACCTGCTTGCTCGGTTGATGTAGTTTTAGGCTTTATAAGCTGCCTCCTCTGGAAGCTCAGGGCTGATTCTCTAGTGGGGAGAGTCAGTCGCTGCTGGCTAATAAAGGCTCATAATTAATCTCAATTGGCTCCGTGGGTATTAGATTTGAACGCGCCACAACCCTCCATCTTGCTTTCACTTTCCCTTTTCTACTCTTCTCTCTCTTTTCCAAGTTATTGACTCCCCCAAAATTTAACTAGAATTTGCCTTTGGTATCCTTGAGGAATTGGTTCCAGGATCCCTGGGGATACCGAAATCCAAGGATGCTCAAGTATCTTACATAAAATGGTGTCAATCAATATGTACCATTGGCCCTCTGCATCTGCAGGTGCCCAACCTCAGACCAAAAACACTCTTTTAAATCTGTGATTGTTTTGAATCCATGGAAATGAAACTTGTGGATATGGAGGGCTGACTGTATTTATTGAAAAAAAATCTGCATGTAAGTGTACCCGCGAAGTTCAAACTGTTGTGGTCACAAAGATCATGTCCTCAGAGCTTCAAATGTCCAATATTCAATAGATCAAAGTTTGGAATAAGGAAAGTTTTATTTATCAAGACTGAAATGAGAAGATGGGAGCCCTAATGGTACCTCAAATCTATTTTAAGCATGCCTTAAAAGTTCAAGTGTTTTTTATTACAAGGGAAGGGAGGAGGGGTGGGAAAGAGGTGGGATCCAAGGAAGAGTGAGAAATCTCCAAATCTCTTTGTTCTTTGTCAGTCAGACCAGAGTTCCTGTAAATCTTTGATAAAGTCATTGCTTTACATACATTTCCCCATCTCTTTAGCAAAGGATCCTTCTGACAAGGGGCTTTTGAAGAATACTCAAGTCTCAGGCAGAACTCCTCCAGTCAATTAGCATGTCTATAGCAGGAGCTGTCAGCCTAAAGATCATGGGAGAAATGCAGGCTGGAATTAGGTGGAGTCAGAGAGGGAAGCATTTCAGTCTCTTACAAAACCTTAAGGCACAGTATATTTAGAGGTGCTAGAAAATGACAAAAGAGAAAGTCCTGAAAATTAAGTGATAATGAGATTTTGTTGACATTCAAAATTTTGTTCAAGTGTCAATTGTACATTAGTCCAGAAAAGAGGGTAGGACATCAAAATGAAAGGGATGAAGAATGGCCAGAAAGAGAAAGTTTAGGGAAAATAAGATTCTTAAGGGAAGACCTTAAAGTCTGCTTGAGAATCAGAGCTTGTTGTCTAAAGACTGAATCATAGAAGGGCAGGACATGAAACTCCCTGTATCTGCCTGGGGATGAGACCAAGCATTTTTCAGGAAATTGGAAGAATTTGTAATTGTAACCATGCAAATATTAACTTCTTTAAAATGACTATTTCTCTTTTCTTTCTCCTTGATTCACATTGGCCTTGGGCTCACTTGCTTCTTTTTCTAGCCTTTTGCCTACTGCATAACAACTCCCTTAATCATTAAGCCCCTAGGTCAGCATCAAATAGTCTTAGGAACAAAGCCTCAGGTCCGTTGACCACAGAGTTTCAGTCAAACTGAAGATAACATCTTGCAGCTTCACACCCATGAAGGCCGAAGAACCTTACCAGATAGGTTAACGCAGTAACTGACATCAGGACCTGATGCAATAATCAACTGCAATCAACTGCCTCCCACCCTAGCCCTGACCAATCAGTGGAGCCAATGACCTCAATTCTCTTAGGTACTAATGAATTTTCTCCTACAAAACCTCAGGGACCCAGGTCTTTGAGCACTAACTCACCTGTGTCTCTGAGCTTGGCACCATTTCCTTAAATAAACCTTTACTTTCTTTGTTGCAAACTCCTGTTCATGTCTCTTTTGGCTTTGACACATGCTGGCAAAATGAACCCACTGAGTTTGGGAATATAATCATGGAAACAGCTCAAAATGGTCCTGTCCCATTTAATGAGATACTGAGCTGCTCTTTAGAGACAACAGACCAAAGCTACAAGTCATATAGCCGAAGCATGTATAGAAGAGAGAACTTTGAATTCCAGCTGCACCTGGAACAAAAATCTTGTCTCTCCTGCAAACGTTCCCTCCACTACTACTGCCATGGAACCAAAAGACTGGGACGTAACTGGAACTTGAACACCAGAACCCTTTCAGAAGCAGAGAGTCCCTTGTCCAGGAAGATCTTGTGTCAAAGCCCCTTTATTATAAAAGGCCAAGCTTCAATTAAATTGGAGGCCAAGGTCCTCCAATTAAAACTTACCTCACCATTTCTTCCACCTACCTGTTCCTCCTATACCTTTAAAACCTTGCCTCAAACCCAAGATCAGGGAGCTCGAACTTTTGAGCATTAACTTCCCTGTCTCCTGGGTGGTGTCATTCATAATAAAATGGCCAATCTTTCTCCACTGCAGTTCTCATTGTTCAGTGTTTGGCTCTGCTAGTACTAGGTGTATAAACCCTTTCTGTTCTGTAACGTATTGTTTTACACCTAGCTCCATGTGAGGATTCTGGCCATGTGAAATCAATCCTTCCACTCATTCAACTCAATCAAGTTTGTTTTCTTTGCTTATTTTGAAAGCCCAATAACAATTCCTCCAAAGTCACTCTTCTCACAGCCCTATAGTCTATAATTTTAATTTCATGTAAAAGACAGGAGCTTCCAACAATGGATTCTTCAGTTTTGCTCACTTTTAACTCAGTAAATCTTTATTCTCTGCTATTGCCTTCTTGTTTAGGAATACAGAAAGTGCTCTTGCTTTCCAAACCCAGCATCTCTATCTGAGCCCTTGAGACAAAGCCATTTCCAACCCCAAGTCACCTATCTTCTGTCTGTCTAGCAAGTTTACCCTCTCTTCTCCCTGGGTTTCTTATTTTGGATCTCATAGGAGTAAAATTCCCTTTTACTTTGGGCAGGGACCATCTGATCTTTACACTATTGTCTGTGATATATTCCATTCTGTCTTCTTCAACTTCTCATCTTTAATTTGCTATAATCTGGCACTTATCTAATTATAGAATCCCTGCTCCCTTACTTATAAGTAGCTTCATTTATATTTGATAAAGATTTTTTAATTAGAGAAATAAAAAATCATCCATAACTCACCAGAAACAGATTAACATTTTTTCTTTCAAATTTTATCTACATGTATGTGTTTAATATTTATGATTATACAATTTTATATTCTTTTCTCTTAATGTTATCTTCAATCTTTTTTCTTGGATGTCAACAAAATCTCATTATCACTTAATTTTTAGGCGTTCCTCTTTTCTCATTTTCTAGAACCTCTAAGACATATTATACCTTATACTGTATATGAAATATACTATATTTAGTGTATTTACAAGAATATACTATATACATTAAGATATAGTACTATTTGTAAGGTTCGGCCACTCAACAGACAGAGTCTGACTCATGATTAACAGGCGCCCTTTATTGAAAGGCAGGCGGTCCCAGGCAAGGATCTCTGATCC
Organism: Eonycteris spelaea; assembly: GCA_003508835.1. Classification (NCBI taxonomy): domain Eukaryota; kingdom Metazoa; phylum Chordata; class Mammalia; order Chiroptera; family Pteropodidae; genus Eonycteris; species Eonycteris spelaea. The sequence continues at coordinate 513,122 of PUFA01000083.1, read as the reverse complement.
CGAGGAGAGGGGCCAGAGAAGTCGCACTTGGGTGGGGTCAGGGCAGGGTTTTAAGGGTCGTGTCCAGGAAGGGGAAGATTCAAAAAAGACAAAAGCACAGCGTGGGGCTCTTTCATTGGTGCAGCGGTGTGGCGCCACAAGTGTAGTCCTGGCACCCGCTGATTGGTCTATGGGCTTCAGGTGGCTAGCCTGCGAGAACTAGGGGCGGGACCTGACATCCTTGGGGCCTTTTCTGGGAGCACTGGCCTTACACTATATATAGTACATATATATTAAGATATAGTGTGTGTGTGTGTGTGTGTGTGTGTGGTCGTGTGCGTGCGTGCGTGTGCATATATATATATTTCCTTTTTTTCAACTGTGGGATTTTCTTCCTCATGTGTGATATTACAGATAAACAGAAATACAATTCTTTTAAGAAATAAACTTTTAAGTACAAGTGCACTTTAGCCATCTGTTTAATATTTTTAAGCTGCTTAAGATAATTTTTCTAAATTTTAGTTTTTGGTGGAATAGTAGAGCTATTAGGATGTACCTGGCAATATGTTCCACTTAGTGTCACATGCAGGGTGATGTTGTATAACTTTGCATAAGTAACTCTCTTTCCAGTGATGTTGACTATGTAGGGTAGAGAATGCCAAGGTAGGAATACCAGTCCCAGTGTACAAAGGTCTGGGTGAATATCCATAAGGTAGAAAGCAAGTAGTTATATGAAGAATCTAATAAATGCAGCCCTTAATAATTTTCCAGTACATTATGCAAAAAGAAAACTTCTTCCCACTGTGATATAGCCAAAAATTGTTCCTTTAACAGATTTATGTGAACTTGACTATTGAATCATGCATCAGAAAAGAAGTTCATTTCTTTATAAGTTATTGTTATTGATATATATTTATCAAGGTATTTATAGAATATTAAGGTTCAAGAAATACATTAAAACATAAATTACACCACACATGCTAAGTAGCAGAAGAATGTTATGAATAACACAAGAACATTGAACTGGGTATTAGACTTGAGTTTTAGCTCTGGTTCTAAAAATAACTCAATGACCTTAACCTCATCTGCTAAAGGAGGGAGGCTGTACATTGATATCCATATTCTTTCCAGTTTAAGTTGTCATTGTTGTTGTTGCTGTTATGTTGTTGTTGTTGTTGTTGTTGTTGTTGTTGTTGTTACAAGCACATATTGATTTTGATTAAGTGCCAGGAATCATGCTGGGTTTTCTGCATGAATTACTTCTTTGATCTTCACATTAATCCTATGATGAAGGACTCATTATTCCTAAATGAGAGATAAGAAAATCCAGGTTAAAGGAGTTAAGTAACTTGTTCAGCATTCAACTGGGCCTCAAAGTTTCAAATCCTCATCTCCTTAACTTCAGACCTCATGAGGTGGTCCCTTCATCATTGCCATTTAAATGGCAGTTAAAAGAGAGATGAGTCCCTGAAGAGTAGAGCTCCAGGAGAGGCAAACTTGATGAAGTTGGTGCAGGCAGGGGATGAGTCCTAAAGAAAGGTAGGATTTAAATCAGCAAATAGCAAGAGAGCCCCAGTGGTGAGGGTAATTCTTATGGATAACTGGCATATCTTCGACACAAATTTGGCACTCCTTGAATGTCTGATGAACAAATGAGCAAATGAATGAATGAACTGGTAGATGGAAAAGTATGGAAAGGCTGTGCTATATTAACCTTGAACTTAGGCAAAAACAGTCAGTAAATTCTCATAACTAGAGTGCAGCAGTGTAGAAGTGACAGACTTTTCATGTTCCAGTAAATGTTTTGAGTCTTTGCCCCAGTCATTCTGCCAATCTCTACTTGTCCATCACAGATAATGCATCAGTTTCAATGGCGTTTGGACCTGGATTCTCTTTTCCTATGGATGCAGCTGTCACCTGGCAGTATCAAATCATTCTTCATGACAATTAAAATGAATCATGGGCAATGGGCACAGCTCAGCCAGGGAACAGCCTCTCTTTTCTTTCTAAGTAGCCAATTGGGATTATTCCAAATGACAAGCCAAATCCATGTGGATGGTCACTTGACCATTCCTTAAGGCACAGGTGTTGTTAGAGGCTGACATCTAATTTTGGGGTGGAGACAGGAGCTGCAAAAGCATTTCAACTGAGCGCAATCCAAGTCAGCACTCTTGAAAGACCGCAAGCCTCAGTGAATGCAAAACAGGTTCTTTTCTTCCCAAGGATATTAGTGAAACTTGTAGCACTGCCAAATTACTTCCACACTGTAATTCTTTCTCAGGATCACTTGTTACATATAGGTTACATTAGCCAGATGGTTTGTGCCAGGTGGATTCCACAGAAGAAGAACATGAATACGGCATCTGGGCTAACCAGGTAAGTGAGTGGAAAGGTGCCCAGTTGTGAAACTTAAAACGCCAATGAATTTGATATATGGCCTCTGTTCTCCCTCTGTGCCATCAGGATAAGTCTGCAGCTGAGCTATAATCAGACGTGCCACCATTTGAATGGCAATCAGCATCTGGCTTGGACAGCCCTACTTGGTTCTTCCCCAATTTTCTTCATTTAAGTTTTCCACTGAATGGGGAGCAGGAGGGGAGTATCTGAGAAGAACTTGACCCTCAGAGTGAAACATGCTATTTTCAATGCTGCATATTAAGGGAAGAGAATCTAATCCCTGGTAGGACAGGAGTTTCATATTTGTTATAATGATTTTTTTCCTCTAGTCATAAAATGATATATACTTTTTGCAGAAAATATAGAAGATCATGAAAAAACATATAGATAACTAAGTAAAATCTATTCACAATCCCACTACAGAGACATATAATTAACATTTTAAGAGTATTTTCTATTAAACATATAAGAACATGTGTGTGTAAATATATATAAACACATTTATTCCTTTTTTCTTCATCAAATTGGAAAAGTTATTTTTATCTTGTGTTTTCCATTTAATATTACTCTATAAATATTTTCCCATGCCATTACACATTCCTCAAGATCAATAATTTAAAATAACTGTAATATATAAATATTTATTTAACCATTTCCAATCTCACTGAAAAGTCAGGACACCTCTGGTTTTTGTACATTTTAAGTCAGAAGGCAATGAATATCCCTGTATATGCATCTTCACACACATATTTGGTTTCCTGAAATATTCTCTGTCCAAGAACCCTGTATAATGGGAAAGATTTTTATCACATCTTAAACACAGTTTGGGGCCTGGTTTTAATCATGAGGCCTCATGCATATGAAAATGAGGGTGACACTTTTTAAGTGAAAGTATAAACCTTTGCAATGATGGGGGTAACATCTAGATCCAGACAAAGTAGCTCTTGAGATGAATATTCAGACTAACCCACAGCTGCATATTTTCTCTCTCCAGTAAAAACAAGGAAGAGGAGTCTTATCATTTCTGTCTTTCCCCACTTATCTGTCTCACAGAAACTCAGCAGGCAAGAGAACCCCTTCCCTCTTGTATGTCCCCTTCCTCCAATACCACTTGCAAAGACCATAGCCTCACCCTCAGCCTTCTCTTGACTTGGTGCTCAAGTAAAATAAGTTTCTCATTGTTAGGTTTTGTCCAAGGACTATGGCTTATAAGCAGGTTTGTTTTTTCTCCTTGCTGACCTACCAGTGTGACACCAAACAGTTGGGGACTGTGGTTTGTTCTGCTGAAAAGAAACTCTCTCTTATCAGAAGATTGGAAGGAGATGGTAAAGTGCCCTGTGTCCCTAAGGTAGTTATCTTATGAAAGTACAACGTCAGAGTGACCTCCCTGAGTACAGGCATTGCAACGGAGCAGGCCCAGTACAGCCCTTGGTGAACCAGAGACTCGTTTCTCTGTTTGGTTTCACAGGATTTTTTTTCTAATATTTCTTTAGTAATTTCCTCATTTCAGTTTTCTGAATTCTTTCTTCTGGATGCTGGGCTTCCTGAATTAATTCCTGTTGTGTCTTTTCTTTTTCTTTTTTTCCCCTCTCTTTTCTTCCTTTTTATCTCCATATTTTTGGAGGTTTCCTCAAATACGTGCATATACCTTCCATTAAATTTTAAATTTCCACTTTCAGATTTGCACTTTGCAGGAGTTTTCTTGCTCTCTAATTACTTCGTTTTTTGAGTATTCTATTCTTGCTTTAAAAATACAATGCTACATCAATTTTTCTAAGCATATTCATAAAAGGCATTTATTTTTTATGGGTTTTTTTTTATTATCTTTATTTTCTCTGGAGTCAGTGGTCTGTTTGTGTATCTGTCATTCTCTGTCATACTGTATGTCTTCCCTAAGTGCCTGGTAGATCTTTCTGTTTGTTCATATGTAAGAATTAGGGTCTAGGAAGGCTGCCTGGATTTTGTGAGAACAGTGAGCCTACCGTGTGGTCTGGCTTCAGTTCAGTGTAAGTGGACAAGGAGCTGGAGTACTGCAGGTGCTAGGGAAAGTTATACTCTGAAGAGTCAATATTCACTTTAACTGTCCTCGTTCTCCCCAGGGAGTAGCTTAATTTTTAGAGAAAAACCTTGGAATTTTTAGCCTGGGAGTAAATGTTTGAGCGCTTGCTGTTCTTCATGGAAGTGGAGAAGGTGGTTACAGACCTTTATTTAATACCCTCATGTCAGGCTCATTCCCCACTTCTTCCCTCTATATCTTCCTGTGCCTTTCAAGACTCTACCAGGCACATGGGCTAACTGCTCAGCTGCAGTCTCCTCTGTTTGCATTTGGAGCTGTGGAGTTGTCTGCTGTGTTTTATCCATCAATACTTCTCCATTTGCTTTTAATTTAATTTTAATTTTTTACAATATATGAAAAATAATAGTACACCCAGATACCTACCACCCAGATTTAACACACGTTAACATTTTGTTATATGTACTTCAGATTTTATCTACTTTTCAATTTTTATACATTGATTCCAATCTTTTACTTACTGATGTCTCTTATTCCACTTCTCTGTTGCATGATTGTGATAAAAAAATTACTATTAAATTTCAGGATGGAGGAGAAGTAAAGACACATTTAGTTTGCCATCTTGCAATAGTAGTGTAGCCACACTTTTACTGTAATTATTTGAAAGGCATTGATCCAGGCTGGAACCTAGCAATTCACTTTTAATACAAACTTGGCGGCATATGAGGTAACAGAGTTTTATCATAAATACTGATGTTTTGTTCTTCCTTTAAACATTCAACCAATTGTGTTAAGTTCCTACTATGTGCTCAGCATTTAAACAAATCTTTGGGGAAAATACAAAAGAAGCAAAAAGTATTGTCCTCATCAAAGAGTTAAAGAAACAGAATTAACAGGTATGCAGATCTTCAAGGATTAAACTGTAGTTTCTACTTGAATGATGCTTTACACTTTATAGATTGCCTTCCCAGAAGTTTTAATCTGATCTCTAACACAGCTAAGTCAATGATGCAGGGACCAAATTGTGAGTCCTATGTTAGAGAGAAAAGACATTGGTATTGGCCATAGGGATGAGAAAGGCTTTATGGATGAGACAGGACTTGTGCTGGCATTTGCTCTATATCCAGGTTGTTAAGACAAGCAAAAGGGCTTTCTCAACTCCTTGTTTTGTTAATCTCCTCAAAGTGAACATGCTTTCTTAACATAAAAGAGACTAGACTGAGTTTTCAAGACAAGTGAATTTTTAGTCTTGCTAATAGAAAATTATTTGAACTAAAATCAAGTGATTACTTTTTTTCTTCCTTTCCCAACTAAAAACAATCTTTTTATTAAATAAATAAGCAAGGCCCTACTTTTACAGCAAGGGTCCTTTCACTACACATGCATCAGCTAATCCTATTGAGAGCTGACTGGATGTTCATGGACTAAAAATACAGCTAATAGGTATAGAACAGAGTCATAGAATTTGGAAATTTCTGTGGACTATATTTTACTAAAGTACCTTTTGTAAATGAAACAGGGCTTTATTTCTGATTATAAAAGAATTAAAAAACAATACATTTTCATTGTTAAAGATTCAGACATTATGAAACAGAAAAAAAGAAAGCAACCATCATCTCTAATCAAGGACCTCTACTTCTAGTAATAATGGATGAGGTCATTTGGATTGATTCTCTATCTTTGGATATATACAAAAGCCAGACAAGTATTAAAAAAAAAAAAAAAAGTCCTCCTGAAGCGATTAGAGAATTAACCAAGGAGTGAAGAATTACCAGGCCATGATCCAGGGAAAAGACAGAAATCTAAAGGTGAGATTACCATGTGAGACCGTTGTCTCTTGTAGGCATTGATGGTCCCAGGAATGGTAGATGAGAGCTAAGGAAAACCTTTGGCAGCTTTGCTGGTCTAGAGGAACATAAATCAGAGTCAGGACTTGCTAAATGTCGAGCATGTGATACCTGCTGTTCAACACCTGGAGCAACAGCCTCATGATGTTAATACACTGTATGGTTTGTGGATGTCAGAGTCACCAAGAAAGACAGGACTCACACAGGCACTGGTTGGAATAATAGATATGACAGAGCAAGATCAGCTCGGCAGTGATCATGGGTCCCCTATGGGCTGAGGGTGATGCAAGATAGGGTGGTAGTCTGCAGGTGGAAGATCTCTTTTCCTCCCTCCCCAGTAGAAGATATAACAGTGGATTAACCAGGTGCCATATGATACACATGCTTAAACAGAACAAGGAAGTACACTTCAGACCTTGAATAGGGGAAGATATTCCTGAATAAAGCATTAAGCTCAGCTCAGACTGTGAAGGCTCCTTGTCTCCTTGGAAAAATTCAAGGCCCAAGGATTAAAAAAAAAAAAGTTAAAAGACTGCTCTCCTGAGAATAGCTTCCTCAGTCTAAAGGTGACAGCACTAATGAATCACCTGGGGTGGGGTTAGAACTTTGAGTGGCTACACTCTAGGAGTAAAGATGAATCAGAAGTAATCTAGCCCGTGTTCTCAAGTCATCTCAATGGCCCATTTGTGACATAAAAGATCTGAAAAACATGAGTCGTAAAATTGACCTAAATGACATACATAGAAAATTGTATCTAACAACTGCTGATTGCATATTCATTTTAAGCTCACAGGGAACATTTACAAACTAAAAAGAATTTTTTAAAAATCCATATTTAAAAAAAATATTTTGGACGTATTTTTATGTAAGTACAGACTTTATGAAGCATTTTTAAAGAAAAAGGTATAGTAGTAAGTAGTCAGGGGTGTCGTAAAGTAGACCTTAAAGCTATTCAGAGTCTATTGTCATTTTTTTGGGGGGGGGGAAGCTTGGCACAGTGTGAGGATGTTTCATATCACTGCATTTTCCAGAGCATTTGGTCACCCACTGTTCTCTCTTTTCTCATTTAGGCCTCTTGACTTATCTGCAACCCGAGATAAATATCCTACCTGCAGAATATTCTTCTTCCCTTTAGGAACCTCAGCTCTAACCAGTCAGACCTTAGTTGGTGTTGGAGGTTGGAGGGAGTCAAAGACTTATGGACAAGTCAAGGGGCTAAGGACACCCTCTTCTTCTAGTTCCTGAATTGTGGGCTGAGCTCAGATTAGACATAAATAAAGAGAACAGAGAGAAGTGTGACCAGGATTTTTTGAATCAAATCAAATTCAATTTATTTAAAATACATTTCTTTATTGGAATAATATATGCACATGATTAAAGAATTAAAGTGCTTGAAGGGTTTATAAATGGAAAAATATAATACCCTGTTCCATTTTTTACTCCTAAATTCTTTTTTGGGGGGCAATAATGTTAAACTCCTTATGCAATTTCTATCAGTGGCTGTAAATACACTTATGCTCAATTTTAGGCATATTTTGGCTGGACTATATAGATGAGAATTTAACTTATTCATAATTTCACTCCTACCTTTTACCTTTTTCTCCATGTCCCCGAATTTAATGTCATCTTTTTTCTCCCCTATTCTTTACACTTATTCCATATGTACATATTTCTTATTGTTCCATCAACTATAGACAATGTCTCTCAACTCTTCCCTTAACAAATATGGTGGTAAATATTTGATAAATAGAGTACCACTAGTTCTCCTTCTCCTCTCTCCCTTCCAGCTCTGCCACCTATACTTCAAATTTTTACAAAACTGAGGTTGATTCCATTTACATTATATTCCAGAAATGGAATTGAGTTTTTTGTACTTAATGACAGGTCAATTCTCAAAGAGAGAAGTTTGATAAACCAGTGTTTATATAAATTGTAACTATGTAAATATTATTTACACTGGAACCAGAGACTATAATACTACTTATCCTTTTTATACTGCCTTTTGTTTTTCCTAGATTTCAAATCGCCTCCCACTTTTCCTTATACCATTTGCTTTTCTTATATTTTCAGTTTTTTTTCTGCCTTCTCAACCCAATTATATATCATTTTCCCCTCAAGTCCTCCGCTGGGGGACTCTGTTCTTGTTCACCATCTGAATTGCTTGTTTCTAGGCCTGGGATTGCTTGTCACCTCTCTCTTGGGTTGGTTCCACTGGTTTCTATAGTCCATGCCTTCTTTTTCTTGGCATTTTCTTTTTTTCCTATAGCATAATCTCAGGTGAAATTCTCAAAGACATGGTTTTGGGACATCAATACTTTGTGTCCTTTTTGTTGGAACATGATTTTATTCTTTAAATTGGATCACTGATATGACTTAGTTGAAAATCACATTTCCTCAGAAATTTGAAGCTATTTCATAATTGTGTTCGAGCCTCTACTGGTGTTGATGAGCATTCAGATAGTCTGATTCTCATATTTTGTGGGGAAAGTGTTTTATTCTTTTAGGGTTTTGGATATTTGTTTTACCTTTGGTCTTCTAAAATAATGGAGTGTGAAGTGTGGTTTTAATAAAAATATAGGCCCCTTTTTAATCTTAATTATTGTACCAATCAACTTTGGAAAATATGTCTACATTATTTCTTAGACAATCTCTGTTACTCTGTTCTTTTTTTTTCAAAATTTCATTAACCAGATGTCAGGCTTCATGGATGTCTAATCTATTCTCTGATACTTTTGTTTAGTTTTTCAGTTTCCTGGTTTAAAAAAATATTTGACTTTAAGTCCAAGTTTTCCATAATAGTTTTAATTTTTGTCCTTACTTTTAAAAATTTATTTTTACATACATTTTTGTTAACATTACACATCCATATAAATTTAAAAGTTAAGTAGGAAAACTCTCTCTCACACCTCAGTTTCCTTATTTCTACTCTACCAGGTCACTGCTTTAGTTTTCCATGTTTTTTTTTTTTTAATAGGCTTGCATTCTTTCCCTTCCTCCTCCTCCTTTTCATTCTCCTTCTTCTTTCATTCCTCCTCTACTTCTTCTTCTCTGTAACCTCCTTCATCTCCTTTGAAGTTTTAAGCATTGCTATTGACTTTTAATTTACTATTGAAGATAAGGTTTTTAGCTCTCTTTTTTCTTCCACCTCCATCACCAGGCATACCTTTCTCTGCCCTATTTTTCCTGTATGTTATTTATGGTCACAAATGCCACATAATAATCAATTACAAAACTTCAGTGGCATAAAGCAAAAATCATTTATCTCTCTCCATTGCTAGGTTTAGATGATCTAGGTCAGACAGCTCCCTGATCTAGATTAAGTTCCCTCATGTGTCTGGATGTTGATTGGAATTGGCTAATCTAGACTAGATTCAGTTGGGATGAGTTGGGCACAAGGGGCATTAGGTCTCCTCAATATGGCTCTCATTACCTTGCAGGCTGCCCTGTCATGTTCTCATGAAGGTGGTAGAGTCACAAGAGAGAAAGCCCTTTATTTATTTGTTTGTTTATTTATTTAAATTAGTTTCAAGTATACAGTACATTGGTTAGACATCTATATAGTTCATAAAATGATCCCCCTAACTGCTCCCTCCCTCCCCTGACCCTCTACCTACCAACGTATTAATGCTAACTTGAGTCCCTATGACATGCTCCCCATTCCTGTGACTATTCCTCAACTATTAATTTGTACTTCTTTAACCCTTCACCCCTTTCTCTCAGTCCCCAAATCTCTCCTGTCCATCATCAAATTGCCCACTATATTTGTGAATCTGTTTTTGATGTTTCTTCTTTTTATTTTTTAGATTCCACATGTAAGTGAAATCATATAGTGTCTATCTTTCTCTGACTTAAATACCTTCTATATCCACCAAAGCAATATCTTTTTCCATCTCCTTCCTTTTAGTCTATGTGTGTCTTTTAACCTGAAGTGAGTCTTTTGTATTTTTTCTTCTTAAAGTTCCTCCAACATTTCCTGGCTTAGTGGTGATAAATTCCTTTAGCTTATTTTTGTCTGGGAAGCTCTTTATCTGTCCTTCAACTCTAAATGATAACTTTGTTGGATAAAGTATCTTTGGTTGTAGATCCCGGGCCTTCAACCTGTTGAATTTTTTTTTGCCAAGCCCTTCTGTCCTGAATAGTTTTTTTTTTTTTTTTTTTTTTGAGAAATCAGCTGCCAATCTTATGGGTGTTCCCTTATAAGTAATTATCTGTTTTTCTCTTGCTGCTTTTAATATTCTTTCTTTGTATTAACCTTTGGCATTTTAATTATGATGTGTCTTGGTGTGGGCCTCTTTGGATCTCTGATAATTGAATTCTCTGAGCTTCCTGGGGTTTTACATCCATTTCCTTCACTAGGTTAGGGAATTTTCCATCATTATTTTTCAAACAGCTGTTCAACATCTTGATTTTCTTCAGTTAAGCCAATCAGACAAATATTTAGAGCCTTAATTGTGTCCCATATCCTCCTTAAATTATTTTTATAGTCTTGGCATTTTATCTCTTGCCATTCTGATTACATGTCCTTGCCTTTTCTGTCCTCTAGATAGGGCATTTTATCCTTTATTCACTTTGTTTATTCTTTTGTTTATTCTTTTTAATACACTTCTCATCTCAGATAATGTGTGCTTCATTTTAGACTGGTTCCCTTTTATAATTTCTATTTCCATTTTTATGTTTTTATCTCTTTGTTGAAGTTCTCACTGAATTTATCTACACTTCCCAAAGATCATTGAACATCTTTATAACCAGTGTCTTGAACTCTGCATCTGTTAGATTACTTGATTCCATTATATCTGGATCTCTGTTCTCTTCTCTAAATTATTTCTGCTTCCTTTTCTTCCCATTTTGGCTGCCTTTCCATATCTGTTTGTACATACTAATCAAAGCTCCTATGTCTCCCAGTCTTAATAGTGTAGATTTGTGAAGTAGGTGTCCAGTGGCACAGTCCCGAGAGGGATTCAGCTGCAGGCCAAACTTAGATCAAGCCTCTACCCCTCTGGGGCCACTTATTAAGATTCAGCAAGCAAGCTACAGATGTGCTTATAGTTGCCTCAAAAGCCCACACCAGAAACTGGGACCAGCTGTTTCTAGTGTGAGTCTACGTTCTGCTCAGCAAAGAGCACTTGACTTGCTGAGTATATAACTGGATGTGGCTTGGGTGAGGCCGTAGTTGGGGGAGGCGGGGTTTCAGAGAATCCTCTGGATGGAGAGACCTCTGTTATCCAGTTTGATGACCTCATGGCTACGGTGGTGCTATGTCCCTGTATTGGGAGTGGAGGAGGGCTCAACAGGGAACAAAGGATACTGCCAGCACTTCTGTACAGAATGAGTCTTGCTTGGCCCTCGCTCCAACAATGTCACCCTGTAAGTCCCTGGTGCCCCCTGCATGCAGCTGAATCAGCACTGGTGCTCAGAGGGAGCAGGTCCATCACCACGGAAATCCACTCACTGACAAGGCCACTTTAAGAGACTTCTGCCACTGCCACTGCCTCAGCCTCCGTCTCACTCAGCCACTCGAGACTGGGGCAGCCTCGTGTCCTCACCCTGTCCTACCTTCTGCCATTTCAGAGTGCTTTCTTGGATCTCTTCCTAATTGTATGGTTTGTTCAAGTAGATCCCAGAAGATTTTTCCTTGCTGCTGCTCCTTGTTTCCATCACAACTTTGATTTGGTCTCCAGAGGAATGAACAGAGCCTCTGTTATCATTGCCATTTTTTTTCCCTTCCTGAGAAAGCCCATTTAAAACCTCTGCTAACACCTCAGTGGCCAAAGCAAGCCATATGGTCGATCCCAAGATCAAGAGGCAGGTTTGGTCATTTTGCTCATGGTAGAGTTACATGACAACTGCTAAGTTACAGGGCAAAAGGCATTGGTACAGGAAGAGATGTAGAACTGGAGTCATTATCGTAAGCTGTCCTCTCTATACATACATATAAAACTAACATCCTAATTTTGATTAAATCAGTATTGTTTTTCCATAACATTTGGCTTTCTCTGGTTGGTTAATAATTGTATTTCTTTATCACTTTTTTGTTTTTATTTATTTCAATTTATAACTTTTCTAATATTCTAATTTACTCCTAAGATATTGAATGCTGCCTCAAAGATTCTAGCAATTTTATGTTCCTGAACAAATCTCTTCAGGAAGCATCTGATCTGCAGCATTCTGGATGTATTGCCTTTCATATCGATGTACTAATGCATATAGTCACCATGTTCTCCTTTGTGAATTTAATCCCCTGCTCGCTATATATCCATATCTTCCTGTTTCTTAGTTTATTCCTTGCACCATATTCCCCAATAGCTTTCTAAGATAGTATATGTGGGAGATATATCTTTGAGAACTTGAATCAATGAGAGGGCTTTATTCTACCCTCAAACTTGATTGATGGTTTGGAGAGCTAGAAGTCTATGATCTTTGTAAAATTTCTCAGGGTAGTATTTCCCAACATGTATTATTTTGTTCTGAAGATGTTAACATGTGTCATTTAAAAAATATTTTAAGGACAGGGCAGTTTGATAAACATTACATTAAAAAAATGAAACTGCTTCCTCTCTGAAGAACTCCTCAGAGTTTTTAAGCTGTTAATGATTATTTTTCAGACCTTATTTGATCATTGAAAACTTTTCTCCATGTTGCAGCATTAGAGAAAAGTGTTTTGCAGACCAAACATATGGAAATGGTATAAAAGAATTTCGAGATTGAGTGCCCTACTTTAGGACCTATAAAGAGACAAATTCTTGTTGCCCTACTGTCCCACTCCCAGCCCCTCCTCAGAAGCCAGATTTAAAATTTCCTAAGTCCAACTAGTAGTGATTTTCAGAATGGAGATAGGTAGGAGAAGTAGCAAACTAAGAGAGTATGTGTCCAACAGAAAAACCAGAATACAAGAATTTAGTCTTTAAGAAAATGTGTAGAGTGATACATCTTTATATGTTAGCTATAGTCCTTTCCGTAGTTTCTAGTATGGGAGTCTTTCCCCAATCAATTTTCCTCTTTATATTGAAGAGGATATTGAACATATTTAAAAATAAATCTGCCAAAATTCCTTTGGGGGAAATATCTTCCCATTCTCAGGCCATGTGGTCGTGGGGTGGCCTGACCCTGTCCTCTCTCCAGAATGGTCATGTGACCCAATCCTAGCTGATGAGACTCAGCTATGAGAATTTTGCAAGAACTTTTGAGAAAAGAGATGCTTTTTTTCCAGTTGTTTCTAGTTGGGTTGCCAGTTGTTTGGGCAATGCAAATGTAGGGCTGCAGTGGTTTTTTCTGCCATCTTTTCTGGAGACACTGCCAGAAAGCGTAGCCAACAACAACAAAAAATACAGAGTCAAAAAAAGAAGTTCACAAATTCCTGGAGTCATCCTTTGAAACTCCAGATTAGCCTATCAGTCCCATCTTTGGGGATTTTTCAGTCCTATCTATCAGTCCCATCATCAGTATTCTAGAACATGATAGTCTATTGAGACCAACTAAGAAGAAAGCAAGAAATCATAAATCTAGGTAATTTATATTCCAGTCCAATCAACATTAGACACTGGGATGAAAACTTGATGCTGAAATGAAAAGTAACTGTGTGTTAGGCTGTGGAACATGTAATCCTAGCTACCAACAGTGAACATATATCTGCTCTACATACTTTCAGAGAAACATGAGACCATACATTGATTCTGTCCAGTTTTCCAAGATTTGCCTGCAGAAGAAAGCAGCAGCAATGCTCCAGCAGAGAAAGGTAGGCCATTGTTTGGTAGTCCTCGCTGTCTGCATATTTGTGCTTGTCTATCGCCCGACCTCCTCTTGGTGCACATGTCTTTCTGTCTCCCTTATGGGCCAACTCTAGGGTTTTAAGTAAAAGCTCTTTCTTTCTCTTTAGCATGTTAAGGAAGACAAATGGCCTTCACAGGTGTAGACAGGGGCTGGTTTGCCGGGCATACTGTTGTTGTAGACACTGGCGTTTCTTTGCCATGAGTAATGGTTCCTCTTCTGGATTAATAAACACCATCCTGTTTATTTATTGCTGAGAATTAAATATTAGGGAAAAAATGGATAACGTTGTAGATTAGAACAGCCTAGCAACAGACCAGAGCAGCTTATTGTCCTTTCCCTATTACCTTCTCTATCCCAATACCCATGCACACATGCACATTTGCACATGCTCACACACACATACTCACATGCACATACACATGTTCACACACATGCTCACATAATACACACATACATACACATGCTGACATATATGCGCACACACATACTCACATGTATATACTCATATACTTACATACATGCACATGCTCACACATGTATATTCTCTCACACACACATATTCACACACACATGCTCACACACATACCAGAACAATGGTCTCCATGTTCCAGACTGGAGGTGTATTTGCAAACAGTCTAGTGATGCAGCCTGCAATTTCTGCCTCACTGGAAAGGAACCTACTGGGGTGGGGAGGTGGGTGGATGATTTATCAAAGTCTTTCCTACAGTCTTCCTCATTGTGTGAAAAAGATGAGCTTAATGACTAAAAAAAAAGTACTGGCAGAATTTTGGCTTTGCCTCAGGAGGACAACCCGCCTTCCCATGGGGTAATGTCTGCTGTGTCCACTTTTGGTTCATTTCCTGTGAAGGAATAGTTTATACTAAGAAGTAAATAAGGAAGGATAAGCAGAAAGGAGGAGAGTGTAAGTTTGTGTGTGTGTGTGGAGGGGTGACATTTGAGTTTTCCTGCAGCTCCAGAAGTATCTGCAACATCAGCATTTGGCCCTGGGAAATCATTCCAGGCTGTCAGGAGTGCTATGAGCTCTTTTGGTCTCTTGGATGTCATAACACATCTACCCCTCAATCCCCATACTTTGCAGAGCTCTGTACTCCAGTGTTCCATTGGCTTTTTGACTGCATTCAGGCTTCAACTCCATGGACCTTTTCAGAGAGACCTACCTTGGTCATGTAATAAAGTGATCACCTCTTGAATTGTCCTCCAACTCTGTCACACGGTTTTTATCCCTCATAGCACTTATCAGTAAGTGAAAGTGTTTTATTTGCTTGTTTACCTGTTCCCTGTCTGCCTCCATATACTAGAATGTAAGTAAGCTCTTTGGGATCAAGGACTCTGCCTTCTTTATCTCATTTTCCTCATCACTTTGAGTAGTTGGTGGTACATGGTAGACATTCAGTAAATGCAGTATTTGTTGATTGACTGACCCCCACCATAGATTGTCTGAGGACTGGGAAGAAGAGAATTAATAAACTTAATTCTCTGATCTAAGAATTTGAGGTGCAAGAATAACAAACCTTCATTTACATGTTTAAGAAATATAGAGTTCTATTATGAGTGTAATGGTTAATTTTATGTGACCACTTGGCAAGGCTATGGTGCACAGTAGTTTGCTCTGAAGGTACTTTTCTAAAGATGTGACTAACATTTAAATTGGTAGACTTTAAGTAAAATAGATTACCTTCTATAATGTGGGTGGGTCTCATCCAAACAGTTGAAAGCTTTAAAAGCAAAAACTAAGGTTTCCTGAAGAAGAAAAGATTCTCAGGACAGCAATTTCAATATAACCTGATTTATAGCCAGCCAGTCTGCCCTGCAGACACACACACACACACACACACACACACACACACACACACACACATATCATTCTATATTTATAAATATAAATTAATTCATAAATATATATAATACACACATAATAGGATATATAACCTATGATTTTATGATTCCATTTTTCTGGAGAGTCCTGACTAATATAAGGCATAGGTCATAATAATAACTACACCATTTCTTTTAAAGTTGCTCTGTGCCAGGTACCATGCTATATGCTCAATCAAATCATTCCATTTAATACTCACCACAGTCATATAAAACAAACATTATTGTTCTCACTTCATAATGTGAAAACCAAGGTTCAGAGAGATAAAGCACTTAGCTGGTGAATCATGGAGTCAGTACCAAACCTGAGTCTGTCCAATGCAGAAACATGTACTCTTAATCACTATGCAATGCTGAAACTGGGACATGAATCAGAAGTGGCTCTAGCCTCTTAGGGGCTCATTGTGTATTACAGGGATGTGTAGACAGAAATAATGATAATTTACAAGGTGGAGGTTGATAAGATAACAGATAAATCTTAAGAATTTCAGAGGAAATAAAAATCAATTCTGGCTTCTGTGGGTCATGCACAGCTTAATGGATAACAGATGCTATCCGGAATTTGAAGAATGGATAGGTCTTGAACACTTGGACCTAGAGAGGGTGGTCACTCTAGATCAGCTCTGTTAAGCAGAAAGATGTTGTAAATCATGCAAGAGAGCCACATAAGGAGTTTACTCATTTCTAGTAGATGAATTAAAAAGCAAAAGAAAATAGGTAAAATTAAACATATGTTTTATATAACCTAGTGGATAAAAATGTCATTTCAACATATAATCTATATAAAAATTATTAGTGAAGTATTTTCATATTCATTTTTTGTACTAAATTTTTGAAATCTTATAGCACATCTCAGTTCCACATGTAATCATGTAAAAACTTATAAACAAGGTATTTTGCTTTTTTTTCTTTCTCAATATGTCTTCAGAACCTGATGTGTATTGTCCTTTACATAACATCTCAATTTAGACTAGGCATATCTCAAGTGTACAATAGCCCCATGTAACTCGGGGCTACCACATTGGACAGATAGCTCCAGGTGGAGAGCAAAACCAGGCAAGACACAGGGACAGAAGGGCCTGGTGTGTATGCGGGGGACTAAAGACAATTGTCAGTGTGGCATGGAAAATATCTGAAGGAGATCTGTGAGGAGCAATTTGGAAATGTACCTGGGACCAGATTATGAAGCCCTTTATATTCCAGAATAAGGTATGTAGATGTTAGAAACAGGTAAAGAAGAGCTGCTATTCTAATGATTATTTGAAAGGAAAGAAAACTCTGCCTTAGGAAGACACCAGCATGGAAGATGAGTGAGTAGTGGACTAGCAAATGGAGGAGGGATATCAGTCAGAAAAAATGGCACTAGTTCTATCAGAGGCTATGAAGTTAAACTAAGGCTGGGACTCTGAGGATGGAGAGATGGCATATGTTACTTGATAAGAGTTTATAGACATTGGCAAGGAAGAAAGAGTCACAGGAGGAGTTTAAGGGGGACTCCAATCTCTCCATCCCAGGTGACTAGGAAATAGAACAGCAAACAAGCAACTATGTCTTCTATCAACAGATTGCAAGAGATTTAATCTTCTCCCAATTTGAGGATTCAGAATCAATTTCCAGGGCCTCTTTCTTCCTCTTCACTGTGTCTTGGCCCCTCTCCAGTGGGAAGAAGGGTGCACTATTGAACCCTTAAGAATGTCTCTGTGTTATGCAGAGTTCCATCTATCCTTCATCTTGTCTAAGCCGCAGGACCCCAGCATCCCATGAAATGTCTCTAGGTCTTAGAATCCCCAGAAGGGAAGCACCTTATCCCCACTGTGGCACATTTAGATAGCAAATGGATCCTGCTGTGGGATGTGTGGCTGATGATCTGTTATTATGTGCTCCGTGCATCTCAAACTGCTCTAATGAGCTGGAAGTATGGAGGAGGAATGCATAGATTTACAGCTTTTACCTGGGAAACCTACCTCATGTCAAGAGGAATTAACTGGGCCAGGCAGGACTCTCAGCTCAGTGGCTACTGATAGCAAAGAATAAGGACCATAAAAGCCTTCACTAATTAGCACTGAGCAACTATCTCGGGTGCCTTCCTCACCATTGTTTATTTTAGATTGTGGCCATCCAGAGAGCCTGCTTGGTGTGTGTCAGACATACTTAATAGAGAGATAATCTGGGAAAAAGAATTTACAAGGTTGTTGTAGGGGAGACGGTAGGTGAGAGGGTCTGGATGTGTTCACATGTTTGATTGCTGAACACTTGGTTATCTAGAGGAGAGCTCCTGGAGACTTCTCTGACACACCTCAGTTTCTTGAACTCCCCTTTCCTTAATCCTCATTCCTTAATCCTCTCAGAGTTTATTCCTTAATTATTTTCAGAGTCCCTTTGTCTGGGTTCAGTGTTGCCCACTTGAATGATTCATCTTATACTTTTCTTCTCCAAGGTATTCATTATCCCTGCCCTCTGCTTTTCCTATCCTCCTAGATCTCTGTTTAGCTTTCTTTTTTCCATTCACTTGTAATTTTGTATTAAAATTAATTAAAAATTGTCATTCACTTTTACCTACTGAGGCACATGATGGTTGAGGCTCTTCTCTCAGATCTCCATTATTTTTGTTTACCTTGTGTTGTTTCTTACACTTTCCTTTTCTATTTGCAATGTTCCTGTAACCTTTATTACACTTTTTCTTCACCATTTTCCCCCAATTGTTCTTAGGTTTGGTGTATGCCTAGTACAAGATTATCTCCAATAACAATGAAACGGTCCTTATTGGAGGTGAAGACCTTTAATAAAATCCAAACCATAACACTATAGGGATTAGCACAGCTCATTGGAAACATGACTTGTTGAACCAATACTTTTTTTTTTTGATTAGTCAGAAATGAATCAATTCCAAAGGCTATAAGACTCACAATTAGGAATGGAAGAAGGGAAGGAATATGATTGAGATTTTTTCATTGACATTAGCCCTGTCACAGTGCCAAAGAGTTTTCGATAGTTCTCTAGGGGATTGTTTATCAAAATCATGAAAATGGTTTGCCCAGAAAACTCTGCTCTGGATCAGCTCATATCAACCATCTGAGAATTAGTGTTTGCAGTGCCTTCTCTCAGCATCATCCCCAAATGCCAGGGGAAAATTCTGATAGCCCCAGTTCCCATCCTAATAATATAATTTGGATCCGTTTACCATATCATCATTCGAAGCCTTCTTTAACCTCTTAATACTCCACTCTCAGGGGCTCCTTGGATAAGGAGTTTTATATGGCATGAGGTGATTGAGTCCATCCTCATATTTTTAGGTGAGTTTCAAATTAAACTACTCTAGTCAGGCCAGTGTTTTTTGGCTTCCATGCACCCTCCAGGGAGAACTGCCCACATGCCCTCTGCATAGCGTTTTTCCTTTCAGTACCTTTCAGTCAGAAGGAGAAATTGCCCCAGCCGGGGGAGGAAGGAGCGTTCCTTTCTCAGTCAACTGTGAAAATGATCAGAGTCCTAGAGCTGAGTTTTCTATCATTTTCTCCACAGAGCTCTGCAGCCAGACTGCACCCATCTGCCTTTGTGAGGAGTAGCATGAAGGGCACTGGGGTTTGCATCAAAGCCTCTTGTTTTTAGTCTCTGGCCATAGGGACTTAAGCAAGTCATCTGATCTTTCTCAGGCTCAGTTTTTTATGTGTAAAATGTATACAACACCTGCTCAAATGACTTCTTTGAGCATTTGTGAGGAGCAAATAAGATGACAGAGTACATTGAAAAATTGAATGTACTACATAAAAACGTTCTTAGTACAGACAGTCCCCAACTTCTGATGGTTCTACTTATGATTTTCCTACGTTACAATGGTGCAAAAGTGATATAAATTCAGTAGAAACTATACTTCAATTTTTGAATTTTGATCTTTACCTTGGCTAGTAGTATGTAGTACATACAACTATTTTGTTATTTACTTTCAGTACATAATCAATAAATTACAAGACATTCAGCACTTTACTATGAAATAGACTTTGTGTTAGGTGATTTTGCCCAACTGTAAGCTAATGTAAGTGCTCTGGTATGTTTAATGTACTCTAGGCTAAGCTATAATGTTTGGTAGGTTAGGTGTACTAAACGCATTTTTGACATGATATTTTTGACTTACGATGGGTTTATTGGGATGTAACTCCTTCGTAAGTCAAAGATTATCTGTATTATTATTGTCCTTTGTGAAGGTGGCTGTTGAACCATCTTCCTATAGACGTATGGTATATTGAGACGTTAAGATTTTTCATTTCCGTTCCCGTTTCCACATGGGTTTTGGGCACATGGCCTTTTAGGCTTCTCTTTTCTTGACCATTCATTGGTTTTCCAGTTGGTGTCTCCACCCTTAGGAAACTTTTTTCTTAAGTATGAGTTAAAGTAGTCTAGCAAAGTTGGTATCTCAATACAGAGCAGGGCATTTCCTAATCCTAGCTGAGATACCTTTTTTGACTAGTGAAATTTAGACACTGTAAAGGCGCATCCTGCAGGCTGGGAAAAATTTAGATCAGTAAAGAAGAGGTGGGACTCATTTTAACAGCACCATTTTCTGAGAAGCATAGAAATAAAAACTATCAGGGACATAAGCTTGCACAGAGATAGGATACTGTGTGTGAGAGAAAACTGGGCACATCACATAATTTCTGATCCCACTAGGTGTTAAATTCTTGATAAATGCTTCTATTTTATGTAACATCATTTTTATTTAGTTATAATCCTTTAAAAATTATTTCACAGCCTATGGCCATGCTACTCTGAATAAGCCTGATCCTGTCTGATCTTGGAAGCTAAGCAGGGTCTGACCTGGTTAGTATTTGGATGGGAGACCACCTAGGAAGACCAGGTGCTGTGGGCATAAAAAATAAATGAATGAATGAATGAATGAATGAATAAGGGATTGTAAGACGACAAGGTCCTTGCAATCTGTGAGGTCAACCAAGGGTTGCCTCACCTAAAAAATAAAAATAAAAATTATTTTACATACTTTATGCATATTAATTCACTTAGTTCTGATAATCTGAAAGGTCTTCCATTTTACAGGTGAGGACACTGATGTACAGAGAGGTGAGGTGACTTCCTAAGGTTACCAAGTGGTAAAGCTGGGATTCCAACATATCTTTGTCTAGCGCTAAAGCTTATGCAGTTAACCAATAGAAAGGTGGAGGGGATGTTTTCCAAGGTTTCCAGATCTGGAAAGGAATATTCACATACATCCTTGACCTCTATCACACCTTTTAAACTATAAGAGAAATGACTAAAGGATTATTGCAGATGGGGAAAGTCTATATTCATGTTGGAAGCTAGGAAACGTAGTCATCCACATACCAAAAACATTGAAGAACTTCAACATAGGGCTTGTCAAGACTGAAGAACTCCTAAGAAAGTGGTAGAAAGTTTGACCACAACCCCATATTACCTCAGAAGGTGCACCAGCAAGGGATTTAGTCAACACGACCAGTAAACAGAAAACTATCATGATGGAGGGGTGAGTGGTGGTGAATGCAGTGGAATGAGGCTCTTTCATGGTGATTTTCTCTTTTTCTCAAGTATTGCTCTTCAAATGACGGGAATCTGGAAGTCAGCTACAGAGGGTGGTAAATTTTTTATCCTATTCTGCTTGTACTTTGTTCAGCAGAATTCTTTGCAGTATCACATGTAGACATAGTCATCTTACAGTGGCTGGCCCTAGGAAGCCACAGTGTTTTCACTATTTTTATGTGTTGTGGAACATTTCATGGGTGTCTGAAGGGCACAGATGGAGTTCATAACCATTTTGTTATCTAGCCCTGAAGACCTAGACTTCATTCTTTAGGTCAGAAATATTTCTGCAGATTCTGCTTTGTCTTACATCTCTCCTTTGTTTTCTCTGCTCTTCTTCCTCTTTCTTTATGTAAAATTTTATTTTATCAAAGAAATATATTTTCATATGTTAAAAAAATCAAGTACTACTTGAAGACTTATTAGAAAAATAGTAGTCCCTTCACTCACTTTTTCCTACCTCAAAGGCCTACTGCTCAGGAATAAAATCTTACAATTTTTAAAATTGTTCTTTCTTCCTATTTCTAAATATATGCTTATATGGCCTTTTCTTGATTTATTCATTTAGACATTACCCATTGATATCATATTACGGTAAATGATAATTTAGCCCTTCTACACTCATCCCCTCTTGCCCACCACCATACCCCACATCTACATACACTACCACTTTCTTCTTAACAAAATTTTATTACACTTTTTCTTGAAACCACTATTCGGATTTATAGTTCTCTGATCATCTAGATATTGTTTCCACTAGTCTTATATAATTTTTCCATTTACAACTTTTTGCTTTTCTTGGAGTCAATAAGACCTTTAAAATTTTGTTTAAAGTGAATCAGATAATCCAATAATTGTTTTTTCTTGGCATGCTCCATCCTTCTGCTCCAATCTGTTCTTGTGTTCTGTGGCCCTGCTGCCTGAAGTTGTCCTAGTATTCTCCATAGCCAACTTGGGATTTCCTTTCACTGCTCTCCTCTGTTAGAAACTGTTTTCCTGGACTCTCAACTACCCCTTGTTTTTGATTTACATTATCATATTGATGGAAGACACTCTCAATAGCTTCCTGGAAAAAAAAAAAAGAAACGCAGAAGGTATATTTTTGATTTTTTCAAATATCAGAAAATATCTTTATTCCTCTTTTACACATGACTAATAGTTTGAAAGAATGTAGAATTTTAGGTTGGAAATAATTTTCCTTTAGAATTTTGAAGGCATGGCTATTTTTGTCCAGTACCACCAGTTAATCTCAGTTAGTTTTTAAGATCTTCTCATTGTTTTTGTCTCTTGTGTCTTTCTCCATTCATTGTTTTGGGTGCTTGGTGAATCTTTGTAATCCGAAAGTGTCCTAAAGTTCTTAAATTTTTCTTAATTTTTTTTTTATAATTATACCCTGACTGCATCCTATGTTCATTTTTTTCTTGAGCTCCTTATTGGAGGATATTGACTTCCTGAATTAAACCCCCAAGTTTTTTTTCTCTATTGTCTATCTGTTCTACTTTCTCTCAACTTGGCCTTCTAACCCTTCTCTGAATTTAAATACATTTTTGACTCTGAAATTTAAAATTTTCATATTTTCTTGTTCTCTGATCTCTCCTCCTGTTATCTCTGATTCCTCTAGGTTTTTGTTTTCTATTTATGTTTTTACTTTATCTTTAATATTGGTAGCCCTCCTTAAATTTGAGTGATCCTGGTCTACTGATTTCAATGTGAACAAGACACTAAGACACTAACTGAAGAGTCTTTGAGATTTTGCTAGTGGATTTTACCATAGGTGAGAGGCTGGCAACCCTGTTCTTTTGTTAGTCAACTGTAGATTTATTTTCTCTGAGGCTGTCCACCTTTTCCAGAGCAGAATCCTCTTTTTCTTTCTGATGGTAAAGGCTTGGCTTTCTGCTTTCTGGAAACAGGGAGTTGAGGGTCATGTTGGTCAGTGTGTAAATTTTGCTCAATCCTCCTGTTCTCAGCTCTGCCTCTCATTCCTACTCTGTACTAAGCCTGGAATCCTTGTTTCAGGAATGTTTTGGGTTTGATTTCTCTTATAATAGGCAACTGGTCTTTAATAGGGGTTTCTGTGTGAGTGTGTTTGCTGGGCTGCATGGAACGAGGGTAAGGATCTGTGGTATAATTATTCCATATAATAGCCCATTCCTCAACCCTGCCTTGTACACCACGGGGTGCCACCCAACCTTTTTGTGATTACTCTGGGTCCATCATCAGCCCCTCCAAAGGCAATTGAACAAAGTTTCCACTGATCACTTACATTAGTTACCCTCTCTTTGCTTTTTGTCTTTCAAACTCATGGAATTTTTTGTTCAGGCTGAACTGTCTTCTGCTGTTTATTTCATACTCGTAGGTTTGTACTTTTTAAAAACCCTTTTGTTCAATGAAATTAGGTTGCCAGAAAGAGAAAGAGAGGGGATAAACATGTGAGTTCAATCTGCCATGTTTAACAGACAGCCACTGTAGACCTATGAAGAGAACTGTAGGATGGTACAAATCAGAAATGTCTGAGGAAGACTGGTCTGCAGGTGGTTCCTTAGAGACAGAGTGAGGGAAGTGTTACAGGCAGGCGGATGGCCTAGAAGTTTCTGTAGGTTATTGATGAGAGACAGTAAGTGAAAGGTGAATAAATGTTGGTGGGTTTGTGTTGTATCTGTAAGTTGAGAAAAAAAGAAAAGAAAAAGAAGTAGCAGATTTGAGAATGCACCCAAGATCCCACTAGGTAGGTGAATTCTCTATTTGGGTCTCTTTTTTTCTCTCTACATTTTCTTTAATGTGTACTCTATTGGCATATTTGTCTTATCACTTCTCCCTTTTATATCTTTTATTTCTCTAGCGGCCTAGGGTTACTGCTTCTTTTTATTCAGCTATGTTTTAGATCAGTGTTTCTGAAACTTTAATGTGCAAAAGAATCACATTTTCAAAATGCAGATTCTGATTTATAGGCCTGAAACAGGGACAGAGATTCTGCATTTCCAGCAGACCCCAGGTGATGTTGCTGCTGCTGGTCCACAGGGTTCCAGAAAGAGGTTTGGAAATTTGGAAAAGCCAGAGTATGAAGGGCATTTCTCCCCAGAGACATGTTCTAGCTCCAACTCTCCTTCCTGTTGTACTCTCATTTCTCTGTCATCTGTAGGCTCGGGCCGACTTATGCCTGGCTTTCTGCAGTGCATCATTTCCTGGAATAGTTTGTGTTAAAGTCTGATCTACAGGATTGGGGCTCCATAGGGCCTTTCTGCAGTGACATGTTGCCCTGGTCCTTTCTCACTCCTGACACCCTGGTCACCTAGGACCATGCACAGCTTATAGAATAGTCTGCAACAACCACAGTATATCTCTCACCTGTAAACTTGCTCTTTCATTTTCCTAGTGTTCTTGCTCCAGCTTCATACCTAGTAGAGAGTTAACTGGGCAGATATATGTAAGAAAACAGCTGACCCCTATGGCAAGATAGGTTAAATTCTAACACCAAAATTTAGGAGGACTATCACCAGTTTACTATTGACACAGTAAACCAGCAATATTTTATCACAGAATAGATAAAACAAAAGGAGTTTGCTTGCTTTACATAAAGAGACAGAGAATGAAGCCAAAGTGACCTAATGCAATTTTCAGAATTAGCATTTGCTGTTTTCATTTGCCTATGTAATTCTAGTTCTGCTTATTCAGTGGGGATTTCATTTGTCTGATGTGGTTTTATAAGAAGCAAGAGAAGTAGTTTAAGGAGCACAAGGAAAAACTAGCTTGTTCCTAATATCTTATTTTAATTTGTTTATAATGAACATAATTAGAGTTTTTTAATGCATGTTTTTTCCTTCTCAAAAGCCCGAAATGAATTTGAGAACTTTGACTTTATTTAGCCTGGATCAGTGTAGAGCAAATTCTTTCTGGATGTTGTAGTCGGTCAGGGTATATCTAGCTTCTGATTCCTGGGATGATGCCTGTGACATCCCCAATCTTTGCTTTGATATTGTCAATGGGATCACTGCTAGCAACTTCAAGAATAATGTCTTATTAGTACAAGTTAATCATAGTAAAGAAATCTCAGTTTTGTTTTATATTATGACCAACCTCCTGTGAAAACTCAAACAGATACAGCTAAAAATGATATTCAATTGTATCAACAAAAATAGCATGCATAAGTTTTGAAGATTTCACCACTGGGGAATCCAAACGAATCTCTAACGTTTGCTCTGGATTATGCAACTGCACCTCTAATTACTTATTCTGCAGAGATTAGTAGAAAGAGACCAAGAGTGAGGAAACGGATGTACAATAATTGGCTTGCAGCTTTGCTCATTGTTATTTGGTACAATATTAACATCCCTTTATGTTGCTTGAGCATTTGCCCAACTGTGTTTTCTCAGTAGGGTGGATGGGGAGGCTGATGGGATCTTGAAGTGCCTGGATGGACTTGGGAATTGGAAGCTGCTGTAAATGGGGACATTTGTTTGGCTCACTGGCTAATGAATGAAAGATTGCCAAGAATAATAATGTTTCAGTGAAATTTCCTTAATGATTGGCACAGTTTATTAAGAGAAGAAACAAAACTACAGATAGCCTTGGGAGGGTCTGGGGGATGGGATGGACAGATCATGGAGGTGGGGGCTGTGCCTCAAAGGAATGTGCCTTTTACACAATTAGGTGTTTTGAAGGAAGACAGAGCTTGGACACAGTAGAATAATTTTGGCTAATTGAGATTTACATGGGTCAAAGACCGGAGGTCTTGCTGCAGTTAAGGTAGAATGAAGTTTGTTCTGGATCCCTAGATTAATAGCAGCCTGTGTGTGCCTCAAGACAGTGGAAAGTGGTGCCTCCCTGACAAAGAACAGATTTCACGGGATATACCCTTCCACCCTAATCTCAGCTGCTGGCATTCAGTGGTGGGTCTGATGGACTCCAATTTACCAGGTAGAGTCACATCTAATAAGTCTCCATTACCCTCCTTCTCTAGGAGTGAGAACTAATGAGGCATTTCTGTTCCCTCTATTGTGTGTCTGTCAGGAATATGCCTCTGTAAGACATGCTTCTGAGCTGTAGGAAGGCTATCATGGAGATGCTCGGCATTCTGAGTTTTTGGTGTGAGAAAGGCTGACCAATGCTTTAAATGTAGAGTGTAAATTTCTGTCTACAACAGACAATCCAATTCTTTATTTTCTTAAACCATCTCTATCTGACTGCAAGCCCCTTCCCACTTATCCTACTCTAGTAATGGAAAATCCATTCACAGTCATTAGAGACGCTCTCTCAGGGTAGGACAAGGCCATTGCCAGGCCACACAGCACCTATGTGCATATTGGAAAAAGGCACCTCCCGGTGGAGGTGCACCTGCACTGTGGTATATAGCTTGGTGAGCTGCGTGCAGTCTGGATTTCAACTACTGCTTACCTCTGTGGCCAAGTAGTCATGTGCAGAGCACAGATCACACAGTTGTGCACAATAGCCCTGGCTACTCATTCTGAAGTGGCACCAAAGTCTAGAGAGATCCCTAAACTCGTGGACCATCAGTACCACTGAGGTGCCCATTGTCACAGCCCTAAAGCCAGAACCCTTCTATAGCACAAAGGTGTCCCCTCTGAGTTCTGACCTCTTCACTAGATAGCCACATAGACTCCTTCCAGGTCCTGGGAGAAGCCACAAACCTCTTCCTCTGTAGGGGAGAATCCAAACACCTTTCTCCCATCTTGCTGGCCTCAAAGGCAGTCATTTTCTCCCTTATTCTTTTCAGACATTTAGCTTAATCTGTTGGCAGGCTTAGGCCTTATAAAAGACAGGTAGAACTGCAGCTCTAGATTTCCCACCTTCTAAAAGTCCTCAAGTAAAGGAAATATAATGCTGACTACCAACTATAAATTAAAGGGAAAAAATATATAAAGAAAGCAAATGCAAATTGATATTTCAATATGTTATCTTGCTTCCTTTATCCTGAATACTAAGTTTCCCTGAGGAATAATGAAAGGAAGCTTGTGCTCTCCTGAAACAAATGAGCAATGACCTTCTGAGTTGCCCTGACCTTACATGGACTTTGAAGAACATTTATAAGTGATTCACAGCTACTCTATCAGGATTGGAAAACAAGTCTATGGTGAAATTTCATGTCTTCAGCAAACTTACTAACATCATATTGTATTTTTTAAAATTTCTTGAGATGGATCACGACAGTTGTATGATTGGCTAAAGAATTATTTTGGAGCTCCTTCAATAATTCAACAAGAGCTAAGTTCCCATTAGGTTGAGTGGATGGTTGAGGTTGGGGGATGAACACAAAACAGGGAGCTGCCATTGACTGTGTGACCTTGGGCAGATTCCTCTGTGAGGGGCAGGTTGGGCTAGGATTGATTATTTCTTAGGACGTGTTGTCATCGCGGCATATGAAAATCATTATATGCTAAAATATAATGCTGTCATACGAAAATGCTGTCATATGAAATCATTATATGCCAAAGAGAAGACTGGAAGAGGCTGAAGAGCCAGTCAATATTCATTTTCCCTTTTCATTTTGTCTCTTTGTTTTCCCCCACCACTTCAGTCTGTTATTTCTGGTTTTCTCTTTTACTCTCTGATTTTCACTTCCTCCTTCCATTCATCTTTGTTCTTATTTTCTCTCCTTTTTTCTCTTTCTTTTGCATTCTCTTAATACTTATTATTGTTTATATTTATTGAATTAAGTTTTATAAATTTATCCAGGCTGAATGTTTCCATTTCCATTCGAACATAATCCTCAAATTATGGTTTTCTCAGAAGACCTCAGGAGAGAGACATTTTCCCTCCTTGCACTAAAACTAACAAATGGAGGAAATGACTTTGTGGTGTTGTTACCCTCCAAAATGGATGTTAAGCAGGAGATGATCAGCTGATAGAGGACAAGGATACTCAGTGGGCAACACCTCAAGGCCTTGGTCTTTGATGTGATATACAATAAGATGAACATATATGAAAATAATACTAGGCCAAAATGTTGCTGTGAGTACACATATGTTCATAGGTAGATTAGGGTCAATTTAGGGTCATTAAAACATTAGGCTGCTCTGGAAAATGAGGTCAGCTATCTCAGAATTTCAGGTCCAGCAGTTTAACTTTCTGTAGGTCAAAGAAGAGTCTCAGATTGGCACAGAGCCTCATTGGCTCTCACGCAGAAACTCTGTGACTTAGATATTCAGCGAAAAATGCACATCTGGAATGAAATTCGACCTCACCCTTTTCAAGCTTCTGCTCCTTGATATTTAATTATTATGACTTAGATGTGACTCAAGCTACAGGCTTTATTTTTAGCAATGATCAGAACCACTCTTGATGAAAAAATCAGGAATGCTGTTTATTTTTTTTTAATTTGATCATGTGATTAAATTTATTTTTCAAAACTTGAATGAACAAATCTGACATGAAAACACATTAAAAATGTTTTGAGCTATGCATAAAGAGCAATTTTGTGAACTGCTTTCTGAGGGGTGCCCTATCTCTCCTCTGATGTTCTGGTGAATAGTACTATTATTGCTGTCTCAGGACCCGCCTGAAATTAAGATAAGAACTAAAAGGGACCTCAGGCATCTTCTGGTCCAATCTTCCTGTGAGAAAGGAAACTGGGGTTAGTGGGCTGAAGTCACTCACTAGGGATTGTTAAAGCTGGGCCTAGAAACTCTGCAGTGCTTCTGACACCAGCCCCAACCTTTCTACCACCTATCACTTCCCAAGTATGGGACACGTACCATTGCTGCTTCCTGAAACCATTTTAGATGGTACAAAATATTGGATTAAACAACTGAATCGCAGTTGGAAAGGGAGACAGCCATTTTCAGTTCTCTTTTCCTCTTCCTGATCACACCAGCTTTATGCAAACACTGTCTCAAACTCTGACAACACAGGGATGAATCAGCTACAGTTCCTTCTCTCAAAGAACTCTCAGCTGAAGAACATATTTTGCCACATCAAACTGTAGGTGGTTGTGTGTGTGCATGTATGTGCAGGCTCATGCATGTGTACCAGCATGTGTTTTGTCTTTCTCATTTAATTATGATTATTCTTGTAGCTTTTTTTTTTCCCATGCAAATATATACTAGGGAAAAATTTTCTGAGAAGATAAAGCTCCAAGTATCTCTTCTGAGTCACCGCAAAAAGCAGTTCTCTTTTCTTTCTTTTTTTCTTTTTTTTTTTTTTTTTTGAGAAATATTCACCACAGTAAGTCTAGTTAACATTCATTTTAATACACAGTTACATTTTTTCTTCTGATGAGAACTTTTAAGATCTACTCTTAGCAATGGAAATCTTAAACAGAAAAAAATCTATGTGTGGCTAGCCTTTAACTTGAATACTTACTAATCTTCCCTTTAACTAATGAACAACAAATCTTAGGCTCAGAGCCTTCATCAGGGAATAGTCTACAAGTAGAATTTAATAGCATTGGTTTGTTTTCATTCTCTATTTATAGAAAGTGTATTAGTTATTTATAGCTATATTAATAAAATATACCAAAACTTAGTGGCCTAGAACAACAATAAACATTATGTCACACAGTTTCTGTGAGTCAAGAATGTAGGGACATCTTAGCGGATATTTTCAGCCTAAAGTCTTGTATGAGGTGTAGTCACAGTGTCAGCCTCATATTGTCATAGTCAACCAGAGCTGTAATTATTTGGAAGTTTGACTGAGGCTGGGAGATCTGCTTCCACAGTGGCTCAGTCACATGGCTGTTGGAAGAGGCCTTGGATCCTTTGCCACATGGGCTGCTTCACAGGTGGCTTGAATGGGCTCATGGTATGTCAGCTGGCCTCTCACAGAAAGAGTGATCTCAGAGAGAGCAAGGAAGAATCATAATGTTTTTTATGACCTAACATTAAAAGCCACACTCCATCTTTTCTTTGGTATCCTATTTGATACATAGGTCAACTCTCTTCAGTGTGGGAGAGGACAGATAGCACAGGGCTCTGAACACAATGAGACAAAAAGCATTGGGGGCCATTTTTGGAGGCTGGTTAACACAGAATGTGATACCTTTTTTCTCTTTATTGCCATGTCATAAATCTACCTTTTAAATAAATCTGTCTAGTGTTAAAAAGCTAGTCTGGTTTAAACAAAAATGTTAGAATGCTAAATTCTAACACAGATGGTCCCCGGATATCACAAAAATTGTAAAAGTACAAAGGAAAAGGCTACTTTGCCAGCCCTCTGATTGTAATGGCTGCTCCCAGTAGCCCTTGCCTGAGTGGGGAGAGGGCAACCACTGGCAGACCTCCATGTGGAAAAGTCCCAGGCTAACAGATATGATCCCTTTACCTACACTCTGAAGATATCTTTTTGTCTCTTATGTGCTTTGTACTGCCACCTTGTGTGCTGTAAATGAGACTTGGAGTTATTACCTTGAGGTGACCTCAGTTTTTACTCCTTGTCTTTTTTTATGCCTATTGCTCCTGCTTCCCTGTTGCATTGAGTGATCTGTTTAAAACCAGATATAACTTTACTATGGCATGATGTTTGTTAGGGAACAAACTCTATAAAAAATCATTAGACATTAGAGACTGTAGATTTGTCCTCATTTGTTAAAAAAACTTCAACTGATGGAGTTTTTCTTTTTCTTTTCTTTTTTTTTTTAAGATAAAAAAAAGTCATATTTATTAGAGTTGTCCACATTCAGCAATGGTGATCTTCCTGCTGGTCTTGCCATTTCTGTATCCAAAGCAATCCATGACCTCCACAATATTCATGCCCTCTTTCACCTTGTCAAAGAACACATGCTTGCCATCCAGCTACTCAGTCTTGGCAGTGCAGATAAAAACCTGGGAGCCACTTGTGTTGGGTCCAGCAAATGCCATGGACAAGATGCTAGGACCTGTATGCTTTGGGATAAAATTCTCATCATCAATTTTCTCCCTACAGATGGACATGCCACCCATGACATTATGGCATGTGACGTCACCACCCTGGCACATAAATCCAGAAATAATTCTGTGTCATCAGGAACCTTTACAACCAAATCGTTTCTCCCCAGTGCTTAGAGCACAAAAGTTTTCTGCTGTCTTTGCAACTTTGTCTGCAAACAGCTTGAAAGAGATGTGCCCAAGGGAAAATTGGAAAACACAGTTGAGTTGACCATGGCTGGGTGTGAGTGGCTCTGGGGTAGCAGTGTCTACAAGGACTAAAGTTTCCTGTCTAAACATCTTCAATGCTTATTTTGTTGTACTTCAGAAATTTCTTCATCTGAGTCTTGGCGATATTAGAATATCTTTCTAGATATTATGTACCCAAGATCAGGCTGAGTAGTCTTACAGGCAGGCTCTAAATTCCAGGTTGCTAGCGAACCCATGTTCATATGATCACTCATGTTCATATTTATTTTTAATTGCTTGGTTTTCTTTGTGTTTATTGCTAATTTCACTGTACACTTTCCCAAAGCTTCTCAGTACAATTTCCTCAAAGCCAATTACATCAGGAATTTATCTGTTCCATTTTTTTTCCTTAGATACATTTCTCAACATTTTTTCTTCTATCTGAACTGTATAGCCCTTATCTGAACTATCCCTTTTTTGTTGTAATTATTGGAATTCTCTTTGTCTTCCTCCTGGGTTGAATTTGCTGTTCCTTGGATCTCATGTTTAAGTTTCTTTCTTTGGTGAAGTATATCCTCTCATAACTCGAGTTAAGATGATACCAGCAGAATGCTTAGTCATAATAGCCTTCAATTTACCTGTCTCTTAAGTTTGTCCCATTTTTGGATCAGTTATCATCTAAATGTGGTGTCCAATTGTTATGCTGGAATCTCCTTGCACAGCATCCTGGAACTTGTCATCACTTCTCTCCTGTGTTGTATTTCCTACTTCTTATATTCTAGATCATATTTATATAGATTCTTGCTTTATTTTCCTCAAGAAATTCCATGGGAGGTAAGCTTTTAGAATATTTTAAGTATAAAAATTTCTATACCTTTTCTTATTAGTTTGCTATATATGGGATTCTAAGTTGAAACTCATATTCCTTTAGAATTTTGAGAACATTGCTCCATTCTTCTCTATCTTTAAGTGTTGCTGATGAGAAGTTCAAAGCCATTCCCAATCCTGATTCTTCAAATGTGATTCTCTCTGAAAGCTTGCAGGGTTTGTCATTTATGTTCTGAAACTTCACCATAATTTTACTGGGTGAAAGTTTAATTTCTTCAAACTTACGCTTTCGATTTGGGAACTTATATCTTCACCTCTGTTCTGGAAGAGTTTATTGATCTTATTGTCGATGATGGTGATTCTCTGCTTCTCTTTTCTCTGCTCTCCTCTTCTGAAACTCCAATCATTTAAATGTTGGACCTTTTGGATTACTCTGCTAATTTTCTTATATTTCCTTTCTTGTTTTCCCTTCCTTTGTCTCTTTCCTAAGAGATATCTACAACTTTATCTTTCAACTTTCAGTTTATAATTTCTAAAATCATGTTTTTAATTCCCAAGATCTCCTTTCTTCTTTGAATGTTGCTTGTTTCAGTCTTTGTGTAGATGTTTGCCTTGTATCTGTTCAATGTGAAGAATGAGGGACTGGAAAAGCTAATTAGAAGTTCTGAGCATGTGAGTGTAGTCTTAGAAAAAGATACTTGAGGAAAATGAGAAGGAGTTTAAAATATAGTGTTGCCATTACTGTGATTGGAACAGCACCGTGTGTTACTAGGAGAATTTGACGTGGGTGGGTATCTGACTTTGATGGAGGGTCAAGGGATGTTTGGCTTTATGATTGGGAGTAGAACTTAGCCTGTCATGGAACATTCCAGGCCCAAGGAACAGCATTTATTTATTCATTTAATAAATATCTTTAGGTAGTAGGCATTGAGCTGGGGTGCAATAATGGATAAAACAGACAGTTTTCACTTTCTTGTCTTTAAGAGGGGAAAACAAATAAGTAATCAAGCAATGAAAATATACTGAGACAGTTATGAAGACACCCTGTGTTATATCCTCTGATTAGAAATTTGAATACAATCTCCCTTAAAAAACATTGTCAGAGAGGTAAATGGTATTTCAGGTAATATGTGGGTGAAATTAGATTTTATGGACTAGACTGAGAAAGACCTGCACTATTTACATTATTGTAACTGTCAAAGAAATGCATTAATTTTTAAGTCTACATTATGTACTAAACGCTCTGTAGGCATTTTGCACTTCAAGAAACTGACAAAACTGCATTTTAAAAGTTTTGTTACTGCCTATAATTTTATGAATGGCAAAATGTGGGGTTATATTAGTACCAGATTTTCTCTTTTTGAGGATGGTCTCTCCCTTGAAAGTCTTTGATCCTCCAGGCATTGATGCTGAGTTCAATATGTGTTTAGTACTATGGCTTTGGGAAAGTCACTTAATTGCTTTGTGTATATGTATATTTGTATGTGTGTGTGTCTCTTTTTTATGTGTAAAGTAAGGGGGATGGCTTCTTCCCACTTATCTGGAATAGCAATGTACCTGCCCTACCTGGAATATGATCAGAAACACCTTAGTTGTGCTCACTCAAACAGAATCCCAAAAGGCAATGAATTATTGTTGGAGGAATAGATGAAGTAAGAGCTGAGAAATGGTTTTTCATTTTAGTTTTGTCAGCAATTAGGTGAGAGCCCTCTCACTTTCTCTCCTGGTGGTTTTTCTCATTTGTAAAGAGGGTCAATTGTATCTGACCTGCTCATTTCCCCCGCTCACAGAGAGGATCAAAGCAGGCAATAAGTGAAAAGTCAAAAGGCTGATGCAAATTTGAGACATTTTTCTGGCAATGACTACATCAGGCATGTGGAGATCCTGCAGGATGGTGGACCCCTCTTCCCATTCTGTTAGGACATAAGAACTAGGCTGCAAAAACAGGCCCAGCACAAACTCTGGGGTGATCAGAGAATGCTTCTGAGTTTTGTTCTTACTCTCACTGTTCCTGGTTTATCTGGGGACAGGTCACCTAGAAGCAGGCTATCCCATGGCCTACCTCAGAGAGACCACAGGCTGCCTGTTTGGCAGGCCATTTTCCTTTCCTTTGGTGGACTTTGACTGACTGCCAAGAGCATACAGTAGACTACCTGGAAGTTCTCAGATTGTGGTCCTCGGGTCAGCTGCATCAGTCTCACCTGGGAACTGGTTGAAAATGCAGGTTCTCATATCCCATTGTATTTACTGAATCAGAAACTCTGAGGGTAAGAGCTAACAATCTGTGTTTTAACAGGTGTCCAGAAAATTCTGATGTTCTCACTAAAGTTTAAGAACCGCTGCCTCATAGAATCACTACTCAGACTTTAATGTGACTTCAAATTCTATTAAAATTCAGATGCTGACTCAGAGAGTCTGTGCTGAGGCTTAGAACAGAGTCTACTTCTCTAAATAGCTGCCAGGTGCTGCCGATGTATCTGGACCACAAACCACGCAGTGAGCAGCAAGGCCATCGAGGAAATAGCTGGGATATAGGAGATATGGGTTCTAGGACTGGCTCTGCCACTAACTTGGTGGTGACTCACAGGCAGCTCACTTCTGCTTTCACCTTCGGTTTCCACCCCCAGGTCTATAAGTGGGGATCTGATCGTCCCTTAGAATCTGATAATCTGAGAATCTGATATTGTATAGTTCTTATTTTATGAATTATTCATAGGATATGTGATACTCAGGATTCTCAGAGATTCTTAGGAACTCCTCTCAATAAAAGAACAATAGAGTAGAATAGCTGAAAGGAAACAGCTGGAAGCAAAAGGAATGGCTTCTTAGGATGCCCTAAGAGCTAGCAGGTGCATGTCTCCTCAAGGGTACGGCTGAGAGGCCAGGCTGGGATCTGCTGGCAAACCACATCACAGCATCTACCTCCTCTAGCGTTCTTACCACCAAGTTTGGAAATGCTTTATTAACATGCTTCTTTGCGCAAGTTTCTTCATGGCAGGATGATGATTCTCAGAGGCACCCCCAGCTTGTGGAGAGATGTTTGAGTGAAGAATCTGACACTGGTCGTGGAAATGGTCTACGCTTAAGATAAAGGGACACCTTCTCATCCCTGCATGGCCACTTTGTATATTCTTTTCTGTTTTATAAGACATACGCAGCTTCTGGCACCTGGCAGCTTCGGGGTTTTTTTCTCCCCTGCAGCACAGGTTGACTTTATTTCCAGAGCTTTTCAAAACTCCTGTGGTAACACATCCAGTTCCCAGGTGTGCAAACTGGCTGGTCTGTTGTTATAAACCTTCCCAACCCACAAAGCTAAACTCTGAATTCTTGGTTTGAATTCTTCTTTCTTGAGG
The DNA here is from genome assembly GCA_003508835.1 of Eonycteris spelaea. Taxonomy (NCBI): domain Eukaryota; kingdom Metazoa; phylum Chordata; class Mammalia; order Chiroptera; family Pteropodidae; genus Eonycteris; species Eonycteris spelaea. The sequence goes on along the minus strand of PUFA01000083.1, from coordinate 477,454 downwards.
AACTCCAGCTACTGTGAGGTCTTTTCCACTTCCTGGTGAAGCAGTTTCTGAGTGCACAGATGTTGAAGCTGCAGTCTAGCCACAGCTGCCTCACAAGAGCACAATTCATTAGTACAGAATTTTAGGAGGGCCCTCATTCTCTGATAGTGTCAACATTTGTTTAGAGGAGATGGGGCGGGGGGAGAGTCAAAAGGTGGGCCAGAGAAAAAGAAATGATACTGAACACATTCCAGCCTGAAAACTGCATAACATAGTGCATTGTTCATTCCTGATCTGAGACCAGACTTGGCCTGCTGGGTCCAAAATGGTAGTGGTAGAAATACGGCAGAACCAGAATTAAGGTTCCATCTAGCTTTTCTAGTTTGCTTTCATTATTGTTTATACACAAGTCTGTATTTTTTGATAAAAAGTTAGAAAAAATAATTCATAATCTCTCCTATCATAGATAACTATTACTAACATTTAGCATATTTCAGGCATTTTTTTTCTTTCCATAAACCTAATAAGAATGTATACATATCCATATATTTATAGTTTTAGTATAAATGAGATTATAAATACATTTCTTTGACTTCAATTAAAATTATTACTATATTACATGCATCTTAGCATGTCAGTATATAAGTGTCAACATCACCATATTTAATGGGTGCACAGTAATCTATCATATGCATGTACCAAGTTTTTAGAATCATCCCCTGAATCAGTCCTCTGTTTTCAACATTCAGGCTGTTTGCAACTTTCTTTGCTGTCATCTGTGTTTGACTAATATCCATGATATTTTTCTTAGCATAAATTTCTCAGAGCAGAATTGGGATAAAAGCTATGCATATTATTCAAGGCATTTGGAACATATTACCAAAGAAAATTCAGAAAAGCTGTAATAATTTACACTTCCCTTGACAGTATATAAACATGTCTACTTATTAGTATACTTGCCAACTAGGGATCCTTATTCTTCTTTTAAGTTTTTAAAAAATTTTGACAATTTAACTAACAAAAACGGTATCCTATTATTTGAGCTTCTTTGGTTACAAATAAGTATATTCTTTATTTGTTTTTGTATTTTCTTTTCTGTGAATTGCATGTTCATATCTTTTGCTCATTTCTTTTTCATGTCTGGTACCTTCCTTTGTCTTGTTGATATTTAAAGATGCTCTTAATTTTTTGTCCACTGTATGTGTTGCAAATATTCTTCCCAGTTGGGTGCTTGTTTTTTAATATGATTAGTGGTGTTTTGCAATGTGGAGATACTTTAAAATTTTATGTAGGCTAATCTATTAGTCTGCTATGAGGCCTCTGTCTTCTGGAGGCTTGCTTCTGAGGTGTTTTAGGCACAGATGCTGGTGCAGGCTCTCATTTGTCAGAGCCTCACATGGCACTGTTGAAACTTAGAATTAAGAGCAAGAGCTTAATCACATCCATTTTGCTCTGAGAGCAACACATGTTCCTCTAGGAACTCCCCTGGATCCTTAGCAGGTGTGTAGGCATTTTTGTTTTTTTATTGTCGTTGTTTGAATTGCTGGTGTCAGGTCTTTCCAAGGTCAAAGTTCTCAAAGTTGTTTTTCTGGAGTTTTCTTAGCTTCATTATGCATGGGACACTTTGGTAGGTGTCCAGATTCATGGTCTTTATTGCCAGTAGTCACACAAGACACAGAAAATGAAGCCCTTTTCTCATTCAGAAGGTCTGATTTGGTATTGTTTGTTCTCTGAAATAAGGCACAGTATTTAGTGGCACTGGGAGAATAATTAATAATTTAATAATGCTATAAATCAATAATTTAATTATTATTTAATATTATTAAATAATTAATAATTTAATGACTTAATGGAAAGGTGAAGTCACTTGGCTGATTGAAAATCACTACCTTTATAATGGAAACATTATCTTGGGATGTCAAACCTCTCATTTTTACATTTTCCTCTCCCTCTGACTTCTGATCCATAACCAAGTTTTATAGATGCTTTGTAAGAACTCTTTCTCTTTTCTTATGACTCTTGCATCTTTTCTATTTCCATGGTATGTACTCCAGGAGATCCTCATAATATCATACCTGGATTATTGGAATAATTCTCTCATTTGCCTCCTTTGTTTCCTTCTCTTCTCCAAAAATCGCACCAAATACTGGGTTTCCTCTTCTTTTCATCTTTGGTGAAACACCTCCAGTGGCTTCTCATTTTATATACACTCTAGCTCAACCCCTGAGGAACCCCACCATCTGGCACCCCTTGGGAGGCCCCACATGAACCACCCTCCCAGCCAAAGGGGATGGCTTATGGTCCACGAAAGCACCTGCCTCCATTGCTCTACTCAGGCCATTTCCCATGATGAAACAAGATTTCTAAGGCCAAAGTTCCCAGAGTTGTTTTCCCAGCAGTTTCCTTAGCTTTAGAAGAGACAGGATACTCTAATGGTGTCCAGCCATAAGATTTTGCTCTTCCTGAGGATCTTTAGAGAGATTGTTTCCTTTATGAGCACTTAAACTATCCAGCCTTGTACTGTTATTTTCTTTATGTTTCTTGTTCTCACTCTCCAGTGACACAAGTGGGCTCAGAAGGCAGGGAAGCAGCCTCTTATTTCCCTTCAATGGTAGGTGTTCCATAAGACGGTTCATGGCAGTTTCCCTTAATAATGTGTTAAAAATTGTTGATTCTTCATAAGGTAAACATAGAATTATCATATGACCCAGCAATTCCACTTCTAGGTATATAGTTAAAAGAATTGAAAACAGATATTAAACAATTACTTATATACAAATGTTCATAGCAGCATTATTCATAGTAACCAAAAGGTGGTTACAAAAGGTGGGAACAAACCAACAGATGAATGGATAGACAGAATGAAGTGCATCTATACAATCAAATATTATTAATAGTCATATAAAAAGAGCAAAGTACTGATCCATGTTACCGTGAGAATGAACGTTATGCTAAATGAAAAAAGCCAAACACAAAAGTCACATGTTGTATGATTCCATTTATATAAAATATCCAGAATAGCTATCTCCATAGTTGTAGAAAGCACACTAGTGGTTGCCAAGGGCTTGTGGGGAGAGGAGAGGATGGAGAGTGATGCTTAATAGGTATGGAATTTTCTTCTGTGGTGATGAAAATGTTTTGGAACTAGGTAGAGGTGGTGGTTGCACAACATTGTGAATGTACTAAATGCCACCAAATTGTTCATGGTTAATTGAACATGGTTAAGTTCATGTTACGTGAATTTTATCTCAATAAAAAGAAAACAAAACAAAAACAAGGAAAAATCCTTACCTGTTGCTACATGAAGTTACAGGGACAGATGACAAAGGACCTAGCACTAGAGGCATTTGGGACCTGCTTTGGTATTTCAATGTCCGCTGGATTTTTCTTAATGTCTCAACAAAAGTGAAGTTGGGGAGAAGGGTCAGGGAATATAATTTCCTGGTTGCTTGATAAATATTAGGATTAACTGCATCAGTATGCTTCATCCCTTCCTTCTCCAATAGAATTTGTTTTGTTTGGAAAGTCACCTTTGATGTTAAATTATTAAAAAAAAACAATCTCCCAGTGCTATTTTTCTCAGACGAGAAAACCAAATAAAGTATGACTTTGTTCCCTCCTATTTAGGGGCTTGGGTTTCTCTCTAGCTTCTCATGGGCCACACTGGCACCTCCTGGGAGTAGGGAGCCCCGGAGAATGCCTGATCATAGCCTCCTTGTCCTAGGGGCTGCTGTGTCCTTATTTTGTTGTGTTCTTACCATTTCCACACCTCAACCAACCCCTTTCACACTTTTCCCTAAGTATAACATAATATTTTAAAAGGCATTTAGCTTAAAATGATTAATCAAGCTACAAGGAGAGGGAGCTCCTGGAAGTCTGAAGAAACACGGAGGAATGATGTTTTATGCTCTATTGAAGTGCAAATATGCCGGCCACACACCCCTTTGTTATAAAATTTGAAATGAAGTGTTTCTGGAAAGTCTTGCTTCCTTTACCTTTCTGTTACCTTCCCTGGCTGCCTTGGCTTTGGATTAAGTGTGGTTTTGCCAAGTCAATTTTAAAAAGTCACAGCTAAAAATGTAAATTAAGTGAACATAGAACTCATGCTCCCTTTATGTGGAGACAGAGGGAAAGGAAGAGGGAATGTATGTTGTTCTACCCTTCAAAATCTTTATTTCTACTATTTTTCTTTAGGTTAGCCAAGAAACATTTATTGAGCACTTACAGTGTACCAGCCACTGTGATAGAAGATAGGTGTTTCATGACACATCAATGAGACACAGTTTCGGGAATCAAGGAGATTGATTTTTCCTTATCCTAAAAAGATACAATTGTTTTTAAGTTCTGACAACTGTGAAAGTCATGGTTAAAATGATTTCAGTTTTCTTTTCCATAATAAAGAGCCTCAGCCCCCCAGTTCCCTCTTTCAACACACGAATTTTTTTTTTCTGGGTTCTCAAGGCTTACAGCAGCTGAAATAGTTCTAGGAAAAAAGACATGGTAATGGAAAGAGCTGGAGTGTAGCCCCAACAGATGGGCCTTTCCAGCTCTGAAATCCTGGAAGGACCCTGCGTATGGGCAGGAGGTGGTGGCTTCAAGTGAGATATGCACCTCACGGTATCACAGACTATCTTGGAATGTCTGGGCTTTTCCAGGGCCCACCATGTGTGGGCTTGTGTTGCTCCAAAGAGGAAGGCTACTTTTGACATCTGCTGCAGAACAAAGCCCCAGCCCTGGAGAGGGAGCCCTCCTGAATTTGGAGCCAAGGCCTGCTGCGCATATGGTTGGTTTGAAAAACATCCAAGACTATAGTCTGCTTGTTTGCACAGTATGCTGCCGCCATGTTCACTTAAGCACCTCAAAACAACCAATACTCAGAAAAACAGACCTGCCATTCTGTAAACATCTCTCTAAAGGCCTCAGAGAGACCTAGCAGTGGAATATAGATCATGCCAGCTAAATGACCTCTCTGAGCCTTGCAGTACATTAAGTAGTTGTCAGACTGGGTTCCATCGGTCTTCTAATTGCAGCTCCATTAAAAACAAATCTGACCTTGCCTTCCTTGTGGGAATATTGTGATTGCTGTACATCCTGGTTTGCTTGGGACACTTCTAGTTAACTCTGTTGTCCTGGAGGAACTATTATTAGCCCCTCTTTTTACTCTTCAGAGTTTTCTGGTTTGTACAATAAAATACATGAACAGCTTACTTAGTGATGATCTAGAACAGGGAGTGGCTTGTAGGCCAAATCTCCTCTGGATGAGTTTCCTTGGTTAGCTTAGTGTTGTAAACAAAAGCAAGTGTGAACACAGTAGGCAAGACCTTTGCCTGTCTTTTCCCACAATTCTCATCATTCTCTAATGTCTTTTTCCTACCACATGTCTCTTGCATGACAACCTTTATTGTCTTTTGAATGTTAAACCCTTCACCTGCAGCTCTTGTCTTGACCTTGTTTTATTGGCACATTTATCAGTAGGGCTGGCTGAGTGGAAACATGAAAAGTTTGTGAATGGCACCCCAAACTGCAAAAATGACTGGTGTAGAGAAATAACCTTTTTGGATAGGTTCAAAGGCCTGTAGCTAATGACCTTATTTCTTAATAATCTTTCTGTATGTATCTTAGGATACCTCAAATTTGGATATTCTTATTCAGTGATGTGTTAACCATACTTCTGAATTTCTGATGTGCCGAGAATACTTTCAGCTGCAAGTAACAAAATACCTGCAAATATAGTGGTTTCATCAGTGAAGATAATCATCTCATGTAAGAACTAGCAAGGTTGATCTAGCACAGCAGTGATGGCAGCATGCTGGGTTAGCCTCTTCCTGTTGCTCTTGGTCTCTCCCTTAGGGTTCCAAGATGGAATGCCAGTCATTAGTCCTTAGACCAGCATTCCAAGCAGGATGGAAGGGGTAGAAACAAAAGTTTTCTTCTGCTAAGTCTTCATCTTTTTAATTTAGGTGGAAAGTCCTTCCCAGGAACACACACACACACACACACACACACACACACACACACACACACGTGCACACCCCCAGACTTCCCAGGTGCTACTGCTCAGAAATGTGTTTCATGACCTCCTGCTACAAGGGAAGCTGGGGATGAAGGGTGATTACCATGATTTTCTTGTCCTAGAGCTGGCATAGGAAGTGCCTCTTCTGAGAGCAGAGCTCTTTTCTCATAACCTGAACAAAACCAGCTGTGTAACCATAGGAAAAGAGGGTGGAGATGGTAGTTTTCTGGACTGTGAAAAAATGTGTCCATATTTGTTATGAGATCTTTTCCTTAAACGTTCACTGTACCTTCTCTAAATTTCTATTGGCAAAATTTATTTCACACAAATCCATTGCCATTTTGGTTAGCACCCCAGAGAAATCATCAGTTTTATAATTTTCATTAAAATCTGCTTTATGAACACATTCACCATAAATTTTATGAAATAAAATTTCATAAAGATACATTATTTGGATCTTAGAGAACAGGTAAGGCTTAACCCGCTAAGTAAAATTAGAACATGTTGGTGAGATTAGATGAGGATGAGTATAGGAACCCACACTGAAGGTTGCATCCTGCTTGATGAGCAGGATGTGGGAGATATGGATTGGAAGTAAATGTGTATGTCTATTCCTTTAGTCACAAGGAATAGAAAACACGCACCAAACCAGACTGAGGGAAAAAAGGAGTGTGTATGTCTGTGTGTTACATGACAGATTTTGTGTGTCTAGATTCACAATATAAGAAATACAATTACTATCTATCCTTTCCTTCTTCTTTCTCTGTGAAGTCTCTAAGCTGAGGCACCTTGTGGGGTTCCTAGCAGCTTCAGCCTTGCATTTTCACAATGTTCAGTCCAAGGCAAAAGAGACTTTGCCAATCTGTGTCTCAGAGTCCCAGAATGGAGGCTCATTGGCCCTCAGTGCTATGACTAGAACCAATCACTGTGGCCAAATGGTAAAAATATGCTGAATAGCTTTGTGTAGGCCTGAGGTTAGCAAACTCTGTCATCTCTGAAAATAAAGATCTTTGGGAACACAGCTGTGCTCATTTGTTTAGGTATAGTCTCTGGCTTGTGCTATTACAATGTCAGGCTTAGGTAGTTGCATCAGAGACTTTATGACTTGCGAAGCTTAAAATATCTACTATTTGGCCCTTTATAGAAAAAAGTTTGCCAACTGGCCTTGGTCTAAGTCATGTATTCTACCCTTGGAGAATGTGGTTGGAGTCAACTTCACCCAGAACACGTAGGTTGAGAATGATAAATGTTTCCCCAAAATGTCCCCAAAGAACACTGGCTTGCCATGGGAAGGGGATATGAATGCTGGGAACTTGTTTGACAGGTATTACTATGTTTTGTATTAGGCTGATGGCTTAGGGGTGGGGATACTGGAGTTGTGGCTGGCTAGGTGTTTGTTGAACTTCCTTATTTCTGGGGAGCTAGCACAGTTTAAGCTTTACTGGGAAGTTTTGCATTCTAGATCATGAGAAAGATATTACCATACTGCTTAACTGTTAAATGGACATTGATTTAAATTTTAAGCACTGATTTTGGAGAAGTATATTTGTGACCTAAAGTATGTCTAAAAGTAGATGTCCCTGGAGGTAGTATTGAAGATAAGTCAAGAATAAGCATGGCTGGATGATAGGCAGCTAATTGACTAATCATCTGTATTGCCAAACTACTGTTGAATTTGATCAGTGCTTACCAGGATGACATTTCTTAGGGGCCTGGCATAGGGACAATGTAAGGCCTGGTCCTCTTCAATATTTTAAGTATTATAGGTAAAATAGGAAAATATATTCTGTTTAAAACTATTGAACATAGCAAATATATTGGATGGTGAGATCAACTCTTATAAATTTTCTGATCAGTGGAAATAATAAGTGGAAAAAATTAAGAGGAGATTTATCAAGAAGAAACATCAAATTCCCTGTTTAGGTAAAGCAAACAAGATGGAGGAGACCTGATTTAACACAGTCCATATAAAAAGTACCTAAACTGTCTGGTTGACCACAAATTCAACATGAGTCAGCAGTATAAAAATTAAAAAATAATGATGAGAGAAAAGTAGTCTTTCAAAATATGGTGCTGGGTCAATTGGGTAACCATATGGAAGAAGAAAACTATCTTGACCCCTAACTCACACCATACACAAAATTAGTTCCAGATGGATTACAACTTAGATGTGAACGGTGAAACAATAAAGCTTTTAGGAAAAAGTAACGCAAGGGAACACCTTCATGACCTTGGTGGAGAAAAAGATTTTTTCTTTACCAGAATACAAAAAGTGCTAACCTTAAAAAAAAATAGATATAACTATTTTTATAATTAAGAACTTTTTAAAGAGATACCATAAAAATAATGAAAAAGCAGCCAATAACAGGATGAGAGAAAATTCTGTCTCTTTCCTTCTCTCTCTCTCTTTCTATCTCTTGCTCTTTCTCACTTTATGTCCACCCAACCAAATACTTTTAGCCAGAAAAATAAAAAGTTCTGCAATTCGTTAAGAAAAAGCCACAAACACCAACAGAAAGATGGAAAAAGACTTGACCAGACAATTCATAAAAGGGACTATTTAAGACCACTAATTACATAAAAAACTGTTCTACTTTATTAGTCAAAAGAGAAATGCAAATTAAAACCATTGTGTTGTTACTATTAGACCAGTCCCACCAATTTTACTAATATGAAAGAGACTGACAATATCAAGTGTTAGTGAGAATGTAGAGCAACACTGCTTGTTGGAGGGTAACTGGATAAAACTGCTTTGTAAAATGTTTCATACTATTAACCAAACTAATCATATGCATCCTCTGTGACTCAACAATTTGATTTATAGGAATATACCCAAACGATAGCTCTTGGTTGCTGTAAGGCTTCCGTGAGAAAGCCTAGCAATCTTAGTACATGAATATAGCTGAATTCACTTTTTTATTACTTGGCCATTTACACAATAATCATCACTTTCTAATGAAGTATTGCGTACATACAGTCAGTATACCTAACCCCAAATGACCCACATCCAGATCTGGTTATATCTTATTTATTCTCATAGAGCAAAAATTATAAACCAGTGGCTCAGGAAACTGATTCTCTAGAAGAGTTGCTCCAACTCGGTGCTTTATGTTTTAAAAAATTAGTTGCCATGTGATGTTACATAAAAATCAGAATTCTATTTTCTCGTGAAGTATTGAAAGGTCTGGCAATGCCAGTCTTCTTCCAACCCAACAGCAAAGGCCTGTCGCTAAGTCATAGCCACTGGCTTTCTTGCTGTGTGCTCTCCAGTTCCCCACAATCCCCACTTTTGCATCCTGCTTCATCTCAGGCTGCTTCACTCGTTTATGTTCCTTGCCTGACCCTGTAGATTCATCACCTCCCACCTGGAGCCTCCCAAGTTGTTTTCAGAATCTCTTTTTACTCTCTACCTTTGTAAACTGAATTCCTGATTTATGTTGTGGTATTTTCTCTCTCCATCTCTTCTGAGTCAGCTACTTTTCACATCTACGGTATTGTTCTTGAGATTAGGTATCGTTCCTCTTTACACACAGCCAATTTTCCACATACGTCAATTTGATATTTATAAAATAGATTATTCACTAGTACTCATAGGACTGGGGTAAAGGTTGTATTGGCAAGGGGCTATCAATTTCATGGGACTGTGATTTGGATAGGCTGATGCTTAAAGCAATTATGAAATTCTTTCTCTCTCATTGCTGATTTATTTATTAATTTAACAAGTATTTGTTGAATAGCAGACACCACTGCAGGCAAAGGGATACAACAGTGAACAATTCAACATCCTTACCCTATTGGAAGTACAGTCTAGGGAAAGCAGACAGAAAATGCAGATAAATAATACACACACTTATACTTTACTTATATAGTCATGTGATGAAAAGTTGCTATGAAGAAAAATTAATGAGGATAAGGAATAGAGTGTAATGCAGTATGAAAGAGGAGGGAGGGTGGGGCTAATAAGTGATAATTGAGGTGAATGAAGCAAGTCATTTGGCTATGGGAAGGAAAGTGTTCCTGGTAGGGTGGGTGCAAAGGCCCTGAGGCAGGAGCACAGTGGCACATAGGAAGAATATTAAGGAGGTCAGAGTGGTAGGGGCAGGAGCAATAGGGAAAACAGCAATAGGAGAAGAGGTTGTTGGGGAGAGACAGGGTCTAATCATGTCCATACTTCCTTACACCAGTAGAGCCTTGAGAATTTCTGTTAAGTGTGTCAGGATCCATTGGTGGGATTTGAGTAAGGAAATGATATCCAGTTTTCATTCTTTATACTTTGCTGTTTCTTCTTTTCCTTCTTCCCTGTCTGTGCCTTCGGCCTGCCAGGAATTATTTTGCCCCATTGGGGGCTCTTAAGGCCTGAGAGGTTGCTTTTATATTTGAAAATGACAACTCAGATGTCCATGCATTTGAATGCTGAGTGGAAATAAGTAGCTGAAAGTAAGTCATTTGTAAAGTAATGATGATAATAAAGATAATAATTTTTATCAGTGGGCATTTTGCTTAAACAGGGATTTATTTTTCCATTTGTGCTATTTTTTAAATAGGCAACCAATTATGTGTTCTTTCAAGGTATGTGGTGGCTTAGAAGACACTGTTCTCTGGTAAGATGATAGGAAGCTGGAGAGGCAAGAGTGTCCTGTGAACAGTATTTTTGGATCCAGCTCTGCTTGCATCATTAATTACTAGAGATCTCTCCCAGAGCCTTGTATTCTTGCTTGTCAATTCTAGCTTATAGCATTGTGAGTTTCTTGCCTTTCTCCTGCTTTAATAGGTATTTAAAAGGAAATTGGAAACAATTTTAAACTGGAAGGTAGAAGTTTACTTTTAAGGAAATTTACCATGGAATGTTAACTGAAGAAGTCCTGTAAGTACCCGTGAATGCAATGTTGGTTAATGAGTAAGGGAGTGAAACTGTGGGATGGGGGAAATCATTGTAAATAAGCCTGGGAGAAAAAGACTACTGTTTTGGAGGAAGGACCAATATGGACCGAAGGTTAATTTTAACAGTAATAGGATATCCATAGCCTAGTTAAGGAAATGAAACTATAACTAGGTTAGGGAGAAATCAGAACATTACCATGCATATTTTGACTGAGGATGCTGAAAGAGGGCTGGGAGACAAAAGGCCTTACCATCAGACCAGTGTAGGATTGTCTTTGAATAGAGGGTGCTTGTGTCACTGAGTGAAAAAAGCCCTGTGTGTAGGCTGAAGGAACAGAGGAGTTTGGAGATAAAGGCTCCTCTGGATTTTGTCAAACCATGGAAAGGTGACCTGAGCAGGGCACCCAAGTGTCAGTGCTTGAGGGGTCCTGACTGACCACAGATGATTTTAAACAAAGCCCATTTTCAAGTAATAGACTGAAGAAATGCAAATGTAGAGATTAGATAATAATTGTGTTGTCTTGTAAGGGTGGGAATTTCTTCCTAATTTTTTTCATCTCTTCAACAAATATTTATATACTGTCTCTGATTTGACAAGCACTAGCCTGGTCCATGTAAACAAATAATTAAAATAATTGCAGACAAATGTGATAATAGAGATCTAAACGACAGCCTTGGGAACATGTACCACTTAAGTTTATCACTTATTTGTACTTAGTTTCTTATGAATGTGTGTATACTGAAGGTAATCTTTTCATAAATCAAGAAATCTGCTTTCTTATAGGTTTTTTTTTTTTTTGTGCATCTGTTTCAAATAAAATGGAAAGTCTTAGCCTGATTTAGTGAATGTCACCTAAATGCCCCACACCTGCTGGTATCTGGGGTAATGAGGCAGGGGAACGCGATAAAATTTTTGGCCAGAAGGAGCTAGTTTTATAAAGGCATTACCTTAATCCTTCTACAGTAATGAAACAAATGACATTGACCATCATGCGTGGTAGTAATAAGACAGGTCAGGATTTCAGTGGAGGTAATGACTCGTAAAAAAAAAAAAAATCACACACTGGTTTTCTTGAAGGGTTCCTCAGTTCATTTTGCTTTTTGCTCATGTCTCTTGTTCATAAAATGTGGTCTGTTGCTCTTTCTTTCTTTTATTTTTTTCTCCAAACCAAATCAGTAGTGATTCAAATCAGTATGAAATGCAGCTCAGAAGTTAATGTGTCACAATATTGATATCAAAAAATTCTAGACAATTATGTTGGGAAAGAGAAGTGTCAATATGTATTATAAGTAATGCATGAATCCATTTTTCTTCTAAAAGATCTAAGCAGTATCTGAGCATTCAAGCAAAACAGCAAATGAGCATTCTATGACAATAATATTATAGAACAGGGTATGGCCCCCTTGTTGTTATGTTTCATCACCTTGTTTCTTTTGTTTGTTTTTTGGCGGGGAAACTATTCTTACGCATTTTCTCTTTTTTATGAACTTTAGAATTAGCTGTTACATTCCATAAAGTTCTAAAGTGATGTAGTAAAGAATTATTTGAATTTGCCTATTAATTTTGGCAGAACTGAAATCTTCATGGTGTCTCTCCATTTATTTAATTCTTCTTTTATGTTCTTTGGTGATATTTCATAACTTTATGCATATGGGTCTTATGCATTACTTTTAGGTGTTGTATGTTTCCTGTAGCTATAGTAAACAAAATATTCTTTCCTAAAACATTTTCTAGCAAGTTAATGCTGGTGTATAGAAAAATTATTGTTGATTGATATTATATCTACCACTTTGCTGAACACTTTTATTGATCTAATAGCTTTGGACTGATTCTCTTAATTTTCTGTATTGATAATGTTACCATCTGAAAATATAAATAGTGTTTTTGTCTTCCCTTTATCAATATTAAGATCTGTTTTTCATTCTTTTAATGTATTGATGTGACTGTACACTAAGTATAGTCTTGGGTGGCAGTGACAGTTGACATTCTAATTTTATTCTGATTTTAATGGGAACTTAATTTGACATTTATTGTAGTTTTCTTACTGTTACTCTTTATTATATTAGGAAGTTTTCTTCTATTATGAGTTTATTCAGGATGTTTTTCTTTTTCTTTTGGTAATAGCTTTATTGGGGTCTAATTCGTGCACCATATAATACTCCTATTTAAAGTGAGCTTTTAGTCTATTCACAGAGTTGTGCGATCAACTTCAGAACATATTCATCACCCCCAAAAAGAACCCTACATCCCTTAGCTGTCACCCCTTGTTGTAAGGAGGGGGGCTGGTGGCATGTCTTCAGGATATAGAGATTCCCTTCGTCTTCTGGGCTAACTATATTTTGGGGCTTTTTTTGCCTTTTTTTTTCTGTCCCTGCTATCCTTAACACTGCTCCTTTCTCATTAACACTGAAGAGGAGGAAGAAGAGAGAAACTGCTCTGATGTAGCTGTGAAAGCAAGTTCTCTGTGAAACCTTCAGTTCTTCTGTTTCTTGTGACCATCAGAACTGCTTCTTCCCCTGAAGAAGGCTTCATCTGCATTTATCCTGAGCCGGGGTTTTCTCTTTGGGTTGAGGCTTGTTTATGTATGTTAGATCTGGTTCTATTTGCTTTATTTCTTTTAGGAATTGTTAAACATTTCTGGTCCACTGGTGGCACCCTATCTTTTTCAACAGTTACAATTTTCTTTTCCTTTTCTCCTCCTCCTTCTCCTCCTTTTCTTGTTTCTCCCTTAATAGTACTTGGGATATCATGGATTGTATTGCATGCTCTGCCACCACTTGACTGCTTGTTGGCTTTCTGAAAAATTAAAATTTTAATCACAACCCTTTAGAAAAATTTAATGTCAGTTGTCTTTTCTAAGCACTTGAAGGAAAGTGTGTCTTACATATCTCTTTACCAACTTAGACTTATTCTTTTCTGATACTTCCACTGTATTTGCTAAAGAATATAATTGAGAAATATCTCTTGATTTCAATTTTTTTTAACGTAAGCACCTTCTATAAGAGTACCCTAAAACATATATAGTATTGATTATCGATACATACACATAGAGGACAATTGTCAGGCAGACAACTGTTCAGGGTTTCTGGGTGCAACTGGGCTTGGAAAGTCTTAGTGAGAGTAACAGTCTCATAAATATTAAGTAATTGATGCCAGAAGAGAAAAATCTTGCCTTACAGCCAAGTAGTATTTCCTAAGTCGAGACAGCAATCCACATAATGTGGTGATGAGGCCAGAGGCTGTGGAATTTCTTGATCTTAAGTTTATTAAATCTTTTTTTTTTCACCTTGTGGAGTAATTAAAGTGCTAGCTCCAAAGCACTTGCCAGATAAGTATTCCAGGGAGTTTAATGATTCCTTCCAATATGTTTCCTAGTAATCTCACATGCTCTTAAATTATTCTCTCTCTAACCACCATCCCTTTTTGGTCTGTTACCATTTGTTAAAAACCAAACATGTCAGAATGGGCTTCTGCTTTGATGAACAAAAGCTTAGTATTTCAGAACTTGGAATATTCTCACATAATAGTGGAACTAGTGTAACCCTAGATGTCCATGCAATCTGTAGGTTTCTGGGATTCTTTTCCTTTTAACATCTAAACACCAATAGACTGTGCCCATCCTGACAGACAGCATAAAGTTTAGTCTAGCTAGTTTTGGGATTTCCGGAGGAAAGTTTTACAAATCCATCCTGACTCTCTCTCTCACTTCCCACCTCAGCCAGAAGCCCTACACTTCTTACTCTTGTCATCTCATGACTAGTGTCTTGTGGCTGTTGTTCTTTCCCCCTAATTCATCAAGGCATCGCTAACATTATCATATTAAACAAAACTTTACCAAAAATTTTATGTCAGAGACTACTTGTTTTCCATAATGTTCCTTTTTTCTTTTTCACTTTAATAACAAAATCAAAAGAGTTAGCTGGCTATATAGTTGGGACTTAAACTATTTCCCATGCTTGCTTGCAGCTAACTTCTAACCAGGAGAATTGAAACAAAGTGATAAAGTAGTGTCTACAACTTCCAAGCTGTATCCTTGAAAGGAAGGTGATTTTTCTTCCTTCTTTACCCATTGGCTGGCATATGGATGCATCAGCATGTGCTAGAACAGCCTTCTTATACAACAAGATTGAAACTGCTTGTGAAGAAAGAAGAACAAAAGGACAAAGGGATCTCAGGCCTCCAAAATTCTGGAGTCACCATACCAGCCTTAGACTGCTTAAACTTGAATGGCATGAGAGAGAAATAAACTTCAGTTGGGTTTTAGCTACTGTTCTTTTGACCTTTGTTACAAAATATGTACCATAAAATTTGAGATAATGAAATGGAATAATAGAAGGAAATTTAAGCTGGATAATAGAGTTTTCATAAGACAGAAAAGCAAGGAACATGTGGGATATTGACTAATAATTTTGAAAATTGAAGAGGAACAGAGTTAGGTTTGGGGAATTTTCAGTTGCTTATATTTTGATAATTAACCCCAAAGGGAAAGGTCTCTGATATCCTTCTATGAGTTTGCTCTCACCAAAGGTCACATGAAAACTCTAACATTAGATAATAAAACATTATTTTTAAACAAACATTCCAAAATTTAAAGATTTAAATTGCTACAATATAGGCATTATTATATATATATATATAAAAGTTTGGGAATTGCTTTAAGACCATATGTGTAAGCCATAAAATCCACCATACTAATTAAAAGTCACACCTCATTTTGATATATATTGATATCACCTAACTTGATCCTCTTCCTAAATCAACAGGTTGAACTCTGAATGACCTTTAGTTATTTCTAAAAATCAGATCTATCCTCTAAGGATATAGTCATAAGTCAATTTGAATGACAGAACCACAGTTTTGAAAACAATGTCAAAGGGAATTTCAGAAGTTCTGTAACCTCACTAAAAGAAGCATTCCTCTTCTCAGGGCAAGACTTAAAAAGGTCTTTGCTGGGGAGGAGTCTTAACTGATCACAAACATGTTTTAATATGTTTGCCAATAACGAGGTACACTGGCATACCAACTAAATTTTATTGTAAATTCTACTTTGGTTATCATCCTGTTGTTAGTGTTAAAATTCATGATGATACAAAAGAGTTAGATCTGGTTGCACTTGAAATTTAGGTTTCAGCAGGTGGTCAATGGAGAGAGACATTTCACACCAAATAGAATAGGTTTGTAACTCTGTCTTAGAAAGCAGCTTGCCTATAAATATTTCACTCTGAGTCAGACAAAAGCTGGGTGGATGTGAGGCCACTTCAGACAAAAAGCAGATAAATTCTTGCTTAACATGTACCTGATGCTTTATGTTTTCTGCCCAGGTTCAGATTTCCTGGATCAAATGTCCCCAAGGCCTGTGAGGTCATGTGGTTCTAGAGACATAAGCTAAGCTTGGTGTATGTTACAGAGAAGCCATCCCATTCGAGTGTGACTTGTCTAAAGGTAAGTGTTAATCCCAATCTGATTTCATGTGTGTGCAACACCTGTTGAGAACATTAGGACTGCCATCTGTGTCCAATGGGGTGATTTCCTACCACTCAGCCTCATATGGTCCAAAAGTTAATTTAGTACATATTGAGAAATTCCTGAAACAACATGAAACTTAACACCATTTTTTTTTCATCAAATCCGTGGAGTTTTTGTTGATATTTAGAGAACCCATGGAGGTATAAAACTTCAGGGCTGAAGATAGAATGGTTTACTCATAAAATTTGGGACTCTTATTAAGAGTTTTTTCTGTAAGTTAAGATCATATGTTTTACCAAGAATGACCCCAATGCCATACTTGGAGTAAAACTGTCCTTGAACATTATGACCAAAATTCTATGTTCTCATTGGTGATTTTTTTCCTGTATCGATTTGGTAATCTAGAGTACTATCTGACTCAAATTATGCATCTGCATGTGAAAATCTTAATGACTTGGGTTTAGTCAATGATTTTGCACATAGAAAGTAAAAGTAAAAAATTCATGGATACCTTGAATTAGAGTTAGTGTTCTCTGACCTCTCCCAGCACATCTCTCTAAAATTTTCTTTATTTTCCTACATTTGTTATCCCATTCCTTCAGCACAAAGAAAATGCCTGCTTAAGCTGATTTACACCCACATGTGAGTGAGTAAAGGAGAGTTGATCTAAGCTGTAAGCCACAATGAAGATATAAATTTGCATTTTTTAAAGTGATGCTTGGTATTTAATCTGAATTTAGCTAAATGACTTGATCTTGTCATACAAGCAGCTCCTGACATACCCATTCTCTGAGTTTTTTCAGAATGATTAGGATGGGAGAGGGCTGGTAACTTTCCACATTTCAGCTTTCCTCTTTGATTGATCCAGTTACAGCAGTTATATCTCTTTGAAATATAATTACTATTTGGATTGTAACTTTTAAAGCTACAACAGATAATACAGTCAGTTCATCAATAACTTAATATATTTACATCCCTTTAAAATATCGTAATAATCCAAACATTTATTTGATCACTTACTATGTACCAGTCAGGTTTGTTCCTATACACGTCTGGTTCTTCATGTAGTTTTTCACAGGACTACATGATATTAAATACCCACTAAAGGACTCGGAGTGTTGGAGAACCACTGGCTTTTGCTTAGCATCTTTCATATCATCTTCATTTCTTGCTTCATGAATATCATTCTGTCAGACTGTCAGCTTCTCATGGACAATCACTGTAGCTTCCTGATTGTTTTTTGTTTGTTTGTTTGTTTGTTTGTTTGACTTTTAGATCAGGTAGTTCTGGAACCAAATTCATTTTGTTGGAACTTTTCCTAGAAAGATATTCACCAAAAGCTATGTTTTATACACAGACCAACTCAAATCTTTGGAAACAGAAGCACCAGCAGCAAGCCCAAGAAGTAAGGGTCACATCTTGTTCGTCTCTGCATTTCCAGAGCCTAGCATAGTGCCTGGCATAGACTGCCAGTGAGTGTTCTTTGTCAGTCAATTTGTTTCTTATCCTGACTGTCTCCTGGATTTTTACTTACTACTTTATCCCTATTATAATTCAATCATACCACCCCTGGTCTCATGACTAATTTAAGATTATACTAAAAATAATAAAAATCTAACTGCTTCAAAAAATAAAAATAAATTTGTGTCTTCCTCACATCAATATTTATAAGTGAAGGGCACACACAGATGGGGAAACTCATCAGTATGAGCTTCCAAGTTTGGCACGTCAGTGTGTCCATTGGGATCAGATGAAGAATGTGAGACTGGATTATTTTCCAGATCAGAAGACTTTTCCATACTTGACAGCCATGGACAACTCAGAGCAAGATGAGTCATGAAATATTAGAGAACAAAGACATCCTTAGTTTCTATCCTAAGCATATTGTGCCTCAGGACTCAGCATAATGAAAGGAAGCCATAGAAGCAACCTTTCTTTGGTTCCCAGAATAAATCAAATCTAAATAAAATGCACCAACAATCATTATAATGAAACCTTCTTCTCAAGTCCTAGCATCTGCAATGTTACTTGAAAGACAAGCCACTTGCTGCAAAAAGATTGTGGACATTCATTCATTCAACTTATATTTATTGAATGACCATTATGAAACAGGCACTGTGAATCCTTGGAATTTGTGAATTTGAACCCAGAAGCATGCATTTTTCTGGAATTTTGGGTGAACATAAATAACGATGTCACATGTATTCATTGACACTTACTTAATAAAACTTGAGAGGGGGTGTAGCATAGGATTCTGGCTCAGCACTTTATAAATATGTCACTTTGGGAAAGTTAAATGGACCTATTTCAGTCTCTATCTACTAACTAGAATATTAGTGCTCACCTCACAGAGTTGTTGTGAGAATTAATATTGTTAATACATGTAATGTACATAATAGTGCTTAATACATAGCAAGTGCTCATAAATTTTGGCCATCATTATAACAGAATTTAATATTGAAATAGTCCTAGCATTATGAATTTTGAATAAATTGCTCAAGCTTTTCAAGTATCAGTTTGTGCATCTATGAAATAAGGATAATAACACCTACCTACCTTATAGAAATGTTGTGATTTAAGTGAGACAATATATGTAGAAGTAGTCTATAAACAGCAACGTGTTTTGTATTTCAAAGTTATTTTCATTGTTAAACTCTTAAAAGATTACTATAATTAAATATGTTCAATTCCCTAGGTTATACTTTCTGAGTTTAAACAGACATGAAAAACAAGCTCACTCCTTGGTAGAAGAGAAATTTGTGATTACAATCCCACCAAATTTTATATAGTGGGGAAAGAAAAGAGACTGGTGATGGTATTAGGAAGAGACAATGGAAGCAGGACCAAAACCCAATTATTCTTTATGAGGAGGACTGAGGACAGATGTGTGATCCAAGCTATACCAATTGGATGCTCACTTGATGGTATTTAATTCTTGAGTAGAGAAACAAGAAAATTAAAAAACTGTTGGTATTCCATTCCACTCAGCTGCAGCCTCCTGACCACATTATCCCTACTATGTGCAGATGTCATCATCTCTAGCCCCTGATCTCCAAGGCTTCTTTCTTCTCCTCAGTTTCCTAGCCTGGTCTTCTGGTCTCTTGTTTATTTGGGAGCTCCTGATGCTTTCCAGTAAATTACCTTTAGCATAAGCCAGATTTAATTTCTGTTTCTTGCCACCAAGGGATCCTAAACTAGCACCTGCCCTAACTTGTATTATAAGGGTAGCTGCTGAAATCACATATCTTGCCATGGCTGCTTCCATGCACTGTGTGTTCTGCTGTATGTGTGTCCCTGGTATACTTACAACAGCTCCTGCATCATATGAATTTTTTTGAAAATCACTTATTTGTTCATTGGGAAAATATTTATTGAGTATTTAGGGATCATTTTAGGTACTGAGGATGCATCCATGAACAAAATAGATAAAATCCTGTGCCCACATGAGTTTACTTTTGATGAAATGAAAGACAATAAATAAAGAAAATTATATAGCTATATATGTGTATATATATGTGCATATACACACACACACACATATGTGTAGATATCCATACATACACATATACATATGTGTATATATATATAAATGATGAAATGCCTGAGGAAAACAATGAACTAAGAAATAAAATAAAGAAAATTATATAGCTATATATGTGTATATATCTGTGTACATATACATACATACACACACATATGTGTAGATATCCATACATACACATATACATATGTGTATATATATAAAAATGATGAAATGCCTGAGGAAAACAATGAACTAAGAAAGAGGATAGAAAGAGTGAAAGTTGTGGGGCTGTTACAATTTTAAATTGAGTTATTAGGGAGGGATCACCAATAGGGAGACATGTAAGACAGGATGGTGAGATAGAAAGTCGTGCAAATATCAGTGGAAAGAGCATTTCTAGAAGAAGGAACAGAAAATGCAAAAGTGCCACAGTGGAAAGTCACCTTGCTGCGTGAACAAGAATGCTAATAAAACTGGAGTAAGTAAGCAAAAAGGAAAGTAGTAAGTATTGAGATCAGGGAAGTAATGTGAAGTGGAGGCAGACAATGTAGGGCCATTGTTAGGACTTTGGCTTTAACAGTGAGTGAGTTAAGAAGATATTGGTGGGTACTGAATGAACATCCAACATATGGTTACTTACATAATTCTCTTCTGCATCCAGCATCTGTTGGCTTTCAAGGATCTTCACCATCAGGGCAAGACCCATGCTTTCTATTCCTGACTTAAGTGCTCTGTTCTGCTCTGCTTCAGTCAGACTGATTCAACTTGAACACGATGCTGTTTATATCACATTTCCATGCTGATCCACTCTCTATCCAAATCCCAGTGTCCCTCAAGGGTCATGCCCAATCCTATCTCCTTCCTGAAGTTTTCCTCCTTTTGGCCAGGCCACAGTGATCTTGCCCACTTCTAAATCTCTCATGGACTAACCTCTCTACACGCTCCAGTAGAAATTTAGCACATACCATCTTGTAAATTATTGAATTATTCATGTATGCCTGTCTTCTCTATCCAAAAACTATAGATTGTAAACTTTTGGAACAAAAACACCATGTTTTAACTCTCTTTGTAGCTCCTTGAGTGCTTGATGAAAAGCAGTTTCATGTTACTTAAAACAATCTCCAAGGCTCTCAGCATGTCTGGGTTATGTTTCAAAGGTTTACAATGGCCCCTTCTTTCCTAGGGGGTCTTGGAATGTTACAAACGAATGTGTAACTACATGGTTTGCTCAAGTAACAGAACAGAGTTACAGTGTAAGACCAATCATCACAGTCCATTAATCCGGATTGTTCAGGGAAAGTGAAGCTTCAGGTCTTGGTTGAGTTATCAGGGGGGACTCAAGGCCATGCAAGCCAGGTCCAAGAGTTTTGCCCTGGCCTCAAGAATAAGCTCCAATTATCCACTCTGAGCTAGTACACATTGCCAGTCATGGAAATGTATTCGTTAGCTCTGCAGTTGAATGGCACACAGCCCTGTGATTCCAGATTCTGTGCAAGGTTAACTAGGCTTTTATAAACATTAACACCCATGGGAATGGCATGCTGTAATTATGGAGGAATATACTCTGCCCCTAAGTACTTGTCAGTTTGCAGAACTCACCCTATAGACCAGAGTGCAAATGTAATTTGCAGGGCATTGTTTATAACAGTCACAGCTCTGTAAACAGGCTGCCTGGGCTGAGCATACTAGGTTTGTGTCTTAATGCATAGAATGCACCTGCAAAACCAGGGTGCAGAAGCTTCCCCAGACAGATGCCTGGGCTCAGAACCCCTCCAGATCTTTCAAATGAACTTCCCTCTATTGCTTGCATGAAGGCCAGGAGCACAATATAAATGTCCTAATTTTGATTTAAAAATGCCCCCCTCCCCAAAAGAAAACAACTAAATCATGTTGCCCAGCTCTTACTCTCAGGGGATTTCCTCTTAAGTCAGAGGCAGAATATATGTCTATTTCTCAAACTCTTATATCAATGGTCACTAGAGCAAGGATACCGAGTTAGTTTTACCTATGCCATTAAATAGATGTATAATGTCATCGTGTTAAGCTCTTAGTATCTGAATTCAGGGCAAGATCTCCAGTGTCCCTTTCTGTTTTCACATCTGTGACTATGTGTTTCTTTGAGCCCAGGGATGTGTCTATCTTACAATGAAGAAAGGGAGATTATAGTCATAGTCTCCAGAGCAGAAAGAACTATAAGATAATGTAGTCATTTTTCCTTGTAATGGTAAGACACTGGTACCTGCAGTCTGTGAATCACTTCTCAGAGTCACACAGCCACTTACAGGACTAAGATTTACACCCTACTTCTCTGGCTCTCAATCCAGATTTTCCCCATTATATCAAAGGCTTTTTAAAAGTGACTTATCTCATGGATTGAAACAGACATTTTACAAAAGAAGCTGTATGAATGATTAATAAGAACATTAAAAGATGTTCAACATTATTAGGTATTAAGGAAATACAACTTAAAATCATGACACTAGCCCAAAGGGAAAAAAAAAAAAAGACAATAGCAAGTGTTGATGAGTGATAGATTGCTGGTAGGAATACAAGATGGTACAGCCACGTTGGAGAATAGTTGTAAGTTCTTCCTAAACTAAGCATACATTTAACACGTGACCCAGCAATTCCATTTACCCAAGAAACATTAAAATGTGCACAGTAAAATGTGCACATGAATGTTCATAACAGCTTCATTAGATAACAGCTCCAAACAACCCAAATGACCATGAGCAGGTAAAAATTGTGGTATATCCATATTATAGAAAACTACTTAGTACTTACAAAGGGACCAACTACTAGGTAAATAAGGATGAGCTAATGAAACTCAACATAGAAGAGTACATTACTGTAGGATGTCACTTGCATAAAGTTCTATTGCCAGGGGTTAGAGCTGGGGGCAAGGGTGGACTGCAAAGGTACATGAGGAACCACCCAGGGCCACAGAATTGTTCTGTATCTTGATTCTGGTACTGGTAGCACAACCATATGTTTGTTGAAGCCCTCCCTACTTATATTTAAAATGGGTATATTTTATTATATGTAAGTTACACCTTGATCAAGTTGGTAAAAGAAAATAAACAGTGATTTGCTCCTAAATCATTGTGGGAGGTGTGCAAACACAAGAATGTGTGACTTTGAAGTTTCCATTTGGAAAGTGCCGCAGAGGTTGCTACTGTGGGATGGTAGGCTGGGCAGGCGACATGGCAACAGGTTGACAGGACCTGCTCCTTCAAGTACTCTCACAGGCTGTTAATCCCTCCAGACCTAGTTCTAGCAAGGCCCTTCACATGCTCATCAGAGCAAAGCTGGCCTCAAGCCAGGGCAGATGTGGAAAACCAGTTGCCACTTTTATTTCTGATGGAAAGCCCTAGTTCAGCTCTGCTGAGATGTTTATAAATCCAAGTTCTGGTATGGTTTAGATTTGCAAATAGGTAGGGGACATGGCTCTTTTTAAAGGAAGCAGGCCCTTCAGAGAGCAGACATCCCCAAAGCAGGCTGAGTAGGCCCATAACACACAAATGTGGGGCTTATAACTGAGGGAGGAAGAGACCCGGTGAGGACTTGAAATTCCCCAAGGCAGAGATTTGAGGCAAGGGTGAAGTGAAGGGAAAAAGTGTTAACTGCAGATTGACACTGAAAATGCTGCCTTGATCTTGTATAGCCTTTGGTTTCTGAATGAAAAAAAAAGAAGATTTTTAATAAAAGTAACTGATATGCAGTGAGGATCCCAGTTTCTATGTCAATGTACCAGATGCTTGTGGATGCAGGATTAATAGAAAGCCTTCTTTGAAGAAGTGTTCAGTCTAGTCTAAAGAAAAGTATGTACATAAATCATGATTTGG
This sequence comes from Eonycteris spelaea, assembly GCA_003508835.1. Lineage (NCBI taxonomy): Eukaryota > Metazoa > Chordata > Mammalia > Chiroptera > Pteropodidae > Eonycteris > Eonycteris spelaea. Next base: position 453,746 of record PUFA01000083.1, on the reverse strand, counting down.
GCCTGCCCCAGGCCTTCTACCTGACACTGGCTCTTTGAAGCTTTGTAAAGCGCAGGCACTAGTGACAGACACCCTGTGCCACAACTGCTCACCTAGAATGTCCCCATACTTGCCAGGTTTGGCCATGTCTCCCAACAATCACAGGAACTTGTCCTCCCCACATCTCTTCCTTTAGTTCCAGGCTCTGGAGCTTCAACTCTCTCAGTCTTGTTGTTTCAGATGCCCCATCGTATCCATTTCTCCCGGGCTCTGGTGTGAACTTGTCCCAGCCTAGGCGGTCCCTTAGAAGACAAGCTCGGAGTAGACCAGATGTTTCTAGTTTCCAAATTGATATTCTAGAATACTGTGTATAGTGAATAGGATCCATTTTTGAATGTGGTCCCAGATCCCTAAATAATTAGTGCTAAAATATGTGATCAAGGGATGGAAATTGGGTAAAACAAACCAAAGTCATTCCTAAAATTGACATCAGCATCATAACTGTCATATCTTTGTGACAAATTACAGGTATATATTGGACCATAGTAAAATATCAGTTCAATCTAATTTTTAAAATACTATCTTGATCATTTACTCCTTTTCCTAAGAATCTTCAGGATCTCCCTTCTACCTACTGGTGCTAACGGAAATCTCTGCTCAGTCCCTGCACAGTGCATAAGCAGTGCAGCATGGCTCTAAGACTGCCTGGTCCTTACACAGTTCACCCTGAACCTTGTGTGGACCAGTCTTGTGTAGTGGATGCTCCAGTGTGGTCGCTCTACAAAAAATGATCAGTCTCAAGAAGATTTTTAAAATTCCTTTTGTTACCAAAAGGAATCCAGAATCCTACTTTGCCTATACCATGTGTCCCCTGCCCCCTCACAGGAACCAGATGCACACATGTTTGGGGAAATTTGCTGAACTTGTCCTAGAGAGATGCAGCTTTCTTTGCCTGGCAAGCTAATTGGTTCAGCTGTGTGTGTGTGTGTGTGTGTGTGTGTGTGTGTGTGTGTGTGTGTGTGTGTGTTGGTGTTCGGTTATTCAGCTACACAGGTTTCAATAATTCTTAATAGGTAACTTTACCCAACTAACTGGATATCCCAGTACTTTTTCACATGTACCTTTGCTTTCAGGCTGATGATGGACAATACTCAGAAGTACATGTTGGTTGATATTGCTTTTAGTGTATCGATGATTATCGAAATATTATTTCCTTGAGATGTCCCAACTTCTGCTCACCAATTTTAATCTCTGCTCAGTGAGTTAAAAATCTCCAAGAGTTGGTATAGGGTTATAGTGAATTCAGTTCTTCTCTTTGTGTGTAAATGTCTCCTCTGACACATGGCAGGAGCTCCTGTTTCTGGCAGGCAGGTCTATGAATGGCAAACCACATTTTAAGGTGTGTTTTATGGTGAAATCACTATTGACATGGCTTGCTTTTTTCATTATCTGCTTTGTTTTTAGTCAATGTGATTATGTAAAAATTCATTGTGGTAAAAAAAAAAATCTGTATCTTTTCTTCAGGCCCTGGTTTTGTCTTAGCTCATTAGCAAAATATCAGATATGCCATGGGATGTCTCTCCATGAAGACAGAGGGAAGTCACTGTTCTTAGGAAAGGTAATGGCATAAGAACAGACTAAACTTTCATAAGGTTTAGTGCATTGGTTATTATGGCAATGCAACATCATTGGGACACTCATTACACAGAGCCAGTTCCCATGGGTGCAGGGTGAATTATGTAAATTACAGGAAGTCTTAGGGTCATGCTGTACTCAGTCCCTGTGTACTGTGTGGGTGGACTAGACTCAGGAGGTCAGAAGTTGGGTTTATGCTGCTATTGAGGAACTGTGATAACTCTAGAGACATTTAAATGGAAAGGATGTTTCCAAAGAATAAAAATATATGCAAGAGTACTTCCAATATTTAGTATTCTATATTTATTAACCAATCCCATCAATAATTTGATTATTTTAATTTAAGGGAAAAATAAACAGAGGTCTGAAAAGTCATGTCAAATTGATTTGTCCCCTCTCTTATAGCAATTGTCACTTTGGTCTTCATTCTGTTTATATATTGTCTTCTGAGAAGTGCATTGTCTGAGCAGGACACACTACACCTTACTCCTAATGCTTATGCCAAGTCCCTCCAGGTAACCCTAGGTATGCCTTCTTCTATCTTGCTTCCATGTCTTTGCTCATGTTTGCTTCAGCTTGGAATACCCTTTCATTCTTCTGCTTGTTAACTCATCATTTCCCCAAGATTTAGCTCAGAAATTTTCTCTCCTGAGAGGCCTTCCCATACTATTTCTTCCCTGTAGCTTTTTTCCTCTTTCTCCTACCATGTATCAGACTTGATGCTTAGCTTATTCACATACTTCAGTCATGCTCAATCACTTGTTTGTGACTATGTCCTTATAACTAACATATAACCTCCAGGAAGGAAGGAACACATGTTTCTCTCAAATATTTCAGCATCTAGCACAATACCAGGCATGCAGGCACTCAAGACCTATTGGCTGAGTTGAATTGAGTATATAGTCCTGTGGATAGATACTGAATGAGAAAAAGAGAGGATTTGAGAGGTGAAGAAGAACTGTGGTGAAAGCTGACATAAGGAAGAGTGCCGAGGAGAAGGGTTTGCTTCTGCAGTTTGGAGGAATGAAGTCTATGAGTCTGAGCCGTAAAATATAAGTGGCCTACAAGGAAGGCACTTTCAAGTGCTGCTAGGAGGGGCTTATGTTTCTAGTTCAGCTGAAGGACAAGGATTCAGGCAGTCTGGCTGGAGTTAAGTGGGGTAGGAATGAAAAGTCAGAGAGAGAGGTATGTTAAGCCTTGTGACTTAGCTATTTACTTATAAATCTCTTGTAATAAAATACACTTAAACTCTGTGTTGCTGCTGACTTAGCAGAGATGCAGATGACTAAATGAGAATGTGTTTTCACATTCTCACACTAATGAGAGAGAAGCTTAAACCTTGGAAGATGGTAGTTGTGGCGCAACTGACCACTAAGAAATGAGTGGCCACTTTCCACATAGAGGTATCCTTGCTCATCTCATTAGAAAGCTTGCTTTATGTCTAACCTCTATTTTTAACTGTTAGAAAAAGTAAGAAAATTATGGATATACAACCAAAGTACTATGATCAATTAATGATGGACTTGAGCCTACAGTTCAATAGCTGGATGCCTCCTCTAATGCTCCATGCAGATCATAGAAGCTAGACTCAGTCAGTGGCCAGAGAAACAGACACAGTGGTTTAATCTGTGTACAAAATGACATTTTCTAGATTCAGTACCTAAATACTCAAAATACATTCCCAAGTTTCTCCCTTTATGTTGCCAAACTATTTAGACAACTGACACTGGGACATTTTGGTTCCATGGACATTGTTTTTCCTCGTCGAGTAATCCAAGGTAACCCATTATGTTAGCTTCATGTTGTTACAGTACTTTTAGTTGTAATAGAAAATGACACTGAAATTTCTTAAACAATAAGAAATTTGTGGCTTACATGACTGGAAGCCTAACAATAGGGAATGGAATTTAGGCTTGATAAATCCAGCAGGTCAACATTGACATCAAAAACACAATTTTTCATGGTCCCTTTCCTTTGCCACTTACAATGCTGGCTTCTGCCTAAGAGTGGCTCCCCTCACAAATGTTGAATCTAATAGTAAAATTAAAAAAAAAATCTATCCTCTAATCATGAAATAAAATCTTTCCCTTCCATTTTATGGTCATGAGTGTACTCTAGACCAATAGATAGTGCTAGAAGAATGCCACACACTAAGTAGCTTCGGTCTAGTTTCCTCAAACAATTGATGGGCTTACCATGTCTGGCTTTGATTAATCAATACTAATCTCATTTCTGGCACCGGAATTATTTGCTAAAGTAACATGGATATTACAAAATGGAAGGAGAAGAAAAAGCATGTTGGGTAATTGAACACAATATCTGCCATACTGTTCAAAGTCTTTGAGTAAGGGCGGGAGTGGGGAGAGAAAAAAACAAGCTTGATTGATTAATTTTTTGGCATCATGAACTACAGACTCAGTGATGCAATTGAAAATATCCAGCTTGATATTGATTTGATAAGGAGACTCCATCTTTTGTTTGAGTCTTGGCTGAACACCAACCAGAATGAGAGAAAAGAGGAGATTAATTTTAGCTATTCTTTTTCTTCTCCTTCTCCCTCTCTCTCCCCTTCCCCCTCCCTCTATATGTATATACACACATATACATATGAAATAACATGTGTGTGTATGTCTCTCTCTCTCTCTTTCTCTTTGTGTGTGTGTGTGTGTGTGTGTGTGTGTGTGTGTGTGTAAAACCTCCAGAGTTTTTACAATCATCTCTTATTTCTTCTCAATACCCAATGAGTGACAACCCTTTGTTAGTGTGTCTGAGAAACTAAAATCTGGTTCTATTTTTTTCTCCATCCTTTTTTCCACCAGCTGAACAGAAATGCCTGTTTCTTGTTTTGTGGCCCTAAAGTTTCAGCAAATCTGGAGTCTTGATTACAGATTGACCCTCTTGCTCTTTCAAACCTCTAAAAGTATAGGATAAAGCACCAAGTTTTCCACTTTGCTTTGGCTACTTGCATGATCCGTAGTCTTTTTAAGTCTTAGGTTTTTACAGACCAGTTTCTGTGGGAGGCTTTGCCCCTCCCACACATGAGCTCTATTCTGGCTGCAGGTTGCTACACCAGCTTTCAGCCTCTCCCTACTCTTCCTAGCTTCCCCTTCCCTCTTCCTGCCTCTCTGATAGCCTGGTATTCACCTGCAGCTGGGCGTTTCCTAGGAAATGTGCTCTGAATGTGTCAGTAGAGGAGACTGTAAAATCTCATTGGTGGGAAGTTCTCCTCCTTGCTTGAACTCCATGTTGTGAAAAAACATGAATTCCTTAATACTTTCTGTGAGACACAAGTACCCCCTCCCCCCACGGTACTTGGATCACATCTCAGTTCTCTCCATTTGTTTGTGGGTCTGATCTTCAGAGAGGCCTTCCTTTGCCACCTGACCTAGAAAAGCACTTGTCCTCATAGGTCTCCTCATCTACTTTGTTTTCCTCCACCCCACACAGCACCTGGATAAATGTCTCTTTGTTTACTTGTGTATCCTCTATTTCCCACCACTAAATGGAAACTCCACATGAGCAAACATTTTTTTCTTTTGTCTGCTGCTATAGCCCCAGCGCTTGGAAAAGTGTTCTTCAACTGCTTTAGAATCATATGAGAAGCTTTGAAAATCCCGTATACTCAGGCCACACTCCAAGCCTATTAAACCAGAATCCCTGGGGGCAAGGCCCAGGCATTTGTGTTGTTTAAAGCTTCCCCAGTGTGATGCTTAATTTTATATGTCAACTGGGATAGGCTATGGTATCCAGTTGTTTGGTAAAATACCAATCTAAATGATGCTGTGAAGATATTTTTTAGATATCATTAACATTTAAATCAGTAGGCTCTGATTAAAGCATATTACTCTACATAATATTGGTGGGCCTCATCTAATCAGTTGAAGGTCTTAAGAGAAAAGAGTGAAGTTACTCCACTCTTACCCTTACTCTTGCCACCAAACTTGGGAAGAGGGAATTCTGCCTCCAGGTGCGTTGGGTCTCAAGACTACAATATCAGCTCTTCTCTGAGTCTTTAGCCTGACCTTCAAATTTCAAATTTGCCAGCCTCCGCAATTGAATAAGCCAATTCCTTAAGATAAATCTCTCTCTGTATATATACGTCCTGTTGCTTCCGTGTCTCCAAGAACCCTCACTTATACACCCAGTGAGTCCATGTGTGAGAAGTGGTCACCTAAAAGCATGTTTAGGGTATGGTAGGCAGTCAGTAAATACTCAGATGATTGACTATCTGTTCATTCAGTTTTCCCTGTAATGTGTAGGTTGTAATGGATTCTGGAAGATTTTTTCTCTGGGACACCCAAATTCTAAAGCATCAATAGAGAACCTAAGGGATGAAATGGAGGTAGAAGCTTTAGCCAGACATTTAGCTCAGCTGCTGTCAATCAGAGCAATTGAAAAGGGAGGAAGAGCTGACAGAAAGCAAACATCAAGTCAGAGATCCAAAAGGAAATCACATCTTTGAAATATGGTGTAAACAAAATTCCATTTATTTTCATTTTAAGAAATAAATGTGAACTCTGTTCATGCCCAGCACAGCCATGGCTTATGGTCCCAAGAAGCATCTGAAGTATGTAGCGGCTACAAATCATTGGGTGCTGAATAAACTGACTGGTGTGTTTGCTCCTCATCCATCTACTAGTCCCCACAAGCTGAGAAAATGTCTCAGCTTGTCTTATCATTTTCCTAAGGTATGCCCTAACAGGAGATGAAGTAAAGATCTGCATATGGCAGTTTATTAAGACTGATGGCAAGGTTCGAACTAATGTAACCTACCCTGCTGGTCTTGTGGATATCATAAACATTGACAAGACTAGAAAGAATGTCTATTTGATCTATGACACCAAGGGTCACTTTGCTATTCATTATATTATACCTGAGGAGTATAAGTTGTGCAAAATGAGAAAGATCTTTGTGGATCCAAAGGAATCTCTCATTCGGTAACATAATACTTGTATGTTCCACTACCCTGATTCCCTCATCAAGGTGAGTGACACCATTCAGATTGAGTTGGAGACTGGCAAAATTACTGTTTTCATCAAGTTTGACACTGGTAACCTGTGCATGGTGACTGGAGGTGCTAACCTGGGAGAAGATTTGGTGTGATCACCAACAAAGAGTGACATCCTGGCTATTCTGATGTAGTTCATGCGAAAGTTACCAATGGCAACAACTTTGACCCTTGGCTCTCCAAAATTTTTGTTACTGGAAAAGGTAACAAACCATGGATTTCTCTTCCCCATGGGAAGGGTATTTGCCTCACCATTGAAGAAAAGAGAGACAAGAGACTGGTGGCCAAACAGAACACTGGGTGAAATGATCTTTAAGTGACATAATTAAAAGAGTCTTAATTAAAGATAATACAGTACAATTAAAAAAAAAAGAAATGTGAAATAGATGGAGTCAAGGAGAGATGGTAACTATCATTTTTTTTAAAGGTGGTCTTTAGAGATAAGTCTTGGTTCGATTAAAAATAAATGATTAGATTAGAAACAACCCCTTCAAGAGAGGCACAGGCCTATCTGCCATGAGCTTTTCCAAATACCCATCGAAATGACCAGTGGAGAGCTGAATCAGCTCAGAACTGAATAAAAGGGTCATCTATAGGTTTGAATCTTTAAAAAAATTTGCTAGTAAATAGGGCAGTGGAGACCAGATTGCAAGAGGGTTTACAAACCCACAGTTTGTATTATATGAAGGAAAACCCCTCTGGAGTGGTCAGCTGATGCTCAGAACAATTCCCTCACTTATTACCTCTGAGGCAGAGTGAAAATAAGAAAGTGTTAGCCTGGGAACACTTCTAAGAAAGTATTCAGCCCCTTTGTCTTACCAGGGCTGGATTGAGAGAAATACAGTCACCATGGAAGGAGATAGAAACAAACATAGTACTGTAGCAGCCTAGTCCTTGGACTGCCAGGCTGCTCAGACAAGGGAGACTCTAAAAACTGGCTCAGCAGAAGCCACCTCCAGTCAGCAAAATATAACTGTAGCATGCTTACCTCTTCCCTCTCCATGTATCTGACACAGTCGTTTTGAACAGAGACCTAACATGCTGATAAAATCCATCTCAACTGCTGAGTGGAGAAACATAAAGATCTACGCACCAACCCAACTCTCAAGTCACTGAAATAATTAGAAAACAAAAATCAGTACTTGGAAACAAGTGGAATCAAGCTGGGGAGTAAGATCATGTGTCCCCCCCTTAAAACAGACTGATTTCTAGAAATGAGAAAAAAATCACTGCAATTCCTATGGTTCTGGTGGAGGCGAATAAGGTGATGATCATGGAATATACAGAGAAACCCCGCCAGGTCAAAACTAAGAGCTGATAATTTGAGATATATCAGGCATCCACTCCTAGACAGTCTCATGTTTTGGCTTATCCATGAACGTTTAGAAAGAGCATACAGGCCTCCCTTGGGCAAACAGGACACGCTGTACAAGGGGACAGCTGTGAGTGTCCAGAAACAATATAAAAGACAGGATGAAAATGTGCCTTGTAACATCAGCTTTCTTTGGTTTAAACATAACACGACTTTTTCCAAAGTATGTCTTCAAAGTTTATATTCAAACATGGAATCAAGATGTCTCCTTGTTTTCGCTGTGCTTAATCACTGCTGGGCTTCCTTAGAATCTAAAATAAAATCCATAAGTTTTTGAACAAACAAATTTAGAATGGCTTTTTAAAATTTGGTTGGTTTTTGACTATTATCTCACTTGTTATTAATTATGGATTTTTTTGTCTTATTTACCAAAAAAAAAAAAAAAAGGGAAATCACATTCTCCCCAAAGCTCAGAAATGTGGGTGAGAAGAATAAATGAAAAAAAGCTAACTTAAAATCACATAGAATTTGAAGCAAATTGTTGTGTATAAATCTTCAACCATATAGAACAACCTATAGATATAGCAAAAGGCAATACATCTTCACCCCAGAATTAGGACAGTAGAAATCAGAAACAATTAAGTTAACAGAGCACTAATATTAATGCTTAGAAAATTGTAGAAAATCCACAAATGTCTTGGAAAATTTAGTAGTGCCTAAAATCCTGCATTCTGTTTTGTTCAAATAAAGGCTTTCCTTTCTTCAACATGCACAATATTACCAGGAAGGGAAGACAGCATCAGACTATAATACATTATATAGAGGGAAAAGGCCTAAAGAAAAAGCAGATGGCAACCTCTTTTGCAGGAGCCATATAATTTCATGGTGCATTTTTTCCTCATGGCTTCACTGAAATTCAAGCCCAGGGGCCAATTCTTTCTGGCAGAGGATGAGCTCAGGGGTGAGGAGGAAGCAGCAAAGATGGAGGCAGTCTTAACAAAAGGTGTGGCAATTAGATCTCTGCTTCTTTGTGAATGATCGCTGTTTCCTTGATCAGTAGCTTTCTGGGTTTCAGCCAAACCAAGGCTCATGATGGTCATACCAGCCCCATCTCTCTTAGTCAACAATCCACTTTCCTCCATGTCACCCAATTCAAATTCCTTATGGATTGGTCTAGTTCCCTTTTTTGAATGAGGTTACACAAGTCAAAGGTCAGCGGCCAGCTAACAAAAAAATAAATGCCCCTTTAGGTCAGCACCTGGTCATTTAAAACACAAAGGGCTGTGCATGGTTAGATTCCCAAGGAAAGTTTGTGAGTGAGTAGTTACCCTACAATACACAGTTAAGTAGTACTTGGAAATTAAATAAACTGAATTCCTAGAACGGCAGTTCTCATAGTGTGGTGCTGGGACCAAACACCCATATCAAATGGGAAATAGTTAGAATTGCAAATTCCCAGGCCATATCCCAGACTTACTGACTCAGAAACAGCAGGGTTGGGATCCAGCAATCTGCGTTTTAACAAGACTTTACGAAATTCTAATACACATTGAAGTTTGAAAGTCATTTGTTTAGAAAAATCTCAGAATGTCTTCAACCTCAAGGCAGTGGAGATTGAAAGTGAAGACAAATTTTAGCCCCTTCCAAAAGACTATGGATCAATGTCCACAGATGGATGAATGGATAGACAAAAAGTGGTATATACATATATTGGGATATTATTCAGCCTTTTAAAGGTTGAAAATTGTGATGTGTTCTACATCATGGATAAATTTGAAGGCTACATGCAAAGTGAAATAAGCCAGTCACACACACACACACACACACACACACACACACACACACACACAAAACAAAAAACAAAAACACAAATACTGTATGATCCCACTTATATGAGGTATTTAGTCAAATTCATAGAGACAGAAAATAGAATAGGTTACCGAGGACAGGCTAATGGGGAGTTATTTTTAAAGGGGTGCAAAGTTTCATTTTGGGTTGATTAAAATGTTCTGGAAATAGATGGTGGTGATGGTTGTAAAACATTTAATAATTCAAAATAAGGAGAACAATCTAGTAGTTTACTGCAAATGTTTTTCCTATTCTGAAACCAATTTATGCCATAAATTTTTCAATGAGAATTATCTATTTATCAAAAAAGAGAAGCATTTTGATATGAAAATGACTTTCTATAGCTTCATAATAAATTTGAAAATCTAAAAAAAGACAAATTTTTTTTAAAAGACAAAAAATCCACATATACTCACAAACCAACTTAAGAATAGAATGTTACCAATTCCAGTTAAGATGGAATAGGTAGACACTGTGCTGATCACCACTCTCAACCACATTAAAATTACAACTAACCTACAGAACAATCATTATTGAGAATCTCCTGAGGTCTAGTTTAACAGAAGACCTATAACTTAGGACATACAGAAGAAGTCACATTGAAACTGGTAGGAGGGGCAGAGATGCGAAATAGACTGGCACCCATGTGTGGCAGTTGAGAATCTGGAGGGATAGCTTGGCTGTGGAGGTTTCCCCTGAGGAGAAAAGGGTCACAGCCTCACAACAGAGTCCCCAACCCAGGGTTCCAGTGCTGAGAAAAGACGTTTCCACAACTTCTGGCTATAAAAACCAGCAGAGATGATGATTGAGTGAGACAGAAGGCAGCAGGGAGTCCCAGGTGTCACTCTTAAAGGGCCCACACATGTGGCTTACTAGCAGAAGAAATTGTTCCTCTGTGAGCTTCCCCCTCTCCAGGAATGCAGACTCAGGCTGGCACAGTATATGATCTCCATCAGTCTGGCTAATACTGGTCACCCTGCCCTGAAGATTCCCTGAGACCCCGCCTCTCCCAACTTTTGAGCCAATCTAAGGTGTATCCTAGGGCTTTTCTGTATAAATGGCCTGTCTTGGCTCATGATGTGGACTTTCTCAAAGGTTCACAAACCTCAAAAAAGTAGCATCTGGCCTCAGCATGCCCCATGCCTCTCGTTAAGCAACCCAAGCACAACACTGGTAGCAGCTGGCCTTGGTTTGTAGCTTAGCCTCCCCAGGCACCTCTAAAGCTCAGCACAGGTGGAAGACATCTTGGGTTACTTTGTAGCCCTCCCAGGAGGTCCTAGGGCCAGCATACCTGGAGGTCAATTTTGACCTAGCTGGAGCACCACATGGCTGTCTCCATAAACAACCTACCCAAAGGGCAGGCTAAAGTGAATCCTACTTTGTAGGGTGAGCTGCTGTAAACAGCTCTCCACTGTAGTCATGGTCAATTTCACAATCTATCACCCCATTGACATGCAAACAACAACCAATGCTCCAGTACCTCAGGATGGTATATACAGCATACATAAGGTTCACACACCTGATGCACCTGGCTCTGGTGATGAAGGAGGTTACATCACTGGGCTCCATAGGAATCTACTACATAAGGCCACTCTACTAGGACTGGAAGACATAGCATCTACCTAATATAAAAACAGGGAAGCACCCAAAATGGGGTCATAAAGAAACATGTCCAAATGAAAGAACAGAACAAACTCAAGGAAAAGAACTAAACAAAATGGAGATAAGCAATCTACCCGATGCAGAATTCAAAACACTGATTATAAAGATGCTCAGTGTTCTCAGTGAGAACTTCAACAAAGAGATAGGAAACATAAAAATAGAGTTAGAAAACATGAAAAGAACCAGTCAGAAATGAAAAATGTAATAACTGAAATGAAGAGTGCATTAGAGGAAATTGACAACAGATTAAATGAAGCAGAGAATTACATAAATGATCTGGAAGATAAGGTAGCAGAAAACACCCTATCAAAACAGCAAAAAGAAAAAGAATTTTAAAAATGAGAAAAATTTAAGGGACCTCTGGGACAACATAAAAATACCAACATTTATTTGCATCATAGGAGTACCAGAAGGAGAAGAGAGAGAACAAGGAATTGAGAACCTATTTGAAAAAATAATAACTGAAAACTTCCCTAAACTGACAAGGAAAATAGACAGATAAGGCCAGGAAGTATAGAGAGTCCCAAACAAGATGAACCCAAAGAGACCCACACAAAGGCACATCATAATTAAAATGCTAAAGGATAAAGGCAAAGAGAGGATCTTAAAAGCAACAAGAGAAAGGTGGTTGGTTACCTACAAGGCAGTTCCCATAAGACTGTCAATTATTTCTCAACAGAAACTTTGCAGGCCAGAAGGGTTTGGCACAAAATATTCAAAATGATGAAAAGCCAGAACCTACAACCAAGGTTACTCTACCCAGCAAAGCTATCATTTAGACTCAAAGTACAGATAAAGAGCTTCACAGACAAGAAAAAGATAAAGGAATTTATTACCACTAAGCCAGTGTTACAGGAAATGTTGGAGGAACTTCTTTAAGAAGAAGAAAAATATATATCAAAAGTATGAAAAATAAAATGGCAGTAGCCACGTATTTATCAAATACTTCACATGAAAAAGCATTAAATACTCCAACCAAAAGATAGGGTGACCAAATGGGTAACAAAACAAGGTCCTTACATATGCTGCCTACAAGAGAGTCCAGATTAAAAGACACACACAGACTGAAAGTCAAAGGATAGAAAAAAGATATTTCATGAAAACGGAAGTGAAAATAGCAATAGTTATATGAGACAAAACAGACTTTAAAACAAAGGCTATAACAAGAGACAAAGAAGGACCCAGTCATCCCACTTCTGAGTGTTTATCTGAGAAACTCAAAACACTACTTTGAAGGTATATGTGCATCCATATGTTCATTGCAGTATTATTTACAATAGCCAAGATATGGAGGCAACGTAGGTGTCTTTCAATGGATGAATAAATAAAGAGATGGTACACATATACGATGGAATATTATTCAGCCATAAAGATAAATAAGTAAGTAAGTAAGTAAGTAAGTAAGTAAGTAAGTAAGTAAGTAAATAAATAAATAAATAAATAAATGAGATCTTGCTATCTGCAACGATATGGATGGATCTAGAACGCATTGTACTGAGTGGAGTCAGTCAATTAAAGATAAATGACATAGGATTTTACTTACATGTGGAATCTAAAGAACAAAAAAACAAACAAACAGAGAAAGCAGTAACAACCACATAGATACAAAGAAAATTTTGAGGGTTATCATGTGGGAGGTAGGTTGGGGGGAGCAGGTGGAAAAGAGGAAGGAATTAAGAAGTACAAATTGGTAGTTACAAAATAGTTATAGGAATGTAAAGTACAGCATAAAGAACATAGTCAATATATATTATTAACATTAAGTATCAGATGAGATACTAGATTTATTGGTGTGATCACTTCATAAATTATATAAATGTCTAATGACTATGTTGTATACCTGAAAATAATATAATATTGTATGCCAACTTTTTTTAAAAATAAAAATATTATAAAAAATAAACAAATGTATAAATGAATATATAGGAATACTTAACCAAGTTGTTAGTGACAAAACTGACTATGAACAATAGTATAATGATAGTATAGTTTAATAATTTAAGACAACACGACCATTTAAAATGCTATTTTAGGATAATATTTAAAGACACAGAAGGAAGCTTAAAGTATATTCTTTGGTATATTAGAATGTACAATAATCATTAACATCTGAATAGATAGAAGATGGATGATGATAGATTGATAGTAGATAGATAGATAGATAGATAGATAGATAGATAGATAGAAAAGTAATAGCTAATTTTATAGAAAGAGACAGAAGGATATACACACACACAAAGTTCACAGTTATATCTGGAAGATCAGATTCAAGTGTGATATTATACAATTATTAATATGAGTATTTTTTAACTTTTTTCTCTCTCCTGCCAGTGAAGAGGATTCTATCCTTGCTGCTCCATTTCTTCCCAACACCCATCCTCTGAAGAAGCTTTTCTCACTATATTAGGAGCTGTTTTGGCTATGAGGGAGGAAAGAAGAAAGGACCACAGAGGTCTGGTTAAGAATATTATAATTAAGAATAGTTTTGAGAAAAGAGGCAAGGAACTACTACAATATGTGAAGCCAGTATTTGGGAACAATTGAGATTTCAAGAGAGATTGTAGTTCTTATTTGACTCTTTTTGAAATAAATAGATGCAAGTATAATATGAGAAGTGCAAGTATAATGTGACAAAATTATAGTTTTGTAGTTACTCAAAAATTTTTTAAGTGAAATTCCAATATAAAATGTGAAATTATCAATGGCAGAGACTGCTGTTTAACCAAATCCATGCCTTGTCCTTCATATACAACTAGACTACATTTCCCAGCCTCCCTTGCTGTTATATGTGGCCATGTGACTACATTCTGGTGAATGTCAGAGACAAGCAGCGATGTTTGCCAATTCCATATAATATCCACAAAAATCTGCCCCTATACTCCTTGTTTTTGTTTGTTTGTTTTATTCCAGATGAATAGAATGGCTCATTCTAAGGTGATCATAGAAACCAAATATTGAAGGTGGCATTAGCTTGAGTCCCTGAATGACTATATAGCACAGAGTACCCACCTCAGACAATTAAAGCCCCCTCCACTGACCTGGAACACCTCAATAACTCAGGACTACTAGGTGAGCAAGGAACAGATTTCTACTGTGTTAAGCCACTGTATATTTGGATTTACTTATTACACCAGTTGGGCTACCTCCACTAACACATCATCATATGCAAATTTTCATGATAATGATTGAGAGACTATTCCTCAACCCTGGAATCTTCTCATCCACTTAAAAAATTCAGAGTTAATATCAATATAATAAAAACAAGGAAGGAGAATGGTGGAGCATTTTCCCTTTACAAAGGTGTTGCTAAGCTGAGACATGCAAGGAGAGTAGTAGGAAAATTTCTATCTTTCAAATCCAAGTCTACCAACAAGGCTTCAAGATGATCACTCATAGAGCTTTAAAATGTGTTCCTTAAAGTTGGAAGACATGAAGTGGCTGACTTACACTGAAGAAAGTTAGAGCATTCTGTGTAATTGGCTTTATTTCTCCCTTTCTTGTCCCTCTAAAAGACCAGAAAAGGATTGACCAGCTGCTTCAGGGGCAGAGCCAGAAATGTGTAGCCATATGGGATACCCCAAAGGTGTATGGGTTTTTGCAGAAGGACCTTTGCAAGAAGAAGCTATATCTGGATGCCAGGGTCTGAGAAAAGGGTCCCAAGCAACCATTTGGAACATATATGTGTTGACCTAGGTCAAAGGAATTCAAGAAAGAGCAACTTAGCAGGGATCTCTGAAGAGTTCAGGGAAGTTCCCCACAAGAGAATGAATCATAGTTAAACATAAACCAGGTGAAAAGAACATGAAAGTTACATTACTGCAGTGTCTTTCACTGTCCCTAGAAGCCATCTCATAGGTGTTGAAGCCACTAGCCTAGTTGGAGCAGAGAAGGGTGAGGTCGGGAGGAGGGAGGAATCAAAGATATCTCATCTCCCCATTGCAGGGGTCTAGCCTAAATAAGGTGCAGAAGGAGAAGATTAATGCTAAGCTAAGTTTGAGATTTCATTTTTTTAAATATAGAATTATATGTTCTAATTCTGAAAAGAAACTGAATTGAGAACTTAGAATGACCTTTTTAGGACTTTCTATTATATAGGTATGAGCAAAGAGTCATGGATGCCTGGGTTTTTACCAGTGGTGCAGAGCATTAGAAAGGGAAATTTACTCACTGAATAAAAGCTATAGGGATGGTAGGAGACAGAGCTGCATTTCAATTATGTCATGAGTCATACTTGCTGTCCTGTAAAGATCATGAGTTACAGTTATTTTGAGATTAACAATTTTGTTTTTTTATTTATTTGTTTTTGTTTTTGCTTTTGCCCTGGGATGGGAATCCCTCTCAGATGAAGTCTTTCTTGAGTCAAGAGTGGACAGGTAGGTTGGAATTAAGTAGACAAAGAAGAGGAAGAGTTACATGGAGAAGATTCTGAAAAGAGACACTAGTACAAAGCAAAGACCACTTGGTGATAACTGAAAGAATCGAAACTGATATTTCAAATGATTCTGAAATAAATGACAATGCACCACTTATCTTAGCAGGTGATGGGAGTATGACCAAAGCAGTACTCTACAACCTCAAATGAATTATTTATATATTAAAAAACAATAAAGACTGAAAATAAATTAATGATTGATTCAAGTCAAACCTGAATAGACTAAATTTTAAATGACAAACGTGAACTGTGCACAATTAGAAACATTAATAGTTTCTCATAGCCAAATTTTCATGAAAACTCAATTTTTTAAACTTGTAGATATAAAAATATATTTTTTCTTAAACATTTTAACACAGAGATTATATTTTGTTTATGAATCCAATAATTGCATCAAAACTTAAAGTACCCACTTACTCAATTTTTGATTAAAATTTAAATTTGATAAATATCTTCCTAAATGGTTCATAATATTTGTAATCTTGATTAATTAAAATTCTCAAATATTTTAAATTACAATCATAATTTTAATATAACTGATTCATTTTAGTACTTCAAACTTTTAGTAAACTTATGTGTCTATCAGGCACTTACATTTTGAGTCTAAAAATTCAAAATGATAAATTTAGTAAATCAATTATCTTAGGTGTTAGGCAGTTCAAACATCTAAAATTAAAGTATACACCAAAAACTACAAAAATGATTAGAGATCAGGCTATATTTGAATTTAATCTCATGTTGGGTCTAATCATTCTTACTTAAACATTCATACTTATTCAATTAAATGACCATTTTGCAATATATGCAAATATTAAATTATATCGTACACCTAAAAATAAAATAAATGGGAGAAATAGAGTTATCACATCATGAAAGCTGAGATTATAAATTTGGGTTATGGATTAAAGATCTGCTATTGAGCCAAATCCTGAGATAGTCTCTCAGATTTGACATTTACATGATAAGCTAGACCTTGTTCTGTAAAGAGAGCAATGCATGCAATGTAATAAAGGATATTTAATGCATAACCTTCAGCTGGAACTTCTCCATCACACATGTTTTGAAGGTACTGTATTTTCCTGAAATGACCTCTCCTTAAAATTACGAGTCACTTCTTAGACCCTTGATTTTAATGGGCTTTTCCAGGTGCTCAAGATCTTCCCATTTCCATTTTTTCAGGATCTTTGAGACCATCCACGTTTCAATTTTTCAGCCCTTAAAACTTAACTAATTTTCTGGTATTACAAGGTTCAAGGTGAAAAATTTAAGCCTTGAAACCTAACCCATTGTATATTAGTGTTGAGAGAGAGAGAGAGAGAGAGAGAGAGAGAGAGAGAGAGAGAGAGAGAGAGAGAGAGATTATAGGAGTTGGCTCAATGCAGTTATGGAGGCTAAGAACTTCCACAGTCTGCTGTCTATAAGCTGGAGAACCAGGAAAGGTGGAGTAATTTAGTCAGAGTTCAAAGGCCTAAGATTCATGGGCTGTTGATGTAACTCCAAATTACCAATGTCCAAGGACAGGAAAAATGGACATCCAGGTCAAGGAGAGGAAATTTACCCTTCCTTCACGTTTTTGTTCTCCAGAATCTCAAGGATTGGTTAATCCTACCCACACTGATGTGGGAGGATCCTTTTTACTCAAATGTTAATCTTGCCCAGAAATAGCCTTAGACATGCCCAGAAATGTTGTTTTACCAGTTGTGTAAGCATTGCTTAGCCTAATCAAGTTGACACACAAAATTAACCATCACAGTAACCATAATATAATCTCCTGTGGCAAAATCTGGAATGTACTCATTAGATTCTGAAATAAGCTGTTGAACATATTTTGAAAGTAACATTCAAATAATTTTATTTTTCAAAAGACACTATTTTCTGTAAATTTTATTGAAAAATCATGCATGGCACACCTCATATATCTATTCTCTTGAGCATCTAAAGTTCTCATGGCTTTCACAGACCTAACTTATACCAACTAACCACAATTACTGCTTTCATTGTGATCTCTCAGTTGTTATAACATGAGTAGGGGATGCATGTACTGGGAGGTTATAAACTGGCTCCTTTGTCATTTCAACTCTGCGCCATACATCCTTAGTGTTCCAGACCTACCCTGATTTTGTCTGTATTAAAACATGGAATCAATTACTTTCAGTGAACCATGGTTGTTTCCTGCTGAATATTGGACTTAAAGACCCATACTATGTCTTTGTATGTGTCTAAAATTGTTCCACATATGGGGGAGGGAACAAATTTCCCTTCTTTTTCATTTAGTTCTTCTGGCTGGTATAATAAATTGACATGAGACAGATTAACATGAGAAAATAATCAAATGTACTATATATATACATACAGGGTTTCCATATAAATATGGGGCTGGAGTACACATTGGGCAGTTGAGGCTTATATGCTATCATGAACTAAGTTGATTTGAGCCTTCAAAAGGGAAGCAATTCACCTGGAGACGGAAAAAAAATGTTGAGTAAATAAATGTTTGTTGGGTCATCTTTAACAATGGAACACAGAGAGGATTTTCATCCAATGGACTTGCTAGGTTCCTCCATGTTTATCATAACTAATTCATATTATACTATAATTATCTATGATGATAACTCCTTTCTTGGAGCAGGACCTCTATCTCAACTTTTTCAAGCAGTTAGGAGAAGGTCAAAGATTCTTCCTGAGTCTTTTGTTTCTTAAATATAACCAGCTTAAAATAATTAGTATCCAAAAAAGGCCTATTTTGGGAGTGACAAAATTCTGCTATCACACTCAAAGATTGGGGAAAGATCTCCTTTACGATCAAGACAGAAAAGATAATACTTTTCTAAAAGAGCATGAATTCATTTTTAAACATTATTCGATGTTCAATTATAACTTATTTTATAAGTTCTAATTTAATTTTGTTCTCCTATACATTGTTTACTTTTCCCCACTTTTAGCAACCAAAATTCTCTACAACCATTTTATATTATGTTTAATATACAATGTATTAAAATTGTAACACCATTTAAATTTTAGTAACCTAATTGGTTAAAAATACTTGAAGATGCTTAAACTTTCAGGACCCCAAAATTATACCCCTACTTCGCATAACCTTTTTATGTTATATGCATCATCATTCTTCAGTTTACAATGTTGACAGAAAAAGAGCAACAAAGTAACCCCAAAGAAAGAGGAGGAAAGGAATTAATAAAGATAAAAGCAGAAATTAATAAAATAGAAAACAAAAACAGAACAGCTGCTCAATAAAACTAATGTCTGATTCTTTTAAAAGACAAAAAAAAATAGATAAGTCTTTAGGAAGACTAATCGAGGATAAAAGAGAAAAGACAGAATTAAATAACATTTATAATGAATGAGGACATATAGCTGTAAACAGAGGGGATTTTGAAAATGTTTCAGCGATGGATCTCCTTAATGGCAAAGGGTGCAGACTCTGGAGCCCACATGCTTGGGTTTATATTCTGGCTCTGCTTTTTTTTGTGCATGTGTGTGTGTGTACCCATAATAAGTTACTTAACCCCTATAAGCTCACTTATTTTTATAAGAAAAGGGCAAATATTTATAATGCCTACTTCATGAATCGTAGCAAGAACCAAACAAGCTAATCCATATAAATCTCTTAAAGCAGAGTCTAAACTACAGTGAACACTCAAATTGCTCCTCTCAAAACCATCATCTTCTTAGTAATTAGCTCCTCTGTTTTTTCAGTTTCCAAGTAACTCTAAAATTCTGGAGGCATCCTTGACCTTTCTTTTTCTCTCAAAATCTACAGCTAATCTAGAAGCAAATCTTGTCTTCTCTACCTTCAAAATGTTTGCAGATTACAACGTTTCTTCCCTCGATTGCTGTTACCCTACTTCAAGCCACCTCTTGGCTAGATCACTGATTGAAATAATCGGCCAACAGCTTCCTATCTGATTATATCCCTATTTTCCTGTAGTCTATTTTCAATGTAGCTGCCAGAGTAAATCTTCTGAAAAATAAATCAGATAACATCAATCCTTTGTTCAAATAGTTCTCTATCTCCCTAGTAATAGCCAGTTTTTGCAATGCATCCAGTGCCTTATCTGATCTTGCTGTAGATTATCCTCTGATCTCATCTCTCACTACTCTGCCTTCTTTATCTACTCTACTCCATTCTTTTTCCTAGCTACCCCTGAAATGCCAGCCTGGCACTTATTTGAGAGCCTTTACACATGCTCTTCTGTCTTACTGGAATACTGTTCCTACAGATAAAAATATATATCTGCCTCTCACATTTTGTTTAGATGTCTTCTTCAAAGTCACTTTCTTAGTAATCTAAAGCAAATGTCCATTGATGATAAAGTTTCTCAATAAACTAGAAATTAGAGGGAACTTCCTCAACACACAAAGATTATCTATAAAAACTTACACTACATATACTGAAATTTATTTATGAGTATCAATCTAAAGACACACCAGGTTCACAAAGAGGTAAATACATGGATTTTTATGTCAATTTTTTGAAAAAATATAAATATTTATCAGAAAATGAATATTTAATATACTATTAAATGTTCTGCATTTACAAAGAATAAAATAGATCTATATTTCTTGAATGCAGAAGGATCTCTAAGCATGTAGCAGAATAATTTACAAAGAATTATTTAAATTATATAAAAATACTCATGAGGCAAAACTATATTCCTACCTATACTTTCATGTGGCTGTAAATGAATAAGAAAAATAAGGGAAGTTCCTCACCAAATGGATAATAGTGAGAAGAAATGAGAATGGATAGGTCAAAGTAAGTTTTGAAATCTCTTTATTTAAAACTTTCTTATCACAAGAAGGTATTCATGAATTATCAATGTAGTAAACAAAGAACTAAAACATAGGGAAAATTGGATAATAAAAAAGGAGCAAGTCAATTTTGTAATATGAACATTTAATGAAGTGCCCAATTTAGTTCAGGCAAGAATAAATAAATGAGAAACTGAATTCTACTTTCTGCTGTTTGTAAAAAGAGAAACTCTTGTCTAAACCTGGATGAAGACACAGGAGCAGAAGTATGACCTGGTACCCTCATTCACTGGGTACCCTGTGTTCTCAGCTCTTTCAGTAAATTGATGAGATGTTCCTTATAGTTTACATTCCCACCACATATATCTATTGGAGGGGGGTAGCAGGCAGCCAGGGTTTTAAGAGCTCCACAAGCTGGGAACATGGTCAAGGTGGCCATAGCCTTCTTGGTCCCCAGATATGCTTTCAAACCAGCTTGAGCATTTTGTTAGCAGGAAACTCTGGACTGGACATGGAGGATGCCATACCACACCCTGCAGGTGCCAAAGATAGCAACCGAGACTACTCTCAGGAATCTTTCCAGAATCTTTACTGGATGCATCACAAATGCTGCCCCCAGGAGAAAACTAAAGTCTATTGAGAATATCAAACTTTCCAGAGTCCACAGAAGACTTGCAGATAAGTTAAAACTGAAATCTAAAATCGGAAGCCACAACCATTTTATTTTTCTCACACTTGAATGACATGGCAATTTACCTTTTTTGGAAGTTTCACTTGTAGCTATCTATTCATCTACTGTCTTTGTCTCTTATCGAAATATTTCATCAGAGTTCCCCATGAATAATTTAAATAACTCTTCTCTGAACATCATTGTAAACTTAGTTATGCAGCACACCCTGTATAACATTACAGGTTAAAAAAAGATCCATTTGCTAATAGCCCTTCTGTACTACCTATTCATCTTTTCTCTTGCTCTTAGAAGCCTTTCTTTAGTTCAGTCTACTTTGCAATATCACTTCTAAGCAAATGACCTTGAACTTCTACCTTAAAACATAATTTAACACTTCTGCAAAATCATGACATATTTATTTAAATTCCTTAACTCTGTTATTTAATTTATCCTGGTATGTGTTTGAACTTAACTTGTTCACTTTCCTGAGCTCTAGAGTCTAGCAGGAATATATTTTTTAAAGTGGGGTGGGAGGCACGTGGTAGTGACTAAGCAGCATTTCGATATAGTTCCAAACAAGTGATGTGTCTGAGAAACAGTTTGCAGTAGTTTTTTGTTGTTGTTGTTGTTGTTGTTTAAGTTTCTTTTGCTCTTTGAGGGACCAGAAGGTGGTTTTAGGAATAATGGGGCAGGGGGGAGTAACAATCTCTTTAAGAAAAGAGGGGAGAGAAGGAGAGGGAGAGGGAGTGTATATGTTTCATATATACTTTATTTCTTGGAATAGTTTTAAATTTACAGAGAAATTACAAAGATAGTGTACAGTTCCCATATACCCCATGTCCAGTTTATCCTATTTTTAGCATCTTACATTATTAATGTGATACATTTGTTGGAATTAATGAACCAGTATTGATACATTATTATTAACTAAAGTCCATTTAGATTTCCTAAGTTTTTATCTAAAATTTTTTTTTTCTGTTCTAAGGTCCTCATTATATTACACATTACACATTATATTTCCTCATTCTATCTTCTTAGGCTCAGGTGATATTTTTATTATATAAATATATGTATTTTATACAAACTTATACAAATAACACATGGCATGTAGGTCTCATAGCAGAATGTGGGCATAAACGCCCTCAAAAAAAACCCCAGGAGGTTAGAAAAAAGATCTCTTTGGGAGTGATAGGATTCCTGGACTGGGTGAGCCCCAGCTGATTATTTGGCCTCTTTAACATCAGATATGGGGAAAGTCGTGTTTTACAGGGTTGGTCTCTGTCAGTGACCTTAACACAGTTTGTGATGTGAGTCAGAGTGACAGTTGTCCCTGTGTGTCTACCTCAGGACAGCAGGGAGTCATCCTTCACATATTCCTTGTTCACTCAAATAACAAGTGACCTAAGTGAGCATCTGGCAAGGGCTCTGGCAAATGGCAAGGAATAGCTGTGCCGCAGATTCTTGTTAAAGGGGAGAAGCGCATGTTTTCACTGCCAACCCCAAGAGGATTCAGACCTCTTTCTGCTGCTGATGTGTATGGCAGGTCTTACAATGCCAGACTGGGGACCAGGATTTGAACACAGATTTGTCAGCTACAGTTACCCTGCATGACCTCAAATAATTAATTAAACATCTTTGAGTAGACCGTGATTTACCATTTTTAGCCATCTCACATAAGAATTTTTTTTTTCAGTATGCTATGAAGATTTTTAAAAATAAGAAGATGCAAATGAGTCCCTGCCCAATGGAAAGGCCAGGGGACATTGGCTCTTTTTGGTCACAAGCCTGACATTGGTTTTCTCAGATGTGACAGAGAGGAGAACTGAGAAATTAAGTACTGGTTCTAGTTCTTTCAATATGCATTCAACAGGTATGAATTAAGCACTTACACAACAGATGCTGAGAACTTGAGGGTGAAAATTTCCTGCCCTCATGGAGCTCAGAGTGAATGGTTAAGTTCAGATGTCACATGGAGGATTTCAGTCCAAATGTCTTTGACAGTAGATATTGACAGTAGATAAAGAGAATTTAAATTTGGTTTGCACAGTATATTTAGTGTTAAGATGAGATTTATTCTAAAATGCCTGCAGAACAGCTAAGTAAAATTCCCCTAAAAATATCAATGGACGACAATTTTGCTTGGGATAAAAGTTTACTAGATACCTGAGAATTTAATTGTTGACTTCATTCTCTTGGCATAAATAGGCTAACCAAAATCAAAATACTATTAATGGTCATGTTGTCTTTGACTAAGTCTCTTTTGTCTTTAAAAAGGCAGAGATCATTTGCATACCTTTCTGCCAAACCAGGAAGTCCAGGAGCCTGGAACAAGAGCCCTAGGAGTCAGAGGCTTCAATTGAAACTGGACAAATAACAAAGAATCTCTATTTCCATTTTTCCATTTTAAAATGGATATAAAAATTGCCATGTGTGTGTGCATGTTGTAAAAAATAAATAAACTCATGCCTATAAATATTGGCCCAGTGCTTGGTACAGTAGGTGCTCAGGAAATGGGGTTCCTCTTGTTCACTTGACTTCCTACTTTGTTCAATATGGCAATACTGCCACCTACATTGTAGGTGTTGTGATCAAACAAATAACTAGAAATAAGATTTCTGTTGGGTTGAGTCCTGGGAGTTTTAGGCTCTGTCCAGGGACAATGGGAGAGAACAGTGGATCTCAGAAAGAGACTGGATGTGTCATTAAATGTTCATCTAGTAACTAGCTGAAGGATGTGCATTTACCTGTACCAGACAATCTGTAGGGTATCTGGGTTGTATCTAATGAATCTATAAAGAACAGTAGGAGACAAAGAGGCTGTTTCTAACACCTGCCATGGCCACAGGAAAGCAATAATAGATAATCCAGTGTCAGTCAAGAAAGAGCTTTCAGTAGCCATTAGCTCTCCTTCCTCCTTTGCTACAAGCTTAGAGGAGTGGAGATAGATAGCCCTATTGGGAGAAAGGATTAAAAGAACAGAGAAAAAGCTCACGATGCCCCTCCTTCTGCCATAAAAGCCTGTAACAAGCTCCATCAAGCTGGGAGAAAGGAGAGGATTTCTCTTTAAATAGAATTAAACATTTTAATCATTACATAGAACTAGGGATGTTAATTACCAGAATGAGGTCTACATATTGTGATTGGAGATAACTTGAAGGTTTTTTTTTTTTTTTTTAATAGTCTGAAAGTGATCAGGTAAGTTATGGGAACTGCTCTAGGTTTCATCTATAGAACGAAAAACTAGCTTTATAGAGTGGGTTGAGGGAGACTATTTTTTTGTTTTCTTGGTTATTTCTGGATGCTGAAAGCCTGCTTGTTTAGCTTACCAATGAAAGTTGAGGGGCACAGTGGTTGTGTGGGTGTAGGAGGAGACACATTTAAACTTAAACTTGTCCACAATTGATGTTCAGGTTTACAAAGTCATGTCTGATATATTTTCAGGGGTGTGGGAGCAGAAAGCAATAAACAGCAGGCTGTGGGGACTATGTCAGAGTCCCAAGAGAGATTTCTCCACAAGGGAGCAGACGTAGACACAGAGAATGAGACTCCTAATGTTCAGGCCTATTGATAAAGGCAGTGGTGGTCTCTGGCCCATCATGGCCATCAGCTGTGCTGTACTGAGCTCCCATTTGCACCCACAAGCCTTTTGTTGTGCAATGGAGCCCAACTCTGTGTTCAGAGACATCAAGTAGCTTGAAATTGGCCAGATGGGAACATTTACACTATAAAAATTGGTAAATATCACAAATCAGGTTTTTGTTGTTGTTGTTGTTGTTGTTGTTGTTGTTTAGTTTTAAATTTTGAGAACTGGTTTACCAGCACACTACTGTTAAAACTATCCTAAGCCAGATACTTGGTAACATGTCCACCTCTCATGGAGACGAAACAATATGTATATGAACTGAGAGAAATTATTAAGCATTTTATGGTACAAGTATCTATGCTTTGGGTCCTCTAACTAAGTATAGGATTGAAGCACTCCTTTTGCTTTCCAGAGTCCTGTACAGTGGTCCTCCCCTTTGAGTATTGCCAGAACTATAGGCAAGTCTGACCAGTAGGCAGCTGTTGATTGGATAGTGGTGGTGGTAGGTTGGGTAGAGTAACAGAGATCTGTCTTATGAGGGCAATTAAGGTAGTAGGAGCCATTATGAGGGAGGGGAGGAGACTGGAACTGCAGACGACAGTATAAGGTCAAGCAGGAGAGGGCCATAAAACAAGGTAACATTCTCTTTAAAGGCTCTCATAAATTCTTGAGTTATAGGGATTTTTGTAAAGGACTTGAATTCTCACATGGAGCGGGAATGTCTAAGCAACAGGGACATTCAGGTGTTAACGTTAATGCCACCCCACTCATGTGAAGAGCCCTGGGAATAGCAGGCTTTAGAGATAGCATGTACGAAGTACCCAACCCAGAGTCCAGCACATAGTAAGAACTATATAAAAACAGTGTTCTTTTTACCTTGACCCTTTTCCTTATTCATCCAAACGCTATACCAGTTTTTAAGGTAAACATTTAAAAAAAAGGAAGGGGTAATATTTCCCTGTTTGACCCATTGACTGGGATTTACACCCATCCGTGGGTATTTCTCATGCAGGTGGTGGCTCTCTAATGAGCATCTCTTATGTACCTATTTCCTTGCCTTTGTCTGGTCCATAGGAGGTAGTCACTGAATATGTGCTAAGTGATTGTTACAGGTTGGGGAAGACGTTCCCAACCTAAAATTTATATGAAACCTGATTGGGGATCATAGAATCTCAGGAAAACTCTTGTCTAAGTCCCCCTCCAGTTCTATATTCTCCTGCCTACATCCCTCTGCACACAGCCTCTGCCTGAATACCTCTAACTAAGAATACACTGCATGGGAAACATCTATTCCACCTTTGGACAGTGTCTCCTGTGCAGTTTCAATGCCATGGAAGGAAAGCATCACATCTCTGTATTTTTCATCCAAAGACAGAGACATACTTGATCTGAATCCTGCTTGTTTCTTATAAAATATATTTGGGAAACTCAGACAATTTACTTCAGGAAAATCTGAAATGGGAGGTTTGACTAAGTGTCCAATAAATTGTACTAATTAATGAATTAATAAAGAATACCCTTTATTAAAAATAAATAAGTGTACTTAGAATGGACCTGTTCCTAAAATTGACTTCGGTAGAATAGCAAGGAGTATTATGTTTTCAGAAAACACCATCCTGGTTATTTCACTGCCTGCAGTGTCATGTGCAGACTGGTAATGGCTGTGACAGAATCATAGCCCATCAGGGCTGTTCAAGAACTTCCTACCCTACTATAGGCCCCTAGAGTGAGTCCAGTGGACAGGGGGTAGAGCATAATCCACAGAAAGAACAAACATTTTTATTAACTGGGGTGGCTTCAGCAGAGGGCAGCCATGAAGATTCCCAGGAGGGCCAGAGGGACAGAGATCCTTGCAGATCTGGGGGACGACTGGTAGCGGGGAGTCAGCATAATAAGTGGATCATGAGCCAAGGGCCAGTAAGAACTAAGCTGGACTCATGGTTCTGGAGAGGTGTGAGTGCAAGGACAAGATCAATGCACAAGGTCACAGATGAGACACAGGATGGGCAGTGGATCTCAAGAATAAAGCAAAACTCCAGTTATCAGAGGTTTGCTAAGGGATCCAGGAGATATGATGGTGAGATGCAGGGCATCAGACAAGAAGTGTTTAAAATGTTCATTCCCAAAGCCAGTACAGTCCTACAAACTAGATGTTGTTTTCCTGACTAGACATGTACTTGTTATTCAGTGGTGCCAACTGCAAGGAGAGGTAGGCCAGGGCCTGGCCATCCTGGCAGGGATGTGATCCTACGCTCCAGATATCCTCATTTTGAATTCGCAAAGAGGAAAATCTCAGAATAAATTGTTTTCAGGTTTGTTTTGATAGATGGTATAAATAGTTTCAAGGGAGTTTAAGTTATTGGTTCAGTAAATCTTTGTTGTTTAGAGAAAATAAGGAAGGGAAATTTTCAAAATTATAATTTTTTTCTTTCAGGAAACATTTAATTCAGAAAATTTAGAAAAATGAGGACCTGCTTAAATAAAAAAGTCTTTTTACTTTGAAAAAAATACCTATACATGTACACATACATATTGGACTTCTTAATGTGTGTCTATTTTGTGTATATTCAATTACTTTATTCAATTACTATTACTTAATAAGCATTTGTAAGGTTATATAAAAACAGAATGTATACTGGTTGCATAATATTCTAATATATGGAGGTACCATAGATTTAATTATTCTCTCTTTTGAGGAATTTACTTTGATTCTTTTCTCTTCATATTGTCATATTACTGTGATTGGCATCTTTGATTACTTTTGTAGGATAGTATCTGAAATTGGAATTACTAGTCCAAAAAGTATATTTTAAAACTCTTGATATGTATTGCTAAATTGTCTTTTAGAGACTGCATCAATTTATATCATATTCTTTCTCGTATTGAATCATTTGGTATCAAAAAAAAAAGGTAGTCTGTTTAGCAAGTGAAATATGTATATTATTTTATTTTACGCTTCTCTGTTACTAGGAAGGAGCGATAACTTTCCTTATTAGCGTTTTCATCAATAACAATAAGGAAACAAATAAATGTATTTGGGTCAGGCTGTATCTTAGATCTTAGCAAGATATTAATAAGCTTAAGACCACCAGTTATGAGAAACAATAGCAGATCCTTCCTGGGTGAAGTGGCAGAAGTACTTGGAATGACGTTGCAAATAAGATGCTGTTTCTCTAAGCACAGCTCACTCTTCCAGCCTTCCCTGACATTGTCAAATGCCTGGTGATAAAGCTGGAACCTTGCAAAATTGATCATCTTCCCATCTTTGCCCACCTCCCACTTCCTGACTCACCCCGCCCCCAGTTTTAGACCTTAATCTATTCAGTCTTACAGATGCTAAGATGGCTTTCATTCCAACCACACATCTGGTTAGATTAGTGTTTCCTTGGCTGGCTTGCATATTACCAGCATCTGTCAACTCTATTTAGTCTTTAATTGCTGTTGGGGCATTTTGCAGGAAAAAGCCTGCCTTGGGATCTACATACTCAGATGAAAATTGCAAACTGTTCACAGGCTGGAGTACATTTGGAAAGAGTGGCTAAAGTTGATCTTTTTATTATTTATGGATGAGCTGTTGAGTCATCATAAAATAAGCATCCAACTGATGGTTGTCTTTGGTCTTGTTCAGCCAGCTGTCCCTCTGGTGGAGGGCATGGTGCCTGCCAGAGCTCAGCATCTAAAGAAATCAGAAAAAAAATGGGGGGCCAATAAGTCCCCTTGAGGTCACTGATTTGTTTTATGATACAAGCACCTGTCTTGCTTTATATTGGCTGCCTGTGACTATTGCACCTACAAACAAAAGCAGCATTTGCAACACCTCCAGGTGCAGATACTGAAAGGATCTGAATACAGTACCAGACAGCGAACAGCTATAAGTCACCAAAGATTGGCTTTGATGCCCAGTGGGTGGAAAATAGAGATTCTCCCCAGAGACGGGTGTGGGCACTGGTCTTGTTTACTTCACTCCCCAAAATTAATGATCCAGACAAACAGGCACCATGAAATCTTTAAATTGGCAGATGGCATGAAGTTTTTCTGGAAGTGTTGTGCTTTGTGGATAGGGATATGCTGTAGAAAGAGCTTCAGAGGTTCTATTAATGGGCAGGATCGCAGTAGATGAGTGTCTGTGAGGGAAAGTATCTGGCAATGAATTAATGCAGAAACAATACTCTAGGACAGGAGGAGAAGGGGCTCTCGGGTATTGATTACAA
This sequence comes from Eonycteris spelaea, assembly GCA_003508835.1. Taxonomy (NCBI): domain Eukaryota; kingdom Metazoa; phylum Chordata; class Mammalia; order Chiroptera; family Pteropodidae; genus Eonycteris; species Eonycteris spelaea. Next base: position 424,636 of record PUFA01000083.1, on the reverse strand, counting down.
CCTGAGAAAGAGTCCAGTAGTATGGGGCAGAGGTGTTGGGGACAATCTAGGTACAGTCTGTGCTATTATGAAATATTGTGCAGCACCAAAATGAGCATTGATGACAAGATGGAGAATCTTATTCCTCCCTTATCCTAAGATCTGCAATTCTGTGGATAATTTTATTTGCCTCATTTTCATGATGATCTAACTTATTAGGGCCTTCTGGTGATCTTAATAACTCTTCCGTTGAATCAGCGAGAAGCAATTTCACATATGTGCCTCTCTCACTTGTTTCTGGATTCCATAGTTTCCACACCACCCCAACCAGCAGGAGGTATATGACAGGGCTTCTGCTTAGACTCAAAGCTGGCCTTCTCCTTTATTTACTTTCTAAGATATTTGCTTCTTTCTGGTTGCTATGTTGGGCAGAACCCTCACGGCTAGATGGCCTCCTAGTCTTAGCTCCTGACTGCCCCAGTGCCTCTGGAAGCAACAGTGTAGCAGTAGAAGTCAACCACAATAGTTAAGTGTTGTTGTGGTGGACAGTTGTTGATTGCCTTTCCATATCTACTGACTCTTTTCCCCTTGCCAATGGGACCTCAAATTTTAAAACAATATGAATTTGGGTGATATTGACTCATTCCTTTGCTCTCAGTGGACCCCAATTGGCTTAATACAAATTCCCTCATCCTATTGCCCTGGCTGCTGTATTTGGTTCAGTGATGAGCATTTTATTTTAGGCCAAGGAACTGGGAAAGAAATTTTTTTCCCCCCAAGGGATGTATAATCCACTCTTCTCCTGAAAGAGGAGCCAGCCTTTGGGGTAAAGCTGACATGGTAAAAGGCAGAAAGGAAAGAACTAGAAACTGGGATCTGGGTGACATTATTGAACTGCTGGATCAAGCCACACCTAAAGTTTATATTTATATCTCTGGACTTTTAGTTATTATGTTGAATGATATATTGCCAATAATATATTATTATTGTCCTAATACACAGCCAGCAAAAGTATCGTAAGGGGTTATTTGAGATGGGGCTACCAATATTTTGTGTATACACATTGCACCCTGACCTTAGCTTAGTTCCTCTGTAGTTCATCCTACACACTGCCTTCATATTAATTTTCTCTAACACTGTTTTTTTCCATGCTTAATGCTTTAAAACCAACAATGACACCCTAGGGCTTTCTCTGTCAAGGATAAACATATTTGCCTGGCTGTGGAGGCCTTCTTCCAATAAGCTCTGCTTAGCTTATTTTCCACTATTCCCAAATATAAGAATCCTCCACTCCACTCAAACTGTATATAGACTTCATTGCAACCATAGGCCATGCCACATTCTGTCACAGGCCTGTAAATAGTGTTCTTCCTGCTTAGACACCTCTCTCTCTGTCTCTGTCTCTCTGTCTCTCTGTCTCTCTCTCTCTCTCTCTCTCTCTCCCCCTTTCTGTCTCTGTCTTTCTCTCTCCCTTCTTGTGTGCATTCTACTTAAGACCATATTGTGGCATTTTATGTTTAACCAGATCTTCAACTAGATCTTTTCTCCCATGAATTTCTATCATCCTTGAAATCTGTACCACATAATTCATAATTAATTGCATATTAATTACTTCATACTTACAAACTCTGCCTCCTAAGGTTGCATGTATCGTACATTATAACTGTTTTGTAAACTTTCTAACCAACATAGTTCAATGCACATAGATGAACAAAGGCATAAATGTCGAATGGCTGACATTTTTAGGGTTAAACATTGAGGCCATTTAACTTGATATTGGATAAAAACGAGATCAGAAAGCCAACAGATGAGGACTTATCCAAGCTGATATTCTGAACTTTTGACTTCTACATGTTTTCTAGCAAAGCTTCATTTACCAAGACCATTTATCTGACATCAATTCTAGCACTCTCTCCCATGTTCAGGCAGCCTATTAGTTTCAGCCCAAATGATGAGAGGGAAACATTGATGTCTAAATACAACTGCAGCTTAAGAACCATTGGAAGATTGTTGAATTCAGACTCTGCTCGAGTTTCTTGGGCTGTGAAGAGAGAGCTAAACCAAAGCTTTTTTTTTTCTGTGGTTAGCTTCTGTTTCATGCCAGCCAAATGCAACTCTTCAATGGAGAGGCAGCTTCCTCTGAATCCCATAAGGCATCTTAGACAATGAACAGGCTTACAAACCCATCTAATGAGCTAAGTGTAGATGAACCCAAAAATACCAAACCTATGTTTTTCTTAGAATAAACAAACATAAAATATTTACATGAAAAAATTCTCAGGAGAAAACTACAGTTGGATTTTAGCAGATTTGAAAACACTGGAAAAATAGTTGAAGAATTTTTGCTAATCACAAGACATTTGCAAGATGGTTCAACATTTTAATGGCCTTCTGTCTCCACAATCCTGTCTCCATATGTATGCACCTGTCTACCTGCAGACAAAACCCCAGCCTCTCAATATAAGTGAACTCATCAAGGAAACAGGGAGTGAGCATCAGATGGCACAAATGGGTGCTGGGAGTGATTCACTGTAATTTTTCTTATTATCCTTTTCCACTATCAGGAATGACTCCCAGCAGATAATTTTCTGTCTTACACTTAGAATTCCCAAAGAAACACTAATACATTCTTTAGTTGCCTACTCTAGTATTCCATAAACTTTAATTAAGCTGTCCCGAGGTTTTCTTCTACCTTAACATCTCTTAAAATCCCATTTGCTCTTCTTCTTCATCATTATTCTTCAAAGATTTGAGGATAGTAATATTAGATGATCCTTCTATTTTGGGGATTAAGTAATCATAATCATTTTTTCTCTCTGGTCTAATTTTTTAACACCGTCATCATTTTTCCAATTCCCTTATTTCTGCTTCCCGAGTGGTTTCCAATGGGACAGAAAGCAAGGTTAGACATTAGACACTGATATCTCTTTCCCTCTGAGTTCCAGCATTAGGGAGATTTCTGTGTGATAATTACCCAGGTCACTCTTATAGCTCAGCCTTTCTTTGCACCTTGAGAGAAATTTTAGGTTTATTTACTTTTAACTGCTATATGTGGTATAACTTTGTTTTATCAATTGAAACATCTGATAGTAGGTTGGATTTTAGTTTAACTAGAGACTTCTTATGATGTAGCAAAATAAGAAATGGAAAAGCTTGCATTTTATTTGGCAATTTTTTATAGTTTCCAGATCTCATAAAAAATGTGTGTGAGGCAGGATAAAGAAATGGAGCCTTTAAATGAAAGCTGAGGGAGTTTCTTGCCTATTGCTGACCTTTACTCGTAAGGGAGAAGAAAATTTTATTTACTCTGTTGAACAGAATATTACACTGAAACACTCTTGATTTTAGGTGCTGAAAATCAGTTATTTCCTGTAACATATTCCAGCACATAAGTTTTTTTTTTAAAAAAAAAACAATTGTTATTTTTTTAATTGCAAAAGTAACACATGTACATTCTGGGAAAATTTTTGAAAAAATGCAAAAGTGAAAAGAAGAAAATTTAAAATCACCCAAATCTCACCACATGGATAATATGATTAATTATTTTATAACTGTCTAATACTTTTCATCTCTATTCTTTCACATTCTACTTTTCTCTTTCAAAAGTTAAAAATTGAAATCATACTGGACATATTGCTTTGTAACTTATTATTTTTTTTAAGATATAAATTTTAAAAGTTCTATTTTTTTTTTGCTGGCTAAGTTATGAGGATGTATTATAATTCCTATCACACATACACACACATACAATTTTTTTGTTATCATAAACAGTGTACCCTTGTATAAAAAACACCCTTGGATCTAAATCTTTATGCTTAGCCAATGTCTTGCCCTACAATGCATTTCTGGGAGAGAAATTGCTGAAAATGCAAAACTGTAGAGCTTTTGGATATAAATTGCCTAGCGGCATTCTAGAAAGATTAAATCATTTTGCACACCCACCAACAAGGCATAAAAGTTTCCTTGTACAAATTTTGGACATTTTAATTAAAAATTATAGTTGATAGTTACAAAAATAATAGCTTATTGTTTTATAATTGTTTTTATTGGTGAGCTCGAATGTTTTCATATATAAATATTACCATTTACATCCATCTTCTTTGCCTATTTATCAATAGTAAAATATATTTTAAAAATTAATTTTTAGTTGTTAATTTAATTTTTATGTAGTAAGCATAGCAACTTTATGTTTTTTCTTAGATGCTAAAAATATTCATTTCAATTTTGATCAGTGTTTATTTTATTTTGTATAATACTATTATTAAACTATAGAGGTACTATTAATTAAACTATAGTACCATTAACTATGCTACCCATACATTTTCTTGGTCTAATTTTTATTTAGAGAAGTTTTTTGACAGCATTTTGAATTTCTTTTTCAGTTTTCTTCTTAGTGAATTTTGATAATTTATATTTTTATAGAAAACCATCCATTTTATTCAGACTTCAAAATTATTAATATAGCATCTTAACAACTTGTTTGCAAAAGTATTTTCAATATCCTTTGTGTCTGGTGTAGATGCTCTTTCTGAATTATGACACTGAAATTTATTTCCTTGGTAGTTTGAGCTGAGAGTTTATCTATTCATTAGTCTCTTTAAGGAATAAGCTCCTGGATTTAAAAAGTTGTTTTTCTTATTTTAATTAATTTATTACTTAATGTTTATTGCTTTCTCCCTGCTTCTATTCTTGAGTTATTCTTTTGTTCTCTCTGTTCACAAATTAGCCCCTGTACTTGAAGGATGAGGAGCGATAGAAGAAAGAGGCAGACCATTACAGATTGGTATGTGGCAGATTTAATAAGCAAGGGAATTTACATATGAGGCTTGCCTTGGGTGCCTGCAAGACAAGCAGATCTCTGCACCTGCCTGCCAGAATCTTAAAAGTTTATCTAGAGGCCTTAACTGGGCTCATTGACACATTCAGTTCAGACGGTCTCAACAGCACATTACTCTCTCAAGGCTGTCTTCTTGAAATAACTTCAGCTATGGGAATAGTGGATAGAATGTACATTCCAAAGACAGGGGATAGGGCAAGAGGCCTCTGATTGCCTGGGTCCAGCTAGAGGGTCAACAGGCAGTCACATCCTCTGAGTGATCTCCAACACACTCAAACCCCTTTTGGCATCAAGTTTGCCTTGCCTGCATGCCCTTTAGGGTCACTGCCCATTGCTTGGTCCAACCTCATTCATGTCTTAAGGCTGGGAAGCCTCAAATCAGGAAGCTCTGAGTAGTAGGCCCCAAAGAGTCAGCTCCATTGAAAAGAATCTCCTTTTTAAGTTCCCTATTTCTAACTGGTTAACTACACATTTTACCTAGTTCCATGAATGTCTTAGGATCTTGAAGTTATTTTCATGGCTGGTGGTTGATAGTGAGGTATGAGAAGCTCTAAGGTCTTGAAATCTGAGTCTCTTCCTGTGGTAGCCACCCTTCCACAAGGATTCCAAGACATCGATATACAGGAGACAAGGCCATACTCTTGATGTAAATGAGTTAGTGTTTCAGGCCACAGTGAGGTTCCCTGGTGAATTCTTCTGCACATGGGGAAACTCCTTTTGTCTAAGAAGGGAGGCTGCCTTTCCCTTCTTCCTACTCTGTACTGGAATCTTAGCTTTTTTGTATTCTCCCCTCTAATTATAAAGAAACAACCCCTTTCTCAAAGCACACTGTCCAGCAGAAGAACTTTTGCCTCTGAAATGCATAGGACTGAGCTGATTCTTTTCTAGATAGGTCCAGTATAGAGGGTTCTGTTTCAGGCCCCTTTGACCCTTCCAGCCATGAACAAGACATGCAAGACAGCAGCCGTGCCAAGGGGACTTAGCACTTTAGACTCTTCTCCACATCTCAAGTCTCTCTTCCCACCATTAGCTTTCTGTGCCTACTAAAAGGACTGGTGAGCAAGGTGAGCAGATACAAATGGAACCTTGAGCACCTCCCCGCCCCCCACATGTACACTTATACACAGAGTTCCATAAACAGAGAATTTGGGATCTTGGAGGAAATTGCACTGCTCCTGAGAGGTGCATTATCGGACAACTGTTCTACCTTATAGATAGATGAAGTGAGTGTCCATGCAATTTCTCTATTTCCTTTCTGACAGGACCTCCTTGAATAAAACTTATCAACATATTGATCCAAAGGGAGGCTTTTACTTGTATCGTTTTATTGGAAAGATAATGTCCAGGACTGAGTACTCCGCATATGTCCTCAACAGAGCAGAATCAGTCTTTTTTTTTTTTTTTCTTATAAGAGCCGTATAAATCAGGATCTGCGACAGTTTTTCTAGAAGAAATAAGCTGGTGGCTTGAAGGAAAGTCTGGAATTCATGTCCTTACAGAAAACCTAGGAGCATTTGCTCTTAAGAGGTTATTTGTGGTGACAATTTTTGAATATTTGCAAACCATAATATGGATTTGTTCAGCACCTTTTTAGAAGGTGGAAGAGTTCAATGGAGGAGGGGTTTCAAGGAGTTGTTTTTGGCTTTATAGGAAGAGATCCTTTCTAAGAAGTTGGGCTATTAAACAATGGTTAGGACTACCACATAATAACAGAGCATCTACCACTTGTTTTCTTCAAGCAAAGGCTGTGTGACCTTCTTTTCAGTTTCTTGGAGAGAGATTTGCGCACAAGATGAGTTTAGACTAGGTGTCTTCTGAATTCTTTTTTATATCTAACATTCTTTCTCCTTTTCTGTATTTAGAAATAAAGTAACTCCATTCTGTTAGAGGAAAGCATGGGGTGGAGAAGTTTGGAGGTCAGGATGGCTCTGCAACCATTTCCTCAGAGTTAGCAGGCTGGGGTATAACAAAGTGGCTCCACATTTGCTCATTCTTATTCTGTGGGGACCCTCTGTGCATGGTGGTGGCCTGACAAGTAGGAAGAGACTGTAATCCTACCTTCCTCCCATACTTATGCAATCCCCCTGAAAGACTTTCATGGTATTTTGAAACCTACAGCCAAATCTGGGTTCTTGTACCTTAAGTATATTCATTTCCTAGGGCTGCTGTAACAAGTGCCTCAAACCAGGTGGCTTAAAACACAGAAATGCATTCTCTCACAGTTCTGGAGGCCAGAAGCTCCAAAGAAAGGTATCGGCAGGGCCATGCTCCCTCAGAGACTCTGACTAGCCTCCAGCCATACTTTACCACAGCTCCTGGTGGTGGCTGTCAGTTGTTGGCTTCTTAGGCTTGCAGCTACATCACTCCAACACTGTCTCTGTGGTGGTGTTCTCTCTCCGTGTCTTCACATCCTCTGTTAGAGCTCTCATGTCACATAACTGCAATCTTCTCATATATATGTCTCTCTTTTTTAGGCCACAAGCACCTAGATATCAGAGCCCATTTCATATTCCTTTCTCCACCCTCAGAAGCACATAGGACCTAATACAAGGAGGGAGCTCTTTGAAAGTGTACCAAATGAAAATGAATTAATTCTGTAACTTCTCTTTATAGGTCACCGCTTGAACACTCCTGGATATTTTATTGTCGATTCTTCCTTAGACTACACCACCTACATTAGATTTGTAGGCCCTCTCCAATGGATCTTCCTCAGCACTCCTTCATTTCCAGTATATGTTCTCCCTGAGTGATAGTGCCACTGCCCTCCACTGCTGTGGATTGATGCAGAAATCTCTGTTTCTTGATTCAGCCATTCCATCAAGCTCCAAAACTCTATTTCTAACTGCTTGCTAGAGTAAAGAGATGGTTTGCTCAGACTCTAAAATCAACATATCTGAAATGAAACCTTCACCTTCCTGGAAACCCTGGGCCTTTCTTTCTGATTTTTCAGGCACTAATTAGAATCACCTATTGTTCAGCAGTTCTAAAGACATGGGCCTCAGTGTCAGAGTGACCACCAAATGTTATGGGTTCGGTGCTAGAGTGACATTTATTATCCACTGCTTTCTCCAGAATTTTTGTCACTGCTTTATTCAAGCTTTCACTACCTTTCACTTCCTCCTTATCCCTCACCTTGTAAGAGCATCCTGACAGGTATTCCTTGCTTCCTCTTTCTTACTCTTCCGTTCTACCTTTAGGTCAGCAGAATTATCTTCTTGAGAGAAAGATATGAGAGAATGGTCCTCTTGCTTGAAACTTCCCAAGCTTGTATTGAGGATCTTCCCCTTTTGGGATGGTAATGGATATTGGCTGTGAGCCTGGAAAATGGAGTGACACTTCAATTTGTTCAGCCTGATTTGCTGAGTTTGATGGGCCCCACTTGGCTTTGCTGAAATTGTTCTGCTTCATCATATCCCTAGGGCTCTGGACCCCTAAGTGTTTCAGGAGGTGCCAAAGCATTGCTAGCAACACCTAAGAAAGGTCATCTTTTTTGACCTCATGATTACTGTGTAAGCTCATTAAGGGCAAAGATCAAATCTTTTGTTTAGCTACACTTCTCAGTTGCACTTAGTGCAAAACTGGGCAACAGGAGCCTCTGAGGAAATCCTTCTGAAAGACTGGGTGTAAGAAAGATAAATAAATAGCAGAGGCCCCTTGGCTTAGGCAGCAAACCCAAGCAGCTCTCTGGGGTTGCTGGAGCCAGGGCGGGCTTGGCTGCTGAAGTGCCTGGTCCATGATTGATGGGTACAGTTTGCATCTGGGCTTCTAACCAGAAGGGCCTCTCCTCACCTTGAGGAATGTGGACTTGAAGTCTCACATTGCTGCATGAACCCAGAGTGTTTCCCAGTACAACATAACATCATGTTCTACTTAATGGATGGTGGGGCTACGCTCCCCAAGAGGGGATCAGCTCTGAACCTGGATGGGCCATGCCAATAGGAGATGCATTGATGTTCATGCTCTGTTTCCGTTCACTACAGCCTCTGATTACCAGCATGGACCAGGTTATGCTTAGCTCCGTCCTCACTCTTTATTGCTTACAATTTTCATATGTTTTGGATTTGTTTTCAAGTTGCCCCATCCCCCCCCACCCCCCAGTCTCTGCTCAGTGAAGCTATAAAAATGGAGCCCCTTTCATCTCTTTGCCAGCAACAATCCTCCCTGCTCCCTTGATCATTTGGCTAACTTGTCTCTGAACTCAGTCCAAACTGTCTGTCTACTTGGGATTCCACGTCTCCTGAACCAAGATCAGTCTCCCAGGTGTGGCGGATGATTAGTACAGAGGAAGGAGTTATGTACACTGTGATTAGCACAGTAATAACAGTGATGTTAATAAGGAGAAGAACTTGGTGCTGACAGTGCACCTGGGCTATGGCAAACGAGGGGGCGATGCTATTTCAGCCCAAGGAGTGAATCTTTCTTTTTATTGTACAGTTATGGTTCTTTCTCTCATTACAATAGTAATATGTGTTCATTGTGCAAAGTATGAATAATGTAGAAAAATATAAATACATCAGTATAAATTACCCGTACTCCTCTGTGCAGAGGTAACCACTGCTAATATTTTCATGGTCCTTTTTCCCCAGGTATATTTGATACACACTCTCAGATTCACACTTACATAAATACATTGGTTATAGATAAGTCTTATGTTGTATGTATAATTTTGTATGTCCTTTAATATATATCACAGAGGCTTTTCTACATCATGACATACTCTTCTATAGAGCAAATGAAAGCGACCTAAATAAATAGCTTGCCATCCAGAGGAGGACTGACAGTAAGCTCCATATGCATTCACAAGGAAAAGGGCTAATGATGAAGCACTGAGCCAGTCAGATCAGGAAAGGGAGCTCTTCGAGTGGCAAGGGGGTTTGAAAAATCTTCCATGTTTCTAGGTCTTAACCCCTTAGCCATGTAAACAGAGATGACCTAGAGATGACGGTGAGGGAAGGGATATGTCTAGAAGAGTTAGCAATCTTGTCCCCGCCCTAAGTTGTGGGAAGGCAGTGTAGAGACTCACTCACATCTCAAAGCTTAAATGGGAGTATTATCCCAGTGAATGCATCTGATGACCCACTCTCTGGGCGGTAAACTAGCACAGTGAAAAAATTTTCTTTGTGAGTACAAAATGTACTTTGGAAGAAGAGAGTGTAGCAAGTAAAACTCTTTCAATATAAAAATTAAAAAAAAATTAGCTGCTTCTGTATTACTTCTCTTTCTTTTCTTAGTTGGGTTAGAAAGATCCAATCCTTTCTAAGGAGATAGGGATTAACTATAAAGGAGTGTGAGGGATCTTATTAGAGTATAAAAATGTTCTAAAACTGATTTACGGTGATGGTCTCACCTCTCAGTAAAGTTACTAAAAATCATTGAATTGTATACTTGAAGTGGGTGAATTTTATAATATGTAAAATACACTTCCAATATCTACATAATAAATTAAAAACACCTCCTTCAAAAAATACAGTCTAGAGTGAAACAAAGGAAACAAGCTTTTTAAAAGGTTGGGTAGATAGATGTAGGTTGGAAAATTAGGGATGACTTCTGGAAAGCTAAGTGGCAGGACGCATAGTGTATGTGGTCCCATGTGGCATCAGATGAAGAAGTCTGCACTGTAGCCAACTGGATGTAGCAGAAATTCCCTTAGCCGTTCTTTCATCCTACTCTGCTGTTCCTGGACAATGGCTTGTCATTTTCCAACTTTGCTCAGTATTTATTTTATCTTTAAGTAAAAAGAATGGTTGTCTGGAATTAGAATAGACTTTGACCTCTGCTGGCTGTGAAACCCTGGGTAAGTCATTTTACTTCTTTGGGGCTTAGATGCCATGTGCAGAGAATGAGCAGTAATGACTGGCTTTCAAAGGCATGTTTAGTTTGAACATTTCTCTAATGTCATGAGTCATGCTTTATAAATGGTTATAAACAAATTTTATGGCCAATTTTCTGGTTTCTTTTGCACCTAAGGACAAACATAAATCATATTTTACTGATGAGAACTGTAATTAACTCATAGGTATATTGTGAGGTTAAATGAAATAATAGACCTAAAAAGGAATCTGATGGAAAAAAATATATACCTAAATCTCTATGGGGGTGTAAAATATTAGCTCAGGGAATTATCCTGCCTTCCTCCTCAACTTCACCTGTGGTACTATTCCAACAACATAGTTGTCATTTGCTAGACTTGGTCAGGCTGAGTTGGTTTGACCTGATGTTTAAAAGGAAAATTCTGTCCAAATACAGTGGCATTAATAACATCTTCATTACAAAATAGGAGAAAACAACAAAAATTCATTGAGGATTCTTAGTTGAGTACCTAAAAAAGGCAAGAAATTCCAGAAAGAAAATGGGTTATGGAGACAAGTGCTCTTGCTATATGTTCAATTTTTACTCTTCTGTGAGCCTGCAAAACAAAGTCAAAATGCTTGATGTTCTGGCTATGGCAACAGAACAGACCCCAGACATCTCTTGTGTTGTTCTTATCAAGGACCTTCTAGAGTAGACATGGGTCAACCACGCATGTAGTTCTTGTATTTGGTTTTCACACTTACAGTGCAGTGTTTCATTCCCTACAGCACATGGGAATGAATACTGGTGGGCATCAGCAAAGGCTGAGCCTGGGTCTCACAGTACAAAATGAAATGCAGGGGCACCTATTGGAGCTCTGTAGATAAAACATAGCTCATTTTATTGTATTTTGCTTTATTGTGCTTCATAGATGTTACGGGTTTTTTTTGTTTTTTGTTTTTTGTTTTTTGTTTTTTTGTTGTTTTTTCTTCTTTTTTCTTTTCTTTCTTCTTCTTCTTTTTTTTTTTTTTTTTTTTTTTTTTTCCAAATTGAAGGCAAAACCCTTAACCAGCAAAAAGATTACAACTTGCTTTATTTTGTTACTTGCTTTACCATGGTGGTCTGGGGCTGAACCTGTAATATCTCTGAGGAATGCCTGTATATATAAATAAATTGGATTTTAATGCCACTCTACAATAGTTTGACCCTAGAACCTATGCTCTTGTCAAGTGGTCAGTTGCCAAATCGGTACTTTGCTTTGTGCTGCCTGAACAGCCTGAGAAGTTCTTTTTTTTTCCTTTTCTTTTCTTTAACTTGGTGAGTGCTAGATCATATTTGCACCATAAAGCTCAACATCTTGCTCTAACAGCCTTTCTGGCTGCTTCCCACAGCCCTTCATTGACGGAGAGTTATTGTGGTTGGGCAGCTCAGAACACATGTGAAAGGTTAAGCTCACTATACAGAACTTTAATTCCAGGTGGGGTGGATTACTACAGAGGACAGGTGAGTCTGAAAGGCAAAAATGAAAAAAATATATTTTCTCTCCCTACACCTCTCCCATTTTCCTTAGGGGCTTGAATGGAGATGTCTTCCAGATTCAAAATGATTACATGCCAGAGTAAGCTGCTTCAACACATTGGTTCACTCAGTTAATCCTTACTTTATTCACACTTACCTACACATTCATTCATTTATTCATTCATTTCCCTTAATATTTCTGGACACTTAGTTTTATAAACACTTGTTGACTGCCCTCTGTGTGACCTGATCCAAATTTGTTCTGATGATACGACAAATAAGACACAGTCTCTTCTTCCATGGTACTCACTAAAGGGAGACAGAAATAAAAACCCAGAATGCAACTGAGTGGGATAAGGGATATCACTGAGTCTAGCAAACGAGTCTAGCAGAACATGGAGTGATTAATCCTGCAGAACATGGAGTGATTAATTCTGCTCAGAGAACATTATATATGTCCATATGAGGCAAAAACATTACTTTTTGACTACTGGAATCAAGTGATTATTTTTAAATGATTAAACACATGGTTTATCTTTCTTATAAAGTATTTGACTTCAGAAGGAAAATGCATTTCTGAGTTCAAAACAGAGAGAGAGAGAAAGAGAGAGAGAGAGAGTTAGTTTACAAAGAGAGTTGATATTTTAGGGCCTCTCATAGTCTTCTCCCTCTCTTCCTCCAAAGTTTGGAAGTTTGTTCAGGTAATCTTGGCCACCTGGTGTGGCCAATGTGCTCTGTAAGTAGTATCTGTGACTGGGACCGAAACCACAGCTCGCCAGCAACATTCGGGTCCCCTCCCACACTTAGTCTGGCTTGCCACCCTGTAGAGAAGGATCTCACAATACTCATGGAAAAGAAAATATTTTTGATTTCCACATTTGTGGCTCATCTAGGAGAAATCATCTTAAAAGCTCACCAAAATGATTCAGCTATGAGAGCTTTCTTCTCTTCAACAGACCCTGGTATTTTCCTTAAATGATGACAGATTCTTTCCTCAATTTAATTTTATTTATCCCATTCAGTCAATTGATAAACATATTTGGGGGGGGGTACCTGACATGTGCTAGAATTATGCTAAACCCTTGAACACACACCAGCACATCCTGGATGGTGCAAAAAGAGATGCTTCTCTTGTGCTTTTATCTAGGATTTTGCTTCCTCTATCTCATTCCCTTTTCCCTGGCCTTTTTCACTCCCATCATTTTCATAGGACTCTGCATATTAGGGTCTCAACAAACACTTCTTTATTGATTGAGTCGCTACTCTAATTGGATCAATCACTAATCACACTGCCTTCTGTAGCTTCCCTGCAGTGCCCTAAATAATGTAGGCACTTAGGTTGCTTTAAAAGCAGCTTAGGAGACTGAAATTGGGCACCCAACTGTGCTGCCATAGCATGTCCTGAAATTATACAAAATATTTATGCTTTCACCGCTGATTCTTCCCTGTCCCCAGGGAAGATTAAGATTGCAGTCCAGGGCCAGAGGGGAGTGAAGGGAAAAAGGACATTTTCTTTCCCTGATACTCACTTGGGTATAAGCTGAGAGGACCCTCACAGAACGCAATGAGTGATTCATTCCATCATTCTTTTCCTGAATCACTGAATGCTAGAACAGGGAGCAACCTAAGAGTTCTCCTAGACAAGGCCCCTGAAGAAAGTTGGTAGGAGAGGAGGAGATGAAGTAGGTCCCAGGAAAGTGTCAGATGTGTGGTCAGTAGGGCAAGGAGTACTGAAATCTAAGTGCAGACATCAAAGTCCCCACCCCAATTCTGCAGAAGTATAAGCACCTTGGCTTCACCATCTTCCTGTGCTGAGCTCACTGGGGACCACACTAAAATGGCCCTGGGGCTGAACTGAAATCTGTGGTAACCCAAAGCACTAAAATTATTATGGAACCAACCCTTCCTCGCTCTTCTGATCCTCCGTCCACTCAAAATGCAAACTGTTTTAAATTGTAAAATAATTGCAAGAAATTCCAACAATGTAATAATTTTTAATGAGGACTATTTAGAGAATATTTTGAAATACTAAGTTACTACTACTACTACTATTATTATTATTGTTATTATTATTATTTATATTATTGTTATGCTATGTGAGATCCCTCTCTCTGATGATGCCTTGACTATTTACTTGGACTGCTTTATGGATACACTAGAACTGAGTTGTTGTCCCTGCCCCAGGGAGGCCAAGCCATCCCCAACTAAGTAGCCAAGGCCCAGGATCCAGCCTTCTGCTCCAAGGGCCAAAGGCCTTTTCCTCTGAGTGATAGGACATATGTGTTCAGAGGGACTGACTCACTGAAACCAAAAAGCACACAAGACTGAGAAAATCACCAGACTGCAAATATAGAAATTTACAATGATAGACTATTGTCTCAATGACTAGAACACTCAAAGTGTGTTGTGATCAATATTTTCTACTTTTAGGCAGAACCAAATACAATCAAACCAAGTTATAATCAGAAGACTGCTTGCCCAGTTTGAAGCCAAAACCAGGAAAAGTGATGATTTAAATAATTAAAGGCATCAATCTGATTTTCCTCTGCCGGTGTGGGCTACACTAGTATACGTCCCCAGCTCTCTCCTTAAGACTGATAAACTACATGGCTGATTGGAAGTTGTTTAGATATGTAAATATAGTCAAACAAGTTATGAACTGTCTGCCACAGTTGATTTTATACTGTCATTCAATCCATCATGTGACTCAGTCCAAAATGTGATCTTCATAAGCAACTTTTTTCCTTCTTTTCCTGTTTGTTTTGCAGGGGGGTAGGGTGGTGGGAAGGCAAAGTGGTGAAGAGAAAATGATAATTTAGTGTAGGATCTAAGAAAGATATATTTTCCCTCCTTCCAGATAAGAATACAGATATAATAACAGTCTTATAGTTTGAGGCAAATTTTATTTATTCAATTGATACATTCTAATTGAGCAACTATTGTGTAATAGGTAGTGTACTAAGATTAGGGGAACAGGACCGCAAGTTTCCTCACTTCATGGAGTCTGCATTCTAGTATGGGAGTCAGACAAATTGTTTAGAGAAGTAAACAAATAATAATTTAAAATAGACAGAATTAAGAATAAGATGCTATGATGATGAGTATATCAAGATATGTTAATTTAAGGACTTTCTCTTTAAGAAGGTAAAATTTGAGTGATAAGAAGGAATTAGTCTTTCAAATAGCCCAGGAAAAGTGTTACAATGAAAACCAGCTGCTGCAAAGACTTGGCGTGCTCAAATAACAGAAAGAAAAACTAAAAGGAAGAGTTTAGATTACGAGAACAATAGGAAGTTGCTCAACTATTTTAAGCAGATGAGTGATAACCTCTGATTTGTGTAAAAGAGAACATTCTCACTGCTATGTGGCATGTGGATTATAGGGAACTAAAAGCGGAAGGTGGTTCAAATGCTGATTTCCAACCTCGTATTCTTTTCTCTGTCATTTCATACATCTGCCTTATCAGATTCAGTCTTAATGTAACATGCATTAGAACTTACCCTGAATTACTTATATTTATGGGATAATATGAACTGAATAAAGGTGACTTAGCAAAGGCTGTTTGAGACTGAGTGTTCAATTTTAGGAATCAAGGACCACTAGATAAAGATTCCCTCTCACTCCCCGAAGGTCTCTCTGTGTATTGTAACGTGTCCTGCTACTTCAAAATGATCTGTCTTCAAAAATTGTGACAAGTAACATTCATCTTTTATGTTCACTAAAAGATTTCTGGACTAAAAGATTTTAGGCCAAGCTCGAAGCAGAATTGGTGCCTTGAGCAACCACTAGCCAAGAGATTTCCATCTACTTTAAGAAGTATCAGAATAAGAAATCAAAAATGGAACTTGATTATCTAGGTAGAATCTTACAAGTGTCCGCAGTCCTTAGACAGAGATCATGAACATCCATTGAAATCAACTACTACTGCTCAAAAGAGTCTTTTTCCTCATCTAATCTTCAACGTAACCTTAAACTTGTATGTAGAAGGTTCAAAATTTATCCCTTATTTTGAAATATCAAAAATTCAAAGTGACTACATATTTGACCCCTTTAGTCCCTAACTATGGGTGGTGAACACACAACGCACTATAAATATATATACATATATGTGTGTGTATATGTGTATATGTGTGTGTGTGTGTGTGTGTGTGTGTGTGTGTATTTGAACTGTGCACCTGGGACTTACTGGATTTTATTAACCAATATCACCATAATAAAAATAAATTAATTTAAAAATTCAAAGTGATTTTTATTAATAATTTTTTCCCTAAAGGTTTTATTTCCAATGATTTTGGCTTTTCAGTTTTCTATCCACTTGAGCCAAGATTGATAATGAAGGTTCCCTTAAGTTCAGACATTAATGTTTATTCATTATAATGGCCTCCTTCTCTTGGGACTATCCCACCACGTTTTCTACCTTAGGCCCCTGAAACACCAATTCCTTTTATAAAGTAGAAGGATGGCATTTGAACTAGGTCATAGTTCGTGGGAACATCATTTTAAACACACTCCTTTGAGGGTTGGAAGGAAGATCTGGGGGACGAGAGCTACACTAATCTAATCTGACCATTGGGGAAGAATAAATCACTGCTTTCTGTAGTGTACATGACCTTCACCCCAGTTATATTTTTAAAATAATTACACAAGAGTCTGTCAGTGGTGTCTACGTGAGAGTTAAAACAGAATTTACAATTGAGTGGTCTGTTCGCCCTTGGATGTAGCTCAATGTCTTGAGATAAATTTGCAGTTCAAATAATAAAGAGTCTGAAATTTCTCCAAAACAGCCGTTCATTCACAAAAGTCATTAAATGATGTCTAAAATTGGATAGAACAACCATCTGGCTGGCCTGCTAACTGGATTTTTATATGATGGCTAAATATTTTGATTTGCTACATCTAGCCTGAATCAAATACTTGCTTAATTTCATTGATATATTATTTCAGTTGAACAGCAACTTCATAGCTTATAAATGAATATAATTGATTACCGTTTTGGTTGAATGTGGGCCCAATCTTATATTCCCTCTTTGTGCTAATGCAGTTTGTCAGCAGCTCTTGACTGAGAGAAGCTAATATAGGAAAAGAAGGCTAATTTTTTTTTGTTGACTTTTTAAAATTAAAATTTATCTTTGTCAGTGTTCTTAGGACTTGTGAGGTAAAGTTGACCCAAAAATGTGTAACTATGGATCCAACTATATACTGCTTACAAGAGGCACACCTTAGATATTACCTATGCAACCAATTATCTTAAGAAAGCATGAGTAACTATATTAACATCAAAAAAGTAGACTTTAAACAAAGAGTATTATCAAAAATAATTTCATAATGATAAAAACAATCTGAGAGAATTAAAGTCAAAATAGACAAATAAATAACTACAGTTGGCTGTTTTAACAATTCTCTTTCAATAGTTGATACAAATATACAAAAAATATAGGCTATACAAACAATACACATTCTTTACTGGTAGACATAGAACATTCACCAATATAGACTATATGCTGGGCCATAAATCAAGTCTTAATAAATATCAAAGTATTGGATCATGCAGAGTATGTTCTCTGACTACAATGGAATCAAATTTAAAATTAAAAACAAACAAACAAAATAGTTGAAAAATGCCCAGCTATTTAGAAAATAAGCTATATATTCCTGAACAACTCCTGAGCAAAAAAAGGAAATTATAAGGAAAATATTTCCAATTAAATAATAAAGGAAAGCACAACACATTAAAGTTTGAGGGTTAAAGCAAAAACAGAGTTTACAGGGAAATTTATAGCTCTGAATGCTTATTTTAGGAGAAAAGAATGGTTTAAAATCAGCCACCTAAGCTTCTATCTTAAAGTACTAGGGGGAGAAAAAGAGCAAATTAAACCCTAAATAAACAGAATTAAGGAAATAATAAAGATAAGATCAGATACTAGTGAAACACAAAATGAACAAACAATAGAGAAAAATCAGTAACACCAAAGGATGGTTCTTTGAAGGTCAAAGAAAATGAAAAACCTTTAGTTAAACAACTAATAAATTGATACTCCTCTAACCAGACTGAGGGAAAATATAAATGACTAATATCAGGAATGAAGACAGACAATAGTATAGATTCTACAGATATTAAAAAGCTAATAAGGGAATATTATGAGCAAATTTATATCATTAAATTTAGCAACTGAGATGACATGAAAAAATTTTTAAAGACACAAATGGCCAAAACAGACACAAGAAGAAACAGAAAATGTGAGTAGCCCAAAATATATAAAATTAAATTTAATTCATAACAAAATATTTCCTCAAAGAAAACTTCATGCAATATGGCTTCCCTAGTAAATTTTATAAAACAGTTAAGAAAGAAATAAAATCAATTTTATACAAACTCTGTCTGAAAATGTGAAGCCAATAAACCCTAATTCTAGAACAAGATAAGAATGTTACAAGAAAACCAGACCATGAGATCTCATGAACATAGATTACACTATTCTTAACAAAATATTATCAGATTGAATTCATAAATATATAAAATGATAACATATCATGAGACAGTGAGGTTTTTTTCCCTCAAGAATGCACACTGGTTTAACATCAAAAAATTAATCAGTGTATTTCACTAAGATAACAATATAAAGGAAAAGATTTTGCTATTGACTCAATCTATCCAGGAAAAGTACTGAATAAAATTTAGAACCTATTCATGATAAAAACTAAGAACAGAAAGATAATGGGTAACTATGAAAAATCTACATCTAACAAATTAATTGGTAAAAAATCTGGACATTTTGCTCTTAAGTTTGGGAATAAAACAAGAAGCCATTATAGATTTTGAGAATCAAGAATGAATTATTCCTGTACTTTTTATTTAGGTGTATCTGTGTTTTTTATGTTTTTAACCACCTTTGTTTAATTTTGTTTATTTTTGAGCTTTGTACAACATATATACTCTGGGATTTTTTTCTTTTCACTCAACATTATATTTCTGAGACTCATGTATGTTGTTGCTGTAACTTTGTTGATTCATTTCCTGGGCGTGCTTTATTCCATTGTGTGAATATATCACAATATATCCAGTAGCCTCTAAATGTTTAATTTGTTTCTGTTTATTTTTGTTTGTTTGTTTTAATCCTATTGCTCTTTATGGACTATATTGACATAAGCTGGTAATTTAAATAATAATTAAATATAGATAATTGCAGAAAATTATCAACGCTGAACTTTTAAGAGTTGCGTGCCTTTCTCCTCGACAATCTCTCTTGGTCTCAGGGGTTGTAGAACCAAACTAGCATTTTTTATTCTCCCCCATACTTCTTGGCTGTCTAAAAGGTTTCTGCTAATAATTCTTATATCGTATTTAAACTCCATGTCATCAGTCCTGACACTTTTACATTTCTGTAACATCCCCACAACCCTTACAGGAAGAGGGTGCCAGAGACGGCCTATCCCGTTCATACTGGAGAATGAAATTATCCAATATTAGATGTGAATGGACTCTTATGCATAATGTAGTTTCTGTTTAACAAATGAAGAAATTGAGTCCTGGAGAGAGAAAATAATAAAGTCATGATGGTTATTAGAGCCATAGCAAAGACCTGCAGCATCTTTGGGGTGAGTGATTGTCTCTAGACATACAATTAGCATGCAAATAAGTTACATTAGAGGGAAAATGCATGAACTTGCCAGGATTAGTAATGCATTAATGGAATTACCTTTACTGGGTTGGCTCCCTGTTGCCTAGCAGACAGCAGGCCTGAGGGAAAGGGGTCTGGAGGGGTCAGTTTTGACTCCTTCTGTAGCATGTCCTATTGTCTGGGGTGGCAGGCCAGGAGGAGAGGTCCAGGAGTGTGCCTGAGGATAGGTCTCTAGGAGACAAACAAAATCACTGGCTCCTTTGGGGTCAGGTTTGGAGAAGGAGCTAAAGGCAGGGATATGCACTAATAGAAGAGAAGTGAGGATACTGAGAGCTGTGGTAAGTGTGTGTGTTTCTGTAAGTATGAATGTTTCTGAGAGGAGAGAGAAATAGCTACATCATACATTCGTTTAGGGCAGGCTGTGATTATCCCAAAACTAAATATCTGAAAAAAATCTTCGAGTTCTCTATTTCTTCATTACCTATGTCCCTTCTTTATTGTCACTTGCCTCACATCTGCTCCTCCTTCATTCCCAACACCTCTGCTCTTTTCAAAGCCTCACTGCTTCTATGTTGGGTTTTGACAATTTTTAAAACTAGTCTACTGCATTATCCTTCCCCTCATCCATGCTGCAAATTCACTCTACCTGCTGTTCCAAATCCTTCCATGGCTCCTTGTTATTATAGAACAAATCAAAATACCTCTTCTCAGGCAAAATATGTCAAAATATCACCAAGGACAGCAGACATCTCCCCCACTCATGGCCTCATATAATTTTCAAAGGAGTTCGCATCAGACTGCTTCTAACCTACTAACTCTCTCCTCCTAAACAGCTCAAAGTCATTGCTGTGGTCGGTTGGTCTTCTTACAGTCCTATCTCATAACCCGGCCCTTCCCCACCACTGATCATATCACACCTTGGAGATTCTGCAGAGAGCAAAGCAGGCACTACCCATCCCCACTTGAGCCCAGCTCAAGACCTGTTTTCTCAGCTGGATCTTTGTTGACCTTTCCAATGATATACTTTCAGTTTTGCCTTTTAAAGGCCAAAAATAACTAATTAAACAAAACAATACCAACTGGTATTTATTGAGTGCTATGGAATCCAACCACTATTCCAAGTGCTTTATATGCCTCCTTATTTCATTTAAGCTCCCTAAAACCTGCTGAATTAGGTCCTATTAGTATCCCCACTTTACAAAGAAGAAAATTATAAATGGCAGAGCAGGCACCAGAGCCAATGTCCAACTCCAAAAGACTCCAGTCACTATGATGTGTTCCTCTCTTTTCATGACCTATATAAATTACAGTCCACATCACATGTTTTTTGCATAGATGTCTAGTTACCTTAGTGTGATCTAGAAATCTTCCCTAAAAGCTGTATTCTTCCTTGTAGCCCAGAAAGTGCCCTCTCTGTGCTGCAAATGCCACTTCTCCACTTCCGTTCCTTGATTTTCTTCAATTCAAAAGTATTTATAAGAGGTACTGCCTCAATTCCTATTAGAAATGAGATAGATACAAGTAAGTGAATACAATGCATTCATAATAGGGAATTAGCACTTTATTCTGTAGGTTATGAGTAATTTTAGCAGGGATGTAACAAGGTCCAGTTGATTTTTGTTTTTGTTTTCTTTTAGAAAGCTCTTCCTCATAGTGCTGTGGAGGGTGAATTGGAACAGGAGAAGATTGAGACCAGAACAACAGCAGCTATAACAGCTCTGTCGTTCAGCTCTCAGCAATATATATATATATATATATATATATATATATATATATATATATATATAATTCATAAATTTATATATATCATATATATTTCACATACATATACCTTTAAACTTTAATCTATAAAAATAATATTTCTTATACCTTTTTTGTTCCACAAAAATGCTTTCGCTAGTCAGTTTTTATCACCTTAAGGTACTAGTTGGCACTTTAACTAGTGATTTTATTAAGAGGGATAGGTACAAATAATACTGCACTAACACATAAACCAAGAAATCTCAGAAGACTAATAGACAGTGACTTATTTTTGACCCACACAACATCCAGTGTCTTTCTGAATGCTTTCTAGAATTTCCGGTGCTTCCAACTCAAAGTACTGCCCTAATGCCATGTGCTCTCCGTGGTCACCACCAAAATGAGCGTTTGGGGGAGGCCCACCAGCTTTTTGATGCCTCAGCTCAGAAGCAAAATAAGTCACTTTTGCTCATGTTTCCTTTTCTGAAGTTAGCTACAGAATCCCAGCGCACCCTGAGAGACTGGGAAAGGTACCTAGGTAGAGAGGAGGTTCAGAGTGAGAAAGCACCCTCCACCTTTACTTTAGCAACCCATAAATGTTTTGTGAATGAACAAAATTTGACAAGCAGGAAATATGCGAGAATGCTGGGAACATAAAGGGTATATACTGAAAATTCGATATTCATAAATAACACTAAGGAGTATATGGAATATAATTTCCCTCAG
This sequence comes from Eonycteris spelaea, assembly GCA_003508835.1. Classification (NCBI taxonomy): domain Eukaryota; kingdom Metazoa; phylum Chordata; class Mammalia; order Chiroptera; family Pteropodidae; genus Eonycteris; species Eonycteris spelaea. The sequence continues at coordinate 402,427 of PUFA01000083.1, read as the reverse complement.
TAGAGTTCCCCTAAAGGCTCTGTGTCATCCTCCTCTCATTTCCTTCACACTGATCACTAGCAGCAGCAACTGCATTCTTTGAGATTCAAGTTGCAGTCTATGGTTTAAGAAGAGATAATTTTTTTTTTAATTTCTCAAAAGTTACTGAGTACTTACTGACCAGCAGAACCCAGCAGAGCCCCAGCAAGAGGTAGGTGTTGGGCCCTGAGCCAGGCTGTCAATATATCATATCTCCAGTTCATCCACCTTTTCGCCTGTGTGATTTAAATTCTTGGCTCAGAGAAATTACAAATTGCTACATGGTATGAACTGTCAAGGTTATTCTTAAATAATCAAAACCACACAGATTAAATCCTTGAATGCTCTACTGTAGAACTATTATTTAGGGAAGGGGCTTCTTTTGGTTATGTATATTTTTTGAATTCAATATAGCAAATATAGCTTTTGAGCCCTTCCTGGATTATGTCAAAGAAATGTGAAAGAGAGAGATATACCACTAACTTCGTACATCAGTGGTTTATGTGCTCCTTTGCTGCTCTTGAAATAACCAAAGAATTAATCAATAAAAGATGCTTCATGGGGATGGGAATGCTTGGGCAACCTTGTCCTCACACACCCAGTGAGAGTTTCCAGGATTCCATCTACAGTAAAAACTAGTTCAGTGGGATGAGTTGGCAGCTCTACAGCCATATAGCTCAAAGAACTCCTGTTGCTCTTGATTATGTTCTGGGTCAGCGCAAGAAGATCCATGTGCCTGCGTGAGAGGATAAGTGTAGGGGAACTTGAAAGACCTGGAAAATAATAATGCACATCAAATTAGTAGGATATAACTCATGTTATCTTCATTTTGTATCCAGTATCCCTTCCAAAAGCCATTAGCGTTAATGTTGCATACTTGGTTGGCTTTAAAAATACAAAACAAAGCCATAGTGTTTCTTTCTTTCTTTCTTTTCTTTCTTTCTTTCTTTCTTTCTTTCTTTCTTTCTTTCTTTTTCTTTCTTTCTTTCTTCTTTTCTTTCTTTCTTTTTCTCTTTCTTTCTTTCTTTTTTTTTTTTTCTTTTTTCCTTTCTTTCTTTCTTTTTCTTTTTTCTGCTGTTGTTCATTGTGACACTTTATTTGGGTTAGAAGATGCTTTCAACAAAACAATAGCAGAAGGCTCAGAAATTGACACTCCATGGAAAACATTCGGAGTCTGTATAGGGCACTTTAGAAATACAGAAAGGTATGAGATAAGCAGAAATAATATTTTCCTTATTACTGAGGTCATTTACATAGAAAATGGGGGTACTATGTGCTTTAACTTGGCATTTCTCATATGTGCATTGTCTTGTGTTCATCTTCAAAGTGTTCCATGAACAATGAGGCTGATTCTTCAAAAAGCTCCTGCTAAGTTTTCAGACTGTGAACTGTGAAGTCCTGAGGCCCTGTTCACTGCATGGGGGGTACTTGATGGCTTAGGGTGGAGCAGCTGTACTGACAGCCCAGCTCCTCTCATCTAGCCAGAGCCCAGGAGGCAGCAGTCTTGGCTTCAGAGGGAGGCATGTTACTCAGGGCTCCAGCTTGGAGAATAAGGTCACCCAGGGAGTTAGAGTCCCATCAGAAGAACAAAAAATAGGAAAAACCCTGAACATGAGGGATACAAGAGCTGATACTGAGGGAGCATTAATGGGTGAGCTTGAAGCAGAGGAAATAAGGTTGGCTTTGAGTTGTTATTGAGTGCCAAGCATCTGACCCCTTCTTGCTTATCTGGTAAGACTTGGAAAAAATTATCAGCTGCTGAGCTTCTCTGCAGTACCTGAAATTCTGCGAAGCACAATGAATGAATCAGGGTCTTGCTATAAAATACAGATAAAAAACTATTCTTTTAGTATATATGTACAAGGAAATATTAGTCTGCCTTAAACAGGAAGAAAATTCTGACAAATGATCCAACATGGATGAACCTCTGGACATTCTGTTCAGCAAAATAAACCAATCACAAAAGGGCAAATATTATCTGATTCCACTTACATGATGTCCTTAGAGTAGTCGAATTCATAGAGACAGAAAGTATAGTGGTAGTTGCAAAGGTTGAGGGGAGGAGAAGTGGAAGGTTAGTGTTTAATAGGAACAGAGTTTCAATTTTGCATGATGAAAAGAGTTCTGTGGGTCGATAGTGATGATGGATGCACAGTAACGTAAACATACTTAATGCCACTGAGTAGTACACTCAGAAATGGTTAGGATGGTAAATTTTATGTTGTGTGTGTTTTATCACAATTAAAAGACCTCTCTATTAGCACCTATGTAGAGTTGACCACCTAAAAGATGAGAGCCACTTTAGTAGATGAGGGAGAAGGAGGAGAGAGAGGAGGAAGAAATGGTTTTAGAGAGAAGAAGAGGTGGGAGAGGCATGCTGACCATGTCAGAGGTCCATAGGAGGGCACTGGGGAGCGTGACTGTCCAGTTCCTCCTCACAGTCTGGCTCTGGCTCCTCTGTTTAGAAAGGAGAGAGTGCCTTTTGTTTACTCCCTCGCTCCCTAACAAATGCATTTAGGGTTCTATTTTTCTCTACAACTTTGTCCACAACTGACATTTAGGCCAGGATGACTCTCAAGATACTGATTTCTAAGTAGTTTGCAGATTCCAGCTTGTCATTTCATCTGTATTTAAAATTCCCCATGACATAGAAGATCCATGATCTGTAGATCACAAGTGTCGCCACACTTTGAGGTGGGGCTTGACTATAAGGAAGGAGAACTGGAGGAGGGGTAGCAATTGATGCTACGGCAGAGAGTTTCCAGAGCTTGTTAGTCTTCTGGCTACCTGTTAGTATCTACCACCCAAGGCACTGTGCCCAAACCCTCAGTCCCTTCTCCTTCCTGTGTCTGATGAGCCTCTGCCTAATGCAGAGAGGTGAGTTGTGTCACCCAGCTTCAGGGCCTTGCGCCATCCCAGGGATGTTGCAGGTCCTTCTAGGTTCAACTTAGCCCCTACCTCTGCATGGAGCAATTCTATCTTACCCTCCCTGGGAAAATGTCTTCCCTGTATATCCTTTTCACTGTTGTTTCCCCCTTCATTCATATCTCATCTGCTATCCTTTCCCTAGGATTCTCTACAATTCCTGGTCCATTATTAGTACCACTTTTTATTTTTCAGTGCGTCTCAATTTCCTCCCCAGTATAATTTATCTGTCATTGCTAAGAAGAGTGGGGAGGAGCAAGGCTGGCCCCCATGCTATGCTATGTCCACATTCACATGGACCCTCTTGAATTTTTCCAGAGAGCTCAAGTTTATTTGCATCCAGGCAAATGCTTTATTATATGATGTATCCTTTGTTGCAAGCAAAAACAAAAACAAAAACAAAAAAACAAAAACTGGAGGTAGCGTGATTATTACAGGGGTCTCAGCAACTTGTCCTGGATGAATGCTGGGTCTCTTTTCCTGGTGCTCCTTGTCAGTCACTCCTCCAGGGGCTTCCCACCCATCTCCCACATGGTAGGATTTCCAAGACTTGACACCAAACCTCTCTTCTTCCTGTTCTGCACTCCTGGCCACAGTGAATTTCAGTGGCAAATGTCTCTTAAGTTTGCATAACAATCACCTAGATACTTCTTCTGGAGCCCTGGAGCACATTATTTAACATTAAACTTGCTAACTCTTCTCCAGGAGCTTGTTTCTGTTTCAGCGAAAAGCGTTTGCCACATACCCCCAAAAGGATTACTCTCCAAGGTCTTAGGTTCTTTGCACCGCCCTGAAAATAAGGTAACTTTTCTCCTTTCTGCTCTTTCTCAGGTTGAACCCACAGTCCTCTCTGGCCTAGGTCACTGTCATAGCTCCTCACCTGGCTGGCCCACTTCCCATTCATTCTCCACGTGGTGGCTAGATTTGAGGTTTTCAAATGATTCCTTTATAATATTGAAAATACTTACATGAGAAATGTGTGCTTTTCAACATAACAAGGTGCATAAAGAAAATAATAAGCCCCTTTATTTTCACACTTTTGACGTCACTGATGTTATCATACTTTTTTTTTTTTTTTTTTTTTTTTAGTTTTAAGAAACCTGATATCATGCTTTAAACTATACCCTGCAAACTATCTTCCTCAGATCTAACAGATGACTCTACAATACCCTTCCCTATCCTGGTTACAACCATTTATTGTTTCCCCTTTGCTTTCAGTTATCTCATAGGTCAAACTCCTTTGCATTTTCTGGTTCTTGCCAATTTCTCTAATACTGACAGATTTTCTGTTCTTTGAATACCCCTTCTTCCTGGTTCCGTTCATATGGTTTTTCCCTGAATAGAATGTTTTTCTATTTGTCTAGTTCCCTCTCACTATCTCTAGATACTCAGCAGAGCTGTCACTTCCACCTTATCCAAAGCCAATTGGGCTGTCCTTTCACCTCCTAAGACCATCACTGCATCACAGAGCTCACCACAAAGTATTACGGTTGTTCAACTGCCTGTTTCCCAATAGTCTACGAGCTCTGTGAGGGCTTGGATCATGTCATTTTGAGGGATTCAGTATTGCACAGCACTCAGTAGAAGTGTAGAGTAAGTACTCAATAACTACTTGTTGAATAAATCAATAGGTTAATAAATAATGAACAGACCATCAGTTACCAAGCAAAAATACATGGGAGTTATCCTTGATTCTTTCTTTCTCTCCTCCTCTTCTTACTATCTACCCTATCAGTGAGTCTCGTTGGCTGTTTTCAAAATGCAGCCCAAATCAACACACTTCTCCTGATCCCCAAGGCTTCCAAATTGGTCCAAGAATCTCATCTTTCTCTTGGACTTCTCAGGTGTCCTCCAAACAGATATTTCTGTTTTGATTTTGTCTTACAGAACTCATTTTATTCTTTATATAATAGCCAGAAGGATCTTTAAAAACTATTAATCAGATATTAGTTCCTGCCTCAAATCCTTTAGTGGGTTCCCCCTGGATAAAGTCCAAACCCTTTATTATAACCTGCAGGCCTCACAGGATAATGCCCTTGCTTACGTTTCCAGCTTCCTTTAAAATATAATCAACATTCTTTAATTTTCTTGTGCTCCAATTACACTAGTCATTTTATTATCCCAGGAACAATAAATGTTAAGCTTGTTCCTGCCTCAGGATCTTTTTATTTGCTGTTTCCCTCCCAGAAATATTCCTCCCCAGAATCTTCAGATGACTGACTTGGAGCTGAACTCAAATGTCACCTCCTCAAAGAATCCTAAATTTCTGATGACACTCACTAAAATAGACCTATTTTCCTAATGCTATCCCATGTAACATTCTCTGTCATTTTATTTATTTTTTTTTTTTTATCTTTTTTTTTGCTTGTTTGTTTTCCATTCTCAGCTTCCCTCCCTTATCCCCTCCCCTCCCAACACACACACACACACACACACACACACACACACACACACACACACACACTTGAATGGGAGCTCTCCTAGGGGAAGGATCTTATCTATGTTATCCTGGATCCACTGTGCCTAGAACAGATCTGACTTTGAGCAAGTGCTCAAAAAAAGTTGCCAAATGAATGAATGAATTTGGGTAGCATGAGGGAATGGAAAAGTTACCTGATTTAAGGACAGACATTTTGAATTCTGTTACTGTCTCCGGCATTTTCTAAGCTGTGTGCCCTTGAGAAAGTTTCTTAAATTCTAGAATCTTATGCAAAATGGCAATAATAATTTGACTTGCCCTCCTTCCTTATGGGTTTCTGTGAGGTTTTCCTAATAAGCAAAGTAGCAATGCATATTATCAGTCCTAGAATAGATGAATAACTTGAATATCTCAAACCACAGTATCTTTTGATATCAAATAAAGCAGATCACTCTGGCCTATAAATGTAGGTCCACCCATAGAGTCGTTCATGAATCCCCAGGAGCTATCAGTGCTTCATTTAAGGTTGCAGTTATAAGAGTGGACCAGCTCTCCAAGGGTGAGAGTGCACAAGACAGGATGAAATTCCGAAAGTACATGAGAACAGTTTCCATTGAGAAAGAAAAACATCTTTTGGGATTTCCTTCTCAGGAAGGCACCATTTTGAAACACTGAATTCCCCAAAAGCCTCAAATAGAGGCCCCATGAATTTCCTGCATCTGACTTTAGATGAAAATATCTGTAATGGGGATGGAATTGTGTAAGTGCCACTAGTTGAGGGCTCTGGATTCAAGATGCAAGATACTCTCATTATTTATTCATGTTTTGTTTTGTTTTGTTTGGGTGGCATCAGACTGGCTAAACTGGTTATAGTTTCTTCTATTTATATTTTGCAAACTACCAACCATTCTTAACCAGTGAGCCCAGCAAACATTTGTGGCTGTTTGGGTCTTGGGTTCCTTCTAGAAAATAAGTACATTGAGATGATGCAGAAAATGGAAAAGAAAAAAAAATCAACTCTATTGGATGGAGGAGGTTGTTCGCATAAATAATAAACAGATGCTTGACTTCATTCTAACTTCCAAGCAACTCTTTAAAGTTTTAACTTAGAAACTCTCTGTCTTTGCCTTCCTTGTGTCCTCTAGTGTTATGTTTAATAGTATTTAACGAATGAATCAAAATTCACGTTCTGCATTTTTCTTACTTCCCTTGCCAGCATAGGAGTCTTTGGATGCAGGTAGACAATCTTTGTTTGGATGTAGCTTCCTTAATATCCAATTATTTTCTGTTTAACTTGTATTTCCTTTAATGTGGAATTTTTAATGAAGGAAGAGCATACTTGTGAATATTCTTTATATTTTTTAATTTTTAATTTTCATAGCTTGATAATGCTATTTTAATGTGCATTGGAAAAATCTGAAAAAATGTTTTGAAACTTACTTACTTCTATACTTTAATATTTACCTATTCTTCTACCTAGATATTTGGCTAGATTTTTTTAAAAAATTGCTATTTTTAATTATGAAATGAATAGGTTTTCAGTGTATATAATTTGGGGAATATTTAATGTATTTTGTTTAAGGTTTTTAAGTTTAAAACATAGAATTACACTTACTATTTTGTTTGGTGCACTTCTTCATTTAACTCTTCCTTGTGATCATTTCCTTTTTGTTTCATATTCCTTGAGATGCAATCTTGAATGGCTATGTAGTATTGCTTTGGGTGTATGTACCATAATTGTTTAACCATGCCTTAAATTTTGTACATTTAGATAATTTCTAATGCATACTGTTATTAAATCCACCACATTAGACATCTTTGTACATATCTTTTAGTATCAGTTTCTCACAATTTCCTTAAGACAAATTTCTAGAACAGAAAATAATACAGTGAGGATGTGAACAAATATTAAAACCTCTTTTAAATTTCCCATTTTGTGTGTAGTGTGTGTGTGTGTATGTGTGTGTGTGTGTGATTCCTGTTTTTGGAATTATACTTAGAAAGGCCTAGGACAACTAATGATTATAAAATTTTCAACTATGTTTTCTTATAGTTATGATGTACTTTAGCATTTATCTTTTTCTGTATTATATGATATAAAGAGTGATTCCTTCCCCAAATTATTTAGTTTGTTTATGAAGTATTGAATAATTTTTCCTTTGTAAATTATCTTCATCAAATAATAACTGATTTCATGTATCTGGATCTATTTCTTGGCTTTGTATTCTGTTCAATATACAGTCTCTTATTGTTTCAGTACTACACTGCTGTAATTATGACAGTCTTAGTACTTCAATGAATCAAACTGTTTATTGAGCACCTGACCTATGTCCTTCACTGAGCTGAAGATTGATACATAATGATAAACCAAACAGATATAGTCCTTGACCTTATGGAACTTACAGGTATTAAGTAAGGAAACAAAGCAATAATTTTATCATTACAAGTACTGATAACCACAATGAACCAAAAGCATAGGATTCTATGGTTAAGAATACCTTTGAAGAACTTTAATTAGGGAAACTCCATGATCAGATTCCATTTTTTTTTCTTAAAAATTTTTAAAATTAAAATGTATTTAATTTAGAACACTGTAAATTTAAGGTGTACAACATATTTGATACATTTATACATTGCAGTGCAGTTGTCATTGGAATGAGAGCATCTCATTGGGGGATTTATTTTTTGTTGTTGTTTTTATTTGTTTGTTTAAAGTAACCATGCCTGCAGAGAGGAGATGAGATTGGAGATGGGCAAGAGTGATAGAAAGATTAATATGCAGAACAATGATGATAATATGATATAAGGTGAATGTTAAAAGGGCTATAAGTTGATAAATTCATGAACAATTTTATTTATTTAATTATTTATTTATTTAATTAATTATTTATTTATTATGTCATTTTTATGATTTTACTTGACAATCAGCAGTTAGTTCTCATCCACATTCACTATTTGTAGATTTTTGAAAGTGGTGATAGGTATGTGGATAACCAATGTATAAAGTTTGTTTGGTGAATCTTCATCCTCATTACATTTCCTGGACAACCACACCTGGATATAGTGTGAGATATTTCTTATTCCTTTGGCTCAAAAAGCTTTGTTGAATCTGATGTCAGTGCTTATATCTGAAGTTTCCATATTCTTTGTGGCAAATTTCCAGGTCTCTTTGAGTGCTCAAGGAATATGCTTCTTGATGTGTTTGTGAATGTTGATGGTGTATTCCTGGTCACTACTTTGTTGATGGCAGAATGGCTCTTCTTCTTGCCACCATTCTTTGCAGGAGGCATTCTGCCAGGGCCAAGTTAGAAAAGAAGAGCATGAGGTGTTGTTTTTTCTTAAACTTTTTAGATGGTAGAATCAGAAAGAATTGGTGACTGATTAAATGTGAAAATGAAGGAAGGAGGGGTGTCAAGGATGACTCCATGTTTCTTAGTTTGAGGAACAAGAATATTGTGGTGCCACATATAGAGAAAAAGTATATAAGGGATGGAACCAAGTTGGAAGTTAGGTTAAAACAAGAGTTCTGTTTTGGAAAGGAGTAAACCAAGACTGTTGTGAAACATTCTCGAGCTGTCCTGGTTGAGGCTGCTGCTCAAGTTGAGAAGAGAATTGTGGGTTAGGAGACACTGGTATATGTTCAAAGCTGAGCAGAGCAAAGTGTTAAGATCATATAAAAAGTCTAGTGAGAAGAGAAGCCAATGCAGGGCCAAACCCTGTATAAATAACTCAAGCCTTTAGATATTAAAACAAAGGGCCTTAGAGGAGAATTAAAAAATGAGACTAAGAAGTGGCAAGAAGCATGCAGAGCATGGTGTCACCAGACTAAGGAGAGAGAGGTTTCATGAGGAGAGTGTTAAGTAGAATGTTGCTGAGACCTTTTCTAAAATGAAGATGAACGTGATCCCATTGGACTTGGCATTAATATGTCCCTGGTAATGTAGGCAATAACAATTTTGGTGGCATGTTTGAGGTGGAAATAAGATTGGAGTAAAAGTCAAATCTGATTTTAAGAGCAAATAGAATTATCTTCTTTTTTGGATAATTTTGTCATGGAGAGAAGAAATAAGCTGATACCTGAGGAGGTTTCTTGTTTTTGTTGTTATTTTTATTATTGTGATTAGGGACATTAGAATTTCTAAGATGATGACAATAATACAGGGGTGGAGAGAGGGAGAAAGAGAGAGAGGAGCTACTGCACCTTTCTGAATAATGAATCATGAGTTTTATATTTTCATAGTGAATGAATTGCCCCCTTAATCTTTTTGCTTTTGATTATTTGTGTGATATTAACTTTTGGGCCACTTGGATTATTTGTTTGCATTTTCTCATCTGTACTCTATCTTTTATCCTTTCTGTGTTACTTTGTTTACTTCTGAATTATGCACTCTGTATGTAATTTGATTGTGTTTCTTTTGACAAATGAAAGATTAGCACATGTCTATTTATTGTACCACCCTATGTTTGATTTTATTTTTCTCTTCTTTCCTTACCCTCTCTTGTGATTTTAAAATATATTCTTGCTAAGTTGTTTATGTAACACCATGTTTTCTATTTCTATAAAAGGATATTTTATGTTTAAAAAATTCTTAAATTTATGTTTCTCTAATGATCTGTATCAAGAATGACATGCTGCTTTCCCTGTGTGTAATTAACTTTCTAATGCTTTCACTTCACCTTATCCTGCCAGCAATTCTTTTCTGACTCTTATGGTTATATTCTGTGACTTTCAGAAAATTATTATTAAACCATTGTGTATTTTAATGTAAGCCTTTTTGCCCTAGAAGCCCTTAAACTATTCTCAATTTTTTAGATTCTTTTTCCTTTTTGCTGTTCTGATTGGGTGTTTTCTGCTACCTTATCTTCTAAATTGCTGATTTGAACCTCTGTTTAATCTATCTACTGTTGATTCCTTCTAGTGTATTCTTTATTTCATTTATTGTATTCTTCATTTCTGACTGGGTTTTTTAATCTCCATTTTTAAGTTTTCTATCTCTTTGTTGGAGTTCTCACTGAGATCATTGAGCATTCTTATAACCAGTGTTTTGAACTCTGTGTCTGATAGATTGCTTGTCTTCATTTTGTTTAGTTCTTTTTCTAGAGCTTTGTTATATTCTTCATATGGGACATGTTTATTTGTCTCCCCATTTTGGCTGCTTGCCTGTGTTTGTTTCTATGTATTAGGAAGGGCTGCTATGTCTTCTGCTCTTAGTAGAGTGGCTTTATGTAGTGGGTGTCTTGTGGGGTACAGGTGGCATAGTCTCTCTGTTCACCTGAGCTGGGTGCTCTAGGTGTGTCCCTTATGTGGGTTGTGTTTGCCCTCCTGTTGTAGTTAAGCCTTGGTTGCTGTTCGCAAGTTAATAAGATAGGTTGACTTTAAAGCTGATTGGTTGTGAGGACTGGCTGGTGACTACAGAGGAGGAGCTATGGTACAAGAGCTGACCCTACAGAGCAGGATTCACTTTAGGAGGGCTCTGGTGCCTGCCAAGTCTGCCCTTTTGGTGTGTTGTCCTTAGACGCAGCCCTGGGCAGTGCTCTGGCTTGGTCTAAGCTGACCGCTAGGTGTGCTGCCCCCCGTTCTCCTGGGAGAGGCTATGCTACAGGCCAAGTTAAGCCTCAGCCCATGTCCTGCCTGGGGCCACCAAGCAATCTTCAGATGGAAGCCACTCATATTTGCTCAGAGGTGCCTTGAGAGGCCAAGCCTTGAACCAAGTCCAGTTCATTCTAATGCCAGTCTTGAGGCTGCTCAATAAGAGGTATGGGTAATGCTGAGGCCAGATGCTGCTTGTTTAGGGTTTGTTAACCTTTGAGAGATTTTAGAAAAGTCTGCAGCATGAGCCAAGACAGGCTGTTTGTATGGAAAAAAAAAAAACACTAAAAGTGGCTTGAATGGGCCCACAAGTTGGGGTCTCAGGGAATTGCTGGGATAGGGTGACCAGTATTAGCCAAGTTAATGAAGACTCAGCTATGTTGGCTGCCTGCATCTGCAACCAGATTTGGAGAAGATTCAACAAAGGAACAAAGGCTTCTGCCAGCACTTCTGTCTGAGCGAAAGCTGCTCTTTGAGCCCTCACCCTGAAGCCAGACAATTTGGTTTCTCCCTATATGTCCCTGGCATCTTTCCAGCTGCTGCCTCAACACTGGAGCTCAGAGCAATTGAGTCCATCAGCAAGTAATCATGCACGAGCTCATTAGGAGGAACATCTGTGACTCCTACAGCCCTCCATCTCAGCTACCATCTCTGCTGGTTTTCACAGCCAGAAGTTGTGGGGACTTCTCTTCTTGGCACTAGAACTCTGAGCTAGGGATCTTAGTGTGGGGCTCGAATGCCTTGCTCCTCCAGAGGGGACTTTGCAGCCAAGATATCCCTCCCAATTCTCAACCACCACATGTAAGTGTGGGACCAGTCAGTTCTATGTCTCTGTCCTTACTACCAGTTTCCAGGTGGTCTCCTCTGAATGTCCCCAGTTGTAGGACATCTGTTCAGCTAGACTTCAGGCAACTCCCAACAATGATTGTGCTGTAGTTTATTTTTAATTTAATTGTGTTAGTGAAAGGAGGCAAGCCTAACATTTACCTACTCTACCATCTTGACCAGAAGTCCTTCAATATCTCATATTAACTTCTAATTAATTGCCTTTTACATGGACAAATGATTAACTCCATTTGTGCCATTGTTAATTCTACACTTTATTGTTTCTATTTCGATTTTTGATTTTGATTTTTTAAATTTTTCTTACTGTCTTTCTTTATCTTGTTCATTTCTCCTTTATACTTTCTTCAAGATTATTATTATCTCATTGTGTGTGTGTGTGTGTGCTACTATACATGTTTATTTGTTTGTTTTTGAAATTTATTTAAAACACAAATCAGGTGATTTCTCAAATGTACTCATTTCCTTCAGTGAATCATTTTTAAAAATCACCATATCTTTGTGCTATGGCTGGTCTAAACTTTTTCTCCTATACAACTGAAACTTCCTATAGGCCCCATATTTAATTGACTCATTCTTGAATAAGATATTATCTGGAGCTGGTGTTTTCCAGAAATAGGATAGATAGAATTTTCTTGAATCCTCTTACTCTCCATTTAATTTTTAGAATTCTCTCAAATTATATGATGAGGGCCAGGAAGTATCTATAGTTCTTGCATTGCTAGAAAGAATGACCTGAGATTCTCTAAACTCTCTGCTGTTACTTCTTTGTGTTTCTGCTACTTCGTAATCTGTCTATAGCACTCAGAAACAGAGAATATTGGTGCCTTTTACTTCTTCCCCAACAGTATTCCATTATTAGGTATACAAATGCTATTGGGTGAATGATGGGATGGTTGGAACAGGACCTAAATAGGTGACATCTCTCCCATGGAGAGAGACAGGTCTTCAGTATTTTTGATTGGCACACACCTTCCATTACTGAGCTGGGTAGTAGACAGTGGGAGAAGAATAAAGAACATCCTTTCTGATGACTGTACTCACTCTTAACTGGGAACTTCAGCAGTGGTAGATTGGGATTTCATCTTTGTCCCATATGTCTTTCTTAATTGTGGAAATTCTTTAAAGATTCTTATAATAATTTGATTTTCAGTTAAGATTCATATTTATAAGCTTTTTATTCTTTTAAAAATCTAGTTTTCATGGTTGTTTTTTGTTTTTTTTTGGTTTTGTTTGTTTGTTTGTTTGTTTGTCCACAGGTAGAAGACTCTCAGTTTTGAACTTCTATTCCAATTTTAACTTAAACTGGAAGTCCTAGATCTACTTTTGAAATTAATATTATTAATAGCTGAGATTTACAATTACTACATCATTTAATCATTTTCAGAAACAAGTTCAGTGCCAGACTCTGTTAGCTTTCAACTAAATAGCCATTCCTAATCTTTTACAACATTCAATTTTTTTCAGGCATTTCTTTCCCCAGACTCCCTTGCAGCTAGAATTTGTATAAATTTGGACAATAGGATATTAGAAAACATGTGAACATGTGTTAGGTGGTTCTAGCAAAGATTTTTCTTTACAATAAGTGGAGAGAAATATGGAAAAGAATTGCTGCCCTCTTTCCCTCCATTTCTATTTTGGATGTTCTTTTTTAAAAAACAAATTAATAGACTTTATTTTTTTTTTTTAGTACAGTTCTAGATTTATAGAAAAATTGAGCATATACAACAAAGAGTTTCATGTACCCACCCCATTCCCCAACCTTGGCATAGTTTTATTATTATTATTATTATCAATATCTTGTATTAGTGTAGTACATTTATTACAATTGATGAGCCAATATTGGTAGATTATTATTAATGAATGTCTACAAGTTACATTAGAATTCTTTCTTGGTGTACATTTTATGGGTTTTGACAATGCATAATGTCTTGTATTCATCATTACAATATTATACAGAATAGGTTCACTGCCCTAAAAGTCTCCTGTGCTCCACTTACTTATAACTCTTGACCATCACTGATCTTTTTACTGTCTTCACAGTTTTGCCTTTTTCAAAATGTCATGTAGTTAAATTATACGGTGTGTACTCTTTACAGACTGGCTTTATTCACTTAGCATATGCATTTAAGTTTCTTTCTGTCTTTTCTTGGCTTAATAGCTCATTTAAAAAAAATCATTGAGTAATATTTCATCGTATGGATGTACCATAATTTGTCTATCTATTTCGCCTATTGTAGGACATCTTGATTGCTTCCAGCTTTAGGAATAATCAATAAAGCTGCCTATAAATATTCATGTTTGGTACTTGATGTTCTCTTGTGAGAAGGTGATGCTTGGTTTAGTGTCAGCCATCTTTTTACCATGAGGTAACAAGTGTGAAGATGATAGCAAAATGCTGAGGATGCAGAGTAGAAAGAAAAGAAGAACTGTGACTTTGGTAATATGTTTGAGCCAGTAAACCAACATTAGACTCCTATCTAAGTGAGCACTAAATGTCTCCATGAAATAAGTCATGATTAGTCAAATTTTCTGAGTTGCCACAGACATTATCTTAAGCAATTTATACCATGATTTATCCAGTTAGGATATTATAATTTCTGTAGCACTTTTTAATTTACCTTTTTTTTAGGTAAAAAAAAGATTTCAATATTATTTATTTTTTAAGTAAAATTTTCCTGAGGTTTCTATGTAATGTTTGTCACATTTAATATTTTACTCCAAATTTTTATAGTTAGTAACTTGCACACAGTAAACAGTAAATTGCAGTGACTAATAGGGATTCACATAAAAATGCTCACAGGAGTTTGCAACATGCTGTTGTTATCACAACAAAGTTGGGATATCTGTCTGAATGCCTTTGTCTTTTCTTCCCTTTAAGCTCATCCTCTTTATTCTATGCCTCTTGAAAGGAGGTGGTTATGTAGCTAATTATCACAGGTCAGAGACTGCCAAGCAGTAGTAAGTCCCCTTGGAAATGTTGGGACATAGTGTATTTATTTAAAGTAGCCATTCAGGAGACTAAAGGAGAGAACCCTCGGTGATTAAGAAAGAAAATTAGGCTTGTGACTGTAGCCTGATTAGTAATCTGATCTTAAAAAGCATTAACATTTTTAAATACTTTATCTCAACATTGATGTCTACTCTGAACAGTCTAAATCTATTAAGCCTTGGCTTTGTTCGCCATTCTTTGCTGTCTCTAAAACACATTCATTTCCTAGGACTGAAGCACACAATTTGCCTCGATATAGACATATCCAAATCCCCATTGTCAATGATCACTCTCTGGATCAACATACACCCACCATCCTCCCTTCCACTTACCAGAATTTCAGAAAATTAAAGAACTTTATATTTCTTAAATCTCTTCTTCCTAAGGTTAAATTTCCCTAATCTCTCCAGTTGCTCTTTCTAAGGCATCATTTACAGACCTTTTACTCTCTGGGTTACTCCACATTGAGTCAATAATCTTTCTTCCATGTGGAACCTGCAACTCCTTTCTTCCATGTGGTACCTGCAACTCCACATGGTAGTGTCTTAGGCTGGCTCTCCCAGAAGCAAATCCTTAGATAAAGATTAAAATTTAGGTGGATATTTGGGAGGTTGTCCTAGCAAGCACAAGTAGGGAAAGGAGATGTTAGAGAAGAGAAGGAAACTAATATAGGCTGTACACATGAACATGTTACTACTACCAGCAACTGTTGGAGTGGTGGGGTATGATCCTGCTCTGTACATATCAGATACACTCTACTCTTGCTTACTCTCAAAGCTGCTCCACCTATGTATAAAGAAGCTAGGATATCTGCCTTTACTCTCATCCATGAGTAGTGTTTGAGATATGATCTGATCTGAGAAGCATAAGTTACTATAAACACTTAGTGCTCCTATTAATAGCCTAGGATTCTTCAGTTTGTTTTTTAAGTGGCTGAATCATATCCTTGAATGTTTTTAAATTTCATACTAATTGAAACCCATGGATTTACTTGCTGATAGCCAAGTCCTTGCCTACTTACATGAGCAACTTATTTATTTGTTACTTGATAAGTTGGGGGCATCCACGCAGTACCCTGTGTTTATTGACTCTCTCTCTTATTCGTTGGCTCAGATGCAGGACTCCAGCCTGAGAAGATAAGTCTTCTGCTTGGAGTTGCTCTGCTTCCAGGCTGTCTCTTCGCTTTCCTCTGGCATGAAGCAGGCCTTCCCTTTACTAACATCTTTTCCTGCCTAGTGACCCCTTTGTCAGCTCTTAGATCCCAGTCCTGCTATGGATCAAATAGTTAATAGCACATGCTATTCTCCAATGAAATTTTGTGCATTAAAAATTGAAGTTTCACAGCTATCATAGATGAAACCCAGGAAAACCATGTACCTATTTTGTCTTCTACAAAACTCAAGGGAAGTGATTTTTCTCTAAATGCATATGCCTAATTTTAGTAATTAAATTAGTAATTCTAGTAATTAAATAGTAGGTGTTACAAGTTTACAAATTTACTTACATTGTATTTAGATGTACACAGAAATATTAACTTTTTTATTTCTATAAAGTGTATGTGCCAGGACAAAGAGGAAAAAATAACTTTAAATTTACCAGTGTTTATATCATAATGGCCTCTAATCCATGTAGCCTTTCAGGTGATTCAGTCTCTTCTGAGAAAACACTTGCTCTTTCCTATGTTTTCTCTTTCTCCCTGGTTCTCTTTTCTCTGATTGATTTCTCTAGGTGTGAAAGACCTGTGTAGAGCTGAGGCCTGGGATATGGGCAGTGCAGCCCTTACTTGGGACTAGAGACCATTGACATTTCCCTGCAGCTACGTCTAGAATTGATCTTCTGGGCCACTCCATTGGTTTCTGCACACTGCAGCCTCTTTGTCTTGATTCCAGGCCTCTGTTGGTTCACCAGCCTTTTTGCTGTCTCCATATCCCCTCAGTAAGTCTCATGGAACCTCAGAATCTTTTAATTTCTCCAAGCAATGTGGAGCAACCAAAGTACAGCACTAGACTTATCTTCTCAGCCATCTTCCTCTAGCAAGGTTGCCCATATTCCATGCCATGTGAAGCATACAGACAGTGGTGATTTTCCTAGCAGCATCTCTAAGCTATTCCATGTCTTCTGACAGTCTTGTATTTGCCCACACCTGCCTTGATGTTTTTATTGTTTTTCTTTTTTGAGGTTCTATTCTAAGAATAGGAAAGTATGAGTACACACATCTGTCTCTCTTCCCCTTTTTAGATGAGACAATTAGTGCTCATCAAATATTCCATTCTATTCTCTCTCATTTGGATCATGTGACTATTTGGCGCCACTTACCACCTCCATGTGGATATGGCTAAGAGCAGGTGTGCCTTCACTATACCTCTCTTCTCATGCCACAACAACTCAATAGAAGCCACAGAATTAAGGGCAGCAGAGCTCCAAGTTGGAGGCAAGATGCCTGTTCCATATCTGACTTTAAATGAGCAAGAAACAAACCTTTGTTGTGATAAGCCCCTAAGATGTCAGAATTTGTTACTGCCATATAGGGGTAATCACCCTGCATCACATGCCCTTTTCCAGGCTGCTGAGGCAGAAGGGATAGACCCCCTAATTCTTCTTTCTGTCAGGAAAGGACATTTCCTACTTTGTATTTTTCCTGGGGGATGAGGTACATTAAGTTTCATGGTTGAGCCTTCATGGTGTAGGACCGAGCCTTACTGGGACATCTGGGGTAGATTTTGAACTAAGATCTATCCCCATTACGTATGTTTTCACAAATAATTGTGTATGTTTCATCACATATATTTTCATGAGACTTGCTGAACCAACGCAAGGAGCAATTCTGATTGCAAATGCTAGAAGTCTTAGCATCAGTACAATCATCAACAAGCCAAAAGGTGCTCACAGGTGGTCTCATCGAGAGCAAAACATGTATGAGATATATAATGAGTTAATTGCATTCCCCAAAGGATGCTGAAGTTCTAACTCCCAGTACCTGTGACTGTGACCTTATTTGGAAATAAGGTCTTTGTAAATGATCAGGTAACAATAAATTTTTGCTATTTAAGCCACCCAGCTTGAGGTATTTTGTTATAGCAGCCCTAAGAACTTAATATATGATACATGCCAATTTCAGAATGGTAGTTGCCTCAGGAAGAGAAAAGAAAAAGGGATGAATGAGAGGGAGAGACTGCAGCTATATCTGTAATTTTTTTTAAGAAAAAAAAGGGTCTGCACAAATATTAAAAATATTAATATTAATGGTAAAATATTAAACATGTTAGTTCTGGGTGATGGGTGGTGTGCACATGGATGCCATATTGTTTAATGTATTTTTCTGTTTGAAATACAGAAGAGGCCGATGATCATTAGGATATCAATTGTTGCTCTATGGTTTCCCATCCTACACAGCAGGCTCATCTTGGCTGCTTAATTAACCTTGCATTGTATGACCCTGTCTTTCATGAATTTACATTTTCTGGACCTGCCACATAGAGGGTAATTCATAACTCCAAATTCAAAATACCTGCTGTATTCATAATTTAACATTTGAAAATGTGATTACACCTTGCAATAGGAAAATCAGCAACAGTGGCAGTAACTAGAAGAAGCTTCCTAAGGCTATGTGGGAGGATTGCAGCCAACAATCAGCATGCTTTTATCATCAGTGAGCTGTTCAACTTCCAGCGAAAAAGGGAGTGAAGGCTCCTTAGAGCCCAGAGGAAACACTGGAAGGTGCACTAGATTGCTTTCCTGGACAGGCCATTTTCTGGACTTGATGAAGAGTAGGGGATCAGGCCAGTCGTTATCTGTAGCTTCTCTTTTAATTCAGAACCCAGACTTGTGTAATAACCATTGCATTTTTTATAATGGCTTATTGAATGTAGAAAACTATGCTTAATACTCACTTTTTAAATTTTAAAACAAACAATGTCCCTGATAAGTATATACTTTATAAGTGATTTGACCTTGAGGAATAAATCTCTCTGGGCCTGTTTTTCCATCTGTAAGTTGAGAATAATGATGAGAGGATCTCACAGGGTTACAAAGATTAAATGAGTTAATTATTTATAAAGTGTGTAGCACAGAACTATATAAGTATTTGTAATTTTCCTAGATTTAAGAAGCATTTTGCTATGTTGAAACTAGTTTTTCTTTTGTTACCTTGAGTTGCAATAGACCTGTGTTATAGATGGGAATTATTAGAATCACTACATTATATACATATATTAAATCATTATGCTGTACACCTAAAATTAATACAATATTATATATTAAATATAGCTCAGTAAAGAAAATCACCACCACTTTTTTTATTGTCGTTTTGTTTTGAAGAGAAAACTAAGTTCAGAGAGCTTAAATATCTTGCTTTTGATCACACAAATGTCAAGGAGAAAAGCCAAGACTAGACCTTAGGTTGCCCTCACACTCCACAGACAATCCACACGTTACTGGAACAGAATTAAAAAGTCAACAATGTCTAAATTCTTTTCCATGGGCTTGTATTATGATTTCAGAGATGACTCAGTTTTTAATTTTGGAGATGGTTTACATTCAGTTTTGATCAGTCCCAAATAGGCAATGTATTCCAAAAGTTTATGATGAAATGTCTGACCCTTCAACTCTTCTGTCAAGTGGTTAATAACACGTAATGAAATATATACAGTGGGAGACCTGCAATAATTCCTTTCATAATTCACCACAATGGAACTACGGTGGAAAGAATCACCTTCTATTGCCTACATTTTGGGTGTTGCTTATGTAGTTCATTTAAATTCAGACTTAGGAGCTGCATATATTCAGAATCCCTGCTTCATTTTCTTGACTTTGAATAAGCCTCAGTTATATATTCTATCCTTTCCTCCCAGAATGAGTTAGATTCCTGCCTATCTTTTACCAGAGCCCTGAGCTGTTACTACCATGAGGCCAGCTTTCATAGATCCGAATAGTCTTGAATAAATGTTCAGATGTTCAGAAAAAAAAAAAAAAGAAGAGAACCCCACTTCAACAGGCATGGTTGACGGCAACATAAATAGTTGTAAAGCTGCTAAATCTATTTGCATTTCACACCCAATAATTTCAGACTCCATCTCTGAAACCTCTGCCTTAAATTAGAATGTGTGATTGTTCAGCCTAGACGTTCCTTAACTGCCATGGATATGAACAGTGAAAAAATTCAGATAACAAATTGTCTCTGGATGATGAACACAGCCTTTTGTGTGTCTTGGTTTTCCTCTTCTCATTAACTAAACACTCAAGGCCTTCTGGCACTGCTCTGTTCTGTGCACGTTGGCACTGGCCTGGTGGGTGGGATGGGGAGTGGGGAACTAAACTCGCCAACTTCGAGTGTCAGACGTTGCATTCTCAGAACATAACTTGTAAAGTTTCCCAAAGGAATGTGGTTCAGGGTGCCCTTTGGTTGTCGGCATGAGCTCACTGTCTTGCAGGAGCAGTAAATTATTTCGTGCTGCAGAGGAATCATATGAGTTTTGAATGGTAAGCTCATAAAGTCATGATTTATAATTAAATTAGACCTCAGGAAAATGTCTCGAGTTATATCTATTTGGTTTTCTCTGGTTTTTTTGAAGGTCCCCCAAACAGACTGAATGGAAATTTCACTTAAGAAATTGTTGTCATAAAATTTTATGGGACCATCTTAGTGGTTAGGGGATTGTTAAACATCACTGCAGGGGGAAAAACAAACACAATTAGACACAGACTAGCTGTTCTGTTTGGAGGGTGAAAACCAAAGTCACAGTGGAAATGCCACGTCCATCGAAGCTTAGCATTCAGCCTCAGCAGGGTTTTCTGATGCAAGATTATTATAAAAATTCTGCCAGGTTCTACTTTCTATTTTGTTTTTCTTTTCTCCTCTTTTTTTTTTTTACTTCCCCTGAAAATAGACTTTATTTTTTTATTTTTTTTTTTAGGTTCACAGAAACATTGAGCAGAAGGTTCTATTTTCCACATACCCCTGTCCACTCCCCTACTACAGCCTCTTCCACTATCAACATTCCCCACTAAAGTGAGGTGTTTTTTGTTTTGTTTTGTTTTGTTTTGTGTTTTTACAATTGAGAGTCCACATTGACACATTGTAAATGCCTCAAGTACATATTTTGCATTAGGAATTCGCTCTTGGTGTTGTACATTCTATGGATTTTGACAAATAAATAATAATATGTATCTACCATTATAGTATCATACATAGTAGTTTCATTTTCCTAAAAAACCTCTATGTTCCTCTTATTCATCTGTCCCCCTTAAGTTCTGGCAACCACTGATTCTTTTACTGTCTACATAGTTTTGCTTTCTCAGAATGTCATATAGTTGGAATCATACATCACATAGCCTTTTTAGATTGGATTCTTTCACTTAGTAATATGCATAGAAAGTTTCTCCAGGTCTTTTCAAGCTTGGTAGCTCATTTATTTTTAGTATTGAATAATATTCCATTGTTTGGATGTACCAGTTTGTTTATCCATTCACCTACTAAAAGACATCTTAGTTGTTTTCAAGTTTTGGTAATTATTAATAAATCTGCTATAAAAATTGTGTGGGCATAAATTTACTCCTGTAGGTAAATACCAGGTAGTGTGATTGCTAGATCATATGGTAAGAGTATGTTTAGTTTTGTAAGAAATTGTCAGTCTTCCAACGTGGCTGTGCTATTTTGCATTCCCACCAGTAATGAATGAGAGTTCCTGTTACTCTATATCCTCACCAGTATTTGGTGTCATCCGTGTCCTGGATTTTGGTCATTTTAAGTATACAGTGACATATGATATTGAGCATCTTTCAAATGCTTGCTTGCCATCTATGTATTTTTTGGTAAGGTGCCTTAGGATTTTTGACCCATATTTTAGTTAAAATATTTTCTTATTAATGAGTTTTAAGTGTTCTTAGTATATTTTGGATAGCATCACTTTATCACTTTTGTCTTTTGCAAATATTTTCTCCTAGTCTGTGGCTTGTCTCTTTATTCTCTTGACAGTGTCTTTTGCAGAGTAGAAATTTTTAACTTTAAGTCCAGCTTATTAATTCTTTCTTTCACGGATCATGTCTTTGGTATTGAATGTAAAAAGTCATCACCAAACCCAAAGTCATCTAGATTTTCTCCTATGTCATCTTTTAGGAGTTTTATAGTTTAACATTTTACATTTAGGTCAGTGATCTATTTTAAGTTAATTTTTGTGGAAAGTGGAAGATCTGTATCTAGATTCATTTGTTTGCATGTGACTCTACAATTGTTACAGCATCATTTGTTGAAAAGACTATTTTTTATTGTTTTTGTTGAATCTATAGATCAAGATGAGAAGAACTGACATCCTGACAATGTTTAGTTTCCTAATCATGAACATGGAATAACTCTGCATTCATTCTATGATTTCTTTCATCAGGGTTTTGTATTTCAAATTCCACTTGTTTGTTGTTGGTATGTAGGAAAGCAATTGCCTTTTGAATATTAACTTTGTGGCCTGCAGCCTTGCTATAATTATTTATTAGTGTCAGGAGTTTTATTTGTCTATTCTGCATAGACAATCATGCCATCTGCAAATAAAGACAGATTTAATTCTGCCTTCACAATCTGTATATTCTTATTTCCTTTTCGTATCTGATTGCTTTAGCTAGAACTTTCAGGATGACGTTGAAAAGGAGTGGTAAGTGGGGACATCTTTGCCTTCTTCCTGATCTTAGTGGGAAAGTTTCAACTGTCTACTGATATGATTATGAAATTGTTTTTCTTTAGCCTATCGATGTGATAGATTACATTTAATTGATTTCTGAATGTTGAATCAAACTTAAATACCTGAGATGAATCTCACTTGGTTTTTATACATTGTTGAATTTGACTTGTTAATATTTTGAGAATTTTGGCATCTATGTCTATGAGAGATATTTGTCTGTAGTTCTCTTTTTTTATAATATCTTTGTGTGCTTTGGATATTAGAGTAATACTGGACTCATAGAATAAGTTAGAAAGTATTCCTTTTGCTTCTATCTTCCAGAAATGATTGTAGAGAATTGGCATAATCTATTCCTTAATATTTTTTTATTTTTAAAGAAATTTTTTTTGTTTGGTTGGTTTTTTCTTTATTTAAAACAAGTTTGGGGGGGAGGGTGTCCTGGGTTCATGCTCCAGGTGGAGCCCTGGATCATACCCGGGTGTGCCAGGCCCTGGGATGCACCAGGCTCTGGGTGTGTGCTGTGAGCACATGAGAGGGAATGACCCACCTTCAGAGATCTAGTTCTTAAAAAAAAAAAAAAAAGGAAAATGAAGGGAAAAGGCAACATCTGTGGTTGGAGGGTGGAAGTGGGTGTGAGAATTAAAGAGGGGGAAAATTTAAAAAAAAACAAGTTTATATTTTTAATTGTGTAAAATACACAATTTACCATGTAACATAAAATTTACCATTTTTAGGTATACAGTTCAGTAGTATTTAATATTGTCACATGGCTGTACAATTAATCTCTGGAAGTCTCTTCTTCTTGCAAAACTAAAATTCCATCAAATAATTTCCCATTTCTCTCTCCCTCTCGATCTCGGCAACCATGATTCTACTTTCCGTCTTTACAAATTTGACTACTCTAGATACCACATATCATGTAGTCCTTTTGTGATTGCCTTATTTCACTGACATAATGTCCTCAATGCTCACTCAACTTGTAGCATGCATCAGAATTTTTTTTTCTTTCTAAGGTTGATTGATATTCCATTGTATGTATATACCACATTGTTTATCCTTTTATCTGTCAATGATACTTAGGTCCTTTCCCATCATATTAATTAGTGCTGTTTTAAGCCTTAGGAGTTTTGGGTAGGTCTGAAACATATAATTGCATAGGTTATTTTGTACATGAGTTTGTCATCATTTATAGCGATCTCAGTTCGAGTGAACTAGGAAAGCTTAATTTCCTTTGTTCTTTGTGGCTTTTCCTTTTCTCTTGCTGCCCAGCATTTTAGGAGATAAGAACATCCAAGGGGACCATGGGATACAAAATTCATAGACAAAAGCCACAAGCCACAACCATTTAATTTTCAGACTAACCCATTATTATGCAGTAAAACCAACAATCCTACAATGAATTGAAACATAAGCAAGGCATTTTCCTACCTTACGCTCTTTGATTTGAATGCTCTCTCTGCCTTGTGCACAGGTAGAATACACTGGCTTTTTTTTGTCTTTACAGATATTGTCCCATTATAACTGGTTATTCTTCTGTAGCAAACATTGCTATATTCTTCCTAATGCCTGTGTTTTCTCAGATTGACTTGTTTCTTTTCTCTACCTAATAGCTAAAGTACTTATTTTCCTTATTGAACATGTAGTCAATGTAAGTAGCAAGTTCTCACTTCTCACCAAATCTCTTACTAATACTAATAGTAGTAATCAACATTTATGGAGCAATTTACTATATCTGCCAAGAATTCTGCTAGGTGCTCTGCATATATTATGTCATTGAATCATAGCAATGTCTTACTCTATTATTATTTCTGTTATATAAACAAAAACCTGAGAGTCAGTAATATTCTATGGCTTGCCTAAGGTCCTAGAGCCAGGCAGGAATGGAACAGGGATTCCGGATTGAACAATTCCAAGTTCTATACTTTTTATTTTGAGTTACTATCTTAGAGCACACTATGTCACATCTGAAAGGGAGCTCAACTCAAAACTTCCTTCATGTTTTTAGAAATAATAAAATGTACACACAATGTAATATAGTGTATATTTTTTGAGTATTAGTTTGTATATCTATTTGACTTTTGTTTTTATGTTTTATTCTTTTATTCTCACCTTGCTTATCATGCACCATCTTTTTTTTTCTTTTATTGTGGTAGGAACATTTAACATAAATTTACCCTCTTAATACATTTTTAAGTACACAATACATTATTGTTGGCAATAAGTATAATGTACAACAGATCTTTAGAGCTTATTTATGTTGCTTAACTGAAACTTCATGCCTATTGATTAATAACTTCTCATTTTATGCTCCCTCAGCACCCGGCAACCACTATTCCACACTTGATTCTTTAAAGTTTACTATTTTAGATACCTCACATAAGTGAATCATGCAGTATTTATTGTTTGTGACTGGCTTATTTCCCCTAGCATTATGTCCTCAGGTTTATTTATATTGCAGAATTACCTCTTTTTACAAGGCTAAATAGAATTCCATCAATATGTATATATATTACATTTTTTAAATCCATTCATTTGTTGATTGTACATTTAATTTATTTCTACATCTTGACCATTGTGAATACTGCTGCAATTAACATGGGAGTGCTATAATTTCTTGGATATCCTGAGTTCAATGTTTTTGATAAATACTCAGAGGTGGGATTGCGATTATGTGGTAGTTCAATTTTAATTTTTGAGGAATCTCCTTAGTGGCTGCACCAATTTACATTGCCACCAATAGTTGTGATTCCTTACATCCTCACAACCATTTGTGCTATTTTGTTCTTTTGATAGTAGTTATTGTGACAGATATAAGGTAAATTTCATTGTGTTTTCATTCACACTTCTCTGATGATTTTGATATTTCTATTTCACTTTTTTTTTTATATGCCTATTGGCTATCAACATGTCTTCTTTGGAGAAATTTCTATTCTAGTCCTTTGCTCATTTTTAAGTTAGCTTATTAGTTTTTTGTTATTGAGTTGGAACTTAACTCTTCATCAGGTAAATGATTTGAAAATATTTTCTCTTATTCCCTAATTGACTTTTACTCTATTGTGTTTTTAGTGTTGTTATGCAGTAGCTTTTTAGTTTATGTATTTAGTTCCACTCCTTACTTTTGTTTTTTGTTGTTTGTACTTTTAGTGTCGCTATCATTCTATTTTTCTCTCCATCATTAAGAAAAAGTCAAAGCTAGGTGTATAGTTGGTATAGATTATTTTTTTTTTGCTGTAAATAGCAGAAATCCTGACTCAAACTGCTCAAACTCAAACTCGAAATACAGATATTTAGTAAGTCCAGAGAGTGAGTGAACAATAGGTTTGGTTAATGTCAGGATTAGTTGATACCAAACTTATAATATCCTGAGGGACCAGGATATTATAAGCCAAACTTATAATAATAAGTGTTGGCTTTCTCTCCAGGCTGGGAGCAAGATTACTGAGAAAGTTCTAAGCATCATATTTAGACATACAATGCCCAAAGAAGAGAAGTATAATTTTGCATCCTTGAAGTGGGGAAGTATTTCCTAGGCACATCCCAACTGATTTTTATTTTTTCTCATTGGTAAGAATTGAGCCAGTTGTCCATTCTGAAACCAACATTTGAAAAAATAGAACAGAAAAGCCAAGGTTAGCCAATCATATTGATGTTAGCTAGTTAAACTCAGTAATGACTATGTGAATATATATATATATATATATACATATATATATGTATATATATATATATGTTTATATGAATACTTTACAAGCTGAAAAATGTTATACAAATAACATAATTATCTGGTAGGATAGATAGCACATATGTTTCTCTTACAATAGTAATTAAAAATTATTTTACTGGAGCTAAAGTAATTTTATTGAGGTGATCATAAGACGGGGACCTCATAGGTAGCCATGTATATATAAAGAGGACTATGAGTGTGTGTGTAGGGAGGGGGGCATTTCAGGAAGAGAGACCTGCACATGCAAAGGTATAGAATTGGTAAGGAATAAGATGTGCTCCTGGGGAAATGTTTTATTTTTGACTGGGTGAAGATGTGACAAGAAGAGAATTTGAAAGAGTAAATGTAAACTGTAGAGGGC
The DNA here is from genome assembly GCA_003508835.1 of Eonycteris spelaea. Taxonomy (NCBI): domain Eukaryota; kingdom Metazoa; phylum Chordata; class Mammalia; order Chiroptera; family Pteropodidae; genus Eonycteris; species Eonycteris spelaea. Next base: position 375,888 of record PUFA01000083.1, on the reverse strand, counting down.
CTTGAAAGTCATGTCCAAAGAATTGGCCTTCCCAATGAGTTTTATCAAAAAAGAAAAAAGAAAAAGAAAAAAAGAAAAGAAAAAAAGAAAAAAAAGAAGAAAAAAAGATGTGTACGAAGATATAGAGAGAAACATGTAAGCAAATAAGACATAGTAAAGGTAGAACTGACCTAAAAGTCTATTCGTATGCGTGATAAAATCCAAAATCCAAGTCCAGCTTTTGATCTAATGAGAGATCACTGTGCCATGTCCTCTTTCCAAGAACGTTTCCAAGCCCCCAGTGGTGACAGTGTTCAAGTAGGGGAAGGTACGGCCGTATGTTCTCCCTATACGCCTTTCTTTTTTTTTTTTTCCCTCTCTTGGATCTTCTCTTTGTCTTTTTGTTCCTTAAGGATGCTTTTTTTTTCTTTTTTCTGTAGCTCTCAGTACATAGGAGAGAGGCAATGACTATTGAATAAATTGAAGTCTTCATTCTAGGCTAACATTCTTTCATTTTCAGTCACTCTCTTCTTTGCCTAACCTTCAGAAGGCACCAGGGAAATTTTTTTATCTAGTTATGGGTTCTCAGAGACAAAGATGCTTCCATTTCCTGCACTCAGCACCTCAGCTGTTTGATGGCAAGAGTCTATGAAATATCAGTCTTATTAGAGCAGAAGTCCTAAAAGCCAGATTCAAGGGCCCTGGGGGACCCATGGATGGGCTTCCAAACTACATGAATTTTCTGATATTTTGTGTTTTAGTGTGGCACGTGCATTTGTCTCATAACTTGGCAAGGTATATATTTTTAAAAATTCTCTAGATGGTAGTAACCCACCAAAAAAGGTTAAAAATCCCCTGTAAGATTCACTCTAAAAGAAGGCTTAGTGGCAATTATTCACAACCTTTCTACTTAAGCTACCCAGATGAACTCAGCAGAAAACAGGAGCAGGAAGGCATTGAATACAATTCTCACCAGATTTGTTATTCTCACCAGATTTGTTATTCTCCTTCCTTCTTACCCCTTTCAAGACTTACTCATCACCCTTCTCTGTGCCCTGGGAGCCTGAACCCTGAGAAATCTCACCTTGCTTGCAGGCTGGTATCTGGCTGAGCTTCCATAGGAGGCAAGGAAGACAGGAGGGCAAGAGGAGAGCAAGGTTGATGAATTCTTTCTCCTCCATGCTTTATGTTCAGGTTCTGGAAGTGATAGAATCTCTCCTTAATCATGTCTTTTCTGGGGTGGCCCTTCCTTCATAGCTTCAGCTACCCCCGAGTCCCAGGTACACTCTTCATCTCTCCTGTTGCCTCTTCAGCCCTAGGGTAGTGATGATTTCTGATGTTGCTAGTCTCTGGGGTCCTCAATGCCCTTATTGGTTCTCTCAGTCTGCTCACACCTCTGTAACTAGTCCTTCATTAGACTCTTCCTCTGAACCATTGTAGTGCATGACTGTTTCTAGGACCCTGAATGATTCTCTCACTAACTCACAAACTGTGACATTTTGTTACAAGGTTAGTAACTAAATAAGAAACTCATGTTCCTGAATCAATAAAAGATAAAAGTATGGAGATATAAAATTCTTGGACAATAACCAAGGTCTTTCCCTCCTGCCATCATTATGTTGTCTCAGGACCTTCTTCTCTTGAGTCAGAGGCCTCATTCCCTGAGGGTAAAGGCAGATGCAACCCAGATTAAAGAAGTCAGTTTAGTTTCGGAATGTTTATAAAAATTAGTAATAGAGACATGGTCTTGGAAGCTGGAGTTTTCTGTGGCAAGAGCTGAGCTTTAAAAGAGTGTGCTTCTTGAATTCCAAAAGACAAGATCTGGTGGATTTGGAGGATAGAATTTCTTCCTTAAACCACAGTGCACAATGATGTAAGATAACTTTTCCAAACCCAAAGCAGATACAAAGTAGCATTAGTAGGCAATAAGAGAGAGTATAGGATTAGCAGTTAATTGATGCCCAAAATAGGACCACATACAAATCTCTCTGCTGAATCAAACCCCAGGGGAGAATGAGAATCCTGAGAGAATTTTAAAGGGCCACAGAGCAGAAGTGGCCTATACCTTCCACTTTAATTTGAGTCCAAGAAAGCCAGGAGCCTTCTGATGAGCAATCCTCTTAACTTATGAGGTAGAGCCTTATGAAATAGAAATGATAAAGTGGAATGGCTTCTTTAGGAAGAGTACAATCAGTGTAAATCCTGTCCTCTGAGACTCCCATGGCCTCAGCATGTTGCAAGGGGAGACATGAGAGTTTCTTGTACCTTCTGGAGAGGTGGATGGGGGAGGGAAGGTTGGTAGACCTGGGGAGACCTCACTGTTGGGATGAGGAAATACAGAGCTGACTTGCTATCAGAGAGAGGTGTAGACTCTCGGTAGTGGGTGTTGGGATAAGGGCCACACACAAAGCACAGATGGGAGACCACATCAGCATGAGATTCCTGGAGAGACTGAGACAGATGGTGACATGCCAGCCCACCAACACCTGATGTCAGATCCCTGGGAGTGAGAAGGGGACGTCAGGGGTGGTGGAGGAAAATCCTGGCTGGACTGAGTATTTATTCAAGAGAAATTATATACAGTCTAAAAACCACTGAATTTATCTTGCAATGGAAAGTTTCCATTTTCTAACATTATCCGAAGAGGGTTCGATAGTTTAGTTAAGTTCAATTATAGAAAAATTAAGTTATTTTTTTTTTCTGCCCAAGCTTATAACTTACATTTAACCCTCTACAAAAGGTCATCAACCTGAACATGTGGAATCTGCAGAGTGAATGACCCACTTTACATGTCCTCTGGGTCAACTGGATCCTGGGCCTCTAAATAGATGAATCAAGAAGGGATCGCACATGAAAGGAGATGTGTGTGTCTGTGTGCATGAACATGGGTTCACTATGGTGTCTTCAGTCTCATGCTGAACTAGTGTTTTACATGTGGCCAAATTTTATTTCACTGTTGTCTCACTCACCTTCACTTGATGCAAATCATTATAATGATTTAAAGACACGAATTTAAAAGTGTTGACAAAATAAGTCTCTTCTAATTAATAGGTTTTGACTACTTTAAATGAAATAACATGTTTTGCAAATGTTGAAAATAATATCCTGTTATTCAGTGTTATCAGATATATTTGAAATATTTCATGGACTTTCTCAGGCCACAATGCAAAAAGGGTGTGGCCTGGCTGGACATCTTTCAGGGAAAAGCAAGACCAAAGATAATGAAGATTATGTGAGGCTTGAGACTGTGCAATATGAGAAAAAGTTGAGAAAACCATATTATATAAAGAATAGCATAAAGAAAGAAAAATTTGGCAGGATCATAAAGGCAGTTTTCAAATATCTGAAGGGGAGTGGAAAGAAAGATTAAACTTTGACACTCTCAAATCACAAAGTAAAACCAAAATTTAAAGATAAATCAGTTTCTGGTGAATTGCATTTGTTAGGAGACAGTAGTTTTGTTTTGGAATGTTGTTGAGGGACATCTAGCCTGATTGGGGGTCTTGTGGTTCCTTTCATCATGCCATTCTGTGATTTGATGAAATTTCCATGCTGTGTGAATTTAAAAGGGCCATGACCATTTTTTTCCTCTCTTTACATTTTTTTTCTGGCCTGTTAGCAAAGATTTAATGACCTACTAATGCTCAAGGCACTCTTGAAAAACCCCTGTTGGATTAACGCCTGGTTTTTTAAAAATTAATCTTTCTTTGGTTTGCTGCCTTTTTCCACAAGTAAGATGCATGGCTGTGTTTCTCTCCCACCTCTGTTTCAGGAACTGGGCCTAGACAGATAAGATTTGCTGGTTTGGGGTTCCAACTGAAACATGAACTCATTAGGGGTGTGTACTTTGCGCACAGAATCCCCCTCATTCCTCTCGACCCCAGCAGCCTCCCTCCTTCCTCACAGAGACTTTGTCTTCACTCCTGGTGAGGTATGGGGCAAGCCTCACAAAGCTGTGGCTTCTGAGGTTTCCCTCACCATGAGCTTGGATGTTGAGAGAGGCCTCGACCCTAACAACCAGCAGGGGAAAGTTAGAGGGAATCTGTGGCTCTAATTTGCTACATCATAGTATTCTAAATCTAGTCATCAACATGGGCCCATTTCAGTGGTTCCCAAAGGGGGCGGGGGAAGACGGAATTCTTATTGGGGTTTATGCAGTGGTATTTGCCACATGAGTTCCAATTCTGCAAAGACTGAAGCTCTAGTCCAGAACATCTTCCTCATGTTTTCCAAATTTTAAATCCTGTTCACCAAAAACACTACTGAGGATCTTTCCCTCAATGCTCCAATCAGGGAAAATCTCACCATTCTCAGAATTTCCACAGCATGTTGCTTATGTGCCTGGTTAGCATAAATTTCATTCTGTATTGCTATTTCCATCATTGTCTTCTCCACAAGAGTGTGAATTTCTCAATGGCATTCTGTCTTTATACTTCTCTGAGGGTACTTGGTGTGATGCCTGTTAATTGGCAGGTGGTGGGTTATTTGTGCAGGAAACAGATTAACAAACCTATCACAACTCATTGACTCACCACATTCTTCTCCCTGTCGGAGTGAAGCAAACTGTGCAATAGCTCTCAGAACAGAAGAAAACTCTAAAGACAATAAGTGAATTATATACTTGAAACTTCAAAATAATTTCACATAAGTGAGTTTGAGCATGATGAACTTTATTGTAGACAGTTTTTGCTCTAAAAAGTTTTATTTTCTAGTAAAAGTGACAATATCAAAATTGAAGGTCTGGAAAAGTTCAAAATTGAGTGTTTGGATTTATACTACAAGTTCCTGAAAACCAAAACTGTCTCATTTACTTTTACCCCTGGTGCACTTGATCTTATCCCAGGCAATTTTGAATCTTCTGTAAATATTTTATGAATTTCTGAAGAACGTAAAGAAGGTAAGAATTCATTTTAATGCATATTTTACTCCACATGATGTGAAACATTGACTAAAATTTTACTTCTTAAACCTTTTGTATTGGTTCAACCTAGAGAATAAAAGACATAGGAACTGAATAATGGTCAAATATTTTGGTTACTTTAATCTAGTAAGCTAGAATTATGACAGAGGCAGAAAAAAGAAAGAAAAAACAACAAACTTGTGGTTGATTCTGTGGCCTTTTATGGATACAGTTAAGTAGAATTGTTCTAGTGAATAATGGATGTAGGGTGATGGCCATCTGCTATTTAATGCTTTCCAAACTAATGTTTAAAGGGAAATGAGTGGTTTATACCAGAATCTAAATCATATAGTTCTCGGCCAATAGTATATATATATGAGTGTTGATCTTGGATTGGTGATGGTAGTGTATTAACAAGAAGGCTGAAATATTATATTATCTCTGTGGGTTACATAAATAGATTTACTCAGCAAACCTTTTTTTGTGGAATAATAAGAATAATATTATATATGGATAGTGAAGAAGGCATTGTATTTGGAGTCTAGAGACCTGGATAATTTTCTTGTCCCTCTAATCAACTAGCTTCCTCCTCTGGAAACCTACAGTTTTGTCCATCCTTCTATTGCTGTGCTTGCAACTATATTATAGTTAACTGTATAAATATTTTTATTCCATTACCTCTTCTAGGTCAGAGACTGTCTTGTTTATCTTTAAATTCCCCAGTGCTTAGCAGAGTGTCTGGCAGTGTGGATGCCCAATACATATTCAGGGAATGCATTGAAATGCAGGGGTTGGATAAGATCATTAATTTCTGCTTCTAAGGTTCTGAGATTTTCAAGATCAGAGAAAGTCAACCCACATACAGTTTAAATCATGGGTTCAAAGATGTTCAGCAGGAAACCACAGGGGACATTGAGTCCAATTTACCCCCCTGGGTGATGATGTAGCAACTCAGTCTATGAGCTTTACAGATACAATAGAAGCCACCAGACAGGAACTGCTATAGGTTTCCAGTATGACCTCAACCTGTCAGCATCTCTTTTCTCTTTGTACCATAGGTTCTGGGAACTCTGCTTGTGGATTCCATATCCCCACTCCCTGACAATTCTATTTTCTTTTGTATTTTAAGATTCTCCTTCTCAATTTGGGCTATCCCAGTGTATTTGCTTTTGTTTTAAACATTCTTAATATCTCTTTACCTTAAAACAGATTTATGGATCTCACATTTCCATTCATTTCAGCCAAACTTTCTTGAAAGTGTCCATACTCACTGTATCCATTTCCCATCCTTCCACCTCTCTCTACCTTCTTCAATCTGCCATTTGTTTCTAACACACTACTATAGTAGCACATGTTAAACCTATGAGTAACTTATTGCTAAAATGCATAGAATTCTGGTTGCTCTTTTTCAATCTCCTTTTCAGACTCAGACTTCTCAACAATGTCTTTAAAATTGGAAATCCCATAAACTCCAGTTTTAAGTACAATTTTCTTCTCACTCAATACCCTTACTGTATTATTCCATGCCAATATTTTTTACTTGTTTCTTAAATATAACCCTTAAATTTATACCTCCAGTTCAGATCTCTCATCCCTCATTAACTTTTGGCTGTCTCAAAGCCATCAAGCAAAACATATCCACAAACACTCATTATATTTCTCCTTGCGACCAAAAATATTGATCCTTTTGATTTTTATCTATCTAATGTCTAATCTGTTATGTCTCTTCAGCTCCACTGTCAACACTCTAGTCCAAGCTACTGTTTTCCTGAATGACTTACTGCCTTCTAATTGGTCATTCACATCTTCTCTTGCCTTCTTCCAATTCAATCTTCAAAGTACAGCCAGACGGATCTTATCAAAATTACTACCTGCTTAAATTATTCATCCTGTTTATAAATACTTCAATGGCTTCCCATTGCACTTAAAATAAAGACTAAAATGCTTAACAAGGCTTTATAATTGTGCATGGTCCAGCCCCATCTGCTTCAACTCCCATCATGCTCCTCATTCTTTGCACTCTTGACACTTGACTTCCTTTTTATCCAATATCTCTTCTCTCCAACCATAGTACTTTATAATGGCATGCTGGCAATTTTTTAAAAGCTGGCTCCTTTGTAAAATAATTTTAAATCTTCCCATCCCCCGAAATCTTTATTTATTTTTTTAAACATTTTTCAATGTTCATCGTGTAAATATTCTCAAAATTATGTCTACTGGCTTATAAATTTTCCAAAAATTCAATAATCTGCTCCTCTAAGCCAGTACAATCTGGGTCCTGCACATGACTTCAGCTGTTTCCTCTGCCTGTATTCTCTACTCTTGTCTCCTTAATTTTCAGAGCTCAACTAAATCATTATTTCCTTAGGGAAGTCTTCCTTGATCTCTTTGACTAGGTTCAATCCTCCTATAAATTGTTTTCAGAGCCCATGCAGTGCCTCTTTATAGCACTTATTACATTGTACTTTTACATTTATTTGATGGACTTGATTAATGCCTGTCTCTATGGGTAGAATTTTAAGCTTTATGAGTAAAATGAATATGTTTGCTTTAAGTCAACATTGAATCCCCAGTGCTCAACAGTTTCTGGTATATAGTAAACATACAATAAATATTTGTTGAATAAATGATCAAATCGGTCTTTTGGAATAGAGAACATATTGGTTTACCAGAGTCTATTTCTGCATACATCCAGAATGGAAATGTTTAGAGCAGGGTCATGATTTACATGATACAGTGTCTTAAAAATCTACATCTAAAATTGGCTTCCTCAAGAACCCCAAAAAGTTTGGTGGAGGAAGAAAAGCATAATTGGGTTGAATCTGGTTCCTTGAATTTGATTGATAAATTATCCTTAGTTTACTGCTTGTTCTTTAGATAAATTATAGTTCCTCTGATTTCCATCCCCCCTTTCTCTTCCTCTAAATAAAAAAAGCTGGGTACAAGGACAAGGGGTGTGGCTGATGGAACCTCTTGACAGTAGAGATGAAAACTGCATCAGCCTGCCCTTTAGAAAGTCCATTTTTACCTTTCATTATGCCATTTGGCTCTATGGACCTTCCATGGTCTCCACAGACAGTGGCATAAAATATAAAACTTTTGTGGCTCCCAGAGCTCTCATTAGGCCATTTCAGGACTTCTCATAAATACCTGGAACTACAATACTGTCCATTGAACACATTTCAAACATTATCTCTCTATGTTTTCCTCATGACATGTCTTCACTTGTAGTGTTTCCATCCAAATAGTACTCCAAGCTCACCTCCTTTTGCAACTTTCCTTCTGTACTCCAGCCCAAGGGGTCTGAATTCACAGAGATGTGGTAAGTTTTTCCATTTATTCAACACTGAAGTCTGTGAAGATTGAATTCCCAGCTGTGACTTTGGACAAGTGACTTCAGCTCTCTAGGTCAGATTCAATACTGAGTGAGTAGGAGAGTAAGGTGGGGAACAGATATTTAGGTGATCTCTTAGAGTATTCTTAAGACTATGCATTTAGACCATATTTTATAACCCCCAAATCATGCACTTTTAAAACTATTGCATTAGTGACCAACATTGAAAGATTGAAAGATTTCACATAAACATATAAATTCCTAGATCCTTCTAAAACTGATTCAGCAATATTGGACTGGCATCTGTACATGACAACAATAAGTTGATGCTTTGTAGCTGTCCTATTAGATGGGAGCTGTGTCTTCCAGTGCTCTGTACCCCTACTATGCTTTTGTTAAGCTGTTTGGCACCTGTAGATGCTGAGTTTCTGGCTTTGGCTTTGGGTAGTTCCTTGTGCCATTTTTTTATACTAAACTATGATTTTTCTATTGTTGTTTAATGATTTCTGAATTAATGATTTGTTTCCCCAAGTACCCTATTATTGTCTTGAGGCCAAGGCTCATATCTTACAATAATGGTAGTTAACACTTTTGAGCTCTCACTTTATGTCAGGCACTGTAATAAGCATTTAACATATATTAGCTCATTTAATTGAACTCTTTTTTTCCCCATAGCAAATAGGAAATGCATTGTATGTAGCTACTACCAAATATACTTGTGGATTATTTCATAAATATTTGGCAAGGAGTCAGACTGTAATCAGGCTCCTTGTATTCAAATTGTGTTCAAATTTCACTTCCTATTCAGTATAACTATGTAACCTTAAGAAAATGGCTAAGCATTTTTACCCCTTCCCAATTCTAAGCTCTATCTAAGCTGTATCTATAATGTATCTATCTATCTATCTATCTATCTATCTATCTATCTATCTATCTATCTAATCTCTCATTACTCTCTTTTTGAGATGTGATTCATTCGAAAAAACACACAGTTCAGTTAGTTTTGACAAACATTTTATAAACACGTACACCTGTGCAATCACCACCTTCATTGAAATGGTGGTATCCATCTTGACCAACATTTCCATCACTCCTGAAAGTTCCCTCAAGTCTCTTTGCAATGTCTACCCCTTTTGATTTCTATTACTATAGATCAGCTTTGCTTGTTACAGAACTTAATACAAATAGATTCATACACTATGATATTAGTACTTTGTATTTATATATTTTTGGCTTGGTTCTTTACTTAACAAAACTTGTTGATTCATCCATGTTTCAACACATATCAGTTACTCTTTTTATTATTTTTATCATTTCTGAGTATTATCTCTTTGCATGAATATACTAGAATTTGCCAATATGTTTGTGGACATTTGGGTTGTTTCCAATTTGGGGTTGTTATAAATAAAGTTTCTATGAATATTCTTGTGTAAATCCTTTATTTCTGTGGACATATAATTTTCCCCTTAGTTTTATCATGTGCCAAATGGGACTAAGAATAATATTAATTTTCTATCAACTTTTGAGGATTGAATAAAAACATGCTTGTAAAGCCATAACACAAGCCCCAAACATAATAAATGTTTACAATTAATTTTATCTATTATTGTTTTGCAAAGTTAGCTAAACATGACCTTGCTGTGTACATAGAAATAGTTATGGACAAATCTTTGATTTGTCTACAAACAAAAAATAAAATACATCATTTCATATCATTCTTTACTTGAGATCATTTGAACTACACAGATACTTAGGTTTGAATTATCTGGATAATATCTGTAGCCCAAATTTAAAGGTGTTCAATTTTGACTTAAACTCAAGTCACGCAAACACATACAAAGTTGAAGGGCATGTAAAACCAGTAATTGAAAGAAACTTGTTTATAGGAACTAATACCAGCCACATACAAAAAGCTTAGATAATTTTCTGGACTTAAAATGAATCTTATGGGATAATGTTTTGATAAGTTGAGTAGAAGTGAATTAGGACCATGTGAGAATATATTTTCCATGAAAGAGACTTGAATGTTTAAATATAATGGAAAAAAGATGCTTGAGGCAAATGCATTTAAAGATTTGACAAACTCACAACTTGTAACAGTTGTGTAAACATAAAGGTCCTTACTGCCTAATTTCCCCCAAATGACTAGAATGCCTTCTCCATCTGCCACTTTGCTCATGGAGACATGGTAAAAACAAACTTGTTGTGTTAGCAGAGGAACTAAATGTGACATATTTCACCCTGTGGGTGACTGTCTTATCAACCATTTGCCTCTGTCATTGGATCCATTTACATTCTTACGGTATGACTGTTTCCCATGTGCCCTTTATTCCGTCAGGTTCTCTGAGGCAGGCAGGTGAGTAGGTGATGCAGGCCACCAATTCTTTAACTACTTTTGGGATGACCCTGTTGAAAAGAATTATAGAAACTTAGATTGTTCAGTTTGCTATACATCATTACCTTGCTCTCGAAAATTCTATTACTAGAAAAACCTGTTCTAAGTTTACATGGTCAAATGAGGTCTAATAAAAGTGAAAATACTTTTTTATTTATTTTTTTAAATATTAATATTAATTTTAAAAATTGTTTGTATGCCTAACACAGACATGCTACTGTTTAAGATAGTCCTTTGCCCTCTCAGACTTACCATTTAAAAGGAGATTTAAGTAACATGTACATAAAAAACTATTTAATGTAAGACATAATAGGTACAGGTTGTCTATTTTTTTTCTCTTTTCTTCATTCTCATTACCATAGAAATTATCCATAATCTCATATTTCAGAAAAATTCATATTAACATTTTTATAGATTTCCTCAAATTCCTATTTTTCTGTGAAATTTTTATATTTTTGAGATCAACCATACTATTTCTGTTTTCACTGAAGATGAATAACACTTTCTGATACAATTAAACTCTTTTGAAATGTAATTTTTAATTACTGTCTACCATTTAATTATGTATTCAATATATCATCTTTAAACATATTGTCTTTAAATAAATATCATTATTATTGAGTATTTAGGTTTTTTCCCAAATTTCATTTTAAATAAATGTCTTCACAAATAAAGCATTTTTCTGTGTTTTATATTAGGTCCTTAATCTTATCTCTCACATAGGGAACTAGGGGAGTTGATTTGTATAAACCTCTCAAGGCTCTTGGTATATCTTACCAATTTGCTTTAAAATGCTTGCCTCAGTTTGCACTTCAGTAGCCAGTGCATGATGAATGCTATACCCTTACAGGCAACAGCTACTAGAGTAGGAAAGTACTGGCTAATCTAGCAACTGGAAAATGGTCTTGCATTGCTTTCGGTTTCTAGTTCTCTGATAACTAATGAGGTTGAATAGTTTATACATGTTTATTGGCCATATCATATACGATAGTAACATTTAGAAAGTCACCAATTTGTTAAACAACTACATAATAAAATCTTATTATGAGAGCCAAAAAGTGGAAACAATCTAAATGTCCATCAATAGGTGAATGGATAACAAAATGTAGTATGTCCATATAATGAAATATTATTCATCCATAAAAAAGAATGAGGTACTGATACACACTGAAACATGGGTGGATATTGTTAACATTATGCCAAGTGAAAGAAGCCAGTAAGTTACAGAAGGTCATATATTCTATGAATCCATTTATATGAAATATACAGAATAGGAAAATCTATAACAACAGATAGTTAACTAGTGATTTCCACAGTCTGGAGGAAAGAGGGAAGGTTACTGGTGATGGGTATGGGGTTTCTTTATGGGGTGATGAAAATGTTCTGGAATTAGATAGTGATGATGGTTGCACAACCTTGTGAATATATTAAAAACCACTAAATTGTACACCTTAAAACTATGGAGTTATGGCATGTAAATTATGTTTTAATTTTTTTAAAAAAATTATTATATGCCAAGCTTTAGGCTAATTGTTGGGAATACCAGATAGATAAGATGGAGCCTATATTTCATAGGGAAAAGATATCTGATTATCTAAGGGCACAGAGGAAGTGCTATAAGCCTTATACTATTATAACAGCCAAACAAACTCTCTAGACTAGTGTGTGGAAGAGTAGTGAGGTAGAGATTTCCTTTGTGGATTTTCCATGAATTCTGTGATTTGGGTTGTACCTTTGTTCCCATTGGAAAACTGAACTTTTCAGTTTGTTTCCCTTGATTCAGTTAACTGGAAGATGATCAAATCTCCACTTCATCTGAGTTATGTAATACATACAGGAAATCTTCATATCTATGCCTCATTTTCATAGTATTTACAGTATATTAAAGTAGTGGGAATCTTTTTGAGAGCATCTTTGTACCCTAATACCTTATTCAGTGACTGATAGTATTTGTTTTATAAGCACTGCTTAAACTTTACTCAAGAAATAAATAATTCATCCATTGCTTAACTTGTTTTCTCAATAAGTATAAAATAATTTTGGCTAAGAAGTTTATTTTATGTTACTTTATTTTGTGCAGGTCTATTGTTTACAAATACTTCCTTAATGGTGATTATGAATTTGTTCCATGATCTATAAAATAAAAAGACCTAAGTCAAGTTGCATTTTGCAAGTAGCCTAAAAAATGGCTGAACTAGGAAAATTCAAGGTGGGTGATAAGATCTGGCCTTAGCCTCTGCTCCTCACCACTCCTCCAATTCTTCAGAAGGTTGTACAATGCTAAGTTGCATCTTTTAGGATTCAGTTATTCATCATGCAATTTTCCTGCATTATCTATTTCACTAAATTTCTCATAAAAAATTAAGTGAAAAATTATTGTAATATTTTGCAGAGCAAAATGCATTTATAAACTGGGACATAATCATTATCGATTATTATTATCATCAGTTATTCTCATGAATATTTTTTTCCCAATGCAACCTCTTTAGTTGTTTAAGTGAGATGGCAAAGAATGAGATTAGAATAAAAAATTATTCTCTCTTATTTCTCCAACCAATCCCAGTGAAGGTAATATTGGCCACCTTCTTGATTATGACTTTGGGGAATATCTCATTGAACTCATTTGCTTAAATTGTATAGTAAAATATTGTGCAGTAAAACAGACTGGTTTTTATTTCTGGCTGGGTTGTTCACTTGTTGAGCTGATTTATCTGAACATACCATAGCTAGGCTATGTGTAATCTCTAGGCAGTGCACATCTCATTATTTTGTAGTGCTCCATGAAGGTTTTCTGGAAAACGAGGCTGAGTTACGGCTGGTCCTGGGAATCAGTGTCATTTTCATTTGCTGTCAATGAATGCTGGAAAGTGAAGAGTCACAAAGGCACCATATTTTGTGTCATATGAGAGTGCCCTGTAATAAATGATCACTGTACAGTGATGGGAGACTGAACAAATCAATCACTGAAGGGTGGCATTGACAAGCACCCACCACACTGGCAGCAGTGAAGCAGAAGGCTAAGAGAACCTATACTTTACAACTCCTTTTAATAGCAAACCATTACCTTGAGATAGAGTAAGAAGAGGCAGTAGTGATCTGCCACCACCTCTAAACCTTTTCTAGGAGACCTGACATCAAAGAATATTTCCTAGACTGTTTTTGAAAGGCACGTTACATGATGCTGGTATCACAGAACATAGATAGTTAAATAAATTAGGAATAGAACTGAGAACATTCAGCTACTTTTTCTGACTGTGAGGAGATGGGTTTATCAGAGAGTGCAGAGGTTCTGGTCTGCACTTTTAGATTCTAGTTGGAAAACATATTCTTCATTTAGTTGCTCAAAATCGTTAGAAGACACTTACTGGAGGTAAGAGTTTTCTTTAAAGGATGATGTCTCCATGGCAGCGGGTCCACAGGTGTTGTATTTCCCACCTCCTTCTGCTGAGACTGTATAGAATCATAAATATTTTAGGCTTTTTTGATCCACATCACCACCCTTCCTATAAGTTGGTGCTTGAAATTTTTCCATTAGAAAGTCATTTTTTTTGTGTGAACTTTATTTCTCTGTCCCTCAAAATGAGAATACTGATGATTGAATAAGAATGAGGGTTTTAGACCACTTTTTCTTAGGAGAGAGAATCTGAGGTCCTGAAAGCAATAAACATAAAGAGAGCCAGAGGGATGGTGACAGAGTATGGTAGGAGTGGAGGGCCCCAAAGGAAATTTGCTTTCTTTCTATTTTTTTCTCGCTGAGCTTACCCCAATTTTTTCCACCTGTAAAATGGATCAACAGGTGTGACTTTCTTGGTGTGGAAGGATAATTGGGGGTAGATCTAGGCAACTCTCATTTTCCCAGCCACACCTCGGAAAGGACAGCAGGCAGGTACCAGCTGGCCTCACTTTCTCCAGATCCACCCAGAGAAGGCTGAAAGAAATGGGTACCATGGATCAAAGGGAACCTCCCCTGTTTATTTTTCACCTAAGGTAATGGAACAGTTCCCACACCCTTTCACAGAGCTGTCTAAATTCTTCTTAATTCCTTAACCAGCATGAATAATCCATTTGACCCTCTTTCAAGAATTAGAGCTGACTAGATGAAAGGCTGTCCCCATTGAAGAGTGAATACTGTAGTCAGAAAGGTTTTTTGTTTTTCTTTTTTCCTAGCTTGTGATTTATTACATAAACATTGTGCATTTGTGTTATACAAATTAGAAACAAAATGATCATGATTTTACTAAACTAAAATACCACTACCTTGAGATAAATATGATTGACACTTGAAACAACCTTTAAGACTTTTTCTCTGTATGGGTACACATATATTTTCTCAAAAACAGAATACTTTGATAGACCACTTCGCAACATAATTCTCTCACTCACCTTGTTATGTACATATTTGATGTAAAATATATATCATCATCTTATTAAAAGATATTTATTATATCTTGATTTTAATTCATTTAATAAATTCCATATTGTTGAATAATTAGATTATTCTAATTATTCTCCTCCCTCTTTTGTACCTTCTCTCCCACCTTCCTTTTTTCCTTCCTTCCTCCTATTGTTTATCTATATTTATCTATGTATCTGTGCATACATGTATGTATGTATGTATCTATCATCTATCATCTATCAATTATCCATTGTTATTATAAATTGAGTTGCAAAAACTACTCTTATATGGCACATTATCATCATTTTCAGAAATTTTCAGAAAAAATGATGCATTTAAGGTCCTTTAAATATATGTGTTTTACATTCCTCACAGTTTAGACAGTGCTTTTCAGTCCTCACCACTCACTGATGAGGATTGAAATCATCTGGGGAGATTTTAGAAAAATACCAATGACTGGGATCCACCACAGACAAATTACACAGCAAAGTCTCTAGGTGAGGTACCCACCCAGGCATAGGTATTTTTAAAAGGGTCTCCATGTGATTCTAATGCACAGCCAGGATTGAGAAGGTTACTGGTCTAGGCGTAGCCTTCTTTCTCCTACTTGATGTCTATGGCAGATATCATCACTGGAAACACTCTTTCTACTTTAGCGTGAGCTCAAGCTCTCCACCCTTCTCAGTGTGGTGCCACAAAAAGTAAATAACAAATGACAGACTCAACCTGAGAGGGTGTTCAAATTTTATACAACTTCATTGATTTTTGTCTAGTTAGTCTATCAATTGTTGAGAGAAGATGTTAAAACTTCCAGGGTATGATTATAGAATTATTTATTTCACCTTTAATTTAATTATGTCAGTGTTTGCTTTACATAGTTTCAAGCTCAGTCATCAGGTACATAGCGTTACTTAGTATTTTGTCTTCCTGATGAATCTATTATTTTATCATTATATTTCTGTCAATTATTGGTAATATTCTTTGTTTTGAAGCGATTTTTTTTCTGATTTAATATAGCCAACCCAGTCTTATGCTTACTGTGTGCACTGAATATCAATTTTCATCCATTTATTTTCAACCTAACCCTGTCTTAGCATGTCTCTTGTAAATACTAGCTGGATGTTGCTGTTTTAGTCATTCAGACAAACTCTGACTTTTAATTGAAGTTGATTTACAACTACCATTTTATTATTTGTTTTCTGTTCATCCTCTCTGCTTTTATTGTTTCTCTGTTCAACCTTCATGGCCACTTTTGGATTATTTGAATACATTTTTAACATTCCATTTTAATTTATGTTTTAGCCGTTCAGCCTGTAGTCTGGCATTATATTTATTTTTAGTGGTATTTTTTTTTTTGTGGAATTACAATAGCAAAAATGCTTTGACTTTTCACAGTTATGTTAGAATGAGTATTGCATCATTTCATGGAAAATTAGGAGCTGTATAAATATCACTAACAGAGTTGTTTGTTTTTTTTTTAAACTCAGTCTCACAGTATTTATCTCTTACTGGAGAAATTAAGGTCCTCGTCTACCCTCTCTTCTTCTTCTTGCTTCTTCCCCTCCTTTTTCTTTTTTGTTAATTACTGATATATTTTTAACTTTGAAAACACCTCTGTCAGTCTCCTTCCCTTCCTTTTTTCTCCACTTACTTTCTCTTCTTCTTTCTTTGCTTTTACAGTTTTCTGTCATGTTACCTAAACATCTGTAATGTTTGGATTAATACATATGCTTTGAAGCTAGACTGCTTGGTCTGAATTCCAATTTTTCCATTTACTAGTTGTAGGATCTTGGGAAGAAAACCTCTCTCAGTTTTCTTATCTGTAATATATGGATGATAATAATAAACTATTACCTCACAGGATTACAATGAGCAATGAATTAACAACACACAGAAAACACTTAGAATAGTGACTGACACATCAAATTATCAACATATACACTTATTCTCTAGTGATCTGAAAGTTATATATTCAATTTTATTCTCAATGGTGGCTAACTTTATTTAGATAAAGGAAACTCTACTTCTCTAACAGTATCAAAAATAAAATCATTAGTGTTGAATCAATTAGCACACACACAAAAAAAGAATTTGGCACACTTCTTTACCCATTTTCAACAAATTGTCCAATGTTTGAATTAATTTTTAAAATCCAGATGATTATGATTGACATTATGTTCTCATTCCAATAATTTTTGACATTTATATTGTTTCATCATGTTAGTAATAAGTATTAAGTCACTTGCTGTTTTTTCCTGATTTGATCTCTCTCTGTGATTTATTTTATGCCATGTTCTTCCCCAAATTGATTCTTTATTTATATTTCCATTATTAAACTAGTGGATAATTTTTTCTCCAAATAATGGAGGATGGCTGGGTAGATAGAATATAGTGTAGAGCTTATTGAGTTTGCTGAGGAATTTCTCTTTATTTCCTTCCACATAAGTGACAGATGAAACATAAAATTCTTTTAATTATTGTTTACTACCCCCTTCCCTTGTTCTCATTATTCTTCTGGAAATTTAGTATAATGGAGAAGTCTTGATGAATTTTTTTTTCCCTCTCTTTAGATTCTGGAGACATTATTCTATTAATATTTAGAATTAAGAAATTTTACCAGAAGGTCTGTGTGTGTCTGTCCCTCTTTTAAATGTCATTTGCAATATTCTGAGAACTTGTTACCTGAAGCCACAAGTGCATGGGAACATTTACTTCTATAATTTTCTTTGATGACTTTGTAGAAGGGAGTTTTAATTTTAAATGAACTATATACATGTACTTTTACACTTCCAAACTATATGTTTGAAAATCCCAGTCCACACTAGATTAAGTTTTTTATGATATTTGCTGAAAAATCAATGATGATGATGACTGATAATGAGATTCCATTTAGACTATCTCTCCATATAGGTCATCTTTCACTGTCACATATTGTGTTCTGGGACAATAAGAGTTTGCTGGTTTCAACAGCACTAGGGTTAAAGAGAGTGTATTAAACCAGATGAGTCAAGCTCCTCACTTGAAGACCTGCAGGAAACAGGTGCCAAGGAACCTGGTATAAAATGGGATGCCTAAGATGTTCTGGCTTCCTCTCTGAGTCATTGCCAATGACTAATACAAGTCACTTTTACCTCTCTGTGTCTTAGTTTTATGCCAATTGGAGAGATGAGGGAGGACCATATCAAAACTCTCTATTGAGTTTTGACAAATTGTTTACACTTATATAATGACCACCTCAACAAAGATATAAATCATCTCCATAATTCTTGGAATTTCCTTTATGTTCATTTCAGGTCAATATCTTACCTACCCTCACCCCAACTCAGATAGCCACTAACCTCTATTGCGTCACTGTAGTTGAGTTTTGACTCTCTGGGACTTAATATGAATATAACCATGAAGTATGTTTCCCTTCAGCAAATGTGAGCATTTAGTCTGTATGTTTTTTTGGTTTTGAATAGTTGTTCTTTTCCTTTTATTTTTGCTAAGTAATATTTCATTGTGTGAATATAACCACTTTGTTTGTTTAAAATAGTTTTTTTTTTTCACTTATCTGAATCTCCTCTAGTTTGTGAGCTCCTCGAAATCAGCTGCCAGACTTCACATAATACTTGACCACAATAGTTGTTCATGGTAATGTTTCTTGAATACATGTGTAAATGGAACAAACAATGACTTGGGGGTCAATATCTGGGTCACTAATTGGTCAGACCTATTGAAGATACAAATGGGAAATGGCCTATAAAATGACAGTACATGAAGACAGTGCCAGATGTGTATAACTGTTGTTGAAGTATTTATCCTCTCTTGGACAGGGTTCTCATATAGACCCAGCCCACCCATGGGCTTGGGTGTGGGGTACAGGAAAGAAATGTGGAAAGAGATGAGGTGGATTGGTAGAAATAAGGGAAAGAAGGTGGGCCATTGTGTGAGTGAGATAGAAATCATAGGGGAATATCTGATGAAGGAACACATCCTAGACCTAGGCCCAAGGCTTAAATCTACTTTTTAGTACTTATGTCACCTGAATAAGCAATCTATTCACCATGGAATTTTATTTATTCATACATAAAAGGGGGAAAAAATGGACTAGAGGAGCTCTAAGAGTCCTTCCAGCTCTAAGATACTATAAAATTATTTTCTATAAATGAACAAAGAAAGAAACTGACCACACACTCTCAGAGATCTACTAACAAGGCCTAAGATAACAGCTTATTATGAAAGAGTTTTGGTTTTCCAGGCAAGTCCCCAGAAAGTGCTTTATTCCCCTTAGATTCTCTAAGGTTGTGATCCCAAGCTGTTCCCAAACTGGGGGGTGTTAACATTGAAACAATTCTTGGGTCACTGAAAGCAAGAGGCCAGAGTTCATAGGTCAGGTACATTGGAGGATGGGCTGGCTCATATCTTGTATCTAGAGAAAATTTTTCTTTTATTGGTGTTTCCATAGAGAGTGAAGAGAGACTGCTGTTGCAAGACAAGGGGACTGAAGCCCCAGAGCAAATATCTGACTAGCTCAGTTCCTTTTTAGTTCTTTAAGGAGCCAAGTGTTCAATTTGATAGTAATGTATGTTTTTTTTTCAACAAAGGTCAATGTCTGATCCCTAGCTCTCATTTCTGAATATTCATAGGTAGAGCATTATTGTTGAAGGGTGGAAGCTAATAAAAATCCTCCAGGCAAGTATGGGTGTTTATTATGGTAATCATTTTAAATTCCCCTTCCTGGACAACATTTTCCTCTAGCTTGTTTTCCTAGCTTGTTTTCTCTTGGGTGGGTGAGGAGATATTATTCAGGCACCAAGGCTTACAGCAGGATCTTAGTAACAAGAAGTCAGTCCTGCAATTTCAATTAGCATGTAACTAATTCCAACCTTGATTTTTCTTCCCAGAAAAAAAATGTAACTTACTCTCAACAACTCTGTAAAATCAAGAGGCGTCAGAGTTGGTCACATCCCTGTGAACAGCAGAGAGTCTGTATTTCATGGGGATTTGCTACTTATGAGAGTCAAAAGCACTCACTGTGGCTGCTGGAATTTCACCCAGTGTGTGGGCTATTCTTCAATCTGTTATTATTACCCAGGAAGCTTCATAGAAAGCTGTGTCTGCGTATATGCAGTTTCCCCAGCATTTCTTTCATAGAATGTGGTTAATACTCTTGAAATCCATGAAATTTAAAAAGAAACCTTTATAATGGATTAAGTGAATTATAATCATATTTATTAATACTTTTTACAGTATTGAACTTGCTATAATAATTATAAACAATAAAAGAATTATAAACATCACTGTTAGTACAGGTGATTTTGGTTTTCAGTGGACAATGAGGCAAGAGGTAGCCCTGACACCCACCACTAAATGGCTGTGTGCCAGTTACATAGCTTCTCTGGGCTTTAGTGTCCTCTGTAAAATGAAGGGGTTAGAAGATAATTATTTTGAGGTTTCAGTTCTGTGTCTAGCCAAGATACTGGACTCAAACAACTACAGGATTCCTGTGCCAAGAGTAATCTTATAGAGACCAAAGAAAGAAAATACAAAGAATAGGAGGAAGCTGTAATAAACTCTGTGGTGATGAGGGGTGTGTGTGTGTGTGTGTGTGTGTGTGTGTGTGTGTGTGTGTGTGTGTAGGAAGTTGGCCAGGAAAGAATAAAACAGAAAATAATTACTAGAGTTCTTCTGTTTCTTCATTGTCATTGCCTTGGGACAAAGAAGTACTTACCTCTTACTTGCTATGTTTTGATCTCTGGTACAGAAGTCCCAAGACTCAAATTAGGGCAACATTGAAGTCTAGTACTTGTGAGAACCTGAGAAGAACAGATATGCACTAGTTAACTACAGCAATGGTTCGGCCAAAAATAAAAATGTATCAGGGAACTCTTCTTATACACATGCATGTTTTCTGTATGATTTATATACAAAAGTCATTGAATTTCTAAACATCAGTAAAATTAACTAAAAACATTATTAAAAGAAGTCATAATTTACAATAGTATCAGAGGATATTAGGCATCTAAGAATAAAGCTAAGAAGGTATTTCTAAGATGTCTGCAGGGAAATTATTTAAAATGTGTTAAGAGATATTAAAAGACCTAAATAAAGAAATACACCATGCTTATTGACAAAGACTTCATATTGTGAATGTGCAAATATTTCCCAAAAATAATTTATGCATTCATTACGTTTTTCAACAAAATACCAATAGAACTCTTCAGATGATGAATTATTTTAGAAGGGTAATTCTAAAATTTGTATTCAAGTATAAAGGCCAAGAATTATCAAGATATTTTTGAAAAAAGACAAGCAGTGATAAAGGACTTGCTCTATAGAGTATAAGATTCCTTATAAAGTTATAGTTTGGGGAGGGGCACTGTGGTATTGTCACTAGGATAGACAAATTAATCCATGAAAGAGAGGGGGAAACCCAGAAATAGGCCCACATGTGCATGGAGTTTTGGTATTTAAAAAGGTGACATATAAGATGAGTAGAAAAAGATTTTAATAAGTAGAGCAAGAAAAACTGGTCATCCATATGTGAAAAAATTAAATCCTTATCTCACATTATATACAGAAGTCATTCAGAAATGGATTAAGGGTTCAAATGCCAAAATAAAACTTTAAAATATTTAATATAAATTATAAATATCATTTAGATCTGAGGTCAGAATAATTTTCTTAAGCAAGCCCCACAAAATATATTCACTATCAAAAAAATGGCAAATTTGACTAATTTTTTAAAAAAATTATTCACTAAATACACTTTTAAAAGAGAAAATAACACCATTTAGGAGGAGATATTTGCAAAGCACAGAAATAAAGCATTAGTGTTAAGAAGAAGTAACTTTTATAAATAAACCATTAGAGAATAAACAGAAAAATGGGCAAAAGTCATAAGCAGGCAGTTCACACATTGTTGGAGATGTTTGATATTGTAGGTAATGATGGCAATGCAATTCAAGATGACAATAAGATATTTTATACCCATCTAATTGACAATAATTTATAAGGCTGACAATATCTAATGCTGGAGAAGATATAGATATGTAGGTTTTCTGAGGTGCAATAATTTTGAGACATTTGTTTCCAAAATTGAATATTCATATACCCAAGAACTCAGCAATTCCACTCCTAGATGTGTACCTAGGAGAAACAAGCATATAGGAAAAATGTACAAGATTATTCTTAGCAGCACTATTTACCATAGCAAAAATCAGGAAATAGCTCAAATTCTCATTAAGAGAGAGTAACTGAATAAACTGTCATATTGATACAATAAAATATCATGTAGCTACCTAAATCAATATGTATTGTGATATGCAACAATCTGGATACAATACACCATTAAGTGAAAACGATGACTCTGTGAAGATTACATATAGCTCCATATCCTTTTTTTAAAGCTTAAATCAAAAGTATTCATAATACGCTTAAGAATACATGTAAGTACAGTAAATGTACATAAAAGGGAAAGCAAGGCATGATTAATATAGGACTCAGGATAAATGGTACCTCACGTGGGGGAAAGCAAGGAGCAGGACAGGAAATTATACGGCTGTATGTTGATTACTGCACAAATCCCACATTTTGTTTGGGATAACAGGATCATGAATGCTTATTACATTATCATAAGGTAAGAAACAAAGGAAGGAAAAAAGGATGGAACGAATAAAGGAAGGAAGGAAGGAAGGAAGGAAGGGAAGGAAGGAAGGAAGGAAGGAAGGAAGGAAGGAAGGAAAGAAAGGCGGGAGGGAGGGAGGGAAGGAAGGAAGGAAGGAAGGAAGGAAGGAAGGAAGGAAGGAAGGAAGGAAGGAAGGATAAGAAAGGGAGAGAAAAAGATAGGGAAAGGGGAAGAAAAAGAAGAAAATAGATCAACAAAGAAAAGAAAAAGAAAGCAAGCTCATAAAATGCTCCTCTTGGCCACTCAACAAAATGAAGTCCTCAAAGTGGACCCTCAAAAAAATCTCTCTGCAGAACATCACTTGCTAACTTGTTTCCCAGACTGTAGGCTCTGGTTAAATCTGTCATCATTAGGGATAATAGAGAAAACAGTGATGTATCTGAGGACATGCATGTATGTGAACAATTGCCAAACAACAGTGGCACATCACTGGTACATATTCAGTAAATGTGTGCGCATGCATGCTCGCGCACACACACAGACACACACACTAAAATAGGTATACTTGTGTGCAAGAAAGACAAACCTTCCACTACTTTTTTCTTCCATTTCCTTGACTTTTTCCTTCTCTTCTTTTTCTTCCTTCCTTTCCCTCATTTCCTTCCTTCCAAACCTTCATACATTGCTCACATTTTGAAGGAGCAATTGTGTAAAATTCCCCTAAGGAAAAGGAAGTATTAAGTCTTTGTCCTAGTGGCATCAGAAAACATTTTGTTTGGGCAAATTTATATTTTATGACACACATGTAAATTACTGTGTTGAATTTAATATCCCAATTGAGTACCTTTAGTTGGAGCCAAATTGGCATTTATTTCCTGATTTCTGAAGGGGGTTTTTGGGCTTAAGGATGGGAGAACTACTCACAGATGGCAACATTTTGATTTAAAAGATTTCTCTGCAGGGAGATCAGTTCCAGACTTGCCTGACTTGTAGAGCTTGGGGGAAGACAGGAGCGGAAGGTGGTAATTTGCTAAGAAAGGAAGGAAAAACAATAATATTTATTTGATTACATTTTCTCATGTTCTAGTGGGGGGTAAATTACAGGCCTAATGACTTCAGTGTTAAGGGTTTGCCTTGAACAAAGCTGCCTAAGATGTCTCGAGCTTTGGAGTTAAAGAAAACTGCAGAGGAAATTATCCCTATGCCTCCACTGGGGTTTTATATACAAGATCAGTATTTTCAACAAAACTGTTCTGACCCAAACACTCTTTTCCTACTCTTCTTACATTGATTACAAATGAGCAATAAGAGGAAGAAAATTTGTGGGTTATTGATGATGAATATATTAATTAACACAATGCGTTAGCATTTCAAAGGCCTTTTATTGTTGGTAATTTTTAATCCTTACAATAGGTCTGTATAGTGATTCTCTTACTCCCATTTTGTAAGTGAAGAAACTGTCACTTTCTGTTCCTTGCATATCATTTACTGATTTTTTAGACTTGTACTTTGTGTAAGTGTGTTCTATTATTTCCAAAGAGTGCATTCCCTAGCATTGCCATAATAGTTCCAGCCCACTTTTAAAAGTCTCCCCAGGTCCAGAAAAGACAAAGCAGGATGGGCTCTGGGGTTGAGCTGCCCTGAGATGGCCACTGGCTGGGAGGAAGAACCCGATGCCAAGTGCTCGGTCCAACCCACCATCTCCTGTCTGCCTGCAGGAAAATCAGTGCCCTGGAAAAGCAGAGATTTCGAGAATTGGCTAACTTGGATTTGAATCCAGATCCTCTACCAGCGGAGCGATCTTGGAGAAATTATTTACCACTTCAAATTTCACATTCCTCACCCTCCATTTAGGAAAAATAACATCTACCTTCTATGATTGTTATGAGAATCAAGTGCAGCAGCAGATGAAAAGTTAGCAAGCAAGGCTTCCAGTGCGTGGCACGAGCCCTCTCTCCCTGACTGCTGTGTTTGTGATTTTGCTCCAGTCTCCATCCTTGGACACGCGACTTTATCTTAAAGGACAAGACTATATTTCTCACTCTTTCTCTCTTTTCATTCTTCCTTTTTCTTCTTTTATTTCTTTATTTTTTAAAAATAAAGTAGGAGGAAAGGACAACAAATTCATCCGGATCCTCTTGATAAGAAAGAATTACCTGGAATTCCTCCAAGGCAGAAGGGAAGCTTTTCCTTATTTCTGTAAAGCTAAATTCCTGCCCTCTGTAATGATCCTGAGAGGTAACTGCATAGCAGAAAGAACACTGGATTAAAAAAAAAATCTTTATATTCCAAACCCCAGCTCTCCAACTTAGTATCTGGGTAACCCGAACCATTCGCTTGCCTGTCTGAGTCATATAAATAATATCTCTCGTCTACTTCATGATGTTGAAGGAATTTAAAAGAGACCCAAAAACTTTTTTTAATTATAAAGTTACCTACAATATAAACTGTAGTATCTTTACTATTTAATTACTAATATTCTATTCTGCACCATATATTTCTCTATAAATTTCTCAAGGAGACTAACACAAAAAATCTTCATAAAATAGTTAAACCTTCTCTGTTAAAATTCCATCTCTGATTCCCTGGACAGCTGGGCTCTGTGCTCAGAATATCAGAGGAATCTTCTTTACTGGAATTCACTGAAAGGTTGGGGATTTCTAATTTGTGGAACTAGCAGAGAATAAGATCATACACTTCTTCATCTCAGCAGGAGAGAAACGCTTTCCAAATACAGCTATCAACCTTCAAATAATTGTCTCGTGACCAGGTATTTGTAAAAGGTTAATTGAAGGTACATCCACATTTTCATGGAACCTCAACCCAGGGACGTGATTGCACTTGGCTCAGTTTCACCAAGTTTTCAGCTCCTTCTGCTTGCAGCCAATCTATAGAAAAATACCATCTCTCTATTACTGGCATTCGACCTTTAAATGGCAAAGAGCGCTTTGTCATCAGATTAGAGTAATGAAGGCCATTAAAGGAAGAAGACAGATTAGAATTACTAACTTGTCTCAAGCTAGAGCATATAAAGTTCTTCAACTCAGACTTGAGTCACACAGGCAAAAACAGAGGCTCCAGACTTTCCCTCTAGGAGTTGATTGCTGAAAACACACTTTGTCATTTATTGAGGGCCTCTGCTGTGTCTCCATTCATTCATAGCTTCCCTATTCAAAATTAGACTTAAAATTCCCTTCCTAATGATTTTATTTTTCCATCCACTTCTTTGGTTCAAGATTTATGATAATGATTTATACCTGATTGCCAGTGCATGCTGATGCATTGTTCTATCTCTTTGGGTATTCTAAGTGTCCCCAATCATGGACATAAAAATTCTTTGGTGTTTGAACAATTCTCTGAAAATCCTGTCAGGCAGTCTCAAACAGTAGCAGGCACTTAGGAATTAAATACATTCTGCCATTAAATTGCTGGATAACTCTACCAAGCCACTTAACCTTTCTGTGCCTCTACTTCCAGAGCTATTAAAATAGAATGAGTTCAATACCATCACCTCCACCTTCTAATGGGAATGTTTTTAGGAATAATTAATGTGAAACTGTAAAACATATGGAAAAACTATGAAACATGACATAAAACATGATCTTAACTTGACTTTTCTTATAGGTCTGGAGAAAAGTGGGGAGGAGAGAAAAAGGTAGGAGAAAAAGAATTCAGTGAGGCCATCAGGCATGCTGAGGAACACAGCGGTTTCTATGTTATTCTCCAAACAATCCAAATTCCTGTTATAGTTTGCACACCAGAAATCATAATGTAATATCTCTGACATGAAAGCAACTACATAGTACATAAAAGAAGAAGAGTCAATCAAATCTGCAATTGTAGCCTTTCTAGCTCCAACTGGTTTCCTATATCTCAGAATTCTAAATGGACAGTGTTCCTCAGTATTTGTCAGTTCATCTTTCTACTCCTGCCATCATCACCACTCTTTTCCACCCTTCCATAACCTTTGCATGGTGAAAGTGTCACCAAGGGGCATTTTAAGAACTGATTGAGTTCATTGTTATAAAATCATCACCTTGAGTAACTTTGCTCAAAACCCTGCTGTTTAAACTTAAACTGTGCCTATATACTACCTTCAAATCAAATACACACACAAAATGCAATCTACTAAGTGTATAAAAGTTAGGAATTTAGAGATTGGTATAATTATAAGAAATTGTACCCTATAGATAAGAACTGAAATTATACCTACCGGCATGGAACAATTCAGACATCAGATTAAAACACTATATATAAGTCAAGGTTAACTTTTATGAACAGACTCAATCTGTAGGTTCTGGAGAAGAAAGATCCTATAAGGAGAAGAGTTGTCAGACTACCTTTGCAAGTAAATAGGAAATTGAACCAAGCCTTTCAGATGGATAAATTGTAATTTGGCAGGTGGAGAAAGCAGATTAAACACAGGTACAAGAAGAGAAAGGGCTGGCGTGAGGGGGGGGCACTGAGCAACTGAAGATGGGCTGGAGAAGTGTGTACTGGAGATAGGGCTGCTCAGTTGCTAGAACCAAGATTATGAGGAATTTGAAAGCAATGCTAACTGCCTTATTTTACATAAAATGTTTAGTTGAAGAGTCTAAAGAAATGCTACCTCTTTTTATATGGACTAAGAAATTTATAAACATTGTATGACAGCTATATACCAACTCAAAATCCTTTTTCTAACTTCCTAATGCAGTTTGGTGTTTCAGAATTCTGAAATTAACAGAAGTAGAATTTTAGATAACTGGCTTTTTATTCCCATCCCTGAAAGGTCTACTTTATGGCATTATTATTATGAGCAAACCATTACACCTGAAAATATTGTTAAAATACATTAACATATAAAATAGTAAGTGTGGGGATTTGCAGAACACTACATCTGGGGTTATAAAGTTGTCAGTCAGCTTGACAGGCAGAACAGGGAAGTCCAGTCATGGTGCGGGTCAAGGATTCGAAAAGTGCCCAAAGTGTCAAAAGGAAAATGTTCCCCACCTTCTAGATGACTGAATCCACCAACAACACCTAATCCCTTTAGTTTATGGTGTTGATCCCTGTTAAATGTCTACATCCATGGAGCCATAATAATTTAAGTTGCTTCCTCAAGCTACTGCCCATTTTTTTGTCCTTTCACTGTAAACTTTTAAGTAAGTGGTTTACATCTTATAGCCCCCATCTCCTTACCATTCACTTTCTTTCTTAATCTCAAAAAATCTAGTTTCTGTCCCATCTCTCAACAGAAACCTTCTAACAAGAATCACTAAAAATCTACTAGTCACCTGTTTTTCATCACTTTGAGCATTCTTTCTTGAAAACTCTCCTTTCTCAGCATCCAATACACTGTGCTAGATTCTCTCCTAGTGGCCCTAGTGGTTTTTCTATGTAAACTTTATTGATTCTTCTTCCTTCTCTCAGATTCTCCATAACAGCTAATACTTTTAAATTCCTTTGCAGGTTCACTAAGTATATTCATTTTTATTTATCTCTGATTTCAAAGCTTTTTGAGTAGTAGATTATCATCATATTAAGGATGAGAAAATTAAAGCTCAGAGAGTTTGCTAATAAGAATTAAAAGTGAGAGTTCACCCCAGGCTTCCCGACCACCAAGCCTGTGCTCTAAGTGTGACACATCCCAATAACTGGTTTCAATCTCCTACCGCCCCTTAAACAAATACAATTGCCTCCAAGCTTCAACTTGTTCATTCATTCAACATGAATTAAGCTATCTTCCAGGATCTTAAGAATCTGGACATAAAATGGGGACAGCACATCTCTAATTGAAACTCAACAGTTTAGGAATGCAGAATGAGGAAGAGATGAATTCTGGGTTAGAATCTTGACTTTTCTTCTTTACAGTCATGTAATGTTGGATAAATTATTTAATCTTTGTTGTTCATATTTTCCTTTATTTGTAAAGTGAAGATAAAAGAAAAGTCTTATTAACTAGTTTCATGGGGTGAAAGGAGATGATTTGGGGAAAAAAAATGTTTAATATGTGTCAGACATAGAGAGAGAGATCAGATATAAATGTAATCTACTGATATTGGCTCTATTAAAGAGACCAGAATGGATATCCTTGGAGAACTTTTGTTCACATCCCCTCTTTTCCTATTCAAATGAAAGCCTCCATGGACTCCCATCTTTCTGTTCATGTACCAACATCATTCATTTCCCAATTCCCTTGGATTTGAAATCTTGCTCCCACCATTTCATTATCCAAATCAGTTGCCAGGCTTAGTTTAGTCTCTTCTTCACTGTTCTTTCTACTTAGGTCATCCACAAACCATCTCTCAGTTCTCTTAGTGTTCGGCCTCTCCCTACCACATTCAACCTTCCTATGATAATAAGACTAATTTTTCAGAAATAGAGCTTTTATTATATTATTTTTTCTGGACTGAAAAAATCCAGTGCCTGTCCATTGCCCACAGCAGGAAAACAAAACAAAACAAAACAAAACAAAACAAAACAAAAACAAACAAAAAAATGTACCATGTGAAATTTAAAGTCATTCTGGTCCTGACTCCCACATACACTTTTCACATGCATTCTGCTTCCTCATACCTAACTCTTATTTTCTGTTAAAGTTTGATTCCAACCAGAATCTCTA
The DNA here is from genome assembly GCA_003508835.1 of Eonycteris spelaea. Taxonomy (NCBI): domain Eukaryota; kingdom Metazoa; phylum Chordata; class Mammalia; order Chiroptera; family Pteropodidae; genus Eonycteris; species Eonycteris spelaea. Next base: position 346,671 of record PUFA01000083.1, on the reverse strand, counting down.
CTCATAGCCCTGGATATTTGATTTGTATTCCCATCTTTCCCACTGCTATGTCCTTACTCTCTTTCAAGAACTCTACTGAGAAGCCCTCTGTTTGCTTCTCTAACTCAACTTGATCCTCACTCACGGCCATTACCCTTCTCTCCAAGTCATCCTGCACCACAGTCATCTAAATTATGTTTCAAATTCTACACTAACAACAGCTCCTATTTATTCACCCATGCTGTATGTTTTACCCATCTTTATGTTACCCAATACTTACCACAACCCTGCGAAATGGTATTGTTTCAATCCTCATTTTACAGATAAAGAAACAAGGGCTTTAAGTGTTAATAAATTTGCTATGTACCTCATTTTATAACATATTGCTGCCTAGCACTTACTCCCATTTTAAAATAAGCATTTACTATGTTGTACAAGTATTTTAAAATATTATATGAGACTCTTTCTTTCTCTAAATTATAATATAAGCTTCTAGAGGCCATCTTCCATGACTTGACACAGCATGCATCTGTAGCTGCGAGTAAACTAATGTCTAGAGGTTCCACAGAAAATCAAAAGCACGGGCATAGCTAAGTATAGATTTATGTCATCAATAAGTTCTCTGTATCCTGAGATACCTGAAAAAGGTATAAGGAGCCATACTAGCCAAATGGAGCATCACTATTCGTCAGCCAAGTTATTATCATACTTACCTAAAAAGAGAGAGAAGGTACTTATTTTATGTAAGAGGCCTTCTATGAGTGCATGCATACATAATTATTTAATGATACTCTTAGAGGCTTATTAGCTATTAGAGCAGCTGGGTCCACCACAGAGATTTGGGGTCATAGTGCACCACCTTTTGTGATATTCTGAAATGGATCCATATACCTCCTTTATTATTTCTACATTGAGAATCAATATTTCTGATCACAAAGTTATTTTCTTTCTTTTTGTCACAATGCATCCTCCCTGTTAACAGGGGCACCATATTGTTTTCATAATGGGACAGCCAGTTTGTATATAACAAACAGCACTAATTCAAATTCTGTTAAACACTTGATGTATAATTATGGAAGAGAGTGAATGTTAGACCTTAAAAACATTTTTGCATACAGTTCTTTTCCTCTTCTCATTTCTGCACTCATCCATATTCTTAAAAACTAGCCCAGTCATCTAATCTTGTTTCTTGGGAAGGGATTTTTAGGAGAGATGTTCCAAAAGGTAAGAAAAAAGAACATTAATTAAAAGGTTGGCAATAAACATAAAAGGACATTGCCTTGAAAAAGACATATTTCTAGGCCAGTCTTAAAGAAATGAAAATATCTGGGTATAAATAGGTAGCTTTCTTCCTGATCTTTAACTGCCTACCTTGGTGTTGAAATTCTCTCAGGCCTCACACTATTTGTGGCCTCTAGCTCCTTTAAAAAACCATCTATTATTGTCTCTCTCTAGTTTTCTTTTTCTTCTCTGATTCTTCAGAAGCTTTTATCCATTGCTTCTTTTTAGATTCAACTTTTCTCTTTCATACAACTTGGCAGAAGCCCCAAAAGACTTAAGATTATGGTTTTTCTCTGTATCTGTGTGTGAATCTTTGTAATTATATTCTCAATCAGAAAGGGAGTAATTTTCTTACCCCTAAGCCTGAAGCTCCCTTCTAAAATTTACAACTTGCTTTTGACTCAACCTGCTTTAAGTTACTAACTTACTAAATTCCGAACCTACAAGAACATAATTACTTTTTAAAGCGCATTTAGTCAAATATACAGATATTTAAAAAAAAAAATATGAAGTTCACCACACAGTTTTATTTCATTTATCAGTCAAAAGAATCAAAGCAAAATCTATATATTCTTGCATTACTTAATCATAAGTCTACCAAAAAGGTTGACATCCACATTATTCCTTTGGTTTCGAGTCAAAATTAAATTTGAAATCAAAACAAAGCAAACAGTGAAGTCCTATGCAAGCACTATGGGAATAGTGCCTGCTATAAGCTTAGAGCCTACTAGGGGATGGCGAAGTACATTTACAAATCATTGAGCTATAAAGCAGAATTACAAGGGAATAAATAATAAAGAAGATGGCTAGGGACTCAGTGACAACTTTGTGAAGGAAGAACATGTAGGCTGTACTTGAAAGATAGAGATTATGTCAACAAGCTAAAATGATGAATGGGCATTCTGGCTGCAGCAAGAGTGTGAGCAAAGATGATGAAAGCTGAAAAATTCCAGCCATGATCTAAAATAATTAAAAAATCATCTTCAGTTAAAGCAAAGTATAATGAAGCTGAGTGAGAATAATTAGCCTGAAAACCTAGGTTAAGGCTTATAAGTGGAGCTTAAATGTAAAGGAGTTTGAACTCTAATCTTTGGCAAAAAGAAGCCACTGAAATTTTCAGAAATGATATGATATTGATTCCTTTGGTAATAAAAAATTTAAAATCACCTTTTGTGTATAATCTTGTCAAAATATTAATATCCCCTCTCCCTGGGGTGTAAGAGTCCTTTTTAAGTTTACCAACACAGAAAGCATAAAGAGAAAGAAAAGAGATTAATAGAATTGTAATGGAGGAGAGAATGAAACCAGGCATCCTTGGTGGATATCAATGTTCCTTTTCATGGTGAAGGATGACAACTGCCTCTAGCATTGTGACAATGGATGCTCAGAGCCTGGGGTTGGATTGGGCGTTAGGCAACATGTTTCAGAGTCTTTTTGTTCTCTAAACAACTTTGCCATCCATGGGCAGGGTGGGGTCGGTGAAATATATGGCCACTCCCCAAATCTGAGCCATAGTCTTTATGGGCATTTGGTTGGCATAACAGCAGACTGTTACTGCACAAACAGTCATTAACCACAGTCTGTAGGCAAATCTAATCTGAGTGCATGCCAAACCCATTGGACTAGGAAATCTGAGCTGCTACTAATAGGCTTCCAGAGCTGAGTCCTTTAGCTCAGTTTGGCCAGCTTCCTATCCGTGATAACAGGGCTCGATTTTAGCTTGTGCCTTGTTGTTTGGTTTCTGTTAGGGGATTTTTCACTGGGCGAAAAAAAAATCATAAATTGACATTTTTTTCTTTGGGAAATACAATGTTAGAGCTAAACAGGGATCTAAGAGATCTCAATGTTCAACTATAATTCACAGTGCATACTGAGGTCCAGAGAGGGAGGAAGACTTGTGAAAAATTACTCAGTAGTTTTCTGGCCATCTCCCGCTTTTTAACACTATTTCTCTCACATGCCTATGTTCAATAGATCCTGGAAACAAGTCTTTTTCTTAGTTTCTAATTCATGTATTCCTTTCTTTCAGCTTTACTCCTGGACATCTAAACTTATAAAATATTTTACTTGGTTCTGATCCTTCTTTATAATGTTTCCCAAATATAGCCCTTTATATATTGCTTATAAAATGCTTATCAGAGAAAGAAAGTGACTGATTGACCTGAAGTACTGGATGATTAGAAGTTATGGTAATGTATGCATATGGCTTAATGGATGTCAAGGACTAACTATGGAATGTCTGTCACTTCAAGATCATAAGAAAAACACCTTAGACACCTAATTTCAACATTTACTGATGAATTTACTAAATAAAATATGAAAGCTGCTACCATGTGTGAAGTGTTGAGCTGGTTCCAAAGATAGGATTCTTACTATTTTGTTAAGAAGGTCAATTTTTTTTTGACAAAGACCTAGGTCATAAATCCATATTTTAGTTGCAAGCTGCCTCTAGCTAAGACTCATACAGGGAAGAATTGTAGAAATGCAGGATGTTGCATCGCCAAAGGGAAATGATAACCACCCCATGCAGATGGGAAAAACTTATTATTATAAAATTCCAAGTCCAGTGTTGGATATCAATGGTGACAGAGAGACTCTAGGACCCAGGAGATACATGAGAAGACTACTGGTAAAAGAAGAGCAAGATGAAACATTTTGAGTGCCACTCCTGTACTCCTCACCAAGTTCATGGAAAAGAGGAGAGCTCTGGCACATCCAGATTGCACATTATAATCTGCTGAAATGATCATTACAGAATCATACCTTCATACTAAGAAAATATGCGGATCTTTGGAATCATGGCAGAATGAGAGATGTCTCCAGATCTCTTCCCTTGAAACAATAATAAGCTGAACATCTAAAACCAATAAAAACACCCCAAACTGCACACCAGCACATCTGAGCATGGGATTTGCGCATAAGAGCTACCACAGGTCAGAACCCTGGCTGTTTGATGGTGGACTGGGAGAAATAAAGAATCTGCTTCTCGTAGCCTGGAACTCCCTGCAGGAGGAAAGGGGAGAAGGAGCAGGGAGTTCCTGTAGCAAGTTCCCTGAACAGCCTTCCTGGGAAAGTTGTGAGCTCCCCATGGCCAGCTGGTTTCAGGGCCTATTTATCAGAGCAGAAAATAGAAAAGTGGCCAGCAGAGAAACAACAGCTGATTTTTACTGACCAAGGTGGCAAAATCTAGGCTGAGCTACAGCCCCCAACTCCCAACCCAGAGGGCCCCTCCCCCATACCCTCTGAGATGGAATACCACAGAGCCCCAGGGGAAATCTGAGCAAACACTACCAAAACTATTGCTAACACTGACAGGGACTGTAACTGAGGGTAGTGAGCATGACTAAATATCTATCAGTAAATAAAAAGGCATTTTTAAAGCTTTATGTAAAAGTAGGATCCAAGAGGCTTAGATATCACCTACTGGAAAATCAAAAGAAAAGCACCTTCTTTGCAACAAGCTAAAAAGAGAACCTTTATCATATACTTCTTTCTTTTGAAAAAAAAGGAGAATACATTCCATTAATGCTCAGCAGAGAAATAGTCCATTAAACACCATGAACAACCAAAGTGACAATGAATCTCAGAAAGAAAGAGAAAAATCTCCAGAAAATAAGCCTACAGGCACAGAAATATGCAACTTAAATGACAAAGACTTCAGGATGGTACTTCTGAAAAAAAAATTGGTGAATTTCAAAAATGAGTCATATCGACAACTTCAGGAACTGAAAAAAAAAAAAACCAACAACTAGATGAGCAGAGCAAGGAGATTGAAACCCTCAAAAAGAGTCAACAGAACACTCAATTATCAACCCAAAAAGGCCTTCACCAAGACACATGTATTAAAATTATTGAAAATCAGTGACAAAGACAGAATTCTCAGGGCAGCCAGGGAGAAGAAAAATAATAACTTATAAAGGAAAATCTATTAGGTTATCCTTGGACTTCTTAGTGCAAAACTCTATAAGCCAGAAAGAAATGGAATAAAAATTTTAACTATTAAGTGAAAGAACTTCCAGCCTAGAATAAATGTATCCAGCTAAGCTCTCCTTTAGATATGAAGAAAAAAATAAGACCTTTCCAGATATACAAATATTTAAGGAATTCTCTACTCTGAGGCCTGCTATAGGAAATACTGAAAGGGTCAGCTCACTTAAAACAAAATGACCAAAAAAAAAAAAAATACAATAATAAGGAGGAAAGTGACTATCAGGCAAATAGAAGCAGAGGGTGCAACCCTTACTAAGAACAAGGCATTATAAGCTTAAATAAAAAGAGAATTTACTATAGCAAGATAGTAATGAATGTTCAGCATACATAGGGACAAATTGAGATAATAATGACTGAGAAGAGAGGATTCAAAAATCCAAATTTGCAAAGGGGGATGGAGATAAGGCACATGCAAAAGAAAATGAGTGTGTGTGTGTGTGTGTGTGTGTGTGTCGACATATATATATATCCGTGTGTGTGTGTATACATGTTTATGTATATATAGATATAGATATATAGATATATAGGTATGTATCCTTACATATTGTAATGGTAACCCACACCAAAGATTCAAACTGAAATATATAACATAAAACAAGAACCACAGGGAAAACCCACAAAAGCCAACCAAAATAAAGAAATGGAAACAAGAACAAGGAAGCAATGGAAACACTGTTCTATCAGAAAGCAAAGATAAATGACTATAAGAAGACCTCATATTTCATAATCACTCTAAATGTAAACAGACTAAACTCACAATTAAAAAGCACAGAGTTTGCAGAATGGAATCAAAAAATAAAACCCAACTATAGGCTGCCTCCAAGAGAACACATCTCAGCCCAAAGACAAAATATAGAATCAAAGTAAAAAGGGCAGAAAATGATATTTCAAACAAATGGCATCAGAGAAAGCAGGAGTAGCAGTACCAGTATCAGAAAAATAGACTGCAAAATAAAAAAGATAAAGAACGGTAATGAGGGACACTCCAAATGATAAAGAAATCATGTACCAAGAAGATATAACACTTATTAATATCTATGTTCCCAATCAGGGAGCCTCTAAATATGTAAAGCAATTACTAATGAACTAAAGAGAAAAACAGACCAAAAATACTATCATAGTAGGACCCTAAATACCCCACTGTCAGATATGGACAGATCATCCAAACAGAAAATCAATAAGGAAATAACCTAAAAGGACACATTAGACCAAACTGAACACAACTGGCGTTACAAAGCCTTCCATCCAAAACAACTGTTATTCATTCTTCCTAGTGCACACCAAACATTCTCAAGGGATTGACCACATATTGGGACACAGAGATAGCCTAACAAATATAAGAGTGTGGAAATTGTTACCAACCATATTCTCTGATCATAATGCTTTGAAACTAGACATCCACTGCAGAAAGAAATAAGGAAGAACCAGAAATACATGGAGATTAAACAAATATACACAGAAGAATAACTGGGTCAGAGAAGAAATAAAAAGAGAGATCAAGAGATACATAAAAACAAATGATAATGATAGTACAACATATCAAACTTTTTTGGGACATGGCAAAAGTGTCATAGGAAGAAAGTTTATATCATTACATCCTATCTCCAAAACAATAATGAGCCCAAATAAAAACCTAACACTTCATCTTAAAAAACTAGAAAAGAAGAACAAATAAAGCCTAAAGTCAGCAGAAGGAAAGAAATAATCAAAATTAGAGCAGAAATAAATGAAATTGAAAAAAAAAAAAACAATAGAAAAAATAAATGCAACAAAGAGCTGGTTCTTTGAGAAGGTTAATAAAATTGACAAACTCCTGCTAGACTCACTAAGAAAAAAGAGAAAAACACAATAAACAAAATAAAATCAGGGATGAAAGAGGGAAATTATGACAGACATGCAGAAATACAAAGGATCATACAAGAATACTATAAAAAGTATATAACACCAAATTTAATAACCTAGAAGAAATGGACCAGTACTTAGAAAAATACATTTCCTAGACTAATCAAGAAGAACTGGAAAATCTAAATAGACTGATCAGCAGTATGGAAATTGAAACAATCATCAAAAACCTACCAAAAAGTAAAAGTCCAGGACAGATGGCTTCACCAGTGAATTCTACCAAACATTCAAAGAGATTAATACTATTTCCTCAAACTCTTCCAAAAAAAAAAGGGAGGCAATACACCCCCATCCATTTTATGAGGCCAGTATTACTCTGATACCAAAACCTGGTAAAGATAACATAATAAAAGAAAACTATAGACTAATATCTCTCATGAACACAGACCAAAATCAAAATTAAGATACTAGAGATCCGAATACAGCAACATATTAAAAAGATTATACACCATGATCAAGAGACTTCATCCCAAGCACTGGGATAGTTCCACATATGCAAATCGATTAAGTGTGATATACCACATAAACAAATTGAAAAATTAAGAATCATAATGATCTATCAATAGATGTAGAAAAAGCCAATTTGATAAAGATATAACATCCAGTTATGATTAAAACTTAACAAAATCAGTATAGAAGGAAAGTACCTTAACATAATAAAGGCCATATATGACAAACCTCAGCCAACATTATACTTAATGGTGAAAAACTAAAACCTTCCCTTCTAAGATCAGGAACAAGGCAAGGCTGTCCACTATCGCCACTGTTATTCAATAACATTGGAGGTCCTAGAGTGCAATCAGGCAAGAAAGATATAAAAGCATCCAAATAGGAAATGAAGAAGTCAAACTGTCACTATTTGTGGATGATTCTCTATATAGAAAACCCTAAAGACTCCACAAGAACACTACTAGAAACAATAAGCAAATACAGTAAAGTTCTGGATACAAAATCAATTCAAAAATCCATAGCTTCCTATTACTCTAATAATGAAGTGTCAGAAAAAGAAGTGGAAAAATAATTCCTTTTGCAATTGCAACAAAAAGAATAAAATACTAGGTAAATTTAATGAAACAGTGAAGGACCTATATAATAAAAACTATAAAGACCCTATTAAAAGAAATCAAAGAAGTACAAAGAAATGGAAAGATATTCTTGTTCTTGGATTGGAAGAATCAACATAGTTAAAATGACCATATTACCTAAAGCATTATACAGATTTAATGCAATCCCCATCAAAATCCCATCAGCATTTTTTAAAGAAATGAACAAAAATCATCAGATTTGTATGGAAGCACAAAAACCCCAAATTGCCAAAGCCATCCTGAGAAAAAAAGAATGAGGCTGGAGGCATCACTCTGCCCAAACTTCAAATTATATTTCAAAAGTGACAGTAATCAAAAGGCATGGTATTGGCAGAAAAAACAGACACAGACCATGGAAAGAATCAAGAGTCCAGAAGTAAACCCATATTATAATAATTTTTGACAAAAAGCCAAAAACATACAGTGGAGAAAGGAAACCTCTTCAATAAATGGTGCTGGAAAACTGGAAAGCCACCTGCAAAAGAATGAAACTAGACTGTTGTCTATCACCACACACCAAAATTAACTCAAAATGGATTAAGACCTGAATATAAGACCTGAAACAATAAAATGCATAGAAGAAAACATAGGAACTAAACTCAAGGACTTGGACTTAAAGGATTTTATGAATTTGACTCAAAAGCAAGGGAAGTAAAAGCTAAAATAAATGAATGGGACTATATCAAACTAAAAAGCTTCTGTCAGCAAAAGAAAATCATCACAAGGTAAAGAGATAACCATTCCGAATGGGACAAGCAACACCTCTGATAAGGGCCTAATATCCAAAATTTACAAAGAACTCATAAACTCAATACAACAACAAAAAACAAATGATCAATTAAAAATGGGCAGGACCTGAACAGACACTTCTCCCTAGAAGACATACAAATGGCCAACAAACATATGAAAAGATCTCAACATCGCTAGCTATTAGGGAAATGCAAATCAAAACCACAATGAGATACCATCTCACACCTTTAGGATAGCTATAATCAACGGACAAGTAATAACAAATGTTGCGAGGAGATGTGGAGAAAAAGAACCCTCACACACTGCTGGTGAGACTGTAAATTGTACAGACCATATGGAAGACAGTATGGAGGTTCCTCAAAAAAACTAAGAAATTGATCTACCATATGATCGAGCAATCCCTTACTGGATATTTACCCCAAAGACTTGAAAACCCATATTGAAAAGATATTTACAAACCGATGTTCATAGCAGCATTATTCACAGTGGCCAGGACATGGAACAAACAAAGTCCTACAATAGATGATTGACTAAAGAAGCTGTGTACATATATACAATGGAATATTACTCAGCCATAAGAAGAAATGAAATACGCCATTGGCGACCACATGGATGGACCTCGAAGAATCATGCTAAGTGAAATAAGCCAGACAGAAGAAGTTGAAAATCACATGATATCACTTATGTTGAGATATAAACCTAAAAGCAACAAATGAACAGGACAAACAAACAGATACTCATGGACATAGACTATAGACTAGTGGTTACCAGAGGACTATAGACTAGTGGTTACTAGTGAGGTGGGTGAGAAAGGGGTGGTAGATGGTATAAGTGTGTCAAAAATGTGGGGGTGGGGGAGGTGAAATGGGTAAAGGGGATCAAATATACGGTAGCCGAAGGAAACTGACTTTGGATGTTAAACACATAATAGAATATACAATGTCAAAGATAATATATACCTGAAAATTATATAATTGTATTAAACCAATGTTACCCCAATAAATTTAATTAAAAAAAAAAGAAAAAAGAAAATATGCACCATATAAGACATGTGTAAAAGCTATTGCTCCAGTTCCCAGTAAAGCGTCTTATATGAATTTTTACTTTACATAATGGATCTTGGCATGAAGATAATACAACCAATTATCACTGCTTTGTTGTTGTTGTGTACGTTTTGAACTGAGAGAAGAGTGAATATAGGGTCTGGAAAATTAAGGATAATTCTTCACTCTTGGACAAATTTTTTGATTCTATTTCGAAAATTATAACAATATGTGGAATCAGAATTCTAAGAAAAAACCTTAGTCTAGTCTTTTTCTGGTAAAAAAAAAAAAAAGCTCTCTTTATTAGTATTAAAATTTCATTTAAAATCCAGTGTAATGTTACCCAGCATTAACTTACACTTTAGCATTCCACTAAAAAGGGAGATCATTTACTAGCTGAATTAGACTGTATCAATGATTTGTCTTTTTCAGTGATGAGGCTGGGACACAAGTATATTTCTCCTACAACCACATGGCTGATCTTTGTGGACAATTGGGCAATTGTTTCAAGTGTTGGGGAGATGTCCTGATCCATTTTATTTTCTTCTTTGGGCAAAAATAGTGGTTTAAACAGTTATGTATCCTAACTGATTTGGGGGCACTGAAGGGAAAACAAGAAAAAGAGTCTTTAAGTCATGCCCTACAAAAAATAAAATCATTTATTCCCCAAGGGTAAAACCATGGGGAACCTATGGATCAGAGTCTGGGAGTTGCCAGTAGGCCTTTCACACTGCATATTCTTACCATTTCAGGCTACATATTCTTACTTTTCACATTGTATACTCATATCATCAAAACAAAGTGTGTAAACAAAGTTTTTAAACTATAATTCATAGAAACTAAGACTAATATATAAAGTGAATTTCCTGAACACTCAAGACTTGCTTTTTCTTTGCTTTTTGTCCTTGCTTCTTGTCTTTTTTTTTTTTCTGTCTTGGTCTTTTCTCCATTTTTCTCTAATAACTTTGTTTTTAACTCTAAGTCTGGCATGCACTTGAATTCTTTCCTGCAGTCATTCAAGAAACTTTATCTTTCTCAGTGCAGAGGCACTCAGGGGAATTTTTCCCTCTTGCACCAGAACCAACAGCAGAGCCAAATCTTAAAAATTTTAGGTTGAAATTATAGAATATAATTTGTATATATATAATATGTATATTATGCTTAAAAATATATAAGAATGAATAGAAATTATGAGTAAGAAGCAAGACTATTAAAAATAGCAAAACTGATTTTAAAATAACAATACTAAAAATATCTGTATCTCAAAATGCACAAAATGACAGAGATATATGTTTAAATTAGAACTTAATAAAAGGAGCATACAGAAGATTGAATCCAGTTGAAGATAGGAAGACTTAAAAGTATTAAACAGAATGCTTAACAGAAAGGGAAAAAATCAGAAAAAAAAGAGAGATAATGAAAGATGTTGAAGGAAGAGCAGTTTAATAGGAAGAATAAGTAAAATATATTTGAAAGTTTGATAGTTGAAAATTTTTCAAAATTGATAAAAGATGAGACTCTTTAGATTCAAAAAGCCCGATAAACTTAATGTAGGAAAAATAAAACAAATCCACGCTTAGACATGTCATAATAAAACAGTAAAACATTAGGTGCAACAAAATGACCTTAAGGTATCCAGAGAAAAACAAACAGATTATTTAGAAAGAAAGGAAAGGAAACTGATATCTGACTTCTCAGTAGCAAAAAAAGACGCCCAGAAGACAGTAATATTATATCTTTAAAGTGATGAAAGAAAATAATTGTCAACTTAGAATTGCATTTCCAGATGAGTTACCTTTCAGAAACAAGGTTTAAACAAACAGATTTTCTGATAAGCAAAATCTGAGGTAGCTGATCAGCACAGATTTGTGTAACAGGGACTTTTAATGTTTTTACTACAGGAAGAAGGACGTTTGAGGATACAAGGAAAACCAAGTTAAGAAAATGGTACTCAGGAAAAAATGTAAACAGTTGTTGATGGTGCGAACAATAATAACAATATCTACTTTATTGAGTTAAAAAAGAACAGAGCTCAAATACTGAACAATAGTATCACAGAAGCCAGACTGGTCATTTGGAATTAAAATAGTTTTAAGTTCCTTGTATTTTTCAGAAAAAAAAAGGTAAAGATTAACTTAAAACTATGCTAAGAATGCCTGTTAATATTTCAAAAGTAATCACTAGATGATATAAATGTATTATACAAATTTCAAACCATTAATAGGAAAAGATGGAATAAGAAGGAAATTACCTCATTTCCAAAAGAATAAGGGAAAGGAAGAAAAAGGAAATAAATAAAAAGAAGATATCTGTTTGTGGGTTGCCCTAGAAGCAGGGTCTAAAATTAAGGCGTATATATAGGTAGTTTATTTTGAGAATTTATCTAAGGAACAGCAGTGAGAGACTGAGAAGAATGAAACAGAATGATGAAAAGCCAGTCTAAATATGTGTTATTTAGATAATCGTTATTGAAATCTCATTAGGCACCCTGTGAGAAGCCATGAAGTAGGTATCTCATAACTGTTTACCTGAACAATGGGAGAAGAGAGTGTTTATCTGCTTATTTCTATACATCACCCATTAGCCAGAGGGTGTTAGCTGCTTCATAATTCTGAGTCTGTGCATGGATCAGAATTGTGAGTGTATTCTTGGAGCTGTTCCACGTGGTGGCAATAGAACTGCTCCAAGGGGAAGAGATGAAAGACATATGGAACAACTGAGATGAATTGCTACCAGTTTACACTTGTGTGAAGATGGTTGCCACAGCAGTAACTGGAATAAATGGTGGATTAATATGTGTAAGACTGGGCACAGATGTCTGATCAAAGCACAGATAGGAAGCAAAAATAAGATGGTAGAAATGCACACAAATTAATCAGAAACCACAACAAATGTGAACAGGCTCAACTCCTTAGTTAAAAGGTATAGATTATCAGTCTAGATTGAAATATTAGTTCTATGGTGTTTTACAAGAGATACTTGGAACCTAAGGATAACCAGGTGATAGGTAGAAGGATGGAAAAACATCTTTCTCTCATATTATTGGCTTACATGTTTCTTATCTTGTGGATGAATTGCTTCTTCCCTCTACAGACCCTGCAGTGCCTGGTTGCTGGCAGCCTTGGGCCACCTCTTCCACTGGGCTTCAGAGTAAGAATTGTAAAAGACATAGAAATTTTTATAAATGAAATCAAGACACAGGAAGGAGAAGGGACCTGTTTGGAGACACAAAAACTCATAGGAGTATATCTGGGATCAGCAGCTGTATATATTAACTCCAAGTACATTTTCTCTTCTTTTATACCAAGAGGATTGACAAATGGTTACATTACATTTTAATGTAAAAGATCAAGTATTTCAGTGTTTGCATGCCATTAGGTCTCTGTTGCAACTATTCAGATCTGACATTATAACACAAAAGCAGCTATAGACAGTATGTAAATGAATGGCCATGGCTGTATGTCAATATAATTTTATTTACAAAAACAACCCAATTTGGCACATGGGCAGTAGTTTGCTGACTATTGCACTACACCATGGTTATTTTCTCAGCTATACCAAAAATTATGATGAGCAACATTGTTGCCCATACTGCACATTAGAAACTCCACGTCTTCAGTAATGCTCAGGTTTCATCTCAGCAACTGAGAAGTATTTGTCCCCACTCCACCCCACCAGCTAAAGAAAAAAGAAGAAAACAGAAAATATTACTGACAGCTCTTTTCAAGATAGCCATTTGAGCCCACACCTATAAGTCTGCTTTCTCTCAAATTTCCTTGCATGGCATGGTTTCAGTAGTCTTCTGATATGTGGAGTCATGCTGGGAAAAGAAGGGGCATCACTCCAGTTAATACCACTAAGTTTGATAATAAATTCCTGGACCACCCCCTGTCCTTACTTTCTCAGCCCCTTGGATAATTTTCTCCTCCCTGTTAAGGCCATTTTCTCTCTTTGTTCTGGACAAATACAAAAGAGAACACCCAAATCTAAAATAATATACATTTTCCCTCTTTCTCATTTGTCCAAGTTTGTGGAAAAATTTCTCTTTTTTCATATATACACTTTCTAACATTTCCACAAGGATTATAGATTTCTTTTTAAGAAAAAGAGTGTTCAGTACAGCCATAGAATTACTTTGATATCCCTTTTCCTTATATGAGCTTCTTTCCCCTGGACATGACAAAGAATGGTTTATGCTTGTTAAAATACAAAACTTGGCATCCTTAAAACTAAAAAGGGACAAAATTTAATTGTCCTTTGTAGTTCTTCTTTTCTATCCCTTTTGGTAACATTTCATTAACTTTGTGCTTTTCTCAAAGTCACAGTGTTTTATTCTTTGTTTTTGAAAAACAAAACAAAACAAAACAAAACAAAGCAAAACCCAAAGCTAACAGCCCTTCTACAAAGAACAATAGGAAACGAATAGCCAAGGCTTCCAGTGATGATGATTATTATGAATCTTTGTGAGAAAATGTCACTGGGACTCAGCCATGGAATTGAATTCCTCTTTCCAATTTTATTGGCACTTATTGAGTCTGACAGTTTGATGAGAGAATTGTGGATTATTTAGAAGCTCTTCCATCACTGATCGGATCCAGTTTGATATAAAGCATTTATTGAGTGTTAGTTACAACCTCAGATACTGTGAGGTTGAAGGAGAAAAATTTAATCTGCTATCTTCCCTCCAGGAGGGGAGGAAAAGGAGAAATTCATGAAAGACATTCATCTTTTTATTCATTAAACCAAGATTTAGTCCTCACTTACTTCTTTACAGCCAAGGAAAGGGAGTACAAATCGCTGTAATACAGAATTATTAAACACAGTTTCTCAAGGGGATGTGGAAAACCGGGTGGAGATAACTTGGAAATTCTTCCTGAGAGATTAAACTGTGCCACATAGGAAAGAAAGGAACAAGGGGAAACTAGGTTAAAAGAGTCACTTCTATGGTTATAATATCAAAACCAAAAGTCAGAAGATGTGTATTAATTTCCTCTTTCAATGCTCCCATCTTTCCTTCAAGAAAAAATGTAAATGCCCTAATAAAGGGGGAAAAAAAGTATCTCCTTTCCTTCCCACTGCTTTTGAGTGTGGGCTGGACCTTGACTAGATTCCTATCCAAAGAATTGTGTGGTAAGGGAAAAAAAACATAACTGTAAAACGGAGAGATTTGTCAAATGCTGCCTGTCCAAAAAACCAGAGTTAACACCGCTAGTGATTCAGAGTTATGCCCTGAGATGACGTGATAAGAAAGACATCTTACCTCTGTGGTATTTCCCCTCCTCCACAAATCCTCAATACCAATCTAACCATCAGAAAAACCTCAAACACAAGTTGAGGAACATTCTACAAAATTCCTGACCAGTACTCTTCAAAAATGTCAAGGGTGTGGAAAACAAAGAAGGACTAAGAAACTGTCACAAACCACAGGAGACTAAGGAGACATGATAACTAATGCAAGAATGTATCTTGGACTGGATCATGGGACAAAAAAAGGACACAGGTGGAATAAGTTAGTGAAATCTGAATAAAGCCTGTAGTTAACAGTAACATATAAATAGTAATGTACCAAAGTAACGTAATGATTTTTAGTTTGGGCAAATATACAACAGTGATGTAAGATGTCAATAGTTGGAGGAAATGGGTGAGGGGTATTTGGAAACTCTCTGTACTATGTTTACAATTTTTTCCATGAGTCTAAAATAATTCAAAAATAAAAAGTTTAAAGTAATAGGGTTTCTGAACCACTCAGTAAGGTATAAAAATAGATTTGCCTTCATAACCCCGACTTCATAAGGGCATTGCTTTGATAAATTAGTACTGGTATAAAGTTAAAAATTTTAACAACAGCCCCATGTGCAGCAAACGTTAAAGAAGAATATTATGACTTTCAGAGTGTCTATTGATGTGCTTTTTAATTTTAGTTGGATCTAAATGATTTACCATAGGAATATCCAGTTTAAATGTTCTCCTTTATAAGAAAAAGTAATAAAATATGATGAGTCTTTTTAAAAAAGATACTCTGTAGCAAGCACTGTTTCATCCATCTCTGACTTCTCACTGAAATGTGCATAAAGATAGCACAGCACACACAAATGAAGACTCCCACATGAAAAATTAGCACTTAAGGATAGTCTATGTCTGTCCTCCTGGACTCTGCAAACCAGTTGGAGCTGACCTGAGAAAGCACCAGGCAGAATTCACCTCGTGGTGTGCTCATTTATCTTACTGGAACAAAAGCCACTGGTAAAAAGTGAGAGTATGCTGCCTTTTTTTTTTTTTTTTCACTCCCTTTCTCTGGACTCAAAGACCAAGGAATACACCATCTGGAAATTGGGAAGCTTTCCTGTACCCCATGAAAGCTGATTCCTGAGACAATCCTCCAAGTCCTCTGCTCTTATTGAGATAGCAGCTACCAGAACACAAAAAAGGAAGGTGGGTGCAGGAAGTGAGCACAAAGAACTACAATCTTGGAAGAACATTTTTCTCGTTCTCTCATACACTGTACTTAATATACCAAGAAATAGTGTTGGCTCCTTCTTCAATACACATCCAGAACCAGACCACTTTTTCTACCTGCATAATCTACACTGATCCATCAACCTCATTTTTCACCAAGATTACTAGGTGAACCTTCTAAATACTCTCTCTGCCATCACCCTTGTACCCTCCTAGATCATTTCTATCTCAGAAACTAGAGTAACTCTGTTGAACTGTAAGTCAGATGGTATCACTTCTCTGCTCCAAAACCTGCAATGGGTCCCATTTACTTAGGAACCAAGTGCACACATTATAATAATCCACAAGGTCCTAAATATCTGACCACTTGTTACTTTTCTCGTCTTAGCCTTTCCTGCTCTCACTCTTGTTGACTCTCCTCTAGCACATCGACCAACTTGCTATTCCTCAAACATACGAGGTATATTACCACCTTGGGAACATTGCATTGGCTTTTTCTCCCACCTGGAACCTCCTTCCCTTTGATGTTTATGTGGTTAATTCTCTTTTCTCCTTCAAATATTTTGCTATTAAAATATTCAACTTTATTAATATTTTGACTCATACTTGCTTATCTTATTCCTTATCCCCCTTACTCTGCTTTAATTTTTCCATTTTATACTACTTCCCAACTTCCAATAACCTATAAAATTCATTTATTATGTTTATTACTTATTATCAATAAAAATAACAAGACCCACCAGAATATATTCCATTAGGGAAAGGATTTTTGTTTTGTTTATTGAACAGTATCTAGCACATAATAGGTACTCAAATATTTTTATATGTAAATAGATAATGATTCACTGAAGAAGAGAGTTTAGTAGGGCCGTAGATGAGAAGAACTTCACAGAAAGGCATGCTGGGATTGTAATTTACCTAATAAATTGGCCTGATAGAGAACCAGGTAATGTGGTGAATGCTATTTCCTTGGTAAAGAGGAGTTTCTCCAGTGAGAGTCTGCTAAGTGCAGGAAATTGAACTTGGAGCTAAATATAATGATGTGTTCTCCACTACAGAACTGGGAAATACATACATGGATTTGGCATTGAATATGAGTCAAGTTCAGTAGAAGGATTCGGCCTATTGATTGTTACTCAATCTGGACAGTTCTTGTTTTAGTCAATGGTGAGATTAAAAAAAAAAACAAAACACTTGAACAAAATTAAAGGACAAGACACAAACTGTCCTAAATACAGTTCACATTTATTACAGACAAAAGATGTATAGACATTATATAGAGAGAATTTTCCAGTCTTCAAGCAAAAGACAACACTAAAATTGGAAAACAAAAGTGGCAAAAGATGTAAATTGGCAAATCATGTAGGGATAAAATGTTCAATTTATATAGTATCTAAAGAAACACAAATAAAAATTATGATATTCTGCTTTCTATAGTGAGATTTGAAAAATTTTTAATGTGCATTACAAAATTACCCACAAGAAAGATTGTAGCAATATATATAAAGCACCTTGAGATTGGTAAGCCCATGCATAGACATTTATTCCAAGGAAATGATCATGGAGGCATTAAATAATTGAGTAACCGCTGATGTTTGTTATAACTTTGTTCATAACATAAAAAATTGGAAATAATCTACACATTCATATTTAACCAGTTAACCCAATGGAGAAGCCAAAGGAAAAGTGTATGTGATTTATTGTCGTTTTTTGTATTTGAATCCCAACTCTATCTTTTCCAAGTTGTGTGACTTGTTAGCTAATATTTCTAAGCATTTTATAGTAGGAGCCATGAAAGAATATGTTATACTTTAGGAGAGGCAAGAAATTTAATGTGACTACATTGTAGATTTCCTTAGAAGAATGTAGGTAGAAAATACCGGGGGGAAAAAAGGCATAGATAATAGAAGCTTTGTCCATTCCCTCTTGCACATCAAAGTCGAGATGGAAACATGGAACAAACAGCAAACAGAGTTGCCTGAGGGTCTAGAGGAACAGAAGCCCTACAACCAGGGAAAGAAATAAGAAATCACTGCAATGACTGGAGGTAGGAGGGAGTGAAGATCCAAGGCTGCCTGGTTCCCCAGCGACCGAGTGGGACAGAGGCTGTCACAGGGCCAGGCAGAAGCCACAGATGACTCTTAAAGAGGACATGTCTGCAACTGGACTTTCGTAGTGGTGGACCTGCTCGATCTGAGCACCAGTGCTGAGTTGGCTGCTCAGGGGACACCACAAACTTACAGGGGGATGCTGAGTTGTCAGAACAAGGACCAGAGGTGAGGCTTTCTCTCAGACAGAAGTGCAGGTGGTATCCACTGTTCCTCAGTTGAGCCCTCCCCTTCCCAGTGTGCATCAAAGCTCTGCCATAGCTGAGACATCATTGAACTGGATAACAGAGATCACTCCATCCAAAGGACTCCACTCAAAGAACTTCCTCCAACTCGCAGCGCTACCTAAGTCACATCCAGTTTTGTCTTTGGCTACTCCTGTGACACTTACTGAGCAGCATCAAGACTCATACTTATGGAAGCTGACCTCAGTGTCTGGCATGGCTTCAAGGCAACTATAAGCACAAAATCTATGGATTACTTGCTGAATCTTAACACGTGGCCTTTGAGGGGCACAGACTGGGGATAACTTGGCTTGCAGCTGAACCAATCTTGGGACTGTGCCACTGGACACCTACTACACAAAGCCACACCAATAAAACTGGGAGACTTAGGAACTTTGGTTAGTGCATAGAAATAGACACAGAAAAGCAGCCAAAATGAGAAGACAAAGAAGTAGAAACCATATGAAAGAACAGAACAAAGATCAAGGAAAAATGGAGTCAAGCAATCTAACAAATGCAGAATTCAAAACACTGGTTATAAAGTTGTTCAGTGAAATCATGGGAAGTGTAGATGAACTCAGAACTTTAACAAAGAGATAAAAAACATAAAAATTGAAATAGAAAGTATAAAAGGAAACCAGTCAGAAATGAAGAACACATTATCTGAGATGAAGAGTATATTATAGGGAATCAACAGAGTGGTTAAAGAAGAGAATCGAACCACCAATATAAAAGACGGGGGAGCCAAGGACACTCAATCAGAATGGCAAGAAAAAAGTAACTAAGAATATAATTATAATTTAAAGAGTCCATGGGACAAAATTAAGGGTAACAACATCTGTGTTCTTGGGGTACCTGAAGAAGTTGAATATGTATTTGAAGAAATAATAATGGAAAACTTCCCTAATCTGGTGAAGAAAATAGACATACAACCCAGGAAGCTCAGAGAATCCCCATAAAGATGAACCCAAAGAGGCCCACACCAAGACACATCATAATTAAAATGCCGAAGGTTAAATACAAAGAGAGTACCTTAAAAGCAGCAAAAGGAAAGCAATTGGTTACCTACAAGGGAGCACTCATAAGACTGCTCATAAGACTATCTCTTTGTTAAAGTTCTCACTGGCAGCCAGTTCTCAAAACAAACTTTGCAGACAGAAAGGCTTGGCACAAAATATTCAAGGTGATGAAAACTGAGGCACTACAACCAAGAAAAATTTATCTAGCAGTTATCATTTAAAGTTGAAGGACAGATAAAGAGCTTCCCAGACAAAATAAGCTAAAGGAATTTATCAACATCAAGCCAGTATTACAGAAATTGTTGGAAAGACTTCTTTAAGAAGAAAAAACATAAATCAAAACATGAATAAAACATGGTAATAACTACATATTTATCAACAAGTACCTCAAATAGGAAAGAATTAAGTACTCCAACCAAAAGATAGGGAAACTCAATGGATAATAATATAAGACCCCTACATATGCTACCTACAAGAGACCCATTTCAAATTAAAAGACACGCACAGACTAAAAAGAGGAGATGGGAAAAGATATTGACTTGATGGACCTAGAGAGTATTGCGCTGAATGAAGTAAATCATATAGAGAAAGACAAATACCATATGACCTCATGTATATGTGGAATGTAAAGAATAAAATAAATAACAACAGAAATGAAAACAAATTCATATACACAGAGAATATTTTGAGGGCTACTTGACCATGAGAAGGGTTGGGGGGAGATTGTGATAATGGTGAAAAGGGGCAAAGAGATTAAGAAGTACAAATGAGTAGATACAAAATAATCATGGAAATTAAGAAGTACAAATGGGTAGATACAAAATAATCATGTAGCATAAGGAAAATAGTCAACAATGATGTAAAAAATATATAAGGGGGAAGAAGGGTACTTGATTTAGTTGGGTGACCACTTTGTGAGTTATATAAATCTCTAATCATTATGCTGTACAACTGAAACTAATATATTATTGTATGCCAACTAAAAAAATTTTGTTATTCGTCTCTTTATTACTTTCTTTCTAATTCCTTACACTACTTACAGTCAGGTGTCCTTTGTACTTTTGGTCATATATATTCTCCCTTAGATCTTATAATTTCTTTTTCCTTTTTGAAATGATTGTGTTTTATTCTTTAATTTCTTTCTTAGGTTTGGTCACCTCTGATTTTACATCCTTTAGTGTTTTTCCATTACTAGTCTGAGTTTTTAAATTTTGGATTTGTGATGTTCTTTTGTCTATAACTACTTGTTCAATATTACTTAATTCATATTAGAATATAATGTAATAGTTTTCCTTTGTTTTCTATTTTTAGTGTTTTTATCTGTAGAAATTTTTTAAATTCTATTTTCTGTTTTCTTCATATAATGACTTTCATAGATACTGAGTTCAAATGTATTTATCTGTATTTATATTGCATTTTTTTTAAGAAGGCAATAAGTGGTAATTCAATGCAGGTGTCATAAGGGCTTCAGATGGTCTCTTTGGTACTTAGCACTCTCTTCTGACCCTCAATGAAATTAATTTTTTAAAAATAAATGGTATATTTTTAAAAAAGGAAAAGTATGGGTGGAGATGTGCCTGGGAAGACAGGTAGGATTTAGGCCTTAACTGATGCTTGTAAACCATGGAAAGCAGTGGAGGGATTCTAAGTAAGGGAATCACTTGATTATATATGTAATTTTGTACAGATATCTCAGCATAACTGAGAGGAATTAATCAAGAGAAGTGATGTTAAAGAATACCGTTGTTAGGAATGTCTCAAAATAATTCAGCCATTAGAAGGAGAATGATGGAAAATTCTGTGCTTTTTCAATTGAATTTCATCCTTACAGCCTTTTCCATTAAAGTCAGCACACAATGGAGCTGGAGAATGAGGGCTTGTGTGGAAATGAGAGAAATTTTCAGAGATATTGTTGAAATGACCCAATGATGATGGATTAGTTATGCAAAACCTACCTCACCCCCTTTTCTGGTTGAACTCATCAAGGCACTTGGGGTTTAATTTTATATTAAATTGGATAACAATCTAGGTAATTAGAGACCAGTCCTAGGCAAATACATGCTAACTATTTTCATGCTTTTGTTTTTCTTTCCCTTAAATACTTAGCAAATGGCATTCATTTTTAATAATTTTCCATCTCTGGCCAGTGGTCAAGGAAGCCAATACGGCAGTGGTCAGTGAGAAGTTCTGAAATCTTTTACTGCCAGGGAATGTCAATGCGTAAATGGCAAACCTGAGCCAGAGCTTCAAGTCTGGGGGAGAACTATGTGTATGTGTTTTGGGGGAGCAGAGGGAGAAGGAAAGAGGTAGCAATTAAAGAAAAGAGAGAGAGAAAGAGAAAGAGAAAGAGAGTGCCCAGGAAGGAAAACTATAAGACCCGCTTCAGAAGTCAAAAGAGCCACTTTCTGCACTCTACATCCCAATGCAGTTATCATACACAGAGAACAATATTCAGTAGTTTTTTAAATCAGTTGCTGAGGCTTCAAAATGTGCCTTTGAAAAACAAGACACCAACTGGAAAAAATGACTTCCAGTCCATCCAAAGGCCCCACAGGCTGAGGGAACACAGATCTGGGGTTGGTTGTCCTAACTTGCCATGTCACTACATTACCACTTCTTCAGGGTAGGCCTCGATGAAGCAGTTGGCCTTGGATGCCCCAGAGCACCGAGTCTAGTTCAACAGATTTATACATAATATGGTTTGTTTGTTTCTGCTTTGAGGTTTCTGGATTTAATTAAGGAAATATGGGGAGTCAGGTACAAGTTAAATAACTCCTTAACACAACTTGAGTTTCCCTGTCCCCTCTCTCTACTCTTTCCTCCTCCCCACCACTCACCTCCTACATATGTAGGACTTGGAAGTTGTGTAAACTAGGATTAGGTTGGCTGCAAATGACAAAGATAACTAAACATTATAGTGGGTTAAACAATTAAAAAATCTATTTATCCCTTGTTTAAACAAGGTAGGCACCCTCAAGGTACTGAGGGTGTTCCACAGAGTCAATAGTTATTCATGTTCTTTTCAATTTATCAATCTGGGACTCCAACCATCATATCTGAGCTCTAGGTATCAAGATGGAAGAAGAGATAAAAAAGAAAAGGAGCAAAGGTCACACATCAGTAATCTCTTAAAGGCATTTCTTAGAAGTAGTGTCACTCACATATCATTGACCAGGATTTAAACATTTTTTCATACTTAAATGTAAGGTTAACTGAGAAATGAAAGCTCAGCCAAAAATCTAAGTATTCTTACTAAGGAAGAAAAGGAGAATAGAAAGTGAGTTCTTTGCCATGGTTGAAACTTTGGCTACTGAAATACTAATGGGAACAATATGTTTTGCACAGAACACATTCACAGTCCTATCCAAGGGAATAAATTCAAAGTTTCAACTCTTTGCTAATTCTCAGCTCACAATCCAGAATCCACAATCCTCTACATTTACTGGAAACAACCTTCTTATTCGCTTGCAAGGGAATAATTAAATAGTATTGAAGTCATAGAACAGAACCCTATACCACATTGAAATGAATGAATTAGAACTTTATGCACTGATATAGAGAAATCCAAATATATATATATATTGAGTACAAAAAAGAATGTCACAAATGATATAGCTCTTAATTTAAATAAAATCTAATAGTAATTACACATTTTAAATCTATAAATAAATAAAGTAGACATAAAAATATGGACAAGCAACATACCAAGTTTATGAAAATAGTTTCACCTTGCAAGTCAGATAAGGAAACAAAGGGGACTTCACTCTATCAGTGATGACTTTATTCTTAAGTACTATCTTTTACTAAAATATTATTTAAAAATTATTAAAATATCTAAAGTAATGTGTAACATTAGCATGTATCCATTTTTGTTATTATACTTGTATGCTCATATTAATATTTCTCTATATATTTTGTTTTTAATCTTTTAGAAAATGTCACTTTTAAATAATATTTAACTCAGTACTTCCTCAACTGAAGACCACTGAAAATTTTAAAAATCATGTTGCATATTACTCTGAGACATGCTGGCAGAGAATATTTTAAAGTATGCTCAAACCCGAATCTGAAACTTTCAGGAAAAGAGATGCTTAAATAATATAGTTTTTGCAGTGTGAAATAGTTATAAACAACCCTATCATCTTCTTCCTAATTCTGTTTCACATACTCTACCTCCAGGAAACAGTCTATTTTGTCTAGGAATAGGTGGCCTTTGCAGGAAGTTTGAAAATACTATCAAGAGTTAGAATCCAATTTAATCAGGATCCTGAGAAACGTGGTCCACTGCGTTTCTCAGTGCATCTCAGTAGATGTGCTTTAGTCCCAATACCCCAGACGCTATTTTTTTAATGAGAATTAAACCTAAGTGAAATTAGGAGTAGGCGCAAAGTATTTTCCAAGGTCCATATTACTTTTGTCACACTGATTTATTTTGTCTTGTCTACTTTAATGCTAATTTCTTTGGCTATCTTGACAGGTCATAATGGTGGTATTGATATCCATTTAACTTGTGTAGCTAATCAATAAAGCTTTCAGTGGAAATAAACAATTCAATATTTTTTAAAATAGTCAATGAAAGTGGATCATAATTTTCATTTGCTGCAGAAACTAAGGGCAAAAAGGCAAGCAAGTAAGCTTTAAATGTAAAAAGCTGTTTTTAATTTACTGTGAATGTAATAACTTCCAAATAAAATAGTAGAAAAGTTTGTAAACTTTGTTTTTTTCATCATCAAATTGGACATTTATTTAAAGGCACCAAAATCCAAGTAGCATCAATGATGGTAGTACCATATTAAGCCTAATTGGAAGGTTTATGTGTTAAGAAGTTAAACTGAGGAAGCATTTTTCTTCTTTTTCTTAATAATCTACTGAAGAGCATGGAATGAATTTATAAAAGCACTAATAATGGGGACAAATTTGGGAGAATGAAACATAGCAGTGGACTAAAGATTTTCAAAACTTTTGAGAAAGATGTAAGTTTATTAGGTTAGCAGAGGTAGTCCAAGGTTAGAAGATACCACAAGAGGATGACCCTACCAAAGCATGGGAGCATTTTTCATAACAAAGTTCTGAAATTAACATACTTACAAAGCTTGTGGAAGGAAATAAATTGAGAATATCAATGGAAGTTACTCAGATGGCCTCTATCCAGATCCCTTATCCAACCCAACTTGTGTGGCAGACTGGAGTTGAAGATGTTTTAAGAAATTAAGCATTTTTGAAGGATAAATTGAGGCACCCAGAAAGGAAAATTGGTTTTCTAAACTTAGTTTCTTTATTTTAGCACTTGATGGAAGGGAAGGTAGTGGTATTAAAGTTCCACCTGTCTACCTGCTCTTTGCACGCTGTAAAGCAAAACCTGTGTATCAATATGTCTTGCTTTGTATACATAGAGCTTTTGTCACCATGGGAATGGCTGATCGCTGCAGGGGAAATTTAACTTTATCAAAAAACTCACTTCTCCTTCAGAAATCTGAGAAAGCACTCAAGAATTACTAGACATTTTGGGAAAATATCAGTACACAATACAGAAATGTATTGACACATACACAACACTCACAAAAGACCAACATGAATAAACAGAACAGATCACAAAGAATGGCAGAATTCAAGAAGAGGATCTAAAAATTATTCTAAACAGTAAGACTTGAGAAGATAGTTTAGATACAAAACAAAACTAGGTTGGTATGAAAAAAAAGAAAGCATGTGAGAAAAATGGGTTCATTGAAATTAAAAATACTATTACAGAAATAAAATACCCAATGAAAGGAATAGTAGAAAAAGTTGAAGAAACTTCAAATAGGAGTAAAAGTTGTCTCAGAGAGATTAGACACAATGGAAAGGAAATACTTACCCAAGAAATTACATTAAGAACATTTTTATGAAGGAAAAAAAGACACAAGTTTTCAGACTAAAAATATACACCAAATACGGGGGAAAAAAATACAATTACACCTAAACATTTCGCCATGAAATTTTGAAATGTGTATGTGTTTGTATGTGTTCTCGTGGTCCCCCCCCCCAAAAAAAAATAAAATGAACTGACTTTAAACCTGCATCAGTAACTCTGGATTCTAGAATAAAAATGGATAAAAATATAACAAAAATGCCTTCAAATTTTAAGAACAGAGAAACTTGAACCCAGAAGTCTCGATCCCACTAAACTATCAATCAAGTATAAGGGAAAATACAAATATTCTCTGACAAGAAGACCTCCAGAACTTTGTCACTTACATGCCAAGATGTACATAAGCAAAATGATAAAGGAATTCAGGAAAGAAAGAGACATTAGATTCAACAGCAGATCATATCCAGGAATATAATTTTTAAAAATCCAGAATAGTCTCTTTGCAGAGCCAAACAGCAAGCAATCAAAACCAAGCTGAAAATTCAAGGGCTCCGAGAATAATGTTGCAAAAATTAATTTTCCATAAAAGTTAAAATAAAAAACTGGATGACTTTATTTTAATAATGAAAATATTATAATATTAACTTTAAAAACATGCAACCCACAGGTCAGTTTCTTCTCTCTCAACTTCTACTTTTTGAAACCTATATTTTTTAGATGACATACATTTAATGACTTAGTGTTAGACTACACTTCTCCATAAATCAAACTCACTACTTGAATATGCAGTAGATGATATTTAGACAATCATAATATGTTAAATGTCAATTACTGGTACTCAATTTTTAAAACTCATTTATAGATAAAATACTAATGACTTTTCAGTTACAGTATGAAATATGGAAGCTATAGACCATGACAATATAAAAGTAATGATTAGGTAGATGGAAGGTGGGAGTAATGTAAAATGGGAAGAAATGTAAAATGGCTAAAGGTTTTATATTACTTAAGGGTCAGTCAAAAGAAGCTCCCTAAAATCCATGAGATTTTAGAAATATTTGTTATTATAAAGCTCTGATAATAACCAATAGACAAACTAAAAACTTAAAAATAGATGGCTGCTAAAAAATCAGAAATGTAGGCTAATTGAAAGGGCATTAAAATTTATTTTTATAATAGGGAATCCAAAAGCACTTTCTAAAGACAATCAATTAAAAAATAGAAGTCTAAGAAATTATCTAGAGTTCAACAGAAATGATAAAAATTTGATAATCCCTGGGCTGTGGAACTAGAAGTAGGAATAAAAAAGATTATTAATTTTAACTTTATACTCCCCAGTCCTAATTGAATTTTTATAACCATGTCTGAAAATTGGTAAGAAAATCTAGGTGTATTTTCTAATAGAACCCAAAATAAAAAGCACCAGGAACCTTGGTTCCTAAAAGGGACAGAAAAAGACTGGCAGGTGGAGAATATCAGTGGAATTGGGACCTAAAATTACGAATAGAGAAAAGAGAGAATTTGTCTTGTGATCTTGCATAAGTCACTATCCATGTTCCATTTTTTATCTGTAAAATAAAAATAATAATAGTAATTCTACAGACTTATTATAAAGATGAATAATATGAGTCTCATCATGCCTAGCACATAGTAGGTTATCAATAAATATTGATTCTTCCTTTCATTGAAGAATTATGTCTCATAATTCCCATAGTTCTGTCCTTTCCATTTACCCATTCTCCACGAGTTTGATTCTGTTCCCCCAGCCCTGGCCACTCAGTAAGCAAGGAGCTTGACTAGGGGCAGGAGGGTTCATGGCTTGTTTCTCATGCTAAATTGTAAATACTTTCCCCTAATTCTAACTCCTTGTGGATGTGTCCACTTCTCTTAACTAGTCTACTGGACTCCAGGCTTTAGATGTTCCTAGCTTGCCCTGCTAGAAAAATAAAACCTTGTTTCTACCTAAAATTTTAATTATAAAGCAAAAATAAGGACACATCATCTTTATACCTTCTCATTGACATCTTATTACAAAAATACTTCATATTACATTTTATATTTTGATATAAACTTATTTCTATGTTTTTTAGCAGTGAGCTTTTTTTTTGTTGTTACCTCTTTTATCTCCCATATTTGTCCTTAATGACCTTTCCCCCCTTCTTTGTCTATCTGAGAACCCCATTTCTGCCTAATACATAGCAAATACCAAAAAAATCCTAAGATTTAGAATAAAGTGGCTGAACTGAGGACACCTAAAAGGGAAAGATTTGTACTTGAGATGCCCACTGCCTTTGTATTCTTGTCTTCCATATCAGAGTAGATCAGGACAGATAAGCGTGATTTCATCCCTTGTCTTTCTTGCTCTTTCTTATCTTCAAGGGCAACTGAAGACTGGCTTTACCCGCCTGTAAATCAGCAGCAGCTATAAAGCATATCTGTCCTCAACAGTGACTTTCTCCTTGTAAGATACTTTACAACCATGGAACATACCCAACATATTAATGACACAAATTCATTACTCTAAATGTACATTCTGACAGACACATTGCAGAGTTGTTGGAAGAGGTATGTGTGGACCAGAGTCTGGTGTGGAAACACTGGCTGTTTCCAACTAACTTTTGAGGACCAGACAGATTAGCATATCTGCCCCTCATCCTCAGATCTTTAAATGAGTTTCAGTGAGGCAACCTCTCACATTCCAGCATCCCAAAGAGGTATGGGGAGCAGGGAGATTTGAAATGACAGAGACGAACTGGCTATTCCAGGTCAAACCATTTGAATCATTTCACAATGATTCACCCAAACCCTGTGCTGCTTTCATGTTTTATGAATTTTCTGCTTTCTATTATTAAAACGTTCCAGCAAAAATAAGAGGATTTTAAAATTAAGGAAAGAGCCATTTACAATGTCATTTTTTTATGCTTCTCTTCCCAGTTCTAGTTGATTTGTAGAAATGAGTTCACATTATTATAATCATGTCACAAGTTACATTTTGTTCTCCAAACATTTACAATGGCTTAAGATCATTGGGGTTCCTATTTAAAACTGTGAGCTCAGAGGAGAGCAACCATGCGTTTCTCAGAGCATGAGCCAGCATAGCACAGGAACAAGTATCCACTTCAGGATGCAATCAACCACTTCCTGTTATTGACATGGTTTCAAATGGTTGACTTAATATAAAGCACTGTAGCCTACAAATATTCTTTTCCTACTTTCCAGGGTTCAATATGTTGGCATTGCTGCCTGAATGATAAGAAAATTCTCCCTCTGCTCCTCACTTGTGTTGTCAGTGGAACCAGTATGTAGGTCCTGCTCATATTGGTATGTGAATGTGATAATTCACTACAGGAGAGAGCAAATGTGCATGAATGGAGAATAAAGCATGACTGATTTGTCAGAAGCCAATATCACCAGAGGCAAGCTAGACTGCAAGATTGCACTGTAAGATGTATGAGTCAAAAATGAGCATTATTATTATTATTATTTTATGAAAAGAAACAAACTCTTGCAACAAGGCTATATGTGTGGGTCTTCAGGATGTGTAAATAACAAAGTCATCTGTTCTGAACACTATTAATTAATCTAGCCTTTTATTAAAATGATTATTCTCTAGAACCCTCCTATTCCCTAAGCTAGGGCTGAAAAGTACATTTCAGTGCACCAAGCCTGTTCCAAACTGAATTGCCTAACAATGGAGCTGGATCTAGTGTCTCTCAGTCAGGATAGATGGTTGTGCTATAGAAATAAATAATGACAAATCTCAGATTTATCTCCCTCTCCCCCACAAAAGGTTATTCTGTCTCAGGTTACACGTTCATTACAAGTTGGTTAGGGGCTCTGCTCCATCTCATCACACACACTGGGCCCTGGGTTGATGGAGCAACCACCAGGGAACACTGGTAGTGGCCACAGAGGCAGAAAAAAAGGGTACTGTTGTCAAGTGCTCACTGGCTCCTCATGCTTCCTCATAGAAGTGGCTCACATCACATCCACTTGTACCTCACTGGTCAAACCAAATGCCCTAGCCGTACCTGAGGGCATACAATCCTACTGAGTGTCTGGAGTAAAAAGAGAATCTATTTTTTTTTAATAGTCCTTCCAACTTAAAGACCACCTAAAAAAGAAATCTTGCAAAAATAAAGAAAATGTGGTTTATATACCCTAGAGAATGTAGAGGGGTGATACAACTGATTGCTTAGATTAATTTATCTTATCAACTCTATGGTATTCCTGCTATTATTATCGTGCCCCTAAGAACAGTTATTTGACGTGACTGACCTTAAAGCAGATGGGATTTCTGGAAGCAGATCTGCCACTCAACAGCATGCCAGCACCCACAGACTTGCCCCACAGCCCACTCTGGGAAGATCATTGAGCCAAAATCTGAGAATAAAATGAAAGGAGGCAAAGGGTCACCTGTAAGTCATTAGGCCACAAAGCTTACAAAGGGATTTCTTTATCCTTTTCAATTAGCTAAAAATTAGAGAACTGCATACTCCTAATCAGTTAATTAACTAGTTGCTTCTTATGGCTAGAGATAGGTGTAGGCTTTAATCTCTGCCTTACAGTAGCTCTAAATAATTGCAGAATTAAGTTATGTGTATGTGCAGGTGAATGAGGACCATGCATTTGCTTCATGCATTTATGAGAATTTAGGACTTAACAGTGCAATTTTGACCCAACTGGTTTTGGCTGACTTCCACTTTGCTATTCTTGCCTATCCCTCACCAACTTCCTCATCAAACAGACTTACCTTGTTTACTTTTTAAATAAAATGATATTTTTAAGTGGATAGTGAATGGACTTCACTTGAATTCATTGGTTATGTCAGTCTCTAAAGGTCAACCTTGGCACACAGGGCACTCTTGAGCTGTGATTGGCAGTGACCAGCATTGACATAGGCCAGGATAATCACCATCTTTGACTGGCAAGAAGACAGATGCCGAATTTTTTTTTTTTTTTTTTTACTGAATTGTCTGAATCATTTAATTGTTTTGGCCTCATCTATGACAGTTTTGTATGGAAAAAAGACCTTGTGTAAATATTATGGCACACTTGCACAGTCTATGAACTCAGTCACGTTGACTGACAGAAGAATAACTGAGTAATGCAGTGTGACAAAGTTAAATTCATCTATTAACTCATCTGAATGGCAACTCCAAGATCAAGATCCAATCGATTGTATGTATAGACATAGTTTTGTTCTTCCCAGCCAAAGTTAAGTAGAAGGATGATGATATGACTAATTTGCTCCGAAATATTCAGAAAACAAATCTCACTCTCTGCTCAACTTTCGCCGAGGAGATGGTTTCAAACGTCCTTTAAGATACAAAGAATTTCACCAATGTCATTGGCTTATGATCCAAAGAGAAATCATACAATTCTGAGCAAAGTCATGCAAAACCTGGGCAGACGAAAAGAGTGTGTGGGATTAGTTTAAGAGAATAATTTCCTGCACAGAATATCATTATCCTCAATTTTCAAGCATTTGCAAATAGCACTTATGGTCATTTTGGGCCCATTAAAATGCTTTTTAGGCATGATGTTGAACTAAAAAGTAGTCATTGCTATAAATCCCAGTGAAGAGCTGATTGCATTACTACCCAAATTACAGGCTTTGGGAAACTATTTGCTGAGAATCCTTCTAACATCGGTTGTTGAATAGAACTTCAGGAACTTTAATTTAATTATGATTAAAGCAAATTCCTCAGTGAAATGAGGGTGTGAGAGTGGAGAATTTGTTGTTTTTGTTTGAACAAGGGAAAAAAGAGCTCTGGAAGCTTTATTGATCTAGTAAATAAAAGAGGGCAAATAAAGAAGTCAGTGATAGGACACTTCTAGTTAGAGAAGTGAAAGGAGTCATTATGTTGCTCAGTTATTTCTTTATGTTACCACTTTCAGCATTTCTCAAAGAGGAGGGAAAGACCTAAAGTTACTATTATTTAATGAATTAGGCCTGAATTGAATATAAATTAAAGTATTTATTTCATCCTGCTAAAAAGTAAATTGAGTCCAAAAGTATGAAATCATTTATAAGCACATATTCTTGAACACTTGGGAAAAATATTATATTTGGCATCGTTATAGGTTTTGATACATTGAATTGTGCTATTTTTACCATTCTGCAACTCAGTTACCACTTAGAACATTGATTCAAAATGGAAAAAAGTAAAAACAAAGTATGACATGAACTGAAGTTTCATCACGGTCCCTGGCACTGCATCACACAGGGTTTGGGATTTGAGAATTTTGCCTAACTAGTTCTCACTAACTTGTCCAAGGAGATGTCAGTCACTTCCCACATTTAAATGACTCTTTTTAAGTGTTGAGATTATGTCAGCTTTTTACTCACTCTCACCTCACAGAAAGCATAATAAATGTTTTCATTTCACTAGGAGAAAAAGTGAGAATGAGACACACATCCTTCCTATACTTCCCAGGGTCACACAACTAAGGTGGCATCTGGGCCTTAAAGAAGCACAAGTGTCTATCATCATTTGGTTTAAACTCCATCTTTCCCCTCAGCCTTGTTTTGGAGAAACCCAGTCCAGCTTATATGGACTGTTATGACTCTTGGTGAAGAAACAAGTAGGGCAGAGTGAATAGGGAGGAGGAAACACTTGACGGTCTTGGGAAACATTGCTGCACCATGAAAAACAGCATGTATTCTCCCCAGTCTTCAGACCCTGGGGTCTCCCTGGGGTCAGGTCTCTTCTGGTTTGTAAGGATTTCAGGCCCTGACACCTCAGGTCTACCATGGAGTCTCATGACAACCTAAGAGCAAAGTTCACTTAGTGTCTGTCCATTTTCCATTTGCTAATTATGACTCAAGTCATGAGGACCATGGAAGAAAATGTGGTTCTTGCCTTGGTTGAGTCTTCATCTGAGCTTCAAGACCAGTTTACACCTTGGCTGATGGTGTCTGTAGCTCCAGACTCCTCATATTCCAGACCTAAACCTCTTCACTTCTGACTTATCGGAATGCTTATGAATTCTCATTACCTGAGCATGTGATTGACTTCCTCCTCTCATAATGTTTATCCATTGTTCTAAGTGAATGCCCTTCACTAGTAGCTCTGGGATCTTGTGGAAGGATGTCAGCTTTTCTAGATCCTCTGTTCATCACATTAACTACTTTCAAAGTTTAGTGGCTCTCTCAATTCACTTGTAAATCAATTCTCCTTTTAGCCTTACTACCAAGACCTGTTACAAATTGGAGAAATGTTTTCAGCTGAGTATATATTCAGGAAAAAAAAATGTAACCACACAATAGCAAGTGACAAGTACCTCAGGTACTAAATTTCGACATGAATGTGAATCTACTTCTGGACTTTCTACTCTAGTCCACTACTTGTCTGTCCATTTATGTACCAGCACCATAATAATTAGAGGATTTATAGTATATTTTATTGTCTGGGATGGCTAATTCCCCCCTCACATATTTGTTTTATTCATTATTTTCATGGCTATTGTTGCATGATTGCATTGTCATAGGAAACTTAGTATCAACTTGTCGAGCTCCATAAAAAAGCTTGTTATCATTCTTAGTGAAAATATGTGACTCTATTCAAATCTATACAAGCCTTTCAGCCTGACATCTCTTTGCTGTCAAACATAAGGTTTGCATTAGTTTTCAAGGTCTGCTGTAACAAATTACCACAAACTGGGAGGCCTTAAACAACAGAAATTTATTCATTCACAGTTCTGGAGGTTAGATGTCTGAAAACAAGGTGCCAGCAGGGCTAGGTTCCCTCTTAAGACTGTGGAAAAGAATAATTCCTTGCTTCCTTCTAGATTCTGGTGGTTGCTGGCAATCCTTGGCATTCCTTGGTTTGTAGCTGTATCACTCCAACCTCTGCCTCTTTGGTCACATAGCATTCTCCCTGAGAGTATGACTGTTTGTGTCTTTACATGGCCTTCTTACAAAGACAAGTCCCTAGGTTTAAGGCCCACTATAATTAAGTATGACCTCATCTTAAGTGATTGCATCTGCAAAGGCCATATTTCCAAATAAGGTCACATTCTGAGGTTCTGGGTGGACATGCATTTTGGGGGTACACAATGCAACTCAGTAAAGGGATGTTTTTTATAAATAAAAAGATGTGCGTGGAGATCTACTTAGAACCAAGTAAACAGGTCACACAAATGATAACTCTTGGATGGAAAAACCTTCCTATGGCTTTGCTCCTACCTGTAGCTATCATTCTATTGGGCTGGTTCTTTTCATAGTCAACTTTTATAGCCGATAACATGCTCTCTCAACTTCTTTTTCTCTCAGTAATTCTCTCTTAATTCTCTTCCTTTTAGCTAATAGCTGTCTCCACCTAAAGTCTCCTTTCACTCAGTTGAAATCTTCACCAGGGTAAAATGTGTAGTGTTTACTTTGTTTCATTTGCACATTTTTTAAAAACCTGCACTGGGAGAACTTTGGCATCTTTAGTTTCCCCTTTAAGACTCATCCAAAGAATGTGTGATTCTTTGCCTGAAGTGTATTTTCTAGAGCTACTTTTTAGTATCAACACATAAATCACAAACTGGTGGCTCACAGGCCAAATGAGAGCACTACGACTTTAAACAATAGCAATGGTCCAGCTGACAAGTCTTTCATAAGACTTTTGTGCTCCAGTTTACCCAGTCATCATGACTTCTCATTCCTTTGTACCTATTGTATATCCCGATATACACAGATGTATATATATGACCGCTTTGGGAGACATTTGAATTTGCAACTGCATCTAGAGGCTCATCTTTGCCCAGGAGCTGTCCTTGGTGCACTGAGAGCTTAATACTTTGTTGCCTACTCCTTTATAACTCCTAGACAAGTCTGTTAAGGTTTTTTGCCTTTTTGACAGTGGGTATGATATTCTCTCATTGACTTACAATAATTCATTTTATTTATTAAGACACTTAAGTTGTTATTTGTGTGGTAAAATGTTCCCCCTTGTTTAACATTTGCCATTCAATTACTTCTAAACTACAAAAGTTATGTAGTATCATTTAGTTGTCAATTTTCTTTTATGGCTGTTACTTTTAGTACTATGATAATAAAGTAAAAATTAAAAAATTGCCTAACTGAAATTGAGAGTGAAAATGGATACATTTATAAAACAATTTTAAGAAAATTGTAAGAACACAATATATTTAAATTATATATATATATATATGTATGTATGTATTCTTGTAGTGGAGAACTTTACATATGTTACATTTTTAAAATCACCTTTCATTGTTACAAAAGTAGATATACACATTTTAGAAAATCAGAGGATTCAGAGAACAGAAATCAAAATATCGAAATATTAAATTCCACTACTCACAGAATGCCCCTTTTAACATTGCAGTAGGTGTCTTCTCAGATCCTTTTATAACTTTTATAACATACTGCATTATAACTTTTGTTGATAGTATTCATATTTTCATTTCAATAATTTTCATCTTATCTAATGGCTAAGCCGTATTCAAATTCCCATAATTGTCTTCAAAAATCTTTTTAGCTGTACCCTCCATCCCCAATCACATTGAGTACAGAACTACACATTGCATTCATTTATGTTCTTTAAATCTTTTTGAAATAGCACTGGCTTGGTTTAAGGGATCAAGCCAATCATCCTCCAGAATATTTCTCCTTCTGTAATTGGTTGCTCACTCATTGTATCACTTACCTTGCTCCTCTATTGTTCAGTCAGACCAAAAATATATATTTTTAAATGTTGTATTGTTGCTGATGTATATACTGTGTGGTTAGGCCTATGAATGTTTCTGGCTACATCTGGACTGAACAGGTACAGACCTTTTTATTTTGTCATTATTTCCTGAATAATACAGCATAATAACTATTCACATAGTATTTTCACTGTATTAGGTATTGTAAGTAATCTAGAGATGATACAAAGTATTTGGGAGGTTGTGAGTAGGTTATATGCAAATACTATTTCATTTTATATAAGGGATTTGACCATCTATGGATTTTGGTATCCACAGGTGTTCCTGGAACCAATTCCCCACAGATCCTAAGGGACGTCTGTATATCCAGCAACTAGAGTTGAATTTAAAGCATTAAAGTAAAATATTTTGTCATAAATTGTGTTAATTCACATAGATGATGTAAACTTCATGCTGAATCACATCAGAAGGTACATATTCTCTGATTGTCCCACCATTTATGATATTAAGGTGGGACAAGATGCTAAGATAAACCACTAGTTTGGAGTGATAAGAATCCAATTCATTTATTGTACAATTATATTTTCCCCTTGTGACTAGGATGCATTGTGCACGATCCAAAAATCCAATCTACCTAATTGTCTTAACACTGATTCATAATTATTTCCTAAATCAATAATTTCATTGAGGTCCACAACATTACATGTTTTAATGCTATCACTCCTATATTTATTCACAAGCATTCTTCTGAATTCACTCATTAACAAGGGTGTTTGGTTATTCTGAAATATATATCTATTGTAAAGGCAGGAAAATCACTTTCTTCCTTCTTAATAGTCACCAAAGCAAGGAGTGCT
Organism: Eonycteris spelaea; assembly: GCA_003508835.1. Taxonomy (NCBI): domain Eukaryota; kingdom Metazoa; phylum Chordata; class Mammalia; order Chiroptera; family Pteropodidae; genus Eonycteris; species Eonycteris spelaea. Next base: position 310,466 of record PUFA01000083.1, on the reverse strand, counting down.
ACAATACCTGCCTAAGGTAGTTGCCAATTAGTTTTTTGTCTTTCTATTTTTTGAGTATTTTTATGATTTATAAATTTTCACTTGAATTTGCAGTATTTGAATTCATTACAATATCACTTTAACTGTTATTTTTAAGACTATATTTTTCAAAACAATTTTAGGTTTACAACAAAATTGAGGGGAAGGTACAGAGATGTCACAGACACTCCTATCTCCCCCATATGCATAGCCTCCCCCATTAACAACATTACTCACTAGAATGGTACATTTTAAAGCAAGGATGGGCCTACATTGACACACCCTAATCACCCAAAGTCCATAGTGTACCTTGGGATTCACTCTTGATATTGTACAATATATAAGTTTGGACAAATATGTAATGACATATCTACATTGTTATAATATCATACAGAGTATTTTTACTGCCATAAAAATCCTCTATACTCTGACTATTTAACCCATACCCCTACTATGCCCCTCCTCGTATAACTGCTGACCTTTTTATTATCTCAATAGTTCGCCTGTTCCAGAAGTTTCATATTGTCATATAGTTGAAATCATACAGTTCATAGTCTTTTAAGATGAGATATTTTTACTTAGTAAGATGCATTTAAATTTACACTGTGTCTTTTTATGGATTGACAGTCTATTCCTTGTTAGCACAGAATAATGTTCCATTGTCCAGACGCAGAATAGTTTGTTTACCTATTCACTAACTGAAGGACATTTTGGTTCCTTTCAAGTGTTGGTAATTCTGAATAAAGCCACTATAAACACATGTATGCAGGTTTCAGCATGTATGTAAGTTTTTAACTCCTTGCTGTCAATCATACTACCAAGGACCATGATTGTTGGATCCTATGATGAGTATATTAAGTTTTGTAAGAAACCTCCAAACTGTCTTCCAAAGTGGTTGCATCATTTTGCATTTCTATCAGCAATGAATGAGAGTTCCTCTTGCTCCACATCCTCATCAGTATTTGGTGTTTCAGTGTTCTGGAGTTTGGCTATTCTAATATGTGTGTAGTAGTATCTCATTATTAGTTTAATTTTTTTATTTTATTAAATTTATTGGTGTGACATTGATTAATAAGAGTATACATGTTTCAAGTGTATAGTTCTATAATAACTCATGTGTTTATAGCATTGCGTGTTGCCCCACTCCCCTTTCTCTCTGGTAACCACTGTATTGCTGTTTGTGTCTATGAGTTTTTGTTTGTCTTGTTTATTTTTGTTCCAGTTTTATATCCCACATCTGAGAGAAATCATATGGTTCTTGACTTTTTCCATCTGACTTATTTCACTTAGCATGCTATTCTTGAGATCCATCCATGTTATCACAAATAGCAGTATTTATTTATTTATTAATAGTTGAGTAGTATTCCATTGTATATGTGTACCACACCTTTCTTATCCAATCATATATTTTGAAGGACATTTTGGCTGTTTCCGTATCTTGGCCACTGTGAATGATGCTGTAATGAACATGTGGTACATATATCTTTACAGAAATAATGTTTTTAAATTTTTTGGATAGACACCCAGAAGAGGGATTCTTAGGTCATATGGTAATTCTATTTTTAATTTTTTTAAGGAAACTCCATATTGTTTTCCATAGTGGATGTACCAACTTCCATTCCTGTCAGCAGTATGTGAAGGTTCCCTTTTCTCTACAACCTCTCCAACACTTGTTATTACTTGTCTTATTGATAATTCTAAGAGGTGTAAGGTTGGTATCTTCTTGTAGTTTTGCTTTTCATTTTCCTAATAGCTAGCGATCTTGAGTATCTTTCTATATATATATGTACGTTGACCATTTGTATGTCTTCTTGGGAAAAGTGTCTGTTTAGGTCCTATGCCCATTTTTTAATTGGATTTTGTTTCTTTTTTATTGTTGTTGAGCTGAATAAGTTCTTTATATATTTTGGGTATTAACCCTTTATCAAAGGTGTCTTTTGCAAATGTCTTCTATTTGGTTGATTTCATTTTGTTTTGTTGGTGGTTTATTTTGCTCTGCAGAAGCTTTTTAGTTTGATATTTTTTTTGTTTTTATTTCCCCTGCTGTTAAGGTCAAATTCATAAAATCCTCAAAGAACAAGGTCCATAAATTCGGTACTTATGTTTTCTTCTATGTATTTTATTGTTTCAGGTCTTATATTTAAGTCTGTCATCCATTTTGAGTTAATTTTTGTGTGTGATTACAAATATCAGTGTAATTTCACCCTTTTGCATGTGGCTTTTCATTTCTCCCAGAACTATTTATTGAAGAGGCTTTTTTTTCTCCATTATATGTTTTTGGCTCCTTTGTTGAAAATTTTCTGCCCATACATATGTGGGTTTATTTCTGAGCCCTCAATTTTGTTCCCTTGGTCTGTGTGACTCTTTTTCTGTTATTTTGATTATTGTCACTTTGTAGTATTTCATGAAGTCAGGGAGTATGATACTTCTGGCTTTTTTTTTTTTTAAATCAGGATTGTATTGGCTATTTGGGGTCTTTTGTTGTTCCATACAAATCCGATGATTTTTTGTTCTATTTCTTTAAAAAATACCATTGGGGTTTTGATGGGGATTTCATTAAATCTGTATATTGCTTTAGGTAATAGAATTATTTTAACTCTGTTGATTCTTCCAACTCATGGACATGAAATATCTTTTCACTTCTTTGTGTCTTCTTCAATTTTTAAAAATAATATCTTATAATTTTCATTGTATAGGCCTTCATTGTTTTAATTTGCTTTTCTCTAATGAAATATAACATGGAATAACTCCTATGCTTATTTGCGATCTATATATTTTCTTTGATGAAGTGTCTATTAAAGTCATGGGCCCATTTTTAAATCAGATTATTTTCTTATTATTGTTATTATTATTATTTATTCACTTCAGCATTTCAATATATATGAAGTACTAGGTACTGAGAATACAGAAAGTTCTCTGCTTATTAATAAGATGAGCTCCAAAAGATCATTCTTAAGCTCATTTTCTCAGAAGTTCAAAGTATAATTATAAACATAAATATTTGTTAACAATTAGTTGTAGGAAGAATTTATAAGATTTTGTTTTATAGCCTCTGTGCTATGAAGGCCTGTGTGTTCAAATTCTTTAAAAAGATGCTTGCTTATGAAAATAAAGCATGCTTTAATAAAATCACTGCCTATAGGTATTAAGTGAGTAAACAGAGTTACATTACATCATTGCCTCTCCAAGAAATAGAGCCTGAGGGATGAAGATCATTCCCAATTATTTTTAACTTTTTATTTATTTATGGAGAATTTCAAAATATATAGAAAAATAAACAACTATAGTGAAGTTAATGTAGCTATCATCTAACTTCAAAAATCATCAAGACACGACCAATCTCCTTTCATCTATACCTTATTCACTTCTTCCTTGCCCCTGCCTAATTTGAAACAAATTATAAATAATTATAAATACTTCAATACCTATTTCTAATAAAAGGACTTTTTGAAGCATAATTATAATACCACTATCACCCTAGAAAATGAATGATAAATTCTTAACATATCAAGTATTTTCATATTTTTTCAATAGTTTTATACAATATTTTTTAAAGTAACTTTGTTTGAGTCTTGGTCCAAATAATGTCCAAACATTTTATTTGATTAATTTGTTACCAAAGATTCAAAGATTTTTTTTCCAAATCTTTTTTCTTTTCCTTACAAATTTCTATTGAAGGACCAGGTTGTTTGTCTTGTAGAATTCTTGTAGTCTGGATTTTACAGACGCAGGCACTGTAGAATTTCCCATACTGCCATTTAACACGAGCCTCGTATTTGTGTATTTTAGTTAGATCTACAGAGATGAATCTAATCTGAATCCAAATTAATTCATTGGTGTTTCTAAAATGGTGGTACTTGAATGTTATCATTTTTTCTTTACTCATTAGCTGAAATATTTCTTCAAAGATCACTGTTTTCTCATTAATTCCTTAATTAACCAGGGCTACAAACCATATGGAAGAGGCAAGATAAATGCTTAATTATTTTCTTTTATTTACATATTTTCAAAATAATGAAGAATATTCATGGGATATTGTAAAGGTAACTAATTTCTTTAATATCATTATGAGTTCATAAGTTCAAATATATTTGACATAATTCAATCCCCTATTGTTACATTTTTTTATGCTCAAATTGTCCCATCTGTGGCCAGTGAGAACCCCTTCAAGTTGGTTCCTGAATCCTTTCAAAAGTAATTTTTTGTTAGCTGTCTTGCTTTCTGGTACCACAAAATGTTTTATCTTGTGCATTTCCTTCTCCAGACCTTGAATCAGATATTTCCCCAAGGAGTTCTGGTTCCTTCTAGTGGGAAATGTTATTCAGAAATCATAATGTAGGCTCCAAGGGCCAATAGACCATTGTATTTTTAATTGCTTTTTTGCTGGTTTGAATGGAAACACTGATGTACATTTACTCTGAAAACAGCCCCCCCACACCCAACTGCTATTAGTTCACAAAGCTTTCAATGGATTCTATTGGAATGTCCATGTTGATGACATAATCTACACATAAAAGTTCATTTTTATTTCTCCTTTAAAATATTTGTTCTGCTCTTTAATTTTGCATATTCCAGTATATAGAAATGAACTCCAAGAATAACAATAAGTTGTTAAATTGCAGTGATGATAGCTGTTATTTTACTTTTATTTCTAATATTAGTAGAAATATAACTATACATTGTTATTAAGAATATTTGGATTATTTTGAAATTAGTATCTTTATATTTAGTTTACCACAATTTTTCAAAAAATAAATTAAGGTTAGGTCTACCAAATCCATTGATGACATTCACAAGATTTTGAGTCTTTCTCTTTTGACCTAATGATATAATGACCAATATAAATATATTTTCTAATTTTGAGCTGTCATTGCATTCTTATCGTGAATTTACTTAGCCATGATGTAATATTTTTTTTTAACAGAGCACTTGTATTGATTTGATTATATTTTATTTAGGATCCTGTAATGACATGAATATTCATGAAGGTACTGTTATGTTTTGTTTTGTTTTTAATGTTCTTTGTCAGGGTATGTGCCAAGATGAAGCTATAGTTATTAACTGAACTGGCAAAGTTTCTGTCTTTTCCTATGAGCTAGGATACCCAAAAATGTATATGTGTCTGGCACCTTTTTAGTTATTGATTATCTGGAAACTTTTTTGAAATTCTTTCACTACCAGTGATCAACTCCAGTTTTCAACATCTTTTGTAATTCGATTTGTCACTTATTTACTTCAAATTTATTCTTTCTACTGCTTGACACTATGCTGCATTCATGGAGTTTTGTCTGTGAAATTTCTATATTTTAAATTTATTTATTTATTGTGGCCTAGTATATTAATTATGCATATAAATGATGGATTTTTGAAAGAATTGTATCTTCTTGGGAGAAAAGTTTGATATATAAAAATATTGGGTAAAAAACCTTATTATTTATTTTACTTAAATCATCTATGTCATTACATATTTTTAGTCTCATGGTCTAGTCTAATGATTTAGTCTAGTGATCACAGCTGTGCTTTAACCAATATACCTTCATATACTTAATAATAATTTGTATTTATATATTTTAATTCTAGCCCAATTGGACTATATAGGCTCACAATAATAATAGTTTTACTGTGAATATTTTTAACCCAATTTTAAAATTGAATTTTGTTATAAATCCATTTATTTCTGTTGGTAATTTTGCCAACCTAGTTTCTTTTCTCTTTTTATCTTTCCCTTCCCTCCCTTTTTCCTTCCTTCTTTTTTATTTCTTTCTTCCTACCTTCCTTCTTCCCTTTTTACTTTTCCTCTCTCTCTTTTATAATTTATAATATAAAATTTACATTTAAATATAAAGTTTAGACTTCATAATTTATAATATAAATGTAATCCTCATTTTTTGTTCTTTGGTTTTCTATTTTTCTCCTGTGCTTTATGAAATTAAAAATGTTTGATTTTTTCAAACATTTTTGATATTGAAATTTCAATTTCAGTATCTATATTTAATCCAGCTACATTTAGTGTTATGAACACAATAATTTTCTCCTATTATTTTGTTTTATGCTTCTTGCTTTTTTGTTCCCTTTTGCTATGTTGCTCATTTTCTTTCATAAGTGCTTTTTTTCCAAGGGTAGTGTTTTTCAAAGAAACTTTGGACAATTAACAGTTTAAGGAGATGTTAATGGATGCTCTGGAAAAATACATAACATATTCCATGATTAAATAAGAGAGAAATATTTAGGGATTACTTGGGGGGAACCACAATAAATGTAACAAAAGTGAAGTTTCTAAGATTCTCAGCAATTAAGCAATCTATTTAACTATATTTAATCAAGTTAACAATCTTATTTAAACTCAAAGCTTATTTTTAAAAATACATTTAGTGATCTCCTATGGAATCATAGTTTGTACAATACCCATTTGAGAAATGTACACCTAGTGATTTGGAACTCGTAAATCCTACTTTACTATATCATTGTTCACCTTTGGATATTCTAACAGTACTTATTGAATCTGTTTTCCAATCTTACTTTTGAGCTGTTCTTCTGTTTGTGTGTCTCTTCAATTGATTCCTTGGATTTACGGCTGCTCATAACATGGTATTATGGTGTAATTCTAATACCATTAGAGGTTGCTGGCTGAGACATTTTATTAGCAAATACTTAAATTGAACTATCATGAGAGAAATTTATAGTGACAAACTATAGCTTGGTTGGCCTAAGGTAGATGGTCAAATTACTATTTGTAGGAAAGGAATGTCTAAAGGATGGTAAGCGAGAAACAGAAGGTCTGAAGCCCACACAAAAAGAATGGGAGATTACCACCTAAGGCATGGAGATCGGCTTTAAAAAGGGCAACATCATCACATTAAACTAGCACTTTTAATCCAAGGAGTTCAAAGAACTTTAAAACCTCCATGACAAAAATATTTTATTACAGCCAAAAAATAACATAGTTGGTTCTAAAACAACCATTGAGGGTTTGATGGTTTACTAGTTTTCAAAAAAAGAGAATAGATGTTTGTGAGAAAAAATAGTTGAGAAATAAAGAAAACAGTGATCTGCTGACAGCTCAGCACCCACTCAATGTGTTCTTGACCAAGTCATTTCATATCTCTCACTCTCAGTTACTGCAGCTGTAAAAGAGCAGAGAAGTAGCTGGATTTTATGTCATTACATTATAACCCCAGAGAGCCTATAAATCTATGAATATGAGTTTTGAGCTGTTGCTATAACAAATAATGTCACAAGGAACACTCATGTACATCTCCTTGTATGTGTTACAGCATTTCTAATGGGTATTATTGGTTGCAATCCATTAGAGGATTATGAAATAAATTTATTTAAGTCACTATCAATACACACGCACACACACACACACACACACATAGACATTTATATAGTTTATAAAACAATCCCACTAATTGCTCCTTCTCTCCTCTGGTTTTCCACCTAGCCAATATATTATTACTAACTATATTCCATATGCCACACTCCCCTTCACCATAACCATCTATCAGCTACTACTTTGTTACTTTTTAAAACCTTCACCCATTCTTCCCAAGTCCCACTGCCCATGAATTATCCTCCATATTTGTGAGTCAGTTTGATGAGTTTGCTGTTTATGTTCCTTAGATTCTACATATAAGTGAAGTCATATGGTATTTATCTTTCTCTGTCTGACTTATTTCACTCAGCATAATAACCTCTAGGTCCATCAATGTCGTTGCAAATGTAAGGATTTCATTTTTTAATGCTGAGTAATATTTCATTGTATATATGAACCATAACTTCTTTATCCGATCATTTGTTGAAGAACATTTAGGTTGCTTCCATATCTTGGCTATTGTAAATTGTGCTGCCATGAACATAGGGGTACACAGATCTTTACAAATTATTGTTTTAGTTTCTTTTAGAAACTAAACCAGAAGTGCAATTTCTGGGTTCAAAAGATATATCCATTTTTAATTTTTTGAGAAACCCCAAGACTTTTTCCATAGGGGCTGTAACGATCTGCAATCCCATCAAGAATGTATGGGGGTTCCTTTTCTCCGTATCCTTGCCAACACTTGTTCTTTGATTTGTTGATGATAGCCATCCTGACAGGTATGAGATGATATTTCACTTGTGGTTTTAATTTGTATTTCTCTGATGATTAGTGACTGTGAGCATCCTTTCATATGTTTATAGGCCATCTATATTTCTCTTTGGAGAAGTATCTGTTCAGGTCTTCTGCCCACTTTTTAATTGGATAGTTTTGTTGTTGTTGAGTTGTATGAGTTGTTTATATATTTGGATATTAATCTCTTATGAGATGTATCATTAGTGAATATTTTCTCCCAACCAGTCAGTTGTCTTTTTGTTTTGATTTTCTTTGCTGTACAAAAACTTTGTAGTTTGATGTAGTCCCATTTTTTTATTATTTCTTTTGTTTCCTTTCTCCAGGGAGATATATTCAAAAAGAAATTACTGTTAGTAATATCAGAGAGTTTACTGTCTATGTTTTCTTCTAGAAGTTTTATCATTTCAGGTCTTATGTTTAAGTCTTTAATCCATTTGAGTTTATTCTTGTATTCGGTGTAGAAGGTGGTCCAGTTTTTCTTTCTTCTTTCTTTCTTTCTTTCTTTCTTTCTTTCTTTCTTTCTTTCTTTCTTTCTTTCTCTTTCTTTCTTTCTTTCTTTTTTCTTTCTTCTTCTTCTTCTTCTTCTTCTTCTTCTCTTCTTTCTTCTTCTTTTCTTCTTCTCTCTTCTTCTTCTTCTTCTTCTTTCTTCTTCTTCTCCTCTCCTCCCCTCTCCTCCTCCTCCTCCTCCTCCTCCTCCTCCTCCTCCTCCTCCTCCCTCCTCCTCCTTCCTCCTCCTCCTCCTCCTCCTCTCCTCCTCCTCCTCCTCTTCCTCTCCCTCCTCCTCTTCTTCTCCTCTTCCTCCTCCTCTCCTTCCTCTTCCTCCTTCTTCTTCTCCTCTTCTTTCCTCCTTCTCCTTCTCCTCCTCTCCTCTTCCTCCTCTCCTCCTCTTCCTGCTCTCCTCCTTTTCCTCCTTCTCCTCCTCTTCCTCCTCCCTCCTCCTCCTCTCCTCTTCCTCCTCTCCTCCTCATTCCTCCTCTTTCTCCTCCTCTTCCTCCTCCTCCTCCTCCTTCTTTTGCATATATCTGTCCAATTTTCTGAACACATTTATTGAAGAGACTGTCTTTACCCCATTGTATATTCTTGCCTCCTTTGTCATATATTAAGTGAACATTTTAGGCATGGATTTCTTTCTGGGCTCTCTATTCTGTTCCATTGACCGATGTATCTGTTTTTATGCCAGTATTATGCTGTTTTGATTATGATAGCATTGTAGTATAGTTTGATATCAAGTAGTGTGATTCCTCCAACTTTGTTCTTCTTTCTCAAGATTGCCATGATTATTGGGGTCTTTTATGGTTCCATATAAATTTTAGAATTATTTGTTATAGCGCTCTAAAAAATGGCATTGGTATTTGATAGGGATTGCATTGAATCTATAGATTGCTTTGGATAGTATGGCCATTTTAACAATGTTGATTTTTCCTACCATGATCACGGTATATGCTTCATTTATTTATCTTCTTCAATTTCTTTTTTTAATGACATAATTTTCTGAAATCAGTCTTTACTTCCTTAGTCAATTTGACCCCAGGTATTTAAAGTTTTCGATGCAATCGTAAATGGGATTGTTTTCTTAATTTCTCTTTCCTAAAGTTCCTCATCGGTGTATAAAAATGCCACTGACTTCTAAACATTTATTTTGTAACCTACTACTTTACTGAATTCATTGATCAGTTTCTAAAAGTCTTTTTTTGAAAGCTTTAGGATTCGCTATATAGTACCATGTCATTAGCAAATAACGAGGGTTTTATTTCTTCCTTTTCAATTTGGATACCTTTATTTTCTCTTTCTTGTATTATTGCTGTAGCTAAGACTTCCAATACAATGTTGAAGATGAGTGGTGAAAGTGGATATCCTTGTCTTGTTCCTGATCTTAAGGAGAAAACGTTTAGCCTTTCCACATTGAGTATGATTTAGCTGTAGGTTTGTCATATATGTCCTTTATTATGTTGAGGTATGTTCCCTGTATGCCCACTTGCTGAGAGTTTTTATCATAAATGGATGCTGGATTTATCAAACACCATTTTTGCATCAACTGATATGATCATATGGTTTTTATTTTTGATTTATTAATGTGGTATATAACATTAATTGATTGCGGATATTGTACCAACCTTGCATTCCAAGAATACATCCAACTTGATGATGATATTTTAATGCATTGCTGAATTCAGTTTGCTAATATTTTGTTGAGATTTTTGCATCAATATTCTTAAGAGATATCAGCCTTTTTTGTAATGTCTTTGTCTGGTTTTGAATCAAGGTAATGGTGGCCTCATAAAAGGAGTTAGGGAGCCTTCACTCTTTTTGAAATTTTTGGAATGGTTTGAGAAATATAGGTGTTAATTTTTACTTGGATGTTTAGTAAAATTCACCTATGAAGCCATCTGGTCCTGGATTTTTCCCGCCCCCCCCCCCGGGAGGCTTTTGATTACTGATTCTATTTCATTGATGACAATTGGTCAGTTCAGATTTTCTGTTTCTTCTTGATTCAGTCTTGGGAGATTGTATGTCTAGGAATGTGTCCATTTCTTCTGGTTTGTTCAATTTGTTGGCATATAATTGCTTGTAGTATTTTCTTATGATCTTTTGTATTTCTGTGTAGTCTGTAGTTATTCTCTCCTCTTTCATTTCTGATTTTATTATTCAAGTATTCTCTCTTTTTTCTTTGATAAGTCTGGTTAAGGGTCCATCAATTTTGTTATCTTTCAAAGAATGAGCTTTTGGTCTCATTTATCTTTTGTATTGTTTTTCTAGCTCTATTTCATTTATTTCTGCTCTGATCTTTATTATTTCTTTCTCTATTCACTCTGGGTTTGTTTGCTATTCTTTTTCTAGTTATTTTAAGTGTAAGGTTAGATTGTTTATTTGAGCTTTCTCATGTTTCTTGAGTTAGGCCTGCATTGCTATGAATTTCCCTCTTAGGACTGCTTTCACTGTTACTATCGATTTTGAGTCATTGTGTTTTCATTTTTATTTGTCTCTAGGTATCTTTTTATTTCTTCTTGATCTCATTAATAACCCATTTATTGTTTAGTAGCATGTTATTTAGTCACCATCTGTTTGTGTATTTTCCAGTTTTTTTCTTGTAGTTGATGTCCAGTTTCATACCAGTATGATCAGAGAAGATGGTTGATATGATTTCAATCTTCTTATGTTTATTGAGACTTGTTTTGTGTCCTAACATGTGGTCTATCCTTGAAAATATTTCATGTGCTCTTGAGAAGAATGTATATTTTGCTGCTTTGGGGTAAAATGCTCTGAAAATGCTACTAAATCCATCTGATCTAGTCTGTCTTTTAGGCCCATTGTTTCCTTGTTGATTCTTTGCCTGGAAGATCTGTCCATTGGTGTCAATGGGGTGTTAAAGTCTCTTACTATTAGGATATACTGTTGATCGGCTTTGATTGTAGCTTCTTTATATTATCAGACATAGGTATTTCGATCAGCAGGACTTGGGTGATTTTCCACATTGATTATTTTAATAATTTGGTTGTAATTTCTAGTACCAAAATATTTTTTAAAAAGATGATAAAGTAGTATAACAGTATGAGAATGTATCAGTAAGGGCAATGCATATTTTGTAAAATTATGTATATTTTAATTATAAATGTTTGTGTATGCATGTGCTGGATTGTCCTTAAAAGTTATTTCTTACTGTGAATTGTTTAAAAACAGATTGAAATACATTCTATCAACAATGATTATCAAAAGATAGATTTGATGGGTTACATGTTCTGTTCACTTTTAACTTCATTAGTTATGGCAAGTTTTCTTACACAGTGGTTCTATCAGCTTACATTCTCATCAGGTATATATGAGAATGTAAATATTCACTCACACATTTTTTTAGATATGTTAATTTTTTTCAAATTAAAGGCTGTAAAACTGTATGCTATTACCATTTTCATTTTTGTGATTGCTAGTGAGGTTGAACAACTTTTCATAGAATCTTTTGATCATTTGAGTTTCCTATTCATTAATTTATTTGTTTGTTCATACCCTTTGTCTACTTTTGCATTTTTTGGTCTTTTTCTTATCGGCTTATAGAAGTAAATGTGTGTGTGTGTGTTGTGTGTGTGTGTTGTGTGTGTGTGTGTGTGTATTCTGGATACTTCATGAGTTATAGCCATTGCAAATATTTTTTTTTCATTCAGAAGTGTAAAACTTTATGGTCTCTTACAGTTCAGATATCTTAAAATTTAACATGATCAAATTTATCAATTTTTTATGATCTGTGTTTTTTGGATCTTGTTTAAGAAATGCTCTTCTAATCCAAATTCATAAAAAAACATACTTCCATATATTCTAAAATTTTTAAAGTTTTGCTTTTCAGATTTTTGTCTTTATTTCATCCAGAGAGGGTTTTTGTGCACTTGTGAGGCAGGGATTTACTTTCTTCAATATAAAGAGCCAATTTTCTCAACACCATTTATTTAGTAATTCATTCTTTACTCAACTATAAAGTGACCTTTCTCATACATCAAGTTCCCAAATATATGTAGCTCTGCTTTTGTTATGAAAATGACTAATGGTTTACAAAGCTGATTTTATTGCTCTTAGATATTCGCTGATAATTCCTAAAAAGAAAAAAGTTCAGAGAAAACAATTTTGCAGAGGACTGTAGCTTTTCATTGATATTTGAAGGGTTTCAATTAGCAAGAAACCAGAAATGCAGAGTATGTGCATTAAGTAAACATGAAAATATATTGATATCTTTTATGCATGAGATATTCTGTTATAAAGTTCTCAATCCTATCAGACCAAACACTACAATTAAAAAAATTTTAAATATCTCTTATTACTATCTTGAATTTAAATTTATTTAAATAGATAATATAACCCATCAGCTCACATATTAAAAATTAATGAAACACCTTTTGTGATATAATGAAAAATAAAAGTGCTATATAAGAAAAGAATACATATTTCAATATGTAAATGCTCAGGCAAGACTTGCTATAATAAAATCATCAAATGCCTACCCTATTTGTAGAAGAACCATGAATGTGCAAGCCACAGATGCAGGCTCACATTATTTTGTCATATTTTGTTAATTCAATTATTATAGAAGTATTACCACTGAAAGGGTGAACAATTAACTGGATTTTAAACAAAATTAAATAATCTTCCTTTGATTTATATAGGAGTCTCATTCCTAGAAATTTGAGTATATATGAAAGTGTGGAATTTTACTGTGTATATATTGTGGAGTTAAATTCTAAACTCAGAAGATATAAACTGGGTTTTCTTCTATGCAAATGTACATGTGATCATTCAAAGCTAAAAAAAAAAAATGAGAGACAATTCTTTTTATAAGCGTGTCCCTTGCATTGCAGGAATGTCTAACCTCTCTGGTTATATGTCCAAATCATTGTGACAACCAAAAAATACATCTACCTTGCCAGCAAATTCTCAAAATACCTCCAGAAGATAGTGTCACCCTATTAAACTAAACTGATCTAGAAGTAAGAGCAAAAAATATCAAAAGTACTACAATAAATGCATGTGTTAGGTGCATGGGAATATAGTCATTCCTCAGTATCCATGGGGACTGGTTCCAGGATCCTCAGAGATCTGTGATGATCAAGTCCCTTATGCAAAATGGCATTGAACAATGCATCCAGTTCATTCTCTGCAACTGAAAACAGTATTTTGAATCTGGATACAAAACCTGGGATGCAGAAGCCTGACTGTATACTTATTGAAAAAATTTCCTGTATAAATGAACCCCGCAATTCAAACCCATGTTGTTTAAGGGTCAGCTGTACAACAGAGGACTGGCCAGTCCCACCAGGGTGGGATGCAGTGTGGTCAGCAATGGTAGTACTGACAGACAACAGGAACTGAGACAGGAATGATAAATAGATATTACCTAGCTGGTGAATCTAAAGAGTGGGATTGAAAGCATTTCTCATTTCTCTATAAAACAAACATTTCTGCTGTTAGAGGTAATAGTGATATAAGTCACAAATAATGAACAAAATTATACACACAAAAATGTCACCAAAGCCAGACCCAATACCTCTCTACCACCACCCCAAGGTTCAAAATATTCTTTATCTTAAATGGGTTACAGATGCTCACCAAAAACAACAATAACAAAACAAAAACAAAACAAAAACAAAACCCAAAAACAAAAAACAAAAACATAATTTTTCTAAGTTTGAGAAATAGATTTTTTCCTCTGTAAAGTTCATGCACCAAGATATGTCTGAATTTCTTTCATCTAAAACACTAGCTTAGTTCCATTGCCTGAAGAAATGGCAACTTTACCTCAACTATATATCTTACAAGTCTGTTTTGTTAATACGACTCTCCTTTGAACTAATATCTGCAAAAGGAAAGAGGGAAAAAAATGGAGAGATCTTTAATCTTTGAAGGAGCCTACTTCTTATATGACCTCTTAAAGTTCATTTTTCCCCTGAAACATTTATTTTAGCATCAATAGGCAAGTGATATAAGAGAAATAGAAGACGAATTGAATTACCATGCAGAATGTTCTCCGTATAGATTTATTAGTACAACCAGGAAACTGACTGCTTGGATAGACTGTATCAAATAAGACATGTTTCTTCCTCTAGAGGAATTAAGAACTAAACCAAAACCTAATTGAAATTATCCCAAGTGACATATATTCTACTAGTAGACATTTTATCATAAAACAAGGCACTTCATGCAGTATTTAATTGTCCAAACATAATGTCCCCAACTATAACTTCATTCATATTAATTTTTTTTAATTACTGTATTTAAATTCTGGATTTCAATTCAACCGGGGCTTCAGTTAAGAGAAGCTTGTTTTCAACACTGGCCCTATGCCTAGGATGATAAATCTTTGCTGAATTAAAGGAAGAATAAATGAATGAATGGTTGATTCCAAGAAATCAGTCACATGAGTGAGTATATCTGTTAATTTATTCTGCTTTTGTTATTTCAGCATACCATGTTATCCAGATACCTAAATTTCACCATTTAAATCCAAAAGGAAGACCCAGTGAAACCTTAAAGCAGTAAGCTCTCAAGCTAAGAGTAATTTGGAAGTGAGCCTGAAATACAACTGATGGCATTTGGTTTTTCTTTTTCAATTAATCACAATGCTCAGCACTCAATATTTGCATTCATATTTTTCTCCAGCTCTCCCATGCCCATCCTGGGCTATAAGGCAACCTGGAAAAAAAGAAATGAAATACTGAGGCAAGTAAACACCATTTATATTCATACATGAAAGGACTTCTGTAATGCTAAAATAAACTAGGTAGTTCAAAATATTTCTTAAACTGTTAAGTGCAACTATTCACTGAATGTTAAATATAAGTCAGCAATAAGCTTATAAGTTTAGAATATATATAAGAATAGGACTTCTTACAATCTAGTGAAAATACTGACATAAAAATTCACTATAATTTTAGGACAAAATTAAGGTTTATTAAGAAATACTTTAAAAGGGACTGCACCATGAATTGCCAAAACTATCCTGAGAAAAAAAGAATGAGGCTGAAAGTATCACTCTGCCTGACTTAAAATTATACTACAAAGTCACAGTAATCAAAATGGCATGGTATTGGCAGAAAGACAGACACATAGACCAGTGGATCAGAAACTGGAGCCCAGAAAAAACCCATGCTTATATGGGCAAATAATTTTTGACAAAAAAGTCAAAAACATACAGTGGAGAAAGGACACCCTCTTCAATAAATGGTGCTAGGAAAACTGGAAAGTCACCTGCAAAAGAATGAAACTAGACTGTTGTCTATCACCACATACCAAAATTAACTCAAAATGGATTAAGGACCTGAATATATGACTGAAACAATAAAATGCATAGAAAAAAAACATAGGAACTAAACTCAAGGACCTTGAACTTACAGAGAATTTTATAAATATGACCTTAAAGCAAGGGAAGTAAAAGCTAAAATAAATGAATAAGACTACATCTTCTGCACGGCAAAAAAAAAAAAAAAAAAAAAAAAAAAAAAAAAAAAAAAACCTGTCAACAAGGTAAAGAGACAACTGAATGGGAAAATATATTTGCAAGTAACAACTCCAATAAGGGCCTAATATCCAAATATACAAAAAACTCACACAATTCAACAACAACAACAACAACAACAACAACAACAACAACAAATCAAACAATCCAATCAAAAAATAGGCAGGGGACCCAAACAGACAGTTCTCCCAAGAAGACATACAAATGACCAACAAACATATGAAAGATATTCAACATTACTTGCTATTAGGGAAATGCAAATCAAAATCACAATGAGATACCATTTCACACCTGTTAGGAATAGCTATAATCAACAGGACAAGTAATAACAAATGTTGGAGAGGATATGGAGAAAAAGGAACATTTATATACTGCTGCTGGGACTGCAAATTGATACAGCCACTATGGAAAACAGTATAAAGGTTCATCAAAAAACTAAGAATTGATCTACCATATGATCCAGCAATCCCTTTACTGGGTATTTACCCCAAAGACTTGAAAACTCATATCCGAAAAGATATTTGCACACTGATGTGCATAGCAGCATTATTCACAGTGGCCAAGACATGGAAGCAACGAAGTGTCCAGATAGATGATTGGACTAAAGAAGCTGTGGTACATATATCCAATGGAAAATTACTCAGCCATAAGATGAAATACTGCCATTTATGACAACACGGATGGACCTTGAGATAATTATGCTAAGCGAAGTAAACCAGACAGAAAAAGTTGAAAATCACATGATATCACATATGTGGGATATAAACTTAAAAGCAACAAATGAACAGGACAAATAGAGACTCATGGACATGAACAATAGACTAGTGGTTACCAGAGGGTGGCGGGCCAGGGGGGTGGTAGGGAAGAAGAGGAATGTAGATGGGATAAAAGGGGTCAAATATGTGGTGACAGAAAGAAACCTAACTATGGGAGGTGAACACACAAAACAATATATATTTGTGTGTGTGTGCGTGTGTGTGTGTGTGTGTGTCTTACTGTTAAATTGTACACCTAAAACACTGGATTTGTTAATCTATGACACCATAAAAATATAAATAAACAAACAAAGAAAGAAAGAAAGGATTGTAGCTTATTCAATGTCAATATCTATGCATACAATACATGTAGGATGTAGTATCAGGTTACTGCAATTAGGAAACAACCAAAGGATCTAATGATAAAGACAAGTGAAAATGAATAGTGGAAAAATAGTACATAGTTTTACTATATATTTATATACAATAAACTCTGGGGTATATACCATAGGTTCAGAAATCAAGTTTTGTACTCTTTATAAAGAAGTTGGAGGTAACCCATAATTAGATGGCTAAGCCAATGGCTTGTGCTGCTCTGGTTTGATCCTATCCTCCTTGCTCTTTTTCTTATCTAGATTGTGCTGGAAAGCCTGCTTTTTCTAGGGGGTCTTTGTTGGCAAGCTTTTCTTGTAGACTTACTAAAAATACAGACTCTTTATTTTTCAATTTCTTTCAAATTATGTTTCCTTTCAATATGTTCAGCAGATGTCAACTATGGCTTTTCAACTCTCTAATCTGAATGTTGCCTGTTTGTTTGTATCTGTGATTTTTTTTTGGGGGGGGGTAACTGTGTTCTGATAAATATACTTTCTAATAACTTATTTGCCATTTGGAGGGCTATTTAATTGATTTAAAATAGAGCAAGTGCTAGCTCAAGAGAAGTAAAATATCATACTGATGCTTAGAACTCCCTCTGAGAATTGTTAAAATTGTTTCTTTCTTACCCTCAGCACCTTCTGGGGATAATCATTTCCCCACCCCCATAACTTGAACTTATTCCAGCCACAATGGAATGGACCAATCAAATATTCTCTTTTGATAGAGACAGGCACTGAGGGCAGTGTTGAACTTTGGAGCTGGGAGGTTTCATAGACATGGGTTCAGGCTATTGTTTAGGGGGTGACCATTATGTACAACCAGATGAAAGAGCATTGGACCCAATCTACAGAGAGTAAAAATTAAGCAAATGAGATGTTGATGATAAAAAAAAAAAAGAGCAGCTGCTTTGAGTAGATGAGGAAAATACTTGTTAGAGGCAGGTATGATATCTTCTTGTTTGTGGTATTGCTTCTCCATATGGCCTCTGCAGTAATGCTGTCCCTTGTCTGACTGTGACAGTTGATTTCAGAAGCTAGTAAAATTATAGTCTCCTCTCCCTGCTTGATCAAGTCCACTTCCCATTCTAGGTGGTCTGCCCTACAACTCTCAATAATAGGCTTACCTCGCCTTCATCCCTGCTTTAGATCTCACATATGTTCTATATCCATCCATGAGATTGGAAAGGATCTCTGCATGGTTTCCATACCACATAGGACCTGAAAGTCCTATGCTGGATTGTCTGTTAACTATTTGACATTACTGCCATCCCAATTTAAAGTTCATTCTGCAGATGGATAATCTAGAAACTACATTTAAAAAAAATCTTCTTTCTTATAAGGTCCAGGGTAGAGTCCATGAGACACATACATGAGAAGTTTGGAAGAGGGATGAAAACAAGAGCCATTATTCTCCAGAAGCACCAGATATGTGGGCAGACATGAGATACTCAGTGTTCTCCTGGTATACTCTTGAGAAATCCCCAAGTTTGTGTTCCAGACTGAAATTTTGGGGGTGGCTTCCCATTCCATTCCTTCACATATCCAGGTTTTCTGATGGTTGCTTAAGACTATTCTTTTTCTTGACCTAATCCTGACTAATACATGTAGTTTCTTCCTAGAAATCCAATTGGGAATTGGGAAAACATTCTTCTGCATTTGATCTTCTGCCCATCCTACACATTCTGGGATTTTTCTCAGGAGAGAAAACCTGTGTGTCACATATCTCACCATTTCTCTCCTCCTGGTATATTTCCTCCTTCTCTCACTACTGGGTAGAAAGGATTTGAGCTGTTATTTACTACACATAATGCAGTGTAATCATAGTACATTTCCTTGCTCAATATTAAAAGATATTTGAATAGTCAACATAATAGGAGATTTAACTATAAATAACTGTAATGGGAATGTAAGAAGAGAAGTGGAACATAAAATAGTGAAATTCTCTGCTATCATGCAGAGAGCAATGTCTAAAATTCAAAAATGAAAAAAAAAGTGATATGAACATGCTATTTAGAAATTTCGAGTTATCTACCTGAATCAGTTAAAATAGTTGAAATAGTTGATTTGTTCTGGAGATGAAGACTATGAGGGTCAGAGTTATTGGAACAGAGGATGGTTATTTTTTATTTTAAGTCTTTTAGTAAAAAAAATTTTTAGTCATGTATATGTATTACCTTAATTAAAATATTTTTTGAAAATGAAAAGCAGCAGGCAGTTGGTCATGGTAGAGAGAAGAAAGCATGGAAGCTTTGCAGAAGAAATGTGGTTCCTCCCTGCTTACTGCTTTCTGTGTCTGAATGCATGTTACAAACCAGCACCCAGTCTCAGGGATCCAGCTGAGAAGAGGAGATGGTACCAATGCCTCAAACAAGTGAACCTGAACAAACAACATGAACAAAGCAAATACCTGCTCTCAAGATCACTCTCAAAGCTGGAGAGCTTGTAGAAGTGATTATGATCTCAGGAAGGAAGCTTTCTTTTCATCCTCTTGTCTCTCATCTCTCACAGCACAAACATAGACATAACATCATAAAATAAAGATGAACTGGAGAGGGCAGAGAATGTTGATGGTATGCTCAGGTAGGAGGCTGATAGAATTATCTTGGTGTGTGAGGAGTAGCACAAGAACCAAGGGTAGTAGCATTAAAAGAGTCTTGGGAACTGATTGTCTGTGAGGGAGTAACACCACTGGGGTATTGTTTAGGTGAATGTAAGGAAGGGGTGCCATTCCAGACAGTGAACACTTGGTAGCAATAGGATGTTAGAAGGTAAGGATTATGTGTAATTCCGTCAAGACTAGATAATATAAATAACTACTTGGTAAACTAAGAAACAGGAAAATTGGCCATTATATGAGTTTTCTGGGCTACCATAACATAATACCACAGACTGTGTAGCTTAAACAACAATAATTCATTGTTTCACAGTTCTGAAGTCTGGATGTTCCACAGCAAGGTGTTGGAAGGGTTAGTTTCTTCTGAGGCCTCTCTCCTTGGCTTACAGATGGCTGTCTTCTCCCTGCACATGGTCTCCCCTCTGTACAGCTTTGTATCTAATGTCCTCTACTTATTAGGATACCATTCATATTGGGTGACCTCATCTGAACTTAATTATCTCTTTAAAGACCCTATCTACAAATTCAGTCACATGATGAGGTACTAGAGGTTAAGAATGCACCATGTGGATTTTAGAGGGACACAATTCAACCCATACCAGCCTTGAAGCTACATCTGATATGACTGACTTTCTCTACTCCCCTTCCAGACCTCCTATAAACATCCTAATGCATTTGTCTTTTTAATCCCTGTATGTGTGCCTCAGCCCTATTCTCTCACACCCCTCATCACATTACTTGGCTTTTTTTTTTTTTTTTGCACGTAAAATGTCTTCAAAGATGCAACATTACAAATGCACACTGCACAGTTCTTGATGCCTGTGCACTTTGAGAAAACTTTTCCTAAAATGAAATTCATCCATGATAGAGAAATAATAAAATAATTCTTAAATTTTGTTGTTTATCCTGCATTCCTTAATTGAAAACAAAATATATGTAATTTCTAGATTTAAAAACAATTAAAAATGTTTTTATATTTTCATTATTGGTACTTAAGATAATGGGATTACTCATCACTGATTCAGGTGATAATTAAAATTCTGGGTGTGGATGGAGATAGTACCAGAAGTATGTAGACCAGATGGAGACAAAGACCATAAATTTGGTTTCACTGACATTGGAAGGTTGAAAAAATGGTTACCTTTTAAGTCTCTGCCCCCCTAAAACAGAAAAAGGATTACAGCACATTTTCTTTAAGTAGTATATTATAAAAAATTG
Organism: Eonycteris spelaea; assembly: GCA_003508835.1. Classification (NCBI taxonomy): domain Eukaryota; kingdom Metazoa; phylum Chordata; class Mammalia; order Chiroptera; family Pteropodidae; genus Eonycteris; species Eonycteris spelaea. The sequence continues at coordinate 289,381 of PUFA01000083.1, read as the reverse complement.
AAGAGATATCTTATATGCATATGGGTTTCAAGATTTAGTTCACATAAGCTGAATATATTTTGTTTTATGTGTTTCATCCATTGGAAACAAATTTCTTAATTAAGAAATAATAATGTTTTCCAAAAATATTATTATTTTTTTACCATAATGTGTCTTAAAGTATAAGTCAAGAATAAATTAAAGCTACCTAATGATAGCATGAGGATTGGATCAAGGACAAACATTTAATTTGTGTTATCACCAAAACATTGTTTCTCCATGTCAGAACTGTAATGTACCACTCTCTGTCTCATGTTGTCAGGCAGCATCCAGGCAAAACAAAGGCATTCTTCCAGCTACCTTAACACTGACTTCCTATGAAATGTTGACAAAAGCAATGCATAATTATGAGCCTTGAATTTGCATCTATTTAAATTACACAACACCATAAAATGGTACCTTGGTGCCTTAAAATAAAAATATGAGCAGAAGCTGAGATCTTTTAACACTACAAAGTGCTATTTTTTTTGTCTTTGTTGGTGTTAGTTCCTCAAACTTTTGACAAGTGAAAAGAAAAATAAAAGCTTCTTAAATAATTCAGTCTTTTGAATTCAAAAACGTAAAGTGACAATGGAATGAGTTTTACCTTAATGTTATCTGACATTTGAATTATTTTAATTATTTTACTTCTTACCTGACACTTGAAAAATAGGCTTTTTAGGGTCTTCTCTGCATTTCAATTTTTCATTAAACCAGTATTTGGCTTTTTCCCCTGGACAGAGTCACATCTTATTTCAGACAACTCTTCCCAGAAGCTAAATTCATCTTAAGGGTCTTTGGTTTCAAGCAATAGAAATATATTCAACCTTTCTTAAAAGGGAATCTATTATAAGGAAATGAGATGTTACCCGTCTTGAGTGTGGAAAATGTTGGCACCATCTCACTCGTTTAGGAAAAGGATCTGAGATCAAACTAGAAAGATGTCCACCCTCAAATGCCACAGCGATCCAGAAACATGTTTGTTGTGAGGACAGTGTCAACAAAAACAAGGAACAACATTTCAGAACAAGTCAAACTGGTGATCAAAAGCAAGGCTCCTGGCTTCATGTTTAAGTTGAAAGAGTAAAAATATCTTAAACTCACTTCATCTCATTGACACCAAAACTACATATAGAACAGCTATCTCTGGGAATGACCTAAAGACTAGCAAAACATATTTTTTACAACTATAGATATAAAGAAAAAGCCAGATTGAAATGAGTAGGAGGAGCAGAGACTCTGTCTAGTCAAGGTCTACCCCTAACCCCCACTCTCAAGTGGCAAACAACAAGTAGAAGGGATATTTCAACGATGGAGGTTGTCTCCTAAGGAGTGAGGGGTCTGAGCCCCAGCTTGGGGTGCCTTCACTAAGAATAGGAACCTCCATAACATCTGGCTTTGAAAATCAGTGGGACTTAGCCTTAGAGAGCCAAAGGGCTGAAGGAAATGAAGGTTGTGCTCTTTCTAAGTCCCAGGGCAAAGAAAGCAGCTGGAAAGTACCTGAGTCATACATAAAGGTGATGTATAGGGCATGTACTATAGGAACAATGATATGTCAGAACTTTCTCCAGGGACAAAAGTGCTGGTGGGTACCATTTTTTCCCCCTTTCTTTATTCTCCTCTCACCTAACTGGTCTGACACTGGCAACCACGACTTTCCATTAACTTTGCTAACACTGTTCACCCAACCTTGGTATTTTCCTGAGAATCCAAGGCTAGCACCCTTCCAAAGTGGCTCCTGCCCTGCCACACCCAGTATGCGGCCTCAGTACACAGCTGTGTGTTGCAACAGTTGAGACTAGGCCTTGTAGCCAGCAACGCCAAAGGTCTTCCCTGTACATCAATAGTTGTGGTCAGGCCTTACAGCCAGCTGGACTAGGGACCTAGCTCACTTGCCAGTGCATCTTTAGCAGTTGTGGCTCAACCATAATAGGAAGCCACCCTCCTCCACACAAGGAACACCTCTAGAGCACCATCCTCTGGTGACAATGAGGGATAGCACTATTGAACTCCACAAAACACTGTCTAAATAAGTTCATGTTTTCAATACCAGGAGGCATAGCTGATCTACTTAATACATAAAAATAAAAGGAAAAATAAGGGGAAAAAAGAATATGCTTCAAACAAACAAATAAACAAACAACAAAAAAAAACAGGACAAAACCCAGAAGAATTAAACAAAATGGAGATAAGCTATCTACTAGATAAAGAGTTCAAAATAATAGTTATAAAGATACTCATCAAACTCTGCAGAGAAGTAGATAAACTCAGGGAGAACTTCAGCGAAGAGGTAAAAATTATAAAGAAAAAAAAAAACCTATCAGAACTGAAGACTGTAACAACTGGAATGAAACATACGCTAGAGGGAATTGATAATGCAGAAGAATGGATCAGTGAGCAAGAAGAGAGGGTAATGAGAATCATCCAACTGTACAAGCAAAAAGAGAAAAAAATTAAATGAGGATAGCACAAAGCAGTGGTCTCCAATGTTTTCGGTGCCGGGAACTGGTGCTCCTATGAGAATTTAATGCTTGATGATCTAAGGTAGAGCTGAGATGGTGATGCTAGCACTGGGGATTGGCTGCAAATACAGATGAAGCTTCACTTACTTGCTCACCCACTGCTCACCTCCTGCTGTGTGACCCAGTTCCTAACAGGCTGTGGACCAGTACTGGTCTGAAGCCTGAGGATTTGGAACCCTTGGCATAAGGGACCTCTGGGACAGCATAAAGCATACTAGCATTTGCTTCATAGAGGTCCCAGAAGGAAAAGAGAGAGGGAAAGGAACAGAACACCTATATGAAGAAATAATGGCTGGAATAAAAAATTCCCTAACCTGGTGAAGGAAACACACATCCAAGTCCAAGAAGTACGGAGAGTCCTAAACAAGATGAACCCCACGAGACCCACACCAAGACACATCATAATTAAAATGTTAAAAGTTAAAGGTAAAGATAGAATCTTAAAAGCAGCAAGAGAGAAACAATTAGTTACATACAAGAGAACCCCCATAAGACTATCAACATTTTTTAGCAGACATTTTGTAGGAGAAGGGAAGGATATGATACATTCAATGTGGTGAAAAAGAAAAGCCTACAACTAAGAATACATGACTTGGCAATGTTATTATTCAGAATTTAAGGAAAGATAGAGTTTTTTAGATAAGCAAAAGCTATGGGAGTTCACCACCACTAAGCCAGCATTGCGAGAAAAGATAAAGGGAATTCTTTAAATAAAAAGGAAAAGTTCAAAACTAGAACTAAGAAAATATATGAAAAAAAAATCTCACTACTAAAGACAAACATAGCAAAGGTAGTAAACCAACCACTTATACAGCTGCTAGAATGAAAAAATTAAATGGCAATGGGTTCCTATCTATCAATATTTACTTTAAATGTAAGGAAACTAAGTGCTTCTTTCAAAAGACAGGGTGGCTGAACAGGCAAAGAAACAAGATGTACACAAATGCTGCCTACAAGAAACTAACCTTAGAGCTAAAGACACACAGACTGAAAGTGAATAAATGGAAAAAGATATTCCATGCAAATGGAAATGAAAAGAAAGCTGGAGTAGTAATATTTAGATAAAATAAATTTAAAACAAAGACTATAACAAGACATAAGGGTATGACATAATGATAAAGTGATTCATCCAACAAGAATATATTACACTTGTAGCATCTTCACACCCCAAATAGGAGCACGTATATACATGCAGAAAATATTAACAAATATAAAAGGAGAGATTGATAGTAACATAATAATAGTAGAGAACTTAAATATCTCACTTATCTAAATGGATATATCCAGATAAAATCGACAAAGAAACATTGGCTTTAAGTGACACATTAGACTAGATGAACTTAATAGATACATACTGAATATTTCATCCAGAAATGTAGAATACACATTTTAAGTGTAATGAATATTCTCCAGGATAGATCACATGTTAGGTTACTAAGTAAGTCAATAAATTTAAGAAGATTAAAATTATATCTGGCATCTTTTCCAACCATGGTGGTATGAAACAAGCAATAAATTATAAGAGGAAAACTGGAAAAACACATGTGGAGGCTGAACAACATGCTACTAAACAACCAATAAATCAATGAAGAAATCAAAGAGGAAATCAAAAAATATCTTGAGACAAATAAAAATGTAAACGATGTTACAAAATCTATAGGATGCAGCACAAGCCTTTTTAAGGGGGAAATTTATAGCAATACAGGCCTATCTCAAGAAACAAGAAAGTTCTCAAATAGTCTAATCATATACCTAAAGAAACTAGAAAAAGAAGATCAAAGCCCAAAGTTAGTAGAAGAAAAGAAAAAGACGAGAGCAGAAGTAAATGAAGATAAAGTTGGAGCCCTCACTCTGTCTGATTTCAAACTCTACTACAAGCTCTAGTAATCAAAATGATACGGTAGTGGCACCAAAAAATAAAAATAATAATAAAAAAAGGCACATAGATCAATGTATGCTTATATAATCAATGAAATTTATGACAAAAGAGGTAAGAATACACAATTTAGAAGTCTCTAATAAATGGCATTGGATAAACTGGATAGTTACATGCAAAAAAAAATTAAGATATAAAATCATAACTAGAAGAAAACATAGGCAATAAACTCTTCAACATTGCTCTTAGCAATATCTTTTTGAATGTGTCTCCTCAGGCCAGGACAACAAAATAGAAAATAAATGGGACTGCATTAAACCAAAAAGCTTTGGCACAGAAAAGGAAACCATCAACAAAATGAAAAAGCAACCTACTTAAATAGAAGATATTTGAAATGATATATCTGTTAAGGGGTTAATATTAAAATCTATAAAATCTATGAAGAACTCATAAAACTTGACATCAAAAAAACAATTAATCCAATTGAAAATAAGCAGAAAATCTGAATACACATTTCTCCAAAGACATGCAGATGGTGAACAGAACATGAAAAGATGCTCAATATCACTAATTATCAGGAAAATGCAGGTAAAATCACAATGAGATATTATCTCACACTTGTTAGAATGGTTATCATCAAAAAGACAAGAAACAAGAGAAGATATGGAGAAAAGAAACCCTGTACACTGTGCGCGCGCGGGCCGCGGGTGGAATTACAAAATGTATAGTCACTGGAAAACAGTAATGGAGGGTCCATAAAAAATTTAAAATAATACTACCAATTCAGCAATTCCACTTTTGGACTATTCAAGGAAAATGAAAACACTAATTTGAAAAGATATATGCACCCCTATGTTCACTGTAGCATTATTTACAATAGTCATGATATGGAAAAAACCTAGGTGTCCATTGATAGATGAATGGATAAAAAAGATGTGCTATATACATAAAATGAAATATTACTCATCAATAGAAAAGAATGAAATCTTGCCATTTGCAACAAAATGGATGGACCTAAGGGTATTATGCAAATAGTGTATCATTTTATTTATACGTGGAATCTATAAAGCTTAACAAAAGGACAAACAAAACAGAACAAACAGACTCATAGATTCAGAGAACAAACTGATAGTTGTCATAGGGTTGGGTGGTTGGCAATGGGCAAAAAGGTGAAGGGAATAAAGAGATACAAACTTATAACATAAATAAGTCATAGGACAGTAATGCACAGCATAGGGAAAACAGGCAATAATATTGCAATAACTTTGTCCCATGACAGATGATTACTAGACTTCTCGTGGTGATCACTTTGCAAGGTATTTAAAAGTCAAAACACTGTGTTGTACACCTGAAACTAATATAATATTTTATATAAACTATACTTTAATTAAAAAATGCTTTATTTCAGAATGAAAATTAGAAGGAAAAAAAAGATGCCCACCCCCACCTGCCTCTGACCACTACCATAAAGCCTGGATGCTGTGTCATCACAGTTCTCTCAAGGAGATCTCAAAATTAAGTTACTTAAAAGTAATTCAAAAGCATGATTTAATTGAATTTTATGACTATGAAAATAATAACTTCCCCACCAGATTGCCACAGAGACCAGAGGAGCTGGCTTGTTATCTGGGCTAATTCAAAATAAACACATCTTTGAGGAAATATCAAATTGAAAAAAAAAAATGACAAGTGGAAATGAGATCAAGAAGATCTTCTGAAACAATAGAAAACTGTTTCTAAAGCCTTTTCCTATTAGACATGGCAACATTGTAATTTTATCACTACCTATATAGCTGGACCACCTGGCAGGCTACCTGAAAATAGGCAAAGGCATGCTAGATAAAAAAATAATAAGAAAGTAACCAAAAAGCTCACAAAACTGTTCAATCAGAGTGGTTTCTAAGGCAAATTTCTGAATGATAGTTTTGTAATAGATAACAAGTAGTTTAAGTGTGTACATCTTTCAATAGAATTTCAGAATTAAAAATGGAATCAAAGAAACAAATAGAGAAGTGAGTAAATATTTTGCTGGAAGAATTTATACCATAGCAATTTTTATAAGAGTAAAAACTTGAAAGCAATCTAAATGAACCCCAACAGAGGGTATTCAATAAATCCATTTAGTGAAGTTCCATATAGTCATTAAAATGTTGGAGAAATATTTTCTTCACATGAACAGATGATCATAATGTGTTTTCAATAAAAAAAATTCACGAAATAATATATTTACTATGATTTAATTATCCTTGTCCAAAATATATGTGTAATGATGTGTACAGAGAAAAAAATATATCTGAAAGGAGGTATTGTTTATAGAGTTTATCTCTGAGTGGTGGATTATAGGGAATTTTTCTACTTAAAAAATTGTTTTCTACTTTTTTCTGTAATAAATAGGTTTAATTTAAAAAATAAATTAAGTGAAATTTCTCATAATGGAAGACTCCTTTTGTAATGTAAATAATCATACCTTTATTTCTTAATTTGGGATATATCTGTTTCCTAGAGTGTCCTTCACTTACAGATGGAGAATCAGCAGTTTCTACTGTTACTGGTTGAGGTTTTCACCATAGTCTTTTACTTAAGGAGAGTTAAATTTTCTCAAAAGTAGATTTTATGTTCTGAAGTAGAAAATCTCTCCAAAATCATTTAGCCTCCATTCATTGATTCAGTTATCAGGGACATGGCTTTGGAATTTCTATTTTGAGCAGGAGATTGGGCCCATGTTGCAGCTGAGTTTCTGGGTTCTAGGATAAAGGGTGCAGCCCCCAAGTGAGCAGAGATCCCACTGATCTCCTGCGGAGATGTGTATCTGTCAGCACTCTACTCCCCAGGCATCAGTGTCTGCCCTTACTGGGTTGTATTTCTTCTGAATATTCTCAGACCCTGAAAAAATTACTTTAGAAAAAATTCTTTATAGGTCAGTACTTCTATTTTTGACAGGTGAACTTCCATTGACCTCCATGGAATTCTGCCTCTATGAGCCAGGCTAATGCAGCACTCTGCAAAAAAACAAAAAGAATTTTTCCATTAACTGGACTGAAAGAGGTATCACCCTAATTCTTGATGTGCTAATGATTACTGTTACTTGAAAGTGTTAATTTTCAAACTCCAGTGTGGAAAATGTGTTCATTCTCTCAGAGATTCAACATTAGACTTTTTTTTTCCTCTTTTTTCTTTACCTAATCTGGATATTAGTTCACATTTGGATTTTGGCCTAAATAAATAAATTAGGAATAGATACACTTAAAATAAATACATGTTCAATATCCCCCCATACTTTATTACCAAGCACATTTGCACAAAATAGAACGTTTGATCTTAAAAACAGCATCCCCTCTTTCATCTGAGAATGGCAATGGAATGAATAGCTTTTATCACATGTCTAAAGGCCTTTTTATTTTAGGGAGAATTGGGCTTTTATTTACAGTGTGTGCTGATCTTCATCGTAATGCTTCCTGATTTAAAAAAAAAAATCTTTTATTCTTTATTTGTTTTAATGCAAAAGAGAAAAAGAAAAGAGATATGTAAATATGGACTTTTCTTCTTTAATCCCTGGGCACACTGTGGATGCTTTGAGTTGCACTCCCTCAGTGGGAATGGCTCATGATACCACACTTCTATTTGCTAAGCATCTACTTTTCCAAAAGCAGACAAGTTCTTTTCATAAAAGCTACTTCTAAAATAAGGGGGAGTGTGTGTGCTAACAGCTGGGATCAGGGGAGGGTAGTGGGACTGGGGATTTCAGACATTTTCTGCTCAGAGTTTAGGAGGAAGAATTTTGACACATAAAAAACAGTGAAGCTAGAACAGATCTTGATGGTCAAGTATATCTACCTCATTTTAGCATTTTGAAAACTGATGAGTAGAATCAAAGTCACTTATTCTATGTTTTCAATGATAGACAATGGTCCAATCTGGAAGTTTCCCCATCATTTCAAAACTTTACTCCTTGTCACCCAGTTTAGTTAGAATATAGATAGGTCCCAGGAGCTACCGGGTATTGTTGCAGCTCATGACCCAGTCTAGTCCAATTCTATTCAACAATCACAAATTGAATCTAATTATATGCATGCTTTCTCCCAGGTCTTGGGGTTCAGGTGGGGCTGAGAGCCCAGGGTAGGAGCATGGCCTAATAGAAAGAATCCAGGCTTTAGATCAGCAAGATTTGACAGTTCATATCCCAATCCTACTGCCAAGTTGGCCACATATAACCTTATGAGCTTCAGTTCCTCATCTGGAATATGGGGATGATCATCATACTGTTCTGATGGATTGCAATGAGAATAGGCATAAGCAAAATATTTTGCTCTCTGTGGTTGCTCAATAAACAGAAGCCGTTACTATTCTTATCTCTGCCTCTAAAGTAAATGAAACATAGTCGCTACTGAGAGTCAAGTGAGAAACACTTCAGGCAATACAGCCCTAGAATGTCTGCTACTTGGTTACCGGATTGGTTACTGGATTAGGCTGAAGCTCAGTTAGTTACAGAAGTCTTCTCAATCTCAACTATACTGTGGTGAGGAAGTAATCCAAATTTCCTATCACAGGCCCCAGGGGTGAGGAGGAGAAGAAAGAAGAGCCTGAGAATGGGGTAAATTAGACATGAAGTACCCCAAATTTGTCGCATTAGTCTATAATCTGGTTGCTAAAAAAACTCACTTATAAAACATGTAACATTTGTTCTCCTAATTCATAAAAAAAAATTCAAAATGGAACAGAATCAATTTGGAGCTTAGGGAGAATGTAGGGCATAGGCACGTCCTTAAGGCCTTTGTGCTTATGCGTATAGGGGTATGTCTTCTTCCTATTCTGCAAATGGTCTGTGAAAATAACTAAATATCACTATTAGATTTTTTTTTTTTTTTACAGAACGATGCTTGATTTCTTTTTCCATTGCTTTGTCCACATATTGGATAAAAATGACTGGTAACTAATTTTAGTTGTTTAACTCTAGGGCGAACACATATTCCTGGGTATAGCATAAAACAAAGAAAAAACATGTCTATATTTTTTCAATAGTTTGTCTTACCTACCATTTTTCACTTCTCTAAGTCTAAATATCAAAGAAATATCCATAGGGTGACCAAACTGTGCTTCAGTTGTAAAGATATCCAGCCAATCTTGATTCTAACTCCAGATTTCAAGGTCATTTGATCAGAAGTACATTTCTTACTAAAGTCTTCTAATTAGCAACTAAAAGCAACCTGATAAATTCCTTTCTGTTCTAGCAGAAGAAAAGTTCTTGAATATTAGGAGCCACTGAGCCCATTGAGCTATTTGTTTGCTTTTTATCTAAATCTGTCCTTCTGGCCTGTGGAAATGCATTAATATCCCATTTTATTCAAATGGACTGAATTAACATATTGACTGTTCTGTAAGCTATAGAGGGTTCAAAAGAAAATATTGTTCTTTGTCCAGAGGTATTTAAAATCTAATTGGAGAGACAAAGGTCACAGAAGTAGTATAGTATAGTCATTAGGAACCTAATTTCAAGATGAAAATGTTAACTTTATCTTCTACTTACTTGAAGCAATAAATTTAACCTGTTTGCCTCAGTTTTTCATCTCTAAATTGGGAGTAAACATATTTGCCTTATAGGGTAATAAGAGAATTGACTAAGAATATGTGACATAATAGATGTGCTAACTTGATGGGGGAATTTTTTCACAATGTACTGATACATATATTGAATCATCACATTGTAAATTTTGAATACATTTCAATTTTATTTGTCAATTTTACCTCCATAAAACTGAAAAATATTGGATTGGCAGCCACATACTGATATAAATAAATAAAAGAATAGAGAAGAAGGGAAAACTTTTTTTTTTCTTTTTTTTTTTTTTTCAATAGAATGTCAGCTAATACATATAGAAGCAATGACAGATGTAAAAAATCACTCTCTGGCTGTCATTGTAGTGGTAGGTGATTCATAGACTCTTAGAATTTTGACAGCTGTCCCAATCAAGTTTCTTTACCCTTCCTGATCCTATTTAGAAATAAATGTTACATTTATTTGTTGTTTCTCATTATCTCTTTCAACCTAGAATAGTTCCTTGGTCTTTCTCTGTCGATCACGTCTTTGAATTTCAACGAATACAAGCCCTCCATTCTCTAGGAGAAACCTCAACCTGAGTTCACCTAGATTTCCTTATCAGACTCCTAGTCTTTGTATTCTTGGCAGGAATTTCACAAAAAGTTCTGGCTCTTCTCTGTGCCTTGCATAAGGAGGCACATAAATGTCCATTCATGCTGTGTTATGAACTGAATGTTTGTAATCCCTGAAATTCATTTATTTGAAGTTCTAAACCCCAATGTGATGGAACTGGAGGTAGAGCTTTTGAGGGGTGACAATCACTAAATGAAGTGGTTCTTATGAGGAAGTTAGTGCTTTCATAAGAAGAGATCAGAAAGCTCGTGTTCCTTCTCTCCTCTATGTGAGGACACAGCAGAAAGGCAGCCATTTACAAACAAGGAAGAGTGCTTTCACTAGACACCAAAGCTGCTGGGAGCTTGACCTTGGACTTCCAGCCTCCTGAACTGTGAAAAGAAAGTCACCTAGTATATGATATTTTTGTTACAGCAGCCCAAACTCATTAAGACATGCTGTTATCAGTAATCTTAGCCTCAATCACCTAATCGTGTTGGTGTCATTTAAATTTCTTTACCCTAAATTCACTAATTTTCCCATTTGTACTTGCCTAGGATTTTGTGAGATGTTTCTCTTCTCACCTTACTCTCTAGTTCCAAAGTCCATGCAATATTTATTACCCTAGAGGTTGAGACTGACATCTTATGTCTCCTCTGAAGATCTTGAAGATATGACACGGTAGATTTTAGGAACCATAGTTGTAATCCTTCTGAATTTGAACATGGCTGAGAGTCACTTTTTATGTTCTTAGGAAGAAAATTACATAGAACTGAATTCAGTGGACTGGTGCCCATGAATTACTTTGAAGTCATCTGTTGGCCTTCCAGGAGGACGTGATGAAATGGAGCCCCAGCTTTGAGGAGGATTTGTTTTCACTTCTCCTGGGACACTTTTTGTTTTTCACACTGGTTAGATAGCCTCAGGCTACTGTCATTCATGGCTTCCCAGGACTGGCTCTTGTCATGAGATTGTTTTGCTTTTCCTAATTCCTGACCTTTCGAATTGAGTTGAAATTGTTTTGTTTCTCAACCTTGCAACAATCCTCAGCTGTTTGAGGAGAGCTCACTAGGAAATGTTTGTTTTTCATTAACTCGTTTCTCTCTATTAGAGCCAACAGAAAAACAGAAGAGCAAAGAAAGAGTCCCTGTTCAATTAGCCTAATTAGACTTCCCACTTTAGGACTGTGTCCAGCTCTAGTAAATTTACCACAGCTGACCCTGAAAAGCCATGTGATTTGTCAATGCCTTGTTGGTTCATCTACTCAGGGCCATTAAGTTCTCAGGATGTGCTAGATGGTCTCATATGCTATGTTTTTAAAATTTTTATAGCAACACTGAAAGATATGGGTTATTAACCCCATTTGAAGACCAGGAAATTGAAGTTTAAAGAAGCTAATTAATTTGTCCAAGATTCCCTACATGGGAAGTGGTGGCCTCAGTTTTAAATCTCTTGATATCAATGTCTATTTTGAGAAAGTAGAGTGGGCTATGGTTTATGGATACCTTGGCCTGCATAGGATAGGCATGAAGGCCATTCTATGTGTCCCAGCCTGCACTGGATTTTTACCTTGTGCATGAGGGGAAAAACATGAGCTAAGCAGAACTTTCTTACTTTGCTCTCTGTGAATACACTTCCCTGGGAGAACTACATGGGACAAAGGAGAAACAAGATAGGGCTGGACATAACTGTAAATTCTGGCACAACATCATGTAAATAAAATTTCCATTTATATACAGTTTCTGATTAATCTGAGAATTTGGAGATGATGAGAAAAGGTTATGTCCTTGTGGATTAGAAGGAAAAGTGGGGATCATTTAGCTCATCACCCTCTTTTTAGCAGATGAGAAGTAATCTGAGGATGAAGAGAGAAATATACCTAAATTTCCTAGCTAATTAATGTCAGGGACAGGACACGAATCCAGGTCTTCTGATGGCCTGGTCACTGAGTAGTTGAAAATAAAACCAATGTCTATAAATTGGGGCAACAGTATGAGGAACAGGAGAATTTGGGAGCACAAGGAATATTCTACAACATTGTACCCAGGTCCTCAAGATTTGTCCTATCAAAGTAAATAACAGATATTCAAGGGGATCAGAACTCTAAGGAAAGAAATGTAAAAAAATATAAAATTAGCACATAAAATCAACCTATTGGCAATGTTGGCACGTAATAAGAAGGAATATTTACTTATTTCAGAAACAATTATATTGAGGTGTATAGTATATATTGTAAAATTTACCCACGTAAAATGTACAATTCAATGATTAATTGTGCAGACATCTTTATAAGCTCATCTAGAATATTTTTATCACCCCAGTAAGATCTCTAATGCTCACTCACAGCAAGTAATATTTATTGAATATTTACTACAGGCTTTTAATTATAACGAGTCTCTTCACAATGCTCCAAAAGTTTCTATTATTGCTCTCACCCCATTTTGCCAGTGGGGAAATGTTAGGTAACTGCCCAAGATCACTCAGTACCTGGGAGATCTTGGATAAGTTATCTGTCTTGGGTTTGAACGCAGACCCTTTGACTTCAAAGCCTGGGCTCTTTACTACTATGCTATTCTGTTTCTATATGAAGAAAGAAACCCAGCAGAGATTTCCCTATTGTATATGCTGATTTTCTAAGGTGGCACAACCTCTGTTCTCCTTCTTATTCATCTTTTTACAACCATAAAGATATAGTAGTTCCCTTTAAATGATCAGTTGGTATAGATTGCTGGTTGATGATGTCAAATCACATCTTTGGAGGTATAATCCTTTTAACCAAGATATGTAAAGGAGAAAGGAATAGAGCAGTACAATGCTCCTGTTAATAATGGATGCTGGAAGCAATAATATTCGTGTACTCCATGGAGTCAGTGTATCATGCAATGAAGCAGGGAGTTCATTGTAGAGGAAGGAGCAGGAGATCTGCCCACCTCAGTGCATAGAGTTGGCCCTATATGAACATTTTCTAGGGATGAGCATTGGGCTGGAGGATGATTATTAAGATACACTGGAAAGAAGAAGGGATCTACAAAGAACCCTGGTCAATCCACTTGTCTAGATAGATCTTACCTTATCTAAGTTTCAGAGAAGCAGACCTCTGAAAATGATCTTCCCCAAGATCCAGAAAAAAGATTTCTTATAACTACTTAGTATCCTTAACAGAATATAAGATTGCACGGCCTAAAACAAATGAGAAATCATAAGGAGACAACTATCTAAGATGAAAAGTCAACAAGATAAAATTTAAAGGTAGATTATTAAACTAATGAAAAATAGCAAAAAAAACCTCCAAAAATTAAGTCGCAGAATTAAAATACACATGGGATGACATAGAGAGCCAAAGTGATATTAAGGCAGAGCAAATTATGATGTGATGATGAAAACAAGGAAAATATGTATTGAATATAGACAACAGAGGTCAAAACTTAAGAGTGAAATATGTTTCTGAAGAATAAAACAAGTACAACAGAATAACTAAATGCCCATAAATAATATATTTTATTTTTCTACAAAGGCTATTCAGATTGAAAGATTTTACCCTTATCACCTTATATTGGAAAAAAAACATGACAGAAAACCCAACATCTAGAAACAGTGGAGCAAAGGTTTTTTTTTTCTCTTAAAGACAAAAAAAATTCCTATGGATATCCAATAAAAATTGATCAAATCAAATATAAAAAAATACAAATCTGATAGGTTTTAGATTTCTTCTGTCTTATACCAAACAGTAAAAATTAAAGAAATAATTTTAAAAAATGGTTTTAGGAAAAAGTATTGTGATTAAAGGATAGTAAAGTCTGCCATTTTTATTCTATATATAAAGGCTATCGAAAGATTGACATATATCCAAGAGCTTAAAAAACATACTTGCAGTGTATATTTCTTTAAAAATATTATTTGAAAATTTCTTTCATGTGAAATGTAAAACAAAATTAAACACTCAAGACCAGAAGATTCTGTATGAAAGAACTGGTGGTTAATATTATAACAGTTAAACATGGAATTAATTCAAAATATTTGTTGAAATAATTTTGAAGTTAACATTATTTGGTGTTTGTTATTATATATATATAAACAAATTATATACATATATAAACAAATTATATTTATATAATTTGTTTGTAAAAAATGAAGATGTGAAAAATACTCATTAAATAAAAGATGTTTAAAATAAAATAATGTAATAATGACAAACTGGTCCTAAGACTTCAGATTATTTTACTAAAATCAATCAGTGAGCGGAGAGCATAAATAAAGTGCTGTTTTTCATTTTAAAGTAGGAGAGTCAGATACAAAAGATACTGTTTTAGTTTTGACTTTGATAATTAGAAGTATATTAGACTGCATACAAAGTAAAAAAGAAATTAAAAGTTATAAGAGAAAATGAGACATTGTAAATAATTGTTCTGATAAAATGACAGAAAAAAAGAAATTGTAGGTTAAATTTCTTTATAAATCAGTAACAGGAGAATAAGCATGTGGAAATAAATCAGAGCAAGTATCTAAACAGGCAATTGACAACTATCATGTAAAAATATTAACTTCATAAATAAAAAGTGAAAATTAGAACAGCAATAACATAGTACATTAAACCCATTAAATTAGCATATACTAAAAAAATGAGAATCTTGATGTTAGCTAGGATAGAGGGAGAGGGCCATTATGTGCCAGTCAAAGTGTAAATTGGTAAGTTGGTGCTCTTTTGGAGTGGAATTTGGCAGTATACATCAAAAGCTTTCTAAATGCAGATACCTTGGGACTCAAGAATTTCATTTCTAAAGGATGTACGCAGAAGTGGCCACAAAGATTTAACTCCAGAGACAAGAAGAGCTGACCTCATGCATGGGGCTTCTCATTTGACACCAAGGATGACACTCAAGCCAGAACTATGAAGATAAAATTGGAAGGTGAAAATGCAGGGACTGTAGCTTCTGAGAGCCCCTCGTGTCTGTGAGCCTGGTTTCTTGGTTGCTCCATCCATCTCTAGTTTATTTTTTATTGCTGTCCTTGAGGCTTTTCTAAAGCTCTGTTTAAACATTTGAGTCATGTCCATAGTACTTTAAGCAGTTAAAGGCAGGGTGGGAAATTATGAAGAACTAAGCTAAAAAAAACAATGTCTACTTTGGGAGGCTGGATAGGTCAGAACTGAAGTTACAACACACCTCTGGGGACTCAGGTGAGTGTGCCACTGGCTGCTCACCCCTAACACTGCATGTTTGTCCCAACATGGCTATTTCTAGACCTAAATATTGGCTAGAGCTGCCACTGCTGCCTCTGCTGGAATGAATACCTGTGCTCCCTGTGTGTTTGTGTCTCCTTGTCAAAGTCCCTAGAGAGGACACAGGCATCCCAGGACCTAGAGAGCATCATCCAGTTGTTGCCGTGGACTTGGAAACTTGAGCATCTGGATTATTTCCAGCTTTCTCAGCTTTCAGATCACCACAGCACTCATGGTAGCAAAGGGTCTTGTATTCTGGGGAGCCCTCCCGCACCCCCTAAAAACACCAAACACCATGATACTGATACTATGAATGAAAACATGCCTTGGGATGCAGGGGTGCTTTTCTCATTGCCCATTAATGCCAGCCTAATGCTTTCTCTTAGGCCCCTCTCTCCTCTCCATTTCTTTCTGGAGGAAGCATTCCTCATTTGTTTCTCAAATAGCTCTTAGTAACTTGGAAAGGAAATTAGAAAAGAGACTTGAATAGAATTTTACATACTCAGAGAGCAAGAACTCTAAGAAGTAAATCCATATTTGTTTACATTTAGGATGACAGTTCAAGTTAAAGCTCTCTTTTATCTGGATCCAGTTTTCCTGCAAGTGGATGAGCAATGCTATCTCACTGTAAAATTGGAGCTTTACAGTTTATAAATTACTCTAACACATACAAAAATCAAATTGCAATTGTGTTATGCTGTGTCTAGTTTATGGACAGGGGCTGCTCATGATGGAGATATAATTATAGATATAATTATACTTATAAAATTCAGCCAATCAGTCACTACTTCAGGCTCCTGGTTTTGAACACCTACTGTGCACTAGCCATGGGGTTTTGCACTACAAGGGATATAAGGGTAATGAAGCTCAGTTACTGACCTCCCAGCAACTGGCAGTTGGGGAGGAGGGAATTACATAAAGAAATGGTTGTAATTTAGCATAATAAGTAGGACAGCAGAGATTGGAATAGAAGCTTGTGGGAGCAGCAAACATCAGATATGAGTCAAAAGGTATGCCGATCTGGCCAATGTTTGTCAAATTGGCTCACTGTGTACATGGACACAAGTGTGAGTGACAGGGGTATCTATATAATAAGAACTGAAGTTTGTCACATCTAATCTATTAGTAAATACTTAATAATTGGATGTTCTTGTCCACCTTCATTCCCCTAGAACTCTGCTATGTGTTATAATTGATTGCCCTTTCTTTTACTAAATTAGTGCTTATGGAATAGATGAATATTCTCACAGATTGTACCCCAATAGAGAGTGTTTCTAGGGTGCACAAGAGATTGGGGTGATTTTCTTCAGAACTTTTCTTTATATAGTTATGGGGTGGGGCAGGTACAGCTAATCCAGGGACTCGATATTAGCTATATGTCTGTGCTCTCCTCTAAGGAAGGGCAGGTGCCATGACCTCTCAACCCAGTTCAGGCTGTCATATTTGCCTTTTGTAATGACAAAGGGCCTCTAGGGACTCTGTGCCAAAAATTTACCTTCCAGACCTGGCAAGAGATGACTATGCATTCAGACATGGACCAACTTTGCAAGAAACAAATGTGACTAAAAGGTTAACTTGGAGCTTTGTATTAATGAGAGCAAATTTGCTGGTTTAGCCTCAGGAAGGCCTGCTAGGTTCTTAGGGTCATGGGCAGTAGGCTAACTGAGCCAATTGTATTTCCAGTGCACAGCCCTGGACACTGGGAGGTCCAGGTGTGGAGATGTGGTGATTCAGCACAGATACAGTTCTCTCACTGGAGAAACAGACCCAACTAGGACAATGCAGGATTGCAGCTGTTCTGACCCCGGAGTGCTATGATGACAATCATGTTGAAACCTGGCTTGTTGTTGCAGATGGAAGAGTATGTGTCCTCTTATGGAGTATGATGTATGAACTTAAAAATACCTGAGGCAGTACCCAAGTAGTAGGCAAGGTAAACTTGAGAAGTTCTTGTTAATTTCACCAAAATCAAATGGTAAAAATGTAAGTAACCCAATGTCTGTCTCACTTTAGCAATCTTACTCCATTGCATAAAAAGCAAATCCATTTCTGCATATTCTCAGTGCTTTGTACTGCTGTTTACTGGGAATAGAATGTGGAGGACCCCTGGAGCCATCAGCTTTTCCTCCTGAAAACCAGGGCCACTTATGTATGTGCTGCTGTTGGCCCTGTGTTCTCAAAGGGGCATGGAATAAGCATTTCTTCCTCGTCTCCTTCAAAAGAGAAGGAGAAGATGACCTGAAATGTTTTTTCTAGCTCTTCCTCTGGTCAGGAATTTCAAAAACAGCAAACTTCTGATTCTCTGCTCTGTCCACTATGGCTGTAGGAGAAAAACTTCATACTTTATGAAAGCTTGTCTTCAAATTTCCTCTATTTTTTAAAAGAAAATAAAAGAATAAATTATAAGGAGAAAATATAGATAATCAAAAAGAAAATAGAAGCCATCAAGAAAACATAATTTCTTTTCAACTGTTTCCTGCTGTGTTTCTGAACATATACAGAACATGTATATGTGTGCTCATGTTTCCCTTTCGGTTACAACCACAGTGTTATTTGGGCTGGGTCACACCTTTTCAAATGGGTATGATCACTTTTGTCTGGTGCCATCTCCTATGACATTTTCACCCCATTTTCCAAGCTTACTTTTTCTCCCAGTCTCTGTGACTGTGGGCCAGAATGTATTGACAGACTCTTGTTCACTTGCCGTCCAGTCAGGGTCTTCTTAGGAACACTGACCACTTGTGAGTCATGCCTGCAAATCCTGCTTTGCTATTTTCAGGTTGCTGCAAACCCTTGGTGCACATTTAAAATATCTTCTCATAGAGCATTGTCTGGTTCTCACATAAGCAAACAAGAAAAATGGATAAAGCTCATTTGTAACAAACTTATCTATTATTATAAATGTTAGAGAGTAGAGCATGCTGGAACCTAACAGAAATGGTTTACATGCAAACTTTATCTTAAAAGATAGGAGGGAGATCAGTTTCAGTGTGTGCCTGGGCAAATTTAATTGAGTCTAGATCTGTAGGGACTGCAACGTGAAGGACCGCGGAGAGGTCAAGGCTTGACTGTCAGCATGAGAAAGTTAGTTAATCTCTGTCAGTTTGCATTCATGCCTCTGTGAATGGTGGGGCTGCAGTGGTTGTTTCCTCCAATTACAATTCAGATGGAAAGGCTGACACAGAGCAGGCCCCTAGAAAGTTGCCTTTCCTTCTTTTCCTTTCCTTCCACACCCTACCTGCCTACACCTCCACTCTCACCTTTTGTTCTCCCTCTGGAAAGCAGAGAAGAGAAACTTTCATTGTTTCTGTTCCAGGAATTTTGTAAGAATCAAGTGTAAAATCGCTATATAAAAGAGTTCCAAAAACACTAGAGCATGATGTAGTTGTAGAGCCATCACTGAATAATAATGAGAACATGACCCATTTCTTGAATCTTTAGTGCTCACAAGGAGTCCCTCTGCAGCACTAGGTCATAAGAGGTGACTGTGACCCTGGGCTTCCCGATCCTGTGGCAGTAGGGAACCTGTCAGCAGGGTCTGTGCAACCCCTGAATTTCTGCTTTCTTTTTCCTCCAATTTCTCTTTTGTAAAACAGACCTCCCTCCTCAAATATTGCATTTTCCCAGCCATTTCTTGAATGTTTGTAATTCATGTGTCAGCCATTTCAGGCCTCCTCACCTGTCCTTTTATGTAATCTACTTAAACTGAGTCTGTCTGTACTGTCCCAGAGGGTGCAGTTCAGAGGGGATTTGATTTCTAGATCCGTCAACAGCAGGCTGAAAACTTGATGTGATGTGTCATGTTCCCTGTGGAACAAAGCTGCCTCAAAGCCTTCTCTTCTACCTTGCGGACTCAGATTTTTTGTTCCCAAGCCATGTTTGGAAGAAGCCTTTGTCTGTGGACATGGCAACACCGGGGATCACTGCCACTTGTGATACAATTTTTAAATTTTACTAACTTTAATTGATTTCTTTTCTTATTCTAAAAGGAACATATATTATATAGAAAATAAAGGATTTCCAGGAATTCCACTTCTGGGTATATATAAAAAGAAACTGAAATCATACTTTAAAGAGGTATCGGCACGTCCATGTTCATTGCAGTATTATTCGCAATAACCATGGCATGAAAACAACCTAAGTGTCCATCAACAGGTGACTGGATCAAGAAAATGTGACATGTATATGGAATGAAATATGTTTGAGACTTTAAAAAGAAGGAAATCCTGCCATTGCAACAACATGAATGAATCAGAGGACGTTATATTAAGTGAAATAAGCCAAACAGAGAAAACCAAATACTGCATGATCTTGCGTATATGTGAAATATAAGAGTTGAACTCATACAAGTAGAGAGTAGCATGGTAGATGCCAGGGGTTGGGGAAATGGAAAGATGATGGTCAAGTGGTACAAACTTTCAGTTATGCAAGATAAACGAGTTCTGGAGATCTAAAGTACAGTAATATGACTATAGTTAAAAATACTGAATTGTATATTAAAATATGCTAAGGTAAATCTTTTTCTCTAATTTATAAAATATTTTTATTATTTTTAATTATAGTTGACATACAATATTATATTAGTTTCAGGTATAAAACAGTGATTAGACCTTTATATAACTTACAAAGTTATCATCTCAATAATTTCAGTACCTATCTGAAACATACATAGTTATTATAATACCACAGACTACAGTCCCCAGGCTATACTCTACATCTCCATGACTATTTTGTAACTACCAATTTGCATTTCTTATCCCCTTCCCCCTCACCTATCTCCTACTCCCCAAATATGACAACCATCAAAATATTCTTTGTATACATGAACTTGTTTCTGTTGTTTGTTTGTTTATCCTGTTCTCTGGATTCCACACATATGTGAAATAATATGACATTGATCTTTCTCTGTCTGACTTAACTCCACTTAGCACAATACTCTCTAAGTCCATCATATTGTTGCAGATGGCAAGATTTCATTCTTTTTTATATCTGAGTGATATTCCATTGTGTGTATATACACATATGTGTATGTGTGTGTGTATATATGTAATATATGCATATTACATATATATATATTACACACACACACACACACACACACACACACACACATCTTACCTCTCCTTTATCATTCATCCACTGATGGACACCCAGGTTGTCTCTATATCTTGGTTATTGTAATAATGCTGCAATGAACATATGGATATTCATATCCCTTCAAAGTAGTGTTTTGGTTTTCTCTGAATAAATACTGAGAAGTAGGATTGCTGAGTCCTTCTTTGTCTCCTATTATAGCCTTTGTTTTAAAGTCTATATTGTCTGGCATTAGTATTGTTATCTTAGCTTTTTGTTTGTTTCCATTTTCACAAAATATATTTTTCTATCCCTTTACTTTCAGTGTGTGTGTCTTCTGATCTGAAGTGAGTCTCTTGTAGGCAGGATATGTAAAGATTTTGTTTTCTTATCCATTCAGGATGCTATGTCTTTTGATTGGAGCATTTAATAAATTTACATTTAAATTATTTTTTGCTGGATATGTAGTTATTGCCATTTTATTATCCATATTTTTCCTTCTTTTTAAAAAGTCTGTTTAACATTTTCTGTAATACTAGTTTGGTGGTAATGAACTCCTTTATCTTTTTCTTGTCTGAGAAGCTCTTCATTTGGCCTTCAATTCTAAATGAAAACTTCACTGGGTAGAGTGGTTGTAGGTCCTTGCTTTTCATCACTTTGACTATTTTGTGCTAATCCCTTCTGGCCTGCAAAGTTTCTGTTAAGAAATCAGCTGACAGTCTCATAGGAGTCCTGTGTAGGTAACTAACTGCTTTTCTCTTGCTGCTTTTATGATTCTTACTTTGTCTTTAACCATTTGCATTTTAATTGTGATGCATTTGGTGTGTACTTCTTTGGTGTGTACATCTTGTTTGGCACTCTCTGTGCTTCCTGGGCTTGTATGTCCATTTCCTTCACCAGGTCAGGGAAGTTTTCAGTCATTATATTCTCAAACAGGTTCTCAATCTTTTGTTCTCTCTCATCTCCTTCTAGTACCCCTATGATGTGAATTTTGATACATTTGATATTGTCCCAGAGGACCCTTAAATTTTCCTCATTTTTTGAATTCTTATCTTGTTTTTCTAATTGGGTGTTTCCTGCTACTTTATCTTCCAAATCTCTTATTCAACTTTCTGCTTCATCTAATCTTCTATTGATAGCTTCTGATGTATTCTTTCAGTTATTGCATTCTTCACTTCTGAATGTTTCTTTTTCATGTTTTCTACATTTATTTGTATGTTTCTTATGTCTTTGTTGAAGTTCTCACTGAGATTATCGAACATTCTTATAACCAGTGTTTTGAACCATGCATCTGGTAGATTGCTTCTCTCTAATTTGTTTAATTATTTTTCTAGAGCTTTGTTCTGTCCTTTCATTTGGGACATTCTTTTTTGTCTCTTCATTTTGGCTAACTCTTGTGTTTGTTTCTATATATTAGGTAGAGTAGCTACGTCTCCTGGTCTTGGTAGAGTGGCCTAATGTAGTAGGTGTCCTATGGGGTCTGCTGGCACAGTCTCCCCAGTCACCTGAGCTGGGTGTTACAGTTGTGTGTCTCTTATGTGAGTTGTGTGTGCCCTCCTGTTGTAGTTGAGCCTTGGCTGCTGTTTGACATCAGTGGGAGAGAATGATCTGCAGGCTAGTTGATTGTGAGGACTGGCTGTGCCTACAGTAGAGGAGCTGCAGACACTGACCCTACAGAGCATAATTCACTTTAGCAGAGCTCTGGTGCCTACTGAGTCTGCACTTTGGGTGTGTCATTTGTGGAGAGAGCTGGGTGATGCTCTAGCTCAGTCCAATGTGGCCACCAGCCATGCTAGCTCCAATTGTGCTGTTTGTGGCTATCTGGAATGAAGCACAAAGCATCCACAGATGTCTTCCACCCAGCTGGGCTTGGAGGTGCCTGGGAGGGGCTAAGCTGTGAACCGGGAACAGCTGCCACTGGTGCCAAACTTGGGGCTGCTTAGCAAGAGGTATAGGGCATGCTGAGTCCAGATGCCGCTTTTGGGGGATTTGTGAACCTTTGAGAGATTTTAGGAAAGTCTTCAGCATTTGCCAAGACAGACCATTTGTATAGAAACTCCACTGAAATTGGCTTGGTGGGCCTGCAAGTTTGGTGAGAGGCACAGTGAACAGTGTTAGTCAGTTTGATGAAGACTCAGTTATGGCACCTACCTAATCTTCATGCTGGGACAGGAGAGGGCTCACCAAAGGAACAATGGCTTCTGCCAGTACTTCTGTCTGGGAGAAGGCTGCCCCTCCAGCCCTCATTCTGAAACCAGACAATTTGGTTCCTTTTTGTATGTCCCTGGCATCTTTGAGCTTCTACCCAGTGCTGGAGCTCAAAGCGAATGAGTCTGTCTGGGACTAAGTCTGTGCATGGGCCCTTTAAGAGGAATGCCTGGGACTCCATTTCACTCAGCCACAATTTCTGTTGGTTTTTATGTCCAGATGTTGTGGGGACTTTTATTCCTGACACTGGTGCTCCAGATCCCTTGTTTCTTTATGGGGATCTCCACAGCCAAGATATCCCTCCTGATATCAACCACCACGCATGGTATGAGGCCAGCCTGTTTCGTATTTCTGCCCTCCTACCAGTCTTATTGTAGTGTCTTCTGTAAAACCTTAATTATAGGACTATCTCTAGAGTTCAGATGATTTTCACTGATTATTGTTCTGTAGGTTAGTTGCAATTTTGTAGTGTTTGTGAAAGGAGGCCAGCACAACATTTACCTACTCTGCCATCTTGACTGGAACTCAAGAGGATAAATCGTACATTTTCTCACCATACACACACAAAAGTTAACTATATGAGGTGACAGATATGTTAATTACCTTGATCATAGTGATTACTTCATAGTATATATCAATATCAAAACATCAAGTTGTACACTTTAAATATATATAATTTTTGTCAACTGTGCTCACTAAATCCAAAAAAAAAAAAAAAAAAAGAAAAGAAAAGAAAAGAAAAAAGAAGGGGAAAATGATCCTTCTGTCCAGACATAACTTCTATTAGCACCTTGCTATATAACTTTTTTGGGTGTGGTAGGAATCATGGCAGAGACTGGGTTTATACAGACATATATTGTATAATTATTGTTTTTCAAATATTTTCATGTCAGTATATATCCATCTACTGTACCATCTTTAATGGCTGAATATTTTATTTCTTGGATGTATAAAAATATTTTCTTGATTGGAAATATTGTTTCCCTGTAAAAACAAGCCAGAGGAACATTTTCAGAACTATTTTGGAACAGATTCTCCCACACAACTCCGAAGAAAAAGTACATAGAAGCACTATTTCTGGATTAAGGACATACTCTAGCAGGCCTTTTTGTGGACTGGTATTGCAAAGGTTAAGTTCATGTGCATCCCAGTAGTAGGAGTAGCAAGAATAATAATGACAAGGGATATTGAGGAAAGACTGTCTATTGTTGAGTTGTTACAGAATCTCTGGGTGGACTCTGAGCCAAGGAAAGATGGAGGAAAGTTGTAGAGTACTGTTTTTCCTTGTTTTTGGTATTCTCTGTCTTAAGAAGAAAAGCTAAGGTACATCACAAGTGAAAATTAGAAAAGATGTTATTCAAAGTAACTATATCAGTTTCCATCAGATTCTGGCATTGAGTTATGTCACATTTTTAGCATTATTTCACTCATTAACTCTCTTTGTCTTCATGGACATTTTAGTGAGAAGGATGGAGGTGTTGCATCTTGGTCTCCTCACCTGTATCCTTTGGAAACAGATATCTGTATTTGTGTTAGGCCATCCTGTTACAGCCGGTAAAATATTCTAACTCCACTGTGATCCTACCCTGGGCAAGTAACATCTTCAACCAGCCAGAACAAAGATGTTCCTGGCCCATCACAGCTCTGACTTTCTACAAGGCTGAGTCCTGCTGCAAAAGCATATTCCACTCTTCAGATTTCATAAAGTATGGGTATTCATAGATAACCCCTTTACATGGGACTATTACAAGAGGGTAAAAGGGTACTGCTTGAAGATGGGTCCTTGTCTTGTTTCTAGAAGCCTTACTACATGTTTCAGGGCCTACCCTGAACATATATATGTGTGCATATATGCATGCATGCATGTATATATGTATATATACATGTATATATCACATAATAGGGAAAAAAGAGGATCTATGTCACATGTATGCATGTATGTATGTGTGTATGTATGTATATCTATATCTATATCTATCTATCTATCTATCTATCTATCTATCTATCACATAACAGAGAAAGAAAGAGGATCTATGTCATATGTGTCTTTATATTTCCAGTGCCTAGATCTATAGTTGGAACACAGTAGGTTCTCAATGACCAGTTTTTGAAAGTATTGATTTTCTATACTTTCACCATTAACATAAATACAACTCGGCTTTGATTACACCAATTTCTTTATTGCCAGCAGTACACACCCTGCACTCTCATGCTTGTGTACCTCTAGAAAGCCCAATTCAAGTACTTAGTACTCTTGAGCACACCAACTCAAGTTAGACACTGCCATTTAGAATGACTGGAAAAGCTGTTCCCAAAGTGTAGTTTGGGGATGCCTGGGGGTTCTTGAAACCCTTTTGGAGTATCTGTAAAGCCAAAACTATTATAATAATACTAATTAGAAATTATTTTCTTATTTTACTGTCATCTATCATGAAAGTACAGTGGAGTTTTAGGGGTCTATGACAGGTAATGATGTCATTGTTTATGGTAGAATGGGTCAGTGTTCATTGTTGCATTTAAAAACTCTCAGTTTTTATTTTTAATGTGATAAATATCAATAGATATAATCCCATATACAAAAACTCTTTAGGTCTTCAATAATTTTCAAAATTGTAATGGAGTCCTGAAACCAGAAATTTTGAGAATCTCTGGCCTTGATCATACTTCTACCTGGCTTTTACCTGGGTAAGTTGGTCCTTATCAAGGAATTTATTTCCTAATTTATTTGTTTAATACATATTTCACTGAGTTTCTACTTTAGGTTAGACATTGTGTAGGCCCTGGGTATTTAATATTAAACAAGACTGATGTAACTCTGCCTTCAAGTTGCTTAAAGTCTTGAGGTGAAGACAAACATTGAGATAGGTGTTAAGGTGGAATCTCACAAAAGAGTGGGAGCTAGTTGAGGATAGGGACAAGGTTTGTAGGCAGGAAGGCACGTGGCAGTCCTGAAGATCTCAAAGAAGGTTGTGATGCTTCACAAGGGGAGCCCATGATACTAGAGACGAGGCTAGAGAGGAGTGTTGACTACATAGGGCCTGCGAAGCTGGGTGAAGGTCTACATCTCAATGACAAGGCAATGACCAAGGCCAGTGGATGGGTTTTTTTTTTTTTTCTTTCTTTCTTTTTCTTTCTTTCTTTCTTTCTTTCTTCTTTCTTTCTTTCTTCTTTCTTTCTTTCTTTCTTCTTTCTTTCTTTCTTTCTTTCTTGACTTTTTAAAAATTGTAATAATATTTTATACCATAAAATTACCATTTTAATTATTTTTAACTGTACAATTCCACAGAATTAGGTATATTTACATTATTGTGCAACTATTCCAACCATCCATCTCCAGAACTTTTTAATCATGTCATACTGAAACCCTGAACCTATTCAGCAATAACTCCCTATTCTCCCCTGCCCCTAGCCACATATATTTTACTTTCCATCGATGAATTTGACTACTCTAGATTCCTCATATAAATAGAATAACATGTGATGATGTCATTGCTCTGACAATATTTGTCCTTTTGTGTCTGGCTTATTCCACTTAGCATAATGCAGTGGAGGGTTTTCAAGCCCAAAGAGATGTTGGCAAATGTCTTGGCAAGAGATGACACTTTAATCTCAAATGTCTGTCTTCTCCCATGCCCTCTTTTGATGCCAATCAGCTTTGTAATTGTAGCAGCCAGTTTTATACTTCCCTCTCCCATCGGAAGACCAAGCGCCAGCTGTCTTCATCAACCTTTCTTCTGCTGTTGATAATCAGAAGGGAGATTGCATCAGACTTGTGGAGATCACTAGGTGTGTGGTCAGAGTCCATACTGAGATTTATCATTTCAGGTCTGCAGAAAATATAAAATGGACTTAAATAGACAATAATCAGTTAGAGTTATCAGTATTAGAAATGTGAGAGCCATATGTCAACCCATCACATGGATGCAAGATAGTGGATGGTTCTTTTTTCTCTTGAGGCCAAACACCAAAGCTGCAATGACTATGTAGCAGTGACAGAAGGAAGGGCTAGGAGTTGGTGACATGAATGTCTGGCCCTCATCTTTCATTGACATCTTCCTAGGGTCCCTGTTTTAACAACAATGATGACAACAACAACAACAACAACAACAACAACAACAACACATTTCTTATTGTTTAATTGATAGGGAGTTAAGACTGATTGTTTTTGGAAAATTTAACCATCACAGTCAGGGGAAGAGAGAAAAGGTCAAACAGATGGAACATAATCTCTTAGAGCATTTGCTCTCAAATTGGGCAAGCAATCAGAATCATCTAGAAATTTTTTTTAATAGGCAAACAATCCAATTAAACAGTTCTTCAAAGATATACAAATGGCCAATAAAAGTCTATGAAAACATGCTCAACATTATTAGTCATTGGTAAAATGCAAATCAAAACCACAATAACATACTATTTTACACCCATAGAACACTTTTAAAATACAATCACTGGATCTCAGCCCCAGAATTTCTGTTTCAGTCGCTCTGGGGTGTGGCCCTGAAATTTGCATTTCTAACAAGTTTCCAGGTGATTTTGATGCATCTGGTTCTGAGATCACACTTGGAAAACCACTCTTTTAGAGGCAGACCAGTATTAAGAGAGAAAGTTCATGATTTTTAAATGGAGATCCTTCTAAAATGCACATTCCTCTGCCTAGAATATTCTCTCCACATGTCTCAGCCTAGTAAAGAGCAGGGATTTCAAGCCATTATAAAATGTCTTTTCTGATTTTCTGGTTTATTGAGCAGAAGTTATTGTCTCTTCACAAATGACATACATAAATGTCATCTTTCTCATCCTTCATTCTGCTTTCTGGAGGAAGGGATCCATGGTTTCCTATGGATCTTTTGAATGATGAAAGTGATTCCTTCACCCTTGTATCATTTTGCTAGCCCAAGGAGGTCTGTGAAGATTCATTTATTGCATCTGCTGAAGCTTAGTCCCTCAGGATTTGAAGATACCAAGTCTGTTGCTCCAGGGTTATTCATTGTTGGGAACCAGAGTCACTGTTTTCTTAGCTAGTCAAGTTTTCACCTCATACTTCACAGATTGGGTAGTTAAGGGGATAAAAAAGCTTTCATCATTAACTGCAAATGATTTAAGCTTTGTGGTCAACAAACTATATTTCCTCCAAAGAGTGGTAAAGACATTTGACCTCCGAGCAGGGATATAGGATGAAATCACTTCATCCTATTGTAGCTATCATGTCCCTGTGTGACCACAGAGTACTGATGGAAGAGCTTGTTTTCCTGAGGAATAGCAGAGTAGGCCAACTAGGTCAGCACAGAGCATGCTACTTAAGACAAAGACCCTCAATGTACTCCTCTCTTCCACATGCCTTACCAACCAGGACCAGGTTTCATACGTGACCAAATACACTGAAGTACACAATGCCATCATCTCCCCTGTCAAGATGCCTACCCTTGCTGTAATAACAACTACAATAATGATTATGGCTAACACATTTTGAGTAAAGATTAGACCATGACTAGATACCATTATGTACATTGTATTAGATTTTATTTTTCATCATGATGTACATGCTATAATAATTTCCAATCTTCAGATGAGAAAACCCACTCATCAGTGTTAAGAAACATCAAAGACAAAACAGCATGAGACACTTGTTAAAGGTGGCAAGACAGACCTTATTCAGAATACTACAGTATGAGAAAGAGACTCCAATGTAATCTGAGCTCAATTCCAACTAAGACAAAGGTTACTGAGGTTTTTAAAGGGAGAACATCTGGAAAATGAAAAGGAACTAAGGGGAAGTAAAAACAGGGAACAACAAAGGACTGGTGGCTGTAGAAAAATAGTAAATTATAGAAGAGGGTAAGTGGAGAATTACTAGAAATGGTTGGGCAAGGTGGGTTGGGACAATGTACCTTCTATGGTTTGGCAGAATTGCTTTATCATGAGCAAAGACTCAGCACTGGGCCTGGGGTCACCTTTAACTCCAGGCTAACATTTAGGCAAGTCTCTCAGCACAGTGTTCAGGCAAGTTCTCAATGCTGCATTTTAGCTTATGTTCTCAGTACCTTGCTTGAGAAAGACCAGGCAGTTCATAGGCAACAGAGTCAAGAAGTTGAGCTCCAGCACTGTAACAGAGTTCATAAACATGATCTTGTAGTGCCTCTGAAGACTGTTTCTAATGTCAGCCATTCTTTGTTCCCTGGGCTACATTCCTGTCTTTCTTACCTATCTTCATACCTGTCAGTTTCAGCTCAACCTCTCGCTTCCATACTTCAGGGTCAGAAATCCTACCTAAAATAGATTCCAAGAGCCTTGGCTTCCTTTTTTTTTTTTTTTTTAATCATAGCTCCGCCAAGATCAGAAATTTCTCTGACCCTAGGTAGACCCTAGGTACTCCTTCTCCTTAACTCTATCCTGCCCTCACCTCTGCCATCTCCTGTGTCCATGCCTAAGTTGTAAGAAGAACAGCACTTTTGACCTCTATTAGGGTCCTAATGACAATGGATATCTATGCCTGGAAAACTTTTATCAACCTTAGAAAAGTATCCACATCCATTTGTAACAACCAACCTTCTCCTGCCCTAACAAAAACTAAGCCAAGGTTCCTAGAAAAAAAAAGACAAAATGAGGGCTGTCTGGGAAGAATCTGTGCAGTTAAAACCAGACAATCTATCTCATAAACAGTACATTGTGTAACTATTAATAAATATTTGTTTTCAATTAAAAAGACACACACACACACACACACACACACACACACACACACACACACACACACAGGATTTCAATAGTAATCAGCCAGCAAGCTCACCTTTAATCAAAAAGAGATGATAGTAAATTTGGATCTTATCTTTTCTACAGGCTGAGATGTGAACATAAAAGAGGTCTGAATACTTTTAAAAATCTGTTTGAGTGCCAAATGGTAGCCACATCCCTGACTTCTGGGACTGTAAAGTTGGTGTCTAAAGCCCAGGCAGGGCTTGGAGCACCAGAGATCTTGGGCTCAAAGGAGCCACCTCTAAGTAGGTAGAACTAGGTCATTGCCTAGTCCCAAAGTCCCATATCAAGGGGGCAGGAAGGATAAAAAAGCTGAGTAGGGACACAGACACAGAAGGCACTGCACCAAGTGCTTTGCACATGCCATCCATTTTTAATTTTATAACAACCCTGCAAATTCATTATCATTGTCTCCACTCCAGAGATAAGAAGACTGAGGCTCAAAACAAGTCAAATTTCTCAGGCTCAACAAGGAATTTCTGATCTTCACATGATTTCTGGTCATCATTCATGGCTTCCCTGAAATGTCCTTCCCTGGGGGACCATCTCTGACCAGCTAAAGGTGTCCACACCTGTCTCTACCTCCCAGGTCATTCTCTATAATATTGCCCTGCCCTCTTGTATTCAGAGTAATCACCACAATTTAAAATTTTGTGTTTATTTGCTAGGTTTTTTGTTTATTTTCTGCCTTCCCACAATAAAATACAAGGTCATGAAACAAACAAACAAACAAACAACAACAAGAAACTTGACTTTCTGGTTCACTGATAGTTCCAGCACTCTGGATAATACCTAATAGACACTCAACAAATGTCAACAAATACGTATTGAATGAATTAAAGAGTGAATGCAGAAATGGGAATAAAATAGATGAAGCCAGAAACCATATCTTTCTCCTTGCCAGAAGCCCAGAGTCCTTCTTAGGAGTCACATCTTAGTCATCACACATGGGCAGTGTGGAGCAGCCCCTGATTCTCTAACACAGTGACCTTAGGATGAAAACACTGCTCTCAGCCACAAAATATCAATGCCTCCTGTCCAAGGACCAGGGAACCAGGCACATTGTCTTTGTTTATTTGCAAGAGATCCAGAGAAGAAATCCATTATATTTTACTAAAGGGGTTTGAAATTAGGCTGTTGGTATATCATGGAAGTGGCCTCCACCTGTCGTTCCCATTGGCTACTTCATTGGCCTTGTTCAGAAAACTTAATTCAGTCTCACAGGCTGAGAACTGAAGGAAGTGAGAACTCTATTTCCCTTGCCAGATCTTATTCCAGACTCTTCTTCCAAGATCTGATGAAACCTACACATGGTAGTCATCTCTCTTGCCTTAGGATTCCCCTGATATTTTATCTACAATCCTCCTAAACCACTGGTTTCCTAGGTTACATTATAATTGTTCATATGTATGTCTCATCTCCCCAGCTGCTCTGTGATTGTCTCACACATAGTGACAGGGTCTTAATTATCTGTGCACATGCCGCAAACTTGCAAAGACTAGGTGCTGAAAGAAACAATAAATAAATAAATTAATTAATGCAAATGGGAAGGGGGCAAAGATGAACTCATAAAAAGAACTGAGGGGATTTACTCTGTCAGTAAGTTATTTCCAGATTACATCCCAGTGAAGCAGTCAAAATATATCTGGCATATAATTGGCATATAGCTCAATAAAGGTTAAAAAAAACAAAGCATAGAATTGACCTATTATTGTATTTCTCTGGTTTAGGTAGTCTCATCTCAAAAAAAAGAAAAAGACCATCTGGGAAGTCTATTTTCTGAGTATTTTTTCTTTCAGGAGTTGAAGATTTTACTTCAAACCCTATATTTACTTGTACTTTGTAATTTTTTGACGTTTCAGTCCCTGGACTAAGTGAGATTTAATTGGGCCTTTAGGTATAAAGTCTTCATGCAGAAAAAGGTTACTTGCTTTATTACTCATGGTTCTCACTCCTTCTCCCCAACTCTTTGTCCTAAGAAGCAATAGGTCTGCTTTAGAGGACTGAGGAGGTCACCTTCCATGCCTTGGTCTTAGTGTGAAAAAATATCAGAAACGTTTGCAACGGCAGAATAGAAAACCAAGCAGTCATCAAGCCCCCCAAATTGTTTATTTTTATCTCATGAATCCTAGAGCAGTGGTTTTAAAAGAGTGATCCCAGGATCATAGCATCATCACCAACAGGGGATTACTTTGTTAGAAATGAAAATTGTGGGGCTTCACCCCAGACCTACTACATCAGAAACTCTGGAGATGGGATCATGTTTCTGATTCATGAAACAGTTTGAGAATGACCATTCTAGACCATGGACAATATCTAACTTGATCAACTGACTCAATACATCTGTGTAAGCTGTGTTAGCATCAATTTTCCCCTCTTTTCCTAGTTCTTTAATTAAAAGTTACATTTGCAAGTACTTTGCCACTTATAATTCTTCTTCATGTATATTAACATATTTG
The DNA here is from genome assembly GCA_003508835.1 of Eonycteris spelaea. Lineage (NCBI taxonomy): Eukaryota > Metazoa > Chordata > Mammalia > Chiroptera > Pteropodidae > Eonycteris > Eonycteris spelaea. The sequence continues at coordinate 257,106 of PUFA01000083.1, read as the reverse complement.
ACATTTATAGCACCTAATGAGGTCAGCAGGGCTGGTATCATTATATTCATTCTACTGATGAAAAATTGAGATTTTTGTTCAATACACATAGTTAGAAAATTATATATACAAGTTCTAGAACTAAAACCTGGATTTAAAAATTTTTTGTTTTAGAACCCCATTTTCACTTGATTTTACAGTCCCATGAACTGTCTGCCCAGTCTTGTTCTTCAATCTCTTCTCAATTTATTTGGTTTATATTGAGCTTTTGTCAAAGTTGGCTACTTGTGTCCACAGAACTTGCTTTGGATTCTCTTATTCCATAACACTTCCTTCTATTTCCAGCCCATGAGCTTTGGGAAGCATGTCCTGCTGCTTTGAAGTCACAAAAACATTTCTCAAGTTTCAACATCCATACAAGTCACCTGGAGATGACTTGTAGGTTCTGATTGTAAAATGTAGGTTCTGATTCAGGAGATGTGGGTTGAGCCTACAAGTCTGCATTTCTAGCAGCATTCAAGGGATGACTCTGGTCTCCCCTGGGGCAGCAGGACACCCTGGTGCTTCGTTGCACTTTCTCTCTGAATACACGGCAATTTCTCTTTTTAAATAATTTCATTTTTTTAAATTACAGTTGACATACAATATTTTATTAGTTTTAGGTAGACAGCAAGTTTCTTGATGGCAGGACAAAGTGTTGATCATCTCTCTATAATATAAGGGTTAGCTTATGGGAAGCAGAGAAGGAAAATGTCTTTCCATTGGCATTAACCTTTTCTAGTGGAGAAGTGAGAGATGAATTGTTCATGTCCAGTATCTTGACCCTTACTTACCTCAGCATGCCAAAGTGAACAAACAAATAAATCCCCCCCACCAAAAAAACCCTGAAACTTCTTTATAATTTTTCAAAGTCCAAAAAGAGGTAAATTAGGGGGATTTGTGGCTGTTCAAGCTCTGGCTTCTATGTAGCACCTTGTTTCTGAATGTACAAATGAAGTGTGTGAGGACATCTTTTAATATGGAGAAATTGGCAGGTTTGGGGCCTCTCAACCTCAGCAGAGTCCCCCAGAAGCTACACCCATGCCAAGGAATCAGATTTGAGTAACACTAGTGTCTGCCTAACATTAATATTTAGGAGCTAATTTTAACACTCTAAATATTAAATGTAAGTACTTTGGCAGATAAAACTGCCTATGACCTTGTAAAACATATCATGGCCATCTGGTAGAAGGTATTGACGCTGTCAGAAGGAAAAGGGAGATGGACAATAATATTCAAGTCATTTTTCTAGTCCTCCTTGTGTGGAGCAAAGTGTGTGGCTTGACAGCCTGGGAAAAGGGCAGCCAAGACACTGTGACTGTTTAGAAATGTTTGGAGATGGTTTCTCTTTTTCTGTAGTAAAGAAACAGAGTCATAGTTATTTGAGTAGCAGTTATAGATTGATGGTGCTGATGGAACTGAGAAAAAGGGGTGGCAGAAGGGATATGGGTATTTCTGAGCTTCTTCAGTTCTTCAGGATATGGCGTCTTTGGGTCCTACACTGCTCATTGGGAAATTCCTGTTTTTACTTAGCCTCTTTGGAGACTGCTTATGCCACCCATCTGTGCAGGACCACCTCTGAAACAAAGCCTGGTGATAATATCTGGGCCCCACCTGCACCTTCATTCTCCTCTCTTGTTCACTGGTTATAACATACCTCTCCCTTCCAGCCAAGCTGCAGAATTTGCTTGGCTGAATGTGTCCTGCTCTCGGGCATTCTTTGCTTTTGTACACTTTATTCCTCCCAACTAGATGCCTTGACTCACCTTTCTCTATCTGGTAAGCTCCTATTTACCCTTCAAAATTCAGATTAAGCTTTACTTAAGAGCTCACTTCACCCCTCCCCAATTTTTCCTGTCATACTTAGGTTAGTACTCCATGCCTCTCCACATGCTTCATATGTTGATTTTGTTTATTGTCTCACATACTAGATTCATATCCTCTTCCTTTATATCTTGGTCTCACAGTGCCTAGTAGAGTGCCAAGCACACAGATGCTCAACAATTTTTAAATACTTAAAATAATTGAACAAATGAAAACAAACAAACAAACAAACTCATAGCTACAGAGAATAAACCGATGCTTGACAGATGGAATGGGGGTTGGGGAGCTAGGTAAAAAAAGTGAAAGGAATTAAGAAGTACAGATTGGCAGTTATAAAAATAGTCACACGAATATAAAGTACAACATGGCATTATAGTTGATAATATTATATAACTATTTATGGTGTCAGATGGGCACTAGACTTAATGAGGTGATTATTTCATAAGTTATATTAATGCCTAATCACCCTGTTCTACACCTGAAACTAATATAATATTGTATGTCACCCATAATTGAAAAATAAAATTTAAAAAATGTGTCATAACAGATATCTGTCTATAATTATACCCAGTGAAAGACAAGGTCATTTTTCTATAAGAGAGGGTGAAGAGTAGAGTTTGCTTTTTCCCCAGTTTAAGTCTTAACATGTTTCATGTCACATGCACAGGGATATTAGGGAAAGGTTCCAAAGTTCTAGTTATAATGGCAGATTTTCATCTAGAACAAAGTCTACAAACTCTTGCTCCTACGTGTCATCTTGACACATCAGTCTTTATCGTGACCAAAGCCACACACCATTTGAAAAGCCACAAATTTCCTTTAGGGGTAGTTATGGAATAAAGAATGCTTTGAAACCAAATTATAACTCTTACCCAAGAAGAAATGACTTGGGCTGAACTGCCCCAGATCCTGAGACAAGGGTCTAAGTGCAAGTGGTTTATTTGGGTGTGATCGAGGACATGTTGGCAAGGGAAGAAGTAAATGTGACAAAGAAGAGAAATAAAGGTAGTGAAAGGAGAGCTGATTAGTAGGATTTTATGCAAGTAACCAGGGCTTAGGTCTACTGAGAACCTTAGAAAGAGGGTGTAGAAAGAGGGTGTAGAATACACCTCAGGCTTGTCCTACTCTAAAGGCAAGTAAATGGGGTATTCATTCTCTCACTTTGTTTATTCATTCACCAGTTGATGGATTTTGGTTTTTCCCAGATTTGGGTTATTATTATAAATAAAATTGTTTTAGACTTAGAGTTTTTGTGTACATGTTTTCATTTCTCCCGAAAAGATGCCTATGATAGGAATTACTGGGTGGAACAGTAAGTGTATGTTTAACTTTATAAGAAACATGACTGTTTTCCAAAGCCAGCTATATACCATTTTACATTCCTACCAGCAGTGTATAAGTGTCTAAATGTTCTAAAAAATTCAGCCTGTGGTTTGCCTTTTTCTTTTCTTAACAGTGTCTGTTGAAGAGAAAAGTTTTAAATTGTGAAGTCCAACTTATCAGTGCATTTTATTATGTGATTTTTGTTATAAAGATTTTCTCCTATTTTTCTAGGTTTAGTTTTAGCTCTTGAATTTAGTTCTATGATCCATTTTGAATTCATTTTTAAGTATGGTTGATATTTACCTATCTATCCATCTATCAATCTACCTACTTATTTATTGTCATATGGATAGCTCTTTGTTCCAGCACCATTTATTAAAAAGACTATCTTTCCCCAATAAATTACCTTTGTAACTTTACTAAAATCAATTGGCCACCTTTATTTGGGTCTATTTCTGCACTTTATTCTGTGTCATTGATCTATATTTCTATTCTTGCACCAATACCATATTGTCTTGTTAAATGTAGCTTTTAGAATAAATATTGAAATCTAGTAGTGCATGTCCTCCAATTTTGTCATTTCTCAAATTTCTTTAGGTTATTCTAGGTCCTAACATTGTAATAGCAATTTAAAATCAGCACATCAATTTCTGTCAAAAAAACCTAATGTAATTTTGGTTGGCATTATGTGGAGTCTTTAATCAACCTTGGGATCATTGGCATCTTAATAATATTGAGTCTTTTAATTCATGTCATCTTTATTTTCTCTAAGTAATGTTTTTAAATTTTTAATGTAGAAGTCTTACACCTATTTTATAAAATTTTCCACTGTTTCACATTTTTATTCTATCGTAAGTAACATTGTTTTTATTTCTATTTCAAATTTAATCAATATGTATTTAAAATGTATTCCTCTTAGGTTTTCCATGTTTTATGGACTTATATATGTATAATTATATTTATAGCGTTTTGTTTACTTATTGATTGTCTTATTCCAAAAGATTTTAAGGAAGTCTACAAGAACATAAAACAAAAACAGAAGAAAGAGAGAGTGGAAAAGGGAAAACAAAAAGACAAGCATGATGCTAATACACGTACACATTATACAATCTTTCTACATTTGCTTTTTCCAATGTGAAAAGTGAAATCTTAGTATTACATATTGTAGAGCATCCTTGAATGACAAATAAAGCAACCACTCCAGAAATCACAGCTATTCTTATACTTTTCTCCAGGAAGTCCTCAAAAACAGGATAGAACATAATATAATACGACGTCTTTATGAAAATTATGCTGAGTTTTGATGTGCTGTTTCTTACATCACTTAAAATATGGAATAGAAATGCAAAAAAGAGGCCATCAAGCCAGAACTACACAGCCAAGCTGATCCTGGATTCCTTATCCTCAGAATCCGCCTGAGATAATACATGCTTGCTGTTTTAAATGTTAAGTTTAAGCAATTTATTATGTTGCAACAGATAACTAGTATAGATTTTGGTTCCAAACTGCCATTTATTTAGTGCTTACTTCATGCCAAGCATTTTACTAAGTGCTATATAAGGACTATCTAATCCTCATTTAAAACTATGAGGAGGAGTCATTATTATATTATCTTGCAAGTGAGGAAATTGAGGAATATAAACACTAATGTCAAGTCAAAGTCAAGGAATCTGATGCCAAACCTGGACTTTTTTCATTATATTTTTCTGCCTTCTCACATCTCTCCCAACTAGAGCCACCCAATGTGTTCTTTGCTTTCTCAAGGCAGATGGCATTGCCCTACAAAGGTTAAACTGGTTCTTATAAAGTGTGGGAAAACCTTGGTGCAATGGTTTGTGGTCCTCCAAACCTCGACTCAACCTGACAAAATCATATTCCCTATTATTTAATTTCTTTTCTTAGGGAAAACCTAAATTAAATTTTTCTCCTTTGGGAGCAATAATGAAAAAAAATATTGAGAAATACTGCTTATTAACAAAGATCATTTCAGACTTTTTCTCAATGGCCCTTAGTCTTGAACAACAAAAAAAATTCCTAGTGCATAGCAGGTTCTTAGTTAACACTGATTGATAGATTCTCATACATGAGGTTCAAATATCTAGTTAGAAAATAATAGCTACAGGTTCTTTTTCATGGAACTTTGGAGATGGTGGGCAGCTTCAGGATGAAGCTGAACATACCTTTCCTAGGCACCAGCTCCCAGAAGATCATTGAAGTGGACAATTAACACAAACCATATACCTTTTATGAGAAGCGTATGGACACAGAAACTCTGGGTGAAAAATGGAAAGGTTATGTGGTTCGAATCAGTGGTGGGAACAATAGACTAGGTTTCCCCAAGAAGCAGGATGTCTTGACCCAGGGTCGTGTCCACCCACTACTGAGTAAAGGGCATTCTTGTTATAGACCAAGGAGGACTGGAGAAATAAAGGGCAAATCTGTTTGGGGTTACATTGTGGATGTCAATCTGAATATTCTCAACTTGGTTTTGTAAAAGAAAGGGGAGAAAGACATTCCTCGTTTTACTGATACTGCAGTGTCTTGTTGACTGAGACCCAAAAGAGCTAGCAGAACCTGCAAACTTTTCAGTCTCTCTGGAAAATATGATGTCTGCCAATATGTTTTGAGAAAGCCCTTAAACAAAGAAAGAAACCTAGGACCAAAGTACCCAAGATTCAGTGTCTTGTTACTCCATGGGTCCTGCAATACAAACATTGGCATATTGTTGTGAAGAAACAGTGTACTAAGAAAAATAAGGAAGAGGCTATAGGCTAAATTTTTGGCCAAGAGAATGAAGGAGGACAAATAAAAATGCCAGGAACAGATTGCTAAGAGACGTAGACTTTCCTCTCTGAGAGTTTCTATCTCTAAGTCTAAGTCTAGTCAAAAATGAGATTTTGTAAGAGTAACAAATGAATAAGATCAGATATCAGAAAAAAAAAGAAAAGTTACAGAAATAAATAAGTGACATAAGCCAAAGTGATGCTCTTGACTCCATAATAAATCAAGTCGTCTCCTGCAAAGACAGAAAACACGGAACCCCTGTGAACAATGCTCTTAGGAATGAGGGTTCAGAGGGAGCCAACATGAACACTACCTGTCAGTTACTGTGATGGAAGGGGAGAAATATTAGCTTACATTCTTCAATTCCTTGGTAACTGACCTTATTTATGCCTGAGCAACATGTCTTACTACACTTGCTAATCTGTGGATTTCTAAAAGGAGGTAATTAATCCAGAGAGCTAGAGCTCAAAATGAAATAAGCTTCAGAATTTAAGAAATTATAGTAGGTGTCTGAGAGATCTCTTGTTCATGTCTGGCCCATTCCTGCCTGCCTGGGGGAGAGCTTGTCTCCTCAGTCTGACTGATCCATTGGCACATTCACCCATTTATGCCCAAACTGAGAGCTGTTTCCCTGGCAACCCTCCAATCTGAGATAAGACAGGAAGGTGATGGCTGTTGCTCAGGTCTCCCTTTTAATAACTTCTTCTCAGCATATGAATAAGTTCAAGAGATAGAAATCTTAGAAGAATGCAAACAGAAGCTCAGAAAGGCTGAAAGAACTACCCCAGGATCACTCAGGTGGTCTGCAGCAGAGCTGGGTCAGGATCTCCAGGTTGCTGACATTCCACCCTGGGCTCTTCCTTTTAGCCCATACTGTCTCCTCAGGATTTTGGGTCTTCGTTCATCTCTGGGGACAATAAGCATGAAAGAACCTAGTTATTTTTTCTTGTAAAGTTCATGGCTTCTTCCTCTACATTCTCCCTCCCTTCCCCACCCGACTTCTGTCTGGTTTGAGTTTATTGTCAAAACACGCCCAGCCAAATTACTTGTCTGCAGACATTTTTGCTGGCCCTAGTGTATCCACCAGAGAGCTGCTAATGACTACCCTTCCTGCCCATACTTAGCTCATCCTTAGAAGGGAACTGCTCATTATCATTCTCTGGCTGCAGCCTGAACTGTCTGGAAATAGTCAGGCTGGATTCTTGCTGTGGAGTGAAGTCCTGGCACCTTCCATTGGGTCAAATCTCCACCAGGAGCAACTCTCAGCTCTTGGGAGCTATGTGCCTATGGTCCCTCAGGTCAGGCGCCTTGGAGTTTGTGTGGGGGTGAGTAGGCACTTCTGTTCATGGTTGATTTCCTATAGCACCTACGAAGGCCAGCTACATAATTTTCAAGGCTTGGTACAAAATAATAATTTAGAGCCTTTTGTTCAAAAAGCAGGAAAAAAGTGCCTTTTCCCTTTTTTTGAGTGCTCTCCTCTATTTGTCATGATGTTTGTTACTTAACATTATGCTCAATAAATAAAATTAAAATCTTAAATTATTAGAATAAATTTTATAACTCATCTTAATATTTTGCAGTGCCAGTTTTAAATGCAAATATTAAGGCATTTAACTTGTGTGCAGAATCACGAGATGCAAATATTGTATTTCATAGATCACACATGCATATGTACTTTATTCTTACTAGAATAGTGGAAATACTGCACAAAAGTAATTCAACTGTTTTTATTTCACTTCTTGATATCTGTCCATTCTACTAATTTTATCTTTGGCTTACTAATACATAAGGAAGGACAAAGGAGAGGAACTTTTTCTTTCCTTCTGTGTCATCATTTTCAGTGTAAATAGGTGCTACTACAGGGAAGTTTTATGAATAAGAAAAAAATATAATTGAGTTCCTTAGCCATTCATATTACTCACAATACCATTGCCTTCTTTCTGCATTTGGACCAAGTTACACACTGAGAAGCTGTCCTTGGCTCCAGCTCCAACCTCCTAGACCCAGACCTCACTCTGCTACCATGGGATAGAGGAGAAACTCTAGAAATGAATGGAATCAGGAAACAAAAGATGGGACAGTAACCAACTAAAAGTGCATTTAGGTTCAGAGATTCTTGATCCTGACTGCCCACTAGCATAACCTGGGGAACTTAAAAAAAAAAAAAAAATCAATGCTGAGACTTTAGGCTTGGAAGTTCTGACTTAATTGTTCTGAGTAAGGTAAGTTGTCCAGGTTATGCTAGTGTGCATTCTGAGTCCATTGAGTCTCACTCTCAAGCTCTATATTCATCCAACCAAATTATCTGTTTCTTTCTTGGATGTTTTGTTTGTTTTTTGAGCCATCCTATTAAATTTCTTAAATTTACTATAATTGACACAAATTAGATTTTCTCTCTTTTTCTTCAGCCAAAACAAAACTTTTGCATAATGTTTAAAATGTAGTGCAATGAACATATTTTTAAGGACCACTCATTAATGGTTTGACTCTTCATTTCAGTTATTTTCAAATGCTAGATGTGATTTCTCCTTTTTATTAGGCATACTTACTGCTGGCAGCTTATCTGGAGCTACTGCATGATTCTAGTTAGGTCTGGGTCTATGGTTAAGGTTTAAGATATACTCCCAAGAAGTATGGTCAAATCCAACCATACATTTAAATAAACTTGAGAGCATCACTATTTAAAAAAAAAAAACTCACACTGAACCTTTTCATAATGAGTTCATCTTCTAAACTTGACTTTTAACCATATGCAAGGATTTAGCAAATTTTATCATTTAGATCAATTAATATTTACAATTTAAAACATCCTTATTTTGCTAATGTTTTTACATTCCATTCTAGTACAGACATTCATGAAATGTATAGAGTGGATATTAGAAACTATTTAGTCCAGAGATTGCCCAACTTCACCAGTCTCATTAACCATTAGCATTGATGACTCCCATCCAGATATCAGATTCTGTACATCTAGTCTTGGGTCTGAATTATCATTGTACAAAAGTTTCTTAGCTGATTTTAACTGTCTACTAGGTTTTGAAATCATGGTCCAATCCAAATTCTTATTTTATAAACATACATCATCTCTAGTATTAAGGTCAAGTCCTAGAAACAAAATACTAAAATATGTTCTTGGCAGAAATTCTAGAAAATATAAAGAAATAGAAAAAATAGAAAGAGTAAAGTTATTCTTAATCTTATTAACTAGAAAAAACTGTTTTGTCCTTCTAGTCTTTAAAAAAAAATGTAGAAACTGGTGATATTCAAATTACTGTTGTAGCATGAGCATTCACCAAGGTTTATTGACAGTTACACCATTGGGTACTTCTTAGAGAAAACTTAGACAATAAACTCTTTGAGATTGCTCTTGGCAATATCTTTTTGGATACATCTCCTCAGGCAAGAGAAACAAAAGAAAAAACAAAGACATGGGACTTCATCAAACTAGAAAGCTTTTGCACAGAAAAAAAAAAAATCAACAAAGTGAAAAGACAACCTATTGAATGGGAGAAGATATTCACCAATGACACATTTGGTAAGGGGTTAATATCCAAAATATATAAAGAACTCATATAACAACATCAAAAGAAAATCCAATTAAAAATTGGGCAGAGGACCTGAATAAACATTTCTCCAAATAGGACATACAGATGGCCAACAAACATATAAAAAGATGCTCAGCATCACTAATCACCAGGGAAATGAAAATTAAAACCATAATGAGATATCATCTCACATCTGATATAAGATATTATGTCAGAATGGTTATCATCAACAAATCAACATATAACAAGAGCTTGTGACGATGTGAAGAAAAGGGAACCCTCATATAATGTTGGTGAGATTGTAAATTAATATAGTCATTATGGAAAATGGTATGGAGATTCCTCAAAAAATTAAAACTAGAGCTGCCATATGATTTTGCAATTCCACTTTTGGGTATTTATCTGAAGAAAACAAGAATGCTAATTTGAAAAGATATATGTACCCCTTTGTTTTTGCAGCATTACTAGTAGTAGCTAGGATGCGGAAGCAACCTAGATGTCCATCAATAAATGAATGAACAAAGAAGATGTGGTACATACAAATACATGCACACGCACACACAATGGAATATTATTCATCAATAAAAAGAATGAAATCTTGCTATTTGCAACAACACAGATAGACCTAGAGGGTATTATGCTAAGTGAAATAAGTCAGACAAAGAAAGACAAATACCATATGAGCTCACTTATATGTAAAATCTAAAAAAAAAATGAATAAACAAAAGAAAATACAAACAAACCCATAGATCTATAGGACAAATTGATGGTTGCCAAAGGGGAGGGGTTGGGGAGGAGAAATTAAAAAAAAAATTGAAAAAAAATGTTCACTTGCGTTTATAAAGAGATTTGACTTCAAGTTTAGCAATAAAAGTTGTCAGATAGCAAAAAACTAAACAAACAAATAAACAAATAAAATACTTGAACTGCCTAAAGATATATTGTGTGCATTATTAGACATATAAAAATAGAAAAATGTAAATACATATATACATACATACATACATACATACATACATACATACATAAAGTATAAACAAGTGATATTCAAAATACTCTTACAGCATGGTCACTAACCAAGGCTGGTTGACTGTTTCACTTTTGGGTATATACTAGCTGAAAATTAACTCTGTGTATAAACATAATTTTTTTTTTTACTAGAAAGTATACAACAATGTATGTACAGCTTGGTAACCTGATTTTTCTTTTTTGCTTAAAGGTATTTTTAATTTAAAAGTTGAAATTCCATAGGATTCAGCCCTAAGTGTTTTGTTCTTTCTTCTCTATGCTCTTTCTCTTGACCATCCCATCTACTTGTACAGTTTTAATCAACAAGTCCATGTTCACTGCCAGGTTTACCTGTAGCCTAAGCTTCTTTCCCTAGGCTTTAGCCTGTACACAGCTCTTTATCAGATATCTCCGTGTAGATGCCTCTCTAGGCACTTAAACCTTAATTTCTCCAAAATTGAACTTATTGTGTTCTTCTAACTGAAAAAATAGGATGACCATCCATTCAAAATCTCAAGCTCTTTTCTTGACTCCTTCCTCATCTTCAGTTTTCTACATTGTCTAATCAAAGACCAAGTGTAATTAATTCAACTTTCTACACAATCCTTGAACACAATTATTGCTCTTCTCTTCACTGTTATCTCTCTAGACCAAGCCATCATCATTTGTCATCTGGACAAGTACAGTAGACCCCAATCCTATCCTATTGCCACTGAAGTCAGTGAACAAATAGTAGTAGAATATTTTTGAAAAAAAAAATAACCATTTGCCCTCGATAATTTGTTTTAGTTTTCTGGAACTTACATTAGAAATATTACATATTGAGGCTGAAACTTGCTGTTCCCAACAGAGGACCAAACTCTAAAAATGAGATGTCAAAAACTTCACATCTTTTAGAATTGGTTCATAAAACTATAAAATGGTATAATAATTTTTAAAATAAAAATTTTTTGTAAGCAAGGGCTTTTCTGCTAAGAAGGGGTTTTCAATCCTCAAAGACTGAGAGCCTGAAGGATTCTTTCAAGAATAAAGCTAACACAATAGACCCTGGGATTAGGAGGAATACATCCTTATGTAAGAACCAGTTGTTCTTCCAGAAGAACAAGACATTCAAAGGATCTAGAAAAGGGAGACAGAAAGAGAGAAAGAAAAGGGAGGCAAATGACAGAAACACTAGATACTTTTTGAAAAGATCCCAGTAGAAGAGTCATCACTTTCTAGAATATATTCCAGGAAGATTTCAAAGTACATATGGAAATTTTATTAAGACCCTGGAAAGATAATTAACAAAGGATAAATAGTATGTACACTAAACCTAAGGTAAGAATTACACTCAATAACAAAATAATGAAAGTTTTTCTCTTTGAGGTTGAGAATGAAACAGGGATACTCATAATTGCTTGTGTGCAACACCACACTAGACATCTTGTTACCTTGAAAAAAGGCAAGAAAATGAAATAAAACATAGAGACCGTAAAAGGAAGAGAAAAAAAAATCGTTATTCACAGATAGTGTAGTGTACAGCTAGAAAATCCAAAAAAAATCTGGTGACAAATTATTAAATTAGCAAGATGGCTGGATATAAAAAAAGTCAATTGTAATTCTTTATACCAACAATAAAACATTAGAAAATAACATTAAAAATACACTACTTACAAAATTATTATATGCTTAAGAATAAATCTCATATAAGATTGAAAGACCTCTACAAAGAAAATGGACAATTATATCATATTCTTGATTTAAAAACTTAGTATTTTAAAGATGAAATTTTTCTAGTTGTCCTGGCCAAAAACATTGAAGATGTTTTTAACTCTTTTCCTCACATTCCAAATCCAATTCATCAGAAATATCTATTAGTCCTATTTTCAAAACATGGTTTGAATTTTCCTAAAAGCAAACCCTGAATCAAAGTTCAAGTGCAAGTTCTTATTTAGAATTTAGGGAAGATGAGCAAGTTGGGGAATTTGACAGGGAAGAGAAGGAAAGAAGTCAACATAGAGTATTGTCTTATCAGTTTATTGTCTCTGTTTCAGAGTAATCCTTCACTGCCTGCTTGCAATATTATAGGTGGGCACTGTAACTATTTCTCCTATGCCGGCCATTGCAATGTTAAACTTTTACAGTAGAGGGCACAGGAGGGACAGTGGGAGAGAAAGATTCGTTTCATTTACTAGTTCCGGTGCTTTCCTCTTTTAGTTCATCCAGCTCCTCCAACTCACAGTCTCCTATAGCACAGACAGTTTCTCCAGTGCCCAGATTTTGAAGTATATAGTGCCCAGAGGCCAAAAGCTTTCTCTGGAACACCCTAGTCAAGCTTTGGAATGGGATGCCACCATTAAGGCACTTCTCTATGACATGTAAGCTCTAGGAAAATTTTGAGGTGAGTTCTGAAAAATGGAATCTCTTTTGAACAGTTTCCTCTGATAACCCAGAGGGGGTCTTTTGAGAAATTTTCATGGTGTTGTACCTCAGGGACTTCACTAGCCATAGGTGGGGTGAGGATTCTTATTCCAGATGTTTTCATTCTTTTGGGTGCTCTGCCTCAGACCTATGGGTAGGTGTTGTTCCTTATATCTGCTTGTCCTATATTTGTTTGAGATCTTTTTATATTTTGTTGTCCATTCCCTGCTACTCCAAACCTCCTTTTATAGTCAATTCTTTATATTAAACTTTCTATGCTCAAACTACTGTCTGGTTCTGTCTTCTGATTTGATTCTGGCTAATACAGATGCCTTATTAACCCAACTGCTTTGGTGGACAACTAGAGCTTAATTCCATGGGTAAAATTCTGAGAAATAATGTGAAATATTATTCTACTCAAGTGATGATGATGCTGTGATATTTATACATAAACTCTCATCAATCATTGGAAGTGGTCTGAAGCAATGTTAGGCAGGGTTCCAGGACAATGAATCAGAAACTTACTGAGCCCATGAATGGTGGTCCTGGTGAGGCACTGCAGGCAAGGTGACTTTCTGAAGTCCTGAGAAAAAGCCCTCAGACACAAAAATGCAGACACAAGACAACTGAAATCCATGTACAGCATATTGAGGATAAGGTCTGAGGAATACAGAGGGCACTGACAGCTTATGGCACATATTCAGCATCATATTCTCTCACCATCTCCATTGCAACCACTTGACCCAGACCACCATCATCTCTCTCTTACATCTCTGCAATAACCTCTAACTGGGCTCCTTGCTTCCTGCATTCCTCCCACTCCTGATAATCTCCTTCAGCACCACTGTGAGAGTGATGCGGTATTAAAATACAAATCATAATATGTTACTCTTCTGCTCAAAATTCTCCAGTGGTTATTGCATGCAAAACAAACCCATAGGCTTGTGATGACCTACATGGTCCATCTTATACTCACCCACTCCATGCCACTTACCTGCACGGCCCATTTCCAGATATTCTCTCCTTTGCTTTGCTTCAGCCACACTGCCACCTTGCTGTTTATTAAATATGCCTGACACCTTTGCTTGAGGGCTTTATAGTGGCCATTTGCTCTGTGTAAACCCCTTTTCTCATTTTTCATGCACCCCCTTCACATCTTTGCTCAAATGATACCTTCTCAATAAGACCTAATCTCTTTTTTGAAATTGCAATTTCCTTATCCTCTTGACCATGCTCTATTATTTCCTTCCTCTTGACCATGCTCTATTATTTTTCCATAGTACTTGCCATTTCAAACAGATTGTGTAATTTACTTACTATGCTTATTATTTATTTTTGTTTCCCCCCATTAGAGTATAAACTCCATGGAGGCAGAAATTATTTGAACACTTGTGTGACTGGTACACAATTAATATTTGATAATTTATAATGTGTCAGAAAATATCTGAAGGCTGCTGTTGTTAGAAAACTGCAAAGAAAAATGTGTTGGAGAGTCAGTGGGAGTGTGTGTGCTGCTCTCTCTTAATTAAACATGTCCATATGAAATCTGCTACTCCACAGTCAAGGATAATTGACATGTCCCACTTCATTGGCTCAGGGTGCAATTTTAGATCGTGCTTCTCATGTGTTTAGATTATAACTCCCAGAGCTTATCCCATGAATTGAAAGCAGTGTTTTTTTTCTCTCTCTCATGATAAGTCCAAAACCCATGAAGAAGTTTGCTACAAGGGAGTCTGTGCTGCTCACAATTGCCTCATCAATAAGAAACCCATTGTCTGGCAGTTCCACCAAAAGGTCCTATTCTCACCTAATGCTTAGATATTAGACTTTGAGTAGGTGCTGTATTCACCATGGATGACCCTAACAATATATATAAATGCATGCAAGTACAAAAATTGCTATACTTTCCCAATAGTATACTCATTATTCCAGGAAGCCTAGAAAAAGAAGATATTTTACCATAAGACAAGAACAGCTGTCATGGGATGATCTGGGTTCTTATGATTAAGCCAGGGGTCACTGGATAAGAGCACCCTGATTCTTCTATCATAATTTCTCCTCAGGTACCAATATGCTTATTTTCTGACACTGGCCTCAATTGGGCAACCTCAGCTTTTCAGACATGTTGTAATAACTTAAACCACACATCGAAGGACCCGAGGGCTTGCCCTTACTTCTCCCAGAAGGTCTTGCTCCTGGGAGAGGGATGGTTCCATCCACACTATAAAGATGGAATGTCTATTTCTGGCCTAATCAAAATATCCAGTAATTGATTATATGGGTATTCTAGTGATTTAGCCAGAACAAAAGGAAACACCCAAAGGGTCTTAATATCTTTCCACCATTAGAAAAAGGAAATTTTACTTTCATAAGAGGGATAATCTCCGAGAAGAAATAAGTAGCCTCTTCAGCTCTGGATTCATTATCCTAAGCCTATGACAGTAGAGTAAACACACATTAGGTTGTCAGCAACTAGAAGATAAATTCCCCTGTGTTGTGTGTCCAAATGGCTGCTTAAATAACATAGGTATTTCCATTTAATGTCTTTTTTTTTCCAAAATAAATAAGGACCCTCTTAGTCTCTATCAATTTTTAAAAAGCATCATTACATCCAAAACACTATTTTCTTTCCATTATTTGGTCAAGTTGCCAAACAGAAGCTTTTCCCTGCAAAGCCATTTTGCTCAATCATCAGGCTGGAAACAGGAGAAAAGAACATTCCAGTATGGCAATCCTTAAATCCCCTGAGAGCACCTCTAACTGTGCTATGCCAACTTCTGGTGGGATCTGCTGAAATGTTTTCATGCTATGTTCAGGTGCTTCTAAATATACAAATTAAAATTATTCTATCCCAGTAGGCTGCTTTCATGATTTTTACAACATATGCACTTCCAGTCACTGCTTCCATGGCTATCCTCAGCCCTGAACAAACTGGAACCACATCCCCTTTTAAGAATCCAAAATAATTTTTCAGAGCTCCAGAAAATATAGGTAATCATTATCCATCTCAGATTTATTTTTAAGTGAGTTCTCACTGGTTTCTCTTTTCTCTATCTCTGCTCCATTCTCAAGGGCTGGGAAGGGTTAAGGAAGAGAGCAGGTCTGAGGCCACCAGGGCTGGGGGGAGGGGTGGGCAGGGCCACAAAGGTTCCAAATGGCTACTTACCAACTTCAAAAGTGAGGAGCAAAAGGGATATCTCTTCCCCCAAAAGTCCTTTGCTCTTTGCTTCATCCTACATCCAGCCCTATATTGGCATACCTTCCTTCTGGAATAAAGTGAGTTCCATTTCTAGAGCTTGTTGGAAAGGCATAGTTTTCACAATGATATATTTAGAGTCCTCTCTTCTTTCTAATGAATGAAGTAAATTTCACCTGTGGTACAGACCTCACTACCTGGAATTAAAATGATGTAAGTGAATGAAATTCAATAATGGATGACTACGTTTGTTACAATAATATACGTATGCAGTTTTACATCTCAAGAAAAAGATTTTTAGGTGATACATTAAATAGAGGCATAGGTAGTCACAAAGTTGTTCGCTGAAATAAGAGGAGAGTTGGGACCAAGTCCCAGCTATCCCGTCTCCTGGCTGTTGGCTCTTCAGGCTGCAGAGTCTGGAAAATATAATGATCTCCCAGGACTTTTTGGAGAATTAAATGAGATTGATAAATGTACAAGTGCTCTATAAATTTAAAAGCGCAATAGTATTTATAAATTCCTGATAGTTGGTTTTTTGTTGTTTGTTTTTGTTTTTTTATTTGTTTTTGGTGAAACATTGCTGTGAAAAAATACTTATAAAACTTGAATCCCAAGTACAGACCTATGAGGGGAAGACTATTCTTTTTCTATTTTGCAGACTGAGAAACCAAGTCTTAGCACAAAAATACCAATGCAGCATTCTAACCAGAGATTTTGATTTAATTGATATAACCTGCAATCTAGGCATTGAAGCTTTTCACAGCGCCCAGTGTTTCTAATGGGCAATCAGGGCTGAGAATCACTGGCTTAGGAAGCCTAATGCCTTGCCACTCAGAGTGAGGACCAGCAGTATAGGCACCATTTGGAAATACAGAACCTCAGGCCTCACACCAGACTTGCTTAATCAGAATCGGCATCACAACATTATCACCAGGTGATTCATGCACACATTAAAGTCTGAGAAGCATGGAACTAAATCACAGCTAAACCAGAATTGTAGAACCAAAATTTGAATCCAGAGCTGGCTGATTGCAAAGCCATTTTTCTACTATATGGCCTCCCCTTTGAAAGTTTTTTTTAATAACTGTAACTGTCATGTGATCCTCACAACAACCATGTGAGACAAATTAAAATATTCATCTTTATTTAATAGATGAAAAAACCGAAGCATAGAGATTATGTGTCCCCTTCTAAGACTTAGAGAGTCAGACGTCAAAACTTGAACCCGTTTTCAACAAGTTATAAGTGATTCAATGATGTATTTCCTTAAGAATGTTTTTGTAACTTTGAAAGATTTTTTTTTCCTTAACACTGGCTGACATATAATACCCTCTTCTCCTTTCCCCAGGTTTTTACAACGCTATTCCATCTCATGCAGAGTTGCAGAAGGAGTTGTGCGGGGGCGAATTCAACTATGAAACACACTCTGCCACAAATCACAGCTGCTCCTCACAAGAAGTTCCACTGCCAACCCCCGCAGGACATCCCTAAGACAACATTCCATCTGCAGGACACTGCCAGGACAGTGCCAATCAAGAGTAGAAAGAAATGCCCAGAAATGTTGGAGGTACGACAGAAAAGCAATCTAAAAGCAGGTGTTCCCAGATATCCTCCATGAGCCTGCATTGAGGCGTATCAACTGCCCCAGGGAAAAATAAGTGGGATAAAAGGTCATTTGTTGAAACCTGGTCATAAACCCCACAGGACAATGCCACACTGTCAGGCTGCCTCCTCAGAACATTTCCCCGCTGATAACACTGGTATGTGTGTGGCTTGGAGAAGTCCCAGTAGCAACAGAGAAGACATCGGTGTGTCAGAATATTCGGCAAGCTCAGTCTTGGGAAGTCCATCATAACTAGGTGAGTCATAAAGGCTTACAGCTTTATTTTTTCTCCCCTTAGTTAGAGTTATGGCTGCTTTAGTGTGAGCCTAGTAAACAGCCACCATGTCATGAGGACACTCAAGCAGCCCTATAGAGAGGTTCACATGGGTGGGGATTGAGGCCACTTGACACAGACAATAGCAACAACTTACCAGTCACCTATGTGGGCCACTTGGGGAGATCTTCGTGCCCCAGTCAAAACTTCCAATGAGTGAAGTTAGAGACTTCGTCCTGAATTTGTGACCCACAGAAACTATGAGACCATATATGATTATTCTTACCTTAAGGCACTAAGTCTTGGGGCAATTTCTTATAAAACCATAATAATTAATACAATTAATTTAACACCCAAAGGGGTGACAGGACAGATTCAAAATGACAAAGGTAAAGGGTTATCTTTCTGATTAGTTCACACTTGTTTCTGTGGCCTACAAGGCTTTACCTTGATGCAGTTGGTTCCAACCAGTTTGTCTGACCTCTGGTTCAAAATGCTCCGGCCACACTGACCTTCTACGTACTGCCTAGTGATCTCCCTTCCCAAGACTTTTATGCTTACTCTACACTCTGCTAGGCATGATCTGCCCTTGGGCTTCACTTAAGTAAATCCTTTTCCCATACTCAGCTTAGAGAGGCTTTCCATGGTTACCAGTTGACTCTCCTTCTCCTCATTCCTTGCTCCCACCTGCTGCTGCCCCATCACTGCCCATTACATCACTGTTGATTTTCTTTACTCTCTGAATGTATTTATTTCTGTGTTGACTTAGTTATTGTACTTCTCCAATAGAATACAAGTTTCATAAAAATATCTTGTTTGTCTTCTTTCTTTCTGTATCTCTGGAAGATAAAAATGTGTTTGCTATGGTAAAATGCACAAAAATATTTCCAATAAAGAAAGAAAGAAACAACAGAAAGAAGGAAGGGAGGAAAGAGGGAAGAAGAGAGGAAAGAGGAAAGGAAGGAAGTAAGAGAGGAAGGGGGAAGAAAGAAAAACAAGAAAAGTTTACAAGGAATGACCCACGTCTTTGAAATCCTTTACTTAAAACAGTAGTGCCACATCTATTTAGCATATGTTGAATGAGCTCCTACTTTGCACAGACAAAGCCTGTGCAAGCTACTGGTGATGAAAAGTAACCACATGCCTTGTCCCTCAAGGGCAACCTGACATTGATTGAATTTATCAGAATCCCTTTCAACTCTTAGAAATCAAGTGCCAAGACAGGATGAAGCCTGAGAGGGAAGTGCCATGAGCAGGAGCGTGGGAGGGGTTTGGGGGTTTTCTGAGTTACCAAAGATTGAAATAAAAGTTGCCAGGATATGAGAAAAGTATTGACAGGAGAGTCCAAAAAATGTTCTGGCCAAATTTGCAAATGGTTTCCCAGTTTTTGTGTAAAATCAGAGTGGATCAAGTTATCTACAGCCTCTTAACAAGCCAGTACTCCATGGTCATTTTTGATAAATGAAATGTTTGTTTGTTTGTTTTTTTCTGGTCTCTGAACAGAGGCTGAAAAGATCATATCCATGAGACTTCATTGAGAAAACTCCTTCCCTTACAGGTTTAGGAAACACAATTCTCAAGAGCCTTCAATTCCCCACCCCCAACCACCCACTGCCCCAAATGCCACCTTTATCCCCAAGTGGAAATGAGTGGTATTGGTATGTAAGAACGCAGATGTGAAACACAGCAAGGAAAAGAGGTGTGTCTACATGGTGTATCAGGCTCTTTTGAATGGAATAAAACAGTTTATTTTGTTTGAATAATAAGATATTGAGATAAAAATTTAAATTGTATCTCTGGCCCACCACCCCAGAGGGATCTGGGTTAGCATCATTCCTTTGTCCATTTCTATAAATTCTTTCCATTTGTACAGGGAGGAAAGATTTGGTCCAGTCAGACTTGTTTCCCATTCCAGGCAGGCTGGGCTCATGTGTCTCACTCAGAGGACCAGTTCTAAGAACTGCATTTTTAGGGTCTAAACCTTAAAAGGGAGAGACTGCAGTAAAGAGAGATCCAAAGAATGAAGTAATGAACTGAATTTAAAGAAAGGAAATTTTGGGCCAAAGATGAAAGGCCTTCTTAACTGTGAAAATCTATTAGAATATGTAATACTCTCTCAAGAATAAAAGCCCCATTCCTTACATTATTTAACCCAAGGGAGAACAAAGACCTGGACTACTGACATTGATCGCACTTCAGCCCCTGAGAGGATAGGAAAAATGACCTAATGGTGATTTCCTATCTCTAATTTACATGATAATTTGAATCTGAAAATAATAGAAAATAATAAACCTAACTCTCCCAATAGCAGGAGGGCAAGTGGGCTGTGGCCTTTGGTGTCTCTCTGCAGCTTCATATGGAGGGTAAACTTCTGCGCAGTTCCTCCAGCCCCACATAGAAGGCTGCTAGATGGGCTGTAGCTCAAATTTAAGCCCAGCCAAGATGTTCAGAAGAGAGTCAAAATGCCTGAGACCCACTGCCAGAGCCCCAGCAAGCCAAGAGTAGTAGTATCCTCTAACCATGGTTAGAGTGACAGTGTCTAAGAAAACTCTTCCTCGAGATAAGAAGGCATAAAGAAAATGTTGAGTCTTGTAATTCAAAAGGTAGAAGCTCAGTTCTGCTACTGTCCCTGGAGTAAAGCGAAAGTCACATACAATACCTGAGATACATGCGACTGGATTATACAAGGGCTTTGCATGGTTCCAGAGTCATGGAATCTCAGACCTGAAAGGAGCCTCAGCATTTACCTAATGCTACTTCCTCCCATTTTAAAGTGAGTTGTGTGGCCAAAAAAGGGGGCATTAAATCCAGGGAAATTCTGGAGCACCCTCAAAGAGGGTTTTTGGGGCAGCAGTATTCACCTGAGGCTAGAACAGTGATGGGGGAGGCGGATAGTGGAAGAAGGGCTTTTAAAGAGTCTGGAAGGAGCAAAACAAAGAAAGAACTGGAAATATTGGCAAAACTGAATAATGTGAGACTGTACTCTTAAATTTCCCTTATTTGCATGCAGGCTACATTGTACTTTTTCTTTTATTAGAGTAAAATGTGTACACTTTGAAGGTTTAGATGCTCCGTGAGTTGAGAGGAGCTGGAAGGGGCAAAATCATTTTGGGATATCCAGGACCACACATTTTCCATCTTTATATACCCAATGCCTAGCAAGTAGCCAATCCAGACATACAGTTTATAATGCGTGAATATAAAAAGAGGGTTCCCAGGACCTTGTTGGGAGACAGAAACCCTGATCCTCTGGGTGATGGTGGAGACTCAGTCAAACCTTCAGAGCTTCATTCAGACAAACAGAAGCCACCTTCCTTCTACTGTGGTTTCTCTCAGAGGGTAGGGCTATAAGATGACTTGTTTTTAAGAGTTCAGACTAAGTAAGGTAAGAGCCCAGGTTTTGGTGTCAAGTTCCGTGCTTAAGTCGAATAAATCATAAATAAATGTTATTGGAGGCCGATGCCTGCACAGCCTAATCAGACCTGGACGTCCTGTCCTGGACCAGGGCTAGCTTCTGTTTCACCATGGAACAGAATTCCCGAAGGTTCTTCTCAACCACCCCAGCATCAGGCTGAGCCAAGACTCCTGTAGAAACTCCTGCATGGCGTCCCTGCTCCCCTCCCGGGACTCCTTCTAGGGCTGCACAATTTGAAGAGTTCTTGGCCAGTGCAGGAATATCTCCCTTCTGCAAGGCTTTAGCGAGGGGGAGGGGTGTGGGCTCTCCCCCTCCCTTGCCTGGGGGATTAAGATACTCTATTGTCCCTGGCCTGACCGCCCCAGTATTTGCATACATCAAGTCCCTGGGGCTGGGAAAGGAGGCTCTGGCTGCACCTGCCGCCCTGGAGTCCGAGGGCTGACCCCAGTCAGATCTTTCAGGTAATTCCATTTAGGTTATCACAGATTCAGGAATCCAGGCCCCGGAGTGGAATAATGACTCAAGAAGGGTGTGAGACACAGGTAAACACACTTGTTCTCAGGATGGCTGAAAGTGGTCAGAGGTCTGGGAACAGCAGGAGCTCTGAGTCTTTGGCGTTCATTTAAACAGGCGGGTCTGTGGAAAGCCTTCCAACCTCCTAAGCCTCATTGAACTTGAAAAGCTACAAGCTTCCTTTCTTTCCGGAGACCCTCTGGCCTCTTCGCTTATCTCTTTCATCAAAGCCATTGTTAGGGCTGCATTAGTGGGAACCGGAACCTTCAGAGGAGGCGCAGTATCATATCACAGACGTAAAAATGATGAACAAAGGGTCTGCCAGTCTAGAAGAGGATGGGGAGCCCACGGTACATGTGAAAGGATTTTCACCCGCCCCCTTCCTTCCCTGCATAAATAACATTTTTTTTTCCAGTTTACAAATGGTTTACAAACAGTATGTGTTTTGTTGCTCAAAAGAGCTAGTATTTCCATTTGACAGGTGGCGAAACAGACTTGCCAAGACCTGAAGGGTCATTGCCCATCAGTGATGCAGCCTGGACTTAATTCTGGACTCCAGAATTCAGACTGTATGTTCCACAACGTGTGTACTACCACCACCGGAAGAAATCTAGGGCAAGATTGGGTCAGGCTTTTCACTTCAGCGGGACAAAGCTACAGGGCTCCATATGCTTATTATGTATAACTTTGGTTTTAGAATATTTTTCCATCAAGTCAAGGAAAAGAATTTGTCGAGCACAGAGGTATGTGGAGCTGGTTCTGGGCACCAGGCTCCTGATAAGCTGCACTCTACTGAATCATTAGCAAATGAATGGTTTGATTCAAGTGTGCCTAGATGAACTGGAATGGGCATGTGATCTAAGTCACAAGAGGAAGCTTCACCAGCTGATCTCCTGCCAATTACTCCTACAGTCATTTTTTTGTGTTTGTTTGTTTGTTTTGTTTGTTTGTTTGTTTGTTTCCTTCACAAGCACCCAGCACTCCACAGTTCTTAGCATTTGTTCTCCAAAATCAGGAAGGGTCATAACATCAACACCCCTGACTGTTGCTGGTTAATTGACCTCAGTTTAATGTCATTGGGCTTTCAGCCCAATGTTATCTCTATAACAGTTACGTTTTTAACTTAAAAAAAAATTAGGCATAATTTACGTAGAGCAAATTCGCTCTTTTAAAATGGGACAGTTTATGAGTTTTAACAAATTACACCATTTTGTAACCATAAATTAAAAATAAATAGTTTCATCACCCCCTAGAATTTCTTCATTCCTCTTTCAAGTCAACCCCACCCCTATTCACTGGCCCCATAGTTTTGCCTTTTACAGAATGTCATAAAATGAAGTCATACAATATGCAGCTTTTTGAGTTGGGCTTCTTTCATTTAGCATAATGTTTTTGAGATATATTCATGCTGTTGTGTAAATCACAAAAGAAAACATTTCATTCCTTTTTATTAGTGAATAGTTGTTATTGTATGAAAGCACTATATTTGATTTATTCATTCATTGGGCTATTTTCCAGCTTGGGAAAATTTTGAATAATCATTATAAATATTTGCTTACAAGTTTTTGTGTGAACATATGTTTTTATTTCTTTTGGGTAAATCCCCAGGAATAGGATTGCTCATCATATGGTAAGTATATGTTTAACTTTACAGAAAAAGTTTAATTGATTTCCAAAGTAAACTGTATCATTGTTGCATTCTTACAATATCAGATTAGAGTTCCAGTAACTCCACAATTCTAGTGTTGTCTTTTATTATTATTTTCCTCTAACAGATTTGTGGTAGTATCTCATGATGATATTGATTGTTTCTAATGACTAATGATGTTGCTTTCTGTATGACTGTGTGTATTTTAAAGATCTTATTTATTTTTCAGAGTAGTTTTAGGTTCACAGAAAAAATGAGAAGAAGATATAGAGATTTCCTAGATACCCTTACACCACATATACATAGCCTCCCCTGCTATTAACATCCACCACCAGAGTGGTACCTTTGTTACAACTGATGAATCTACATTGACATATCATTATCTCTCAAGTTTGTAGTTTACATTAAGGTTTACTCATGGTATGTACATTCTATGGGTTTGGACAAATGTGTAATATGACCTGTACCCACCTTTTGGTATTATACAGAATACTTTTACTGCCCTAAAAATTCTCTGTCCTCTGCCAATTTATCCCTGCCTCCTTCCCTGCTAATTATTGGCAATTGCAAATTTTTTCACTGTCTCCATAGTTTTGCCTTTTCCATATAGTTGGAATCAAACAGTATATAGCCTTTATAGATTAGTTTCTAATATTTAGTAATATGCATTTAAGGTTTTCTATGTCTCCGTCTTTTTGTGGCTTGATAACTCTTTTTCTTTCCTTCTTTCTTCCCTCCCTCCCTCTTTTCTTTCTTCTCCTTCTTCCTTCCTTCCTTCCTTCCTTCCTTCTTCCTTCCTTCCTTCCTTCCTCCTCCTCCTCCCTCCCTCCCTCCCTCCCTCCCTTCCTTCCCTTCCCTTCCCTTCCCTTCCCTTCCCTTCCCTTCCCTTCCCTTCTTTCTTTCCTTTCTTTCCTAAGTAATACTCCATTATCTGGATGTGCTACAGTTTATTTATCCATTCACCTACTGAAGGGCATCTTGGTTGCTTTCAGGTTATTCTTAACCTTTTACTATAGAAAATTTAAAATATATTGAAAAGTAGACAGAAGACTATAATTAACTTAACATATCTATTACTTAAGAAATTATCAATACCTATCCAATCTTGTTTCATTTATGTGCCTATTTACTTTTCCCTGGCTGCTGGATAATTTGAAGCAGATTCTAGACATCAATTATTTATATATTTGTAAATATTGATATATAAATCTCCAGACAAGTGTTTATCTGTTGCTTATATTTGCACTATGAACTTTAATTTCCATTTGTGGATAGTTCAAGGAATTTTAGTACTCAGTTGTGGTTTCAGAATTTTTCATGTGTTTTCTGAGCTTAATTTTTTTCAGTGATGATTTCACAATCTATTCAATTGAATAATTCAGAAACAGGGGGTCATATTTGACTTTTATAAATTTTGTCCCTGAATACTCCTTGAATCTGTCTGCTAAATCAGGGTTGGAAAGTTTGGTTCATGTGATGCCAGCTGAACAGTCTTTTCTCCTAATCTGTTCTAGTCTTTTTTCCTAGTCTTTTCTCCTAATCTTGATTTCCCATAGCCTTCCAACAAATGGAGGGAGAAGGTAAAGAGAATCTACGCATAGGGGAAAATATTAAGGAGGAAGCCCTCTTGCTTAAGACCTGCTTGTTCAAGGCAACCATTTTTGCCTTCTTTTCCAGGTGTTACTCACATTTTCTTTTTCTTAGTAAGTTATTAAACACTTGCTCAATCCAGAAACTTAGGAGTCAATCTGTCCTTTAATTTTTACTTCCAAATTTCTATTTATTTTTTTTAAACTAACCCCAAAATTTTGAAAGAAACAATGAGAACTGGTTAAAATTTTTGCCATATTTACTTTTATTTGTCCTTTTATTTTCAGTTGAACTATTTTAAAACAAGTTGTGGGCATCATGATTTTACACATTTGAATACATTAGCATAAATCTCCTAAAAATAGCATTCTTCTTCATTCTACAATATGATTAACACAAATTCTCTAACGCCATGCTATCATTAGTCCTTATGCAAATTTCCCCAAAATATCCTTTTTTTTTTTTTTTTAATGATTCAGAACCAGTTCGAGTTTGTGCATGTGGTTGTTAAATCTCTTTAATCTTGTATTCTGAAAGAGTTCCATTACTTTTTTATTTTCTTACCTTTTCTTTGATGAGAGAATAGACCAGTTGTCTTATGGAATGTTCCAAACCTGGATTTTTCAGGTTGCTTCACTGTGGTATCATTTAACTTTTTGCTCTATCCATTGTTTTCCTGAGAACTGAAAGTTACATCTAAAGAGTTGGTTAGATTTAAGTTAAGAATTTTTGTAAGGATTCTATGAAGCATAGGTTATACTCTGTATTTTATAACATATCGCAACAGAAAAGCATATAAGGTACTATGTTCTACCATTAGTGATGCTCAGTTTGATCATTTGATTAAAATGCCTTTTTCTCCTTTGCAATTAGCATGTAATATGTGGGGTGAATTTTGGCACCATATGAACATCTTGTTTCCCATCAGCCTCAATAGTTTATTATCTATAGTTTATTACTTGCTCGGAATTGATTATTTCACTGGAGATTTCCAAATGGTAAATTTAAAATTTTATTATTTATTTCACATTTATTAGCTGGCATTTGTATATAAAGAGATTTCTATAATTAATAAACTGTATTTTATATTTAAAAAGCAGGATAAATGCTTACTTTTTTCCTTTAGTTATAAATTTTTGGAATAAGGAGTTAGTATAATAATCATTTTTAGTGGTGGCAAATGAGTTTTATTTCTCTTACTTTCTTCTGTCTTTCTTTGCATCAATATGGGCTCATTGATTTTGCTTATTCATCATGCTTCAAATCAGTTATAGACAGTACTCTATACACATCCTGAATGAAATTTGGTCAGTGAGAGACTCTTCAAGTTGGTTTCTCTGTCCTTTAACATGCCCTCATTTTTTTCTGGATTCTTTCCTATTTTTCCAGGCTTACTTTGTACTTTACTTGCTCCAGACTTGGATTACAATTTTACTGAGGAGCTTTATTTCCTTCTCATAGGGAATGGAATTTAGGAAGTAAATCTAGGTGTTAGAGCTACTCATGTTACTATAGTATCGTGGCCTCTAGGTTCTTTGAGTGGACCGACACAAAGTATAAACACACTTTGAAAAACTGAGTTCAAGATGTTATTTTAAATTAAAATTTAACAATACAGTTTTTTTCTTTAATTTTGACTTTACCTGAAAAAACTTGGTTTCTACTTAAATTGAGATATTGCTTTATTCTACACTTTATATGCATAAACATACTTAAAATTATAATGTCATCAAAATAATTGAGTGTATGTCAAGATTTTTTGCAGTTATTATCTTTATTTTTTCATTGCACAAGAAAAAATAGTATATTAAATGAAATAGCCTTCACTTTGCTTTGATATTTTGAAAATCACTCCTCATTACATACAGATCTTCTCCATTCTTTCTTATAACTGAATAATATTCTAGATGATAGGCATTCCAGTTTATTCAGCCAGTCTGCTAGTGATGAGAATTTTGACTGTTTCTAATCTGATGCTATAAAAATAATTCCATATGATAATATGTTTTTAAATTTGGTAGGATAATTCATTTCCCTCATTGCTATTGTTAATGGTTCTCCTAGCTACTCTTACTTGTTTTTCTTTAAGCTTTACAATCATTTTCTCTAGCCTTTTTTTTTTTTAATTAAAAAAAAGCAAAGTTTATTTTTCATCATGTTGGAAGATTGTGGCTTAATTTATATTGTTATTATTCCCAATGATATTTACATAACATGGGACATATAAAATGTATTACAAATAAAAATTATTTTCATTTGAATGGAGAAGAAAATTACAGGTTCAAAAAATCAACTTTAACATCAAAAGAAGTAACACATAAAAGTTTCTGCATTTCAAAAATCCAATAATTAAAATGTTACCAACTGTGTGAGGATAATATGTTTTATGTAAGCCTCTGAAGACTTTTTTGGGTGGAGTATTTATTTATTTTCTCAGTTTTGTTGAGATATAATTGACATACATCACTGTATAAGTGTAAGTTGTACAGCATAATTGGAGTAAGTCTGCATAATGACTTAAATATATTGTGAAGTGATTACCACTATAAGTTTAGTTAGCATTCATCATCTCATATACATGCACTAAAAATAGAAAGAAAAAAAAGAAAAAAAATTCTCTAGCTTGTGAGGAGTTGCATTTGTCAAGAAAATGTATTGGGGTATTTTATTGGAGTCATTTTAAATGTGTATATTAATTTGGAAAACATCACATATTTATTATGTGGAGTCATCCTAACTGAGAACATAAGATGTCTTTGTATTTATTCAATTCTACTTTTATGTCTTTCAGGGGAATTTTTAAACTTTCCTACATAGTTTTAGCAAATTTTTGTTAATTTTACATGTAGGAGTTTTATCTTTGAATAGCTGTTTGAACTGTGAATCTCCTTGCTTTCATCCAATTTTGCCTGTGCAGTCATGCCCCTTTATTTGCAGTTTTGCTTTCCACAGTTTCAGTTACCCTTGGTCAACCACAGTCTGAAAATATTAAATGGAAAATTCTAGAAATAAACAACTTATAAGTTTTAAATTGTGCGCCATGCCACTCTAAGTAATGTGATGAAATCTTGCGCTGTCTGGCTCCACCTTGCCCAGGATGTGCATCATCCCTTTGTCCAGCATCTCCACTTCATTCACTCCCCAGCTGTTTTGTTAGTTGCTTACTAACCATCTAGGTTATCAGATTGATTATAGCAGTTTCACAGTGCTTGTATTCAAGTAACCCTTATTTTACTTAATAATGCCCCCAAAGTGCAAGACTAGTGATGCTGGCAATTCAGATATGCCAAAAAGAACCTATGAAATATATGTATGTATAGGAAAAAAAGTGTATACGGGTTTTGTGTTATCCACGGTTTCAGGCATCCACTGGGGGTCCAGGAATGTATTCCTCCTGATAAGAGGGGACTATTGTATTCAAATCAAATATCCACTCCAGCTAAAGTGCCACCAAAAGTCTATAATGTCAATTTGCCTGAAACTCCACAATGGTGTCTTAATGCAGGGCTCCCATCTCATGTCTCATTCTCCCTCACCTCTGTTCTAGACCTACTGAACCAATTTGTGTGTGCTCTTAGTGTTGCCTACTACACTCTCTGTCACTCACCATCCCCTTTCCACTCCATCTTCCCAATTAACTATTCACTAGTTAATTTTTGTTTATCCTTCAATTTTCAGTCACTTCCTTTGGGAAGCATTCGTTGGTCCCTCTAAGACTGGCTCAGGTATCTAAATGCCCCACATAGAATTATTGTAATAAGATGTAGCATGATGTTTATAATTGGTTGATTACTCATCCATGCCCTCGCTAGACTGTCAGCTCCTTGATATAGGGGCTATGTCTTCCTTAGAGTTGTGTCTCCAGTACCAGTGCAGTACCCAGGCCTCACTCTGTGTCTGTGGGGTAGATGTGCATGTGCTGGGAGGCACTGCTCCCCTAGTCTGAGTATGGAAGTGTATATGAATGGAACTCCATAGTAACTGTGCACCTGAACTTGGACCTAAGGAAGGTCAGAGGAAGGAATAAGGTGTAGGGTTCTCCCTAAGCCAGTCCTGTGTGGAATTTGAACGCTCATTATTAGGCTTCCTTTTATTTTCCTGATTATCTTCACTCTTTAACCCTAAATTTCAGTTAAAGCAGCCTGACACATAGAAAAGGAAGTAGGTTTTGCCGTTAGACCTGTTTGGCAATTCATTGGGTTCTGTCTTCCAGAGTCTGACATGGGCCTGATAAGAAATACATATTAACACATATGTTCTTCCTCTCTCCCCCACACCTGAGTGGATGTGCCTCTGTGTAACAGAGAATACGTGCCTATCTGAGATTTACATTGCTGTTTCTCTATTCAAGTTCTACTAAAATTTCTCTGAAATTTATGGCTCTAGAGGTTTAAGGCAAAAATCAGAAAAAGAAAAAGAAATCCTCGTTTAGCATAGAGTTGGCATGTGAAAGGCCCATTTATCCTTAGCTGAGTTGGAGTTCTGCCAGCAAACTGACTAAATGCAAAGCCTGTATCAGCTGCTCCTTTGCTTTCTCACAAAAAAGGAAACCACAGTGCAGGCAACCTGGTTCAGCCCTAATAATGCTAGAAGATCACTGGTTTTCAATCTTCGGGTGTTCTTTAGAATATCCCATGCTGGGCTGCACCCCACAAATTCCTGATTCAGGAGGTCTGTGGAAGGGATAAAGAATTTGCATTTCTAACAAGATGCAAGGTGGTGCTGCTGCTGCTGGTCCTGAGACCACACTTGGGGAAGCCTATTCTAGAAAAAGCAGAGGGTTGAAGCACCAGTTATGACTGAGAAGGTAAACTTGTCTATGATCAAGAAAGGGACTCTAGAGGTCTAATGCCTCCTGCTGTAGATAGATGAAAGACAATTCCTTTCTCCTTGTCCAGTGTTATTATGGCACACCAAAGCTCATCTATCAGGGCTCTTTTACCAAAGGTTCATAGTCAAGTTATCAAATGTAAGTTAATTTAAATTTAACTTAGTAAATAAGCCTACACTTTCTACTACTTTGAGAGGTACAGAGAAAGAATGGAAATGAAGCAAGTCTTCAAAAACCAGAGAAGCAAAAATGAATTGTTAAAGCCCCATAAGTTCTGGGCAAGACAGAAGATCCTCTCATCTTGGGGGCTTATTCCTTCTTGATGTTTCAGATACATTTGGTTATGAAGGTTATAAAAATGAAAAAGACCTGATCTCAGTACTAAAGGGCATACATAAGAATGAAACAGAGAAAATATGCTATCCCAGAGACTTGGGGAGCACATAGCCAGAGTACAGGGCATGGAAGGGTTGACGCCAACCTAGGGATCTGCAGAAGAAAGAACTGAACTCCTGTGAGTATCTTCTTTGTTTAGGGGCTTTACATGTACACTTATATTTTGTTTAATTTTCTAAACACCCTTTCGGAGTCTGTTATCTGTGAATCTTATCAGTGTCAGAGCACATTGTAGCATGAGCAGTTCTTTGTAGTTCGAGTAATTAAAAGAAAATGATGACCTACCTAGCTAGCTGAACTTGAAGTTTTGTTATTTTTGTGAAGCCTTGGGCTTATGCAGAAATAAACCATAAAATGCCTTAAACCCTCCTGAAAGGTTTATGTATTTGACCATGATTTAGAAGAGCTAATGACAGAACAAAACAAAACAAACCTTCTAGCATAGCTTTACACAGTATCTCCCCTCTCTCCAACCCCCAGCACAACACCTGAAGTAAACCTCATCCTTTATCTTTGGGAACTGGTACGCTCGCCTATGAACTCTTGGAAAGTTCTGATGTTCCACCTACAAATGCTAGAGGCCTTGGCTTTACTAGACACCTCTGTCCCATGTTTAGCGTCACAAGCTCAGCAGACAAACCTCTGAAATTATAGTGAGGCAACAGCAGAAAGGGAAGGGACATGCTAGGTCAGAGAGTCAAAAGTTATTGCTCTGTGGCTTAAAAGAATAGATGAGCACATGCAGGCTAGAGGGCTTTTACCGTACTTGTTGTTGGAGTGATCACAACTTCAGACCCTTCATCTTGAGTGAGGTCCTGAGAATCCTCCCCCATGCTGATTGAAGGCACCCAAACCATACCCACTTCACAGATGAGGAAAACGAGGCACACAGATGTTAAGTGGTTTTTGTTTTGTTTTGTTTTGTTTTGTTTTCCCAGTCACACAGCCTGTCTGACTCAGTCATACAGCACACTGCTTTCCAGGGAAGTTGAAGTTTCCTCAGTGGACAGGAGGTTCCCACTCAGAGGTTCCTATTGCTTTACTTACTAATTCCTGTTTTCCTTCCCAACAACATCCAGAAAGTGCTATTACTCTTCCCTTCAGCTCTCCAAAGTGAATAATGAAATAATTGTGGCTGCCTAATGCCTGCTTTATCTCTGAAAAAAAAAAAAAAAAAACCCAAAAACAAAAAAACAACAAACGTCGTGGAGTGTAACACTTAAATTGCTTACTTGTATCTGTGCACACTCATGCACACACCCACGTGTATACTCAAGCACATGCATACCTGTTGCTTGCTGGGTGGATTCTCACCTGTTTCCAAATCCTGCATCAGGCTATGAGCCTCGCCATGTTACTCAGTTTCCTTTACCTTGTGTTTTTCCTTCTAGAAGAAAATCTGCTCAAAGCCTTCTTTGTCTGCCCATTGCAGCCTTGCCTGAGTGTTTCCTCTTATATCTGGAAGGTGCCCCCAGATGTGTGCCTTCTCCTTCTCTAAACTGCTGCTTTGAAGCATCACCTCTTCCATGAAGCCTTCCTCTCCTAATCTCAGGGATGATGTGTGTGCCCTGGCCTTCACCCCTGGCAGGTCTTGACCAAACTGGAAATGCCTATTCCTTTCTTAGAATTACCATTAACTTTGCCTCACTGGACTAGCTTAGACTTCATAAACTCCTGTCACAAGTTAGAGAAATGAGGTGTCTCGTGTATACCTTTCAGCAGGAGCCCAGGATTTGTCAAAATTAAACCATTAAAATAAGGTCATTAAAAAAAAAAAAAAAAACACCTCAGGTGTTGAAGCAAACTATTTCCGGCCACGGAGTCAAATGGCTGCTCAGGTATAAATGATGCCAGATTTGGTTCAGACTCATGGAAAATTTTTATTCTGTAGGAATTTAAAAAAAATTTTTTTTTTTTTTTGCACTAGAGTTTGAGGGTGGTGGGAATGAGGGGAGAAGGAGAAAATACAGGAAATGTAAAGGATTCTGGAATTTGAAATGTATGGAAAAGACAAATAAATTTCCTGAATCAAAGCAGAAAGTAGTGGCTGGAAGTTAAATTAAATGGACCACCTGCAGAAAATGGGGACCAGAGGAAAAATACCCCGTTGGCACAAATAGAAACTACACATTTCTAAAAGCTTCCATCGGTGGGTCATTAAACCTGCAGTGCCACTAGTTTCAGGTTTGGATATTTTGGCAATCGTGACAGAAAGAATGCCAAGGCACATGCACCCGGGCTGAATACTCACTTTGCAATTCCTGGCAGACACCTTTACTCCTACGCAAAAGATCTGGTGAGTGTTAAGGGAGAAAAGCATTTGTGTCAAAGCAAAGGAAACCAACCAGTTGCACTTCCATAGCTAAGCTACACGCACATGCAGGTTTATTCTCTGAGAGCCAAGTCTAATTTCCACACAAGTGAAAATATCCTTGAGATGAAAGAGAAATGAAGCCACTCCACTGGCCACATCCATCTGTTAACAAAAATTATTTGTGCTTCATAGTTTATTTATTATATGCTCCTATATTATATTTACATTTTGAGATGGATATTATCCTTATTTTGAGGAAGGCAGTTGAAGAGCTCAGAAAGTTTTAATCATTTTTCAAATAATTAGGATTGAAAATAATAATGCTGAGTATTTATTAAACACTTCCTATGTACCAGACACTACTCTAAGAACATAATCTACAGGATCTCATTTATTACTCACAAAATCATCCTACCATTAGAGTCTTGAATCCCTTACCTTAGCTTCCTGACATCATTTGACTCCTGTCATACCTCTTGGTTGATTTTCCCTGTGCTTAGAATAAAAGCCAAAGTCCTCAGTACCGTATCTAAGACTTACCATTGTCACTTCTTGACAACAAGCTCTTTCTCTTTTCATGGCCTTTATATTTGTTCTTCTCTCTCCCCAAACACAGTTGCACACAAACCTCACACTAAGCACCTCTATCTATTGAGTAATATCTACTCATCCTTCATGCCTCAGGGTAAATATCATTTCTTTAAAGAGGTCTTTCCTAACCCTCCTATCTAAATCAGGTTTCTCTGTGTAAGCTCCCCAAATATCCTGCACTTTTCCTTTGGCACACTTATATGTTTGTAATTCTTTATTCATTTGCATTGTTTTATCTCTCCCACTATTAATAAAACAAATAAAACAACATTTAATTTTTAAATTTTTAAATTACAGTTGTTATTCAATATTATATTAGTTTCAGCTGTACAGCATAGAGGTTAGACATTTATATACAACTTATGAAGTGATCCACCTCATAAGGTGAAGGGATTAAGAAGTACAAATTGGCAGTTACAAAATAGTGACAGGGGTGTAAAGTATAGCATAGGGGATATATAGTCAATAATATTGTAATAAAAACATTTTGAAGTATATTCTAAAAGTTGTAAAACATATATAGCATGTGCCTTATTGGGACATATATGCATACATTGGCAAGGAATATGTTCCAAGACTCCCAGTGGTGCCTGAAACCATAGATAGTACCAAACCCTGTATATACTGTTTTTTTTTTCTATATATGCATACCTGTGACAAAGTTTAATTTACAAATTAGGCACAGTAAGACATTAACAATAATTAATAATAAAATGGAATGTTATAACAATATACTGTAATAAAAGTTATGTGAATGTAGTCTCTCTCAAAATATCATATTATACTGTAAGTATAGTATAGAGATGTTTCACAAAGAGATTCACATTCTAGGTGAGACAAAGGATGGCTCAAGATTTCATCACATTACTTGGAATGCCATTTAAAACTTACGAATTATTTTATTTCTGAAATTTTCCATTTAATATTTTTGGACTTCAGTTAACTGCAGGTAACTGAAACCCTGGAAATAAAAACCACAAATAAGATGGGACTAAAGTTTCTCAACTTTTAGAATATAAAATTTTATATAGTTTAGTTTTTCTACTTTTAGAATCAACTTATGGACAAAGCAGGGAAGGTATTGTGGAGACTGTAAGAGGTAAACGTTATTGACCTTGACATGTGAAGAATGAAGATATAGTTAATAGAAGTTAGATAATGGAAGTGTGTCAAGGAGAAGGTGGCGGAAGTATTCTAACCTTACTAAGTGAAGTGTCAATATATACTGTCTGACGTTGATTTATTGAGAAATAGGGGTTTAAATATATTATTTTAAAATTGAATGTAGCCAATAACAGAACCAAATATAAAAATATTAATGTTAAGTATTGAAGAATGAGGGCAGAATCAATAAAGTAACTAAATATTCATCTTTTATATCAGGAAGTCTATAGATATCATCTACACTGGTTAAATTAAAAAAAAAAAACAGTGACATTAGTGTTTTATCTACAATTATGAATGCACCATAAAAACAAACTAAAAACTGAAGGAGTAAATAAAATTTGTATTTGAGGAGAATGTCTTAGAAAGAAGAATGAGATCCTAGGTTTTTATTAGAGGCTGTTCTGTGCTATTTAACTGCTATTGTCTTAGTTTGGTTTACCACAGAAATAGACCTTGAACTAGGACTTGAAGGCAAGTTGTCTACTGGGAGGTGCAAGGAACACCTGCAAGGGAGTGAGGGAAATAATATAGTGAAGAAAGAGAATTAATCCTTATTGTCAAACCAGCTATCATAGTGGGCAACCAGAGCTAATTCCAAAGGGGAAACCAGAAAATAGCATAATCCAACCATATACTTATCTTAACAGAGAAACAAAGGAGCTGGGGGATAGTTATACATATTTCCCCAACAGTCATTGGCTGATAAATACTCCCAGGGTGTTCCTAATTTCCCAGCACTTCTGGTCCACTGTACAGGAGGGGCAGAACTGGCTGCTGTGGTTGAGAAAAAAAAAAAAAAAAAGCCCTCAGGCACAGAGATGCAAATACTGTCAGTCAGCAGTCATAGGGACCAGAGAGGATCAAGGATATAGGTGGGGCACTAAAGGTGCCTCCTACAGTTGCCATGTTTACATATTACTTTATACAAAAATACATAAACATGAAGTAGCCAAATGTGGTTTTAAAATTTCTTAGGTATCCACATAAGGAAATGAGCATTTATTAGATATCAACTACATACCAGAAACTGTGCTAAACAGATCCATTTATATCATCTCATGTAATAGTCACTATGATGCTGATGTAGTTATTTCTTTCAGATACGATGAAGGAAACTCATAGAATCTTTATAAATATTAAAAGGAACTTTAGTTTCTAAGATAAGACATTATATATATATATATATATATATATTATATATTTATATATAATATTATATATATATATATATATATATATATATATATATATATATATATATATATATAAACAAATATTGAATACAAGTGAGGCCAAAGTTGACCCTAAGGTTTATAATGTAGTAACTCATAAGAATGATGAAAATAGAACAATGATAATTACAGGAGATTCGAAAGATGATCGCTTTACCTTGGAAGATGTTGAGTTGGAGATGATAGAAGGATGGTAAAAGGCTCTTGTCGATAGGACAGTGGTCCATCTGCCTGAAATGCTTTACTCCATACCCTTGTTTTGCTGCAGAGCTCATCACTTTATACCATTTAGATTTATGCTAAAAACTCTCTTCCTCTAAAGGATCATCTCTGACCGTGCCAACTAGAAGAATACAGACCAAACCCATACTTTCCCACTGACCTGGGTCCCACTTAATACCCGGCATCTGCCTCTGGTACTAGCACTTGAGAATAGCACTGACCTTTGGTCAAGGTAAAAAGCCAGTCTGAGGAAGCCAGAGAACAAATTCAGTAACTTTCTTCCTGCTAATATCCTCCCTGTCTCTGATTTCTCACTGGCTATACTCTGCAAGAAGATAATGGGCAAGGGACTCGATTGATGTAGTCCAAATGGGTCAGCCCCTGGGACAGAAATTAAAGTGTATGAGGGTAGAGAAAATGTATCTGGAGCAATGTGTTAGGTTGCTTATAACAATGGTCCCAGTTCTCTACCTGTCTATGTATGCATACTCTTGGAAACTTGATTTTGCAGCTCCTCTCATCTAAAACTTGAGTCTCTTTTCTTATTCCTTGAATCTGGACTAATTTGACTTGCTTTGATCACTAGAATATAATGGAAGTGATGTTATAGCATTTTGAAGCTCACCTCTCAAGAGACCACACATACACTTATACACATTCTCTTGAAACACTACTGGCTACTTTAAGAACTAGCCTTGATAACTTGATGGAAGATGAGAGCCTCTGTGGAGCAGAGATATGCTATGCTGTCAGAGGCCATCATAGATGCATCAGTTCCCAGCTAACACAGCAAATGGCCACAGTTGTGACAGTGACCCCAGCCAAAACTAGAACTACCCAGCTGAGCTCAAACTGCTGACCCTCAGAATCATGTGCTGAAAAATATTTATTACTTTAAATCTTGGATTTGGGGGCAGTTTGTTAGTCAGCATTAAAGTATTATTTTACTAATAGGGAGCACTGAAACAGTGCTCAAAGAATGTTTGTTAAAATGAAAGATCTTTTTTTATTTCTTTATTTCCACCATACTTTTACAATATTTACTTTCACCTAATAAATATAATGCATTGTTTCACAATGTATCTAACTTTTTTTGTGGGTGTTTGAAAGTTCCATAACATTTTTAATAGTTGCAATGTGTCCCCCACCGAACTGAAGACATTGCTTTGGGGTGTTGGACCTTATATTCATTACCTTTCTTCCTCTACATTTATGTTGAAGTGATTACTGGTGTTATGAAAATAGATGTATATCTAAAGATGATAAATAGTAAAGCTAAAGATAAGGAAATGAGCTTTGAGGCATGCTCACAGTTCGGTATGCAGAGAGAGCAGAAAAAGGAGTAACCAAAGAGAGAGACTGTTTTCAGGTATTCATATTTTTATCTGTAACTTTGACTTACCTAGTGCCTGGACTGAAGTGAAGCTGCTTGTTGATTTCATTAGTCACTACATTTTCTAGGAGTCTAAATCATCTAGAGTCATAATTCTTATATTTGAACTGAAAGAGATCAAAGTGGAATAATTGAAGAGATGGCATGAAAGCACCTTTGCCTCTCTTATCTATAAGAAGTCTAAGTTAACTTTTTATCTGTGTATAAAAAGGAGCTCAGAATCCATATTTTTCTTTTGGTTTTTACTTTAGGTTCTGACACTATTGTAGGATTCTCTTCCAGGTCTGGAACAAGAGGTTACATCTGAACCAAGCCAAAATGTATGGATGAAAAATGAAGCAATTTAGTCAATCACTCACATGCTAGGTCTCCATGCCAAATATCTGGACATTTGGAAGCATCTGGGCAATTAACCATTGTTCACTTTTTATTTAGCTATATTGGCAGATATACAGTCATGTTTCGCTTAAATACAGGAAGGCATCACTATGAGATTTTATTATTGTGCGAACACCATAATATACACTTACACAAACCTAGATGGTATATTCTACTATATACCTAGGCTTTTTAGCCTATTATCCCTAGGCTACAAGCCTGTACAGCATGTTACTGTGTTACTGTACTGAATACTGAAGGCAATTATAATAAATGGTAATTACTTTTGTATATAAACATATCTAAACATAGAAAAGATACAGTAAAAATACAATATAAAAGATAAAAAATGATACACCTGTATAGGGCACTTACCATAAATGAAGCTTGCAGGACAGGAAGTTGCTCTGGGTGAGTCAGTGAGTGAGTGGTAAGTAAATGCAAAGGCCTAGGACATTACTGCTGTAAACTTTATAAACACTGTACACTTAGGTTACACTAAAAAAACAAACTTTTTCTTTCTTCATTAATAAATTACTTGGCTTGCTGTATTTTCTTTACTTTATAAACTTTTAACTTTTTAATTCTTTTGTAATAATACATAGCTTAAAATACAAACGTACATTTGTTCAAAAGTATTTTCTTTATATCCTTATTGTATAAGCTTTTTCCTATTTTTAAAATATTATAGTTTTTTTTTTAACTTTTTAAATTTATTGTTAAAAACTAATACATAAACACACATGTCTCAGCCTAGGCCTACACGGAGTCAGGAACATCAATATCACTGTCTTCCATCTCCACATCATGTCCTGCTGGAAGGTCTTCAGGGGTAATAACATACATGGAGTTGTCATCTCCTATGATAAAAGTGCCTTTCCAAAATACTTCCTGAAGGACCTGAGGCTCTTCTTGAGAAGGTGTCACTCTTTTCTGAAATTTATCCATGGTTGCTTTTTTGGTTTGTTTTTTTCTTTCTTTCTTTTTTTTTTTAAACATAAATTTGCTTATAAACAGATAATGCACCATGAACACTCCTCTCTATTAATAAAAACCTTTTGGTGTTGGGATCCAAGTTTTAAAACTTTTTAAGGAGCTTGTTGAGGTCTGCAAACCTTCTGTTAACCCTTTCACTGTGAATTGTCTTGGGCATTCTTTTTCATCTCCTGCAGTTTCCCTTCCTCTTGCCTCTTCTTCAGCTATGCATTCCTGTTTCAGTTCCAAGAATCCACATTAGTCAGTTTCTCAGGAACCACTTCTAGGACTCCTCAATGTCATCCACATCCATACCCAAATTAAAGTTGTTTGCCATCTCAACCATAGCCTTGTTGATTTTTACTACCTCCTCATCCTTGACAAATCCTTTGAAGTCACAGATGAACCTCTTAAGAGTCTTTATTCAAATGCTATGCCTACATTACTTGGTGACATCACCCTAAGCCCAAGCGATGTTCTCGATGAAATCATAGATATTATAATCTCTTTGGAATTTCAGTAGTGTTTTCCTTAGCTGCAGCAATAGCTTGGGCAAAGTTCCTTTTCAGCTTGTAGGCCTTAAAAGCTGCTATAATTCCTTGATTCATTGGTTGGATGAAAGAGGTGGATTTAGAAGGAGAAACGCTACTTTGATGTTAGGATGAAGATCACCAAATAAGGAAAATATCAAGGAGCAATATCAACAATAAGCAAAATCTTAAAAGGCATGTTATTCTCTAAGCAATACTTCTTCATTTTGGTGGCACAGCAATTCAAGAGGTCATCTAGGAAGAGGAGCTGGGTCATCCATGAGTTCTTTTTGCTCCTCTAGTACACTGGCAGTGTATGCTTATTGATATGCTCGAAGGTCCTGGAGTTCTCACTGTTCCAGCTCACAAAAAGTTTTAATTTGTAGCCTGCAAACTTGTCCCCAAGCAATATTATCATTCTGTCCTTAAAAGCTTTGAAATGTGGCCTTGACTTGGCCTCCTTATGGATGAAAGTCCTTTTAGGCATCCATCAATATTAAATATTTGCTCTGGCAAGTAATTTTCCTACACAATCTGCTTATCTAGAATGTCCAAAAATTTTCATCTGCCTTCACATCAGCACTCACAGACTCACTATTCACTTTCACATTATGTAATGAATAATGATTCTTCCGTCATTTAAACCATGCAGAGCTAGAAGTAAATTCAACTTTGTAGTCAGGTCCAGCCTATTATTAACATTGCAAAAACAAACTGTTTGCTTTTGCTGTGATCATCATGGGCTGAGAGGGATACATTTCTGTGTCTGGTCTTCAATCCAGGTCATTAGGGGTTTCTCCATGTTTGATAAAGGACCTTCTTTAATTTTCATTAGTCTCAGTGCATTTAATAAAGCATACCCTTTAACAGCTTTTGCCACTTGATTCTTGTTCTTCGCAACTATTACTATGGCAGAATGGGGAATGTCTGACTTTCAAGCAATAACCCAGTTTCATAATCCTTAATCACTTTTAATTCTGTTTCCAGATCAATCACTGGACATGACCTCTTTCTGGCAAAAAAAAAAAAAAAATAGTGGATTTTCTATGCTTAGGGTTCATAATGAACAAAACAACAGGAGATGAAATCAAGCACAATAGAAAATGATGTGATCAAGAATCACAGTAAACACAAAATGTATGAGGCTGCTTTCAGTGTAACAAGGCATCTGTTTTACAGCATTGTTTTTATGAGTAGAAAGAGTACACACTATAATAATGATAGTATTGGAAATACATAAACCAATAACATAGTTTCGTATTATCATTATCAAGTATTATATACTGTAATAATTGTATGTGCTATACTTTTATATGACTCACAGCACAGTAGGTTTGTTTAACACATGAGTAATGCATTGCACCATGATGTCACTAGGTAATAAGAATTTTTCAGCTTCATTATAATCTTGTGGGACTGCCATTGTATACGTGGTTGGGCATTGATTGAAACATGGTCATGCAGTGCATAGCTGTAGTCCCAATCAAAGACATGGAGAGGCCATAGATCAATTCACCATTAGTTTTGTGGCACTCAACCTCATGTCTATAACCACATGAAATCCCTCCTTGAATGTTAGACTTGATAGGGAACTCCTATGAAATCTAAATGTAACTCTTATTTATATATAAAGAAACTGTGGTCCATAGAAGGAATGTGTCTTGGCTAAGGGCACACAGCTACTTGATGAATTATCCAGGTTTAGATACTATCTATTCATCTTAACTTCCACTATACTTATTTCCATTTATTTTCCTGCCTTATTTAGAGGCAAGAGAAAAAAAAATTCCATTTGTGCATAAATTAAAAATAAATGACGAACCTCCCTTTCAAGTCAATGAGATGGAAATACTACTTGTTCTTACTGACTT
Source organism: Eonycteris spelaea (assembly GCA_003508835.1). NCBI lineage: Eukaryota > Metazoa > Chordata > Mammalia > Chiroptera > Pteropodidae > Eonycteris > Eonycteris spelaea. The sequence goes on along the minus strand of PUFA01000083.1, from coordinate 216,059 downwards.
GAATAGGTAAGTTTATTCATACAACATTTTATAGCTTATTCCGTGCTTAGCAAATGCTTTCATTTTGGATTATCACAACAATATCTATGGCAAACAGAGCAGCTAATTGTGTCCTTAATTAAGATGAAATTAAATGATGGTCTCATAGTCTGCAAATGACAAAGCTGGCACTGGAATTCAGATCTTTTCCCTATATTTATTCTTTCAAACATTAAATGAGTGCCATGTGCATTCCAGATAGTACACTAGAAACACATTTGGTCCTATGTGCCTTAGTTCCAGTAATAGGTGCATCGTCTCTATATCAGTCAGCTTTGACTAGATCATGCTGTAATTATAAACAACTTCAAATAACTATGACTTAAAACAAAGATTTTATTTTGTCTCCTGCTACATATCCTGGCTCTGCTCCATGTCATGTACTTATCATCCTGACTCAAGGATCCAAGCTAATGAAATAACGAAGAGCGGTGTATTGTGGGCATGGTGTTTACAGTCACTATAACTAGTCCTAGAGAATAGAGTTCTGGGGAAAAGAGAAAGCAAGGATAATAAGAAAGGGCAACCCAGAGATAAAAAGAGGAGCCATTGTCAGAGCACTGCAAAGATGATTTCATTAGTTACAACTGTAGAAACAGAGAAATTAATGGTTTGCATTTCAAACCGGGGGAAAAAAAACCATTGTGTGTGAGTGTGAGCAGGGCTGGGTATAGGAGTCTGAATTCTTTGTTATATCCTCTGGCAAGAATTCAGCTGGCCTCTTACTTCTTCCTGTCAAACCCTGAAATGGACTACAGCCTTTGAACTAAAATGCTTCATACCCAACCCAAGACTCAGATAGCTCTGAAAGTGTTCACCACTCAGCAGTCGATTTTGAATCGCTCTTGCTCTTGGCTATTTTAAATCATCTCCCCACCACCACCCTGGAACACATTAGACAACTTTATTGCCACATTCCTTGCCAATTTAATTTTTGTAAATCATATTCTAGTGCTTTAGATTTCCTTGTGTAACTGATTTTTTTTTTCCCAAGTGAGCTGTTACACTGTGGAATTCAGGATTTTGGGGATCATTGCCCTCCTTCCTTAAAAAGAGACAGGAGTCATCATTAGAAGACTTCCCTGGCATTTTTGCTGTCTTTAGATACTGCTCATAATTATCATGACTGTTATGATAATCTGACATGAGTGATTTTGTGGAATCTAAAATATTAATGCCAGTGTCAACCCAAATGAGAACAGAGGAACTGGAAGAGGGGGATCTAGTGAGAATATTTTTGTTCACTCTAATATAGCATTTAGACCATTTGAATAAATTTAATTATATCCCAAATTCAGAGTAGATATTCAATAAAATCTCTTTTTAGTTCTTATTTGTATTTCAAAAATTTTTTAATTATAAAACTAATGATAAATACAGAGTATGGAAAGTGGTAAATATAGAAAAATCATAAAAAAATAAAAATAAAACTCTACTATCCAGTGATAAATACTGTGGCTTTTTGGTGTAATTATATTAAGTCAGTTCCTTTCTCTCTGGTGTGTGTGTATGTGCATGTGGGTGTGCATACCTGTGTGTGTGCGTGTGTGTGTGTGTATTTACAAGGTTAAAATTTTATCTATGCCAGTAAGAACTCTCATTTAAAACAACTTTTTATAACTGTCATATATGTTATACAAATGTTCTGCTCAAGCACAAGAGAAAATAATGCAGTTTTTTTCCCTTTTATGAGCAACACTGTAATAAATATTTTAGATAAATCTGTTCATTTATTCATGATTATTTTAAGACAAATCCTAAATTGTAAGCTAAGTAAATGTATACTTTAAGGATTTTTGATACATAAGGCCAACTCATCTATCAGAAAAGAATAAAAAATATTTGAGGACTCAGCCCACACTGCATGTTATCTTCACTTTTTAATTACTTTCATTTGATGAGGTTGATCTTTTTCAGGTTTGGGAGATATTTGTATTTTTTTTTTTTGTAAATTTTTTGTTTTTGTTCCTGCTCCTTTTAGTATCAGGGTACTCACATTTTCATATTGGTTTTTAAGGATAGCAAAGCAAATCAATGAACAACAACTTGACTGAGTAGAGAATTCTTGGGGCACATTCTATCTACCTTAAAACTCCCTCAACCTTTCTTTCTAGGCCTTTGGTGCATAATGTTGTAAATGTTGTAAACATCCCAATTTTGTCTTTTTGGTGAAATGTTAACTCTACTACAGTGGATCTCAACTGCACTGATTTTTTGCCCTGCAAGGGACACTTTTGGATCTTACAATGGAGGGAAGGAATTGCTTCCGGCATCTAGTGGACAGAGGCCAGGGATGCTGCTAAACATACTGCAGTGCACAGCACAGCCTTCCACAAAAAAAAAAAAAAAAAAAAAAAAAAAGTCTGGTCTAAAATGTAAACATTGCTGAGGTTGAGAAACTCTGATCTAAAAGATTAGAGAATTTATTCTTGAAATAAGTTCAGCAAGATGTATCTTGGTTTTAGTCATGTTTTCAATAATGTTGCCTGTCACATGTTAAGCCTTATCAATAATTATTCAGGAGATTTTCTGCTGTCTAATTGCCTTTGTATCTTTTTGTACTGATTCGTGGTTAGTACCCTCCACATGATCCTATTTTTTTTTATATTATCTTAGTTTATGCTCTTAACTATTTTCTTATGTTTATAGTAGCTTTGTTTGTCTCATAATTTTTCCTTAACACTATTAGTTCTCTCTTCTACTCAGTAGAGTGCTTCATCTTCTCAGCTTTCCTTCCTTGTTTCATAAAGCCCATCAGTTTTAATTATATTGAAAGGTAAAACATTTACTCTTTTATCATTCTTATAGTTCCTGAAATACGTCTTCTTCAGAAGTATACCATTCATCTATTTTTGCAGCTTGTTTATTTTGTTGTTGGAGAATTTTGCACTTATCTTACATGGTATTATCTTTTTTTTTTCTTTTTTGTTTGGTTTTCTCATTTTTGAACAGAAACTACTATAACCAGTCTTGCTATTTATCACAAAAATAATGTAGATCGATTTACTTTGGATTTCTTTTTTGTTTACCTGGGCTCCATTTGAATATTCTCTACAGAAGACAGAAAGAGAAGGCTAGTGTAAGTGTTGTTGATTAGTTAGAATTTCTGCAGGTAGAAAAGGTCATAGAAGCTGAGTAACTTTGTTGTTAAACATTTTTTTTCTTCTATATTTTATGTAACCATGTCACAAGTCACCATCTCTGCCAAGTTGAAGGAATATTCTTTCCCTTTGAAAAGATGTCCTTATGGCCTCAGATGGATCATCTGCTTTGAAATGACATAGGCTTATTGCTTGCAGATTAATAGAACTCAATTAGCAATGTATTATTTCTAAAATGCAGACACATGTTTGTCTTTTGCATTTGAGCTTGTTGGTCAGTCTACAAGTAAGTCTACTATAACTAACTGAATTTAGTAAGGCTGCAGTCTCTAAAGCCAATATATGAAAAATTGATTGCATATATTTTAGCAATAAATAAAACAGTTAAAATTACCACTTAGGTTTCATTAAAACCAAAAAAAAAAATACATGGGAATAAATCTTATAAAAGCAGTATGAGATATTGATACCTAAAATAGAAAGCATTTGTGAGAAAAAATAAAAGATACCCTAGATTATATAATACTAGACTAGAAGAAAAAATGTTAAGATGTTCATTCTCCTCAAATTGGGAGAATACAAAAATTCCATCAGACTTCTTAAAGGTTATCAAAACTGACTTTAAACTTTATATAAAAATCAAGAGAGTTAGGATGGGCTAAATAATTTTTTTAAATGAATGCAAACTTAAATGCCCATCAGCAGATGATTGGATAAAGAGGTTATGGTTCATATACACAATGGAATATTACTCAGTCATTAAAAAAAATGAAATCCTACCATTTGCAATAACATTGATGGACCTAGAAGTTATTATGCTGAGTGACATAAGTCAGACAAAGAAAAATAAATATCATATGATTTCACTTATATGCAGAATCTAAGGGACAAAAAGAGCAAACTAATTGAAAACAGACACAAATATAGAAGACAATCTGATGACAGCCAGAGGGAAGGGGAGTTTGGGGAGCTGGGAGAAAGTGGTTAAAGGTTAAAGAAGTACAAATTAGTTTGAGAGATGGTCATGGGGATGGGGAGCATGGCATAGGGAATGCAGTCAGCAATAATGTAATGGCTATGTGTAGAGCCATAGGGAAGATGGAGTAATCAGGGTGATCATTTCATAAATTATATAAATGTCTAACCAATGTACTGTATACTTGAAACTAATATTAAAAAAATTAAAAAATTAAAAATAAAAATAAAAATGCAAAGCTGGAGGATGTACATTGTCCGATTTTAATTAAGACTTACCACAAAGCCATAATAATCAAGTCAGTGCAGTATTGGCATAAGAATAGATGAATAGTATAATAAAACAGGTCGTGTCCAGAAATTGACAATAGTCAACTGCTTTTTAGCAAAAATTCCAGGTCAATTCAATGGTGAATAAAAAATAAATATTTTTAAAAAATATATGCGGGAGCAAATAAACATAGGCATTGGAAAAAGTGAAAATTAATCCCTTTATTATTATGTACACAAAATAATTTTAAGTATATCATAGTTTTAAACATAGCAGTCAGAAATACAAAATTTTTAGAAAAATACACCAGACAATGCCTTAGTGATTTGGGGGTAAGCAAAAATCTCTTGGACAGAACACAAAAAGCACTATTGACAAAAGAATAGAATAATAAATTTAACTTTATCATAATTTAAAATTCCTATTTGTCAAAAGATACCATTAGGAATAGAAATAGATAAGACATAGACCAGGCAAATATTTCGTTATTATGTCTGACCAAAAGACTCTTATTCAAGATATATAAATATATTATATAATAAACAATAAAAATTTGAACAATCCAATTAAAAATTAGAAGATAATTCATAAAGGAAAATATAGGGGTGGTCAACATTACCTGTTAACAGGGAAATGAATTTAAAATTACAGTAATACATAGTTCATAACCACTAGAAAGACTACAATCACTGATTATAGCAAATATAAGTGAAACAGAAAAACTAGAATTCTCACACATTGTAAGTGGGAGGGTAAAATTGTTCAAGCTCTTTGTACAACTCTTTGGGAGTTTCACAAAAATTTTTAAAATGATAGTTCTGCTTTTGGTATGACCAACTAAGCTCTCACCAGGCTGACGCTTCTATAAATAGCAAGTATAAACCCTAGACAATTATAAACTACACAACTATCTGAAGGCACTGGAGATGAACACATGCTCAGATTCTGATGAGAATTCAACACTTGGAAGATGAGAATGGTATTGGTAAAAGTTACTTGGCAGGGCTGCTTTTTAAGTCTGGGAAGAGCTTATAGTAATTACCATCTAAAACTCCATTCTACCTAAAGAACCAGAGGAAGAGATTGGGGCAACATAGCCACTGGAAAGTGAGGCAGGGATCCTGGAAAGGGGATAGCTAGAGAGGAAGACCATCAGCTTCTGAATATAAACTCTGCCCAAACTCTGGCATGAGGAAGACTCAAAGCAGCCCAATCAGAACTGACTGGCATTTGAGTTGCTACTTAAGAGATAGAGTTTACAGTTAATTGCTAATAAAACAAGCAAAAAATTAAATCAATATTCTTAGAATATTATAGAATCCAGAGTCATACATTCACAATGTCAGGGATACTATCTAAAATTACTCATTACACAAAGAGACATAAAATGTGATCCACGCTCAATATAAAAGAAAATCTCTGAGACCATGTATTAGAATTAGCAAACAAGAATTTTAAACAGATATCATACCTATGCTCAATATCATAAAGGAAAATTGGTCACAATGCATCAAAAGATAGGAAATCACATCAGAAAAATAAAAAATATCATAAAGAACTAAATTGGGAAAATTAAGCATAATTCTTTTTCAATTAACCAGCAACTTCACTCGGGTATTTAGCTAAGATAAATGAAAATATATGTATTTGACAAAAATTTTTATAGGAGCTTTATTGATAATAACTCCAAAGTGGAAAAATTCCGAATGTCCATCACAGGACAGTAGATAAACAAATTGTATATTTATAAAATGAACCACCAGTCATCAAGAAGAAGTAATTAACTACTAATACTTGTAAGAACATGGCTAAATCTCAAAGATATTATTTTGAGCCAACATAGTCAGATGCAAAATGATCAAATATCTATAACATCTAATAGGGAAAGTTAATCTATAGTGATAGATTGAGAAAATTTTCTCGTTATTAAAATATTAAAATGTTTTTTATATTTATTTAAAAACTCGTCAATATAAGATCAATACATTCACTGTATGCTAATTGTAACTAAGGAGATTTCTGAGTAAGGTGAGACATGGCAGCTTGTTTTTAGTTTTTTTGTTTTGTTTTGTTTTAGTATATTATTATATCACTATAGACCTACCCAGCTTCTAGCTTTCATTCTTTCAAGGGAAAGTAGTAGAGTTCCAGTCAAGATGGCAGGGTAAGTAAACACTTTGTTTGCCTCTTCCCATGACTACATTAAAATTATAATTAAATTATAGAACAATCAACACAGAGAACCCCCTAAAGACTAGCTGAACATAACTCCTAGAACTAAGGATATAAAAAAGAGACCACATTGAGACTGACAGGAGAGGCAGAAACATGATAGGAGCTAGCTTGGCACCCATGTGTGGCATTTGAGCATTGGGAGGGATAGCTTAGTTACAGAGGTATCTCCAGAGGAGTGAGGGGCCCCAGTCCCACATTGGGGCTCCCCAGCTCAGGGTTCCAGTGCCAGGAAGAGAAGTCCCCACAAAATCTGGCTATAAAAATTGGTGAGGATGCCAACCATCTGCATGAGATGGAAGGCTGCTGGAAACCCAGATGTCCCTTAAAGAGCTGGTACACAGACTCTCCCTCACAGGCACTTACCCTGGGCTTTGGTAAAGGGATGGCAGCTTGGGAGGTGCAGGAAGCATACAGAGAAGGACTGAGTTGTGTGGCTTCAACGTAAGGACTGGAGGGACAGCTGCCATTATCCTTGTGTTGAGCCCTTGCCCTGTGCAGCCTACAGGTGAGTGCCATCTTGCCTATGTTGAGCCCTCCCCGCAATGGCCAAATCTGCATCAACATTGACCTAGTGAGAACTATTCACTCCACCTGAGACCCCAGCCACCTAACTTACATATTCCTGTCTGTGTAGCCAGCCCCACCAAACCCTCTCAGCAGGAGACTCTTTTGGCAGTGATCAGCAGGCCTTGTCTTGAGCACCTCCAAGCACAGGTCAGATGTCAGGGGACCAATCAGGGCTTTACCTACAGTGTTTCTTGAACAAATCTCAAGGATCTGTGGGCCCCAGATGGGTGAGGAATGGTTATGATTTGAGACTTTTATGAATGGACATAGGCTCAACACTGGCACAAAATTTGTGTCTGCACTAGCCTGAGAAGTGCTTTCCACCCCACACTGGTGACTTTCTAGAACCTGGCCTCACACAACTCATATACCACTTGGGGCTCCTTCAGCTGCTGACCTTTGCAGGCAGAAAGCCTAAAACCCTTGTGTGCCCTGGCCCCTTTGCTGAGCTGCCCCAGGCCAGGTGCTGGTGACAGCTGGCCTCGGTTAACTGAAGGAAAGTTATAGCAATATAAGCCTTCCACAAGATAAAAGAAAAATCTCAAATAAACAATCTAACCTTACACTTAAAGGAACTAGAAAAAAAGTCTGAAATGAATAGAATGAAATAATAAAGATCAGAGAAAGAATAAACAATGTAGAGTCTAAAAAATATATACAAAAGATCCATGAAACCATAACCTGGTTCTTTGACAAGATAAACAAAATTGATAAAAATTTAACCAGAGTCACCAGGAAAAAAGAGAGAGGACTTGAATAAATAAAATCAGAAAGAAAAAGAAGTGACAACTGACTTCACAGAAATACAAAGAATCACAAGAAAATACTACATGCAATTGTATGCCAACAAATTGGAAAAACTGGAAGAAATGGATAAATTCCTAGAAACATACAATCTTCCAAAATTGAGTCAAGAAAAAACAGAAAATCTTAACCTATCAATTGCTACTAACCAAATTGAATCAGTAGTTAAAAAACTCTCAACAAACAAAAGTCCTAGACCAGATAGTTTCACAGGTGAATTTTACCAAACATTCAAAGAAGGATAAACACTTATTTTTCTCAAACTATTCTAAAAACTGCAAGAGGAAGGAAGCCTCTCACGCTTTTTTATACTCTGATTTGCAAACAGGACAAAGATATACACATATTTATTTATTTATTTATTTATTTATTTATTTATTTATAATACATACACATATTTATTTATTTATATATTTGCGAAGATGTATATATAATATACATATATATATCTTTGTCTTGTTTGCAAATCAATTAAAATGAAGAATAAAATTATATGATCATATTAATAGATGCAGAAAAAGCATTTGACAAAATCCAATATCCATTTATGAATAAAAAATCTCTCAGCAAAGTGGGAATAGAGGGAACATACCTCAACCTAATTAAGGCCATATATAAAAAACCCACAGCTAACATCCTACTCAATTGGGAAAAGCTTAAGATCAGGTACAAGACAGAGATATCCACTTTCAACACTTAATTCAATATAGTATTAAAATCCCTAGCCACTGCAATCAGACAAAAATAAATAAATAAAAGTCTTCCAAATTTGAAAGGAAAAAACAAAACTCATTATTTGCAGATGACATAATACTATATAGACAGAATCCCCTCCCCACTGCCCCCCCCAAAAAAAGTGGTTAGAACTGATAAATGAATTCAGTAAAGTAGCAGGTTATAAAATTAATATTCAGAAATTGGTTGCATTTTTACACACCAATAATGAACTATCAGGAAGAGAAATTAAGAAAACAATCCCATTTACAATTGCATCAAGGAAAAAAAAAAAACCTAGGAATAAATTTAACCAAGGTGGTAAAAGACCCGTACTTAAAAATTAGAAGTCATTGAAGAAAAAAATTAAAGACGCACATAAATGGAAACATATACCATGCTCATGGATAGAACGAATTAACATTGTTAAAATGTCCATACTACCCAAAGCAATCTACAGTTTCAATGTAATTTCTATCAAAATACCAATGGCATTTCTCACAGGACTAGAATGAATAATCCTAAAATTTATACAGAACCATGAAAGACCCCGAATAGCCACATCAATCTTGAGAAAGAAGAACAATATTGGAATTATCATCTTACCTGGTACGAAACTATACTACAAGGCTATAGTCATCATAACAGCATAGTACTGACACAGAAACAGACACATAGAAGAAACACAATAGAGATCCCAGAAATAAGTCCATGCCTATATGGTCATTTAATCTATGAAGAAAGGCGAGGATGTACATGGGATAAAGACAGTCTATTCAATGGATGATGTTGAGAAAACTGGACAGATATGTGAAAAAAAATAAATCAAACTGGACCACCTTCTTATATTATATACAAGAACATATGCAAAAAGGATTAAAGACTTCAATGTAAGACCTGAAAAAAGAAAACTCCTACAAAAAAATAGGCAGCAAACTCTGACATTGCTTTTTGTAATATTTTTTTCTGAGCTATATTCTTGGGCAAGGGAAACAAAAGAAAAAATTTAAAAAATGGGACTACATCAAACTAAAAGGTGTTTGCACAGCAAAAAAAAAAAAACAAAAAAAACAAAAAGCAAAAAAAATCTGCAAAACAAAAATATAGACTACTAAATGGAAAATGATATTTGCCTATGATACAAGTGAAAGAGGTTAATATCCAAAATTTATAAATAACTCATACAATGGAACACACACACACACACACACACACACACACACTCACACACACACACACAATCTACTTAAAAAATGGTCAGGAGGGGAGGAAAAAAATGGCATGATGATAGAGGCTTTGTTCAACCCTCTTGTAACTAAATCAAAGTTGTAACGGAAACATGGAGCAAAGAGCAAGCAGAGTAACAAAAGCACTACAACTAGGGAGAGAAATAAGAAATCACCCTGCAACAGTAGAAGGTAGAAGCGGGTGAAGACGTGAGGCTGTTCGGTCCCAAGTGGCTGAGTGGAACAGAGGTTGGAGCAGCTGAAGCTGGCAGCTGTAGACACCTCTTGAAGGGGCCATGTCCACAAGTGGACTTTTGTGGTGACAGACTTGCTTGCTCTGAGTACCAGTGAGGTCAGCTGCTCAGGGGGCACCAGGGACTACTTACAGAGGATCACAGAATTGTTGGAGTGAGGGCCAGAGGTGAGGCTTTCTCCCAGGTAGATGTGCTGTGGTACCCATTGTTCTGTTCAGCCTTCCCACTCCCAGTGTGTGGACTGCAGTACTATCATAGCTAAGACATCATCTGATTCAATAACAGAGGTTGCTATGCCCAGAGGATTCCTTGAAACTTCACCTCCTCAACTCACAGTCCTACTCAACCATATCCATATCCAGTTGTATCCTCAACGAGTTATATGCTCCTTGCTGAGCCAACTCCAAGACTAATACTGGTGGCAGCTGGCCTCAGTTCCTGGCATGGCCTCTTGAGGTAACTATAAGCACAGAATTTGGAGATTGGTTGCTGAATCTTAACAGGTGGCCCCAGAGGGGCACAGAATGGGTCTAGACTTGATCTGCTTAACTCCCCTCAGGACTGTGCCACTGGACACTTACTGCACAAAGCCATGCTAATATGACCAGGATATAGGAGCTTTGCTTAGTATATAGAAACAGACAATGAAAGGAAGCCAAAATGGGAAGACAAAGAAGCAGAAAGCATATGAGAGTGCAGAACAGAGATCTAGGAATAATGGAGTTAAACAATCTAACAGATGCAGAGTTCAAAACATTGATTATAAAAATGCTCAATGAACTTAAGGGAATTATAGATGAATTCTGTGAGTACTTTAACAAATTGATGAAAAAAAACACATAAAAATGGAAATAAAAATTATAAAAGGGAACCAGTCAGAAATGAAGAATACATTACCTGAGATGAAGAATATATTAGAGGAAATCAACAAAGTAGATAAAAAAAGAGGATCAAGCCAATGATACAGAGGATGGGAAAACCAAAGACACCCAATCAGAACGGCAAGATAAAAGAAGCCAAGGCTATAACAATAATTTAAGGAGCCTGTGGGACAAAATTAAATGTAAAAACATCACTATCATAGGAGTACCTGAAGGAAAACAAGATGTTGAAGAGATATTTGAAAAAATAATGACGGAAAACTTCCCTAATCTGGTGAAGGAAACAGACATACAACCTCAGGAAGCTCAGAGTGGCCCCAAAAAGAGAAACCCAGAGAGGCTTACACCAAGACACATCGTAATTAAAATGCTAAAAGTTAAATACAAAGAGAGAATCGTAAAAGCAGCAAGACAAAAGCAGTTAGTTATCTATAAGGGAGCACCCATAAGACCAGCAGCTGATTTCCCAGAAGAAACTATGAAGTAGGGCTTGGAACAAAATAGTCAATGTGAAAAAACCCAGGATCTATAAGAATATTTTACCCAGTAAAGCTAACATTTTGAGTCGAAGGACAGATAAAGAGCTTCCCAGATAAAAAAATAAGCTAAAAGAATTCATCAACACCAAGTCAGTATTACAGGAAATGTTGGAAGGACTTCTTTAAGAAGAAAAAACATGTATCAAAAACATGAATAAAGAATTCTTATCAACAGTACCTCAGATGGAAAAGAATTAAGTGCTCCAACCAAAAGATAGGGTGGCTGAATGGATAGGAAAATAAAACTCCTACATAAGCTGCCTACGAGAGATTCACTTCAGATAAAAGACACGCATAGACTAAAAGGAAGGGGATGGAAAAAGATATGGCCTTGATGGTCCCAGAGGGTATTGCATTGAATAAAGTATGCCATATAAAGACAAATATCACAGGATTTCATGTACATGCGGAATCTAAAAAACAAAATAACAATAAAAATGGAAACAAATTCATAAAGAGAATATTTTGAGGGCTGCTATATGGGAGGGGTGGTGGAGAGGACAGTTTAAAAAGGGCAAAAAGATTAAGTATATATGGATAGTTACAAAATAGGCATGGAGATATAAAATGTAGCATAATAAAAATAGTTAACAATGTTGTAGTAAACATGTAAGGGGGAAGAAGAGTATTCGATTTAGTGGGGTGATCACTTTGTGAGTTATATAGATCTCTAATCATTATGCTATACAACTGAAACTAATAGTGTGTGCCAACTAAAACTGAAAAAACATTTAATTGTACAATGTAAATATGAGCAACTAATTGTCTATTACATTTCAATACAGATGGAAAAAATGGTCAGAGAACCTAAATAGGCATTTCTCCAAAGAAGACATACAGATGGCCAATAGACATATGAAAATGAAAAGATTCTCAACATCACTAATCATCAGAGAAATGCAAATTAAAACCACAATGAGATATCACTTCACACCTGTCAGAATGGCTATCATCAATAAATCAATGAACAACAAGTGATGGCAAGGATATGGAGAAAAGGGAATCCTCATGTATTGTTCATGGGATTGCAAATTGGTACAACCACTATGAAAAAAACAGTCTGAAGTTTCCTCAAAATGTTAAAAATAGAACAATCTTATGAGCCAGCAATTGCACTTCTGGGTATTTATCTAATAAAAACCAAAAAAGTAATTCAAAAAGATATATGCACCCCTATGTTCATGACAGAGCTATTTACAATAGTCAAGATATGGAAGCAACCTAAGTGCCCATCAATAGATAATTGAATAAAGAAGAGGTGGTACACAATTACAATGGAATATTACTCAGACATAAAAAATAAAAACTTTACCATTCGCAATGATGTAGATGGACCTAGAGGGTATTATGCTAAGTGAAATAAGTCAGGCAGAGAAAGGCAAATATATGATCTCACTTATATGAACGAACAAAACAAAAATAGACTCATAGATACGGAGAATAACTTTGTGATTGTTAGATGGTCCTGGGCTTGAGAGTTGGGTAAAAAAGTGAAGGTATTAAGAAGTACAACTTGGTAGTTAAAAAATATTCTCTTGGATGTGAAGTATAACATAGAGAATATAGCCAATGATATTATAATAACTATGATAGTGCCAGGTGGGTATAAAACTAATTGGGGAGGAATCACTTCGTAAATTATATAAATGTCTACTATGCTGTACACCTGAAACTAATATAAAATAGTATTGAATGTCAACTCTGATTGAAAACCAAAACTAACTAACTAATTAACTAACTAACTAACTAAGTAAATAACATTAAAAAACATAATAAGGTAAAGTAGTAGAAGCAAGTAGAATGTTTCATACTTGCTTCCTACAATATTAGATTGTTCTCTTGGGAATTGGGAAAGGAAGATTTCTATAACATTTTTTTATTTTTCTTAGCTTTGCTTCAAACTTTATTGTATTTGACAGAATTTCCTTACAGCATATGGTTACCACCTTGCCTTGCCCTCTCCCTTCCAAATTTGCTTTAAAAATTTATTTGGTGAAGATAAAGGAAAATGCACTGGCATCTTCATTAAATTATATTCTGGCTTTGTACCCCTATGCCCCTTAAAGCATTTAGAACAACTGCTTGGAGCACTCAGCCCTAGCTCGCTCGCTCGCTCTCTCTCTCTCTCTCTCTCTCTCTCCTCTCTCTCTCTCTCTCTCTCTCTCTCTTTTTGTGCTGACAGTCTCAGATTCTTGCTCTAGTGAGAATTTCTACCTATTCCTATTCCCACTCTGTCAACTTTATTGGTAAAAGATTTCTTTGGAGACTCCTATGAAAAGACAGTGGACATTTCATTTGATACCTACAGCAGTCTTGAAATGTTTGTTTAGAGAAACATGACAAATATAGTAAATAGCAGAGGTTGAAAGAAAAGCAATAAAGATAATTAAGTGACTCTGAGTATTGATTTATGAAGGACAATTGAAGATATTAATACAAACCACATTTCCTTCCTAAACGCCAAGTGAAAGAAGGGGATTGATGAGGCAATAACTGCTTGTAGAATAAACAACCAAAGAGAAAGACATTTGTGGGTGGTATTGAGGGTATAATTTCAAATTTTCAGAAGAAATTTGATAAAGAAACATGCAGGCTGAATATCAAAAGAAAGTTCCAGTTAGTGGGAGGCTGGGTCACGGCATACCTCTGAAGACATGAGTTGGCTGTCACATACCTGAAATTCTGGGATCAAATACAGCCCAAGGATGCTTATGACAGAGAGTCCCATAGATTCCACACATGCATGAGGTGTTTTCTCAGTCTTTCTCTCACCTTGCTTTTTATTCCCAGTGTCTATAAATAAAAACAACAAATGAATTTAAAAAGTGATAATGGGGATTTTCTGATGCGCAAAAACAATGTCAGCCCTTTATTTTCATATTTTAAAAATTGTCAGTCTAGGGGATAGAAATTAATTAGTGTTCTAGTATAATGAAGACTGAACTAAAGAAGGAGAGATGGAGAGATGTTGGTTAAATGGTACAAACTTGCACTTGTAAGATGTATCAGTTCTGGGGATATTGTATAGCATGATGATTATAGCTAATAATACTGTATTATATACTTAAATGTGGCTAAGTGAGTAAATCTTAAATGTTCTCACCACAAAAAAAATAAATGGTAATCATGTGACATTGTAGAGGAATTAGCTAATTCTATGGTGATAATCATTTTGTGATATATAAATATAAAAAATCAACACATCGTACACATTAAATTTACACAATGTTATATGTCAGTTATATCTCAATAAAGCTGGAGGAAAAAGGACAAACTAGTGATTGTCATATCTATAATACAATCTGTTATAGTGAATATAGATATAGTCCCTATGACTGCATTTAACAGGATAAAGCTTTAAAAAAGAAATCATTTTAATAAAAACCAGAAGACTGCTATTATTTCTGTAGGTAAATCTGACTGCAAGTCAAACAGAGTCATCCAGCCCCTTCTTCACCCCACTGGAAGGGGTACATGTGAATTTCTATCAGCATCCATGAGAACCATGTAAGAGCAGGCTGATAGGAGACTAACCAGACATGGAACATGCACCCAAGTTGCCCTCTGACTTTATTGACTGTATCTCCTGTCTGCCCACTATTTATTCACTAGATTGTGAGCTTCTTGAGGGCAAGGTTTATGTCTTTCATTTCTATATCTCCAGAAGTAAGCAAGGCATGAAGTAAGCAAGGTTAATTGTATCTCTAAAATAGATCTGATATGTATGTGCCCTTATCTATGTCTAAGGCCACCATCGTGGTCTAGCCACCATCATCTCTTCTCTGGATGGAATGTAAAATGGCCTGTTGAACGATTCCATTTCTACCACTGATCCCTGTAATATATTCTGGCAAGGTAACCAGTCTCTTCAGCCAATTTAATATATTTACTGTTCCCTCTGTATCATGCTTTTTCTCCGATATAGACTGCCTTCCTCTGACTCCTCTCTTCTTTAAGGCCCCTTGTAGATCCCTCTCCCAGCTATGTAGCTTTGACAGAGTGTCTCATTAATTTACTCATTCAGTTAGCCATTTACCATTTATTGAGTATCTACTACATATCAGACATTGTGCTAATTTCTGGGAATATAAATACCAATAAGATGAGGTTCCTGCCTTCTAAGAACACACACTATATACCAATGGTTCACAAACCTAGGTGATCCACAGACTTACCTGGACAGTTAAAAAAATTACAGATGCCTAGTTGTGTGCTTATTTCCTCCCAGATCTATTTCTCATCTTTCCTCTGCTCTGTTCTGCTCAGGGAATTTTACACCTGCATGCTATTGCTTCCAGGCTCTGTTGTTAGCTGGGAAAAAGGAAAATGGGAAATTGGAAGAGGAAGGGATAAGCCAACATGTCCCTCATTTATTTCTGACTTAGGTGTTGCCTTCTATAGTGATCATGACAATGGTGTGTCTTCAGGTCCCTCGGAACTAGCCCACTCTGGTTGCAGCTTTGTGGGGGTGGAGGGCAGCTGGTCTTTGATGCCAGTTACACTACTCCATCCCTCTGTTCCCTTAGCTATGAGGTAATAGTAGCTTCCTGCTTATTTCTGTCTGGGTGGCCTCACTGTTTCCTATTTGACATCTAAGCTCTTCCAAACTTGCGTAATGAACTTTCAGTATTAAATTCCCTTTGTTTTAAATATTCAGAGTGGTTTCCATTTTCCCATGTGGACATTGACTACTATAGTCATTGGTACCAAGAAACCAAACTCAGGATGCAATGCAGGGATCAGGTTGCTCACATCTTTGAGTGTGGTGACCTCTTGCAGGATGACAGGAGACTACTACTACTCTGTAGTGTATGGTAGAGGCAGAATTATTTAATTGTCTATGCTCGTTTGGGGTGAAATGTATTACTCATTATCACAGTGTTGTTTCCTCTGCCTCATTCCCCAAATGCTTCTGACCAAGGAACATATTTCACAGAGAAAGAAATGCAGAAAAGGGTTCTTATTATGTTCTCCATCAACTACAAGCACCTGATCTGATAGAACGTTAGAATCACTTCCTGAAAACTCAATGTGCCAGCTATCAGTGTATTGCCTCTCAGCTCCAAATTCAATTCAGGTGGAGCTATTTCTTATATATTCTGTTCCTATATTATTTAAAATTCTCATCACTTCTTACTAGTCAGTTCCACATTACTCCAACTGCCTATTATAGTCCATGATTCTTTATTTAAAAAAAAAAACCACGTCCATTCAAATTACTGAATAGTTTCTGTCTCCTGATTGGATCCTGATTGATATCTTTTGTTACAGTGCCATCTAGGAAATGACACCCTGAGAGATTGCAGAGCTGTGCTACAGGATATGGCATACTTTTTGATAACCACCAATACATGGTGCCATTTCTCCAATAGCCAGAATAGCAAGTCCAGAAACCAAAAAGTTAAAGTCATGATTACACCTAATAACTCACTTACAGAAATTTTGCTGTTGTATTCCTAAGAATTTAGGCTTTTTTGGTTTAAAGTTTTTATTTTGTAATGGAGGACTCTCTGCACAGGTGACATAACAATGGCCCCAACAAATTAGCTAATAAGACTATTTGGGGCTCCTCATAACACTAAACTGACTCAGAGATTAAGGGAATACTGGGAATGTTTCACGTATTTCCTCAGTGGAGATAGATGGTTTCAGCTGTTGCTAACTTCTGGGTTGCCTCACAGTTTCTTGTATGACTCTCCAGCTTTCCCATCAGGTTTGGGGAATAAAAGTTCTTTATCTAAGTGCCTAGAATGGCTTTTGTTTTCTTGACTTAACCCTGTCCAATAAACAATCTAATTAGAAATGAACCTCCCCCTGCTACCAGATCCCTCTACCTGGCACCTTTCACTGCTGTATTTTCTCCACAGTAATTACTAGTTGATAACTTAGCTATGACTTCATTTGGTCACTGATTTATATATTCTTTACAAAGGAAAAGTTTTGGTCCATTTTGTTTTTCATTGCTGTCTGTCTAATGCCTAGAACCATGCCTGTCATGTTGTAAGCGCTTAGTAATAAATGTTAAATGAATAATTTGAGATAGGTAAATATTTTGAAATGTATGGTGGTGTGTGATTAATTCTCCAAATTGTCCTTAAATTCAATGTAATTCAAATCAAATTTTAAATACTGTCTTTCACTGAAATTAGAAAGCTGATGTTAAGATGCATATGAACAAACAAAGCAACACAACCAGCAAAGCATTTAGATGTGGGAGAAAGAATTTGCCTTTCCATTTATTAAGGTTTATAATAAAACCATATTAATGAAGTTATGGTAGTAGTCTAAGAACAGATAAAACAGTGGGATAGAGTCAACCACATATGAAAATGTGATTTAAAAAAGAGGTATAGCATTACAAACTGTTAAGAAAATTATGTTCAATAAGCAGCGCAAAAACATTGGCTCTCTATAAGCAAAAAATGAAATTAGTTTTCTACTTCATACAATGCACATAATTAAAAGCCAGTTGAATAAACAAAACATGTAAATCTAAACTACAAAACTTTTAGAAGGAAGTGTAAGAAAATATCATCATGATGTAGAACAGGACAGGATTTCTCAGAGAAAATAATGCAAATCATAAAAAAACACATTTTTATAAATTCGATTAAATTTCAATTAACATATTTCTATATAATAATAGGGAAAAGAAATATAATGTGAACAAATTTATACTCTTTACAGATTGGACAAATGTATTTCAACCCATATAACTTACAAATAAATAATGTCCAGAAAATATATTTTAAATTGTAGAAGTAGAAAATACCATTGAAAAAATAAATGGATACAACTTAAGAGGAAATATGGGTGGTCAATAAACATGAAAAAATAATAATGTTGGGATCTGGTCAAGATGGTGGAGTAGGTAAACACTGTGCTAGCCTCCCCAATGACCATATTAAAATTAAAACTAAATTATATGACACTTGTTATTTTAGGTATAGTTGTGTTTGTTATGCCACTCTGTTCTTTTCCACATTGCATAATAAAAAATATATTTGCCAAAAATATGGTGTCATTATTTTCCACTTTCCCCAAAGCAAGTCTATTTAATATTCAAGCTCTTTTTTGTCTGTATCTCATCCCTTCTTCATTCTCATAAAGATGTGATATTCATGTGGTTGTCAAGTGAGTTAGTAAAGATAGGGGAATCAACAAATGTTAATGCGGCTCTGAAAAACTGGAATGAGCTAGCAATGCAACTTCCTCAAGAGATTATGGCTAAGTGCTTTAATCATTATGTAAATTAATAGATATGCTATTCAACAAAGTTTAAAGAAATAAAAGCATGTAAATGTAGATTGGCATCTTCTTTTTACAATATTTTAACTCATTGGATTGCGCTTTGTCCAACTATTGTTCTCTTTCTCTTTTCTCTCTCTCAAACATAAAACCAGGACTGTTCTTCCATTCCTTGGGTTTTGAATGGTTAAGTTCTCTTGCTGTCTCTCACATCAACCTTACACCTTCAGAGCTTTCAGAGCCTTCCTTGTAATAATTTCCAGTGAGAATTACAAAGTTTTGGTCTTCTATATGGGACAGCTGACACTTTGCCCTCTTTTCTTTAGATGCTTACTAAACCATGTACTTAATCACAATCAAAATGAGGCAAAGAGATGAAAATTCTGTTTCCCCCATGGCTCAAAGCAGGAAGACACTCCCCAATAATATCCTACAGATTGTATTTCTAATGGCTGCTTTCTGATCAGATTTTACGATTATTTATTCACTCAATATTTTTTCCTCTTTCTGAAAAATGATTCTACCAGAAAAGGAAAAGGTTCCATTTGGTTTATTCATTGGAAGCTTGTAAGAATCTGAACAGTCTTTTTTTAAAACTATATTGTAAAAAAATTTTCCCAATTTTTATGCCCAGCATTAAAAATATTTTCTATTTAAATCACAATAATGCTCATCACAAAAAATTGGAAAACAAAAGAGAAAAAGACAAAAGAAATCTTCTATAGCAAGATGACTGTTAATATTTTTTGGCATATTACCATCGCTTTAATACATAATTGTATATATTTTCCAAATATAACTTAGGCCATCCAATAGATATATCAATTATATCATTAATTTTAAAACTATATTTTCCTTTATAAAAAGTATTGCATGCTAATTTTTAAATATAAAAAAAATTTAAGAAATAATTCCTCATATACTACACAAAGATAATCCCCTAGCTGAATGTTTTGGTATGTTTATATATACTCTTTTTTTTTTTTTTAATTTTGAGAGTGTGTGTGCATGTGTGTGTATTTTTTTTGCTAGTTGAGATCATGTTGCATATACTAATTTCTATGTTTGTATAGATAAAAGGAGCAGTTCTAGTTCCTAGACAGTAGACATACAAAGAATGCTTTAACAACAGATAATATCTGCCTTTGGGAAGTTTATGACTCATTCCTAAATTAAAAAAAAAAATCTCACCGTCTCATTATTTAATATCTGTTTCTTTGATTAACTGCTTTTAATTAAAAATTAATATCACATCTAGAAGAAAATTAGACCACAAAGGAAAGTAAGTTTTTTATATATGATTTTTTTTAGTTTCTTTTCCAGAAATAACTACTGTGGCCAACTTAGCCTCCCAGAAACATTTTTTGCATATTGTAGAACAGATATATATTATTATCCATTTACAGTCAAACTTATATATATTATTATTCATTTAACATATGGATGTTATTGTTTTTAATAATATCCATATTACTTTCCATTTCTTACAAAATGGGGCTGTATTGTATGTATGCTGTGTTACAGTTTGATTTTTTTTTTTTTTTTGCTTAACTATTTGGAGATATTTTTATATGTCAGTTCATAAATATCAATCTTCTTTTTCATGGGTGCACAAGGGTAAAACATATTTATTTGCCCAGTCCTCTAATAATGGACACATAGGTTGCCTCCTGTTTTGCTATGGCAAGCAATGTGGCAATGAGCATACTACTATTTTTATGTTTGAACCCATGTGTAGGCTAAATTATGAGATTAGAATCACTGAATCAGTGAGCATGTCCATTTTAAATTTATGTGTATTGCCAAATTGGTCTCCAAACTGGTTATAATTTACTGGAAAGAACTTACCAGCCATGTTGGAGAGTGACCATTTCTTTTTTTTAATATATTTTTTTTATTTTTTAAATTATAGTTGGCATACAATATTATATTAATTTCAGGTGTACAAATGGTGATTAGACATTTATATAACTTATGAAGTGATCACCCCAATAAGTCTAGTACCCATCTAACATCATACAGTTATTACAATATTATTGACTATATTCCTCCTGCTATACCTTACATCCCCATAACTATTTTGTAACTACCAATTTGTATTTCTTAAAATCTTCACCTTTTCCACCCATTCCCATATCCCCCATCCCATCTGGCAACCATCAAAATGTTCTCTGTACCTATGAGTTTTTTATGTTTTGTTTGTTTTGTTCTTTAGATTCCACTTATAAGTGAAATTATATGACATTTGTCTTTCTCCATCTTACTCCACTTAGAACAAAACCCTCTAGGTCTACCCATGTTTTTGAAGATGGCAAGATTTCATTTTTTTATGGCTGAGTAATATTTCATTGTGTATAGGTATCACATTTTCTTTATCCATTAATCCACTGATAGACATCCTGTTTGCCTGCATATCTTGGCTATGGTAAATAATGTTGCAAGGAACATATGGATTCGCATGTCCCTTCAAAGTAGTGTTTTGGGTTTCTTTTAATAAATACCCAGAAGTAGGATTATTGGGTACTTATTTATCTTTTATTACAATAGCCTTTGTTTTAAAATATATATTTTTCTGGTATAAGTGTTGCTACCTCAGCTTTTTGTTCATTTCTATTTTCATGAATTATCTTTTTCCATCTCTTTACTTTCAGTGTGTGTGTGTCATTTAATCTGAAGTGAGTTTCTTATAGGCAGCATATGTAAGGGTCTTGTTTTCTAATCCATTCAGCCACCCTATCTTTGATTGGAGCATTTATTCCATTTACATTTTAAAGTAATTATTAATAGATATGTAGTTATTGCCATTCTATTATTCACATTTTTTATCTTTTCTCCTTCTCCTTTAAGAAGTCTGTCTAACATTTCTTATGATACTTGTTTGGTGGAGA
Organism: Eonycteris spelaea; assembly: GCA_003508835.1. Classification (NCBI taxonomy): domain Eukaryota; kingdom Metazoa; phylum Chordata; class Mammalia; order Chiroptera; family Pteropodidae; genus Eonycteris; species Eonycteris spelaea. The sequence goes on along the minus strand of PUFA01000083.1, from coordinate 194,317 downwards.
TGAGCTCCTTTGCCTTTTTCTTGTCTGGGAAGATCTTTATCTGTCTTTCAATTCTAAATGATAGCCTTGCTGGGTAATCTTGGTTATAGGGCACTGCTTGTCATCCCTGACTATTTCCTGCCAATCTCTTCTGTCCTGCAAAGTTTCTGTTGAGAAATCGACTGACAGTCTCATGGGAGCTCCCTTGTAGGTAACTAACTGCTTTTCTCTTGTTTTATGATTCTTTCTTTGTCTTTATCCTTTGGCATTTTAATTATGATGTGTCTTGGTGGATTTATCTTGTTTGAAACTGTGCTTCCTGGACTTCTGTGTTCACTTCCTTTACCAGTTAGGGAAGTTTTTCATCATTAATTCTTTAAATAGGTTTTAAGTTCCTTTTTCTTTTTCTTCTCCTTCTGATACCCCTATAATGAAAGTTTTGGTGTTCTTGATGTTGTCCCAGATGTCCCTTAAGCTAGCCTCAATTATTCTCATAATAATAACATTTTAAAATTACTATTTATTGAATGCTTACCATTTACCAATGTAAGAATACATTTTACAAGAATGGAGTTGCCTGACAGATGATGAAGTCATTTTGATAAACTTATGTGCCTGACCCATTTATCAGAAAAGGTAATAGATGGTTGTTAACAAATGTTGAGTTATTAAATAAGGCACTATGAATAGTGGCAGCTTTTGTTTTTTGTTTGCTTTGGTATCTGTGTGTATGTGTTGATTATTCTTTCTCAGGAGAGTGTATGCTTGTGATTGTTTCAGGGTATGTGATGTATGGATTTTCTCAGAATTGACTTGTGCAAGCTATATGTTGTGTGGGTAGGGCCCCTTGGCTAGGTTATTGTGCTAATCAGTGTCCCAAAGGTCAAAATAGAGCAGGGATGCTGAACCCAGGTGAACACACCCATCCACCACTACTTACTTTCTTCCTCATAATCTTAGCTTGTGTAATAGGCCTCCAGAGGTTCACTTCAATTTCATCCATACATAAGTGCCAACCCTCCCATCAATGCTGATGATTGATTTTGAGTTTCCCTTTTTATACAATGAATCTTGAAGAAGTGAGTCCTTTAAGCCACATGTTTGGTAAGTGTATTACATAAACTCTAGTCATTCAACTCATAAAACCACAAACCTTCCACTAAAATGTGTTATCCATAAATTAAGTAGTGCTAATTCCTGCTCCTCCATGCTGAATATATGAGCGGCACAGATTCTCTGGAAAGTTCAGTTAGCTCACTCCTTGGGGACACTCTTTTAAGTAAAAACTAAATGACCTGGAATAAAATGTTGCTTTTGCCATGGAGTCTTCACAGATGAAAGCCCTTTTCTGATGCAGGAATCTGACCCTGACAGACCGCATTGCCTCCTTAGGTCAGGGCTGGGCTGCAAATTACTCTCTGAAATTCACTCACAGCCACAGCCCTTATGCACATTCAGAAACTTGCCACTTAATTAGAAATTATGTCTGGTATTGCTGTTTGTCCTAAGTCTGGACTAATTAGCTCAATTATGTAAGCTCATTGCTAAAAGAAACTAAGTGCAGAAGTTTAATACCTGGGAAAGCCAATAAGTGCCAGGAGATAAACTTGGCTGGCCCCTATGCTTTAGAGGTTCTTAAAGTATGGTCTCTGGACCAGCAGTATCAGCATCACCTGGGAACTTATAAGAAATTTAGATTCTGGAGGTACTGAGAACTTGTTACCCATTGCCTTCTGGGCTATAGACGTATATAGAATAGGTGGTAGGAGGGAAGCAGGGGTCCATTCTTATAAGGACCCCAGCCCCATAAAACTAGTAGATTCAGCACTGAGTCTTCTATCAACCTCCAGAGAAAGCCAGCCCATGGGATCCCCACATATCTCTCCATGTAAAAGACACAAAACAAGAGCAGTCTGCCTGGCTCTTGTCACTGGTGTAGCTGACAGCTTTATATCCTCTCTCTGTGGAGTGGAGCTAAAAGGAGATGCAATGAGAGTGTATTCATGTGACAGGAAGGGAATATAGATATTTTTATAAAGGAAGAAATACACTGTACAAGGAAATTTGATGGAAAGACCATAAAGATCTTGAGTTGGCAAAACCAATTGTAGATGTTTACAGAAGATAACCCCTGAGGTCAGACAGGATTTGCTTTGATGTCAATACTGTTGAGTTTTAAAAACTGGATTAGCATTCTCCACATCATGTGCAAAGGAAGGAGACCCAAGTTTCCCTTCTGCTGAAGCCTTAAACCAGCAGTGCACCCTCAGGCAGGTGACTTAAAGTTTCAGGCATCTCTCTCCTTATTTGTGAAAGGAGAGGATTATATGATATCACTGTAAAGGTCCCTTCCAGTTCTGACATACTGGCAAATCCTCTTGGACTGCTGAGAATTTAGGGAAACTTTCAGGACTCTATCATCCATAATTTGACTCCTTGAGATTTTCTGGACAGCCTATGAACTTTCTTTGCTGAATCTGGTCAGAAAGAATTTCTCATATCTGCTATATCTAATCTACCTCAGCCACTTGAAAACAGGAATTATTTAAATCTAAATGAGAATAAACTCTAGCAAATACCCTGGGATTTTCCTATCTTTGCCTTAATACAAGCCACTGGTACAAAAGCCGGAATCTGTTGTATCAGGTCCAAACAGGCCATGTAAAGTTATATGATAGGTTTTGGAAATTCTGAGTGTGCTCTCATGGATGCTCTTGTAAAATGTACAATAGGGGGAAATTTCTGGACATTCAGGGAAATAAGAGGATTCTAGAAGGAGCAAAAATGACAAGGAATTGGTATCTTATATCCTTCTAGGATAAAATAGAGTCCAAATAAATCAATATAGTAAGATTTAGAAAAAAAGTAAACTTACCCAAAATGACATAGAAATGAATCTGAGGTCTGACCCTAATTTGACCTAAAAGTAAAGGAAGGGATTATTGTCACTATTTCTAGTACTATTAAAATTTGCAGCTCCCATTAATTGAAGTCCTCCCATGTCCCAGTGACTATGCCAGTCAGTGATAGAACTTATTTCAATTAATGCTGTCAACAATTGTGAAAGGATATTCCAGTGCTGGTAAATGTTGGACAACCAAACCAGCTCTGCACATGTTTATATAAAAAAAGCAAATAGAAAAAGTCTCTACTTTGTAGCTTTTGCCAGTTTCCATGGTGGAAATACTCCAACTATGGCCATTTTCAAGCTACCAATATTATATCATCAAATGCTGAGGTGGGAAAAAATGTGCAAAATAGGTTTTTGTGTGCAGGTGCCAGATGACACCGGCACACCCCAGGTTCTCATTCTCATTGGAGAGATGAAGACCCAGAGAGAGTAACTTGCCCAAAACATACAGCACATATGTGTTATAGTCACGTTTTTCATTCAGCAGTCTGACTCCAAAACTTGGGGCCTTAATCACGATGCTTCACCATCTCTCTCTAAAAGATAGCAATCTGACATTTGGAAAACACCTAACGAAAACATGCCCTCCACTCATTGACTATGAACCTCCATTCTAAGCTTGTGCTTGATCCATTCACCTTACTATCACATTTCCACAGACTATGGGTATATAACAGAGAACTTGCTCTCTTCAAGACTTCCCATCCCACTCTCCAATTTCCACCCCGATCTCCAATAACTTTGTTGGTGTAGGGCTCTTCTCTCCTCTCACACAAACCTCAACATAAATCATGAAATGTTCTGAACACTTTAAAACCATATCTGAAACCTTTCACCAAGATGCAGAGGCTCAGTTTTCTTTATTATTTTTTAATTAGTGAGTCAGTGACCATTTAATTAATATTTATATGCGGATACACAAGGTTACACAGAAATGGCTATGTAGTAACAGAAATTTGCAGCTTGCTCAGAAAGATTTCTATTTCTCACTCTTGACTCTCAATTGATGTATAAGCTTTTTTTGGTGGAGTCACTGCCATGTGTACTGTGAAGTTATGTTTCATTATGTATTAGGGAACTGCTCTTAATTGGGATGGAATATCTTGGTGTAATAAGAATTGTGGAAAGTAGAAAACTTTCTGAGTCAGAAGCCCCAGGTGTAGTCCCAGCTCTGAAAAAAGGAGTCAACTTTTATCTCTGTCTTCTCATGTGGGAAAAAGGAATAGTGATATCATCCTGCCTTATCTCCTGAGATTGTTCAGTTGATCTACATGAAAGGGTTTTGAAACTATAAAACATTACACACATATAAAGTGATATTATCACAGAATACTGACTAAGGCATTACATAGTTTTCAAAAATCACAATCATTTGGAAACAATGATATTAAACTTCTCTCTATAATTTTTTTCTCAGAATTCCAAAGAAATCAGTTTCTTTAATATGTGGAAAGTATATTTCACATTTAAATGTCTAGGCTCATAAATCTTTTATATTTATATAGTCTGTATTGAGGACTTGCAAAGAAGCCACAAAACTCAAACTTTTTAATTTATGTCAATCTGGATATTATCTAAATAAAATATCATATTAACTAATTTTTTAATAAAGGGTCATGTTTATTTAAATTTCACAGTTCATTAAGATGATAGTACAGTAATTACTTCTTTTTATTTTCTTTAAGGAAAACATAATACCAAAACATTGCAGTGAGTTCTAGAATTGTAAATCTAAGAATATAATTTAATAGTTATTATTATTATTATTCTCCTGATATTTGTCTTTTATAAAAAAAGATTTAATTTACATTGCTTTTTGCCTTAGAAAGGGGAAATTATAGTATATTTGAAAACACTGTATAAGGCTCATTGTTTTTATGACTACTCATTCGATTTTATTTTGCTAGAAAAAGACAAATTTCAGCAAAAGAAATCATAAAAATAAATGTCAGTGCACAGCTCATACCAAGAAAATATATCTCATGTAATTTTCTTAACAATTAAATATGTCTAAGTGTTATCAGTTAGTTAAAAGGTTATGATGGGCTATTTGAAATCTCTTACTCCAAACTTATAATTGAAACAAATCAATAAAATATAACAACATTATGGTGATAAGGCATGAATCACTTAAAAATAGTAAGAACAGCTAAAAAGGGGAAAAGACAATAAAACAATAAAGAAGTTCATAATAGGAAGGAAATGCTTATATAAATATGCAATTTAGCCCCTTTGACCTACAGAGGCACTGACAATAAATAAACTAAACCAGATATTTTCAAAACATGTCAACCAGATTAATCATTGACTAATACTTTTAATTAGTATTACAGTAGTTTTGGTTTTTGCCACAGCTTTCTAAAAAAAAAAAATTTCAAAGGTGAAAGTTAAGAATTTGGTGGGAATTGCTATAGGGAGTTTCTCATTTTAATTTATAGGAAAAACAGAACTGTGTAATTTTAGATTTGGAGAAAATGTCTAAAGTGTGGTTCTCAAATTTTTGTAGCATCAGAGTCAAACACAAACAGCTGGGCCCCATCCAGCAAGTTTCTGATTCAGCAGGTTTGGGGTGCAGCCTCGAACATGCATTTTTAACAAGTTCCCAGGGCACGCAGATGCTCCTGGTCCTGGAACCACACTTTGAGATTTGCTGCTCTGGAGTAACTAACTGTATCTCTTTGTTTAATACACTTTCCTCAGAGCTGGATCTAGAAGCAGGATCCTGATTTCCAGCCCAGCATTATCTTGCTGCTTCTACCAGCATGAATTAATTATCTGCAAGGATCACAGTCTTTGGAACTTAAGCGTTGCTAATTATGAGAAGTTTTTTATACACTTCTGTGCAAAAGAAAAATATACATTTGCTAATTAGCTATAATCAGACAGATCTAGCAATACAGTCTGTGCTGAGAGTCAAAGAAAATCTAATATTTTTTTCTTCACCAATACAAACTGGAGACAAAAAGATGGAAAACTAGTCTTTAAAAAGCTTCAAAATTACAATCAGTAAAAAATTTAAACCCCACACCTCAAATTTTTAATTAGCAAAACTACCTTAAGATAACAATATATTTTTCTTATAAATCACATTATGCTTTACCATGTGTAAAGTATATTTAATTATAGAAAGTTTGCAATGCTGAACATTGTCCAAAATATTTTACGTAGGAAATCTCATTGAATTGTATATTCAGTAGCTCTAAGAAGGAGCACTATTCTTCCCCACTTCACAAGATGAAGAAACCATGGCTCAGAGTTCAGTAAATTGCCAAAGCCACACAACTGGTAAGAGGTAGCCCAAGGATTCGAGTGCACTGAGTTCCCAGAATTTGTGCTCTTAGCCACCACACTCTGATCCTTGTATATTGATTAGCTCGGGTTAAAACAACCTTGTCTTTTTAAAATGTGGCTGCACATTAGATTCACCTGGACGCTCCTAAAAGGTGTTAATGCCTGGACCTTCCCTAACCAATTGAATCAAAATCTTTACAGGTGAGGCCCAGGCACCAGTATGTTTTAAAAGAGCTCCAAGTGATGCTAGTATGCAGCCAGGATTGAAAATAATTGTGCTAAAATGTTAAATGTCTACATGGATCCTTCTATTTGTTTTTCCACTGGAAACAGCTGAGAGAGCTACATCATTGAAGGCTATACTGAACACACTGGGGAGGAGAGCACCAAAGAGAGATGGGTACCTGACACTCTTCTACAGGGACATTGCTCCAAGTAAGCCAGAATGAAGAAAAAAGCCAGTGAAATTATATTAATCAAAAAGGTGAATTATATAAGGACATTGGATTAACCTATGTGTGGCTTTGGGATTTTTGTTGACTCTATCCTTTGTACCTACTATACTCTTCCTATGCTTTATTTGGTATTCACTCTTATTTCATACAGGAAAAAGCTAATTTATCACACACATCTTTATTATTATTTTTTTTTACCTTGGAACTTCTAACAAAGCCTCTTGCCTAAACTCAGGTACCTTCTACGTTACCTAGCCAGAAAGTGTCAGTCCGCAGGCAATAGATTCCAGGGGAAACTTATGACATCTGATGGTGTGACCAGCCAGCCTGGTAAGGATTTGAGTGATACTCACATCTAGAAAGAATTGTCGTTGACACTGTTATGAGGAAATAGCTGGCCTTAGGGATCAGGGTTGCATAACTTCCCTTGGTAAAATCCTTTGTTTCCTTTAAGCATGCAATGGTGCCAGATCAGCATAATAACCACAAGGTTTTAATACTAATTAAATCAGATTAAAGAGAAAATGATTATTAGGAATTAAATAGTCAAAAAAATAATAATGTACTATAAGCATACCTCAGAAATATTGCACATTTGGTTCCAGACCACCTCAGTAAAGTGAATGTTCCAATAGAGAGTCATATAAAATTGTTTCCCAGTGCATACAAAAGCTAGTTTACACTATACTGTAGTCTATTAAGTGTGCAATAACATTGTCTAAAAAAAAAAAATGTACATACCTTTAAAAAATACCTTTTTGCTAAAAATTACTAACCATTTTCTGAGCCTTCAGCAACTCAATCCTTTTGCTGGTGGAGAGTCTTCCCTTGATGATGGCTGCTGACTGATCAGGGTGGTGGTTGCTGAAGGTTGGGGTGGCTGTGACAATTTCTTAAAACAATAATGATTTACCACCTCAATTTGTTAGGTAATTAAGTAGATATGAGCAACTGGGGAATGAAGACTCCTCCTAAGACCTCCCTTAGGATATCCCTAGTACCTTCATTTTTTATGGTTATAAATCCCCCTACAGCCTGAGGTTTAAAGGAGCGAAGAGCTATAAAGTAGTAGCTAGTTTGGTCTGACCACAAGCGCTTATGCAATTAGTGCCCTAACCTTTCCATAACATTATCCTCATTTTACCATCATTATAATATCATGCATACCCCCAGAAGTTCATTCTAATTATAACAGACTGAACTCTGGGTAACCGCATGCACAGTAGGTAAAGGGTTATATAACAGCCAAATGTCAATCAAAATGACCTCACATGCCAATCATCTAGCACCCTTTATAACCTCCCATCATGGGCCTAATACAATACAGACCTTCTCACTTCTATGACACTATAGCCCTCTTTGGAGTAGCCCATTTTTCTCTTGAAATATACTTTAATAAATCTTACTTTTTCTAAATCTCACTGATCTGTAATTATTTACCGCATCTGCGGAAAGAACTGAAGACCCCTCAGGGTTACTCAGGCAACAGCGGATTTAGATCTCCCCAGTGGTAACAGATTGACGTTCCCTTTCACAAATTTTCTCTAGCATGCAATGCTATTTGACAGCATTTTACCCATACTAGAACTTCTTTCAAAATTGGTGTCAATCCTCTCAAACTCTGCTGCTGCTTTATCAACTAAGTTTATGTAATGTTTGAAATCTTTTGTTGTCATTTCAACAATCTTCAGCAAAAATATTGTCTCAGAAAATAGGGAGGCCCAAGAAAAAGGAGAGAAACAGGAAAAAGCTGGTTGATGGAGCAGTCAAAACACACACAATATTTATCAATTAAGTTAGCAATTCGTATCACCCCAAGACAATTACAATAGTAACATAAAAGACCACTGATCAGAGATAGCCATAACAAATATAATAGTAATGAAAACATTTGCAATATCGAGGCAATTATTAAAATATGACATAGAGATGTGAAGTAAGTGAATGCTGTTGGAAAAATGGCACCAACTGTCTTGATTGACACAGGGTTACCACGAACTTTATATCTGTAAAAAGTTCAATATCCACAAAATACAGTAAAGTGACACACAATAAAATGAGGGATTCCTATATTGGCGCAAGTTAGCACTCAACAGTGGCTGGTAGTGGTAATAGTATCTGCTTAGGTAATATCAACAGCTGTTTGTCAGCCCATGTGGACTCCCAGCCTGAGTCTTACAGGTCTTACATTAGTCTTATAGTCAAATATAGAAGCCAAGGACCTTTCTCCAGCACATGGCACCAGTGAGGGGCACAGTTGTTATCTGAACCTAGCTCTGAGGCTAAATCAGGACCAATACATAATTTGTGGGTCCCAATGCAAAATGAAAGAGTGAGGTCCCCTGTTAAAAATGAACTAAGAATTTCAAAATGGCAGCTGCAGAGCATTAAATCAATTATGGTGTCTTTCTAAGTGCCAGGGCCCATGACACTACCTAGTCACAGGCCCATAAAGCTGACCCCTGTTTCAAGTCATTGCTATTCAGTCAGCATAGGGCCAGCAGCATCAGCAACCCCTGGGAGCTAGTTAAAAATACAAATATCAAGCCCTACCCCAGACCCACTGCATCACAGTCTGCATCTTAACAAAGTTCTCCAGGGGATGCATGTGTCCATTAAACTTGAAGAGGCTGAAGCCCTCCAACCCTGTGCTTGCCTTCATCAGGTAGATTTTCAGAGCACTGGGTTCTGGGCTAATGTCATTCCTATCACCACTCTGGGGTGCAAATATGGCCAAGTCTTTATCTCTAGGAAGTTGTGTATGTACTGTCTGAACATATTAGCAGGACGTCATACCTCTCCTGTGAGTCCTTCCTTTTTCCCCCTCAGGAAATTCTGACCAGCTATCACAAATCCACTTGGATAGATAGGTCATAACACCTCTGGCTGAGGCAAGGCCACAGGCAGGCATGTCCTTGTTGGCTTACTTTCCTAATGAAGACCCTAGATGGGCTCACCTAAGTTGCTCTTTTTGTTCCTGCATATATACCAGGATATTGCTCCCAAAGCATGATCTCTGCAGGCTTTTGATGCGGCCCCTGCCCATGCTGGCACTCTGCCTCATCATTAGGACCCTTAGCTCAGGCTTAGGGTAGGGTAAGAATGGAATACCTTTTTTCTATTTTCTAAATCCAGATCTGACTCCTCTGGGAGACTAGAGATTAGAACTCACCCACTGCTCCACTGTCTGGCCACCAATTTCTGTACTTGATCCTTGCTACCAGGAGTACCTATTAGCTTGCTCTGCCTTCCAACCCATTGACTCATCAGCACTATAGGGTCAAAATTTTAGCTTTTCATTTTCACTCTGGCTTAAACTGTCTTTAGGGTTTGTGTGTGTGTGAAATAAACATTGACAGTTTTTCTGGAAATAAAAAAAAAAAAAAACAATCCATGAGTAAGACTCTGGTAACATTGAATATCAAGATGTTAGGCATCCCAATCCATTTCCTTTTCAGTAAGCTACTGTGGTAGGCAGAACAATGTTCTCTCCACCCCCACACACAAAGCTGTCTACGTTCTAGTCCCCCAACCGGTGGGTATGTAACCTTACATGGTAAAAAGGACTTTACAGATGTGATTAGGGTAAGGATCTTCAGATGGGAAGATTATCCTGAATTATCCAGGTTGGCCCAAGGATCCTTATAAGACAGAGTCAGGAGGGTCAGAAATGAGACAATAGAAACACTTTCTCTTTCCCACAGAGCCTGTTAACTCTTTGGAATGGTGTGGGGCCATGAGTCAAGTAATAGCAGCCTCTAGAAGCAGGGAAAGGCAAAAAAAATAGATTCTCCCCTAGAGCCTCCAGAAGGAACACATTGCTGCCAACTCCTCATTTTAGACTTCTGACCTCCAGAACTTTAAGAAAATAAATTTGTGCTGCTTTAAGACAATTAAGTTTATAATAATCTGTGGCAGCAGCAAGAGGAAACTGATACAGCTTCTAAGAAAATTTCTCTGTCTCCTCCTAAAGCAACCAGCTCAGTGTACAAAGGGATTTCAGGAAGGGAAGCCCCCAGCAGGGATCCCTAAACACCCATATCCCAGTAGAACAGGTGTTTATTACATACCCAAGAGAGGCCACTCACATTATTATTTTTTTTTGCCCCCTAATAATGTTCTCCAATGAGTCACTTATTGCCTTAGAATAACCTACTTCTAGGAATTCACGCTCCTAGAAGTATTACTAAAAAATGCTGGCATAATTTTAAAATTCTACCTCAAAAGTCACGAGGTATCCAAGACATTGAAAAAGGAGTGGGTATGCTTACTGAGTCACCACAGCCTTACTCCAAAGCTTCCTTCCCCTCTGCTCCCTGCCTGTTCTAAGCTGTGTGTCTTTTTGACTTCACCTGCTCTCCCTGACCTACAGAGCCTGTTGACTTGTCCCACCCAGAGACAATGGAAACTTTCTACTTACTTTGCAAATTTTCCAGAACCTCTTCAGTGACTCCCTCTTACTCTCAATTTCTGGTCAAAGAGACAGGTATAGTCCATATGTGATGGGAAGGAGGGGACAAAATGACAGGTATACCCTCTGACTTAGTGGAATGTTCCCCATACACATGAGGAGCAACTAGATTCTGGCTGCATATTTAAATCCTTTGGAAGACTTTTACAAAATACTCAACCATGAACAAATTAAATCAGAATTTCTTTTGGTGTGTCCCGTAGTTTAAATCAAAATCTTCCTAAGTATAGCCAATCTCTGACATATATGATGATCCACTCAGAAGATGAATCCTTCAGGTGAGAAATCTTCCATTACAGGTACGGGGTAACTGTCATGAGCCATTTTGAGGAAAACAAGACTGTTTGTTAAGCAGGATATTTTTGCGAAGTTGGCCAGCTGTGCAATCTGCTGACTCAAGAGGAAGTGCACCTGGTGTGGGGGCGGGAAACAGAATGTTTTTTGAATAGCTACAGAGTTTCCATGATTGGTTGTTATTTAGAGGTGTTTTGCTTCTTATGCACTCAGTAGGGTATAAATATGCATTGCAAAATAAACTCGGGGCTGCTGCAGTATTGACTGTGAGCCCTCCTGAATCTATCTCTTGTTTCTGTCTTTTCTTTAATTCTCACTCTTCAACTCAGGCTGTTTGACCTAGGCCGGCTGGCTCCAGCAGGTAACCCTACAGAATCCACCACAAACTTTTTATGCCAGAAACCTATCCTAGATTGAGAACAATCACTTGACTGTGACTTGGTAGGTACTTAGTGCCTTTGTTATTTCCCCATTGAGCCCTTAGTGCTGACTCTGCTATTTATTAGATAAATCATCTCACATCATTTAGCTTCAGTTTCCTTATCTGTAGAATGGAATGTAAGTCTTTACTTCTTTGGGTGACTGGCAGAATTAAATCATATAATGGGCCCACCTTAAGCACCCAGCCATGCTTCTCTGTGCTTCCTGCAGAACCTGTGGCTTGGGGACTGTTCAGTAAAGCAGCTTCCCACCTAATCAGCTGCTGGACTGTCATATTCTACCAGGGATGGGATATCTGACCAGTAGAATGGAATACACTTCTCCCACATCTGCTATGTTCCATTCTTGAACCTATATACCCTGTGGTTACCGCACATTAATGAGGTTCCCAAAGGCAGTGTAGTAATTGGATGCTAGGGCCTAGGCTTTCATGGTAGGTGATGCCTAAGTTCTGTGCAGAGGGCAGACATTTGTTGCTTTGGGGTCTATAAGAATGGCCAGTCACTCATGTCTTCCACACAAAGACAATTGATGATAACCATGCTCCACCTGGATTTAATAATTGGTTATTTAAATAATTATAGCACTTGACTTTATATTTTTTTCCAAAGTTAATAAATATTACCTGGCACTAAGACAGCCTGTCATAAAACAGCTGGTGATAGGGCTTATCAAATACCTTTTCCTCTGAACACCATCAGTGGCTGAGGACTTTTCCATGAGTGGGTACTTGCCTGAGGCATACAAAACAGCAGAACACAAATGAAAGGTTCTTCTCCAGAGCAGCAGTCATTCTTTCTTGGATCTCAGAGCATGCTCATGGACCCTGCTCTGCCCTGGAAAAATGGCAAGCCACAGGACTGTGCTGATGCAAGTTCTGGTGGTCACCTTTGTATTCAGAATACCTCTCCATGGAAGAGAGGGCACTTGCATAGGAATGTTTAGAACATAAGTTGGAGCTTTCTGCAGGACCTCTGCAGGACAAGTTAGCACCCAGATAGGCATCACCTCCAGGAGACCCAGATAGAAAGTAGATTTGGGAGACGGCTGAAGAAAGACTAGGGACCAGACAGGAAAGGGATCCCACAACTGCCTGTCTCCATAAAGCTCAAGTTGAGGCTGGAGTGGGACAGGTAGTGACAAGCTGCCAGCTCTGTTATTTCCTTTCTAATGCATGTGTTCTGGGGCAGGAAACTACTCTGAAAGAAGTGAGCCAGAGTGATCCTACATCTGCAGGAGCTTCAGGGGCTGGGTTGCTCAGGGAGGAGCTCCCAAAATAGCTTTTACAAAGTATGGGAATACAAGATACTTCTGTGATTCTTCCGTAAGCACCTCTTATCTTGTGGCTAGACATGAGAATCTCATCACCACGTACAACTACATACACATAGTGAAAAAAGCTTAACTTTTGTAAAATATTGAGTCTGTGGAACATTAATGAAGGCTCTAGAATTAGCTACCCTGACGGATTCATTGTCCAAACCTAAAAGTGTTTTTTTTTTCTTTTTCCAGGGTGTGTGTGTGTGCGTGTGTGAATTTTTATCTCCTATGCTGTTAATCTGGCATGTAATTCAGACATTTCCTAATTTCGCTGGTACTCATCTTAGAGCTAAAGGGATAATTGCTTATGTTCTAACAAAGGGTCTGTTTCCTGAGGGAAAATCTTATTTATTTATTTTTAGAATTTTTGTGTCTTGCTAATTTTTTCTTCTCTCTTCAGAAGAGGTTACCCTTAGCAAAGTATTGGTGATCATGTGATGATGAGGAATGTGTTAAAGGCTTTGGAATAAAAAATTAGAAGACATTCTAAAATTTAGTGTGGGATTTAGGTCTTTACCACTTTGTTTTTTAATTCCAGCACATTTCTTGTTTCTGGCAACTTCTACTTACTATTATTGTCAGTAAATAGAGGAATGTTGAATGCATTAGAAAATTCATGGCCTAAAGCCTACTGTTTGGTACATTATTAGACATTTCTAAACTATAATATTTCAAATTAGAGACGAAAGAGTTTAGTGGAAAGGGCAAGAGGCTTTTATCTAAAGGTATTTTAGAGAGACTGTCTACTCTAGGGTGCAACTATTCTAAAAACTATTTTCTTTCAACACTTTTTCCTTTAGTCTGACTTTTCTTACCACTAACTAAAACTGCCTTTAAGTATTGTCACATACTTTGTGATAAACCTGAGATACCCCTTCAAACTGTAGATGTCCCTGGTGCTTAGTCATTTTATTTAAAAATAATAGTTTATCTTAAAATAGTAGATAATGAAAATTTTGTATGTGTTCTAAAAAGTCAGCTTCCTTTATCAGAAATAAGTATGTCCATAGGTTCTTAAGAGGATTGCTACTCTCCTGTCAAGTTATGAAATTTCTGGCTAAAGTACTATGTGACGAGGAGAAAGGAGTTGTTTCTGTCCTTTTAGCATCATAAATTGTCAGAAAAACGTTTGATTGGGGCAAAAAACATGGCATCTTAAAATGATACCTAATGGGGTTCTAATATATAAAGAATGGAAAATCTATCCTTTATACAGTTTTCACATCTAGTTAGAGTGAACAAGTAATGTATGATTAAGGCTGAAGTATACTTCTAGAAATTGAGAGTGAACTTCTGAGAAGTCCATCAAAGAGTTCTGAATTTTTATGCTATCCCAGAAGTCTTAAAATTATAGATTAGGGGTAAAACAGGAAAGAAGCAGTATTCAGCTCAAATATACATCTAAACATCAAGATTAGGTAAAATGGTGATAAATGTGAAACACCTAACTTATAGTAACCTCTTAATTCTTAGTTCTCCAGTAGCTTTTAAATGATCTCTAAGTTTAATTGACATTTGCTGCTTTAAAAATTATTTGTATAAAGAACCACATGAAAAAGCATACATACAGGATTATTTTAACCGGCACGGGTTCACCTGACATCCTCAAATTTCAGGGACATTGTCTAAAAATAAACTCCTAAAAAGGGAACAAACAAACTTCAATCTACAAAGTAACTATATTGTTAGACCTTCTTGTGGCTGTATCAATAACTGACATCATTCATGGCTTCTCTTCTGGAATTCCTCTCCCCTTTGGGTCTTTTTGGCATCTCATTGTCTTCATTCTCTTAGTCCTTGTTAGCTTTTATTTTATGATTCTCATACTTTAAAAGTTTCCCAAAGCCTCGAGTCTTTTATTCACCTCTGTACATGTTTCTCTTGGAAAAGCCCTCTCAACCACACTCTTCATTTCCTTGACTTAGAAAGTAGTGTCTCACAGAAATCTTATTTCTGTTTTCTAGTCCACGTATCGTTAAGATGGCTCTCACTGGAAATGGTCAAAACTATCACCAGGCATTAATCCCAACATGAGCTTGAAAACTAGATTGGTTTCAATTAGTATTGTGAAATTGGTATATAATGGATCCAGTCAGAGAGATTCTAGGAAAGAGAAGCAGGGTGGCCCCAGGCATTTTACAGCATCCAATTTGTCTAAAGCAAAATGCGTCACTCTGAAAGGGATGTGTAGTTGTTCCCCAATGAAATACAAAGGACTGTCTCTAAAGGTGTTAGGCACATTCTCAAAGAGAGAGTAGATGTGGCTTCCATGCCTTTTAAAAACCTATCTTTATTTCATAGAGACATCTTACATCAGACATTCTTAGCTTGCTCATTAAAGAGTAACTTTAGCTGCTTCTCCTTTTGATGCCATTTCCAATAAGATCTGTGATTATGAATTGGCTTTATATGTAGATTTGCCTGTAAGGAAAGAAAAGTGCTGGTTGGGTGAGAGGTGAATTTCAGGCAAGTGACATCTCCCTTTTTATATTATTAAGTTAGAACACTGGGTTTATAAGTTAATATGAATTTAATTTATGCATTTGCTCCTCAGTTCTGGTATGCTGAAAGAATAATAAGCTTCTGGACCAGCAAGACTGGGAACCCGAAATGAACATGGAAAAGTCACCAGATAAGGCCAGCTGACAAGAAGACAGCCATCCAGCCTGCCACAGAAAACACTCTGACCTCAACATTTTCTCTTTTGGGTGTCTACAGATGTCTCATGTTTGCTATTTGTCATATATCTTTCATTAGAGAAACACTCAGTAAATTCAAGTTAATTTAAGCATGGCTTAACCTGTTGGTGATGGAAAATTTTTCCTATACCAGTTTCCCAATTTTTCCATTTCTGTCAAGAGTATCAGGATTCTTACATTAAGATGAGCTCAAAGGCTCCACAGCATTAATCTCAACCTCATTGCTCCTTTTTAGTCAGATAATGTGTCCTGTTGATTTTTTTCACCCTCTAGTTATCTCATCTTTTTTTCCCCACTATCATGGACTTAATTCCTGACTTCATCGCTCATGCTGGAATAAATGCAGTAGCCTCCTAACCATTACCCTTACCTCTAATGTCATGTCTAACCTCCTCCATTTGATATACCTCTTATGATTAACATTGCTAATAGATCTAATCCAATCCCCTTATAAAAATTATCCATAATTTGACTCAATACCACTCAATCATCTTATTTTCATTGTTCAAATACACACCTTACACTACTGTCATGTATTCTATCAGTTATCTATTGCTGAATAATAAACCATCATGCTTAAAAGAAAGATAATTTATTTTGCTCACAAAATTGTAATTTGGGAAGGACGATGTGGAGGCAATTAGTCTGTAGCATCAGATGGGGCAGTTGACCTGATCAGAGTAGGCCCTTTCAAGAGGGCCTGCTCACACAGGTTATAAATTCATGCTCAGCCAGGGATGTGGAATGGGTGCCTCTTCATGTCTGCGGGTTGTTAGGACTTCCTCACAGCACAGTAGCTAAGTGCCAAGTGTCAGCATCCCAAAAGAACCAAGAGAAAGTTGTATCACATTTTATGACCCAACTTCAGAAGTCAAATAACATCACTTCCACTCTAAAAACAAGGCCATCCAGATTCAAGGGAGGAATCATAGACACCATACTTGATGGAAAGAGTATTAAGCCACACAGTAAAAAATCAATAAATCAATCAATCAATCAATCGTGTGGAACAGGAAATATCCTTGTTGTCATTTTTTAAAAAATGCAACCTGCAGCATGTAACATATGAGTGGGTACTTCGTTTAGGAGGGTTGTCAGGTCACACTTCCTATCTGATGGGGCAATGTATCACATATCAATGTATCACATTTAGAGATATTGGAGGTTTCCAGCTCATCTTAGGCCTGAGGAAGCTAAGGTAAACAAAAATTGTGACTTACCCAAGTCATGGTCAGTGCCAGATCTGGGATCGGCTGGGAAATTTTTACTCAATAGGTTATGATGGGAGTTTGGAAATGTGTATATTTAATGAATATCCAAGATGATTTTAAACAAGCAAATTCTGGGAACATTGGGCTACAGCTTACTGCTCACTGGGCCCACAGTTACTGAATGACATATAAGCATCTTGTTACCAGAAATTCAAGAGGGTGTGGTTACATAGCCTGAATATTTAAGGCCCTCTCCAAATGGAAGCCATTATTATTAGTCCATAGCCCGGGTGCACAAACTAATCTCCCTGGATAATTAGGAGAATGACTAGTCGAGTTCCCCATCCTGCCCTCAAGAAACAGGAATCAGGCACTGACTTGTTGGGGATAATTTAATCCTTGTTGGTGTGCTGGCATGCTGCCTTTTCTCCTCAAATGATTCAAGAAGAAAATAACCTGTTGTCACAAGCAGAAATTGTTCAGGTACCAGCTGCAAATGTGAACTGGCAGAGCCAAGAGTGCCCTTCATTATGCAATTATCCATAATTAGGAGCTCATTACTATTTTATCATAAGGGAGCCAGCACCCACCTGTGCAGGTCTGTCGTGGGGACTGGCAAAGAAGTGGAACAGAGCTTCACTTGTTCTCTAGGAACGTGACATCTAAAATCGGCAGTCCCAGCCCTCACATGGGTGAGGTCGCACCAACATGCAAGCAGATGCAGATACACTGAGGCCAACTATTTAAATTATGCAGGTGTCATAATCCCTGTGTTCTCTTCAGACTTCGCTTGTAGTGGTGGACAGTATAGAGTCAGAGAAGAAGGAAATGGGGAACTGATGCCTTATCCTCAGTTAATGGAAAATAGTTTCTACTCAGAACAAGCTTCTTTAGTTAGAAATGTGGGCTTACGCTCATGAGAGTTCTGACACTCAGAACTTGCCTTACTCTTTCTGTAAGAAATCCTCTCCTATTAAGTACCTCCTGGACCCAAAGTTAGAGCAATAACTCTTTCTAATTTATTCTTTTACCAGCTGCCACACAGCACCTGACAAACGCTGGATATCAAGACATGTTTCACTAAGTGGGAATGTCAGGATAAACATAAATGTGAATGACAGAAGACCTGTAGGGAAGATCTAACTTTAATGCACAGAGAAAATATGTGTTGGCTTAGTAAATAAGGAGATGGGAAAACAAAAGTCCAAATACGTAAATTAATAATATGGGGGTGGGAGGACTACTTGGCATGAATAAATAATCAGGAGATGTACAAATTATTGTAGATTTTGAATTAATAGAATCTGAATCAGTAAGGATTAACAGGTATAGGTTGCATGCAGTGAATTGAGCACCTTCAAAATCTGTTTTCAGCAAAGTAAAAATATTTGAGTTACTTGTAGCCCAGAAATGATTAATACTTTGCAGAACAATTTATTCTTTCCTCTCTTTCAGAAAAGAAGTGTTAGGATAAACTTATTGATTTAGATATTGAAATGCATTGTAAAGTACCAGTAGTTGAAAGATTCTGGTAGTAGTGCAGCAACAGACACAAGTACTTTTAATTGACTACAAATTCAGAATTAGCCTCAAAAATGTAGGGGTTCTGGAATTAGACAATGATGACAGTTGCACAGCTCTGTGGATATACTAAAAACCACTTAATTTTACACTAAATTTACATATATAAAAATGAATTTAAATTATAATAGAGGTAACACTTTTGAAATAATTTACAGATAATGTTAATTCGAGTCATTTAATATTGAAAGAATAGAGAATCACTTTATGTATTACACCAAGAAGACTGAAAATCTAAACACTGGGGGAAAATACCATAAATATTCTTGACAACAACAGAGGCAAACTATTCTTTACGATCTTATTGTGCAAGGGCCTTTTAAAGCATTATAGAAATCCTCCAAAACAAAATTGTTAAGATTAATCATATAATTTTACATTTTTTGCATAGATGGTAGCAAAAAATTTTAAATACCATATTCAAAGTCAAAATGTATAAAGGAAAGAAAAATTTGCAACATGTAATAAAGGACTAATTTTTGTGACATTCAGGACTCGAACATACAAATCAATTAAACAAAATAACTCAATGGAAAAACAAAAAATGGCATGAATGAGCAGTTTACAGAAATAAGTTTCAATAGTGAATTAAAACATGACCTCTCATTCAAAATTAAAGAAGTATATATTACATCAACAATGCAATGACAGATTTTACCTATCAGATTGGTAAATATTAAGATTTATGGGAGACTTGAAAGTTAAGAGAGTACTTATCCCCACACACATACACAAAATCATGATTATATGGGAATAGAGAGTTTAACCAAATTTATTAAGGTAAATATTTTGCAATATACGTGTATCTAATCATCACATTGTCACCCTAAACTTATATTTGTATCAACAATATCTCTATAAAGCTGGGGAACTGAATATTTATAGGAGGTAAAGACTATAGCCTCTTGAATCTGACTACCTGTGTTCACCACTTACCAGCTGTGCAACTTTAGGTTAGTTATCACTTTTTGTCTGTTTCCTCTTCTACAAAATAGTAATAATAATACCCAAGTCATAGGTCATGAAGAAGATAAAACAAGATGACACATAAGAAGCACTTGGAATAGAGTTTGACACATAGGGTATATTAAATAAATGTTAAACATATTAAAGACTGTGGAGAAACAGATACAATTTTGATTCGGGGGACCATAAATCAGAAGAACTTTTTTGGAGGTCAGTTATTGAAATCCTACTTACATTTAAAATACACGTACTTTAAATAATGACTCAGCAATTCCACTGCTAGAACTTAAGTATGTGGATTTCCTCACAAAAGTGTACAATATTATGTGCATGGAGTTGCTCCCCACAGCACTGTTAGCCATTAGTTACAAAATGGGAAACAACCTGTCTCTCAGTGTGGAAATGGTAATTGGAATGTGATGCAGCTCTCAAAAAGAATGGGATCGTTATTTATGAACTGATATTAAAAAGGTACCAGATATATTTTGAGTGAAACCAAACAAGGTAAAGATTCTTTTATAGGATAAGGATAAACTTGTTTATGAAATTAAAACTGTGAATTATTAAGGAAAGTGGTATTTAACTCTTTTTCCCTCCATCGCCCAAATGTGGAGAATTGAGATTGTGGGTCTAATAGTCTTTGTTTTTCTTATATTCTTTTCAAAAGGGTATAAATCCATTCCAAGTGTCATGCTCATAAAGGAGGACTTTGCTAGGGGCTACAAGTGAATGGAAGTGCTTCGAGTCTGAAGGATAGAAGTGGCCAATCCTGGAAATTCAGAGGTTTATAGTATTCTCCAAAGACTGAAATTACAGGGGAGAGAGGTTTTGCAGTTTCCGTGGGTAGGAGGACCATTTATATATTTTTAAGACGTAAAATTCTTAAAGAGAGAAGCTTAGTATGGAGAAAACATTATAGAATTTGAAAATAGAGTACTGTCCCTTTGAGTAGGTGATTTCTTTTCCATGAATTTTGGTTTTACTACTGGTAAGGTTGAGACAGCACCTAATTTCTCCTTGAACGGTTGGGGATTGAATGAGATCTCTAAATTCCTGGAAGATAATACAGGACTGCTAGTCATACTCTATGAAGCCAAAAACAATTGTTATTAAGGGTGGGGTCCTATTAGAAGTAGCTAATGTCTCATATGTGTTTCTTCTACATCTCTAAATGAATGCAAGCTTTCTTGGCACCATGACAAGGAGAATGGAAGCAAAAAGGGCAGGGGGATCTTTAAAAAGCTTAGTTGCATTTTAAGGGGAATTTTTATTTTGTGAACATTTGCCCTGGCTATTTCTTCAGCTTGGAAAGATTTTTACCTAAATATTCATGCAGGTAACTTCTTTAAGTACTTGCTATAACATCACTGCAGGCTACTCTGATGACCCTAATTAAAACTATAATGCTCTAGGGACTGCCACAATCCTATTTTCGTTTCCATCCCCAAAGTTTGCATCATCTAACAAATTATTTAAGTTACATATCATGTTTATTTTTTGTTGATTGTCTTCTCCTTTACAAACACACTCATTCACTCACACACAAATGCACCCATGAGTCTGCAAGCTGCATACAAGAAGAGGATATCATTTTGCTCATTGGTGCATTACAAGCATTTATTAAAGTATCCAATATATGACACATGCTCAAAAATTCGTAAAATAAAGCAAATGTTGAATGTTCCCTATTGCTTCTATCTGATAACTTTTTCATGTTAGAATCTTCACATTTGTGTTACCATTACAAGAATAATTAGGAATTTTGATGTTTATTAATTGTAGTGATTAATAGAATCCAACATTTTGTTCACCCTCCTCTCTGTCATGAGCAATCTTTGTAACCTTGGAAATCACTGCACCCCGTGGGATTGAAATAGAGATCTAAGACCCTTATCTTTAATATCTCACTCTCAATAACTCATTAGAGAAATGAAGATGCCAGATGCTGGCTGTGTCCTTTAGGTGTTGTCTCATTGAATGAAGTGAATTGGAATGAGTAGGACAGTGATCTTCTTTCCTTGGAAAAAGAAGACATTGGACACCAAAGACCTGATGAGAAGTGATATCTGTGGAGAGGTGGTAACAAAGTGAACTAAGGCAGTGAGAATAGAAAAGAGCAAACAATTTTCAAAGTGGCTAGGCTTTAAAACTTGAGGGTGTTCCGTTTACCCTTTGCCATAAAAATGACAGAGTTGGGCTCAGGATTCAACACCCCTTATTAGCCATTAGCATTAACAACAAAGATGAAAGAACTCAATGGCAATTTTTGTCACTGAGATCTGAATTTATTTCCCTTTGCTAACTCTTAAGTTTGTTGTTAACTGATGGCAAGACCTGTACCAAGGAGGTCATGTTTCCTGCCAACATTTCCTAAAGCCATTAGATATCAGTATTTTCCCTCATAAATCTAGAAGCTGGAGTCTGACAAGACTAAGTGTGTGTGTGAGGGAGGGGGGAGCAGGTGGGATGGGGGAGACGTCAAGGAACTACACTCGATTACACTATCTTAAGTTATCTTTTAAAAGCAGATATAGGCTACTAGCATATCTCTTGTAACTACCCAACAGGATGCAATATAAAAAGAGATCATGTATGGGAGCTTTAGTGGAGAAAATCCTTTTAGTTTTTGATCTTCTTCTCTTCCAGAAATACTGACAGTTGCTGGGAACCATTATCTACTTACCAGGGTTTAAGTGTTGCTTAGATCTCTTAGATTACTTTTAAGCTAAGATCCAGCTGAAAAGAGAGAACAAAGGAAGTTTGTTTGTTTGTCCCAAACAAAGAAATTGGGTGGAATAGTCCTAAAAGACCCTGTGTATTCTATTTTGGGTCAAGGGAAGGCTTTTAATTCTACCTCCGGCTTCTAAGAGTCTCAGTACAGATAATACTTGTCTAAATACTGTCTATTATGCTGCCTTTTAAACAGCATAGCAGTAGTTTCTGGAGAGCAGAAGAATATGAACAATTATTGAGTACCAATTGTTTATAGGGTACTGTGCTTTTTCATATATGCTGCAACTTAATTCTATCAATAACCTTAGTGCTTGTATGTGATACTTTTTGTTTGGCAGAAATTATTCTCATTTTACAGATTAAAATTAACCACTGGCACCAGCAGCGCCATTATAAACTGATCTGGAGACAACAATTTGAAAACTAGTAACTTAGACTTTGCTCAAGTCTTTGATATGTCTGCTTGGTGCATATCATATCTTCTTTGGATTAATTCATTCAACAAATATTTCTTGAGTCTTACCTATAATCTAAGCATTATGCTAAGTTCCAGATATAGCAGATCTTAAGGGATTCTTTCCTAGCTCTTATAGAGCATTTAATCTATTGAGAAAGACAATTTTTAAACATATTTATGTGAATAAATATATATATTTTTAAATCTTGATTAAGTGCTGTGAAAGAAATTCCAGGGTGCAATGAGACTAAATGAGAAATAAATTGAATCTGGGCCCTCAAGGTTAAGAAGTGGGATGTTAAGAGGGATGCATAGAAGTCCCTGAGGTAGAAAGAGCATATATGAGGAACAGAAAAGACAAGGGTAGCTGGAGATTATTAGGCAGAATTTGGGAAATGAGTCTAGAGATATGAGTGAAGCCAAATCATGGAGAGTGTAGTTCCTCATGGAAATAATTTTTTACTTTATCATTATATTATTGCAGAACTAATTGACAAATTTAAGCAGGTGAATGACATAATCAATTTGCATTATTTTAAGATCTTTGGGTTGTTAGAAAATGCTGGGGAGGGCCTAGGGAGAATGTAGGAAAGCCAGTTAGAAAGCTATGCCTGTGTTCTAGATGAAAGATGAGATGAAGTTGGAGAGAACTCTTTCTCTCTATTCCTCTCTTTCTCTGTTTCTCTCTGTCTCTGTCTCTCTCTGTCTCTCTCTTTCTCCCTTTCTCTTTTTTTCTCTCTTTCCCTCTTCTACAGACTTTGGATAAATGATGACAGAAGTTGCCACCAATAACCCAGTTTTGAGTAACTGGAAGAAAGGGGTGTCATCTACTAAATGCGAAAGCCAAAGCAAAAGCAGATTTAGAAGTTGGGGAGGTTGAAGCTCAAAGTTCAGTTGTGATCTTGTTGAGATAGAGATGATTCAGTGAAGCAGATTACACACTGACAATTGATTATGTGATTTTGAGTTCAGAAGTGGTGTCTGGAATGGAGATAAGAATTTGGGTGTGAGATATGAACTTGGGAGCCTAGCAATATAGTGCAATGATTAAGAAGAAGGTTTTAAAGTCAGGTCACTTGGGTTTGAAGCCTAGCCCCATAAGTTGTTGCATGACCTTGGGCAAATTACCTTATCTTTTTGTGTCTATTTCCTTTTAAGTGTAATGGAGAGAGGGTTAGTATAAGTTCTTGTGATCAGCTAACATATGCAAAAAACTTGATAAATCTCATTTTAGTTTTATTGTTAACATAGTAGTAATAATAACAACAGTATTTTTAAAACAGAGAATATTTAAATGCAAAAGACTGAAGTTTCCTAAGAGAGTATAGAGCAAGAAGAAGGGCAAGCCCCAATTTCTAAGGATTGAGTAGAAAAGGATAAGTCAGTAAAGTCCATCAAGTAATAGACACCAGAGAAATAGGAGAAAATTAGGGGATTGTGATGTCATGAAAGCCTAGAGAATTGACTGTTCTAGAAGGATGGAGGAATCAACTGCAAAAACAAAGAAAGACAGGATTATCTCCCATTTAGCCACATGGAGTGCCTTGCTGACTGTATCCAGTGCAGTTTCTGCAGAATGGAAGGGTGCAGGACTAAATGGAGGAGGAAATGGAGATGGTGCAACTAAAATTGTTTACAAAAGCTCAGGAATCAGGTCACAGCATGAGTTCATTAAAATGGGAAAAGCTGGAGCATATTCGAATATTGAAGGCAATGATCTGGAGGAAAGAGAAAGAGAAACAGCAAGACAGATATGTAGACTGAAAATATGTGAGAGTAAACCAGAAATGAGGTCACTGAGAAGGAAAACAAAGGATGGAGGAGAGAAAAGTCTTCCACTGTAACTGGAGGGAGAAGAAGATTAGCATAGATGCAGAATGGTTTGCAGTTCTTATGATAGAAATCTGTGATTGTGGAGGGGGAGGGTAGAAACCCAAGGTGTGAAGAATTGCCAGGTATAAAAACAGTCACTGCAGAAGGCAAAGAACTCCAAGAAATGTATTGTATGTAATTCCTGGTAGAGTCACTTTAAATACTTGCTTTTTCATTTACTCAATTGTGAGTCTCTTATTTAGCAAGCACCTGCTGTTCAGGGCTGCCCTGAGGTTTTGGTTAGAATCTCCCAGGTTTGGGATTTTCCTGGTCAGGTACAATGGAAAAGCAAAGCACAAGGAAATGCATAGAATTTCCAAGATTTTGTGACATAAAGGCTCATGCACTCCTGAGTTTTGGTTGGAAGGTTAAAGAAATATTCTTTGAAAAAATTTTTAAAAGAAGGGAACTTATTTACTATGGGACAAAGTTATACAGTGCACAGTATACGCATATGGGAAGAAATGAAGCTTTGAGAGTTTAAGACAGAGGAAAAAGTCTAGGACAATATGGAAAATAGGACATAGCAAGATGTACTCACATCTAGCAAAAGGATGTGAGGAGAGCAGGGTTAATCCCTTTCAGAGTTTCAAATGAATTTGCAAATAAATTTTGATTTGTTTGTTTGTTGAGTGTTGTGGCTAAGGTAACTTCAGAGGCTACAAGTGAAGCCCAAAGCCTAATTTGTAGGTAAAGGGCAGATGAAGAAAGAAGCATTGGGCAATTATGGGCTCATACTTTCAAATCAAAGTATTTAGTACATTGACTTTTCTTCCATAAAGACAAGAATATATTTCTGGCATATGTACCGAGATAAGTGCATTACCTCACACCAGAAAGTGTTCGTTCAATCAGTTATTATAAATCTGTGACATATAGCCCCATTGTCATCATAGCCCTCAGTCTTGGTGCCTTCCCATCTACCTTCCAGATCACCTAGTCATGGTGCTCAATGGGCTAAGTCTGCAGGAATTTGGGAAGAGACTGTCTTCGGTAGCTATGACCCTTCCAAGGCCACAGGCAACTTTTCTGACATGAATTATTCCCTCTAGTGTGACTTAAAATGTGTTGAACACAAAACAGAAGAGTAGGATATTAAAAATACTGCCCACCTCATTTCCTAACACTCCAGTCAGATTCTTCTTCCCTGATCTCCTAACAAACTGCCTCTGATCCCCAGCCATTGCTCTTGTATTCATACAATGCCCCCCTCTTGAATACCTTTCCCTCATCTCCTGTCATCTACCTGGCCACATCTGAACAATCAGGTGAGACCCATCCTACTTCTAATACCTTCAATAAAGATTTTCTACATCATCTATTCACAGAGTGAGATCTCTTATGGTTTCCTCCTGCTTTAAGAAATAAGATGTTCCTTTGACACATAATTACATATCCCTACATTGTATGGCTTTTCAGGAGCACAGTCTCCTCTTTTACCTACTATAGCAGCTGCATCCCTGCCAGGAATATCTTATAAAACCAGCATACTATATTAGTAATTATTCACATTAATTGAACATTTTAAGGCAGGGTACTGTATTTAGCACTTAACATACAGTGTTTCATTTAATACTCAAAATCATGTGAGGGAGGTATTATTGTTGACATTTTATAGATTTTTAAGACTAGAGAGCTTAGGCATTTTGCCCAAGTTCACACCAAGTGAAAGTAGTAGCCCTGAGATTCTGACCCAAGATGTCTGACTTCAGTCAGTTCTCCTTACTGCCATATTGGAATGGCCCCTGTCAGCACCATCACTGTATATATAATATGGAGGCAGGTATCAGCCCTGAAATAATCTCTGGGAATAAAAATCCTTAATGCTATATTCTTGTCAGCTTTTCAAATTACCTCACAGATGTACTTCATTCTGAACACAGTCATAGTATTCTATTTTATAGAGATTCTCTATTTTACTTAAACTGTCCTTTATTTATGAACCTTGAGAATCCCCACTCCTTTTTTTCCTATTACTGTTGTTTACAATGGACATTCTAGTACATATATTTATGAGTGTACAGACTTTTATCAGCAAGGTAAACCCCAATACTGAAGTTACTGAGTCAAAGAATATATGTATTTTTCATTTGAGAAGTAGTCACACTGCTGTGCAAAAATACATAATGCTCCCAGAATTATGAGAACATATCTGTTTCTTTGCATTTTTGATAACACTAGGTTTTAGTAAGCTTATAAATTTGTGCTAATCTGAAAAGCGAAATGATTGCTCATTGTTTAATATAATATTTATTCCACTGAGTGGGTACCATTTCATTAACCACTTTTTTCCCCCTGTAAGCTGCTGTTATATATATCTTGCCCATTTTCCCACAAGGTAATTATTCATTTTCTTATTGAAGTATAAGAGTATTCTGTGCATTAAGAAAATTAATTTTTATTACATATATTTTCCCAGTTTGCTATTTGTCTTGGGTAAAGCAACCTGCAAGAAAGTGTAAAACCATTTGCGTGTGTTCCTTTTTAAAAGATAATCATAAGCTTATATATGCTTAGAAAATTTCTTAAAGCTTGTATGAGAAATTTAACATTAGTTATCAAAATGAAAGTAGAGAAGGTAATTAACTTTTCACTTCTCATCATTCTGTACTACAATTGTTAAATACTATAAATTTATTGTTCATGTAATTTAAAAAGCCATGCCCCTTTCTCTCTCTCTCTGTATATTTTAAACCAATGAACTGAAAATGCACAGTTTTTAAAAAGAGAGATACAGTGGCCTCTATTTCTTTCCAATTTCTCTTCTTACTACTTTAAGCTCCCAAATTGTGAGTTCTTTTAAGACTGAAGAACCATAGGAAAATCCTTCTGTGGGCCACGCCAATGTTAATGGGTAACATTTGGGCAAAGGTCTCCTTTCCTTTCCGCATCTGTAGCTTTGTACAGGCCTCACCTCTGAGATGCCTGAAAGTGTGAAGCCAGGCAGGGCATAATATGTATTAGCAAGACAAAGAGCACACGAGAGGAGACTCGGGGGATGAGCTGTAATTTACTGAAGATTTATTAGACCTCATGAAATCTGCCTGAACCACCCATTTTCTACCTCATCTGCCCATGTCTAAATAGGATGGCTTTGTTAGTAGGCGATGGTCGTTTAGAATTATCCAGCAACAAATCTCGCTGCCTAAAAAGGTGTACCGACGGGAGTAGCACATTTGAAAGAGTTCATGCTCTGAACACAGAACCCCAAATCTGGAAATATGGAAATGTGGGAATAATATGGCATCTATAGGGACCTCCCCCTTGACTTTTGTTTCTGGTTCTTTGGCAGGGCTCGTTTACTTGAGCATGTGAATAAGGCTTGAGAGAAAGCGAGGCAGAGGTGCTTTCAAAGAGCAGCCTGGAGTTTGTAAGGGTGATTTTCAGAGAAATGTGTTGAATGTTCTGCATTTTGGAAAAATGCTGCTCAAACCTTAAGACCCAATGAAGCATGTCTAATAATACTTTAAAGCTCAGCTCACAGAGCACAAGATCTCTCTGGGGCTATACAAATGTCGAAACAGCTTCGCCTTAATTTGAGTGAAAGGTAAAAGTTATTGGGGCTTGGTTTTCCATTAGACTTGGACTTGAAGCTCATTAATAGGGAGTTAGAAAATTCGCCTGGATTTTATTACTAGGAAATCCCTTTGGGCTATCTTACATTGCTGGCCTCACAGGTCCCTATTTGCCCACCTATGCAATGGGTAGATGTTGAAAGGTTCATGATAAAGTAAGGTGCTGAGAAAAAATGTGAAGGCTTGCTGATCGTTCCCCATGGGAAATGATCTCATGTCACTCAACTCAACTTTGAAACTTAAAGGGTGTAAAAAGAGGGTTTGTCCACCTTAGTAAAATTCTCATCATACTTATAGCTGATGTAATGTGGGAAAAAACACATTCCTAAAAACAAAAACAAAAAAAGATGAATTATGCCTTTTGATGGTTTTAAAAGAATTAAGTAGGAATAATGGAGTATAGTCAAAAATAGAGGACACAGTAGGAATACCCATATTTGGGCCCTCGAAATGAACACCAAGCCAATAGCTGAAGAAGAACAGATATGCAGAGCTCATAGTGCATCATGCCAAGGGCAGTACATTATTGGCCTTGGATAAAGAATTTAGAGAAAGTAGGAAGCCAGGCAAACATTCTGCTTTCAGCCATGTTTGGTAATTCTGGTTAATATCTAGAGCCCAAAGCAAATAGCTTTAAAACAATGTTTAAGCTATTTGTTTTCCCATCGATGTAATAATAATCATCTGTTTGACTGGGTTATAGATGTACATCAGTCTTAATCTGTCATTGCCGAAATCTCCTTCTACACAATGGAATAGTCCTCAATTAATGCAAATTAAACCACAGTTGTCTTGTCTGTAATTGTCTAAACTAGCAAAGTGCCTTTCTTTGGTGAAAAGAGCCGTCCAAAGCTCCTTGCTCTGTCTACCCCTAAGGGCCCAGTACATGCTCCATGCTTTATCTCTTTCTTGTGGCTTTTATCCACACAACATTAAAGGGACTCTATTTCCTTTATTCAGGCAAATAAAAAGTAGATTTAGAGAACAAAGATGAAAAGAATACATTCCACTGATGGTGTACTTCAGAGTCCAGCAGCCTGGTTTTCAGACGTTGGCCAAGTTAAAAGTTGCACGGGGTTCCTTTACATCAGAAATTCAGATGAAAAAATGAAATCAAGCATGTGCTCGTAAGGACTTGTAGTACATTAAAATGAGGTTATGTCATTGGCAGCTCTTGAAAAAAGGATTTCCAGGCCTGCCTTTTAGCCTTGGTTAATGGAGAAGAAGAGCTCAAGAGCTGCAGATTTGCCATTTGCCCTCTCAATCTGTTTCCATTTAAAGAATATTTTCTCTAAAGCTAAAAGTAGGTAATAGAGCCTCAAATGCACTATTAGCTCTGAGAGATCACCTTCTCCACCAGTTCAGTTGTTCTCAGTAGATATGTTCCACAGGAAATTTCCAGGGCTTGTGCTGTTTTTCCCAAGCAGATAATCATCAAAGAAATCACAATTAAAATTCACTTAGCTCTCCAAATGAGAAACATTAGAAAAGAGGATTTGAGTTTTTTCTCCAGAAGAATACAGACATGGCAGAGAGATAAGGCATCTGAGTCAAGGTTGTTTAATGCAAAGAGCTTTGCACTGAAGGGGACCCTTTGAGGCACAATCATTGTGTGCTGTCACATGCCCTGGACAACATTGGAACTAGACTTTTAATTGTTACCAAGTAGGTTGACATATTTGGATTCAGGTAACACACTTACCCTAGCCCCACTCCAGTCTTACATGCAATTTGATTAATACTATCTTTCTCATCATTACCAACACACCCTCCATACTCTCATAACCATAAGCCCTATAACCTCATAAAGTGACCTTTGACTGGCCAAAGTGGAACACTCTGGCCTTCGTTCAAGCGTATTTGCTCTTTTCAGCTCTACTCCAAATCACTCTTTCTGCATGTACAATATACAGCTCATTCCAAGGCCACAAAGGAACTCGACTAGTCTTGGTAGCAAACCCTATTCAGGCATTTACTAACCCTGGAAAGCCAGGCTACATTGGGATGCCTGCTGCCTCATGCTTTTCCTCCAAAATCCTAGTTGATGTAAACATAGCCACCTGCCCTGAAGCTCACTGTGTAGTGGACAGAGGATGTACTCTGGTGCAGATGGTCCTAAGTTTAAAGCCTTGATCTGTCACTTAGAAGTATTTGTGTTTTATTTTGTTCATATATCACCACAAGGTAGGCGACAATAAAAAGAAATGATACGGAGGAACTGGCATGTTTTGTAGAAGCCTCTAAGTTCATCCCCAGGAATCTTCACCTCCTGGTATTCACATTCTTGTGTTATCTCCTCCTACACTGAATCAGGACTAATTGTGTGTGACCAAGAGAGTATGGAGGAGGTTCTGAGCATAGATCATTATGGACATTACAGTTTCTTCCCTTTGCTCTGAAATCAATGCTTTGTCGGGAGGACACTCAAGCAGTTCTGTGGAAAAGCCCAAATGGAGAGGAGCTAGGAACCTCCCACCAATATCCCTTACCAAATTGCCAGGCATGCGAATAAATTACCTCGGAAAAAGATCCTCCAGTCTCAGTCAAGCCCCAGCTGACATTGAATTGAAATCTCAAGAGAGACCCCAAGGCAGAACTACTCAGCCAAGCTACTCCTAAACTTGTGATCCACAGAAATCATGTGTGGTAAAGAAATTATTCTTGGCCATTTGTTATACAATATCTCTTAAATAAAGATCCTTTCAAAGGGTGTGGCACATGCACCACTTCTCTCTGCCTTCCTTTTGCTCTACATAGCTCACAAGAAGTATGATCCAATATCTACTTCTTGCAATGAGTATCTTTTACAAAAGTGAACCAATATACAAGGATTGTGAGAAAAGGTCCAGGGCCTATTTGTGGATCCAAAATGTACGTTAGCAATTGTTGCACATCAGTTATTCCCTACTTTTTCTAAAAAAATACCTATGAGGAACATTGAATTCTCCACTGAGGATGTCTAAAGTTTTAAAGAACTGATGTTAATTATAGAATGGAAAGATGTAGATTAAGAAAAGTCCCAATCAATCTTCAGCTCATGGTTGAGCTTCATATCATAAAAATAAGAGGTCATGGGAAATGGTCAAAGGTTCCTTGAGTCAGAGAACAGATGATGAGTGAATATTAACAAGAAAATTGACAGGTAGCCTCCCCTGTCCTTTTGGTGCTGCTCCCTAGGGCTCTCAAAATATGGTTGTTTCAGCCTCTCTTACCTCTCCTCTGATTTGCCACTCTCACCCTCCACCCTGACACATTTCTACATAGAGACACGATTAAAAATACCATAAAACATTTGAGAAATAAACAGAGGTAACAAAATAGGCATTTTCCTATGTAAAGAGAAGAGTTGCCAAGTCAAAGGAGAGAAAAAACCAGCAATGGCTGTGGTTGTGATGTCTACTGATACTGCTAGGTTTGATCTATATGCAATCAGAAAAATAGGAGGGCCAAACAATAAAGAGGAAGATGTGTCCTACTAAAGATGTATATACCTCCTAGAATATCAAGTGCAGAGATATAATAGATCATGTTAGAAACTGGGAATTATATTGAAGCTGTACACAACAACCTACCCTCTACCTGTGGCTTTGAAAAGTAGATTTCAATCATTGTACAAGTGGAAGGGAGGAGGATCATGGGTCCAAACACAAGTTACACATCCTGACTGATCAACAGAGCACAGATGACAGTTTGTACAAAAATGAAGGAAAGAGGGAATGGAGCATCATAGAAAGGAATGATATGACATTTGGAAGTTTTAAAGCAACAGTATGCTTATGAAAAGGATATATTTTAGATTTCAAAGTGCAAGAAGCCATGACTTTTCTAAAACAAGAACTAATTGTCAAGGGGAGAAAAGCTTCAATATATTAAAAAAGTAAATGTCAACTTGCAAAAGCATCTGCTGCACAGGACAAGGGGTTTATATCTATTATGATAGAGCTCATTCATAACAATATAAAAAGAGGCTACAGCTATAATTATTATATACAGGATATAAACAGTTCATTTCCAATTATCAGAGAAATCAAAATTGAATATGAATGAAATCATTTAGCCTATTAGATTGGCTAAGATTTAAGAAGTCTATGTAGGTGAAGTTTGGGTAAACTCTCATATATACTGCTGTTTGAGGATGTGAAATATACTTTTTCTAAAAAAATATTAATAAAAAAGGTTATGTTGCTGCTATGTACTATGCAGTTAGACTTATGGTGGCAGTGTCTGTATTGCACAAAGTATACAGACACTTTTCTTGTCAATATTCCCAACAAATATGGTAATTAACAACTATTTACCTAGCATTACATTTCATCAGGTATTACAAGTAATTAGAGATGATTTAGAATATAGAGGAGGATGTGTGTAGCTTATGTGCAAATATAACCATTTTATTTAAGAGACTTGAGTATCCCAAGGATTTCGTGGGGGGTGGTGGAGTCCTATAACCAATCTTCTGTACAGATACCAAGGGATGACTGTATAATGCAGAAAGATAAAAATACTAACTGTGGTTTTTCTGAGTAATAGGATACAGGTAATTTTTAATGCTTTTTTTTTTAACCCTACATATTCCTAAACTTTGTCTATAGTTAGCATTTATTGCTTTTGCATTAAAAATTATTTAATATTTAGTTTTTCCATTGACTAGTTATCTATCTTCATGCTACATACTCATCTAGGTAAAAAATAATTTACCTTTTATGGATCGTTATAAAAAATACTATTATAAGAATGGGTGTCATTCCAGAATTTAATGTAAGTCCTGTGAAAAAAATGACAATTGCTATTTATTAACCATGGTGCAGGCATTTGGTGTGAAAATCATTTGCATGAGAGTAGAAACTATGAGAGATTGCTAGGAATCTCTGCTTGTGGACACCATTTTTGGCTTTATTTAAAAAAACCTGTCATATAAATACCTATGAGCCTTGATTCACAATAAGTCATGCTTGATACCTTACTGCACTACACTCTATATCTACACTTCTTTATTAATTCATAATACAAGGTAAAAATCCCTTTCAATAGAAATGTCTCCAGTTCTGTAGTGGTTTTTTATTTTATTTAGAAAATAACATATTTAACATTTTGAAAGTATTTCTGGATTAGGAAGAATGCCTTAGTCAGCAATAATATGAAAGAACTATCATTTTATATTATTAAAATGTAATGTTTTGAGATTCATTTTTCAAGGACACTCCATTTTCCAGACATACTCATATGCATTCATGTTGAACCCTCCACCCAATTCTGACATGTATAGGTGATCAATACATATTTGTTTGAAAAACATGAGAGTAAGCAACATGATGCTGACACTGCAAATTTATCCACCCCAAGTAGAATGCAACATTTCCCCCCCTCCTTTCTGCTTTTGCTTACATTCCTTTCCTCTAACATTGCAATTCTTCATACACTTTCCTTTCACTGTTAATGAGGAGTTCAAGACCACAAGTGGGAACAGCCTTATTCTGGCATTTTAGAAAACTTTGTTCTAACATTGAGAAGTCTTATATGACCTTAAGCAAATTATTTGCATTTTTGAGCTTCAGTTTCTATATCTGAAGAGAAAAAATAATTCTTTTAATATCCAACCATATTATTGTGAAAATTTAAGATAACACAAGTGAAATGTTTTTGTGTTATAAAATAGCTGAGAGAAGTGTTATTGCTATGTTCTTTTTTACATAATGAGCATCTGTGTAACCAATTCAGCAGGTGCTTCTATCTATAAAGATATGGTATTCCATTGCTCAAAATGGTTAGTCTTGGCTGGCATGGACAATTGAATCTACAAGAACTGTAGGTTTCACATTTTATCCCAGGCTGTCCTCCCAGCATCCCTGAAGCTCTTCCTCTGTTCTCTCCCTTGCCTTTGCAGATGTCCTGGCCACCTCAAAGAAATAGATAATGAAATGTCTATCACTCAGGAAGCCTCTCCTCATTTAGAGCTGACACTCCTCATTTTGTTTGGGTGAATCATTGTTCAGGATTAATTTGAATTGCAGTCCAAACAAAAGGCACCACAGTAAAAAGCAACAGACACAAGTCACTAAGCATTTGAGCAAGCAGGGCATTATCCAACAGACTGCCTTTCCTATTTTGAGATTGAGCTTGAAGAGCCACTCAGAAAGAGAATAAGTAGTTCTCATGAACATAGTGAATGAAGTGCAAACCAACAAATCCCTCCCTTGATGAGGTCTGGAGCTGACACTTGTTCTTTGACTAGGAAAGATTATAGTAATCCTTGGGATCGGTCCCGCAAAAATAGCTATATTTCCTTTTTACCTGGCCCACCTTTTCCTAAATGACATTTAGTCTACTTTATCACTTATAACTTTATTTCCTTTGTTCTTAAAAACAAACAAGAAAATGAAAATGCATCACCAAGAGAAAAACTATTTAGCATAGCTGGACTTTCATGTATTTGTCTTTAATAAAACAATGTTTTAAGATGAATTTTAAATTTATTTTGAAGCTCTTCTTTAACATCAAATATTCATCTGCCATATTTGGTGGCTTCCTTGTATTTATATGGGAGTTCTCTAACCTTTTAAATCAGTTCATACTGTCGGGAATGTAAGTGGTTTCTAAATTTGCACTGTGCAAACCATACTACAGTGAACTTCTGTAACTAAATTTGTGTTCTGTCGTGATGGTTAAATTTCCTGAGTGGAATTCCTGGGTCAGGGTGAGGACATTTTAAATATTTTTTAAATATTTGTAAAACTCCCCTCCAGATAAGTTGTTTACAATTTTCATACCCACCAGCCCATATATGTATTTCTTTAAATTATTATAATATTTAAATTATGTGTCAAATAAGCTACATAAATTCTCAATGTTAAACTTAAATATCTTTGATTACTAATGGAGGGGAGTGTCATTTTACATATTGGTCCTTTTCATACTTTGGTGAGTGTTGTTTACTATTATATAATACTTATATATAGTGGTGATCTTTTCATTCATTTGTATCAATGCAATATCAATATTAACAAAATTAGTACTATATTGAACTGTGTTTGAAAATATATTTAAAATGTCATTTGTTCCTCATATTGTTTATGGTTATATTTCATGTTGTCAAATAAACATCTTTTTTCCTTATAAATTCTGTCTATTGAGGACCAAAGTCTCTGTTTTGGAGAAGTACCAAATGTTTCAAGGAAGCATGGGCCACTTGGGGAGAGTCCCACAGTTGACATGTGGCCCCTTAACCTTTGCTCTCAGGTCTATGGTGCAGCTGTCTCCAAGTGTATTGATCTGCAGAGGGAAGGGTCTCTAGACAGTGTTATCCCCTGCTCCCACTTGCTGCCAGGACTAGCACCCTCCAAATTAGAAGGTATTTAGTGGCCTCATGCCAGGATTTTCTCTACTTATTTCCCAAGGTACTATACGTCTTTCTGACAAAGAAGAATTATTCCTTAGCTTTCATGAACTTATTAACTCTGATCTTATCTGCACTGTGTTTTATGGGAATTTCTCAAAGTTTGAGGCATGTTATAGACATATCTCCTTGTTTCAGTGTTGATTAAGGTTTTGTGCTACTTAGCTTGTGTCTCCATCTTTCCAGAACATTATTTTGGTTTCCAGTTTACCCATTAAAAATGCATTTGCCCATTGTTACTCTTTTTATGTGGCTAACATATAGGAGAAATATTGATGTTTTGCCTTTTAACAGGAAATCTTAGCTCAGCAGTTCCACAGTTGGCCCTTGGATTACCTGGGCAGACAAAATCATGTGAAAGTAATACTTTTGTCTCCTTTTTCAATCTTTACATGTTTTTGTTTTCATGTGCAATTGCATCTGTTTGAGGTTTTTAGAACAATATTTGAATAATGGCTATCATAGTGAAAATAACAGCACCCAGATTTTAATAAGAATTTTTCTAGTGTTTCAGTGCTTAAGTAAAATACCTGGGGATGCCACAGGCATTAGTGGGCAGGGGTCCAGGATGATTTCAGCACTGCAGTGTATTTAAATATTACTAATACAAATTTTGCCAAATGCCTTTCTATCATCAATAGATGATCATAAATATTTAGCCTTTCTCTTTTGAATTACATAAGTAAAAATAAAAGGTAATACTTCATCGTTTTTTTATTGAAGCTATCCTGGCATTTCTAGTTGTAATGTACTATTCTTTTAAAACACCCTGTATCTGATTCTCCAGCTACTTTGTGCATATTTTTCATATTGTGCCATGTGAAAATTTTTGTTTGTTGTAATTTTCTTCACCCTCAAATCTTCAACCCTACCAGTAGCATGCCTAAAGTCTGAATTGATGTCATCATATTTTTTTAAAAAATCTCTCAAACTGGATGTCTGAGAAATCCAGTGTCAAGACAAACATTGGAATTAAAATCTTTACAACACATCTCAATAGACACAGAAAAACATTTGACATAATACTCCTTCATGATAAAATGCTAAGTAGGAATAGAAAGTAATGTCTCCTCTGATAAAGACGATATTCAAAAAGCTTACAGCTAATCTCGCATTTAATGGTGAAAGACTGGACACTTCTCTTAAGAACAAAAAAGAACAAGAATGTTCACTTTCCATCATTTCTGTTTAACATTGTACTGGATATGTTAACCAGGGCAGTCAGGACAAGAAAAGGAAATATAAGGCATTCAGATTGGAAAGGAAGAAATTAAAATTTTCTCTATTTGCAGATGAAATGATCTTTATATAGAAAGCTCTAAAGAATTCACTAAAAAATTATTAGGATTAATAAATGAGTTTATCAAGGTTGCAGGATACAAGATTAATATATTAAAAATTCTAATAGTAGCAATGAACAAATTGAAATAAAATTAAGAAATTTAATTTACGAAAATATTGAAAAGAATAAAATACTTACAAATAATTTAACAAATACGGGTGCAAAAATTATTCTGAAAATTATAAAAACATTATTAGTAAGAAACTAAAGACCTAAATAGACAACCCATGTTTATAAGTCAGAGACTTAATATTGTTAAGATGACAACACTCCCCAAATTGATCTACATGTTCAGTGTAAACACTATCAAAATCCCAGCTAGCTTTTGCTGTAAAATTGATGATCTTGTCCTAAAATTCATCTGGAAATTCAAGGAACCTAGACTAGCCAAACCACAATTAAAAACCAAAACAGATAAAATAAAACAATGAACAACCAAAAAAGAACCAAGCTGGAATACTCACAGTTACCAAGTTTAAAACTTACCTAAAAAGACAATGTGGTATTAATGTAAGAACATAGATTAATGGGGAATCCAGAACTTATATATGGTCAATTGATTATAGGAGTGCCAAGGTAATTCAATGTGGGTAGAGTTTTTCAGTGGCTACTGGGACAACTAAATTCACATGTAAAAGTATAAAGTTGTCCCTACCTTATACATGTATAAAGATCAATTCAAATTCGGACAAAGACCTATATATAAAAGCTTAGAACTATAAAACTCTTAGAAGAACATATCTAGGTCTTTTTGATCTTATATTAAGCTTTTTTTTTTTTAGATAAGAACCAAAAGCACAGCAACAACAAAAAGTAGATAAATTGAACATCATCAAACATAAAACGTTTGTGCTTCAAAGGACATCACCAAGAAAGTGGACAGACACTCTACAGAATGGGAATTATATATGTGTTAAGCAAGTTTCCCCAACCCAGGCCACAGACCAGTTCGTGAAACCAGTTCCGGAGGTGAGGCAGTGTGCAAGCTTCATCTGTATTTGCAGCCACTCCGCCAGTGCTCACATCACCGCCTCAGCTCCACCACAGATATAAGGCATTAGATACTTATAGGAGCAACAGTTCCTGGTGCCAAAAAAGTGGGGACGCGTTGTTAAGGACTTATATTAGAATATATAGGCATACCTCAAATTATTGCTCTTCACTTTATTGCACTTCATAGCTGTTGCATTTTTTTTTTTTTTTTTTACAAATTGGAGGCAAGACTTTCCGTTAGCAAAAAGATTATGACTCACTTTATTGTGGATTGCTCATTTTATTGCAGTAGTCTGGAACCAACCCACAGTATCTCTGAGGTATGCCTGTATAAAGAACTCCCACAACTCAATAATAAGACAACCAATTAAAAATAGGAAAGGCTCTGGATAGCTATTTCTCCAAAAATGAATATACAAATATCCAATGAGCCCATTTAAAGAATGTTCAACATCATTAGTCATCAAGGGAAAAAGCAAATCAACCACAACAATATATTCCTAGCCTGATTGTAATTGTAAAGATAATAACAAGTGTTACTGGGGATATGGAGAAATTAAAAACCCTTATATGTTGCTGGTGGGAATGTAAAATGGTGCAGCTGCTTTGGAAAAAAGGCTAGCAGTTTTCGAATGGTTAATATAGATAGAGTTTCCATATGACCCAGCAAATTTCATTCCAGCTATATACCCAAGAGACATCACATCACATCTGCTGGTGTTTTATTGGCCAAAGCAAGCTGTATAGCCAAACTCAACTTAAAGCCGGCAGGGAATTGCATTCTACCATATACCTGGAAGAAAAAACAGAAATATTTAGTGGACCATGTTAATAGCTACTATCCTCTGCTCTCTTTCCACCAAATAGTTTTTTTTATAAACAGAACACATCTTCTCCTCAAAGGAAACAAAGTTCACTGCATCCAGCTCATTGTTTGGCATCTCTAAGTGACATCCACGATTTCTTCTAGCAGGACTGATGTGATTCCTCTTGGTCCAGGGCCTAATGAAATAAAAGTAAAAATATCTGTCTCCAGGCTCAACATAAAATAGTGAAACAGGAGAAATGGGGAAAAAGAGGGCAATGCATGAGTCAGCGACAATCCTGATATCTTTTGGGGGAAGCATGTGTGGAATCCTCTCCCTAGGATTATAAGCTGTTTCTGATTTGGTCCTGACCCATCTACTGGCTTGAAGCCCTTGGAGCCACCCTCTTCACAGGTTCTCCCTTGTCCATTTTTTCTAGCTTGGCCAGTCCTAAATTGGGCAGCAGAACGTTTCCAGAACGTGCCACATAAGACATCAGAACATACAACTTCCTTGGGGACCACTTCATGCTGTTAAATAGATGAGATCCAAAGGTTGCTTAAACTCATGGACTTTTTTTTACCAATACAACTGTCGTCAAAATTTAGCCATCATGTTTTCTATTGATTTCAACGTCATCAGCAGATGTCAATCTCTTCTAAATATAATTCATATTTCTTATATTTAATTGCTTTTTCATCCCCTCCCCCTTCTTTGTGAGTACTTTCAGTCTATCAGGCTTTTTATGGAAAAGTTGTGCCCTTATTCTTTTTCATGAATTACTGACACAGTAATTTGCTTAGCTTTGCTTAGAATTGCCAGAAATTTTCCTCTGTCTCTACCTATCTCTTCCTTTCTCTCTCTCTCTGCTCTCTCTCTTCTCTCTCTCTCTCTCTCTCATCTCTCTCTCTCTCTCTCTCGATTTTGACTCAGGCTCTTGACTATCTGAGTCAAAACTTATAAAACTATGCAGGTTTGTCTACTGAAATCTGGACCAATATACTGAAAAAGGATTGGAATCATTCCAAATTAGAAATCTATGAAATAGAAGCTGTAATGCTTTGTCCATTTGGGAAGATGACTCATAGCTTTATGCAATGTACTTTTAAATAATTTTTCTTTCTCTATCTTACCAGCTGGAATTATAAAACTTAGAGCAGAATTAATAAACAATGTAGGGTTAAGTCTTACGCTGTTTTAAACTGGGGGAAATTTAAAAATTATCTTTATAACTGGAAATGTTTTCCCATTTTAACCTCTCTAAACATTTAAAGGTTCTGCTAGCTTTAGATAAAGGCAAAAGTCTTAATGTAAGTCCACGAGCATTACTGACAGAACTCTTTCTTCCCGTATCTTGACAATACTTATTTCCACTCTACCTTTGCAATCCAGCTACAATATCTTATTTTAGTTGCACAAACATAACATGTCCTTTAAAAACTTAGGACGTGTACATGCCAATTCGCCTCTGCCTGGATCTCTCCATTCTCTTCCCCTGAACTTTTTCCCTAGTAACTTCTCTTCCTTGAGAGCTTTATTTAAGTGCCACTTTGCTTTAGGTCAAATGTTTTGTAACCCCACAAAATTCATATATAAAATGCTAACACCTAATGTGGGAGTATTTGGAAGTGAGGCCTTTGGGGAAGTGATTAGGTCCTGAAGAGCAGAGTCCTCGTGAATAGGATTAGTGTCCTTTTTAAAGGACCCTGGAAGACTCCCTGCCTCTTCCACTGTGTGAGGTCATAGCAAGAGAGGACCATCTTGTGAAAGCAGGCTTTCACAAGACATAGATCTTTAGCACCTTTGACCTTGGTCTTCCCGCTTTAAGAACTATGAGAAATAAATTATCTGTTGTTTATAAGCCACCTACTTTCCTGATATTCTGTTGTAGCAGTCCACACAGAAGAAACACATGCATTTTCATGTATTCTCTCTGATCCTCCTGATGTGGCCTATTCTTCTTCTTTTAGGCTTACAACACCTGCACCTCTCTTGCGATTGCTCATGGCTGTGATTTTTGTTCTTGTTTATTTGTGTGATTATTGCTTAGTATCAAGATTATATCTGATTCTGTATCCCTGATACTTAGAAAATTCCTAGTTCATATAGGCAGTCAAATATTTGTAGAAAGAAAAGAATAAACCTAGGTCATTTTATGACATAGGAAATAACTCAATGCCTTTGCATTTAAAAACTTTGAGTGTCTGGAATTGTGCAATAAAACACATTTTACTATTTTTTCCATTAATAATTCTACTTTCAGAGTTTTATATTGTTTTTCATTGCTT
Organism: Eonycteris spelaea; assembly: GCA_003508835.1. NCBI lineage: Eukaryota > Metazoa > Chordata > Mammalia > Chiroptera > Pteropodidae > Eonycteris > Eonycteris spelaea. The sequence continues at coordinate 153,239 of PUFA01000083.1, read as the reverse complement.
TAACTTATATAAAGATAAATACCTGTCATGAGTATATCTTCTTTACATTTGAATTTACAAATATCTTCATGAGTATTTTTACTATGGATTTTTTACTCATTGATCAGATAATATGACATCTTGTGAACCTAAATTTAATTTTTCAAATATTCATTTCTTTTAAAGTGCTTGGAAGGTAGTAAAAAACTTCCAATATTTCATTTTGTCTTTGGGATTCTCAGAAATCTTTTGCATTATTATTGATTTTGCATCTTTACAAATATGTATTCATCCATCAAAAAACAAAAGTACCTGTTGGTAAAACTCAAATTAAAAAAAAAAAAGGAAAAAAGAAGCTTTTAAAGGAAAGTTCAGATGCAGTTTGTAATATCCTTAAATTGAAAGTCACAAACTCCTTAAAGCTGATTCTTGGAAAATCTGATTTAACATTCCTTGCTTAAAATAACTGCATATAGCATTTATTTTTTATTTTTGTTAAGCACTCTGTGGACACTTATGGTAGATAGTTGTCATAAGATTTTATGAAACGATAGATAAAGAAGGCTTGTTTCTCTTTGCCAGCTTTACTGTAAGTAATAATATGCCAGCCAAAGCTACCAGATGGGAGAAAGTTATAAACCATCACTCCAGGTTCATATACCATAAGTGAGAAAATACATGTGACAGCTAGTGCCTGGTGTTGGCACATAGTTGGCACTCTAGGTTTATTCATTCACTTCTTCACTAGGTTGGAGATAGGAGTTGAAGAAAATGTATCTACTTATGTATAGCCACAAATAGATTCCTTCCAGGATTTACTTCTGCACACATTCGCCATTCCCATATTCTGACCCACTACACACTTGGCTTTCTTATCATACCTAATGGAATGCATTTGGTACAATTATGTGCTATCATCAATCATCCCTAAATCAAATATTAACCCTAGTCTTCAAAAGACATATTTCCCTAAGGTAAACTCTGAGAAAAAACCTTTTTAAGAAGTGTGTGTGTTCAATTGTCAGCATGAACCTTAACCTGGATTGCTAGCTGTTCCAGCCAATGACAAGCAGGACCAGAGATCTGACTGTTTCAGTATTCTCATAAAAGGATGATAAAATGAATGTTTGGTGAGAAAAAATGCTTTTATGGAAACTTGTATAATTCAAACTTTTTGGTGGTGGTTTAACATCAGATTTTACAACAGGGTAGTTAAATACTTGGCTGAAATTTTAAAAAGGTCTGGGAATTTAAAGGCAGAAATTATAGTCTTTGTAGTTTTGTTAGTCCAGAGAACAAGGCAAGCAGATCTGATTCTTTGGGTTTGGATTGGCCCACTGCAGGCCTTCTGGGCTCCTTTTTTTAGACAATCTTCCACACTAATCTTCTGTGTCTGCCTTGAAGAAGTAACACATAGTTAGGAGGTGCTTGTTGGTGTTCCAAGAGAAGACTAAGTAGTCTGAGTCCTTCAAACCTGGCAAGGTCATTTAGAGTCATAAATTTGAGATAAAGGCCTAAGCCTTCGTCTGAGAACAGAATAAAGCTCATCCTGGAGGCTCAAATCCATAATCCTCATTGTTCAATGTCCAAAACCAGCTGAGCTCCATGCTGATGACCATTTCTTTATAAATGAGTCACTAGGCAGCCATGCCCTTGGTCCTTACTAAGACATTCTGGACATTAGAAAAAGGATACTTCAAGGATGTTTTATTGCACTCCTCTCCGAAAAGTATGAGTATAAGCAATACAGATAAAAATTTAGTGAAAAATTGTAAAGGCCACATTTATACCATACCCTATGAATTATCATTACCCAGAACTTCAATTTTTTCTAGATTAAGAAAAAAAAGAATCTATGGCCATGCACCCTGAACGTGCCTGATCTTGTCTGATCACAAAAGCTAGCAGGGTTGGCCTGGTTAGTACTTTGGAGGGAGACCACCTTGGTATAGCAGTGCTGTAGGTGTTTTAAAAAGAAAAGAAGAAAAAGAAAAATAAACAAAGAATTGTTCTTTAAAATATAAGATATTTTTGTTTACACTCTACGTTACACTATTCTGCAATGTTTTTCATTGTCCTATATTTCTATGTTATCTCTCACTTCAGCAAATTGGTGCAAATGTAGGATTATTGTTTGCATCTTTGTAGACTAGATAATTCTGGATTAGAACAAAAAATGACACATCATTTTCAGAGATAATTCTACTGTCCATTTTTAGAAAAGCAGGACTTGTGCTTTAAGTTAATTATCTCGAAGTGAAAGGATTGATCCTCTCACATAGACCACAGATAATCACTGGCAAATGCCTGGTTTGGAATAAGAGTAAAATAGGAGCTGAGGGTCTAGAGAAAAGCTGAAGAAGGGGAGGAGGGGGAGAGGAATAAAACATGGAACACTCCCACTCCTGACTATTTGAGTGTTGCATCCTAATAATGAACACTTAAACTTGTTGTTTGGGATAAAAATCTCTGGATGAAGAGAGAACTAAAAGTTTGCAATTCTGCTATTTTTTCATTTAAACAATATATATTCTTTTGCATATGTGAAGGTTGTGTGGATAAATCATAAAATTGTAATTACTACATCAAAGCATAGATTCATTTTAAAATTCTGTCTATATTTTTGAAATAGTTGTACAATGGTTGTATAATTTATACTCACTCTTAGCCAAATACCAATATGAGTGTACTTGTGCACTTCTCTCATCATCAACTCTCTCTATATATACATAATACATATTTAAAAATATATATCTATATATATATATATATATATATATATATATATATGAATATGCACTTTTGGTAAGTAGTGAAGTTAGATATATTTATGTATTTTTATTGATTTTGCCATTGTAAGTTGCCATTTTTTCTATTGGAAGAGTACATCCTTTGTTGTTTTATTTTTAGTAGTAGTATAAAAAAATTGATCCTTTGTATATCATCAGTAACACCTACTTTCCTCAGTTTGTGTTTTAATGCTTTAATCAGGGAGAGACTTCTATATTTTCATTTTAAATTTGGAGTGAAAAGAGCACTGGAATGCTAGGAAGGGGCAGGGACAGTACCATAGTTGTCAATGTCTCTGAATACCTAAATAAAAATAGACAGGGCAAGTAGAAAGGCAAAGCTAAAATCCATGAACAAACATTTTTAAAAAAATTAAATGACAAGGTGTGCCCATAAGCCAAAAACACAAGTGGCTAAGTACAGACCATGGGCAAACACAAGACTGCAAGGAGTTCGAATAAATGGTTGAAAGGAAGGGGAAGCAATAGGGCAGTGTATGAAGGACTTGGCGATAGGAGAACTTACAATAGCTAAAAGAGACTTTATGGGTCTGCTCAAGCTACCATACGGCTCAGATTTAAACAACAGAAATATATTTTTTCACAATTCCAGAGTCTAGAAACCTGAGATCAAGGTGTCAGCAGAGTGGGTTTCTTCTGAGGCCTCTCTCCTTGGCTTGTAGATGGCTGTCTTCCCACACTGTGTCTTCACTTGTTCTTCCCTCAGCATGTGTCTGTGTCCCAATCTCCCTTCTTATAAGGGTGGCAGTCAGATTGGATTAGGACCCATATGACCTCATTTTATCTTAATGATTTTTTTGAAACTTCTCTCCAAATATAATCACATTCTGAGGTATCAGGGGTTAGAACTTCAACATGTGAATTTTGTGAGGACACAATTCAGCCCATAACTGAAATTCACTGGAAAGTAAACAGGCCCATGGAGAAGAGCTGATGAACCTGGGAAGGGTTATGCCTATGGCAGTAGCAGCTGAGTGCAAGGGGCCTGAATTAAGAAAGGGCCAGAGTGGTCAAATTGCTGTGAACTCTCAAAACTAACTTACCAGGACACCCTTCCAGGAAAGGGCCCTGAATTGAGAAGAGAATGTTGGAATTTGAATCAAAATTGAACATATAAAGGACAAAATAGAAGGACCAATAAAAGAGAAAGTGGAGGAGAAGAGAAGAAAATTTAAGCCACAATATTTTTCAACAATCAATTTAAATTGTTACATTGAAACAAGAGAAGTACTTAAGGTTAGAAAACTTACTTGAAATTTTACTTCTTTCAAAATCTTAAATGAACTAATTTCACATAAAAATGAAGAAGGGATGAAGAAGTACAAATTAGCAGTCACAAAAACCATCACAGGATACAGAGTACAGCATAGGGAATATAGCCAATATTACTGTAATGGCTGTGTGTAGTGCCAGATGGGTGCTAGAGTAATTAATTGGAGGAATCACGTCATAAATTACATAAATGTCTAACCATTGAACCGTATACTTGAAACTAATATAAAATAATTTTAAAATGCAAAATTAATTTTTTTAAAGATCTTTTTTAAAAAATGAAGGGAAAAACATCAAATTCTATAAAAAAATAATTCAAACTTCATTGGTGTACAATTCACATAAAATAAAATTCACACATTTTAAGCACACAAGACTATCTATTGACATCTCATTGGTTCTATTTCTCTAGAGAACCCTGACTGATACAGATTTTGGCACTGAAAATGGTAACTCAAGGAACAAAATTTTTAAGAATGAATTTTCTGAATTGTGTCTCAGTTTCAGGAATTGGATCTCTAATCGATCAAATCTGAAGACAGTATTAACTCTATTTCAAGTAGTAAACATGGATGTTTATAGTTCATGGCAATAATCTGGCTATTAAGATATGCATAAGAGAGAGTGGTTTAAACACAGCGGCATGAGAAAACATTCCCAGATTTCTCCTCTTGAAACAACAATAAGCTGAACACCTAAAACTCACAAAAACTGCTCAAACTTCACAGTAGCACGTCTGAGTGTGGGATCTGCGTATAAGAGCTACCATAGGTCAGAACCCCAGGTGTTAGGCGGTGGACTGGGAGAAACAAGAAGCTGCCTCTTGCAGCCTGAGCTCCCTGAAGGAGGAGGAGAAGGAGGAGAGAAGGAGGAGTGAGTTCCCTGAACAGTCTTGCCTGAGAGTGCTGTGAGCACCACGCTGGCTGGCGGTAGTGCCCAATCATCAGGGCAGAAGGCAGAGAAACAGGGTGGCAGAAAAGCAGGGACGGCAGAGAACAACAGTTGATTTTTTACCAGCCGAGGTTGCAAAACTGAGGCTGAGCTGCAGCCTCCAGCACCCAACCCAGAGGGCTCCTCCCCCCATACTCTCTGAGACATAATGCTGCGGAGCCCCAGGGGAATTTGAGCAAACACTATTGAAACTGTCACTGACTCTGACAGGAACTGAGACTGAAGGTAGCAAGCATGATTAACATCTATAAGGAAAAAAGACATTATTAACACTTATATTAAAGCAGAGATCCACGAGGCTTAGATGCCACCTACTAGAAAGCGAAAGAAAAACACTGTATTTGCAACAGGCTAGAGACCATTTTATAATACTTTTCTGGGGGGAAAAATGCAGAACACATTTCAGTTAATGCCCAAGCAGAGAATAGTCCATTAAACACCATGAACAACCAAGGTGACAAGGCATCTCTAAAAGAAAGAGAAAAATCTCCAGAAAGTAAGTTTACACACATAGAAATAAGTGACTTAAATGCCAGAGAATTCAGGATGGTACTTCTGAATAAACTCAGTATGATCCAAAACGAATCATATCAGCAATTTCAGGAATTAAAAAAAAAAAAAAACAACTAGATGAGCAGAATGAGTTCTTTTAGCAAGGAGATTGAACCCTCAAAAAGAACCAAATAGACCTTCTGGAGATAAATAACACACTTGCAAGAGTTGAAAATGAAAAAAAAAAAAAAAACAAAAGCTTGGGAAAGGGAGTCAACCAAATGGAAGAAAGGATCAGTGACATTGAAGACAGAATCTAGAAAGAAATCACAATGAAGAAGAGAGAAACTTTAGAATGAAAAATAATGAAAGAAAAATACAAGAACTAGCTGATATCATTAGGAAGTAAGCATAAGAATAACGGGCATTATCGAGGGCAAGGAAAAGGAGCAGTGACTAGAAAGCATTTTCAGACAAATAGTGAACAGAATTTCCAAATCTAGGAATGAGCTGGAGCTTGGAGCTTGGAATTCAGAAGTCTATAGAACACCCAATTTTTCTCAACCCAAAAAGGCCTTCACCAAGACACATCGTATTAAAATTATCAAAATCAATGACAAAGACAGAATTTCTCAGGGCAGCCAGGGAAAAGAAGATGGTAATCTACAAAGGAAACCCATTAGATTATCTTGGACATCTCAGTGCAATATTACAAGCCAGAAAGAAGTGGAATAAAAATATTCAAACAATTAAATGAAAGAAACTACCAGCCAGGAATAATGTGTTCAGCTAAGCTCTGCTTTAAATATGAAGGAGAAATAAAGACCTTTTCATACATACAAATTGAGAGAATTCTCCACTACAAGGTCCGCACTATAGGACATACTGAAAGGGTCAACTCACCTAAACAAATTGACAAAAAAGTGTATAATTAGGAGTAAGGTGACTAGCAGCTGATAAAAGTAGAGTGCAACCCTTACTATGAACATGCATTATAAATTTAAAATAAGAAAAAATTTGCTATAACAAGATAGTAGTGAATGTTCAGCATACATAGAGACGAAATGAAACAACAATGACTGAAAAAAGGGAGGATTCAAACATCCAAATTCACAAAAAGGAATGGAGATAAGGCACACTCAGAAGAAAAGAGATGACTATAAATATACAACTACCCTTTTTATGTTCGTAATGGTAACACACAGGCCAGATTTTAGAACCGAAGTATGTAACATAAAAATAAGAACCAGAGGGAAACACCCACAAAAGCCAACCAAAATTAAGAAAACAGAAACACAGGGACAAGGAAGCAATGGAAACACCGAGCTACCAGAAAGCAAAGATAAAATGGCTATGAGAAGACTCATTTTTCATAATCACCTAAATGGATGAACTCATCAACAAAAAGTCACACAGTTGTAGATTGTATCAAAAACAAAACCAACTATGCTGCCTGCAGAAGACATATCTCATTTCTACAAAAATATAGACTCAAAGTGAAAGGGTGGAAAATGATATTTCAAGCAAATGGCATTCAGAGAAAATAGGAGTAGCAGTACTAATATCGGATGAAATAGACTTCAAAATTAAAAAGGTAAAGAAAGGTACTAAGGGACACTTCATAATGATAAAGAGAATCATGCAACCAAGAAGACATAACACTTATTAATATCTATGCTCCAATCAGGGAGCCCCGATAATCTGTAAAGCAATTACTAACAGAACTAAAGGGAAAAACAGACCAAAACACTCATAGTAGGGGACCTAAATACCCTGCTGTCAGATATGGAAGAGCATCCAAACAGAAAATCAATAAGGAAATAACACCTTAATGGATACTTAGACCAGCTGGACATAATTGACATTTACAGAGTCTTCCATCCCAAAACAGCTGCCTGTATATTCTTCTCTAGTGCACATGGAACATTCTCAAGGATTGGACCACATACTGGGGCACAGATAACCTCAAAATATATAAGAGTCTTGAAATCAATACCAACCATATTCTCTGATCACAATGCTTTGAACTAGAGATCAACTGCAAAAAGAAAGCAGGAAGAACCCAAATACATGGCGATTAAACACATACTACTGAAGAATAACTGGGTCAGAGAAGAAATAAAAAAGAGATCAAGAGATACATAGAAATGAATGATAATGATAGTACAACATATCAAAACTTTTGGGACAAGGCAAAAGCAGTCATAAGAGGAAAGTTCATATCATTACAGGCCTATCTCCAAAAACAAGAACAAGCCCAAATAAACAACCTAATGCTTCATCTTAAAAACTAGAAAGGAAGAACAAATGAAGCCTAAAGTCAGCAGAAGGAAAGAAATATCAAAATTAGAGCAGAAATAAAAACAACAAACAAAACAAAAAAATAGAAAATAAATGCAACAAAGAGCTGGTTCTTTGAGAAGGTTAATAAAATTGACAAACCCCTGGCTAGACTCACTAAAGAAAAAAGAGAAAGGAACAAATAAAAAAACAATCAGGGATGAAAGAGGGAAATTATGACAGACACTGCAGAAATACAAAGATCATACAAGAATACTATGAAAAAGTATATAACACCAAATTTAATAACCTAGAAGAAATGGACCAGTACTTAGAAAAATACAATTCCTAGACTGAATCAAGAAGAACTGGAAAATCTAAATAGACAATCAGCAGTATGGAAATTGAAACAATCATCAAAAACCTACCAAAAAGTAAAAGTCCAGACCAGATGGCTTCACCAGTGAATTCTACCAAACATTCAAAGAAGATTTAATACCTATTCTCCTCAAACTCTTCCAAAAATCGAAGAGGAGGCAATACTTCCCAACTCATTTTATGAGGCCAATATTACCTGATACCAAACCTGGTAAAGATAACACCAAAAAAGAAAACTACAGACCAATATCTCTCATGAACACAGATGTAAAAATCCTAAATAAGATACTTAGCAAACGAATACAGCAACATATTAAAAAAATTATACACCACTATCAAGTGGGCTTCATCCCAGGGCACGAGATGGTTCAACATATGCACAATCGATTAATGTGATACACCACATAAACAAATTAAAAAAAAATCATATGATCATATCAATAGATGCAGAAAAAGCCTTTACAAGATATAGCACCATTTATGATCAAAACACTTCAACAAATCGGTATAGAAGGAAAGTACCTTAACATAATAAAGGCCGTATACTTATACTAATGATGAAAAACTAAAAGCCTTCATTCTAAGATCAAGAATAGGCAAGACTGTCCACTATCACCACTGTTATTCAATATAACATTGGAGATCCTAGTGAGTGCAATCAGGCAAGAGAAAGATATATAAAGCATCCAAGTAGGAAATGAAGAAGTTGAGCTATCACTATTTGTGGATGACATGATTCTCTATATAGAAAACCCTAAAGACTCCACAAGAACACTACTAGAAACAATAAGCAAATACAATAAAGTCTCTGGATACAAAAACAACATTCAAAAAACCCATAGCATTCCTATACTCTAATACGATGTGTCAGAAAAAGTGGAAAAAATAATTTCCTTTGCAATTGCAAAATAAATAAATAATAAATGAAATACCTAGGAAGAAATTTAATGAAACATGTGAAGGGCCTATATAATGAAAACTATAAGATCCTATAAAAACTCAAAGAAGATACAAAGAAATGGAAAATATTCCATATTCTTGGATTGGAAAATTCAACATAGTTAAAATGATCATATTACCTAAAGCATTATATAGATTTAATGCAATCCCATCAAAATCCCATAGGCATTTTTTAAAGAAATAGAAAAAAAAAATCATCAAATTTGTAATGGAAGCACAAAAGACCCCAAAATTGCCAAGGCCATCCTGAGGAAAAAGAATGATGCTGAAGACATCTCTCTGCCTGACCTCAAATTATACTACAAAATGACAGTAATCGAAATGGCATGTATTGACAGAGAAAGAGACATATGAACAAGTGGACCAGAACTGATAGTCCAGAATAAATCCATATTTATAAGGGCAAATAATTTTTTACAAAAATGCCAAAAAAAATACAGTGGAAAAGGGAAAGCCTCTCAATAAGTGGTTCTGGGAAAAGTGGAAAGTCACCTGCAAAAGAATGCAACTAGACCTGTTGTCTATAACCAACACACACCAAATTAAACTCAAAATGGATTAAGGACCCGAAGATAAGACCTGAAACAATAAAAAATGCATAGAAGAAAACACAGAAACTAAATTTAAGGACCTTGGCTTGAGAGGATTTATGAATTCAGCTTCAAAGACAAAATAAATATAAATAATAGCAAATAATAAGTGGGACTACATCAAACTAAAAAGCTTTTGTTCGCAAAAGAAACCAATCAACAAGGTAAAGAGACAATCATCCGAAATGGGAAAATATATTTTCAAGCAACACCTCTGATAAGGGCCTAATATCTAAAATATACAAAGGACTCATACGACTCAATAACAACAAAAAACAGACAATCCAATCAAAAAATGGGCCTGAACAGAGGACCTGAACAGACACTTCTCCCTAGAGGACATACAAATGGCCAACAAATACATGAAAGATGTTCAATATTGTTAGCTATTAGGGAAATGCAAATCAAAACCACAATGAGATATCATCTCACATCTGTTAGAATGGCTATATATCAATAGGACAAGTAATAACAAATGTTGGAGAGAATGTGGAAAAATAGGACCCTCATATACTGCTGGTGGGACTGCAAATTGGTACGGCCATTATGGAAGTGGTATGGAGGTCCTCAAAAAACTGAGAATTGACTTACCATATGATCCAGCAATCCTCTGCTGGGTATTTACACCAAAGACTTGAAAACCCATATTTGAAAAGATATTTGCATACCAATGTTCATAGCAGCATTATTCACAGTGGCCAGGACATAGAAGCAACCAAAGTGTCCTACGATAGATGATTAGATAAAGAGCTGTGGTACATATTACAACGGAACTCAGCCATAAGAAGAGATGAAATATTGCCATTTACAAACAACATGGATGGACCTTGAAATAGTCATAATAAGTGAAATAAGCCAGACAGAAAAAGTTGAAAATGACATATCACATATGTGGGAAATAAACCTAAAAGCAACAAATGAACAGGATAAACAAATAGAGACTCATGAACATGGACAATGGACTAGTGGTTACAGAGGGAGGGGAAAATGGGAGGGTAAAATTAAAAAATGAAATGTTAAAATTTATGTATATATAGTAGGAAAAATAAATAAATAAAACTGGCCTTTAAAAAGAAATTAGATTTGTACAGTATCTCCACTGACTGTTCTTAGCACCACTTATAAGAAACAAGGAGTTGGGTGTGTATGTTATATGATGTTTCAAGTTATTTTTGGAAAACAATAAAAAATAGTGAGATTGGGTTTGGTTGTTACTAATGTTACTGGGCAACAATTTGGAAGAAAAAGATGAGTTCGGCAATCTGAATTCCCAACTCAAGTGCTATTGATACTTGACCTAAAAGCTTCTCTGTGTACCTAAAGGAGACCCATATCTCCTTTAAACGGCAAACGAAGATGGCTGAAATCAAACACACAATCTTAACATGCAACTCAATGAATTACTAGTTGAACTTCCAGCTTCTCAAGGCGTCTACTGTTGTTCAAGTGAGGCACTGACTGAGAAAAATTTCTTATAAGTTATAGATGGGGATGTGTTGAAAGATATGATGAAGCTGGGAGCATTGAACCCTAAATTCTGAGAGTCTTCTTTGCGTGGAAGCAAAATCCCCACCCCCAGTGGTAGTGGCATTTAACCCACAGTGTTGCAGCCTTTCCACCTCTTCTAAGGGAATTTACCTGCATTGCTGAGGAAACTTTAATGGCCTCCTCTGAAGCAATCGCTATGAAATGATTGCCTGATTTGTCTCAAGACCCCACCAGCCTTCTTTCCTTCTAGACCTGTAACTAAGACTCAAGTCACAGCAGGCCCCTGAAAGTGAAGTAGAAGAAAGTGTGACCCATCAGAAAGTGTGCTATACTCCAAGAAAATGACTTGGTTTTTCTAATTTATACAGAAGAAATCTGGAGGATGTGTGTGGAAATGAATAAGAGTAAAATGAACACAAAGTTGAATCAGGCCGAATTTGTTCCTATGGTTCAGTAAGCAGAGATTTTATATCTAAAGTCACAACTCCAGGAGTTAGAAAATCTCTAACTGTTTGATTCGTTGACTGAAATATGGACCAAAAGATTGCCCACAGTGAAGAATTTAAAATTCTGGACCTCCCTTGATTCAATGTAGAGGAACAGATTCCGAAGCTTAGAAAAGATTGGAATGTTAAAGTGTACCTGCCTCTTAAGACCTACTCACCCACACTGGGCTAGGATCCAATATGGTAAAAAATGTTTGTGAGTAGAGTCCCAGCATTCTTGAAGAGCTCTGTGACCACTCTTCTTTGTTGGCTAAACCTTACAGAGGAAACTCCAGTCACTAAATTGAGAAACCTACATGACATGCAATGAGAATAACTGGACCCTGGGTGACAAAGGCCAAGTGGTGGCACACCCACCAAGGCAAGGTGGGTGGTTACTGTAATGACAGCAAAATCAAAAGCAACAATCATAAGAGTTTGGCTTGTGCAGACCTATAGCTTTGGCAAGCTAATCATGGTGTTCCTGAGAAGTGAAAGAGATAGGAAACCTAAAAACTCTTACTTGATCTGAATGTAAAAATTTTCTAGGTCAATGAAAAAAATCTTACCTGAATTAATAAAAACCAAGAGCCATGGCCCTCAATCAAGGCCAGACTTGAACATAGGAAAGGTTGCCTTGAGGAGAAACCCAGTATACTACCAAAATGTATACTGTTTAATCTTTCTCCTGCCTCTCAACAGACCAAAGTGTGACCTCAGCAGAAGAGGATTTAATAACAAGTATGTGGAATGACCTGTTCTATACAGTACCAATCAACCTCTTTCTCTAGCCATCTTGTCCTTCACCCAATGGGCTCATGAATAAAGTGGCCAGTATGGCAGGGATGGAGGTTATGCATGGTTTCCTTTAAGTCTATTAACATATTTCATATGTATGTTCAACAAGAAGCTTCCTTAGAAATAGTTTCTATTGACTGCTTCCCCTCACCCAGTATTATTGAGACATAATTGGCATATAACATTTAAGGTATACAATATAATGATTTGATATATGTATAAGTCTAGTTAACATCCATCACTACACAGTTACAATTTATTTCTTATGATGAAAACTTTTAAGATCTACTCTGTGGACAAACTTTCAAATATATGTACAATATTATCTACTATAGTCACCATCCTGCCTATTGCTGCTCTCCCCACCCAACCTTGAGTATGGACAATAGTTTTCTGTTTCTTTGTAGGTCTCCTAATTTTTAGTAAAAAAAAAAAATCAAAATAAAAGTGAAAACTCTTAAAATCAGATTCTCTACCTTTTAATGTTTTTTGTTTTGTTTGCTTTGTTTGTTGTTTATTTGTTCAGTGACATTTTGGAATGATTCTGTAAAATCCATATTCTTTTGGGTGTGCCATTTAAGTCTGTGCTTGGTTAGCTTAGTCATCACATGATAATTGCACAGACCATTTTCCTGAAATATCTAAAACTAAGAAGTCTCCCAGTTTTTCATTTAGAAACACTTTGTGTGTGTGTGTGTGTATTGGGACGTGGCCTTCAACACTCATCCAGGCAGTTGACAACATTGCCATAAGCCTTCATTTTCTGCTCTTGCAGGACCTCAACGTTAACCAGAAATGTGAACTCAGAGCCTCCCCAAGTTTTTTCCTGAGTGTGCACACAGCTCTGTGCACGCACACAACCCTAATATACACATGGTCCTCTAAATTCCCATGAACATGTTAGGATTTCCAAAGCCCTAATATAAGTCTCAAGTCCCAGCTTTTCCTTTTAATTTTTCTGTTGCCCAAAATAAACAAAATGTGGTTTATACATGCTATACAGTATTACTCAACCATAAAAGAAATGCATTCCTGATATATGCTAACTCATGGATGAAGCTTGAAACATTATGTTAAATGAAATAAGTTCAAACACAAAAAGGACAAATTTGTATAAGTACACCTATATAAAATATCTAGACTAGGCAAATTAATAGAGACAAAATGGCTTAGAGATTCCCAGAACGAGGGGAGGAAAGTGCTAAATGGTTACAGAGCTTCTATTGGTTTGAGAAAAAGTTTTGAAAGTAGAATAGTGGCAATGATTGCACAACTTTGAATATGTTTAATGTCACTGAATTGTACATTTAGAAATGTTTAAATGGCAAAATTTTTATGTTATACTATTTTACTACAATTTAAAAAAATTAATAATATCATATACCAAGACCATTGGATTGTACATTTCAAATAAGTGGAATTGAATGGTATAATGAATTATAACTTAATAAAGTTGTTAAAAATCAGAAAAATAATAGTTATTTCAGATACGAAAAAGAATTACATCGAAACATGTGTCAAGTTACTTGACTATGCAAGTGTAGGTCTGTTTCTGGACTCTATTTTGTCCCAATAATTTGTATTTCTATGAGTCCAATACTTTTTTATTGAATGTTTTTGCTAAATGTTTATTGATTTTCAATGTTTAATAAAGCAACTATTGGTTTTATTATTTTATTTTGTCTTCTATTCCTTTGATTTCTGCTCTTATTTATTTTTATTCTACATTGTGTATAGATTTTTAGGCTTATTGAAAAAGAAACTACTGATTTTACCCTTTTTTTTTAAATGTAGTCAATTAAAGCTATGTATTTCCCTTTTACATTGCTTGGCTTCATTCCTCAAATTTTGTTATGTTGTATTTTTCATTATCATTTAGTTTTAAATATTTCTAATTTTTCTCTAATATTATAATTTCTTCTTTAACCCATGAATTATTCTTAAAAGTTTTTATTTAATTCCCAATTTGAGGATTTTGAAATATTTATTATTAATTTCCAATTTTATTTTATTAGGGTTAAATAATATAATCCAAAGTATCTCCTCAAGTTTACCGAGATTTATTTTATGACCTAGGATACGGTATATCTTGGAGAATATTATATGTCTGCTGAGAAGAATATTTCTGCAGGTTTGATGTATAAGACTGTAAGTGCTAATTCAGTCTTCTATGTTCTTATTGATGATTTTGCTAGTTGTTATATCAATTACTGAGAAAACAACATTAAAATACTCAAGTATGACTATGAATTTGATTATTTCTCTTTAGTTTTGTCACTTTTTTCTCCATGAATTTTGGTTCTGTATTAGTTATATACATATTTCAAATTGGTAAACCTACTTGGTTAATTATTCCTTTTATGATTATGTAATTTCTCTTTTTATCTCTATTTCTACTTTGTCTGATATTAACATGGCCCCAACAACTTTATTCAGTTTACTGATTTCATAGTATGTCTTCTGCCTCCGTTTTCCTTTTAATTTAATTTTTCTTTATATTTGAAATTGCCTTTTATAGACAGATTCTAGTTTTGTCTTCCTTTTTTCATTCATTCTATCCTAAATGTCCCCCTTTTAATTGGGGACATTTAGTACTTTTACAATTAATGTAGTTATTGATGTGGTTCGATTTAAGTCTATCATATTGCTATTTATTTTCTATATGTAACTTTAAAACTTCCAGTTTTTTTGTTTGTTCTTTCATTCTTTGGGTTAATTGAATAAATTTTAGTGTTAAAGTTTATTTCTTCTATTCCATTCTTATGTACACTTTACTATTTTTTTATTTACTGCTCTAGCACTAACAATGTGCATTATTATCTTAGGGTCTATTTAGAATGAATATTGTACCTCTTTGCACTTTACTCTTGACACTTTCACAGCCCCTACTTTACTCTTTTGCTTCCTCACTTTACACCAGACTCTTCCCAGTTTTTGCCTTCCATTCTCACTTTACAAATATATATACAATGGCATAATTTTATTTACTCATTTCCCATCTTTTGTATATTTGTTATATATTTATTTCTATAACATTATAATTTATACTATATAGTGTATTTACTTTTAATTTAAGAAAATTATGAAAAAATTGGTATTTTATATTCTCCAAATTATATCCAGTGCTCTCCATTCTTTTATAAAGTTTTTTTTTCTGGTATATAATTTTAGATTGATTTTTTTTCATTGTGGAAAATCTGCAATACCATTGTCTTCAGCATTATTTGCATTTAGTAAGAAGTCCCGTTTTATGCAGAGTGCCCCACACCTCCTTTTTTCCCGTACTATGCTTAAATTTTTCTTCTTACTTTTGATTTCAGCAGTTTGACTAGGATCTTGAGCCATTCTTATTGCACTTGAATTTTGCTGCATGTGTAGACTTTGTATTTTTCAACAATGTCTAAAGTTTTTTGGCTATTTTTCTTCAAATTTTTTCTTTATTTTTTTTAATTTTTTCTGCTCCATACTCTCTTCTCTTTCAAAATATCTAATTATATTTATATCAGACAATTCTATATTGTCTCATTTGCTGAGGTTTCTCTCATTTTTTATAATTTTTTTCTCTTGGTGTTTCAGATCGGATAATTTCTATTGCTTTGCCTTTTCATTTACTGTCTATTTGACCATCTCTAATATACTGTTAGATCCATTCAGTACTTTTTGAATTTTTTTGTACTTTTTATTTCACAGAATTTCCATGTGGTCTTATGGTTTTCATGGTTTCCATTTTTTATTCTGGAATTCTCTATTTTTTTACTCTGTGAGACCACATTTTTCTTAATTTTTTTGTGCATATCTATCTTTATTATATTTCAACATATTTTTTCTGTTTTTGTTTTTGCATGAATGATGATTTTTTAATGAAATAGTGTCATTATGGATAATATAAGGGCTATGCAAATACATAATAGAGACTCTAGATTTCATTATTGCCTTCTGGAGAGTATTCGTTTCTGTCCTAGTGAACAAGTAAATTACCAGTTGATCACTTTGTACTTGTAGACTTTCTAAGAACCTGTAACTTGGCAAGACAAGTCATCAGATTCTGATTATTTAGGCTTAACCATAGGCTTTTTAGAGAGGATCTAGAGTAAGTTTTATTCTAAAGTTTCATTTTTTATTTTTAAAGCATAGTTTTTGTAATGTTTTAGCTGGATGCCTAGATATTAATGAATTATTAAGGAGATCTTTACCTTTTAGAGGCATAAATCTCACACCTATTTCCACTGCTCTTGTCCAAGTATTGCTTGACCTGTAATGTCTTTGCTATCTCAACCCTAAAGCAGCTGCTATCTGTTAAGCCCTGCATGGACTCAACATTGTATATACAATATAGTCCCTAGCAAAAGAGATTATAGGAGATCCTTCTACACAGACATCCAGGGACGGTCCTCTATACAGTGTCTTTCCTCCGTTGCTCTGTCCCACAGACCCCAACTATTTCTACTGGTCTGATATTTATCTAATGTCTTTCTCCTCAACTTGGCACTACTACTAGATTCTGCTTAGAATCAGCTTTCTGTCCTTTAGTCAGTGAATTGTCCCAGAAAAAAAGCTAGGTAATTATAGGGTCACTCTGATTCCCTTTTCTCAGAAATTGCCTCCTCTTCACTGCCTCAAAACAGTTGCCTCATGTATTTTGTAACAATTTTATAGTTGTTTAAGTGTAGGAGGACTAGTCTACTACTAGTTACTAAAGTGTGCTTGGAAGCAGAATCCATATCACAAAAATTTATTATAAGGTGAATGATAATGAGAAACCTAAAAATATCCCTACAGACAATGAAAGCATGATAAAAGACATGCCTTAGAACATATTAAAACTATAACAGCTTACTTGAAATAAAAAGGTACTAAGTATATCATACAAGACCATGAAAAAACAAGATAAGTGAGAATTTGATATATTCAGAAATGAATTTCCAAAAATCAGACAAGATTTATAAATTTAAAAAAATTAGAAATCAAACCTCAAAATAATAGGAACACAAAGAGAATAAACAAACAAAAATAGTGCTCTAAGAAAAATAGAAGGTAAAAAGAAGAAAATTCTTAAAAATCAAAAACTGAATGAAAGTAGAGAAAAAGTAAATAGTTGAGCAAAAATAATAGACTATATTTCTCTCCTGAGTTCACTTGACAGCTAATACCAAAATTATAACATATATGATGGGGTTTTCAATGAATAATGTAATACATAAGAGAATTACAACATAAAGATGAAGAGAGTAAAGAGACCTATGTGATGGCATAATTTGAGCATTACACTTAAAAAAGTAAAATATTTTCTAAATAGAGGATGGAAATGCATAGTTAATCCTTAGAGCAACTGGTAAAAAAGACGATTGTAGATAGATATTCTAAGATGTACAATAGATAAATTGGAAAGGACGATTTAAAATGTTCAAATATCACAAAAGAGGAAAGAAGAAACAGGCAGAGGAAAACAAAGGGAAAAAACAGAAAACAAATAATAAAATAGTATACCAAAATGCAAACATATCAGTGGCTACATTAAATATAAGCCATCTAGACACACCAATGAAAGATAGAGATTGTCAGAGTATAAAAGCCAATAACACTTTAATATAATGCTCTTTAATATAATGCTTTGGGTACATTAAACATAAAAGAATTAAAAACATGGATAAATACAGGCCATGCAAACACAAATCAAAAGAAGATTGGAGTGGCTATGTTAATATTAGACATAATATACTTTAGAGCAAGGACAATTACCAGGGATAAAAAGAGACACTGAAAATTAAAGGAACCAATTCAATATATATGTAACAACAGAACTGAAGAAATACATGAAGCAAAAACTGGTAGAACTGAAAGGAGAAATAAATCCAAAAATAACATTGGAGTTTTCAACACTGTCTCACTAATATGTGGAACTAATAAAAAGAAAAGCACCAAGAATATAAAAGAATTGAAAAATGTCATAATCAAATGTGATAAAATTGACCTTTATTAAATTTTCTGTTCAAAAACATTAAAATGCACTTTTTTTTTCCCGAATGCATCCACCCAAATAGAACATATCCTGGTCATTAAATAAATCTTAAAAATGTTTAAATAGGCATAGTATAGTCTCTAAATATAATATAATTAACCTAGAAATTAACAAAAGTAAGATAAAAGGAAAATATCTAAAAACTTGGAAATTAAACAACATATTTTTACATAACCTGTTGGTCAAAGAGAAATCTCCGGAGGAAAATAGAAAATATTTTAACTAAAAAAAAAAAAAAAAATCTAACATCAAAATTTGTAGGATGAAAGTAAAAAAGGGGGCTTAAAAATAGCATTAAATGCTTATATTAGAAAAGAAAAATGGCCTCAAAATAATTTAAGCTTCCACCTTAAGAAAATAGAAAAGGAAGAGTAAAATACATACAAAGGAAGCAAGAAGAAGAAAATAATAAAAATAAACAGTGAAAAAACCAAAGGTAGATTTAAAAGAAAAAGACAAATGTTGAAGCTAGGGAAAGAGGATCTAATATATAGGGAATACCCAGAGAAAAATAATCAAAGCAAGGATGAAAAACAAGTACTAAAAATTATAAATTAAAAAAAATTTTATGTGATAAAAAAATTTGAAGATACATATTTGGAAAAGCACAGTGTATATTTAAAAATATTGACCTAGAATGACCAAAACCAAAATACATTCTAAAATAATTTATTTAAGCTTTTAAAACAGTCACTTTTCCTCAAATGGTTAAACAGAATAACCATATCGCCCAACAATTCTACTCCTAGCTTTGTGCCCAAAAGAATTGAAAATAAGTACTCAAACAAATACCTGTATGCAAATGTTTATAATATAGCAAAATATGCAAACAACCCAAATGTCCATTCATGGATGAATGGATTAACAAATTATATTACATACACACAAAATGGAATATTATTCAGCCTTAAAAAAAATAAAGTATTGATGCATGCTAAACATGAATGAACCTCAATAACATTTTTTCTTTGTGAAAGAAATCAGTCACAAAACATTACGTGTTGTATTATTCCTCTTATATAAAATATCCAAAATAGGTAGCTGTATCGAGACATAAAGCAGGTTGGTAGTTGTCATGGGCTGGTGCAGGGTCGCAGGGGTGGGTGGAGGAAATGAGGAGTAACTGCCTAATGGGTAGGCAGTTTTCTTTTGTGCTGATAAAAAACGCTTTGGAACTACATAGATGTGGTGGTTGCACAACATGGCAAATGCTACTTCAAAATGGTTTATGTTATGTTATATGAATTTCAACGCAATTTTAAGACGCCACTTGGTCTGTAGGCAAAATATAGTAAGACTTATAAGAAAAAGAAAATAAGATTATCTGATTGTTGACAGTAACAATTTATGCCAGAATAAAATGGAATATGTATAAATTAATTTAATGAGAAAAAATGTGGGCCAAAGATTTTGTATTTTGCAAATCTGACTTTTAAGTGTAAAAGCACATAGAATCTGTTGCCAAATTGTAAGGGGTTTTGTTCTCATGAGTTCTTCCTGAAGAATAATCAAAGGATCAGCTTTAGACATCCAAGATGACTCGAGGCACACCAGCATAAGTCTGGTGATGAGGAAACAACATAAAGTTACCAGAAAAACTAAGAGTAAAAGAGGATACATTACAGAAAGTACAGTATGTAATAGATTGATAAATTATTTCTGAAATAAAATCAATTTTAGAATTTACTAAACTTTATAAATTATGTAAAAATGTATAAATCACTTAAAATTGAAACCAAATTTAAATTATTCTCAAAAAGCATAATCAATGACTATATTACTATTTCCATTATGAGACTGTAGTCTATATAATGTGTAATAAGGTAAGTAAGTCATTATTGGATATTCCAATTCTATCATCCTCTGTGTCCTTAAGAACTACAATTCTCAGTATTGAAGAAGGAAAAAAACATATAATACACAAGAATTTTTCTGAAAAAAACCACAATCCTGTAGTCTGACATTTGAATTGTACATTTTAGTATGAATTCATGTTACTTTATTTCATATATATTTTTTCTACTTCTGTCTACTAAAGAGATTATTCTATGATCGGTCCAGTAATATAAAGCACCCCGAGTGCTCAGATACTGATACTAAAATATAATTTCTTACTGTAACATATAAGCTTTGTTTTTGTTTTTTGTTTTTTAAAACTTTACAAACAGTTGATTCTACATCTTTGGCAGTAAATGTACAAGATGACCCTGGATTATGTTGTCATACCAAATAGAGTAGATACTATCCAAAACTACTATGTTCATGTGCAAGGACTCCAAAGCCAATGTGAAGACAGTGCCACTGGCCAAAAATAGGAAAATAAGGGCTTTGATAAGATAATAATTATATAATATTTGCAATAAATTGAAACCCAACAAATATGTTTAAACTCTTGAATTCACAATAACATTTAATAAAAACTAATTAGTCATCTGTGGAGCTTAGTGGGGAAAATAATTAATTATTTAAAAAATTATAAATAAGCAAAAAGAATCTAGCATTTACTCTGTTTCTCCTATCTGAATTATCACTCAAGGTGTCCAAGTATTAGATGAGAGATACTGCTTATTTATAAAAGTATTCCAGTTAATAAATGACAAATAAATAGTACAATTAGAATATCACTATTTTGCAGCTCTGTTCAATTAATATTTAAATATTAACATCATAAAAAAAGAGTCTGAGATATTATACCCCTCCTGATAAAAGAACCCAGTACTGTTTATTATCGTGCTTGTCAGCCTGCAGAAACTACAGAGGGTAGCAGAACATGCTGATCTGCACAATGAAAAATCTAGACTACAGGAAACTGCACAGGTCTAATGGCCTGAGTACTTCAATAAATAATTTAGTTGTGAGACAAAAAAGGAATTGAAATCTATAGAGTAAAAGAAAAACTAAGGAAATACCTATATTTTAATGGCAAGGTTAAATTATTGTATCTAGGAAAGTACACTTGGGTGATAAAACTGTAAAGTCACACAAAGAAGGGCTTATATAAATATCAGGATAGGAGTTATTTTGTGAGGAAGAAGGAGGGGCTTGAGACTGATATGGCACATATGGACTTATAAAGTGGATGGCAAAGTATTTCTACATCTGGATGGAGGTTATAAGAGTGTTTACTATATAGCAATCCCTTAAGCTATATATTTGTGTAATTTTCAGTATTTATGTTTTATGTTTATAGTAGAAAGTAGTAAAACATACCTATCTCTTTTTTTCCCTTTGTAGAATTTGTCGGTTGTTCATTTTGAAGTCTTCCTGGGTACAAGATTTTTATAGATATTTATTCTTCTGCACACTTTACATGATTAATGTTTAAATTATGAATGTGTCCAAAAGGTTTTTTAGTGTAATGTGAGGTAGAGATTTCATTTTACTATTATTTTATTCTCCACAAATATTTTCCAATTGGTTTCTACTGTTGAAGAAGTAGTGTATGCACATGGAGAAAACCTGCAAATGGTACATGAAAGAAAAATAACCCTTCCTTCCATCTGCAACTTCATCCCTTTTTCAAAGTCAATCATTGTTAATAGTTTTTAGTTATTGTTATATTGTATCTGCAGTAGACAATAATGTTTGCTACTTGGTGTCTGTAATTATTTTTCTGCTTAAGCCATTATGATATAGACTTCTCTCAGTCCATGTCATTTGTGTAGGTTTGACTTAACATTGAGTCTGTATATTTTCTTAGTCACATAAATTGCATCAGAGATAAGAATAGGATACATGTTAAGCCAATAAGAACCAATAAAGCACTCAGTTTTAGAGATTTTTATCTTAACTACTCAGCAAGGGAGCACCTTTTAAATATCATAATGTCAAAATGATGTCTAGAGCTGCTGGAGACCCAATATTCAGAGCCCAAGAATAAAGTCTACAGACTGAAGAGCCAAGATATGGAGAAAATCAGAGTCTGATAATATTGTTTTTGAGCCCTGCCTAACTGTATCTGAAGTCAAATTCTAAATTTTCTCAGTTTGCATAAGATAATAATTTCCTGGGCTGCAAATTTGGATTGAGTTTTCTGTCAGTTGCAACCAGGTTCATCCATAAAGTTGTTAAGCCAGTAATCTTATTTGAAGATATTTCTTTGGAAAAATTCAATAAATTGTTATAGCCATTATTCTAGTGTGGTTTTCATTTTTTAAAAATCAATTTTGGTAACTTACCTGCAAAACACTTTATTTCAAATAAAATTCTCAGTATCAGTTCTTGAATCTTTCACTTATATAACTCCATCTTCTAATTTATCTATTTCTATTTTTCTTTTTCTTTTTTACTTCATTAAGTTACATTCTAGTGATGAGTACATTTACTTTGTTCTATCTAATTAGATAAAATTACAAGGCAATGGATTTTCCTTTGATCAAATCTTTGGTTGTATTACATAGATTTTGAAAAGTAATGTCTGTTGCTCCTATTTTCTGAGCAGTTCATCATTTATAATGATTAATTTGAGAGATATTTGTGGTTTTTATCCAAGTGGTATGAAGTTTAAAGATAAATGTATACATATTATTAAATGCAACAGGGCATGCCACTTTTGAATTAAGTTAGACTGACAGAAAATAGGGCCTAGACAAATTTTATTCTTGACAGATTAGTGAATGAATTATATACTCAAATTTTATAACCATTTCATTCAAACCTGCAAAAAAAAAATTAGCAGATAGTGATTCAGTTTCCTGCAATGAGAAGTTTGGTTACGTGGTATTTTTTCCTTTTACCTGAATGGCATCTATTTGGGAAATATTCTGTCATTCAAGTGGGTCACACCTGATACACACAACTCTCCTTTACTGTCCTTTCTCCAGGCACCCAGGGGGGACACAGGCATAAAGTGAGTCAATCGTCATGAACTCTTGCTAGAAGTAGAGGAGAAAATGTGTTCTCTCTCAAGAGGGTTGCCAAACTGGGCACGAAGCCACCTATGCCACACTGTGAAAGCTTGTCTGAGAATGAAGACTGTACAGAACAGGGCAGAGAGAAGGCATTCCAAAAAGTAGTTGGTGCCTGGTTCTGCTTTTACTTGTTCTAGCTTTTTCTGCAGCATGCACGGAAGAATTAAGTTCATCAGTGGACTGTTTCCTCTCCTCTCAGTTGAAGTTTTGTTGCCTAAAGGAAGAAGAATCTTGCTGATTTTTCTAAAATAGTATATGGTATTGTTACATTTTGATATAGCATATACGGCAACATGAACCCAATTCACACCAAACTCAATGGCCCCAATGTTATCATTGTTTCAATATCATTGGCCCTCAGAAATTCCACAGAGGCCCCAGTGTTTTCAGAGTAAAAACATTAATCTTCCATGCAGTAATGCAGGATTAATTCACATATTTAAAAGCATCTGGTCCTGACAAAGTCTGCGCCTTCTTAGGATGACTTCTTGTTTGAAGCTCATCCCCTAGCAAGGCTTAGTGAGATCAATAAATGTCCCAAAGCACTAAGGACTCACTTGTCTCTTTTATGTTTTTCTTTGCATAATTACAAAAAAAATAAAAATCTAGGGCATTTGGAGCAGTCATCTCTACATAGAAACAGTTTTGGGGAGTTCTGTTGGTAAATGCCTTAAATAGGTAAACTTAAAGTGTTCAGAAGAAAAAACAACTTGCATTTTAAGAATCAGATACTAAAAGTAGGAAGCAGATAAAGAAAAATTAATTGACTTAAAAAAATCTAAAAACAAACTTTGAGAGAAAAAAAATCATCAAACTATGAAAGCAGTGTAACTTCTAGTAAAATGGAATAAATACATGCCTTATTTTTCTCAAAATAATGCATTTAAGAATTTTCTTTAGTTGGTAAAAATAAAAAATCAGTCAAGTTATTGCTTTAAATGACTTGTTCTTCAACTAAATTGACCCTTTAATTCAACCAGATACATGGTGTGTGTGTGTGTGTGTGTGTGTGTGTGTGTGTGTGTGTGCACTAGTACATGTGCATGTATTTGTAGAGCAATACTCTGAAGGTAGTTTGCAAAACCTTCAAAGGTTTACAAAAATCTCTTTGAAAGATCAAATAAATCTTTTTTTTTTAAATTTTTGAATCATTTAAGGACGTATTTCACTTTATCCACATCAGATTTTGTGCTTTAGCAAATGAAGAATTTTTCTACTGGAAAAAAAAAAACTATTATTTTTTTTTTTTAAATGTGTTCTTTCTTGCTCATGGTAGTTCATCAGTACCAGGAATAGAAATATGCACTCCATGAGGAAGTCTATGTATAAGGTATTAGAGAACCATTTTCTCTTGAACTTCAACCTATGATAATAGGTCTATCTATGATAATCTGCAGTATAAGTCATTAGACAATCTATATAATAAACCATATTGTGAAGAAACATGAAAAAATAGTTGATTCAGACAAACTATAGTGTTGAGAATAAACTAGTAGCTGTATTTAATCTTTTGAGGATTTTATTTTTTCAAGTCAGTCAGACTTTGAGCTCGATCCTTTAAATTCTTTGAGGATTATCTTTCTTATTCAAACTCTAGTATTCTATGTCTTTTATTATATAGAAGTATCTGAACTCTTGTGTAAGATACTTTCTATATGAGGACTAGAGAGCGATCACAACGTTCCCTAAATTCAGGAAAAAAACGAAAATAAAGAAAAGAGTATTTTTTGTTTTGTTTTGTTTTGTTTTGCAAGGTGTTTAGATATCTGAGTTTTGGGGAATTTCAACCCTCTGACTGACCCATGACAGGCAGTGAGCCTAAGAGATTTGCTCATTACGCACCATGAATAGCAACGTCCCTGGTTATTGCAATCAGTGTCCATCAGTTGGAGAACCAAGCAGATGTAATGACTGATGAATTACATTTTATGATGCAAATGGCCCTGGGAGGAATTGTGTCCTAAGAATCCCAGCTTCTTTCTCCTTTTAAAAAATCTCATTTTCAATGTCTTGAATGTAACATTTTAAAAGTTATTTTTATTGTTTTTGTTTTCTTAGAGAAAAGACTTATTGTAATGGGTAAAGAAGCTTGCATGACCAAATCACAAAAGAAATTTAGTTCTATTAAGTAACAAAAGAAAATGAAGGATTTTTTTTAAGTTCACCATTAGTTTAGAGGAGGAAACACAAAAAAAAAACAAAAAATTTTGTTAGACTACATGATCCAGAATGTCTTCAAAAAGGGGATAAAAGTCCTTGAATGCAGCTCTAGTAACTAAATTAATATTTTAAAAGCTTTTAATGTGTAAAACTTGCAGCTGTTATGAGAAACGACTTCTTGTGAGCTTGTCAGATGTGAAAGAAAATTGATGAACTGACAATACAGGGAAGAATGATACAGCAGATTGACTTTTCCCTTAAAAAGCATATGGAAAAGACTATACTGTTTCTTTTCTATTTTGTCAAATTGTCTTGATGCTATTGATTCTTTGATAAGAGATCTGTTGTTCATTTTTTTCATGAGAAAATTTCATAGTACGAAATGCATAACTGGCTGTATTGTCTTGCTTAGCATCATCTCCATACATTCTCCCAGAATCTGTGTATCTCCATGCACAATTTAGGGTGATTGTCACTGGGAATCAAGCATTTCATATTGTTCCAAAATACTCAGGTGCTCAACAAGTCCTCAGAGAAAACTCTCATGCTCGCACTCTCTCTCTCTCTTATTCCCAGTGGTTGGGGAAACGTGTCTAGGAGGTTTATTTCTCTGCATTCTCATTTTCCTGTCTTTATCATCTCACAGTCACATATCTGTGAATAGCTCACTGTTATTAAATTTTTTACTCCCTCCCCTCATTTTCTTTTTTAGTAAACCATCCTTTTACCAGTTTTAAGTACCTTCCCTCTGTCATAAAATCGGCCACCCTAAAACTAAAAAACATGCTCCTTATAAGCAGCAAAGTTTCACCGCCTGTTCCCTACATCATTTCAGAATTGTCATGTTATAGTTATTTCTATCAATTCTCTCCTTTACACATAGATAACAGAACATGGTTGGGGTCTATAGCATCTGAGATTTTCTATGTAAGTTTCAGATGTGCTATATGCCCACTACTTCTTGCCTGACATTTGACTTCAATGTCCAGCTCCTCTCAAGATGATCTACACACTTTTCTATCCTCTGATGACATAGTCAAGTTAATGGAAAACATATATGATAAGGCCCACCACTTTTATACCCCAAAATCTCTTTGTCTGATTTTACTGTTAATACTACAAGCCCATCCAATCCCAAGTTCTCCATAATTTGGTCTTTATATTTAGCCTAGCCAAAAATGAACCCTACCATACCCACCCTATTTATTAGCAATTACAGTAGCAAATACACATTTAAGAACAGCAAATTCATTCAATGCCAGGCTTTCTTTGGCATCACCAGGTTGAGCCTTTATGTGTGTGTTTGGCCTAACCTACGGGAGCAGACTCCAGCTGCCTTATAGAGAAGAAGGCCTATCTTTCATATTTATTGACTCTCAATCAGTGAGCACCCAAGTAATCTATTTTTAATTTTTTTCATTTTAAATAATTAACTACTAATAATTTTCTTGAGCTGCTTCCATTATTGCATAATAGACCTTACCTTTTTGGTCCTACAAATTCTAAATATTAGATAATCATAATTATGGGATTGAATGTCTACAGCGTTTGTCTTCACAAATATCTCAATTGAGCATACATATCCTAAAGGGATACAGTAGGTCTTTTAACAGATTTTTATATGTCTTAGTCTAGCACAGAGCTTTATACACAGTAAACAACATGTTTGACCAATTTTTGTTCAGGGGCACTAGTTTTCTTTCACTATTCATTTATTCTAGCTGCAGTCCAAAGACCAAGGGCCTATTTTGTCTGAGCAAAAATAGCCACAGTCATTTCCTAAATGTTGAGTCAAAATCGACCTGTACGCAAGAAATGGATGCTGCTGTTTATAGAATGTAATGGGAGAGACTTTGAAGTACTCTTATTTCACTCTATTTTTTCCCCATTATTCTTCTATTGATTAGTTTCCTACAAAATCTTTCATGGAGCCCTCCTGATCTGGAAAAGGAAGGGAAGTCGAGCTAATAGCATTCTCTTATCTATATAATCCAGATCTGTATAACCTGGGTATTATTGTGGGTGATAGAAAAAAGTTACATTGTTCTAAATAAGAATTTATGTTGAGTCATTCTGTAGACAGATAAGAAATATACTTGATAATAATGGATATTCTAGGTTAGATCCAGGGCAAAGTGGAAATGATGGTGTTGGAAGAGAAGGAACAGATTAAGAGCAGTGCCAGGGTGGGAAAAGGAGAACCCAATGAAGGAGCAATTTGTCTAAAATCTGAGCCTGGAAGAAAGAAAATAAGACAAGAACCCATCTGATTTGTGTGGCAGAACTCATTGAGGACCAAGGACCCCATACAGGGACAAAAGATCCAAGGTAAAAAAAAAAAACTTTGAAGGAGAAACAGATAAAATGGAGTCACAATGGCTTCAAAGAACCTATTTTTAAATTAAATCCAGTCTATTAGTCACAAAGCTTCTTATTCCCCCTCAAGGATCAAGGGCTGACAGAAAAAGATCAAATCATATAGAAATGAAGATATGAAGCAAGTTCTGACTGAGAAACAATCTTAGATATTTAGCAAAGAAAGACTATCAGTAGGCATAGTATATATAATTTTTCTGCATTAGTACATATAATTTTTCTGCATTAATATGAATTATAACCTGAGTTGAGGCATTGTAAATACAACAGTCTGTGAACTCAAAATGTTGAGTGAAGTGTAAAAGAGATGAATAGACAGATCTTTAAGAGTGTGAAAATCCAAACCATTATCTCACAGTTCTAAAATTCTCCTTTTCATGACTTAGGTTGGCAACAAAATTGAGCTAACACGGATTAGTTGATCAAATTAGCATTTTTTCACTTAAAAACCAATAACAAGGCACAGCCATATATTGATGTGGGTTGAGGATAGAGATAAAAAAAAAAAAAAAAGGTAGACACATAAATGAGTGCAAAAAAGCAGTCCCAAAGGGTTCTCATTTAGAAGCAGGCTGAAGATTTGGGATAATGTGAGGACACATAGTTCAGGGAAAGACAACTTCATGAAAAAAGTTCCCTGAAGTCACTGTCACAAGAACTATGTAAAATTATGATTATAACTACATGGATTCTCTCACTGATTTCATTTTGTAAAAACAAATGCTTTTCATCAATGGCACATTTTTAAGGAGACAAACTCTGATTGCTGCCAAAGGGAAGTAGAAAAAGATTCACCAAAAGCCTTTCCTTCGCAAACAGCATTCCTATTGTACATGGATCTTTAATTGCCTGTGAACTGAATTTTACCTTTGGCATTAAATAGAAGTGTTTATTTTCTCTATCCCCACTGTTTTAATGTTTACATGAGAAATATCGAGGTGACCTCTATTATGCAACCAGTGAAAAAGCAACATAGATTGATCCAAAGAGAAATCAGTCTGAGTGGTGGGGGCTACATGTTTCATACGCTCATCAGAGTTATCTGAATCTATGGATCTAGAGATAGATGGGTGAGAACATATGATCAGAAGCTTCCTGGGGAGGCTGGTAAAATTCTGTGGCCTTGACATCTTCAAAGCTGTCCTTCAATCTTCAGGATTGCTGATGTAGGTTGTTTTGGCTTCTGTCACCAGGAATAGGAAAAGACTACATGGAAGGCTGTATTTATGTACACATCCTGTCTAAACAGAATTTCCCATGATAGAGAATCTTGGAAGAAAACCTGCTTTGGGAGATATGAAAGTTAATTACTGAAAGTAAAAGGGTTCACTGTCCCTCTGGAGAACAGCGATGTCACAAGTGATATAAATCAACACCACCACCACTCCACTCCACCCCCATAAATCTATCAACTTATATAGTTAAAACAAATAGGAAGCTTACTGTGAATCAAAGAATCATGAGACAGATTCCTTGAAAAATGTCAGTCGAGTACACATATTTAATTCCTCCCCAATCCAGATTCTTACTGGAATGATGAAAAGAATAGTATGCTTCCATGAAAAATATTTTTAAATTTACATATGTAGTGACATGGGAAAATATACAAAGATAGATAGATTAATATCTTAGTTATTAAAAAAATAAATATGTGTAAGTATAATAAATATGTAAGTTAATAAACATGTGGATGTATACAAGTTAACGAACTGTTAATAAATATATAAGTATATGTATGGAAAGTAAACTACAGTAGTTGCCATGGGATTTGAGACTTTCATTAAGAATTTCTCCTATGTAAATCTGTTTTTAGTTTCATTTAGTAATATAGGGAGAATTTTAATAAAATTTAAGTACTGTAAGGACATTTAGAAAAACATGTTAAGTCTTTACCAGCTACCCTTCCATTCTCACCTTCACTTTCTAGGCTATACATCTTGGAAATGTTTGGATTGTTAACAACACTGATTTTACTTTTGTAACCAGAAAAATAAATATTAAAATAGTTTTAAAAAGCAAATAAATATAATTATTAGATGAAATGTCTATCAGAATTATGAGCTATGGGAGTTCTATTCATTTGCAGAAACTCAAAGGAATTTTATCTGTATGTATTACTAGTAAGACCAAACCAAAAAAAAAGATTTGTCTCACTGGCAATTAAATATGCATTAAGAAAAGGTTCTCCTGGAAAGTAAGGGGGGAAATCTGGACAACTAATTCATAACTTTCCCTAAGGCAGTGGCTAGTGTGGGGCCTGTACAGCAGACAGGCAGTGAGTGGAAAGTGGTTGTCAATGATATAAACCTGTGCTGAAATCCATATGTCCTGCTGACTGAATTTCTTTCTGCTTTTTAGTTCAGACAGCCCACTTGAACAAAATGTCCATTACAGAGAAGGAGCTGCCTTGATGATAGTGAGGTGAAAAGACTTTTTGATGTGTTTGTTAATCTTTTATATTTCTTCTGTGAGTTGTCTGGAAAGAATTATATCTCTTTTTGCAATTAGTTTAGACACTGGCATTGTCTCTATTTGAGCTAGCTACTTTTCGCTCCTCAAAAGCTGCCGGGTCTTTGAACTAGTCAAAGAACATTTTAAGAAACCTAAATGCTTCACTCTCCTCTCATCCATGCCTGAAAAACTCAGAAGGGTCCTATGTAATTCCTGACACAACCTATCTCAACTTCCAATATAGGAAGAGCAGAGATTTCCCTCTCCAAACCTGAGAAAAAGTAGAGAGAGAAAAATCATTAGATATAGGAAGCAATTGAAATGGGGACATAGCTGAGAGATCTAATCAAATACCCTTTGAGAGAATCTCTAATTTATTTCTAATTTATCAAAGGGATGTTACATCTCTAAAACTAAAACAAGTTGTCTTGATGTGGAGTAACCTCACATGGTGCTCCTCAAATATTTCATGTTTCCCAGGTTGAGGCTAATAACTGGTAATAAGCAGAAGTGATGTGCATAAGTCATAAGGAGCCTGAAGAAGTTCTCTGTATTCTCACTTTACCCTCTACAGCCAAAGTTGGGATGGTAGAACCACAAAATGGAAGCAATATGGGATATTTAAATCTTTGTGGTAAAAAAGAACCACCCTGGGAAAACTGCTGAAGACATCAGGCTTTACTGGGGCAATAAGTAAAACTTAAGGCATTAAAATTTTGAAATTTTTATTCTTGAAGCATAGCTTAGTTATGACTATATACCAGATTCCAGACATTATTTATATATTTTATAATGTATATAATTACCAAAAGAAAGAACATAATAGAAAGTTTTAAAGAAATAAAATGATTTAAAGAAAATTTATCTGAGGTCAGAGGGCTTACTAATTCCCAGGACGAGGTAACAGATCAAAATTCAGGTATATTCATATTCAATATTTTTGAATTTTGAAAATAAATAAAACAATGACAATGAAAGCCAAACAAAAATTACCTAGAAGAAATATTGGTATAGCAAAAAACTCTCCTCTATAATACTAAAAATCAACAGATAAAATGTGATAATAAAAAAATGATGTTGAGCAACAAAATTAGTGAAATAATAAAATAAAATAATAATGTGATTATAAAAATTGCACAAGTCATGGAGTTTTGTGATATTGATTACAATGTGTGAAACATATTTTGATCAGAAAATTTCAGAATTATTCACTGACACTAGGAAATGTTTGGAATAACAGGTGAGGGATGATAAGCAAAGTACTCTACATCTCATCTTTTACAAGGAGAAGTAAATAGTTACTGTAATTGTCATTATATTGCAATATAGAGGGAAATAGATGTTGCTACCAGTGCCAATAGAATAAAGACATGATGCAAACTTTTAAGATCTCTAAGGAAGAAAGACCAAAAGAAATCTTGGTTTATACAACAAAGGCAGAAAAAAATGTTTACAAGATAAATAAATAATCCAAATCCAAATCTAAAACAAGATGAAATAAAACCTTTAAAATCTGTTATAGCAAATGAAAATGAGTTAAGTTCTTTTTCTAAAGTCAACTTTATTGAGGTATAATTTACATGCCATAAAACATATAAGTCAAAGTTTTTTTTTTAATTTATAGAATTGTGCAAATTTTAGAACATTTCTTTTACCCTCACAAGACACCTCTTGGCCAATTCTAGCCAGTCTCAACTGCAAATCTACTTTTTGTCTTTTTGTCTTGCCTTTTCTGAATATTTTTGTTAAACCATTGCTTGAAAAAAATTTTTTTTGTGTTGTTTTTAGAAAGAACATGTAATGTTTAACAGCTAAAACAAAATGGGTGTCATGAAAATAATGGTACTTTGATCATAAGAATATAAACTAAAAAAATCAATTGAGATATGGAGGTACTTCAAATGCAGATTATTAAGTGAAAAAAAAAACAATCTGAAAAGACTACACAGTGCATGATTTTAACTATATGACTTTCTGGAAAAGGTACAACTATGGAGACAGTAAAAAGATTAGTGGTTGCCAAGAGTTGAGAGGAATAAAAGAGGGAGGGATAAATAGGTAGAACACAAAGGATTTGGGGGGAAGTTAAAAAACTCTGTATGATGATATAATGATGGATATATGTCATTGTACATTGTCCAAACCCATAGAATATACAACACCAAGAGTGAACCCTAATGAAAACTATGGACATTGAGTGATTATAATGTGTCAATGGAGATTTATCAATTTTAGTAAATGTACCACTCTGGCAGGGGATATTGGTAAAGGGGGAAGCTATGCATGTGTGGAGGCAAGGGTGTATGAAAAATCTCTGTGCCTTCTCCTCAATTTTACTGTGAATCTAAACATGATCCAACTCTCATTTGAAGCAAATACCTTCGGTGGTCTCCTGGAAATTTTTGTACTGAGATAAAAAGACACAGGAAAATATATAGACTTTACAACTCTCTTCCTTCTTTCACACGTCATGTCTGCATGTGATCCTTGGAACTATGAACAACCATATTAAGGACATGAGGGATACCATCATAGTGCAGAAAGGAGAATGGAAAAACAAAACTTGAATCTATGATTTACTGTTTAA
Organism: Eonycteris spelaea; assembly: GCA_003508835.1. Taxonomy (NCBI): domain Eukaryota; kingdom Metazoa; phylum Chordata; class Mammalia; order Chiroptera; family Pteropodidae; genus Eonycteris; species Eonycteris spelaea. The sequence goes on along the minus strand of PUFA01000083.1, from coordinate 120,253 downwards.
TCATTGAATTAAACAAATCTAGAACCAAAGTCCTCATTCAAAAGAAAATTTTCACATTGTTTTATCCATTTGAATCAAGATTTTTTTTGTTGTTGTTACTGCAATCAAAAGCTTCTCAATACTGGACTTACTATACAAAGACTTTAAATCAACTATGTTAAATATGCTTCAATAGCTGAGCTAGAGAAAACCAGAAAAGGATGTATGAAAAAATAGAGAGTATCAGTAAAGATGTAAACATAAAAGTGATAAAGATAATAAAGAGTCTACAGCCATGCTACCCTGAATAAGTCCAAAACCATCTGATCTTGGAAGCTAAGCAGGGTCGGTTCTGATTAGTACTTGGATGGAAGATGACCTAGGAAGACCAGGAGCTATAGGAATAAAAAATACAAAATAAGGGATTGTAAACACACAAGGTCCTTTCAATCTATAGGGTCAACCAAGGGTTGCCTCATCAAAAAAAATTAAATTAATTAATTAATCAATTAATTGATTAATTAAAAAAGTGATAAGAAGAAATTATAAAAAATAAACCTGCAACTGAAAAGTAAAATAACTGAAATTTAAAAAATATTTAATCGAGGGGTTCTATATCAGATATGAGAAGACAAAAGAAAGAATCAGAAAACCCAAAGATAGGACAATTGAATTTATTCATGATGAGGAGCAGAAAGAATAAAGAACAAAGAAAAATGAACAGAGCTTAAGGAACCTATAAGACACCATAAAGCATACTCATATATACATTATGGGAGTCTCAAGAGGAGAAGAGTATGAAAAAGAGGATGAAATAAATATTTGAAAAAATAATTACTCAAGCTTTCCAAATTTAATGAAATGTATGAATCTACATATCCAAGAAGTATAACAAATTTTAATTAGGGTAAAGTCAGTGAAATCTATACTAAGAAACATTATGATCAAATTCTCAAAAGCCAAAGACGACAAAAGCATCCTAAAATTGGCAAGAGAGAAGTGATTCATAAAGGATCCTCGGTAGGATCAACAGCCAATTTCATGTCAGAAACCACAGTCAGAAGGCAGTGGGTTGGCATATTGAAAATGGTAAAAGAAAGTTAACAAAGAATTCTATATCAAGCAGAACTATCTTTTTAAAATGAAGAGGAAATTAAGACATTCCCAGAAAAATAAAAGCTGAGGGACTTTGTAACCTGTAGGTCTGCCTTATAAGAAATGCTAAAGAGATTTCTTCACGCTGAAATAAAGGGTCATTAGACAGTAATTTGACATCATATGAAGAAATAAAGAATTTTAGTAAAGGTAACTACGTATATACTTATAAAAGTAGTAGTATTAAACTTTTAGTTTTAAAATTAAAAGGTTATATATTATGATCAAGAAGGATTTATATAAGAAATAGAAGAGTGGTTCAGAAAAGGAAAATTAATCAATAGAATACATCATATTAACAGAACAAGAGAAAAAAATTTAAAATAACTGATTGCCCTACTGACATACAGAAATCATTTAACAAAATCTAAAAATTTAATAAGAACACTCAAAACGAGGAATAAAAAGGAACTTCCTCAACATGATTAAAGTTATTTATTAAATAAACCTCACAGCTGACGTATCCAATGATGAATGATTGATTGCTTTCCCCTAAGATCAGAAACAAAATAGTTAAGTCAGAAAGAATTCCTACATTCACACTTTCATCACTACTGTTCAACATTGTACTTGACGTTCTAGCCAGGGCAATAAGGCAAGAGAGAGAAAAATGGCATTCAAATTAGAAGATCATATATAGAGAAACTCTAAAAGAATACGCGCGCGCGCGCACACACACACACACACACACACACACACACACACACACAACCCCAACTAACTAAACAACAACAGTGAAAACTACAAGACCTAGTAAACAAATGCAGAAAAGTTTCAGGGTATAAAACCAACACATAAAAATAAATTTTGTTTTAATACCTCAAAATGAACTATTTGAAAGAAAATATTGTTCAACAAATACAAAACAATTCTATTTGTAATAACACAAAAGAATAAATTTTCTATGAGTAAATTCAACCAAAGAGGTTAAAGACTTGTACAGTGAAGACTGTAAATGTTGCTAAAAAAGAATTAAAGAACTGAATATATCATGTTCAAGGATTAGAACATTTAATATTGTTAGCATGGCAATATTACCCAAAATAATCTACAGTTTAATGCAATCTGTATCAAAATTTCAGTGATTTTTTTTTTGCATAAATGGAAAAGCCAATTCTCAAATTCACATGAAATTATCAAGGGCTCTAAACAGCCAAAACATTCTTGAAACAAAGAGAACAACTCACATATTCTGATTCAAAATTTAATACAATGCCACAGCAATCAAAACAATGTGGTACTGGCATAAGGATAAACATATAGACCAATGGAAAAGAATTGAGTCCAGAAATAACTTCATATATCCATGGTCAATTGATTTTCTACAAAGGTACCAAGACTGAGAAACAAAAGAAAAAAATAGATAAATTGGATATTTTCAAAGAAAGAAACTTCTGTGCATTGAAAGACTTTATCAAGAAAATGGAAGGAAAACCTACAGAATGAGAGAAATATTTACAAATCAGATGCCTGATAAGAGTCTAGCATCAAGAAGTCACAAGAAATTCTTACAACAAACTAAGACAAACACTCCAATTTAAAAATGGGAAAATGACTTGAATAGACATTTCTGCAAAGAAGACATACAAATGTCCAACAAGCCTATGAAAATTTTCTTGACACTATGTATTAGCCACTGGGGAGATGCTTATCAAAACCATAATTAGGTACCACTTATATCCACTAAGATGTCTATAACAACAACTAAAAATAATGTAACATGTGTTAGTGAGGATATCGAAAAATAAGAATTCTCATACAATGCTGGTAGGAATACAAAATTGTTCACCCACTGAGAAAAACGGTTTGGTGATTCCTCAAAAAGTTAAACATATAATTACTATATGACAGAGTAATTCCACTCCAGGTATATACTCAAACAAATACTTGTACAGAAATGTTTATAGCATTACTATACACAGTAGTGGGGAAAAAAGCCAAAACCTAAAACAACCCAAATGTTCACTAACAGAGAGATACACAATTATATGATAATTTTTGGCCATAAAAAAGAGCGCAATACTGATCTATTCTACAATATGGATGAATTTTGAAAACATGCTAGGTGAAAGAAGCCAAATACAAAAGGTCACTTATTATATGATTTCATACATATGAAATATCCAGAATAGATAAATCAATAGAAATAAAAATCAGATCAGTGATTGCCAGGATCTTGGGGATAGGGAGATAGAATAAATTACTTAAATGAATATGGAATTTTATTTGGGAGCACTTAAAATATTTTGGAGCTATGTAGAAGCTATGGGTACACAATATTGTGAATGTACTATATGTCACTGAACTATTCTCTTTAAACCAGTTAAATTTATTTTATGTAAATTTCCCTTTGATTAAACCAAATAAAACATGTCCTTCAATCAGGCAGTTATCACTCTATATAATTCATTTCTTTAACCAATTCTCCAAAATATTATGAGTCTTTATTATGGTTGTTGCTAAGCTTCAAAAGTGATTTCTAGAATTAGTGGCTGTAGAGACTAATGCATGATGAGAGATTAAAGTGAATTCACTGAAGTTAATGTGTGAATGCTAATGATTAAAGCATTTATTGAGCTAATTTTTTCCCTCACTGAGACATGTGGAAAAACACAAATGTACCCTCAGAGTTCTTTATCTGTTTTTCTTTACTTAGGGGAAAGTTCTCATTACATTGAGTTTGAAGAGATAAAACTAGTAACAGAAAAAAAAAAATTTAAGAAGCTGACTAGAATAGATATTTTTTTGAAATGAGTAAATCCATCCCAAATGCTTAGGCAATTTCCATTCCTGTTAGGTGAGTGGCAGAGAAGAATTTGATAACTAAAAGATGAGGAAAAGCATAAAAAATTTTTTCACAGGCAGTGATGTCATCCTGGAAATACTGCCTCAGCAGATCAAAGATAAACAACATGGGGCAGGACAAAGAGTTGGGAGAGACAGTGAATAACCGCACTCCTGAAAGCAGAAGTATTCTTTTTTCCCTCCCTCTATGGACCAGAACCTTTCATTTGGAATATAAATGTTTTTAAAACTTTTTGATAACTATAAATGTAAAGAAGAGAAAAGAGCTTTCTTCACAGCAGGGTTTCTTATCTGCACTGACCTATCAGCAACTTCAGATGGGGAGGTGGGCCCCAATTCTCAGGATTGTAGAAAAGAATGTGTTAAAATGGGGGTGGGTGTGGATGAGAGGAAGCTGAAATGTGTGTGGATGGTTTAACATGCAAATGTCCCAACTTTCTTTTAGGTAGAGGATCAAGGTTTGGCTATTTTCAACTTCTTTTCCACTCCCCCTCTCTTCCCATCCCAGTTTAGTTTCAAGAGGACTGTAGATGTGACAAGGGCTTTGTGTAGGGAATTCAGGCGAATGAAAGGGCCAAGGAGACCCAGTTGAGGGAACAAACTTTTGGGGGTCAGTGGGGTCAGCTTAGAATAAATGTGTGGCATTGTTGTTATTAAGGACATGCTCTCAGCAGGGTGTCCTGAGCTGGGCACACAACGTTCAGGCCTGTTTATTCAACACTGAAATACCTAGTGACGGGTCTTGGGGAGAAAAGGGAAACTTCAGCAGCAAAGGCCTGCACCTTCCAGTATCAGAACATTCTCCAGAAGCACAAAGACCTGCTTTTTTCTAATTACAGAGACACAAGTGCCTGTGCATAACCCAAAATTAATTGATTAATTAACCAGTGCATTAAAAGAAGAGCTTCTCCTAGCAATTTTTCTTTTTTTCTCTCTCTTTCTCTCACTTCTTTTCTTCTCCACACATGGACAATCCAGGTCATTGAAAGCCTAAGATAGAAACAGTTTCTTAACAGTGTTTGAAAACAGTCTTTGTTTCCATGGAAGTGGCACAGGCCCTGTATGGTTTCCTTCCAGAAAACATTTACCTACCTCAGAGGATTTGCGTGTGTGTGTGTGTGTGTGTGTGTGTGTGTGTGTGTGTGTGTGTGTATTAAATGAGAGAAAGTGCTTAACACAGTCTGAGGGCATAGTTAGAGCTAAATAAATATTAGTTGTTGTTAGTAGGTATTGTTCTTATGCATCTCAGTCGTGAAGAGGTTGGGGAGGGGAGATGGGAGGATCCAAGTAGAGGCCTTTCCAGCTGAGATAGAAATCAGATTAGTGAGGAAGGGGGTGGGGGTGGGGCTGAGATCACAGCTGAGAATGCAATCCTTTAGGCAATTGAAAGGTAGAGAGGTGTCATTTCCAAAACCTGAATCAAAGAGTGGCTTAAAAGATTAAAATAAGAAAAAAATTGCTTATAGAATCTGTTACTCTAAATTTTTTAAAGCCATTTGAATTTGCCCAGATTTGTTTTGGGTAACAAGACTAAAATACATGAAATGATGAAGAATGTTAGTGCTAAATTATGTTTTACGGACCATCAGGAATTTAGGGCATTGGAAGAGAAGATAGACAGGATTGACACATGAACACCTTTTCAAAACAAGTAACAGCAAAATAAAGGTATAATGTTGATAGGAGTTCAATGAAAGAGCAATCAGTAGTGTGGTCAGGAAGTAGCATCTGAGAGGAAGAGCTTCTGGATGAAGGCAATGAGATGAGCAGAGAGGAATGGGGTAATGCCATGGAAGACTTAGAGTGTTGACAATGAGTTTGAGAAATCGAGGTTTCAGAAAATTGAATTTGGGGGTAGAGTACATAATGGTTTGGCATGTGAAGAGCATGTGGGCAGGAAGATTAGCTTTAAAATTATGGCTATAACCCATATACTATTGGTTGTGATTGTGGTGGTGGTGGTGGTGGTGCAGTATATGTGTATGTGTATGTTTATGGACTAGAGAGATTAAAGCAATGTCCAAGAAAGTTTAAATACAATGAAATCTCAAGAAGATATATGATAGACGAGGTGACTGACTGGAACTATAGGCTAGAGAAAAAGCCTCTGTTCCAATAAGCTGTAGAGTAGTAGGATCATTGGAAGAAAAGTGGAATTTGAGGAAAATTCCTGTATTGAGGATAAAGAAAACTTAAATTTAACTTACATGGAATTACAAGTATTAAATATTGGATGGGTAGTATTGTGCAGAAAAGAAATCTATTATATTGGAAGAGGGGAAAGCTATCAAGTTTCAGGTAACTGGAATAAAATTAATTACTGGTAAATTTAGGAGAAATACTTTAAGTTATTAAAAAGACTTTCTGGAAAAGTCAAAATAAAGAGGAGGGAGTTGCAAAATGTTTAAACTCTTGTGACCTTGGGGATGAGAATATCCAAGAACAAAGTTGGGGTACAAACAATTGGTGCTGAGTGTTCTGCCAAGTGTCCACTATGCATGTGTTGCTCTGGGCTCCCCTTTCAACATGGCTTCCTCTTTATGATGATGGGAAGAGCCGCAAACAAATGTGGTAAAGAGTCAGGAGGGCAATAACAGTTCAGCTTGTTCCACCTTGGAAGAAGATTTTGAGGGAATTATAGAGAATTTTCGCGCACATACTAAAGATGAGACTATGTCAGAGGAAATTTGAGTTTGTGTATAGGAGGGGAACGTTGGTCCTGTTTGTTCAGGTGAATATTTGATGGCTTTTTACTGCCTTTTATATTCCTGTTTGACTTTGGTTAGGGCCACTCTAAATTAAACTCATAACATTTTAGTATCTATATTGACTCATTTAATGCTATCACCCATGAAAGAAACCCTTAGAAGGAGAATGAACAAGTCACACCAAAGGACAAGGGGGCCTGAGTCAAAGGCTAGGTCTAATGCCCCTGAGGGCAGAAGCTGAGTCTGATCTGTTTGTGTATATCTCTAGAGCTTAGAAAGGTGCTCAGTAAGTGAGCAAGTGAACGTTTAAAATTAGAAGACTGGCTCCTAAAAGCAATAAAGGAGAAGCATGTCACCAGGCTGCCACTTCTAGGGAGCATGTGTAGTTACACTAAGGGATGGTTTTAAGGTATCCATGTTGCTGAATCAAAACCAGAGTCACACACAAACTGTTTCTAGTCCATAAGAAGACTGTGGAGTGGCTACATTTATTCCCTTGGCTGGTGGGGTTGAACTACTGAGGTATGAGATAAAAGGCAAGCTAGGATCTGATGTTCAGTGTGCCCATTGTAGCCACTCTGCCCACTATACTGGGTCAAACAAATGGGTTGCCAGCATCAGCGAATAAATATATCCTATATTGCTACATTGCTTACCTTAAAATTCTCAAACTGTAATTGCCTTGTCTTGAAGTCAATTATTTCTACTATTTAGCAAGCATTAATTGTACTCCTATGTGTCAAGAATATAGGTGTATGCAATACAGATAAGATGTGGAACTTTGTCTATTGTCTACAAAAAAAAATAGACAGGTGGTAAGGTAAGTACTATGACTTAAAGAATCATAGGATGTTATAGAGACCCAAGAACAGGCAGCTATGCTAATCACTTGTTCTCACACTCTTCCATTCACCATCTTTGTGTCTTGGAAGTACGCTGCTGCTGAGATGATGGTAATGTCTGTTCTCCTCTCAGTAAGGTAAGAGTGCCAGGGAGCAACAGATCTGGCATGTGTCCTCTTCAGAGGAAAGGTGAAACAAAATATTGTGGGGCTAAAAAGCTCTCACTCTGAATGGCTTCCCTTTGTTGAAAACCCAGAAAGAAAAGCAGCATCACAATTTGTAGGGTAACCTGCTAACAATACAGCTGCTGGGGCTCAGCCAAGTCCTGGCATAGCTGCCCAGCCAATCCGTGATTAATGATGTCATTACTAGCAAAGATGAAACCTCAATTGAATAAGCTTTGGCTTTTAATAAAAGCCTTGACTAAGCAGTAAACTAACCAGAGGGATGATCAACTGTGCAGTATTCCAAATATCACTGACTTGGAGTGTTAACAGAGAATCAAAATAGAATACCAATCCAGGGTAGTGGCCGAAAGCAGAATCTGATGGTAGAGTAATGGTACATTATTGGGGGATATTTAAGGTTGTTTCCTTCACTCTATATGGAAAGTTCATAACTAGGGGATCTCAGTTTTCATACGCAGAAAGTAAGGCCCAGAAGTGAATGGACTCACTCTTGGACTCACATCAGTTGATGGTAAACCATGACCAAACCCAGGGCTCACTCCACTATGCCACACAGTTTTCATAAAGCTCAGTAAGGTCTTATATCCAGGCAACGGCAACCATTCCTAACTGGAAACTCATCAGGGTATGAGTAACTTTCAGCTTCTCTATTCATCATTAATTACTGAATTTTATCAAGGAAGTTTTCTGTTTGTTTGTTTCTCTTCCCCTGACCCAAGGGAGTGTTATGGGTAAATACTTCCAAGTTCTCTCATGTTGGAGAAAGACTGCTAGCCACCTTTATACTTGAACCACATAGCTAGGTATAATATTGTTGGATCATACTTCCTTCTCTTAGTCTTGTAAGCATTGTTCCATTTTCTTACAGTGTTGAATGTTATTTGTGGAAAACCCTGAGGTCAGAATGATAATATTTTACTTTATAGACAACATAATATTTTTCACAGATACATATTTTCTAGATAGTTTTTTTCTTTAGCATTGACTTCTTTAGCCTAACCTGAATTTGTCCATTTTTTAATTGAAGTGATTTCTTCAGCTGAAGATTCAATTATTTATTCTAATGAAAGGCCCATTTATTTTGTTCTTAATATATTTTCCATTCCATTACTTGGGTTCTTTACTTCAGGAACAGTAGTTATCCTTTTAAATCATGTAAGTGGGATAGGTACTTCAGTTTTCAAGTGCTTTCCAGTGTCAAGTTGCTCACACACAGCAAGTCAATAATTAGAATAATCTCTCTCAAGAATTCTTTGGCACTCCACACAAAGTGCAGAGGGTAATTGACTCTGCCTGGGGGTGTCCAAGAGGCAAACTTGTTCTCAATATAAGGAGTGATAAGCATTATTTAGCAAAGGAAGAGACTGCTTATGAAATAGTAAAGTCCTCCTACACTGTCTGTGATCTTACAGTGGGAAGGTGAAGTAAATGTTCACAATGATCCCTTCCAGCTCTGTGGCCTTGCAAAGAATAGTGTCAAGTGGGGGCTTTCCCATTAGCCTTTGGAAAGGGTAGAGTGCAGGGTTGGTGGGTAAGTAATCTATCTGCCTTCCTCATTGTCAGTGGTTTCCCCACAGTGGAACCTTTTATTCTAAATCTATATTTGATGATTGATACCAGAAACAAATGAAAGAACAGAAGGGCCAGAGCTAATGTGACAGTAGAAGCCATTTTTTAGTTACTTCTGCTACAGATGAGATAGTGTTCTGTCAAGTCAAAAATAATTAGACAATGGAAGTTATAAAATATTCTCTTTTTATTTATTTTCCTCCAATGAGAATTATAAACTGTAAAGTCCCTAAGATTACGAATCAGTATTGACCTTGTCTACTATTCCAGTACCAGTTGTCTAGCATTGGGCTTGACGTTCAATCTAAACACCTAATATTTGTAAAATAAATAAACATTAAAAGAAGTAATAAACTTGAACTAATGAGTTTTCAAGACAGAAAATAAAGAAATGTAGTATCATCTTTTATTTCCATGAAGCCTATATTGTCAACGTTTTAACCAGCCTGCAGACATTAGTCTGGATGACTCACATATTTTCGTTTGTTTAAGTAAGTGTGAGAGTACTAGTAGCCCTTTAAGATTCTTCGTCTTCATAAGAGTCCCTAAAGAGGCAGTGCTTTGCAGAGAGAGATGTTCTGGTGGTTTGTGGCAGTGCACCATGGTGGAAGAGTATGGAATATCAAGTGTACTAGTTCTAAGTTCGAATTGTGGTTTTACTACATAGTGGCATTGTATGTACTTTAAACTTCTCTGAGGTTGGTGTTTTACTTGCAAAATGTTAAGCTAACATTTCATAAGATAGTTATGAGAATTAGTTAAAACAGTTATAGGAAGCATTTAGGATGGTACATAGAGTGGAACAGGTAAACTTGGCATACACATTTCTGTTGCCCTCAACTTACCTGGTGCCTCCAGTTCTATTTCTATTCCATGTTGTAGAATGGAGGAGGAGAGGGTGGTGATCTTGATGACTGGACAGTTATTTGCAGTAGAATTTCCTTCCAATTTATCCCCCCAAACTGCTCCTGATACCTAGTTTTATGGTACCATAAGTATTAGATATGGAGTGGAAAGAAGGGAATTACTCACTCTTCCAAATGATACATTAGGTTTCAAGAAGAATAAAGGAGATTTATTAAAATTGCCTTCCAAAAGGAGCTAATTGAGGTCCTGATTGCACTGGCTTTAAGGATTGGGCAGACTCCATCACACGCCTTGAGTGTCCCAAGACATTCCACACTTCCACAAGACTGGTTGATTAAGTTGCTTTTGCTTATTCCCATAAAGTCAATTTCAGATTCCAACATCTCTAAAGTCCAATACCTCAATGCATTGCCCACAACTTGTGTATACTCTCAATGTGACTCTGCCCCATAAAAAGTTTTATGATGGAATCAATCTTGGTGAGAGAATCACTGGGTCCCCATGCAAGTGATTCATGCTCATTAAAGTCAGACCAGACTGCCCCATTGTGAAAGAGGAGGCTAGTCAGCTCATAACCATCCAGACTTAAGACTGCCACCAATCACAACTTGAAGCTCGCTCAAAGAAAAGAAACCTCCAAAAATCATGAAGATATTTAATCTCCTCTAAAGAGAACATGGCTCTGGATGCTGGCTGGCAGGTGTAAGGAATGGTTCCCACACACAACTCTAAATGACATTTCCCTGCAGTGTCTCTTGGATGCCTGTCATGAGTCAGACTGTCCAAAGGGTTGGGAAAAATAGTGAACATGACAAAGTCTTTGCTTTCATGGAACATGAACTTTAACAATACGAGGGGGCTAGGAGACAGAAAAATGAATACAAAACAAGAATATTAATGTATGATGCCGATAACTAATACAAGGTGATGAGATAAAGAGTGATTGTACAAACATTTGGATCTACTGGTCAAAATGGCTTCCTGAAGGAAGAGCTGAGTTTTAGAGGAGAAAGACCAAGCCATGTGAAGATTGGAAGGAAAGAAACTACAGGCAAAGACAAAACTAGTGCAAAGGTCTTAGGACAGGGATGAGCTTGAAGTGCTAACAGGGGACTAGCTCCCAATAAGTACTAGTGCATGTGTGTGTGATGGGGAAGGCAATTTAATAAATCCCCTTTATCCTTAAAACCTATGTTGTATCATTTGGAAGAGTGAACAATTCTCTTCTTTCCACTTCATATCTATATGGCTTATGGTACCATGAAATACGGCTAACTAGGTGTCAGGGAGCAGTTTTGGGAGGGTGAATTGGGAGGGGGTAAGGAAGATGGTGACGCAGATCAGTCAGTAGCTAGGGTCAATATCAAATAGCATTGGTAGACCCGTGGTAAAAGGTTGTAAATTTCCCTTTTAAAACCTTGTCTTCTAGAGTTGGCCTGGGGAAGAGAAAAAGTGGATCAAATGATACCTCAGAAGGAAGAAAAAGACATTACATGAGATCAGGAAGTATATAAGAAGGTCTACAAGGAACTAGAACCAATTTAAAACCCCAGTTCTTAATGTAATCCAGCTCTACGCAATTGGGTGTTACCAAAACCCTCTCAAATCTTTCATAAATTAATCTTGTTGTCCCAGTAGCATCTTCTTTATGATCTGAGTTCACTAAGTGCACTATTTACAAGGGATTCCTAACTTAGAAGTGGGCAATGGGTATGGAAAGCAGCCAGGTTTGATACTCTGTTTTTCCTCTTAACTAATTGGAGAACTTTGGCCAAGTCCTTTGCTCTTAGGCATCAATCTTCTCATATGTATACCATTTAGTGTGTACTAAATGATCTCCAAAGTCCCTGCTAACAGTCTGGGGTTTATATGAAGTCCATGACATCTGGTGGAAAGTCATAAGGACTGTGTTAAAGAAAATTAAACACATTGACCTCTTCAGAGGCAAGGCCTTATTAATAGCTGGGAAAGCTGCATGCCACTGGCTGAATTGTTAGAGATGAACCAGGTAAACGCCATGTCAGGATTAACAGCATCCTGCATGTAACTCATTCCATTCCTCTGTGTACTGGGAAAGCCTTATTTTTCTTTTATTATAACGACCCTCAAATCCCACCACTATTTCTAAATCTTCAGGAAGGCATTCACTTTTTCCATAATGCAAGACAATTGCAAAATGAAGAGAAAATGGGTTATCACATTCTATCTTACTAATTGGAAGCTCAAAAGTAAAAGGTAATAAATGCCTGAACCATTAGGTAAGTTTTCTGATACTACTGCTGGTAGTTAGGCGCCTCTACTGGTGGACTCAGCAGCAAACCACCGAAAACTGAGTTTTCTATTCCGGGATGACTCCTTCCCTAAGGAGACCTGGAATGCAGATGTTTGTCTTCGGGATTTCAAAAAGGAAAAAAGCTTATTCTAGGCCATATCTCATTTAAGATAAATTCTTTCACCTTTCAATACTAAAAGTCGTATTAGAAAAAATTTTAATAGAAGTGAACGGGCAAGCAAATCCTGTTTTCAGAAAATTTACAGATGGACTCAGAACATTCATTATAAAGGAAATCTTCTTAGAATTTAAAGATTATTTCTTTTAAAAACTGTGGACTTTGGTGTTGTATGGAAGAAAAGAATATTGGCATTCTCATGATAGAGATGGGAAATGTCATAGTGAGCCAGATACATGGATGTGGTTAAGGAGCTAACCACCTGCTTTGTGGCTTTGAACTGAGCCTGGAATGTTGGTAGAGGTGGTGGGTAAGGGCATAAGATTTGGTTAGACTTTTGAGTCCTCATTCTGCCAACTTGTTGGAAAAGTCACTTAAAGCTCCTGACTTTCCTGCATGTAATAGTCTCGTAAGTATTTTAACCAATATACAAATTAAATACACTAAAGTCAATTTCATTCCATCAGAATCATTGTGTATTTATTCAATGGGACACAAAGAATGTAAAAATACTCAGAGTAGTTTTACAGCATGTATTAATTTATTTCCTCATTGTATTTACAGAGTAGCCTCTCACCTGGGCACTAATTGAGTACTTAAAACAATGATTATACATAGACACTGCGCTCGAGAATCAAAAACCTAGGAGAAAAGCTAAGATATATAGACAACTATTAAAGGTGTCAATGATGTGAGAAATACATGTGATCAATAGGAGTTCTCAGAAGATAAATTATTTCCAATTCTGAGGAATCGGGAAAGGCTTTTACTTTTGGTATTTACATTATTTATATGATTACTGAGTTGCTGAACACTAATCCTTGACTATGTGGAAAGATAAGATTCAAAGTGTTTTAATAATTCTGTTGGCAAGCTTGAAATGTATTAGAAAATGATATTAAAAAGAAACAAAGAAATGAAAAATAAGGTAGTTACAAACTCACAGAAAAAAAATTATATAAGAAGAACGTATTTTTGTAGTATGCTATTTGGCTCAATGATAAATAATACTTACATTATTATGATAACATAAGTTTAACTAGTAAATTAACCAAAAAGTGAGTTACCTCTACTGGAAGGAGAAGAAGAACTATGTTACATGAGAAAATAAGAGAATTAAATGTTCACTTTCAAAAAAAGTTAATAAATACATTGACAATTATATATGAATAAATGTAATCTACAAAATGTATTTGGTGATATGGAAGATTAGACTGAAAAAAAATCAGGTAAAAGTTAAAAGCGGTTATGTAGAGGGTAGGGCTCAGCAAACAGGTGGTACTGAGGAGGCTGATTTTTAGGATGACCATTGCAAGATATTTAACTTTTTAAAAACATGTGTATATATTCCATTAAATGAATTTTTAATGACAAAAGGAGAAGGGGATGATGTGGCATGATTCTTGTTTGTTTGGTTGTGTTTTTTTTGTCCATCTTCACACACTTATTTTGGGAATGTAACCTTTGCTTTCTCAACACTTTTTACTCCTCCACTTTTAAACACCATGGTTCTGTGGAAGATTACATTTTTCACATAACTATATATCCCTGGATCCAATTGATTGGTTTAGATTTAGAAGGGGGAAAAAAAAGAGGGAGAGGGAGAGGAAAGAGGGATAGAGTTATATAGAATAGATTTTTTGTGTGTGCATGTGTGTGTGGCAGGGGAGAGAAAGAGAGAGAGAAACAAAATGGCATACAAAGAGAGAATAAAAAAAGAATTTAGCAATGTTGAAGTTTCTGGTTGCATTTATTCTGGAGAACAAGCTTTATCTTGCTTTTTAGTAATTTGGTTGTAAATTTTATTTCAGGTAGAAAACCTCTTACATCTTCTATGCTTTTTTTTTCACAGTTTAAAATTGTTTCCTTTTCTGCAAGGGACAGTGACCTAACTCCTATTCTAAAATGGTATCTGATTAGCAGCCCCTGCGCAGTCTTTCAAAAATTCTCAGAAGATACCACTTAAGGCACAGTGGGTGTTTTTTAAATGTGGTCTTTCCTGTGACTAGCAGGCAATTCATACTTGAGCCTGGGAGGAATCCTTAAATTATAAGGCAGGTGAAGATGAATGAAGAGAAGACAGGGAGATATACCATCAACAATCTATAATCAATGTAAATGAAAACCATGTGCAATTGTGTGTATAGTATGCAAGATGCTCTTTTTGTGGCATAAAAAGTGCAATTGTCACCTTCCCTTCTTCTCCAACTTGCCTCTTGTCTTTTCTTTTTTTTAAAATGAGGCAACATTGGTTAATAATATATTATAGTTTCAGGTGCATAACATTGTAATTCAATATTTGTATACACTATAGTGTGCTCCCCAAAACAAAAGTCTAATTTCCATCAGTCATCACATATACTTGACCCTCCTTCACTCACATCATCCTCCACCCATCCACCCCTGCCTCCCTAGTGACCACTATTCTGTTGTCCATGTCTATGAGTTTGTTTTTCTGTTTGTTCTTTTCTTTCTTTTTTTGTTTTTTTTTCTATATCGCATATGCATAAAATCATATGATTTTTGTCCTTTTCAGTTGACTTTTTGATAATAGTCATCCTAAACAGGTTTGAGGTGATATCTCATTGTGATTTTTTGTGCATTTCCCTCACCAATAACTAGTGATGCTGAACATCTTTTCATGCCCTCTGGCCATCTGTATGTCCTACTTGAAAAAATGGATTGCAAATTGGTACACCAGAATGGAGGTTCTTCAGAAAATTAAGACTAGAACTGACATATGATCCAGCTATTTGACTTCTGAGTACTTATCTGAAGAATAAAAACACTAATTGAATATATATATGTACACACACACACACACATACACTGCTATGTTTATTGTAACATTATTTATAATATCTAATAATGGAGACAATCTAAGTGTCCAAAGACTGAATGGATAAAGAAGATGCAATATATCAGTTGACCCATGAACAACGTGGGTTTGAACTTTATGGGTTCACTTATACACATTTTTCAATAAATACCTGTATTTCAATAAATACCTATACTGTTTACAATCTGCGGTTGGGAGTCCACTGATGCAGAGGGCCGACTGTATGCATTAATCTATACCATTATACATAGGGGACTTGACCATCCATAGATTTTGGTATCTGCAGTGGTCCTGGAACCAATCCCTGTGGATTTTGATGAAGTCAAAAAGGAACCTCCTATCTTTCTAAAATCTATTTGGAAATTAAATCTCTGCAAGCATTGGGCATAAAGTAGTAGGAATCACTGGTTATGATGCAGTGTATTCTAAGAGAAAGAGCCTAACTAAGAAAAGACTGGGGTTTGAGGAGGGACACAGAGATGAGAAGAGCTAAGGGTTGTCAAAGCTACAAATTCTATTTACTCATGAGACTCAGAGATCAAGATAGCTGCATAGGGAAAAGATGTCAAATTTATAGAAAAGAACTGCTCTTCATGAAAATCTGCTAGAAATTAAACTCTGGGAGTCAAAAGAAAGAGGAGAGAGACATAATTGATGCTGAAATAGAAATTAAATCCATACAGAAGATGCGGAGGAAAAAGATCCAAAGGAAATGATGAGAAAGGAAATGACAGATATGGAAGACCATGAGTGAAGATCAAAGAAAGAAAGGCTGGAATAAATGAATCATAAGTAATTGTTAAGAAAAAAATACAAATCAAGCCTCAATTCTTCAAATAAAAAAAAAAAACTTTACAGACAGATTGCAAGTTTCATGCTGTCCTAGACAAAGTAATATGAATATGTTCATTTTAATTCTGAAGTACTGTTTAAATTAAAAAAGAGCAATATAATATTTTTTTTAAATTTCCACAAAAAGAAAAGTTTATGTTATGAAAGTGGGGGAAAAAAAAAAACAGGCTGGAACTAAAGCTCTTATCTGCAGCACTAATGCCACAAGACTACTGAGTTCTAAGCAAAAACTGAGCTACACACATTGCCTTATATAAATGAAGGCAATAAAAAGATATTTTTATTAAATAATGAGTTTGAAAAAGATTCATGTAAAACACTTATTTGAAGTTCATTTTCCAACTAACTGGGGATACTAAATAATGCAAACTCAAAAAAGAGAGTGTCATCTCAATATAATGTGATGGGATTCAACACTAAAACTAAGAAACATGGCTCATATTTACTAGTTCTTCTCCAGGATAGATGTAAATCTAGATATAAAAATGAGTCCTAAAATAAAAAACATCTGTCCTTTAAAAATTATGTAAAATTCATGATTATATGAAAAAAATCTGAGCTTAAAACGTCAGCTATTATTAACAAAGACTGAGAAAATGTGAGGAGAAGTGAGAGTGGAGGATTGTGTACTCAAAAGATAATTTCCTTCTTGACTTTGAAAATTAGTTCACGTAAAGAAAAAAAGGGCTTTTGAAATGTTAAAAGATAAACATAAAAGAAAGTAAAAGCAAAGAAAACAAGGTACATAGAGCAAATACGAGTAACAAATGAAACAGCATAAAATAATATTTGAAAAGTATAAAACTACATGTCAGAACATGAAATAGGCCTTTTGTGCTAATAACATTGATGTTAAGCATCTCTTTTAAAAGTAAATGACTCTCAAGTTGTTTTCCCAAAATTTGGCCAATTCTGTCTATAAGAGAACACCCCAAACAAAAGTATGTGAGAATATTAAAAGTATCAAACAAAGATGCATTGGACAAATTCAAACAAAAGTAAGGAGGGGTGCCAAGCATACATATCAGACAAAAAATTGCAGGGAGTAAAAGTTCACTTCTTTGATGAATAGTAACAAACATTTATAAGATTAATAAAGTAGCAAGACATTTAATTCAACCTCTAAAAAAATGAGCACACAGTAATAAATATAGATATTAACGTATTTTTCTATTCACAACGGAACAAGCCAAAATAAGTGCATATCTAGAATGACAAGATTCATTCAATAAGATACTACTGATACCTCTTACAAATGAACAATAAAACTTAATATTTAAAATCTGTAGAATACAGTATTTTTAATAGAATATTTTAGGTCACAAAAAACATTTTAGATTCTAAAACTAAAAAAAAAAAAAAATGGTACAGCCTTCTCTCCTCTCTCCTTTTCTGACCAGAATAAATTAAAACTAAAAATGAATAATTAAAGTATTATGCCGGAAATAGAAATTTAAAAGATATTCTAACTAATTTATGAACAAAAATAATCTACACCATAATTACAAAGTATAAATATAAAGGGATTACTGCATATTACTCTCTGAGACTGAAAAAAATATGTCCTTTCCAATATGCGTGTCTTATGTAGGAAAATAATTTGTAGGAAAGATATCAACATATTAAGAGTAATTAACTTTGGGGAGTATTTATTTTACTTGGGTATGTGAATTCATTTATATAATTGCAATGCTTATCTACATGGAATGTATATTCAGTAGAGGCCATAGATTGACATTTTTTATGTTGTAAACTTCAAGCCCTCATATCATCTTTAAGGTGCAAGAGAGAAGTTAACTTTAGGGAAGACACACCTCTCTAGTAGTACAGATTTAAAGCAAATAGATAACTAATTCTCCTAGAATTAGTGAACTAATTATGGGTGCTTCACACTGAGCAGTGTTAAAAGTTCTGTTCAATGAGGTAAACTACGTATATCTTTTTAAGAGACAAGCTTAACCTAGAATTGGAGATTTGTTTTTCCTTAAATTGAATTTAAAACTACTCTGTGCCTGTGTGTTTTCTTGAGAGATGGTTGTATGTTCTTATCCAGACTTTTGTTGGACAGCCGGACTAATGGTTGGAAGGACAGACTTCTCTTGCAGGGTTTCTCAACCTCTGAACCATTGACATTTTGGGCCAGATAATTCTTTATTGAAACCAGGATGGATGGTGGTGTCCTATGTACTGACAAATATTTAGTAGGATGCTTGGACTCTACTCACGAGATTCTAATAGTAACCCCACTCTAGTTGTGACCACCAAAAATGTATTCAGATATTGCCAAATGTCCACCGGTGGGGGTCGGGGGGGGGGCGGGCGAACTGAATCGAATTAGATGATAGATTAACAGTGTCCCTGTAAGGCTGGCTGTGCCAAATTTGATGAGAACACTGTTGAAGACTGAGATTGAATTATTCGGGCTCTGGAACAGATCACATCCCATGGGTGAGAAAGAACATTTTCTTTGAATTTAAGTTTGGTTAACAGTCACAGCCTGGTGTGGTTAAGCTCTGAGGAGCCAAAAGGAGCTAGGTCCGTTTCCAAATGCTAGAGAAGGGTTAGGAGTAAGAGGTACCAGCAGAGGAAAGTGGCTCCCATTAAAGTCACAATTACATTAGGGTCAGCAGCAGCTATAAGGTAGCAAGAGAAGGAAGATGGTGACTGTCACAGGTCTCAGTCATTAGCCATAAGTACTTGCAGCAGCTGCAGATGGGTTCACAGAGCAGTCAAGGGAATCTGGGCCAGGCACCAATAACAGCTAACACAGTCCATTCTTTTACCACTCAGTTCCGTGTGCTTTTTTCTGACTCAAAATTCTCTTCATCTGGATACAGCTTCTCTAGGATTCTGATTGGTTACAATTTCTGGGAAAACATATACGAACAGTATGAATTACACCCCTGCTGCTGCTTGTTCTTGAGGTCTTAAATGATCTTCCCCTTCTTTACTTCCCATTTATAGGTGTAACTGGGCTTGGGGGTACCAGGAGTATGCAGTGCATCACTTTCATGACGACCTTATTTAGCAGCAATTCTACTTCCTTAATATGATCAGACCACAGGCCTTCTCAATATGCATGAAACTGCTTTCTTTGGCTGCTGTTTTACTGGCACAAGGAGCTCAAAGTGACCACTTGGTAGCTATAGCTTTAAGCTTACTGGGATTATTACTGTGTCCTTTGATGGAAGTACAGGCTTTCCAGGAGCCAGGACCTTGAAATTCACAGACTCAGAGCAGAAAGCACAAATTCTTCAAGAAGGCCACTGGGATTGATAGTTTATGGGTGTGCCCCTACTTCCACTGCTTGGTTCCTGGACACATGTATTCTACCTATTGGAGACCCATGCACCATCCTTAGGTGGTATCTTCTCAAAGTTGATGACTCAGCTGCACTTTTAAGAGGCCATTCTATCTTCTATCAGGCTGGCAGCTTCTGGATGATACAGTAGTATGTGGTAAGACAGTGGATCTCATGCTCATATGTGCGCAGAGGCCAGGCCTCTCTTTGCCAACTTATTGCATGAAGAAGTGCTATGCAAGACTCATATGGGAAGACAAATCCTCTGGGAGCCTTTGGAGTAATGGTGCAGGCTGGAGTGACCACAGACAGGAAAGGCAAACTGTTATCCAGAATATATGTAAATCTTGATTCAGATGACCTGCTCTTACCAGAGTAGAAGGGGTTCAGTATAATTGAACAGCCAACAGTAGCTAGTTGGTCTTATTCATGGGACTATACCATATAAAAATCAGCTTTTTGTCTTTTCTACTGGCCAATTGGGACCTTCATCAGGAAGAAGTCCAACATGGCAAAGTCTCAACTTGATGAGAGGGAGACGATCTTGTGGTGTCCATGCATAGCCTCTATTTCTACTATCATGGCAATCTCATTTATGAGCTCTTTTTCTAAACCAATGCAGTGGCAGAGGTTGGCTGTCATCAACTGGCTAAATTAAATACCCATTTGGGTGTTTAATGCCTCTTCTTCAGTGGGTGTATCTGTGGTGGGAATAAAATGCAATACAAAATCATAATATTTGGTGTGCAACTCACATATACCCATCCACATGCTGCTTCCCCAGACTTCTTTATCTCTTCTAATATTGTTTTTTCTAGGCAATTAACCAACCAGTTAAGCCAGGGGTCTCCAACCCCTGGGCCAAGTAATGGTACCAGTTTTGTGGCCTTTCGGAACCAGGCCACACAGCAGGGGGTGAATGGTGGACAAATAGCAGAGCTTTCATCTGTGTTTTGCAGCTGCCCTCCAGTGCTAGCATAACCACCTCAGCTCCACCACAGATCCTCAGGCATTATATTTCATTGGAGCACCAGTCCCTGGTGCGAAAAGGGTGGAGACCACTGAATAAGCCATTTTCCATTGACCATGAGTCTATATATTCTAACCTCAGAGAAATGATCTCTTCACACAAAGTGGATGGTTCATGACCACCATCTGAAGCTTCTGCCCACTGCAAAGATTTCTTCTCATTTTTGTTTTTAGGGCCACCCCAAAGTGGGGCTATAGTGCAGAAATTCATTTTCAGATCACACAAACTTACTCAGCTGTCCCATTTGTGTATTAATCACAGGAGTTTTCTTCTCTGGTAGCTGGACATAGAAAATGGTCCATGAGGTTAAGGTTGTCAGATGAGGGAGCGGTATCAGTATAATAGTGGAAGGCAACATGGGGTTCTGATACCTGGTGCTCTCTGAACCTGCTCCTCCTCAATCTGAAATGTACCACTTCTACCTTGCAGTGACCTCTCAGATCTTTTGATTTGTGGGTCTCACGGTATTCAGTTCACTGTGTGCCGTTCTGATTCGATGACCATTTGATTTTCCGTGGTTAGATAGTCTGTCTCAGTCAGGGATCAGTAGCAGATCAGTTTGAAAGTGTATGTGTGGTTTTAATTGTGTATAGTGCTTTGTTGCAGATGGCATGGCTTTGCACAAGAACCCAAGAATTCATAGGAAACCCTATGAATTTACTATTGTGGTTTACTAGAGATCATAAAACAATCTAAGTGGCAAGGCTGCTTATGCTGCAGCCTAAATCTACTTCAGAGGGTTTTCTTGCTCTGGCCCTCTTAAAACTATAAGCCTTTAGTATTACCAAATAAATGGGTCAAAGTAATATTTCGAGTGTATTATGTTATACCTAAAACCTGAAAAGGCCAACTAAGCCCTGTGCTGCTTTTCTTAATATTAAGAGATGCACACAGTAATAACATGGCCTTTACTTTGGAAAAGATGACTCATTTGCCCCAAAACACAGTGCCCTAAAATATTTAACTGATGTATCATGTTTCTAAATCTTCAAAAGGTTTATCTCCCTCCTTTGAGAGTGCACGTGTCTTACCACTTCTTGCTCATCAGGTCCAGCTATATGATGTTAGCAATATGAGCTAATATGGTGTTCTACAGAATGTCCAGATGGCCAGATCTTTTCAACAATATAGTGACAAGAGAGAAAGTGAAATTACCATATCTCTGGGCAAGACCATGAATGTATACTGCTATTCATTCCACAATGAATGCAAATTGCTTCTGTCCTTCTAATCTGAAGTGTAGTGAAAAGAATGCATTTGCCAGATCAATAGCTTTACGCCATTACCAGAATCTCTAATAAAGATACCACTTCCATCACAAGCAGTTGCAGTTGGTTGTGCTATTGGTTAAGTGTGCAGTAGTACACTGTTATTTTCCATGATCTGTCTGGTTCTTGCCAGACCACCACCCTCTGCATCCTTTAAATCTTTGAGGCTGGTATAAATCTGCCGTTTCCTCCAAAGATGTGATAATTATAATTATATTACATGTATTACCTTGGCTGGGTTGGGGGACTTTCGGGCTTTCACTTGGACTTTCTTACCTATAATAGCTCTGTGTTTATAGGTAAAGGAACCAACAAGGGTTTTGCCAACAGCTTAAATATTCAGGAACTGAGAACATGAACACTGGGTGTATCTGGATCCAGTGGACACTGTGATATGGACTTCAATTTATTCCATGACTCCCTTAGGCTATTATCAGGGGTCAAGATGACACTTGGCTCCCTGAGTATCAGTGTCAGCTTGAATATTGTATTCAACAGCCATCATATGATATGAGATATTCCCTTTTTCCTGAGTAAATGGCCAATGATCCCTATAAAAAAAGAACAGAAGTAATCAATAGCATATATATCTACCATGCTGTTGCATAGTCTTTGCTCATGGAAATCTGGCCTCCCCTTTGGTTAATGGTTTCTGGGACGAGAACTGCTCAGTTCTGAAAACTGGGAAAGATACTTTACTTTGGGGTAACAGACACAGGTCTTCAGTTCATCCATTCTGATGTCTTTGATGATCTTTATTATATGACCCTTACCTTGCCATCTTTCTTGTCCTTAGGAATGCCATAACCTGAGAACTATCTTCTGGGCTGACATTATGATCCTTCTGCCATTTTGGTGATCATGTCCAAGTGCTTCTAATGGTTAGTAGTTTGTTCTTGGTTTTTGCTATTCTGGAATCCTGTCATCTCCACTGCTACGAGGGAGCCCAGGTCTATAATAGCATTTTTACCATTAGCTTCTGTCTTCAGAGGATAGCCACCACTGAGCTCAACAATCACAGTGCCATCACACTAGTGCATTCCTTGTCATCTCAGTAAATGCATGGCCTTCAGGCCTCCTGAGTAACAGAAGTCAGCCAGTATATTTTTATATAGTACAGCTATTCAAGCATGCCCACTTCCCTGAGCTTTAATCCCTTTCCCTACAGTCTGCCATGGCAGACTATTTTATTTAATGCGAGTCGTCACTTTTTCCAAGCTTCCAAGAATCATCCAGGCAGTGTATTAAAACTTGCCCCCAGTGCCTGACAAACTCTCCCATATTTAGCTTTATAGTCTTCTTCCTTTAATTCAACACTCTCAAGAGGAATATCCCAAGTTCCTGCCAGTAAATTGTTAGCCAATTATTTCAGCAACTTTGGCATCAAGTCCTTACTACTTTTGCCAGGCTAGCACTTCCTCAATTATGTCATATTGCAATTGAAACTTAGTTATAGGTGTGGTTGACAGGACAGGAGAGGGGCATATTCTGAGGAGAGTCAGCATTATCTTATTGTCTCATGAGGCTTCTGCTAGACTTCAGGCCAAAGGGAGACAATCTCCTTTAACAAGAAGGAATAATCCACTTACACACACCCAGAGGATTCAAGGATCTCCTGCTCAAGTTTCAGTGTCTCACTTCTTCCCTATCAAGGTCTTGACATTAATGTAAGAGACTTGCTGGGGCTGAGCATTGAACCTTTTCTGAAGTTCTGCCTACCTTACAAATGGATCCTGAGCCTGGTCCTCAGAACAACCAGCCCTCTAAACACAGGATACAAGAATCTCTTGGATGATGCCGAAAGGTCCTCTACCATTTTATTTATTTATTTTTTTGCTTTGAATTAGTGATTATTCAAGTTTCTCATTTACTCTCTTCAAAACAACAGTGGTGTCCATTCTATAGTAACCCAATTCCACTGTCCTTATATTTACACTCAATTAATAGAGATGGCACACTAGTAGGGGCATATTCTTCTAACTGTATCACATCCCAGTTAGTTTCACTAAAAGGTGAAAGTCTTAATGACTGAACCACTACAGCATGCCAGGAACTATCAATATTTTACCTGCCATTAGGGTGATTGTACCTCCATTATAGGAAGGGCTAGGTACTTCAACTCCAGAATTTCATCCTTAAAGTCAACTTCCTATGACTACTTCTGGTACTAATTTTATTAGACCAGATTTCTTAGAAGCAGAGCCTAAGACAGGAATTCATGTACTCTTAACTTACTAAAAGGATGCTCTTCAGAAAATTTTGAAAGAGGGAGCATGACAGGGCAGCAGAAGGAGCCAAAAGAGAATGTGATCTCAGTAAAGTCTAGTGTTGGAGTTCTGGAATGTTTTCACAGAGGTGTCCAGAATTAAGATAAGTGGGTAGACCCTGTATCTCCACATTAGTCATTTGGGTTATTTCTCAGGACAGTGGTACTACAGCCTCCCTAGAATGTGTATGAGGTGGAACCCGTTAGCCAAAGGCAGTTATCTAGAGAAGATCACAGGTATGAGTCATTAGCTATAGTACTTGCAGCAACTAGGGGGATGAGCACAATGGCCCAGATAGTAGATCTGAGTGGGGCACCAATGGTCTCTACTATACGTGCACATTCATGTAGATTTTCTAGAGTGAATTTAATATTTTTGTTAAAAAATTTTCAAAAGCATATACTGAATCTTTTATAGATAGATGGTTTATATATTGCATGTTTACATATAAATTGATACATAACATACATGTTAATTTATGCATAGTTTTACATGAAGTATATGTTTATATACATTTATATATTCACATCTATAAATATATATTTAAACATGAGAATATAATGGTACATCTATATTTAGGAAAATAGTGAAAGGTATCTATTAACTTGTTCAACTCTGTAGTTTTTACTTCAGGGTGTAGGATTTGAAATGACCATAAGGCACCATCATACATTTTTTTCAAAATTATAAAAAGTTAGAGAGAAA
This sequence comes from Eonycteris spelaea, assembly GCA_003508835.1. Classification (NCBI taxonomy): domain Eukaryota; kingdom Metazoa; phylum Chordata; class Mammalia; order Chiroptera; family Pteropodidae; genus Eonycteris; species Eonycteris spelaea. The sequence goes on along the minus strand of PUFA01000083.1, from coordinate 95,428 downwards.
AAAAATGTTTTAGGAAAATATTTAAGGAGATAAGGAAATGTTCATAACATCTTAAATAAGACTGCATATATATTTAAATAATAAAATACTCTATAGCAACAAAATGATCACTCCTTAGTTATGTGCATCAATCTAGAGATAACTTATAAATGTCTATCCATGTTTTTAAAAATTGGCACATTAAATTACATTGTTTAAAAGTGTAAGCATAGGTAACAAAGTACAACAAGGAAATGATTGTTGCCAAAGCCAGGAATATTCTGGATACCTTTGGAGGCAAGGGATTGGGAGCATGGAGGAGAGAAAGAGCTTGTGCAGGGGACCATGGGGATCATAAGGCACAAGCAATGTCTGATTTCTTTACTTGGAGACAATTACATGGGTTTTATGTTCAACATACAAAATTATTCTACATGTTTTTGCTTATGATACATTTCACAATAAGATAGCAAAAAAGATGCATTCCACTAAATAACATGTCTAGTCAAATCTTCATTTATAAGAAAGAAATATATGCAAAAAAATATTTTATGCTTGTAATTCAACTATTAATCATAAATAATTTTAAATTTTTTCCTATTTTTCCAAATTTTTTGTCAGTAAATCTGAGTTTTTTAAAATAATTTTTGAGAGATGTGGAAAAAATGGTGTAGATGATAGAAGTTTTGTTCATCCCTCTTGTGACCAAATCAAAGTTGTGACAGAAACACAGAGCAAACAGCAAGCAAGGTCACCTGGGATGTAGATGAACAGAAGCACTACAGCTAGGGAGAGAAATAAGAAATTACCCTGCAACAGTAGAAGGTAGGACAGGCAAAGACGCAGGCTGCCTGGTCTGGAGCAGCTGAGTGGAACAGAGGCTGGGGCAGCTGCAGCCAGTAGCTGCAAATGCCTCTTAAAGGGACTTTCACACAGTGATGGACCTGCTCACTCTGAGAATCATTGCCCAGTCAGCTGCTGGGGGCGAGAGGGTGGCACCAGGGACTTACAGAGGGACACCAAGTTGTTGGAGCAAGGGCCAGAGGCAAAGCTCTCTCCCAGGCAGAAAGTGCAGATGGTACTCATTGTTCCTCTGGTGAGCCCATCTGGCTCCCAGTTTGCGAAGACAGCGCCCCGATAGCTGAGACGTCATTATTCCAGATAACAGAGGTGGTGCCACCCAGAGGATTCCCTGAAATTCCACCTCCCCCAACTCAGGGCCCCACCAAACCACATCCAGTAGTATCCTCAGAGAGTCCAAGGTTCCTTGTTGAGCCAACTTCAAGACTCACACTGGTGGCAGCTGACCTTGGTTTCTAGAGTGGCCTCTTGAGGCAACTATAAGACAGCATCTGTGGATTGCTTGCTGAATCATAACAGGTGGCCTCAGAGGGGCACAGGCTGGAGCTAAACTTGGCCTACAGCTGACCGCCTCTCAAGACTGTGCCACTGGACACCTACTACACAAAGCCACACTAATAAGACTGTGAGACTTAGGAGCTTTGCTTAGTACATAGAAACAGATACAGAAAAGAAGACAAAATGGGAAGACAAAAAAGCAGAAACCATATAAGAGAACAGAACAGAAATCCAGGAATAATGGAATCAAGCAATCTAACAGATACAGAGTTTCAGAACAGCAGTTAAAAAGATGCTCAATAAATTAAGGGAAGTGTAGATGAACTCAGTGAGAACTTTAACAAAGAGATAAAAAACATAAAAATGGAAAATGAAACTTATAAAAGGGAACCAGTCAGAAATGAAGAACACTTTATCTGAGATGAAGAGTGTATTAGAGGGAGTCAATAGAGTGGATAAAAAAAGAGGTTCAAACCACCGATATAACGGATGGGGAAGCCAAGGACACCCAATCAGAATGGCAAGAAAAAAGGAGCCAAGACGAAAATAATAATTTAAGGAGCATATGGGACATAATTAAATGTTAAAAATGTGGCATAGGGGTACCTGAAAGAAAACAAAACATCAAAGAGCTATTTGGAGAAATAATAATGGAAAACTTCCCTCACCTGGTGAGGGAAATAGACATACAACCCAAGAAGCTCAGAGAGTTCCAACAAAGAGAAATCCAAAGAGGCCCACACCAAGACACATCATAAAAAATGCCAAAATTTAAATACAAAGAGACATCTTAAAAGCAGCAAGAGAAAAAAACAGTTGTTACCTACAAGGGAGCACCCATAAGACTGGTAGCTAATTTCTTAAAAGAAACTATACAGGATCGAAGGGCTTGCCACAAAGTAGTCAATGTGATGAAAATCCAGGATCTACAACAAAGAATACTTTATCAAAGTTACCACTTAGTGTCGAAGGTCAGATAAAATGCTTCCCAATCAAAAGTAAGCTAAAGAAATTTATCAGCACCAAGTCAGTATTACAGGAAATGTTGGAGGGACTTCTTTAAGAAGAAAACCATGTATCAAAAACGTGAATAAAGAACTCCTATCAACAAGTAGCTCAGATGGAAAAGAATTAAGTGCTCCAACCAAAAAGATAGGGTGGCTGAATGGATAAGAAAACGAGACCTCTTCCTATGCTGCCTACAAAGACTCACTTCAGATTAAAGATACACACAGAATAAAAAGAAAGGGGATGGAAAAAGATATTGCTTTGATGGACACAGGTATTGCACTGAATGAAATAAGTCAGTAGAGAAAGGCAATATCACATGATTTCACATACATGTGGAATCTAAACACAAAATAAACAGTGATTATGTGTGTGTGTGTGTGTGTATATATATATATATACGTATATATATACTATATATATGTGTGTATATATATATCTATATATATATATATTATATATAATATATATATATATATATATCACTTCATGGATGGATAACCACAAAGCTCCAACTTCATTAGCATCAGGCCTTATCTTAAATATACACAGGAATAGTTTTAGTCTCTAAGGTCTAAATGCGAGGAAGGCAAAAGGTCTGTTGTAGCTGCATGCCTTGATGTATAGAGAAAGACTCTGTCCCTTCACCCTCGTCCACATGAATGGTGCTCCAAACCCACCATCAATGGTTGCCATGAACCTCAAAGAGAAGAATGGTGGCCTCAGCTAGTTCTGGAGGTGACTATGGAGTGGTTTCAAACAAGCACAGCTTGTCTTTGAGTTGTCTACATGTCTGATTTACCTTGGTAACTGTCTGTCAGTAGCCACAGAAGACAATTGAAAAAGAGTGAACCGAAACAGCAAATGACCAGGATATCATGAAAAGGAGAGATATCGTTATGGGCAAAGTTGGTAAAGTACCCAATATTCATATCACAGACATCAAGAAACTGAAAAAATATAATAAAGGCTCACAATTTTAGCATACTTTTTTAAAAAGTCCATAGGTATATATACTATTAGAATCTTTTAAGACAATGTACAAAAAACAAGAAATTAGTGTGAGAGTAATGGAATATAATTCAGTTAAGAAGGTTAAGCAGAATATCATAAAACATCCATTAGAATTAACTGTACAAAATATTTAGAAAGTGGTAGTAAGTCTCAATGACCTACGTTTATACCAGACAAATCATCAAAAGTAAGATTAGCAAAAATAAAGGAAAAAAAAACTGGTTAGTTATTAGAGTCCTGGTTCAGGCAGTCTAGGATCTGAAGACCTTCAGGCACTTCATTTTTCCACCTATGCTATATATAATAAAGTCCTAATATTTGAGAAACTCACCCTATTTATCAAATTAGTCATTGTAACATCACTATGAATTATATGCAGTGTTGATTATTATTATATATTTTATTATATTACATTATAAGTTAACATTAAATTTATATTATATTACATATTTTTGACATTTTATTGCTGAGAAAAGGGAGACACAGAGAAGTGACAAAAAAAGTTTGTTCAGCAGAAGTCTGTGGGCTCCTCAGCTAGCTAAGACAGCTCCTACATGTTCCATTTGCCCACGTGTCCTCTAATCAATGGTAAATGAGGCTTTTTCCTTAGGACATGCAACAATTCATTTATGAAAATCAACATAACAAAACTCTTCATTCACACATTTTTCTTGAAATTAAGGAGAAAATGTTAGAAGATGAAACTCTAACTTGAAGACCACAAAGTTAACTGAACTAATGCAACAGTTCAAATGTCTAGCACTCTCAAATTCTGAGACTTACCGAGTGAGCACTTGCCATTCAGCCCACCTAATTTATGCTATAGAAAGTCTCTGCAAGTTATAGCTACAAATTACTTGAGATACAATAAAAATAAGTTTCTACCTAAAAACATCAAAAAAACTGAGCAAAAGAGAGGTATTTAGTTATATTTATGGTATAAAACAGAAGTAATAAGTATGTGTGGGATACAAAATTTCCAAAAAATCATCAATTATATTGCATTTCACTGCTTTTAAGACAGTCTAGGTTTTTATGACATTGTTTTATGAAGCATTAAGAATGAAAATATGCTACCATTTTTAAGTGTAAGATAACATCTTGATTTAATTAGAATGCATCCTGATTTTTAGAAATGTTAAAATGTAGAACATGTACATTTAGAACAGATAAAAATCTGGCCATTTCCTCAGTTTCCCCCATACTCTCTTATCTTGGACCTCTCCTTCAAGTTCTCAGTAAGAGCATGTCCTCTTTACCCCACTTTGCCAAGCTCTCTCTCTTCCTTTTAAATAAAGAGAAAAATACTTTTAAAACATAAAAGTAAATTAATTAATTTAATGAAGATTATTGGGGGTAACATTGGTAAATACAATTGTATAATTTTCAGGTGTACATTATAATTTGACATAAATATGTTCTATTGTGTGTTTACCTCCCAAAGTTCAATTTCCCTCAGCTACCATATATTTGATCACCTTTATCCACCTAGCCCTCTGCCTACCCCCTGTATTGGACTCCCTTTATCACATCTATCTCCGCCACCCCCAAAGCTTACCCTCTGGTAACACTAGTCTAAGTCCATGTCCATGAGTCTCTGTTTGTTTGTCCTGTTCTTTTGTTGCTTTTAGATTTATATCTCACATATAAGTGATATCATGTGATTTTCAACTTTTTCTGTCTGGCATATTTCGCTTAGCATGATTATATGGAGGTCCATCCATGTTGTTCAAGTGGCAGTATTTCATCTCTTTTTATGACTGAGTAATATTCCATTGTATGTATGTACCACAGCTGCTTTAGCCAATCATCTATCATAGGACACTTCAGTTGCTTCCATGTCCTGGACACAGAGAATAATGCTGCTATGAAAATTGGTGTGCAAATATCTTTTCAGATATGGGTTTTCAAGTCTTTGGGTAAATACTCAGTAGCAGGATTGTTGGATCATATGGTAGATCAATTCTTAGTTTTTGAGGAATCTCCATACTTTTTGTTTTCCATGGTGGCTATACAAATTTGCAGTCCCACCAGCAATGTGAGGGTTCTTTTCTCTCTGCATCCTCTCCGCATTTGCTATTACTTGTCCTGTTGATTATAGCTATTCTAACAGTTGTGAGATGCTATCTGATTATGGTTTTGATTTGCATTGCCTTAATAGCTAGTGATGTAAGCATCTTTTCAAATATTTGTTGGCCATTTGTATGTCCTCTAGGGAGAAGTGTCTATTCAGGTCCTCTGCCCATATTTTTATTAGATTGTTTGTTTTTGTTGTTGTTGTTATTGAATTGTATGAGTTCTTCATACATTTTGGATATTAGGCCTTTATCAGAGGTGTTGCTTGCAAATATATTTTCCCATTCGGATGGTTGTCTCTTTACCTTGTTGACGATTTCTTTTGCTGAGCAGAAGCTTTTTAGTTTAATGTAGTCCCAGTCATTTATTTTAGGTTTTATTCCCTTGTTTTGAAGTCAAATTCATAAAATGCTTTTTAAGACCAAGGTCTTGAGTTTAGATCCTATGTTTTCTTCTATGCATTTTGTTGGTTCCGGTCTTATATTCAGGTCCTAATCCATTTTGAGTTAATTTGGGGGGTGATGATAAACAACAGTCTAGTTTCATTGTTTTGCAGGTACCTTTCCAGTTTTCCCAGCACCATTTATTGAAGAGGATGTCCTTTCTCCACTGTATGTTTTTGGCTTTTTTTGTTGTTGAAAATGATTTGCCCATATAAATATGGGTTTACTTCTGGACACTTGATTCTGCTCCACTCTTTTGTGTGTCTGTTCTTCTGCCAATACCATGCCATTTCGATTACTGTCTCTTTGTAGTATAATTTGAGGCAGGCAGAGTGATGCCTCCAGCCTCATTCTTTTTTCTCAGGATGGCTTTAATGTTCAGGGTTTTTTGTGCTTCCACAAAATCTGATGATTTTTTGTTCATTTAAAAAAATGCCAATAGATTTTGATGGGGATTGCATTAAAATCTGTATAATGCTTTAGGTAATAGGGTCCTTTTAACTATGTTGATTCTCCAACCCAAGAACGAGAATATCTTTCTATTTCTTTGCATCTTATTTGATTTCTTCTAATAGGGTCTTTGTTTTCATTATATAGGTCCTTCATTTGTTTCATTAAATTTATTCCTAGGTATTTTATTTTTGTTGCAATTGCAAAAGGAATTATTTTCCACTTCTTTTTCTGACATTTCATTATTAGAGTATAGGAACACTATGGATTTTTGAACATTGATTTTGTATCCAGAAACTTTACTGTATTTGCTTATTGTTTCTAGTAGTTTCTGTGGAGTCTTTAGGGTTTTTATATAGAGAATCATGTCATCTGCAAATAGTGACAGTTTGACTTCTTTGTTTTTCCTATTTGGATGCCTTTTATATCTTTCTCTTGTCTAATTGCACTTGCTAGGATCTCCAATGTTATATGACTGAATAACAGCGGCAATAATGGACAGCCTTGCCTTGTTCCTGATCTTAGAAGGAAGGTTTTAAATTTTTCACCGTTAAATATAATGTTTGGCTGAGGGTTTGTCATATATGGCCTTTATTATGTTAAGGTACTTTCCTTCTATACTGATTTGTTAAGTGTTTTGATCATAAAGAGATGCTGTATCTTGTCAAGGCTTTTTCTGCATCTATTGATATGATCATATGATTCTTATTTTTTAATTTGTTTATGTGGTATATCACATTAATTAATTTGTGTATGTTGAACCATCCTTGTGCCCTGGGATGAATCCCACTGATCATGGTGTATATATCTTTTTAATATGTTGCTATATTTGGTTCACTAGTATCTTATTTAGAATTTTTACATCTACATTCATGAGAGATATTGGTCTATAGTTTTCGTGTGTGTGTTATCTTTCCAGGTTTGGTATCAGGGTAATATTGACTTCATAAAATGTGTTGGGATGTATTGCCTCCTCTTTGCTGTGTTGGAAGAATTAGAGGAGAATAGGTATTAAATTCTTTGAATTTTGGTCAATTGACTGGTGAAGCCATCTGGTCCTGGACTTTTACTTTTTGGTAAGTTTTTAATGATAGTTTCAATTTCCATACTGCTGATCAGTCTATTTAGATTTCCCAGTTCTTCTTGATTTAATCTAGGAAGATTGTATTGTTCTAAGTGTTGGTCCATTTCTTCTAGGTTATTACATTTGGTGTTATATATTTTTCACTATTCTTGTATGATCCATTGTATTTTGGCAATGTCAGTAGTAATTTCCCCTCTTTCATCCCTGATTTTATTTATTTATGTCCTTTCTTTTTTTTCTTTGGTGAGTCTAGTCAGGGGTTTGTCAATTTTGTTAACCTTCTCAAAGAACCAGCTCTTTACTGCATTCATATTTTCTAGTGTGTGTGTGTGTGGTGTGTGTGTGTGTGTGTGTGTGTGTGTGTGTGTTCAATTTCATTTATTTCTGCTCTAATTTTGACTATTTCTTTCCATCTGCTGACTTTAGGATTCATTTGTTCTTCCTTTTCTAGTTTTTTAGATGAAGCGTTAGATTGTTTATTTGGTCTTGTTCTTGTTTTTGGAGGTAGGCCTGTAATGATATGAACTTTCCTCTTATGACCGCTTTTGCCATGTCCCAAAAGTTTTGATATGTTGTACTAGCATTATCATTCTTTTCTATGTATCTCTTGATCACTGTTGTTATTTCTTCTCTGACCCAGTTATTCTTCAGTAGCATGTTGTTTAATTTCCATGTATTTTTGGTTCTTCCTGATTTCTGTTTTGCAGTTGATCTCTAATTTTAAAGCATTATCATCAGAGAATATGGTTGGTATGGTTTCAACCTTCTTATATTTGTTGAGACTATCTCTGTGTCCCATTATTGGTTGATTCTTGAGAGTGTTCCAGTGCACTAGAGAAGAATGTATAAGCAGCTTTTTGGGATGGAAGGCTCTATACATGTCAATTATGTCCAATTAGTCTAATGTGCCATTTAAGGATGTTATTTCCTTATTAGTTTTTTTGTTTAGATGATCTGTCTGTATTTGACAGTGGGGCAGTGTTTTTGATAGTGTTTTAGTCTGTTTCTCCCTTTAGTTCTATTAGTAATTGCTTTACATATTTCGGGTCTCCCTGATTGGGCATAGATATTACTAAGTGTTATGTCTTCTTGGTGCATGATTCCCTTTATCATTATAAAGTGTCCCTTAGTATCTTTCTTTACCTTTTTAATTTTGAAGTCTATTGTCTCTGATATTAGTACCACTATTCCTGCTTTCTATGAATGCCATTTGCTTGAAATATCATTTTCCACCCTTTCACTTTGAGTCTGTATTTGTCTTTGGAGCTGAGATGTGTCTCCTGGAGGCAGCAAATGGTTGGGTTTTGTTTTTTGATCCATTCTGCAACTCTGTGCCTTGTTATTGCTGAGTTCAGTCCATTTACATTTAGGGTGATTATTGAAATATGAGGTCTTCTTATAGCCATTTTATCTTTTGCTTTCTGGTAGCTCAGTGTTTCCATTGCTTCCTTGTCTTTGTGTTTCTGTTTTCTTTATTTTGGTTGGTTTTTGTGGGTTTTCTCTGTGGTTCTTCTTGTTTTATGTTATGTACTTCAGTTCTGAATGAATCTTTGGTGTATGGTTACCATTACAAATATGTAAAGGATATATATATATATATATATATATATATATATATATATATATATAGTCATCTATTTTCTTCTACGCATGCCTTATCTCCATTCCTGTTTGCAAATTTGGATCTTTGAATCTGCCCCTTTTCAGTCATTGTTGTTTAGTTTGTCCCTATGTATGTTGAACGTTCTTTTCTATCTTGCTACAGCAATTCTCTTCTTAATTCTCTTTTAAAGCCCTGTTCTTAGTAAGGGTTGCATTCCTCTGCTTCTATGTGCCTGATAGTAACCTTACTCCTAATTATGTTTTATTGTTTGTTTGTTTGTTTGTTTGTTTTGTTTTTGTCATTTTGTTTTAGGTGAGCTGATTCCTTTCAATATTTCCTGTAGTGCAGGCCTCATAGTGGAGAATTTCCTCAATTTTTGTATGTCTGGAAAAGTTTTAATTTTTCCTTCATATCTAAAGGAGAGCTTAGCTGATACATTGTTCTAGGTTGGTAGTTCCTTTCCCTAAATATTTGATTTCATTCATTTCTGGCTTGTAAGGTTTGCGCTGAAATGTCCAAAGATAATCGAATGGGTTTTTCTTTATAAGTTACCATTTCTTTTCCTTGGCTGCCCTGAGAATTCTGTCTTTGTCATTGATTTTTGATAATTTTAATATGATGTGATGTGTCTTAGTGAAGGACTTTTTGGGTTGAGATAATTAGGTGTTCTGTGGACTTCTCGAATTCCAAGCTCCAGCTCATTCCTTAGATTTGGGAAATTCTTGTTCACTATTTGTCTGAAAATGCTTTCTAGTCCCTTCCCTTTTCCTTGCCCGTGATAATGCCCATTATTCTTATGCTTCCTCTCCTGAAGGTATCAGCTAGTTCTTATATTTCTCTTTCACTATTTTTCATTCTTAAGTTTCTCTCCTTCCTTCTGATTTATTTCTAGATTTGTCTTTGATTTCACTGATCCTTTCCTCCATGTGGTTGACTCTATTTCCCAATCTTACTATTTCATTTTTCAACACTTACAGTGCCTTTTTTATATCCAGAAGATCTATTCTGCTTCAGGGGATAGCAGATGAACACCAACACCACAGGCTATGCATAGATCAAAGCAGGGCTCTGGGTGTCATATTGTGAACTCCACTTCTACCCTTTGCTACTGTGTGACAGTGGGAAAATTATTTAACTTCTCTGAGCATTAGTTTCAACTGAAAAGTAACAAATGAGGAAGGTACCTACCTCATGTGACTGCTGGGAGATTTTATAAACTAACACACAACATGTTTGCTGGTAAGCTCTCAGTAACAGTTAGTTATTTTAATCATTATCTTCATTATCATTGTTTTTCCAGTCATTTTGAAAGTGAAAGATGTTTTCTCTAAGAAGGCCCAAAGAAAAGAGGTTATGGAAATAATTTTCTTCATCGTCCTTTGTAAATGAGAAGATTCCTAAAGAAGGCAGATGAAGATGAGTTTGTTGAATCCGAATTATCTGATTCAGCTGGTGACCTCTTTTTGACTGACTCATTCATGTGAAAACCAAGTCTCTAATCCTCTCAAGTCTTTCTGGAAGATTGGTTATGGAATCCTATAGAAAAGGAGCATCTGAGTGCTACCTGTAGATATTGTTCAACTTTACTTTTTCCTAATGCGTAAGCCAAATAAAATTGGCTTTGTATTCTCCAGAACAACCTACTCAGCACCCAAGTGAACAGGAAGATTGCTGTTGACTCTAACTTCAGCATGTCAAGAACTAGGGAAAGAGTGGGTGTGGATATGATAAGGCAGTAAAGTCACTGGGCAAGAATCCAAGGGAACTGGTGTCTAGGTTCAACTTAGCCACGTTGAGCCCATATAATATACTAAATAAATGTTTTCCCAAGAAGGGAAGAGGAATTTGAAGTCAGAAATACTTAGGATCCCAGTCCCACCACTGCTCAGCTACAAAACTTTGGGAAAGTCTTTAATTTTTCTGTGCTCCAGGATCCTCATCTTAAAAATGAAGATGAAATAATCCTGAATCTTGATTACATATTAGAATCACTCAGGTTCCTGTTCGTTTATTTGTTTATTTGATTAAGAAATGCTGGTTCTACCTTAAACCAGCTGAACTAGAATCTTAGGACATCCGGGGCAAGGCCTGGGCATCAGTATTTTTTAAATCTCCCCCAGGTGACTCTGCCCAGGTGATTCAGATGCATAGAGAAGGTCGAAAACCATTGGCCAAATAATCTCTAATATTGATGTTGTGTTGACATTGTGTTGACATTGATGCACTTTAACATGGAAGATAAGCCAAACATACCTATGGGGGACTTTGAAATGTGTATGGTGGGCTCAATTTAAAAAATAAAGATGAAAAAATTTCACTCTCCAAACTTGTCTTATGCAGTCTGAATGACGTATTTGCAGTCCTGAGTCCACAGCAGAATAAAAGAAGGGAGTCTTCACAGCTGGTTGAAGAACAGGACTATTTTATCCTGGAATGAAGGCTGGTGAGGCCAGCTAATCTTCTCATAATTGCAGCTATGTGGGACTTTATAAAAAGGTGTTCTAATAACATCAAAGTTGAAAATCTCACTTGAAATCATATTTCAGAATGTTGACTAATGACTGCCTGCTTCCCGTGGTACTGGAATTTCTGAGTTTTATTTTTTCAGTTCTCTGATCTAATTTTCATCAAAACTATTATCTGTGTGGCCTTAAAACACCCGAGTCATATGCTGTTTGGGCAGCATTCTACCAATCCAGTATTTGACTGCTTTCTGGGTGAGGAGACAATCACCATCTCTGCCCAAGAAAATTGGGGTCAGGGGAACCATTCTACCCACTACCTGTGGAATTCGTGCTCCACCTGGTTAGATAAAGAGAAGATCAGGGTTTTAAACTATGAATATAAGTTATCACAGCCATTTAAGGCAAAGTACTTTAATAACAACAGAATTGAAAAATTTTAATCAATTTATGCTCTGAGGACCTTTACTTTGTGAATAAATTATATGAGTACCAAGATTATTTTCATTAACAAAATGATTTCAAATTATTATTTTTCCTTTTATCAAAATATAAAAAATGTAGGTTAAAATTCTATCGTCAAGGACCATAGTTTGCATGAAAGCCCCAAAGTAGTTCTGTAGTTCCAATACTTTTATTGGGATCAATGAAGCTGCATAAATACCTTGGTCTTGCTCACATCCAGATGGCTCAATCTGTATTAACTTGGTCTCTCTCTGGGCAAATTGTTTCTCGTAAAGGGCCAGAATGTAGGCAAAGTGCTTTAGGAGGAGAAAGCACAACAGAATACAAAGCTAAAAATAGCCAAGTTTAGTTAATATTTATCACTTTGCATTTTTATGTAGCAGGTTGAAATTTTAAGATCCATCAGTGACCAGTAAAACCAACAATATTCCTTTAATATTTTAGAATCTGAAACCACTTAACAGTAATGGAAAGGCCACCTGTTATGAAGTGTGTTTAATCATGGAGGAAAAAGCCCAATTTCCATTTGGAAAAGCAGCCACCCACTTGCTATTAACAGACACAAGTCAAAACCACTAGGCTGGAATTCAGTTCTAAAATTTCACAATGATGACTTCCCCTTCCGTCTCCTTTCTTAACCTTGTTTTTAGTCAAGGAGTTTCCTAATTCCTAAAGATTATTTCCTTGTGGTACCTGGATCTTAGTCCTGGGACACTGATTGTAGCTGATGGATTTTAAGGAGTCTGAGGAAGAGTCCTCATCCTGCCTGTCTAGGTTCTCATCCTGCTGCCCACTCTAAGCTATCTCACAGCCGGCCTCTCCTACCTCTGGTATCAGCTCTGCTACCTTCCAAACTTCCACCGAACACCAAATTCCATGCCTATGTGTACTTAGACCCTTAGGTGAACCTGAATTCCTTAACTCTTGACTCCTCCCATATGTTAGATTTTAAGCCAGAAATATCAAGATTTAGAACCCATATTCACTCTACATTCTGCCTCATCCTGTCTTCCCCCAACACATTGTTCATGATTTTTACCAGCTATAGTAGAATGAAATATATGTATTGTCTTTGTTCCTAATACATGGCACAGTCCTCCCAAAACTCAGAATTTTCCAAGTGATAGGAACATGTGTTGTTCATAAGAAGCTCCTTTTGACCATACCTAAGTTTATGCTAATGAGGTGAGTCGAGGCAAACCCCTAGATAGCTTCAGAACGGGAGCTGATCACCAGAGAAACCAACCAAATGATTAGGAAATTAGAACTATCAGCCTCATGACATACCTTGGGGGAGAGGAGCAAGCTGGAAACTGAGTTCAATCACCAATAGTCATTGATTTAATCAATCATGCCCTTGTAATGAAATCTCCATAAAATATTGAGAATGACAAGTTTGAGAGAGCATCCAGTTAGGAAACACACATAAATTCTGGGAGGATGGTATGCCCAGAGAGGGCATGGAAGCCCTGCACTGTATTTTATCCTGTAACTAGGTCTATGCATCTCTTTCATCTGGCTACTCCTGAGTTGTATCCTTTATAATAAACTAGTAATCATAAGTAAAACACTTTCCCAGATCTTTGAATTATTCTAGCAAATTGTCAGACCTGAGGGTGAGGGATTGTGTGAACCCATGATTTGTAGTTAACTGGTCAGAAGCATGGGTAGCTGGAGACCCCTTTGTGGCTGGCTTTTGAAGTAGGGGCAGTCTTATGGGACTGAACTCTTAACCTCTGGGGGCTGTGCTCAATGTCAGAATTGAATTGAATTGTAGATACAATTCTCTGGTGTCAGAGAATTGGTGGTGGAACAACATATTTGGATTGTTGCAGAAAAGCCACAGTTTCTGTGAAGGAATCCTTGTGTCTGCCTAGGAAGTGTGAGGGCTGGTAAGGTTTTCCTACCCACTACCTTTGGAGTCATTGTGATTGCTGAGTAGGGGAGGGAGAAATAGGGTTGTCAACTAACAACACAAGATAGTATGGTCATCTAAGGAAGCACACTCGTATGTGTTACTTGACCAAGTCATTGCCTTGGAATATCTACTTTGTGGGAAACCAAAGTGAGTACCAAGTTACTGCCACTATGCCCACATTCTTGGTTTTGTTACAAAGAAAACTTATGCCTTGGAACAAAGTCTGACATGTTTGGGCAGAGGTTAACTGAGACTTGGTTATAGCTTGAGGGCCCTGTTGCTGCTTTGATGCTGTGATTCATTCATTGATCTTAGTTTGACTATTTATACACCAATGTCAAAGTCTCACCCAGCATAACCACAGAGGCTGCTGGACAAATCCACAAAGCAGACACTGGAGAATCAAGCAAGACTTGCTGGTGTTTTTACACAGGGGAGAAAGATATGGGGACATAAGGAGAATTTTATCAGTATGACCTATATGATATCAGATGGGCCCCCTTATCCCTCAGAGACAGGATGTGATTGGCTTGGAATGCTTCAAATTCTGTGATCTTCAAAGCCTATAATACTTCCAAGTTGTTTGTTTGTTTGTTTGTTTTTAAATTCCCGGGGATTTATACTCACGCTCTCCTGGGCTTTTAGCTCCTGACATGTTCTCTGTTTTACTCTAGATCTCTAGGCCCAGAACTCAGTCTCAGCTTCTTTTTGATGGAGAGACAGAGATAGAGAGAGACACAGAAAAAGAAAGATGGAGGAGAAAGGGAGAGTGAGGGGGAAAGGAGGGTGGGATAAGGGGAGCAAAAATGTTTAAAATGATTGTTTTCAAGGTTAATATTTTACTGAAAGCATGGTGGTCAGAAGATGTTATGTCATTGAATATATTCCTCTTCTATCCTTTTGGCCTTTTCCTCTACCTTCCCCCACCACTGTGATCTCTCCTTCATACTCTTTTCCTCCAATAAGTGAAGAATAAACAACAAAATTTGAAAGTCACCCTTTCATATTCCCTAATAACTTAATGGAGCTGGATCAGGGTCAGCAAACATTTTCTGTAAAGAACCAGAAAGTAAATATTTTCATTTTTGTGGGACATATAGTCTTAAAACTTCTCCATTCTGCTGTTACACTGCAAAGTGGAAAACAATACAAAAACCATTGGGTGTGGCTGTGTTCCAATTCAACTTTGCCTCTAAAATAGATAGCAGATAGATTGGCCTCTTGGTTACCAACAGTTGATCTAAATAATGATTATCAAAAGCTGCTAATATCACCCAAAAGAGAGAAGATATTATACACCTCTTGATGACTATAACCACCACCTGTGTGATAGAATTTTTAGGGTGAAAATGTCAAACCTGAATCTGACAAAGTCTCCACATTTAACTACTAAGGCTTAGGGAATTTAGGAGCTATAATCCAACACCACAGGGGTGCAAACAGAAAAACAAAGACTGTTGCAAGTTCTACAGGATAAAAGACCCAGCCAGTATCTTCGACATATAACTGCAAGGAAAAAAAGATATGGGAGGATAATTTATAGATGAAAAGAGATTTAAGACACAAAACAGCTAATTAAAATATAAATAAAGAGAATTTCCCTCAAAACTCCAAATTTTTGTCTAACTCTTAACAACCACAGCTCTACTCCTAGTCTTAAATTCCCGAGCCCATAAAGGATCTCCCTCAGTAAAACTCAGTCCTCTTTGGAAGGCAATTAGAAGCAGTATTTTATCCAGTTTCTTTAAGAAATAAAAGTTCTCCAGGAGACAGCAAAGAGATAATCTCAGACAAAGAAGTGTCAAACCCTGATTTCATTTTTTCAGTTAACGTGCCACTGTTTATTCTATTTAATGTACAGTTATCTATTAGGAATCACAAAAAATAGTTTTACAGTTAGAGAAAATAGATGTATTTTAACAATCTCTCACTTAGCTGATGAGAACAGTGGAAATCATCTGAAGAGCCTTTATTTTGTATATAGCATTTGGTAAATTGGTTACTTAACTATTACTTTCTCCTCAACTTATTTTCTCATAAAATAATCATTGTCATGTATAATGCACAATCGTTTTTATGTAGGATGCAAAATTCAGAAGGCTATTAACTGCTTGGAAAAAAAATGGCTGCTAATATATACATTTTTTTCTTGTTTAGATTTATTTCCCACCAGAGAACCATAAAGTATTCCAATTAACTATGAAACTTAGTCTGTGGTAAATGGAAATATCCACAGCCCTCTTCAAGCTGAAAACATATTTTAGTCCTCTACAGGGTAGAACTAAATTACTGTGTCATAATGAAAATAAATTTGTTAATTAGTTCACTTAATCAAATTTAACTGAACTTTCTCCTAGTAGCATACAGCTGAGAGCCTTAATACATCTATTTCTTAGAGTTCATCACCTACAGGTGAATTTTTCCTTGTGCGTGTGTGTGTGTGTGTGTGTGTGTGTGTGTGTGTGTGTGTGTGTGAAATGACAATTATTTGGTGTCCTTTTCAAACCCTAGAAGGAAGACTCTATGCAGTCAATAATACTATGCTATGGAACTAGAAATCTAGAATAATCCCTATAAGCCCCAGTTGGGCTGGATACTAGGGTTGGCATAACTATTAGATAAGAAGTTAGCAAAATAAAAGATGAGGGAGGAGAAATAGGAAAAAATTGGAATTTAATGAACTTATATGCTACATCTCAACCTATGAAAAATATAACCATAAAGAATTGCTTGGCTCTGACCAAAATGTGAGCTGAACTCCTTCCCCAGCTTGTGAAGAGTGGTGACAATTCTAATAGTCTCCAGTCTCTATGTTTCTAGTACAATATATGTCCCTTTTTCTAATTGCACACTCACCAAATCAAGCTATTGCTATATAATTAGGCTTCCAGTTATATGTCTACTGCTAGCATTTCCCCCTTTATCTGTCCTTTATCTGGTGCCTCCTCATGATGTATATAATGTCTTCATTTCAGACTTACTTTTTCTCACACTGTGAACCAAAGTATGACCTTGGGCAGGAAGTATTGAAGAGAAGCCATGCATTGGAAATTAGTTGCCTCAGTATTTAATCTCCAGTGTTGGTGCTGAAATCCTATGTCTCTTGCTAATGTTCCACCTTTTGATCCCTAACGTAACCTGAGCTTGTTATCTTGAGTTTCCTAGAACTTCTGCCTAAGGTCCTGCCTCTCTCTTTCCAAATTTCTTAGCCTGGTTTCCTGATCTCTGGTGCCTGAACTCTAAGAAAACACTGACATTTTACTTATATATAATGTACCTGTTTCTCCTTTCTGAAGCTACCGCACAGAACTTAATGCTTTTTAGCTGCCTGGCACATTGGTTCTTACCTAACTTAATGGATCTCTCTAGATATTACCTTTACCTGTCATTATATGCCTCTCTATGATTAAGTACCTGCACCAAAGTACTGAGAGATGATGACTAGACTCAGTTATCCCAAAAGTGCATTCTATTTTAAATTAAGTATAACAAACCAACACAATGAAGTTCTGGTTTTAAATTAGCTCCAGCTAAATATACATAGATTTTATAATAAAACACAAAAGTTGGATCATGGATGTTCTCTGCTGCATATTAAGGGAAAGTTTTTGACACTAACTCAGGCAAGCTTGCGGTGAAGAAGTTAAGTAGATGAGCTATTGAATCCAACAGGCGGGTATTTAAAACCTCCTTTTTACATTTTGTTATATATCAGCTCAAAGACTTTGGGAAAAGTTACCTAACCCTTCTGAACCTCAGTTTCCTCATCTGTAAAATGATTGAATTGGTACTCACTTGTGGTATCACAGAAAGACATTTGTCTTTGTTCCTGGTTCCTGTCACAGCGCTCTTAAAACCTGTTGAATTTCCCAAGTGATAATGGTGATAGGAACATCTTCTGTATTAGTGGGATGGCCTCAGGATGGGCCCTGGTCATTACAAAGACCAAGCCTTAATTAAAAGCTTGAAACTTTCAGGATCACTACGAACCCTCCAACCTTTAAGGAGGGGAGAGCGGCTCGAGATTGAGTTGCTCACCAGTGGCCAAAGATTTAGTAGACCATGCCTACGTAATGACTTCTATTAAAACCCCTAAACAATGCCGTTAGGAGAGCTTCTGGGTTGGAGGTGCCAGGAGGATGGCATGCCCAGAGAGGGCACAGAAGCTCACTGCTCTAGCCCTTTGCATCTCCACTTAGCTGTTCCTGAGTCATATCCTTTATAATATAATAAACATATAAGAGTAAGTAAAGTGCTTTCCTGAGTTCTGTAAGTTGTTCTAGAACATTATCAAAACTGGGTATTGGGTTGTGGGAACTCTGAATTTATAGCCAGTTGATCAGAATTACCAATGACAAGCTGGGAGTTGTGACTGGCATCTTAAGTGGGGACAGTCTTATCGAACTGAGTCTTTAACTTGTAGTCACTGACACTAACTCCAGGTAAGTAGTGTCACAACTGAATTGAATTATAGGACAGCCAGCTGATGTAGGAGAGTTGGAGAAGTGGTATTAGAAAAGACACTATTCATATATTGTCAGAGTGTTATGAGCAATAACAGTTCATTTCCACTAGAGTTTTTATGGAAATTCAATCAGATAACAGTTATAAAATGTTTAGAGCAGGGCTTGGGTCTTAATAACTATACCATAAACAGTTTATTATTATTATTATTATTATTATTATTATTATTACTATTGTTGCTATTATTATTATTGAGTAAGGTTCACACTGTATTGTGAAGATAAAAGAACCTGATCTGAACATAGATGTGAATGCTTAGCCATCCATAGCATTAAGATTTTCTTTAGGACTTTAGAGCCTTGTTTGACCCTTCATTTATATATTTGAATCAGACTTTTGTTAAAATCCTATGCTTGATTTTTATTAAAAATACCATTAAACCATCCTCTAAGACAGTGGTCAACAAAATTAAACTGTTTGTTAAACTGGAAGCCCTAGTATATATATATTTTGTTCACAAATCATGTATATGTACTATGTCAATCACAATAGTAACAGCAGCAATTTCTTTATAAATTATTTAAATGTAAAATAAAAAGTATTGTAACTGTTTTTTTTTTTTTTTTTCTTATCAAATGGATGCTCTGATATCTCCTCTGGGGTAAGTATACTTCATTTGAAGGCCATTGCTATAAGACTTGGGCCAAACAAGATCTCTCCAGACATTACCTTGGATGGTGGTGGTAAGAGGTATCCTGGATGAACCTGAACTAGGATTCAGAAGCCAACATTGTCTGATGGCATGGACCACCAGCCATCTGTTTGAATAAGTTGATTTGCATGGGAAGAGGGTACCTACAAGGAGGAAATTAGTATTTCATTGCCTTGGAAGAAGATAGGAAAATGGAGAAAACAATATGATGTCTCTTTACTAATATGACCCCAAGAAGTAAATCTTATGGCCATAGAGAGAGCAGATACAGGGAGATTTCCACAGGGACTTCAGGGCTATAAGATACTGCCAAGTATTAGAGACCGTTTGTTTATTATCTCTCTGCTTGAGCATCATGGAAAAATGCAAGGAATTCTTTCATTCCTCAAGGGTTGAAAGCTTTAGAAACACTGGGAGACAGCCCCTAAGCAGAGACTTGGCATTTTTACAGAAAGAACTAGGTGTTCTACCAAGTGGTTCAAGGGGCAAATTACTTCTACAAATGGCTGGAGCAGGAGGACTGCCTATGAATAAATTCTCAGCATGTGCCTAAGTCATTCTCAATATTACTTAATTGATGGGGAGATAGAATTCCCACGTTGGGTATATAAAACACAAAAAGCCAGTTAGAAATAACATAGTACTTCCTTGATTGTATAATCAGTCCTGTTCCCTAGCATGAATGCTAGGGCCAGGTATTTAGGGTTTAGTGGCCCCTTTATGGCCTGGATGAATGTGGAAGGAAGCATCTGGAGATATAAGGCCATGGAGATAGTAACTGTGGCTTCCAAAGGGCAAGTTCAAGGTCCATAAGGCTACAAACTTAAAGTTACCATTTCCTTTGCTAAGGAAATTATCACAGTGAGTTTATTATGTGACCATAGCAGAGGTTGAAAACTGGCCAGATGTAACTTGCCATGAGTTATGTGTGACCAACATAATGTTTCAAAAAATCTAGTAGGAATATCTTTAGCTGAGGCGTGTGTCCTGTGCTTCATCACAACACAAACCACTTTTTCTCTTATAGTGTGCCAGTTTCTCTCCTTTAAGTGGTTTGCCTGGTTCCTGAAATCACTTGAACTTTCAGCACCTGCTTTCTTCTAGTCCCCATTTAACAGTCAGAGGAATGCAAACATGTTAGAAAGAAGGTTCCTATAACCCAGTTAGGAGAAAGAGCACCAGACTGGAACTGTGAAAATGTTCACTTAAAATGTTAGTTCTTCTACTTGGAACAAGTTGCTCTAAACCTCTGGGTTTTGGTTTATTTTATTATAGAGTAGGAGAATCAGGTGTTCTTCCAAAAGCACCCCCCCCACCTTTTCCCTAATGTGCTATAATCTCAGAGTTATTAATGGTAGTTTAGTGGGCTACTGTATGTTGTTTTAAAGGTGGTATACAAGGAGAAAATTTGTGTTTGGTTGCCTGGGAAGAAGACAGGGACATGGAGAAAACCAAGTGATTTCTATTTACCAATGACCCCAGTAACAGCCATATGCAAAATGAGAATATGCTGGATCAGGAGTCAGGACCCCTGGGTTCCAGTTTTTGCTTTACAACTAGTTCACACAGTAGCCTTGGAAGAAATGTTTTGCTCTTTAAATTATAGAGAAATGAGAGGCTATGTTTGATGATCTTCAAAGACCTTTCCAGCTCTTTCCTTCAATAATTCCATTTTTCTACATATGAAGGAGAACACATTTGGTAGTGAGGAGCATTGTTTCTGAAGAGAATTACTGTTCCATACCCCTGATCTGGAATTTATTCTACTTATAGATTTTGAAATGCTTCAATTGGATTTATGTTTTTTTTTCTTTTTCTGGCCCAAGACTTTCTATGAAAAGCTGTTGCCAGCAGGACCTTACACAATCTATCCAGCATGTCTGGGAAAACTTTAAATTCAAGATCTTCCAAGGAGTTAAGATAGAATTATTCCTTAAACAGGAGCTGTAATGGCCCAATAAAAGTATGGCAGCAGCGAATGGAGTGCCCTCTATGGTGACCTCCACAAGAAGCTTGTGGCGGATACACTTTCAGTTCTCTAATGAGCTGTCTCAAGAAAGACCTCATTGTAAGGTGCTCTTAGGCAGCAGCAACTGACCTCCACACCTTCCATAGACTTCCATCCCAGCCTACCCACAGAGAATATCAATCTTTCACTCCCATTAAACTCCCATTAAAATCTGGTTCCCAAGGAAGCTCAACACAATTTACAAAGCCTTGTAATGACAACACAATATATACAAAATATGTCATACCATGGGCTTGGAACCCTGATTCCACAATGAAAATAATAAAAGAAAATAGATTTCTCCACTATGTGGAAATAAAGTTTGGATGATAGGAGGTTTGTGGTGAGCACAAAGAGTGGCTATTACTGAGGTTATATATGTCAGTCATACCCACTGACACACTCACATGCAGGCTTCTAGCTCTGTTGTCATAAAATAATGCTGAATCCCCAAGAGCATACTACTCTGCATTTTTGAAGGAGGAAGAGCTCTTCCCAGGGCTTCTAACGTAGTGGGCCATGCCAACCCTTTCCGCTTACAAATGCTACATGGGGAGATTTAGGCCATCCAGAAAGTAAAAGAATATATGAAGATGAAGCTTAAAGGACACAATATTTTTGTGTGTGCATGCATGTGTGTGTGTGCGAATACTAAACTTTTTTAGTAGCTTTTTCCAAGGGAAGACAACGTGGGTAGGAAGACTTAATTTCCTACTAAGGAATCGCTCCACTGCCTACCACTACATAGTTCAGCAGGCTGCTTCAGGTGTCCTGGGTGAAGAAAGGTTTGGGTTCATGGAGACCTTGGGGCATAAGTACCAGTATTACCATAGCTTGCTAATTGTGCTGGAGGTGGGGCTGAGAATAAGACAGGGGAAGAAAAAAAGGAAAAAAAAAAAGAAAACAGTAGAGATGGATTCTGAATTCCCAGTCATCACTGTCATTTGGGAATAGCAGTCACGTGTCCTAAGACAGGAGTTAGCAAAATGTATCCTAAGTCATGTAGAGCTGTACCAATGAATCTGGAGCCTTCACATGGAGGAAAGTGATGTATCATGAATGGAGGAAAACAGCTGACAACTCACATACAGCAGTGTTTAGGGATGGGAAGAGGGACTTGCCAATGAGTCAAGGTGAAGGAATTGCCTTCAGACAGATGGGCTGGTTTCTAAGGCCTGGTATTTTTGTGGGTGGGAACCCCTTGTGCCACTTGGTTGCTCATCCTATTGTTCAGACCAGAGAGCAAATCCAAGCTCTGTGCTTCATTCAGTGCTATTTGTTGAGCACATGCAATGTGCCTCATCCTGTTCTGGGGATAAGAAAGTGAATAATATAAGCAATGCCCCTGTTCTTAAGGACTTTGCATTCCATGGGGGAACAGAGACAAATTAGCACAAAATAAATAAAAAATAAAATAAAAACAAATGAAAGCATAAGATTATTTCAAACATCAGTATGTATACTGAAGGCATCAAAATACAACAACATGACAGAGAATTCCTGAGGGAGACAGGGAACAATTACCCTGAGCAATGATACCATTTAACAACTAGGTAACCTTGATGAATTACCCAACTCTGTGAGTCCTTATCATCAGCTGTAAAATTATGTTTTGGGACATAGTATGTGTCCAAAAGTGTTGATATAAAAGATTAACTGAGATAACACATGTGCACAGCATGATGCCTGTGCTATTACAGCTTCAGGTATGTCTGACCGTGATCATGTGAGTAACCTGAAGCCAGAACTGTCCATCTGAATTCTGCTTGGATTCCTGGCCCACAGAAACCATGAGAGATAATAAAATAATCATTGATTGCTGTTTTAAGCCACTAAGTCTTAGCGTAATTTTTTTATGTGGAAATAGATAACTAGAACAAATTACTTTATGTAGAGAGAAACTTCTTTTCATTATTTTCCCTGGGACAGAAAAACTCTTCCAGAAGGGTTTGTTGCCAGCAGAATTTGTTCTAAAATACAGTGTATTCATAATAAATTTGAGGTTTAGTAAGGCCAACAAATCAGGAAATGACTGACATTATTGTTAGTTTCTAAGAGAAGGGGGCCCACCACACAGGGAGGGCCTCATGGGGAAGCAGCGGGATTAGTCAAAGGCAGGAGAGGGAGGAGCAATAAAAAGCCTTTACTGTGGTTTCTGTGGGAAGGAACAGACAGGGCAAGGTAAGCAGATTTAGGATTGGCTAATTTGAATTATTTCAATGGATCTTGTATATGAGGACTATCCAAGTTGTCTTGTATCTTGCCCTGGGTGATTAGGGCAGAAAAATAGTGACTTGAGTATGAAAGCCCCATAACAGAGATGGCTGGTGTGTGGGCCTTGGATTGGTTGGTTTCACTTGAAAAGAGGGTGAGTTGTTTATTATCTCTAGGAGTTTGTTAATCCTGAGAGGGGCCCATCCCTCCAGAATCAGCAAGGCCCCAGATGTCAAAGCAGCAGAATATAGAAAATGAAGGATAGGACTAATACAGTCTACCTCTCATTATAGAAGACAATATCTGCATCTTACTTTCCCCTGCTCCCTGGTGGTGAGGGCATGGATTTATAATTCAATTGTGACCTCTGAGACTTGAGAGAGAAATCAGCTAGGGAAAGAAGGGGGCTTTGGTTCAGAGAAAGATTTTCTGCTTTGATAAAAGAGAGTCTGCACAAGAAGAAGCCCTCTTGGCTTTTCTTAGGAATGTTTTCATATGAAGACTCCAAGTTTGGAGCTGCCACATTAACTTATAACCATGAGCGGATGACCAAGAGAAAAGACCAAGAGAGTCCCAGAGAAAATAACGTGGTAGGCCATATCAGTCAGCCCCCATCAACTCTGGAATCTTATTGTTTAAGCAACATTTCTTTCTTGCAGCCAGAGAATAACTGACATACTATGTTGGCCAATAATAAACAGCACCACAACAAAATCATGTATTAATTCCTGGGCTCCACTCCTAACTATCATGCTTGAAAGAGAAATTTAATTTGACTTGCCAAAATAGCCAAAAGTTACTTGATACCTCATAGTTGAGAACCACCAATTTGCAAAACATGAGGCAGAGTTCAGTTATATGAAGGTTTCCTTAGGTGGAGAGAAAAAAGACAGATGGGGAATGAAAGTGAATGCTGTAAGCCCTGAAGACAAGAGCCCACTTTTGGGACAGAGGCTGCTTGGTGTGCCTGCCTGGTGTTCACTGTGCCAGGACATACGGAAGCTGTGAGGAGGTATTTTATGTGGTTGCTGGATGCATTTCACACAGGTTACTGGGAACATAGAGGATTCATGTGAGCATTCTTCTGTTGGTCCCTGCAGCACCTACCCAAGGGATAGGGAGGAGTCTGAGTAACATGAAATAAGAAGAACAAAGAGAAAAAAGATAATTAACATGCCATTTTAATTGGTGATGTAAGGATGTGGGCTGTAAAATTTCAGTCTACTGAAAAGAGGTGGAATAAATGGTGTCTTAACCCTCTAGAGTACATTTTTAAAAATAGAACATCACTTACATGGATGTATTGAAACCTGGTGTTTTATGTTAAGTGAAATATTGTTATCTTGAAATTGTTATCTGTTGGCCAGTGGGAAAAAATGTTATAAAAAAAGAAGTAAAAGCAGAATTAGTTAAATCCAGGTGATTAGGATACCCATGACTAGACCACTATCAGAATTCTTCCTGGATTGAGTCTATTGATTATCTTCAGTAGAGGTGGTTGGGATAGTGTGATGTATTTTTCCCCTATGCTGGAGGATTTTATTTTTCCATCTGTACTGTTTAGTTATTTCATTTGTCTCTGTGTCTGTCCTTCTTGCTCCCTCTCTCCATTTGCCTCATTCACCCCTTCATTCCATATACTTAAAGCTAAAAAGTGTCAGACACAGATATTGGGGATATGGCATTAGATAAAACAGGCATACTTCCAATATGAAACTATGCTTTTGGTCCTAAGTGACTAGTTTATTGCTTAGATAAACATAAACATATAATCATTATTTCCAGTTTAATTGCTTTTGTAGTGGTCATACCACCCTCAGATTTCTACTCCTCTCTCCTTGGTACGTGCCATATTTTCCATTTCTACTTTGGCTAGAAAGTCCTAGGAAGAGGGGAGCTCAGATGAAACCAGAACTTCATGGTGTCCTGTATCCACGAAACAAATATAATTGAGACAAGAGTTTTAATTTGTTTAAATCCCCTTATCCCACTATATATTTTGTTTCCTTGTATCCATTGTTCCACATGGTCAAGGAATCATGATTGAATAAATTCTAGCTCAAGAACATGTCATACACCTCCCATAGAGGTAAGAAAAAAAAAGTCTTAGGTAGGTAGGGGCATGGACTATAGTGACAGTAGGGCAAAGACATAAAATGCCAGTATTTTTGTTTTTCTTCCCTCCTGGGATGTGTAGGGGAGAAAAAAATACTTTTTTTCCCTACCTTTATCAGTCCTTGGCTGAGACCCTCCCCCCCCCGCCCCTGTAATAAAAGGCAGATTAATAGGAGAAATAACAAGCAGAAGTTTAATAATATACATACCTCCTGTGAACATTGCGAAAAGGCCCAGGAAAACTGAGTAACTCTGAAATGTCTCACAAACCACCAAGTTAAATACCATCTCCAGCTAAAGACAAAAGATGTTGGGTGAGGGGGAGTCTGTTATGGCAGGTGACCAAGAAAAGTATAGTAAACAAGAATAAGGTTGTCATGCATACTAAAGTTCATGCCTTCTCAATTGATGAATTTCCAAAGATTTAGTCATGCCTTCTTCCTGGTACAAAGAGGAGGACACCTTTAAAATAGAGATTTTCCTTATAAATGTAAATTTCCCTCACAAAAGGTCGACTTCTGCTTTCAGAGCCTCTCCTAGGTCTGTTGTTTCTTAAATAAATTTTAAAAAAGAAAAAAAAACAAGCTCAAGATAATGCTCATGCCACAGAGGCATATTTTGGAGTAGAAAATTCTGCTGCTCTTCAGATGAAACCTGAGGGGAGAGGCAAAACATCCTGTTAAGCAGTGTATATTTGCTGATTGAGAGCAGAGCCAGGGGACAGTGGTAGGCCACTAGGAAGAACTACGTGTGCTGCCTACTGCCATACCCATAAAAGCATGGCCATGATGGTCTCAAAGAGGAGGCAATGTGGGGCAAAGGAAGAGGGAGGGCTGAGGTAGTTCAGTACTTCAGTATGTTTCTTCATACCCATATACTAATTATGCAGAGACTCCTTGATGAAGCTGAAGGGAAGCAGAATATGCTACCCCAAAATATGCCTCTTTAACATAGATTACTTTGAGCTTATTATTTTTAAGAAATAGGAGACACAGGAGAAGCTTTGAAAACAGAGTAGAATTTACTCTTATAAAGGAAATTAACATTTATAAGGACAATCTCCATTTATAAGGGTGTCTCCCTCTCTATATCAAGAAGAGAAAGTTGATTCTAAGTCATAAAAAACTATTACCAATGGCAGTCACCCTATTTAAATCTGTATAACAACCTTACCCTTGTTTATTGTGTTTTTTTCTGATATCTCCTACATCTGATAAACTCAACATCTTTCTTCAGCCTTTAGCTGAAGAGGTATTTAACACTATAGGCTGGGCCATTTCAGGAAGTTCAACTTAGTTTTCCTGATTCTCTCCCATATATATAGAAAGGAATACATGCTATTAAACTTTAATTTGTTTTTCTCTTGTCAATCTGTCTTATTACAGAGATAGGGGTGTGAAAGGGCAGAACTAGGAGGATAGAGGTAAAATGATTTTTCCTCCCATAATAGACAAAGAACATAATCATAGAAACCAGAAGACACAGAGCATGGCACAAGGGTACAGAAAGCAGTGGATAGGGAGCCAGTGGGTCTGCCAGTAGGCCATCTTGGCATGTGTCAATGTGACCCAACTGAGCAATCTAAGCCAAGGGATGGAGAGTGGAGGGGCTAGGAGCCAGCAATATTGTTGGTCTCAGGAGAACCAAGGTGGGACCAAGTTAACCAGGAAGAACTCTGAGTGTATTAGCTGTTACACCCACAAAAGAGGGATCCAAAGGACACCACCGTAGAGACAGAAGACCTGGGGTAACCCCAGGACCTGGATGTATATGGGGACCAAGCCTCCTCTCCACTGCTGAAACAGGTCACTCAGACCACCATGGAGAAAGAAGCAGAAAGAGGGAGAGAAAATCTAAAACCCTGAGAATTTTTCTTAAAAAAAAAAAAAATCCAGCATACTCCAGACTATTTAATTCAAAAGAAACTAAAATGTCATTAAATGGCAAGATTAAGTCTTGGCTTTTCTCCCTTACCCTCTGCCTTTAATCAGCAGAATGGAGCTGTGGCAATAAGAATTTTTCTTATCTGAGTAGAGTGTGTGAAATTTCAGCCCTGCTTCATATATAACCAATGAATACCTGCTAAAGCAGGCTAATTCCAAGTATAGTCCACTGGCCAGCTCCCAGGTTATACTGACACTGCTGATCAGGGGACTTTGAGGGTCACCATCATAGAGTGTTGCAGCTGAGCCTGTCTCTTGAGATACACAGGTCTGTAGACAGCAGAAAGCCTAAGCAGCCTGAAAACAAGGTAGACCCTCTAATCACCCACGATTTTTCTGGAAGATACCTCTCCTGTTAACGTGGGCTCAACCACAGAGCTGATGCATTAATGACCACTGAAGATTTAAGCTTAGTTGCACTTCAGCCCAGAATCTGTGGCTAAAAATAGTAGTAGTGACTAATTACTCCAATGCTTAAAGTCTTGCATTTCTATCATACCAGTGTTAAGAAAATAAAGAGCCTGGCCCTATTCCTGATCCATAAATACACAGAACACAAAAGCCACATGATCTCCTGAAGTTTATTTGCTCATTAACATTAGGTCAGTATTCCCTCCGTGGAGACTCAGGAATGGAGTTGGTTGTACCAGGTAAAGTGTGGTTCTCTTAAATACCACAAAAAAATTATGCCCTCTAGGGTCAGTGAAGATCAGGGTTGTGTGGGTTTTTTTGTTTGGTTGTGTTGTTTGTTGTTGTTGTTGTTGTTTTTTTTGATAAGTATGAGTCACTTCCCAGGTGGACAAGGAGAATAAAAGAGCAACTGAAGAAATCTGTTGAGGGTAGGAAGTGGGGAGGGGGTTCTGGAAGTAAAGGGGTTCTGATTAACACAGGACTGCAGCTGTGGTAGTATCTGGCCAACACTCATGTTCTAAAAGGAAACCCTGAAAACCACAGAGCAGGAACATGGTGAGCAATTACACGAGAGGCTCTAGCAGCAGTCTCCAACATTTTTTGGCACCAGGGATCGTTGCTCCTGTGAGAATCTAATGCCTGATGGAGCTGAGGCAGCGATGCTAGTGTTGGGGAGTGGCTGTAAATACAGATGAAGCTTTGCTTGCTTGCCCACCGCTCACCTCCTGATATGAGGCCTGACTCATAACAGGCCACGGACTGGTACTGGTCTGTGGTCCAGGGTTGGGGACCTTGGTCTAAGGTGTCCCTTTACATAATATTCTTTTTCAAGCATACCTGGAATAAAGCCTAGCCCCTCATAAGTCATGTGTCGAGGCATCAAAGCATCATTATTGGGGGTCAGGTAGGGGGAGATAGGTTGTTAGCACCTAGCTGATCGAGAAAGGAAGGTTTCGGTAGTGAGATGTCCAGTTGGAAGAATGCACAAGAGACTGACATGAGAATAAAATGGCAGGCACCAACTTTATTGTGGGGAGCACACTTCCGTTGTGGGAAGTGCAGTCTATTGCGGGGAGTGGGCTTCTGCTTCTGCTCGTCTTCTGCTCCTCTTTTTGTGCTCTCCAGGGTACCACATGGCTACACTTATATCAGAGTATAATAGTGGCATTCAGACACACATGCATAATATGATAAGCTGAATTGTGTTTAAATATTTTAGGTGCAAGCACCCTACTATTCTAATGTAGCATTCTAAATCTGGGGTCCTATTCCTAACCACAAACCTGGATCACAGTCAGATCTGAGATCCACCAGGCTTGGGACCCACAGAGGTAGATACAGATAGATCTTTTACTCCATATATGGTTGGGAGTTCAGTACCATAAGCCACATTATTGGGCATCTTGTTAGTAGTACAGAATCTCAAGCCTCATCCCAGACTACTCATTAGCATCTGCCTTTTAGCACATTAAAGTTTGAGAAGCACTGCTCTAGATCTTTAGTTCTACCCGCAAGATGCACCTTATAGCCATCTGGGCAAATTTTTTAAGGTGTATCTAAAAGTAAAACCCAAGCATTACCATTATTTTTTAAGTGCTTCATGATTATTATGTATAGCCAGAAATGATCAGTGGTTCTCGAACATCAGTAAGCATCAGATTTACTTGGAAGGCTTTTAAAGCACAGAGCTTTGGGGCCTGCCCCAGAGTCTCTGATTTAGTAAGTTTGCAGTGGAGCCTGAGAATTTGCATTTCTAACAAGTTTCCAAGGGATGCTGCAGATGTTATTTCTGGGGCCACACATTGAGTACCATTTTTCACCAAACATGGTTCCTGAAGCTCTCAAACAACAGCATTGACATTACCCGGGAACTTATTACAGATGTAAATAGTCAGGCCTCACACCTGATCTACTGAATGGGAAACTCTGGGGGTGGGGGTCCAGCAATAGGGTTTAACAAGCCCTCCTGGTAATTCTGATGCACACTAAAGTTTAGGAACCACCGGTCTGGGTATTTAGCTCCAAGCTCCTGAGTAGTCAGCAATTAGAAGCAAATAAAAAAATATATTTTTCTATCTATTCCTTATTTGTTGTGACTGATGTAAATAAAGTCATTTTGTACCTGGCTGCTTAATGACAGAGAATCTTGAGCTCTGGCCAGACCCTCTGGATGTTTGGCCACTAAGGGCAAAGAGCAGTAAGAGCAACTATTCAAACATATACATTATCTCATATATATGAATGTATATATAAATAATATACCCATTTTTACACAAATACACATAAATATACATACACATACAAATATACATATTTCAACTTGAAGTTTCAAAGTGATCCACATCAACCCTGGCAAGTAAGTAGAACAGATATTAGCTTCCACTTCATAGGTGTCCCTCTGAAAAATGAAGTATAGCAGATAATGCTAGCTCTACTCATTACCCATTTCCCTATTCCTCCTGCCTATCAGAAGCCCAGTATTCTTCAGGAATATACCTTCTTCCTTATAATTTAGGAGAAATTAATGAGCTAATTCTAATTATCCTTACTGGTTTTCGACATTGTGTCTGAAGAAATCTTTTAAATATACCTGATAACACCCCACAGGTTGATTTGATTGGTTTTATGTGAGCAGTGTGTATTGTGATAGTTAAAAGATGCTCAGGTGATTCTGATATGCAGTCCAGGAGTCACTACTGGTCTAAGCCAATCATAATAATCCTATCTTTTCTACTAGTGATTGATTAAAGGAGGACTTGTGATGGGCTTCTGGCCAATTAGTCATGCTAAGGAGCTCATTGTACTGCTCTGGATGTTGTTGGATCTAAATGTGACGGCCAAAGTCACCGCAGCCATCTGCTGTCATCCTGAGGATGAACCCAACACTCAGAGAAGGTCAAAGGCAAGAAAACTACAGAGAAGTCTATCTAGAGCCTAAGCCAGCACTCCTGAACCTGCCCATTTCATATAACTTGTAGTGTATGAGATGCTTAATCTTATTATTTATATTCAGTTGAATTAGGGTTATCTATAACTGCCTTCCAAAGGCATCCTAGCAGAAACATTAATGCAGCTAAAGTCATACACTTAAGATAAATGTGGATTCAGGTGTTCTGATTTCAGCTCCAAGGCTTTTTCCACAAAATCATGCTGTTTCTACATAGAACCCTGGGCAAGATCTCTTTACCAGAAAACTTCCCAGGGCCCTACTTTGGACTAGCAATTAGAAGGGAGAACTACTACCATTGCATCTTAGGAATTCAGTTTTCTTGCTCTTATAAAAGTTAATTGGTTAATTTTATGTGTCACCTTGATTGGGTAAAGGGATGCCCAGAGAGCTGGTAAAATGTTATTTCTGGGCATAAATGTATAATATTTTGGGAGAGACTAGTATTGAATCAGTAGACTGAGTTAAGATTTTGCTAACCAATGCAACTGACATTACCAATCCACTGAGGATCTGAGTAGAAAAAAAAAAAAAGACAGAAGGGAATGAATTTTCTCTCTGCCTGAGCTGCTATATCTATATTTTACTACCTTTGGACACTAATATTCTTGGTTCTCAGGCCTCAGGACTCAGACTAGGACCATCAGCTCCCCTGGCTCTCAAGCCTTGACACTCAAGACTGAATTACACCACAACTTTCCTGGGTCCCCAGCTTGCAAATGGCAGAGCTTGGGACTTCTCTGTCTCCATTATTATGTAAGCCAATTCTTATAATAAATCTCTCTTTTTATGTATATCTATATCTATGTCTATGTCTGTATCTATTTCCTGTCGGTTCTTTTTCTTTGGAGATATAAAAAGTGTTTTGGGTTTGTTCACTAGCAACTTCCCAACCAAACACGTTAAACTGAGGGTGGGGTAGGGAGTGTAATGGTGGAGAATCACATATTTTATTTGTCTAGACCTATAATTGAGCACTCTATTTAAATTGAGGAATAACTAAGTCACTTAACAGAATTAATGAGGAAAGAAGGCCTTCGGGAGAGAGGTGATAAAGATGTAGGTAGTTTTCTGGATACACTAGAGGAATGGTTTACTCTAGAAGAATCAAGTAATTAGAAAAGGCTGTATTAATTTCAGGCTTCCTTAGAAACACCAGGGAGTGAAGTGCCGCAGTGAAGAGGCAGTAGAAAATGAACACATTAGTGGAGAGAATTAGTGATATGGAAGAATCTAATGAGCAAGTTGGAAGAGGAAAGTTTTAAACATGAGTCAGTTTGTCAGAAGATGAGACCAGCTGTGATATTTTCTTATAAGAATAATCTATTGTATACCTGCTGGTATTCATTTTAAAGATGATACACTGGTTGTTTAAAAATATGCAAAGCATGAAGTTCTGCACTGAATGTGTCAATGTGGGTCTACCAGCCAAATAAAATAAAAATAGAGTATATATACAATGGGAAGAATGAATTAACCATTCAGATAATGGTGCTGATTTTGTATTTTGTTTAACTGAGATGATGGTGAAATAGGAAGGAAATAGAACAGATTATTGATCAGTTTGATCTGGTCTAATTAAGATAAGTGAAAAAATCAAATTAGTCAAAAAAACCAATTGGTCATAAAAGCTATTTGGTGTACTCATCACTTTAATATCCAATTAGATCAATGTTCATTAATCCAATCCATTCTTCAATACTCTACAAATAAATAACTAAATGGCACCCCATCTCCTCTACACTCCAATTTTTTCATCTACAAAGAGAATGTGAATCAAACAAAATTTATAGAATACACACGAAGCATATTTGGTAAAGATGTTTACATCATTTGCCAGTATTGAGGTGTAAAGTATCCAGCAATAATTGTTATAATTAGCCCATAAAATTAATTTCAAGGTTAAGACCATCCATTAGGCTAAGAAATAACTTATCACTCTACAGCCATGCTACCCTGAACAAGCCTGATCCCATCTGATCTTGGAAGCTAAGCAGAGTCAAGCCTGATTAGTACTTTGAGGAGAGACCACTTAGGAAGACCAGGTGCTGCTAGGCAAATAAAAAAAATAAAAAATAAATAATAAATAAATAAATAAATAAATAAATAAATAAGATTGTAAGCTGACAAGTTCATTGCAATCTGTGAGGTCGACCAAGGGTTTCCTCGCCTAAAAAATAAAATAATAAAATAACTTATATAATGAGACCTGTGAGAACAAAGAAAAGCAACTCCTTGTGTCTGAGAGCAGTCTGGATTCTCTAGATCTTAATGTTAGGAACTGTGTTGGCAAGACGAAATAAAACAACTTATTCATTTACAGGTATGTTTCTGATGGCCTTAAACTCAAGGATATTGACACTGGTTCATTAGAAGGTAAGTAAAAAATTCATCCAAAGTGCCAAATATTTCTTAAATAAGTGCTTAGAACCTTACTAGGAAAAAAAAAACAAAACAAAACAAAACTGGATTTGTAAGAGAATGTTTGCTTCAGCATCAGGTTAAATGAGGAGTGGTTGTTCTTGATCACTCTGTCAGATTATATAGCTATCTTTGTAGAGTCCTCTCCTTTTGACCATATTTTCATAGCCTTTTCCCAATGGAATTATTGTATGGTTGTTCACAAATGCTCTACAGGTCAACCAAAATGGTTAATTTGTCTATTCTAATGTTGACTGACCAAAAACCCTACTGAGCTAATTCCTTAATCACACCACCTTGACAGGAGCTTAAAGATCATCTCATCCAACCATGCTATTATACTCAAGATGAAACGGAAGGAAGCCCATAGGCCAAATGTATTGTCCAAAGTTATGCAAGTAGTTAGCAGCAGATCAGGGTCTACAACCCAGTTCTCTGAGCTCCTAATTCAGTACTCTCTCCATGTTCACTCAGCTGGTCAAATTTGTTAAGTTAAGAAGTAGCAATTTTATCTATTGAAACAAGTCAATTTGATGAGCATTACTTGATATGTTACATATAACTAAATTTTAGAGAACTGCATATTAAGAATTTTCATTAATAGTCTAAACATTATGTGTGTTCAACAAACTTTTTGATTGCCTCCTATATTTTTTATTTCCTCTTAAACTTTTTGCCCTCCTATATACTTAATAAATATTAAAGAAATAATAGTCTAGTAGGGAGCTCAGATGTATACATAAATAATGATTTTAAATAAAAATTTTAAGAAGTTAGCCAGTATCTTCAAATGGTACAAAATAAGCATCTCTGAAAATAGGGAAAGCCTCAAATGGAAGAGATGACATTTGCCCTGAGAGATGGCAGGGATTTGGATAATAAGAGAAGGAAAGGGCAATTTAGCTGGAGAGAGTATTGTGAGTAGAAGCAAGTTGTTCTAAAACAGAGTATTAGCTGTTGGTGTGTTAACATATTAGAAACAGGAAACGGTAGAACAGTGAGTCTCTGTCATTTGCACACTCTGACCTACCATTTACTACCTTACCTTGGTGAACTTTGCAGGAAGTTAGCTTCACCAAATATTCTTAGTTGACATATAACCCTCTCTTAAACTCCTGGGATTGTTAAAATACTTACCTCAGGATTGTTATGAATTTTAATTTACATAAAGTATCAACCCATTTTATGTGATCTAGTTACAGAAATACTGAGAATTTAGTTACAGAATACTGGTCAATATAAATCTCTAGAAAGAATAAAAGGAAGTAACCCCTACTTTTCTCACTTACGACCACTGGCGTGTTATCCCTTCCCTGGGTTGGTGGGAAAGGCTTTGAGGACTAGAAGCACCTTAATTTCTTCAGTCATTCATTTTTCCCAGAATGCCACACAAATTCTACTGCTAATAAGGCCTATATGGGCTTCCTCTGGGAGCCAAGTGCCTCCCCACTTCCCTAGAGCTAAGCTACCCAGATGAGAGCCTGAGTCGTAGACTTGGGCAGGATAGCCACAGGTTCTAACCAGCTAAGAGTCCTCAGCATATGCTGCCCAGATATCTGGCCACTTTCTTCTAAGCCCCCTTTTGCACCTAATTACATGTTGCTAGAATCCTCTCTTGTCTCACTGTATTTCCTGGGCTCTTGTGTCTGACTTATTTTCTCTCTAGCTTCATATCTGCTATAAGTCACCATCGTCTTTTTTGGGTGACTTTGATTTTCCATGGGCCTTTTGTCTTAGCCCCAGCCGTCTTTAGTATACTGTCTATTTCATTGCTATTAAAATAGTCCAATATGATTATTGAACAAAGCATCTTTCATTTCTAGTTCTTCTCAATTTGCTCAATTTTAGTGTTTTTACTGGAAGTCCACCCAGCCCTTTTCCCCACATTGGAAGGAAAATGTGAACAATTAAAGTATTTTATACAATATGGGGATGTACAGAAAAGCTATATACTGGCTTGGCTTAGCTGCCTTGCTCTGTGGTCCTCTGTAAATGTATAATCATCAAAGAAGGTCTCTAAACTGAGCTTCTCTTTGTGATTAGCCAGTCCATTTTTCCCAACTATTTTAGCAGTTACATATGAGCCCTCATACTTTTTCAGTTCTGTTCATTTTATTAAATCAGAAGAAATATGTGATCTTATGCAGATCATAGGCCTGTACCAAATCTGGGGGTGGGAAGATATTTTTAAAACCCTTTGAAGCCTCAGAAGTATAACTTTCCAACTTAACTAGAATTGATCTCTCAGTGGCATATACAATAAGGAAATTGCTGAGGAAAGGATCTGGATAAATTTTTTTTAGACAATTTCTATGTTAGCATCTAAATTTACACACATATATTGAGATTTATATATCTAGTTCTTTTTTTTTCTTCTGTTTTTTTTTTTTAAAGATAATGCACATAAACACATAAACATCTAAAATAGTGTTCGATATATATACTTAGTTGGCACTATTAAGTCATTGTGCACTGCCATTTGGATGGTGAAACAGGGGCAACAAGGCTTAGGAATAGCCTCTTTCTCATGTTTACAGTATTCCTAAGAGAAATTAAACATGTGCCCAAGTTACCTAAGCAGGGATAAGTAAGTATCATAGGAAGGGCAGTATTTGTTGGTTCATTTTTTGGGATCTTCATGCTCAGAAAGCAATGTAGAAAGAAGGATCCTCTGCCCTGGCTTAGCAGTCTTCCCAGTCTGAAGTATGAAAGGCCACATGAGTCAGTTCTACAACCCTCAGTGGTCAATGATGAGGAAATTGAGACAAAGACCAGATATTGTAATACCTAGGCTTAAAGGGTTTTCCATGTTGTCAGCACCCATTTTGTGAACTCTTGGCCAGTTACCATCTAACCATAAAAGAGAATCCTCAAAACTCCATTTTTTGGACTGACACTGCCTACTGTCTTGAGAGTAGGGATATGTCTCATTAAATAATTCTGACGAAATACTGTTATCTAATTTCCAATGTGTTAAGGTGCATGAGATTATTTGCATCTGCATTTTGCAGAGGATTTGGTCACTTGACTGCATTTCTTACTTTAGAAACCTGTTGTCTCACCCCTCCAACTTTTCCCTGCCCTTATTGAGAGAAAAGAGCTATGAATGAACATGTGTCCAATAGGCAGATGCATTCTGCTTAGCGGGAAGAGACCATTCAGAAGCACTAAACTATACACTGAATTTGTATGGTTAAAAACTTAAACCAGTGGTAGGATACCAGATATTTACTATCACATCAGTTTTCACTTTCTTTTTTGTTTTTGTTATAGAGTACTGTGCATCAAAGGACATAGAGTTAGATTTCATTCATCCAATCTGATGTGATTCTATACTGTACTTGCTGCCTCAGATACCAGCCTGAGCCCTAACTGCAGTAGACCCATTGTCCCAGACCACGGATGTGTGCATTCCTAAAGATGAGAGAATTTCCCTTCAATCTTGAATGTTACAGGAGATGCTCTGGGAGGCAGGCAGAAGTTTCTTTTTCCATTTACACCTAATGGGTGTCCAAAAATAAAGCTTGGACAGCCAGTGTTCCCTGAAATTCTAGCAACAGCAAACTGATCATGATCAGGGAGAAAGGGGTATCAGTAATTTCTACGTGGCTATTTTGGTCTCCCGCTACTATCGAATTCTGAAATGCTGCATTTCCAGCCTTGGCCCAGAGCGTTTTTAGTTCAGTTTCATAATTTCTTTTTTTTTTAAAAAAAATTATGCTTCACCTCCTCCTCCCTTTCGGACTCAACACTCTCCCTGCTCTCTAGCCCCCACCCCCATGCCGCCTTAGCTACTGCTGCTCTGAGATAAGGCTGTGGTATTTTCTCCATCATCCCCCAATCATACATTATCATAAGAAAGTGCCAGGCATCCATCAGCCCACAGCCCCTGATTTATGCTCAAAGTTCAGATTATCTATTCTGCTCAAAATCCCCTTCAAACGGCCAACCTGATCAAAGAGAATCACATCCACCCGATAAAATTCGAATATAACTCCGTGCAATAGAATGAAAGCCAGGATTTTTTTTAATCTCCAAATTGCTTCAACCTCCTCATTTTGTCAGGAATTATTCTTTATCCACAGCACAGGACCCGCTTAGCAACCTTACTGTCATTTTTGCATCTTTCCTGCTGGATTCTGCCTAGGGGACAATTTATGGAGTTTTCTCCTGGGGAAGGAGTCTTTGTCCACCAGCAACTCCCTGCATGGTGCATAGGGTAACAAAGTCTAGCTCAGCCCAGAGCCAGGTAGATGAGAAACATTACAGTACATGGATTATTCATACTTAACAACCAGTTGCTAACTTTGACAGTGTGTAACCAGAGGAAAGCCAAGATTGAAAAGCAGTGTCTTCAATGTTGGGGGCCATCTCAGTGACAAAATTAAATTGAATACCCCTCTAAATACCATCATTCAGTTCATTCACTCAGCAAATATTTATTGTATCTCTTATGTGCAAGGCTCTGGTGAACCACAGAAGTATGTCATTGAGAAGCTTAATATCTAAAAAGAAAATAGTTACCTAGGGAATTAAATAAAAACAGTGTAAATCCCCAGTCCAAGAGGAGAATCTGAACCCAATAAATTTAACTGCCTCCTCCTCCAAATTTCTAGTGAACTGACCAAAGAATCTAGCGTAGACTTTAGGGGAAAATTCACATTGCTACTGGAAACTGAGAAAGGATTATATCTACTGCCAGAAATTTTGTGGGATTTCTGTAAATATAAAGCAGGTAAGGTTAGATGGAGATAAGAGATAATTAACATGCAGGTCACCACACTTGAGGGGAAAACATACTAAAAGAGTAAAAAGAAGAGGAGACCCTGCTATTCTGAAGCAGCAGACACTTAAGGCAAAAATAAACCAAAGAGAAATCAGCTAGAAGTAGAGAGAAGTGCAGAGCCCTATGGATGCCTCTGACAACACATTGAGATTAAATATCTGTGTATTACTAGGATCCCACCTCAGGGACCTTGGCTACTGTAGACATGTGACATATTAAGTAAAGAAAGGGCATTTGGTGTGTCTGGCTCTCTCCTTTCCAACTAGCTACAGCAAGAAAATGAAGGTGGCATTTTCTACTATTTCTGGCTATTTCTAGCTTCAGTTTCCTCTTCCCTGGCTACTTCTATTCTGTCTGTAACCTAACAATATAAACTTAGAGAAAATCCACCTATGCCCACTTCCATTTCTCTGGACTTTGATGATTTTGAATAGCAACCTAAACACAATAAGTTCTTTCCACTTTCCAATACCTATGATGCCTGGAAAAAAATTACCAGACAAAAAGCCTACAGCAGTATTTCAATAGCCAGGGTATGAGCCAAATTTGCAAAATCAAGTGTTTCCTTTGAAAAATATTTCCTGAAAGAAATACAATAAAACTTCACTATTTTAAAAATGTATACTTTCAATAGGATTTTAGGAGAAATTTTCTCTCTTAAACAAAAGCAAGCTTTCAAATTATATCATCCTCCATAGCATATTACTTTATTCTTGACACTAACACAAAAATATAAGTTCAATTGTTCAATTGTTTTTGGTTCTTTGTATTTAAAGATTACCAGTGCAAGAATAAAAACATTTCCTAATAATTTGTTGTCTTAGGCTAAGTTCTAGAATGCTGTGTTCCCAATCACTGGCTGCATCTTTAACCACTTCTCTCTCACAATTTTCACTGATATTGACCAAAATGATGACATGAAAAAAAGTGTGTATCTGAGTGAGTAATGACTCTCCCATTAACTGTAACTTCACAATATCTCAGCAGGCAAAAGTAAACGTTGGAGATCGTGAAATGGGAAGGCCAAACCAAACACTCCATGAAAAATGGAAATGAAGTCCCATGAGGGAGAAAGTGAAAATTCACTTCTTACCAGTAGCACCCACTGTCTTCAAATCTAGAGCTGACTGGGACCGGTTTGAATTTCAGCACAGGCACACGAGATCATAGGGGTGACAAGTACCACAGCTCAGGCTCATAGACAGACACTGACAAGTCCTGTGGGCTGATTACTGGGAAATGGGGTCCCCTGGAGGTGGGGCTCAGCCCCTGCCAAACAGAAACCCTGTCTCAGCTGGTTTGGGATTTTCAATGGGACAGGTTGCTCCTGGCCAAAGCGTTGTGCAGAGTGCCACATGATTTGTGAAAGAACTTATCTCTGCTATCTAGAGTGAACAGAAACCTCCCTCTTCAAAAATGAACAACCAGAGAACTATCACCATATTTGAGAAGAAAAGGCAATTGGTAGGTTTACCTAAACTTTTGAGCAAATATCTCCTCCCCTCACCCTCTGAT
Organism: Eonycteris spelaea; assembly: GCA_003508835.1. Classification (NCBI taxonomy): domain Eukaryota; kingdom Metazoa; phylum Chordata; class Mammalia; order Chiroptera; family Pteropodidae; genus Eonycteris; species Eonycteris spelaea. Next base: position 56,031 of record PUFA01000083.1, on the reverse strand, counting down.
GAAATAGTTTTGTAAGAAACAAGAAAAACTTTTTTAATAAAGTTTTAATTTTGGAATAATTTTAAATTCACGGAACAGTTACAAAGATAATCCAGAGAGTACCTATATACCCTTGCCCAGTTTCCCTAATGTTAACAACTTACATAATTATAGTGCTTTTATCAAAATTAAGAAACCAATATCAGTAAATTGTTATTAACTAATGTCATACATTACTTGGCATTTACGAGGTTATTGACTAACTTCCATTTTATGTTCCAAGATCCAATGCAGTACAACACATTACATTTAGTCATTGAGTTTCCTTCATTTCTTCTAGTTTAGTCTCTCTTTCTCTTCTAAGTCCTTGATGTTTTTGAAGAGTACTTGGTATTTTATGGAATGACCTTGAGCTTGCCTGATATTTTTGTCATAATTAAACTATAGTTATGGGTTCAGGGAGAAAATACAACAGAGCAGAGTACCCTTTTCATCAGACCCCTTAGGAGTACATGATCGACATGGTTTTCATAGGCTATGTTAACCTTGATTGCCTGGTTAAAGAAGTGGTTACTAGGTTTCTTCACTATAAAGTCAATGATTTTTCTTTTCCATACTCTATGCTTTGGAAGAGAGTCTCTAAATCTAGCTTATACTCGGGGAGGAGGGCACTGTTACGTATTACCTCCTGGAGGGAGTATATCTAATATGTTTATATATTTAAATCTATATCTATAATTATATCTATATCTATGTATGTATTACTTGGAATTTTTCTGTAAATAGAATTTATCTCTTTTCCCCCATTTACTTATTTGTTCACTTATTTGTATAAATATGGACTCATGTATACTTTGGGTTATAATTAAATTCTACTTTATTTTTTGCTCAAGTTGTTCCAGCCTTGACCATTTGGATCTCTTTTAGGTAGGCTCCTATGTCCTCCATCCTTTTTTCAACACTTCCTTGCTTTCTGTCACTATAAGATATGCCATGTTAACTTGGATTTTCCTTGTATAAATCCAAGAAAAACTCCACTTTTCCAAGGATCCTTTTTTCCTTTTATTTAGAGAATGATGTTTAGAAACAAAAATCTATGCATTGTCTGTCCTTGTTGGTACTGGAACATCACTGTTTCTAGGTCCTCTCAGTGGAAAGAGATAGGAAATGCATAAATGTGTACTAACCCAAGTATACACATGTGTCTGTAGTCATTTCTGCATCAATTCTATGTGTGTGTATGCATTAAGTTAAACAGGAGTTCATACTGGTCTTCCACTCTAATCTAGTGTCATTTTGTTCATTCTAACCTTTCCACTTTGCTGATTTGTAATTTCTCTCTCCAACAGTGAGAAAGCTGATTCACACTACCCACTATTCATTTACTTATCTCTTAAACTCTAGTATATTATGCAAAGCAATTTCAGAATTGCTAACCTGTATCTTCATGAGAAAAAAACTCTACCAACTGGAATACAGTAGGTATATACCATTCCTTTTGCTTTTAGCTTTACAGTCTCCAGTCAAAACATGCTTTCTAAAGTAACTTAGGTCAGCTCCTTGTTTCTCCTCAATACCTTGGTGAAATTCCATCTTACATATGTAATACACTCTATAATTTATCCTGTATCTCTTGACAACCAGGTTTTTCTTTTTTTTATTTGTATACATTAAAATTTACTTCTATAATGTATAGTTCTATGGATTTTAAAAAATGTATAGAATCGTGATTTCACCGTGCCCATACTATACAAAATAGTTCCATCACTCTAAAATTTCCTTATGCATCTCCACTATAGTTCTCCCAGCCCCTGGCCATTAATGATCTATTTTCTATTCCTATAGTTTTGCCTTTCTCAGAACACTATATAAATGAAATCATAAAAGATGTAGACTTTTGGATCTGGCTTCTTTCACTAGCAAGATATATTAATTAAGATACAACCATGTTGTCCTGTCAATCAATCACTCAGTCCTTTATATTTCCAAATAGTATTTTTGTGTACAGATGTACCACAGTTTATTCATTGACCTTTAGAAAGACATATTGCTTGTTTCCAGTTTTTGGTAATTATGGGTAAAGCTGCAATAAATATTGGCATACAGGTTTTTGCATGCATGTAGCTTTTTAATTCGCCTAGATAAATATCTAGGTGTAGTATTGCTGGGTTATACGGTAACTATATGTCAAACTTTATAAAAACTTAAATTAGTGAATTAGGCTATCAATTTGTGAAATCCCTTCAGAGAATAGATGAAGAATATGAGATGAATATTATTAGAGAAAAATAATCAACTTAAATACATTCAGTTAATCTAATAATTTTTTTTTTGCATAAAATAGTGTCTCCCAAATTTAAGAGCAGACACAAGCTATACAAATAATCATAAAGTCCCTTACCTGAATTAGAGAACAAGAGACCAGGGAAATTCATCTGATTCAAGAACTGTTTCCAAAAACAATTCATATGTCCCTTTGAGCTGGTGCTATTCTGAAAGACAGCTCTTTAATAAATATGACACTTTTCATGGTTATAGCTATATTTATAGCTCATCATGAGCAAATTTTTAGAATTTATATTTTACCATAAAATTACTTATTTCATCCATATTTTAAATATATCAAGATAGATTTGTACAAACACTTCACACTTTCATTGAGTTTCTCTGTAATGCTTTCCTTATATATTTTTTCTTCTTTATTTTTATTTTATTTATTTGAATTTTTACTTTATGTTTTATTTTCTTATTAATTTCCTGATTAAGATAATATGAACACTTTCACTATTTAATTATTTTTAGAAACAGTATTTTCAAAACTCAAGTGCCAGATAATTCATATGTTAAATAGTACCAAAACATATTATAAAAAAGGAAGTTTTTAAGTTTCTAGATATATTATAACTGAGTCAACAATTTGTCAAGGCAGAGAAAGAGAAGTTTTTCATTAATTTTACTTATAAATACAAACATTCTAAATTAAACAAACTGACACCAGGAGTGTACTAATAGTAATATACATCATGATCAGGCAAAATTAACTACAGGATTATATTAGAGATTGTGGTAATTGAATCATGAGATTATTAGTTGAAGAAAGAGATAGTCCATCTCCACAGAGGCTGAAGTGCACTTAATAAAATGCAAAATCCATTTGCAATAGAGTAAAACTTTTAATAAACTTGATGTGATTGAGAATATATGAAACTATATACCAACTTCAAGAGCTTACTTGCAAGTGAAACATTGGAAGTATTTCCACTAAATCAAGAAAGAACCTGTTCCTGCTATTATCTCTGTATTTTACTTTGGAAGCAATAAAAAATACAATAAGAAAAGAAAGAAAATAAAATTTGGAGGCAAAAAATCACATTATTTAATAATGTTCATTCTATATATACATAACTAATTTTTTCATTTAAAGGAAGGACTATATCAGTGTTTCAAATCTTTGAGCATCAGCTTGCATCATGTATTATTTCCTCCAGGGCTCAATAATTTGAGAAATTGGTAAATGTACATGAAGGCAAGATGGCTAGGAAAGTGTAGAAAAGTGAAGTTCAGTTGTGTGCATTCACTAAATCTGTCATTGAGTATTGTAAAATGAAGCTCTTTCCCACTTCCTTAAGGTTGTTATTCAAATGTCATCTTACCAGGCAGTCCTTCCCTGATTACCACATCTAAAATAGCATCCCCTTGCCCCTCTGGTACTTTCTAGCCCCTTGTCCTGCTTTACTGTTTTTCTGCATAAAATTATCATTACCTGACATACAAATACATATCTTTTTACTTGATAATTGTATTGCCTAATAAACCTTATCCCACCACTGCTTCCAAACACACTGGAAGCTAAGATCTGTAAGAGTAGTAAGTAAGTGAGCTCTGCAGATATCTGAGAGAAGACAATTACATCTTCTTAAAGGAAATAGCAAGTGAACACCCTCAAGGTGAGCTATAACCATGATGAACAAGGAACAATCTAGGGAGCAGTGTGCCCAGTATGGAATGAGCCAAGGAGAGTTTTTTGAGACATGAGATCACAAAAGTGTCCAGTAGCAAGTTTTTGTAGGTCCTTGTAATCAGTGGTGAGAGACTTAGAACTTAATCTAAATAATATGGGAAACATTTTTTCAAGCAGAGAAGCGATGTCATCTAATGGGTGTTAACACTGCCTTCTATATACTGAATAGGCTATCAGAGGAGGGAACATTTAGAAGAGTATTAAATTAGTTCTAGTGAGACTTTTGTGGTAGCAGCGGTGGTGGTGAGAAGTGGCCAACTTTGCGATATATTCTTAAGACAGAATTGACAGAATTTGCTAATGGGTTGGATGCTGAGTATGTAAAAAGAAAGATGTCAAATATGACCCTAAGGTTTTGGGTCTCAGCAACCAAAAGAATCATGCTACCATTTATTGAGATACTAAAGACTAGTAAAGGAACCAGCTGTGTGTATTCATTTGTTCTTGGTTTCATATGAGGAGAGGTAGGCAGAAATCATGTGTGATGCTATAGGCATGTTAAGTTTGAGATGTTTATGACACATCCAAATGGAGATATCCAAAAGACCATTGGATATGCCAAGCTTAAGTTGAAAGAAGCAGTTTAACACTGACATATAAATTTAGGGGTTATCAGCTTGTTGATATAAGACCATGAGAGTGGATAAAGTCACCCAGGGGTGACTGAGATGAGAAAGGAAGTCCAACGACAAAGCCCATTGAGATTGGGAAGAGGAGGTAGCATCTCACAAGACTGAAAAGGAGGGAATCAAGGAGCATGTGGTGTTCTGGAAGCTAGTGAAGAAAGTATCTCAGAGGTAGAAGAGATTAACTGCATTGAATGCTACTGATACATTTGGGAAGACAAAGACAAAAAAATAGCCATTAGATTTGGCAATGTAAAGATTGTTGTTGACCTGAGAAAATAAATTTTAGTGGAGTGATCTGATTGGAGTAGATTGGAGTGAGGATGGTAGGAGAGGCTGTGGATATAATAACTATGGAGAACTCTTCAGAGTAGGTTACTGTAGGGGCTATAGAGGAACAGGACAATAACTGGTGAAGTCTGTATGGTCCACAGAGGCTTTTTACAAGACAAGAGATGTAATATTTTATATGCTGAATGTAATGAGCCAATATATGGGGAAAACTGATGATAAAGGAGAAGGAAGAGGAACAGTTGTAGAGGCAACTCTTAATTAGGCAAGGAATTCAGTGGACAAATGGGAAAAACCTTTGATCAGAAAACAGATATTTTGCCCTTAACATCAGGAAGGAAGATGGAGTATATAGACAGAGGTGCAGATAGGTGAGTAAAGTATAAGGGCATCTCATGTGATTGCTTCTTTTCTCCAAGAAAAAGGAGGAGACATTGAAGGTCTGAAGAAGGAAATATGAAATAGTCATGCTGGAGATTGGGAGCTAGAATTGACTAAAGTAATGTAAGGTCATCTACCCATTTAACATTTAAGGTCATAATTTAAAATGGAATGAGTCAGCATTGTTCCGTGCTTCTTTATAGCCTTGCGAGTTTACATAGAGACAGGCTTGACATAGAGACAGGCTTGACATAACTGAGGCAGAGAGATTAATTGGTTCTTTAAGTGCCATGCATAGTTAATGGTAGAACTTGGATTTTCTAATTTGTATTTGGGTTCTGCCTTGCATATACATTTTAAACCATAGGAATGCTGTCCATACGTTTCTTTTACTTTTGTTGCATTTCCCTTACTGTTTTATACTACTCGATTTTCTTATCCAGAGAGTAGAAAGTAGACAGACTGCTCCAAGTAATGATACTTCCTGTATCATTACCACTATTTTCAACTTTCTTTGGGGTTATTTTGTACAAGGTAACTATAATATATAGCACAAGCGAGAAGTCCCTAATCACCATTTATGGCATTACTCTAAATTCCAAGTTCCAAATCATTGGCTTTGAAATAAACCATTAGCATTTTAAATTCATGGATAAGAATCTCTATATATGAAAATGCAGTTAAACTCAAATGCCCACTACATCATGATTCTGGCTCCTTTCCAGCATATTATCTTCATCCAATCTGGCTAGTATATCTCTTTCCACTTTTCTAAATAGTCCAGACTAGCCTGTACCCCAGATACCTGAGGCTGTACTTGAGGCTATAGAAAATTCCTCTGTATGGTTCTTTCTGGTCTGAAAAAATCCATTTGCTAACTAGTGCTGAGCAATTAGTATTAACCCAAATGCATATTTTCATTAACTTTCATTCTTTCATTGTAAAATGATCTTTCATACATATCATTTTGCTCTAATGCTTAAATGCAGAAGAGATAGCAATTTCACATCTGTATGTGCATCATGAAGAATAGGCTGTGGTTTGTGATGAGGATGACAAAGGTGCTACTAAGTATTAGAATGATTTTTTTTTTTATTTTGCACGTGAGGAAATTAAACTGGTTAGCTAGGACTTGAATCCAGGTCTAGAGGGCTGTGGGGGTGGGGCACAACCCACTTTCCTGGGCTGCTGTCCCTGGAAAAAAATTTTTTAATTATTAAAAAAGCATGAGCCTGAGGGTAAACATATAGGATAAACCACAGGCTTCAGAGTAAAAATGTGGTGGATAACACATAGGCTTTAGGGTAAAATGTGGAGGGTAAAGGAACATTTAAAGGCAACAATGTGCATATCTTACTTCCTCTGCTTAACATTCCTACAGTGCTCACATAACGTCCAATGTAACCAGCTAAACTGAATACAAAGGACAATAAGCTTGCTTCCAGAAGGTGTTCATTAATAGTGCATGCTCAATAATGTCTTTTTCATAACTTTTAATTTGGGGTATGTCAAATATATTTTTCTCCCTACTTAGTACCAATAGAAAAAGAGTAAGAGAACAGAGATCTTAAAGGGCAGGGAAAGAGCTCAAGTGACTGTATGTGAGTTTAAGTGAAAGGTAATGGCTGATTAGACTTTGAGGAGATGATGCTTCTCACCTCATTAATAGGAGTTCACGTCTTACTCCAGGCTGTCTCTGCAGTGGTGTCTGTGTGCTTTTCAGAACACACACACACACACACACACACACACACACACACACACACACACACACGCAACCAGAGCTCTTTAAAATTAAATTTTGCACAGATCCTCAATATATAATATAGAAAAAAAGCAGTATTTACCATTAACTATTTGTAAGTTCAAATTTATTCCACTAATGAAAGAATGAGGTTATTTTGTTAAAAGGAAAAAAGGTATTTAAAATCTAAGCCAGAAGTCAAGTTGCCCTCATATATCAGCTTTAGCAACCAATATGTCTCCATATTGGGTGGTTGTGAAGGAAAATCCAAAATTCCATAGACAAATCACTAAATGACAGATTTGTTTGTTTGCTTGTGTTTTTTGTTTTGTTTTGTTTTGTTTTGTTTTTGATATCTTAAGTCAACAGTCTCCACAGTTTCAATGAAGCTGTCCAGAGGCTGAGAGAGGAGTAGCAGAAAGTTGAATAACAATGTCTAAAAATTTGCTCACCTTCCTTATTTCTTTTTAAAGAAGTAAGAAAGTTAGATGACAAATACCCAAAACTTCTACAAAAAAATTAATGACACAAATCATTTGCATTCTTACCAGAGTGGGCATGTGTGGGTTGGACTCATCTAAAAGTTTGATTCTAAGACATGATGTGCCTTATCAAAGACATATCTATAGCATGTTCACATATAAGCTGAGAGATGGTAGGACCTGCCTCATGCAGAGTAATGAGGAGACATGGGAGCATAAACTAATGCACGAGCTCTAGTTTGTTGTAGTTGACATATAGTTTATGAATAACTTTTTTGTTGTAGTTGACATATAGTTTATGAATAACTTTTTTCAATTAATTAAAAAAATAGTTAAATCATTAAAAAATGAAACCCAAGACACAGATGCACACTTGGGTGATGTTGTAGGCTCGGTTTCATACCACCACAGCAAAGCAAGTATTGCAATAAAGTGAATATTAATCTTTATTTCCGCTGGAGGATCTCCTTCAATTTGTAAATTACGTAACATCTGTGAGGTGCAATAAAGTGAAGCACAATAAAATGAGGCATGCCATATACTTGTAAAATAGCCTTCATAAAACAGTTGGAGGAGCCTCTGGCAGGAGGCTTTTGGTAATGGAGCTAATATCCCAAGGTCAGAATCATCTCAAGTGCTGTCAGCTAGGAGGTGAAGGCCCTGTTTGGCCTTTGAGCAACACTGCTTTTTTTTTTTTAATCTCACCATTTGTACACCGCCTGAGCTGTGCAGCTATGAAGGAGAGCAAAGCTAAGGTGTACTGGGAAGCAGGTGGGAGGAGAAATACCCCAGGCCTGCCCATCTCGAAGTTTTCTGACTTAAAAGAAACAAAAGAGTTTTAGGCAAGACCCACAGAGAAAAGTTCAAAAAGAAATGAAGTGGCTTTTAAAAAAGGTATGACTTTAAGGATGTGGCTTTAAGTGCATTTGACTGAGTTGATACTAAGCAGGGAATCAAAAACACTGATAGAGCTAGAAGTAGAATCTCAGTTCTGACTCCTAATCTAATGTTAACATGATAATTGTGGGTAAGCAACACTGCTGGAGCTTGCATCTATAACTCATTATTAGGTTAACTTAAATTCCCATTCTCTCAGTTTGTCTCTAAAAGCAAACTTGAGATAAGACAGTTTATGTGGGATGTGATCCCAGGAAGCAAGAATGAAGGAGCAGGAAGAGTGACACAGGAAGGAAAAAAACAACAACAAAAGGCAGGCAAGAGGAGACTAAAACCTCTATGACCTTCTGGAATGCATATAAAATGCTTCTAGAATGACCTACCAGCAGGACACGGTCTAGAACCTTATCCACTAAATTCTGTCCCCTCCCACCAGTGGAGGTTGCCTCCCGGGATGTTGCTTAGGTACAAAGTGGCTGCACTTGCCCAGGCCCACCAGGAGTGTGCTTCAAAGTAGTCTCCAGAAAAGACTTCAGTGCACTGGCAAGAGATAAATCTGAGCTTAGAACTCTGTGCGTTGAAGTTTGACTGATATTAGAGGTGGGCCAAAGAGTTGTACTGGAGAAATAGACACGCTTGTTACACCACCTAGTTCTAATGGGTCTAGAGAGTCCCGTGAGCAGATTACACTGGGCTTCACCATTATATGTGTCAGTCATAAGTCACCAAACCTGTTTTTGGTGGTTCTTGACAAAGGTACACATTCATTCGTTCATTCATTCATGCCTTAGTTATGTTTTGAATGTCTGCAAAGTGCCTGGAATTATTCTAAGCACTAAGGCTACAGCAGTGAACAAAGCACACAAATCCCTCCCTGTTATCATGGAGGAAGACACACAAAGAAACAAACAAATGAAAATATAGTTTGTCATATGGCCATAAGTACCAGGGAGAAAAATAAAGCAGAGAGAAGGTCATGGGGTGCTAAAAGAGTGCTTCAGGAAGGCAGGAAGATGAACAAAAGAGACCTAGTATTTTCAAGCTCAAATCTATTTACCTTAGTAAATTACCCCCATCTGGCTGCTTCTCAGAAAACCAATAAACAAGTTTATAGAAAAGTATAACTCTTCTGTGTTGTCTCATTTAAAGGTATTGGCTTATATTCAGGCAGATTCCACACACAGGAATTGACACAAACCTCAGTGTGAATCTATGTGCAAATTCTCCAAAGAGTCAAGAGGTTTAACACCCCTACATCTACAGCCACCTGAGCCTTTTCTGCATTTTTCAAATTAATCATTTCAGCTTTATGTATAGTGTTCTGGTGCTGAAATTCATCCTGCAAAAAATACAGATCTCACACATTAATTATCAGTGAACATTGAGCTTTCTTTTTATGCTAAGGTCAAGCCTGGTCTCAGGCTCTCCTGAAAGTCACAAGTTCATTGTAGATTTAGTTATGATCAATACTTGCAAAACCATGGTAAATGATGCAAATGAGGACATGAGGTGGACTTTGTATGATGCCAATTAAAAGTCTGCCTAAAAATTGGAAGAAAAGGCAGATTACATCACAAAAATTTCAAAAGAGCTGGATTATGAGACTTTTAAAGAATAAACTTAGCAGAGGAGATTGACAACATTCTGTCATGTGGGGCACTGAATTGGGCCTGACAGATGGAGAGCAGGGAATGGCCTCTTAAACAAGATAGTTTATACTGGGGAAAATTGCACAAATTGGGTAGGGTTGTGTTATGATAAGTCTTGAGAAGGCACCCAATGTTTGTTCACCAAACAGTGGTTGAACATTGGTATGCACCAGGTACTGTGCTGGGACATGAAGAAACACACACAAACAAAGACTAGTGGCTGATAGAGGTAGTGAGTAGAGAAATGATTATGGCACTTGTGGGAGGGAGCAGAGAAGTCTGATTGGGTCACCCTGGCATGCAACTGGGATGAGGATGAAGCTCAAAGTGTGATTTCAAAAATAGGTAAAAGAATATCAGCCATTTTATAAGGGAAAAAAGTCAACTGAATTTTATATAAGGATTGAAGGAGAGATACGTTGAACATAAATAGTTTTTCTAAGCTTGAGAAAATACTGATGCAATTAACAGGAAATGGAAGATGTGAAAACAATGCGTGCTTTATGGAGATGAGTGATTTGGTTTCAGAAATAAAATCACTTTTAGAATCACTCAGAAGAAAATAAACACACATTCCTTTGGAGTTACATCTCTAGAGAGAGTTCTAAAATTTGAGTTTGACACTAAGGTAAATTATGAAATGGTCTCACAACCACTAAGGTAAATTAATTGTTGTTTTCATTTTACAGGAAGACACTTGAGATTTAGGAAGGTAATTGTGTCAATATCATTCAGCTAGATAGACAAGGGAGGGTGAAATTTAAAGTCAATCTAACTCAAAAGCCTTCATTCTCTAAGTACTATTACTGTCACATAGGTTAAAAAATTTATTGTTATTTTCTGATTATAAAAATAAATTGAGTTTAGCTAGTAATTAACAATATTCAACATTTTTCTTCATACAATTGTAACATGTCATTTGTAAAAATATTCAAATATCAAAGATGTAAAATGTAAAAAACTCCAATAACTTTACACTCCCCAGAAAATACTTTGGATAGTATTCGTATATATCATTAGAGGTTAAATTTTTTATTCTAGTTTTAAAGAAATCTTATCACCTTACTGCTCTACCTTGTTTCTTTATATAAAAGGTTATCCATTTAGATCTATTTATCACATTTGTGGATTAACTTTAGATGTGTATGAAATGACTTCAATTGTACATGAGAAAGAGAAATCTTCTCACCAGTTCTCATTCCATGAATAATCTAACCCTCTGGGCTTAACCTAATTTTCTCAATATCCACATGTCCAGCATTCAAAGTATCAAGGAATCAGGCCCATAAGTTCTGATCTTGCCCACTCTGCATGGATGGGCATTTCTTTCTCCAAATCTGACACAATCTAAATTTGTATGAACCTACATGATCAGATTTTAATTAATAAAAATATACCAGCCTATATTCTTAGACTTCAATTTTAGAGACACTGATTCAGATTAAAAAATATCTAGTGCGAGAAATGTGTCACCATGCATATAGGAATGTCAGTAGGGAGAAAGAGGGTTGGGTTTTGTTTTTGTTTTTTTTCTTTTTGGAGAGGGAACTCACTATGATAGGATAATGGAGTAAAATACAAATCAGGTGAAGAGGCTAGCATGCATCCTTCAACCCACTCACTGCTTAAAAACACCAGTGATTCAGCAGTGAACACAACAGACAATTCTGTGAAGGTGGACCCTAACTTTCAGTGGGAAAAATAAATAAAACAAGTGACCAAAGTTCGATAGTTATAGAGTTGTGATACTGTAATGAAGGAAACAGTCAGCTAAGGAAATAGAAGGTGTCTGAGAGTCTCTTTAGAAAAATAATCAGAAATAACTCCTTTGAGCTGAGATTTAAAGGATAAGAACAATTCTGGTCTTCTCACTATCACCTACTCACTTGTTCAGTCCCCACCTTGATTGAACCTGAACAATTCTCCAAGCCAACAACTATACAGTTGAAATTTGCTGGATAAAATCATATCTTCACAATGTCTGGTCTCACTTTAAATTCTTGAACACAAATGTCAAACAAGCATGCAAGACTCCCTAGAAATCCTACTGAGCCTCCTGAAGAGTACTTTCTCACTCAACTAGTCAGGAAGCCAACAAATGATAAAGTCCAACAGAGATAGCTCAAAGGATTTTAATAAGAGTACCTCTCACAGGTGTGGGCAGATTTAAGGGAAGCACTAGAGGGTGTTCTTAATATCCTCACCCAGAGATGAGCAAGAGTGGAACACTGTTATCTACTTAAATCTGAAGAGACAAAAGGAGAAGGAAGCAGTATTACTGAATTGTGGAGACTTCTGGAGCCATGGACAAGAAGCCCTCTGGCAGGAGTATCAGTTTTGGAGAGAGCAGAGAAGGAACACCTAGGCTTTTCTCTTGTCTCCTCCAATTGCTTGACAGTGCCCCCATTGGCAACCCAACAAAGAGCCAGCTAACAGAGAAGTTAAGACGACACAGTCAGTTATAGGGAAAGCTCCCAGGGTGCAAAGCAGGGCAAAGAAAGGAGATTAGTTTTGGGGGTGCAAACAGAGAATGAAAAATAAGCCACTCTCATAGATGCTGATTTCATGCCTTCCCCCTTCACCTCAAAATGCCATGTCCCTGGTACATTCACTTTGGAAATCTATTCAGCAGTTTTCTATAACTATAAACATAATTTTATCACAAGACTCAGTGATCCTAGTCCCAAGTATTTACCTCAGAAAGTTGAATATTAAGTTCACACAAAACTACATGTGGACTATTTTGAGTGGCTTTACTCAGAATCCCCTCAAACTGGAAAATAACCTAAATCCATACAATGACATTCCACTCAATCATAAAAAAGAAAGAGCTACTGATACATGTAAAAAATAGATGAATTCCAATGTATTATATTCAGTTAAAGAAACCAGACTTAAAAGGCTACATACTATATGATTTCATTTATATGACATTCTGGAAAAGGCAAAACTATAAGGACAGAAATTAGATCAGTGGTTGTCAGGGTCTGGGATGTGAAGAAAGATTGACTATAAAGGTGACAAGGGAACTTTAAGGAGTGATGGAACGCTTCTATTTATTGATTGTAGTAAGGACTATGCATTTGTCAAAACACATAGAGCTCTATACAAAATGGGGTGAAATTTAACTGTATATAAATAATATCTCAACACGATCTTACACTTGTTATCAACAAGAAAAGTAATAACAAGTGTTTGGAGAGTTGTAGGAAAAAGGAACCTTCATACACTGCTAGCAGAAATGTAAGCTGGTACAACCACTACAGGATATGGAGGTTCCTCAAAAAATTAAGATAGAATTACCAGATGACCTAGCAATCCCTCTTCTGAGTATCTATCCCTAAAATTAAAAACATTTTTTTCATAAAGATATATGTACATCTATGTTTGTTGCAGCATTATTCATGATGACCAAGACATGGAAACAACTGAAGTGTCTTTTGAATATGATTGAATAAAAAAGATGTGGTACATATATACAATAGAGTATTACTCAGCCATAAAAAAAGATGTACTATTGTCATTTGCAACAACATGGCTAGATCTTGAGAATATCATGCTAAGCTTAATAAGTCAGATGAAAAAAGTCAAGAACCATATGATTTCACTCATATGTGGGATATAAAACTGAAAACACCAAATGAACAAGACATACAAATAATCAAAAAACTCATAGAACAGACAACAGTTTAGTGGTTACCAGAGGGAAAATGGGGAAGGGAAAAGGTAAAAAAATGGTAAAAGGGTCAAATATGTGGTGACAAGAGATTTGATTTGGAGTGGTGAACAAACAATATACAGATGATGTATTATAGGATTATACACTTGAAACTTATATAATTTTATTAACCAATGTCACCCAATAAGTTTAATTTTAAAACTATAAAAAAAATTCTCAATAAACAGCAACAAAAAAGTTATCCACATACCACCTCACCCCCCCACCCTCAGATGGTTGATTTTAATTCATTATACTTCTGATAGAAGAGAATACATCTTGGGCAAATTGCTTTATATTCTCACCGTTAAAAACTGTAAATCCATCTGCATCCCAAAATTCATCTGTCTTTCTTCCTCATGTTCAAGAGGAAGAAGAGGCTTTCTATTGCTATGAAAGGAAATGCATCCTCAGATGCTCACAATTCTTTCCATCTTTGGCTCCTCCTGTTGACCCTTCCCTTCCTCCCCAGCTCAGTCTCTTCACCCTACCAGATCACTTCAGTCATACAAAACAACAATCCACCTTGATGCCACAACCCACTTCAATTTCTGTCCCACTCCTCTGCTCTTTCACTGCAAAGTATCTTAAGTGGTTATCTAACCAAGTTTTCTCCACTTTCTTACTTCCTTGCTCCTTAAAATAATTCTAAAAAACTTCAAATGTAAAAAAAAATGATAATAAATATAACAAATTCCATGTTTTTAATACCCAGATTTAACAGATGTTAACAGTTATATTTGCTCAAGATCTGTATCTTTTTTTAAAAAAAAAAAATAAAACATTACCTATATAATTGAATCCCCTTTGGACTCCTTCCCAATCCTATTTTACCTCATTTCCTCAAAGGTAACCTCTATTCTAAATTTGATATGTATCATCCCCTCTATGTATTTTATATTGTACTGCATCTACATATGTTGCAAATGAAACACAGTATAGTATTGTACAGTGTGCATTTAAATTTTATACAACTGGTATCTTATTGTACATATCACTGTCATTTACATCTTAACTTGCGTTTTGCACCCCATTTCTCCCTTGGATTTATTTTTTTCTTGCTGGAATATGGTATTTCATAATTCTTTCAAAAAGAGTCTGAGGGGATAAACTTTATAATTTCTTACCTGTCAAAAAAAATTCTAGATTGTCTACACAACTTAAATTACAATTTTTGGATGCAGAATTATATTTTCAAGTTTTTTCCACAGATGATTGAATGCATTGCCCAACTGTGTCCCTGCATCCAATGTAGTCAATGACATTCATCAACTGATTCTAGTTTCATTAAGTTTCATTATAATAGTCTCTCTCTCTCTCTCTCTCTCTCTCTTCTCTCTCTCTCTCTCTCTTCTCTCTCTCTCTCTCTCTCTCTCTCACACCACACACACACACACACACACACACCTTATATATACAGTGTGTTTTATGTATTTGTCTCTCTCAGATTTAGACATTTTTCTTTGTCCTCGATATTCTGAAATTCAACTTGTACAGGTGAGAATCCTGTTTCATACAATCCTACTCTACAAATTTGAAGACATGCTTTTCTTTAATTTGAGAAAATGATACCTTATTATTGCTTAAGAACTTCTTCCCCTGCATTTTCACTATTTCCTTTTTCTGAAACTCCTTTTAAGTTGTCATGACCCTTCTGGATCTATCCTTCATTTTTTTACTTTTTCTATAGACATCTTATCCTTTTGAACTTATATTCTGTGATGATTATTTGATTCTATTCTCCATATTTACTAATCTTGCTTTCCAGGACATCATTTGTGTTTGTTTTGTGTTTTAATTTTGATAATCAAGCTTTCAGTTCCAAGATATCCACTGACTGAACAAAATGTCTTTCTGCGTTTCTCTGGGGACCATTGTTCTCTTCATTTTTCTATTAACTATATTTGAGTAGTTGCATTAGGTAACTCTTTTTCAGGGTGTTAGCTTTCCATAAGTGTGTGATGATCCTTGAGTCTTTGCATGAGACCATGTGTGAATGCCTATCCTTAGCCTTCTTTATGAAGGGAAATAGTGGGACCTGCTGCCCAATGGAGGTACCATGAACCATTTCTTCCACATGGAAGAGTTTTTTTGTTCTGTGTGTTACCATCATCTAGGTACTGGGTGCCTCTCTCCTAGGCACTCCTGGAAAGACTATTCTGAACTCAGTGCCCAGCTCAAAGTTATGTGGGGAGGTGAGAGTGAAAGATGCTTAAGGGTCACATACCTGGTTGTTTCACTTTACCCCAAGACCTCCTTGTTTCTGATGTTCACAACTCTGGATTGCCCCTTTTGCATATAACTGCTCTATCATGTTTTAAGGTGGTACTTCCTTAACCAAACAGAATTCATATCTGCTTTTTCCATCTTTCATGGGTTTCACATGGCTTTATGCTAAAAAGTGTATTGCTTTTAGCTTTGCTTTCTAAACAGTAAGAAATTTGTTTAGTGCCCTACCCCTCCCTCCTTTTCATAATGTCTAGGGATTGGAACAAGAGGAGAAGAACTTAAACATATGCTCATTCTGTTACCTTGGATCATAATTTTATACATTAATTTTATAAGTGACCCCTTAACAAATTGTCCTGTTAAAGCAAAAAGATTTTTTTTCTATTGAATTATGTTGGTTTTCTCTAGTGATCAGTGTATGTATGTGTATTTGTGTGTATAAGATTTTTTTCCTATCTTTCAGAACTATTTTGAATAAACAGTATTCATAGTGGGGGTAGTCTGTCCAATTCCCTCTTTTCTAGCAACACAGTTCTCTCCCCACCATCCAATAGCCACAGAGTTCTCTGCAGGGGTCTTGGCTTCTGAACACAACTGGTTTAGACTAGGAGGAAAAAGGTAACTGACATTGGTTGAATGAAAATCAGTGTCAAGAAGTTGTAAGAGATGAAGCTCTGAAGTACATTATCTAGATGAAGAATGGAAAAGGATTCTAAATAGAGACATGTGAGGGCCATGAGAGAAGGGAATAACATACCCTAATTGGTAGCATGAAAAGGTCAAAAGTTCTAGAATCTAGAGCCTTGGAAAAGTGCCTCCCTTTCCTTCTCCTCAACATCACTATCATTGTGTCTGTGCCCCACACTGCTGCAAGTAACTTACTGGTACCAACTCATTTAGGTGAGGAAGAAAAGCTAGGGAGGGGCCTTATCCTGCAGGATATTAAAGCCATATTAAAGATTCTTGTTCATCCCCAAAACAAAGTTAGTAATTAAATGACAAAGAAAGAAAAACAGTATATGACTAGATGTGAGGAGAAAGAAACATCTGACCCTACCTCAGGCAATGGGAAAGAAGTTGGGTGAGATTAGATGCAGGCAGACCAGTTATGAGGCTGCTTTAGGCGCAGATATCATTATCTTACTCCTGGCTTTAATAGGAACACCTTAGTGTTTTCAATACTAAGTGTGATGGTGTTTGTCAGTTTCACATAATTCCATTAATTCTATGAAAAAGATCACAAATTACTAGATTACTCAGAGTTGTTTTTATTTTTTAAGTCAGGAAGTATAAATGAATTCTATAAAAGTATTTTTTTGGAATGTATTAAATGATGATTTTTCTTCTTTTTGGTTATTAACATGTTAAATATATTACTTATAAATCTAGGAGAAAGCCTACTTGGTCATGTGTATACTTACTGATATAAGAGGATTCTTTATTTATATTAATAATAAAAAGCTGATATACAGTTTTCTTTTGAAAGATTCTCTCTCTCCAGTTTCACATTTAAGGTTATCCTAACTTTTTAAAAATGTTACTCAAAAATTTTATTTGCATGTTGAAATTAAAAGTTAGCCCTTTAAGATGTGAGATTTATGCAGTAAGGTCTTTTTCCTAATTATCTAATTTTTTTATAATCTATTAAAAATTTTTTAAAATTACAGTTAACTACAATACGTATTCTAACTTCTTAAGACATATTGGATAGTTTCTGTCCCTCATCTCTGCCCAGAAGCTTTTTATAATAGCAGAAGTTTCATTGAGTCCCAGAAAGAGTCCATTTCAGAAATTGGCCATTGGGGAAAATGGTTCTTTGACAACTTTGCTTATTTTTCTATTCATTATTTATCTTATATTATTTTGGTTAGGTTTGTAAATTACCCATTTAATACAGATGGTTAACATAGACTGGAATATAAATTTTCTATCATTTCTTAATCTTCTCTATATGTGTGAATGCCATATCTCATTTTTAATTTGCATTTGTTTTTCCACCTTGATTAATCTTTGCAGAGATGAGTTCATCTCATTAATATTTCAAAGACCCCAGTTCTTAAAATTATTTATCAGCCATGCAGATTTTTTCTGTCTTAAATGTGGTAATATGTGCTTATCTTTTTCCAATTTTCTTATTTTAAATTTTTGTCTACCATTTGAGTTGAATATTTATTGACATTCATTTCCCTTAATTAATTCATTTAAAGCTATGCATTTTCCTATAATTACAGTATTGGCCACATCTCATATTTTGATATGTGGTGTATATAATAGTCTTTTAAAATCCAAAAGAGTTTGTTCCTTGATTTTTTTTAATATGGTAGACAATATCAATTTTCTTACTCTGAAGTATTTCTTGATTTTTAATCCCTATATTTTTAACACAGATTTAAAATACCATATAAGTTTGTAGCTTTTTCTGCCTGGAGAGTAAAACAGAATGTGCCTTTCTTATATTCTTTTGCTTCTTTCTTTTAACTTCATCACATTATACAGATCACATTTGGTGTATACACAAGATATTGGATAGGGATAATCATGCCTTCATCTTCTGAGCTTAGAGGCAAGACATCCCCTGGAGAGTAATATCCAGAAACACACCTTTTCTCATCGATGTTCTTAAAGTATGCTGAAACCCATGATTAAAATAGGTAAACTTTTTTTAGGTTTTCAGTACTCAATATTATAAGAATGAAGTGACATCAGAGAATTAACTGCTATAGTGCAAGATGTTGAAAAGGTGCATAATAAAAATCAGATGGATTTCTTGGAAGGGAAATCAGTTTACAGTTCAAACACAGGGCCTGGGTGGAGACACAGAACCAGGGGAAGAAATTAAAACACATGGGATTTAAGGGTAATGATCAGAACAGCTTCAGAAAATGAGACTGAGGGAATGAGTGAGCATGAGAGTCCAGCAAAACAGAATGAGCAGAAGGACAGAGTTTTACTTTGTGGTGGGCCCATTAAAAGTATTTTGCTCACCTGAAGCTATTAAGAGAATTGAGATAATGATATATACTATTAAACCTGTTTTGTGTTTCATATGTTTTCTCATTTTGTATTATTGCTTGGTAGCTTTTAGTCTTTGTTATGTATCCCTTGCAGCTGAAGGAATTGGAATGTATAAAGGTTGTGAGTTAAAATTTCTTTACAAGAACAAAAGATAGTCATGAGCCTTTGGAATAGACAGCCATGACCCTGAGCCAGAAAACTCTCTCCCTTGGATGGATTCTGATAATTTGATGTCCTTTACTTTTTCACCTTTATAGTAGTTCTCTTCAAAGTGGCCTTCATCAATCCATCTTTTTTTCTTGTATATGCACACTTCTTTTCTATGAAAAGGCAGGTTTTAATTCCCCTGTTCTTGGCTCCTGTTTGGCCTTATTGACTTTCTTAACCAATAGAATGCAGCAGAAGCAACATTATTTCTATGACTTCCCAAGCCAAGTCATAGGCAGTTTTGTAAATTTCAACTTTGGTCTTTTGATAGCTCACTCTTAATACCCACCACCATGCTCTAAAAAAGCCTGTGCCACATGAAAAAGGTCTGTATAGATGTTGCCTGAAGTCAACTTCAGTGGACTTCCCAGCTCATATCAACCACCAGCCTTTGAGTGAGCTTCCTGGCCATTTAATACAATTGGGTCTTCAGTTAACTTCAGCCATGTATGATATCTGTTTGCAACTGTAAGAGTTCCCAAATGAGAAACCAGTTGAGCCCAATCAACACACAGAATTATATAAATAATAATAAATTGTTTATGCCACAAAGTTTTTGGGTATTTTTTTATGTACAGTGATAACCAGAATAATCTTCTGTTTCATATGACCAAATAAATATCCTTCTGAGGAATACATGCATTTCTTTACTTCTTTAGGCCTTTGACCTTCTTTCAGGTCAAAGTCAGACTAAGCTGGCTAGGAAACAAGTACACCTTGTATATTTCTGCTTTGATATATTATTATGCTATTTCTTGTTCAAAGAATAGTGTAATTTCCAAGTTCTTATTGAAAATGGAGATGCCTAATTTTTGCACCCATTTATCACCTAACAGTAATTATGGGGAAATCTCCAGACTCTGATTTTAGAAAATTTTTAGTAAAAATTGTTTACTGATCAACTGAGTTTTCTGTTCAAGTCAACAGTATTTATCAACTGTCATGTACTGTGTTGAGACGATAGGGGTTACAAAATAAATGGGTTCCTACCCTCAAAGACCCATCAGTTCAAGAGCTAAGGTAACTAAAATGTGAAGACATTATAATTCAAGGAATAATGTGATGGTGTCCAGCACAAGAGGTACAATAAAGTCACATTAGGACTCAAAAGAAGGAGACAATGAGTAACATTTAGGAGACAGCATGGGACAGGAGAAAGCAGAGGGAAAATCTAGTTGAAACCCAGATTTACCACTAACTTGGACAAGTCACTTAACTTTTTGTATTTATAATACAGGGATAATATATTTCATTAACCAACTTTCTTTTAATAAGTTTTTAGCTACTTCTTTACAGGACTATGAGAATTAGATAAAATGAAGAAATTAGTGCTTATCTCATAGAAGATGCTTTATTAATAGCGTTATTATCATCATCATTTAATTAGGGATCAGAAAAGACTTAATGAAGATATAATGTTTGAACTGAGACTTTTTTAAAATGACGTTTTACCTCACACCGTGTACTATCTCTTAGAAGAAAACAAGTGAAATCTTTGTGACTTTGGATTTTGCAATGGATTCTTAGGTATGACATCAAAAGCACAAGCAACAACAACAAATAGATTGTATTGAACTTCACAAAATTAAAAACTTGTGTGCTTCAAAGAATATTATACAAAATTTTAAAAGCACCCCAAAGAATATATATGATAAGGGACTTGTATCTAGAACATATATAAAACACCCTTACCATTCAATAAAAATAAATAAATAAGCCAATTAAAATGGACAAAGTATCTAAAATATACGTTTCTTCAAAGAAGGTATACAAATAGCCAACTAGTACATGACAAGATGCTCAAAATCATTAGTCTTCAGAGAAATACAAATCAAAACCACAATGAGGAATCACTTCACGCCAACTGGGATGACTATTATCAAAAAGTCAGATGATAATAAGTATTGGTGAGGATGTAAAGAAATCATACGCTGCTGGTAGGAATGTAAAAATTTTGTAGACATTTTAGAAAATAGACTGCGGGTTTTCACATGGTTAAATGATATTAACGTATGACCCGACAGTTTCACTCTCAGGGTTATACTAAAAGAATTGAAAACATGTATTTCAATGAATATTTGTACACAAAGGTTCATAGACGCACTACTCAAAATAGGCAAAAATTGGAACCAAATAACATTTGTTCATCAAATTGTGAATGGATAAGCAAAATGTGCTATATCTATATAATGGAATATTGTTTGGTAATGCAAAGGAATGAAGTAGTAACACAAGCTGCAATAAAGGCAAACCTTGAAGACATTATGCTAAATAAAAGAAACCAATTAAAAGACTACAAATTGTGTAATTTTATTTATTTTAAATATGCAGAATAGGCACACTTACAGAATCAAAGTAGATTATTGGCTGCCTACACATGGGAAAACGGAGAATTGATTGATAACTAAAGAGTGCAGGGTTTTTTTTTTTTTAAGGTGATGAAAATGTTTTATAATTGACATAGTAATGGTTGCTCAACTTTGTGAATATACCAAACCCATTCAATTGTACACTTTAAATGAATAAATCATACAACATGTAAGCTATATCTCAACAAAGCTGTAACCAAAACATTATGTTCACTATTTCAACATATGGATGTAAAGAGCAGTGGAAGGAAGTGGTACATAAGGAATCCTGGCTGAAAAAAGCATGAATAATGGTGCAGAAGTGGGACATTATCACAGTATAAGAATCTGTAGGTGATATAGTTGGCAATATGGTGAAGCACTATGAAGATCAAACATTTAAATCATCAAAGATTGCACCTTCAAGTAGTCCAAAAAAAAAGGTTGGAGATCTGAACAATTGTTTAGTGACTAGGAAAAAAGACGCACCCAAGAAATATTGTTGTAGCTGAACTGATTGAACATTATTTTTATGTGCTGAATGGGGGTTTAAGTAATAGGGAATCATACAGTCACTTCTGACTCTACAGTTTTGAGTCTGAGAATAGAAAAAAAAAATAATGTTTAGTCAACAGAAATAAAAAGTCAGGAAAAGGAGCTGATTTGGTAGGATAGGATTATAATTTAGATTTAGATATAGGACCAGAGTTGGACAACGTTCAGAGAGATGGACAAAGGCAGAACCCTGGAAAACACATTTCCTATATGTGAAATAAAGCCTTATGACACCTCATTCTAGTCAAGTTTTGGTTTCATTTTGTTATTTAGTTTTGTGGATGGTTGGGGGTGAATGGGGGAAGAACTGACATTTATTGAGTGTTTACAATGCATCAGGCACTCTGCTAAGTTTTTTAAATATATGCAGTCTTATTTTCTCACAACCACCCCACAGAATACATATTACTTTTATTACCTAAGAATTTTAAATGATATTTATTTGGTTAATGATTATGTCTAATTCCTTTCTTGTAAAGTATAAATGAGGCAACATGTTTGACAGCCTAACCCAGGGTCTGGCACTCACAGCACTCAACAAATATTCATTTCCTACCCCCCACCCCAAGACCTGCAGCAACCTGCCCTTCATGGTTGCTGACCTAGTTTCATAGCTGGATTTGAATTTACTAACCAGACTCTCTCCTTCCTTCTCCCAATTTCTTTGGCACAAAGCAGTTGTTACCTTAAAGCTGCATTTCTCTGCCACAACAACCTCAATATCTCTGATGATTCCATTTCTTGTACATCTGCACCTTCCCTTGCTTCTCTCCTTCCCTTCTACCCCACCAATATCCCTTTAGGCCTTTGCTGAACCAGTGGGGTTAAATAACGACAAATGTGCATTGGATTTGAGGCTATGGTTAAGTGCTTGTTGGGAATTTGGTGGAGTCCCACACGCCCATCTCATTTATAACTTACGTCACTGGAATCAATTGGACTGCTAAAAACAGAAAGATTGTGATCCCCCACCATCCTCTCCAACTAATCTCAAACACAAGAGAAGAAAACTGCAGAAGGTTCATCTCTGTGAGCTTTTACAACAGTAATTTTAGCTCATCAGAGCCAATTCTTCAAGCCATTTGCTTTAATCTAAACCAGAATTTCTCATCCCTCTTTTATGATTCCATTTCAGGGCTCTGTGAAGAGGTTGAACAGCATGTCCATATGTTATCATTCTAATGAAAACAATCAGAGCCTGGTGAATATTAATCACCTGGTCTTATCATCCATTAAAGGAAAGTCTTATTAACCAAAAGTATGGTTTTTTTTTTTCTGAATTCCAGAGTAAAAACCTAAAGGAGATGAGGGAAGTGGACTAAAAAATCAGCTGCATTGGAATTTTGAAAAACAAATTCTATCTCATCAGAAGCTTCTTTAATTAAATACTCATATGGAGTTGGAAATGAAATATTCAGCCCTAGATGTGGTTATATTTCTTTGTTATTGTAATTCTCATAGTATAACGTGAGTTTTGGAATTCCAGAAAAACTGGAATAGCTTTAATCAACTTTGTAACTAGTGTTCAGAAATCATTAGGCCCCTAAGTGATATTTGATGACTATATTTTCAATGGGGCACTTATGAAACCACCATGGCATAGTACCATTTAAACACTAGTTGTATTTGGTTTAAAGTTGTCCATAAAAGGAAAACAGTGTATAAACCACTTAAGTAGAATGATTACATTAGAAGACTGTTAGGTTAGTTATGGAATAATTGTAAGCAATTTTTGCAATGCTAATCACCAAAGGCAAGAATCAAAAGCAGGAGACATGTATTTCATGACAAGGAAATCTTCCATTTGCAGAGGAAATGTCAGAGCGAAGCCACATACACCATGCGCTTCTATCATCTCTATTTTCTACCAACTGAAATAAAGAGACATTTGGGCAAAGGAGAATTACATAGAAGATAATTTGAGTATCCATATATTATGTGTTTTGCTTTTATTCTTAATGGCAAATGTATTTGAATCGGCATTTCTCAAAGTGGAGTTCTACCGAGCATCAATAGAATGCAATGATCATGGGGAAATCCACAATTAAAAGTGTTGAAAAACTGCTCCATTTTTTATTTACCTTGCACATTCACATGGTAGGGGACTTTGAGAAGTCTTTCAGTACAGAAAACTCCTAAGTTTTGTTTTTAACCCAAGTCCTTTCGAACTATTTGACAGAAGAAATTGTTCTCATCATAATATCTATTAAGATTTCTTGAATGAGCGAGTGTTCCACAGAGCACACTTAAGGAGACATCTGCTTGCCCAGTGAGTCATACTCAGGAAAGCCTGAGAAATTGGTCCATGCACCCATAGCCAGGAACCAGACTTCATCCTGCAGCAATAACATTATTTTCTAGCAGAGTATCTTTTTACCATAATGAGTATGTAGTAGGCACTCAATAAACATTTATTTAATAAAATAAATCCAAATTAATAAAACTATTTAAATGACCCAGAGTTTAACTGGCCCCAGCCAGGTTGCTGCATTCTTTGGGACACATGTAAACTGTGTTTGATTAGAAGGTGCTTTGTCTACAAATCTCTGGGACATCAGTAATCTCAACTATGTCCACATTAGACTGAAGTCCAAGAAGTCTTATCATGGAGTTTAAAGAATTATCAAGGCAACATTTGGTATGTTCAGCCTTGGGCATTCTTCCACATTTGGACAAACATTCAAGTACATTTGAACTCTTCTCACACATCGCATAGTGGAGAAAGAGCCTGAGCTTTGGTATCAGATAAAACCGAAGTCTAAATGAAGGTTTTATAATATCTAATCTTGTGAGCTTGGGCAAGTTGCTTAAATACTCTGAGCCTCACTTTTCTCATCTTTAAAATGAGGGTAAAGATAGAATATACTTCAATAGAGTTGTGAGGCATAAAAGGGATCATGCTTATAATAAAGCTAAGAACAGTACCTGGAATATAAATGCTTAAATGATTTAAGTAATGACCACAATGAGGATGAAGACTCTTACTTTGGGTGGGGATGTCATAAATCAGAAGTACACAGTAGGTCTTGAGGCCTAGCTAGAATATGAACTAAAAATGTTTTATGATGTTTCTTTCTATCACATATTACACAGCATTACAAAAGTTTCTACCCCTAACATTAACAGAGACTACAAAGACAGAGAGGTCCAGAGAAAAGGGTAGAAAAGGAAATGCAGGTTAAATGATACTCCTTCAGACTTCTTAGAATCTCCGGAACCATCCACAAGTGCAGAGCAGAAGCTTTTGCACAGAAACCAGTATCTACCCCAAGCACAGCCTGAAATGCAGTTATGCAGCCTGAGCTCCATTCCAAAAAGTAAGGTTGATTTGGTCCCAATCTGGAGTAACAAGCATAAATAATAATGTTGAGGTGCATTAAAGGGAGGAGTAAATGATTAGAGAGCAAGAGGACCAGGATACCTGAGTACTGAGCAAAACCAGCTGCCTTTCCCCAGTGGATCTGCACAGAACATGAAGCAGATATTAGCTGGGTGCTTACCCAGACACTGTGTGGAATTATGGGAACTGAGCTGGCCCTTTGAGAGAGCCTCTATCTAGGTTAAGTCAGCATAAGAAACCAGAAATAAAAGACTCACTATCTGCTTGACTACGACCTGTATCTTTTACCTTACCACTCCACAAAGGTGAGAAGGAGGTGTCTGCCACTGCAATCGAAGCATTAGAGAAGGGGAGGAAGCAAGGGAGAAGCAAGGAGTGTGCACCAGAGCCAGAACTGAGTCACCCGGCATTCCCTTCCTTCCAGGCTCAGTTTAGATAGCCATACTGCAGAGGGGAAAGCATCAAAGGGAGAAAAGAAAAAAATAGGATGTGGTTTCTCCCAGGAGTAGCAGACCCAGATGTCCATTCCTTACTTCATTCCCTCAATAAATAGTTACTGAATATCAGACACAGTTCTAGGCTCTGTGACTATATTGGTCAACAAAAAATTATACAAAATCCTTCCCCATGTAGAACTTACTGTTTAGTAGGTTGGAGGAAAAGTTGATGATAAATATAGTGAATATGCAAATTATATTTTGTGATAGATGGTGACACATGTTGTGAAAATCATAAGCATAGTAAGAGAGATTGAGAAATGCAGGTCACCATGATAGTAAGCCAAGCCCTCACTGAAAGGTGATACCTGAGCAAATGTTTGAAGGCATGAGAGGAAAGTCATGTAGATATGGGAGGAAGATTCCTGGCATAGGGAAGATACAGGACAAAAGTCCTGGCTCAGGAGCATCCCTGGTGCTTATAAGGCAGACCCACTATATAGGATCCAGACTAAGATGGAGTCAGTAGAGATAGAAGTCAGAGGAACAAGACAAAACCATGCCCTTGGCCCCAATGAAATGTCTTGGTCCCCATGACAACCATAGCAATCCTTTCAGAGCACAGGAAGAAGAAGAGTGGTAGGGAGTAGAGGAGAAGAGCCTTTGGCTTCTATAGAGTCCAACAGCAAGCAGAAGTGGGTAGGCAGTGCCTCAGATAAAACTATGAGAATCTTTGATCCTGACCCTCAGGAATGTGGGTACCTGAGTGTTTTGTTCAATGTGCTATGCGAAGCCAAAGCAGATGGTCAGCAGTCAGTAGGATGAGCCATATCTCAAAGTGGTTTTACTTTATAAAAGTTGCCAGCCCCAGACGGTAAACTGGGGTTGTTTATGGCTAATTGCAATGCTTTACTCCCTGTGAATCAGGCAGCCCTGCTTAAACCTGGGAACATTTAAAACCCCTTCCCTGGAGATTTGATTTAGCAATGCCAGAGTGAGACCCAAAAGTCCTGAATTTTACAGAGCTCCACAGAAATTAAATATGTCTCCAGGCATGAAGCTGTATGTCCACACCCTGTGCTTGGCTATGGGTGGATTCCAGAAGGATTGTCTCTAGCCTGCCACCAGCTTACTTCTTGATAATGTTATTCATGTCTCAACCTTTAATGAAAGCTTTTTGATCTAAGGTATGGAGGAATTTAATATATTGTGGGAGAACCAAAGACTCTGTTGTTTCATTTCTTCAGCTCTAAATAATTCCCATAAGATATTCAAATATTAGGTTTTCCTGTGGCTCACCCTTATGTTTTAATTCATGACATTTCTCTGCAGCCCTTGTTTAATATTGGGTGACAATACATTTCTCAACACTTAAAGAATAAGTCCTCCGCGGCCATTACAATGATAAAATGTGGCTGCTAACAGTGTGAAATGCCCACCTCAGAAAACATCAAAGTTTTCCTTTGCCAGAAATTGTGGGTGGAAAGAAATGTGAAAAGGAACCTTCTGATTCCACGTGTGAGCCGAGGAATGGTGAGTGGGCTGGATTTATGAACTGTTAGCTGCTATCCTTGGATGCTTGCATGGCCAGGAATGAGACCATCAGGAAGCAGGTGTGCAGCTCCAATACAGGTGTTTCCAGAGAAAGTTTTCATCTCTGGCTCCACTGCTACCTGGAATAAAGGGTCACAGATGTTAGGCAGAGGAATCCTCAGTCACAGTGTTAAATAACACAAGTGTTCTCCTAAAGGAAATCACTGAGACTGAAAATAATCATCACATGATTTCAGAAAACTGACACAAATTTCAGTGTGTGCAGAGTTTGAAGTCTGAGAATTGTGTGGAAATTAGGAGAGTTCTTCAAACTCCAAAAAACAAATTCCTAAAAATGTGTGGCTTTGTTGCTCTTGCCTTCTCAAGGGTTCGGATGTGAATATGGGAAAGAATGTAAAAGCCAAAAGTAATGGGTGTGCCACTCATGAAGAGAGCGTGTGGCGCACATACAGTTCTGTCTGAGGCTATCTTTGAGGCATCAGCTCTCTCTGTTCTCAGTCTATGAGGCTTTAGCGGCCTACACCCCTGCTCCAGGCTTGGATATCTGACCTGCTATTCAACCAAAATCCCCAAGTCTTTTGCAGAATTATTGGAAAGCCTGTATCTTTCTAGCAGGTTAGCGAGTCACTTGGAAGTAAAGCTCTATTTACCTGGGCCATTTTCAGCACCATATGAGAAAGGCAAATTTGAGGGCAAAAGCAACACACAGAACAGTAAAGCCAACAGAGAGAGAGAGAGAGCAACCCAGTTCTGAAGACAGTGTTTGTATTCCTGGCCCTGGGCATGCAAAGATTCATCCCTGATTTAATTCGCATGAGCCCATGTTTGCAAATTTTTGCATAAGAAACCATTTATGAACAGAAGATACAGACTTCATCATGTCTCCACCAAACAAAATGTTCTTATAACTCATTAAAGATAGTGCATCCATTGGTTACAGAAAGAAATCAATTTGACTTTGGGTGAACAAACAATGCAATATACAAATTATGCATTATTGAATAGTATACTTGAAACCTATATAATTTTATTAACCAATGTCACCCCAATAAATTTAATTAAAAAAAAAAAAAGTCAGGAAATCTAGGATGGAGCCCTGGTTTTGATAACTTGTGGGATGCTTGGAAAATTGCTTATATTTTGAATGCATTAGTTTTTCTCATTTATAAATCAGAGCATAGACCAAGGTAAATTCTCTATTATCTTATTATGAAATTGACAATCTTATAAACTAACACCATCTTTAAATTGATGCAAATTGAATTTATTCTCTACATTTAATTGCCTCATTATGTGCCCACTTTAAATTTCATCATCTATAGAAGAGGAATACAAAATTTGATGTTATAAGTTTTAGCAGACATCACTTTTTATCTATGACTAATTCTGTTTCCTAATGGTCAATAGGAGAAAAACAAGTCTTATTACAATGAAATCACCTCCCTGGAAACAGTCAGATTGTCAAAAGAGCAAGTAAAATGTTTTGGAGACATTTACTGGGTAATCCTTGCTATGCCTCCATCTACAGTCTCTTGCTCATAGCCTATGGTCTACTCTTGGCCTTGTCCCTATGCATCTTTGAGCCAAGTTGGGACAAGATTTTCTCTGCAAACAAATATGAGTAGTTCTAGGTATCTTTCCTGGATGCCTTCATCATTCTTCTTTTTGTCAGAGCCAAAAAACAAAAAACAAAAAACTTTGTCCACGGTTTACAAAGGAATAATATCTGCATATTTCTCCAACCACTGCCCTCAAACTCTAGAATCCTGGAAGTATTTCCTTTTCGAGTTACTGGCAGCTAAATGTCTCACGACTAATATAATTACCCTTAGAGGAATTATTTACATTTTATTTGTGAAATGAAGATGCCCTGACATTGTGTCCCTTATAATTGGACATCTAGAGAGAGACAGACTGGCTTTTGTTTTAATAACAAATAAAGCTCTGCTCCAATTCCTCTTCACACAGTCACAAGAGTAACTCAACAAGCCTGTAGACTAGCAATCAATGTGGACTCGCCTTTTACCACCTACAAATCAGAGTTAATGAAATTTCCATGTCTCTGCTTTAAGCTCTGAATGGGGGTAGAGTTGTGAGTCAGGGAGTAAATGCTGTATGAATGCAATACATTGATTGGTGAGCCTTTGTTTAGGGAGCAAGGAAAAGGGTTAATTCGATTTTGCACTAAGTGTTTTCTTTCTCTTCCAGGTTGTCCATTGGAAATTTCTTGGCAGTTGCTAAGTAAAAATTTGGCTGCTCTGAACACCCCTGGGATCCACAGTAAGAATTGCGAGTCCTGATGGAGTTACAGCTGAATGATAGAATGCAAAAGAGACACAAGGTCAGAGTATCTGTCTTGCCCCCAAATAGCTCTTCCTGCAAGACCATGGTTTGACCATGGCTGTGTGCCTCTACCTATGGTCATATATCCTAAACAGCCACCTCTTTCCACTGCAATGACCGTTTGGAACCTTGGGGTGTTAATGATTTTTTGACGCTATAGTCTCTGGGGTGCGCCTCTTTGGTTGGCTCATCAAGCTTACACATACCCTTCATTAAATTTTTCTGGACATTTGGACCTCCACCTCAACACGTATTAATGACACAGATTAATCCTTGAGATAGATATTAATGTGTAAAATCAAAAAGCTTCATAATATTTCACCACTATCTAAGCAAGTGGCAAAGATATATATATATATAATATATATATATATATTATATATATATAATATAATATATATATATATCTTCTCTTACAGTCTTCCACATTTGTAGTCAGCATTATCAAAGATAGATTTTCTCAATTCCCATGTTGATTTCATTCCCACACGCCTGTGAGGCACACGTTGCACCTACCTTGTGCACTTTTTAATTGAAAGCTGATACCCAGCACCAAAATTTTTGGGGACTCTGCCCACCTCCTCTGTTTCCCATAACCCCACAAAACAGAGAGCAAAGGCTCTGTCTATTCCTAACCTTCCCAACTTTACTTTAGGTACTCTTTTTGAGGACTCATTCATGTTGCTCTATGATCCACCTTTGCCGTGAAAGACCAAAGGATGGAGGCAGTAGACATAGTGGACTGTGGCACGGTAGATAGCCACATAGGGAGCATGAACAGAAGAGTGTCAGGGTAAAGAGGAAGATAAGTGAGGCAAGAGGTACAGATAGATTCATATGAGGTTAGTGACCTGAGGAACAGGTTTTATCTGAATTGGCTCTTGAATGGCATCTAGGAGTCTTAGAGCAACAAGAAGAGTGAAGACAATGTCTTATTATAAAATATGATATCCAGGTAGACTTGCTGTTGGAAGACAGGAAATTCAGATCCTAGAAGCTGCAGACTGAAAAAAAAAAAAGAAAAAGAAAAAAGAAAAGAAAAGAAAGAAAGGGCAAAGCAAGGAATGTGCTGCAGAGATCCACCAGAATCAGAATACAGGATTTAGAACTTAGATAAGCCCTTTTCTTCATATCCTAAAATTTTAGGTCCTGTGATATTATGATTAAAACTTATGCACATTACATTGTAGCATTTTGTTTATTTCCATTGGCTTTGTTAGCTGTTTTCTTTTAGAGCCAATTTTGACCATATAGATAGAATCATCTCACTGGGCAGATTTAAAAATACTGATACCTGGATCTCAGCCCTCTTACCCCATATTTAATTTAATTGGTCTAGAATGTAGCTTTGGGCATATGGGTTGTTAAAATCTTTCCCCAGAAGATTCCAATATTCAGCCAAAGTTGAGAATCACTGCTATAGAAAATGTCAGCTAGACTTACCAGGATTTGGAGAGTTAAGGAAAAGGATTTTTTAGCATCTTTGGATAGATTGAAAATAAGAAAGGCACTACCGTAGTCCTGAAGCTAGACATGGTGACAAAGGGGCAAAAAACAAGGCTGCAACACAGAGGAAATACAAAAAGTAATGACTAAAGGAGTCTGGTGATGCTCTTTTCCATCTTGCTAGATTATTTTCCCTTTCCACAGCGGTCCTCAAACTTCGGCAACATCAGAATCATCTGGAGAGCTAGAGCTTGTTAAAATACAGACTATTGGGCCCCTTTCCAGGAGTTTCCTATTGGGTAGGTTGGGTGGGAAGCTAGAATTTTCATTCTGACACATTTCCAGATGCTGCTGCTGCTGCTGGTCCAGGGCCCGCACTTTGAGAAATATTGCTCTAGAAAAAGTTCCTCTCCATCTATCTTTTAGTCTCTCTTGTTCATGTGATTAAGAGAGTGGTTTCTTTATAACCCCATGGAGAGCCTTCCTACTCTGTGACACACACAGGGAAACATCAATCATGCTGGGCCAGACAGGGCAGCAAAATGTTATCTATTCTCTACCAGGTGCTTGCAGCTACATAGCGTCCTAGGCCAATGCAAACACTCACTGGGAACTTCGGTTTTCCATGGCTGTCATTAAAAAGCTTGGAACCTACACAGCAAGAAACGCCCATTTGTCAGCAAGAGCATTTCCCCCCTATGATCACAAATGGTTTCCAGTCGTGAAGAAAACTCAGGAGACATGTGGGAAGAACAATTGCCAAGTCCATGGTTATAATATCAGTTCATCCTAAAAATCAAATTGAAAAAAAGAAAACTAAAGAAATAATTGGGCTTCTTTCTCCCCATTCTTGTGCTCCTCTTTGAAATAGATTTTGTTTTCAAATTTTTCATTTCAATATTTGCAAAGAAACTATCCCCCTTGAGAAGTAAATAGAGTTCTAGCGAGGTTTCAATATTGAGTAGTCAATTCTGTTTTCTCCCAAAAAAAACCATCTCATCATTCATTTTTAATTATTGGCCTTTTTTTTTCACATAGAAACACATTTTAGAAATGGAAAATCTGTGCTGCTAATTTCTCCAGCCTCAGCAGAAGAAAATGTAACAGCTGGGACAAAGATCTGAACTCTGTTAGGCCGTCACAGTTACCTCTTTACAAAGCCTGTTTGGTCACCCTGATACTCAGTTCTTGGGAGGACCACAATAATCCATTCACATCCCACATCCATGCTGATACTTTGGGACCATAGTGGACTAACTCTAAAAGTTGAGACTTGCAAATTAGAGGTTGTATACCTGGTTCCCTGGCATATGCAGGTCCTTGCTATGGGTACAGACATGCCTAGGTTGCCTAGATGAGGGATAATGAACATTGGTTTATAGAGGACAGGAATCATTCATTCATACCACCACCTGAATTGACACCAGTAGGCATTATGAACTAGCCCAGTGTATCCTGAAATCCACTGCATGGGACACTAATTTCTTAAATGTTAGCTATGGCTTGATGTCATGGACACATAACTGGAAACACAGAGTTAAAGAAAGTTAATCATATCAATTTTTTTTATTTCAGGACTTCTCAGAACTTTAAATATACTAATGTGCATGGCGAATTTTCAAGAAGTTTATTGGACCTTAGAAAATGTATTTGATCATAGGAAAAAAGTAGGGGAGCTTCTCTTGAGATTTGTGAGGAATTGCTTTGGGGAACAATAATGGCAATGTCTAGTCTCTTTCTGTGTAAATTCTACATTCCAGTCTCAAATTTCTACTACATGGGAATGAGTCCTAACCAACCAATAAGACTCAGAGGTGAGGCTTGAGCCAACGATAGCCATGTATCAATGACCTAAGAAACAAAGTGTTGTGAAGTCTTTTGAATGTCCCCTACTACTCCTTCCCCATCACCTCGCTAGGGCAAGAAAGTGATTCTGGTGAAAAAGAAAAACAAGAGAGGACTTTAAAACACTAAGTCCAACTTTTATGGGTATATTTTAAACATTTCTCTCACTACCTTTACATATAAAATATTTGGGTCAGTATATTCTTGCCAAGATAGCTCTGTTTTGCCTGGAAACCCTTACAAGAGGACAAAGAATCTTGGAAGAAATCATGTTTTTCTAAAGAACATCAACCATTACATGTGTAAATAGATATTCAAACAATAAGCCCAGAATCAGAGACTGTGTTACCTCTTCTATACTGATTTCTCTCACTTGCTTCTTATGCTATGATAAAGATTAGTTTGACATTTGATCAAATCAATCAGTTGTGAAATGTTTTTACTATTAGTGATGTTTTTCTAACATTTTAAAATGCTTTAAAACTCCAAAAATTTTATAGCACATTATTTTGTTATATTATATATTACAATATATTATATGATTTGATTATGTAATTATATAATTTAATACTCACAATAATGTTATACTTACAAATTAAGCATTGTCAATATCTCCATTTTATAGGTCTGAAAGCTAAAAAAGCAATTTCTCAATGAAATTACGTAACCTATCATAGGTCACACAATTGGTAACTACCAGAGCCAGGACTTGAAATACCCTGCAATCAGTGCCTATGCTCTTCACCACTACTTTATCCTCCATAATTATCTAAATAAGATTGAGAAATAAAAAAAAATAAAATGTTTAAAGATAATTTCTTAAATAAAACCTCAAAATGCTTTTAACTTAACCTATAATTAAGAACTAGAAAAAACTGGATTCTCATACACCAAAACACACAATAACACACAAGAACAGATGAAAAAAGTTCAGAATTTTCATGAACTGCAAATAATCACATCTCACTGGTAATAGATTTTATAGCAAATAAATAAACAGAACTATAGAAAAAATCTAACTGTATGGGACTGTAACTCCTCAAATGTGTACTTTTAAATATGTACTCCAAACTCTCAAGATCAAGGGATTGGTTTAAAAAAAAAAAAAACTTGTGAAGAATTATTAGCAATGTTTATTTCTGGGCCACCAACTTGATGAAAAAGAGAACTTTAAGGTTAGTAAATACAATTAATCTTTAGGGATAAGCACACTCATTTGTACCAATTAGCTTCATTATTCTATTTGGAAGATTTCTCTCATCCTCTCTGTATTCCAACCTTCTCTTAAGTTTAAGTCTAAGCAATTTTTACTGCCTTATTTCTAGTTAAGATTACAATAATTTGTCATTGGTGTGCAGACACTTTCTCAACTATTCCTGCATTACAAATAAAAAAGCCAGAATTGCTCAGAGGTTATCTCTAGGGCCCTGCAAAGCCAAGCACTATAAAATGGTTAGACATTAAGATGCGAAGAAAATGCCATAAAACGGCACATAAAAATATGTCTTGCCTTGCCATTTATATGGAAGATGGTGCAGTTCACTCTTTCAAGCCAAAGACTATTTTAGAATTGAAATTTCAATCTGAACAGGAGTGGGGAGAAGTTTCACTCTCTTTTTTTTTTTTTTTTGGCCCTCTTTTTTTTGTTTTGTAAAACTGCTGAAGTAAAAATTATGTGTTGTGTTGGCTTTCCACTCGCCTTTTGACCTCTCTCTCTCTCTCTCTCTCTCTCTCTCTCTCTCTCTTCGCTCGCTCTCTCTTTCTCTCTCTCTCTCTCCTCACAGACAAACTGCAACAAAATCTGCTTTTTCTGGCTCATATTTTTCAGAAAAAAAGAACCTTTGCTAAATTAGACCTCTAACTCTGGAGAAAACAACTTTTATTTATTGTTTAGGCAAATGTAATTAGAAAAAAGTCTGAGAAATACAGCTCTGATAATAGTTACTGTTGGTTTAACCTTTCAAAGAAACTGATCCTTTTTTTAAAAGATTGCATTTCACTGCGGACATAAAATTGACCATGAAATTGTTCCAACCAAGAGTGTGAATTGAGCAATTCCAGGCAGCAATTGGTGTGACCACCAAAATAACAGTGAAGGATGGAAATCAATAGGTAGGTAAGAAATCTAATTCCAGGTACCATAGTTTTAATCTCACAATGTTCAAGAGTAATTGTATTCATCAGGAGTCAGATATAGCAACCAGAGGAGCAAAGAACATCAAAGGTAAGCTCTAGTGCTAGAGCAGAGGACATCTATTTCCATCATAGTTTTAACCACATATCCTCATTTTCTGGTTATTGTATCAGATGCTGTCAGTTTCCTCCCTTCAATTTGTTTTAGCCATCATCATCTCTGCACACACTAATCCAACAGCTTCTAACTACAAATACCTATGACTCTTTAGTTATCTCTCTAGTTATCTGAACCTTTCCGGAAAGGTGGACATTCCAGGGAGTTAACACCACCTCCAGTAACCCTCAAGCCATAACTAATTAGAGTTAATAAATACCTAGCTCCACAGGCTTTTGGGTGGAGTAATTCTGTTTCCCAAGTTCCCAGTAGGAATAAGTCTCAGTGTGCCTAGTGGGAAACTGATCAATACTGTACCCTTTATCTACTTCCTATTCTTCCTGTCTCATATCTCTACTCTTCACTGATATTTCTTAGGGTCACCTCCCTTATAAATTTATATACACTTGAATTCTTGTATCCCCAGAAACCCATCCAAAAACAGATGCCGAAATTGATAGAATAATGGTAGAAATAAGAAATGGGATTCATCACAATATCCTAAAAGGGTTCTACTGCCAATGACTCTGTTTTTCTGGCTTAAACTTGTCAAGACATGTATCATGAAAACATGAAATTCTGCAGGAATTAGGTCCTATTGTGGATTAACAAAGACCAATTTTCTGAGCCATGCTCAATCCAGAAGGGAAGGAGGATTCTG
The DNA here is from genome assembly GCA_003508835.1 of Eonycteris spelaea. Lineage (NCBI taxonomy): Eukaryota > Metazoa > Chordata > Mammalia > Chiroptera > Pteropodidae > Eonycteris > Eonycteris spelaea. The sequence goes on along the minus strand of PUFA01000083.1, from coordinate 19,973 downwards.
CAAAAGGTTGAGGTACTGTGGAGTGCATTCAAGAATGAGAACTGTCAAGTTTTCAGGATTGGCAGATGGAGTTCTGAGCAATGTGTGTTGTGAGCCCTCTGAAATCAGGAGCCAGAGCTTCTCATTTTTATATCTGGTTTACTTCTCAGTCTGAGTAAGACCAACCATGAGTAGTTGAACAAGATAAATCTAAGAAATCCAGGAGACTCAGAATCATAACATGAGTTGAGGTGTATAGATTCAGAGGTAAGCTATGGAAATCTTCAGAAAGAAAACATATATTCAAACAGTAATTGAGTGGTTGGGACTGGAGTAGGACAGAGACTCATAGGAATACTGATGTGTTCAACTATCTCTATCATGACAGGTGATGGAGGACAGTAGAGGATAAAATCTTGTGGGAAAGTCTTGGAATAGTTGCATCGCTTCAGAAACCCCTTGAATGTTTGAGGATCTAATAAAAGTCAACGTAGCAAGAAAAAATGAATGAGAGAAACTAACAGAAAATCAGGTTGCAAAGTAAGACAAGAACCAGATCATCGAAGGACTTATAAGTCATGGTAAGGAGATTTTATCTCATTCTAATTGGGAAAGTTTTATGTAACAGAACAATATACTCATATTTGAGTTTTTGGAGACCACTTCAGTTGCTAGCAGAATGGAATCATATATATTTATCATACTAGAAATTATCACAAATGCTTTCTATGCTTATTTCACATAATCTTTACCCTATATCTATGAAGCAGGTCCTTTTATTATCTCTGGATATTATCTCTGCCTTTGATAGGATGTGTCAATCTCCAGGTTACCTACTGGTAAGTGATGGAAGTGGATATGAATCCAGATGTAGCCAGCCTCAAAGACTGAGTTCTAAATATACATCAGTATACTTTTGAGAACCTCTGTGTAAATTCTCTATCTCCCAAATCATCACCCAATGCTTGTTGATGTTCTCATGGGTCCAGTAATTTATATCACAGAATCCCTTAACTGCTCAATGGCTTCCCAGTGTGATTTGGGGGTCTTAATGAATTGGGCTTTGTTTGGGAGCTCCACTCATCTAAGGTTGCAGGTGTGCCTTCTTCTACCTATGAATCTTTTGTGCCTATTTATAAATTGTGCTACATTCTCAGTGTTTTGGGGACAGGTTGGAGGGACAGCTGTACATAGTCTGATGTCAGTGTAACATGGGGCTTGTGTGTTTCTAGAATCTCTTCCCATAGATTCAAGCTGGTGCTGAACTTTTGACTGAGACCTTAACAATGTTCTTATAGAACTTTATCAGGGTCCTATGTGATTCCTTAAGTGGACATTTGCCTGGATAAATCTTCTTTTGCATGAACATGGAGGATTAAAGTGTATCCTCAGACTTCTATCCTGGCTACTTTCATACTTATTTTTTCTTCTCTATTATTGACAAGGATATAGAAATAAAAGATTCCATGAGTCTGGCATTACAAGACAGTATTTTCATTTCGTATTTACGGAAACATTTCTGTTACCCAACGCTACTCAGAAATGAGCAAACCACAGATTCAAGCTCCAGCTATTCCGAGTCCCTACACATTGTTTACCACATCCCAGATACTCTCATTTGCTGTCTTGTTCATTTAATTACCTCAAATTCTTCACAAGTTTTATTATCTGCGGTAATCAACACAAATTACAACAGTTTCCTGGCCCCCAGTGGTAATTATTCCTACCATGTTCACCCTTTTTGTAAAAAGCTCTGCCCACTAGTCACAAGTCGTAATCCTGTGACATGAGCTGAGCCATTCAGTGTCCCACCCCTGATGTCCTGACTCAGTTCAGGAATGAACAGGTGATTCCAGCCTGGCCAATCAGAGTTTTTTCTTAAGACTCTTTTTTTATTTAAACTAGAAAAAGAAGCCTTATCGCTTTTCCACATATGGAGATATTAAGATATGTACCTGGAGCTACCAGAGGCCACATTACACACCATCCATGCACTTGTGTGGCATTGTGATGATGTAGCCATAGCAGAGGGAAGCAGAGAAGTGAAAGTGACAGGTTCCTGATACTGTCTTCCTTCTTTTAGTGGTTACTACTCTTCCTCTGGGTTAATTCATATGAGTTAATAAATTTCTCATTTTTTTTCCATGATGAGGTCCCCATTTCTCATCTTGTCTTTTGCTCATGGGAAAGAGACAGAGAGGTGCACTGTGGACATCAAATTCTCTCAGGCTTCTTCTTAAGCAACTGTCTTTGAGGCCTAACACCCTAAACTGCTCTAGAAAGTCATTCTACACAAACATTTCAGTTGAAAACAAACTAATCGGTCTTCGATCTCAGACTTTTTCTTTTTTTTAGTTAACTAAATCTAATAAATTTCAGCTATATACTTTAACAGTAAAGCATATATATGTTCACACTGTGTATTCACTTCCCATAGTTATATTTTCTTTCTGTCACCACATATTTGACCTCCTTTACCTCCCTCAAACTGGTCCTGGTAACTACTAGTCTATTGTCCATGACTATGAGTCTAGGTTTGTTTGTCCTATTCATTTGTTGCTTTTAGGTTTATATCACACATGAAAGTGATAGCGTATGATTTTCGATTTTTTCTGTCTGACTTATTTCGTTTAGCATGATTATCTCAAGGTCCATCCATGTTGTCACAAATGGCAGTATTTTCATCTCTTCTAATGGCTAAGTAATATTCCATTGTATATATGTACCACAGCTTCTTTAGCCAATCATCTATCATAGGACACTTTGGTCCTAGCCACTGTGAATAAAGCAGCTATAAACATCAGTGTGAATATCTTTTCATACATGAGTTTTCAAGTCTTTGGGGTAAATACCCAGTAGAGGGATTACTGGATCATATGGTAGATCAATTCTTAGTTATTTGAAGAACCTCCATACTGTTTGTTTTCCATAGTAGTTGTACCAATTTGTAGTCCCACCATGAGGGTTCCTTTTTCTTCACATCCTCTCCAGCATTTGATATTACTTGTCCTGTTGATTATTGCTATTCTAACAGATGTGAGATGGTATTTCATTGTGGTTTTGATTTCATTTCCCTGATAGCTAGTGATGTTGGGCATCTTTTCAAATATTTGTTGGCCATTTGTATGTCCTCTAGGGAGAAGTGTCTGTTCAGGTCCCTGCCCATTTTTGATTGGATCATTTGTTTTGTTGTTGTTGTTTTTTATTGAGTCGTGTGAGTTCTTTGTATATTTTGATATTAGGCCCTTATCTGAGGCATTGCTTGCAAATATATTTTCCCATTTGGATGGTTGTCTCTTTACCTTGATGTTTCTTTTGCTGAGCAGAAGCTTTTTAGTTTGATGTAGTCCCATTCATTTATTTTATCTTTTACTTCCCTTGCTTTTGAGGTCAAATTCATAAAATCTCTTTAAGTCCAAGGTCCTTAGTTTAGTTCCTATGTTTTTTCTTCTATGCATTTTATTGTTTCAGGTCTTATATTCAGGTCCTTAATCCATTTGAGTTAATTTTGGTGTGTGGTGATAGAAAACAGTCTAGTTTCATTTTTTGCAGGTGGCTTTCCAGTTTTCCCAGCACCATTTATTGAAGAGGCTTTCTTTCTCCACTGTATGTTTTCTGCTTTTTGTCAAAAATTATTTATTATAAATATGAGTTTACTTCTGGACTGTCGATTCTGTTCCACTGGTCCATGTGACTGTTTTTCTGCCAATATCCCATTTTGATTTCTATCACTTTGTAGTATAATTTGAATTTGGGCAGAGAGATTCCTCCAGCCTCTTTTTTCTCAGGATGGCTTTGGCAATTTGGGTCTTTTGTGCTTCCATACACATCTGATGATTTTTTGTTCTTTTTTTTAAAAAATGCCAATGAGATTTTGATGGGGATTGCATTAAATCTGTATAATGCTTTAGGTAATATGGTCATTTTAACTATGTTGATTCTTCCAATCCAAGAACACAGAATATCTTTCCATTTCTTTGTATCTTCTTTAATTTCTTTTAATAAGGTCTTGTAGTTTTCATTATACAGATCCTTCATATGTTTTGTTAGATTTATTCCTAGGCATTTATTTATTTATTTATTTATTGTTTTGTTATTTATTTATTTATTTTTGGAATTGCAAAAGGAATTTTTTTCACTTCTTTTTCTGACATTTTATTATTAGAGTATAGGAATGCTGTGGATTTTTGAGCATTGATTTTGTATCCAGAAACTGCTATTTTTGCTTCTTTGTTCTAGTAGTGTTCTTGTGGAATCTTCAGAGTTTTCCATATAGAGAATCATGTCATCCACAGATAGTGAAAGTTTGACTTCTTGGTTTCCTATTTGGATGCCTTTTATATCTTTCTCTTGTCTGATTGCACTAAGACCTTCAATGTTATATTGAATAACTGGCAATAGTGGATAGCCTTGCCTTATTCCTGATCTTAGAGGGAAAGTTTTTTAGTTTTTCACCATTAAGTATAATGTTGGCTGAGGGCTTCTCATGTGTGGACTTTATTATATTAAAGTATTTTCCTTGTATACCAATTTTGTTAAGTGTTTTAATCATAAATGGATGATGTATCTTGTTGAAGGCTTTTTCTGCATCTATTGACATGATCATATGATTCTTATTTAATTTGTTTATGTGGTGTATCACATTAATCAATTTGTGTATGTTGAACCATCCTGTGCCCCTGAGATGAAGCCCACTTGATTGTGGTGTATAATCTTTTTAATATGTTGCTGTTTCACTTCACTAGTATCTTATTTAGAATTTTCACATCTGTGTTCATGAGCAATATTGGTCTGTAGTTTTCTTTTTTCTGTGTGTTATCTTTACCAGATTTTGGTACCAAAGTAATATTGGCCTCATAAAATGAGTTGGGAAGTGTTGCCTCCTCTTTGATGTTTTGAAAGAATTTGAGGAGAATAGGTATTAAATCTTCTTTGAATGTTTGTTAGAACTGACTGGTAAAGCCATCTGATCCTGGACTTTTACTTTTTGGTAGGTTTTTTAATGATTGTTTCAATTTCCATACTGCGATTGGTCTATTTAGATTTTCCAGTTCTCTTTGATTTAGTCTAGGAAGATTGTATTTTTCTAAGTACTGGTCCATTTCTTCTAGGTTATTAAATTTGTTGTTATATAATTTTCATAATATTCTCATATGATCCACTGTATTACTGCGGTGTCTGTTGTAATTTCCTCTCTTTCATCCCTGATATTGTTTATTTGTATCCTTTCTCTTTTTTCTTTAGTGAGTCTAGCCAGGGATTTGTCAATTTTATTAGCTTTCTCAACCAGTTCTTTGTTGCATTTATTTTTTTTATTGTTTTGTTGTTGTTTTATTTCTGCTCTAATTTTGACTATTTTCTTTCCTTCTGCTAAATTTTTGGCTTCATTTGTTCTTCCTGTTCTAATTTTTAAAAAGATGAAGCATTAGGTTGTTTATTTGGGCTTGTTCTTGTTTTGGATATAACAAGAACTGTAATGATATTAACTTTCCTCTTATGGTCGTTTTTTGGCGTGTCCCAAAAGTTTTAATATCTTGTGCTGTGTATTATCATTGATTTCTATGTAGCTCTTGATCTTTTTATTCTTCCCTGACCAAGTCATTTTTCAGTAGCATGTTGTTTAATCTCCATGTGTTTGTGGTTCTTCCAGATTTATTTTTGCAGTTGATGTCTAGTTTCAAAGCATTATGATCAGAGAATATGGTTGGTATGATTTCAACCCTCTTATATTTGTTGAGGCTATCTCTGTGTCCCAGTATGTGATCATTTCTTGAGAATGTTCCATGTGCACTGGAGAAAAGTATATAAGCAGCAGTTTGGGGATGGCAGGCTCTGTAAATGTTAATTATGTCCAGTTGGTCTAATGTGTTATTTCCTTATTGATTTTCAGTTTGGATGATTTGTCCATATCTGACAGTGAGGTATTTAGGCCCCTACTATGATAGTGTTTTGGTCTGTTTTCTTCATTTAGTTCTGTTAGTAATTACTTTACATATTTTGGGGATCCCTGATTGGGAGCATATATATTAATAATTGTTATGTCTTCATAGTGCGTGATTCTTTTAATCATTATCAGTATCTTTCTTTACCTTTTTTATTTTGAATTCTATCTTGTCTGATATTAGTGCCACTACTCTCGCTTTCCTCTGAATGCCATTTACTTGAAATATCATTTCCACCCTTTCACTTTGAATCTTTATTTGTCTTTGGAGCTGAATGTGTCTCCTGGAGGCAGCATATGGTTGGGTTTTGTTTTTGATTCATTCTGCAACTCTGTGCCTTTTTTCTAGTAATTTCAATCCATTGACATTTAGGGTGATTATTAAAAAATAGGTCATCTTATAGCCATTTTATCTTTTGCTTTCTGATATAAGCTAAGTTTTCCACTACTTTCTTGTTCTTGTGTTTCTGTTCTCTTTATTTTGGTTGGCTTTTTGGGGTTTTTCCTATAGTTCTTCTTGTTTTATGTTATATACTTTAGTTCTGAATCTTCTGTGTGTGGTTATCATTACAAATATGTAAAGGATAGTACACACACACATGCACACACACACACACACACACACACACACACACAACACACACACACAGAGTCATACATTTTCTTCTGCACGTGCCTTATCTCCATTCCCCTTTGCCAATTTGGATTTTTGAATCATCCTCTTTTTAGTCATTGTTGTCTCAATCTGTCCCTGTGTATACTGAACGTTCATTACTATTTTGCTATAGCAAATCTCTTCTTATTGTTTAAGCTTATAATGCCCTGTTCTTAGTAAGGGTTGCACTCCTCTGCTTCTATTTGCCTGATAGTCACTTTATCCTAATTATGTATTTTTTTTTTTTGGTCATTTCGTTTTATTAGAGCTGACCCTTTTCAGTATTTCCTGTACTGCAGACCTTGTAGTGCAGAATTCCCTAAATTTTTGTATGCCTGGAAAAGTTTTAATTTCTCTTTCATATGTAAAGGAGAGTTTAGCTGGATACATCATTCTAAGCTGGTAGTTTTTTTCAATTAATAATTTGAATATTTGATTCCACTCCTTTCTGGCTTATTAGGTTTGTGCTGAGAAGCGCGATGATAATCTAATGGTTTTCCTTCGTAAGCTATCGTCTTCTTTTCTTTGGCTTCCTTGAGAATTCTGTATTTTGTTGATTTTTGATAATTTAATACAGTGTGCCTTGGAGAAGGCCTTTTTGGGCTGAGATAATTGGGTCTTCTGTTGACTTCTTGAATTTTAAGCTCTAGCTCATTTCTAAGATTTGGAAAATTCTCAGCAACTATTTGTCTGAAAATGCTTTCTGGTCCTTGCTCCTTTTCCTCACCTTCAATAAAGCCCATTATGCTTATGTTTCCTCTCCTGATGGTCTTAGCTAGTTTTGTATTTCTCTTCATTATTTTTTATTCTTCGGTTTTTCTCTTCTTCTTTTTGATTTATTTCTAAAATTTCTGTCTTTGATATCACTGATCCTTTCCTCCATTTGGTTGACTCTATTTCCCAAGTTTGCTATTTCATTTTTCAACTCTTGCAATGTTGATCTTCTTTACCTCCAGAAGATCTATTCTGTTCTTTTTGAAGGTTTCAATCTCCTTGCTAAAGAACTGACTCTGCTCATCCTGAAATTATTGATGTGATTCGTTTTGGAACTCACTGAGTTTTTTTCAGAAGTACCATCCTGAATTCTCTATCAGTTAAGTCATATATTTCTATGTCTTAAACTTATTTTCTAGAGATTTTTATCTTTCTTTCTGAGATGACTTATCACCTTGGTTGTTCATGGTGTTTAATGGATTATTTCTCCTCCTGGGCATTAATGGAAGTGTTTTCTGCTTTTTTTTTTTTTCCAGAAAGAAGATTTATTATATAAAGGTCTCTCTTTAGCCTGCTGCAAAGAAGGCGCTTTTCTTTTGGTTTCCAGTAGGCAGCGTCTAAGCCCTTTGGATCCCTGCTTTATATAAAGCCTTAATAATGCCTTTTTTTTTCCTTGTAGATGTTTAATCACAGTTTCAGTACCTATAAGTGTTAGCAACTGTTTCCGTAGTGCTTCCCCTGGGTTCCACGGTGTTGGTCTTAGAGGTCATGGGGGAGGATTCCTCTGGATTGGGCATTTGGGGCTATGGCTCAGCCTTGGTTTTGCAAATGTGGCCAGTAAAAATCAACTGTTGTTTTTCTGCAATCCTGCTTCGCTGCTTTCTGCCCTGATTACTGAGCCCTGCCACTGACCGAGTGGAGCTCACAACTCTCCCACACAGGGCTGGTCAGGGAACTCACTGCACCTTTTCCCCTCCCCCTCCTCCTATAGGGACCTCTGGTGGCTGTGATAGGCAGCTTCTTTATTTCTCCCAGTACACCATCCAACACCCAGGATTCTGTTCGTTGGTAGCTCTTACACGCAGATCCCATGCTTAGACATGCCAATGTGCAGTTTGGGTGTTTTTTTGAGTTTTAGATGTTCAGCTTATTATTGTTTCAAGGGGAGAGATCTGGGGATGTCTCTCACACTGCCATCTTTCTCCAAACTCCTCACATGCTTTTATATCTTTAATTTAATTTTTTAAATTTACATTTTATTCCTATTCATCCACCTCCTCCCCTTTGGCAACAACCAGCTTGTTCTCTGTACATATAAGAATGTACCATTTTGTTTTGTTTATTCATTTATTTTTTTAAGATTCCACATGTAAGTGAAATCATATAGTATTTGTCTTTTCCTGTCTGAGTTATTTCATTTAGCTCAATACATTATAGTTCCATCTGTGTTGTTAAAGATGACAAGATTTTATTTTATTTTTTTACTGCTAAATGACATTCTATGTGTGTATATCATATCTTTTTTATGCATTCAATTATTGATGTACATGTAGGTTGTGTCCTTATCTTGACTATTATTAGTAATGCTACAAAGAACATAGGGGTGTATAAATCTTTTTGAATCAGTGTTTTTGTTTTCTTCAGATAAATACCCTGAAGTGGAATTTCTGGATTATATAGCAGCTCTATTTTAATTTTTGAGGAATTGCCATACTATTTTTTTCTCTTCCTTTTTTAAACTGATTTTTATCTTTATGAGATTCAACCTTCCTTGGAATAACAAAGAAATACAATGTAGAGAGAGTTAAAAGAATGTCTCTATATGATGAGACACTATAACCATAGAAGTGACAATTTATAGTTCAGCACTAAGGAACACCGAAGGAGAGAATAGAAGAGCTGAAGGGCTGATACAGAGTGTGTAATTCCATAGTGTCATCCTGCATGTTTGTAATACCCATTCCAAATCTTGATCAAAAGTTTTATGTTCAATAGACTGCTTAACTTAATAAGGGATGAAATAATATATTTTAGGAATATTTAAATCCAAATGTGATTTCCTAAGCTAAAGTATTTGAAGGACTGGATTTACTTACTAAGAACCACATGCTGAATTCTAGATAAAGTATTTTAAACTAGGTTTACCATATCAAATTTAGGATTTCTTCCAACACCGTGAATTATTTTCTTTTGCAGATACTACATTTTCTTCCAAATATAACACTTAGATGAACATAGATTTCCATTCTTTACTTTCTTATTTTCCTCCTCTTATTTGATTTCTTCCTCTTTCCATTGTTTTGGTTGTTTGTTCCCCACTTTCCCTACCTTCAGCACTGTCCTCAGAAAGGAGGGTTATATCAAAGTCATTTTGGTTCAAAATGTAGAGACTCTGGTGTGTAGCAGTTTATCTCCTGTGTATTCCCTTCAGCGAAGATCCCAGCTTACACCCTACGAACTAGAAAGGCATGAGTTAATAGGCTCTCTGATGAGCCATGATTCTAACCAATACTTTTTCCTCCTAGGATGGATGCTCTGACATAGTCTTGTTAGCCTCCCACAGGAAAGGAGTCTCTTGGGTATCCCAGTTCAATGTCTGAAGCATTGCTACCAGACTTCCCTATACCAACTCTATAGCTCTCCAATTAGTGCCTTCCCTAGATGGATTCCCTGCGATTCAGCATGTCCATCCACCCACCTGCCAAATCACCCTAATACATCTTGCTGGAACTCACCACCTGTCATCTACCACTATACTATGAGACTTCTATTTCCACATGGAAGATATCTTCCTTGCTATGACCCACCACTCTCCACTCTCTGCTAACTCCCGTCTGGCCCATCTGGATCCATACTGTAGCTCCTCCTACTGCAGCTAATAGCCCCCTATTGTTAGACAGTCTGTCCTCACAATCTAATCTTTCAAGTTTTTTGAAACTGTGCACATTTCTACATTGCCCTGATCCCCAGAATAGCAATATCCCTCACATATTTCTAATCTAGTCTCCAGCTTCTTGTCTCAGTTTATATTGGATATCATCTATTTTTTTATTAATATAATTTCCTGAGTATATGATTCCAATAAACTTTGGCATGTGAACCTCCAAGGGTTTATTTCTTTTAAATTTTATATTGAATTTTATATTGAATTCTACCAATCACTTATAATTTTATATTGAATTCTACCCAATCACTTATAATTTATATTGCATTATAGCTATCAAGCCCTATGTCATCACCCCTTTAAGATATTTTTATAGCTTCTATTCTATATTTGTGCTTTTTATGTCATTTCTCTGTATATAGCTTTGTTTTCTTCCCCATTTTAAATGTTCTGTGTTTTCAGCATTGTACCATTTTTGCCAAATTACCCATTTTGTAAATCCACCTCCTTTGCAAAGGAGGATTCCTACATTTTGGTGTTTCATCTTAAATAAATAGAATTTATATTTTCTGAGAATTTAAAAATTCACAGAGAATCTTGTCCTTTTCTTTCTAATCAAACCACAATTCAATTAATTACAAAATTACAAAATGCTCTTACTCCAGTGGTAGGTATGTGAACTACCTTTGGACTACATTGTACTTTATATTTTATAAAATATTTAAAATAGTCTTTATCAATGAGACTACCTTGCTGATAATCAGAAAGGCAGAATTGTTTGATTGCATTTGTCTACTTTCAAAATCCTCTACATAGTAATTCTTCCTTCTCTTATTTTAACTTTTCACATATATAAAAATTAAAACCTTTCTATATATTAGACATGGTTGTTCCTGAGTTTCCTGTTATTGTACATACTCCATCCAGCCATTAGAGCCTGTATCAAATGCCTCTTTGTCTCACTCACCTCCTCTCAGTGTCCCTATTCAGTTCAGCCAGCAGTGACTAGAGTGAACAGTGTCTGTGGGGCTTCAACTCCAATAATAGTGTCTCATCAGAAGTGTACTGTATAATAAAATTCAGAGTTGCTAAGAAACTAGATCTTAATTGTTCTCACCACAAAAAATAAATGGGTAAGATATGATAGAAATGTTAGCTAACCCTATGGTGGTAATCATAATGCAATACATGCATACCTCAAAGATACTGCATATTTGCTTCCAGACCACCACAATAAAGCAAATATCCCAATAAAGTAAGTCACACTCATTTTTTTTGTTTCCCAGTACATATAAAAGTTCTGTTTATACTCTTCTACAGTCTATTAAGTGTGCAAATAGAATTATGTTTTTAAAAAATGTACATACTCTAATTTAAAAAATACTTTAATTGCTAAAAAACATTAATTTTCATCTGAGCCTGTTGGAAAAAATGGCACCAAAAAACTGGTTTGTGACCAGGTTGCCAGAAACCTTTAATTTGTAAAAAGCACAATATCTGGAAGGCATAATAAAGCAAAGTGCAATACATATATGCCTATATATAAATGTACCAAACCATTACATTCTACACCTTACGCTTACCAACATTATATGTCAATTATATCTCAATAAAAATCAAAATTTAAATTGCACACAGTGTGCTTTTTACACCTTAAATACATTTCTGTATTGTATGAATACAAAGGAAAATGGTTTTATTTAAAGAAAACAGAAAAAAAATTGAAAGGTAAACAGCATAGAAAAATGGCCAAAACTAAAAGATAATTGACAAAAGAAATTCAAATGAATAATAAACATGTGGAAAATGTTTAACATCAGATTCAAAAATGAAAATTAAAATCACAAGATACCCTTTTCATCTATCAAATTGATAAGATTAAATACATCCTCAATCTCAGAATTTAAGAAACTTTCTAGGAACCTGTGGTCTTATTGCTGGAAGAAAGATGAATTAGAACATAGTCTCTAGAAGTTAGTTCAATAAAATGTATAAAAAGCCTTAAATTATGAGTAGAATCTATGCAGAAAATTTAATTTCTTGGTTAAAGGAAATAAATATTAACATGAGTAAACTTTTATCTATATGTAGAATTATAGTGATATTATTTAGAATAGTATAAAAAGGAAAACAAACTAAATATTCATCACTAGGGAGTGTCTATATCAATTTTAGTATGTCCATGTGATGGAAGGCATGATGCCATTAGAAATCACATATGATAGGAACATGAGAAAAAAATTATAATATGTTGCTAAGTAAATAAATAAAGTATGAAATTAATATGGATTATTTAAATATAATTATTATTAATCATTTTTGAGAGTTGTGAACATGCATAGGACAGAATACTGAAAGGTGACAAAATAAAAAGTAATTAGTGGCTATTTCTGAGTGGTCACATTTGGAGAGATTTTTATTTTTTCTTTTGTACTTTTATATATTTTCCAAATTATTTATTATAATGAATAAACCTAACTTTGAAAAAAATGCAACCTTTGGAGTCACTCAAAATATCCTATAATTCCACATCAGTATCCATCTATATTCTCTTTCCTCTACTTTATCTTATTTTACCTCAAAGGAATAACTATGAGGGTAAAAAACCACACCATCTCCTTTTTCTCCATTTTCTTTTGTTGGTAATATTCCACTAGTCTTGCTTTTTGTTCAGTAAAATATGAATTAGTGATTGAAAAAAAATCAGCGCCATGTGAGTTAGTATACCAATAATAACGATAGCAAATAACCAAATGGTATTCACTGATTTCCTGGAATTGTTCTAAAGTATGTCTGTGTGTATGTGTTTCTCACACAACTGCTCTAGCTCTATTAAGTTGATCTTAATATCATTCCTCTTTTATGGATGAGGAAACTGAGAAGAGAGGTTAAGTGACCTACCCCAAGTCATACAACTAATGTGTATCCAAGCCTGGATTCGAGCTCAGTCTGCCCCAGAAACTGTACCCATAATCACCATGAGATGCCACTAACACAGAGAAATCCTAGAGGAAGCAAGAAATACTGTATGACTCTTGTTTTCTACTAGTCTCCATTGCAGCCTTTCAATCAAGATATGAGATAAGTACACATTTTGCAGATAGCCTGGGTCCTTAACTGACATTTATAATATTATCTCTATGAGAAGAAAATCATTGTGCATTCCAAATGACTGAGCTAAAATGAAATTTGTTAATAGTCTATTTGCAATTTGGGGGTTGCCTGTATATCTCACAAGGAAATTATTGTCAAGGGAAAAACATATGTTTCCATCCAAAATAAATGTCTGGAAGTTATTTGGTCTTTGAATGAACTCAGGTCATCCATCTTTAGCCAGGAGTTTACTCTGAGGACTCTTCATCGAGTGCTTACAGCATGAATAAAGACTTTTCAGAATGCTAATATCAAATCACACACATGATTCTGGAAGCCTTACATTTTCACTTGGGCACACTCATGCTCCTGGAAGAGAAGGCCTTGAAGAGGAGGCAGAAAAACACAAATGCTGAGCATTTTCCGGCCCTTTCAGAAGAGGATGTATGTTGTGCTCTATACTTCCCAAAAGATAAAAATATCTAGAAGAGAGAAAGGCTGATGATCAGGATAACTTTAAATTTACATAATTTTTATTGTTTTTAAATTTATTCTAATATACACTTGGATTCACCTGCTGGAAGTAGACCACACTATCAACAGGTTATAGAAATTACTTATCAGACTATCTCAATCCAATTTCTAATTGCAAAAGACAGAATCTGATTTTACTTCATTTCACTTTCCAAAGAGTAAAGCTTTCATAGAATTTTATAATTGTGTAAAAGCAATAAAGCAATAGTATAGTATATCCTTAGAAAGATTCATATTTGATTGTTTGTTTTGTTCTTTAGAATCCATATATAAGTAAATTTATATGACATCTATCTTTCCCTGTCTGTCTTACTCCATTCGGCACGATACCCTCCCAGGTCCATCCATGTTGCTGAATATGGCAAGCTTTCATTCTTTTTTATGGTTGAGTATTTTTCCATTGTATATATATTATACCACTTCTTTATCAATCATCTAATATTCCACTAGTCTTGCTTTTTGTTCAATAAAACATGAATTAGTGATTGAAAAAAATCAGCACCATGTGAGTAAATAATAATGTAAATAATGCTGCAATGACTTATGAATATGCATGTCCTTCAAAGTAGTGTTTTGGGTTTGTTCGAATACCCAGAATTGGGATTATTGGATCATTTGCCTCTTGTTACACCCTTTAATTTAGAGTTTATTTTGTCTGGCAAAAATTAGCTACCTTAGCTTGTTTGTTTGTTTCCATTATTATGAAAATCTTTTTCCATCCCTTTACTTTCAGTCTGTATTTGTCTTTCACTCTGAAGTGAGAATTTTGTAGGCAGCATATGCAGGGTCTTATTTTCTTATCTATTCAGACACCCTATATTTTGACTGGAGCATTTAATGCATTTACATTTAAAGTATTTATTGCCTTTGTATTATTCATATTTTAATGTTTTTTTCTTTTTCTTTAAAAATGTCCCTCTAACAATTCTTGTAATACTAGTTTGATGGTGACAGACTCCTTTAGCTTTTTCTTGTCTGGAAAAATCTTTATCTGTCTTTCAATTCTAAATGATAGCTGGCTGGGTAGAGTAATCTTGATTGTAGGCCCTTGCTTTTGATCACTTTGAATATTTTGTGCCAATCCCTTTGGTCTGCAAAGTTTCTGTTGAAAAATCAGCCGATAGTCTTATGGGAACTCCTTTGTGGATAACTAACTGCTTTTCTCTTGCTGCTTTTACAGTTCTCTCTTTGTCTTTAACACTTGACACTTTAATTGTGGTGTGTCTTGGTGAGGGTTCATCTTGGTTGGGACTCTCTGTGCTTCCGGGATTGTGTCTATTTTCTTCATCAGGGTAGGGAAGTTTTGAGTCATTGTTTCTTCAAACAGGTTTCCAATTTCTTATTCCCTCTCTTCTCCTTCTGGTACCCCTATGATCTGAATGTTGGTATGCTTGATGTTGCCCCAGAGATCCCTTAAACTACCCTCATTTTTTTGAATTCTTTTTTCTTGTTGCTGTTCTGATTAGGTGCTTTCTGCTACTCATCCTCTAAATCGCTGATTAGATCCTCTGTTTGATCCAATCTATTGATTCCCTCTAATGTACTCTTCATCTCAGATATTGCATTCCTTGTTTCTGACTGGATCCCTTTTATGTTTTCCATCTCCATTTTTATATTTTCTATGTCTTTGTTAAAGTTCTCCCTGAGTTCATCTACTCTTCCCCTAAGTTCGTGGAGCATCCTTATAACCAATGTTTGAACTCTGCATCACGTAGCTTGCTTGTCTGCACGTTGTTAAGTTCTTTTTTCTGGAGCTTTGTTCTGTTCTTTTATGTGGGACATGTTTCTTTGTCTCCCCATTTTGTGTCTGTTTCTATGTATTAGGTAAAACTCCTAAGTCTCCTGGCTCCTCAATAGAGTGGCTTTATGTAATTAGTGTCTTTGTGGGGCCCAGTAGTACAATCTTCCTTGGTCACCTGAGCCAGGTGCTGCAGGTGTGTCCCTTGTATGGGTTGTGTGGGACCTCCTGTTATAGTTGAGCCTTGGTTGCTGTTTGCATGTCAATGGGAATGATTGATCTTCAGACTGATTTTTAGGACTGTCCAGTGAGGGACTGACCCTACAGAGCATTATATTTTCTTTAGCATGGCTCTGGTTTCTGTCCAGTCAGCCCTTGGGGTGTGTCTTCCTCAGATGCATCCCTGGGTGTATTCTACCTTAGTTTGAAGCTAGCCACTAGGCATATTGGCCCTTGGACCTCCTGGAATGAACCCTGCTGCAGGCCAAGTTCAGCTACAGCTTGTGTTTTGCCTGGGATTATCTGTCAAAAGTCACCAAGTGATCTGAAAGGCTACCACCCACATTTGGACTTGGAGGTGCCTCAAAAGACCAAGTTGTAAACTGAGGCCTGCTGCCACTAGTGCCAGTCTTGGGGCTGCCCGGCAAAGTTAAAGGGCATACCAGGGCCAAATGCTGCTTATTTGGGTTTTGTGAACCTTTGAGAGATTTTAGGAAAGTCTGCAGCGTGAGCCAAGACAGACTGTTTGTATGGCAAAGCCACTAGAAACAGCTTGGGTGGGCCTGCAAGTTGGGTGGGTTAAGATCTCAGAAAATCTCCAGGGTTGGGTAACAACTATTTGCCAGGTTGATGGAAACTCAGATTTTGGTAACTTCCTGTGTCTGCACTCTGGGAGTGAGAAGGGATCTACAAAGCAACAACAGCTTCTGCCAGCACTTCCATCTGAGAGAAAGCTTTCTCTCCAGCCCTCGCCCCAAAGCCAGACATTCAGTTCCTCCCTGTATGTCCCTTGCACATTACATTCTGCTGTCCCAGTGCTGGAGCTCAGGGTGAGTGAGTCTATCAGCAAACAAGTCTGTGTGCAAGACTTTTAAGAGGAGTGCATGGGATTTCAGCAGCCCTCTGTTTCACTCAGCCACAATCTCTGCTAACTTTTATAGCCAGAAATAAAAATCTGTGGGGACTTCTTTTCCTTGCACTGGAACCCTGAGCTAGGGAGCCTGATGTGTGATTGAGACCTCTCACTCCTCCAGGAGGGACCTATGTAGCTGAAATATTTCTCTCCATTCTCAACCACCAAATGCATGTATGAGTCCATCCTGTTTTGCGTCTCCATCCCTTCTTTAGTCTCAAGGTGGCCTCTTCAGTATGTCCCAGTTGTGGGACTTCTGTTGATCTAGACTTCAGGTGACTCACAATTATGGCTGTTCTGTAGTTTAGTTGTAATTCTGATGTGGTTGTGAGAGGAGGCAAGCACAGCATTTATCTACTTTGCCATCTTTACCAGAATTCCTAGATTTTGATTTCATAACCTCAAGACATTTACAAGCTTAGGTTTTAGATTGTTTATATAGGCTGCTAAGGCATTAGAACCACCTTAGTCTAATGGTCTCCTTATTTAATTAAACAGTAGTGTTGGAGTTCCCATTTTACAAATTCAAAAACTGGAGTGTATATTGATTTCATCAGTTTTCCCAAGGTCTTGTAGCTAATACCAGATAGAACTAGGAGTCAAGCCAGGCATTCCGACTCCAGAGATTGCATTCTTAGCCGCTATGACCTACACCCTCTCATAGTTAATCTCTGAAAAATAGTGAAATCTGTGGGTTAGTCCTCACAATAAAAATCCCCACCCTTTCTACTTCAATAGAGGATAAAGGCTCAGAATATCTTTTATAACTTGCCCAAGATCTCATGACTGTTCACCATTATATTATAGTGCCTCCCAGATCATCCTGAAAAATGAAGTGGGACCAAACTTAGAGAGCTTTCAGTACAAGGATAAATACTTTGGTAGAGATCTGTCACTGTTCTCCCACTTAACTCTTCTTAATTTTTCCCTGTGCCTCGTGTTCTTACCACCCACTCATGATCTTTAACTCCTTCTCTTTCCATATCTGACTCCAGTTTACTATCTTTTCATCATTTTTCTGCATTAATTTCAAAAATACTAGACAGTTTTCCACTCCTATTTTACATGTAGATGAGTGGAATTGACCCCAGCAGCTTTGTAAACCAGTCTTGATTGCCTACACCAATCAGCATAACTTATCAATCTATGTGCAATAATTGTTTCAGGGACAGGAATAGTAGGGTGCTGTAGCCAACTCTCATGGACTTCAAGGAGTCAATAGAATGGGCCTAACTCTGTATTCAGTGACATCACTCTGATAGCTTGAAATCAGCCGTAGTGAGAGTGTTTATAACATGGAAATCAAATGCTACAATCAGGGTTTTTTTTTTTTTCCTTTTTTTCTCTTTGTAATTTTGAGAGAGATGGTGGGGTGAGGAGACATAGTGGGAAACAGAGAGAGAGAGAGAGAGAGAGAGAGAGAGAGAGAGAGAGAGAGAGGAGAAGAGAAAGGGGAGAGAGAGGAAGCACATGCCAGTTGTTAACCACTCTCCTACACACTACTGGATGGGTATGAACTAATTTAGGTATGAAACACCCTGCTAATTTCCCATTCATTCCTTTTATTTTGTTGTACCATTTTCATTAATCTCATCTTATTACCCTGCCACAAGAAAGACACCCATTTCCCTGTTTTTATTTCCTCACTTCTTCCAACAGCCAAATTTCACTGCTTTATATCCTTATTCCATGTTCTCTGTGGCCAGTGGGATTTTCCTAAAAAGAATGAATAGACTCTTTAATGCAGGCCAGCTCCACCAATTAATCAAAGTTTTCCCACCAGTCTAGCAAACATTTATCCTGTTATTTTGCTTTCCATTCCCTTCATATTGACCAAACTGGCCTATTCATCATCCTCCAGATATGTCCAACAAATATGTGTTTCAGCACCTCTGTGTGTGATGCTGTTCTTGCCTTGCATTCCATGTTCCATTTATCTTCCCCTATTGAAATCTTATGTCCCATTTTAAATCCCTTCCTTTATAATTGTCTTAATGCAATCAATATTATTACAAGAAACATAATTCTTCAGCCAAAAGACATAATCTGTTGGATAAAAAGCACATAGCTAACTCAACAGAAACTAAGGCACCAAAGGCAGCCAGGTCTCATGTGAGATTGGAGTCAGAAGTACCAGAAAATCAAAAATTGAAATTATTCTCCCTATCTCTGAGGCCCCAAGTCTCCACTCATCTGCTTATCTCTTAATTATTATTTTCATTCTCATCATAACAACTCTCTGTATTTTATATATCTAATGGCTTATTTGTCCCATCAACTTTAGAGTCCAGTGAAAACTGAGTACATTATCACTATGTCCCAATTTTCCCAATTCTTTGGAGAGAGAAGCCAAGAGATCCAGCTGAGCCAGTGGGTTGACTTCCCTGAGTATGATGTTCACCATTTGACTAATCAACCATGGAGGTAGGTAGAAGGTACGTGACACCTTTTACTATTCCTTCCAGGATGTGAGGAGAGCATGTGTGAGCATGGAAGACATGATTGACATCTCTAATACACTAATTATCCCACACAGAGTAATCTGACCTCACACATTCCTTACCTCTTATTACATTTATCTTATGATACAGTAACTTTATGTTTCCCTTCCTTCACTAGGGCAAGGGAACGTACTTAGTAGTTGAGTTTTTTCAGGAAGCAGACTCTGAAATATAGTTTAAATGCAAGATGTTTATTAAAGAATACCTGTGGTATCAAGACTTGTGCAAAGGAGTGAAGGGGAGCAAAACTGGGCAGAAGGAGCCAGTGAGCTGCACTGAAATTAAAATGGCAGCCTTGGCCTATTCTACAGGGAGCTCTGGAGCTAGAGTGCAACTTTAGTATTGTCTTAGATAGGATAAAATAGCCAGGCCTCTGTACCTATAAACCAATGGATGTGAGCTGCCCCAGGAAAGAGTATGTATTTGTGCAAAGGGGTTTTCTGCAGCTGAGGCAATCCTAGGGGGCTAACAGCTGGAGGCTGTATGCTGACAGCGTGCCCAGCAGCTGCAACAACAAGTCCTTTATTGAAGAGGGATCTGGATGGCACAACACAATCACCACATGTCAACTGCAGTAACCATTGTGCAATACACAATGCATGTGTTTGCATATCTGTTAGCTACTTCAAAGCATAGAAACAGAAAAGGAGTAAGTGAGGGAGAGAAAAAGAAAGAGAATGAGAATAATCGTTGAATGAAAGATTAGATGGATAAGTATATACGAATAAGTAATTTTTAACAGATTTGAAGTTAACAGTATGTACAAATTTTAGATCTCCACTTACTATGACTTTAAGCAAGC